>JASWHV010000007.1:72664938-75164938 GCA_030760725.1 Neostapfia colusana | reverse complement strand
AAATCAGATTTTGAACTAGATGTTCAACTCAAATTTCAAAGGAGGGGGAACACAATGGTAATTCAAACTGTTGTGTTCAAACTCTTGTTTGCAGCAGCTAACACAAGAATCAGATTGCATATTTGGATTCCTTAGGTCCAAATTAGTGGGTAGGCAAAGTTTCATTAATTTTTGAAAGGGTTTGCTATCCATTTTCCAAAAAGGACTTAAATGTGCAAAAAATTCAAATAACATTTGAATTTGGATGGAATTTGGCCAACTATCCAAATGTAGCTCAGTTTTCAACTCCAAACATTTCAATTGGTCAGTTGCCAAATTTTTTAGATCTTTTGAGGGATAAGGGGGACTGACTGGTGGGACCCACATGTCATAGAGGCAGCAAAACTTGCAGCTGAAGTTCAGAGCAAAGTCTCTGTTTTGTTTCTTCTCACCCGAGCTGAGCTGCCGCAGTGTGACACTGAGGGGCACCGGGAGCCACCTTCTGCTCGTTTTCCCTCGCGCTGGCACCTCCTCACGATCTTTTCATCTCTTGCCGTGCTCCTTTTCGCCCACGGGACCGAGAGCCAAGCCGCTGTTCTGCTTTTCCCCACCCCACGCACGAACTCAACAGAGCGGTAGCCGCCTCCCCGGAATCGATCGTGAGCTGACGTCCTTCGCGTGCAAATGCCCAGGCAGTAGCAAAAACGACTTTGCGGTCTTCTCCACAGCCTCCTCGGACCACAACCGAGAGAGCTCGGCCTTCACAACCCCGCGCTCACCGAGTTCCCACGGAGGCCAAACCGCAACTGAACAGAGGTCGCACGTGGACAGCTCTGCAGAGAGCCTTTCACGGCCGAGCAAGAGTGCCCTTGGACGCGCGAAGACTCCACGCTGCTCACCTCCAAAGCTTGAGCCAAGTGATTGATCACCGCCGGAGTATTTC
This sequence comes from Neostapfia colusana, assembly GCA_030760725.1. Lineage (NCBI taxonomy): Eukaryota > Viridiplantae > Streptophyta > Magnoliopsida > Poales > Poaceae > Neostapfia > Neostapfia colusana. Next base: position 75,164,016 of record JASWHV010000007.1, on the reverse strand, counting down.
ACGGTTTTCTTCCGGCCGGTGCAAAACCACCCTCGGGTACAAAATCTTCAAATTCTCGATTTCTATTTGCCTAGAGCCTCCAAATTACACTCACAGGAGCTACGCTCAACGGCGCACAAGTTTGGTTTGCAACCCTATGTAAGGGACTATGTTTTTGCACACATTCAAAGTGTTCATCACACCACACACACCTCATTTGAAGAAACTTTGTGAATACATTTGAAGAGCAAGTAAACACCATCAACATGGTCATTAGAGAATAAACTCACAAAATACAAAAGTGGCATTTTCCACATGCATCATATAGGGGCTGGGCATATGAAAAACTCCTACACCTTGCTAGGAATGCTCATGCCAAATTTCACCCAAATCCAAAACCTTTTTGAGGTCTTTTTGGGTATAACTAGAAAGAGGGTAGTTTGAACTCAAATTCAAATTCAAACCACTTCCATCCCATAAGTTCAAAAGTGGGAAGTATATTCTTACTCAGAAAATTTTTTGAGCTCACACACCAATTCTCACTTCATTTGGAGTTGATCTGGACATGAGCTATGTTTAGCAAATTCAAACTGCATATGTGCTGAAAATATATTCAAACACTCCCCAATTTGAATTCTATCCAATTCAAATGGCCAGAGGGTAGATAATTCAAATGACCACGGTTATTTGGGTCTCTACTATTTAGAGCAGTGGGGAAATTCAATTTCAGAGGTTAAAACCGGAGTGGGACCCACATGTCAGCCTCACTAGTGTTTTAACCGACTCAAATCACCGAGGCTTGGTTCTTGCGCGCGCCCACACAAGCGCCATGGTGATGCACGACCGCTGCTACCTCCTGGTCGCCGATCAGAGCCACGAACCGACGTCCTCAGCTATTTATCTGCGAGCTGGCGACGGCAGCAGCCCGTTTTCACGTCGCCTCGACGTTTCCAGCCGCTGAGAAACCCGAGACGATCGCTGCACAGCTCCACCTCACTACCTCGCCGTCGACCGACCAAAGCAACCCCTTCCACCGCAAGCTGAAGCCACAAACGGCACCGCCAGACCTTGCTCGACGTGCTACAGCCCTCAGCTGCTCGTGAGCAACTCCGGTTGAGCTTGTCCGAACCAATCTTTCATCGCTCTGTCAACCCGAAAGCTCCTCCGACTCGACGCTGTCACCCGAGAAGCTCTAAGCTTCTCCAGCGTGACAAACGTGTCTCTGAGGTTAGCGTCAAAGTCTAGTAGCTCTCCCCGAACTCCCTAGGTCCCTAGCCGGAATTTCAATTTTTCCAGATAATCACCGTATAGAACCTCGAGAACCAAAACTCAAAATTCATCTTGATCACTTGATCTCTGGTAATCCTGGCCGAGCTGAAGCTAGAATAGCACCTCACAGTCACCTCAGCCAAATCCTAGCGGTGATGATCAACCCTGTGAGCAGAGCACCAGAGTTTGGCCACCGCCGGTAAAAATGGCTCGGGTCGCCGGTAAAGTCTACTTTCCCGGCGATCTCAGGCCAAGAGGAGGGCAGGGTTAGCATCCCCGTGCCCCAGTCGTGCTTTGCAACCCATTGGCTGATCGTGTTCACCGCCGAGACGAGCTAGCACCGTCAGACCCGAGCTCATCTTCCGCCTCCACCGTCACCGACTAGGTTTCCGGCGATGTCGAGGTCCGAGAAGTTGCCCGGCGTGTGTGCCGTGCTCCAAGGATCACGTTGGAAGAAATCATGTCAAAAATTAGGCAGTAGCGGCCGAGAACGAACCACGCCACCGTCGCTGGGCGTCGCGCGCTCGGGCGCTGGCGGGAGGTAGACAAAGACACTGTGCGTGGGACCCACATGCAGTGTTTTAAACATTTCCCCGATTTTCAGTTTTCGTTCAAACTTCAAACCCACATAACTTTGACGAGAAAACTCCAAATCGAGTGAACCAAATTTTATTGGATTAAGATCTATGAGTACTTTCCAACAAATGAAGTTTCACTTCATCAAAATCCTCAGTTGTAACACCCCAAAATCCTGTTAAGAGGGAAATTTAAAAATTTTTGGACCTATTGCATGTGTTGCAAAAATTCAAATTCAAACTGGAATTCAAATTAAACTCAAAACAGAAATGAAAAATAAAAAGAAAAGGAAAAAATAAACCACCCGGCCAGTGGGCCGAAACCCACCAGCCGACCCATTTATTCCCGCGCCAGCCCGCAGCCACGCGCCCTCCCCTTTTTCCCACTGACACGCGGGGCCCGCCAACCCTTCTTCCTCCTCGCGCCCGCGCTCGGCCGGCTGGACTCTTCTCACCTCCGAATCAAAACCGCCCCGGATCCTCGCATATCCCAGCCGAATTTCGTTCTTGGACGACGCAAACTCAATCACAACCGAACGCCGCCCTCCCCCGGCTATATAAACACCGGCATCTTCCTGATTTTCACCCGCGATCGGCTGTTTTTCTTCCCGGTGAGAACCCGAGTTTCTCCGGCCAATTTCGCTCGATCTTTGCTCGGGATTTCTCATCTAACGCGCTGATCTTGATCCACTGCCTCCGGGGAAACGCGCAGGTGCAGAAAACTCGGTGGTTTGCGCTTCAAACACAGCGCCGACGAGTCTCGCCGTGAATTCACCTCGGACCTTGTCGCCGACCGCTTTCCAGGACCTCCGAGCTCAAGAAAACCCCCGAGGTGAGATCCCCGACCTCCCCTCTACCGATCTATGCCATAAAATCACAGTTCTAGGAAGAATTGACGAAGATCCGAAACTCTCCGGCGAGATCGCCGCCTCCCGCCGCCGTGCGCCGCCGGGCAGCGCCGCCCGTGCTCGATCAGAGCGACGTGGCCGCTTGTGCGCCGTCTATTTTAAATCGCACGGTAGAATTTAAATCCCCGCGTACCGGTTCGACGTTATAATCTCAGCCGTCGGTTTTAAATCGGACGGTCCACGTCAGCCCCGCGTTATAAAGGCCGGAATTCTTACGCACTACCCCTTGGGGTTCTCGGAAAATACGAGCTAGCCCCGGAAACTTCTGATCTAGCCCCTGGAACTTCAGAAAATCATGTAAATTCATTTAAAAATCAGTTTTAGCCCCTGGACTTAATAAAAATTAGGAAAACCCCTCTGTTATGCGTAGTTAGACCCCTGGAAATTCTTAAAATAATATAATAGATCCTATAGTGGGGTGAGTATACATTTTTAACCCTATGTGATATTAAATTTAGGAATTTGAATATGTGTTTAGTATTTAAAATTTAAAAGATGGGACAAACACATTGTAAATTCAAATTAAAAAAACTTTCCTAGTACTTGGAAAACTTTGGAGTGAGATAAAAATAGATTTTTGGCTGAAATGAATCTGTCTAATTGATTATTCACATTTATTAGTTATAGGGACACATTTTTAAGTAGAGAATAATTCTGAAAATTAGTAAAATAAATGTAAAATAGTTCACATCAGAGGAGAAGTTCAAAAATATATTATTTAATAGTTTAGACCCAAAACCTATTCTGTTTAGATGAGGTGTCTTACTATTTTCATAATAAAATTCACATTTAGGCATAGGAAATAAATCTGAAAATATAGCAAGCTAGGTATGAATAACTAGAAAATGATAAATGAAGTTTCCAAAATCCAAAGAATTCAGTTTAGGGTTGGTAGAAGGTCTGAAGACACATTTGGAGTAGGAAAATACCCTCCATGCACACTTGATAGCTAAAAGGGTGTATCAATTGAATATAAGGAATTTATTTAAATTGGAAACTCATATATAGTATGCAAACATAAATATGAATACAAAAGTAGAAATCATATCTACATGTTTAAAAGTGCATGTAAGCCAAAATCAACACACATAGAGTAACCACAACACATAGAAATGTGAATGGCTTTCATAAATGTGAATGTGTGGCTTGTATGAAGTGGAAGTGTGAACTATATCTTATGGATTGTTGTTTTCTTTTGCTATGTGTGATGGTATGAGTAGAACCTGCTCCAGAGCAAGTTCTTCCTTTCCAAGATCAGGACTACCCATTCCCAGAGCAGCAGGAAGAAGGCAAGTGTCCTTGACCACTTTGTTCCTATACTAGGATGTGTAGATAGAATTATTTGCATTGTCAATTGAAAATATGAAACCTATGCTAGGATGTTTCCCTAGAATTGCATTACCTTGTTTCCTTGTAGCTTGGGTTGGGATTCATTTTATCATGTCATTTATTATTATGCATATGCTTAGTCATGCTTAGAATGGGATATTTGGGATGTGAGATCATCAGTTTATTTTACCATACTCTTGAATGAGATATTATGAGTTATGTAGAGGTAGGGATCAGGGCAAGTTGGATGTTTTGGTTGGTGCTGGGTGCACAAGACTCGGGTTTGTGTTTAGTACTTGCCTGGATCATAAGGACCGGTTCATGGAGCATGTAACCTGGTTTTACCGTGCCAACCACATGCTGAGATGGGGCAGCTTGGCCAATTAATTAGGTGTATCCCCGGCGTAGTATGGGTGTGTTGGATGGTGCGGGAATAGGTGTCAGCTGGGCTACCATATGAACCGCAAGGCTCAAGAGGGGGCCACTGCAGCGGGGTTGGAGCCTCTTGTATGCTGTTAGGGGTGAAACCTCAGTGGGCCCACGCTCGTCGGGAATCCCTTTGTAAAGGCTTCATAGTGATCTCCTGGCTACACACCTGGGAAGTGTGTATGTGGTTCGTGGCCACTGGCATAATGGAGGTTCTTTTAGTCCACTCGGCAACGGGGGATGAAATCACTACATGTGGGTACAGTGGTGCAAACTCTGCAGAGTCAAAACTGTCATGACAGCCGTGCTCACGGTCAAGAGAGGCTTGGACTTATTCATGATTAGAGGAGTGATGGTTTTGGAAGTTAAGGATGTTAAGCGGGGAGCTTAACATTGAAAATGATGTTATGGTTATTTGATTATGATGATGGGATGGGAGATTGGGACCATTTCACCTGTGTAGTAATCTAGGTGCTTAATAAGATAAGGTGATAGGTAATAATTGCGTAGTGCTTTAACCATGAGTTCAACCTCTCCTTGCTCTAGCCATGCATGACACAACTTTCCCACACTTGCTGAGTACCATCGGTACTCAACCTTGCATATTTGTTTGTTTATATTGCTGCTCAGGTCAAGATAATGAAGTGGTGTTTAATGATCAATACTTTGGACCCGAAGAAGGTTTCTAGGTTCATGGAGTCCCCCGGGCAACGCCTGTAACGGAGCCCACAAGAATAATATTCCGCTGATATTTTATTTACTTGTTATGAACTTATTATCGTCCATCGAGACATATGCTATGTAAGACTTATTTGTATTCGACACCTGGCTTGTAATAAATGATGCTTCACTATTTTTCATCACAAGTATGAGAAAATGATCCTGGCATACATGTGATATTTACTCGGTTGTTCTTCGGAGAAACTGGGTGTGACATCAGTTCTCCAGAATTAATTCTTTAAAATTTAAACTGTTTAGAATTTTAACTGGAGAACACTTTGAAGGAAAATTCTGAAATTTTGCTGGGATGTTCATTAAAATATCTCTGAGATACCATAAAAATTTCAAATCTATTTGAGCTCATTTGATCAACCTAATGATGTGATTAATAAAAATGTTCCGGAAAAAATAGAAAATGTCCAGAAACATTTTCAAAATTTCTCTGAAATTGTTTAGCTCATATCTTTAGATAGGAACCTTAAAATTACGTGAAACCAACTCCATTAGAACCCTCTGAAAAATCTAGTTTTCAGAAAATCATGGCTTGCTCCATGAAAATCCATAGGACACCCTAGGAGCTCCAATTAAGGTCAAGTACATAATTATTTGTGGAGAGCTCAAATGAGCTTTGCTGCACATGAAACTTGGCCAAGTCTCTGTTTAGGTTGTATCTAAACCACAGTAAAAATTTCAGAGTCATTGGGTCTGTCTAGTAAGACTTATAGTCCTCATAATTTTAACTTCAATTCAAATACATCTAAATTGACACATGTTTGTGTTTAACATATGTAGTCGCTAAGGTTGGGGAGGAACCCGAAGTATTAGACTTCGTCACTCTGGAACAACAGCTAGCCTACAACCAAGAGCAGCAAGGCAAGCTCTGATTTGCATTAACCCTTTTACAAATTTTTACTATTTTGAGAACTTACTTTGAGCACCCACTTAATTCTTGCATTAGAGTCTTGATTGAAACCCAAGTGCATAGCAAAGAAAACCCTGGGTTGGTATTAGGTTTGAAAACCTCGTTAGCTACTGCAATGCTAAGATAGTGTAGGATTCGGTACAAGTCGAGTAGTTGGAACTGCTCGCGAGAATAGGCTAGAGGCACATTGCTCGGGTAAAAATAGCAAATGAAACACATGGCAAGAAAAATGAGACCAACCAGAGAGTAAGGGCAGCAGGACTTTAGGGCCTGGGTGCTATAGCTCCGCTTGTGTCGATTGAGGACCGAGCCGTGTGCGGACCTGTTGAACAAGCTAGAACAGTACTGAAGACCTACCGGCTATATGGGAACCAGGAAACCGATGTAACTCGGGTAGCTGGGTATTGAGGCATTGCCTGTCGTTCAGAGGGTAGGTTGAGAGCTCGAGGTGTAAATCGGCTGGCGGCACTGCAGATGCGCGTGCAGAGACCTCTTACTCGGGACGATAGGATCGGTTCAATATTTGGCTGATGGGTGAAAGGTGGTTGCATACGACGTCCGTGATGGTTGCTGTAGGCAACCTCGAGTACGGGCGTATGTGACGGGTTATTCGGGTAACCCTGCAGGTGTAAATCGATTATAATGGCCGTCCCTCGCGGTCAGTGAGTACCACTTGTTCACTGTACCGTAACGTAGAAAGAACAAGCTAGATACATGTTAAAAGTTTGCTGATTTGAAAGATATACATGGCTTGTTAATGATTGTTGTAGTTTAGAGCTAATTAAAGTTCTTTTCAACTTTGGGAAAAGTACATGAGAGAAATGCGTTTCTTATTTGATTGCGGCTCTCTCATGTGTCTTAGCATAAGGTTGTCCACAACCTGCTGCTAAAACTTGAATGTAAGGTTAAAATAATTAGGCGAGTCCTTTGCAACTTATTTTACCTCATGTACCCTAAAACCATTCATATAGAAGTTTCATGTTTAGGAGAGACGGGTCAGACTTGCTGAGCTGTCGTGCTCACTGCTTGTGTTTGAAGCTTTTGCAGGGATTTATGAGGAAGGGACTCCCGAGGAGGAGACGGAACCCCAGGAGGGGAACCCCGTTGAGTGGGAGGCGTGCACGCCGCCGTGTTAGTGTGTGTGCGTGCTAGCGGGGACACGTTCATGGGCTGAATGTGAACTCCATGCGTAGTCTATGCCCGTGAGTGTAGACGGAACTTATTTTGTTGTACAAACATTCATAAAACTGTTTATATAATAAAGCATTGCTTCCGCTTTGTATCTTTGATGTGTGTTATCTGGTGCTGTGCAACGCAGCACCCCTCAGCGTGATCCTGGCTCGACGAGGCCGTGGGGCCCTTGCAGCGTTGTACTAGAGCTCGCTTGAGGTTTAATGCACGGCAAAGGTCATCTTTTTCAAAAAATTCGGTGAGTAACGAGTTAGTAGCCCATATAAGGATGTTATTAGTGTATAGAAAGTGGCATACTAACCTATTTGCTTATGTCGGAAAATCGTGCATCTCGGGACGCTTTATGTCTTGGGGGGGTGCACGTAAGCGCTGTCCACCAGTGGGCACAAGCTGAAGGGTGGAGTCCCACGGGCGGCAGGTAACCCGACCCGCTTTAATATCCTCTACGACTCTTCATGTCGTTTGGGGTATTCGAGAATTTCTGTCCCTGGCGTGCTTTGGGAAATTTGGGAGACCCCGTAACGTGGTCAGTAACGTGAACACGTAGCTCAAGGCGTGTTTGGCTTGAGAACATCCGGGCGAGTGATGACGGCCGGGTGTATGAACTGTATTGATACCTGGCTCGGTGTGCAGCCGAGTCTGACGATTGTATGAGTTATTTGCAGGTAGTCTGACCACGAAACGGTAGACGTGTAGCATCCGTGTGCGAGATATGCTTAGTGCCACTGAACTAACGAAGCCGGCTAAGTCCGGTATAGGTTCTTCTTTGTGAGGAACGTAGTACCGACATGATCTGGTGACGCATCAACGTCACACCACACTAAATGAGCAACTACATTATAAAACTGAAAATTTTTAATCTATAGTAATAAATTTCTGATGTAACTCCTTCTCTTAATCAGGATATTCAAAGTTAACAAGTTTTTCACTTATAGGATACTAAGGACAGGATCCCCTGTTTTCAGCTGAAATAAGGCTGAAGTTAATCAGAGGTTAGAGGTTGAGTTATTTCGAGGTTAGGGTCATATGATACATTTCTGGAAATATTTGGAAGATCCTTACAACTTTTCTATTGATGTCCAGAGGTGTTTCATCCCTTAACCAATCGAAAAATGCAGTAGAGTTGAAACTGTCCAGAAAACAGGGCAGAGCAAATACTCTCTGTAACTTTCTGTAAATTGAGCATAACTTACTGCATAAAAATCCAAAAATATAAAATGAGGTAGTTCTGAAAATTTCATGAGATGGTTTACAACTTTGTAACAGAAAGTTTTGTCAAATTTGGTATAGAATTAACTGGAATTTTTGGGTCAAATCAGTACCTCAAGCAGGGAGGTGCTGTCCAATTTTCTCCAGCAATTCTGTCGACTTTGACATCTCATAACTTTTGAACCAGGAATGATATTAGGCCCCAAATACTTTATGGAAGGATACTGAAGTTAGCTTTAACTTTGATTTTGAGCTCCAGAATTGGTTTTGCAGTTAGCATGGTCTAAATCAGGTTGAAATGGAAACTGGTCAGGGCTGTCATCTTGGATAGCAGATCAGCAGTCAAATTTGTTTAAAGTTTGAACTATGTTTCCAGTTTTTATGAGTTCAATGACATTTCTCAAATATATTTCTACAAATGACAGCGGATAGACGATTGTAGAACGGGTGTGTGGTATCCCACTGTTCTCACCGCAGCGGTTATCCGGAAGTATTGAAGCAAATGCTTCAACATTTGGGATATGTGGAGGCACCGCAGTAGGAAGAAGGTGATGAGGGGAACCAGACGTGGACCATCCATGTCGAAGTTCCTGCAGGACCTACGCCATCCGGTTGGGCACCGTTCACCGTCACGGTGAGAGGTAGACAGCCGGAGGAAATGTGGCAAGTGGTAGCCCGCGACACCATGTCGCGTTTCTGCCAACTACACGTGAGAGCTATGGAGGGCACTCCATACGCGCTCGTTCCGGTGGAGGGACGAGCTAATCATGTGTGGGGGAAATGGTACGCGGAAGCAATAGATACGGGTTGCCCAAGGTACAATCCCGCGGAGGCGAACCTCAGCCTCCAGTTGAGAGCAGGGAAAGCCGTGATGGACAGCCAAGTTGTTCATACGGACTGTCTTGCTGCAAAGATCGAGGAGATCACCAGCCATGGATACCATTTTGAGAGTGCTCACAGCGCACTCTGCAATTTGCTCCTTCCGATGATAAAGCGACTGAACGAACAACATAATCAGTTGCATCGTCTGAAGAAGGCGAAGAAGAAATACCGTGTCGACATCACGGCTTTGCAACAACAGGTGGAGGCCCTGACCCAGCAGAATGAGGTCCTCACTCAAGAGCGGGATGACGCTATTGAGAAGGGGCAAGGCTGGGAAGAGGACTACAACCAGGCCATGGACGAGGTGCACGCGTTGCAGAACCTCGTACCTCCGGTAATGGGCATACCGGTGGTAGGTGCCGTACCCGTGGTTTTAGGTCTTCCAGCAATGGGGGTACCCAAACTGGAAGAGGAGGTCATGGACCTGGATCCACCATCAGAGGTAGCGGAGGAGGACGACCCACAGGAGGTCGAATTTTACTCCGAGTAGGAGGTTACTGTTGCCGAGTAGGGCAGCAAGGGTGATGTAACCAAAACTTTTGTAATCGGTGACATGTCGTGTAGACAGTAGCGTATGTATAGGTAGTGACGACATGAGCACGACTTATCGGAGAACCGAGAATAATGTATCTTGTATAAAGTTTATGCTTTATCAATATATTTGACTGTTGTGCAAATTATTCATGTGTCACTTCAATACCTGCTGTTTCATACGGAATTTTAAGTATGACATGTGATGATCGCTGCTGTTTTGAATTTCAGAATGACTCGCACTCGTGCCAACCCGGACGTTGGGGGTTCCAGTCAGGGGGGAGAAACCTCCCAACAGCCTCCCGAAGATTCCTCGGGACAGCAACAGAAACAACCGCCACCGTCAACGGTTACATTCGCTGAATCGTGGCAGCGATGGCGGGTTCTCATCAGAAGCACACCGAGTTGCTGCAAACCCTTATTGCGAATACGTCTCGACCAGAGAGGCGTCAAGATTGCGAGGAGCGCCAACAAAGCTCCTACTCTGACTTTCTGGGTACTCATCCCCCGGTATTCTCAAGGGCAGATGAACCCCTCAATGCGGACAACTGGCTCCGCACGATGGAGATGAAGTTCGGGCTGCTCCAATTGAGTGAGCAGGACCAGACTCAGTTCGCGGTCCAACAGCTTCAAGGATCCGCGAGCGCTTGGTGGGCAAACTACTGTGCTTCGCAACCCACCGAGCGAGTTATGACCTGGGCGGAGTTCCGGACGGCCTTCAGGGCCTATCATATACTGCCGGGTCTCATGAAGTGGAAGACGCAGGAGTTCCTACGCCTGCAGCAAGGAAGCCGGAACGGGCTGGAATACTCCAGGGCGTTCAATGATCTTGCAGTCTATGCTTCGTATCACATCGATACCGACAAGAAGCGGCGGGATCATTTCTACCAGGGGCTTAACCCGCTCCTGAAGGACAAGCTGGCGATGTTCAATCACGTTAGCCTCGATGATATTATTGATGCTGTGATTGTTCAGGAGGACCCTGGCAAGGAGTTAGCCGCGGCGGAGAGGAAGCGAAGCGCGCCACAAAGCAGCGGAGAAGGATGTGGTCCTTCGCAAAAATACCGGATGGTGAATCGCCCACCATCGGGTCCACGCTGGCAGCTACCTCAGAGGCCGATGCCATTCCGCAGTCGGCCATATTCTCCACCGGCATTCAGGCCGGCACTGCCAGTACCACCTCCGCAGCAACAACAGCAACAGCGGACGATGCCGCGTGCGTATGCACCTCAGAAGCGCATGCCGGGCTTTCGTCCCCCAAGCACCGGTCAAGCAGCAGCCACCTGCTACAAATGTGGTCGCCCAGGACACTTCACCAACAATTATCCTGAGAAGCAAGGCGGCGTAGTTGCACCACAGCTTCCGGGGAGGAATCAGCCCCGAAACCCAACTAATGCGCGGCGGGCAAACCCTAGGCCCGGCACCATCCATCAACTTGGCATAGAGGACGTGCCGGAGGGTGAGCCAATACTTGCGGGTATGTTCCAACTCCACCAGCATCCCGCCATAGTGTTTTTTGATTCGGGCGCCACGCATAATTTTATTAGCCAAGCTTTCATTGCTAAACACAGCTTGCAAATACTACCAACCAAAAGTCCATATTTGATTTGTTCACCGGGTGGGAAGATTTCAGCAAGCATGATGGCTTCCAAAGTACCATTATGCTTAGCGGGTAGAGATACCCTATGTCTCTCATAATTTGAGGGACAGAAGGTCGATGTCATCTTCGGGATGTCGTGGTTAACCCGCAACAGCGCTGTTTTAGACACCATCCTCCAAGTCGTGCATCTACACCCAGAAATGCACGAGTCACACTCTTTATTTCTGTGCAGTCCAGAAATAAAACTTCCAAGTGTATATCAATCCACAACCATCCGATTGGAAGACGTTCCAGTAGTCCCTGAGTTCCCTGACATGTTCCCGGATGATTTACCGGGGATGCCGCCCGACCGAGAGGTGGAGTTCAAGATTGAACTTGCACCGGGAACTATGCCAATATCCCGAATGCCGTACAAGATGGTGCCCAAGGAATTGGCTGAACTGAAGACACAGTTAACGGACCTGCTGGAAAAGGGTTTCATTAGGCCGAGCTCCTCACCACGGGGCTGTTCGGCATTATTTGTGAAGAAGAAAGACAAGACGTTGCGGCTTTGAATGGACTATCGTCCACTAAACGACGTAACCATCAAGAACAAGTACCCGTTGCCACGGATCGACATGTTGTTTGATCATTTGGTCGAAGCAAAGATCTTTTCCAAGATGGACTTAAGATCCGGGTACCACCAGATTAAGATACGGGCTGAGGATATTCCGAAGACGGCTTTCTCGACGAGGTACAGGCCAGCGCTCCAGCTCACTTCATGTACTTGATGACCTCGGTATTAATGCCGGAGCTGGACAAAATTGTCGTGGTCTTCATCGAAGACATATTGGTATATTCCAAGTCGGAGGAAGAACACACGAAGCATCTGCGTATAGTCTTGCAATGGCTGCGGGATCACAAGCTATACGCGAAATTCAGCAAGTGTGAATTCTGGATATCGCAAGTGCCTTTTCTCGGGCATATTATTTCAGAGGAGGGGATCACTGTAGACCCGTGTAAGATCACCCAAGTGCTGAATTGGAAGTCCCCGAGAATTGTTCATGAGGTACGGAGTTTCCACGGACTCGGGGGATATTATCGGAGGTTCATTCCGAACTTCTCAAAGATTGCCAAGCCTATGACAGAGCTGTGAAAGAAGGCTACCAAATATGTTTGGAGTCCAGCATGTGAAGCAGCGTTCAAGGCATTAGTGAAGCACCTAACATCAGCACTGGTTTTGGTGCAGCCAGACATAACAAAACCGTTCGATGTGTACTGCGATGCATCCGACATTGGGCTCGGATGTGTGCTGATGCAAGACCGAAGAGTGGTCGCGTATGGATCACGGCAGCTCAGAAACCATGAGCAGAATTATCCAACTCATGACTTGGAGCTCGCTGCCATGGTACTCGCACTTAAAATGTGGAGGCACTACCTACTAGGTAACCTCATACATTTATATGCCGACCACAAAAGCCTCAAGTACGCATTCACTCAGAAGGAGCTGAACATGAGGCAATGAAGATGGCTAGAGTTGATAAAGGATTACGAAATAGAGGTCCATTATAGCCCTTGCAAGGCAAACATAGTGATGGATGCGCTGAGTCACAAGTCACACGTCAGCAATCTGACCATCACACCGTTGGAAGAGAGCAAGCCATCATTACATGTGACTCCACATGGAGCTCTGTACAACTTAGCTTTAATCCCCACCATCCGTGAAGAAAAAGCGGCAGCTCAGAAACATGACAAGAGCATGTCGCATTTGCGGAGACGTGTAGACAGTGGGGAGCTGCAATATTTCGGAAAGACGGGGACGACGTCCTATGGTTCAAGGACCGGATCGTCGTACCCCGTAACCCGGAGTTACGGAAGAAAATCTTTGATGAGGCTCACTTGTCAAAGTTTTCTATTCACAACGGCAGCAACAAAATGTATCAAGAACTCAAAAGCAAGTTTTGGTGGACACGGATGAAGCGGGAGATCGGAAAGTACGTGTCCGAGTGTGATACATGTCGAAGGGTGAAAGAAGACCACATGAGAAAACCGGGACTGCTACAACCACTGGGTGTTCCTGCCTGGAAGTGGGAAGATGTGAGCATGGCTTCATCGTTGGTTTACCCACCACTTTTCAGAAACATGATTCTGTGTGGGTGATCATCGACCGGCTCACCAAAGTTGGCCATTTTATCCCGGTCAACACCAACTACAACGCCAAGAAGTATGCTGAATTGTACATCTCACGGATCCTATGCTTGTACGGTGTACCCCGTAACATCATATCGGATCGGGGCACTTTATTTGTGTCCCATTTTTGGGAGCAGCTACATGCTGCATTGGGGACGAAGCTGATCCGTACTTCAGCGTACCACCCGCAGATGGATGGACAAACCGAGCGGATAAATCAGATTTTGGAAGATATGCTACGAGCTTGCGCTATCAAGCACGGTAAGAATTGGGATGATCACTTACCATTGCCCGAGTTCTCGTACAACAATGGGTACCAAGCCAGCATCAAGATGGCGCCTTACGAGGCGCTATACGGGAGATAATGCTGCACACCACTAAACTGGTGTGAGTCTGGCGAAAGGTTCACCTTCGGGATTGATCTTCTCACCAACGCAGAGGAAAAAGTTCGGCTGATTCAAGCGAACTTAAAAGCCGCCCAATCCAGACAAAAACAGTATGCGGACCGGAGAAGAAGCCCATTACAATTCGAAGTCGAGGATCACATATATCTACGTGTGTCTCCAATGAAGGGCGTGAACAGATTCGGGGTGAGGGGAATGTTGGCACCTTGATTCATCGGTCCGTTTCATATTACAGAAAGATGTGGATCGGTAGCATACCGACTGAAATTACCAGAAGCACTCTCCGGTGTGCACGACGTCTTTCACATCTCCCAGCTGAGGAAGTGTCTCAAGCTATAAACTACCATTCAGCTGGAGGATATAGAAGAGCTGAAACCAGATCTCACGTATCAGGAGGAACCGGTTCAAATAATTGATGAAAAGGCTCGAACCACACGCAACCGTACGTTGTGGTTCTACAAAGTTCTATGGAGTAATCACTCCATAGACGAAGCGGCATGGGAGAGTGAAGGATTTCTTCACGCTAACTACCCCGACTTTTTCACATCGCATATACGGTAATTTTCCACCGTCCTCTCTCTTATTTCCACCTTATAATCTCAGGACGAGATTCTTTTAAAGGGGGGGGAATGTAAGGGCCTAAGTTTTTGCACACATTCAAAGTGTTCTTCACACCACACACACCTCATTTGACGAAACTTTGTGAACATATTTGAAGAGCAAGTAAACACCATCAACATGGTCATTAGGGAATAAACTCACAAAATACAAAAGTGGCATTCCCCACATGCACCATATAGGAATGTTCATGCCGAATTTCACCCAAATCCAAAACCTTTTTGAGGTCTTTTTGGGTATAACTAGAAAGAGGGTAGTTTGAACTCAAATTGAAATTCAGACCACTTTCATTCCATAAGTTCAAAAGTGGGAGGTATATTCTTACTCAGCACATTTTTGTGAGCTCACACACCAATTTTCACTCCATTTGGAGTTGATCTTGACATGAGCTAAGTTTAGCAAATTCAAACTCCATTTGAATTTCAAACTGCATATGTGCTGAAAATATATTCAAACACTCCTCAATTTGAATTCTATCAAATTCAAATGGCCAGAGGGTAGTTAATTATGACCAAGGTTATTTGGGTCTCTACTGTTTAGAGCAGTGGGGAAATTTTAATTTCAGAGGTAAAACTGGAGTGGGACCCACATGTCAGCCTCACTAGTGTTTCAACCGACTCAAATCACCGAGGCTTGGTTGTTGCGCGCGCCCACGCGAGCGCCACGGCGATGCACGACCGCTGCCACCTCCTGGTCGCCGATCAGAGCCACGAACCGACGTCCTCAGCTATTTAGCTGCGAGCTGCCGACGGCAGCAGCCCGTTTTCGCGTCGCCTCAATGTTTCCAGCGCTGAGAAACCCGAGCTGATCGCCGCACAGCTCCACCTCACCACCTCGCCGTCGACCAACCAAAGCAACCCCTTCCACCACAAGCTGAGGCCACAAACGGCACCGCCGGACTTTGCTCGACGTGCTACAACCCTCAGCTGCTCGTGAGCAACTCCGGTTGAGCTTGTCCGAGCCGATCTTCCATCGCTCTGTCAACCCGAGAGCTCCTCCGACTCGACGCCATCGCCCGAGCAGCTCTAAGCTTCTCCAGCGCGACAAACGTGTCTCTGAGGTTAGCTACGAAGTCTCGTAGCTCTCCCAGAACTCCCTAGGTCCCTTTTAACACCGGTTAGCCGGAATTTCAATTATTCCCGATAAAAATCACTGTATAGAATACCGAGAACCAAAACTCAAAATTCATCTCGATCACTTGATCACTGGTAATCCTGGCCGAGCTGAAGCTAGAATAGCACCTTACGGTCACCTCAGCCAAATCCTAGCGGTGATGATCAACCCAGTGAGCAGAGCACCTGAGTTTGGCCATTGCCAGTGAAAACGGCTCGGGTTACCGGTGAAGTCTACTTTCCCGGCGATCTCCGGCCAAGAGGAGGGCAGGGTTAGCTTCCTCGTGCCCCAGTCGTGCTTTGCGACCCATTGGTTGATCGTGTTCACCACCGAGACAAGCTAGCACCGTCGGACCCGAGCTCATTGAAAGTGCATCTAGGTAATCCCCGTGGGTTTTGGATGATTGATGACGATAATTAAGATACTAATGAATTTTACTGAGTATAAGCACAGGTTCTTATCAAAGGAATGCATGTGGATTCTCTCAAGAAGCAAAAAGGAAAAGAAGAAGACTTGAAATAGTAGAAAATAGGATTTTTTCTATTGAGTTTTACATCTTGGACTTGTGTAAATGATCGTCTCTTTTAGAGTGCCTGAGAATCATTAGAGAGCTCAAACTAAAGTTAGAATGCTAGAATCGTGAGAGAAAGTAGTCATAGGTAAGGCTGAAAAAAGGAAGACCGGACTTGTCCGGACTACAGGCCGGACTAGTCCATTCCTACCCGGACTACTCCGTTTTAGACAGGACAAGAAGTCTCTGAGTGAGTTCAGACTTGTCCATTCTAGGCTGGACTAGTTCGCTGTCGAGTAAGTCTGAGCCGTTATGAGACTAAGTCTCAGAGAGTCGGACTAGTCCGTCCGTGTGGCCGGACTAGTCCGTTAAGTGGACTAAGCCATTTAGGTCCGGAGAAGAAGTCTCTGAGTGACGTTGGACTAGTCCGCTCCATAGGGCGGACTAGTCCGGTCCCTTCAGACTAGTCCGATTTAGAACGAAACAAAAGTTCCTGTGTGAGCTCGGACTAGTCCGAAGTTGGAAGGACTAGTCCACATCCCTAGATTAGAGAGTTTTTAGACTAAGTCTGGTAACACCGAACTAGTCCGCCGTTGGGACCGGACTAGTCCGCCCTTACCAGACTAGTCCGTTCTCATACGGAACAAAGCTTCCTGACTGAGATCAGACTAGTCCGCTCTTGGCGGACTAGTCCGGGGTTTTATGACCGTTTGAGTCCAACGGTAACTAGACTTTAGTTTGTAGCTTTGTGACGTGAGTGGTCCCTCAAGAACAGACTAGTCCAGGGTTGGGACCGGACTAGTCTAGAATTTAGTTAGTAACGGCTAGATGTCGGGATTTCTATAAAAGGAGACCCCCGGCTGAGAATTTAAATGAGAACAACCTTAGCCATGAAAACTCATTCCTAGAGCTCTTCTAAGCCTCTTTCCTCACCTTCTAGACCCCTAAGATTGGATCTTAAGGAGTTTGTCGTTTTGTGAGAGGAAAGACGTGGTGATCGACGTTTGAGCTCTCGGTTTGACTCTCTTGCACTCTGATTGATAATTTGAGTTCTTGATTGTTGTATTTTGATTCCTAGAACTGCTTCGTTGTTGAAGGGAGCCTCAAGTTGTGAGTAAACCCTAAGAGCATTGTATTCACATTTGATTAATAGTGAAAGAGTCCGGCTTGATCTTGGTGATCGCTCGGTGAGGGAAGGGTTGGAAAAGACACGGTCCTTTGTGGAATCCTCAACGAGGACGTAGATTCCTGTATGGAATCGAACCTCGGGATAAATCATGTCTCTTGCTTACTTTACCTTCTTGCTCGATCATTTAAACTACTTGTTAAGCTTTCGTCTTGATTAACACTTGTGTATTGTTCCGCTGACCTGCCATCTAATCATTCCCAACTTATTAGAGAGGTTGTTTGACTACTATACATCTTACGCTTAAACAAACTTAGAAGGAAAACCTAAAACACAGTTTTCTACCTAGACCGGACTAGTCCGGCCTTCTTCAAGTTTAATCCGTTGTTTGCGAAAGTTTCCGTTTTTATTAGCCTATTCACCCCTCCTCTAGGCAACTTTCAATTGGTATCGGAGCCTAACTCTAAACTAATGCTTAACCGCTTGGAGAGGAGATGGGGGAAAAGGCCGGTAGCCAAATTGATCTCATCAATGGAAAAGGAGCAAGTACGAGCAACTTTGAAGAACAAGGTTCTAACCTGCCTCCAGCAATTACTCCTCCACAAGACGTTTCAAGCTCAGAAGAAGATGAAGAAGTTCTTCGTCTCATGGCACTCCTCAAAAAGAAGAAGGAGGAAGCTAAGAAGAAAAAGAAGGAGAAGTTGGAGAAGAAGCTCAAGAGTAGTCAACAAGACTACTCGCGATATCCTTTTAATTATGAACATCTAAATTCTCACTCTAGTTATTTAACAATTCCTCTAGGCAAACTACCTCACTTTGATGGAACTAACTACACAATGTGGAAACGCAACATGAAGTTGCATCTAATTTCCTTGAACCTAAGTCTTTGGCATGTGGTGTGTACAGGTATAGATATCCCCAAAGACGAGGATGAACTCACCCAAGAACAAGAACAACAAATCCATTGCAATGCACAAGCAGCGGCCGTGCTCAACTCATCTCTAAGCATTGAAGAATTCAACAAGGTAGATGGGTTGGAGCTCGCGAAAGATATTTGGGACACCCTCAAGATCACACATGAAGGAAACCGATCCGTGAGAGAAGCCAAGATTGAGATGATAGAAGGAGAGCTTGGAAGGTTCGCCATGAATGAAGGCGAAACATCTCAAGAAATGTACAACCGACTCAAAACTCTCATCAACAAGAGTCGAGCGTACGGATACAAGAAATGGAATGACCATGAGGTGGTCAAGAGAATAATAAGAGCGTTTATGCCTCGCAATGTGACCCTATGCACCTTAATCCGGGAAAGTCCAAACTTTCACTTGATGACTCCGGATGAAGTGCTAGGGAAGATCATTAACCACGAGATGATGAAAAAGGAAGCCCAACACGTCAACGATCTAGCAAAGATCACTTCATCCAAGAAGAAGGGCATTGCTCTCAAGGCCACATCCAAGTCCATGGCAAAAGAAATACAACTCACAAGTGAATATGAAGAAAGTGATGATGAGAGCACGGACATGGATGATGAAGAAATGGCATTCTTCATCAAAAGATTCAAAAGGTTGATCAGGAGAAGGAGAAGCCATCTCTATGAGAACAAGAGCAAAGACAAGGGCAAGTCAAGAACAAAGAAGACTTGCTACAACTGTGGCGAACATGGGCATTTCATTGTGAACTGCCCCCATAGCAAGGAAGATGACAAGAGAAAGAAGAAGGATGGGAAGCCTCAAGACAAGAAAATCTTCACAAAGAAGAAGGCTTATGGACAAGCTCACATTGGAGAAGAATGGGACTCAAACGAAGAATCCTCCTCCGAAGATGAAGAAAAGGTGGCAATCGTGGCCATCAAGAGGCCAACCATGAAGAAATCACTCTTGCCAAACAAGGGTGATTGGAAGAGCCCAAGCCACACATGCCTCATGGCAAAAGAAGGAAAGCGCAAGGTAATGTCTAAACATTCCAAGTTTCATATTGTAGATGATAGTGACTTTGATAGTAGTAGTGAAAACGAATTCATGTTTAAAGGATTAAACAAAAAGGCTATAGCTAAAATGAAAATGCTATCGGACGAAATATTTGAACAAGAAGAGCTTCTCAATCAACAAGAAGAATTGCTTATCCTTGAAAAGGAAAGAAACCTTGAGATTGAGAAGCTCCTTGAACTTGAGAGAGAGAAGAGTAGAGCACTTGAAAGCGAACTTGCCATGAGCAAGGAAACTTTTGTTGAGCTTAGGAGTATGAATGTAGTACTTCAAGATGAACTTGTGAGTTTAACCAAAACTCACAAGAATCTTGAAGCACAACTTAACTCACTAAAATCAAGTGTCTCAACTAATTCATCCTCCAAAAACTCTCTCTCAACGAGTATAGAATCCAACACTAAAACTTGTAAATGTGCTAGCATTGTCTTAAACTTAAAAAATGAGCTCAAAGATGCACAAAGCAAGAATACACACAAGAGTGGGATCTTTGATAAGGAAAAGATCAAATATGCACGTAGTGCATACTCAATCACAAGATCTCCCTTCATGAAAGATGGACTCGGTTATACTAGGGGAGGGAAGCAAAACACTAGAATCCTTAAAAACTATAGCAAATGCGTAGCCTTTGTGAAAGAAAACTCAAGTCAAGACAAGAATAACAACCTGGCATCTACCTCACATGAAATTACCAAAAATGTAAAATCTATAGTATTTCATAATTTTGATGCATCTTATGTTCTTATGAAAAGCAAGTATGGTAGAGTTTATGCAAAATATGTTGGGCCACTTCACAAGAGTCCAAAAACTTGTGTATGGGTGCCCAAATGCCTTGTAACTAACCTCAAAGGACCCAACCAAGTTTGGGTACCTAAGACTAAAGTTTAAATTGTTTTGCAGCCATACTCCTCCGGTGGCACTAAATGGGTGCTAGATAGTGGGTGTACTAACCATATGACCGGAGAGAGAAAAATGTTTGTCGAGTATGAAGAAAATGATGATCCAAGTGAAGGCATCTACTTCGGTGACAACAGCCAAGGAAGGGTACTCGGTATTGGTAAAATTGCAATCTCTTCTCAACACTTTCTTTCACATGTTCTACATGTTGAATCACTAGATTATAACCTATTGTCCATATCTCAACTATGTGAGAAAGGTTATAATTGCTTTTTTACTAACGAGGGTGTGACCATCTATAGAAGAAGTGACAACTCAATTGCCTTTAAGGGTGTGTTAAAGGGAAAGCTTTACTTAGTGGATTTTTCCACAGATAAAGCTCAACTTGACACATGCTTAATCGCAAAAACCAACATGGGATGGTTGTGGCATAGAAGACTAGTCCATGTTGGAATGAGGAACTTACAAAAACTTCTAAAGGGGGATCACATCCGTGGACTAAAAGATGTTGTTTTTGAAAAAGATAGGCCATGTAGCACGTGCCAAGCAGGAAAACAAATTGGAGCAGCTCATCCCGCCAAGAATGTGATGACGACAACAAGACCATTGGAGATGCTTCACATGGACCTCATCGGCCCTGTCACCTACATAAGCATTGGCGGTAACAAATATGGTCTAGTAATTGTTGATGACTATTCTCGTTTCACTTGGGTGTTTTTCTTGCATGATAAAGGAGAAACTCAAAGTGTCCTCAAGAAGTTCTTGAGGAGAGCTCAAAACGAGTTTTCCTCAAAAATCAAGAAGATAAGGAGTGACAACGGCTCCGAATTCAAGAACACTCAAGTAGAAGAATATTTGGATGAAGAGGGCATCAAGCATGAGTTTTCGACCCTGTATTCTCCCGAACAAAATGGGGTGGCTGAAAGGAAGAACCGAACACTCATAGAGATGGCAATAACCATGCTCGATGAATACAAGACCTCGGATCGATGTCGGGCGGAGGCGGTCAACACCGCTTGTCATGCTACAAACCGCCTCTACCTCCATCGACTTTTGAAGAAAACCCCATACGAGCTCCTAACCGGTAACAAACCCAACATCTCTTACTTTCAAGTTTTTGGAAGTAAATGCTACATTCTCAACAAGAAGCTTTGGACGTCGAAGTTCGCTTCAAAATCCGATGAAGGTTTCCTACTTGGTTATGACTCAAACACTTATGCTTATCGTGTTTTCAACAAGACCTCCGGGTATGTTGAAATTGCACGTGACGTGGTGTTTGATGAAACTAATGGCTCCCAAGTAGAGCAAGTTGATCAATGTGTGCTATATGAAGAAGAAGCACCATGTGAAGCACTATGAAGAATGGGGCTTGGAGAAGTCCGTCCCCAAGAAAATGTAGGACAAGATGTTACAAGATCATCACTATTGACACCTCTCATTCAAGATCAAACTCAAGAACCCCAAGATCAAGACGGTAAATTTCAAGAGGGAGAAAATTGAAACCATGATGTTGATCAAGGGGGAGAAGGAGAAGAAGAAGAAGAAGAAGACCACTCAAGAAATCAAGTGCCTCACCCAAGGGTTCATCAAAGTATTCAACGGAATCACCCCATTGACAACATCCTTGGAGATATCACAAAAGGGGTAACAACACATTCTCGAATAGGTAACTATTGTGCACATTTAGGGTGGAATATGCACTCAAAAATCCGGACTGGGTAATGTCCATGCAAGAGGAGTTGAACAACTTCACATGAAACCAAGTATGGGAGCTAGTGAAAAGACCAAATGCAAATGTGGTAAGCACCAAGTGGGTATTCCGCAATAAGCAAGATGAACATGGAGTAGTGACAAGAAACAAGGCCCGACTTGTGGCAAAGGGATATGCTCAAGTTGAAGGTTTGGATTTCGATGAAACCTTTGCTCCCGTAGCTAGGCTTGAGTCCATTCGAATTCTATTAGCCTATGCTACTCACCATGATTTTAAACTCTATCAAATGGATGTAAAAAGTGCCTTCCTAAATGGTCCAATCAAGGAGGAGGTGTACGTGGAGCAACCACCTGGCTTTGAAGATCAAGAATATCCTAACTATGTATTTAAATTGCATAAAGCTCTCTATGGCCTCAAACAAGCTCCTAGAGCTTTGTATGAGTGT
The DNA here is from genome assembly GCA_030760725.1 of Neostapfia colusana. Classification (NCBI taxonomy): domain Eukaryota; kingdom Viridiplantae; phylum Streptophyta; class Magnoliopsida; order Poales; family Poaceae; genus Neostapfia; species Neostapfia colusana. The sequence goes on along the minus strand of JASWHV010000007.1, from coordinate 75,141,496 downwards.
CTTAGAGACTTTCTCATTGATAATGGATTTAAGATAGGCAAGGCAGATTATACACTCTTCACAAAGAATGTAGATAATGATCTCTTTGTGTGCCAAATATATGTCGATGACATTATATTTGGTTCTACTAACAAATCTTTTTGTGATGAGTTTAGTAAGATAATGACAGATTGATTTGAGATGTCCATGATGGGAGAGTTGAAATTCTTCCTAGGATTTCAAGTGAAGCAACTCAAGGACGACATGTTCATTAGTCAAACAAAGTACATACAAGACATACTCAAGAAGTTTGACAAGGACAAAGCCAAACCCATCAAGACGCCAATGGCAACAAACGGGCACCTTGACCTCAATGAAGATGGACCAAGCGTGGATCAAAAGGTATATCGCTCTATGATTGGTTCATTGCTTTATCTTTGTGCATCTAGGCTCGATATCATGCTTAGTGTATGTTTGTGTACAAGATTTCAAGCATCACCTAAAGAATGTCATTTAACAGCCGTTAAAAGGATCCTAAGATATCTAGTTCACACACCTAACCTAGGATTATGGTATCCAAAGGGATCTAAGTTTAATCTCATCGGATACTCCGATGCGGATTACGCCGGATGTAAAGTAGATAGAAAAAGCACCTCAGGGACTTGTCAATTTTTTGGTAGGTCCCTAGTATCATGGTCATCAAAGAAACAAAACCCCATTGCTCTCTCCACAACCGAGGCAGAGTATGTTGCAGCCGGAAGTTGTTGTGCTCAACTTCTTTGGATGCGACAAACTCTAAGGGATTATGGTTACAATATGAACCACATTCCACTCCTATATGACAATGAGAGTGCCATTAAGATAGCCCATAATCCCGTTGAGCACTCCAGGACCAAACATATAGACATCCGGCATCACTTTTTGAGAGATTACTCTATAAAGGGGGACATAGCTATCTCACATGTAAGAACTGAAAAACAACTAGCCGATATTTTCACCAAACCACTAGATGAAAAACGATTTTGTGAACTTCGAAATGAGCTGAATATCATAGACTCTAGGAATGTGAGTTGAAAAGTCGTGCATCTGAATGCTAACAATTAGAAGTCTTCAACATTTTTCACAAATTTAAAAAATGTGCACGATTGTGAAAAGCTTGTTCCCTCTCTAATTCTTCTCCCATATTATTTTTGGTTATATTATGGTCATCCTATAACTATGTGTTATATATATACCTAATAGCAGGTGCAAGTAAATCCACCGCAAACATAGGGAAAATTCTAATATATAAGAATTTTTTTCAGACTTCAAGAGCCGGACTAGTCCGACCTAAAGGCCGGACAAGTCCGGGCATCCTAAGTAGTCCGAGATGCAGCGGAAAAGTCCACAACGGACTAGTCCGCCCAGCACCCGGACAAGTCCGGACTAGTCCGGACCCTGGAGACTTAACCTCCAAGGGTCGGGCTGACCCCTTCCCTCTCTCTCATTCACCTCCACTCCACTCCACTCCTCTCCTCCAAAACTCGCCCCCATTGGTGATTTTGGAGTCCTCCCTCAAATTCCTCGAAGGAATCCTCGATTCAAGGCTTGTGGAGTGTGGGGAATCCTTCTCCGACCATCTCCGCTCCTTCAATCCACGGATTTCATCAAAATTCTTCACTCTAAGGTATTTTTTGACCTAGCCTTGACTTTTCATGAAAATCTTATTTTTAGGTCATATCTTTAGTGCCTTAGGCCTTTACTGATTTTCCTACACCATATTGTTACAATCCCCCATAGTATTGCGATTACTTTACTGAATTAGTGATCAAATCACCTAAGTTAGGGTTTAAAACTGTAGAGTCCGGACTAGTCCGGACTCCCACCAGACAAGTCCGAACAGTGTGGACTAGTCCGCCCCTGGCCCGGACAAGTCCGACTGATATAGTCTTAGCCCCTAACTTTGGGGTGGTAAACTAGTTAAAACGCAATGCTCTAGCATTTAAGTCTTTCCTTTTCTCACCAGATCATGTTAGGACCCGGAGAGAGTCCTCTTCCAAACCCCGAGGCCAAAGCGGCTAGCCAAGCCGCTTATCATGCGGCAGCCGAGGCAGAGGCATAAGAGGCCGCAGCAAGGGAGGCTCGGACAAAGAAACAGGCTGACAGAGAAGCACAAGCCTCTCAGTCCGTTGATCCTCCAAGGAGGAAGAGGCTAGTGTCTCTGAAAGAAAAACAACATGCCGAGTCCCAAAGTTCAACCCAAGATAAAGGAAAAGGCAAAGCACTCAATCCTCCCAGGAAAAAGGCCTTGGCCAACAGGGGACTCATCATTCATGACAACCCTAGACGGGGAAGGGAGAATCCTGGCGAGTGCAACCTTCAAAGGAAAAGGAGCTGACAAAGCCCAAAGGTTCAGTGAAGAGGAAGTTTACAAGTACGAGAAGTCCAAACCAGACCCTTGCTTCTGGTGCAACTTCCATTGTGACTACTACCGGCTCGTCTATCTCCCAATGAAGACACTGGTAGTTGATGCTCAGTGGGTGGACTGGCCGTACATGGCAAACAAGAGGCATCAAGCTTTTGATGCAGTAATTGAAGCAGCAGAACGCCATGGCATCAAGGATCTAATGGCTTTTCAGTATGATTGGAACAACGAGGTGATAGTCTAATTCTACACCACCTACTACTTCCACACCTATGGAGACAGAAAAATCACTTGGATGACAAATGGTGTGGTCTACTCGGTGGTGTATGATGAATTTGCTAGGATCCATGGACTTGAGGAGCATTTGAACTATGAGATCATAGTTCACAATGAGAAGACCTTGGCAAAGGATGACTTGGATTTCATGTATCCCACATATCTCACTTATGAGCCATCCTCAACCCACAACATCAAACCCTTCTTTGGAGTGCTAAACAAAATTCTGAGGAAGACTCTAGCTCCAAAAGATGGGGATGCGGGGATGATACAGGGGTACCTCAGGAACTTGTTGAAGCTGCTCAATGAAGAAGAGAGATTCAATGTCTTCAACTACATATACAATGATATCTTCAACATCTCCCACACCCCGAACAGGTCTTGTGGATATGCGTCGTACATCATGTGCATGATAGAGAAAGGCACGGGCCTGGAATTTGCAAAGGATGTGAAGCACAGGAAGCTACATCCTCAGATGTTGATTCCCCTTCCTCGCCCTCCTACGTCTTTGGGCAGGAGCTCTTCTGCAGCTCCATCCTCCTCAACTGGACCATCCGTCCCTTCATCTTCGAGTGGCTCCTCTAGTGGGCTGCTCAAAATGTTCAAGGCTATATTCTCCTCGTGTCGGAAAGTAAAAATTTGCACGCAGAACATGAAGAAACGCCAAGAGAAGTATCTCAAAGCCATGTGCGACAAGATGGAGATACCTATATCTCCACCGTCATCAGATGATGACGAAGTGACAGAGTTTCCTGCTCTCACCGAGGACGAGCTTGCCTACTTTGGATCCTCCTCAGCTGCTCCTCCTACCTCCCACACTCATCAAGAGGATGACAATGAAGACAAAGATGAAGATAAGGACGAGGAGACTCAAAGTGACCAAGACGAATATCAAGATGGAGAGGATAGCGATTAGGTCTTTCTCTCTTTTCTTTCCCTTTTTGGTGCCTTGATGCCAAAGGGGGAGAGAATAATGGGGGAGTAGTCTAGTCATAGTCTTTAATCTTTAGTCTTTAGTCTTGCTCTTTAAACACTCATTTTATGTTGGTTTGTAATGACTGTGCTACGTTATGACTATGCTATTTTATGTCTTCATATTATGCCATAATGAAATGTGTTTGTTCGTAAATGTTATATCTTTCTTCATGCGGTTAACGCTCACTTTAAACATCACAATTAGCCACCCCACCATAACACATGTATGTATGAAATCCCCAAAGAACTCACTCTTGTGCATAGTTTTTCCTTGACAATCTTTTATGCACACAATTAGGTGGAGTGAACCATACACATGAGTTATGAAAACAATCTATCATATCTATTTTTTGAGAATCCTAATGTGTTGTCATCAATCACCAAAAAGGGGGAGATTGAAAGTGCATCTAGGTAATCCCCGTGGGTTTTGGATGATTGATGATGACAATTAAGATACTAATGAATTTTACTGAGTATGAGCACAGGTGCTTATCAAATGAATGCATGTGGAGTCTCTTAAGAAGCAAAAAGGAAAAGAACACTTGAAAGAGTAGAAATAAGAATTTTTCTATTTAGTTTTACATCTTGGATTTGTATAAAGGATCTTCTCTTTTAGAGTGCTTGAGAATCATTAGAGAGCTCAAACTAAAGTTAGAAAGTTAGAATCGTGAGAGAAAGTAGTCACAGGTATGGCTGAAAAAGGAAGACCGGACTTGTTCGGACTACAGGCCGGACTACTCCATTTTAGACCGGACAAGAAGTCTCTGAGTGAGTTCGGACTTGTCCGTTCTAGGCCGGACTAGTCCGTTATCGAGTAAGTCTGAGCCGTTATGAGACTAAGTCTCAGAGGGCCGGACTAGTCCGTCCGTGTGGCCGGACTAGTCCGTTAAGCGGACTAAGCCATTTAGGTCCGGAGAAGTCTCTGAGTGACATCGGACTAGTCCGCTCCACAGGGCGGACTAGTACGGTCCCTTCAGACTAGTCCGATTTAGGACGGAACAAAGGTTCCTGTGCGAGCTCGGACTAGTCCGAAGTTGACAGGACTAGTCCACAGCCCTAGATTAGAGAGTTTTTAGACTGAGTCTTGTAAGACCGGACTAGTCCGCCCTTGGGGCCGGACTAGTCCGCCCTTACCAGACTAGTCCGTTCTCATACGGAACAAAGGTTCCTGACTGAGATCGGACTAGTCCGCTCTTGGGCGGACAAGTCCGGGGTTTTATGACCTTTTGAGTCCAACGGTCACTAGACTTTAGTTGGTAGCTTTGTGACGTGAGTGGTCCCTCAAGAACAGACTAGTCCGGGGTTGGGACCGGACTAGTCCAGAATTTAGTTGGTACCGGCTAGATGCCGGGATTTCTATAAAAAAAGACCCCCCGGCTGAGAATTTAAATGAGGACAACCTTAGCACTGAAAACTCATTCCTAGAGCTCTTCTAAGCCTCTTTCCTAACCTTCTAGACCCCCAAGATTGGATCTTAAGGAGTTTGTGGTTTTGTGAAAGGAAAGACGTGGTGATCGACGTTTGAGCTCTCGGTTTGACTCTCTTGCACATTGATTGATAATTTTAGTTCTTGATTGTTGTATTTTGATTCCTAGAGCTGCTAGGTTGTTGAAGGGAGCCTCAAGTTGTGAGTAGCCCCTTAGAGCATTGTATTCACATTTTATTAATAGTGAAAGAGCCCGGGCTTGATCTTGGTGATCGCTCGGTGAGAGAAGGGTTGGAAAAGACCTGGTCCTTGGTGGACTCCTCAACGAGGACGTAGATTCCTATGTGGAATCAAACCTCGGGATAAATCGTGTGTCTTGCTTACTTTACCTTCTTGCTCGATCACTTAAACTACTTGTTAAGCTTTCGTCTTGATTAACACTTGTGTATTGTTCCGCTGACCTGCCATCTAATCATTCCCAACTTATTAGAGAGGTTGTTTGACTACTATACATCTTACGCTCAAATGAACTTAGAAGGAAAACCTAAAACACAGTTTTCTACCTAGACCGGACTAGTCCGCCCTAAGACCGGACTAGTCCGGCCTTCTTCGAGTTTAATCCGCTGTTCACAAAATTTTCAGGTTTTATTAGCCTATTCACCCGCTCTAGGCAACTTTCACTCATCTTTCGCCTCCACCGTCGCCGACTAGGTTTCCGGCGATGTCGAGGTCCGAGAAGTTGTCCGGCGTTTTGGCCGTGCTCCAAGGATCACGTAGGAAGAAACCGTGTTGAAAATTAGACAGTAGAGGCCAAGAACGAACGGCGCCACCTTCGCTGGGTGTCACGCGCTCGGGCGCTGGCGGGAGGTAGACGAAGACACTGTGCATGGGACCCACGTGCAGTATTTTAAACATTTCCCTGATTTTCAGTTTTAGTTCAAACTTCAAACCCACATAACTTTGGTTAGAAAAATTCAAATCGAGTGAACAAAATTTGGTTGGATTCAGGTCTCTGAGTACTTTCCAACAAATTAAGTTTCACTTCATGAAAATCCTCAGTTCTCCAGAACTAATTCTTCAAATTTTAAAATGTTTAGAATTTTAACTGGAGAACCCTTTGAAGGAAAAATCTGAAATTTTGCCGGGATGTTCACCAAAATATCTCTGAGCTACCATAAAAATTTCAGATCCATTTGAGCTCATTTGATCCACCTAATGGTGTGATTAATAAAACTGTTCCAGAGAAAATAGAAAATGTCCAGAAACATTTTCAGAATTTCTCTGAAATTGTTTAGCTCATATCTTTAGCTAGGAAACTTCAAATTAAGTGAAACCAACTCCATGAGAACCTCTGAAGATCTAGTTTTCAGAAAGTCATGGCTTGCTCCATTAAAATCCCTACAACTCCCTAGGAGCTCCAATTAAGGTCAAGTACATAATTATTTATGGAGAGCTCAAATGAGCTTTTCTGCAAATGAAATTTGGCCAAGTCTCTGTTTAGGTTGTATACAAACCACAGTAAATATTTCAGAGTCAGTGGGTCTGTATAGTAAGACTTATAGTCCTCACAGGTTTAACTATAATTCAAATACATCTAAATTGACACATGTTTATGTTTATCGTATGTAGTCGCTAAGGTTGGGAGGAACCTGAAGTATTGGACTTCATCACTCCAGAAGAACAGCTAGCCTACGACCAAGAGCATCAAGGCAAGCTCTGGTTTGCATTAACCCTTTTACAAATTTTTACTGTTTTGAGAACTTACTTTTAGCACCCACTTAATTCTTGCATTAGAGTCTTGATTGAAACCCAAGTGCATAGCCAAGAAAACCCTGGGTTGGGATTAGGATTGAAAACCTCATTAGACCTGCAATGTTAAGATAGCGTAGGATTCGGTACAAGTCATGTAGTTGGAACTGCTCGCGAGAATAGGCTAGAGGCACATCGCTCGGGTAAAAATAGCAAATGAAACACATGGCAAGAAAAATGAGACCGAGCGGACAGTAAGAGCAGCAGGACTTTAGTGCCTGGGTGCTATAGCTCCGCTTGTGTCGATTGAGGACAGAGCCGTGTGCGGGTCTGTTGAACAAGCTAGAACAGTACCGAAGACCTAGCGGCTATATGGGAACCAGGAATCCGAAGTAACTCGGGTAGCTGGGTATTGAGGCATTGCCTGTCGTTCAGAGGGTAGGTTGAGAGCTCGAGGTGTAAATCGGCTGGCGGCACTGTGGATGCGCTTGGAGAGACCTCTTGCTCGGGACGATAGGACCGGTTCAATATTTGGCTGATGGGTGAAAGGTGGTTGCGTACGACGTCCGTGATGGTTGCTGTAGGCAACATCGAGTACGGACGTACGTGACAGGTTATTCGGGTAACCCTGCAGGTTTAAATCGATTATAATCACCATCCCTCGCGGTCAGTGAGTACCACTTGTTCACTGTACCATGACGTAGAAAGAACAGGCTAGATACATGTTAAAAGTTTGCTGAATTGAAAGATATACATGGCTTGTTAATGATTGTTGTAGTTTAGAGCTAATTAAAGTTATTTTCAACTTTGGGCAAAGTACATGAGAGAAATGTGTTTCTTGTTTTATTGCGGCTCTCTCATGTGCCTTAGTGTAAGGTTCTCCACAACCTGCTGCCAAAACTTGAAAGTAAGGTTCAAATAATTAGGCGATTCTTTGCAACTTATTTTACCTCATGTACCCTAAAACCATTCATATAGAAGTTTCATTTTTACGAGAGACGGGTCAGACTTGCTGAGCCATCGTGCTCACTGCTTGTGTTTGAAGCTTTTGCAGGGGTTTATGAGGAAGGGACTCCCGAGGAGGAGACGGAACCCTAGGAGGGGAACCCCGAAAAGTGGGAGTCATGCACGCTGCCGTGTTAGTGTGTGTGCATGCTAGCAGAGACACGTTCACAGGCTGAACGTGAACTCGATGCGTAGTCTACGCCCGTGAGTGTAGACGGAACTTATTTTGTTGTACAAACGTTCATAAACCTGTTTATGTAATAAAACATTGCTTCGGCTTTGTATCTTTGATGTGCGTTATCCGGTGCTGTGCAACGCAGCACCCCTCAGCGTGATCCTGGTTCGACAAGGCCGTGGGGCCCTCGCACCCTAGCTTGATAACGGTTGTAGCCGAAGTACAGGGCCGGCTCTGGGCCTAGGCAGGAGGGGCAACCGCCTAGGGCCCAGGCCAGAGGTGGGCCCAAAATTTTAGTCAGATTATGTAAAAGCCTGCAGCCAACACTTTTGATTTTCTATTCCACTAGGTTAGCTGCGTAGGGCAAAGCTCAGAAGACGGAGCCGCCGCCGCCGCTGCTTTTCTGGTCTTGATCACGTGGCTGCCGGCTGTACGTCGATCAAATTGAGGGAAGAAGGCTGCTGTTACAATATTGACTGGTTGATTACTGCAGCAGATTAGTGCAACTATCTGGTGACATCAAATTGAGGTAAAATAATTTGATTTCAAATCTGGAATCTCTTAATTATATTTGTGAGTATTTTGTATCATTAATTTATGTATAATTATAGGTGTTACAATGTTGCCTAAAAAATATCCATCCGGTGCTGCGAAAAGGAATAAAAGAAAACGTGAGAATCAACTTATTGAATCACAGAAAGGTGCTTTAAATAAATATTTTTCATCATCAAGTAGTGTGGATGTCAACAACAATAATCAAACACAAGATCCTAACGACGAAGAGGATGATGATCACAATTCAGATGTACCTACTGAGGTCACTGAGCAATTCTTGGATGAAAGTAAGTAACTACTAACTGGCATTGATTTTTTTAAAGTACGTATTTGACTAACTATAATTTATTAAATCTAAATATAGATAATGAGGATATTGTTACTGAAGATGATACGGCGAAGGAAAATGAGCAGCCTCCATCAGATATTCAAAATCAAAACGGTAATGAACACTATGATTCTCTTTTATCTATTTATGATCCGAGAACATGGGATAATCTTGATAACCACAAGAGGGATATTTTAATTGAGAAGGGGCCTGTGAGAGAATTTGGTTTGGAGTTTCCTAAGGATGCTCTTGGTAGACATTTTTCATATGCTTACTACTGCAGAAAGTTAGCTAATGATGAGGTTGTTGATAGAAAGTGGTTGGTTTACTCTAAAGAGTTAGATAAAGTTTTTTGTTTTTGCTGCAAATTATTCAAATCAAATCAGAGCAAATCTTTGTTAGCATCTGATGGTTTGAGAGACTGGAAACGTCTAAGTGGAAGACTGAAAGATCATGAGAGTGGTGTTGAGCATTTGACAAACATGAATGCATGGAATGAACTTCGGTTGAGGCTAAGCAAAAATCAAACAATTGATGATGACATGCAACGGGAGATTGCAAAAGAAAAAGAGCGTTGGAGACAAGTTTTACTGAGAATAGTTTCCGCAGTTAAGTTTCTTGCAAAAAATAAATTAGCATTTCAAGGATCGAATGAGAAATTATATCAAGACAATAATGGAAATTTCATGGGGGCCATTGAAATGATTGCTGAGTTTGATCCCGTGATGCAAGAACACATTAGGCGTATTCAAAATAATGAAATTCATCATCATTATCTTGGTCATAATATTCAAAATGAGTTGATTTCACTCCTTGGTGACGCTGTGAGAAAAGTTATTTTAAAGATCATCAAAGATGCCAAATATTTCTCTATTATCTTGGATTGTACACCGGATGTTAGCCACGAAGAACAAATGACTCTAGTTGTGCGTTGTGTCAATATGTCAAGTAACATTCCAAGAGTGGAGGAATTTTTCCTACAGTTCTTAAAGGTTGATGACACTTCAGGATTAGGACTCTTTAATATATTGGTGGATACATTGGATTCTCTTGATCTGAATATTGTTAATGTGAGAGGACAAGGTTATGACAATGGTTCCAATATGAAAGGAAAACATCAAGGTGTCCAGAGACGTTTGCTTGAAATTAATCCTAAAGCATTATATATGCCATGTGCATGTCATAGCTTAAATCTCACTCTTTGTGATATGGCCAAATCATGCAAACATGCTATTTCATTCTTCGGTGTTATACAACGTATATATGTATTATTTGCACGTTCTACTAAAAGGTGGAAGATTTTGCTGGATCATGTTCCAAAGCTAACTCTGAAGCCTTTGTCCAATACTCGCTGGGAGAGTCGAATAAAGAGTGTGCAACCTATCAGGTATCAAACTCCTCAAATAAGATCAGCTTTGAAGGTAGTAGAGATGACTTGTACTGATGATGCAGCTGCTGTAAGTGATGCTCAAGGTTTGATTACTGCACTTGAGAATTTTGAAACTTTAGTTGGTATGGTTATTTGGCATGATGTTCTATTTTCTGTAAATATGGTGAGTAAAAAGTTACAAGAGAAGATTGTGTGCATTGATGCTACACTCAAACACATTGAAGGGGTGATCTCCTATTTTCAAAAATACAGAGATGAAGGCTTCTATTCTAGTATTGAGATTGCTAAAGTCATTGCGTCAGATATGGGCATAGAGCCAATTTTTTTCACAAAACGTCAAAGTAAAAGAAAGAAACATTTTGATGAAATCAATGATGAAGATGAAGAACTGCAATTGTCAGCTAAGGAATCTTTCAGAGTCACTTACTTTCTTGTCATTGTTGACGCTGCAATTGCTTCATTGACTAGTCGTTTTGAGCAGCTGAAGACATTTGAATACCTGTTTGGTTTTTTATTGAATTCAAACAATCTGAAGTCCTTGGATGATACTGATCTACACAAATGTTGCACTACTTTCGCTGAAACTTTTACTCATGGTGAATCATCTGATGTTGATCTTGATGATTTTTTCTCTGAATTAAAAGTATTGCAAGTGACTTTGCCAGATGATTTGATGTCCGCTTATGAGATCCTTCAATTTGTTACAACCGTCGATTGTTATCCAAATGTTGTTGTTGCTTATCGGATCTTATTGACTATACCTGTGACTGTAGCCTCAGCCGAAAGAAGTTTCTCTAAATTGAAGCTGCTGAAAAATTGTTTGAGATCAACTATGTTACAAGATAGATTGAATGAATTGGCTATATGTTGCACCGAGAAGGATATTCTGAACAATATTGATCTTGATACTATTTTAAATGATTTTGCATCAAAGAATGCTCGAAGAACTTTCTTTGTGAAACACTAAAGTATAATTGTCATTGAAGTTAGTATAATTTAGTACTTATTTGAGGTAAGTGTACGTTCATTATAGCATATTTTTAATATTTTTATTTTTATATCAATATATCATAGTATATTTTAATACTCTAAGGGCCCATGCTCTTGATTTCGCCCAAGGACCCTCTAAAACTTAGAGCCGGCCCTGCCGAAGTATTTGATAGTTTTCCCACGGTGACCTTAGAGGAAGCCATCGGGTGCACAGTGCAACCATGGTTAGAGTCTTCCCCGAGCATTTTTATGGCCATGTCGACCTCCCCTAGGATCCAGCGGTGCTGTAGATCCATCCCACCGAAGCTTTGGCGTGCTAGAAGGGCCGGGCGACGTCGCCGAAATGGTATCGAGCTGCCGCACCATCACCGGCCGTGTTGGAGCCACCACCGGTCGGGGAAAGTGCCTCCATCGTGTTCAGCGCACGATTTTAGGCCCTAGCGGTGAGAGAGAACTCGGGAGATGGCCGGACATCGAAGTTCAGCGAAGGTCCGGCAAGCCCGGAGGCGCGCGGGCGCGGGAGTCCTGAGGTTGAAGAAGGGCACCCCGTGCCCGCTGTCAGTGGAAGGAAAACCGGGTGTGGGATTTTCTGTTGCACGGGATCATCCGTGACAGTGCGGTAAATAGTCCTGTGGCCCCGTGTTGTTTAACCGAGGAGATGACACGTGGTAACCGGACCCGCTGTCAGAGATTTGAACTTCTCCCGGTTAATTTGAATTCCAGAATTTCCCCAAACTTTAGAACCTCATAACTTTAGCTAGGAAGCTCCAAAATTAGTGATTCAAATTGGGTTGGATTCAGGTTAGAAAACTCTATCCAAGTATGCAACCTAATTTGTATGAAACTCATTACTTAATTCTCGAAAATTCTTTAAATCTTTTCAGCAAAAGAATTTTAGAGGGAGTTTGGTTTGTCCAAAACTCCTAAAATTTTGCCAGAATATTCTTTAGGATGTTAGTGAAATTATGTAAAAGTTTCAGCTCATTTAGAGTTAGTTTTTTAGGAGAGTTCAGATTTCAAGTTTCTGTGTTCAAATGAATACAGAAACAATTTCAGAGAAAATCCAAAACTTGGAAATTCAGTTTTGGGCAGTTCTTAGCTCCACAAATCCTTGGAAAATTCAGGAAGCCTCCCTGAGCTATGTGTGAAATTATAGTTCACTTGAATTTGCATGAAAGTGCACATTTATTCAGAATTAATTCCTTTTGCCTAAATGCTTAGGGAATTATTCTGAGTGATCTACTCATTGAAAAATTCTAAATTTTGGTCCAGATGACTTTCTTGTGACAAGGAACTCACATTAAAAGTTTCAGCTCCATTGGAGCCTTGGATCAGTACCGTTCTGTTCAACCTCATCAGGTGATGACCACACAAGTGATGAAACACCCTTATCACTTGATCATAGTACTTAAACCCAAACCCAAACCAAAGCACCAGTGTTATTTTAAATTCATAAACAGAGTTCCAGTTTTTAAACTTGTAATTTGAACTTTTAGAAAAATCTTTACAATTAAATCCATATGCATATTCATCACGTGTAGCATCTACGTGGAGAATTTGAAGTCACAAGAGTGGAGATCAAAGAAGGAGGAAAGCGAGTGATCAAGCCTCAAGTGGTCTTCACTAACTGAATCTCATATATATAAGTCCCCTGCAAAACAAAGGCAAGCCCCGGTTTGCATCAAAACTTACAAGTTTTTATTTGTATTCACTTTATATTGTCTAGCATTTTGTTTATTGCATTAAGTCTAGATGGTATGAAACTCCAAATGCATGACCCAGAAAACCCTGTAGTATAATGTAGAGTAGGTTATCAATTGATCATAATTTCTGATCTCAAGTTAACAGAGTGGAATAAAAGAGGCATAACTTGTAAAAGCCCATGAAGTGACTTGCAAAAGTGTTCATTTCATCACCTCACAACACCACAGTTCATTTTGTGTTTAGCTCGTGAACACTTGTGAAGAGCAAGTAAACACCATCAAAAGGGGTGATTAGAGGGGAAAGCCCTAATTTTAAAAAGTAGGAGTCATACACATACACATGGAAGGTTGAGCTCACCCCTAGACCTTAAATAGTCTTGGGAAGGCTCAGGCCAAATTTCATGCAAATCCAAGACTTTTTGAGGCATTTTTGGAGACATTTGAAAAAGGGGCCAATTGAATGCAAATTCAAATTGCAGGCACTTTCATCACTTGAATTCAAAAGTTGACTTCATATTCAAACTCAGCACATTTTTCTTAGTTAGTCCACCAATTTTCATCCTCATTAGAGTTCATCTTATCGGGAGCTAAATTTGCATTGGTTCAAACTGAATTTGAATTTCAGTTCAAATGTGCAGCAAATTTAGCCAAACCAGTTTCAAATTGTGGAATTCAAATTTCATCCCATGACTTGGTGGCAAAGTCTACCATTCATTTTTTAGTGGATGAGATTTTTGCAGCAGAAGGGGGAGAAAGGATTAGAGGGGAGAAAAGGGCCCACAGGTCAGTTAACCCTCTGAGTGAAGAAACCATCGGGCGAGCTCTGTTCTCCGGGTCTCCGCAGTGCTCTACACCGAGCTGCTCGAGCTTCCACCTCCCCAGCACACGCCTGGCTAGCGCACCACGCGTTTGACTGCTCCTGAAGGCTCCCCGACCGCTGCAGACCCATACCCGTGCGCTGTTTCATCGCTTGACCAGAGACACCATCGCTCGCCGCCGTCTCTGAAAATTCGATCAGGAGACGATCAAGCTCGCGCCCCCAAACTCCCCGAGCTGCACAAATGGTACTGAAGGATCCTCTGCTATATTTTTCCCACACCACTAGGCTAGCCGAGCTGTCCTTACACCGAGACCACAAAGGACTCCGCGGCGACCTAGGCACACCGGCGACTGGACGTCCGTGGACAGCTCTTCATAGAGGTTTCCGTAGCCGAGCCAGCATGTCCATGGGAGCACCCTGTCTTGGTGCTGCTCCCTTCCAAAAATTGGGGCAAACCGTGAACCCTAGCGGCTGAATTTGCCGTTCTTCTCCCAGAGCAGCTCCACGGACCTCTTGGTAGGGAATCCCAAAAATTCGCACTCAAATCTCGCTTAGAGTTCATCGAATCATGAACAAAGGTGCTAGAGTAGTCGGCGACCAACTTTCCTTCACGGCCCTAGCTGTAAACGCCATGTAGAACGACCAGTTTCTGTTTTTCCGAGCTCGCCATTGCGGCATCGATCGGGCGTACGGTGAGAACTTACTTGGTGGTGTTTTCACGCACCGATTCTTGCTTGCCGAGCTTTCCTAGCATCCAAGGGTGCTCAAGGGCCGGCCACTCAAGCTGTTTGTGGGCTAGAACCACCGGCCGACGGCGCCGTACCGCTCCCGAGGCCGTTACACATCGCCGGCATGTTCCCGGTTCCCTAGCGCCCACACAGGCCCCACCAAACGGTTCCCCGTAGCGGAAAACCTAGAGGCGGCAAGCCTCAGGCCGAGAGTCGGCCGGGAACGCAGATCTGGTGAGCTCCGGTGAGGGCCCGGCGAGATAGCAGCGCGGGGGCGGGAAATAACCCGAGGAAGAAGAAGACTTGGGTGGGTCCCGCGTGTCATAGAACTTCTGAACAAGTCGAGTAGTTGGAATCTACTTGCGAGTTAGGTTTTGGGACACACGAGATTGGTTCGAGTGATGTGAGATCACTTTGGAAAGAAACAGGGCCGGCTCTGGGCCTAGGCGGGAGGGGCAACCGCCTAGGGCCCAGGCCAGAGGTGGGCCCAAAATTTTAGTCAGATTATGTAAAAGCCTGCAGCCAACACTTTTGATTTTCTATTCCACTAGGTTAGCTGCGTAGGGCAAAGCTCAGAAGACGGAGCCGCCGCCGCCGCTGCTTTTCTGGTCTTGATCACGTGGCTGCCGGCTGTACGTCGATCAAATTGAGGGAAGAAGGCTGCTGTTACAATATTGACTGGTTGATTACTGCAGCAGATTAGTGCAACTATCTGGTGACATCAAATTGAGGTAAAATAATTTGATTTCAAATCTGGAATCTCTTAATTATATTTGTGAGTATTTTGTATCATTAATTTATGTATAATTATAGGTGTTACAATGTTGCCTAAAAAATATCCATCCGGTGCTGCGAAAAGGAATAAAAGAAAACGTGAGAATCAACTTATTGAATCACAGAAAGGTGCTTTAAATAAATATTTTTCATCATCAAGTAGTGTGGATGTCAACAACAATAATCAAACACAAGATCCTAACGACGAAGAGGATGATAATCACAATTCAGATGTACCTACTGAGGTCACTGAGCAATTCTTGGATGAAAGTAAGTAACTACTAACTGGCATTGATTTTTTTAAAGTACGTATTTGACTAACTATAATTTATTAAATCTAAATATAGATAATGAGGATAATGTTACTGAAGATGATACGGCGAAGGAAAATGAGCAGCCTCCATCAGATATTCAAAATCAAAACGGTAATGAACACTATGATTCTCTTTTATCTATTTATGATCCGAGAACATGGGATAATCTTGATAACCACAAGAGGGATATTTTAATTGAGAAGGGGCCTGTGAGAGAATTTGGTTTGGAGTTTCCTAAGGATGCTCTTGGTAGACATTTTTCATATGCTTACT
Source organism: Neostapfia colusana (assembly GCA_030760725.1). NCBI lineage: Eukaryota > Viridiplantae > Streptophyta > Magnoliopsida > Poales > Poaceae > Neostapfia > Neostapfia colusana. Next base: position 75,125,632 of record JASWHV010000007.1, on the reverse strand, counting down.
ACTGCAGAAAGTTAGCTAATGATGAGGTTGTTGATAGAAAGTGGTTGGTTTACTCTAAAGAGTTAGATAAAGTTTTTTGTTTTTGCTGCAAATTATTCAAATCAAATCAGAGCAAATCTTTGTTAGCATCTGATGGTTTGAGAGACTGGAAACGTCTAAGTGGAAGACTGAAAGATCATGAGAGTGGTGTTGAGCATTTGACAAACATGAATGCATGGAATGAACTTCGGTTGAGGCTAAGCAAAAATCAAACAATTGATGATGACATGCAACGGGAGATTGCAAAAGAAAAAGAGCGTTGGAGACAAGTTTTACTGAGAATAGTTTCCGCAGTTAAGTTTCTTGCAAAAAATAAATTAGCATTTCGAGGATCGAATGAGAAATTATATCAAGACAATAATGGAAATTTCATGGGGGCCATTGAAATGATTGCTGAGTTTGATCCCGTGATGCAAGAACACATTAGGCGTATTCAAAATAATGAAATTCATCATCATTATCTTGGTCATAATATTCAAAATGAGTTGATTTCACTCCTTGGTGACGCTGTGAGAAAAGTTATTTTAAAGATCATCAAAGATGCCAAATATTTCTCTATTATCTTGGATTGTACACCGGATGTTAGCCACGAAGAACAAATGACTCTAGTTGTGCGTTGTGTCAATATGTCAAGTAACATTCCAAGAGTGGAGGAATTTTTCCTACAGTTCTTAAAGGTTGATGACACTTCAGGATTAGGACTCTTTAATATATTGGTGGATACATTGGATTCTCTTGATCTGAATATTGTTAATGTGAGAGGACAAGGTTATGACAATGGTTACAATATGAAAGGAAAACATCAAGGTGTCCAGAGACGTTTGCTTGAAATTAATCTTAAAGCATTATATATGCCATGTGCATGTCATAGCTTAAATCTCACTCTTTGTGATATGGCCAAATCATGCAAACATGCTATTTCATTCTTCGGTGTTATACAACGTATATATGTATTATTTGCACGTTCTACTAAAAGGTGGAAGATTTTGCTGGATCATGTTCCAAAGCTAACTCTGAAGCCTTTGTCCAATACTCGCTGGGAGAGTCGAATAAAGAGTGTGCAACCTATCAGGTATCAAACTCCTCAAATAAGATCAGCTTTGAAGGTAGTAGAGATGACTTGTACTGATGATGCAGCTGCTGTAAGTGATGCTCAAGGTTTGATTACTGCACTTGAGAATTTTGAAACTTTAGTTGGTATGGTTATTTGGCATGATGTTCTATTTTCTGTAAATATGGTGAGTAAAAAGTTACAAGAGAAGATTGTGTGCATTGATGCTACACTCAAACACATTGAAGGGGTGATCTCCTATTTTCAAAAATACAGAGATGAAGGCTTCTATTCTAGTATTGAGATTGCTAAAGTCATTGCGTCGGATATGGGCATAGAGCCAATTTTTTTCACAAAACGTCAAAGTAAAAGAAAGAAACATTTTGATGAAATCAATGATGAAGATGAAGAACTGCAATTGTCAGCTAAGGAATCTTTCAGAGTCACTTACTTTCTTGTCATTGTTGACGCTGCAATTGCTTCATTGACTAGTCGTTTTGAGCAGCTGAAGACATTTGAATACCTGTTTGGTTTTTTATTGAATTCAAACAATCTGAAGTCCTTGGATGATACTGATCTACACAAATGTTGCACTACTTTCGCTGAAACTTTTACTCATGGTGAATCATCTGATGTTGATCTTGATGATTTTTTCTCTGAATTAAAAGTATTGCAAGTGACTTTGCCAGATGATTTGATGTCCGCTTATGAGATCCTTCAATTTGTTACAACCGTCGATTGTTATCCAAATGTTGTTGTTGCTTATCGGATCTTATTGACTATACCTGTGACTGTAGCCTCAGCCGAAAGAAGTTTCTCTAAATTGAAGCTGCTGAAAAATTGTTTGAGATCAACTATGTTACAAGATAGATTGAATGAATTGGCTATATGTTGCACCGAGAAGGATATTCTGAACAATATTGATCTTGATACTATTTTAAATGATTTTGCATCAAAGAATGCTCGAAGAACTTTCTTTGTGAAACACTAAAGTATAATTGTCATTGAAGTTAGTATAATTTAGTACTTATTTGAGGTAAGTGTACGTTCATTATAGCATATTTTTAATATTTTTTTTTTATATCAATATATCATAGTATATTTTAATACTCTAAGGGCCCATGCTCTTGATTTCGCCCAAGGGCCCTCTAAAACTTAGAGCCGGCCCTGCCCGTACGACATCGAGTGAACGTGCTGTGCAGATCCACGGGTGGGCGTACGTGACGTGCTCTTTGGGTATCCCTGCAGGTGTATATCGAGTCGATTCGCCGTCCCTCATGGTGATGAGTACCGCTTGTTTACTGCATCGTGACGTAGATAAATTATGGAATGTTATGATTCAGTTCTGCTGATATGTATAATTGAATTGCTACATGTGTGCCACCAAATATTGCTTACTAAATTTCAAATTCATGAACTGTTAACTTGTGGCTAAAAGATGAAATAAGGATGACCTTGTAGGCGTGTCTGTTTGCTGCTAATTACCTTCCCATGTTCGTTGTACACTACTGTAGAGTTTCATGCCTAGGTGAGTCTGTTAAGTCTTGTTGAGCCCTCGTGCACATGGTTGCTGGTTAAGTGTTTTTCAGGTGAAGAGTATCCCTTGGACTCGGGATACTAGTCCACCGGCGAGGGCTACCCTCCGTTGAGTACCACGGCTGTGTGGGAACCGTACACGCCGCGCTGAGCTGAGGAGTGCAGCTAGTGTGGGTTGCCCATAGGGCTGGGCAACCAACTTTTGCTAGGTAGATGGTGTGAGTTGTATAAACATAGCTTCCGCTTTTGTAATCCAATTACTAGTTTGTAACTGAAGACTTGTACTAGTTTGTACATATTCAGTTGGTTTCTATGTAATACAATATCGTTCTTATGATGTGTACTGTCAGGTGTCGCATCGTGCGGCACCAACCTCTGCGATCCTGGAGGAGCAGATTCCTGTCCGCCACAGGCTGGTATTAGAGCCGCATTGGGGATAGCATGCTAATTAAGGGCTGTATTACGAGAAAATATAGGTTTACAGTGAGGTTTCGCTAGTTGACCATGTAAGGACTATATTAGCATAGTTACTTAAAGTGGCAAGACTGACATATGTATTATAATTCTGAAATTTTGATTATGTAACGACGCACCTACGATCAGGTAAGAATGGTAAGGCACGCCACCGAAAGCGGTTCAATTTCGGTTAGCTCCCCTGACGAGGAATGTGGTTCGGGGATGGGTCTCACAGCTTGGTGTGAGACGTCAATATGAAACTCTTGGACTCTTTATGTTCCTGAGTTCATATGAAACGCTGATCCCTAGCGTGCATTAGGCAAGCAAGTGGAGACCCCATCGCATGGTCAGTAACGCGATAGGGTGTTTGTCTGGAAATAGCCCAGGAGGACATACGCAACGCTTGCCATCAGCGTGCCCTGCAGGGAAGTAGGTGGTATCTGTTGGGGTGATAAAATTCCCAACAGTGATGACCCATTCGCGCTCTACTCGGGTTCCCCGTCGTGTGGTGTTAAAACACGATCACGTACCTTGAGACGTGGCTTAACTCAAGGACGACCGCATGGCAATGATATGGGCGTTTGTATTTACTTTCAAATATGGACCTGCCTGAACTGAAAATAACCTTTGAGTGCATCATTATTGCGTGTTCTTCTGCAGGTACTAACCACTGTATCCCGCGTAGTATACGTGTGCGAGAGACCGTTTAGCGCCACCATTGAGACATACATGCCGGTATAATATGGTTAGGATTTTCTTTTTGTGAGGAACGTAGTACCGACATATCATAAGATGTGCATGAAATATAATGATAACCAGGAACTAAAATAACCCAGTTTCAATATGTAGGACTCTGGTTGGGTAGGAAAAGTTCATTAGTTGGACAAGTTTAGTTCAAAGGGATTGAAAAACAGAGTGCTCTGTTTTGGCAGCAAGTCTGCTGAACTTTAACAGAGCATAACTCACAGATTATTTAGCCAATGGAGGTGTGGGATATAGTTATATAAAGGTGTTTAAGCACTCTACAACTTTGTTTTAGACTCCCAGAGCTGAATCATACCTTAAGATGGCTTAAATCCCAGAGGAATGTAAACTGTCCAGAACAAGGACAGATTTAAAATACTCTCTGGACTGTTCTGTTTTTCAAGCATAACTTCATGTAGAAAAATCTAAAATTGTCATATAATACATCTTTATGAATGGTAGGAGATGTGTTACATCTTTTTAATTCAAATTTTCTGCAACTGCAGCATGGAATTCAGTTGAAACTAGAGTTGAAAACAGCAACTTCCAAAGGAGGTGCTGCTGAAATTCTTCCAGAAATTCTGTTGACTTTGAATTACCATAACTTTTTAACCAGAGCTAATCTGAGGGCAAATAGATACTCATTGGAAATATACTGAAGTTAAATTTAACTTTGGTATTCAGCCCGAGTCATGAAAATGCCCAGCTGCAGGTCAAAATCTGGGATATATAGAAGCTGGTCATTCTGGCAGAGGGATGACAGTTGAACTCATTTGAGAGATTGTTGTATCCTAGGGGGTTTAAGTACTTCCATTGGGGTTGGACATACTCATGAGTGGTTGGTTATCTTCAACTAGTGAAATATTTGAGTATATGTCCTGCTCAAGTTTCTTTTGCTAGAGACCATGTTTGTGTCTTAATTGAGATAAAAGGGTAGTATACGTGATGACAAAGCGATATAAACGTCTCGTAGTGACCAAACCTAGTGGAGATGAACATCCAAAGGGGAAGTCCGTCAAATTGGATTTAACTAGCTTATATTTGGTCTGGTAATGGTGTATCTTGTGCAAAGTTATTACATTATCTGTATACGAGATGTATCGCATGCCTTACTGTCATTATGTTTTTACGCCTATTTTATTGGACTGCATGATGTATGTTGCGGCACTGATGTTTATTGTCGTATGGTTGCAGATGGTTCGCACTCGGACCACGCATGAGATCGGTGGCTCTATCCAGTGGGGGGTGATGACTCCCAGCCACCTGCCTACGACAGCACCCCGCAGCAACAACCACCACCGCCGCCTCCGCTTACCCTAGCGGATGTGATAGCGGCACTGGTGGGGAATCGTAAGGAGCAGACCGATCTTCTCCGCCCGATCATGCAGAATACGTCCTAGGCAGGGGGGGCGTCAAGATATGGGGCCTCGTGAGCCCAATGTTGTGACGTACTCGGACTTCATGAGTACGCACCCTCCGGTGTTCACAGAATCAGCAGAACCCCTGGAGGCCGACAACTGGCTGCGGACAATTGAGTCGAAGTTCGGGCTGCTCCAATGTACGGAGCGGCAGAAGACTCTGTTCGCGGCGCCGCAGCTTCATGGTGCCGCTGGTGCGTGGTGGGCGAATTATGTCGCCTCACTGCCAGATGGCCATGCCGTGGAGTGGGAAGAATTCCGGGAGGCGTTCCGCGCCTACCATATCTCTCTCGGGATAATGAAGCGGAAGTTCCAAGATTTCTTGGAGCTGAAGCAGGGCGGAAGGAGTGCCCACGACTACTCCTGTGCCTTCAACCATCTGGCGCAATATGCGTCAGATTATGTCTCCACCGAGCAGAAGAAGCAAGAGCACTTCTATCGGGGATTACATCTCGAGATGAAGACGCATCTCGTCCAATACAATCGTGGCACGTTCAATGATCTAGTCAACACCGTGATCATGCAAGAAGATGCTCAGCGGGAGTTGGCGGCTGAGCAGCGGAAGCGCAGCACTCCACCCAGCTGTGGGGGTGGAGCTCCACAGGAATACCGCATGGTGTATCGTACACCATCTGGTCAGCAGTGGCATCCACCGGCGCGACCTCAGCAGTTCGGGGGGTCGTTCTTTCCAGTCACCCCCGTTCCGACCACCGATGCCACCACCGCGACCGCAACAACAGCAGCAGCAGCAGATGGTACCCCGGGCGTTCCCACCGCCACAACGCGCCACAGGTTTCCGTCTGCTGATCAGCGGAGGACCGCCTCGCTACACTTGCTTTACGCGTGGCCAGGCAGGCCATTTCTCAAAGGACTGTCCCCAGGGGCAGCAGAGCAGCGGGCAAGCCCAGTTCCAGGGCGGAGCTCGAGGCCAACCTCAGGTCAAGAAGGTTGGTCAGCGAACTGGGGGCGTTTGCAACCTCAACAATCAGGACGCCCCAGAGGGAGGAAACGTGCTGGCGGGTACGTTCACTCTCAACGATTAAGCAATCATCATATTATTTGATTCTGGTGCAACCCATAACTTCATGAGTGCATCATATGTGGTTAAGCATCAACTGGAAGCCTTTCCAACCGAGTTCTCTTATATGATATGCTCACCGGGAGGAAAGATTTCAGCAACTATGATGATTCCGAAAGCACCCCTTTGATTAGGTGGGAAGATATACCCAACCACTATGATTACTCTTGAGGGGCAGATGATTGATGCAATAGTAGGGATGTCATGGCTAAGTTACCATGGCGCTGTCCTAGAAACATTATCACGGATGGTACACCTCAACTCCCCACTACACCGTCCGCCAAAGAAACGTTGTGGTTCAACAAGATACTGTGGAGTAACCACACCGCCAAAGAAGCGGCGTGGGAGAGCGAGGAATTCCTTCGCTCAAACTACCCGGAGTTCATGGTCTCATCACGGGTGAGTTCCTATTACATCGCTGTCTATTCTTTTGTAATCTCGGGACGAGATTCTTTTAAAGGGGGGAGGGATGTAAAAGCCCAAGAAGTGACTTGCAAAAGTGTTCATTTCATCACCTCACAACACCACAGTTCATTTTGTGGATAGCTCGTGAACACTTGTGAAGAGCAAGTAAACACCATCAAAAGGGGTGATTAGAGGGGAAAGCCCTAATTTCAAAAAATAGGAGTCATACACATACACATGAAAGTTTGAGCTCACAGCTAGACCTTAAATAGTCTTGGGAAGGCTCAGGCCAAATTTATGCAAATCCAAGACCTTTTGAGGCATTTTTGGAGACATTTGAAAAAGGGGTCAATTTGAATGCAAATTCAAATTGCAGCCACTTTCATCACTTGAACTCAAAAGTTGACTTCATATTCAAACTCAGCACATTTTTCTGAGTTAGTCCACCAATTTTCATCCTCATTAGAGTTCATCTTGTCGGGAGCTAAATTTGCATTGGTTCAAACTGAATTTGAATTTTAGTTCAAATGTGCAGCAAATTTAGCCAAACCAGTTTCAAATTGAGGAATTCAAATTTCATCCCATGACTTGGTGGCAAAGTCTACCATTCAATTTTTAGTGGATGAGATTTTTGCAGCAGAAGTGGTAGAATGGAATAGAGGGGAGAAAAGGGCCCACAGGTCAGTTAACACTTTGAGTGAAGCAACCACCAGGCAAGCTCTGTTCCCCTGGCCTCTGCAGCGCTCGACACCGAGCTGCCACCTCCCCAGCGCACGCCCGGCTGGAGCACCGCGCGTTTGACTGCTCCCAAAGGCTCCCCGACCGCTGCAGACCCGGACCCGTGCGCTGTTTCATCGCTCGACCAGAGACACCGTCGCTCGCCGACCTCTCTGAAAATTCGATCGGGAGACGATCAAGCTCGCGCCCCCGAACTCCCCAAGCTGCACAAACGGTACTGAAGGATCCTCTGCTATCTTTTCCCCACACCACTAGGCTAGCCGAGCTACCCTTACACCGAGACCACAAAGTTCTCCGCGGCGGCCTAGGCACACCGGCGACTGGACATCTGGCGACAGAGGTTTTCACAGCCGAGCCAGCACGTCCACGGGAGTGACCTGTCTTGGTGCTGCTTCTATCCGAAAATTGGGGCTAGCCGTGAACCCTAACGGCTGAATTTGTCGTTCTTCTCCCAGAGCAGCTCCATGGACCTCTTGGTAGGGAATCACAAAATTCGTATTCAAACCTCACTTAGAGTTCATAAAATCATGCACAAAGGTTCTAGAGTAGTCGGCGACCAACTTTCCTTCACAGCCCTAGCTGTAAACGCCATGTAGACCGACAAATTTATGTTTTTCCGAGCTCGACCATTGCGGCATCGATTGGGCGTACGGTGAGAACCTACTTGGTGGTGTTTTCACGCACTGATTCTTGCTTGCCGAGCTTTCCTAGCATCCAAGGGTGCTCAAGGGCCGACCACTCAAGCTGTTTGTGGGCTAGAACCACCAGCCGACGGCGCAGGACCGCTCCCGAGGCCGCCACACGTTGCCGGCATGTTCCCGGTTCCCTAGCGCCCACGCAGGCCCCACCAAATGGTTCCCCGTAGCGGCAAACCTAGAGGCGGCGAGCCTCAGGCCGAGAGTCGGCCGGAAACGCCGATCCGGTGAGCTCCGGTGAGGGCCTGGCGAGATAGCAGCGCGGGGGTGGGAAATAACCCGAGGAAGAAGAAGACTCGGGTGGGTCCCGCGTGTCAGCGACAAATCATTTAAATATCGGATCGGTTGTAGCTGGGATCTCGTGCGACTACGTGGGAAAAATTCAGCGGACCCCTGTGTGGCTTAGCTGCAGAACTGACACGTAGCCCGGGGACCCCACCAGCCGATTTAAACTTTTATTTGAATTTCAGAATTTGGTTCAAACTTCAACTAGCTATAACTCTTGCTAGGAAGCTTCAAATTCAGTCAACCATATTTTGTTGGAATCATCTTTTGGAGTACTTTCCAGCAAAACAAATTTCAGCTCATGAAACTTAATAATTTTCCAAAATTAATTCCCTAAAGTTTAAACTGTCAGGAACTTTATCTGTTGAATTCTTTTATGGAAAATTCTGAAATTTGGCTGGGACTTAATAATAGGCTTTTATTTGTACATGGCAGATATGAACTTTGTTTCAAATGAAACTTGGTCAAGACTCTGGCTAGGACCCTACCAAGCCACCATAAAAATTTCAGAACCAAAGGGGAGGGCTAGCTAGAGTTATGGTAATTACTTATTCAGTTCTAAACATTGCATTTAAATTGAAATATAGTATATCGTTTACGTGTAGTCGCTGAAGGCGAGGAAACTACGGATGTGCTCGACTTCCTTCTTCCGGACGAAGCCTTAACATCTGACCAGCAGCAACAAGGCAAGCCCTGGTTTACATTAACCAATTTTTCAAAGTTTTGCTTTATAAATACTTATTATGGGTTATGGATGTGCATTTGGTGTAGAATAGATGAAAACCAAGTGCATAAGCAGATTTTCCCACAAGAGTGACGGTAGTGTCTAAGTCCTCGAGTAGACAGACTATGCTTAATGATTCATAGAACTTCGGTACAAGTCGAGTAGTTGGAATCTACTCGCGAGTTAGGTTTTGGGACACATGGGATTGGTTTGAGTGATGTGAGATCACTTTAGAAAGAAAATGAGACTAGGCAGGGGCTAGGGCGCAGCAACACTACGGGAAACTAGTAAATTAACGAGGGGGTAATTATTTACGATGGTGCTGTCATTAATAAGTACACTAACGATAGTGGAAATACACCGTCATTAATAAAGCCATTATTTACGACGATTTATCCTACCAACGTAAATAAGCTACTTATTTACGACGGTTACTGGGCACCTTCGTTAATAACGGCCTTATTAACGACGGTTGACCTAACCGTCGTAAATAAGTAGCTTATTTATGTCACACCCAGTTTCTCCGAAGGACAACCGAGTGAATATCACATGTATGCCAGGATCATTTTCTCATACATGTGATGACAAATAGTGAAGCATCATCATATTACAAGCCAAGTGTTCGAATATAAATAAGTCTTACATAGCATAGTGTCTCGATGGACGATAATAAGTTCATAACATGTAAATAAAACAGCAGCGGAATATAAATCTTGTGGGCTCCGTCACAGGCGTTGCCCGGGGGACTCCATGAACCTAGAATCCTTCTTCGGGTCCGAAGTCTTGGTCATTGAACACCACATGATCCCCTTGACCTGAGCAGCAATTTAAACGAACAGAAAAGAAAGGTTGAGTACCGTTGGTACTCAGCAAGTGTGGGAAAGTTATGTCATGCATGGCTAGAGCAAGGAGAGGTTGAACTCATGGTTTAAGCACTACGCAATTAATACCTATCACCTTAGCTTTTTAACCACCTACATTACTATATAGGTGAAATGGTCCCAATCTCCCAACCCATCATTAATATCAAGTAACCATAATCTCATCTCCAATGTTAAGCTTCCCGCTTAACATTCTCAACTTCCCAATTCATCATCCTCTAATCATGAATAAGTCCAAGCCGTTCTTGACCGTGAGCACGGCTGTCATGACAGTTTTGACTCTGCAGAGTTTGCACCACTGTACCCACATGTAGTGATTTCATCCCCCGTTGCCGGGTGGACTAAAAGAACCTCCATTATGCCAGTGGCCGTGAACCACGTTCACACTTCCCAGGTTTGTAGCCAGGAGATCACTACGAGGCTTTTACAAAGGGATTCCCGACGAGCGTGGGCCCACTGAGGTTTCAACCCTAACAGCATACAAGAGGCTCCAACCCCGCTGCAGTGGCCCCCTCTTGAGCCTTGCGGTTCATATGGTAGTCCAGCTGACACCTATTCCCCGCACCATCCAAAACACCCATACTACGCCGGGGATACACCTAATTAATTGGCCAAGCTGCCCCATCTCAGCATGTGGTTGGCACGGTAAAGCCAGGTTACATGCTCCATGAACCGGTCCTTAGGATCCAGGCAAGTACTAAACACAAACCCGAGTCTCGTGCACACAGCACCAACCAAATCATTCAACTTGCCTCGATCCCTACCTCTACATAACTCATAATATCTCATTCAAGAGTAAGGTAAATAAGTTGATGATCTCATATCCCACTTATCCCATTCTAAGCATGGCTAAGCATAAGTATGTAAATAAATGATATAATAAAATAAATCCCAACCCAGGCTACAAGGAAATAAGATAATGAAAATCTAGGGAAACTTCCTAGCTTGGGTATCATATTTCAAATTGACAATGCAATTAAATTCTAACTCCACATCCTAGTATAGGATCAAAGTGGTCAAGGACACTTGCCTTCTTCCTGCTGCTCTGGGAATGGAAAGTCTTGGTCTTGGAAGGGGAGAACTTGCTCTGGGGCAGGTTCTACTCATGCCAATACACATAGCAAAAGAAAACAACAATCCATAAGCCATAGTCCACACTTTCACTCATGCAAACCACACATACATACATATGAAAGTCATTCTCATGTTTAAGTGTTGTGGTTACCCAAGATGTGTTGATTTTAGGACTACATACACTTTTAAACATTTATATATTATTTCTAACTTTTGTATTCAGATTTCCATTTGTACACTATATAGGAATTTCCAATTTGAACAAATTCTCTATATTTAATAAATACACTTTTTAGCCACAAGTGTTTATGAAAGATAATTTCCTACTTCAAATAGGTTTTCAGATCTTCTACCAAATCCTAAACTGAAGTTTTTGGATTTGGATACCTCATTTATCATTTTCTAATTATGCATACCTATTTTCCTATATTTTCAGATTTATTTTCTATGCCTAAAAGTGAATTTTAATATTAAAATAGTAAGACATATCATCTAAACAGAATAGGTTCTGATCTAAAATATTAAATACTATATTTTTGAACTCTTCTCTGATGTGAACCAATTTAAATTTATTTTATCAGTTTTCAGAATTATTTCCTAGCCTAAAAATGTGTTTCTATAACTAATAAATATGAGCAACACTTAGGAAGATCTCATTTAAGCCTAAAATTAATTTTTAACTCATTCTAAAGGTTTTCCAAGTGCTAGGAGAGTTTAAATTTGTATTTGCAAATGTGTTTATATTACCTTTTGAATTTAAATTCTACTCCTATGTTCAAATTTCTGAATTTAATATCTTGTAGGGTCAAAAAGGCAAATCCACCCTACTGCAGGGTTTAATTTACTTTCCTAAATTTTCAGGGGCCTAATTACACATAACAGAGAGGTTTTCCTAATTTTTGTTAAGTCCAGGGGCTAAAACTGATTTTTAAATGAATTTACAGGAATTTCTAAAGGTCCAGTGGCTAGATCAGAAGTTTCTGGGGCTAGCTCGTGCTTTTCAAGATCCCCAGGGGGTAGCGCGTAAGATTCCCGGCCTTTATAATGCGGGGCCGACGTGGACCGTTGGAGTTAATACAGACGGCTCAGATTAGATCACAGAAGGGGTATGCACCGATTTAATTTCTGCCGTGCTATTTAAAATAGACGGCCCGCAAGGGCCCACGTCGCCCTGGCCGGAGCCAGCCCGCGCGCGCGGCTGCGGGGGCGGTGATCTCGCCGGCGCAGCTTCGGTTCCTTGCCGCTACACGCTAAAACTTGCAGTTTTTCACACGGATCGACTGCGGAGGGGTAGGGGAAGCTCATCTAGGGGTTTCTTGGGCTTGGGGAGGTTGGAATTCGGCTCTGCGATGACGATGGCTGAAGCTGTTCCTCGGTGCTCGTTGGAACCAATGCTAGGGCGCGAAACTTGTCACTTCCTTCACCTGCAGGGCTCCCTGGCGGCGGTGGAGCACGGCAAGCTCGTTAGTCCAGCGAAAAGCGAAGAGATCCGAAGGTTTTTCGGTGGGGGATGATCGGTTCTCACCGGAGAGAAAGATGGGGCGGCACTGGGAATTAGGCGAGTTTCCTTGCAGGGAATGCACGAGGAGAGGCGGCGGAGGGTCAGTTTAGATATGTAGTAGTGCCCGGGACCGAAGATCAGGGCTGCGAGCGCAGGGTTCGGGAGGGCGGTTGTGATCGGGCGCGAGAGAGAGCCGGAGCGGTTGGGGCGCGCGGGGAAGGAGATGACATGCGGGCCCTGCGCGTCAGAGAGAGGGAGAGAGGGGGCGCGGGTTTTGGGCTGGCTGGCGCGCGCGGTTTTGGGCCGGCTGAGCGGGTTTCGGCCCACTGGCCAGTTTTTTTCTTTTTCCTTTTCCTTTTTCTGTTTTGATTCAAATTTAAATTCTAGTTTGAATTTGAATTGCTACACCACATGCAATACGTCCAAAATTTTTAAATTCTCCTCTTTAGCAGGTTTTGTGGTGTTACAGCTCTACCCCCCTTAAAAGAAATCTTGTCCTCGAGATTGGTGATTCTAGAAAAACAAATCCGGAAACTGTGCCTTAAGCTCGTCTTCTCGCTCCCATGTGGCTTCTGCTTCCGAGTGATGCTTCCACTGCACCTTGCGCATTCGGATTCTTTTATTTCTTGTGAGGCGTTCCATTGTCTCCAAAATCTTGACCGGTTGACCGGTTGCTCGGCGTGACATTTCTTCGGGCGTTCTTAATCATTTCTTGAGCTGTGACACATGGAATACATCGTGCACATCTGATAGGCGAGCCGGTAGTTCTAGCTGATATGCCACTTCGCCTTTCCTCTCCAGAATCTGAAAGGGTCCGATGTGTCGCGGTGATAATTTCCCTTTCACCTTGAACCGACGAAGTCCTCGGATAGGGGACACCTTGAGATAGACGTAGTCCCCCACGTTGAAAATAAGCTCTCTTCTCCGTACATCGGCATAACTCTTTTGTTGGGTTTGTGCTATCCTCAAAATTGTTGCGAATTTTCCTCACTTTCGCCTCGGCTTCTTGTAGTACCTCGGGCCCAAACACTTTACTTTCCCCTGTTTGGTTCCAAAATAGTGGAGTCCTTCACTTCGTCCCATACAACGCCTCAAATGGTGACATCTTCATACTAGCCTGATAGCTGTTGTTGTAGGAGAATTCCGCATACGGTAAGTTCTTATCCCAACTCCTATTGTTCTTGAGTGCACAAGCTCTCATCTTATCCCCAAGGATTTGATTTGTCCTTTCCGTCTGCCCGTCAGTCTGGGGTGATAGGCAGAACTAAAATTCAGATGAGTTCCCATGGTTTCATGTAACTTCTGCCAGAACCTTGAGGTGAACTGTGTCCCTCGATCTGACACTATCTTCTTTGGCACTCCATGAAAGCACACGATCCTTGACATGTACAATTCCGCCAATTTGGATCTGTTGTAGCTTTCTTTCACGGGGATGAAATGAGCTACCTTAGTTAGCCTATCGATGACGACCCATATCAAATCATATCCCGATTGGGTCCTAGGTAGTCCCACTATGAAGTCCATGCCTATTTCTTCCCATTTCCATTCAGGCACTTTGAGTGGTCGCAATAGTCCCACGGGTCGTTGATTTCTGCTTTCACCAACTGACATGTGTCACATAGGGCAACATGTTCCGCGACATCCCGCTTCATGCCATACCACCAATATCTGCTCTTTAAGTCATGATACATCTTCGTACTCCAAGGATGAATGGAATAGTCAGAATCATGAGCCTCCTTCAAAATCAATTCACGGATCTCCTTCACCTCAGGCACACAGATTCTTTTCCCATGCCACACCGTACCTTGTTCATCCTCTATGAACCCAGGGGCTTTATATTCTTTGATGAGTTCTTTAATTTCTTGTATCTTCTCGTCATTCTTCTGACCGTTGCGTATGTCTTGCTCTAATGTGGAGTCCACTTCCATGGCGATGGCCTAACCACTATTTACCAGACATAGATTGAGTTTTGCGATCTTGTCCTTCAATTCTGTAGGCATGTTCTTTAAGCTCAACCTATTGACCTGCACCTTCCGGCTTAAAGCATCCGCCACGACGTTCGCTTTCTAGGGGTGATAGTTGATGCCCACACAAAGTCGTTGATTAGCTCTAACCATCTTCTTTGTCTGAGGTTGAGATCTGGCTGTGTGAAAATATACTTTAAGCTCTTATGATCCATATATATCTCTGTCCTTTTTCCCATCAAGTAATGCCGCCAAATCTTCAATGCGTGTACTACTGCGGCTAGCTCCAAGTCATGCGTAGGATAGATCTTCTCATGTTTTCGGAGCTGCCGGGACGCATAAGCCACGACATGCCCCTCTTGCATGAGGACACATCCCAACCCGTGTCCCGACGCATCGCAGTACACCGATAAATTCTTCTGCATATCCGGCATAACTAGCACCGGGGCTGTTGTCAATCTTTTCTTCAATTCTTGAAAACTCGTCTCACACTCCGGTGTCCATGTGAATGTGATTCCCTTCTCTAACAATTTGGTGAGAGGTCTTGAGATCTTGGAGAAACCCTCAATGAACCGTCGATAATACCCAGCCAATCCTAAGAAGCTTCAAATTTCCCCGACATTTTCAGGGGTCTTCCGCTTCTGCACATCCTCGATCTTGGCGGGATCTACCGAGGTTCCTCCCTCCAAGATTATATGTCCCAAGATGGGAACTCTCTTCAGCCAAAATTCACACTTGCTCAGCTTGGCATATAGTTGGTGTTCTCTCAGCTTTTGCAACACCAATCTTAAATGTCCCTCATGTTCTTCTTCATCCTTGGAGAAGACGAGAATGTCATCAATGAAAACCACCACAAATTTATCCATATATTCCATGAATACCTTGTTCATGAGATACATGAAATATGTCGGGTCATTAGTCAGCCCGAACGGTATGACGGTGTATTCAAACAGCCTGTACCGAGATATAAAAGCTGTCTTTGGAATGTCGGTTTGCCTTATCTTCAGTTGGTGGTATCCCGACCTGAGATCAATTTTTGAGAATACACACGCTCCCCTCAACTAATCAAATAAGTCCTCAATGCGGGGTAATGGGTATGTGTTCTTGATGGTTATTTCGTTCAACGTACGGTAGTCTATGCATAACCTTTGGGTTCCGTCCTTCTTGGGCACAAATATCACTGGAGCTCCCCATGGTGAGGAACTAGGACCAATATACCCCTTCCCTGTCAACTCTATTATATGCTCCTTGAGCTCTTCCACCTGTTTGGAGTCCATCCGATAAGGCCTCTTGTATATTGGGGCTGTTCCAGGCACTAGATCGATTGCGAATTCCACTTCACGATCGAGAGGCATACCTGGCCACTGCTCCAGAAAAACATCTGGATACTCCCTGATAGTCCTTATCTCTTCCACTCCCACCTCAACTTGATTGAGTTTAATGTCCCTCCTGGGTTCTTGCACGGCTATGAACTTCACTTTTGTGCCACTAGTGTGGGTTAGTTCCACCGTTCTTGTCGAACAATGGATGATGCCTTTATGTTTGGTCAACCAATCCATAACCAAAATAATATCTATCCCTTGTGAGTCTATTACTATGAGGTTCGCAGTAAATAATACCCCATTAATGTCTAGATTCACCTTGGGACACACTTGTCTTGTCTTTATTTCTGCCCCTGGAGAGTTCACTGCTAACATATGGTTCATTTGTGTTGTTGCTAGATCATGCTTCTTAACAAACCCTTGAGCAATGAATGAGTGGGTAGCACCAGAATCGAACAATAGGGTTGCAATGTGTAAATTTGCAGGAAACTTACCAATTACCACGTCAGGTGCCTCTTGCGCTTCCTCCATGCTGACGTGGTTCACCAGTCCTCGCATCACATTCTGCTGTTGTGGCTGCATGGGCTTCTTCTTTGGGCATTTATGGGCGTAGTGCCCCACTTCAACACAGTTGAAGCATTGCACCCCAACTTTAGGTGCCTGGCCTTTGTTATCTTGGGGTTGGTTCTGTGGCCCATGTCCTGCTGGTCGAGGTTGACATGTGTGGCGAGGCTGCTGCACAAACTGACGCTGCGGCTGTGCTGGTGCTGATGGAGGCCTGAAGTTCGGGTTGTACCCTCTCGGTGCTGAGTAAGGTACCACAGCACGGCTCGCCTGCCCTGCGGGTTGCTGCATCGGACGTGGACGTGTGTTGCTACTTGAGGCTTGGTGTGACCATCCCGCCTTCCTCTTGTTTTCATTCTCCAAGGCCTTCAGCTTCCTCTCCACGACAAATGCTCTGTCTACCATCTTTTGGAAGCTTTCATACTCGTTGGAGGACATTGCACATTGCATCTCCATGGTAAGTCCTTCAACAAAACAGTCCTGTTTCTTCTCATCGGTTTCGATATCCCGTGGTTCATAATGGCATAGTTGGGTGAACTTAGTGAGGTATTCCCTCACAGTCATGTTGCCTTGCTGCAGTCCCAGGAACTCCTTTCTCTTGTTTTTGAGTTCACCCCGTGGTATGTAGTGGTTGCGGAAACTGCGCTTGAACTCTTCCCAAGTGATGTTCTCGGGATCATGATGGGCTGCCACGTAAGCGGTCCACCAATCAGCAGCAGGTCCATGCAATTGGTGAGAGTAAAACAGCACCCTCTCATACCCTTGGCATTGTATGATCCTCATCTTGCTCTCAATGGTCTTTAGCCAATCATCTGCCTCCAGGGGTTCAGCAGCACTTGCAAACTTCGGGGGTTGAGTTCCCAGAAACTCACTCAACCTTGGTTGGTGTGGTGCAGCTTGTGGGGGTGGAGCTTGGTGCAAGTTGGCCACCACTTGAGTTAGACTCTGGATGAGCTGATTCTGATTTTCGATCATTTGGTAGATAGGATCAGCTCCTTCACGGCGACCACCCCTGTCTTGTCCTCCAGAAAGATGAGGGTTGCCGGCCTCATCGTTGTTGTTGTTTTGGTTGGCACCACGACCCTTTCCTCTTCCAGCCATCTATCATGATCAACCAAATGTTAACTTAAAGCATTATGTATTAACATCCCAAACTGCTTGTTTAATCTTAAACTTTTGAGGCCATAGTATTTAAACATTTTCTGAAGATTTCACGTAGATCTTTGGGCTTCACGTTTCACACGAAAATAAAATGCACTATTGATTCATAAGGGTTCACGCACCAAAGCAAAGCAACCTAAAGACGAGGTTGTGTACAAATGCCCATGGCTTGCACAACTCACGTCACACACCAAACATAAACACACAAATAAATAGGTTATTGACTCGACTACTCGATAACCCGCTGAACTAAGGGAAATGACTCTAAACAACTCGTATCACTGAGCTGGCTCGTCGGGGTCTTCCTCATTATTGGGGCTGCCCTCTGATTCCGCTTTAGGTGGGGAAGATGCTGGTGGAGAAGTGCGGCGACGCTTGCTCCCTCGGCGGTCTGGGGAGTCAGGAGTCCATGTGTCATTTTTGGTGACACACAGTTCATTCCCATCTCCTTTTTCTCTCGCCCTCAAGCTGGCGCGAAGCAACGCCTCAGTCTCCTTCAGGGTGTCACGAACATCCTGAAGCTCCTGCTGGCACTCCTGCAGTCGAGTGCTAAGCATAGCAGCATCCTCCAAGCACAGGTCCATGTGCTCATGGGAAGTGCCCTGCTGCACTGGCGGGTACTTGTACTCCGCGGTGCCACTCTCACGCTGGAGGACTTACATGTACTAAGTCCTGTCCAGGTGGCGACGGTTGATGTGACTCTGGCAGGTGATGGCCTCCCATGTGACATCCTTCTCAGCATCGACCTGAGTCGCCCGACAAGCTGGAGAGCGGTGGATCTTGAGCAGCTGATTTTCATGGATAATCCTCATCTCTGAGCTCCATTCTTCCCGCTTCTCACGGATGGTCCTGGTGGAGCTGTAGTGTATGATCAGATTGCCCACATTGCCGGCAGCGTCGAGCATACGTCGAAGACGGCGCAACAAGCCTTCTACTGCCAACCCGTAGGAGTGGTATAGTCACCGGACAGTTCTCCTCTCTCAAGGTAAGGGCAACTACAGGAACTCTCCCTCGAGTGGACTTGCGGACAGTGCAGATCATGCGAACCATCTAAAACATAAAGCATTTAAAATTAAGTTAGATAAGAATTAAATAAAAATTGTATTTTGAATAAAAGTTGGGGCAAGATGAACAAATAAGTGACCCTATTAAATAACACTTTCAACCCACACCTTTGTAAAAATAGTTTTTAAGAAAATAGGGTCCTTAAATACATCCATTTATACCTAGGTCCACGTTCCTACGGGCAACCTTGGCTCTGATACCACTTCTGTCACACCCGGTTTCTACGAAGAACAACCGAGTGAATATCACCTGTATGCCAGGATCATTTTCTCATACATGTGATGACAAATAGTGAAGCATCATCATATTACAAGCCAAGTATCCGAATATAAATAAGTCTTGCATAGCATAATGTCTCGATGGACAATAATAAGTTCATAACATGTAAATAAAACAGCAGCGGAATATAAATCTTGTGGGCTCCATCACAGGCGTTACCCGGGGGACTCCATGAACCTAGAATCCTTCTTCGGGTCCGAAGTCTTGGTCATTGAACACCACATCATCCCCTTGACCTGAGCAGCAATTTAAACCAACAGAAAAGCAAGGTTGAGTACCGTTGGTACTCAGCAAGTGTGGGAAAGTTATGTCATGCATGGCTAGAGCAAGGAGAGGTTGAACTCATGGTTTAAGCACTACGCAATTAATACCTATCACCTTAGCTTATTAAGCACCTACATTACTATATAGGTGAAATGGTCCCAATCTCCCAACCCATCATTAATAATCTCGTCTCCAATGTTAAGCTTTCCTCTTCCTCAACTTCCCAATTCATCATCCTCTAATCATGAATAAGTCCAAGCCGCTCTTGACCGTGAGCACGGCTGTCATGACAATTTTGACTCTGCAGAGTTTGCACCACTGTACCCACATGTAGTGATTTCATCCCCCATTGCCGGGTGGACTAAAAGAACCTCCATTATGCCAATGGCCGCAAACCACGTTCACACTTCCCAGGTGTGTAGCCAGGAGATCACTACGAGGCCTTTACAAAGGGATTCCCGACGAGCGTGGGCCCACTGAGGTTTCACACCTAACAGCATACAAGAGGCTCCAACCCCGCTGCAGTGGCCCCCTATTGAGGCTTGCGGTTCATGTGGTAGTCCAGCTGACACCTATTCCCCGCACCATCCAAAACACCCATACTACGCCGGGGATACACCTAATTAATTGGCCAAGCTGCCCCATCTCAGCATGTGGTTGGCACGGTAAAGCCAGGTTACATGCTCCATGAACCGGTCCTTAGGATCCAGGCAAGTACTAAACACAAACCCGAGTCTCGTGCACACAGCACCAACCAAATCATCCAACTTGCCTCGATCCCTACCTGTACATAACTCATAATATCTCATTCAAGAGTAAGGTAAATAAGTTGATGATCTCATATCCCACTTATCCCATTCTAAGCATGGCTAAGCATAAGTATGTAAATAAATGATATAATAAAATAAATCCCAACCCAGGCTACAAGGAAATAAGATAATGAAAATCTAGGGAAACTTCCTAGCTTTGGATTTAAAATGCGGGGCCAACGTGGACTGTTGGATTTAAAACAGACGGCTCTGATTAGATCGCCGAAGGGGTATGCGCCGATTTAATTTCTGCCGTGCGATTTAAAATAGACGGCCCGCAAGGGGCCACGTCGCCCTGGCCGGAGCCAGCCCACGCGCGCGGCGGCGCGCGGCGGCGGGGGCGGTGATCTCGCCGGCGTAGCTTCGTTTCCTTGCCGCTACACGCTAAAACTTGCAGTTTTTCACACGGATCGACTGCGGAGGGGTAGGGGAAGCTCACCTAGGGGTTTCTCGGGCTTCGGGAGGTCGGAATTCGGCTCTGCGACGACGATGGTTGAAGCTGCTCCTCGGTGCTCGTCGGAACCGATGCTAGGGCGCAAAACTTTTTGCTTCCTTCACCTGCAGGGCTCCCTGGCGGCGGTGGAGCACGGCATGCTCGTTAGTCCAGCGAAAAGTGAAGAGATCCGAAGGTTTTTCGGCGGGGGATGATCGGTTCTCACCGGAGAGAAAAATGGGGCGGCACTGGGAATTCGGCGAGTTTCCTTGCGTAGAATGCACGAGGAGAGGCGGCGGAGGGTCAGTTTAGATATGTAGTAGCGCCCAGGACCGAAGATCGGGGCTGCGAGCGTGGGGTTCGGGAGGGCGGTTGTGATCGGGCGCGAGAGAGAGCCGGAGCGGTTGGGGCGCACTGGGAAGGAGATGACATGTGGGCCCCGTGCGTCAGAGAGAGGGAGAGGGGGGCGCGGGTTTTGGGCTGGCTGGCGCGCGCTGTTTTGGGCCGGCTGAGCGGGTTTCGGCCCACTGGCCAGTTTTTTTCTTTTTCTTTTTCTTTTTCCTTTTCCTTTTTTTGTTTTGATTCAAATTTAAATTCCAGCTTAAATTTGAATTGCTACACCACATGCAATATGTAAAAGCCCAAGAAAAGGGACTTGCAAAAACTTTTCTGCACCTCACAACACCACAGTTTTTATTGTGGAAATCTTAGGAAATATTGTGAAGAGCATGTAACCTCCATCAAAAGAATGATTAGAGGGGAAAGCCTTCACTTTCACAAAGTAGGGTTTCTACACATGAACATGAGAGGTTGAGCTCACCCCTAGAATTTAAAAAGTCTTGGGAAGGTTCAGTCCAAAGCTCATGCAAATTCAACACTTTTTGAGGCACTTTTGGGTTATTTCAAAAAGAGGCCAATTTGAATGTAAATTCAAATTGCAGCAACTTTCATCACCCAAATTCAAAAGTTAGCTCCATATCTATACTCAGCACATTTTTCTGAGTAAACCCACCAATTTTCATCTCCATTGGAGCTCATCTTGTCAAGAGCTAAATTTGCAAGAATTCAAAACTGAATTTGAATTTCAGTTTAAATATGAAGCAAATTTAACCAAACAAATTTTGAATTTGAGAATTCAAATTCAAACAAAGACTTGGTGACTAAGTCTCACATTAAATTGTGAGTAGCTGAGGATATTTTGGCACAACAGAATTCAGAAAATTGGAAAAACAAAAGAGTTAGAGGGGAGGCCCACTGGTCAGTAGACTTAGCACAGAAGTCTCCTCAGCAGACTTCCTCGACCGAGCGCGCTCGCCAGCTGCAGCCAGCGTCGGCGCCCGACCACCTCGGCCGGCCAGCTCCTGCTTCGGCAGAGGAGGTGG
Source organism: Neostapfia colusana (assembly GCA_030760725.1). Classification (NCBI taxonomy): domain Eukaryota; kingdom Viridiplantae; phylum Streptophyta; class Magnoliopsida; order Poales; family Poaceae; genus Neostapfia; species Neostapfia colusana. The sequence goes on along the minus strand of JASWHV010000007.1, from coordinate 75,103,764 downwards.
CACAGCAGGTGTCGCGCTCTCCACTGGCCTCAGGGGCCTATAAAAGCCCCGAGACCGCCGGCGAGTTACTGATTTTCGCGAGTTCCGTAACCAGCAGCCTAGTCGCCCGAGCTCCGATCGTATGCCACCCCAGCTGTGATCATCTTCCGGCTTTGACCTCCATAGGAAAGTGAAGCGCTAGCTCGTCCTCAAGAACACCGCGCAAACCGTTCCAAGGTTCGACCTTTGTGCGCGGAGAATTTTCCAGTTTAGGACGAGTAGCTCCTTTCGGGACCCGATTAGGTTTAGCAGAAATTCGGGAAGCTTAGTGGGTGGGAGGTCGAACGGAGCTGTGAGAGAGCATCTAGAGGTTCTGGCGACCCTTCTCGATCGAAAACCGGAAGGAAATCACCGCCGGAACCCTAAGTTCACCCTAGGACAGTATGGCGGAGGAGGGGGTCACCGGTAAGGTCTGGGTTGCCGGCCGTTTAGTGCCCAACAGAGCTCATGCCGAGTTTCCCGAGGTTTCCCTGAGTGTGGCGACGCGATTAGCGCACGAAGAAGATGGTCAGAAGGGCGGGAACACGTTGCCGAGGTAGCACAGAGGCATAGGGCTCGTCGCCGGCGAGCTATGGCGGTTAGCCGGCGGCGACATGGTGTCCAGCGGGTTCAGCACCCGAGATTACGTGGGAGCGGCGAGTCTCGTCGGCTCCGGTGAGCTAGATCGCCGGGAACGCTGACCTCGCCGGAGCTCCGGCGGCTCGGGGCGGCGACGTCGGGAGGTAGACGAAGGGCGCGGCCCCACCTGTCAGCCCCTGTGTTAATCGCGCGCGAGCGCGCGGTTAGATCAATTTAAATGGGCGGGCCCCGCTGTCAGCCTCTGGTTTAGCGCGGGAGGGGATTTTCTGTAGGAAAATAATTCAGGGATTAGCTCAAACTTTAGAAATCCATAACCTTGGCTAGGAAGCTCCAAATTGAGTGATTCAAATTGGGTTGGATTCATCTTGCCTAGCTCTGTCCAGATATACAACCCAATTTGTATGAAACCCATTAATTAATTCTGGAAAATTCTTTAAAGCTTTTCAGCAAAAGAGTTTTAGAGGGAGTTTGGTTCATCCAAAAATCCCCAAATTTTACCAGAATGTTCTTTAGGACATTAGTAAACCCCTGTAAAAGTTTCAGACCATTTGGAGTTGAATTGGTCAGAGCAATTCAAATTGGAAGGTGCTGTGTTCCTTTGAATACAGAAACATTTTCAGAGAATTTCCAAAACTTGGAAATTCAGTTCTGGGCAAATCTTAACCCCAAAAATGTTAGGAAAATTCATGCAAACTCTATGAGCTATAATTGAAATTGTAGTTCATTAAGTTGAGCATGAACAGGGGTATTACCTCAGAATAAATTCTTCCTTGCTGATTCGCCAAGAGAATTATTCTGAGCAAACTACTACATGAAAAGTGCTAATGTTTGGTCCAGAGAGTTTTCTTGTGACGAGGAACTCACACAAAAATTCTCAGCTCCATTGGAGCTCTAGATCACCCCTGTCCTGTTTAACCACTTAAGGGATTAATGTGGAAAAGGGGGGAAAACCACTTAGCATTTAACCATGTGATTAAGTCCAAGCCAAACCACCAACACCAGTTCATCTTTAAATTCTTAAACAAAGTTCCATGTGTTAGAGGCTGGTTATTAGAACTAATAGTAGAAGTCTTACTCTAAAACTCACATTTGCATCTAAATTAACATGTAGTATTTCATTAACGTGTAGCCGTTGAAGAAGAGACTCCGGAAGTGCTGGACTTCCTTCTTCCGGACGAGGAACTAACTACTGACCGGCAGCAACAAGGCAAGCCCCGGTTTGCATTAACCTTTTTATATAAGTCTTCTTTTGTTTACATGAGTCATGTGAAGTATGATTGTGCATTAGGTGTAGGATGAATGGAACCCCACTTGCATAACCAAAGGTTCCTAAAAGAGTGAGGGTAGTGTCTAAGACCTCGAGTCGACCGGCTATGCTTAATAAGTCATAGGACTTCGGTACAAGTCGAGTAGTTGGAATCTACTCGCGAGATAGGCTCGGGACACACGGGTTCGGTTGAGTGATGGGAGATCACTTTAGTAATGAAAATGAGACTATGCAGGGGCTAGGGCGCAGCAAGAGAGAGGCTTGTGTGCGCGGCCCTGCTCGTGTCGATTGAGGACCGATCCGTGTGCGGCCCTGCTGAACAAGTATTGAACGTACCGAAGGCATATCGGATATATGGGCCCCGATAAACAGATGTAGCCTAAACCTCCGGGCGTCGAGGCATAGCACACCGATTTATAGGTGTAGGTTGAGGGCAGCAAGGTGGAAATCTGCCAACGGGCATAGAGAGATGCTCCGTGTGGGGAACCTCCTGCTCGTTTCGGTGCGACCGGTTCGACGTTCGGGCTGTTGGATGAAAGGTTGTCCCGTACGACATCGAGTGAGCGTGCTGTGCAGCTCCACAGGTGGGCGTACGTGACGTGCTCTTTGGGTTTTCCCTGCAGGTGCATATCGAGTCGATTCGCCGTCCCTCGCGGTAACGAGTACCGCTTGTTCACTGCGTCGTAACGTAGACTAATGGATGAAATATGTTGATTCAATGATGCTGATTGATATAATTGTATTGCTACATGTGTGCCACCAAATACTGCTTACTAAATTTCAGATTTCATGAACTGTTAACTTGTTGCTAAAAGATGAACTAAGGATGAACTTGTAGGCGTGTCGTTTTGCTGAAATGTTACTAACCTATGCCTTGGTATACCTCATGTAGAGTTTCATGCTTAGGTGAGTTGGTTAAGCCTTGCTGAGCCTTCGTGCTCATGGTTGCTGCTTAAGTGTTTTTCAGGTGAGGAGCCACCCACGGACTCGGAGTACGAGTCCACCGGCGAGGGTTACCCTCCGTCGGGGACCACGGCTGAGTGGGAGCCGTACACGCCGCGCTGAGCTGAGGAGTGCAGCTAGTGTGGGTTGCCCTAGGGCTGGGCAACCAACTTTTGCTAGATAGGCGGGCGTGAGTTGTGTAGTGTAGACTTCCGCTGTGTAACATAAACAATAGTTGTAACTGAAGTTTGTACCTGTTTGTGCAGTTTCAGTTGTTTCCCATGTAATATATTATGTTCTTATGACGTGTGCTGTCGGGTGTCGCATCGTGCGGCACCACCCTCTGCGATCCTGGATGAGCGGATTCCGGTCCGCCACAGCCTGGTATCAGAGCTGCAGTGGGGATAGCACAGTACTAAAGGACTGCATTATGGGAAAAACTTAGGTATACGGTGAGGATTCGGTAGTTGCCCAAGTAAGGACTATATTAGCATAGTTACTTAAAGTGGCAAAGACTAACTTATGTGTTATAATTCTGAATTTCAATTGTGTAACGACGCACCTACGCTCTGGTAAGTATGGTAAGGAACGCCACCGAAAGCGGTTCAATTTCGGTTAGCTCCCCCTGACGAGGAACGTGGCTCAGGGATAGAGTCTCACAGCTTGGTGCGAGATGTCAATATGAATCTCTTGGACTCTTCATGTCCCTGAGTTCATATGAAACGCTGATCCCTAGCGTGCATTAGGCAAGTAAGCGGAGACCCCATCGCGTGGTCAGTAACGCGAGAGTGTGTTCGTCTGGAAATAGCCCAGGAGGACATACGCAGCGCTTGCCATCGGCGTGCCCTGCAGGGCAGTAGGTGGTATCTGTTGGGTTGATAACATTCCCAACCGTGACGACCCGTTCATGACCTACTCGGGTTCCCCATCGTGTGGTGTTGAAACACGATCACGTACCTTGAGACGTGACCTAACTCAAGGACGGCCGTATGACAATGATACGGGCGTTTGTATTTACTTTCAAATATGGAACTGCCTGAAATGAATAACCATTGAGTGCACCATTATTGTGTGGTCTTCTGCAGGTACTAACCACGTAAGTATCCGTGTAGTAAACATGTGCGAGAGACCGTTTAGTGCCACACTTGCGACGTATATGCCGGTAAAAATCCGGTTAGGATTTTCTTTTTTGAGGAACGTAGTACTGAGATATTGTAGGCATATGCATGAAAATATTGAAAACAAGGAACTAAAATCATTAGGTTCAACAATTAAGACCCTGGTTGAGTATAAGAATGGGATAGTGGACCAGGATAGCTAAAGGGATGAAAAACAGAGTGCTCGGTTTTGGACAGCAAGTTTGCTGATCTTCAACAGGGCATAACTCACAGGTCTTTTAGCCCAGGGATGCGTGCTATATAGTTCTGGAAATGTATTCAAGTACTCTACAACTTTGTTGTAGACTTCCAGAGCTGAAACTCGCCTTAAGATGGCTAAAATCCCAGAGGAATGTAAACTGTCCAGAACCAGGGCAGAGTAAAACATCCTCTGAACTGATCTGTTTTTCAAACATAACTCCCAGTAGAAAAATCTAAAATTGTCATATAATACATCCTTAGAAAGAGTAGAAGATGTGTGATATCTTTTAAATTCAAAGTTCCTGAAATTTCAGCACAGAATTTAGTGGAAATCAGGGTTGAAAACAGCCACTTCCAAGGGAGGTGCTGTTAAAATTCTTCCAGAAATTCTGCTGACTTTGAATTAGGATAACTTTTTAACCAAAGCTGATCTGGGGGCAAATGAGTACTCGTTGGAAAGATACGGTGGTTAATTTTAACTTTGGTATTCAACTTGAGTCATGAAAATGCCCAGAACCAGATCAAAACTTGGAATAGGTAGAAACTGGTCATGCTGACAGAAGAATGACAGTTGAGCTCATTGGAGAGGGTGTTGTACCCTAAGGATGGTATGCGTGATGACAACGCGATAGTAATGTCTCGTAGTGACCAAACCTAGTTATGTTGAGCTTCCAAAGTGGAGGTTCATCAAGTTGGATTAAACTAGCATGTGTTTGGTCTGGTAATGGTGTAGCTTGTGCAAAGTTATTACACTATCTACTTACGAGATGTATCGCATGTTTTCATTGTCATTATGTTTTACACCTATTTCATTTAGACTGCATGCAAAATGTTGCGGGACTGATGTTTAATGTCGTGTGGTTGCAGATGGTTCGTACTAGGACCACGCACGAGGTTGGTGGCTCTAGCCAACAGGGAGGTGATGACTCCCAGCCACCGGCCTACGACAGCACCCCGCAGCAGCAGCCACCACCGCCGCCTCCGCTTACTCTAGCGGATGTGATAGCGGCATTGGTGGGAGGTCATGAGGAGCAGACCGACCTGCTCCGCACGATCGTGCAGAATACGTCCCAGGCGGGAGGACGTCAAGAGCGAGGGCCTCGTGAGCCCCGCGAAGTGTCGTACTCGGATTTCATGAGTACGCACCCTCCAGTGTTCACCGAAGCTGAAGAACCACTGGAGGCTGACAACTGGCTGCGGACCATCGAGTCCAAGTTCGGGCTGCTCCAGTGTACGGAGCGGCAGAAGACACTGTTCACAGCACAGCAGCTCCACGGTGCCGTGGGTGCGTGGTGGGCGAATTATGTCGCCTCACGTCCGGCTGGCCATGCCGTGGAATGGCAAGAGTTCCGGGAGGCGTTCCGCGCCTATCACATCCCTCCCAGAATAATGAAGAGGAAGTTCCAAGAATTTTTGGAACTGAAGCAGGGCGGGAGGAGTGCCCACGACTACTCCCGTGCCTTCAACCATCTGGCGCAGTATGCGTCAGACAACATTTCCATGGAGGAGAAGAAGAGGGAGCACTTCTATCGGGGGTTACACCCCGAAATGAAGACCCACCTCGTACAGTGGAACCGCGGCACATTTAACGACTTAGTCAATGCCGCGATCATGCAAGAGGATGCTCAGCGGGAGTTGGCAGCTGAGCAGCGGAAGCGCAGCGCTCCACCCAGCGGTGGGAGTGGCGCTCCCCAGAAGTACCGTATGATGTATCGGACACCATCCGGGCAGCAGTGGCGTCCACCGGCGCGACCTCAGCAGTTCGGGGGACGTTCGTTCCAAGCACCCCCGTTCCGTCCGCCGATGCCACCACCAAGACAGCAGCAGCAGCAGACGGTACCCCGGGCGTTTCCACCGCCACAACGCGCCCCGGGTTTCCGTCCACCGATCAGCGGGGGACCGCCCCGTTTCACCTGCTTCACGTGTGGCCAGGCGGGCCACTTCGCGAAGGACTGTCCCCAGGGGCAGCAGAGCAGCGGGCAAGCCCAGTTCCAGGGTGGTGCTCGAGGCCGACCTCCGGCGAAGAAGGTTGGTCAGCGGACTGGAGGCGTCCGCAACCTCGACAATGAGGGTGCCCCAGAGGGAGATAACGTGCTGGCAGGTACGTTTACTCTCAACAATCAAGCCATCGTCATATTATTTGATTCTGGTGCAACCCCCAGCTTTATAAGTGCATCCTATGTGGCTAAACATCAATTGCAAGTCTTCCCAACCGACTGCACTTATATGATATGCTCACCGGGAGGGAAGATTTCAGCTAATATGATGATTCCAAAGGCACCTCTGTGCTTAGGTGGGAAACTATATCCCACCACCTTGATAATCCTTATGGGACAAAAGATTGATGCAATCTTAGGGATGTCATGGCTGCAATACCATGGCGCTGTCCTAGAGACTCGGACACGGACAGTTCACTTAAATTCTCCATTCCACCATCCGCATTCCATGGTGTTAGACACGCCAGTCTGGGAAGTTTTACCAATTAATAATGCTGAAGTTCTCAAGTTAGAAGACATCCCCGTAGTCCGGGAGTATCCTGATGTGTTCCCGGATGATCTTCCGGGCATGCCACCTGAGCGGGATGTCGAGTTCAAGATCGAGCTCGCACCCGGGACTACGCCCATATCACGGAGACCATACAAGATGGCTCCAAATGAGCTGGCGGAACTGAAAGAACAGCTCAATGATCTGTTGAGCAAGGGTTTCATTATGCCGAGTTCCTCGCCTTGGGGATGCTCGGCGCTATTTGTAAAGAAGAAGGATGAAACCCTAAGGCTGTGTGTGGATTACCGGCCGCTCAACGCCGTCGCCATCAAGAATAAGTACCCACTGCCCCGTATTGACATCTTGTTTGATCAACTTGTGGGGGCAAGTGTATTCTCAAAGATGGACCTTCGCTCTGGATATCACCAGATCAAGATCCGGGCGGAGGATATCCCGAAGACGGCGTTCTCGACGAGATACGGCTTATACGAATATCTCGTCATGTCCTTTGGTCTCACAAATGCTCCAGCCCATTTCATGTATCTCATGAACTCGGTGTTCATGCCGGAGCTGGACAAGTTCGTGGTAGTGTTCATCGACGATATCTTGGTTTACTCCAAGACAGAAGCCGAGCATGCCGAACACTTACAGATCGTTCTTCAACGATTGCGAGACCACAAGCTCTACGCCAAGTTCAGCAAATGCGAATTTTGGATCAGCCAAGTGCCATTCTTGGGACATATCATCTCAGCTGAAGGCATTGCGGTTGGCCCAAGTAAAATAGAGCAAGTGTTGAAATGGAAAGCTCCCACTTCAGTTCATGAAGTCAGAAGCTTCCTCGGGTTAGCGGGATACTACCGGAGATTCATTCCAAGCTTCTCCAAGCTCGCTAAGCCGATGACAGAGTTGCTGAAGAAAGGGACAAAATATGTTTGGAACACGGCGTGTGAAGGAGCGTTCCGAACACTGGTGAAGCATCTCACAACAGCCCCGGTATTAGCTCAGCCGGATACAACAAAGCCCTTCGACGTGTATTGTGACGCGTCCGGTATTGGGCTCGGCTGCGTGTTGATGCAGGAAGGACGTGTGGTCGCTTATGGCTCACGCCAATTTCGGAACCATGAGCAGCACTACCCGACTCACGATCTTGAACTTGCTGCCGTGGTGTTGGCGCTGAAAGTGTGGAGGCACTATCTCCTGGGGAATTTGGTGCATCTCTACACCGACCACAAGAGCTTGAAATATATTTTCACCCAGAACGAGCTGAACATGAGGCAGAGGAGGTGGTTAGAACTGATCAAAGATTATGAGATTGAAATCCATTACCACCCCGGCAAGGCGAATGTGGTTGCCGACGCGCTGAGTCGGAAATCGCATGTCCATCACCTCACCATTACACCGGTGGAGGAGGAAGAGCCAAGTTTATACTTGGTTCCTTATGGATCGCTGTACAACCTTGCCCTCATCCCTACTATTAGGGAGGACATCATTGCAGCTCAGAAAACGGATAAAGGCATGGCACATCTCCGGAGACGGATAGACAATGGAGAAATTAAATGTTTCCGGAAAGATGGTGAGGGGACGCTGTGGTTCAATGACCGCATAGTCGTACCCCGAGATATGGAGTTGAGGAAAAAGATCCTCGATGAAGCTCACTTGTCCAAATACTCCATTCATCCGGGCAGCAACAAAATGTACCAAGATTTGAAAAAGAAATTTTGGTGGACACGGATGAAGCGGGAGGTAGCTAAGTACGTATCCGAGTGCGATACGTGTAGACGAGTGAAAGCTGATCACATGAAGCAATCAGGGCTGTTGCAACCCCTGAAGATCCCGGCATGGAAATGGGAAGATGTGAGCATGGATTTCATTGTGGGATTACCCCTAACAGCCAACAAGCATGATTCCATATGGGTAATCATTGATCGGTTAACCAAGACGCCTCACTTCATTCCGGTGAATACACGTTACAATGCCAGCAAATATGCGGAGCTATACATAGCGAAGATTCTATGCCTATACGGGGTACCCAAGACCATTGTCTCAGATCGAGGTGCATTATTTGTATCTCACTTTTGGGAGCAGCTACACGCTGCATTGGGTACTAAGTTGATCAGGAGCTCCGCTTATCACCCTCAAACAGATGGCCAGACAGAGAGGGTGAATCAAGTTCTGGAAGACATGTTGAGAGCATGTGCCATCCACCATGGTAGGAACTGGGATGATCACCTACCATTGGCGGAGTTCTCGTACAACAACGGCTATCAGGCGAGTATCAAGATGGCACCCTACGAAGCTCTCTACGGTCATAAATGCCGCACCCCACTAAATTGGTGCGAGTCCGGGGAAAGGGTCACATTCGGGGTTGATGTGGTGAACGACGCCGAAAAGCGCGTTCGTACCATTCAAGCCAATTTGAAGGCCGCTCAATCCCGACAGAAGAGCTACGCTGATAAGAGGCGTAGACCGTTGCACTTTGACGTTGGGGAACACGTGTACCTCCGCGTGTCTCCAATGAAGGGCGTGCACCGGTTCGGTGTGAAGGGGAAGCTCGCTCCCCGTTTTATTGGACCCTACGCTATCACCGAGAAGTGTGGACCAGCGGCGTATCGATTGGAACTACCGGCATCTCTGGCTGGTGTTCACGATGTTTTCCATGTTTCGCAACTGCGAAAATGCTTGAAGCATACCGCTGCTGTTCCTACCGAAGACGTTGGCGAGTTGAAACCGGATTTAACATATGATGAGTATCCGGTGGCCATTCTTGAGGAGAAAGCCCGAACCATGCGTAGCAGAACGTTGTGGTTCTACAAAATACTCTGGAGTAACCACACCGCCGAAGAAGCGACGTGGGAGAGCGAGGAGTTCCTTCGCTCAAATTACCCGGAGTTCATGGCTTCCCAGCACGGGTAAGTCCCTATTACATCGCTATCTCTTCTTTTATAATCTCGGGACGAGATTCTTTTAAGGGGGGAGGGATGTAAAAGCCCAAGAAAAGGGACTTGCAAAAACTTTTCTGCACCTCACAACACCACAGTTTTTATTGTGGAAATCTTAGGAAATATTGTGAAGAGCATGTAACCTCCATCAAAAGAATGATTAGAGGGGAAAGCCTTCACTTTCACAAAGTAGGGTTTCTACACATGAACATGAGAGGTTGAGCTCACCCCTAGAATTTAAAAAGTCTTGGGAAGGTTCAGTACAAAGCTCATGCAAATTCAACACTTTTTGAGGCACTTTTGGGTTATTTCAAAAAGAGGCCAATTTGAATGTAAATTCAAATTGCAGCAACTTTCATCACCCAAATTCAAAAGTTAGCTCCATATCTATACTCAGCACATTTTTCTGAGTAAACCCACCAATTTTCATCTCCATTGGAGCTCATCTTGTCAAGAGCTAAATTTGCAAGAATTCAAAACTGAATTTGAATTTCAGTTTAAATATGAAGCAAATTTAACCAAACAAAGTTTGAATTTGAGAATTCAAATTCAAACAAAGACTTGGTGACTAAGTCTCACATTAAATTGTGAGTAGCTGAGGATATTTTGGCACAACAGAATTCAGAAAATTGGAAAAACAAAAGAGTTAGAGGGGAGGCCCACTGGTCAGTAGACTTAGCACAGAAGTCTCCTCAGCCGACTTCCTTGACCGAGCGCGCTCGCCAGCTGCAGCCAGCGTCGGCGCGCGACCACCTCGGCCGGCCAGCTCCTGCTTCGGCAGAGCAGGTGGCACAGCAGGTGTCGCGCTCTCCACTGGCCTCAGGGGCCTATAAAAGGCCCGAGACCGCCGGTGAGTTACTGATTTTCGCGAGTTCCGTAACCAGCAGCCTAGTCGCCCGAGCTCCGATCGTATGCCACCCCAGCTGTGATCATCTTCCGGCTTTGACCTCCATAGGAAAGTGAAGCGCTAGCTCGTCCTCAAGACCACCGCGCAAACCGTTCCAAGTTTCGACCTTTGTGCGCGGAGAATTTTCCAGTTTAGGACGAGTAGCTCCTTTCGGGACCCGATTAGGTTTAGCAGAAATTCGGGAAGCTTAGTGGGTGGGAGGTCGAACGGAGCTGTGAGAGAGCATCTAGAGGTTCTGGCGACCCTTCTCGATCGAAAACCGGAAGGAAATCACCGCCAGAACCCTAAGTTCACCCTAGGACAGTATGGCGGAGGAGGGGGTCGCCGGTAAGGTCTGGGTTGCCGGCCGTTTAGGGCCCAACAGAGCTCATGCCGAGTTTCCCGAGGTTTCCCTGAGTGTGGCGACGCAATTAGCGCACGAAGAAGATGGTCAGAAGGGCGGGAACACGTTGCCGAGGTAGCACAGAGGCATAGGGCTCGTCGCCGGTGAGCTATGGCGGTTAGCCGGCGGCGACATGGTGTCCAGCGGGTTCAGCACCCGAGATTACGTGGGGGCGGCGAGTCTCGTCGGCTCCAGTGAGCTAGATCGCCGGGAACGCTGACCTCGCCGGAGCTCCGGCGGCTCGGGGCGGCGACGTCGGGAGGTAGACGAAGGGCGCGGCCCCACCTGTCAGCCCCTGTGTTAATCGCGCGCGAGCGCGCGGTTAGTTCAATTTAAACGGGCGGGCCCCGCTGTCAGCCTCTGGTTTAGCGCGGGAGGGGATTTTCTGTAGGAAAATAATTCAGGGATTAGCTCAAACTTTAGAAATCCATAACCTTGGCTAGGAAGCTCCAAATTTAGTGATTCAAATTGGGTTGGATTCATCTTGCCTAGCTCTGTCCAGATATACAACCCAATTTGTATGAAACCCATTAATTAATTCTGGAAAATTCTTTAAAGCTTTTCAGCAAAAGAGTTTTAGAGGGAGTTTGGTTCATCCAAAAATCCCCAAATTTTACCAGAATGTTCTTTAGGACATTAGTAAACCCCTGTAAAAGGTTCAGACCATTTGGAGTTGAATTGGTCAGAGCAATTCAAATTGGAAGGTGCTGTGTTCCTTTGAATACAGAAACATTTTCAGAGAATTTCCAAAACTTGGAAATTCAGTTCTGGGCAAATCTTAACCCCAAAAATGTTAGGAAAGTTCATGCAAACTCTATGAGCTATAATTGAAATTGTAGTTCATTCAGTTGAGCATGAACAGGGGTATTACCTCAGAATAAATTCTTCCTTGCTGATTCGCCAAGAGAATTATTCTGAGCAAACCACTCCATGAAAAGTGCTAATGTTTGGTCCAGAGAGTTTTCTTGTGACAAGGAACTCACACAAAAATTCTCAGCTCCATTGGAGCTCTAGATCACCCCTGTCCTGTTTAACCACTTAAGGGATTAATGTGGAAAAGGGGGGAAAACCACTTAGCATTTAACCATGTGATTAAGTCCAAGCCAAACCACCAACACCAGTTCATCTTTAAATTCTTAAACAAAGTTCCAGGTGTTAGAGGCTGGTTATTAGAACTAATAGTAGAAGTCTTACTCTAAAACTCACATTTGCATCTAAATTAACATGTAGTATTTCATTAACGTGTAGTCGTTGAAGAAGAGACTCCGGAAGTGCTGGACTTCCTTCTTCCGGACGAGGAACTAACTACTGACCGGCAGCAACAAGGCAAGCCCCGGTTTGCATTAACCTTTTTATATAAGTCTTCTTTTGTTTACATGAGTCATGTGAAGTATGATTGTGCATTAGGTGTAGGATGAATGGAACCCCACTTGCACAACCAAAGGTTCCTAAAAGAGTGAGGGTAGTGTCTAAGACCTCGAGTCGACCGGCTATGCTTAATAAGTCATAGGACTTCGGTACAAGTCGAGTAGTTGGAATCTACTCGCGAGATAGGCTCGGGACACACGGGTTCGGTTGAGTGATGGGAGATCACTTTAGTAATGAAAATGAGACTAGGCAGGGGCTAGGGCGCAGCAAGAGAGAGTCTTGTGTGCGCGGCCCTGCTCGTGTCGATTGAGGACCGATCCGTGTGCGGCCCTGCTGAACAAGTATTGAACGTACTGAAGGCATATCGGATATATGGGCCCCGATAAACCGATGTAGCCTAAACCTCCGGGCGTCGAGGCATAGCACACCGATTTATAGGTGTAGGTTGAGGGCAGCAAGGTGGAAATCTGCCAACGGGCATAGAGAGATGCTCCGTGTGGGGAACCTCCTGCTCGTTTCGGTGCGACCGGTTCGACGTTCGGGCTGTTGGGTGAAAGGTTGTCCCGTACGACATCGAGTGAGCGTGCTGTGCAGCTCCACAGGTGGGCGTACGTGACGTGCTCTTTGGGTTTTCCCTGCAGGTGTATATCGAGTCGATTCGCCGTCCCTCGCGGTGACGAGTACCGCTTGTTCACTGCGTCGTAACGTAGACTAATGGATGAAATATGTTGATTCAATGATGCTGATTGATATAATTGTATTGCTACATGTGTGCCACCAAATACTGCTTACTAAATTTCAGATTTCATGAACTGTTAACTTGTTGCTAAAAGATGAACTAAGGATGAACTTGTAGGCATGTCGTTTTGCTGAAATGTTACTAACCTATGCCTTGGTATACCTCATGTAGAGTTTCATGCTTAGGTGAGTTGGTTAAGCCTTGCTGAGCCTTCGTGCTCATGGTTGCTGCTTAAGTGTTTTTCAGGTGAGGAGCCACCCACAGACTCGGAGTACGAGTCCACCGGCGAGGGTTACCCTCCGTCGGGGACCACGGCTGAGTGGGAGCCGTACACGCCGCGCTGAGCTGAGGAGTGCAGCTAGTGTGGGTTGCCCTAGGGCTGGGCAACCAACTTTTGCTAGATAGGCGGGCGTGAGTTGTGTAGTTTAGACTTCCGCTGTGTAACATAAACAATAGTTGTAACTGAAGTTTGTACCTATTTGTGCAGTTTCAGTTGTTTCCCATGTAATATATTATGTTCTTATGACGTGTGCTGTCGGGTGTCGCCTCGCGCGGCACCACCCTCTGCGATCCTGGATGAGCGGATTTCGGTCCGCCACACAATACATCCAAAATTTTTAAATTCTCCTCTTTAGCAGGTTTTGGGGTGTTACAATTTACGACGGTACCGGGAACCGTCGTAAATAAGCTTATAAATATACAGCCTCGCTCGCGGGAGGGAAGCAGTTTGCTCCCCTCCCGCACGCGACCGCCGCCTCCGCCCCCGACGCCGCGCCGCCGCCAACTGCCGCCTCTGCCCCCGGCGCCGCGCCGTGGCCCCCCCGGACGTCGCGTTACCGTCCCCCGACGCCGCGCCGCCGGCCGCCCCCGCCCGCCGCCGACCGCCGCCTCCGCCCCGGCCGGCCCCAGCCGCCCCCGCCCGCCCCAGGCCGCCTCCCGGCCGGCCCCCGCCGCTCCCGGCCGCCCCTGGCAACTCACGGCCGCCCCCCGCCGCCCCCGGCCGCTCCCTGCCGCCCCCGGCCACCCCCCGGCCGCTCCCGGCCAACCCTAGCAGCTCCAGGCGGCCCCCGGCCACCCCCGGCCGCTGCCGGCCGCCCCCTGCCGCCACCGGCCGCTCCCTGCCGCCCCCGACCGCCCCCAGCCACCCCCCGGCCGCCACCGGCTGCCCCCGACCACCACCGGCTGCCCCCTGCCGCCACCGGCCGCCCCCGGCCACCCCCCGGCCGCCACCGGCTGCCCCCTGCCGCCACCGGCCGCCCTCCACCGCCGCCCGGCCCTGCCTGTATAGTAAGGTTAGTTTGTTATTAGTTTTGGTTTAATTAGGTATTTAGTTTTGTTTGTAAAAGTTTAAATTTAATAGTTTATTCCAGTTTGCAATTGTGTAGTAATTAGATTATAATTAGATTGTAATTAGATTGTTGAATTAGATAAGATTTTTTAAATAGTTTGTAATTGTTTACTTAGATTGTAATTGTTTAATTTGGTTATTTAATTAGTTTAAATTGTTTAATTATTAATTTAGTTTAGTTTGTAATTAGTTTGTTTAACTATTATATAATTGTTTAATTATTTTTTTATTGTTCAATTAGTCTCATAAGTTTATTAGTTTGAAGTATTTAATTGTTGATTTAGTTTTAAAATGTTCAATTAGTTTTGAAATAGTTAATTAATTGATTGTGAGTGTTTACTTATTATACTATATTAACGGGTTTCGGGCCGACCAGGCACGACCCGCCATAGCACGGCCCAACTCGGCACGGCCCGACCCGGCACGGCTAAACCCGGTAGCACGGTAGAGCCCGACCCGGCACATGGCCCAACCCCCAGCATGGCACGGCCTGACCCGTCACAGCCCAACCTGGCATGGCCTGACCAGGCACGGCACGGTCCAACCCTGCACGGCCCAACCCGACATGGCCCAATCCGGCAGCACGGCCCGACCCAGCACATGGCCCAACACCTAGGAGCAGGCACTTTTTGAGTCTTCCTCCTGCTCCAGCAAACCCATTGGATCGGATAGTTATCCGTCCGGTTGGCGATATGTAAGTTAATATCTTACACTTCAATTTAGATTTTTCTAAGCTTATATATATATATATCTAATGATTCAAAATTATGTATTAGGGGTTGGTACGATGACTCCTTCTCGGGTCAAGGATGACACAAGCAGGTGAACCGTGTCCTCGGTGGTCTGATCCGTTTGCACTACCCTGGTGTAGTGAACGGTGTCCCTGCCACGTCGTGGGACGATTACGCGACCACACAGGACGTGACTCACGGCAACCACCAGGAGGTTGTATGGTCCGACTTCATGGTAAGCATATCAAATGTAATCTATAATACATTAAATACAATTACTTGTAAATTTGTTATGCAAGGCACGGTACCATTTTGGAGGACGAGGGCGCGGTGGACCACGCCCGGTTAGTCTTCCACCACAATGCTAGGAAGCTCGTGACTCAGTCCCTTTCGAGCGCCCGGATTCAAGCTACCAGCAAATATTTCAGGCTACATCCGGGTGAGCAAGAGTTGGGCCACTTCAGGGCGGCGTCTTCCACTTACCTGATTACGGAGCAATACATGGAGGTAAATTGTGAATTTTATTTTGTTCAATTATCTCTTTCTATTTAAAATGCTTTCAACTAATAAGACATTTGTGTAGGGTCGTGAAGGAGTCCAGTGGCTAGAAGGCAGGCCGGAGGCGTACGAGGCCCTTTTCTTACGCTAGGGGAGTGAGGATTTCCAGGCCCTCCCCCGCAGTCGTCGAGAAAGCTGAGGGACGGACCCGTCTCACTTATTTGGTGCTGACGGGTATTTGCGGTCCAAAAAACGTCTTGTAAGTGTAACTTACCAAGTATAATGTTTGTTTATTTTTCATATTTTCATTGTGTTGACACGTGCATCCATAGGAGCGCGCAACTTGTCAGGAGCCCCCACCGTTGAGGTGTGGAAGAGAGGTCAGAGAGGAAGTATCCGTTACAGCCCGACCAGCTGTGCTCTCAGTCAGCGACAGAGGCACTGGTGAGTTGTCTCATCCCATGTATCGAATTCTCTTAATCAAACTAGCTAATATTCTTTTGTTTTCTTATTTATAGACCAGGTATGGGCAGGAGACATGGAGGCTTTTCGGCGAGGAGTATGATTGGCAGAACCCGCCAACAATCATCCCAGAAGCCGCTTACGCAAGTGGACGCGGAAAATCTAACGGCCTGTGAGTTTTCATCTTCTACAATTACTATGTACGACTTTGTTGGAGTGGTCGATGAAACTCTAATAAACTTTCTTCTTTATGTAGGTTTGACATCTTCCAAGGAGTGGTCGACTCCAGGCAGGCACGACCCTCTAGGTCCTCTTCCTCTCAGCAGGCTAGCTCTTCCAGCCGGTCTAGCTTGCTTGTGCTCCACAGTATCCAGGATGAGCTGCGCCGGATACAGGAGGAGCTCAGGAGAGAGAGAGAGAGAGAGGACTCAGAAGGAGCTCCGACTAGAGTGAGAGCAATAGGCCGCAGCCACTAGGGCCAGAGACGAGTATCTCAACTCGTACATGCTACAGTTTCAGGTGGCAATGGCGGTAACTAATTGTCATTCAAATATGTATATGTTTCAAAATTATGAATGAAAAAATATGCTAATAGTTTGTATTCGCAGGCTATGACGGCTGGACAGCAGGTTGAGCTTCCATGGTGGGAGCCACCAGCGGTGATCGAGCCAGAGCAGCCACAGGTGCCAACTACAGGAGCTCAGGTAAAAACGAACCTCTCTTGAGTTTATTTAGACATACTTGGTCAATTATACCTAAACTTACTCAAATATAACTAAACTAAGTTAACATTTTTCTATTATAGACAAACATAGTTGAACTTTATCAAATATAACCAAAACACTTTGAACTTGCTCAAATATAGTCTTATATAGTTAAACTTGCTAAAATGAAGTCAAAACTAGTTCACCTTGCTAAATTCTAATAATATGTGCTAAAACATGACAGGCATCAGGGACGGAGGCTCGCACTCCATTGCCTCACGTGCCAGGAGTGAGCAAACGGCTTGAGGATGATTTTGCGGGCTCCGGAGGTAGCGGCCGTGGTAGTAATGTGTAGATTCGTTTGTATCGTGTCATTTGATTGTTTGTGATGGACGTGTAATATAATTTCTATGATTGTGGTGGTGCGATATTATACTTTATATATGGATTTCTGACTGTTTGTGTTGCTGACCATCGAGCCAGTGGACTAGCCATAGAGCCAGCGGTCAGCATTTTATATTTTTTTTAAAATCAAAAAACTTATTTATGATGTTTATACAGTACCGTCGTAAATAATGTTTCTGTTATTTACGACGGTACAACCACCCGTCATAAATAGTGCCCCTGTTATTTACGACGGGGTGGCTGTACAGTCGTAAATAAAACCCCTGTTACTTACAACGGTACAGCCACCCCGTCGTAAATAAGTTTCCCGCCGTTCCACGTGGCGCGAAGACTTATTCACGACGGCTAAAATTAGCCGTCGTAAATATGCTTATTTACGTCGTCGTCGTAAATAAGCTTATTTACGTCGACTTATTTTTGACGGCTAAAAACCCTCGTAAATAAGTAAATAACGTCACAAATAGCTTATTTACGAGGGTAATGTGCTTATTTACGACGGTTTTTCACCCTCGTTAATTGCTATATTTCCTGTAGTGCAAGAGCAAGTCTTGTGTGCGCAGCCCTGTCCGTGTCGATTGAGGACCGATCTTTGTGCGGCCCTGCTGAACAAGTATTGAACGTACCGAAGGCATATCGGATATATGGGCCCCGATAAACCGATGTAACCTAAACCTCCAGGCGTCGAGGCATAATGCACCGATTTATAGGTGTAGGTTGAGGGCAGCAAGGTGGAAATCGGCTAACGGGCATAGAGAGATGCTCCGTGTAGGGAACCTCCTGTCCGTTTCGGTTCGACCGGTTCGACGTTTGGGCTGTTGGGTGAAAGGTTGTCCCATATGACATCGAGTGAGCGTACTGTGCAGCTCCACGGGTGGGCGTACGTGACGTTCTCTTTTGGTATCCCTGCAGGTGTATATCAAGTGGATTCACCGTCCCTCGCGGTGATGAGTACCGCTTGTTCACTGCATCATGACGTAGATAAATTATGGAATGTTATGATTCACTGCTGATATGTATAATTGAATTGCTACATGTGTGCCACCAAATATTGCTTACTAAATTTCAAATTCATGAACTGTTAACTTGTGGCTAAAAGATGAAATAAGGATGAACTTGTAGGCGTGTCCGTTTGTTGCTAATTACCTTCCCATGTTCAATGTACACTACATGTTGAGTTTCATGCCTAGGTGAGTCGGTTAAGTCTTGTTGAGCCCTCGTGCTCATGGTTGCTGCTTAAGTGTTTTTCAGGTGAAGAGTATCCCACGAACTCGGCTTACGAGTCCACCGGCGAGGGCTACGCTCCGTCGGGGACCACGGCTGAGTGGGAGCCGTACGCGCCGCGCTGAGCTGAGGAGTGCAGCTAGTGTGGGTTGCCCATAGGGCTGGGCAACCGACTTTTGCTAGGTAGATGGTGTTAGTTGTATAAACATATCTTCCGCTTTTGTAATCCAATTACTAGTTTGTAACTGAAGACTTGTACTAGTTTGTACATATTCAGTTGGATTCTATGTAATACAATATCGTTCTTATGATGTGTCCTGTCGGGTGTCGCATCGTGCGGCACCACCCTCTGCGATCCTGGATGAGCGGATTCCGGTCCGCCACATAACTCGAGTAGGCAGTTTCCTACTCGTGAACCAGGATTATGGGGGATCAATCGGAAGAGTTGTGAATTGATCCTCATCGTTGGGAATGGAGACCGGGCAGTGGATGGAAGGCTCAAGGACATGGTCCTTTGAACCTAGTCTATGTCTTAGTCGATTAAGGCCCGTTCTCCTGTGTGGCCCCGCTGGACAAGTTTCAGATGTGTACCGGATGCATACTGGCCATATGGGACCCAGGAAACCGATGTAATATGTTAACCTGGGTATCGAGGCAAACCCCACCATCTGATGCAGATGCTGAAAGGATAGAGAAGTCGGCTCTACGAGGGTTTGCCGTAGTGAGACTTAATCCCAGTCGGTGGGACCGGTTCGACATTTGGGTGATGTGTGAAAGGTTGCCACGTACGACATCAATGATGGTTGCTGTAGGCAACATCGAGTACGGGCGTATGTGTCGTGTCAGCCAGGTGTTTTTGATTGCAATCACTGTCGCTCGTGGTAGTGAGCATACTTGTACACTGAGTCGTGAGGTAGTAATAAACTGGGAAAAATTTAATATGCTTCGTAAGTAATCCTCATAATGGATATGAAGAATGATCAACATTTTCACTAAATTTATTTTCCACCTTGGGCTAGTAGCGTCGAGGCAAGGCATTTCTTGTTTGATTGTGAAGTCTCGACGTTGATGGAGCAAGGTCTGTATAGGTCTAGGGTAGCTCACTAAAGTTACTTTCACCTCAGGAAAGTGACATCGAGATGAAGCATTTCTTGTTTGATTGTGGAGTCTCGATGTAAATTGGGCGAGGGCTATAAAAGTTGCTTAAAACTTGAAGTAAGGACTTCCCTTTAGCTCAAATTCATCTTGTGTGCAAACTTCTATATTCAGCCCTCTATTTTCAGCATGTAGAGTTTCATGACTAGGGTGACGGTTAAGTCTTGCTGAGCTTCATGCTCACGGATACTGCATGAGTTGTTTTGCAGGTAATAACGCTATGCTGATACGTACTGGTGTCCGATGAGACTCGGAACTCTCCGAGTGGTGAACTCATGGCAACCCCTGCCACTGCTATTGTGATCTTGTTGCTAGCGAGAAGGGTCCACAGGCTGGACATCTTCTCTACTGCTTAGTATAGATATGACGTGAGTTGTATTAGTCTTCCGCTGTAGATTATTTTGAGAAGTATTTGTATAAATTCACACTTTGTAAGCTTCTGCTTGATTTATGTAATATGATACTTTATTATGTGTGCTGTTGGGTGCCGCATCGCACGGCACCACCCAATGAGATTCCCGGGCGAGTGGCACGGCCCCGTGATCGGGCGCGGGCCCTCACACTAATCAAGGCAACCATGGACAGCAGAACTATGCTAGTGGCAATGTGAATCACGTCCTCGCCGAGGAAGCACAACAAGCTGAGGACGTCGTGATTAGTATGTTTATTGCCAACTCAAACCCAACCACTGTTTTGTTTGATTCCGGAGCATCGCATTCATTCATATCATCCAAGTATGTTGCCAAGTATAACCTGCCCATATCACACATGAAATAAAATATGTTGGTTAATTCTCCCGGTGGAGAGATAAGGACTATTCAACCAAATGAAAGGTGCCCGAATTTTATCCAAGATTGATCTTCGGTTGGAATACTTCCAGCCGAAGATTAAGCCCTTCGACATACCCAAGACTGCATTTCGAACACGGTATGGTTTGTATGAATATACCGTTATGTCTTTTGGGTTAACGAATGCACCCGCATACTTTATGTACCTCATGAATAAGGTATTCATGTAGTACTTGGACAAGTCCGTCGTGGTTTTCATCGATGATATCATGGTGTATTCAAAGAGCGAGGAAGAACATGAGGAACACTTGAGGTTAACATTGCAGAAACTGCGAGAGCATCAATTGTATGCTAAGTTCAGCAAGTATCAATTTCGCCTAAAGGAGATATCATTCCTAGGCCACATCATCTCCGAGTGAGGAGTATCGGTTGATCCCGGAAAAGTGGGAGATGTTCTGAGGTGGAACCAACCGCAGAATGTGAGAGATATAAGGAGTTTTCTTGGGATGGCTAGATACTATCGCCGGTTCATCAAGGATTTCTCCAAAACAGTGAAGCCTATGACTGAATTGCTAATAAAAGGGAAAGCATTTCAGTAACACCAGCGTGTCAAGAAAGCTTTGAGGAGCTAAAGAAGAGATTAACCACAGCGCCGGTTTTGGTATTGCCGGATGTGAGCAAGAGCTTTGATATATATTGTGACGCATCAAGACAAGGGCTTGGATGTGTGCTCATGCAAGGAGGACAGGTGGTAGCCTATGCAACAAGACAACTAAAGAAACATGAGCTGAATTACCCCACACATGACTTGGAACTTGCAGCCGTGTTACATGCCTTGAAGATTTGGAGGCATTATATTCTAGGCCATCGATGTGAGATCTATACGCATCACAAGAGCCTCAAGTATATATTCACGCAAACGGATCAGAATTTGAGGCAACGTCGATGATTGGAACTCATCAAGGATTATGATGTTGAAATCAAATATCACCCCAGAAAGGCCAATATAGCAGCTGATGCTTTGAGCCGAAAGGGAGCATGTCACCAACTCACGGTTCGGGAGCTGCCACCAAAGCTTCGTAAGGAGTTCGAACGGTTACGTCTCGGGTTCTTGAACGAGATGGAGGTAATCAAACTGAACTCAACGCTGCAAGAATAAGTTAGATATTCATCAGTGAGACATTGAGTCATTGTAATAAAGTACTTAAACACTATTTATTCGTGGTTATATTCTGAATTCAGTTTGTGGATTACATGTGTATGTGTGATGAACATCCTGGGCACACATATGCATTCACATGGTTCTGTTTTCGGAACAGGGTGTCACAAATAGAGACCCTAATACCCTTTGAAATTTGAATAATCCAACAAATACTCATTTGAAATTGTTAGAATTCTAATTGTGAACTGGTTTGATTTAATTTGGATTCAAATGGCAAACTGAAATCTAAATTCAGTTTGAATTTTTCTCAAAATACCTCAAGTCATGATCAACTCCAAATGGAGTGAAAATTGGTGTGTGAGCTCACAAAAATGTGCTGAGTGATAATATGAATCCCACTTTTCAGTTCATGGGATGAAAGGAGTTTAAATTTGAATTTAAGTTCAAACTAGACTTTTTCTAGTTGTACCCAAAAATACCTCAAAATGTTTTTGATTTGAGTGAAATTTGGCATGAGCCTTCCTAGCAAGGTGCAGGAGTTTTTCATATGCTCAGCCCCTATATGATGCATGTGGGAAATACCACTTTTGCATTTTGGGAGTTATCACCTAATGACTTTGTTGATGGTGTTTACTTGCTCTTCAAAGATGTTCATAAGATTTCCTCAAATGAGGTGTGTGTGGTGTGATGAACACTTTGAATGTATGCAAAAGCTTGGGCCCTTACATTCCGTTTCTTGCCTCAGCTCGTGGTTACACCTCCTGGTTTGGCCAGTCGACAGTGAGGGGGCAAGTGGATGAACGTGCGGTGACGTTGTGGGGAATCCCTCCGGGTCCACACTCCTGGAATCACATTGGGTGGTGTTGTGCGATACGGCAGCCAACAGCATACACGAAAAGAAACCATAAACATACAAAGTCTTTTATTTCTCAACATAATATCATTAACAACATAATGTACCTTGAAGGTACACGCAGCAGAATATACATAAACACACACTCTCGATCCTAGATACGCAAAAGAGAAGACGTCCAGCCCACGGACACTTCTTACTAGCTTCAAAAAGAGTGTAGGCAGCGGCAAGGTTTCCGGTGAGTTATACGACCTGGGGGTCCGATGTCTCACCGAACAACCATCTTCATAGCAACACGAATACAACCTGCAAAGCACTAATACTGCAACAGTGAGCTCAAAAGCTCAGCAAGCTTAACCGTCTACCCTAAATAAGAACTCTATATGCAGGAATTTATAAAGTAGGACAACAGCTATTCCATTAGGTACTCGCCTAAAAGCACATCCTTATTAGTAGTTTTACAGCAGCAATCTCATATGCCCTGAGCCTCCCAACATCAGAAATCTACAATCAAACAAGAAACGCTTCATTCCGATGTTGTTTTGCCCAAAGTGGAATATAAATTTAGTGAGCTCTACATCTATAGCATACATGGTTGCAATACAATGAACTTATAATTTCAGAACAGCAATAATTCATCTCAATTCATCTGGAAACACTTACTAAGTCACAACTCAGTGAACCAGTGGTACTCAATAACCGCAAGGGACGGTGATTCGAATTAGGACACACCCGGAACACACGATACATATGCCCGATCGGAAGCATCGTACCGACTACTTCACACACATTGTATGTAGCAACCTTTCACCCGTGACCCCAATGCCGAACCAGTTCTACCGAACCATCAGAAGGGCCACTACAGGGAACACGTCAAAGTTGCTCCGCTAGTGGGTTTACACCTCTGACACCAACCCCCAAATGACGGCAGTATAAGTTTCGACACGAGGGTACACGAGTTACATCAGTTTCCTGGACCCCATTTATCCAGTATATATCTGGTACTGTTCAAACTTGCTAAACTGGGTGGCATACGCATCAGTCCTTAACCGACACAAGCAGAGCTATGGCAACACAGGTCTAACGTCCTGCTGCTCCTACTCTCTGCTCGGTCTCATTCTCCATTCCAGTAATTTCATTCTCTAGAATTGTATCCCTTTGAACCAAGTTCTTAGCCTCGCGAGTAGCTTCCAACTACCTGACTTCTACCAATTTCTGTACAACTTAAGCCTAGCTGAAACTACACGATGGTAACCCATGCTACCCTTCCACTCCAAGGATTTGTGGGTTGTGCAAGTGGAGTGTCAATCACACTTGACCTAATGCAAAATACATACTAGACCAATGAAAGTGCTACAAAGTAAAATATATCTAAAGCTGTTAAATGCAAACCAGGACTTGCCTTATGTAGCTGCAGGTTTGATCCTAAATAAAAGTCAGTAGCTTGTCAACGACTAAAGCCTCAACTTGCTTCTCCGAGTCGATTACCTCTTCGAACTCCTTCGTCATGTTTCCTACCGTTATGAATATGCACAGGTTTACAATGCAAGTAAGAGAATTATAAAACAAAAGGTTTTCCGACTTAAGAATGCTTCAGACCAACTTGGAGGTGAGTCATGAGCTCTGCTGTTTACAGAATCAGCGGAGAATTTTAGTTGAGCAGTGAATGTTTTTGGAGTAAAATTCAAAGGCTCTATATAGTAGACATAAGGAGGAAATTGGAAAGAATCAGCAGAGAACTAGGGAAGAATACTTCAATTTTCTCTAAAATTTTTACAGTGGTCCATACACCCTACAGAAGTATGGCTTGCAAAATTTCAGACAAATATGATGTAGGATGTGGTCTAAAGAATTTTCTTAGCTATTTGGATTCCTCAACGTCCAGAGGAAATTCTAAGGTTTCTGCATGCTCTAATTTTCTTAGCTATTTGATTTTTAATGTGAAGCTCTCATGTACCCTAATACATTTTCTAAGCAAATGGGTTTCAAATTTAATCCATATTGCACAGAGGATATTTGCTACAAATGGAACTTATTGGTGAACTCAACATTGCATTTGCTGAGGTGGAATGCAAGTTTAGAATTTGATTTATTTTCCCGATTTTAGATACATTTTTTATTACATGAGAGAGTTTGCATTTAGAATAATCATTTGAACTGAACAGAAGCTAGAAAGATTCTTTTCAGAATTGGGATTTCACACCCCCCCTAAAAAGAATCTCGTCCCGAGATTCCAAAAGAAGAGACAAAACTGTAGAAAATGAATTACCGGATATGAGCAGATAGCAAGCACGGATAGTTGGAACAGAGGTATTCTTCACTCTCCCATATCGCTTCCTCCGTGGTATGATTGTTCTATAACACCTTGTAGAACAATAGCATTCGGTTCCTTGTCGACCGAGACTTTTCATCAATAATCCAGATGGGATGCTTGGTATAGGAGAGATCCGGTTGCAATGTCTCGAGATCTTTAGTGCGCACAGCAATGGTATTTCTGAGACATTTTCGAAGCTGTGACACGTGAAATATGTCATGCACCCCAGCGAGGTTTGTCGGTATCTTAAGCAGGTAGGCTACGAGCCCACATTTCTCAGTGATGGCAAATGGACCGATAAACTGCGGAGCGAGCTTTCCTTTTACACTGAATCGGTGAACTCCCTTCATTGGAGATACACGGAGATATATGTACTCCCCAACATTGAAGTTCATCGGTCGACGTCACTGGTCTGCGTAGATCTTTTGTCGAGATTGAACAGCCTTTAAATTCACTTGTATGACCTGAGCTCATTCTTCGCGCCATTGACAAGGTCGATCCCAAACGCCACCCTTTCACCAGATTCGTACTAATTTAGTGGTGTGTGACATCTCCGGCCGTAGGGAGCCTCATATGGTGCCATCTTGGTACTCGTCTGATAACTGTTGTTGTATGAGAATTCCGCCAGCGGTAAATGATAATCCCAATTTTTACCATGGTGGATGGCACACGCTTTCAACATATCCTCCAAGATTTGTTTCACCCTCTCAGTTCGGCCATTGGTTCGAGGGTGATATGCGGAGCTTCTTATCAACTTTGTTCCTAAGGATGCGTGCAGCTGTTCCCAGAAATGAGAAATGAACAGTGCACCTCGATCTGAAACTATTGTTCATGGAACCCCATGCAGGCATAAGATCCGTGTAATGTATAACTCCACGTATTTCTTGGTGTTGAATCCAACATTTACCGGTATAAAGTGTGCTGATTTGGTTAATCGGTCAATGATCACCAAAATCGAATCATGCTTCTGAGATGTGAGCGGCAGTCCGACAATGAAATCCATACTCAAATCTTCCCACTTCCATTCCGGAATACCCAGGGGCTGAAACAATCCAGATTTCTTCATGTGATCGTCATTTACTCTCCGACATGTATCGCACTCGGATACGTATTTAGCTATTTCCTGCTTCATCCGTGTCCACCAAAATTTGTTCCTCAAATCTTTGTACATCTTGTTGCTGCCCGGATGAATGGAAAATTTTGACAAATGTGCTTTGTCCATATTTTCTTTTGAAGCTTCATGTCCAATATTTAACTGTTGTTGTATGAGAATTCCGCAGTGGTAAATGATAATCCCAACTTTTACCGTGGTGGATGGCACACGCTCTCAACATATCCTCCAAGATTTGATTCACCCTCTCGGTTTGGCCATCGGTTTGAGTGTGATATGCGGAGCTTCTTATCAACTTTGTTCCCAAGGATGTGTGCAGCTGTTCCCAGAAACGAGAAATGAACAGTGCACCTCGATCTGAAACTATTGTTCATGGAACCCCATGCAGGCATAAGATCCGTGTAATGTATAACTCCACATATTTCTTGGCGTTGAATCCAACATTTACCAGTATAAAGTGTGTTGATTCGGTTAATCGGTCAACGATCACCAAAATCGAATCATGCTTCTGAGATGTGAGCGGTAATCTGACAATGAAGTCCATACTCAAATCTTCCCACTTCCATTCCGGAATACCCAGGGGCTGAAGCAATCCATATTTCTTCATGTGATCGGCTTTTACTCTCCGACATGTATCGCACTCGGATACATATTTAGCTTTTTCCCGCTTCATCCGTGTCCACCAAAATTTGTTCCTCAAATCTTGGTACATCTTGTTGCTGCCCGGATGAATGGTAAATTTTGACAAATGTGCTTTGTCCAATATTTTCTTTTGAAGCTTCATGTCACGGGGTACGACTATACGGTTTTTAAACCATAACATACCGTTCTCATCTTTCCAGAAGCACTTAACCTCTCTTTTGTCTATTCTCTCCCGGATATGTGCCATGCCTTCATCTTTCCTTTGAGCCTCTACAATTTCATCTCAAATTGTAGGAATGAGGACAAGATTAAACAATGAGCCAGAGGGAACCAAGCGCAGGCTCGGTTCTTCTTCTTCTATTGCAGCCATGGTTAGGTTATGAACATGTGCTTTCCGACTAAGTGCGTCAGCAACTACATTCGCTTTTCCAGGATGGTAATGAATCTCTATTTCATAGTCCTTAATTAACTCTAACCATCTTCGCTGCCTCATATTTAGTTCCTTTTGTGTGAAGATGTACTTTAAACTTTTGTCGTCGGTGTAGAGTTGGACCAAGTTTCCAAGTAAATAATGCCTCCACAGTTTTAGATCAAGGACAATAGCAGCTAGTTCGAGGTCATGTGTCGGATAATTCTGCTCTCGATTCTGAAGCTTCCAGGATTCACACGCGACCACTCTTCCCTCTTGCATAAGCACACAGCCAAGGCCGATGCCGGATGCATCGCAATAAACATAAAAAGCCTTAGTTGTATCGGGCTGCGCCAACACTGGGGCTGTCGTGAGGTGCTTAACCAATGCTTTGAACGCCTCCGAACAGGCTTCACTTCACACATATTTCTTGCCTTTCTTCAGAAGTTCCGTCATCGGTTTAGAAATTGTGGAGAAATTCGGGTGGAATCTCCGATAGTAACCTGCTAAACCGAGGAAACTACGGACTTCGTGGACTGATTTTAGTGAATTCCAATTCAGCACTTGGACAATTTTGCTCGGATCAACCGCGATGCCTTCCACTGAAACAATGTGCCCTGGGAATGGCACTTGGTTGATCCAAAACTTGCACTTGCTGAATTTTGCTTATAGCTTGTGATCCCATAGGCGTTGGAGCATATGCTGATGTTTAACGTTTTCTTCCTCCTATTTAGAATAGACCAATATATCATCGATGAAGACCACGACGAACTTGTCCAACTCCAGCATGAAGTCTGAATTCATCAAGTACATAAAATGGGCCGGAGCATTGGTGAGTCTGAATGACAAGACGAGATACTCATACAACCCGTATCTCGTCGAGAACTCCGTCTTAGATATGCCTTCTATGGGGAACTCCTTCCGGGATCCACACTCCAGGAATCACATTGGGTGGTGTCATGCGACGTGGCACCCAACAGCATACACGAAAAGGAACCATAAACATACAAAGTCTTGTATTTCTCAAAATAATGTCATTTACAACATAATGTACCGCGAAGGTACATGCAGTGGAATATACATAAACACGCACTCTCGATCGTAGCTACACAAAAGAGAAGACGTCCAGCCCGTGGATGCTTATTACTAGCTTCAGCAAAAGTGTATGCAGCGGCAAGGTTTCCGGTGAGTCTCCGATGTCTCACCGAACAACCCTCTTCATAGCAATATTAATATAACCTGCAAAACACTAATAATGCAACCGTGAGCTCGAAAGCTCAGCAAGGCTTAACTGTCTATCCTAAGTAAAAACTCTACATGCAGGAATTTATAAAGTAGGAGAGCAGCTATTGCATTAGTACTCGCCTAAAAGTAGATCCTTATTAGTATTTTTCAGCAGCAATTTCATACGCCTTGAGCCTCCCAACATCGGAAATCCACAATCAAACAATAAACACTTCTTTCTGATGTTGTTTTGCCCAAAGTGGAATATAAAATTAGTGAGTTCTACAACTATAGCACACATGGTTGCAATACAATGAACTTATGAACTTCACAACAGCAATGATTCATCTCACTTCATCTGGAAGTAATTACTACGTCACAACTCAGTGAACAAGTGGTACTCATATAACTGTGAAGGACGGTGATTCAAATCAGGACATACCTGGAACACACGACAGATACACCCGCCTCGAAAGACTCACACAAGAGCTCTTTCTTATGTTGTATGCAGCAACCTTTTACCCGTCACTCCAATGCCGAACCAGTTCTACCGACCCATCAGAAGGCCACTACCTGGAACACGTCAAAGTTGCTCTGCTAGTAGGTTTACACCTCTGACACCAACCCCCAAAGGACGGTGGTATAAGTTTCGACACGAGAGTTCCCAAGTTACATCAGTTTCCTGAACCCCATAATTCCAGTATGCATCTGGTACTATTCAAATTTGCTCAGCAGGGCGGCATACACTTCTGACCTTAACCGACACAAACAGAGATACAGCAACACAGGCCCAACGTCTTGCTGCTCCTACTCTCTGCTCGGTCTCATTTTCGATTCCAGGAATTTCATTCTCTAGAATCATACCCATTTGACCCAAAATCCTAGCCTCGCGAGTAGCTTCCAACTACCCGACTTGTACCGATTTCTATACAACTTAAGCCTAGCAGAAAACTACATGATGGTAACCTGTTCTACCCTTCTACTCCAAGGGTTTGTGGGTCATGCATTTGGAGTATCAATCACCCTTGACCTAATGCACAATACATACTAGACCAATGAAAGTGATACAAAGTAAAATATATCTATAAGCGGTTCAATACAAATCGAGGCTTGCATTATGTTGCTGCAGGTTTGATCCTAAATTAAAGTCAGTAGCTTGTCAATGAGTAAAGCCATAACTTGATGCTCCGAGTCAAGTTCCTCGTCGAACTCCTTCGTCGTGTTTCCTACTTATATGAATATGCATAAGTTTATATTGTAAATACAAGAATTATACAATAAAAGGTTTTATGATTTAATACGGGGTCAGATCAACTAAGACTTGAGAGTTCGATTTTGCTATGTGCTGAAACAGAGGAAAAATGGATTTGAGCAGTGGATGTTTTTGGAGTAAAGTTCAAAGTAGCTATTTTGTAGACATAAGTATGCAGCTGGAAAGAAATAGCAGAAAACCTGAGAAGAGACTTCAACTTGCTCTGAGTTTTATACAGTGGCCCATAGATCATACAGAGATATGGCTTGAAAAATTTCAGATAATGTTGATGGAGAATATGGTCTAAAGAATTCTCTAGGTTAATTGTCTTCCTTAACTTCTAATGAAATTCTAGGGTCTTGGCATGCTCCAATTTTGTTTTTTCAGAATCTTGGGAGTCTTATGAGTCTATAGGACTTGGTTTCATCATTTTCGGAGTTCCCTACTTGGAGATATGGATTTTTCAAGTTTGGGAGTAAAAGGCTGAAAAATGCCTCTGTTCTTTTTCCCATTTTTCAGATACAGAGGGTGGAAACAACATTTGGCCAAGCAAATAAGGTCCAATGACCCTGAAACTTGTACTGGAGTTCAAGGATATTTAGAGAAAGGTTCTGCCCGAAATTGGGAATTTTCCACTAAACAGAACTCCTGTAATTAATTCCCTAATATTTTCATTAATTGAATTAATGAGCCAAATCCAAGGATTTTCATTAATATTAAGATGCACCCATGGATACTACTCACTGAGAGGAATACGATGAAATTTATTTGACAATTTGGAGGTTCCTACAGAAAGTTATGAACTTGCAAAGTTTTACGAAAATCTGGACCGAAAATGGAAAAGTTTAAATTGCTGACAGTGGGCGCACGGCCTTTCTTCAACCTTGCGCGCGGGCAGAGCCGAGCGGCGGTGCGTGGTGGTGTGTGCCGGCGAGGGTCACTGGACCGAAGCTCCCAGCCTCCCCTAGGGCTGAGCTTCGCTGCTCCTTACTTTGGGACCACGGGAAACTCATTTTTTGGGTCGGCCGAGGCCACCGGCCACCGGAAACCCGTCGGAGACGGGCGGCGGCGGCGGCACCACTCCGGCGACGTCGAACTCACACTACAATGGCTTAAAAGCTTTGATTCTTCTTTCTACAGCACCACGGTGTAACCCTAATCATCGACATGTGTTCAAATCAGCTCCAAACGGGCTACAAGTATGAGTTCATCAGTGACCTAAAGTAAAACCCGACAGTGGCTCAAAATTTTCAAAGAACAGAGCCTAAACTCGATGGTTTCCGATGATTCTTGATCTTAGATGAGCGTGGGGGAGGTCTAGAACGTGTCTGTAGATTGGCATAAGTGGTGGTGGACTGATCACCACGAATTTTGGAAACTTAAGTGGCACGGTTCTATGGATGCACATGCGATAAAAGAAAAAATTCTTTCTCGGTCGTGCACGAGAGGAGGGGAGTTTTGCACCGTGAGTTTGAGCGGCGTAAAGCGGTCCTCTTTGCTGTAGAAAGTTTGCCACGAGATGGCTCGGAGCATCCGGATGCCGGGGAACCGAAGGTAACCGAGCGGCGGCAAAAACTCCTGATCTGAGCGAGGGGCGTCGGGATGAGTGAGGGTGGCTTCACGTGGCAGTAGCACGTGGGTTGCTTCACTCGGCATCCTCAGCTATAGAGCAGGAGCTGACGGGCTTCAGTGGGGTCCACGGCTCCTCTCCCTCTTATCTTTCCAAATTCCATTTGAATTAGCAAACAAGCTCCAAATTTGATCAAAATTGGAGAATAGGCCAAAAGAAATATGAGGAACACAATGGGGCACTCAAATTTGGATTTTTGGTGAAGTTGGCGTTTGAAACTGAAATTCAAATTCAAATTTGAATTGCCTCCCATTTTGATTTCCAACAAATAGTAACTCCCCTCCATTTGAACTGAAAATTGGCAGGGTTGCTATTGGATGTATGGGGGACCAAATTGTTGATTTAGATCTCCATGTTTGGAAAAATTTTCAAGTTTAATTTAGCACTTTGAGCTCACACCTTTCTATTCAAAAATTTAACCTCCCTCTCATTTTCCTACGTGTGATTGGGCAGCTTCACTTGTTAGAATTTTGGGATTTCACATCCCCCCTTTAAAAAGAATCTCGTCCTGAGATTCCAAAAAAAAAAGATAAAGTGGTAGAGAAGGAATTAACGGATATAAGCGGACAGAAAGTCCTGATAGTTCGAACGCAGATATTCTTCACTCTCCGATGTCGCTTCCTCCATGGTATTATTGCTCCATAACACCTTATAGAATAGGATCATCCGATTCCTTGTCGACTGAGACTTTTCATCAATAATCCGGATTGGATGCTCAATATAGGTGAGGTACGGTTGCAATGTCTTGAGATCATCAGTGCGGAGAGCAATGTTATTCTTAAGACATTTCCGAAGCTGGGACACATGAAATATGTCATGCACCCCAGCTAGATTTGTTGGTAGCTCAAGCCGGTAGGCTACGGTTCCACATTTCTCCGTGATAGCAAATGGACCGATAAACCTGGGAGCAAACTTTCCTTTTACACCGAATCTGTGAACTCGCTTCATTGGAGATACACGGAGATATACATACTCTCTGACGTTGAAGTTCAGCGGTCGACGTCGCTGGTCTACGTAGCTCTTCTGTCGAGATTGAGCAGCCTTTAAATTCACTTGTATGACACAAACTCGTTCTTCACCGTCATTGACAAGGTCAATCCAAAATGTCACCCTTTTACCGGATTCGCACCAATTTAGCAGTGTGCGACATCTTCGGCCGTAGAGAGCCTCATATGGTTCCATTTTGATACTCGTCTGATAACTGTTGTTGTATGAGAATTCTGACAACTGTAAATAAGCATCCCAGTTTTTACTGTGGTGGATGGAACACGCTCTCAACCTGTCTTCCAAGACTTGATTCACCCTCTCGGATTGTCCATTGTTTTGATGGTGATATGTGGAGCTTCTAATCAATTTTGTTGCCAAAGATGCGTGCAGCTGTTGCCAGAAACAAGAAATGAACAGTGCACCTCAGTCTGAAACTATTATTCTTGGAACTCCATGCAGGAATAAGATCCGTGCGATGTATAACTCCGCATATTTCCTGGCGTTGAATCCAACATTTACCTGTATGAAGTGTGCTAATTTGGTTAATCGGTCAACGATCACCCAAACCAATTCATGCTTCTGAGATGTGAGTGGCAGTCCGACAATGAAATCCATACTCACATCTTCCCACTTCCATGCTGGAATACTAAGGGTCTGCAACAATCCAGGTTTCATCATGTTATCGGCTTTTACTCTCTGACACGTATCGCACTCTGATACGTATTTAGCTATTTCCCGCTTCATCCGTGTCTACCAAAACTTGTTTCTCAAACCTTGGTACATCTTGTTGCTGCCCGGATGAAGGGAAAGTTTTGATAAATGTGCTTCATCTAATATTTTCTTACGAAGCTTCATATCCTGCGATACGACTATACAGTTCTTGAACCATATCGTACCATTGTCATCTTTCAGGAAGCAGTTAACCTCTCCTTCGTTTATTCTCTCCCGGATATGTTCCATGCCCTTATCTTTCTTTAGAGCCTCTACACTTTCATCTTGAATTGTAGGAATGGGGGCCAGATTAAACAATGACCCATAAGGAACCAATCGCAGGTTCGGTTCTTTTTCTTCCATTGCAGCCATGGTCCGGTTATGAACATGTGCTTTCCGGTTAAGTGCGTCGGCAACCACATTCGCTTTTCGAGGGTGGTAATGTATCTCTATTTCATAGTCTTCAATTAACTCTAACCATCTTCGCTGCCCCATATTTAACTCGTTTTGTGTGAAGATATATTTCAAACTTTTGTGGTCGGTGTAGAGGTGGACTAAGTTTCCAACTAAATAGTGCCTCCACATTTTTAGAGCGAGGACAACAGCAGCTAGCTCGAAGTCATGTGTCGGATAATTCTGCTCATGATTCTGAAGCTGCTGGGATCCATACGTGACCACTCGCCCTTCTTGCATAAGCACGCAGCCCAGACCGATGCCGGATGCATCGCAATAAACATCAAAAGCTTTAGTTGCATCGGGCTGCACCAACACTGGGGCTGTTGTGAGGTGCTTTACCAATGCTTTGAACGCCTCCTCACATGCTTCACTCCCAACATATTTCTTGCCTTTCTTCAGAAGTTCCGTCATCGGTTTAGAAATTTTGGAGAAATTTGGAATGAATCTCCGATAGTAACCCACTAAACCAAGAAAGCTACGGACTTCATGGACAGATTTTGGCGAACTCCAATTCATCACTTGGACAATCTTGATTGGATCAACTGCGATGCCCTCTGCTGAGATAATGTGCCCTAGGAATGGCACTTGGTTTATCCAAAACTCACATTTGCTGAATTTTGCATATATCTTGTGATCCCGTAGGCGTTGGAGCACAATATGCAAATGCTCGGCTTGTTCTTTTCAAAATTTGGAATAGACTAAAATATCGTCGATGAACACCACGAAGAACTTGTCCAACTCTGGTATAAAGATTGAATACATCAAGTACATAAAATGAGCCGGAGCAATGGTGAGTCCAAATGACTTGAAGAGATACTCATATAACCCGTATCTCATCGAGAATGTCATCTTTGGTATGTCTTCTGCCCGGATTTTGATCTGATGATATCCGGACCGAAGATCCATCTTCAATAAAACCATATCACCCACTAATTGATCGAAAAGCATATCGATATGTGGTAGTGGATACTTGTTCTTTATAGTTACAGCATTTAGCGGATGATAGTCCACACATAGCCTTAGAGTCTCGTCCTTTTTCTTTACGAACAGCGCGGAGCATCCCTATGGTGATGAGCTTGGTCAAATGAAGCCTTTTCTTAACAAATCATTCAGCTGCTCTTTTAGATCCGCGAGTTCCTTTGGTGCCATTTTATACGTCCTCCGAGAGATGGGTGTGTTTCCCGGTACTAGTTAAATCTTGAACTCCGCCTCACATTCGGGCGGCATGCCCGGTAGATCATCGGAAAACACATCCAGATATTCCTGGACCACTGGAATGTCCTCCAATTTATTAGCTTCAGCATTGTGTACAGCAGTAACTTCCGGTGCAACATTTCTCAGAATCAACGTGTGTTTACCGTGCCTCTTTGAATTCAGCTGCACCGTTCGTGAACTAATATCAAAGATAGCTTGGTGATGTGTCAACCGAGCCATTCCCAAAATGATGACAATCTGCAAGCCTTCCAGGATGATGAGAGTAGTAGGATATATCCGCCGATCCAAACATAGAGGCGCTCGAGCAACAATCCTGCCCGCTGTCCTACTACCTTCCGATGAATTAATTTGATAAGATGCAGCCAAGGTGGTTGAAGGTATTTGGTGCTTAACCACATAATCTTTGCAAATAAAATCATGTGTGGCACCCGAATCGAACAACACGAACGTGGGCTGATCACGTAGGCTGAACATACCCGCAAACAAGGGTTCTCCCACAGGAACATCTTCAACTGCCATATAGTTTATGTTTCCCACTTTCAGTGCTGTACTCCTTAGGTGACCATGGAATTTCTTTGGAGCTTGAGATGTTATGTCACTGCTGCTTTTCTTGGTCACATGGTACTCCTGAGTGATATTCCCCACATCGCTACAAGTATCGTACGATGCGAGCTTAGGATCTTCACAAGATGGAAGTGGTTGATATACTTGTGCACTTTGCTGAGCGGGGGTGCACCAATACTCATTTGCTGCTGCTGCAGCAGTGGCTGAACATCCATGGCTGGGTATGGAAGTAATCGAATCTACGGTGCTCCGTCAAAGGAGTGAATTTCCACCCCTGATGGTAAGCAATATGTCACTGGTTGTTCTTGAGGATAATCATCCATACTTGCCAGTGATAAGCTTCTCTTCCTCTTACATTCCTTATACTGGAGTACAGTTTTTTCTTGAATCATAGCGGCATTGACTAACTCGCTATAATTCCCTTTATTCAATAATGTCACTTTCGCCCGAAGCTCCACATTGAGGCCTCGGAAAAAGTACTGACACTTAACCGTTTCCTTATCTACATAAGCGGATGCATATTGTACTAAATGGTTAAATTCTGTAAAGTACTCCATAACACTCATCCCTTCTTGCTTGAGTTCATAGAACTCTTCAACTCTGGTTTGAACGATGCCCGCACAGATATGATGTGCACGGAAAGCATCACGAAGCTCCGTACACGTCACCCGATGGCCTTCAGCGATTTTAGCAACATACTCAGACCACCAAGCCCCAGCGGATCCATGAAGATGCTGAGCGGCAAATAAAGCCTTCTCATATTCATCACACTGGAGCATTCCCAATTTAGATTCAGTCACCCGGAGCCAATAATCTGCCTCCAAGGCTTCTTTAGCTTCCGAGAATACCGATGGTTGTCTTGCTAGAAAATCCAGATAAGTATTCAGTGTGGGATTACGCTGTAAGGTCTCCTGTCAGATGCCTTGCTGCACAAACATGTCAAGAGACTCAGCCATTTCCCCAACACCTCCGCCAGTCCAGTTGATGATGGCGGTGATCGCCGCTGCGACGAATCATCTACATTCCGGCTGGAACCACCAACCTCACACCCAGAATGAGTGTGATCCATACTGCAAGAGCGAGCAATTTACGGTTAATATCCAAGATTGTACTCAACTTGAACTCAAAAATATTAACCGCAAAAGCATGACATCAACTGTGCAGCATACATGAAGGAAACAATGTTTTTGACAATTCTGAATTACAACTAATGATTGATCAAGTTTGTCATACACTTAAACCAACAACAAGGGATGATGAAAGATAACTAATGAATGTGTCATGGAACATAGAGAAGTAAAAACTTTCATGTCCACAACAATTCCTAAACAGATTGGGGTTGAGCAACTCTATGCTAAGACATGACCAGGGTCCACTAAATCCAGAATTTGAATATGAAACTGGCAATTTCATGTCTCAAGTTGAATATAAAAGTTACAGATAACTTCAATATGTTTCCAAAAAGCATTCATTTTCCCTCATATCAGTGCTGGATCGCAAGTTATGATATTTAAGAGTTGACAGAAATCTGGATCAATTTTGACAGCACCTCCTCTGAAAGTGGCTGTTTTGTCCGCAAGATTTCATACAAATAAACTCCAAATCTGTAGAAACTTTGAACTACAAAGTTGTATCATATATCATACACTTTCTAACGGTATCTTACATGATCCTTAGAGATTTTTCTACGAGGTGTTATGGTCGAAAAGTAGAAAATTCCAGAGAGCATTTTTGGTCTGCCCTGTTTCTGGACATTGCATACTCATCTGAGAGTTTCATCCATTTAGAGGTAATTCTGTTCTGGAGATCTACAGGAAAGTGGTAGAAAACTAGAAAACCTTTCTAGAATAGTATCACACGCTTCCATTGGTCCAACCAATCAGAAGTTATGTCCTTTTCAGGTTTAGCAAAAAATCTGCCGAAAACAGGGGAGGTTGTTCCTATGTCTTTGGGGATTAATCTATACTCCCAATTGACTCTTAGTTCAATATGGGAATTCATTAAACCCTAATGGAATCTAGACTCCAAATTTACTCTTTTCTTTGAAAACTTCCTTTTTCATGCAGTTAAGAATATATCGCGGTACTATGTTTCCTCGCCAATTCAAAAATCGTAACCGGCTTTATACCGGCATATACGTCTCAAGTGGTGG
Organism: Neostapfia colusana; assembly: GCA_030760725.1. Classification (NCBI taxonomy): domain Eukaryota; kingdom Viridiplantae; phylum Streptophyta; class Magnoliopsida; order Poales; family Poaceae; genus Neostapfia; species Neostapfia colusana. The sequence continues at coordinate 75,066,766 of JASWHV010000007.1, read as the reverse complement.
CACTAAACCATCACTCGCACAAGTTTTCTAAACGACAGGTTCTAACGTGGTGATGGTATCTGCATAAAACCACTCAATAGGGAAGCACACAAAGGTTTGTCATTTCAGACAGGTCCATATCATAGTAAAAACATATGCCCCGTATCATTCCCATATGGGTCGTCCTTGAGTGAAGCCACGTCTCAAGTTACATGATCGGATTATTCACCACCCGACAGAGGGCTCCACACCTTTGCAACTAAGCACACCGGTGGAAATCGCTTTCATATGCCTCTTAGGACATGACGAGTCCTAGAGAATTCGTGTTACAAACCACACAATGGGGTCTCCTCCTCTTGCCCCTGGGTTTGCGCATTGGAGGCTAGTGCATTTCATATGTCTCTAAGACATGAATTGTCTTAGAAAACATATTCACTTACCATCCATTTCTGAACGGGACATCCCACACTACTTTCCTCGTATGGGGGATCTAACTGAAATTAATCCTCTTTAGGTGGCGTTCCTTACAATGCTTACCTCAACGTAGGTGCGTCATTACAGAATTGAAATACAGTATAATAAGACACTGTGCCGAGCGGCGGCGCGTGGCGGTGTGCGCAGGCAAGTGTCGCCGGATCGAAGCTCCCGGCCTCCCCTAGGGCTGAGATCTCCGCTCCTCACTTTGGGACCACGGGAAACTCATTTTTGGGGTCGGCCGAGGCCACCGGCCACCGGAAACCCGTCGGCGACGGGCGGCGGCGGCGGCACCACTCCGGCGACGTCGAACTCGCACTACAATGGATCAGAAGCTGCGGTTCTACTTCCTACAGCACCATGGTGTAACCCTAATCATCGACATGCATTCAAACCGGCTCCAAACAGGCTGCATGTACGAGTTCATCGGTGACCTAGGGTAATATCCGATGGCGGCTCCAAATTTTCGAAGAACAGAGCCTAAACTCGATGGTTTCCGATGATTCTTGATCCTAGATGAGCGTGGGGAGTCCTAGAATGTCACACCCGGTTTCTCCGAAGAACAACCGAGTGAATATCACATGTATGCCAGGATCATTTTCTCATACATGTCATGACAAATAGTGAAGCATCATTTATTACAAGCCAGGTGTCGAATATAAATACGTCTTACAAAGCATACGACTCAATGGACGATTAATAAGTTCATAACATGTAAATAAACTAGCAGTGGAAATATTATTCTTGTGGGCTCCGTCACAGGCGTTGCCCGGGGGACTCCATGAACCTAGAATCCTTCTTCGGGTCCGAAGTCTTGGCCATTAAACACCACCTCATCCCCTTGACCTGAGCAGCAATTTAAACAAACAAATATGCAAGTTTGAGTACCGTGGGTACTCAGCAAGTGTGGGAAAGTTATGTCATGCATGGCTAGAGCAAGGAGAGGTTGAACTCATGGTTAAAGCACTAGCAATTATTACCTACCACCTTAGCTTATTAAGCACCTACATTACTACACAGGTGAAATGGTCCCAATCTCCCAACCCATCATCAAAATCAAGTAACCATAATCATCATATCTAATGTCAAGCTCCCCGCTTAACATCCTCAACTTTCAAATCCATCATCCTCTAATCATGAATAAGTCCAAGCCGCTCTTGACCGTGAGCACGGCTGTCATGACAGTTTTGACTCTGCAGAGTTTGCACCACTATACCCACATGTAGTGATTTCATCCACCGTTGTCGGGTGGACTAAAAGAACCTCCATTATGCCAGTGGCTACGAACCACATCACACTTCCCAGGTGTGTAGCCAGGAGATCACTACGAAGCCTTTACAAAGGGATTCCCGACGAGCGTGGGCCCACTGAGGTTTCACCCCTAACAGCATACAAGAGGCTCCAACCCCGCTGCAGTGGCCCCCTCTTGAGCCTTGCGGTTCATACGGTAGTCAAGCTGACACCTATTCCGCGCACCATCCAACACACCCATACTACGTCGGGGATACACCTAATTAATTGGCCAAGCTGCCCCATCTCAGCATGTGGTTGGCACGGTAAAGCCAGGTTACATGCTCCATGAACCGGTCCTTAGGATCCAGGCAAGTACTAAACACAAACCCAAGTCTCGTGCACCCAACACCAACCAAAACATCCAACTTGCCTCGATCCCTACCTCTACATAACTCATAACATATTATTCAAGAGTAAGGTAAATAAATTGATGATCTCATATCCCAATTATCCCATTCTAAGCATGACTAAGCATAACAATAAATGACATGATAAAATAAATCCCAACCCAAGCTACAAGGAAACAAGGTAATGCAATTCTAGGGAAACTTCCTAGCATGGGTTTCATATTTCAATTGACAATGCAATAAATTTCTATCTACACATCCTAGCATAGGAACAAAGTGGTCAAGGACACTTGCCTTCTTCTTGCTGCTCTGAGAATTAAAGGTCTTGGTCTTGGAAGGGGAGAACTTGCTCTGGGGCAGGTTCTACTCATGCCAATACACATAGCAAAAGAAAATACAATCCATAAGACATAGTTCACACTTCCACTTCATATAAACCACACATTCACATTTATGAAAGTCATTCACATTTCTATGTGTTGTGGTTATTCTATTTGTGTTGATTTTTGGCTTACATGCACTTTTAAACATGTTCATATGTTTTCTAACTTTTGAATTCAGATTTATGTTTGCACACTATATATGAGTTTCCTATTTGAACAAATTCTTTATATTCAATTGATACACATCTTAGCTACCAAGTATGCATGGAAGGTATTTTCCTACTGCAAATGGGTTTTCAGACCTTCTACCAAACCCTAAACTGAAATCTTTAGATTTGGAGACTTCATTTATCCTTTTATAGTTATGCATACCTTCTTTCCTATATTTTAAGATTTATTTTCTATACCTAATTGTGAAGTTTATTATGAAAATAATAAGACACATCATCTAAACAGAATAGGTTCTGACCTAAAATATTAAATAACATATTTTTGAACTTCTCCTCTGATGTGAACTAACTTACATTTATTTTACCAATTTTCAGAATTATTTTCTAACCTAAAAATGTGTCCCTATAACTAGAAAATGTGAATAATCAATTAGACAGATTCATTTCAACTTAAATTTCTTTTTAACTCACTCCAAAGTTTTCCATGTGCTAGGAGAGTTCAAATTTGAATTTACAATGTGTTTGTCCTATCTTTTGAATTTTAAATACTAATCACATATTCAAATTCCTAAATTTAATATCATATAGGGTTAAAAAGGTAAACTCACCCCACTACAGGGTCTATTATATTATTTTAAGAATTTCCAGGGGCCTAACTATGCATAACAGAGGGGTTTTGCTAATTTTTATTAAGTCCAGGGGCTAAAACTGATTTTTAATTGAATTTACATGAATTTCTGAAGTTCCAGGGGCTAGATTAGAAGTTTCCGGGGCTAGCTCGTATTTTCCGAGATCTCCAGGGGGTAGCGCGTAAGAATCCCGGCCTTTATAACGCGGGGCTGACGTGGACCGTCCGATTTAAAACAGACGGCTGAGATTATAACGCCGAACCGGTACGCGGGGATTTAAATTCTACCGTGCGATTTAAAATAAACGGCGCACAAGAGGCCACGTCGCTCTGATCAAACGCGGGCGGCGCTGCCCGGCGGCGCGCGGCGGCGGGAGGCGGCGATCTCGCCGGAGAGCTTCGGATCTTCGTAAATTCTTCCTAAAACTGGGATTTTATGGCATAGATCGGTAGAGGGGAGGTCGGGGAGCTAACCTCGGGGGTTTTCTTGAGCTCGGAGGTCCTTGAAGGCGGTCGGCGACGAGGTCCGAGGTGAATTCACGGTGAGGCTCGTCGGCGCTGTGTTTGAAGCGCAAACCAACGAGTTTTCTGCACCTGCGTGGTTCCCCGGAGGCGGTGGATCAAGATCAGTGCGTTAGATCAGAAATCCCGAGCGAAGATCGAGCGAAATTGGCCGGAGAAACTCGGGTTCTCACCGGAAGGAAAAGCGGCTGATCGTGGGTGAAAATCGGGAAGATGCCGGTGTTTATATAGCCGGGGAGGGGCGGCGTTCGGTGGTGATCGAGTTTGCGTCGTCCAGAACCGAAATTCGGCTGGGATACGCGAGTATCCGGGGCGGTTTTGATTCAGAGGTGAGAAGAGTCCCGGCCGGCCGAGCGCGGGCACAAGGAGGAAGAAGGATGGCGGGCCCCGCGTGTCAGTGGGAAAGAGGGGGGGGGGGGCGTGCGGCTGCGGGCTGGCCCGGGGGTGAGTGGGCCGGCTGGTGGGTTTCGGCCCACTGGCCGGGGAGGTTTATTTTTTTCTTTTTCTTTTTCTTTTTCATTTCTGTTTTGAGTTTAATTTGAATTCCAATTTGAATTTGAATTTTTGCACCACATGCAATACATCCAAAATTTTTTAAATTCCCCTCTTAACAGGTTTTGGGATGTTACATAGAACGTGTGTGTAGCTCGGCATAAGCGGTGGTGGACTAATCACCACGAATTTTGGAAACTTAAGTGGCTCGGTTCTATAGACGCACATGCAATAAAAAGCAAAATTCTTTCTCGGTCGTGCACTAGAGGAGGGGAGGTTTGTACCGTGAGTTTGAGCGGCATAAGGTGGTCCTATTTTCTGTAGAAAGTTTACCACTAGATGGCACGGAGCATCCGGACGCAGGGGAACCAAAGGTAACCGAGCGGCGGGGGTTGCTTCACTTGGTGTCCTCAGCTGTAGAGGAGGAGCTGGCAGGCTCACGTCGGTTGGCCGTCGGACATCGGGAGGTGGCACTCTCTCGGCCGAAGCAAAACAGAGCACGCTGAAGAAACTCCAATTGTTTCACTGATCAGTGGGGTCCACGGCTCCTCTCCCTCTTATCTTTCCAAATTCTATTTGAATTAGCAAACAAGCTCAAAATTTGATCAAAATTGTGGAATAGGCCAAAAGAAATATGAGGGGAACTCAATAGTGCACTCAAATTTGGATTTTTGGTGAAGTTGGTATTTGAAACTGAAATTCAAATTTGAATTGCCTCCCGTTTTAATTTCCAACAAATAGTAACTTCCCTCCATTTGAACTGGAAATTGGCAGGGTTACTATTGGATGTATGGGAAACCAAATTGTGGATTTATATCGCCATGTTTGGAAATTTTTGCAATTTTAATTTAGCACTTTGAGCTCATACCTTTATATTCAAAAGTTTAAACTCCCTCTCATTTTCCTAGGTGTGATTGGGCAGCTTCACTTGTTAGAATTTTGGGATTTCACAACTTCCGTCCGGATTTTGATTTAGTGATATTCAGACCGAAGATCCATCTTTGAGAAGACCTTAGCACTCACTAATTGATCGAAAAGCATATCAATACGTGGTAGTGGATACTTGTTCTTCATAGTTACGGCATTCAGCGGACAATAGTCCACACATAGCCTCAGAGTCTCGTCCTTTTTCTTGACAAACAGCGTGGAGCATCACCACGGTGATGAACTTGGTCGAATAAAGCCTTTACTTAGCAAATCATTCAGTTGTTCTTTCAGCAACACGAGTTCCTTCGGTGTCATTTTGTACGGCCTCAGAGAGATGGGTGTGGTTCCCGGTGCTAGTTCAATCTTGAACTCCTCCTCACGTTCGGGCGGCAATGCCTGGTAGATCATTGGGGAACACGTAGGGATATTCCCGGACTACTGGAATTTCATCCAATTTATTAGCTTCAACATCGTGTACTGCGGTGACTTCCGGTGCAATTTCTCAGAATTAACATATGTTGCCCGTGCCCTTTTGAATTCAGCTGCACCGTTTGTGAACAAATACCAAAGATAGCTTGGCGATGTGTCAACCAAGCCATTCCCATGATGATGTCAATCCGCAAGCCTTCTAGGATGATGACAGTAGTAGGATATGTACGCCCATCCAAACATATAGCCGCTCGAGCAACAATCCTGCTCACTGTCCTACTACCTCCTGGTGATTAATCTGATAAGATGCGGCCAAGGAGGTTGATGGTATTTGGTGCTTGAACACATAATCTTTTCTGATTAAATCATGTTTGGCACCGGAATCGAACAACAAGAATGTTGGCTGATCACGTAGGCTGAACATACCCGCAAAAACTGGTGTCCCCATGGGGACATCCTCAACTGCTATAAAATTCACGTTTCCCACTTTCAGTGCTGTCCTCCTTGGCTGACCATGGAATTTCTTTGCAGCTTGATACTATATGTGTAACACCCTCAATTTCACTACCATGCTTTGCATATATTTTTCATGTAGAGAAGCATTTGAAAAGAAGTAGAAATGGAGAAAGAACCATAGAAATGGAGAAGGGAATATAGAAATGGAGAGGGGAATAAAGAAATGGAGAAAGGAACATAGAAATGAAGAGAAATGGGATATCACCCTGGCCGCATCTTAGAGATAAATCATCTACATGAATTTTAGAGATAAAGCTTCTAGAAGAATCTTGGGGATAAAGGTTCTAGAAGAATCTTGGAGATAAAGCTTCTTGAAGAATCTTGGAGATAAGGATTCTAGAAGAATCTTGGAGATAAACCTTAGAGATAAAGCTTCTAGAAGAATATTGGAGATAAACCTTAGAGATAAAGCTTCTAGATGAATCTTAGAGATAAAGCTTCTAGATAAGCTTAAAGATAGAGCTTAGAGATAAATTTTTTGAGATAAAACACCCTGCTGGCCGCACCTCTTAGGGATAGAGTCCTTCTCCTCATCCAAACTGAGTAGGAGAATGCATCTCTTGGAGATAGAGTCCCTCTCCTCCTCCAAACTGAGTAGGAGATCTTCCCCCTTATAAATACAGCCTTCCCTGGCCGCCACCCCTGCCAGAACAAGCCTGTTGCCCCCTGCTGCCAAGCCCTGGTCGCCACCCCTTTGCTGCTGCCTTGGCCGCCGTCGAAACTCTGCCCCGCCGTGCCATCGACGGAGAAGAAGACGCCTCCGGCCAAGCCATGTACGCAGCCCTATTCTTCTCCAAAGAAAAACCCCAGCTGCTGCCATTGCAAGGGAAAAAGTCCAGCTGCAAGGAGGAGAGGAGGAAGAAGAGAGGTAGTTCCCCGTCACCCCTCTTACGACGTCGCCACTGTTTCTACGCATCCTTTTTCTTCGCCCCCTTCGAGCAGAAACTTTTGCATGTGGACACATCATGTTTTGATCGATTTTGATGGTGGAATTGATCTACATCTTGTGACAAGATCATCACCACGTCCACACTTGATCCCTACACCCTTGTTCATCATAAAACCCCATGAAAGCCCATTAAAACAAGCAAGAACACGTACAAACTGGTTTTATAAACTACACTATAGGATTTGCATTAATCTACCCCATTGCATCTTGAGTAAAGTTTGTTCATGATGATTGATTTCTGTAAATCTTGTATGTGCATGGTCATGAGTAGAAGGACACGCTTAAGAGGCCGTCTACAAGGAACTACAGCACCAAGACTTCGAGACACTTGAGCAACACAAACAACGGGAGTAAGGCAACTGCCCCTTGACCATATTGATCCCATGTTTTCGAAACTATTTTGCTTGTGAAAACGTGTATGCTTGAGTCAACTTTATGGGACACCCTTTTTATAGGAGTTTACTTGTTTTGTTAACCATCCTTGTCCTCAGGAAAATTTATGAGTCAGGTATGGTCGTTTTTCCTTTTTGCTTCGCTTAATTTACGGGATACGGGAAGCTGAAATAAAACATGGTTAGCTACTGCACTTATATGAATAATGATGATGATAACTTCATGAGGTCAATGAGCATGGAATCGGGGAGATCTAGGCAGGTTTGGTTCGTGGATGTTGCTGAATGAGATGGTGGTTTACTTGCCGTAGATCTAAGTACCGGTTCATGCTAGCACATGCCAGGAAAACAGTGCCACCATAAGGCCAAATATGGGTGCGGCTTAGCTGACTAATTAGGTGTGTTGCTAGATTGTTTTGGAGCGTTGGATAGCGTGGGAATGGGAGTCAAGAGGGACTGCCCTGGGAACTGCATGGCAGAAGAGGGGGCCCATGGGTGGGAGAATGGAGATTCGAGCCTGCCGGTGAAACCTCAGTGGGTCCGTACATTCTAGTAGCCCCTTTGTAAAGGCTATTTTGTGATATCTTTGCCATACACCGACGGTTGTGTACTGGTATAATGGAGGTTCTCTCTAGTCGCTGACGGGTGACGAAATCACAAACTTGTGGGTAAAGTGGTGCCACCTCTGCAGAGTGTAAAACTATCCTGATAGCCGTGCTTCCGGTTACAAGCACCTGGCCAACTTCCATGATTAGGTGCAAAACTTGGGATGGTTATTTGGTATGGTTGTGGTATGGTCATCGGGATTGGTTTTGGGACTGTTTTGAGTCATAACAATAAGTTTGGTTTCGGTTTATGAATATGAGATGGTTATGAATATTTATAAGTTTGAGATGAACTTGAGAAAGATTAATGGCTGGATGAGACTTGATAAATGGTGAATTATGATGAGAGAATGTTGTTGAATTACTTGATTATGATGGGATAAATTTCACCTAGAAATAGTTGCCGTTTTTATCATGTGTGTGAAATAAAATTTGCTTGCCGCAATGAGCCTTTTTTGCCTACTTGTTGTAAGCTACATGTCATACTTTTCCCACACTTGCTGAGTACGACATGTACTTAACTTTGCATTCTCACATATACATCAGCTACAGGATAAGAGTACTTCGAGGAACATGTGGAGTACTAGGCGTGCGCACTACCGTCAACATGCCTGTGGAGTTGAAGTTGGAGCCTGCTGTCTTAATTCATTTTCCGCTGTCGTTTAGAGTCTTCCACTGCAAGAATAAGTTAGATATTCATGAGTGAGACATTGAGTAATTGTAAAAAAGTACTTAAAAACTATTTATTCATGGTTATATTCTGAATTAAGTTTGTGGATTACATGTGTACGTTTGATGAACATCCTGGGCGCACATATGCATTCACTTGGTTCTGTTTTCAGAACTGGGTGTCACAGATTGGTATCATAGCCATGTTGACCATAGGATGCAAGACTAGGTAGAAAGGACACTCTAAAACACATAGGAACATCCCTCTAAACTGCTGTTTTCTAAAATTGCTCGCTGCTACACTTTACTTGTCAACTCAGCCACTGCAAAGTGCTATTTTCAGCCCCTCTTTCTTCTTTTCTTGTGGACAGCCACACTTTCTGTTTTCTTGATTCATAGATTATGATGTTTTGGAGTTATTTTCTTCTTCTCTAAAGTTTTTCATGTCTTATTTATAGATGCCGGTTATTAGGAGCACAGCACACATAAGGACTCGTCCACCACCACGTGGGAGTGCACTTAACCCCATTGAGGTGTCCGATGGACCATATTGGGAGGAGGTGAAGATGAAACCTCATGATGAAGATGAAGTCAATAGCTCTATGCATGAGGAAGAGGACCGGGAAGAGGTGGAACCATTTGAAGACGACATGGAGGATGATCCACAAGAACGGCATTGGTACGCAGCTCAGGAGGAGTTTTACGTGGGCTTACAGCCCGTGGAGCCTCATGAAGCTATGTCGGAAGGAGTTGAATCCGTGGAGGAGCCACCCCTTGCTGAGGACGAGAATTAAGGTGGTGAACTTGCCAACCGTTCAGTTCAAGAATTCCAGTCCGATGGAATGGAAGGAGGGCACATATCCAAGGAGCTCAAAGAATTTCTAGATTGCTGCAGTTTATACCCGGAATATCTTCTCAAGAAAGTCCCTCGTCTCGGACATGAAGGGTGGAAGGCTGAAGTAACCATCCTATCTAACGGTAGGGTTGTCACTTGGTACTTAATACCCACATGGAGAGCTACAAGGGCAGAAACTATTGATGATGCTGCATGTGATGCACTCACCGGACTGTGCTACGCTTTCCATAAGCAGCTTGAGAACACTACTTTTGAGCTGCACCCGTATCGGAGGAGTGGTACAAGAGAGATCATTGGACCCCATGATGGAGCTCTTTCCAACCCACAAGCTGCTGAAAAGTCTCAGAGGCTGCTCGTGGAGTTAGGAAACCTCTATGCAAGAGCACAAGAAGTGATCCGTTACCTCCGCAAGAAGTTGTACTTGCTGGAAAAACAAGAGGAGACTCGTGCCAACGCGGGAAAAAATGGAGAACCAGCGTCATCTATCCCTACATGGACTGCCGACTAACCTTGGCATGCGCCCATGTATGTACCACCCCCGTCACATGGCGACAACAGCACTGGTTCTCACGATTAAGTCTAGGTTCCCCATTGAACAAAGTTGTAATAGGAACGCTTAGATCGTAGTAGGCTGAAACAAGAGTGGTGTGCTGAATTTTCATGATGATTGCTTGTGTTTTTGTGCTTTGTGTGAGTTGTGGGACGCTTCGGCGAATGTCCACTTCCACACATAGTAGAGAGATGTGAGATGCTTTGTCACCTGTTCACTTCCTCATATAGGCTGATATTAATGAAAGAAGTTGCTTAGTTCATATACCTTGATGCATATAGTTGGGAAATCGGTTCTTTCAAATCTGAATTCTAGCTCCTACAAATATAGTATGTCCAAAAGTAAGACTGAAAATAAGGGGGTACACATTCTTGCCAACCTTATCATCTTGGATTCCCAAGGGATTGACATAATACATGGAATGGACTTATTAAGCAAGTACAATGGAGTAATTCAATGCGCTCAAAGGATCGTGCAGTTGACCAGTGAGCACGGTACTCGTATTGAGTTTGAGGCAGCCCAACCTGAAACCGAGAAGGCAGTGCTGAACCACATCGAAGAAGCGACATTAGAAAGCATTCCGGTGGTTCGAGAATATTCAGATGTGTTTCCGAAAAAACTTCCAGGTATGCCACCAGACTGGGACATTGAATTTGCCATTTCTTTAGTACCCGGAACTGCACATATATCGAAGAGGCCATATAGGATTCCTGCTAATCAATTAGTGGAGCTCAAGAAGTAAATTCAGGAGCAGCTAGATAAGGGTTTTACATGCCCAAGTTCGTCGCAGTGGGGTGCCCCCGTGCTCTTCGTAGACAAGAAAGATGAGGCCCAAAGGATGTGCGTGGACTATAGGTCTCTTAACGAAGTGATGTTCAAGAATAAATACCGGCTTCCCTGCATAAAGGACTTATTCGATCAAATGAAAGGTGCCCGAATATTCTCTAAGATTGATCTTCGGTCGGGATACTTCCAGCTGAAGATTAAGCCCTCCGACATACCCAAAACTGCATTTCAAATACGGTATGGTTCGTATGAGTAATACCGTTATGCCTTTTGGGTTAACAAATGCACCCGCATACTTTATGTACCTCATGAATAAGGTCTTCATGGAGTACTTGGACAAGTTCATCGTGGTTTTCATCGATGAAATCACGGTGTATTCGAAAAGCGAGGAAGAACATGAAGAACACTTGAGATTGACATTGCAGAAACTGCGAGAGCATCAATTGTATGCCATGTTCAGCAAGTGTCAATTTTGGCTAAAGGTGATATCGTTCCTAGGCCACATCATATCTGAAGGAGGAGTATCGGTTGATCCCAGAAAAGTGAGGGATGTTTTGAAGTGGAGTCAACCGCAGAATGTGAGGGATATTCGGAGTTTCCTTGGTATGGCGGGATACTACCGCCGGTTCATCAAGGATTTCTCCAAAATAGTGAAGCCTATGACTGCGAGGAGCTAAAGAAGAGATTAAAAACAGCACCGATTTTAGTATTACCGGACGTAAGCAAGAGTGTCGATATATATTGTGACGCATCAAGACAGGAGCTTGGGTGTGTGCTCATGCAAGGAGGACAAGTGGTTGCCTATGCATCGAGGAAATTAAAGAAACATGAGCTGAGTTACCCTAAACACGACCTGGAACTTGCAGCCGTGGTACATGCCTAGAAGATTTTGAGGCATTACATCCTTGGTCACCGATGCGAGATCTATACGTATCACAAAAGCCTCAAGTATATATTCACACAAACGGATCTGAATTTGAGGAAATGCCGATGGTTGGAACTCATCAAGTATTATGATGTTGGAATCAACTATCACCCCGGAAAGGCCAATGTAGTAGCTGATGGGTTGAGCCGAAAGGGAGCATGTCACCAGCTCACGGTTCGGGAGCTGCCTCCCAAGCTGCGTAAGGAGATTGAACGGTTGCATCTCGGATTCTTGAACGAGATGGAGGTGATCGAACTGAACTCAATGCTGGAACAAGAGATACGAGATGGCCAAGCAACGGATGAGGAATTCAAGGAAATCAAGGAAACAGTCCGATAAGGCATAGAAAAGGATTTCAAGGAACATGAGAAAGGAACGCTTCGGTCAGAGAAAAGGATTTGTGTGCCTAACACGAAGCACATCCGCGACACGATTTTAAAGGAGGCACATGACTCACTTTATTCCATACACCCTGGTTGTACAAAGATGTACAAGGACCTAGAAACATGCTGTTGGTGGTATGGAATGAAAATGGATATTGCTGAACATGTTGCCCTATGCGACACGTGCCAACGAGTGAAGGCCGAACATCAAAGACCCGCTGGATTGCTGCAGCCATTAAAAGTACCCGAGTGGAAGTGGGAAGACATCAGCATGGATTTCATAGTCGGACTGCCACGTACTTAGTCAGGTTAGGACTCCATTTGGGTTATCATGGACCGATTGACAAAAACAGCCCATTTCCTTCCTGTGAGAACCATGTACACCGTCCCACAACTAGCCGAGCTGTATATGGAGCAAATCGTGTGTCGCCATGGAGTTCTGAAGAGGATAGTTTCAGATCGAGGTTCTCAATTTACCTCTAGGTTCTATAAGAAGCTGCATGAAGCCATGGGTACACAATTGAATTTCAGCTCCGCATATCACCCGCAAACCGACGGGCAAACTGAGAGAATAAATCAGATTTTGGAAGACATGTTAGAGCTTGCGTCTTGAAACATGGGCGTAGTTGGGATAAGAGCTTGCCATATGCTGAATTGTCATACAACAACAGCTACCAAGCCAGCTTCAAGATGTCACCCTTCGAACCATTGTATGGTAGATGGTGTAGAACACTGCTGATCTGGAATGAGACCGGAGAAAGCCAAGTCTTTGGACCTGAAGTGCTGCAAGATGCTGAAAAGCAAGTCCAAACGATACGTGAAAACTTGAAGGCCGCTCAGTCACGACTACAGGGTTATGCGGACAATAGGCGAAGAAGATTGACCTTCGAAGTGGGAGACTTCGTGTATCTTAAGGTGTCGCCTATCCGAGGCCAATGACGGTTCAACGTCAAAGGAAAGTTAGCACCTTGCTCCATTGGGCCATTCAAGATTTCGGGCAAGCGAGGAGAAGTGGCCTATCAACTAGAGCTGCCAATGCACCTCTCTGACGTTCACGACGTGTTTCACGTATCCCAACTCAAGAAGTGCCTAAGAGAACCAGAAGAACAAGTACCGATGGATGAGCTAGAGCTTCAAGAGGATCTGACCTACACAGAACACCCTGTAAAAATCATGGACGTAAAGGAAAGGGTAACGAGAAACAAAGTGATTCTTTGGTGCAAGGTACAATGGAGCCATCACACGGAAGCCAAAACTACATGGGAACGTGAGGAAGATCTCAAGTCAGAATTCCCCCATCTTTTCTCCACTCTATCGAATCTCGAGGGCGAGATTCATTTTTAGGGGGGTAGGTTTGTAACACCCTCAATTTCACTACCATGCATTGCATACATTTTTCATGTAGAGGAGCATTTGAAAAGAAGTAGAAATGGAGAAAGAACCATACAAATGGACAAGGGAATATAGAAATGGAGAAGGGAATATAGAAATGGAGAAAGGAAGATAGAAATGAATAGAAATGGGATAAAACCCTGGCCGCATCTTAGAGATAAATCTTCTAGATAAATTTTATAGATAAAGCTTCTAGAAGAATTTTAGAGATAAATCTTCTAGAGGAATCTTGGGGATAAATCTTCTAGAAGAATTTTGGAGATAAAGCTTCTAGAAGAATTTTGGAGATAAAGCAAGCTCGTGAAGAAGCTTTCCAAGCATTAGTGAAGCATCTTACAACAGCCCCGGTATTAGCTCAACCGTATACAACCAAGCCCTTCGACGTATTTTGTGATCCGTCCGGTATCGGGCTTGGCTGTGTATTGATGCAAGGAGGAAGAGTGGTCGCCTATGGCTCACGTCAACTTCGTAACCACGAGCAGCACTATCCGACTCATGGTCTTGAGCTCGCTGCTGTGGTGTTGGCATTGAAAATGCGGAGACACTATTTACTAGGGAACTTAGTGCATCTCTACACCGACCACAAGAGTCCAAAATATATATTCACTCAAAAGGAGTTGAATATGCGGCGACGAAGATGGCTAGAACTGATCAAAGACTATGAGATCGAGATTCATTATCATCCCGGAAAGGCAAACGTGGTTGCTGATGCCTTAAGCCACAAATCTCACGTCAACCATCTATCAACCACCCCACATGAAGAGGAGGATTATATAATCTTGCTCTCATCCCTACCATACAAGAGGAGATTATGGAAGCTCAAAAGAAAGATGTGGGAATGTCGCACATTCGGAGAAGGATGAAGAATGGCAAAATGAAATGCTTCCAAAGAGATGAACACGACACTCTATGGGTTAAAGACCGTATAGTGGTACCCCGTGATATGAAGCTTCAGAAGAAAATCTTGAACGAAGCTCATTTGTCCAAGTAATCTATTCATCCGGGCAGCAACAAGATGTACCACGATCTGAAAACCAGGTTTTGGTGGACACGGATGAAAAGAAAAATCGCAAAGTACGTATCTGAATGTGATACGTGTCGGCGGGTGAAAGCCGACCATATGCGTAAAGCCGGACAGCTGCAACCATTGAACATTCCGGCGTGGAAGTGGGGGGATATCAGCATTGACTTCATAGTTTGTTTACCTCTCACGTCTCACAACCATGACTCAATTTGGGTAATAGTCGATCGACCAACCAAGGCGGCTCATTTTATTCCCGTACATACAAAGTACGTGGCTGAGCAATATGCGGAGTTGTATATCGCAAGGATCTTGTGCTTGCATGGTGTTCCCGGCTCCATTATTTCAGATCGTGGTGCGCTGTTCCTCGCTCGGTTTTGGGAACAGCTGCACGTGTCGTTGGGGACCAAACTGATCCGAAGCTCCCTGTATCACCCGCAGACGGATGGTCAAACTGAACGGGTGAACCAAGTGCTGGAAGACATGCTACGCGCTTGTGCCATCCACCACGGCAAAAGTTGAGATGATCATTTCCCCGTTGGCGGAGTTTTCTTACAACAATAGCTATCAAGCTAGCATCAAGATGGCGCCATATGAAGCTCTCTACGGCCAGAAATGTCGCACACCACTCAACTGGTGCGAGTCCGGCGAGCGAGTTATCTACGGTATTGAACTTGTGAATGAGGCTGAAGAACGAGTGCGAGTAATACAAGCCAATCTCAAGGCTGCTCCATCTCGTCAGAAGAGCTATGTGGATAAAAGACGCCGTCCTATCCACTTCGACATAAGGGACCATGTTTATGTCCGTGTGTCTCCGATGAAGG
Organism: Neostapfia colusana; assembly: GCA_030760725.1. Lineage (NCBI taxonomy): Eukaryota > Viridiplantae > Streptophyta > Magnoliopsida > Poales > Poaceae > Neostapfia > Neostapfia colusana. The sequence goes on along the minus strand of JASWHV010000007.1, from coordinate 75,051,254 downwards.
GAGTTCATCGTTTCGGAATGAAGGGCAAACTTGCGCCGCGATTCATAGGTCAATTCGCCGTCATTGAAAAATGCGGACCCGTGGCCTATCGCCTGGAGTTACAGGCACCGCTCGCAGGAATTTACAATGTTTTCCACATCCCTCAGCTGAGGAAGTGCCTCAAACCTCGGATGAAATCCGCACTGAAGACATAGAAGTTCTCCAACCGGACCTCACATACGCAAAATATCCAATCCAGATTGTCGACGAAAAGACTTGCGCCACAAGAGACCGGACTTTATGGTTTTACAAGGTCTTGTGGAGTAACCATACCTCTGATGAGGCGACATGGGAAAGCGAGGACTATATACAAAAAAATTATCCGGACCTGCTATCATCGTATACCCGGTAAAGTTTCCCCACTTTGCTTTTCTTTTGGAATATCGGGATGAGATTCTTTTTAAGAGGGGAGGGATGTAAAATCCCCAAAAAGTGGTAGCAAGAATTTCCACACATCAACACTTAGGAGAAATGAGGGGAATTAAAACTTTGGATTATACCAGTATGAGTTCAAAGTGATGATTCCAAACTTCCTGAAACTTCCAAGCAGGGCCGGCTCTAAGTTTTAGAGGGCCCTTGGGCGAAATCAAGAGCATGGGCCCTTAGAGTATTAAAATATACTATGATATATTGATATAAAAAAAAAATATTAAAAATATGCTATAATGAACGTACACTTACCTCAAATAAGTACTAAATTATACTAACTTCAATGACAATTATACTTTAGTGTTTCACAAAGAAAGTTCTTCGAGCATTCTTTGATGCAAAATCATTTAAAATAGTATCAAGATCAATATTGTTCAGAATATCCTTCTCGGTGCAACATATAGCCAATTCATTCAATCTATCTTGTAACATAGTTGATCTCAAACAATTTTTCAGCAGCTTCAATTTAGAGAAACTTCTTTCGGCTGAGGCTACAGTCACAGGTATAGTCAATAAGATCCGATAAGCAACAACAACATTTGGATAACAATCGACGGTTGTAACAAATTGAAGGATCTCATAAGCGGACATCAAATCATCTGGCAAAGTCACTTGCAATACTTTTAATTCAGAGAAAAAATCATCAAGATCAACATCAGATGATTCACCATGAGTAAAAGTTTCAGCGAAAGTAGTGCAACATTTGTGTAGATCAGTATCATCCAAGGACTTCAGATTGTTTGAATTCAATAAAAAACCAAACAGGTATTCAAATGTCTTCAGCTGCTCAAAACGACTAGTCAATGAAGCAATTGCAGCGTCAACAATGACAAGAAAGTAAGTGACTCTGAAAGATTCCTTAGCTGACAATTGCAGTTCTTCATCTTCATCATTGATTTCATCAAAATGTTTCTTTCTTTTACTTTGACGTTTTGTGAAAAAAATTGGCTCTATGCCCATATCTGACGCAATGACTTTAGCAATCTCAATACTAGAATAGAAGCCTTCATCTCTGTATTTTTGAAAATAGGAGATCACCCCTTCAATGTGTTTGAGTGTAGCATCAATGCACACAATCTTCTCTTGTAACTTTTTACTCACCATATTTACAGAAAATAGAACATCATGCCAAATAACCATACCAACTAAAGTTTCAAAATTCTCAAGTGCAGTAATCAAACCTTGAGCATCACTTACAGCAGCTGCATCATCAGTACAAATCATCTCTACTACCTTCAAAGCTGATCTTATTTGAGGAGTTTGATACCTGATAGGTTGCACACTCTTTATTCGACTCTCCCAGCGAGTATTGGACAAAGGCTTCAGAGTTAGCTTTGGAACATGATCCAGCAAAATCTTCCACCTTTTAGTAGAACGTGCAAATAATACATATATACGTTGTATAACACCGAAGAATGAAATAGCATGTTTGCATGATTTGGCCATATCACAAAGAGTGAGATTTAAGCTATGACATGCACATGGCATATATAATGCTTTAAGATTAATTTCAAGCAAACGTCTCTGGACACCTTGATGTTTTCCTTTCATATTGTAACCATTGTCATAACCTTGTCCTCTCACATTAACAATATTCAGATCAAGAGAATCCAATGTATCCACCAATATATTAAAGAGTCCTAATCCTGAAGTGTCATCAACCTTTAAGAACTGTAGGAAAAATTCCTCCACTCTTGGAATGTTACTTGACATATTGACACAACGCACAACTAGAGTCATTTGTTCTTCGTGGCTAACATCCGGTGTACAATCCAAGATAATAGAGAAATATTTGGCATCTTTGATGATCTTTAAAATAACTTTTCTCACAGCGTCACCAAGGAGTGAAATCAACTCATTTTGAATATTATGACCAAGATAATGATGATGAATTTCATTATTTTGAATACGCCTAATGTGTTCTTGCATCACGGGATCAAACTCAGCAATCATTTCAATGGCCCCCATGAAATTTCCATTATTGTCTTGATATAATTTCTCATTCGATCCTCGAAATGCTAATTTATTTTTTGCAAGAAACTTAACTGCGGAAACTATTCTCAGTAAAACTTGTCTCCAACGCTCTTTTTCTTTTGCAATCTCCCGTTGCATGTCATCATCAATTGTTTGATTTTTGCTTAGCCTCAACCGAAGTTCATTCCATGCATTCATGTTTGTCAAATGCTCAACACCACTCTCATGATCTTTCAGTCTTCCACTTAGACGTTTCCAGTCTCTCAAACCATCAGATGCTAACAAAGATTTGCTCTGATTTGATTTGAATAATTTGCAGCAAAAACAAAAAACTTTATCTAACTCTTTAGAGTAAACCAACCACTTTCTATCAACAACCTCATCATTAGCTAACTTTCTGCAGTAGTAAGCATATGAAAAATGTCTACCAAGAGCATCCTTAGGAAACTCCAAACCAAATTCTCTCACAGGCCCCTTCTCAATTAAAATATCCCTCTTGTGGTTATCAAGATTATCCCATGTTCTCGGATCATAAATAGATAAAAGAGAATCATAGTGTTCATTACCGTTTTGATTTTGAATATCTGATGGAGGCTGCTCATTTTCCTTCGCCGTATCATCTTCAGTAACATTATCCTCATTATCTATATTTAGATTTAATAAATTATAGTTAGTCAAATACGTACTTTAAAAAAATCAATGCCAGTTAGTAGTTACTTACTTTCATCCAAGAATTGCTCAGTGACCTCAGTAGGTACATCTGAATTGTGATTATCATCCTCTTCGTCGTTAGGATCTTGTGTTTGATTATTGTTGTTGACATCCACACTACTTGATGATGAAAAATATTTATTTAAAGCACCTTTCTGTGATTCAATAAGTTGATTCTCACGTTTTCTTTTATTCCTTTTCGCAGCACCGGATGGATATTTTTTAGGCAACATTGTAACACCTATAATTATACATAAATTAATGATACAAAATACTCACAAATATAATTAAGAGATTCCAGATTTGAAATCAAATTATTTTACCTCAATTTGATGTCACCAGATAGTTGCACTAATCTGCTGCAGTAATCAACCAGTCAATATTGTAACAGCAGCCTTCTTCCCTCAATTTGATCGACGTACAGCCGGCAGCCACGTGATCAAGACCAGAAAAGCAGCGGCGGCGGCGGCTCCGTCTTCTGAGCTTTGCCCTACGCAGCTAACCTAGTGGAATAGAAAATCAAAAGTGTTGGCTGCAGGCTTTTACATAATCTGACTAAAATTTTGGGCCCACCTCTGGCCTGGGCCCTAGGCGGTTGCCCCTCCCGCCTAGGCCCAGAGCCGGCCCTGCTTCCAAGCATGGAGATATAAATTCATAACTTGGGTCTTCATATTTCAAATATTCAACCTTCCAAATTTCAGCTCAATTGGAGGGGTTTTAATATTTGTTTGGGATTAAAAGAGGAAGCCCTGTAATCTGAATTTAAATTTCAGTTTCAAATCCCAATTTCTTTAATTTGCAAATTTTGTTCCACAAATGTGTTCTCCATATTTGAATTAGCAGCCATGCCAAAATTTAGAAACATTGGAGTTGGTTTGCCATGGTTTTTGGAACAATGCAATGGAATAATTCAAATTCCATTTCAAATTCAAATCATCAAATTTATTTCAAACTCCACACCAGAATTCAAATCATTTGAATTCAGCAAATTCAAACCATGACATGGTGCAGAAGTATAGACATTAATTTTAAGTAGCCGTGGTAAAAATATCAGTGGAAAATTCAATTAAGAGATGAGGGGTGGGACCCAGCAGTCAGCCACACAGAAGTGCTAACCGCATCTATTTCCCTTTCGGACGATCGCTGGAACGCCACCAGCTCCCGGCGCAACCCGCTTCCGAGGATGGCACCGCGCCAGCTCCTGTTTTTCTCGACCACATGATCATCTCCGCACACCACAGCTGCAGCACCGGAACTCTCTTTTGCTCCCTTGCACGCTCACCGCTCCCTCCGCGCTTTTCCGGGGAAGAACACATACCAGAACCGCGTTCTTTGTTCGGGTTGTCCGCTACCGGCAAGACTCCGGTTGCTCGAGCTCCCAACGCAAGAAAGCAGCACTACGACGTGCTCTATCGATCTACCCTATCCACAACCCGGGTTCCTTACCCGTAGTAGCCGTAAACAGACGATCATTGCCGAGTGCCGAAGTGAACCGGCGGAGCACCGTTCGGCCTCACCGTCGCCAGCACGCCACAGCCTTCATCATCTCTGGTTCCCTATATGAAAAAGGTGCACGTGGCAGCCTAGATGGTGTAGCCGAAAACTGTTATTCATTTGGGTCCGTGGGTAGCGAGAATTTTGGGTTTTACCAAACCCTAGTTCATAGCGACGCCTTTCGGTCTATGATCAAATTCGTCGCGCAGCAGTAGCTAGGACTCATTCTGGTCTAGGAGAAGCTTTGCTAGATCAGTACGGTCCTCCTCGCTCAAACGGCGCTAGAAACCGTCAAGGACTGGAGGAGTTCTTCGAGTTTTTGTCGCCGCCGTCGTTTTGCGGGCTCGGGTCGCCGATAAGGTCCCATCTCTGGTGGTTTTCATGGAGAGCGGGCTATGTGTCGAAGTTGTCCATGCGTCACTGGTGCTTTTATAGCAAACCCTAGCCCGAACAATCCACTGCCTAGTGAGAACAAGGTCGCCGAAGTTGAGTTTGACATGGCCGCCGGTGCGAGCACTGTTCAGGCCGCTGTCACCCGCTCCCGACCCCACCATCATGTTCAGCATGGTGTAAAACTCACAGGCGGCAAGTCTGGTGAAGTTTGGACCACGGGAACCCCGTACCGGCGAGCCTTGCCCGAGTGCTCCGCCGCGGGAGGCGCGGGCAGCGCGAGGTAGACGAAGGGGGGCCGGGTCCCACCGGTCAGCCTCTGTATCCGTGCGGGGATTGGCCTGTGGCACGGGATCGGGTGCGGCTGCACGGGAAATAACCCTGTGGCCAAGGTGTCGCCGTCATCTGAGTGGATAGCGCCACGGGTGGGGCGCACAGCCAGAATTTAAAGATTTCTGCATTTCTCAAATTTAGTGCAAACTTCAAATGACCATAACTTTCAGTAGGAATTCCCAAATTTTGTGGAACAAATTTTGCTAGATTCCTCTCAGCCAGTACTTTGCAGAAATGCAAATAAATTGATCTGAAGATCTATGGAAATTTCTCCAAAATTCATCAAAGTTAAATATTTGGGAATTCATTCCAGAAGATCCCTGTTATGGAATTTCTTCAAATTTGTCCAGAAGATTCCACATGATATTAGTGATCTTCTGTAAAAATTTGAGATTCATTGGAGTTCATTTGCTAGGCCAAATTGCTTTCCAAAGTTCAGCCTTTATTTGAAAATTCAAATTCTAAACAGAAACTTTTCAGAATTCCTACCCAACTTCAAAAATTCATATCTCTCTGTTGGTAGCTCCAAAAATGGTGAAACAAATTTTGTTAGAACCATGGAGACTTACCCTAATTAGATCTTCCACTGTTAGACATGTAAAAACTCCAGATTTGGGCTCCAAATTCAGAGAAGCCTTGTACTTGTGAGAATTTTGAAGACCACAAGGTGCAATAAATTTGCCTCAGATCATACTTAGAGAGTCTAGTATCCACTGGAAAAATTCCAAAGCCAATTAAGGATCCTAAATAGCAGTAGCTATGAATAGAAGTTTAAATCTTATAATTCCATCACACTTATAAATATATTTTGCTACATTTCATATAGTGACCGAAGTTAAGGATGCACCGGAGCCGTTGGACGTCCTCCCACCAGACGCTGACTTTCCGTTTAACTCGCAACCAGTCAAACCCCGGTTTGCATTGAAGTACCTTTTACAAAGTTTTCCATTTGTATCACTTAAGTCTAGGTTGAAATGTTTGCATTAGAGTTAAAGTGTTTGAAACCCCACTTGCATGACTTTAAATCCTATGAAGGGTTGGGTAGTCTACAAACTCGACGAGTAGAGAATGCCATGCTAATGTTCTTAGGATCTCGGTAGAAGTCGAGTGGTTGGAATCTACTCGTAAGATAAGACTTTATCACACGGGATGGAAAGAGGTAGAGAATGGCTTAAGTTGTGAAACTGAGACCCAGCAGGGGGGGTAGTGTGAGGGCCCCGTCGACAGGACCTCGTTCGGTGATGCCGTGATATGCGGCACCCAACAGCACATGGGTCGAAGAAACATATCACATTACATAAATCATTTGCGGAAGCGTACAAAAGTGTTTTACAAATACTTATCTCAAAATAAGCTACAGCGGAAGACTATAACTCTCACGACTCAATTCTAACTTAGCAACAAAGAAACAGTCCAGCCCGCAGATGTTTCTTACTAGCAACACGAAGAACAATATGCAGCGGCGAGGATGCTCTTTGAGTAAGCACTCGGAGGTTACCGAGTCTCATCGGCATCCCTTCACAAGCATGAAGTAAAACCTGCAAAACAACTCGGATAGCATCCTTGAGTACAATGCTCATCAAAACTTAACCGTCACCCTAAACATAAAACTCTATGTGAGGTTACAAACCTAAAGTAGGATGGCATAATGCATAATAAACTCGTCTAAAAGTGAATTCTTACTTTAAGGTATTATTTGCAGCAATTTTAAGTAACCTTGGGCACGCCACCATCGGGAGTCCACAATGAAACAAGAAACGCTTTCCTCCGATGTAAATTGCTCACGGCATAAAAGAATCAAGTTTGCACTAGCTAATCATCAAAGATGCATTACAAAGATAGTATAACTTTGAACCAAGGTGATTAGTTCCTTTCTCATGCAATTTCTTACTACGTCACGACTGTGAGAACAAGTATGCTCGGTCCATTCCGCGAGCGACGGTGATTCAAATCAATAACACCCGGACTACACGACACGTACGCCCGTACTCGAAGTTGCCTACAGCAACCATCACTGATGTCATACGTGGCAGCCTTTCCCCCGTTTCAGCCCCGTTGAATCGATCAAGTCACAACGTACAGTGGCCACTCTCATGGTGCACCTACCGACATGAGATGTCATGAGAATGTTCCCCACATACTGCACACCGGCCGTCTCGCCTGAGGCGACCCAAAAAGGCTCAATGACAGCTTCCCGAGGTACATCGGTTTACTGGGTCCCATAATACCAGCATGAGTCCGGTACACAACTCAAACTTGTTCAACAGGGCCGCATACGGATCGGTCCTTGACTGACACGGACAGGTCTATAGCACCCAGGCCCCTATATCCTGCTGCCCCTAAAACCTTCTGGTCTCAACTTTAACTTGCTAATTCATTTATGAACCAATCCCGTATGCCCCTGTTGTTCCTTAACTTGCGAGTAGCATCTCACCACTCGACTTCTACCGAATCTTACTTAAGCATGGCAGTTCCACACGGTGAAAGACACCTACCCAATACTCCATGGATTCATTTGGTTATGCAAGAGGAGTATCAAACACTAGACCTAATGCACAATTTATATCTTAACCGAAAGTGAATACAAAATAAAAACTTAACAGTTGTTAAATGCAAACCGGAGCTTGCCTGTTTTGCAGGGTAGTCGTATATAATCAGTTAGTGATCTTGGTTGATCAACCCTTGATTCTCCGGAGTATGATCCACTTCGATGAATCGCTCCTTTGAATCCCCTTCGTCGTGAATCCTAATGAAATGTATATGCACAATTTTATAGAATGAACTGGAAAGAAGTTAAGACTTAATTTTTTAGGAACAGAGGTTGTGTGTAAAAGCAAAGAATGGCTTGGTTTGCCTCTGTTGTGCAAAGAAACAGAAATGTACTAAATTGATCTTAGTTGTAGATATCTACTAATTACTTTCCATAATGAACATAATAGACGAGCTGAAAAGAATTGGATGCAACTGAAGAACAAGAACTCCAATGGCCTCAAAACTTTTACAGCAGGTTTTATACTACATAGGGATTTAGCATGCCAAAATGCAGCTAATGTGGAGTCAAATTGTGTTCTCCATAATTCTCACAATATCTCTTATGTATTTCCACATGTACATGAGTATGGAGAATAAGAACAGGGAGTTCAAGGGCTGAACTTGAGCTGATAATTTACATGTGAGTTCCTGGTAACATCAAAGTAATTTGGTCCAAAATTCAGACCTTTTACTTGGGTAGTTCCTCCAGATCAATTCTTTAAGCCTTTCTACTCTATAGAATTCATTCTAAAGCAACGTACATTTTCATGCCCAATTAAGTGAACTACGATTTCAAGTATGTCTTAGAGAACTTGCCTAAATTTTCCTATGATTTTTGAAGCTATGGACTGCCCAGAATAGACTTTATAAGTGGGAAACATTTTCTGAAAATGTTTCTGGACTCTTATGACACAGCAGATTGTATTTAGCAAATTCCTACACAATTGGTCCTCAAATGAGCTGAAAATTTGCTATAAGGTTAAAAAATAAGCAAAAGAGTATTCTGGCAAAATTTGAGGATTTTTGGATAACCAAAACTCCCTCAAAATTATTTTTCATAAAACATTTTAAGAATTTTCCAGAGTTATACGCTGACTTTCATACAAATCTGAGTTCATATTTGGATATATCTCTGAAAAATGAATCCAACCCAATTGGAATCACTGAATTTGGAGGTTTCTACAAAGAGATATGAATTTCCAAAGTTTGAGCAATCTCTAGAATTGTTTTTCTACTGCAAATTCTACTGGGCCCGCTATTTAAATGCCAGCCACTCAGAAATCAGCCACACTGGGCCGCAGCATTTTAGCGTGCAGCCACATCAGATCCCCGAGCCACAGCTGATCTCAGATTTAAAACTGAGCCGCTGACAGACAGGGCCCACGGCCTTCTTCTACCTCCGGCCGTCTTCCCGCGCCCGCGCGTTTCCCCCTCGCCGGAGCTAACTGCCACTCGCCCGATCGCCGCTGCCGGCCATTGCTCGAGCTCAGACTCGCCGCCAGAGGGTTTTGGACGCCGAGGAACACGTTGGTGAAGTGTTTTGGGGCTGCCGGTGATCGGAAGATGGCCGGTGACGTGCAGCGGCCTCTGTTGAGCTTCGGCATCGTCGGCCGGGGTTCCCAGCCCGCCAAACGCTCGACCACTTAGCTCTACAGCATCAGAGCACGACTATGAAACTCGACGAGGCCTCAAAATGGCTCTGGAACGGCCGCAAGTTGGTCATCACCGTGCAACCAATCATGTCCGCCATGAACGCCCTTGATCGAGCTCAAAATCTGTCGTTCCTAGCCGGTTTCATGCAATGGATGCTAAAGGGATTCTAATCGCCAGCTAGTCCAGCACCTATGTGCCAAGTTTGACAACCTAAGTAGGATTTTAGAGGGGGAATTTGCAGAAATTGTACCGGACGTTCGGTGTGAAGCTGCCGGGACAAAATCTTCAAATTGGAAAGCGATGATCCACGGTTTGCTCCAAGAATTGGAGGAGAGCAGCACCACAGTAGCACGATCCCGTAGACGTGATCGCTCAGCAATAAAAACCCCTGTGGAGGGCTGTCCACGAGCGCCCGATCGTCGGCTTGAGCTAGGTCGCCGCTGTGGAGGCTGTTCCAGGGCAAGGGAGGCCGGAGCTCAGTGGTTTAGGTGTCGGGGGAGTGGAGGCTGAGCTCGTGGTGCTGTCTACAAGCTCGGGGGAGGGTGGCACGATGGTTGCTGCCGATTTCCTGATCAAACCGAGAGCGGAGGCAGAGGACAAGCTTTGTGTGGTGTTCACGCGAGGAGGAGGAGGCAAGTGAGTCTTTGCTTGGTCTGAGGGAAAGATCACGTAGAAGGAACCGCCTATGGCGCCAACGCTTGGAAGAAGGCAGCAGGAGGTGGCTCAGCCAGCCCTCGGTGGCACCACGGTGAGAAGCTGCTCGTGGGTGTGAGAACAAAGAGTATTTGCTTCTTTTGCAATTCAAATTTGCTCACTGACATGTGGGACCCACACCACCTTTTCCTCCCAAAATATCTCCTCATGTTGATCTTCCCAAATTCCACAATTCTGAGTTTGAAAGGTGGGCTAGATTTTGAATTCTCCAAATTCAGTTTGAATTTGCATGACAAATTTGAATTTGGTTGGAGTTTGTAAAATGCTTCCATAATTCCTTTTTGGAGCCCACCCTAAAAATGAAAAGTTTGTCATCCACTTTTTCCCCAAAATTCCAACTCTAGGGCTGCATGGTTATTCAAAGCTTTGGCCACCATTTGTGTGAACTTTGAATTTTAAATCTGATTTTTAAAATTGCATGCAAAGGGTAATTAAATCCTTATTGGTTCAACTCTTTGAAATAAAGATGTGAACCTAATTTTGGATGATCATCCATGTATCACTTTGCATGAAGAAAAGTTTTAGCAAGTCCCATTTTTCATGCCTTTGCCGCACATATGAATTCAAACCTTAGTTTTATTCACATACATGTTCTGGGACTTTTACATTCCTCCCCCTTAAAAGAATCTCATCCTGAGATTACAAAAGAAAAACGAGATGGGAGAGGTAAGTTACAAACTGTACAAAGCTAAAAGTTCCGGATAGTTGGTGCGGAGGTAATCTTCACTTTCCCATGTCGCCTCTTCTGCAGTGTGATTACTCCACAGCACCTTGTAAAATTTGATCGTCCGGTTCCGGGTTACCCGGGTCTTTTCATCCAAAATCTGAACCGGTCGCTCAGTGTAGGTAAGGTCCGGTTTCAACTCATCGATTTCCTCAGTGCGGACAGCAGCGGTAAATTTGAGGCACTTCCGCAGCTGTGACACATGAAACACATCATGGACACCCGCAAGACTTTCCGGTAGTTCCAGCCGGTAGGCTACGGGTCCGCACTTCTTCGTGATAGCAAAAGAACCAATAAAGCGGGGAGCAAGTTTCCCCTTTACACCAAACCGGTGAATTCCCTTCATCGGAGATACACGAAGATAAACTTGCTCTCTGACGTCAAAATGCAATGGCCTACGCCTTTGATCGGCGTAGCTCTTCTGTCGGGATTGTGCTGCCTTCAAATTTTCTTGTATCAACCGAACTCGGTCTTCGGCTTTGTTGACAAGATCAACCACAAACAGAACTCTTTCGCCGGACTCACACCAATTCTGCGGTGTGCGACACTTCCGGCCATAGAGAGCTTCATACGGTGCCATTTTAATACTCGCTTGATATCCGTTGTTGTATGAAAACTCCACCAACGGTAAGTGATCATCCCAATTCTTACCATGGTGGATGGCACACGCTCTCAACATGTCCTCCAGCACTTCGTTCACTCTCTCAGTCTGTCCATCGGTTTGAGGGTGATATGCGGAGCTCCTAATCAACTTGGTGCCCAACGAGGCATGCAGCTGCTCCCAAAACCGAGCAATGAACAGCACACCACGATCTGAAATGATGGTCTTCGGAACACCATTTGACCATATAGTCCTTGAGATATATAGCTCCGCATATTGCCTTGCTCGATAATGAGTGTTCACCGGTATGAAATGAGCTGATTTCGTCAACCGGTCGACGATCACCTATATCGAATCATGCTTCCAGGATGTGAGCGGTAATCTGACGATGAAATCCATACTCACATCCTCCCATTTCCATGCCGGTATCTTCAAAGGTTGTAGCAGTCTGGCTTTTCGCATATGATCAGCCTTGACCAGTCTACACGTATCACACTCTGATACGTATTTATCGATTTCCCTATTCATCCTTGTCCACCAAAATTTCTGTTTCAAATCTTGGTACATCTTGTTACTTCCGGGATGAATTCAAAACTTTGACAGGTAGGCTTCATCCAAGATCTTCTTCCAGAGTTTCATATTGCGCGGTACCACTATACATTGTTAAACCATATCGTACCGTTCTCGTCCTTCTGGATGCATTTTACCTCTCCGTTGTCTAGTCTTCTCCGTATGTGAGACATACCTCTATCTCTTCTTTGAGCCTCATCAATCTCTTCACGGATCGTTGGAATGAGCGCGAGATTATAAAGTGCGCCATACGGAATGTCACGGAGACTTGGTTCTTCATCTTCTAACTCAGCAGCAGCCAAGTTGTAAACGTGGGCTTTTCAACTAAGCGCGTCGGCAACCATGTTTGCTTTTCCCGGATGGTAGTGGATCTCAATTTCATAATCTTTGATGAGCTCCAACCACCTATGTTGTCTCATATTCAGCCCCTTTTGCGTGAAGATATACTTCAAGCTTTTATGGTTGGTGTAGAGGTGAACAAGATTACCCAGTAAATAATGCCTCCACATCTTTAACGCCAACACACAACAGCAGCAAGCTCGAGATCGTGAGTTGGATAATGCTGCTCGTGGTTTCGCAGTTGACGAGACCCATAGGTGACTACATGCCCTTCTTGCATAAGAACGCAGACGAGACCGATGCCTGATGCATCACAATACACATCAAATGGCTTCGTCGTGTCCGGCTGAGCAAGAACTGGAGCTGTTGTGAGATGTTTCACCAGAGTTTTAGTTGCGGCTTCACATGCCGCATTCCACATGTATTTAATGCCTTTCTTCAGCAGCTCCGTCATTGGTTTAGCAATTTTTGAGAAGCTCGGAATGAACCTCCGATAATACCCCACTAAACCTATGAAACTTCGGACCTCGTGGACTGACTTGGGAGATTCCCACTTCAGTACTTGTTCAATTTGCTGGGGTCCACGGCAATGCCTTCTGCTGAAATAATATGGCCTAGGAAAGGCACTTGATCAATCCAGATCTCGCACTTGCTGAACTTGGCATATAATTTGTGATCCCTCAACCGTTGTAGCATGATACGCAAATGTTCAGCGTGCTCTTCTTCAGATTTGGAGTAAACCAATATGTCGTCGATGAATACCACAACGAACTTATCTAACTCCGGCATGAACACCGAATTCATCAAGTACATGAAGTGTGCCGGAGCGTTGGTTAACCCAAATGACATGACAAGGTACTTATAGAGTCCGTATCTCGTCAAGAAAGCGGTCTTTGGTATGTCCTCCGGTCGGATCTTGATTTGATGATAGTCCGACCGAAGATCCATCTTCGAGAATACCTTTGCACCCACAAGTTGATCGAACAAGATGTCAATGCGGGGCAAAGGATACTTGTTCTTTATCGTGACAGCATTTAGAGGACGATAACTAACACATAGCCGCAGCGTTTCGTCCTTCTTCTTAACGAACAGCGCAGAGCAACCCCAAGGTGAAGAACTTCGTCATATGAAACCCTTGCTCATAAGTTAATTTAGTTGCTCCTTCAACTCCGCTAGCTCGTTAGGTGCCATCTTGTAAGGACTTTGTGAGATAGGTATTGTACCCGGCGCCAGTTCAATCTTGAACTTGACGTCCCGTTCGGGCGGCATGCCCGGTAAATCATCGGAAAATACATCAGGATAATCACGTACCACCGGAATATCTTCAAGCTTAAGCACTTACATGTGGTAGGCCTATACCATATCTGGGTCTTCGCTGTCTAAAAACAGCGTGTGCTGTCCGTGAATCGGTGAGTCAATCTGGACAGTCCGGTTACCGATATTGAGAACGGCACCATGACGATTTAACCAAGACATCCCCGATATTATGTATATCTTCTGCCTATCCAACATAATCAGCGATGTTGGGTATATTTTTCCGCCCAAACACAAAGCTGCTCGGGACACAATCTGATTAGCAGAGATATTTCCTCCCGGTGAACGTATAAGATAACTCGTTGTGGGAGTATTGGTGGATAATTGGTGCTGATCAATGCATGATTTGCTGATAAAATTGTGGGTTGTACTGGAATCAAAAAGTACAAGCACGTGCACATCTTTGAGAGTAAACATGCCTGCTAACACCGGTGCTCCCTCCGGGACATCCTCAATAGCAAGATGTTGCACACTCCCGGATTGCAATGCTGTTATATTGACTTGAACAGGTGGTGGCATACCACCTGATGACGATGGTTGTCTACTGTTCAACAACTTCTCCCGGCATTCCTGCCTAAAATACCCAGAACGGTGGCAATAAGAACACGGAGGTTTCCCCGGTTCTTCGTTGACTTTTGGTTGAGAAGTTGATGTACTTGGCTACACAATGATGCAACAGGTGTCATTCGTTGCTGTGGCAAAGGTGTTGCTTCAAGACATGGTTCTTGAGCAGGAAATCTGTACGGAGTTGATCTTAATGGTGCTTGCCATATTTCATCGGATGGTGTGTGATACACCACACGGTATTTACAAGGAACAACTGGTGTGTTATCTTGCACATCATCCCGGTCCCTCTTCTATGCTTGACACTCAAGCGTCGCTTGTTCTTGCAGCAGAGCAGCACTGATCAACTCGGTGTAATTGCCTTGATTGAACAAAGCTAACTTATCTTTTAATACGGCACTCAGGCCATAGAAAAAGTAGTCACACCTTGCAGCTTCGCTCGTCGCATAAGCAGGAGCATATTGTGCCAAAAGGTTGAACCGTTTGATATAATCAAGAACACTCATGTCCCCCTGCTTCAAGTTCCTAAATTCTTGCTGCTGGGCCTTGATGAAACCCATAGGAATGTGACGAGCACGGAATGCTTCACGAAATTCCATCCATTCCACTTGATGGCCTTCCGGAACGGTGGCGAGATAAGCAAACCACCAATTTCCGGCGTCTCCATGGAGCTGTTGAGCTGCAAACAAAGTCCTCTGGTATTCATCGCACTCAAACACTCCAAACTTGCACTCCATAATCCGAAGCCACTGATCAGCTTCCACGGGTTCATTAGCTTCTGTGAAAATTGGCGGTTGAGTCGCCAAGAAGTCCAAATAGGCGTTCCGAGGTGGAACGACCTGTTGCGTTTGTTGGAGTAAGCCCTGTTGTACCAAGGCTTGGAGTCGTGACGTAGGTTAATATATGAAATGTGATGATTCGATATTGCTGTTATGATATAATTGTATTGCTACATGTGTGCCACCCAATACTGCTCACTAAATTCCATATTCATGAACTGTTAACTTGTGGCTAAAAGATGAAGTAAGGATGAACTTGTAGGCGTGTCTATTTGCTGAAATTTACCATCCCATGATCGTTGTACACTACATGTAGAGGTTTATGCCAAGGTGAGTCGGTTAAGTCTTGTTGAGCCATCATGCTCATGGTTGCTGCTTAAGTGTTTTTCAGGTGAGGAGCCAATCACGAACTCGGGTTACGAGTCCACTGGCGAGGGTTACCCTCCGTCAGGGACCACGGCTGAGTGGGAGCCATACACATCGCGCTGAGCAGAGGAGTGCAGCTAGTGTGGGTGGCCCTAGGTCTGGGCAACCGACTTTTTCTAGGTAGACGGGTGTGAGTTGTACAAATTTAACATCCGCTGTGTAATATAAACACTAGCTTGTAACTGAGTAGTGTACTTCTTTGTAAAGTTCAGTTGGTTTTCTATGTAATACAACGTATCCTTATGATATGTCACATCGTGCGGCACCACCCTCTGCGATCCTGGATGAGCGGATTCCGGTCCGCCACAGTTTAGAGGGTAGGTTGGGAGCCCGAGCTGTAAATCGGCTGGCGGCACTGCAGATGCGCGTGCAGAGACCTCTTGCTCTGGACGATAGTACCGGTTCAATATTTTGCTGACGGGTGAAAGGTGGTTGCGTACGACGTCCGTGATGGTTGCTGTAGGCAACATCGAGTACGGGCATACGTGACGGGTTATTCGGGTAACCCTGCAGGTGTAAATCGATTATAATCACCGTCCCTCACGGTCAGTGAGTACCACTTGTTCACTGTACCGTGACATAGAAAGAACAGGCTAGATACATGTTAAAAGTTTTCTGATATGAAAGATATACTTTGCTTGTTAATGTCTTGTTGTAGTTTAGAGCTAATTAAAGTTCTTCTCAACCATGGGCAAAGTACATGAGAGAAATGCGTTTCTTGTTTGATTGCGTCTCTCTCATGTGCCTTAGCGTAAGGTTCTCCACCACCTGCTGCTAAAACATTGAAAGTAAGGTTCAACTAATCAGGTGAGTCCTTTGCAACTTATTTTACCTCATGTACCCAAAAACCATTCATGTAGAAGTTTCATGTATAGGGGAGACGGGTCAGACTTGCTGAGCCATCGTGCTCACTGCTTGTGTTTGAAGCTTTTGCAGGGGTTTATGAGGAAGGGACTCCCGAGGAGGAGACGGAACCCCAGGAGGGGAACCCCGTCGAGTGGGAGTCATGCACGCCGCCGTGTTAGTGTGTGTGCGTGCTAGCGGGGACACGTTCATGGGCTGAACGTGAACTCAATGCATAGTCTACACCCGTGTGTGTGGACTGGACTATTTTGTTGTGAAATGTTCATAAATTGGTTTATGTAATAAAACTTTGCTTCCGCCTTGTATACTTGACATGTGTTATCCGGTGTTGTGCAACGTAGCACCCCTCAGCGTGATTCTGGCTCGACAAGGCCAATGGGGTCGTGTCACACTGATGCTCTACGGCCTTTTTCTCAATCGTTTGGGGTGCTAGGAAGGCCGGCCGACACGGCCGAAGTTCTTCCGAAGCCGCCACTCGTCACCGACCGTGTTCCGGTGATTGTCATGACGAGCTGAGCCCAGCATCGTGTTCCCCGGATGGATTTAGGAAGAGGCAGCGAAAATCTTGGAGTTTGGCGCACGGCAGAAGCCCTCCGGCGAGCACTCCGGCGAGGGGGGTGGCGGCGGAGCGCGGCAGGCCGGAGGTAGACGAAGCCCCCGGTCCCACGTGTCAGCGGCCGATATTTTAAAACCGGGATTTACTGTGGCACCGGATCGGGTGCGGCTGCGCACGAAAGATTCCGTAGCCCCTTGTGTCGACCGCTGAGAAGTTGACACGTAGCCCCGGTCCCACGCGCAGTGATTTAAACATTTCCCCGATTTTCAGATTTAGTTCAAACTTCAAACCCACATAACTTTGTCTAGGAAACTCCATATCGAGTGAAACAAATTTTGTTGGATTCAGCTCTCTGAGTACTTTCCAACAGATCAAGTTTCACTTCATGAAAACCCTTAATTCTCCATAATTAATTTTCAAAGTTTAAATTGTTTAGAATTTTAACTGGAGAACCCTTTGGAGGAAAAATCTAAAATTTTGCTGGGATGTTCAGCAAAATATCCCAGAGCTGCCATAAAAATTTCAGATCCATTTGAGCTCATTTGATCCACCTAATTGTGTGATTAATAAAACTGTTCCAGAGAAAATAGAAAATGTCCAGAAATATTTTCAGAATTTCTCTGAAATTGTTTAGCTCATATCTTTAGCTAGGAACCTTCAACCTAAGTGAGACCAACTCTATTAGAACCCTCTGAAAATCTAGTTTTCAGAAAATCATGGCTTGCTCCATGAAAATCCCTAGAACACCCTAGGAGCCCCAATTAAGGCCAAGTACATAATTATTTGTGGAGGGCTCAAATGAGCTGGCTGCAAATGAAACTTGTCCAAGTCTCTGTTTAGGTTGTATCCAAACCATGGTAAAAATTTCAGAGTCATTGGGTCTGTCTAGTAAGACTTACAGTCTACATAAGTTTTAACTTCAATTCAAAGGCATATAATTTGACACATATTTATTTTTATCACATGTAGTCGCTAAGGTTGAGGAGGAACCCGTAGTCTTAGACTTCGTCACTCTGGAAGAACAGCTAGCCTATGACCAAGAGCAGCAAGGCAAGCTCCGGTTTGCATTAACCCTTTTTACAAATGTTTACTGTTTTGAGAACTTACTTTGAGCATCCACTTAATTCTTGCATTAGAGTCTTGATTGAAACCAAAATAAATAGCCAAGAAACCCTGGGTTGGGATTAGGTTTGAAAACCTTGTTAGCTACTGCAATGCTAAGATAGTGTAGGATTTGGTACAAGTCGAGTAGTTGGAACTGCTCGCGAGAATAGGCTAGAGGCACATCGCTCGGGTAAAGATAGCAAATGAAACACGTGGCAATAAAAATGAGACCGAGCGGAGGGTAAGGGCAGCAGGGCTTTGGGGCCTGGGTGCCATAGCTCCCCTTGTGTCGATTGAGGACCGAGCCATGTGCGGGCCTGTTGAACAAGCTAGAACAGTACCGAAGACCTACTGGCAATATGGGAACCGGGAAACCGATGTAACTAGGGTAGCTGGGTATTGAGGCATTGCCTGTCATTCAGAGGGTAGGTTGAGAGCTTGAGGTGTAAATCGGCTGGTGGCACTGCGGATGCGCGCGCAGAGACCTCTTGCTCGGGATGATAGGACCGGTTCAATATTTGGCTGACGGGTGAAAGGTGGTTGCGTACGACGTCCGTGATGGTTGCTGTAGGCAACATCGAGTACATGCGTATGTGACTGGTTATTCGTGTAACCCTGCAGGTGTAAATCGATTATAATCGCCGTCCCTCATGGTCAGTGAGTACCACTTGTTCACTGTACCATGACATAGAAAGAACAGGCTAGATACATGTTAAAAGTTTGCTGATTTGAAAGATATACCTTGCTTGTTAATGTCTTGTTGTAGTCTAGAGATAATTAAAGTTCTTTTCAACTTTTGGCAAAATACATGAGAGAAATGCATTTCTTGTTTGATTGCGGCTCTCACATGTGCCTTAGCGTACGGTTTTCCACAACCTGCTGCTAAAAACTTGAAAGTAAGGTTCAAATAATTAGGCGAGTCATTGGCAAATTATTTACCTCATGTACCCTATACTCTTCATGTTGAAGTTTCATGTATAGGAGAGACGGGTCAGTCTTGCTGAGCCATCGTGCTCACTGCTCACGGGCTGAACGTGAACTCGATGCGTAGTCTATGCCCGTGAGTGTAGACGGAACATATTTTGTTGTACAAATGTTCATAAACCTGTTTATGTAATAAAACTTTGCTTCCGCTTTGTATATTTCGTGTGTGTTATCCGGTGCTGTGCAACGCAGCACCCCTCAGCGTGATCCTGGCTCAACGAGGCTGTTGGGCCGCGTCAGAAGTTGGCTGTGTTCAACAAACGCAATTACACCGACATGGTCGATGCGGCTCTCGTACAAGAAAAACCGACACTCGAGGGGCAATCACAGAAAAGAAAAATGAGTGAGATCGAGCAGGCCAGCACAAGTTACGTGCCTCAAAAGTACTGTTTGGTGTACCGAACGCCATCCGGTAAAATATAGAGGCCACCTGTACAATCAACTCCTCAGAGGTTGATTGCTGGTCAAGTACCACAACTTGCACCACCTCCACAGCAGCAGCATCAGATGGTGGTTTGTGCTCCATCGCTGCAGCCATGTGTACCTAGCATCCAACGTAAGTAAATGAAGAACCGGAGAGATATCCGTGTTTCATGCCATTATGCTAGGTATTGTCCGGAGGGAATTCAAGGCTGCAGGTCATCATATTTCCAATATTCAGACCCGTACCAATATCTGCAGAAGAGAGGGCAGACAAGGGGCAGCATTCACTATACAGTGATTGATGATGTTCCGGAAGGAGAAGTCGCGTTAGCAGGGATGTTTCTCTGAATCAGCTACCGGTTTTGATTCTCTTTGATTCCGGCGCCACTCATAACTTTATTAGCCAATCTTTTGTGGCTCAACATCAGCTCGAAACCACTTTTACAAAGAGCCAATACCTCATATCTTCGTCCGGTGGCAGCAGTACCACAAGTGAGGTTGTCTCCCGAGCATCTCTTTGTTTGGGGGGTAGAATATACCCCACAACTCTCATTATTCTTGAGGGTTTGAAGATCAACGTCATTTTGGTGATGTCGTGGTTGAATTACCACAAAGCGGTTCTTAACATCAGCTCTAGGACCGTTAAGCTCAACTCCCCACAGCACGATCTTCATATATTATTTCTGGGTGCCAGTCGGCAGCAGATTGCAACATTGAACCACACGGAGAATGTGAAGATAGAGGACACTCCGGTCGTACTTGAATATCCAGATGTATTTCCCGATGATTTATCGGGCATGCCACCCGAACGGGACGTCGAGTTCAAGATTGAACTTGCGCCGGGAACAACACCGATTTCACGAAGGCCGTACAAGATGGCACCCAATGAACTGGTAGAATTGAAGACACAGCTGAATGACCTAATGAGCAAGGGATTCATACGACCGAGTTCGTCAATTTGGGGTTGTTAAGCGTTGTTTGTCAAGAAGAAGGACGAAACACTACGGCTTTGTGTTGATTATCGTCCTCTTAATGCCATGACCATCATAAACAAGTATCCACTACCTCACATTGATATGCTCTTCAATCAATTAGTGGGTGCTAAAGTATTCTTGAAGATGGATCTTAGGTCCGGATATCATCATATTAAAATCTGAGCAGAATATGTTCCAAAGACGGCATTCTCGACGAGATACGGGCTATACGAGTATCTCGTTTTGTCTTTTGGGTTGACCAACGCCCCGGCACACTTTATGTACCTTATGAATTAAGTGTTCATGCCAGAGTTGGATAAATCCGCCGTGTTCTTCATCGTCGATATCTTGGTGTACTCCTAGTCAGAGGAAGAACATGCTGAGCATCTGCATATTATGCTACAAAGATTGCGAGATCACAAGCTCTATGCAAAATTCAGCAAATGTGAATTCTGGATTAATCAAGTACCTTTTCTCGGACACAATATTTCAGTGGAGGGCATCGCTGTGGTGTAAAAGCCCAAGAAGTCACTTGCGAAAAGGTTCATCATCCTCACCACACCACAGCTAACATAGTGGTTAGCTCATGAACATTTGTGAAGAGCAAGTGAACACAATCAAGAGGGTGATTAGAGGAAAAGCCATAACTTCAAAAAGTAGGAGTCATACACATAAACATGAGAGGTTGAGCTCACCCCTAGACCTTAAATATTCTTGGGAAGGCTCAGGCCAAGTTTCATGCAAATCCAAGCCTTTTTGAGGCATTTTTGGAGATATTTGTAAAAGGGCTATTTGAATGCAAATTCAAATTTTAACTAGTTTTCAGCACTTGAATTCAAAAGTTGACTCCATATTCAAACTGAGCACATTTTTCTGAGTTAGCCCCCAATTTTCATCCCCATTGGAGTTCATCTTGTCGGGAGCTAAATTTGCATTAATTGAAAACTGAATTTGAATTTCAAATTCAAATGTGCAGCAGATTTAACCAAACCAATTTCAAAGTGATGAAATCAAATTCAAACCATGACTTTGAGGCTAAGTCTCTCATTCAATTGTGAGTAGCTGAGATCTTTTCCGCGAAAACGAAAATTGAAGAAAAGAGGAGAGGATTAGAGGGGAGGGGGACCCACTGGTCAGTAGACTTTCAACTGAAGTCTACTTGGCTGCGCTCGGGCAACAGCGCTCCAGCTCCCGACGCCAGCGCCCGACCGCCTCAGCACCAGGCCACCTCCTGCTCATGGGGGGGGGGGGGAATCGGTGACCGAAGGTATAAGACGTCTAGCCCTGCCGTGCCCCGTTTCTTCCCTCACGCGGCTCATCTTCTCCCCCACAACCGAAGCAAACTCGCTCCGAACTCGACTCTCCCTGCTCACCGGTGTCCGGGCGACACAAGGCTCGTGGTGCCCGACGATCAACACAAGAAACCACCACCCTATGGTGCTTGTCATGCTAGTCCAAACCGCTCGTTGTTTCATGCGTTGTCGTGGGAGAATTTCCCTGGCGAACTTTTGCTGTTCATAGAACCGAGCCGCTCCAAAATCCAAAATTCGTGGGGATTAGCTCACCACAGCGTATGCAAAGCTATACACGTGTTCTAAACCTTCCCATGGCCATCTAGGATCAAAGACCATCAGAAACCATCGAGTTTTGGCGCTGCTATTCGAGTTTTTTGAGTATCCTCCGTTTTAGCCCTAGGTCGACGGAGAGGTCCTAGCTCCGGCCGTTTCCATAGCAAACCGAGTTCATTTTCGTGCTCAGCATGCCAGCGCGGAGCTGTAGGAGCAAACCGTTCCAAAAATTGGGCCCTGGGTAGCTCGGGCGACATCGCCGGAGTGGGGGTCGCCGCTGTCATCGTCGCGATCGTGGTTTCGGCCATCACCGAGCTTCGGGGAGTGCACCAACATGTTGACCAAGCAAAGTTGGGCACAGGCGGCGAAATCCGTCAAAGGTCGTTTGGTAAAATGGCCGGCGGCGAGCTCTCCGGTGAAACGCCACCGCGGGGATCGCGGGTTGTCACGGGGAAGACGAAGGTGGGGCGGGTATCGCGGATCCTTGAGTCACAGGAAAAATGTCAGATCCATCCATGTTCATTTAGTCCCCCTAATGGTGTGATTAAGTGAACTGCCCTGAGAAAATATAAAAATGTACAGAAACATTTTTCAGATTTTCTCAAATCTTGTTTAGGGCATAACTTCATCTAGGATTCTTCAAATGACATGAAACCAATTCAAATAGAACCATCTCAAATTCTAGTTTCCAGAAAGTAATGGGTTGAACCATGAAAATCCCTGGAAATCCTTAGAGACTCTAAGAATGACCAAATAGGCTTTTATTTGTACAGAGCTCAAATGAACATTGTTTCAAATGAAACTTGGTCAAGACTCTGGTTAGGACCCTACCAAGCCACCATAAAAATTTCAGAGCCAAAGGGGAGGGCTAGCTAGAGTTACGGTCTTTACATATTCACTTTAACACATTGCATTTAAATTGACATATAGTATATTGCTTACGTGTAGTCGCTGAAGGCGAGGAAACCCCAGAAGTGCTGGACTTTCTCCTTCCGGAAGAAGCCCTAACCACTGACCAGCAGCAACAAGGCAAGCCCGGTTTGCATTAACAAATTTTATAAAGTTTTGCTTTATGTATACTTAGCATGAGTTGTGTTTGTGCATTAGGTGTAGAATGGATGAAACGCAAGTGCATAACCAGATTTTTCCTACAAGAGTGAGGGTAGTGTCTAAGTCCTCGAGTAGTCAGGCTGTTCTTAATGTTCATAGAACTTTGGTACAAGTCGATTTGTTGGAATCTACTCGCGAGTATAGGTGTCGGGACACACGGGATTGGTTCGAGTGATGTGAGATCACTTTAGTAAGAAAATGAGACTGGGCAGGGGCTAGACCGCAGCAAGAGGAAGTCTTGTGGGCGCAGCCCTGTCCGTGGCATGACTACCATGTCTTCATGTTGCTAGCGAGAGGAGTCCGCGGGATGGACCTCTTCTCGGGTGCTCACTAGTTATTCGACGTGAGCTGTTTATAGACTTCCGCTGTAGCTATTTTATGTAAATTATTTACAAAGAACATTTGTAAGATTCCGCTTTTGATTTTTGTAATACAGTGTTCCTTATATGTGTGCTGTTGGGTGCCGCATAACACGGCACCACCCAATGCGATTCCCGGGCGAGGTGCCCCGTCCCCGTGACTGAACGGGCGTCATTGGGGTCCCGTCAGCGTGGTATCAGAGCCGCATTGGTAATAGCACAGGGAATAAGGATCGTATTACGACAAAAACTTAGGATACGGTCAGAAAACGGTATTAGGCCAACATAAGGACTATAGTAGTATAGTTACTTAAAGTGGCATGACTAACATATGTGTTATACTTCTGAATTTTGATTATGTAACGACGCACCTACATTCAGGAAAGAATGGTAAGGAACGCCAATGAAAGCGGTTCAATTTCGGTTAGCTCCCCTGACGAGGAAAGTGGTTCAGGGATAGGTCTCACAGCTTGGTGTGAGACGTCAATATGAAACTCTTGGACTCTTCATGTTCCTGAGTTCATATGAAACGCTGATCCCTATCGTGCATTAGGCAAGCAAGTGGAGTGTAAGGGCCTAAGTTTTTGACACATACTCAGAGTGTTCATCACCACACACACTTCATTTGAAGAAACTTGATGAACACATTTGGAGCAAGTAACCACCATAAACACGATCATTAGAGAATAAACTCACAAAAATGCAAAAGTGGTATTTCCCACATGCATCATATAGGGGCTGGGCATATGAAAAACTCCTACACCTTGCTAGGAATGTCCATGCCAAGTTTCACCCAAATTCAAAACCTTTTTGAAGTCCTTTTGGGTATAGCTAGAAAGAGTGTGGTTTGAACTCAAATTCAAATTCAAACTATCTCCATCCGATGAATTTAAAAGAGGGAGGCATATTATTACTCAGCACATTTTTGTGAGCTCACACACAAATTTTCACTCCATTTGGAGTTGATCTTGACATGAGCTAGGTTTAGCAAATTCAAACTTTGTTTGAATTTTAAACTGCATATGTGCTGAAATATAATCAAACAAAAACCAATTTGAATCCTATCCCGTTAAAATGGCCCAGGGGTAGATAATTCAAATGATTGAGGTTAATTTGGTCTCTACTGTTTAGAGCAGTGGGGAAAAGTTAATTTCAGAGGTTAAAACCCAGGTGGGACCCACATGTCAGCCACTGAAGCAAGTTCAACCGACTGAGGGACAGAACCTCGGTTCTTGGGTTGCAGCCGAGCGCACCACCGAGAGGCTGGCTGGAGCCAGCTCCTGCTGCGTTTCCCCGCGATAGGAGACTAGCTGCCCGGCTCCTTATCCCTCCCCGGCGTGCTCCTGTTAAATATCCCCCGAGCCCACGGTGAGTTCAGTCAGTTTCGCACCGAGCTCCACCACAGATCAGCCGCCCTCTCGGTTCCGCTTGTGAGCCGGACGATCGCTCGCGAACACGAAGTTCTCTGTAGCAAAACAGCATCGTGAGCTCGTGAGCAACATCCTAGACGCTGTGTTGTCCAGTGAGCAGGCGCCCTCGAGCTCAGCCGGACGTTTTCCCGGTGAACTGAACGTTGCCGCCCTTCGGGCTCTCGTGGACAGCTCGGTACAGCCGTCGTTGCACCCACTTCTCTACACAAGAATGGTGCGTCACTGCATGTATATGGTGTCGCCGAAAGCCGTTTGGGATATGATCTAACATCGGTTGAGAATTTCCAAGTTTACCAAAAGCCAGTTCATATGAGCCGAGCTCACCTCCGATTGAAATTCGGACTCCACACCCTATTGTTGGTCAAGCCCGTTGTCTAGTAGGTTCTACACATGCTAGTACACACACTCAAGAAGGAATCAAGGAAAACCGTTGAGAATCATCCAAGATATGGCCGTTTTCCTCGCCGCCGTTGCAAAGTACCTCGGCTCACCGTCGAGGGTATGGTTGCCGGCGTTTCTAGCTTCCACAAAGCCTTGGTTCATGTTACTCGTGCTCCACTGATGCTCCCCGACCAATATCCGATCGATTTGGTGCACGGTGGGGTGAAACCGACCTCGCCGAAACCCTAGCCGGTGCTGTCACCCGTGCGCGCAGGTTTCCGGCCATCGCCGGTGGCCGGCGAGCTCACAGCTGAGTTCAGGAGGTCGGAAAAGGGGGAGGCGGCGAGTTTCGGGTCGGGAGGTGGCCGGGAACTCGGTTCCGGCGAGTCTCGCCGGAGACCGCCGCCGCCGGGTATTTGGCGCGAGGAGGAAGACGAAGCACTGTTTGTGGGGTCCACAGGCAGAAGTTTAAACTTTTCCTCGATTTTCAGTTTTAGTTCAAACTTCAAACCCATATAACTTTGGCTAGGGAACTCCAAATCGAGTGAACCAAATTTTTTGGATTCAGCTCTCTGAGTACTTTCCAGAAAATCAAGTTTCACTTCATTAAAATCTTTATTTCTCCAGAATTAATTCTCTAAATTTAAAATGTTTAGAATTTTAACTGGAGAACCCTTTGGAGGAAAATTCTGAAATTTTGCTGGGATGTTCACCAAACTATCCCTGAGCTACCATAAAAATTTCAGATCCATTTGAGCTAATTTGATCCACCTAATGGTGTGATTGATAAAACTGTTCCAGAGAAAATAGAAAATGTCCAGAAACATTTTCAGAATTTCTCTAAAATTGTTTAGCTCATATCTTTAGCTAGAAATCTTCAAATTAAGTGAATCTAACTCCATTAGAACCTTGTGAAAATCTAGTTTTCAGAAATTCATGGCTTTCTCCATGAAAACCTCTAGAACACCTTAGGAGCTCCAATTAAGGTCAAGTACATAATTATTTGTGGAGAGCTCAAATGAGCTTTGCTACAAATGAAACTTGGCCAAGTCTCTGTTTAGGTTGTAACCAAACCACAATAAAAATTTCAGAGCCATTGGGTCTGTCTAGTGAGACTTATAATCTTCACAAGTTTAAATTCAATTTCAAATGCATTTAAATTAATACATATACATGTTATCTCATGTAGTCGCTAAGGTCGAGGAGGAACCCGAAGTCTTAGACTTCGTCACTCTGGAAGAGCAGCTAGCCTTCGACCAAGAGCTGCAAGGCAAGCTCTGGTTTGCATTAACCCTTTTACAAATTTTTACTGTTTTGAAAACTTACTTTGAGTACCATTACTGCTTGCATTAGAGTCTTGTTTGAAAACCCAAATGCATAGCCAAGAAAACCATGGGTTGGGATTAGGATTGAAAACCCCATGTAGCTACTGCAATGCTAAGGTAGTATAGGATTCGGTACAAGTCGAGTAGTTGGAACTACTCGCGAGGATAGGCTAGAGGCACTCGACTCGGGTAGAGATAGCAAATGAAACACATGGCAAGAAAAAATGAGACCGAGCGGAGAGTAAGAGCAACGGGACTTTGGGGCCTGGGTGCTATAGCTCCACTTGTGTCGTGTAAAAGCCCAAGAAAAGGGACTTGCAAAAAAGGTTTTTTCATCACCTCACAACACCACAGCTTTTGTTGTGGATATCTTGTGAAGACTTATGAATAGCAAGTAACCTCCATCAAGAGGGTGATTAGAGGGGAAAGCCCTAACTTTCACAAAGTAGGATTTCTACACATGAACATGAGAGGTTGAGCTCACCCCTAGAACTTAAATAGTCTTGGGAAGGTTAAGGCCAAATTTCATGCAAATCCAACACTTTTTGAGGCACTTTTGGGGGCATTTGAAAAAGAGGTCAATTTGAGTGTAAATTCAAATTGAAGCAACATTCATCACTTGGATTCAAAAGTTGGCTTCTTATTCAAACTCAGCATATTTTTCTGAGTTAGTCGACAAATTTTCATCCCCATTGGAGTTCATCTTGTTGGGAGCAAAATTTGCAATAATTCAAAACTGAATTTGAATTTCAGTTTAAATGTGAAGCAAATTTGGCCAAACAAATTTCAAATTTGAGAATCCAAATTCAGACTGTGACTTGGTGGAAAAGTCTATCATTCAATGTTTAGTGGCTGGGATATTTGCAGCAGAAGGGAGAGAAAGAATTAAAGGGGAGAAGAGGGCCCACTGGTCAGCAGACTTAACACAGAAGCATCCTCAGCCGATTTTCTCTCGACCGAGTACGCGCGCCAGCCAGCCATGGCGTCGGCACCCGACCGCCTCAGCCGGCCAGCTCCTGCTTCGGCGTGGGAGGTGGCACAGCAGGTGTAGCGCCCTCCACCGCCCTCAGTGGCCTATAAAAGGCACGAAACCGTCGGCGAGCTCCTGTTTTCGCGAACATCAGCAACCAGCCTCCTAATCGCCCGAGTTCTAATCGCTCGCCACCCGAGCTGTGATCATCCTCCGCCCGCCACGTCCATAAGAAAGTGGAGCGCTAGTGTAGGATCGAAGTACACGTGTAAAGCTACCAGAGGGGGGTGAATGGTAGATAAAAACTTTTCAGCGGAAGCAACAAAACACCCCTCAGCAGAAAACCGATCTGTTAAAGAAACCGTGTGTGCGACTAATCTAAACGTGTTCAACTGTGACAAAACTAGTATAGACTGTAGAGAATGAAGTCACGAAGAAGTCACAACAAGAATCATGAAAATCCGTTGAGAGAAACTCATGTTACGATCGAAAGATCGAACAAAGGTCAATCTGTCCTACGCGAGAAAAACAGTTCTGGAATACTGCAAAGAAATTCGTGTAGATCAGAAACCACAGATTCAATGACCGTGAAATTTTCACACATGATATATAATAAATATGTGAAGACAACCCAAAAAGAATCACATCAATTGGATCTGTAAAACTCGAGTTATGATAAAACCACCGAAGCAAGGTAGTGCTGAACAGAAACTCGACGAGAAAAACTTGTCTGAAACAAGTCGGACGAACAAGGCACAAAAGTTCCTTTAGAATACGAATTTTATTTATCAAAACACAAGAGGAACATCCCCAAAGTCATGCTCTACACGAGCCTTGGCCTCCATTGCTTATATAACCAGCTCTATGGCAAATTCAATTCAAACTAGGACTCCTACTCCTACCTGGATTCAAACTGTAACTTTAAAATACTGCTTAGGACTCTTCTATACGCAGATAGAAGCAATCTTAAGACTTCCAAACAACTTAGGAACGTATCCCACATTTCTAAAATAACTCAAATTCGTGACCCACCTGAAATCCTATCATAACCAACTCAAAACTTTCCATATTTGAGTCAAACATGACTCAGCCGCAGCCTAAGTCCATAACCTAGTCGGTTGGACCTTTCCGACCAATTCTTTACGTCCACATCTCTTCATCACGCCTTGGAACCATGCAGCCACGTCCATGCACTCCTTGCACACGTGTAAACATCTTCCAACAACGTCCAATATACATTCATATGCATTGTTCTTGATTCAAACATACTACGCAACCTTCCGATCAACTCAACCACGATTCCTCCTGAACTTGGTTGTTGAACCTTATCTTCTCCCTAATACTAGTTCAATAGATCCCGTCACCAGCCATGTCTTGAACTTAAGCAACACCTGCACATGAATAAACAACCAATACTTCCGAGCACAAGTCCTCGACTTGACTCTCGTTAGTTCCGAAACTACAATCATCTTACGTGAGCACCTCACATAAGCATGTTGTAAACCATAGCAAAATGATATCAGCCATAACCATCAAAACACACCAAAAACTGAGTAAAATAATACTAAGCAAACTTTCCATAAGAGTAAAGCAAGTTTCTGTAACACCCCAAAAATTTTGATTCAAAAACCTTAAATCATGTTAAGAGGGGAATTTAAAAATTTTTGGACGTGTTGCATGTTTTGCAAAAATTCAAATTCAAACTGGAATTCAAATTAAACTCAAATCAGAAAAGAAATGGAAAAAGAAAAAGAGAAAACAGAAAAAAACCGGCCAGTGGGCCGAAACCCACCAGCCGGCCCATCTTACCCCGCGCCAGCCCGCAGCCGCGCGCCCGCGTTTTCTCACGCTGACAGGCGGGACCCACCCGGGCTTCGTCTTCCACTTCGCGCCGCGCCGGACTCTCTCTCACCGAATCCAAACCGATCGGAACTGCTGCGGATCACAGCCGAATTTCGCTCGAGGAGGAAACGGACATGATCTAAACCACCCCGCCGCCCTCTCCCGTCTATAAAAACCCCGGCCCCGTTCTGTTTTTCCCACGCGATCGCCGATTTTTACTCCGGTGAGAACCGAGACTTCTCCGGTGAATTCCGGCCGATCTAAGCTCGGAAACTCCGATCTAACTCGCTGGTCTTGATCCACCGCCTCCGGGGAACCTTGCAGGTGCAGAAAACTCGGTGACTTGCGGTGTAAACACAGCGCCGACGAACTTCGCCGTGGTTTTGCCTCGGACCTCGCCGCCGATCACCTTCCAGGACCTCCGAGCTCAAGAAAACCCCCGAGGTGAGATCCCCGACCTCCCCTCTACCGATCTATGCCATAAGATCACAGTTCTAGGCAGAATTCTCGAGGATCCGAAAGTTTCCAGCGAGATCGCCGCTTCCCGCCGCCGTGCGCCGCCGGCAGCACCGCCCGCGCTCGATCAGAGCGACGTGGCCGCTTGTGCGCCGTTTATTTTAAATCGCACGGTAGGGTTTAAACCTCCGCGTACCAGTTCGATGTTATAATCTCGGCCGTCGGTTTAAAATCGGACGGTCCACGTCAGCCCCGCGTTATAAAGACTGGAAATCTTACGTGCTACCCCCTAGGGTTCTCGGGAAATAAGAACTAGCCCCGGAAACTTCTGATCTAGCCCCTGGAACTTCAGAAAATCATGTAAATTCATTTAAAAATTAGTTTTAGCCCCTGGACTTAATAAAAAATAGGAAAAACTCCTCTGATAAGTGTAGCTATACCCCTGGAAATTCTGAAAATAATATTATAGACCCTGTAGTGGGGTGAGTTTACCTTTTAGCCCTGTTTAGTATTTAATTTAGGAAATTGAATATTGGCTAGTGTTTAAAAATTAAAAAGTGAGACAAACATATTGTCAAAATTAAATTAAAGACTTTCTCAGTATTTAGGAAACTTTGGAGTGAGATAAAAACATATTTTGGGCTGAATTGAATCTGTTTAATTTATTATTCACATTTAGGGACACATTTTTAAGTAAAGAATAGTTCTAGAAAATAGGGAAAATAATTGTGAAATATTTTATATCAGAGGCAAAGGTCAAAATATGTTATTAAATTATTTAGGACCAGAACCTATTCTGTTTAGATGATGTGTCTTACTATTTTCATAATAAAGACACATTTATGCATAAGAAAATAAATCTGAAAATATAGCAACTAGTAAATGATAAATGGAGTTTCTAAAATCCAAAGAGTTCAGTTTAGGGTTGGTAGAAATTATGAAGACACATATGGAGAAGGAAAATACCTTTCATGCTTATTTGGTAGTAAAAAGGTGTAGTAGTTGAATATAAGGAATTTATTTAAATTGGAAACTCATATATATAGTATGTAAGTATAAATGTGAACACAAAAGTAGGAATCATATACACATGATTAAAAGTGCATGCAAGCCACAAATCAACACACATAGAGTAACCACAACACACATAATGGTGAATGACTTTCATAAATATGAATGTGTGGTTTGTATGAAGTGGAAGTGTGAACTATGTCTTATGATTGTTGTTTTTCTTTTGCTATGTGTGATGGTATGATGTAGAACCTGCTCAAGAGCAAGTTATTCCTTTCCAATACCAGGACTACCCATTTCAAGAGCAGCAAGAAGGAGGCAAGTGTCCTTGACCACTTTGATCCTATGCTAGGATGTGTAGATAGAATTATTTGCATTGTCAAGTTAAATATGAAACCCATGCTAGGAAGTTTCCCTAGAATTGCATCACCTTGTTTCCTTGTAGCTTGGGTTGGGATTTATTTTGTCATGTCATTTATTATTATGCATATGCTTAGCCATGCTTAGAATGGGATATTTGGGATATGAGATCATCAATTTATTTTTACCATACTCTTGAATGAGATATTATGAGTTATGTAGAGGTAGGGATCAAGGCAAGTTGGATGTTTTGGTTGTGTGCTGGGTGCACGAGACTCGGGTTTGTGTTTAGTACTTGCCCAGATCCTAAGGACCGGTTCATGGAGCATGTAACCTGGCTTTACAGTGCCAACCACATGCTGAGATGGGGCAGCTTGGCCAATTAATTAGGTGTATCCCCGGCGTAGTATGGGTGTGTTGGATGGTGCGGGGAATAGGTGTCAGCTGGACTACCATATGAACCGCAAGGCTCAAGAGGGGGCCACTGCAGCGGGGTTGGAGCCTCTTGTATGCTGTTAGGGGTGAAACCTCAGTGGGCCCATGCTCGTCGGGAATCCCTTTGTAAAGGCTTCGTAGTGATCTCCTGGCTACACACCTGGGAAGTGTGAATGTGGTTCGTAGCCACTGGCATAATGGAGGTTCTTTTAGTCCACCCGGCAACGGGGGATGAAATCACTACATGTGGGTACAGTGGTACAAACTCTGCAGAGTCAAAACTGTCATGACAGCCGTGCTCACGGTCAAGAGCGGCTTGGACTTATTCATGATTAGAGGATTGATGGTTTTGGAAGTTGAGAATGTTAAGCGGGGAGCTTAACATCAGAAATGATGTTATGGTTATTTGATTATGATGAGGGTATGGGAGCTTGGGACCATTTCATCTATGTAGTAATGTAGGTGCTTAAAAAGCTAAGGTGGTAGGAATTAATTGCATAGTGCTTTAACCATGAGTTCAACCTCTCCTTGTTCTAGCCATGCATGATATAATTTTCCCACACTTGCTGAGTACCCTTGGTACTCAACCTTGCATATTTGTTGGTTTATATTGCTGCTCAGGTCAAGACAATGAGGTGGTGTATAATGACCAAGACTTTGGACCCGAACAAGGTTTCTAGGTTCATGGAGACCCCCGGGCAACACCTGTGATGGAGCCCTAAAGAATAATATTCCGCTGCTAGTTTATTTACTTGTGATGAACTTATTATTGTCCATCGAGACATTTACTATGTAAGACTTACTTATATTCGACACCTGGCTTGTAATAAATGATGCTTCACTATTTGTCATCACATGTATGAGAAAATGATCCTGGCATACATGTGATATTCACTTGGTTGTTCTTCGGAAAAACCGGGTGTGACAGAGGTGGTATCAGAGCAAGGTTGCCCGTAGGAACGTGGACCTAGGTAGAAATGAACGTATTTAAGGGCCCTATTTTCTTAAAAACTATTTTACAAGGTGTGTGTTAAAAAGTGTTATTTAATGGAGTCACTTTCTTCATCTTACCCCAACTTCCATTCAAAATAGGATTTTTGTTTGAGAGTTTATCTAACCTAATTTTAAATTCTCTTTGTTTTAGATGGTTCGCATGATTCGCACCGCTCGCAAGTCCACAGGAGGGAGAGTTCCCGTAGTAGCCCTTGCCGAAAGAGAGGAGAGCCGTCCGGTGACGTACCTTTCCTACGGATTGGTAGTAGGAGGCTTATTGCGCCGTCTTCGGCGTATGCTCGAAGCCGCTGGCAATACGGGCAAGCTAATCATCCACTATAACTCCACCAGGACCATCCGTTAAAAGAGGGAAGAATGGAGTTCAGAGATGAGGATTATACACGAAAATCAGCTGCTTAAGATTCACCACTCTCCAGCTTGTAGAGCGACACAGGTCGATGCGGAGAAAGATGTCACCTGGGAGGCCATCACTTGCCAGAGTCACATCTATCGTCGCCACTTGGACAAAACTGAGTACATGTATGTCCTCCAACGTGAGAGTGGTACCACGGAGTACAAGTACCCGCCGGTGCAGCAAGGGACTTCCCATTAGCACATGGACTGGTGCTTGGAAGATGCTTCTATGCTTAGCACTCGACTGCAGGAGTGTCAACAAGAGCTTCAGGATGTCCAGGACACCCTGAAGGAAACAGAGGCGTTGCTGCGAGCCTGTTTAAAGGCGAGAGAAAGAGGAGATGGGAATGAATTGTGTGTCACCGTGAATGATACATGGACTCCTGACTCCCCAGATCGCCAAGCGATCAGACGTCGTCGCACTTCTCCACCAGCAGCCTCCCCACCCAAAGCAGAGTCAGAAGGCAGCCGAAATGATGAGGAAGATCCCGAGGAGCCATCTCAAGAAAACGAGTAGCGTAGAGCCTTTCCCTTAAATTAGAAGGATTTCGAGTAGTCGAGTCGTTACGTAGTTAATGGTGTGTTAATGCTTGGTGTGTGACGTGAGTTGTGGAAGCCATGAGCAATTGTCCACACCCTCGTCTTTAGATTGTTTTGCTTTGGTGTGTGAACCCACATGAAATAATAGTGCATCTATTTGGGGTGAGATATGAACCCTTGTAAAAGTATAACAAAGCCTCAACACTTCAAAGTACAAACAAATGAAAGTAGTAAGATGATACTAAATGCTTTCAAATTAACATTGGTTGATTCTGCCAGATGGCCGGAAGAGGAAAAGGACGTGCTGCCAACCCCTCCAACAACAACGATGAGGCATGCAACCCTCATCTTTCTAGAGGCCAGGACCGGGGTGGTCGCCGTGAAGGAGTTGATCCCCTCCACCAAATGCTGGAGAATCAGAATCATCTCATCGAGAACTTGACTCAAGTGGTGGCCAACTTGCATCAAGTTCCACCTCCACAAGCTGCACCACGCCAACCAGGGTTGAGTGAGTTTCTAGGAACTCAACCTCCAAAGTTTGCAAGTGCTGCTGAACCTCTGGAGGCAGATGATTGGCTGAAGACCATTGAAAGTAAGATGAGGATCATACGATGCCAAGGGTATGAGAGGGTGCTGTTTGCCTCTCATTAATTGCATGGACCTGCTGCTGATTGGTGGACCGCCTACGTGGCCGCCCATCATGACCCTGAGAACATCACTTGGGAAGAGTTCAAGCGTAGCTTCCGCAACCATTACATCCCAAGAGGTGAACTCAAAAACAAGAGGAAGGAGTTTTTGGGACTGCAGCAGGGAAACATGACGGTGAGGGAATACCTCACTAAATTTACTCAACTATCCCGTTATGCCCCACGAGACATAGAGACTGATGAGCAGAAACAAGATTGTTTCGTGGAAGGGCTTACCGTAGAGATGCAGTGTGCAATGTCCTCAAATGAGTATGAAAGCTTCCAAAAGATGGTGGACAGAGCATTTGTGGTAGAAAGGAAGCTAAAGGCCCTGGAAAATGAGAATAAGAGGAAGGCCGGGTGGTCACATCAAGCCTCAGGGAGCAACACACGCCCACGTATGATGCAGCAACCTACGGGGCAGACGAGCCGTGCTGCGGTACCCTATTCAGCACCAAGAGGGTACAACCCAAACTACAGGCCTTCCGCAGCACCAGCACAGCCGCAACGTCAGTTTGTGCAGCAGCCTCGCCCCGCATATCCACCTCGACCCGCAGTGCAAGGACCCCCAAACCAACCCCAAGACAACAAAGGCCAGGCATCTAAGATTGGGGTGCAATGTTTTAGCTGTGGTGAAGTGGGGCACTACGCCCATAAATGCCCAAAGAAGAAGCCTGCGCCGCCACAACAGCAGAATGTAATGAGAGGACGGGTGAACCACGTCACTATGGAGGAAGCACAAGAGGCACCTGACGTGGTAGTTGGTAAGTTTCCTGCCAATTTACACCTTGCAACTCTGCTGTTTGATTCTGGTGCTACCCACTCGTTCATTGCTCAAGGGTTTGTTAAGAAGCATGACCTAGCAACCACACAAATGAACCATATGCTAGCTGTAAACTCTCCAGGTGGAGAAATAAGGACAAGAAAAGTGTGTCCCAAAATGAACCTAGACATTAATGGGGTAGTATTTACTGCTAACCTCATAGTTATAGATTCACAAGGGATAGATATTATTTTGGGTATGGATTGGTTGACCAAACATAAAGGAATCATCCATTGTTCAACCAGAACGGTGGAACTAACTCATCCTAGTGGCACAAGAGTAAAGTTCATAACGATACATGAGCCTAGGAGGGACATTAAATTAAATCAAGTGGAGGTGAAAGTTGAGGAAATCAGGACTATCAGGGAATATCCAGATGTTTTTCCGGAGGAGTTGCTAGGTATGCCTCCCCACCGTGAAGTGGAATTCGCAATTGAGCTAGTACCGGGAACAACCCCGATATACAAGAGACCTTGTCGGATGGACTCCAAGCAGCTAGAAGAACTCAAGGATCATTTGAGAGAATTGACGGAGAAGGGGTATATTCGCCCTAGTTCCTCACCATGGGGAGCTCCGGTGATATTTGTGCCCAAGAAAGATGGAACCCAAAGGTTATGCATGGATTACCGTGCTTTGAATGAGGTAACCATCAAGAACAAGTACCTATTGCCTCGCATTGAAGACTTGTTTGATCAGTTGAGGGGAGCTTGTGTGTTCTCGAAAATTGATTTCAGGTCGGGATACCACCAACTCAAGATAAGGCAATCTGATATTCCCAAGACAGCTTTCGTATCTCGGAACGGACTGTATGAATACACTGTCATGCCTTTCGGGCTAACCAATGCCCCGGCATACTTCATGTATCTCATGAACAAGGTATTCATGGAATATCTGGACAAATGTGTGGTGGTTTTCATAGATGACATTCTCGTCTTCTCCAAAGATGAAGAAGAACATGAGAAACATCTAAGGTTGTTGTTGCAGAGGCTGAGAGAACACCAACTATATGCCAAGTTGAGCAAGTGTGAGTTTTGGCTGAAGAGAGTTCCCTTTTTAGGACATATAATCTCGGAGGGAGGAATCTCCGTAGATCCCGCCAAAATCGAGGATATACAGAAGTTGAAGACCCTTGAAAATGTCGGGGAAGTTCGAAGCTTTTTGGGATTGGCTGGATACTATCGACGGTTTATTGAGGGATTCTCCAAGATCTCGAGACCTCTCACCAAACTGTTGGAGAAGGGAATCACATTCACCTGGACGCCACAGTGCGAGACGAGCTTTCAGGAGCTAAAGAAGAGATTGACAACAGCCCCAGTGTTGGTTAT
This sequence comes from Neostapfia colusana, assembly GCA_030760725.1. NCBI lineage: Eukaryota > Viridiplantae > Streptophyta > Magnoliopsida > Poales > Poaceae > Neostapfia > Neostapfia colusana. Next base: position 75,014,735 of record JASWHV010000007.1, on the reverse strand, counting down.
GTCAGATATGCAGAAGAATTTCACAGTGTACTGCGATGCCTCTGGAAATGGGTTGGGATGTGTTCTCATGCAAGAAGGGCATGTCGTGGCATATGCATCCCGGCATCTTCGGAAGCACGAGAAGAACTATCCTACACATGACCTAGAACTAGCCGCAGTGGTACACGCGTTGAAAATTTGGCGGCACTATTTGATGGGGAAGAGGACAGAGATATATACGGATCATAAGAGTTTGAAGTACATATTCACACAGCCAGACCTCAACCTCAGACAAAGGAGATGGCTAGAGTTAATCAATGACTTTGATGTGGGCATCAACTATCATCCCGGGAAAGCAAACGTCGTGGCCGATGCTTTGAGTCGGAAAGTGCAGGTCAATAAGTTGAGCTTGAAGGACATGCCTGCAGAATTGAAGGACGAGGTTATAAGGCTCAATCTATGTCTAGTAAATAATAGTGAAGCCATCGCCATGGAAGTGGACTCCCCACTCGAGCGAGACATACGACAGGGCCAAAAGAATGATGAGAAGATACAGGAAATCAGGCAACTCATCAAGGAAAATAAAGCTCAAGGTTTCAGAGAGGATGAACAAGGTACGGTGTGGCACGGGAAAAGGATCTGTGTGCCAGAAGTAAAGGAGATCCGTGAATTAATTTTGAAGGAGGCTCACAATTCCGACTATTCCATTCATCCTGGGAGTACAAAGATGTACCAGGACCTCAAGAGCAGGTATTGGTGGTATGGCATGAAGCGAGATGTCGCGGAACATGTTGCCCTATGTGACACATGTCAGTTGGTGAAAGCAGAACATCAACGACCCGCGGGATTATTGCAACCACTCAAAGTGCCTGAATGGAAATGGGAAGAAATCAGCATGGATTTTGTCGTGGGATTGCCTAGGACCCAATCCGGGTATGATTCAATATGGGTCATCATTGATAGGCTAACCAAGGTAGCTCATTTCATCCCCATGAAAGAAAGCTACAGTGGATCCAAATTGGCAGAATTGTACATGTCAAGGATCGTGTGTTACCATGGAGTGCCAAAGAAGATAGTGTCAGACCGAGGGACACAGTTCACCTCGAGGTTTTGGCAGAAGTTGCATGAAACCATGGGAACCCATCTGAACTTCAGCTCTGCCTATCATCCCCAAACTGACGGGCAGACGGAAAGAACCAATCAGATCCTTGAAGATATGTTAAGAGCATGTGCACTCAAAAACAATAGGAGTTGGGACAAGAACTTACCATATACGGAGTTTTCCTATAACAACAGCTATCAAGCTAGTATGAAGATGTCACCGTTTGAAGCCTTGTATGGGAGGAAGTGCAGAACTCCCCTATTTTGGAACCAAACATGGGAATGTAAAGTGTTTGGTCCAGAAGTGCTACAAGAAGCCGAGGCGAAGGTGAGGGAGATTCACAACAACTTGAGGATAGCACAGACATGCCAAAAGAGCTATGCCGATGTACGAAGAAGAGAGCTCGTTTTCAACGTGGGAGACTATGTTTATCTCAAGGTGTCCCCTATCAGAGGACTTCGTCGGTTCAAGGTGAAAGGGAAGTTGTCACCTCGATACACCGGACCCTTTCAAGTTTTGGAAAGGAAAGGCGAAGTGGCGTATCAACTAGAGTTACCGGTTCATCTATCGGATGTGCACGATGTATTCCATGTGTCACAACTCAAGAAATGTCTGAGGACGCCTGAAGAGGTGTTACCCATGAATGAAGTGGATGTAGCTGAGGATTTGTCATATGTCGAGCAACCATACAAGATTTTGGAGACAATGGAACGCCTCACCAGAAATAAAAGAATCCGGATGTGCAAGGTGCAGTGGAAGCATCACTCAGAAGAGGAAGCCACCTGGGAACGGGAAGATGAGCTCAAGGCACAATTTCCAGAATTGTTTTCTTAGAAACACCAATCTCGAGGACGAGATTTCTTTTATGGGGGGTAGAGCTGTAACACCCCAAAAATTTTGATTCAAAAACCTTAAATCATGTTAAGAGGGGAATTTAAAATTTTTTGGACGTGTTGCATGTTTTGCAAAAATTCAAATTCAAACTGGAATTCAAATTAAACTCAAATCAGAAAAGAAATGGAAAAAGAAAAAGAGAAAACAGAAAAAAACCGGCCAGTGGGCCGAAACCCACCAGCCGGCCCAACTTACCCCGCGCCAGCCCGCAGCCGCGCGCCTGCGTTTTCTCACGCTGACAGGCGGGACCCACCCGGGCTTCGTCTTCCACCTCGCGCCGCGCCGGACTCTCTCTCACCGAATCCAAACCCATCGGAACTGCTGCGGATCACAGCCGAATTTCGCTCGAGGAGGAAACGGACATGATCTAAACCACCCCGCCGCCCTCTCCCGTCTATAAAAACCCCGGCCCCGTTCTGTTTTTCCCACACGATCGCCGATTTTTACTCCGGTGAGAACCGAGACTTCTCCGGTGAATTCCGGCCGATCTAAGCTCGGAAACTCCGATCTAACTCGCTGGTCTTGATCCACCGCCTCCGGGGAACCTTGCAGGTACAGAAAACTCGGTGACTTACAGTGTAAACACAGCGCCGACGAGCTTCGCCGTGGTTTTGCCTCGGACCTCGCCGCCGATCACCTTCCAGGACCTCCGAGCTCAAGAAAACCCCCGAGGTGAGATCCCCGACCTCCCCTCTACCGATCTATGCCATAAGATCACAGTTCTAGGCAGAATTCTCGAGGATCCGAAAGTTTCCGGCGAGATCGCCGCTTCCCGCCGCCGTGCGCCGCCGGCAGCGCCGCCCGCGCTCGATCAGAGCGACGTGGCCGCTTGTGCGCCGTTTATTTTAAATCGCACGGTAGGGTTTAAACCCCCGCGTACCGGTTCGATGTTATAATCTCGGCCGTCGGTTTAAAATCGGACGGTCCATGTCAGCCCCGCGTTATAAAGACTGGAAATCTTACGTGCTACCCCCTAGGGTTCTCGGGAAATAAGAACTAGCCCCGGAAACTTCTGATCTAGCCCCTGGAACTTCAGAAAATCATGTAAATTCATTTAAAAATCAGTTTTAGCCCCTGGACTTAATAAAAATTAGGAAAAACCCCTCTGATAATTGTAGCTATACCCCTGGAAATTCTGAAAATAATATTATAGACCCTGTTGTGGGGTGAGTTTACCTTTTAGCCCTGTTTAGGAATATTGGCTAGTGTTTAAAAATTAAAAAGTGAGACAAACATATTGTCAAAATTAAATTAAAGACTTTCTCAGTATTTAGGAAACTTTGGAGTGAGATAAAAACATATTTTGGGCTGAATTGAATCTTTTTAATTTATTATTCACATTTAGGGACACATTTTTAAGTAAAGAATAGTTCTAGAAAATAGGGAAAATAATTGTGAAATATTTTATATCAGAGGCAAAGGTCAAAATATGTTATTAAATTATTTAGGACCAGAACCTATTCTGTTTAGATGATGTGTCTTACTATTTTCATAATAAAGTACACATTTATGCATAAGAAAATAAATCTGAAAATATAGCAACTAGTAAATGATAAATGGAGTTTCTAAAATCCAAAGAGTTCAGTTTAGGGTTGGTAGAAATTATGAAGACACATATGGAGAAGGAAAATACCTTTCATGCTTATTTGGTAGTAAAAAGGTGTAGTAGTTGAATATAAGGAATTTATTTAAATTGGAAACTCATATATATAGTATGTAAGTATAAATGTGAACACAAAAGTAGGAATCATATACACATGATTAAAAGTTCATGCAAGCCACAAATCAACACACATAGAGTAACCACAACACACATAATGGTGAATGACTTTCATAAATATGAATGTGTGGTTTGTATGAAGTGGAAGTGTGAACTATGTCTTATGATTGTTGTTTTTCTTTTGCTATGTGTGATGGTATGATGTAGAACCTGCTCAAGAGCAAGTTATTCCTTTCCAAGACCAGGACTACCCATTTCAAGAGCAGCAAGAAGGAGGCAAGTGTCCTTGACTACTTTGATCCTATGCTAGGATGTGTAGATAGAATTATTTGCATTGTCAAGTTAAATATGAAACCCATGCTAGGAAGTTTCCCTAGAATTGCATCACCTTGTTTCCTTGTAGCTTGGGTTGGGATTTATTTTATCATGTCATTTATTATTATGCATATGCTTAGCCATTCTTACAATGGGATATTTGGGATATGAGATCATAAATTTATTTTTACCATACTCTTGAATGAGATATTATGAGTTATGTAGAGGTAGGGATCAAGGCAAGTTGGATGTTTTGGTTGTGTGCTGGGTGCACGAGACTCGGGTTTGTGTTTAGTACTTGCCTGGATCCTAAGGACCGGTTCAAGGAGCATGTAACCTGGCTTTACAGTGCCAACCACATGCTGAGATGGGGCAGCTTGGCCAATTAATTAGGTGTATCCCCGGCGTAGTATGGGTGTGTTGGATGGTGCGGGGAATAGGTGTCAGCTGGACTACCATATGAACCGCAAGGCTCAAGAGGGGGCCACTGCAGCGTGGTTGGAGCCCCTTGTATGCTGTTAGGGGTGAAACCTCAGTGGGCCCACGCTCGTCAGGAATCCCTTTGTAAAGGCTTCGTAGTGATCTCCTGGCTACACACCTGGGAAGTGTGAATGTGGTTCGTAGCCACTGGCATAATGGAGGTTCTTTTAGTCCACCCGGCAACGGGGGATGAAATCACTACATGTGGGTACAGTGGTACAAACTCTGCAGAGTCAAAACTGTCATGACAGCCGTGCTCACGGTCAAGAGCGGCTTGGACTTATTCATGATTAGAGGATTGATGGTTTTGGAAGTTGAGAATGTTAAGCGGGGAGCTTAACATCGGAAATGATGTTATGGTTATTTGATTATGATGAGGGTATGGGAGCTTGGGACCATTTCATCTATGTAGTAATGTAGGTGCTTAAAAAGCTAAGGTGATAGGAATTAATTGCATAGTGCTTTAACCATGAGTTCAACCTCTCCTTGTTCTAGCCATGCATGATATAATTTTCCCACACTTGCTGAGTACCCTTGGTACTCAACCTTGCATATTTGTTGGTTTATATTGCTGCTCAGGTCAAGACAATGAGGTGGTGTATAATGACCAAGACTTTGGACCTGAAGAAGGTTTCTAGGTTCATGGAGACCCCCGGGCAACGCCTGTGATGGAGCCCTAAAGAATAATATTCCGCTGCTAGTTTATTTACTTGTGATGAACTTATTATTGTCCATCGAGACATTTACTATGTAAGACTTACTTATATTCGACACCTGGCTTGTAATAAATGATGCTTCACTATTTGTCATCACATGTATGAGAAAATGATACTGGCATACATGTGATATTCACTTGGTTGTTCTTCGGAAAAACCGGGTGTGACAGTTTGAAAGAATGCAAGTTAAAAGCAAAACCATTGCAATCAAGCTCCGAACCTTACCAAAGCTAACCGGACCTTGAACCGGAGCTTACCAAAGCTAGTCGGACCCAGCGCCGGAGCTTACTGAAGCTTGGTCGGACCTAGCACGGAACTTACCAAAGCTAGTCGGACCTAGCACCGGAGCTAGCAAAAACAAGTCGGACCTAGCCAAAATAAGTCAGACCTAGACAAAGCAAGTCGGACCTTACGTCAAACCTTGCCGGAGCTACCCAAAACAAGTCGGACCTATCGTCGGACCTTGCAGGAGCTTGGACCTAGAGTCGAACCTTGTTAAAAAAGTGTTTTGGTAGTATTCAAAACTTTTATCGTCAAAGCCAATATGTTCAGCACACTTAGGTCTCACAATCTCCCCCTTGATGAATGAATTGGCAACACCACTTAAAATCCGAACATTGTCTTATTCACATGAAAATTTTTGAAAACAATTTCTCCCCCTTTGTAAATCAGAAATAAAATAAGAAGAAAAACAAAAATACCAGAAATTCTCCCCCTGAGAAGAATCGTACCAAAACACTTGTGAATGTGTGCAATGTGTGATCAATTTCTCCCCCTTGACAATGTATTCAGCAAGGTACAAAAGAGAAATTTTAATTTTTTATGAGCACATTATAACATATACATATAAAACAAAGCTCATCCAAATCATACTATCAAGTAACTTACACTATCACATCAATGAGATGCATAAAGTAGTGTAAGCCATGCTAGAGATCAAGTGTAAATTTCAATTTAAGCAAGTCATGATCTCACAAACTTAACTATTTCAAGACCTGAAAACATGACACTTGTTGCTGCATTTTATTTATCATTTAAAGCACAAATTTTGATCTTATGACATTTGCAAGAGATTATATGCAGCATCAGCCTTATTCTAACCAACCAAGCCAAGCCTATGTCATTTGACAGTCAGAAGCTTAAGGACATGGTTTTAGTCATACACAACTCCTTTCAAGTTCATATCTAAGTGAAATGATAAGCCATCTCAAAAGAAGAAGTGTGATGCATGCATATTCTCTTGATCTTTTCTCATGTTTTATTTGAACATAAAAACTCAACATGTGAGTTGGTTACTTGATTAATTTTTTATCATTAAAAGCACTTGTGAGCATGCAACAAGTTCAAAACAGCAAGAAAGTTCGACCATGACCAGATTTAGTGTAAGTAATTATTCCAATTACTAGACATGGTAAAAACTACAAAATGTATAACACGAGTAATGTAGTAAGAACTTTCAGCATGAAAAAGGAATCACAAAGTCATATATGCATGAAATACTATGCTCATATTATTTTAATTTCAGATTTACACATAGACTTCCCAAGTTTCGAAATTCTCCCTCATTTAAGCCATGAGGATGCATAACCCCTATTTCACTATGAATGTAACAAAAACGAGTGAAATCCAAAGGTTTTGTAAAAATGTCAGCCAATTGTTGTTCGGTATCTACATGGTGAAGCACAATATTCCCTTTTTTGACATTATCACGGAGAAAGTGATACCTAATGTAAATGTGCTTAGTTCTCGAATGTTGCACGGGGTTTTTAGCAATGCAAATGGCACTAGTGTTATCACAAAATAGTGGAACACTATCTAGATCAACCCCATAGTCCTTAAGTGTTTGAACAATACAAAGAATTTGTAAGCAAGCACTAGCAGCAGCTACATATTCAGATTCGGCTGTGGATTGTGCAACTGAACTTTGTTTTCTATAGGACCAGGCAACAAGTGAATTATCAAGAAAATGACAAGCACCAGAAGTACTTTTCCTATCAATCCTACAACCCCCAAAATCAGCATCAGAAAAAGCTTTCAAAGTAACGGTTGAAGAAGAAAGAAGAAAAATGCCAAATTCTTGAGTTCCATGTAAGTACCTGAGAATCCTTTTGATAGCTTGACGATGTGAAGCACGTGGGGAGGCTTGAAACCGTGTACAAAGACATACGCTGATTTATATGTCCTGTCTTGATGCCGTGAGATACAAAAGTGATCCGATCATGCTTCTATATTCTTTTTTATTAACGGGATCACAATCTTCATCAAGTTCAAGTGTTGTTGCTGTTCCCATTGGTGTCCGAAGAGGCTTGCTTTTGTCCATGTTGAAGCGCCTTAGGAGATCTTTTGTATACTTTGTTTGATGCACAAAGGTACCCTCCTTGGTTTGCTTGATTTGCAGCCCCAAAAAGTACGTGAGTTCTCCCATCATACTCATCTCAAATTCTGAACTCATCATAGCTGAAAACTTGGGCACAAGATCATGAGAAGCACAACCAGAGATAATATCATCCACATACACTTGAACGAATAATGAGTCATTGCCATGCTTAAGCACAAAAAGAGTTTTATCAACCTTGCCCATGGTAAACCCCTTTTCAAGTAAGAATGTTTTTAACCTATCATACCATGCTCTAGGGGCTTTTGTTTGAGACCGTACAAGGCTTTGGACAGTTTGTAAAAATGATTAGGAAAATTTGGATTTTCAAAACCAGGTGGTTGTTTGACATAAACCTCTTCATCTATGTAGCCATCAATAAAAGCACTTTTAACATCCATTTGATATAACTTAAAACCTTTAGATGCAGCAAAAGCAATCAAAATTCTTATGGCTTCTAATCTAGCAACAGGAGCAAAAGTTTCATCAAAATCTAGACCTTCGACTTCTGTGAAACCTTGAGCAACCAACCTAGCCTTATTCCTAACCACAACTCCATCCTCACTTTGTTTATTTCTAAACACCAATTTAGTTCCAATTAAAGTGTGACCTTGAGGTGGAGGTATAAGTTTCCAAACATTATTTCTTTCAAAATTTTCTAACTCTTCTTGCATAGCAATAATCCAAGATTCATTAGTGAGTGCGTGTGATATATCTTTGGGTTCAAAAGAAGCAACAAAAGCAGAATGAGCATGAGAATTGGGGTCGAAAAACCTGGATCTTGTAACTCGTTCATACAAGCTTCCAATAATTTGTTGTGGAGGATGACTTTTGAGAATCCGGAGGGAAGTGGACACTTCACAAGCTTCTTCTTCTTCATGTTCATCACAAATAGATGAGCTTGTGATGTGAGGAGGATCTGGACCAGCAATGGTGGTCGCCGGTGCTGGCTGTGAATCAAGATCAGGAGCTGGAACAATGTCATTAGCTGCTGAATTTTCAGGCAGCAGCACCACTTCTTCCTCTTCTTCAACGAAAATACTCTCACTCTGCGGATATGGATCCGGACCTGCAATATTTGAACTAGTACCTGGGCTAGCTTCATCAAAAGAAACCTCACAAGTCTCCACAATTTTGTTAGTATCAAGTAAAAGCACACGGTAGCCTCTAGTATGAGATGGATAACCAAGAAATATGCCATCAACAGATCTAGCTTCAAATTTATCAATATTACCATGTTTCTTAACAAAATTTTTGCAACCAAAGACCCTAAAGTGTGTGAAACTAGGCCTATGTCCATACCTGAGCTCATCTGGTGTTTTACCTAGCTTAGCACGCAAGGAAACACGATTTGAGACATAACAAGCGGTTGCAATTGCATCAGCCCAAAATTTCCTAGGAGTTTGATATTCATCAAGCATAGTCCTAGCCATCTGAACTAAGGTTCTGTTCTTTCTCTCTACAATACCGTTTTGTTGAGGTACATATGATGAAGAAAATTGATGATCTATTGCATTTTCAGCACAAAAGTGATCAAACGATTGATTTTTAAATTCGGTTCCATTATCACTTCTAATTGCTCTTAAAGATCCTAGATGATCACTTGATAATCTAAGAAATAAAGTTCTAAAATGACTAAAAGCTTCATTGTTAGATGCCATAAAGTAAACCCAAGAGTATCTAGAATAGTCATCAACAATCACAAGAACATACCATTTAACTCCGAAGGATTGAACACGTGAAGGTCCTACGGTGTCAAGGTGTAAAAGTTGACCCGGTTCAGTTGTCATGGTCATTGTGAGAGGAGCATGTGAACCTGCAACCATCTTAGCATGTCTACAAGAAGAGCACATAAATTTCTTTGTCCCCTTTAAGCTTAGGCAGCCCACGTATGCGATCAAGAGCACTAACACGCATGAGATGATCAAAGCCTACGTGACCAAGTCTACAATGCCAAAAATATAAATCTTTGGAATCATTTGCAACTAGATATCTATGCTTAGAGGAACACATATCAAAATCAGCTTTAAAAACTCTTCCAAACCAAGACATGTTAAAAATAAGCTCACTATTTGAACCTACAACTGTGCAGAAGTTTTTATTGAAAATAATTTCCAGATTTTCATCTAGCAATTGTGAAACAGAAAGCAAGTTGTATTTCAAATTTTTAACAAGTGCCACATCCTTCAAAGTGTAGTGATCATTTACTCTAACCGAACCCTTAGCAATAATAGTTGAAGAATTATCGACAAAAGTAACATTCTCTACACGTGACACAAAAGAGAGAGAGGGGAACCATTCTTTGTTACCGGTCATGTGGCGTGAGCAACCTGAATCCACAATCCAAATGTTCTCCTTCCTCAAGCGTGTAACCTACATAGAAGCACAATACGTTGATGACTCAATACTGGGGTTAGTTAAAAGGCATTTAGGAATCCAATACTGAGTCACACGATGTCCAGAAGGAATAACATGAGAAAGCTGAGATAAAACAGCAGGTTTATGAGTCAAAGTTTGAGATTTTTTGTTCTTAACTACTGACCTATGAGGTGTTACTTCTGTAGCACAAAAATCAGTAGCTCCGGAGGCAAAAACAGAATGTCCGGAGGCAAAAACTGAAGCTCCAGAGGCAAAAACTGAAGCTCCAGAGGTAAACTTCGAATATTTCTGACTCATAATAGCAGGTTGCATGTTCCTGACATTCAGTTTAGTATGTGCAGAAAAATTTGCATGAGAGTTATAAGATGTAGCTTGTATTCTTTCCTTTTTATGTTGTTTAGCTAGTCTATAACAAAAATCTATGACATGACCATATCTACCACAATAGGTACAATGAAATTTAACTTTGTGTTCATGTCTAGATGAGCATGCAGTATGCTTATTTGAACCCGAATGTGACAACACTCCTGCGGATTTAAAAACCACTTCTTTTTGTTTAGGAACTGTTTGAATCAAACCACTTCCTAATGATTTTACAATTTTAGGTGGATGTTCCTTAGCATGAGCATATGAATCAAAACCTAAACTAGTTTTATCATTGCAAGACTTGGAAGAATTCAGCAGCAAGTTTAGGTTCTTATTCCCATTACAAAACAGATCTAATGTCCTATGCATGTTATCAAGTTTATTTGATAGATCAAGACAATTTTCGCATTAAGTTTTTCCTTTTAATTTGCAATTGGAACAATATTTAACTTCATGAGAACGTAAAGCATTGTTCAATATAGAAATTTCTTTCATAGCATCTTGTAGTTTCTTATCAAGATCATCGCAAGTAGAACAATGCAAATCAATTGTAGAAAAACAAGCATCTTTCAAGTTTTTATTATTAAGTGCAGCAAGCTTTTTGTTCTTTTCGATTTCAAGTTCAAGTTTATCAAGTGTGGAGGTGTGTGCACTTCTTAGAGAGGACAATTGTTCATATATTAAATCACATGAGGAACAAGAATCATCACTAGGAATCAAGGATTTTAAATGATTAATTTCAGATTCTAGTGACTCAATTTTAACAGCATTGTCCCTAAGCTTTTTGTCCTTTTTCTTAACAATAATAGTGTCACGAGAAATAGCATCACACATTTCTTCCCAAGTAGGACATACCTCTTCGTTGTCACTGTTGTGTTCTGCATCCTCCATACTTGATTTTGATTTGCCCGCCATGAAGCACAAGTTTGCCAGATCATCTTCATCTTCATCACTTCCAATGTCTACATCACTCGAGCCAAGTTCTTGAAGTGCGGTGATGAAACTGTTTATCAGTTTGCATCCTGTAAAACCCTTCTTTTTCTTGTTGGTGTTGCCAAAAGAGGACTTGACTTTATTCTTCTTTTCGTCACGGTTAGAAGCACCTGAAAGGTTAGGGCAATCTATATGAAAGTTTCCTGTCTTACCACATTCAAAGCATTGTTGAGGTCCGGAGCTTCCTCTCCTTCTAGTTCTCACATTTTGCAATGCTTTTGAGAACCTAGTGGAAAGAAGTACTAGCTCCTCCTCTGGAAACTCCTCAATCTGTTCCAGGGTTAGTGAAGACAGCAAAGCAAGTGTATTGCTAGATGATTGGCCGGAGCTAGGCATATCACGTTGTGAGACAAATGCAATAGTCTTATTTGGGTTCTTACGTGATATAATGTCAATTTCATGAGTTTTTAGCTTAGAATAGAGCACATCTAATATAAGAATACTCATGACAGTGAATTCACGTATGGATGTTACTTTCATCTCCCAAATTGACATGTCTAATGCACTTAGTAATTGCCTAGCATTTTCACATCTGAAAAATTAACATGACGCTACGCAAGTTGCTGAGAATTTTATTAAAGCGAGCAAAGAGGTCATCAATGGACTCACCGGGTTGCATCTCAAAGCGCATGTATTATTTCTTGAACATATCCTGTCTTACCTCCTTGATCATGTTGGATCCTTCGTGGTAGTCACAAAGTGCTCTCCACAGATCGTACGCCGATCGGAGGTGTGCAACACGGTCGAAGTCGCTCTGAGTTAGTCCTTGTATGATCAAGTTCCGAGCCATGTTGTTGTAATCGACATCTCTCATGTTTGTAGCCGTGACTTGATCGTTAGAAGGCGCATTGTAAGGCTTGTACACCTTTTCCCATATTGCAAAGCTTTGCGCCTGGATGAAAGCTTCCATGCGTGCCTTCCAAACCTAAAAATCAATACCACTAAACACACAAGGTTTGGCGGAGTATTTCTCCATGGTGATTAGTCAAAACACGTGCAAATCACAAAGATTATAGCAACCTGGCTCTGATTCCAATTGTAGGATCGAAGTACACGTGTAAAGCTACCAGAGGGGGGTGAATGGTAGATAAAAACTTTTCAGCGGAAGCAACAAAACACTCCTCAGCAGAAAACCGATCTGTTAAAGAAACCGTGTGTGCGACTAATCTAAACGTGTTCAACTGTGACAAAACTAGTATAGATTGTAGAGAATCAAGTCACGAAGACGTCACAACAATAATCATGAAAATCCGTTGAGAGAAACTCAAGTTACGATCGAAAGATCGAAAAAAGGTCAATCTGTCCTATGCGAGAAAAACAGTTCTGGAATACTGCAAAGAAACTCGTATAGATCAGAAACCACAAATTCAATGACCGTGATATTTTCACATATGATAGATAATCAAGTTGTGAAGACAACCCATAAAGAATCACATCAATTGGATCTGTAAAACTCGAGTTATGGTAAAACCACCGAAGCAAGGTAGTGCTGAACAGAAACTCGACGAGAAAAACTTGTCTGAAACAAGTCGGACGAACAAGGCACAAAAGTTCCTTTAGAATATGAATTTTATTTATCAAAACATAAGAGGAACAGCCCCAAAGTCCTGCTCTACATGAGCCTTGGCCTCACTTGCTTATATAACCAGCTCTATGGCCAAACCAATTCAAACTAGGACTCCTACTCCTACTTGGATTCAAACCGTAACTTTCCAATACTGCTTAGTACTCTTCTATACGCAGATAGAAGCAATCTTAAGACTTCCAAACACCTTAGTAATGTATCCCACATTCCTAAAATAACTCAAATTCGTGACCCACACGAAATCCTATCATAACCAACTCAAAACTTTCCATATTTGAGTGAAACACGACTCAGCCGCAGCCTGAGTCCATAACCTAGTCGGTTGGACCTTTCCGACCAATTCTTTACATCCACATCTCTTCATCACTCCTTGGAACAATGCAGCCACGTCCATGCACTCCTTGCACACGTGCAAACATCTTCCAACGACGTCCAAGATACATTCATATGCATTGTTCTTGATACAAACATACTGCGCAACCTTCCGATCAACTCAACCACAATTCCTCCCGAACTTGGTTGTTGAATCTTATCTTCTCCCTAATACTAGTTCAATGGATCCCGTCACCAGCCATGTCTTGAACTCAAGCAACACCTGCACATGAATAAACAACCAATACTTCCGAGCACAAGTCCTCGACTTGACTCTCGTTAGTTCCGAAACTACAATCATCTTACTTGAGCACCTCACATAAGCATGTTGTTAACCATAGCAAAATGATATCAGCCATAACCACCAAAACACACAAAAAACATAGTAAAATAATACTAAGCAAACTTTCCATAAGAGTAAAGCAAGTTCGAAACATTGCAAGTTAAAAGCAGAACCATTGCAATCAAGCTCCGAACCTTACCAAAGCTAACCGGACCTTGAACCGGAGATTACCAAAGCTAGTAAGACCCAGCGCCGGAGCTTACTAAAGCTTGGTTGGACCTAGCACGGAACTTACCAAAGCTAGTCGGACCTAGCACCGGAGCTAGCAAAAACAAGTCGGACCTAGCTGTCAGTTTCGGATTAAACGCGGGAAATGATTTTTTGTAGGAAAATAATTCAGGTGTTAGCTCCAACTTGAGAAATTCATAACTTTGTGTAGGAAGCTCCAAATTCAGTGAACCAAATTTTGCTGAACTCAGAATTTTGAGTACTTTCCAGCAACACAAATTTCAGCTCAGGAAACTAAACAGTTTTCCAGAATTAATTCCCTAATGTTTAAACTGTTAGGAATTTTATCTGGAGAATTGCTTTATGAAACATTCTGAAATTTGTCTCAGAGGTTTACTGGAAAATCCTGGAGTCACAGTAAAAGTTTCAGACCCATCCAAGATCATTTAATCCACCTAATGGGGTGATTAAGAGGACTGCCCTGAGAAAATAGAAAATGCACAGAAACATTTTTTCCAGATTTTCTCAAATCTTGATTAGGGCATAACTTCCTCTAGAATTCCTCAAATGACATGAAACCAATTCCATTAGAACCATCTTAAATTCTAAATTCCAGAAAGTAATGGTTGGAACCATGAAAAACCCTGGAATTCCTTAGAAGCTCTAATATTGACCAAATAGGTTTTTATTTGTACAAGGCTCAAATGAAACTTGGTTCAAATGAAACTTGGTCAAGACTCCGGTTAGGACCCTACCAAGCCACCATAAAAATTTCAGAACCAAAGGGGAGGGCTAGCTACAGTATAGTAATTACTTATTCAAGTTTAAACATTGCATTTGGATTGACATGTAGTATCTCGTCAACATGTAGTCGTTGAAGGCAAGGAGACTCCGGAAATGCTTGACTTCCTTCTTCCGGACAAAGCCTTAACATCTGACCAGCAGCAACAAGGCAAGCCCCGGTTTGGATTAAACTGTTTTACAAAGTTTGGCTTTATGAATACTTAGTATGTGGTATGGATGTGCATTAGGTGTAGGATGGATGAAACCCCGAGTGCATAACCAGAATTTTCCCATCAGAGGGAGGGTAGTGTCCAAGGCCTCGAGTAGACAGGCTATGCTTAATGATTCATAGGACTTCGGTACAAGTCGAGTAGTTGGAATCTACTCGCGAGTTAGGAATGAAACACACGGGTTGGTTCAAGTGATGTCAGATCACTTTAGTATTGAAAATGAGACTCGGCAGGGGCTAGGGCATAGCAAGAGGAAGTCTTGTGTGCGCCGCCCCGTCCGTGTCGATTGAGGACCGATCCATGTGTGGCCCTGCTGAGCAAGTATTGAACGTACCGAAGGCATATCGGATATATGGGCCCCGATAAACCAATGTGACCTATACCTCCAGGCATCGAGGCATAACGCACCGATTTATATGTGTAGGCTGAGGGCAGCAAGGTGGAAATCTGCTAATGGGCATAGAGAGATGCTCCGTGTAGGGAACCTCCTGCTCATTTCGGTGGACCTGTTCGACGTTTGGGCTGTTGGGTGAAAGGTTGTCCCGTACGACATCGAGTGAGCGTGCTGTGCAGCTCCACGGGTGGGCGTACGTGACGTGCTTTTCGGGTATCCCTGCAGGTGTATATCGAGTCAATTCACCGTCTCTTGCGATGACGTGTACCGCTTGTTCACTAAGTCATGACGTAGGCTAATGTATGAAGTGTGATGATTCAATATTGCTGTTATGATATAATTGTATTGTTACATGTGTGCCACCAAATATTGCTCACTAAATTTCATATTCATGAACTGTTAACTTGTGGCTAAAAGATGAACTAAGTATGAACTTGTAGGCGTGTCCGTTTGCTGCAATCTTACCGTCCCATGTCCATTGTACCCTACATGTAGAGTTTCCTGCCTAGATGAGTCGGTTAAGTCTTGTTGAGCCTCGTGCTCATGGTTGCTGCTTAAGTGTTTTTCAGGTGAGGAGCCACCCACGGACTCGGGTTACGGGTCCACCGGCGAGGGTTACCCTCTGTCGGGGACCACGGCTGAGTGGGAGCCGTACACGCCGCGTGAGCTGAGGAGTGCAGCTAGTGTGGTTGCCCTAGGGCTGGGCAACCGATTTTTGCTAGATAGGCGGGCGTGAGTTGTACAAATTTAACTTCCGCTGTATAATATAAACCCTAGTTTGTAACTGAGTAGTGTACTACATTGTACATTTTAGTTGGTTTTCAATGTAATACAATGTATCGTTATGATGTGTGCTGTCGGGTGTCGCATCGTGCGGCACCACCCTCTGCGATGCTGGATGAGCGGATCCCGCTCCGCCACAGCCTGGTATCAGAGCCGCATTGGGGATAGCACGCTAATTAAGAACTGTATTACAGGAAAACTTAGGTTACGGTGAAGATTCTGTAGTTTGCCCAAGTAAGGACTATATTAGCATAGTTACTTAAAGTGGCAAGACTAACCTATGTGTTATAATTCTGAATTTTCATTATGTAACGACGCACCTACGCTCTGGTAAGAATGGTAAGGAACGCCACTGAAAGCGGTTCAATTTCGGTTAGCTCCCCTGATGAGGAATGTGGTTCAGGGATAGGTATCACAGCTTGGTGTGAGACGTCAATATGAAAGTCTTGGACTCTTCATGTTCCTGAGATCATATGAAACGCTGATCCCTAGTGTGCATTAGGCAAGTAAGTGGAGACCCCATCGTGTGGTCAGTAACGCGAGAGTGTGTTCGTCTGGAAATAGCCCAGGAGGACATACACAGCGCTTGCCATCGGCGTGCCCTGCAGGGCAGTAGGTGGTATATGTTGGGTTGATAACATTCCCAACCATGACGACCCGTTCATGATCTACTCGGGTTCCCCGTCGTGTGGTGTTAAAACACTATCACATACCTTGAGACGTGACTTAACTCAAGGACGGCCAGATGGCAATGACATGGGTGTTTGTATTTACTTTTAAATATGGTCCTGCCTGAATTGGAAATAACTATTGAGTGAATCATTATTGCGTGGTCTTTTGAAGGTATTAACCATGTATGTATCTCGTGTAGTATACGTGTGCGAGAGCCCGTTTAGTGCCACAACTGAGACGTATATGCCGGTATAATCCGGTTAGGATTTTCTTTGGTGAGGAAGGTAGTACCGACATAACATAAGCATGTGCATGAAAGATAATGAGAACCAAGAACTAAAATCACTAATTTTCAACATTTAGGACCCTGGTTGGGTAGGGAAATTTGATAGTTGATCAGTGTAGTTCCAAAGGATTGAAAAACTGAGTGCTCTATTTTGGGCAGCAACTTTGCTGAACTTTAACAGAGCATAACTCACAGATCATTTTGCCGATGGAGGTGTGGGAGATCGTTCTGGGAAGGTGTTTAAGCACTATACAACTCCGTTGTAGACTTCCAGAGCTGAATCACACCTTAAGATTGCTTAAATCCCAGAGGAGTGTAAAGTGTCCAGAACCAGGACAGAGTCAAAAACGCTCTCTGGACTGAAGCATAATTTCCAGTAGAAAAATCTAAAATTGTCATATCATACATCTTTAGAAAGGGAAGGGGATGTGTGACATCTTTGTAATTCGATGTTTCTGTATTTGCAGCACAGAATCCAGTGAAAACTAGAGTTGAAGACAGCAACTCCTAAAGGAGGTGCTGTTGAAATTCTTCAAGAAATTCTGTTGACTTTGAATTACCATAACTTTTAAACCAGAGCTGATCTGAGGGCAAGTAAATGCTCGTCGAAAACATACTGAAGTTAACTTTAACTTTGGTATGCAGCTTGAGTAATGAAAATGCCCAGAACCAGATCAAAATCTGGGATATGAAGAAACTGGTCATTCTGACAGAGGAATGACAGTTGAACTCATTTGAGAGATCGTTGAACCCTAGGGGGTTTAAGTACTTCCATTGGGTTAGAACATACTATGAGTGGTTATCTTCAACTAGCGAAAGATTTGAGTATATGTCTTACTAAAGTTCTTTTGCTAGAGACCATGTTTGTGTCGTATTGAAGATAAAAAGGGTAGTATACGTGGTGACAAAGCAATAGTAACGTCTCGTAGTGACCAAACCTAGATGTGATGGACTTCCAAAGAGGAAGTCCATCAAGTTGGATTTAACTAGCTTGTATTTGGTCTGGTAATGGTGTAGCTTGTGCAAAGTTATTACATTATCTACATACGAGATGTATCGCATGTGTTTACTGTCATTATGTTTATGCCATTTTATTGGACTGCATGAATTATGTTGCGGGACTGATCTATATTGTCGTATGGTTTCAGATGGTTCGCACTCGGACCACGCATGAGATTGGTGGCTCTAGCCAGCAGGGAGGCGATGACTCCCAGCCACCTGCCTACGACAGCACCCCGCAGCAACAACCACCACCGCCGCCTCCGCTTACACTAGCGGATGTGATAGCGGCACTGGTGGGGAATCGTGAGGAGCAGACCGACCTGCTCCGCACGATCGTGCAGAATTTGTCCCAGGCGGGGGGCGTCAAGAGTGGGCGCCTCGTGAGCCCCGTGATGTGACGTACTCGGATTTCATGAGTACGCACCCTCCAGTGTTCACAAGAGCCGCAGAACCACTGGAGGCCGACAACTGGCTGCGGACAATTGAGTCCAAGTTCGGGCCGCTCCAATGTATGGAGCGGCAGAAGACTTTGTTCGTGGTGCAGCAACTTCACGGTGCCGCTGGTGCGTGGTGGGCGAATTATGTCGCCTCACGTCCTGCTGGCCATGCCGTGGAGTGGGAAGAGTTCCGGGAGGCGTTCCGTGCCTACCATATCCCTCCCGGGATAATGAAGAGGAAGTTCCAAGAATTCTTGGAGCTGAAGCAGGGCGGGAGGAGTGCCCATGACTACTTCCGTGCCTTCAACCATCTGGCGCAATATGCGTCGGATTACGTCTCCACGGAGGAGAAGAAACGGGAGCACTTCTATCGGGGTTTACACCCCGAGATGAAGACGCATCTCGTTCAATGGAATCGTGGCACATTTAACGACCTCGTCAATGCCGCGATCATGCAAGAAGACGCTCAGCGAGAATTGGCGACTGAGCAACGGAAGCGCAGCGCTCCACCCAGCAGTGGGGGTGGCGCTCCCCAGAAGTACCGCATGGTGTATCGGACACCATCCGGACAGCAGTGGCATCCACCGGCGCGACCTCAACAGTTCGGGGGTTGAACTTTTCAACCATCCCCGTTCCGACCGCCGATGCCACCACCGCGACCGCAACAGCAGCAGCAGACGACAACCCGGGCGTTTCCACCACCACAACGCGCCACGGGTTTCCATCCGCCGATCAGCGGAGGACCGCCCCGCTACACTTGTTTCACGTGTGGCCAGCCGTGCCATTTCGCGAAGGACTGTCCCCAGTGGCAGCAGAGCAGCGGGCAAGCCCAGTTCCAGGGTGGTGCTCGAGGCCGACCTCCATTCAAGAAGGTTGGTCAGCGGACTGGGGGCGTTCACCAACCTTGACAATGAGGACACCCCAAAGGGAGACAACATGCTGGCCGGTATGTTCACTCTCAACGATCAAGCCATCATCATATTATTTGATTCTGGTGCAACTCACAACTTCATAAGTGCATTATATGTGGTTAAGCATCAACTGGAAGCCTTTCCAACCGAGTGTTCTTATATGATCTGCTCACCGGGAGGAAAGATTTCAGCAACTATGATGATTCCGAAAGCACCACTGTGCTTAGGTGGGAAGATATACCCCACCACTATGATTATTCTTGATGGGCAGAAGATTGATGCAATCTTAGGAATGTCATGGCTAAGCTACCATGGCGCTGTCCTAGAAACATTATCACGGACGGTTCACCTAAACTCCCCACTACACCGTCCGCAGTCCCTAATATTAGACAATCCAGTCCCGGAAGTTTCAGAAATCCATAATACTGAAGCTCTCAAGTTAGAGGACATTCCCGTAGTGCGGGAATACCCCGATGTGTTTCCGGATGATCTTCCGGGCATGCCACCTGAGCGGGATATCGAGTTCAAGATTAAGCTTGCACCCGGGACTATGCCCATATCACGGAGACCATACAAGATGGCTCCGAACGAGCTGGTTGAAATGAAAGAACAGCTCAATGATCTGTTGAGCAAAGGTTTCATTAGGCTGAGTTCCTCGCCTTGGGGTTGCTCGGCGCTGTTCATGAAGAAGAAGGATGAAACTTTAAGACTGTGTGTGGACTACCGGCCGCTCAACGCCGTCACCATCAAGAATAAGTACCCACTGCCCCGCATTGACATTTTGTTGGATCAACATGTGGGTGCAAGTGTGTTCTCAAGGATGGACCTTCGCTCTGGATATCATCAGATAAAAATCCGGGCGGAGGATATCCCGAAGACGTCCTTTTCACGAGATATGGGTTGTATGAATATCTCGTCATGTCTTTTGGTCTCACTAATGCGCCAGCACATTTTATGTATCTCATGAACTCGGTGTTCATGCCGGAGCTGGACAAGTTCGTGGTGGTGTTCATTGATGATATCTTGGTTTACTCCAAAGCAGAAGCAGAACACGCCGAACACTTGATGGTCGTTCTTCAACGATTACGAGACCACAAGTTCTACGCCAAGTTCAGCAAATGTGAGTTTTGGATCAGCCGAGTGGCATTTTTGGGACATATCATCTCAGCGGAAGGCGTTGCGGTTGACCCAAGCAAAATCGAGCAAGTGCTGAAATGGAAAGCTCCCACTTCAGTCCATGAAGTCAGAAGCTTCCTCAGTTTAGCGGGATACTATCGGAGATTCATTCCAAGCTTCTCCAAGCTTGCTAAGACGATGACAGAATTGCTGAAGAAGGGAACAAAATATGTTGGGACACGGCATGTGAAGGCGCATTCCAAGCATTAGTGAAGCATCTCACAACAGCCCCGCTTATAGCTCAACCGGATACAACAAAGCCCTTCGACATATATTGTGTTGCGTCCGGCATTGGGCTCGGCTGCGTGTTGATGCAGGAAGGACGTGTGGTCGCATATGGCTCAAGCCAACTTCGGAACCATGAGCAACAATACCCAACTCATGATCTTGAGCTTGCTGCTCTGGTACTGGCGTTGATGATGTGGAGGCACTATCTCCCGGGGAATTTGGTGCATCTCTACACCGACCACAAGAGCTTGAAGTATATTTTCACCCAGAAGGAGCTGAATATGAGGCAAAGAAGGTGGTTGGAATTAATCAAAGATTATGAGATTGAGATTCATTACCACCCCGGCAAGGCGAATGTGGTTGCCGACACGCTGAGTGGTAAATCACATGTCCATAACCTCACCAGTACACCGGTGGAGGAGGAAGAGCCGAGTTTATACTTGGTTCCTTATGGATCGCTCTACAACCTTGCCCTCATCCCTACTATTAGGGAGGACATCGTTGCAGCTCAGAAGGTTGATAAGGGCATGGCACATCTCCGGAGACGGATAGACAACGGGGAGATCAAATGTTTCCGGGAAGATGATGAGGGGACGCTATGGTTCAATAACCGCATAGTCGTATCCCGGGATATGGAGCTGAGGAAAAAGGTCCTTGATGAAGCTCACTTGTCTAAATACTCCATTCATCCGGGCAGCAACAAAATGTACCATGATTTGAAAAAGAAAATTTTGTGGACACAGATGAAGCGGGAAGTGGCTGAGTACGTATCCGAGTGTGATACGTGTAGACGAGTGAAAGCTGATCATATGAAAAAATCAGGGCTGCTGCAACCCCTGAAAATCCCGCCATGGAAATGGGAAGATGTGAGCATGGATTTCATTGTGGGATTACCCCTGACCTCCAACAAGCATGATTCCATTTGGGTAATTGTTGACAGATTAACCAAGACCGCTCACTTCATCCCGGTGCATACACATTACAATGCCGGCAAGTACGCGGAGCTGTACATAGCGAGGATTCTATGCCTATACAGGGTACCAAAGACCAATGTCTCAGATCGAGGTGCATTATTTGTATCTAGCTTTTGGGAGCAGTTGCACGCTGCTTTGGGTACTAAGCTGATTAGAAGCTCTGCCTATCACCCTCAGACAGACGGGCAAACAGAGAGGGTGAACCAAGTACTGGAAGACATGTTGAGAGCATGTGCCATCCACCACGGTAGGAACTGGGATGATCACCTACCGTTGGCGGAATTCTCGTACAACAATGGATATCAGGCGAGTATCAAGATGGCACCCTATGAAGCTCTCTACGGTCACAAGTGCCGCATCCCATTAAACTGTTGTGAGTCCGGTGAAAGGGTCACATTCGGGGTTGATGTGGTGAACGACACCGAAGAGTGCGTTCGGACGATTCAAGCCAACTTGAAGGCCGCTCAATCCCGGCAGAAAAGCTACGCTGATAAGAGGCGTAGACCGCTGCACTTTGATGTTGGAGAGCACGTGTACCTCCGTGTGTCTCTGATGAAGGGCGTACACCGGTTCGGCGTGAAGGGGAAACTCGCTCCCCGTTTCATTGGACCCTATGCTATCACCGAGAAGTGTGGACCAGTGGCGTACAGACTAGAACTACCGGCATCTCTTGCTGGTGTTCATGACGTTTTCCATGTTTCACAACTGCGAAAATGTGTGAAGCATACAGCTGCTGTTCCCACCGAAGACATTGGCGAGTTGCAACCGGATTTGACATATGATGAATATCCGGTGGCAATTATTGATGAGAAAGCTCGGACCACACGTAGCCGAACGTTGTGGTTCTACAAGATACTCTGGAGTAACCACACCGCCGAAGAAGTGACGTGGGAGAGCGAGGAATTCCTTCGCTCATATTACCCGGAGTTCATGGCGTCTCAGCACGGGTCAGTTCCTATTACATCGCTGTCTATTCTTTTGTAATCTCGGGACAAGATTCTTTTAAGGGGCAGGGATATAAAAGCCCGAGAAAAGGGACATGCAAAAAAAAATTTTCATCACCTCACAACACCACAGCTTTTGTTGTGAATATCTTGTGAAGAGCAAGTAACCTCCATCAAGAGGGTGTTTAGAGGGGAAAGCCCTAACTTTCACAAAGTAGGATTTCTACACATGAACATGAGAGGTTGAGCTCACCCCTAGAACTTAAATAGTCTTGGGAAGGTTCAGGCCAAATTTTATGCAAATCCAACACTTTTTGAAGCACTTTTGGAGGCATTTGAAAAAGAGGCCAATTTGAGAGTAAATTCGAATTGCAGCAACTTTCATCACTTGGAATTAAAAGTTGGCTTCATATTCAAACTCAGCACATTTTTCTGAGTTAGTACACCAATTTTCATCCCCATTGGAGTTCATCTTGTCGGGAGCTAAATTTGCAATAATTCAAAACTGAATTTGAATTTCAGTTTAAATGTGAAGCAAATTTGGCCAAACAAATTTCAAATTTGAGAACCTAAATTCAAACTGTGACTAGGTGGAAAAGTCTATTATTCAATTTTTAGTGGCTGGGATATTTGCAGCAGAAGGGGGAGAAAGAATTAAAGGAGAGAAGAGAGCCCACTGGTCAGCAGACTTAACACAGAAGCATCCTCAGCCGATTTTCTCTCGACCAAGTACGCGCGCCAGCCAGCCACGGTGTCGGTGCCCGACCGCCTCAACCGGCCAGCTCCTGCTTCGTCGTGGGAGGTGGCACAGCTGGTGTCGCACCCTCCACCGCCCTCGATGGCCTATAAAAGGCACAAAACCGCCGGTGAGCTCCTGTTTTCACGAAGCTCAGCAACCAGCCGCCTAATCGGCCGAGTTCTAATTGCTCGCCACCCGAGCTGTGATCATCCTCCGTCCGTGACGTCCATAGTAAAGTGGAGCGCTAGCTTGTCCTCGAGACCACCGAGCAAACCGTTCCAAGGTTTGACCTTTGTGCGCGGAAAATTTTCCAGTTTAGGGCAGGGAGCTCATTTCGGGACCTGATTAGGTTTAGGAGAAATTCGGGAGAATCGTCGTCTGAGAGGTTGAACGGAGATGTGAGATAGCATCTAGAGGTTCTTGCGCCCCTTCTCGATCAAAAACCGGAAGGAAACCACCGCCGGAACCCTAGGTTCACCATAGACCAGTTTGGCGGAAGCGGGGGGCGCCGGTGAGGTACGGGTTGCCAGCCATTTAGGTCCCGACCAAGGTCATGCCGGGTTTCCCGAGGTCTCCCAGAACGTGGTGACGCGATTAGCACGCGAAGGAGGTGGTCAGGAGGGCGGGAACACGTTGCCGAGGTGGCACAGAGACATAACGCTCGTCGCCGGCGAGCTACACCAGTTAACCGACGGCGGCATGATGTCCAACATGTTCAGCGCCCAAAATTATGTGGGGGAGGCAAGTCTCACCGTCACCGGCGAGCTAGATTGCCGGGAACGCTGACCTCGCCGGAGCTCCGGCGGCTCAGGGTAGCGGCATCGGAAGGAAGATGAAGGCATGGGTCTCATGTGTCAGCCGCTGTGTTAATCGCTCGCGAGCGCGCGGTTAGTTCAAATTAAACAGGCGGGTCCGGCTGTCAGTCTCAGATTAAACGCGGGAAATGATTTTTGTAGGAAAATAATTCAGGGATTAGCTCCAACTTGAGAAATTCATAACTTTGTGTCGGAAGCTCCAAATTTAGTGAACCAAATTTTTCTGAACTCAGAATTTTGAGTACTTTCCAGCAACACAAATTTCAGCTCAGGAAACAAACAAGTTTTCCAGAATTAATTCCCTAAAATTTAAACTGTTAGGAATTTTATCTGGATAATTGCTTTATGAAAAATTCTGAAATTTGGCTGAGATGTTCACTGGAAAATCCTGGAGTCACAGTAAAAGCTTCAGACCCATCGAAGTTCATTTAGTCCCCCTAATGGGGTGATTAAGAGGACTTCCCTGAGAAAATAGAAAATGCACAGAAACATTTTTCCCAGTTTTTCTCGAATCTTGATTAGGGCATAACTTCCTCTAGAATTCTTCAATGACATGAAAACAATTCCAGAAAGTAATGGTTGGAACCATGAAAAACCCTGGAATTCCTTAGAAGCTCTAATATTGACCAAATAGGTTTTTATTTGTACAAGGCTCAAATGAAACTTGGTTCAAATGAAACTTGGTCAAGACTCTGGTTAGGACCCTACCAAGCCACCATAAAAATTTTAGAACCAAAGGGGAGGGCTAGCTAGAGTATAGTAATTACTTATTCAAGTTTAAACATTGCATTTGGATTGACATGTAGTATCTCGTCAACATGTAGTCGCTGAAGGCGAGGAGACTCTGGAAGTGCTTGACTTCCTTCTTCCGTACGAAGCCTTAACATCTGACCAGCAGCAACAAGACAAGCCCCGGTTTGCATTAAACTGTTTTAGAAAGTTTGGCTTTATGAATACTTAGTATGTGGTATGGATGTGCATTAGGTGTAGGATGGATGAAACCCCAAGTGCATAACAAGAATTTTCCCATCAGAGTGATGGTAGTGTCCCAGGCCTCGAGTAGACAGGCTATGCTTAATGATTCATAGGACTTCGGTACAAGTCGAGTAGTTGGAATTTACTCGCGAGTTAGGGATGGGACACACGGGTTGGTTTGAGTGATGTGAGATCACTTTAGTATTGAAAATGAGACTCGGCAGGGGCTAGGGCGTAGCAAGAGGAAGTCTTGTGTGTGCCGCCCTGTCCGTGTCGATTGAGGACCGATCCGTGTGCGGCCCTGCTGAGCAAGTATTGAACGTACCGAAGGCATATCGGATATATGGGACCCGATAAACCGATGTAACCTATACCTCCGGCCGTCGAGGCATAACGCACCGATTTATAGGTGTAGGCTGAGGGAAGCAAGGTGGAAATCTGCTAACGGGCATAGAGAGATGCTCCGTGTAGGGAACCTCCTGCTCGTTTTGGTGCGACTGGTTCGACGTTTCGATGTTGGGTGAAAGGTTGTCCCATACGACATAGAGTTAGCGTGCTGTGCAGCTCCATGGGTGGGTGTACGTGACGTGCTTTTCGGATATCCCTGCAGGTGTATATCGAGTCGATTCGCCGTCTCTCACGGTGATGAGTACCACTTGTTCACTGAGTCGTGACGTAGGCTAATGTATGAAATGTGATGATTCAATATTGCTGTTATGATATAATTGTATTGTTACATGTCTGCCACCAAATATTGCTCACTAAATTTCATATTCATGAACTGTTAACTTGTGGCTAAAAGATGAACTAAGGATGAACTTGTAGGCATGTCCGTTTGCTGCAATATTACCGTCCCATGTGCATTGTACCCTACATGTAGAATTTCCTGCCTAGATGATTCGGTTAAGTCTTGTTGAGCCTCGTGCTCATGGTTGCTGCTTAAGTGTTTTTCAGGTGAGGAGCCACCCACGGACTCGTGTTACGAGTCCACCGGCGAGGGTTACCCTCCGTCAGGGACCACGGCTGAGTGGGAGCCGTACACGCTGCGCTAAGCTGGGGAGTGCAGCTAGTGTGGGTTTCCCTAGGGCTGGGCAACCGACTTTTGCTAGATAGGCGGGCGTGAGTTGTACAAATTTAACTTCCTCTGTGTAATATAGACCCTAGTTTGTGACAGAGTAGTGTACTACTTTGTAAATTTCAGTTGGTTTTCAATGTAATACAATGTATCCTTATGATGTGTGCTGTCGGGTGTCACATCGTGCGGCACCACCCTCTGCGATCCTGGATGAGAGGATCCTGGTACGCCACATGTCGATTGAGGACCGAGCCATGTGCGGGCCTGTTGAACAAGCAAGAACAGTACCGAAGACCTACCGGCTATATGGGAACCGGGAAACCGATGTAACTCGGGTAGCTGTGTGTTTAGGTATAGCTGGTCGTTCATAGGGTAGGTTGAGAGCTCGAGGTGTAAATCGTCTGGCGGCACTGTGGATGCGCGCGCAGAGACCTCTTGCTTGGGACGATTGAACCGGTTCAACATTTGGCTGACGGGTGAAAGGTGGTTGCGTACGACGTCCGTGATAGTTGCTGTAGGAAACATCGAGTACGGGCGTACGTGGCGGGTTATTCGGGTAACCCTGCAGGTGTAAATCGATTATAATCGCCGTTCCTCGCGGTCAGTGAGTACCACTTGTTCACTGTACCATGACATAGAAAGAACAGGCTAGATTCATGTTAAAAGTTTGCTGGTTTCAAAGATATACCTTGCTTGTTAATGTCTCGTTTTAGTTTAGAGCTAATTAAAGTTCTTTTCAACTTTGGGCAAAGTACATGAGAGAAATGTGTTTCTTATTTGATTGTGGCTCTCTCATGTGCCTTAGCGTAAGGTTCTCCACAACCTGCTGCTAAAGACTTGAAAGTAAGGTTCCACTAAATAGGCGAGTCCTTTGCAAACTATTTTACCTCATGTACCCTATCAACCATCATGTAGAAGTTCCATGTATAGGAGAGACGGGTCAGTCTTGCTGAGCCTTCGTGCTCACTGCTTGTGTTTGAAGCTTTTGCAGGGTTCTATGAGGAAGGGACTCCAGAGGAGGAGACGGAACCCCAGGAGGGGAACCCCGTCGAGTGGGAGTCGTGCACGCCGCCGTGTTAGTGTGTGTGCGTGCTAGCGGGGACACGTTCACGGGCTGAACGTGAACTCGATGCGTAGTCTACACCCGTGAGTGTAGACTGGACAGATTTTGTTGTAAAAATGTTCATACACTAGTTTATCCAATAAAACTTTGCTTCTGCTTTGTACCTTTGATGTGTGTTATCCGGTGCTGTGCAACGCAACACCCCTCAGCGTGATCCTGGCTCGACAAGGCCGATGGGGTCGTGTCAGCGTGGTACCAGAGCTCGCTTGAGGTTTAACGCACTACAAAGGTCATATTTTTCAAAAATCCAGTGTGGAACGAGTTAGTAGACCATATAAGGATGTTATTAGTGTATAGAATGTGGCATAATAACCTATTTTCTTATGTCAGAAAATCGTGCATCTCGGGACGCTTTATGTCTTGGGGGGTGCACGTAAGCACTGTCCATGAGTGCGCACAAGCTGAAGGGTGGAACCCCACGGGTGGCAGGTAACCCGACCCACTTTAATATCCTCTACGACTCTTCATGTCGTTTGGGGTATTCGAGCAGCGTCTGTCCCTGGAGTGCGTTGTGCAATTTGGGACACCCCGTTATGTGGTCAGTAACGTGAACACGTAGCTCAAGGCATGTTTGGCTTGAGAACATCCGGGCGAGTGATGACGGCCGGATGTATGAACTGTATGGGTACCGGGCTCGGTGTGCAGCCGAGTCTGATGATTGTTTGAGTTATCTTCAGGTAGTATAACCACAAAACGGTACACGTGTAGCATCCTTGTGCGAGTGACGCTTAGTGCCACTGAACTAACGAAGCCAGCTAAGTCCGGTATAGGTTTTTCTATGTGAGGACATAGTACCGGCATGCTGGTGATGCATCGACGTCACACCCCACTAAATGAGCAACTGCATTGTAAAACTTGAAATTTTTAATCAAGAGTACTAAAAACTTGATGTAACTCTTTTCCTTAATCAGGATATTCAAAGTTAACAAGTTTTTAACTTATAGGATACTAAGGACAGAGTCACCTGTTTTCAGCTGAACTAAGGGTTAGAGGTTGAGTTTTTTCGAGGTTGGGGTCATATGATGCATTTCTGGAAAGCTTTGGAAAAGCTTTACAACTTTTATGTTGATGTACAGAGATGTTTCATCCCCTAACCAATCGAAAAATGCAGTAGAGTTGAAACTGTCCAGAAAACAGGGCAGATCAAACACTCTCTGTAACTCTCTGTAAATTAAGCATAACTTCCTACATAAAAATCCAAAAATAGAAATGAGGTAGTTCTGAAAAGTTTATGAGATGGGTTACAACTTTGTAACAGAAAGTTTTGTCAGATTGGGAGTAGAATTAACTGGAATTCTTGGATCAAATCAGTACCTCAAGCAGGGGGGGTGTTGTCCAATTGTTTCCAGAAATTCTATTAATTTGACATCACATAACTTTTGTACCAGGACAGATCTTAGGCCAAGCAAGTACTTTCTGGAAAGCTATTGAAAATAGATTTAACTTCTATGTGGAGCTCCAGAATTGGTTTTGCCTTTAACATGGTCTAAATCAGGTTGGCATGGAAACTGGTCAGGGCTGCCATATTGGAAAGCAGACCAGTAGTCAAATTTATTTAAGTTTGAACTATGTTTCCAGGTTTTATGAGTTCAATGACATGTTTTATGTTATAACTCAATGGTTTAATGTTCAAATAAATATTTGACATTTCTCAAATATGTTTCTACAGATGACAGCGGATAAACAGTTCGTGAACGGGTGGATGGAGTCTCACTGTTCTCACCACAGTGGCTATACGGAAGTCTTGAGGCAAATGCTTCGATATTTCGGATACAACAAGATGCTGCAGTACTTTGCCAAAGAAGAAGGCGAGGAGGGGAACAAGACGTGGATGATCCATGTTGACGTTCCTGCAGGGCCTACGCCACCCGGTTGGGCGCCGTTCACCGTTACGGTGAGGGGTAGACAACCGGAGGGAATGTGGCAAGTGGCAGCCCGCGACACCGTGTTTCTGCCAACTACACGTGAGAGCTATGGAGGATACTCCATACGCGCTCGTTCCAGTGGAGGGACGGGCTAATCATGTGTGGGAGGGGAGGTACATGGAGGCAACAGATCCGGTTTGCCCAAGGTACAACCCCGCGGAGGCGAACGTCAGCCTCCAGATAAGGGCGGGAAAGGCCGTGATGGACAGCCAAGCTGTTCATACGGAGTGTCTCGCCATGAATCTCAAGGAGAGCAACAGCCATGGAGACCATTTCGAAAGTGCTCACAGCGCACTCCGCAATGTGCTCCTTCCGACGATCAAGCGACTGAATGAACAATATAATCAGTTGTATCGTCTGAAGAAGGCGAAGAGGAAAAGCCGTGTGGACATTACGGCTTTGCAACAGCAGGTGGAGGCTCTGACCCAGCAGAACGAGGTCCTTACTCAAGAGCAAGACGACGCTATTGAGGAAGGGCAAGGCTGGGAAGAGGACTACAACCTGGCCATGGACGAGGTGCATGCGTTGCTGGACCTCGTACCTCCGGTAATGGGCATACCGGTGGTAGGCGCCGTACCTGTGTTCTTGGGTCTTCCGGCAATGGGAGAACCCGAGCCGGAAGAGGTGGTTGTGGACCCAGAGCCACCAGCAGAGGTACTGGAGGAGGACGACCCGCAGGAGGTCGAGTTCTACTCTGAGTAGGGGGTTACTGTTGCCAAGTAGGGCAGCAAGGGTGATGTAACCCAAACTTTTGTAATCGATGACATGTCGTGTAAACAGTAGTGCATGTATAGGTAGTGACGACATGAGCACGACTTCTCGGAGACCCGAGACTAATGTATCTTGTATAAAGTTTATGCTTTATCAATATATGTAAATGTTGTGCAAATTATTCATGCGTCACTTCAAAACCTACTGTTGCATATGGAATTTTTAAGTATGACATGTGCTGATCACTGCTGTTTTGAATTTCAGAATGACTCGTACTCGTGCCAACCCGGACGTGGGTGTCACACCCGGTTTCTCTGAAGAACAACCGAGTGAATATCACATGTATGCCAGGATCATTTTCTCATACATGTGATGACAAATAGTGAAGCATCATTTATTACAAGCCAGGTGTCGAATATAATTAAGTCTTACATAGCATATGTCTCGATAATAAGTTCATAACAAGTAAATAAAATAGCAGCGGAATATTATTCTCGTGGGCTCCGTCACAGGCGTTGCCCGGGAGACTCCATGAACCTAGAAACCTTCTTCGGGTCCAAAGTCTTGATCATTAAACACCACGTCATTCTCTTGACCTGAGCAGCAATATAAACCAACAAATATGCAAGGTTGAGTATCGATGGTACTCAGCAAGTGTGGGAAAGTTATGTCATGCATGGCTAGAACAAGGAGAGGTTGAACTCATGGTTGAAGCTCTACGCAATTAACACCTACCACCTTAGCTTATTAAGCACCTACATTACTACACAGGTGAAATGGTCCCAATCTCCCATCCCATCATCATAATCAATTAACCATAACATCATTTCCAATGTTAAGCTCCCCGCTTAACATCCACAACCCCCAAGGTCATCATCCTCTAATCATGAATAAGTCCAAGCCGCTCTTGACCGTGATCACGGCTGTCATGACAGTTTTGACTCTGCAGAGTTTGCACCACTGTACCCACATGTAGTGATTTCATCCCCCGTCGCCGGGTGGACTAAAAGAACCTCCATTATGCAAGTGGCTACGAACCACCTTCACACTTCCCAGGTGTGTAGCCAGGAGATCACTACGAAGCCTTTACAAAGGGATTCCCGACAAGCATGGGCCCACTGAGGCTTCACCCCTAACAGCATAGAAGAGGCTCCAACCCCGCTGCAGTGGCCCCCTCTTGAGCCTTGCGGTTCATATGGTAGTCCAGCTGACACCCACTCCCCGCACCATCCAACACACCCATACTACGCCGGGGATACACCTAATTAATTGGCCAAGCTGCCCCATCTCAGCATGTGGTTGGCACGGTAAAGCCATTTTACATGCTCCATGAACCGGTCCTTAGGATCCAGGCAAGTACTAAACACAAACCCGAGTCTCGTGCACCCAGCACCAACCAAATCATCCAACTTGCCTTGATCCCTACCTCTAAATAACTCATAACATCTCATTCAAGAGTATGGTAAATAAACTGATGATCTCATATCCCAATTATCCCATTCTAAGCATGGCTAAGCACAAGTAATATGAATGTATGACATAATAAAGCAAATCTCAATCCAAGCTACAAGGAAACAGGGTAATGCAATTCTAGGGAAACATCCTAGCATGGGTTTCATATTTCAATTGACAATGCAAATAATTCTATCTACACATCCTAGCATAGGATCAAAGTGGTCAAAGACACTTGCCTTCTTCTTGCTGCTCTGAGAATGGAAAGTCTTGGTCTTGGAAGGGAAGAACTTGCTCTGGGGCAGGTCCTATTCATGCCAACACACATAACAAAAGAAAACAACAATACATAAGACATAGTTCACACTTTCACTTCATACTACCACACATTCACATCTATGTAAGTCATTCACATTTCTAAGTGTTGTGGTTACTCTATGTGTGTTGATTTTTGGCTTACATGCACTTTTAAACATGTGCATATGATTTCTAACTTTTGGTATTCAGATTTATGTTTGCACACTATATATGAATTTCAAATTTGAACAAATTCCTTATATTCAATTGATACACATCTTAGCTACCAATTATGCATGAAAGGTATTTTCCTACTTCAAATGGGTTTTTAGATCCTCTACCAAATCCTAAACTGAAATCTTTGGATTAGGAAACTTCATTTATCATTTCTAGTTATGCATACCTAGTTGCTATATTTTCAGATTTATTTCCTATGCCTAAATGTGAACTTTATTATTTAAATAGTAAGACACCTCATCTAAACATAATAGGTTCTGATATAAAATATTAAATAATATATTTTTGAACTTCTCCTCTGATGTGAACTAATTTAAATCTATTTTACCCATTTTCAAAATTATTTATTAACCTAAAAATGTGTTCCTAGAACTAATAAACATGAACACACCCAAACAGATTTCATTTCAACCTAAAATTTATTTCTAGTTCATTCTAAAGTTTTCCAAGTGTTAGTAGAGTTTAAACTTGAATTTACAATGTGTTTGTATTTCCTTTTAAATTTAAATCCTAGTCACACATTCAAATTTCTAAATTAAATATCATATAGGGTTAAAAAGTTAAGTTCACCCTACTACAGGGTCTAATTTATTATTTTAAGAATTTCCAGGGGCCTAACTATGCCTAACAGAGGGGTTTTGCTAATTTTTATTAAGTCCAGGGCTAAAACTGATTTTTAATTGAATTTACATGAATTTCTAAAGCTCCAGGGGCTAGATCAGAAGTTTCTGGGGCTAGCTCGTATTTTCCGAGATCCCCATGGGGTAGCACGTAAGAATCCCTGCCTTTATAACGCGGGGCTGACGTGGACCGTCCGATTTAAAACAGACAGCTCAGATTAGATCGCCGAACCGGTACGCGCGGGTTTTAATTCCACCGTGCGATTTAAAATAGACGGCACACAAGCGGCCACGTCGCTCTGACCGAGCGCGGGCGGCGCTGCCCGGCAGCGCACGGTGGCGGGAGGCGGCGATCTCGCCGGAAAACTTTGGATCTTCGTCTATTCTTACTAAAACTGGGATTTCGTGGCATAGATCGGTAGAGGGGAGGTCGGGGATCTCACCTCGGGGTTTTTCTTGAGCTCGGAGGTCCTGGAAAGCGGTCGGAGACGAGGTCCGAGGTGAGTTCACGGCGATGCTCGTCGGCGCTGTGTTTGAAGCGCAAAACCCCGAGTTTTCTGCACCTGCGTGATTCCCCGGAGGCGGTGGAACACGATCAGCGCGTTAGATCAGAGAACCCGAGCAAAGATCAAGAGAAAACGGTGATCGGAGCTTCGGTTCTCACCGGGAGGAAAAACAGCCGATCGCTGGTGAGAAAACGGGACGATGCCGGTGTTTATATAGCCGGGGAAGGGCGGCGTTCGGTTGTGATCGAGTTTGAGTCGTCCAGAACTGAAATTCGGCTGGGATACGCGGGTATCCGGGGTGGTTTCGATTCGGGGGAAGAGAGGAGTCCCGGTCGGCCGAGCGCGCGCTCGAGGAGGAAGAAGATGGCGGGCCCCACACGTCAGTGAGAAGAGAACGGGGCGCGCGGCTGCGGGCTGGCGCGGGGGCGAGGTGGCCGGCTGGTGGGTTTCGGCCCACTGGCCGGGTTTTCTGTTTTTCTTTTTCTTTTTCTATTTCTTTTCTGGTTTGAATTTGAATTTGAATTCCAACTTAAATTTGAATTCCTGCACCACATGCAATACGTCCAAAAAATTTTAAATTCCCCTCTTAACAGGATTTTGGGGTGTTACAGCTCTACCCCCCTAAAAAGAAATCTCGTCCTCGAGATTGGTGGTCCTAGGAAAACAATTCCGGAAATTGTGCCTTAAGCTCGTCTTCTCGCTCCCATGTGGCTTCCTCTTCCGAGTGATGCTTCCACTGCACCTTGCACATCCGGATTCTTTTATTTCTTGTGAGGCGTTCCATTGTCTCCAAAACCTTGACCGGTTGCTCGGCATAAGACAGATCCTCGGCTACGTCAACCTCATTCATGAGTAACATCTCTTCAGGCGTCCTCAGACATTTCTTGAGCTGTGACACATGGAATACGTCATGCACATCCGATAGGCGAGCCAGTAGTTCCAGTTGATATGCCACTTCGCCTTTCCTCTCCAGAACTTGAAAGGGTCCGATATATCGAGGTGATAACTTCCCTTTCACCTTGAACCGACGAAGTCCTCGGATAGGGGATACCTTGAGATAGACATAGTCCCCCACGTTGAAAACGAGCTCTCTTCTCCGTACATTGGCATAGCTCTTTTGTCGTGTTTGTGCTATCCGCAAGTTGTTGCGGATTTCCCTCACTTTCGCCTCGGCCTCTTGTAATACCTCGGGCCCAAACACTTTACTTTCCCCCCGTTTGGTTCCAAAATAGTGGAGTTCTGCACTTCCTCCCATACAACGCCTCAAATGGTGACATCTTCATACTAGCCTGATAGCTGTTGTTATAGGAGAACTCCGCATATGGTAAGTTCCTGTCCCAACTCCGATTGTTTTTGAGTGCACACGCTCTCAGCATATCCTCAAGGATCTGATTGGTTCTTTCCGTCTGCCCGTCAGTTTGGGGATGATAGGCAGAACTAAAATTCAGATGAGTTCCCATGGTTTCATGCAACTTCTGCCTGAACCTTGAGGTGAACTGTGTCCCTCGATCCGACACTATCTTCTTTGGCACTCCATGGTAACACACGATCCTTGACATGTACAACTCCGCCAATTTGGATCGACTGTAGCTTTCTTTCACGGGGATGAAATGAGCTACCTTGGTTAGCCTGTCGATGATGATCCATATCGAATCATATCCTGATTGGGTCCTAGGCAATCCCACTATGAAATCCATACTGATTTATTCCCATTTTCATTCAGGTACCTTGAGTGGTTGCAATAATCCCGAGGGTCGTTGATGTTCCGCTTTCACCAACTGACATGTGTCACATAGGGCAACATGTTCCGCGATATCTCGCTTCATGCCATACCACCAATACCTACTCTTGAGGTCCTGGTACATCTTCGTACTCCCAGGATGAATGGAACAGTCAGAATCGTGAGCCTCCTTCAAAATCAATTCACGGATCTCCTTTACTTCAGGCACACAGATTCTTTTCCCATGGCACACCGTACCTTGTTCATCCTCTTTGAAACCAGGGGCTTTATTTTCCTTGATGAGTTGTCTGATTTCTTGAATCTTCTCGTCATTCTTTTGACCATGGCGTATGTCTTGCTCTAGTGTTGAGTCCACTTCCATGGCGATGGCTTCACCACTATTCACCAGGCATAGATTGAGTCTTATAACATCGTCCTTCAATTCCGTAGACATGTCTTTCAAGCTCAACCTATTGACCTGCACCTTCCGGCTTAGAGCATCCGCCACGACATTCGCTTTCCCAGGATGATAGTTGATTCCCACATCAAATTCGTTGATTAGCTCTAACCATCTTCTTTGTCTGATGTTGAGATCTGGCTATGTGAAAATGTACTTTAAGCTCTTATGATCCGTATATATCTCTGTCCTCTTCCCCATCAAGTAGTGCCGCCAAATCTTCAACGCGTGTACCACTGCGGCTAGTTCTAGGTCATGTGTAGGATAGTTCTTCTCGTGTTTCCGGAGCTGCCGGGACGCATAAGCCACGACATGCCCCTCTTGCATGAGAACACATCCCAACCCGTTTCCAGAGGCATCGCAGTAAACCGAAAAGTTCTTCTGCATATCTGGCATAACTAGCACTGGGGCTGTTGTCAATCTTTTCTTTAGCTCTTGAAAACTCGTCTCGCACAGCGGCGTCCATGTGAATGTGATTCCTTTCTCCAACAGTTTGGTGAGGGGTCTCGAGATCTTGGAGAATCCCTCAATAAACCATCGATAATACCCAGCCAATCCTAAGAAGCTTCGAACTTCCCCGACATTCTCAGGGGTCTTCCACTTCTGTACATCCTCGATCTTGGCGGGATCTACAGAGATTCCTCCCTCCAAGATGATATGTCCTAAGAAGGGAACTCTCTTCAGCCAAAACTCACACTTGCTCAACTTGGCATATAGTTGGTGTTCTCTCAGCTTCTGCAACACCAACCTTAGATGTTTCTCATGTTCCTCTCCATCTTTGGAGAAGACGAGAATATCATCTATGAAAACCACCACAAATGTATCCAAATATTCCATGAGTACCTGGTTCATGAGGTACATGAAGTATGCCGGGGCATTAGTTAGCCCAAAAGGCATGACGTTGTATTCATACAGTCCGTACCGAGATACGAAAGCTGTCTTGGGAATATGAGTTTGCCGTATCTTAAGTTGGTGATATCCCGACCTGAGATCAATTTTCGAGAACACACAAGCTCCCCTCAATTGATCGAACAAGTCTTTAATGCGGGGTAATGGGTACTTGTTCTTGATGGTTACCTCATTCAACGCACGGTAGTCCACGCGTAACCTTTGGGTTCCGTCCTTCTTGGGCACAAATATCACTGGAGCTCCCCACGGTGAGGAACTAGGACGAATATACCCCTTCTCCGTCAATTCTCTTAAATGATCCTTGAGTTCTCCCAGCTGCTTGGAGTCCATCCAATAAGGTCTCTTGTATATCAGAGCTGTTCCAGGCACTAGCTCAATTGCGAATTCCACTTCGCGATCAGGAGGCATACCTGGCAACTCCTCTTGAAAAACATCTGGATATTCCCTGATGATCCTGATCTCCTCCACTTTCAACTCAATTTGATTTAATTTAATGTCCCTCCTAGGCTCTTGTATTGTTATGAACTTTACTCTTGTGCCACTAGGGTGAGTTAGTTCCACCATTCTGGTCGAACAATGGATGATTCCCTTATGTTTGGTCAACCAATCCATACCCAAAATAATATCTATCCCTTGTGAGTCTATCACTATGAGGTTGGCAGTAAATACTATCCCATTAATGTCTAGATTCACCATGGGACACACTCGTCTCGTCCTTATTTCTCCACCTGGAGAGTTTACTGCTAGCATATGGTTCATTTGTGTTGTTGCTAGATCATGCTTCTTAACAAACCCTTGGGCAATGAACGAGTGGGTAGCACCAGAATCGAACAACAGGGTTGCAATGTGTAAGTTGGCAGGAAACTTACCAACTACCACGTCGGGTGCCTCTTGCGCCTCCTCCATGGTCACGTGGTTCACCCGTCCTCGCATCACATTCTGTTGTTGCGGCTGCACGGGCTTATTCTTTGGGCACTTATGGGCGTAGTGCCCCACTTCACCACAGTTAAAACATTGCACCCCAACCTTAGGTGACTGGCCTTTGTTGTCTTGGGGTTGGTTTGGGGGTCTTTGGTTTGGTCGAGGTTGATATGTAGGGCGAGGCTGCTGTACAAACTGACGTTGTGGTGGTGCTGGTGCTGCCGGAGGCCTGAAGTTCGGGTTGTACCCTCTCGGTGCTGAGTAGGGTACCGCAGCACGGCTCGTCTGCCCTGCGGGTTGCTGCATCAGACGTGGGCGGGTGTTGCTACTCGAGGCTGGGTGTGACCATCCGGCCTTCCTCTTGTTTTCATTTTCCAAGGCCTTCAGCTTCCTTTCTACAACAAATGCTCTGTCCACCATCTTTTGGAAGCTTTCATACTCGTTGGAGGACATTGCACACTGCATTTCTGCTGTGAGTCCTTCCACGAAGCAATCCTGTTTCTGCTCATCAGTCTCTATGTCCCGTGGGGCATAACGGGATAGTTGAGTGAATTTAGTGAGGTATTCCCTCACAGTCATGTTTCCTTGCTGAATTCCCAATAACTCCTTCCTCTTGTTTTTGAGTTCACCCCTTGGTATGTAATGGTTGCGGAAGCTACGCTTGAACTCTTACCAAGTGATGTTCTCAGGGTCATGATGGGCGGCCACGTAAGCGGTCCACCAATCAGCAGCAGGTCCATGCAATTGGTGAGACGCAAACAGCACCCTCTCATACCCTTGGCATTGTATAATCCTCATCTTGCTCTCAATGGTCTTTAGCCAATCATCTGCCTCCAGAGGTTCAGCAGCACTTGCAAACTTTGGAGGTTGAGTTCCTAGAAACTCACTCAACCTTGGTTGGCGTGGTGCAGCTTGTGGAGGTGGAGCTTGGTGCAAGTTGGCTACCACTTGAGTCAGGTTCTGGATGAGCTGATTTTGATTCTCAAGCATTTGGTGGATGGGATCAACTCCTTCACGGCAACCACCCCTGTCTTGGCCTCCAGAAAGATGAGGGTTGCCGCCCTCATCGTTGTTGTTGGCGGGGTTGGCACCACGACCCTTTCCTCTTCCAGCCATCTATCATGATCAACCAAATGTCAATTTAAAGCATTGCGTATTATCTTACCAATTTTACTTGTTTATACTTTGTAATGTTGAGGCCTTGTTGTATTTATATATTTTTTTCTGAGGGTTTATGTCTCACGCAAAAATAAATGCACTATTAATTTCATAGGGGTTCACATATCAAAGCAAGGCAACCAGAAGACGAGGTTGTGGACAATTGCTCATGGCTTCCACAACTCACGTCACACACCACACATTAACACACCATTAACTAAGGTATTGACTCGCCTACTCGATAACCTGCTGAACTATGGTGAAGGACTCTACATGACTCGTATCACTGAGCCGGCTCCTCGGGATCTTCCTCATTATTGCGGCTGCCTTCTGACTCCGCTTTGGGTGGGGAGGCTGCTGGTGGAGAAGTGCGACGACGCCTGATCGCCCGGCGATCTGGGGAGTCAGGAGTCCATGTGTCATTCACGGTGACACACAATTCATTCCCATCTCCTCTTTCTCTCGCCCTCAAGCTGGCTCGAAGCAACGTCTCGGTCTCCTTCAGGGTGTCACGAACATCCTGAAGCTCCTGCTGACACTCCTGCAGTCGAGTGCTGAGCATAGCAGCATCCTCTAGGCACAGGTCCATATGCTCATGGGAAGTCACTTGCTGCACTGGCGGGTACTTGTACTCCGTCGTATCACTCTCACGCTGGAGAACGTACATGTACTCAGTCCTGTCCAGGTGGCGACGGTAGTTGTGACTCTGGCAGGTGATGGCCTCCCAGGTGACATCCTTCTCCGCATCGACCTGTGTCGCTCTACAAGCTGGAGAGCGGTGGATCTTAAGCAGCTGATTTTCATGGATAATCCTCATTTCCGAACTCCATTCTTCCCGCTTCTCCCGGATGGTCCGGGTGGAGCTATAGTGTATGATTAGCTTTCCCGTATTGCCGGCGGCTTGGAGCATGCGTCGAAGACGGCGCAACAAGCCTCCTACTGCCAATCCGTAGGAGAGATACATCACCGGACGGCTCTCCTCTCTCAGGGCAAGGGCACCTACGGGAACTCTCCCTCCGGTGGACTTGCGAGCGGTGCGGATCATGCGAACCATCTAAAACATAAAGCATTTAAACTTAAGTTAGATAAGGTTTTAAACAAAATTCCTATTTTGAATAAAAGTTTGGCAAGATGAAGAAAGTGACCCCCTTAAATAACACTTTTCAACCCACACCTTGTAAAATAGTTTTTAAGAAAATAGGGTCCTTAAATACGTCCATGTCTACCTAGGTCCATGTTCCTACGGGCAATCTTGGCTCTGATACCACTTCTGTCACACCCGGTTTCTCCGAAGAACAACGGAGTGAATATCACATGTATGGCAGGATCATTTTCTCATACATGTGATGACAAATAGTGAAGCATCATTTATTACAAGCCAGGTGTCGAATATAATTAAGTCTTACATAGCATATGTCTCGATAATAAGTTCATAACAAGTAAATAAAATAGCAGCGGAATATTATTCTCGTGGGCTCCGTCACAGGCGTTGCCCGGGGGACTCCATGAACCTAGAAACCTTCTTCGGGTCCAAAGTCTTGATCATTAAACACCACGTCATTCTCTTGACCTGAGCAGCAATATAAACCAACAAATATGCAAGGTTGAGTACCGATGGTACTCAGCAAGTGTGGAAAGTTATGTCATGCATGGCTAGAACAAGGAGAGGTTGAACTCATGGTTGAAGCACTACGCAATTAACACCTACCACCTTAGCTTATTAAGCACCTACATTACTACACAGGTGAAATGGTCCCAATCTCCCATCCCATCATCATAATCAATTAACCATAACATCATTTCCAATGTTATGCTCCCCGCTTAACATCCACAACCCCCAAGGTCATCATCCTCTAATCATGAATAAGTCCAAGCCTCTCTTGACCGTGAGCACGGCTGTCATGACAGTTTTGACTCTGCAGAGTTTGCACCACTGTACCCACATGTAGTGATTTCATCCCCCGTCGACGGGTGGACTAAAAGAACCTCCATTATGCCAGTGGCTACGAACCACATTCACACTTCCCAGTGTGTAGCAAGGAGATCACTACGAAGCCTTTACAAAGGGATTCTCGATGAGCGTGGGCCCACTGAGGTTTCACCCCTAACAGCATACAGGAGGCTCCAACCCCGCTGCAGTGGCCCCCTCTTGAGCCTTGCGGTTCATATGGTAGTCCAGCTGACACCCACTCCCCGCACCATCCAACACACCCATACTACGCCGGGGATACACCTAATTAATTGGCCATGCTGCCCCATCTCAGCATGTGGTTGGCACGGTAAAGCCAGGTTACATGCTCCATGAACCGGTCCTTAGGATCCAGGCAAGTATTAAACACAAACCCGAGTCTCGTGCACCTAGCACCAACCAAATCATCCAACTTGCCTTGATCCCTACCTCTAAATAACTCATAACATCTCATTCAAGAGTATGGTAAATAAAATGATGATCTCATATCCCAATTATCCCATTCTAAGCATGGCTAAGCACAAGTAATATGAATGTATGACATAATAAAGCAAATCCCAACCCAAGCTACAAGGAAACAGGGTAATGCAATTCTAGGGAAACATCCTAGCATGGGTTTCATATTTAAATTGACAATGCAAATAATTCATCTACACATCCTAGCATAGGATCAAAGTGGTCAAGGACACTTGCCTTCTTCTTGTTGCTCTGAGAATGGAAAGTCTTGGTCTTGGAAGGGAAGAACTTGCTCTGGTGCAGGTTCTATTCATGCCAATACACATGACAAAAGAAAACAACAATACATAAGACACAGTTGACACTTTCATTTCATACAACCACAAATTCACATCTATGCAAGTCATTCACATTTCTAAGTGTTGTGGTTACTCTATGTGTGTTAATTTTTGGCTTACATGCACTTTTAACACATGTGCATATGATTTCTAACTTTTGGTATTCAGATTTATGTTTGCACACTATATATGAATTTCAAATTTGAACAAATTCCTTATATTCAATTGATACACATCTTAGCTACCAATTATGCATGAAAGGTGTTTTACTACTTCAAATGGGTTTTCAGATCCTCTACCAAATCCTAAACTGAAATCTTTGGATTTGGAAACTTCATTTATCATTTTCTAGTTATGCATACCTAGTTGCTATATTTTCAGATTTATTTCCTATGCCTAAATGTGAACTTTATTATGAAAATAGTAAGACACCTCATCTAAACAGAATAGGTTCTTATATAAAATATTAAATAATATATTTTTGAACTTCTCCTCTGATGTGAACTAATTTAAATCTATTTTACCCATTTTCAAAATTATTTATTAACCTAAAAATGTGTTCCTAGAACTAATAAACATGAACACACCCAAACAGATTTCATTTAAACCTAAAATTTATTTCTAGTTCATTCTAAAGTTTTCCAAGTGTTAGTAGAGTTTAAACTTGAATTTACAATGTGTTTGTATTTCCTTTTAAACTTAAATTCTAGTCACACATTCAAATTTCTAAATTAAATATCATATAGGGTTAAAAAGTTAAGTTTACCCTACTACAGGGTCTAATTTATTATTTTAAGAATTTCTAGGGGCCTAACTATGCCTAACAGAGGGGTTTTGCTAATTTTTATTAAGTCCAGGGGCTAAAACTGATTTTTAATTGAATTTACATGAATTTCTAAAGTTCCAGGGGCTAGATCAGAAGTTTCTGGGGCTAGCTCGTATTTTCTGAGATCCCCAGGGGGTAGCGCGTAAGAATCCCGGCCTTTATAACGCAGGGCTGACATGGACCATCCGATTTAAAACAGACGGCTCAGATTAGATTGCCGAACCGGTACGTGTGGGTTTAGTTCCACCGTGCGATTTAAAATAGACGGCGCACAAGCGGCCACGTCGCTCTGACCGAGCGCGGGCGGCGCTGCCCGGCGGCGCACGGCGGCGGGAGGCGGCGATCTCGCCGGAAAACTTCGGATCTTCGTCTATTCTTTCTAAAACTGGGATTTCATGGCATAGATCGGTAGAGGGGAGGTCGGGGATCTCACCTCGGGGTTTTTCTTGAACTCAGAGGTCCTGGAAAGCGGTCGGCGACGAGGTCCGAGGTGAATTCATGGCGATGCTCGTCGGCGCTGTGTTTGAAGCGCAAACCCCGGAGTTTTCTGCACCTGCGTGATTCCCCGGAGGCGGTGGAACATGATCGGCGCGTTAGATCAGAGAACCCGAGCAAAGATCGAGAGAAAACGGTGATCGGAGCTTCGGTTCTCACCGGGAGGAAAAACAGCCGATCGTGGGTGAGAAAACGGGACGATGCCGGTGTTTATATTGCCGGGGAAGGGCGGCATTCGGTTGTGATCGAGTTTGAGTCGTCCAGAACCGAAATTCGGCAGGGATACGCGGGTATCCGGGGTGGTTTTGATTCGGGGAAAGAGAGGAGTCCCGGTCGGCCGAGCGCGCGCACGAGGAGGAAGAAGATGGCGGGCCCCACACGCTAGTGAGATGAGAACGGGGCGCGCGGCTGCGGGCTGGCGCGGGGGCGAGGTGGGCCGGCTGGTGGGTTTCGGCCCACTGGCCGGGTTTTCTGTTTTTCTTTTTCTTTTTCCATTTCTTTTTTGGTTTGAATTTGAATTTGAATTCCAACTTAAATTTGAATTTCTGCACCACATGCAATACGTCCAAAAATTTTTAAATTCCCCTCTTAACAGGATTTTGGGGTGTTACAGTTGGGGGTTCCAGTCAGGGGGGAGAAACCTCCCAACAACCTCCCGAGGACTCCTCGGGACAGCAACAGCAGCAGCAGCAACAGCAACAACCGCCACCGCCACCGCCAACGGGTACTTTGACTGACATTGTGGCAGCGATGGCGGGCTTGCATCAGCAGCACACGGAGTTGCTGCAGACCTTTATTGCAAATACGTCTCGACCAGAGAGGTGTCAAGATTGTTAGGAGCGTCAACAGAGCTCCTACAACGATTTCCTGGCTACTCATCCCCCGGTATTCTCAAGGGCAGATGAACCCATCGATGCGGACAACTGGCTCCGCACGATGGAGATGAAGCTCGGGCTGCTCCAAGTGAGTGAGTAGCGCAAAACTCAGTTCGCGAGCGTGTGGTGGGCGAATTACTGTGC
Organism: Neostapfia colusana; assembly: GCA_030760725.1. NCBI lineage: Eukaryota > Viridiplantae > Streptophyta > Magnoliopsida > Poales > Poaceae > Neostapfia > Neostapfia colusana. The sequence continues at coordinate 74,971,386 of JASWHV010000007.1, read as the reverse complement.
TTCGCAGCCCACCGAGCGATTTATGACCTGGGCGGAATTCCGGACGGCCTTCAGGGCCTATCACATACCGCCGGGTATCATGAACAGGAAGACGCAGGAGTTCCTACGCCTGCAATGTCACACCCGGTTTCTCTGAAGAACAACCGAGTGAATATCACATGTATGCCAGGATCATTTCCTCATACATGTGATGACAAATAGTAAAGCATCATCATGTTACAAGCCAGGTGTTCGAATATAAATAAGTCTTACATAGCATACGTCTCGATGGACGATAATAAGTTCATAATATGTAAATAAAACAGCAGCGGAATATAAATCTTGAGGGCTCCGTCACAGGCGTTGCCCTGGGGACTCCGTGAACCTAGAATCCTTCTTCGGGACCAAAGTTTTGGTTATTGAACACCACATCATCCCCTTGACCTGAGCAGCAATTTAAACCAACAGAATAGCAAGTTTGAGTACCGTTGGTACTCAGCAAGTGTGGGAAAGTTATGTCATGCATGGCTAGAGCAAGGAGAGGTTGGACTCATGGTTAAAGCACTATGCAAATAATACCAATCACCTTAGCTTATTAAGCACCTACATTACTACACAGGTGAAATGGTCCAAATCTCCCAACCCATCATCAAAATCAAGTAACCATCTCATCATTTCCAATGTTAAGCTGCCCGCTTAACACTCTCAACTTCCAAATTCATCATCCTCTAATCATGAATAAGTCCAAGCCGCTCTTGACCGTGAGCACGGCTGTCATGACAGTTTTGACTCTGCAGACTTTGCACCACTGTACCCACATGTAGTTATTTCATCCCCAGTTGTCGGGTGGACTAAAAGCACCTCCATTATGGCAGTGGCCACGAACCACGTTCACACTTCCCAGGTGTGTAGCCAGAAGATCACTACGAGGCCTTTACAAAGGGATTCCCGACGAGCATGGGCCCTTTGAGGTTTCATCCCTAACAGCATACAAGAGGTTCCAACCCCGCAGCAGTGGCCCCCTCTTGAGCCTTGCGGTTCATATGGTAGTCCAGCTGACACCTATTCCCCGCACCATCCAAACACCCATACTACGCCGGAGATACACCTAATTAATTGGCCAAGCTGCCCCATCTCAGCATCTGGTTGGCACGGTAAAGCCAGGTTACATGCTCCATGAACCGGTCCTTACGATCCAGGCAAGTACTAAACACAAACCCGAGTCTCGTGCACACAGCACCAACCAAATCATCCAACTTGCCTCGATCCCTACCTCTACATAACTCATAATATCTCATTCAAGAGTAAGGTAAACAAGTTGATGTTTTCATATCCCACTTATTCCATTCTAAGCATGGCTAAGCATAAGTAATATGAAGGAGTGACATAATAAAATAAATCCCAACCCAGGCTACAAGGAAGTAAGATAATGAAAATCTAGGGAAACTTCCTACCTTGGGTATCATATTCCAAATTGACATTGCAATTAATTGAATTCTAACTACACATCCTAGTATAGGATCAAAGTGGTCAAGGACACTTGCCTTCTTCCTGCTGCTCTGGGAATGGAAAGTCTTGGTCTTGGAAGGGGAGAACTTGCTCTGGGGCAGGTTCTACTCATGCCAATACACATAGCAAAAGAAAACAACAATCCATAAGCCATAGTTCACACTTTCACTCATGCAAACCACACATTCATATATATTAAAGTCATGCAAACCACACATTCATTTCCAATTTGAACAAATTCTTTATATTTAATTAATACACTTCTTAGCCACAAAGTTTGCATGAAAGGTAATTCCCTACTACAAATAGGTTTTCAGATCTTCTAAAAAATCCTAAATTGAAGTTTTTGGATTTGGAGACCTCATTTATCATTTTCTGATCATGCATACCTATTTTCCTATATTTTCAGATTTATTTTCTATGCCTAAAAGTGAACTTTACTATTAAAATAGTTAGACATATCACTTAAACAGAATAGGTTCTGATTTAAATGTTCAATAAAATATTTTTGAACTTCCTCTATGATGTGAAGCAATTTAAATTTATTCTACTAGTTTTTTAGAATTATTTCCTAGCCTAAAATGTGTCTCTAGAGATAATAAATTGGGCAACACTTAGGCAGATTTCATTTCAGCCTAAAATCTATTTTTAACTCATTCTAAAGTTTTCCAAGTGCTAGGAGAGTTTAAATTTATATTTGCACATGTGTTGGCCTCACCATTTAAATTTTAATCTTAGTCACATGTTCAAATTGCTAAATTTAATATCCTATAGCGTCTAAAAGGTAAATCCACCCTACTGCAGGGTTTAATTTACTATTTCCTGAATTTTCAGGGGCCTAATTACACATAACAGAGGGGTTTTTCCTAATTTTTATTAAGTCCAGGGGCTAAAACTGAGTTTTAAATGTATTTACATAAATTTCTGAAGGTCCAGGGGCTAGATCAGAAGTTTCCAGGCTAGCTCGTGTTTTTGAGATCCCCAGGGGGTAGCGCGTAAGAATCCCGGCCTTTATAATGCAGGGCTGACGTGGGTCGTTGGATTTAAAACGGACGGCTCCGATTAGATTGCCGAAGGGGTACGCGTCAATTTAATTTCTACCGTGCGATTTAAAATAGACGGCCCTCAAGGGGCCACGTCGCCCAGGCCGGAGCCAGCCCGCGCGCGCGGCGGCGCGTGGCGGCGGGGGTTGCGATCTCGCCGGCGCAGCCTTGGCTTTTGCTGCTACACGCTAGAACTCGCATCTTTTTGCACGGATCGGCTGCGGAGGGTTAGGGGATGCTCACCGAGGTGTTTTCCAGCACTCGGAGGCCCTAGAAGTCGGTCGGCGGCGAGATCCAACGGCGATGGTCTTCGGTGCACGTCGAAGTGGCAGTTGGGGCGCAAGACACGTCGTTTCCTTCACCTGCAGGGCTCCCCGGCGGCGGTGGGACGTGATCAGCACGTTAGATTTCGGCGGCGAGGATCGAAGGAAATCGGCGGTAGAAGCTTCGGTTCTCACCGTAGAGAAAAATGGCCAATCAGGGAGGAAAAAGCGGCGGATTTTGGCGTTTAAATGGACGAGGGAGGGTGGCGGTCTGTTGAGATCACGCTGGGGCGTCCAGGACCGGAAATCGGGACTGGGAGCGTGGGTTCCGGGGGTTGGTTTTGATCGGGCGCGAGAGAGTGTCCGGGGTCGGTTGGGTGCGAGGGTGGAGAAGATGACGGCGGGCCCCGCATGTCAGAGAGAGGGAGAGAGGGGGGCGCGGTTGGGCTGGCTGGCGCGGGGTCTTGTGCCGGCTGGCGGGTTTCGGCCCACTGGCCGGTTTCGGTTTTCTTTTTCTTTTCTTTTTCTTTTTTCCTTTTCCTTTTTCTGGTTTGATTCAAATCTAAATTCCAGTTTGAATTTGAATTTCTGCACCACATGCAATATGTCCAAAAATTTTTAAATTCCCCTCTTTAGCAGGTTTTGGGGTGTTACAGCTCTACCCCCTTAAAAGAAATCTCATCCTCGAGATTGGTGATTCTAGGAAAACAATTCCGGAAACTGTGCCTTAAACTCGTCTTCTCGCTCCCATGTGGCTTCCGCTTCCGAGTGATGCTTTCATTGCACCTTGCACATCCGGATTCTTTTATTTCTTGTGAGGCGTTCCATTGTCTCCAAAATCTTGACCGGTTGCTCGGCATAAGAAAGATCCTCTCGTACGTCCATCTCATTCATGGGTAACATCTCTTCGGGCATCCTTAGACATTTCTTGAGCTGTGACACATGGAATACATCGTGCACATCCAATAGGCGAGCCTTAGTTCTAGTTCATATGCCACCTCGCCTTTCCTCTCCAGAATCTGAAAGGGTCCGATGTATCGAGGTGATAATTTCCCTTTCACCTTGAACCGACGAAGTCCTCAGATAGGGGACACCTTGAGATAGACATAGTCCCCCACGTTGAAAACGAGCTCTCTTCTCCGTACATCGGCATAGCTCTTTTGTCGGGTCTGTGCCATCCTAAAATTGTTGCAGATTTTCCTCACTTTCGCCTTGGCTTCTTGTAGTACCTCGGGCCCAAACACTTTACTTTCCCCTGTTTGGTTCCAAAATAGTGGTGTTCTGCACTTCCTCCCATACAAAGCCTCAAATGGTGACATCTTCATACTAGCCTGATAGCTGTTGTTATAGGAGAACTCCGCATACGGTAAGTTCTTATACCAACTCCTATTGTTCTTGAGCGCACACGCTCTCAGCATATCCTCAAGGATCTGATTGGTTCTTTCCATCTACCCGTCATTCTGGGGGTGATAGGCAGAACTAAAATTTAGATGAGTTCCCATGGTTTCATGTAACTTCTGCCAGAACCTTGAGGTGAACTGTGTCCCTCGATCTGACACTATCTTCTTTGGCACTCCATGGAAACAAACGATCCTTGACATGTACAATTCCGCCAATTTGGATCTGCTGTAGCTTTCTTTCACGGGGATGAAATGAGCTACCTTGGTTAGCCTGTCGATGATGACCCATATCGAATCATATCCCGATTGGGTCCTGGGTAGTCCCACTATGAAGTCCATACCTATTTCTTCCCATTTCCATTCAGGCACCTTGAGTGGTTGCAATAGTCCCGCGGGTCGTTGATGTTCTGCTTTCACCAACTGACATGTGTCACATAGGGCAACATGTTCTGCGACATCTCGCTTCATGCCATACCACCAATATCTGCTCTTGAGGTCATGATACATCTTCGTACTCCCAGGATGAATGGAATAGTCGGAATCATGAGCCTCCTTCAAAATCAATTCACGGATCTCCTTCACTTCAGGCACACAGATTCTTTTCACATGCCACACCGTACCTTGTTCATCCTCTCTGAACCCAGGGGCTTTATTTTCTTTGATGAGTTCTCTAATCTCTTGTATCTTCTCGTCATTCTTCTGACCGTTGCGTATGTCTTGCTCTAATGTGGAGTCCACTTCCATGGCGATGGCTTCACCAATATTCACCAGACATAGATTGAGTTTTGCAATCTCTTCCTTCAATTCTGTAGGCATGTCCTTTGAACTCATCATGTTGACCTGCACTTTTCGGCTTAACGCATCCGCTACGACGTTCGCTTTCCCAGGATGATAGTTGATGCCCACATCAAAGTCGTTGATTAGCTCTAACCATCTCCTTTGTCTGAGGTTGAGATCTGGCTGTGTGAAAATGTACTTTAAGCTCTTATGATCCGTATATATCTTTGTCCTTTTCCCCATCAAGTAATGCCGCCAAATCTTCAATGCATGTACCACTGCAGCTAGCTCTAGGTCATGCGTAGGATAGTTCTTCTCGTGTTTCCGGAGCTGCCGGGACGCATAAGCCACGACATGCCCCTCTTGCAAGAGAACATATCCCAACCCGTGTCCAGAGGCATCGCAGTACACTGAAAAGTTCCTCTGCATATCTGGCATAACTAGCACTGGGGCTGTTGTCAATCTTTTCTTCAGTTCTTGAAAATCCGTCTCACACTGTGGTGTCCATGTGAATGTGATCCCCTTCTCTAACAATTTGGTGAGGGGTCTCGAGATCTTGGAGAAACCCTCAATAACCCGTCGATAATACCCAGCCAATCCTAAGAAGCTTCGAACTTCCCCGACATTTTCAGGGGTCTTCCAATTCTGCACATCCTCGATCTTGGCGGGATCTACGGAGATTCCTCCTTCCGAGATTATGTGTCCTAAAAAGGGAACTCTCTTCAGCCAAAACTCACACTTGCTCAACTTGGCATATAGTTGGTGTTCTCTCAGCTTTTGTGTAAGGGCCTCAGTTTTTGACACACATTTGAAGTGTTCATCACCACACCACACACCTTATTTGAGGAAAGTTGATGAACACAAATGAAGAGCAACTAACCACCATCAACATGCTCATTAGAGAACAAACTCACATATTGCAAAAGTGGTATTTCCCACATGTGATATAGGTGGGCTGGACAATGAAAACTCCTACACATTGCTAAGGATGTCCATGCCAAGTTTCACCCAAATTCAAAACCCTTTTGAGGTCATTTTGGGTATAGTTAGAAAGACGGCAGTTTGAAACCATATTCAAATTCAAACTGTTTTTAGCCCATGAATTAAAAGTGGGAGGCATATTCTTATTCAGCACATTTTTGTGAGCTCACACACCAATTTTCACTCCATTTGGAGTTGATCTTGACATGAGCTAAGTGGGTTAAATTCAAACTTTATTTGAATTTCAAACTGAACATGTGCTGAAATTCATTCAAACCAAACCCAATTTGAATCCTACTCAATTCAAATGGCTCATGGGTGAATAATTTGAATCACCATGGGTATTTTTGGGCTCACTGTTTACAACAGTGATTAGGAGTGAATTTCAGAGGTTAAAACCCCGGGTGGGTCCCACATGTCAGCCACAGAGAAGAATCAACCGACTGAGACTTTTCTCACTCGGGTCGCCGAGCCGCCGCTGTGATCGCCACCGAGGGGAGCCGCCGCGCCAGCAGCTGTTTGGCCACGCGTGGGCATGAGGCAGTTCAGGGCCTTCTTAAGGCGTTTTCCCCCCTCCCCGGCCGAAGCCTCGCCAGTTTCTTCCCCCGCAAGAACTCAGCGCCGGCAAACTCCTTCCGCAGCTCGGAATCGATCGGAGAGCGGTGATCACAGCCTTTCCGTCCCCTCTCGAGCCACGGCAAGGTACTAGGAACTCTTCTCCTTCCTCCCCGTTGCTAAAACTCAGCTGAAACCGATTGATCTCGGCTATGCCGAAAGATCAATTCGGTGACTTAAAACCGCCACACCTCGGGCTCCCGTGGACAGCCCAACCAGGGCGTTGTCACGCCCGAGCCAAGGCACCCCTGGACGCGCTGGTGACCGGTGCTGCTCACCCCCGAGCCACAGCCCGAGTGTTTGCTTACCGGCGGCGAATTTCCAGTTTTCCCCTTTCTGTGTGCAGAACGACCTTCGGGTGCGGGTCCGTCGAATTCGTACTCTAGAAAGGATTAGAGGGCTTCAATCCGCTCTCACATAAACTAGACACGGTATTGCACAAGTTGCCTTCACAACCTTTGGCCGGAGGACCTCTGTACCCAGCGTAATTCGAGGTTTACCGATGGCGGAAAAAACGGAAGGTATCGGGCGCACGGTGAGGACCTACTTCGGGCCTCCCCCGAGCTGCCTCAAGCTCATGTCGACCTTCCCTGAGGTCCACTGATGCTTCCCGACCGGTTCCTCGAGTAGTTGAGGTGCTAGGGGAGTCAGCCGACACGGCCGAAGTTTTTCCGAGGCGGCGGCTCGTCGCCGACCACGTACCGGCCGTTGTCATGACGAGCTGACCCCAAAATTCTGTTCCCCGAGTGAAAGTAGGCAGGGGCGGCCAAGACCGTGAAGTTTGGAGCATTACAGAAGCTGCCGGAGAGCTCTCCGGCGAGGTCCCTCGGCGGCGGAGCGCGGGCGGCGAGAGGTTGAAGAAGGGGGTGGACCCCAGCTGTCAGCGACCGATATTTTAAATCAGGATCGGGCTGCGGCCGGGATCGGGTGTGCTGGCACGCAAAAACCTTGTGGGCCGCCATGTGCTGTTACCTTGGCGCTCAACACGTGTCCCTACGGGCCCCGGCAGATTTAAACTTTTCCCCCGATTTTCAGATTCCATTCAAACTTCAAATCCTCATAACATTGGCTAAGAAGCTCCAAATCGAGTGAACCAAATTTTGTTGGATTCAGTTCTCTGAGCACTTTCTGGCAAATCAAGTTTCACTTCATGAAAACACTTATTTTTCCAGAATTAATTCCTCAATGTTTAAAATGTTAGGAATTTTAACTGGAGAATCCTTTGGAGGAAAATCCTGAAATTTTGCTGGGATGTTCACCAAAATATCCATGAACTACAATAAAAATTTTAGATCCATTTGAGCTCATTTGATCCACCTAATGGTATGATTAGTGAAACTGTCCCAGAGAAAATAGAAAATGTTCAGAAACATTTTCAGAATTTTCTCTGAAATGGTTTAGCTCATATCTTTAGCTAGGAACCTTCAAATTAAGTGAGACCAACTCCATTAGAACTCTCTGAAAATCTAGTTTTCAGAAAGTCATAGTTTGTTTCATGAAAATCCTTAGAACACCCTAAAAGCCTTCAGTTAAGGTCAAGTACATAATTAATTGTGGAGGGCTCAAATGAGCTTTGCTGCAACTAAAACTTGACCAAGTCTCTGTTTAGGTTGTAACCAAGCCACAGTAAAAGTTTCACAGTCATTGAGTCTGTCTAGTGGGACTTATAAGCTTCACAAGTTCAAACTTAATATAAATGCATTCAAATTAATACATGTATGTCTTATATCATGTAGTCGCTAAGGTCGAGGAGGAAACCGAAGTCCTAGACTTCGTTACTCCGGAGGAGCAGCTAGCCTACGACCAAGAGCAGCAAGGCAAGCCCCGGTTTGCATTAAACTTTTTACAAATTTTTATTGTTTTGAGCACATACTTGAATACTATTATTCCTTGCATTAGAGTCTTGTTTGGAAACCCAACTGCATAGCCAAGAAAACCATGGATTGGGATTACGAATGAAAACCCAGTTAGCTACCGCAATGCTAAGATAGAGTAGGATTCAGTACAAGTTGAGTAGTTGGAACTACTCGTGAGCATAGGCTAGAGGCACTCGACTCGTGTAGAGATAGCACATGATACACATGGCAAGAAAGATGAGACCGAGCGGAGGGTAAGGGCAGCAGGACTTTGGGGCCTGTGTGCTGTAGCTCCGTTTGTGTCGATTGAGGACCGAGCCGTGTGCGGGCCTGTTGAACAAGCTAGAACAGTACCGAAGACCTACCGGCTATATGGGAACCGGGAAACCGATGTAACTCGGGTAGCTGGGTATTGAGGCATTGCCCGTCATTCAGAGGGTAGGTTGAGAGCTCGAGGTGTAAATCGGCTGGCGGCACGGAGATGCGCATGCAGAGACCTCTTGCTCGGGACGATGGGACCGATTCAATATTTGGCTGACGGGCGAAAGGTGGTTGCGTACGGCGTCCGTGATGGTTGTTGTAGGCAACATCGAGTACGGGCGTACGTGACGGGTTATTCGGGTAACCCTGCAGGTGTAAATCGATTATAATCGCCGTCCCTCACGGTCAGTGAGTACCACTTGTTCACTGTACGGTGACATAGAAAGAACAGGCTAGTTACATGTTAAAATGTTGCTGATTGAAAGATGGACTCTGATTGCTAATGATTTGCTGTAGTTTAGAGCTAACTAAAGTTCATTTCAACTTTGGGCAAAGTACATGAGAGAAATGCGTTTCTTGTTTGATTGCGGCTCTCTCATGTGCCTTAGCGTGAGGTTCTCCACAAACTGCTGCTAAAACTTGAAAGTAAGGTTCCACTAATTAGGGGAGTCCTTTGCAAATGATTTTTACCTCATGTGACCCATTACCCCTCATGTAGAAGTTCCATGTTTAGGTGAGACGGGTCAGACTTGCTGAGCCTTCATGCTCACTACTTGTGTTTGAAGCTTTTGCAGGGTTCTATGAGGAAGGGACTCCCGAGGAAGAGACGGAACCCCAGGAGGGGAACCCCGTCGAGTGGGAGTCGTGCACACCGTAGAGTTAGTGTGCGTGTGTGCTAGCAAGGACACGTTCAAGGGCTGAACGTGAACTTGATGCGTAGTCTATGCCCGTGAGTGTAGACTGAACTTATTTTGATGTAAACATGTTCATAAACCTGTTTATGTAATAAAATTTCGCTTCCGCTTTGTGCCTTTTACTTGTGTTATTCGGTGCTGTACAACGCAGCACCCCTCAGCGTGATCCTGGCTCGACAAGACCGTGGGGTCGTGTCATTTTGCAGCACCAATCTTAAATGTCCCTCATGTTCTTCTTCATCTTTGGAGAAGACGAGAATGTCATCAATGAAAACCACCACAAATTTGTCCAGATATTCCATGAATACCTTGTTCATGAGATAAATGAAATATGCCGGGGCATTAGTTAGCCCGAACGGCATGACGGTCTATTCATACAGCCCGTACCGAGATACGAAAGTTGTCTTTGGAATGTCGGTTTGCCTTATCTTCAGTTGGTGGTATCCCGACCTGAGATCAATTTTTGAGAACACACAAGCTCCCCTCAACTGATCAAATAAGTCTTCAATGCGGGGTAATGGGTACTTGTTCTTGATGGTTACTTCATTCAACGCACGATAGACTACGCATAACCTCTGGGTTCCGTCCTTCTTGGGCACAAATATCACTGGAACTCCCCATGGTGAGGAACTAGGACGAATATACCCCTTCTCTATCAATTCTCTTATATGCTCCTTGAGCTCTTCCAGCTGTTTGGAGTCCATCCGATAAGGCCTCTTGTATATTGGGGCTGTTCCAGGCACTAGTTCAATCGCGAATTCCACTTCACGATCGGGAGGCATACCTGGCAGCTCCTCCAGAAAAACATCTGGATACTCCCGGATAATCCTTATCTCTTCCACTTCCACCTCGACTTGATTGAGTTTAAGGTCCCTCCTAGGTTCCTGTATGGCTATGAACTTCACTTTTGTGCTGCTAGGGTGAGTTAGTTCCACCGTTCTTGTCGAACAATGGATGATTCCTTTATGTTTGGTCAACCAATCCATACCCAAAATAATATCTATCTCTTGTGAGTGTATCACTATGAGGTTTGCAGTAAATACTACCCCATTAATGTCTAGATTCACCTTGGGACACACTTGTCTTGTCCTTATTTCTCCCCCTGGAGAGTTCACTTCTAACATATGGTCCATTTGTGTTGTTGCTAGACCGTGCTTCTTAACAAACCCTTGAGCAATGACTGAGTGGGTAGCACTAGAATCCAACAATAGGGTTGCAATGTGTAAATTGGCAGGAAACTTACCAATTACCACGTCAGGTGCCTCTTGCGCTTCCTCCATGGTCACGTGGTTCACCCGTCCTCGCATCATGTTCTGCTGTTGTGGCTGCATGGGCTTCTTCTTTGGGCACTTATGGGCGTAGTGCCCCACTTCACCACAGTTGAAGCATTGTACCCCAACTTTAGGTGCCTGACCTTTGTTGTCTGGCGGTTGGTTCGGTGGTCCTTATCCTGCTGGTCGAGGTTGATATGTAAGGCGAGGCTGCTGTACAAACTGACGCTGCGGCTGTGCTGGTGCTGATGGAGGCCTAAAATTCGGGTTGTACCCTCTTGGTGCTGAGTAGGGTACCACAGCACGGCTCGTCTGCCCTGCGGGTTGCTGCATCAGACGTGGATGTGTGTTGCTACCTGATGCTTGGTGTGACCATCCCGCCTTCCGCTTGTTTTCATTTTCCAAGGCCTTCAGCTTCCTCTCCACGACAAATGCTCTGTCTACCATCTTTTGGAAGCTTTCATACTCGTTGGAGGACATTGCACATTGCATTTCCATAGTAAGTCCTTCCACGAAACAGTCCTGTTTTTGCTCATCAGTTTCGATGTCCCGTGGTGCATAACGGGATAGTTGGGTGAACTTGGTGAGGTATTCCCTCACAGTCATGTTGCCTTGTTGCAGTCCCAGGAACTCCTTTCTCTTATTTTGAGTTCACCCCTTGGTATATAGTGGTTGCGGAAACTGCGCTTGAACTCTTCTCAAGTGATGTTCTCGGGGTCATGATGGGCTGCCACGTAAGCGGTCCACCAATCAGCAGCGGGTCCATGCAATTCGTGAGAGGCAATGTCACACCCGGTTTTTCCGAAGAACAACCGAGTGAATATCACATGTATGCCAGGATCATTTTCTCATACATGTGATGACAAATAGTGAAGCATCATTTATTACAAGCCAGGTGTCGAATATAAATAAGTCTTACATCGCAAATGTCTCAATGGACACTAATGCTTCATCACAAGTAAATAAACTAGCAGCGGAATATTATTCATTAGGGCTCCATCACAGGCGTTGCCCGGGGGTCTTCATGAACCTAAAAGCCTTCCTCGGGTCCAAAATCTTGGTCATTATACACCACCTCATTATCTTGACCTGAGCAGCAATATAAACCAACAAATATGCAAGGTTGAGTACCAATGGTACTCAGCAAGTGTGGGAAAATTATATCATGCATGGCTAGAACAAGGAGAGGTTGAACTCATGGTTAAAGCACTACGCAATTGATACCTATCACCTTAGCTTATTAAGCACCTACATTACTACACAGGTGAAATGGTCCCAATCTCCCATCCCATCATCATAATCCAATAACCATAACATCATTTCCAATGTTAAGCTCCCCGCTTAACTTCCAAAACCATCAATCCTCTAATCATGAATAAGTCCAGGCCGCTCTTAACCGTGAGCACGGCTGTCAAGACAGTTTTGACTCTGCAGAGTTTGTACCACTGTACCCACAAGTAGTGATTTCATCCCCCGTTGCCGGCTGGACTAAAAGAACCTCCATTATGCCAGTGGCTACGATCCACATTCACACTTCCCAGGTGTGCGGCCAGGAGATCACTACGAAGCCTTTACAAAGGGATTCCCGACGAGCGTGGGCCCACTGAGGTTTCACCCCTAACAGCATACAAGAGGCTCCAACCCCGCTGCAGTGGCCCCCTCTTGAGCCTTGCGGTTCATATGGTAGTCCAGCTGACACCTACTCCCCGCACCATCCAACACACCCATACTACGCCGGGGATACACCTAATTAATTGGCTAAGCTGCCCCATCTCAGCATGTGGTTGGCACTGTAAAGCCGGGTTACATGCTCCATGAACCGGTCCTTAGGATCCAGGCAAGTACTAAACACAAACCCAAGTCTCGTGCACCCAGCACACAACCAAAACATCCAACTTGCCTTGATCCCTACCTCTACATAACTCACAATAGCTCATTCAAGAGTATGGTATAATAAACTGATGATCTCATGTCCCAAATATCCCATTCTAAGCATGGCTAAGCATATGCATGGAAATAAATGACGTGACAAAATAAATCCCAACCCAAGCTACAAGGAAACAAGGTAATGCAATTCTAGGGAAACTTTCCTAGCATGGGTTTCATATTTCATTTGACAATGCAAATAATTCTATCTACACATCCTAGCATAGGATCAAAGTGGTCAAGGACACTTGCCTCCTTCTTGCTGCTCTTGAAATGGGTATTCCTGGTCTTGGAAATGAATAACTTGTTCTTGAACAGGTTCTACTTCATACCATCACACATAGCAAAAGAAAAACAACAATCCATAAGACATAGTTCACACTTACACTTCATACAAACCACACATTCACATTTATGAAATTCATTCACCATTATATGTGTTGTGTTTCAGTTTTAAATAAATTCCTTATATTAAACTACCAAGTATGTATGGAAAGTATTTTTCTTCTCCATATGTGCCTTTACAACTTCTATCAACCCTAAACTGAACTCTTTGGATTTTAGAAACTCCATTTATCATTTACTAGTTGCTATATTTTCAGATTTATATTCCTATACATAATTGTGTATTTTATTATTAAATTAGTAATACACATCACCTAAACAGAATAGGTTCTGGTCCTAAATAATTTAAAATCATATTTTGACCTTGGCTTCTGATGTAGACCATTTCTTAATTATTTTCCCTATTTTTCTATAACTATTCCTTACTAAAAAATGTGTCCCTATACTAATAAATGTGAATAATAGATGAAACAGATTTATTTCAGCCCAAAAATATACTTTTATCTCACTCCAAAGTTTTCTAAGTACTGAGAAAGTTTTTAATTAATTTTGACAATTATGTTTGTCCCCCCTTTTTAATTTTTAAACACTAGTTACATATTCAATTTTCTAAATTAAATACTAAACAGGGTTAAAATAATGAACTCACCCCATTACAGGGTCTATAATATTATTTTCATAATTTCCAGGGGTCTAGCTACACTTATCAGAGGTGTTTTTCCTAATTTTTATTAAGTCCAGGGGCTAAAACTGATTTTTAAATGAATTTACATGATTTTCTGGAGTTCCAGGGGCTAGATCTGAAGTTTCCGGGGCTAGCTCTCAATTCCAGAGAACCCCAGGGGGTAGCACATAAGAACTCCAGTCTTTATAATGCGGGGTTGACGTGGACCGTCCGATTTTAAACCGACGGCTGAGATTATAACATCGAACCGGTACGCGGGGTTTTAAAGTCTACCGTGCGATTTAAAATAAACGGCGCACAAGCGGCCACGTCGCTCTGATCGAGCGTGGGCGGCGCTGCCGGCGGCGCACGGCGGCGGGAAGCGGCGATCTCGCCGGAAAGTTTCGGATCTTCGAGAATTCTGCCTAGAACTGTGATCTTATGGCCTAGATCGGTAGAGGGGAGGTCAGGGATCTCACCTCGGGGGTTTTCTCGAGCTCGGGGGTCCTGGAAAGTGATCGGCGGCGAGGTCCGAGGCAAAACCACGGCGAAGCTCGTCGGTGCTGGGTTTACACCGTAAGTCTTCGGGTTTTCTGCACCTGCAAAGTTCCCCGGAGGCGGTGGATCAAGACCAGCGAGTTAGATCAGAGTTTCCGAGCTTAGATCGGCCAGAATTCACCGGCGAAGTCTCGGTGCTCACCGGAGTGAAAATCGGCGATCGCGTGGGAAAAACTGATCGGATCGGGGGTTTTTATAGCCGGGGGAGGGCGTTGGGTCTGTTGTGATCGAGTTGGAGTCCGCTGGGACCAGAATTCGGGCGGCGAGACAGGTTTCCCGATCGGTTAAGATCGCGCGCGCTCGGGGGGGAAAAATCCGGGGTCGGCGCGAGCGAGGTTGGGGATGACAGGTGGGTCCCACCCGTCGGTGAGAGGCAGCGCGGCGCGCGTGGGGGCGGGCTGGCGCGGGAGTAGCTGGGCCGGCTGGCGGGTTTCGGCCCACTGGCCAGTTTTTTTCCCGTTTTCCTTTTTCTTTTTCCATTTCTTTTCTGTTTTGAGTATAATTTGAATTCCAGTTTGAATTTGAATTTTTGCAAAACATGCAACACGTCCAAAAATTTTTAAATTCCCCTCTGAACATGGTTTTGGGTTTTGAATCAAAATTTGGGGTGTTACAGGCAAACAGCACCCTCTCATACCCTTGGCATTGTATGATCCTCATCTTGCTCTCTATGGTCTTTAGCCAGTCATATGCCTCCAGAGGTTCAGCAGCACTTGCAAACTTTGGGGGTTGAGTCCCGAGAAACTCACTCAACCTTTGTTGGCGTGGTGCAGCTTGTAGGGGTGGAGCTTGGTGCAAGTTGGCCACCACTTGAGTTAGACTCTGGATGAGCTGATTCTGATTTTCAAGCATTTCGTGGATAGGATCAGCTCCTTCACGGCGACCACCCCTGTCTTGTCCTCTAGAAAGATGAGGATTGCCAGCCTCATCGTTGTTGTTGGTGGGGTTGGCACCACGACCTTTTCCTCTTCCAGCCATCTATCACGATCAACCAAATGTTAACTTAAAGGATTATGTATTAACTTCCCAAATTGCTTGTTTAAACTTAAACTCTTGAGGCCTTAATATATTAAACATTTTCTGAAAATTTCACGTAGATCTTTGGGCGTCACGTCTCACGCGAAAATAAAGTGCATTATTGATTCATAAGGGTTCACACATCAAAGCAAAGCAACTTAAGGACGAGGTTGTGGACAAATACCCATGGCCTCCACAACTCACATCACACACCAAACATTACCACACAAATAACTAAGGTATTGACTCGCCTAGTCGATGACCTGCTGAAATAAGGGAAAGGACTCTAAACGACTCGTATCACTGAGCTGGCTCTTCGGGGTCTTCCTCATTATTGCGGCTGCCCTCTGATTCTGCTTTAGGTTGGGAGGCTGCTGGTGGAGAAGTGCGGCGACGCCTGCTCGCCCCGCGGTCTAGGGAGTCAGGAGTCCACGTGTCATTCACGGTGACACACAGTTCATTCCCATCACCTTTTTCTCTCGCCCTCAAGCTGGCACGAAGCAACGCCTCAGTCTCCTTCAGGGTGTCACGAACATCCTGAAGCTCCTGCTGACACTCCTGCAGTCGAGTGCTGAGCATGGCAGCGTCCGCCAAGCACAGGTCCATGTGCTCATGGGAAGTCCCCTACTGCACTGACGGGTACTTGTACTCCGCGGTGCCACTCTCACGCTTGAGGACATACATGTACTCAGTCTTGTCCAGGTGGCGACGGTTGATGTAACTCTAGCAGGTGATGGCCTCCCAGGTGACATCCTTCTTAGCATCGGCCAGAGTCGCCCGACAAGCTGGAGAGTGGTGGATCTTGAGCAGCTGATTTTCATGGATAATCCTCATCTCTGAGCTCCATTCTTCCTGCTTCTCACGGATGGTCCTGGTGGAGCTGTAGTATATGATCAGCTTGCCCACATTGCCGGCGGCGTGGAGCATACGCCGAAGACGGCGCAATAAGCCTCATACTGCCAACCCGCATGAGTGGTACGTCACTGGACGGTTCTCTCTCAAGGCAAGTGCAACTACAGGAACTCTCCCACCGGTGGACTTGCAGGCGGTGCGGATCATGCGAACCATCTAAAACATAAAACATTTAAATTAAGTTAGAATAAAAATCGTATTTTGAATAAAAGTTGGGGCAAGATGAACAAATAAAGTAACCCTATTAAATAATACATTCAACCCACACCTTTGTAAAATAGTTTTTAAGAAAATAGGGTCCTTAAATACGTCCATTTCTACCTAGGTCCACGTTCCTACGGGCAACCTTGGCTCTGATACCACTTCTGTCACACCCGGTTTCTCCGAAGAACATCCGAGTGAATATCACATGTATGCCAGGATCATTTTCTCATACATGTGATGACAAATAGTAAAACATCATCATATTACAAGCCAGGTGTTCGAATATAAATAATTCTTACACAGCATACGTCTCGATGGACGATAATAAGTTCATAATATGTAAATAAACCAGCAGCGGAATATAAATCTTGAGGGCTCCGTCACAGGCGTTGCCCGGGGGACTCTGTGAACCTAGAATCCTTCTGCGGGACCAAAGTCTTGGTTATTGAACACCACATCATCTCCTTGACCTGAGCAGCAATTTAAATCAACAGAAAAGCAAGTTTGAGTACCGTTGGTACTCAGCAAGTGTGGGAAAGTTATGCCATGCATGGCTAGAGCAAGGAGAGGTTGGACTCATGGTTAAAGCACTACGCAAATAATACCTATCACCTTAGCTTATTAAGCACATACATTACTACACTGGTGAAATGGTGCCAATCTCCCAACCGATCATCAAAATCAAGTAACCATATCATCATTTCCAATGTTAAGCTCCCCGCTTAACATTCTCAACTTCCAAATTCATCATCCTCTAATCATGAATAAGTCCAAGCCGCTCTTGACCGTGAGCACGGCTGTCATGACAGTTTTGACTCTGCAGAGTTTGCACCACTATACCCACATGTAGTGATTTCATCCCCGTTGCCGGGTGGACTAAAAGAACCTCCATTATGCCAGTGGCCACGAACCACGTTCACACTTCCCAGATGTGTAGCCAGGAGATCACTACGAGGCCTTTACAAAGGGATTCCCGACGAGCATGGGCCCACTGAGGTTTCACCCCTAACAGCATACAAGAGGCTCCAACCCCGCTGCAGTGGCCCCCTCTTGAGCCTTGCGGTTCATATGGTGGTCCAGCTGACACCTATTCCCCGCACCATCCAAACACCCATACTACGCCGGAGATACACCTAATTAATTGGCCAAGCTGCCCCATCTCAGCATGTGGTTGGCACGGTAAAACCAGGTTACATGCTCCATGAACCAGTCCTTAGGATCCAGGCAAGTACTAAACACAAACCCAAGTCTCGTGCACACAGCACCGACCAAATCATCCAACTTGCCTCGATCCCTACCTCTACATAACTCATAATATCTCATTCAAGAGTAAGTTAAACAAGTTGATGTTTTCATATCCCACTTATTCCATTCTAAGCATGGCTAAGCATAAGTAATATGAAGGAATGACATAATAAAATAAATCCCAACCCAGGCTACAAGGAAGTAAGATAATGAAAATCTAGGGAAACTTCCTAGCTTGGGTATCATATTCCAAATTGATAATGCAATTAATTAAATTCTAACTACACATCCTAGTATAGGATAAAAGTGGTCATGGACACTTGCCTTCTTCCTGCTGCTCTGGGAATGGAAAGTCTTGGTCTTGGAAGGGGAGAACTTGCTCTGGGGCAGATTATACTCATGCGAATACACATAGCAAAAGAAAACAACAATCCATAAGTCATAGTTCACACTTTCACTCATGCAAACCACACATACATACTTATTAAAGTCATTCAGATTTCTAAGTGTTGTGGTTCCCCTAGATGTGTTGATTTTTGGCTTACATGCACTTTTAAACATATATATTATTTTCTAACTTTTGTATTCAGATGTCTATTTGTACATTATATATGAATTTCCAATTTGAACAAATTCTTTATATTTAATTAATACACTTCTTAGCCACAAAGTTTGCATGAAAGGTAATTCCCTACTACAAATAGGTTTTCAGATCTTCTACAAAATCCTAAATTGAAGTTTTTGGATTTGGAGACCTCATTTATCATTTTCTAATCATGCATACCTATTTTCCTATATTTTCAGATTTCTTTTCTATGCCTAAAAGTGAACTTTACTATTAAAATAGTTAGACATATCACTTAAACAGAATAGGTTCTGATCTAAAATGTTCAATAAAATATTTTTGAACTTCCTCTCTGATGTGAAGCAATTTAAATTTATTCTACTAGTTTTTTAGAATTATTTCCTAGCCTAAAATGTGTCTCTAGACATAATAAAATGAGCAACACATAGGCAGATTTCATTTCAGCCTAAAATCTATTTTTAACTCATTCTAAAGTTTTCCAAGTGCTAGGAGAGTTTAAATTTATATTTGCACATGTGTTTGCCTCACCATTTAAATTTAAATCTTAGTCACATGTTCAAATTGCTAAATTTAATATCCTATAGGGTCTAAAATCAAATCCACTCTACTGCAGGGTTTAATTTACTATTTCCTGAATTTTCAGGGGCCTAATTAGACATAACAGAGGGGTTTTTCCTAATTTTTATTATGTCCAGGGGCTAAAACTGAGTTTTAAATGAATTTACATAAATTTCTGAAGGTCCAGGGGCTAGATCAGAAGTTTCCGGGGCTAGCTCGTGTTTTCCGAGATCCCCAGGCGGTAGCGTGTAAGAATCCCAGCCTTTATAATGCGGGGCTGACGTGGGTCGTTGGATTTAAAACGGACGGCTCCGATTAGATTGCCGAAGCGGTACGCGTCGATTTAATTTCTACCGTGCGATTTAAAATAGACGGCCCTCAAGGGTCCACGTCGCCCTGGCCGGAGCCAGCCCGCGCGCGCGGCGGCGGGGGTGGCGATCTCGCCGGCGCAGCCTCGGTGTTTGCCGCTACACACTAGAACTCGCAACTTTTTGCACGGATCGGCTGCGGAGGGTTAGGGGACGCTCGCTGAGACGGCCCCACGGGACCTCGTCGGGTGGTGCCGTGTTATGCGGCATTCAACAGCACACGGGTTGCAGAAACACATCATACTACATAAATGGTTTAGCGGAAGCGTACAAGAATGTTTTACAAATAGTTATATCAGAGTAAACTACAGCGGAAGACTATCACTCTCACGACTTATATCTAAACTAGCAACAAAGAAACGGTCCAGCCCGCGGACGTTCCTTACTAGCAACACGAAGACAATCTGCAGCGGCGAGGATGCTCTTTGAGTAAACACTCGGAGGTTCCCGAGTCTCATCGGCATCCCTTCTCATAAGCATCGAGTCAATTACCTGCAAAACAACTCGGATAGCATCCGTGAGCATAACGCTCAGCAAGACTTAACCGTCACCCTAAACATGAAACTCTATGTGAGGTTATGAACCTAAAATAGGATGGCAGAAGCATAATTAAACTCGCCTAAAATTAAATCCTTACTTTCAGGTATTAATGGCAGTATTTTAAGTAACCTTGGGCACACCACATCGGGAGTCCACAATCAAACAAGAAACGCTTTCCCCCGATGTAATTTGCTCATGGCATAAAAGAATCGAGTTTGCTCTAGCCTATTCATCAAGATCCAATACAAAGGTGGGATAATACTTCACATCAAAATGATTAGTTCCTTTCTCATGCAAGTTCTTACTACGTCACGACTGTGAGAACAGGTATGCTCGGTCCATTCCATGAGCGACGGTGATTCGAATCAATAACACCTGGACTACACGACACGTACGCCCGTACTCGACGTTGCCTACAACAACCATCACTGACGTCGTACGTGGCAGCCTTTCCCCCGTTTCACCCCCGCTGAATCGATCAAGTCGCCCCGTACAGTAGCTACTCTCATGGTGCAGCTTTCGACGTGAGATGTCATGAGAATATTCCCCACATACTGCACACCGGCCGTCCGCCTGAGGCGACCCGAAAAGTCCCAACGACAGCTTCCCGAGGTACATCGGTTTACTGGGTCCCTTATAGCCAGCATGAGTCCGGTACACAACTCAAACTTGTTCAACAGGGCCGCATACGGATCGGTCCTTGACCGACACGGACAGGTCTACAGCACCCAGGCCCCTATGTCCTGCTGCTCCTACAACCTTCCGGTCTCAACTTTAACTTGCTAATTCAATTACGAACCAATCCCGTATGCCCCTGTTGTTCCTAAATCTGCGAGTAGCATCTCACCACTCGACTTCTACCGAACCGTACTTAAGCATGGCAGTTCTACACGGTGAAAGACACCTACCCAATACTCCATGGGTCATTTGGCTATGCAAGAGGAGTATCAAACACTAGACCTAATGCACAGTTCGAATCTTAACCAAAGGTGAATACAAAATAAAAACTTAACAGCTGTTAAATGCAAACCGGAGCTTGCCTGTTTTGCAGGGTAGTCGTATCTAAGCAGTTAGTATCCTTGCAGATCCACCCTTGACTCTCCGGAGCTTGATCCACTTCGATGAATCACTCCTTTGAGTCCCCTTCGTTGTGGTTCCTATTGAGATGCATATGCACATGTTTTATAGACTGTAATGGAAAGAAGTTATGGAATTAATTTCATAGGAACAGAGGTTGTGTGGAAAAGCCAAGAATGGCTTGGTTTGCCTCTGTTGTGCAAAGAACAGAAATAAACTAATTGTCCTTAAGGCCTTAGCTATACACTAACCCTTTTCTCTAATGAACATAATAGATAAGCTGAAAAGCTTTGAGTGCATCTGAAGACCAAGAACTCCAATGGCCTCAAAACCTTTACAGCAGGATCTATACTACCTAAGGATTTAGCTTGCCAAATTGCAGCTAATGTGGAGCCATATGGTGTCCTCCCCAATTCTCACAATATCTCTTAAGTATTCCCACATATACACAAGTATGGAGAATAAGAACAGGGAGTTCCAAGACTCATCTTGGGCTGATAATTTACATGTGAGTTCTTGATCACATGAGAGTCATCTGATCCAAAATTCAGCCCTTTTACTTGGTTAGTTCTCCCAGAACAATTCTTTAGGCATTTGTACTCAACAGAATTAATTCTGTAGTAATGTGCATTTTCATGCCCAATTAAGTGAACTACAATTCCAAGTATGTCTCAGAGAGCTTGCCCTAATTTTCCTATGATTTTGGAGCTATGGATTGCTCAGAATAGATTTTTGAGGTGAGAAACATTTTCTGAAAATGTTTCTGGACTCCTTTGAGCACAGTAGTTTTCATTTAGCAAATTCCTCCTCAAATGATTTCCAAATGAGCTGAAATATTGCTAGAAGTTCAACAATATGATAAAGAACATTCTGGCAAAATTTGGGTATTTTTGGATAAACCAAACTCCCTCAATAATTCTTTTTCAGAAAACCTTCCAAGAATTTTCCAGAACTAAATAATGCGTTTCATACAAATTGGGTTGTAGATTTGGACAGAGATATTCAATATGAATCCAACCCAATTTGAATCACTAAATTTGGGGATTCCTAGCAAGAGTTATGAGGTTCTAAAGTTTGGGGAAAATTTCTGAAATTGACCTCTGTTTATTTTCCCATTTTCAGAGACATAAGGAATTAACACCACATTTGGCAAGGCAAATGAGGTCCAATGCTTCTGAAATTTTTGCTGGACTTCAAGTATTTTTGGAAGACTCTCCGGCCCAAATTTGGGGATTTTCCAATACATACAACTCCTGGAAAAATTCCCACAAGCTTTTCCTTCTATGAATTAATGAGCCAAAATCAGGGGTTTTCATAATTATTGGGTTGTACCTCTGGATAGTAATCTCTTAGGGGAGTCCAACAAAATTTATCTCACTATTTTTGGAGCTTCCTACACCAAGTTATGCATTTTACAAGTTTGAACAACTCTCTGTTTGATTTTAAACAGAACAGTCGCACGTGGGGCCCACGGGTCAGGTGCTTCTTCAACCTCCCGCCAGAGCCCGCGGGTGCACACCGGCAGAAAACATGGCATGGCTCGTTTTCTCTCATTTCTCCACCAAATGAGCTCCGGTTTCACCCTACATGCTCCTGGTTACGTGGCGCAGCTGCCGGGCAAGGTTTCCCCGCGTGAAAACGGCTGTAGGTGGGTCGGCACCAGCGGGGCGGCTCGGAAGCTCGACATGGACGCGTTCCAGCGTGTCCATGGCATCTCCCAGCGAGCTATGATGTCCTAAAGCATCCCTATGGTTCTAGGAAAATGGAACGGAGATCAATTCGTGCAGAAAGTGGCTGCAACCTAGTCGTCACCGTGGACCATGGCAGTATTGGCCGCCGGCGATGATTTCTCGTTGCCCGGAGCATAGGAGGGTCGGTTTCCTTTGGTTTTCAGCGTGGGAGGCGATAGGACATCTAGTTGCTGTGGTTTGAATTGTAGGAGGTATGATCAATCGGTTTGGGAGAATTTCACGAATTAAACACGGGCTGTTCTATACGTGCGTCGGTGCCAAAAATCGAATTCCGGCGAGCCGGCATCGGGGGAGAGCAGGAGGACGACAGGATGAGGATCAGTACCTCCTGGCGCACCTCTGTGGCCTCTTGAGCCTGCCGGAGAGGTGCTGGGCTGGCCGGGAGACAGGGAGCAGTGGAGCAGCGCCGGTGAGGTGCTCGGCTCTCGGTTTGTTTGCGAGGAGAAGAAAGCAATTGTGCCTTGCTTCGGCCGGGGGGCACGTGATCACGTTGGGGGCGCGGCCAGGACCGACCCCAGGGCGCCAGCGCGTGGAGACCGGCAGCAGGAGCTGTCACCGGCAAGCTGCTCGGTGGTGCTCGCGAGCTGCTCGGGAAAAATCCCCACCGAGAGCAAAACTTAGGGAGTAAGTCTCCTCCTTTAGCTCTATGACCTGTGGGTCCCACCCCCCATTTCTTCACCAAATATCTTCTCAAGCTGATCTTTTCACTCCCCAAAATGCTAAGTTTTAAAAAGGTGGGCTAGAATTTGAACTCTTCAAATTCAGTTTGAATTTGCAAGACTAAACCTAAATTTGGTTTAGAATTTGCAATTTCTTCTATTTTTGTTCTCTTTTAAGCCCACCCTACAAATGGAAAGTTGGTGAGGAAACTCCTCCCTATGATCCCATCTATATGGCTGCATTTTTATTCAAAGTCCTTGACCACCTCATGTGTGAACTTTGAATTTTCAAATCTGAATTTTAAACTCACATGCAAAGAGGTATTTAACTCCTTATTGGTCCAACACTTTTAAATAAAAAGGTGAACCTCATGTTGGATGTTCATCCATGTATTACCTTGCATGAAGAAAAGTTTTAGCAAGTCCCATTTTTCATGTCTTTGCCACACATATGAACTCAAACTTTAGTTTTAATTCATACACATTTCTGGGACTTTTACATTCCTCCCCCCTTAAAAGAATCTCGTCCCGAGATTACAAAAGAGGAACGAGACGGGAGAGGTAATTACAAGCTGTACAAAGCTAAAAATTCCGGATAGTTGGTGCGGAGATAATCTTCACTTTCCCACGTCGCCTCTTCCGCGGTGTGATTACTCCACAACACCTTGTAAAATTTGATCGTCCGGTTCCGGGTTACCTGGGTCTTTTCATCCAAAATCTGAACCGGTCGCTCGGTGTAGGTCAGGTCCGGTTTCAATTCGTCAATTTCCTCGGTGCGAACAGCAGCGGTGAATTTGAGGCACTTCCGCAGCTGTGAAACATGAAATACATCATGAACACCCGCTAGACTTGCCGGTAATTCCAGCCGGTAGGCTACGGGTCCGCACTTCTCCGTGATTGCAAAAGGACCAATAAAATGGGGAGCGAGCTTCCCCTTTACACCGAACCGGTGAATTCCCTTCATCGGAGATATACGAAGATAAACGTGTTCCCCGATGTCAAAATGTAATGGCCTACGCCTTTGATCAGCGTAGCTCTTCTGTCAGGATTGTGCAGCCTTTAAGTTCTCTTGTATCAACCGAACTCGGTCTTCGGCTTTGTTGACAACATCAATCCCAAACAGAACTCTTTCGCCGGACACACACCAATTTAGTGGTGTGCGACACTTCCGGCCGTAGAGAGCTTCATACGGTGCCATTTTAATACTCTCTTGATAACCGTTGTTGTATGAAAACTCCGCCAGCGATAGGTGATCGTCCCAATTCCTACCGTGGTGGATGGCACATGCTCTCAACATGTCCTCGAGCACTTGATTCACCCTCTCAGTTTGTCCATCGGTTTGAGGGTGATATGCGGAGCTTCTAATTAGCTTGGTGCCCAACGAGGCATGCAGCTGCTCCCAAAACCGAGCAACGAACAGCGCACCTCGATCTGAAATGATGGTCTTCGGGACACCATGTGAGCAAATAATTCTGGAGATGAATAACTCCGCATATTGCCTTGCTCGACAATGAGTGTTCACCGGTATGAAATGAGCCGACTTTGTCAACCGGTCGATGATCACCCATATCGAGTCATGCTTCCTGGATGTGAGCGGTAATCCGACGATGAAGTCCATACTCACATCCTCCCATTTCCACGCCGGGATCTTCAAAAGTTGTAGCGGTCTGGCTTTCCGCATATGATCAGCCTTGACCCGTCTACACGTATCGCATTCAGATACGTATTTAGCAATCTCCCTCTTCATCCTCGTCCACCAAAATTTCTGTTTCAAATCTTGGTACATCTTGTTACTTCCGGGATGAATGGAAAACTTCGACAGGTGGGCTTCATCCAAGATTTTCTTCCGGATTTTCATATTGCGTGGTACCACTATACGGTCGTTAAACCATATTGTACCGTTCTCATCCTTCCGGAAACATTTCACCTCTCCGTTGTCTAGTCTTCTCCGTATGTGAGACATACCTCTGTCTCTTCTTTGCGCCTCAACAATCTCTTCACGGATTGTTGGAATGAGCGCGAGATTATAAAGCGCGCCATACGGAATGACACGGAGGCTTGGTTCTTTGTCTCCTAACTCAGCAGCCGCCCAGTTGTGAACGTGGGCTTTCCGACTAAGCGCGTCGGCAACCACGTTTGCTTTTCCCGGATGATAGTGTATCTCAATTTCATAATCCTTTATGAGCTCCAACCATCTCCGTTGTCTCATATTCAGCTCCTTCTGCGTGAAGATATACTTCAGGCTTTTATGGTCGGTGTAGAGGTGAACAAGATTACCCAGTAGGTAATGCCTCCACATCTTTAACGCCAACACCACTGCAGCAAGCTTAAGATCATGAGTTGGATAATGCTGCTCGTGGTTTCGGAGTTGACGAGACCCATAGGCGACTACGCGCCCGTCTTGCATAAGAACACAGCCGAGACCAATGCCGGATGCATCACAGTATACATCAAATGGCTTCGTCGTGTCTGGCTGAGCAAGAACTGGAGCTGTTGTGAGATGTTTCACCAACGTTTTGAATGCGGCTTCACATGCTGCATTCCACGTGTATTTTGTGCCCTTCTTCAGAAGCTCCGTCATTGGTTTAGCAATCTTTGAGAAGCTCAGAATAAACCTCCGATAATAACCCGCTAAACCTAGGAAACTTCGGACCTCGTGGACAGATTTGGGAGATTCCCACTTCAGCACTTGTTCAATCTTGCTGGGGTCCACGGCAATACCTTCTGCTGAAATAATACGGCCTAGGAAAGGCACTTGATCAATCCAAAATTCGCACTTGCTGAACTTGGCATATAATTGGTGCCCCCGCAACCATTGTAGCACGATACGCAGATGTTCAGCGTGCTCTTCTTTTGATTTGGAGTAAACCAATATGTCGTCGATGAATACCACGACGAACTTGTCTAACTCCGGCATGAACACTGAATTCATCAAGTACATGAAGTGTGCCTGAGCGTTGGTTAACCCAAATGACATGACGAGGTACTCATAGAGTCCGTATCTCATCGAGAAAGCTGTCTTCGGTATATCCTCCGGTCGGATCTTGATTTGATGATAGCCTGACCGAAGATCCATCTTCGAAAATACCTTTGAACCGACAAGTTGATCAAACAGGATGCCAATGCGGGGTAAAGGATACTTGTTCTATATTGTGACAGCATTGAGAGGACGGTAATCAACACACAGCCGTAGTGTTTCGTCCTTCTTCTTAACGAACAGCGCTGAGCAACCCCGAGGTGAAGAATTTGGTCGTATGAAACCCTTGCTCATAAGTTCATTCAGTTGCTCTTTCAACTCCGCTAGCTCGTTAGGTGCCATCTTGTAAGGCCTTCGTGAAATAGGCGTCGTTCCCGGCGCCAGTTCAATTTTGAACTCGACGTCCCGTTTGGGCGGCATGCCCGGTAAATCATCGGGAAATATGTCAGGATAATCACGTACCACCGGAATATCTTAAAGATTCAGCGCTTCCGTGTGGTAGGCCTCTACCATGTCTGGGTCTTTGCTGTCTAAAAACAGCGTGTGCTGTCCGTGAATCGGCGAATCAATCTGGACAGTTCGGTTACCGATATTGAGAACGGCACCGTGACGATTTAACCAAGACATCCCCAATATAATGTTTATCTTCTGCCTATCCAACATAATCAGCGATGTTGGGTATATTTTTCCGCCCAAACACAAAGCTGCTCGGGACACAATCTGATTGGCAGAGATATTTCCTCCCGGTGATCGTATAAGAAAACTCTTTGTGGGAGTATTGGTGGATAATTGGTGCTGATCCACGCATGTTTTGCTGATAAAATTGTGGGTTGCACCTGAATCAAAAAGTACCAATACGGGCACGTCCTTGAGAGTAAACATGCCCGCTAACACCGGTGCTCCCTCCGGGACATCCTCAATAGCAAGATGTTGCACACTCCCAGATTGCAATGCTGTTATGTTGACTGGAGCAGGTGGCGGCATACCACCTGATGATGATGGCTGTCTGTTGTTCACCAACTTCTCCCGGCATTCCTGCCTAAAATGCCCCAAACGGTGGCAATAAGAACACGGAGGTTTCCCTGGTTCTTCGTCGACTTGTGGTTGAGGAGTTGATGTACTCGGCTGCAGCAATGATGTCACAGGTGTCATTCGTTGCTGCGGCAAAGGTGTTGCTTCAAGACAAGATTCTTGAGCAGGAAATCTGTACGGAGTTGATCTCACTGGTGATTGCCATATTTAATCGGATGGTGTGTGATACACCACACGGTATTTGCGAGGAACAACTGGTGTGTCTTCTTGCACATCATCCTGGTCCCTCTTCTCTGCTTGAAACTCAAGTGTCGCTTGTTCTTGCAGTAGAGCAGCACTGATCAACTCGGTGTAACTGCCTTGATTGAACAAAGCTAGCTTCTCTTTTAGTATGGCACTCAAGCCATAGAAAAAGTAGTCACACATTGCAGCTTCGCTCGTTGCATAAGCAGGAGCATATTGTGCCAGAAGATTGAATCGTCTGACATAATCGAGGACACTCATGTCCCCCTGCTTCAAGTTTCTGAATTCCTGCTGCTGGGCCATGATAAAACCCATAGGAATGTGACGAGCCCGGAATGCTTCACGAAATTCCATCCATTCCACTTGATGGCCTTCCGGAACGGTGGCGAGATAAGCAAACCACCAATTTCCGGCGGCTCTATGGAGCTGTTGAGCTGCAAATGATATCTTCTGACACTCATCGCACTCAAACGCTCCAAACTTGGACTCCATAACTCGAAGCCACTGATCAGCTTCCACTGGTTCATTGGCTTCCGTGAAAACTGGCGGTTGTGTCGCCAAGAAGTCCAAATAGGCGTTCCGAGGTGGAACGTCCTGTTGTGCACGTTGGAGTAAACCTTGTTGTACCAAGGCTTGGAGTAGTCTTGTGTTCTCTTGACTTGACTCGACCATATGAGCCATGACATCCGCCCATACCGTTGATGGCGGTGCCCGTGATGGAGTCGGGTCATCACCGTCTTGGGGAGAACTATCAACCCTACTCGGAGACTGAGTACACACCATACTGCAAAAGCATAATTTTTGAGGAGAGTCAAAACATGATCTCAGCAGTATGTGAACGTATGTAAAACATGAACATGCTAAAACTTTATGAAAGCATAACAAAATTTCATGTTTACACATCTTTCTAAAGCTAACAGAAAACCATCCCCATTTGCTGTACAGAACCGACCTTTCTGTACTTAACCCAGATTTGGATCCAGTTACCAGCATTTTCAGAACTCAAGTCGAACACCAAAGTTAAAGTTAACTTCAGTATCTTTCCATCGAGTACCCACATGCCTCTGGATCATCTCTGGAACAAAAGTTAGGATTGTTCAAAGTTGACAGAATTTTCTGGCTAAATTTTTCCTGCACCTCCTTTGTATGTGGCTGTTTTCATCACAGTTTTACATACAAATGAAGTACAATTCTGAACAAACTATGAACTACAAAATCGTTGCAAATTTCCTAACCTTTCCAATGGTGTATCATAAGATCCTTAGAGATTTTCCTACAGACTGTTGGGTCTAATGCACAGCAACATCCAGAGAAGTTTGCAGCTGCTCTGTTTTCTGAACAGTTTGCATTCATCTGGACATTTAACCAAGTTGGTGTCGGATTTGGCTCTGGAGTTCTACAGAAAAGTTGTAGAGCACTTAGTAACCTTTCCAGAACGGTATCAAACACCTCCATTGGTTCAAGCTAATCAGAGTTACGCTCTGTTAAAGTTCGGCAAAACTTTTGCCAGAACAGAGCACTCTGTTTTTGAGATCAAAAGAAGCCTAGTAATTCTCTTCTTTGAAACTTAGTTCACATGAAGAGCTCAGTAACTAATATGTGCTTTATCACATCCATTATTAGTTTGGAAGTTAGTCATGAATGATTTCTTCATAGGAAAGAATACTATCTAGTGTAGTACGGTGGCTATGCACCGTAAGACATATGACGGTACTACGTTGCCTCACCAAAGAAAAACCTAACCGGATTACACCGGCATATACGTATCCTTAGGTGGCACTAAAACGGTCACTCGCAAACGTGTTCTACACGCACTAAGGTTTTCATTGTTAGCACCTACATAAGCCACACTCAATCATCAGGTTCGGCTGCACACCGAACCCGGTATCCATACAGTTCGTACACCCGGCCGTCATCACTCGCCCAGGTGTTCTCAAGCCAAACACACCTTGAGCTACGTGTTCACGTTACTGACCACGTGACGGGGTCTCCCAAATTGCACCACGCACGTCAGGGAATGGCGTTGCTCGAATACCCCAAACGACATGAAGAGTCGTAGAGGATACTAAAGCGAGTCGGGTTACCTGCCACCCGTGAGGCTCCACCCTTTAGCTTGTGCGCACTGGTGGACAGCGCATACGTGCACCCCCCAAGACATAAACCATCCCGAGATGCACGATTTTCCGACATAACAAATAAGTTAGGTTGCCACCTTCATAATATGCTAATAGTAGTCCTTATGTGGGGCCTAGTACCGTTATCTCACCGTACCCTAAGTTTGTGACATAATATGATGCTCAATCCGTGCTCTGTTGCCAACGCAGCTCTGATACCATGTGTAACAGCTCTGATACCACGCTGAGACAGCCCCACGGGACCTCATCGGGTGGTGCCGTGTTATGCGGCACCCAACAGCACACGGGTTGCAGAAACACATCATACTACATAAATGGTTTAGCGGAAGCGTACAGGAATGTTTTACAAATAGTTATATCAGAGTAAACTACAGCGGAAGACTATCACTCTCACGACTTATATCTAAACTAGCAACAAAGAAACGGTCCAGCCCGCGGACGTTCCTTACATGCAACACGAAGACAATCTGCAGCGGCGAGGATGCTCTTTGAGTAAACACTCGAGGTTCCCGAGTCTCATCGGCATCCCTTCTCATAAGCATCGAGTCAATTACCTGCAAAACAACTCGGATAACATCCGTGAGCATAACGCACAGCAAGACTTAACCGTCACCCTAAACATGCAACTCTATGTGAGGTTATGAACCTAAAATAGGATGGCAGAAGCATAATTAAACTCGCCTAAAATTAAGTCCTTAATTTCAGGTATTAATGGCAGTATTTTAAGTAAACTTGGGCACACCACATCGGGAGTCCACAATCAAACAAGAAACGCTTTCCCCCGATGTAATTTGCTCATGGCATAAAAGAATCGAGTTTGCTCTAGCCTATTCATCAAGATCCAATACAAAGGTGGGATAATACTTCACATCAAAATGATTAGTTCCTTTCTCATGCAAGTTCTTACTACGTCACGACTGTGAGAACAAGTATGCTCGGTCCATTCCGCGAGCGACGGTGATTCGAATCAATAACACCTGGACTACACGACACGTACGCCCGTACTCGACGTTGCCTACAACAACCATCACTGACGTCGTACGTGGCAGCCTTTCCCCCGTTTCACCCCCACTGAATCGATCAAGTCGCCCCGTACAGTAGCTACTCTCATGGTGCACCTTCCGATGTGAGATGTCATGAGAATATTCCCCACATACTGCACACCGGCCGTCCGCCTGAGGCGACCCGAAAAGTCCCAACGACAGCTTCCCGAGGTACATCGGTTTACTGGGTCCCATATAGCCAGCATGAGTCCGGTACACAACTCAAACTTGTTCAACAGGGCCGCATACGGATCGGTTCTTGACCGACACGGACAGGTCTACAGAACCCAGGCCCCTATGTCCTGCTGCTCCTACAACCTTCCGGTCTCAACTTTAACTTGCTAATTCAATTACGAACCAATCCCGTATGCCCCTGTTGTTCCTAAATCTGCGAGTAGCATCTCACCACTCGACTTCTACCGAACCGTACTTAAGCATGGCAGTTCTACACGGTGAAAGACACCTACCCAATACTCCATGGGTCATTTGGCTATGCAAGAGGAGTATCAAACACTAGACCTAATGCACAGTTCGAATCTTAACCAAAGGTGAATACAAAATAAAAACTTAACAGCTGTTAAATGCAAACCGGAGCTTGCCTGTTTTGCAGGGTAGTCGTATCTAAGCAGTTAGTATCCTTGCAGATCCACCCTTGACTCTCCGGAGCTTGATCCACTTCGATGAATCACTCCTTTGAGTCCCCTTCGTTGTGGTTCCTATTGAGATGCATATGCACATGTTTTATAGACTGTAATGGAAAGAAGTTATGGAATTAATTTCTTAGGAACAGAGGTTGTGTGGAAAAGCCAAGAATGGCTTGGTTTGCCTCTGTTGTGCAAAGAACAGAAATAACTAATTGACCTTAAGGCCTTAGCTATACACTAACCCTATCTCTAATGAACATAATAGATAAGCTGAAAAGCATTGAGTGCAACTGAAGAACAAGAACTCCAATGGCCTCAAAACCTTTACAGCAGGCTCTATACTATCTAAGGATTTAGCTTGCCAAATTGCAGCTAATGTGGAGTCATATGGTGTCCTCCCCAATTCTCACAATATCTCTTAAGTATTCCCACATATACACAAGTATGGAGAATAAGAACAGGGAGTTCCAGGATTCATCTTGGGATGATAATTTACATGTGAGTTCTTGATCACATTAGAGTCATCTGGTCCAAAATTCAGCCCTTTTACTTGGTTAGTTCTCCCAGAACAATTCTTTAAGCATTTGTACTCAACAGAATTAATTCTGTAGTAATGTGCATTTTCATGCCCAATTAAGTGAACTACAATTCCAAGTATGTCTCATAGAGCCTGCCCAAATTTTCCTATGATTTTTGGAGCTATGGATTGCTCAGAATAGATTTTTGAGGTGAGAAACATTTTCTGAAAATGTTTCTGGACTCCTTTGAGCACAGTAGTTTTCATTTAGCAAATTCCTCCTCAAATGATCTCCAAATGAGCTGAAAATTTGCTAGACGTTCAACAATATGCTAAAGAATATTCTGGCAAAATTTGGGTATTTTTGGATAACCCAAACTCCCTCAATAATTCTTTTTCAGAAAACCTTCCAAGAATTTTCCAGAACTAAATAATGCGTTTCATACAAATTGGGTTGTAGATTTGGACAGAGATATTCAATATGAATCCAACCCAATTTAAATCACTAAATTTGGGGATTCCTAGCAAGAGTTATGAGGTTCTAAAGTT
Organism: Neostapfia colusana; assembly: GCA_030760725.1. Lineage (NCBI taxonomy): Eukaryota > Viridiplantae > Streptophyta > Magnoliopsida > Poales > Poaceae > Neostapfia > Neostapfia colusana. The sequence goes on along the minus strand of JASWHV010000007.1, from coordinate 74,938,967 downwards.
TGGGGAAAAAATCTGAAATTGACCTCTGTTTATTTTCCCATTTTCAGAGATATAAGGAATTAACACCACATTTGGCAAGGCAAATGAGGTCCAACGCTTCTGAAATTTTTGCTGGACTTCAAGTATTTTTGGAAGACTCTCCAGCCCAAATTTGGGGATTTTCTAATACATAGAACTCCTGGACAAATTCCCACAAGCTTTTCCTTCTATGAATTAATGAGCCAAAACCAGGGGTTTTCATAATTATTGGGTTGTACCTCTGGATAGTAATCTCTTAGGGGAGTCCAACAAAATTTATCTCACTATTTTTGGAGCTTCCTACACCAAGTTATGCATTTTACAAGTTTGAACAACTCTCTGTTTGATTTTAAACAGAACAGTCGCACATGGGGCCCACGGGTCAGGTGCTTCTTCAACCTCCCGCCAGAGCCTGCGGGTGCACACCGGCAGAAAACTTGGCATGGCTCGTTCTCTCTCATTTCTCCACCAAATGAGCTCCGGTTTCGCCCTACATGCTCCTGGGAACGTGGCGCAGCTGCCGGGCAAGGTTTCCCCGCGTGAAAACGGCTGTAGATGGGTCGGCACAGGCGGGGCGGCTCGGGAGCTCGACATGGACACGTTCCAGCGTGTCCAAGGCATCTCCCGGTGAGCTACGATGTCCTACAGCATTCCTATGGTTCTAGGAACATGGAACGGAGATCAATTCGTGCAGAAAGTGGCTGCAACCTAGTCGTCCCCGTGGACCATGGCAGTTTTGGCCGCCGGCGACGATTTCTCGTCGCCCGGAGCATAGGAGGGTCGGTTTCCTTTGGTTTTCGGCGTGGGAGGGCGCTAGGACATCTAGTTGCTGTGGTTTGAATTGTAGGAGGTATGATCAATCGGTTTGAGAGAATTTCATGAATTAAACACGGGCTGTTCTATACGTGCGCCGGTGCCAAAAATCGAATTCCGGCGAGCCGGCGTCGGGGGAGAGCAGGAAGACGACAGGATGAGGATCAGTACCTCCTGGCGAACCTCTGTGGCCTCTTGAGCCTTCCGGAGAGGCGCTGGGCTGGCCGGGAGACAGGGAGCAGTGGAGCAGCGCCGGTGAGGTGCTCGGCTCTCGGTTTGTTTGCGAGGAGAAGAAAGCAATTGCGCCTTGCTTCGGCCGGGGGGCACGTGATCACATTGGGGGCGCGGCCAGGACCGACCCCAGGGCACCAGCGTGTGGAGACCGGCAGCAGGAGCTGTCACCGGCAAGCTGCTCGGTGGCGCTCGCGAGCTGCTCGGGAAAAATCCCCACCGAGCGCAAAACTTAGGGAGTAAGTTTCCTCCTTTAGCTCTATGACCTGTGGGTCCCACCCCCCATTTTTTCACCAAATATCTTCTCAAGCTGATCTTTTCACTCCCCAAAATGCTAAGTTTTAAAAAGGTGGGCTAGAATTTGTATTCTTCAAATTCAGTTTGAATTTGCAAGACTAAACCTAAATTTGGTTTAGAATTTGCAATTTCTTCTATTTTAGTTCTCTTTTAAGCCCACCCTACAAATGGAAAGTTGGTGAGCAAACTCCTCCCTATGATCCCATCTATATGGCTGCATTTTTATTCAAAGTCCTTGACCACCTCATGTGTGAACTTTGAATTTTCAAATCTGAATTTTAAACTCACATGCAAAGAGGTATTTAACTCCTTATTGGTCCAACACTTTTAAATAAAAAGGTGAACCTCATGTTGGATGTTAATCCATGTATTACCTTGCATGAAGAAAAGTTTTAGCAAGTCCCATTTTTCATGTCTTTGCCACACATATGAACTCAAACTTTACTTTTAATTCATACACATTTCTGGGACTTTTACACTCACCGAGGGGTTTTCCAGCACTCGGAGGCCCTGGAAGTCGGTCGGCGGCGAGCTTCAACGGCGATGGTCTTCGGTGCACGTCGAAGTGGCAGTTGGGGCGCAAGACACGTCGTTTCCTTCACCTGCAGGGCTCCCCGGCGGCGGTGGGACGTGATCAGAACGTTAGATCAGGCAATTTGAGCGAGGATCGAAGGAAATCGGCGGTAGAAGCTTCGGTTCTCACCGGAGAGAAAAATGGCCGATCAGGGAGGAAAAAGGGGCGGATTTTGGTGTTTAAATGGACGAGGGAGGGCGGCGGTCTGTTGTGATCACGCTGGGGCGTCCGGGACCGGAAATCGGGGCTGGGAGTGTGGGTTCCGGGGGTGTGTTTTGATCGGGCGCGAGAGAGAGTCCGGGGTCGGTTGGGTGTGCGGGGGAAGAAGATTACGGCGGGCCCCACATGTCAGAGAGAGGGAGAGAGGGGGCGCGGGTTGGGCTGGCTGGCGCGGGGTCTTGGGCTGGCTGGCGGGTTTCTGCCCACTGGCCGGTTTCTGTTTTCTTTTTCTTTTTTTCCTTTTCATTTTCTGGTTTGATTCAAATCTAAATTTCAGTTTGAATTTAAATTTCTGCACCACATGCAATACATCCAAAAATTTTTAAATTCCCCTCTTTAGCAGGTTTTGGGGTGTTACATGCAACAAGGAAGCTGGAACGCACTGGAATACTCCAGGGCGTTCAACGATCTCGTGCTCTACTCCTCGTATCACGCCGATACCGACGAGAAGCGGCAGGATCATTTCTACCAGGGACTTAACTCGCTCCTGAAGGACAAGCTGGCGATGTTCAATCGCGGCAGCCTCAACGATATAATTGATGCTGCGATTGTTCAGGAGGACTCCGGCAAGGAGTTAGCAGCGGCAGAGAGGAAGCGAAGCGCGCCGCAAAGCAGCGGAGAAGGAGGTGGTCCTTCTCAAAAATACCGGATGGTGAATCGTTCATCATCGGGTCCATGCTGGCAGCCACCACAGAGGTCGATGCCATTCTGCAGTCGGCCCTATTCTCCACCGGCATTCCTGCCGGCACTGCCAGCACCACCTCCGCAACAACAACAGCAGCAGCGGGCGATGCCTCGTGTGTATGCACCTCAGCAGCACATGCCGGGCTTTCATCCCCGAAGCGCCGGACAAGCAGCAGTCACATGTTACAAGTGTGGTCGTCCAGTACACTTCGCCAGCAGTTGTCCTGAGAGGCAAGGCGGCGGAGTTGCACCGCAACTTCCGGGGAGGAATTAGCCCCGGAACCTTTCTAATGTGCGGCGAGCAAACCCTAGGCCCGGCACCGTCCACCCACTTGCCATAGAGGACGTGCCGGAGGGAGAGCCAATTCTTGCGGGTATGTTCCAATACTCCACCAGCATCCCGCCATAGTATTATTTGATTCAGGTGCCACGCATAGCTTTATTAGCCAAGCGTTCATTGCTAAACACAGCTTGCAAATACTACCCACCGATAGTCCATATTTGATTTGTTCACCGGGTGGGAAGATTTCAGCAAGCATGATGGTCCCAAAAGCGCCATTATGCTTAGAGGGTAGAGTATACCTTACATCTCTCATAATTTTAGAGGGACAAAAGGTTGATGTCATCTTAGGGATGTCGTGGTTAACCCGCCACGACGCTGTTTTAGACACCGTCCTCTGAGTTGTGCACTTGAACTCAGAAGTGCACGAATCTCATTCCTTATTTCTGGACAGTCCAGCAATAAAACTTCCAAGTGTCTATCAATCCACAACCATCAGATTGGAAGACATTCCAGTGGTCCGAGAGTTCCCTGACGTGTTCCCGGATGATTTACCGGGGATGCCACCCAACTGTGAGGTGGAGTTCAAGATTGAACTTGCACTGGGAACCATGCCAATATCCCAGAGGCCGTACAAGATGGCGCCAAGGAGTTAGCTGAACTGAAGACCCAGCTAATGGACCTGCTGGAGAAGAGTTTTATTAGGCCGAGCTCCTTGCCATGGGGATGTTCGGCATTATTCGTGAAGAAGAAGGACGAGATGTTGAGGTTTTGCATGGACTATCATCCATTAAATGCTGTAATCATCAAGAACAAGTACCCGTTGCCACGGATCGACATGTTGTTTGATCAGTTGGTCGAAGCAAAGATCTATTCCAAGATGGACTTAAGATCCGGGTACCACCAGATTAAGATATGGGCTGAGGACATTCCGAAGACGGCCTTCTCGATGAGGTACAGGCTTTATGAGTACATAGTCATGTCCTTCAGCCTCACCAATGCTCCAGCTCACTTCATGTATTTGATGAACTCAGTATTCATGCCGAAGCTGGATAAGTTTGTCGCGGTCTTCATCGACAACATATTGGTATATTCCAAGTCGGAGGAAGAACACAAGAAGCATCTGCGTATAGTCTTGCAACAGCTGCGGGATCACAAGCTATACGCGAAATTCAGCAAGTGCGAGTTCTGGATATCGCAAGTCCCTTTTCTCGGGCATATTATCTCAGCGAAGGGCATCCCTGTAGACCCGAGTAAGATCACACAAGTGCTGAATTGGAAGTCCCCGAGAACTGTTCACGAGGTACGGAGTTTCCTTAGACTCGCAGGATATTATCGGAGGTTCATTCCAAACTTCTCGAAGACTGCCAAGCCTATGATGGAGCTGCTGAAGAAGGCTACCAAATACGTTTGGAGTCCAACATGTGAAGCAGCATTCAAGGCATTAGTGAAACACCTAACATCAGCACCGGTTTTGGCGCAGCCAGACACAAAAAAACCGTTCAATGTGTACTGCGATGCATCCGGCATTGGGCTCGGATGTGTGCTGATAAAAGACCGAAGAGTGGTCGCATACGGATCACGGCAGCTCAGAAACCATGAACAGAATTATCCAACTCACGACTTGGAGCTCGCTGCCATGGTACTTGCACTTAAAATGTGGAGGCACTACCTACTCAGTAACCTCGTACAGTTATATACCGACCACAAAAGCCTCAAGTACATATTCACTCAGAAGGAGCTGAACATGAGGCAGCGAAGATGGTTAGAGTTGATAAAGGATTACTAAATAGAGATCCATTATCACCTCGGCAAGGTAAACGTAGTGGCGGATGCGCTGAGCCGCAAGTCACACGTCAACAATGTGACCATCACACCGTTGGAAGAGAGCGAACCACCACAGCATGTGATTCCACATGGAGCTCTCTACAACTTAGCTTTGATCCCCACCATCCGTGAAGAAATAGCTGCACCTCAGAAACATGACAAAGGCATGTCGCATTTGCGGAGATGTATAGATAGTGTGGAGCTGAAATGTTTCTGGAAGGACGGAGACGGCATCCTATGGTTCAAGGAACGGATCGTCGTACCCCATAACCCGGAATTATTGAAGAAAATCTTTGATGAGGCTCACTTGTCAAAGTTTTCTATTCACCCGGCAGCAACAAAATGTATCAAGAACTCAGAAGTAAGTTTTGGTGGACACGGATAAAGTGGGAGATCGCAAAGTACGTGTCCGAGTGTGATACATGTCGAAGGGTGAAGGCAGATCATATGCGGAAACCAGGACTGCTACAACCACTGGGCATTCCTGCCTGGAAGTGGGAAGATGTGAGCATGGACTTCATCGTCGGTTTACCCACCACTTTTCAGAAACATGATTCTGTGTGGGTGATCGTCGACCGGCTAACCAAAGTTTCCCATTTCATCCTGGTCAACACGAACTACAACGCTAAGAAGTATGCTGAACGATACATCTCACGGATCCTATGCTTGTACGTCGTACCCCGTACCATCATATCGGATTGGGGCACTTTATTTGTGTCCCGTTTCTGGGAGAAGCTACACGCTGCGTTGGGGATGAAGCTGATCCGTAGTTCAGCATACCACCCGCAGACGGATGGGCAAACTGAGCGGGTAAATCAAATTTTAGAAGATATGCTACGATCTTGCGCTATCAACCACGGCAAGAACTGGGATGATAATGGGTAGCAAGCCAGCATCAAGATGGCGCCTTACGAGGCGCTATATGGGAGTAAATGCCGCACACCACTGAATTGGTGTGACTCTGGCGAAAGGGTTACCTTCGGGATTGATCTTGTCAACAATGCGGAGGAAAATGTTCGGCTAATTCAAACGAACCTAAAAGCCTCCCAATCCCGAGAGAAACAATATGCAGACCGTAGAAGACGCCCGTTACAGTTCGAAGTCGGGGATCACGTATATCTACGTGTGTCTCCAGTGAAGGGTGTAAACAGATTCAGGGTGAGGGGAAAGTTGGCACCCCGATTCATCGGTCCATTTCAGATTACAGAAAGATGCGGATCAGTAGCATACCGGCTGAAATTACAAGAAGCACTTTCCGGTGAGCACAAAGTCTTTCACATTTCCCAGCTGAGGAAGTATCTTAAGCTATCAACTACCATTCAGCTGGAGGACATAGAAGAACTGGAACCGAATCTCACGTATCGGGAGGAACCGGTTTAGATTATTGATGAAAAGGCCCGAACCACAAGTAACCATACGTTGTGGTTCTACAATGTTCTATGGAGTAATCACTCCGTGGACGAAGTGACATTGGAGAGCGAAGGATTTCTTCGCGCGAACTACCCCGACTTTTTCACGTCGCATATACGGTAATTTTCCACCGTCCTCTCTCTCATTTTCACCTTATAATCTCGGGACGAGATTCTTTTAAGATGCGAGGAATGTAAGGGCCTATGTTTTTGACACATACTCGGAGTGTTCATCACCACACACACTTCATTTGAAGAAACTTGATGAACACATTTGAAGAGCAAGTAACCACCATCAACATGATCATTAGAGAATAAACTCACAAAAATGCAAAAGTGGTATTTCCCACATGCATCATATAGGGGCTGGGCATACGAAAAACTCCTACACATTGATAGGAATGTCCATGCCAAGTTTCACACAAATTCAAAACCCTTTTGAAGTCCTTTTTGGTATAGCTAGAAAGAGGGTGGTTTGAACTCAAATTCAAATTCAAACTATTTTCATCCCATGAATTCAAAAGTGGGAGGCATATTATTACTCAGCACATTTTTGTGAGCTCACACACAAATTTTCACTCCATTTGGAGTTGATCTTGACATGAGCTATGTTTAGCAAATTCAAACTTTGTTTGAATTTCAAACTGCATATGTGCTGAAATATAGTCAAACAAAAACCAATTTGAATCCTATCCCATTCAAATGGCCCAGGGGTAGATAATTCAAATGACTGAGGTTAATTTGGTCTCTACTGTTTAGAGCAGTGGGGAAAAGTTAATTTCAGAGGTTAAAACCTGGGTGGGACCCACATATCAGCCACTGAAGCAAATTAAACCGACTGAGGGACAGAACACTTGGTTCTCGGGTTGCAGCCGAGCGCGCCACCGACAGGCTGGCCGGTGCCAGCTCCTGCTGCGTTTCCCCGCGCTATGAAACCAGCTGCCCGGCTCCTTATCCCTCCCCGGTGTGCTACTGTTAAATATCCCCCGAGCCCACGGCGAGTTCAGTCAGTTTCGCACCGAGCTCCACTGCAGACAGGCCGCCCTCTCGGTTCCACTCGTGAGCCGGCCGATCGCTCGCGAACACGACCTCCTCAGTAGCAAAACAGCATCGTGAGCTCGTGAGCAACATCCTAGACGCCGTGTTGTCCAATGACCAGGCGCCCTCGAGCTCAGCCGGACGTTTTCCCGGCGAACCGAACGTTGCCGCCCTTCGGGCTCTCGTGGACAGCTCGGTACAGCCATCGTCGCACCCACTTCTCTACACAAGAAAGGTGCATCACTGCATGTAGATGGTGTAGCCGAAAGCCGTCTGGCATATGATCGACCATCGGTTGAGGATTAACAAGTTTACCAAAAGCCAGTTCATATGAGCCGAGCTCACCTCCGATTGAAATTCGGACTCCACACCCTATTGTTGGTCAAGCCCGTTGTCCAGTAGGTTCTACACATGCTAGCGCACACGTTCGAGAAGGAAGCAAGGAAAACCGTTGAAAATCGGCCATGATATGGCCGTTTTCCTCGCCGCCGTTGCAAATTACCTCGGCTCACCGTCGTTGGTATGGTTGCCGGCGTTTCTAGCTTCCACAAAGCCTTGGTTCATGTTCCTCGTGCTCCACTGATGCTCTCCGACCAATTACCGATCGATTTGGTGCACGGTGGGGCGAAACCGACCTCACCAAAACCCTAGCGGGTGCTGTCACCGGTGCGCGCGGGTTTCCAGCCATCGTCGGCGGCCGGCTAGCTCACAGCCGAGTTTAGGAGGTCGGAAAAGGGGGAGGCGGCGAGTTTCGGGCCGGGAGGTGGCCGTGAACTCAGTTCCGGTGAGTCTCGCCGGAGACCGCCGCCGCCGGGTATTTGGCGCAAGGAGTAAGATGAAGCACTGTGTGTGGGGCCCACTGGCAGAAGTTTAAACTTTTCCTCGATTTTCAGTTTTAGTTCAAACATCAAACCCACATAACTCTGCCTAGGAAACTCCAAATCAAGTGAACCAAATTTTGTTGGATTCAGCTCTCTAAGTATTTTCCAAAAAATCAAGTTTCACTTCATGAAAGCCTTTATTTCTCCAGAATTAATTCTCTAAAATTTAAAATGTTTAGAATTTTAACTGGAGAACCCTTTGGAGGAAAATTCTGAAATATTTCTGGGATGTTGACCAAAATATCACTGAGCTACCATAAAAATTTCAGATCCATTTGAGCTCATTTGATCCACCTAATTGTGTGATTAATAAAACTGTTCCAGAGAAAATAGAAAATGTCCAGAAATATTTTCAGAATTTCTCTGAAATCGTTTAGGTCATATCTGTAGCTATAAATCTTCAAATTAAGTGAAACCAACTCCACTAGAACCCTCTGAAAATCTAGTTTTCATAAAGTCACGGCTTGCTCCATGAGAACCCCTAGAACACCCTAGGAGCTCCAATTAAGGTCAAGTACATAATTATTTGTGGAAAGCTCAAATGAGCTTTGCTGCAAATGAAACTTGACCAAGTCTCTGGTTAGGTTGTATCCAAACCACAATAAAAATTTCAGAGTCATTGGGTCTGTCTAGTGAGACTTATAATCTTCACAAGTTTAAATTCAATTCAAATGTATTTAAACTAATACATATACATGTTATCTCATGTAGTCGCTAAGGTCGAGGAGGAATTCGAAGTCTTAGACTTTTTCACTCTAGAAGAGCAGCTAGCCTACGACCAAGAGCAGCAAGGCAAGCTCCGGTTTGCATTAACCCTTTTACAAATTTTTTACTGTTTTGAGAACTTACTTTGAGTACCATTACTGCTTGCATTAGAGTCTTGTTTGAAAACCCAAATACATCGCCAAGAAAACCATGGGTTGGGATTAGGATTGAAAACCCTGTGTAGCTACTGCAATGCTAAGGTAGTGTAGGATTCGGTACAAGTCTAGTAGTTGGAACTACTCGCGAGGATAGGCTAGAGGCACTCGACTCGGGTAGAGATAGCAAATGAAACACAAGGCAAGAAAAAATGAGACCGAGCGGAGAGTAAGAGCAACAGGACTTTGGGGGCCTGGGTGCTATAGCTCCGCTTGTGTCGATTGAGGACCGAGCCGTGTGCGGGCCTGTTGAACAAGCTAGAACAGTACCGAAGACCTTCCGGCTATATGGGAACCGGGAAACTGATGTAACTCGGGTAGCTGGGTGTTGAGGCATACCTGGTCGTTCAGAGGGTAGGTTGAGAGCTCAAGGTGTAAATTGGCTGGCGGCACTGTGGATGTGCGCGCAGAGACCTCTTGCTCGGGACGATTGGACCGGTTCAATATTTGGCTGACGGGTGAAAGGTGGTTGCGTACGACGTCCGTGATGGTTGCTGTAGGCAACATCGAGTACGGGCGTACCTGACGGGTTATTCGGGTAACCCTACATGTGTAAATCGATTATAATCACCGTCCCTTGCGGTCAGTGAGTACCATTTGTTCACTGTACCGTGACGTAGAAAGAACAGACTAGATTCATGTTAAAAGTTTGCTGGTTTGAAAGATATACCTTGCTTGTTAATGCCTCGTTGTAGTTTAGAGCTAATTAAAGTTCTTTTCAACTTTGGGCAAAGTACATGAGAGAAATGCGTTTCTTATTTGATTGCAGCTCTCTCATGTGCCTTAGCGTAAGGTTCTCCACAACCTGCTGCTAAAAACTAGAAAGTAAGGTTCCACTAAATAGGCGAGTCCTTTGCAACTTATTTAACCTCATGTACCCTATCAACCATCATGTAGAAGTTCCATGTATAGGAAAGACGGGTCAGTCTTGCTGAGCCTTCGTGCTCACTGCTTGTGTTTGAAGCTTTTGCAGGGTTCTATGAGGAAGGGACTCCTGAGGAGGAGACGGAACCCCAGGAGGGGAACCCCGTCGAGTGGGAGTCATGCACGCCGCCATGTTAGTGTGTGTGCGTGCTAGCGGGGGCACGTTCACGGGCTGAACGTGAACTCGATGCGTAGTGTATTCCCGTGAGTGCACACTGGACAGATTTTGTTGTAAAAATGTTCATAGACTAGTTTATGTAATAAAACTTTGCTTCCGCTTTGTACCTTTGATGTGTGTTATCCGGTGCTGTGCAACGCAGCACCACTCAGCGTGATCCTGGCTCGACAAGGCCGATGGGGTCGTGTCATGGAGACCCCATCGTGTGGTCAGTAAAACGATAGTGTGTTCTTCTGGAAATAGCCTAGGAGGACATACGCATTGCTTGCCATCGGCGTGCCCTGCAGGGCAGTAGGTGGTATCTGTTGGGGTGATAAAATTCCCAACCGTGACAACCCGTCCGGGCTCTACTCGGATTCCCTGTGGTGTGGTGTAAAAACACGACCATGTAACTTGAGACGTGGCTTGACTCAAGGACGGCCCGTATGGAAATGATATGGGGCGTATGTTTTTAGTATGATATGGAACTGCCTGAAATGAGAAAACCTATGTGTGCATCATCATGGAGCGTTCTTCTGCAGGTACTAACCACGTATGTATCCTGTGTAGTACACGTGTGCGAGAGACCGTTTAGTGCCACTGATAAAACAAATATGCCGGTATAGTCCGGTTAGGATTTTCTTTGGTGAGGCTACGTAGGACCGACATGTTTCTTACGGTGCATCAACACCGTACTACACTTAATAATCTCTTTCCTATGAAGAAATGATTCATGAGCTAACTTTAAACTAAAAATGGAAGTTTTAAACAAATATTAGTTATTGAACTCTTATTTTGAGCTAAGATTCAAATGAGAGAAGGTCTAGGTATCAAAGATTTCAAAAACAGAGTGCTCTGTTTTTGGCAGGAATTCTTGCTGGAATTTAACAGAGCATAACTCTGAGTAAATTTAACCAATTAAGGTGTATGATACAGTTATGGAAAGATTTTCAAGTGCTCTACATCTTATTTGTAGACCTCCAGAGCAAAATCACACGTTAAGTTGGTGAAAACTCCAGTTGAAGGCAAACTGTTCAGAACCAGGACAGCAGCAAAACCCTCTCTGGACCTTTCTGTTTTTAAGCCATAACTTCCTATAGAAAAATCCTTAAGGAGTCCATAATACACCATTGAAAAGGTTATGAAATTTGCGTCCTTGTTGTAGTTCAAAGTGTGTTCAGATTCTTATTGTATTTGCATATACAATTGTGATAAAGTAGCCACATACAAAGAAGATGCTGGCAAATTTTATCCAGGAATTATGTCAAGTTTGGAAAATCATAACTTTTCATCCAGAGATGATACAGAGGCCTATGAGTACTCATTGGAAAGATACTGAAGTTTACTAAAACTTTGGTATGGAACTCAAGTCAAGAATCTGCATTAACTTGAGTAAATTTTGGAGTTTGTGTGAACTGGTCAGGGTAGTCCAGCTGATTAGTTTGGCGTACTTAAGATTTGTTTAAACATGAATGTGGTCATGATATCATCAAGTTCATGACATGTTCATGTTTTACTTATCTTTACTTACTACTGAGATGGAATTTTGATTGACTCAAAATTTTGTTTCGTGCAGTATGGTACAGACACATTCTCAAATGGAGCTTGGAGGTTCAAGTCAAGGTGGGAATGACTCGACTTCATCACAAGAGCCATCGCCAACCGGATTGGCAGAAATTATGGTGAAGATGAATGAAACTCTTCAAACTCTAGTTCAGCAAAGAATAAATAGAGAGGCTCAACATCACATACCAACCCCAAGCACTTATCTGGATTTCTTGGCGACACAACTGCCGGTATTCTCCGAAGTGGCTGACCATTGTGAAGCAAATCACTGGTTACGTGTCATTGAGTCCAAGTTTGGGTTGATTCAATGTGATGAATTCCAAAAGACTCTATTTGCCGCTCAGCAGCTTCACGGCTTTGCTGGAGCATGGTGGGCAGAATACCTTGCTATCCAACCAGCAGGGCATCGTGTCACATGGGCGGAGTTCCAGGATGCATTTCGTGCTCGCTTTGTTCCTGCGGGCATATTGCAAACAAGTCTGGATGAATTTTGGAATCTAAAACAAGGAGAAATCAGTGTTATGGAGTATGCAAAGGAATTCAATAGCTTAGCTCAATATGTCTCTGATTATGTGAAATCACCATCCTTGAAGGGTTATCACTTTTACAGAGGGCTGACTGCTAGGCTGCGATGTGGCTCAAGTTAGCCAAGAGAATTTTGATGAGTTTGTTAGCTGTGCTATCACTCAGTAATATTATTCCAATCTCTACCTTAAGGAAAAGAGGGAGAGGGACTCATCACAGGATGAATGCAATTATCTGCCTCTGAAGTATCGGTTGGTAATCCGTTCACCTTCCGGTCGAGAGGTTCCACAAGAGGTGCAGTCATTCTGGGAGTATGACGACTCTTCTACTCTCCAGAGGTTTTATTCACCTCCACCGCAGCAGCAACTTATTTCTCATGCACCTCAGTATCAACAAGGTGCACCAAAATGTTATTTCCCTCAAGATGTTGAAGATGATCCCGGTGATTTCTCAGCTGAACCGAGTTGTGTCCCACTTCATATTGACAATGAACTCAACGTCAATGAAGCAACTGAACCGAGCAGCAACATTATGTCTGCGGGTCCAGTTCCAAAGAGTGATCTTGGACAGCAAACAAAAGCCATGTCCAAAATGGGAACTGTTAATTATGTGTCAGTCGATGATCTGCCCAAAGGAGGTCCAGTTCTTGCGGGCAGGTTCACATTAAACGACAAGCCGGTTGTCATTTTATTCGACTCTGGTGCAACACATAATTTCATTAGCAGGGATACGGTGATCCGGGATCAGATCTCAACAACTATCACAAAAGGTTCTTACCTTATTCATTCGCCAGGTGGAGACATATCGACTAATGAAGTCGTTTCTAGAGCACCACTTTGTTTGGGTGGAAAAATTTATCGTACCACCCTCATTATTCTATAAGACCAAGGAATCAATGCAATATTGGGAATATCATGGTTGACCTTCCATAAGGCTGTTCTGGACATCCAGAACAGGAGTGTTCATTTAGACTCTCCACTTCACGGGTGTCAAACATTGTATCTCGGCAAAGCGGTTTCCAAAGACCTGGAAGTATGTAATGCCGAAGCTTGCAAGTTAGAAGACATTCCGGTAGTCCGTCAATACCCGGACGTGTTTCCCAAAGATCTTCCAGGCTTACCACCTGAGTGCGAGGTGGAATTCAAAATAGAGTTGATACCAGGAACCACGCCGATCTCTCGGAGACCATACAAAATGGCTCTGAATGAACTAGCAGAACTGAAGGAGCAACTCAAAGATCTGATGGACAAGGGGTTCATTCGTCCAAGTTCATCACCATGGGGTTGCTCGGCTTTATTAGTGAAGAAGAAGGATGAGACGCTGAGGCTATGCGTCGATTATCGTCCTTTAAATGCTGTGATAATAAAGAACAAGTATCCACTACCAGGAATTGATATTCTCTTCGATCAGCTAGTGGGTGCTAAAGTCTTCTCCAAGATGGACTTAAGGTCGGGATATCATCAAATCAAGATTTGAGCGGAGGATATCCCGAAAACAGCATTCTCGACAAGATATGGACTCTATGAGCATCTTTTCATGTCATTTAGGTTGACCAATGCTCCAGCTCACTTTATGTATCTTATGAATTCGGTGTTCATGCCGGAGCTAGATCAGTTCGTCGTGGTATTCATCGATGACATCTTGGTCTATTACAAATCAGAAGAGGAACACGCTAAACATTTGCATATTGTGCTCCAACGACTGGGATATCACAAGCTCTATGCAAAGTTTAGTAAATGTGAATTCTGGATCAACCAAGTGCCATTTCTTGGACACATTATTTCAGCGGAAGGCATTGCTGTTGATCCAAGCAAGATTGAACAAGTGCTGAAATGGAAGTCTCCAACATCAGTCCATGTAGTTCGTAGCTTCTTGGGTTTGGCGGGATATTATTGGAGGTTCATCCTGTGCTTCTAAAAAATCTCCAAACCTATGACGGAGCTACTGAAAAAGGGCATCAAATATGATTGGAGCAAGACATGTGAGGAAGCTTTTCAAGCGTTGGTGAAACACATCACAACAGCCCCGGTTTTAGCTCAACCGGATACAACCAAGCCCTTTGATGTTTATTGTGATGCGTCCTGCATCGGACTTGGTTGTGTACTCATGCAAGGAGGGTGTGTGGTCACATATGGATCAAGGCAATTACGGAATCATGAACAACATTATCCAACCCATGATCTCGAACTTGCTGCCGTGGTGTTAGCTTTGAAGATGTGGAGACATTACCTATTGGGAAATCTGGTTCATCTCTACACTGACCACAAAAGTTTGAAGTACATATTCACTCCAAACAAGTTGAATATGCGACAGCGGCGATGGTTGGAGCTGATAAAAGACTATGAGATTTAAATTCATTATCATCCGGGCAAGGCAAATGTGGTTGCCCATGCACTCAGCCGGAAGACTCATATTTATAATATGACCATTACGCCGATAGAATAGGAAAAACCAAGTCTCTACTTGGTTCCATATGGAGCTCTACATAATCTCGCTCTCATACCCACATTAAAAGAGGAGGTTATGGATGCCCAAAAGAGAGACAAGGGAATGTCTCATATCAGGAGAAGGTTGAAGAACGGGGAAGTAAAATGTTTCCTGTTAGATGAGGAAGGTACCTTATGGTTCAAGGACCGGAGAGTCGTACCCCGTGATATGAGGCTGCGGAAGAAAATTTTGGATGAGGCTCACTTATTCAAATTTTTTATTCATCCGGGCAGCAACAAGATGTATCAGGAATTGAAGACTAAATTTTGGTGTACCCGGATGAAGCGAGTGGTTGCTAAATACGTATCAGAATGTGATACGTGTCAGCGAGTCAAAGCCGACCACATGAAGAAAGCGGGAACCTTACAACCGCTAAGCGTTCAGGCATGGAAGTGGGAGGATATTAGTATGGACTTAATTGTTGGACTACCTCTCACGGCTAATAAGCATGACTCGGTTTGGGTAATCGTGGATCGGTTAACCAAGTCAGCTCATCTCATCCCGGTACATACGGGATTCCATGCCAAGAAGTATGAGGAGCTATATATTGCAAGAATACTGTGCCTACATGGAGTTCCCCGGACGATAATCTCCGATCGAGGCGCGTTGTTCGTTGCTCGTTTCTGGAAGCAGCTACATGCATCACTGGGGACCAAATTGATTAGAAGCTCTGCATATCATCCTCAAACTGACGGGCAAATGGAGAGGGTGAATGATGTTCTCAAAGATATGCTTCGAGCATGTGCCATTCACCACGGTAAAGGATGGGACGATCATCTACCGTTGGCGGAATTTGCTTATATCAATGGGTATCAAGCGAGCATCAAAATGGCACCGTACGAAGCTCTCTACGGCCGGAAGTGCCGCACACCCTTGAACTTGTGTGAATCTGGCGAGAGAGTGATTTATGGGATTGATATCATAAATGAAGCTGAAGAGCGGGTAAGGCTTATTCAAGCAAATCATAAAGCCGCTCAGTCTGGACAAAAGAGCTATGCAGATAGGAGACGTCGTCCTCTGGACTTCCATGTTGGGGACCACGTATACCTCCATGTATCTCCTATTAAGGGCATTCACCGATTCGGAGTGAAAGAAAAATTAGCTCCGCGTTTTGTCGGTCCCTTCATCATCATTGAAAGATGTGGAACCGTGGCATACCATTTAGAGTTACCGGCATCCTTAGCCAGAGTTCATAACGTATTCCACATATCTCAGTTGCAGAGGTGTTTGAAAGTTCCAACGGAGATTCTCACGTAAGGCATAGAAGATTTGAAGCCGGACCTCACTTATGTTGAGCATCCAACCTGGATAACTGATGAAAAGACTCGCGAGACTAGAAACCAGACGCTGCGATTTTTCAAGGTGCCATGGGAAAAGCACACGTCCGATGAAGCTACATGGGAAAGCGAGGAATATTTACAACGCAATAATCCGGAGTTATTAGAGGCTTATTTTCAGTAGTCATCCTCCCCACATTGTTCTTAATCACGAATCTTGGGACGAGATTGTTTTTAAGGAGGGAGGAATGTAAAAGTCTCAAAACTTGTAAATGGAAAACTTTAGTGATGAATAAAGTTGAGTTTAAATCCAAGAATTGGGACTTGCAAAAACTTTTCTAAACATGTGAAGATGGTCATGAGCAGGCACATGCATTCAAGTCCCCATTGAATTCAAATGATCATTTAAATGCAAAGGTGGTCATTTTTAAATGAAGGATGCAAACTGTGGTTGTAAACCTACCCTTTGCAGCCACCAAATTAAAAGTTTGAATCCATATTTGAATTCTTCAGGTCCAAATTATTAGGATGGCAAATTTTGAGAAAATCTGGAGGTGCTTTGATAGGTATATCAAAGAGACTTGTGATTTTTCATTGAAATTTGAATTCAAATTTGAAACTGAGGTAAACATGTCAATTTGCCAAATGGTGTTCGGATTTGAGCTCCACATGATTGAAGTTTACACTGTGCCAAAAATTGGGATCTTTTGGAGAGAGGAGCTGTGGTACCCACTTGTCATTGGTGGGGGAGACTTACACACAAAGTCTTGTTGCGCTGCTCTCTGTTCCACTCGGCCGCTGAACAGCCGAGAGCGCCACGAGGCAGTGGTGGCCGCCAGTTCCCGAGCAGCCAGAGGCACGTTTCCCTTTCCCTTATCGGCTCCAACCAGGCGCACACCGCTTCACCAACCGCCTCACCATGGCTGCCGTCGTTATCACGCGCCCTCCTCGCCGAGCTGCTGCCGCATGGAAGAAAACGCTCGGTCCACCGGTGCCCGGCCAGCCCGACGCGTTGCACGCCGAGCTGAGCCTCCCTACAGCAACGCCGGACCTCCCTCAGCATGCCCGAAGCGAGAACCAGGCGCTAGCCCCGCGAAAACTCCGGCGTCGAGCTCATCTTCCTCCACAGCACCGAGGAAAGTCGCCACGACAAGACACGTCGCCCGGCCACCACAGAACTTCTCCCACCGAGCTGCAAAAGCAAAAAGGTCCGTCTAGAAACCCTCTACCATTCCCCCAACTCCGGCAGCATGCCACGGCGTGTCTTGCCAGAATTTCCCTGTTTTTCCATTGGTGTGCGATGGACACCGAAGTAGCTTCGATCAAAAATTCGCGCCGCACGATCAACCAAACCACACACAACATAGAATACACCTTCTATACCTCCATGCGAGTTCATAGGATCAAGAACCACCAAGAACCGTCGAGCAAAGCCGCTGTTCATCGAGTTTTTCGATTGTCGCCGGAATTTTGACCTAGCCCGATGGTGAGGTCATACTTCCGGCAAGTTTCAACGAGATCGGCGGTTGGATCCGTGTTCTTCTCAGTGCAGTGGTGCTGTACGAGCAAACGGCGACGTGTTTGGTGCAGCATAGCGCCCTGGCGACGTCGCCGGAGATGCTGCAGCCACTGTCGCCATTGCACCTAGGGTTCCGGCCATCTTCGATCCGAGATAAGACCGGCAACTTGTTCCTCGCACGAGAATACGTAGGGGTGGCGAGAATCAGCGAGTTCCGAACACGGGAACCCCCTCCCAGCAAGAGCTCCGGCGAGCTCGGCTGCGCGGGAGCGCTGGTGGCGGGAGGTAGACGAAGCCGGGGCTGGCCCACGTGTCAGTGTTGGTAGCGGGGAATGGGATCTTCTGTTGCACCGGATCAGTTTGCGACTGTGTGGGGAGAACTCTATAGCCTCGTGTGCCGGCGCATCAGAAGGCGCCACGTCACCCCCGGATCTGCTGTCAGACTTTTAAACTTTTCCCCGGTTTATTTCAAATACCAGATTTATTCAAACTTTGGGAGGGCATAACTTGTGCTAGGAAGCTCCAAATTTAGTGATTCAAATTGGTTTGGATTCAGATTGAAAAACTCTATCAAAATATGCAACCCAATTTGTATGAAAATCATTATTTAATTCCGGAGAATTCTTTAAAGCTTTTCAGCAAAAGAATTATACAGGGAGTTTGGTTCATCCAAAAATCCCCAAATTTTGCCAGAATATTCTTTAGGATATTATTGAACTCTTGTAAATGTTTAAGCTCATTTTGAGTGGATTTAGTTAGGATAATTCTGAATTCAAATTTCTGTATTTAAATGAATACAGAAACAATTTCAGAGAATTTCCAAAACTTGGAAATTCAGTGCTGAGCAGTTCTTAGCTCCAAAAATCCTATGAAAATTCATGCATGCTCTCTGAGCTATGTTTGAAATTGTAATTCACTTGAGTTTGCATGAAAGTGCAAGTTTATTCATAATTAATTCCTTTTTGCCTAAATGTTTAGGAAATTGTTCTGTGTGATCTATTCATTGAAAAATTCCAAATTTTGGTCCAGATGACTTTCTTGTGACAAGGAACTCACATGAAAAATTTCAGATCCATTGGAGCCCTGGATCAGTAATGTTCTGTTCAACTTCATTAGGTGATCACCACCCAAGTGATCAACCCCACTTATCACTTGATCATAATACATTAACCCAAACCCAAACCACTAGCACCAGTGTCATTTTAAATTCTTAAACAGAGTTCCAGTTTTAAACATGTCTTTAGAACTTGTTAGCAAAAGATTTACAATTAAACATATATGCATATTTATAACGTGTAGTGGTTAAACGTGGAAAAGTGGAGAAGGGAAGCTTGGATCAAGAAGCAAGAAGGGCAGGGATTAAGCTTCAAGTCATCAGCAACTAGCTTCATAATTATCTGACTTTAGTCACCTGCAAAACCAAGGCAAGCTCCAGTTTGCATTTAAGCTATTTTATAAAGTTTTTACTTTGTTCACTACTATGGTTCATGTTTGTATGTGCATTAGGTCAAGGATGTTTTATACTCCACTTGCATAACCAAAATGAACCCTGGGGTCAAGGGTAGAAAGGTATCATCGCTGTAGAATAAGGCCGTGCTAAATAGGCTAGGACATCCGGTAGAAGACGAGTAGTTGGAATCTACTCGCGAGCTATAGTTCAGGTTTACATAAGTATGGTTGGAAAAGAGGCAAACTAAAGTTTACATTTCTAAAGATGAGACCGGGCAGGAGGGTAGGCAGCGACAAGACGAGGTCTGGGTCGTGTAGCTCTGCTTGTGTCGGTTAAAGACCGAAGCATGTGCAACCCCGCTGAGCAAGTATTGAGTTGTGTACCAGATGCTTACTGCTATATGGGAACCAGGAAATTGATGTACCAGGTTCACTGGATTGTAGAGGCATACCACATCGTCTCATTAGACCTATGAGCCCGAGACGGCGCGGCCGGTTCTACAGTCTAGTGTCCTGTGAAAGGTTGCCACATACGACGTAATGAAGGACGCCAGATTTGGGTCTTCAGAGGCGGGCGTATGTATCGAGTTATCCGGGTAGTGTTTGATTCTAATCACCGTCCCTCGCAGTTATGAGTACCGCTTGCTCACTGTGTTGTGACGTAGTAAGCAAGTTGTGTGAGAACAGTTTGCAATGTTTTAATTGCTGCTATGATTAGTGGAATTGCATGAAAACCTTGTTTGAAGTAGAGATAGAGCAAACTAATGTTAAATTTCCACCTTGGGACAGGTAACATTGGAATGAAGTGTTTCTTGTTTGATTGGGAAGTTCCAATGTTGCTGGGCGCAAGGGCACTACTGTGATGGTCAAAAATCTGAACGTTAAGGATGAACTCGTAGGTGAGTCTTTTGCAACTTATATGATTAGGTCTTAAGTTACTTTCAAGTAGAGTTGCATGTTTAGGAGAGATGGTTAAGTCTTGCTGAGCCCTTGTGCTCACTCTTGCTATATGAGTGGTTTTGCAGGTTAACCTGACGCTATAAAGAAGGTTGTCCGGTAAGACTCGGAGACTTCCGAGTCATGTTACACATGGAGGACCTTGCCGCTGCCATGTCTTCGTGTTGCTAGCGAGAGGAGTCCACGGGCTGGACCTCTTCTCCGGTGCACACTAGTTATTCGACGTGAGCTGTTTATAGACTTCCACTGTAGCTATTTTATGTAAATTATTTACAAAGAATATTTGTAAGCTTCCGCTTTTGATTTATATAATACAGTGTTCCTTATATGTGTGCTGTTGGGTGCCGCATAACACGGCACCACCCAATGCGATTCCCGGGCGAGGTGCCCCGTCCCCGTCACTCAACGGGAGGCATTGGATCCCGTAACCAGTCTCCGTGTCATCCCGTATGGAGCACTCTATAATCTCGCTGACATCCCTACCATCCGAGAGGAGATCATTGAAGCTCAAATAAAAGACAAGGGTATGTCTCACATATGGCAAAGAATAGAGAACGGAGAGATGAAGTGCTTCTGGAAAGAGAACAGGGTACGTTGTGGTTCAACGACCAGATAGTAGTACCCCTGGATATGGGACTACGGAAGAAAATTTTGGATGAAGCTCATTTGTCCAAATTTTCCATTCATCCAGGCAGCAATAAAATGTACCAAGATCTCCGGAAGTAGTTTTGATGGACACATACGAAGCGTGATGTTGCAAAATAGGTTTCAGAATGTGATACATGTCGAAGAGTCAAGGCCGACCATATGAAGAAGTCGGGCCTGTTGCAACCATTGCAAATACCAGCATGGAAGTGGGAAGATTTGAGTA
The DNA here is from genome assembly GCA_030760725.1 of Neostapfia colusana. NCBI lineage: Eukaryota > Viridiplantae > Streptophyta > Magnoliopsida > Poales > Poaceae > Neostapfia > Neostapfia colusana. Next base: position 74,918,044 of record JASWHV010000007.1, on the reverse strand, counting down.
TGGATTTCATTGTCCGGTTGCCGATGACCTCCCACCAACATGATTCAATTTGGGTTATCGATGACCGGTTAACCAAATCAGCACATTTCATCCCTGTACATACAAGATACAACGCAAAGCAGTATGTGGAGTTGTACATAGCACGAATCTTGTGCTTATATGGAGCTCCCCGTACCATTGTGACCGACAGAGGATAGCTGTTCGTAGCCTGTTTCTGGGAACAGATACACGTATCCTTGGGAACCAAATTGATTCGATGCTCCTCGTATCACCCTCAAACCGATTGGCAAACTGAGAGGGTGAATCAAATACTTGAAGATATGCTAAGAGAGTGTGCCATCCACCACGGTAAGAACTGGGATCACTTACGTTGGCGGAGTTCTCGTACAACAACGGTTATCAGACGAGCATCAAAATGGTACCATATGAAGCTCTATAGGGCCGGAAGTGCCGTACACCATTGAATTGGTGCGAGTCTGGTGAAAGAGTAACATTCGGATTTGATCTTGTCAATCAAGCCGAAGAGAGAGGCCGGATAATACAAGATAACCTCAAAGCTGTCCAATCTTGTTATAAATGCTACGTGGATCAGAGGCGTCGACCGCTGCATTTCGACATCAGAGAGCACATGTATCTTCGTGTATCTTCGATGAAAGGATTCATCGGTTCGGTGTCAAGGGGAAATTTGCTACCCGATTCATCAGTCCGTTTGTTATCACAAGGAAGTGCGGAACCGTAGCCTACCGGCTGGAACTACAGGCAAACCTTGCCGGTATTCATGACATATTTCACGTGTCCCAGCTACGGAAGTGTCTCAAGTTTACCGCTGCTGTCCACACCGAAGACATCGACAAGCTAAAGCCGGATCTCACATACACCGAGCGACCCATTCAGATTATCGACGAAAAGACCCGGATCACTCGGAACCGGACTTTGAAATTTTACAAAGTCATGTGGAGTAACCATACCGCGGAAGAGGCGACGTGGGAAAGTGAAGATTACATCCACCAGAACTATCCGGAACTTTTGTCATAGACATTGTAATTACTCTCCTGTCTTATTCTTCTTTTGTAATCTCGAGACAAGATTCCTTTTGGGAGAGGAATGTAAAGGTCCCAAAAATATGAATACAAGGAAACAGAAGTTCGAAATAAACATTTGGTTTCATGTGTATGAAAATTTGGACTTGTTTAAACTTTCACATGTGAATTCAAATACACATTTGAATCTGGATGAAACATGCCCAATTATCCAAATACAGTACAGATTTTATCTTCTCACAATTTACTTTGATCATTTGCCAAATTTGAGAGGATAAGAGGGGAAGTGGGACCCACATGTCATTGGGGCAGTAAACTTGCAACCAAAGACTGCAGTCATCAATCTCTGTTTTTCCATTCGCAGACCACTGAGGCAGACCGAGCCATCGCCGGGTTACACCGAGTGCACCCAGAACCACTTCCTCTCTGCTGTTCCTCCACACTGGCGAGCTGTGCGCGTGGTTCTCTCACTTCCTGCTGTGCTCCTTTTGCCCATCACCAAAGATTGGCTCTGCTTCTTCCTCTCTCGCGCAAAAGAACAGAATACACCGTCGCCACCTCTTCGATTGCTCGGGCACCAACAAGCTCACGTGAACAAAGCCTCCGGAGTAACAAAACGGCACCAGAGACCTTCCTTCTTCATCCTCGATGTGTCACCAAGTGAGCTCGGCCTCCCCAACCCTGAGAACCTCGTGTTCCCGCGGCGGCCGAACAACAACCGAAGGGAGGTCACACATGGACAGCCCTACAGAGAGCCTCTCACAGCCAAGCAAGGACACCTTTATACGTGCCAAGGTTCTGTTTTGGTCACCTCCAAAGCTCAAGCCGAGTGGTTGATCGTCGCCGGCGTATTTCCCAACTCTCTTCCGGCCGGTGCAAAACCACCCTCGGGTATGAAATCATCAAATTCCCGATCAATACTTGCTTAGAGCCCACAAAACTACACACACACGAGCTAGACTCGATGGTGAACGAATTTTCTTCACAACCCTAGCCTGAAAACGTCGGTAGACGACCTATTCCGAGTTTTTCGGACGGCGACAGTAGCAGTGAGTCTCGGGCGCACGATAAAAGCCACCGTGGAGCCATTCCTGAGCTTTTGTGTGTCCATGTCGAGCATCACCGTAGCTCACTGGTGCTGTAGAGAATCAAAACCAAGCGTTTGGCGGGCTAGAACATCGGGGCGATGTTGCCGGAGTCGGATTGTAGCCACCGCACACCGCGAGCTATGTTGGAGTCATCGCCGGTCCAGGGAATCCTTTCCACCGTGTTCCTCGCACGTTTTTAGGGGATGACGGCAAGTGGGAGAGCAGGAGGTGGCCGAGAGGCGAGTGTCGGCGAGCTCCGGGTGTAGACCGGCGCGGGAGCCGGAGGTAGACGAAGGAGATGGAGGCCCCACGCGTCAGTCGCTGTACCGAGAGGGCCGGATCTTCTGTTGCCCCGGATGGTTTCTGGCTGTGCGGATTATGTCTGTATCCTCGTGTGTCATCGTCTGAGAACTCGCCACGTAACCCTTGGGCCACTGTCAGAGAATTGGACTTTTCCCGATTTAATTCTAATTACAGTTTTCCACCAAACTTTAGAAGGCCATAACTTTTGCTATGAAACTCCAAAATTAGTGATTCAAATTGGGTTATATTTAGGTTGAAAAACTATATCCAAATAAGTAACCCAATTAGTATATAAGTCAACCATTAATTCTGGAAAATACTTTGAAATTTTTCAGTAAAAGAATTTTTGTGGGAGTTTGGTTCGCACGAAAATCCTTAAATTTCGCCAGAATAATCCTTAGGATATTTTTGAACTGCTCTAAAATTTTCAGCTCATTTAGAGCTGATTTGATTAGGAGAATTCATATTTCAATTTACTGTATTCAAGTGAATAGAGAAACTTTTTTAGAGAATTCCCAAAACTTGAAAATTTAGTTCTGGGCAATTCTTAGCTCCAAAAATCCAAGGAAAATTCATGAAGGCTCTATGGACTACAATTGAAATTGTGGTTCACTAAGTTTGACATGAATATGTGAGTTATTCCAGAATTAATTCCCTTTGTGCTTAATTGCTTAGGGAATTGTTCTGAATATACAACTCTGTGAAAAGTGCTAAATTTTGGCCCAGAATACCTTCTTGTGACAAGGAACTCACATGAATATTTTCAGCTAAAGTTGAGCTTCGGATCAGTACTCTTCAGTACACTTAGCTTAAGTGAAGTCATTCCAATTAGGAAAAGCACGTAGCCTTGATCACCTTTGCTTAACCCAAACCCAACCACTAGCACCAGTGTCATTTTAAATTCTTAAACCGAGTTCCAGTTTCTAACTTGTAATTAGACCTTGTTAGCAAAAGCTTTACAATTAAATACTTGTGCATATTCATAACGTGTAGCAGCGACGTGAAGATTGTGAAGTAATTGAAGTGGAGATCAAAGAGGGAGGAAAGCAAGTGATGAAGCCTCAAGTGATCATCACTAACTGAAAATTTTGTATATTCTTAGTCAGCTGCAAAACAGGCAAGCCCCAGTTTGCATTAAAGCAATTTTATAAAGTATTTTCATTTCTAGAGATCATAGCTATGAATTATTGATTGCATTAGGTCTAGATGATATTGAAAAACCAATTGCATGACCAGATTAACCCAAGAGAAAATGGATAGAGTAGCACTTCCTCGAGTGGATTTTGGCTTCGCTAAATGTTAGTTTGGAAGGACCAGTAGAAGTCGAGTAGTTGGAATCTACTCGCGAGTTTAGGGCTTGGTTTTATCGGAACGGGTTATGAATTGAATCAGTGAGGAAAATTCACCAGTGAGAAATTGAGACCGGGCAGGGAGATTTAGATGCAGCAGGCTGCGGACCATGCGTGCATAGCTCTGCCTGTGTTGGTTAAGGCCCGTCCGTACTTGGCCCTGTTGGACAAGTTTGATTAGTGTACCGGGCGCATATTGGCTATATGGGACCAAGGAAACCGATGTACCTTGTGAGATACACATTGGAACTTTTCCAATCGACTTAGGCTTTCGGCACCAGTACAGCAGGAGGTAACTCGCTCAAGAACATATCACTGCGGGTATGTACCTTGAGGGAGCTTGCTGTGGACTGCGTCCTGTGTGGAAGAACTTGGGAAAGGTGGCTGCGTACAACATCAGTCGATGTTGCAGCCGGCAACTTGGAGTATGGGTGTATGTGTCGTGTAGTCCGGGTGTGTACTGATTCGAATCACCGTCGCTCGCGTTCATATGAGCATACATGCCCACTGTGTCTTGACGTAGTACGAACTGAAGTGATTTCCTTTGAATTTAATAAGACTTGTGATTTAACTTATATTATAACCATGCTTGAATTAGAGATAGTGCTAATTAAACTTTACTCCACATCACAACAAAGGGTTTGTTGTTTGATTGTGGAGTTACGATGCTGTTCGGCTCAAGGACTTTAAAAAGGCTTAAAATCTAAAAGTTAAGGATCAACTGTAGGCGTGTCCTTTATGCAAATTCAGCAACCTTTTCAATCCGTCGTGCATGTAGAGTTTCTTGTTTAGAGGAGACGGATCAGCCTTGCTGAGCCTATGTGCTCATGGTTGCTATATGAGTGGTTTTGCAGGTTAACATCGCTGCTTTGAGGAGGTTGTCCGGTGAGACACGGAGACTTCTGAGTCGTTTAGCACATGGAGAACCCAGCCGCTGCAGTTGTCTTCGTGTTGCTAGCGAGAAGAGTCCGCGGACTGGACATCTTCTCGAGTGCTTAGTAGTTATTCAATGTGAGATGATTATAGTCTTCCACTGCAGTTATTTGATGTAAATTATTTACAAAGAACACTTGTAAGCTTTCGCTTTTGATTTATGTAATATATTTTCCTTATATGTGTGCTGTTGGGTGCCACATATCACGGCACCATCCAATGCAATTCCTGGGCGAGCGGCACGGCCCATTGATCGGGTGGTCGTGGCCTCCTGTCAATACCGAGGTGACATGGTGGAACCTCGCTTCGGCTCACCGTAGACAGCACGCCATGGCCCACCTCTCCTCCAACTCCCTGCACAAGAAAGGTACGTTAGCCTCCCTAGATCGTGTCGCCGAAATCCGTTTAGCAAATGATCCATCCTCTAGCAAGAATTTCCAAAAATCCCGAACCCCAGTGCAAACTAACCCAGCTCGGTTGAGACCCAAATTCGGGTTACATGATCAACTAAAGATCGAGATAGATTGAAGATAGTTTCTACACCCACTAGCGCCTCTCCTCGAAGAACAACCACGCAAAAACATCAAGAATTGACCGATTGCTAGCTGTTTTTCGTGCCGCCATGGAAAACGCCCTCGGGTCACCATGGAGCCCTAGGTTGCCAGCCTTTTCCTCATATTTGGGGTCCATTTTCAGCGTCCTCGAGCTGCTACGGTGGTCTCCAAGAAATCTCCGACTTTTTTTGTGCTGTGTAGAGCGAGAACGTCCTCGCCGGAATGTAAAAGTCCCAAAAATTGTATATGAAATAAAGCGAAGCTTGAATGCTATGTGTTTCAAATTCATGAAAATGGGACTTAAAAAAAACTTTCTACATGTGATAGTGTGCATGAGTGTTCAACAAAAGAGGGCAAAAGGTTCATTTGAATAGGTTGAACCAGTGTGGAGTTAAACCTATGGGTTAAATATTCATGTGCATGAGAAGGATTACAAATCAGCTTTTCAAACCAAAGTTCACCTCAAATTTATGCTAAACTTTTGAATACACATGAAACTGTATACATTTGATTTTGAGGAAATTCATGGTGGCAACCTTCTACTTCAGGGTGAGCTGAAAAGGAATTAAATAGGAGCACTTCCAAATTCAAACTGAATTAAAATTTGCAATGCCAAATTCAAACTGAATTCAGAGAATTTAAATGCTAGCCCACTTTTAAACTTCAGAACTTTTGAATGGAAGAGATTAACATGAGGAGATCTTTTGTGGGGAGCAAATTGGGTGCAGCCCACATGTCATTGAGCCACTTTTAACTTGCACCCGAAGATTGTTCTGTTCAGTGTCGAACACCAACGAGGAGCTTCATCCGAACGCCACTGAGGCTCACGCAGAGGCCACCTCCCGGTGTTTCATCGCGCTGATGACCATCTCAAGCGCCTGCTTAGCCTTCAGCACGATCTTTTGCTCGGATACCGACTCAACTCGGCCTTCGCTTCCTCTCTCACAAAGAACTGAGCAACCACACCGCCGCCACTTCGGTGACCGTCGGGATCCAGCTAAACCTTGCGCACACCTCCCCTCTGAGCTGCAAAACAGCACTGGGGGATCCTCTTCTACCTCCTCGGTGCAAGAACAGGATGATCTTCGGCCTCTCCTACCGGGCGCGCAGCTTCCTTGCGACGGCCGAACGCAACCGACCATCAGACGCACATGGACAGCCCACACCAGGGACATTCGATTCCGAGCAAGGATGGCTACCGGGGCGCACGACATCCATGCTGCTTCCACCCAAGCCTCAAGTCGAGCCGTGAATCGTCGAACTCTAATTTTGAGATTTTGCTCCGGCTGGTGCAAACCAAGTAACTGATACGAAATCTCCAAATTCTCACTCCCTAATCGCTGTTAGATCACCAACTTCTGCGCACATGAGCTAGACTAGCCGGTGATCGTTTGCTCTTGGCAACCCTAGCTTTAAACGGCAGGTAGACCGACCAATTTTCGAGTTTTCCGAGCGCTTCCATGGCGGCACGGGTGGGGCGCACGGTGACAAACAAGTTGGATCCATTCCCGAGCGTATTTGCTTACATGGCGAGCTTCAGGAGCATCCACTGGTTCTGTGGAGCATTTTGGCTGAGCTTTTGGCAGGCTACAACGGTTGGACGACATCGCTGAACCTCTCCCGAGGCTGCCGCACGTCGCCGGCCTATTTCCGGCCAATGGCAGCTCGAGCGGACCCCATAGATGGCTTTCCTGTAGTATGAAAAAGAATTTTTGAGGGAACTTGGTTCATCCTAAAATCCTCAAATTTTGCTAGAATATTATGTAAAAATCCAAAAACATGTAAATGGAAAACTTTAGTGATGAATAAAGTTGAGTATAAATCCAAGAAATGGGACTTGCAAAAACTTTTGTTTAATCATGTGATTGTTGGCATGTGCAAGAGGACTTTAAATTCAGTTTGAATTAAATGGTTCACTTTAAGGAAAAGGAGGCCATGTCCAAAAAGGAAATTCAAACTGTTGGTTAAGAATTTGTATTTGCAATGGCCAACTCAAAAATCAGAAGGCATATTCAAATTCTTCAGGTTTGAATCAGTGAGAATGTAAATTTTGAGGAAGTTTGGAGTTGCTTTGATATGAATATCAAAGGGGCTTATGAATTTACTTGAAATTTGGATTCAAATTTGAAACTGAGGTAAAACTTATCAATTTGCCAAATGGATTTTGAATTTGAGTTCCTCATGGTTGAAGTTTGCACTGTGCCAAATTTGAGAAATATTTGTGCGAAAGTTTGGGGGGATAAGAAGAGGGGTAGACCCCACCTGTCAATGAGACATTTAGTCTTGCACCCTAAGTCATATCTCCCTGTTTCACTCGAGCGGACTGAGTGCATCACCGGGCGACACCGAGGCTACCGCGGAAGCCACTGCCTCGTTTCTCCTCGCGCTGGCAACCTGCTTCATCGTGTCCTTCACGCTCAAGGTGATCCACTCCCCACAAAACCGAACCGAACGTGTTCTGCTCTCCTCGCCCACAACACACTCGCACACCTCCGAGCTCGCTGCCACCGCGAGAAAACACTCAGGAACTGCCGAGCTTGTGCCAGAGCCCCACCGAGCGGAAAACCAGAGTGGTAGAACCCTCACCTACCTCCTCGGTGCCGAAGCAGAGAAAAGTTTGGCTCCCTTTCCTCAGGGGAACTGTTCTTCGCGTCGACCAAAAAGCACCGGTGATTGGACGTACGTGGGCAGCGCGCCATCACGGCTTTCACCCCCGAGCAAGGGCACCCAAGGACGCCCCAGGGATCCGTTCTGCTCATCCTCAACCCTCACGTCGAGCCATGGGCCACCGAGCGCCAATTTGAAGTTTTTCCTTCGGAGGACGCAACCCGACCTCCCGGTACGAAATCAAGAAATTCTCCCTTTTTCTTCAATCTTTGGTCACGAAATTCGGCACAAAGGAGCTAGGCTAGATGGTGGTGACCTCCTCTTTTCAAACCTAGCTTGGAGCCGACGAGAGGCGACGTATTTTGATGTTTTCCGAGCGCAAAACAGGCATTACCATTCGGGCGCATGGTGAAAGCTTCGGTCCGGTGAGGTGAGCGTTGAGGCGCCGCTCCGTTGAGGCGCCGCTTCGGTCCGGTGAGGTGAGCGCGCGCATGGGAAGAAAAGGTCAGAGGAAGAAGAAGGGTGGGGCTGGCCCACCGGTCAGTGAGTAAATTTTAAACCCGGATTGGATGTGGCTCGGGATCACGTGTGTCTGCGTGCGAGGTAACCCTGTAGCCCGTGTGTTCTCAGTTTTCACTGGCTGAGATTTAAAACGTGGGCCCAAGTCCTTTTTCAATTGCAAAACAAATCCAGTTTTAGCTCCAACTTAGGAAACCATAACTTTTGCTAGGAAGCTTCAAATTTAGTGATTCAAATTGGTTTGGATTCAGATTGAAAAACTCTATCCAAATATGCAACCCAATTTGTATGAAAATCAATAGAAAACTCTGGAAATTTCTTTAAATCTTTTCAGCAAAAGAATTTTAGAGAGAGTTTGGTTCATCCAAAAATCCTAAAATTTTGCAAGCATATTCTTTATGATGTTAGGACGCTCCTGTAAAAGTTTTAGCTCATTTGGAGTTGATTTAGTTAGGATAATTCTGATTTCAAGTTTCTGCGTTCAAATGAAGACAGAAACAATTTCAGAGAATTTCCAAAACTTGGAAATTCAGTTCTGGGCAGTTCCTAGCTCCAAAATTCCTAGGAAAATTCATGCATGCTCCATGAGCTATGTTTGAAATTGTGGTTCACTTGAATTTGCATGAAAGTACAAATTTATTCAGAATTTATTCCTTCTTGCATCAATGCTTAGGGAATTGTTCTGAGTGATCTACTCAGTGAAAAATTCTAAATTTTGGTTCAGATAACTTTCTTGTGACAAGGAACTCACAGGAAAATTTCCAGCTCCGTTGGAGCCTTTGATCAGTAAGGTTCTGTTCAACTTCATTAGGTGATCACCACCCAAGTGATGAACCCACTTATCACTTGATCATAGTACTTCAACCAAACCACTAGAACCAGTGTCATTTTAAATTCTTAAACAGAGTTCCAGTTTTAAATTTGTCTTTAGCACTTGTTAGCAAAAGTTTTACAATTAAACATATATGCGTATTCATAACGTGTAGTGATTAAACGTGGAAAAGCTGAGAAGGAGTGAAGCTTGGATCATGGAACAAGAAGGGCAGTGGTTAAGCTTCAAGTCGTCAGCAACTAACTTCACAATTTTCCTGACTTTAGTCACCTGCAAAACCAAGGCAAGCTCCGGTTTGCATTTAAGTTGTTTTGTAAAGTTTTTCATTTGTTCACTACTATGGGTAAAAGTTTGTATGTGCATTAGGTCAAGGGTGTTGTATACTCCACAGGCATAACCAAAAATGAACCCTGAGGTCAAGGGTAGCAAGGTGCCATCGCTGTAGAATAAGGCCGTGCTAAATAGGCTAGGACATCTGGTAGAAGACGAGTAGTTGGAATCTACTCGCGAGCTATAGTTCGGGATTACATAAGTGTGGTTGGAAAAGAGGCAAACTAAAGTTTACGTTTCTAAAGATGAGACCGGGCAGGAGGGTGAGGCAGCGACAAGATGAGGTTTTGGTCGAGTAGCTCTGCCTGTGTCGGTTAAGTACCGATGTGTGTGCCTCATCCAGGAGCAAGTATTGAGTTGTGTACCGGAGGCTTACTGCTATATGGGACCCAGGAAACCGATGTACCAGGTTAACTGGATTGTAGAGGCATACCACATCGTCTCGTTAGACCTATGAGCCCGAGACGGCGCGACCAGTTCTACAGTCGAGTGTCCTGCAAAAGGTTGCCACATACGACGTAATGAATGATGCCATATTTGGGTCTTCATAGTCGGGCGTATGTGTCGAGCTATCCGGGCAGTGTTTGATTCGAATCACCGTCCCTCGCAGTTATTGAGTACCGCTTGCTCCCATGTTGTGATGTAGTAATCAACTTGTGTGGAAACAGTTTGCAAAGTTTTAATTCCTGCTATGATTATTGTAAGTTGCATGAAAACCCTGTTTGAAGTAGAGATAGAGCAAACTAAAGTTATTTTCCACCTTGGGACAAGTAACATCGGAATGAAGCGTTTCTTGTTTGATTGTGGATTTCCACTGTTGCTGGGCGCAAGGTCACTACCATTATGGCAAAAATCTGAAAGTTAAGGATGAACTTGTAGGCGAGTCTTTTGCAACTTATATGTTAGGTCTTAAGTTACTTTCATGTAGAGTTGCATGCCTTAGGAGAGACGGTAAAGTCTTGCTGAGCCTTTTTGCTCACTCTTGCTATATGAGTGGTTTTGCAGGTTAATACGATGCTCATAAAGAAGGTTGTCCAGTGAGACTCGGAAACGTCCGAGTCGGGTAACACATGGAGGACCTAGCCGCTACCATGTCTTCTTGTTGGTAGCGAGAGGAGTCCGCGGGCTGGACCTCTTCTCGGGTGCTCTCTAGTTATTCGATGTGAGCTGTTTATAGACTTCCGCTGTAATTATTTTATGTAAATTATTTACAAAGAACATTTGTAAGCTTCCGCTTTTGATTTATGTAATACATTGTTCCTTATTTGTGTGCTGTTGGGTGCCGCATAACACGGCACCACCCAATGAGATTCCCGGGCGAGCGGCATGGCCCCGTGACCGGGGTCGGACCCTGTCAGCGTGGTATCAGCTGTTGGTAATAGCGCACGGAATAAGGATCGTATTACGACAAAAACTTAGGATACGGTGAGTTAACGGTATTAGGCCCACATAAGGACTATAGTAGTATAGTTACTTAAAGTGGGAAGACTAACATACTTGTTATAATTCTAAATTTTGATTATGTAACGATGCACCTACACTCAGGTAAACATGGTAAGGAACGCCACCGAAAGCGGTTCAATTTCGGTTAGCTCCCCTGACAAGGAATGTGGTTCAGGGACAGGTCTCACAGCTTGGTGCGAGACGTTAATATGAAACTCTTGGACTCTTCATGTTCCTGAGTTCATATGGAACACTGATCCCTAGCATGCATTAGGCAAGTAAGTGGAGACCCCATCGTGTGGTCAGTAACACGATAGTGTGTTAGTCTGGAAATAGCCCAAGAGGACATACGCAGCGCTTTCCATCGGCGTGCCCTGCAGGGCCGTAGGTGGTATCCGTTGGGTTGACAACATTCCCAACCGTGATGACCCGTTCATGATATACTCAGGTTCCCCATCGTGTGGTGTAAAAACACGATCACGTACCTTGAGACATGGGTCAACTCAAGGACGGCCGTATGACAATGATACGGGCATTTGTATTTACTTTCAAATATGGAACTGCCTGAAGTGAAACAACCTTTGAGTGCACCACTATTGAGTGCTCTTCTGCAGGTACTAACCACGTACGTATCCCGTGTAGTAAACGTGTGCGAGAGACTGTCTTAGTGCCTCTGATAATACGTATATGTCGGTATAATCCGGGTAGGATTTTGTTTTGGTGAGGTAACGTAGTACCGACATGATGCTTATGGTGCATCGACACAGTACTAAACATATAATTCTTTTCCCTATGAAGAAATGATTCATGAACTAACTTACAACTAAAAATGAAAGTTTGAAACAAATATTAGTTACTGAACTCTTATTTTGAGCTAAGATTCAAATGAGAGCATGACTAGGCTTCAAAGATTTAAAAAACAGAGTGCTCTGTTTCTGGCAGAAATTCTTGCTGGACTAGCATAACTCTGAGTTGATATAACCAATTAAGGTGTATGATACAGGTCTGGAAACATTTTAAAGTTATATACAACTTCTTTGTAGACCTCCAGAGAAAAATCACAAGTTAAGTTGGTCAAAAGTCCAGTTGAAGGCAAACTGTTCAGAACCAGGACAGCAGCAAAAACCTCTCTGGACCTCTCTGTTTTTAAGCCATAACTTCCTGTAGAAAAATCCTTAAGGAGCCTATGTGACACCGTTGGAAAGGTTATGAAATTTGCAACATTATTGTAGTTCAGAGTTTGCTCAGATTCTTATTGTATTCGCATATACAACTGTGATAAAGGTAGCCACATACAAAGGAGATGCTGGTAAATTTTATCCAGGAATTCTGTCAACTTTGAGCAATCATAACTTTTGATCCCAGATGATATAGAGGCCTATGAGTACTCTTTGGAAAGATACTGAAGTTTACTAAAACTTTGGTATTTAACTCAAGTCAAGAATCTGCAGTTAACTTGAGTAAAGATTGGATTTTGTGTGAACTGGTCAAGGTAGTCCAGCTGATTAGTTTAGCGTACTTAAGATTTGTTTAAACATGAATGTGGTTATGCTTTCATATAGTTCATGACATGTTCATGTTTTACTTATCTTTACTTACTACTGAGATAGAATTTTGATTGACTCAAAATTTTGTTTCGTGCAGTATGGTACGCGCACACTCTCAAATGGAGCTTGGAGGCTCAAGTCGAGGTGGGAATGACTCGACTTCATCACAAGAGCCACCGCCAACCGGATTGGCGGAAATTATGGCAAAGATGAATGAAACTCTTCAAACTCTAGTTCAGCAAGGAATAAATAGAGAGGCTCAACATCAAATACCAACCCCAAGCACTTATTTGGATTTCTTGGCGACACAACCGCCGGTATTATCCCAAGCGGCTGACCATTGTGAAGCAAATCACTGGTTACGTGTCATTGAGTCCAAGTTTGGGTTGATTCAATGTGATGAATTCCAGAAGACCCTATTTGCCGCTCAGCAGCTTCATGGCTTTGCTGGAGCCTGGTGGGCAGAATACCTTGCTATTCAACCAGCAGGGCATCGTGTCACATGGGCGGAGTTCCAGGATGCATTTCGTGCTCGTTTCGTTCCGGCGGGCATAATGCAAACCAGTCTGGATGAATTCTGGATTTCAAAGTGTGAGATCTATGTGTGCTGAATACATTGGCAATTAGGATAAAAGTTAGCATTAACATTCAAAGTTTTGAATATTGCCAAAACATTCTTCTGTGGCAAGGTCCGACAAGTTCTTTGTTAGGTCCGCCATGTTTTGGCAAGGTCCGACGCAAGGTCCGGAGAGCTCCTGCAAGGTGCGGAGCGCTTCTGTGAGGTCCGGAGCTTGTTTTTAGTGAGCTCCCGTGAAGTTCAACTCGTAGAACTGCAGCGTCTTGTTTTTGCTTTTAACTAGCAATGTTTCAAACTTGCTTTATGGGAAGGTTTGCTTAGTATTAATTTGCTAAGTTTTTGGTGTGTTTTGGTGGTTATGGCTGTTATCATTTGATATGGTTTGCAACATGCTTATGTGACGTGCTCATGTAAGGTGTTGTGGTTTTCGAACTAACGTGAGTCAAGTCGAGGACTTGTGCTCGGAAGAATTGGTTGTTTATTCATGTGCAGGTGTTGCTTGAGTTCAAGACATGGCTGGTGACGGGAACCTTGGACTAGTCTTATGGAGGAGATGAGGTTCCAACAACCAAGTTCGGGAGGAGCTGTGGTTGAGTTGATCGGGAGGTCGCGCAGCATGTTTGGATCAAGGGCAGTGCATATGAAGGTTGCGTGTACATCGTTGGAAGGTGTTTGCACGTGTGCAAGGAGTGCATGGACGTGGCAACATTGTTCCAAGGCATGATGAAGAGAAGTGGACGTAAAGAATTGGTCGGAAAGGTGCAACCGACTGGATTGCGTACTCAGGCTGAGGCTGAGTCGGATATGGCTCAAATATGGGAGATTTGAGTTGGTTATGATAGGATTTCATGCTAGGCACGAAGTTGAGTTGTTTTAGGAATGTTTAGGACGTTCCTAAGGTGTTTGGAAGTCTCACGATTGCTTCTATCTGCGAATAGGACAGTCCTGAGCAGTTATGGTAAGTTAGGATACGAGTCCAATTAGGAGTATGTCTTGTATCTTCTCATCATTCTTTTGACCCTCGCGTATGTCTCGCTCTAGTGTGGAGTCCACTTCCATGGCGATGGCTTCACCACTATTTACTAGACATAGATTGAGCCTTATAACCTCGTTCTTCAATTCTGCAGGCATGTCCTTCAAGCTCAACTTATTGACCTGCACTTTCCGACTCAAAGCATCGGCCACGACGTTTGCTTTCCCGGGATGATAGTTGATGCCCACATCAAAGTCATTGATTAGCTCTAACCATCTCCTTTGTCTGAGGTTGAGATCTGGCTGTGTGGAAATGTACTTCAAACTCTTATGATCCGTATATATCTCGGTCCTCTTCCCCATCAAATAGTGCCGCCAAATTTTCAACGCGTGTACCACTGCGGCTAGTTCTAAGTCATGTGTAGGATAGTTTTTCTCGTGCTTCCGAAGCTGCCGGGATGCATATGCCACGACATGCCCTTCTTGCATGAGAACACATCCCAACCCGTTTCCAGAGGCATCGCAGTACACCGTAAAGTTCTTCTGCATATCTGGCATAACTAACACTGGAGCTGTTGTCAATTTCTTCTTTAGCTCCTGAAAACTCGTCTCGCACTGTGGCGTCCAGGTGAATGTGATTCCCTTCTCCAACATTTTGGTGAGGGGTCTTGAGATCTTGGAGAATCCCTCAATAAACCGTCGGTAGTATCCAGCCAATCCCAAAAAGCTTCGAACTTCCCCGACATTCTCAGGGGTCTTCCACTTCTGTATATCCTCGATTTTGGCGGGATCTACGGAGATTCCTCCCTCCGAGATGATATGTCCTAAGAAGGGAACTCTCTTCAGCCAAAACTCACACTTGCTCAACTTGGCATATAGTTGGTGTTCTCTCAGACTCTGCAACACCAACCTTAGATGTTTCTCATGTTCCTCTTCATCTTTGGAGAAAACAAGAATGTCATCTATGAAAACCACCACAAATTTGTCCAAATATTCCATGAATACCTTGTTCATGAGATACATGAAGTATGCCGGGGCATTCGTTAGCCCGAAAGCATGACGGTGTATTCATACAATCCGTACCGAGATACGAAAGCTGTCTTTGGAATATCAGCTTGCCTTATCTTAAGTTGGTGGTATCCCGACCTGAGATCAATTTTCGAGAACACACAAGCTCCCCTCAACTGATCAAACAAGTCTTCAATGTGGGGTAATGGGTATTTGTTCTTGATGGTCACTTCATTCAAGGCACGGTAGTCTACGCACAACCTTTGGGTTCCATCCTTCTTGGGCACAAATATGACTGGAGCTCCCCAAGGTGAGGAACTACGACGAATGTACCCCTTCTCCGTCAATTCCCTCAAATTATCCTTGAGTTCTCCCAGCTGCTTGGAGTCCATCCGATAAGGTCTCTTGTATATCGGGTCTATTCCAGGCACTAGCTCAATTGCGAATTACACTTCACGATCAGTAGGCATACCTGGCAACTCCTCCGGAAAAACATCTGGATATTCCCTGATGGTCCTGATCTCCTCCACTTTCATCTCCACTTGATTTAATTTAATGTCCCTCCTAGGCTCTTGTATTGTTATAAACTTCACTCTTGTGCCACTAGGGTGAGTTAGTTCCACCGTTCTGGTCGAACAATGGATGATTCCTTTATGTTTGGTCAACCAATCCATATCCAAGATAATATCTATCCCTTGTGAATCTATCACTATGAGGTTAGCAGTAAATACTACCCCATCAATGTCTAGGTTCACTTTGGGACACACTTGTCTTGTCCTTATTTCTCCACCTGGAGAGTTTACTGCTAGCATATGGTCCATTTGTGTTGTTGCTAGGTCATGCTTCTTAACAAACCTTTGGGCAATGAACGAGTGGGTAGCACCAGAATCAAACAACAGGGTTGCAATGTGTAAATTGGCAGGAAACTTACCAACTACCACGTCGGGTGCCTCTTGCGCTTCCTCCATGGTGACGTGGATCACCCGTCCTCTCATTACATTCTGCTGTTGTGGCTGCGTGGGCTTCTTCTTTGGGCACTTATGGGCATAGTGCCCCACTTCACCACAGCTAAAACATTGCACCCCAATCTTAGGGGCTTGGCCCTTATTGTCTTGGGGTTGGTTTGGAGGTCCTTGCACTGCTGGTCGAGGTGGATATGCGGGGCGAGCATGCTGTGCAAACTGACGTTGTGGCTGTGCTGGTGCTGCCGGAGGCCTGTAGTTCGGGTTGTACCCTCATGGTGCTGAGTAGGGTACCGCAGCACGGTTCGTCTGCCCTGCAGGTTGCTGCATCAGACGTGGGCGGGTGTTGCTCCCTGTGGATTGGTGTGACCACCCGGCCTTCCTCTTGTTCTCATTTTCCAAGGCCTTCAGCTTCCTTTCCACCACAAATGCTCTGTCCACCATCTTTTGAAAGCTTTCATACTCATTTGAGGACATTGCACACTGCATTTCTGCGGTAAGACCTTCCACGAAACAATCTTGTTTCTGCTCATCAGTCTCTATGTCTCGTGGAGCATAACGGGATAGTTGAGTGAATTTAGTGAGGTATTCCCTCACCGTCATGTTTCCCTGCTGCAGTCTCAAAAACTCCTTCCTCTTGTTTTTGAGTTCACCTCTTGGGATGTAATGGTTGCGGAAGCGTCAGGGTCATGATGGGTGGCCACGTAGGCGGTCCACCAATCTGCAGCAGGTCCATGCAATTGATGAGAGGCAAACAGCACCCTCTCATACCCTTGGCACTGGATGATCCTCATCTTGCTTTCAATGGTCTTTAGCCAATCATCTGCCTCCAGAGGTTCAGCAGCACTTGCAAACTTTGGAGGTTGAGTTCCTAGAAACTCACTCAACCTTGGTTGGCGTGGTGCAGCTTGTGGAGGTGGAACTTGATGCAAGTTGGCCACCTCTTGAGTCAAGTTCTGGATGAGCTGATTTTGATTCTCCAGCATTTGGTGGAGAGGATCAACTTCTTCACGGCGACCACCCCGGTCCTGGCCTCCAGAAAGATGAGGGTTGCATGCCTCATCGTTGTTGTTGGCGGGGTTGGCAGCACGACCCTTTCCTCTTCCGGCCATCTATCATGATCATCCAAATGTTGATTTAAAGCATTACGTATCATCTTACTACTTTCACTTGCTTTTACTTTGAAGTGTTGAGGCTTTGTTATACTTTCTGGGGGTTCATGTCTCACAAAAATAAATGCACTATTATTTCATGTGGGTTCACACACCAAAGCAAAACAATCTAAAGACGAGGTTGTGGACAATTGCTCATGGCTTCCACAACTCACGTCACACACCAAGCATTAACACACCATTAACTAAGATAACCACTCGACTATTCGACATCTTGCTAACTAACGGAAAGACTCTACCCTACTCGTATTCCTGAGCTGGCTCCTCGGGATCTTCCTCATTATTGCGGCTACCTTCTGACTCTGCTTAGGGTGGGGAGGCTGCTGATGGAGAAGTGTGACGACGCCTGATCGCCCGGCGATCTGGGGAGTTAGGAGTCCATGTATCATTCACGGTGACACACAGTTCATTCCCATCTCCTCTTTCTCTCATCCTTAAGCAGGCTCGAAGCAACGCCTCGGTTTCCTTCAGCGTGTCACGAACATCCTGAAGCTCCTGCTGACACTCCTGCAGTCGAGTGCTAAGCATAGCAGCATCCTCCAAGCACAAGTCCATGTGCTCATGGGAAGTCCCTTGCTGCACCGGCGGGTACTTGTACTCCGTGGTACCACTCTCACGCTGGAGGACATACATGTACTCAGTCCTGTCCAGGTGGCGACGATAGATGTGACTCTGGCAGGTGATGGCCTCCCAGGTGAGATCCTTCTCCGCATCGACCTGTGTCGCTCGACAAGCTGGAGAGTGGTGGATCTTAAGCAGCTGATTTTCGTGTATAATCCTCATCTCTGAACTCCATTCTTCCCTCTTCTCACGGATGGTCCTGGTGGAGTTATAGTAGACGATTAGCTTGCCCGTATTGCCGGCGGCTTCGAGCATACGTCAAAGACGGCGCAACAAGCCTCCTACTGCCAATCCGTAGGAAAGGTACGTCACCGGACGGCTCTCCTCTCTTTGGGCAAGGGCAACTACGGGAACTCTCCCTCCTGTTGACTTGCGAGCGGTGCAAATCATACGAACCATCTAAAACAAAAAGCATTTAAACTTAGGTTAGATAAACTTTTAAACAAAAAATCCTATTTTGAATGAAAATTGGGGTAAGATGAAGAAAGTGACTCATTAAATAACACTTTTCAACACACACCTTGTAAAAATAGTTTTTAAGAAAATAAGGCCCTTAAATACGTCCATTTCTACCTAGGTCCATGTTCCTACAGGCAACCTTGGCTCTAATACCACTTCGGTCACACCCGGTTTTTCCGAAGAACAACCAAGTTAATATCACATGTATGCCAGGATCATTTTCTCATACATGCGATGACAAATAGTGAAGCATCATTTATTACAAGCCAGGTATCGAATATAAATAAGTCTTACATAGAAAATGTCTCGAGGACAATAATAAGTTCATCACAAGTAAATAAACTAGCAGCGGAATATTATTCTTGAGGGCTCCATCACAGGCGCTTCCCGGGGGTCTCCATGAACCTAGAAACCTTCTTCGGGTCCGAAATCTTGGTCATTATACACCACCTCATTATCTTGACCTGAGAAGCAATATAAACCAACAAATATGCAAGGTTGAGTACCGATGGTACTCAGCAAGTGTGGGAAAGTTATGTCGTGCATGGCTAGAACAAGGGATGTTGAACTCATGGTTAAAGCACTATGCAATTAATACCTATCACCTTAGCTTATTAAGCACCCACATTACTACACAGGTGAAATGGTCCCACTCTCCCATCCCATCATCATAATCAAATAACCATAACATTATTTCCAATGTTAAGCTCCCCGCTTAACATCCACAACCTCCAAGTCCATCAATCCTCTAATCATGAATAAGTCCAAGCCGCTCTTGACCGTGAGCACGGCTGTCATGACAGTTTTGACTCTGCAGAGTTTGTACCACTGTACCCACATGTAGTGATTTCATCCTCGTTGCCGGGTGGACTAAAAGAACCTCCATTATTCCAGTGGCTACGAACCACATTCACACTTCCCAGGTGTGTAGCCAGGAGATCACTACGAAGCCTTTACAAAGGAATTCCTGACGAGCGTGGGCCCACTGAGGTTTCACCCCTAACAGCATACAAGAGGCTCCAACCCCGCTGCAGTGGCCCCCTCTTGAGCCTTGCGGTTCATATGGTAGTCCAGCTGACACCTATTCCCCGCACCATCCAACACACCCATACTACGCAGGGGATACACCTAATTAATTGGCCAAGCTGCCCCATCTCAGCATGTGGTCGGCACTGTAAAGCCAGGTTACATGCTCCATGAACCGGTCCTTAGGATCCAGGCAAGTACTAAACACACACCCGAGTCTCGTGCACCCAGCACACAACCAAAACATCCAACTTGCCTTGATCCCTACCTCTACATAACTCACAATATCTCATTCAAGAGTATGGTAAAATAAACTGATGATCTCATATCCCAAATATCCCATTCTAAGCATGGCTAAGCATATGCATAATAATAAATGACATGATGAAATAAATCCCAACCCAAGCTACAAGGAAACAAGGTAATGCAATTCTAGGGAAACTTCCTAGCATGGGTTTCATATTTCATTTGATAATGCAAATAATTCTATCTACACATCCTAGCATAGGATCAAAGTGGTCAAGGACACTTGCCTCCTTCCTGCTGCTCTTGAAATGGGTAGTCCTGATCTTGGAAAGGAATAACTTGCTCTTGAGCAGGTTCTACATCATACCATCACACATAGCAAAAGAAAAACAACAATCCATAAGACATAGTTCACACTTCCACTTCATACAAACCACACATTTATATTTATGAAAGTCATTCACCATTATATGTGTTGTGGTTACTCTATGTGTGTTGATTTGTGGCTTGCATGCACTTTTAATCATGTGCATATGATTCCTACTTTTGTGTTCACATTTATACTTACATACTATATATATGAGTTTCCAATTTAAATAAATTCCTTATATTCAACTACTACACCTTTTTGCTACCAAGTATGCATGAAAGGTATTTTCCTTCTTCATAAGTGTCTTCAGAATTTCTACCAACCCTAAACTGAATTCTTTGGATTTTAGAACTCCATTTATCATTTACTAGTTGCTATATTTTCAGATTTATTTCCTATGCCTAAATGTGAACTTTATTATGAAAATAATAAGACACATCATCTAAATAGAATAGGTTCTGATCTAAAATATTTACTAATATATTTTTGACCTTTTCCTCTGATGTAAACTATTTTACAATTATTTTCCCTATTTTCCAGAACTATTCTTTACTTAAAAATGTATCCCTAAATGTGAATAATAAATTAAACAGATACACTACAGCCCAAAATATGTTTTTATCTCACTCCAAAGTTTCCTAAATACTGAGAAAGTCTTGAATTTAATATTGACAATATGTTTGTCCCACTTTTTAAGTTTTAAACACTTGCCATATATTCAATTTCCCACATTAAATATTAAACAGGGCTAAAAAGGTAAACTCACCCCACTACAGGATCTATAATATTATTTTCAGAATTTCCAGGGGTCTAGCTACACTTATCAGAGGAGTTTTTCCTAATTTTTATTAAGCCCAAGGGCTAAAACCGATTTTTAAATGAATTTACATGATTTTCTGAAGTTCCAGGGGCTAGATCAGAAACTTTCGGGTCTAGCTCTTATTTCCCGAGAACCCCAGGGGGTAGCACGTAAGATTTCCAGTCTTTATAACGCGGGGCTGACGTGGACCGTGCGATTTTAAACCGACGGCTGAGATTATAACGTCGAACCGGTACGTGGGGATTTAAACCCTACCGTGCGATTTAAAATAAACGGCGCACAAGCGGCCACGTCGCTCTGATCGAACGCGGGCGGCGCTGCCGGCGGCGCACGGCGGCGGGAAGCGGCGATCTCGCCGGAGATTTTTGGATCTTCGAGAATTCTTCCTAGAACTGTGATTTTATGGCATAGATCGGTGGAGGGGAGGTCGGGGATCTCACCTCGGGGGGTTTTCTTGAGCTCGGAGGTCCTGGAAGGTGATCGGCGACAAGGTCCGAGGTGAATTCACGGCGAGGCTCGTCGGCGCTGTGTTTACACCGCAAGTCACCGAGTTTTCTGCACCTGCAAGGTTCCCCGGAGGCGGTGGATCAAGACCAGCAAGTTAGATCGGAATTTCCGAGCTTAGATCGTCCAGAATTCGCCGGAGAAGTCTCGGTTCTCACCGGAGGAAAATCGGCGGATCGCGTGGGAAAAACAGAACGAGGCCGGGGTTTTTATAGACGGGGAAAGGCAGCGGGGTGGTTTAGATCGAGTTTGCGTCGCCCCCGAACAGAATTCGGCTGGAATACGCAAGAATTCCCGATCGGTTTCGATTCGGGTAAGAGAGTCCGGCGCTGGCGCGAGGTAGACGATGAACTGGCGGGTCCCGCCTGTCAGTGGGAGGAACCAGCGCGCGCGGCTGCGGGCTGGCGCGGGCGCTGGTTGGGCCGGCTGGTGGGTTTCGGCCCACTGGCCGGTTTTTTTCTGTTTTCTCTTTTTCTTTTTCTATTTCTTTTCTGATTTGAGTTTAATTTGAATTCCAGTTTGAATTTGAATTTTTGCAAAACATGCAACACGTCCAAAATTTTTTAAATTCCCCTCTTAACATGATTTAGGGTCTTAACCAAATTTTGGGGTGTTACAGCTCTACCCCCCTTAAAAGAAATCTCGTCCTCGAGATTGGTGGTTCTAAGAAAACAATTCCGGAAATTGTGCCTTTAGCTCATCTTCCCGCTCCCAGGTGGCTTCCTCTTCTGAGTGATGCTTCCACTGCACCTTGCACATCCGGATTCTTTTATTTCTGGTGAGGCGTTCCATTGTCTCCAAAATCTTGTATGGTTGCTCGGCATAAGACAAATCCTCAGCTACGTCCACTTCATTCATGGGTAACACCTCTTCTGGCGTCCTCAGGCATTTCTTGAGTTGTGACACATGGAATACATCGTGCACATCCGATAGACGAGCCGGTAATTCTAGTTGATATGCCACTTCGCCTTTCCTCTCCAAAACTTGAAAGGGTCCGATGTATCGAGGTGACAACTTCCCTTTCACCTTGAACCGACGAAGTCCTCTGATAGGGGACACCTTGAGATAGACATAGTCCCCCACGTTGAAAACGAGCTCTCTTCTTCGTACATCGGCATAGCTCTTTTGACGTGTCTGTGCTATCCTCAAGTTATTGAGAATTTCCCTCACCTTCGCCTCGGCTTCTTGTAGAACTTCTGGACCAAACACCTTACTTTCCCCTGTTTGGTTCCAAAATAGGGGAGTTCTGCACTTCCTCCCGTACAAAGCTTCAAACGGCGACATCTTCATACTAGCTTGATAGCTGTTGTTATAGGAAAACTCCGCATACGGTAAGTTCTTGTCCCAACTCCTATTGTTTTTGAGTGCACATGCCCTCAGCATATCTTCAAGGATCTGATTGGTTCTCTCCGTCTGCCCGTCAGTTTGGGGATGATAGGAAGAACTAAAGTTCAGATGGGTTCCCATGGTTTCGTGCAACTTCTGCCAGAACCTTGAGGTGAACTGTTTCCCTCGATCCAACACAATCTTCTTTGGCACTCCATGGTAACACACAATCCTTGACATGTACAGCTCTGCCAATTGGGATCCGATGTAGCTTTCTTTCACGGGGATGAAATGAGCTACCTTGGTTAGCCTATCAATAATGACCCATATCGAATCATATCCTGATTGGGTCCTAGGCAATCCCACGATGAAATCCATGCTGATTTCTTCCCATTTCCATTCAGGCACTTTGACTGGTTGCAATAATCCCGCGGGTCGTTGATGTTCTGCTTTCACCAACTGACATGTGTCACATAGGGCAACATGTTCCGCGACATCTCGCTTCATGCCATACCACCAATACCTGCTTTTGAGGTCCTGGTACATCTTTGTACTCCCAGGATGAATGGAATAGTCAGAATCATGAGCCTCCTTCAAAATCAATTCACGGATCAACTTTACTTCTAGCACACAGATTCTTTTCCCGTGCCACACCGTTCCGTGTTCATCCTCTCTAAAACCCGGAGCTTTATTTTCCTTGATGAGTTGTCTGATCTCTTGTATCTTCTCATCATTCTTTTGACCCTCACGTATGTCTCGCTCTAGTGTGGAGTCCACTTCCATGGCGATGGCTTCACCACTATTTACTAGACATAGATTTTGAGCCTTATAACCTCGTCCTTCAATTCTGCAGGCATGTCCTTCAAGCTCAACTTATTGACCTGCACTTTCCGACTCAAAGCATCGGCCACGACGTTTGCTTTCCCGGGATGATAGTTGATGCCCACATCAAAGTCATTGATTAGCTCTAACCATCTCCTTTGTCTGAGGTTGAGATCTAGCTGTGTGGAAATGTACTTCAAACTCTTATGATCCGTATATATCTCGGTCCTCTTCCCCATCAAATAGTGCCGCCAAATTTTCAACGCGTGTACCACTGCGACTAGTTCTAAGTCATGTGTAGGATAGTTTTTCTCGTGCTTCCGAAGCTGCCGGGATGCATATGCCACGACATGCCCTTCTTGCATGAGAACACATCCCAACCCGTTTCCAGAGGCATCGCAGTACACCGTAAAGGTCTTGAGATCTTGGAGAATCCCTCAATAAACCGTCGGTAGTATCCAGCCAATCCCAAAAAGCTTCGAACTTCCCCGACATTCTCAGGGGTCTTCCACTTCTGTATATCCTCGATTTTGGCGGGATCTACGGAGATTGCTCCCTCCGAGATGATATGTCCTAAGAAGGGAACTCTCTTCAGCCAAAACTCACACTTGCTCAACTTGGCATATAGTTGGTGTTCTCTCAGCCTCTGCAACACCAACCTTAGATGTTTCTCATGTTCCTCTTCATCTTTGGAGAAAACAAGAATGTCATCTATGAAAACCACCACAAATTTGTCCAAATATTCCATGAATACCTTGTTCATGAGATACATGAAGTATGTCGGGGCATTCGTTAGCCCGAAAGCATGACGGTGTATTCATACAATCCGTACCGAGATACGAAAGCTGTCTTTGGAATATCAGCTTGCCTTATCTTAAGTTGGTGGTATCCCGACCTGAGATCAATTTTCGAGAACACACAAGCTCCCCTCAACTGATCAAACAAGTCTTCAATGCGGGGTAATGGATATTTGTTCTTGATGGTCACTTCATTCAAGGCACGGTAGTCTACGCACAACCTTTGGGTTCCATCCTTCTTGGGCACAAATATGACTGGAGCTCCCCAAGGTGAGGAACTACGACGAATGTACCCCTTCTCCGTCAATTCCCTCAAATTATCCTTGAGTTCTCCCAGCTGCTTGGAGTCCATCCGATAAGGTCTCTTGTATATCGGGGCTATTCCAGGCACTAGCTCAATTGCGAATTACACTTCACGATCAGGAGGCATACCTGGCAACTCCTCCGGAAAAACATCTGGATATTCCCTGATGGTCCTGATCTCCTCCACTTTCATCTCCACTTGATTTAATTTAATGTCCCTCCTAGGCTCTTGTATTGTTATAAACTTCACTCTTGTGCCACTAGGGTGAGTTAGTTCCACCGTTCTGGTCGAACAATGGATGATTCCTTTATGTTTGGTCAACCAATCCATACCAAAGATAATATCTATCCCTTGTGAATCTATCACTATGAGGTTAGCAGTAAATACTACCCCATCAATGTCTAGGTTCACTTTGGGACACACTTGTCTTGTCCTTATTTCTCCACCTGGAGAGTTTACTGCTAGCATATGGTTCATTTGTGTTGTTGCTAGGTCATGCTTCTTAACAAACCCTTGGGCAATGAACGAGTGGGTAGCACCAGAATCAAACAACAGGGTTGCAATGTGTAAATTGGCAGGAAACTTACCAACTACCACGTCGGGTGCCTCTTGCGCTTCCTCCATGGTGACGTGGTTCACCCGTCCTCTCATTACATTCTGCTGTTGTGGCTGCGTGGGCTTCTTCTTTGGGCACTTATGGGCATAGTGCCCCACTTCACCACAGCTAAAACATTGCACCCCAATCTTAGGGGCTTGGCCCTTATTGTCTTGGGGTTGGTTTGGAGGTCCTTGCACTGCTGGTCGAGGTGGATATGCGGGGCGAGGTTGCTGTGCAAACTGACGTTGTGGCTGTGCTGGTACTGCCGGAGGCCTGTAGTTTGGGTTGTACCCTCTTGGTGCTGAGTAGGGTACCGCAGCACGGTTCGTCTGCCCTGCAGGTTGCTGCATCAGACGTGGGCGGGTGTTGCTCCCTGTGGATTGGTATGACCACCCGGCCTTCCTCTTGTTCTCATTTTCCAAGGCCTTCAACTTCCTTTCCACCACAAATGCTCTGTCCACCATCTTTTGAAAGCTTTCATACTCATTTGAGGACATTGCACACTGCATTTCTGCGGTAAGACCTTCCACGAAACAATCTTGTTTCTGCTCATCAGTCTCTATGTCTCGTGGAGCATAACGGGATAGTTGAGTGAATTTAGTGAGGTATTCCCTCACCGTCATGTTTCCCTGCTGCAGTCTCAAAAACTCCTTCCTCTTGTTTTTGAGTTCACCTCTTGGGATGTAATGGTTGCGGAAGCTACGCTTGAACTCTTCCCAAGTGATGTTCTCAGGGTCATGATGGGTGGCCACGTAGGTGGTCCACCAATCAGCAGCAGGTCCATGCAATTGATGAGAGGCAAACAGCACCCTCTCATACCCTTGGCACTGGATGATCCTCATCTTGCTTTCAATGGTCTTTAGCCAATCATCTGCCTCCAGAGGTTCAGCAGCACTTGCAAACTTTGGAGGTTGAGTTCCTAGAAACTCACTCAACCTTGGTTGGCGTGGTGCAGCTTGTGGAGGTGGAACTTGATGCAAGTTGGCCACCTCTTGAGTCAAGTTCTGGATGAGCTGATTTTGATTCTCCAGCATTTGGTGGAGAGGATCAACTTCTTCACGGCGACCACCCCGGTCCTGGCCTCCAGAAAGATGAGGGTTGCATGCCTCATCGTTGTTGTTAGCGGGGTTGGCAGCACGACCCTTTCCTCTTCCGGCCATCTATCATGATCATCCAAATGTTGATTTAAAGCATTACGTATCATCTTACTACTTTCACTTGTTTTTACTTTGAAGTGTTGAGGCTTTGTTATACTTTCTGGGGGTTCATGTCTCACAAAAATAAATGCACTATTATTTCATGTGGGTTCACACACCAAAGCAAAACAATCTAAAGACGAGGTTGTGGACAATTGCTCATGGCTTCCACAACTCACGTCACACACCAAGCATTAACACACCATTAACTAAGATAACCACTCGACTATTCGACATCTTGCTAACTAACGGAAAGACTCTACCCTACTCGTATTCCTGAGCTGGCTCCTCGGGATCTTCCTCATTATTGCGGCTACCTTCTGACTCTGCTTAGGGTGGGGAGGCTGCTGATGGAGAAGTGTGACGACGCCTGATCGCCCGGCGATCTGGGGAGTTAGGAGTCCATGTATCATTCACGGTGACACACAGTTCATTCCCATCTCCTCTTTCTCTCATCCTTAAGCAGGCTCGAAGCAACGCCTCGGTTTCCTTCAGCGTGTCATGAACATCCTGAAGCTCCTGCTGACACTCCTGCAGTCGAGTGCTAAGCATAGCAGCATCCTCCAAGCACAAATCCATGTGCTCATGGGAAGTCCCTTGCTGCACCGGCGGGTACTTGTACTGTACCACTCTCACGCTGGAGGACATACATGTACTCAGTCCTGTCCAGGTGGCGACGATAGATGTGACTCTGGCAGGTGATGGCCTCCCAGGTGAGATCCTTCTCCGCATCGACCTGTGTCACTCGACAAGCTGGAGAGTGGTGGATCTTAAGCAGCTGATTTTCGTGTATAATCCTCATCTCTGAACTCCATTCTTCCCTCTTCTCACGGATGGTCCTGGTGGAGTTATAGTAGACGATTAGCTTGCCCGTATTGCCGGCGGCTTCGAGCATACGTCGAAGACGGCGCAACAAACCTCCTACTGCCAATCCGTAGGAAAGGTACGTCACCGGACGGCTCTCCTCTCTTTGGGCAAGGGCAACTACGGGAACTCTCCCTCCTGTGGACTTGCGAGCGGTGCAAATCATGCGAACCATCTAAAACAAAAAGCATTTAAACTTAGGTTAGATAAACTTTTAAACAAAAAATCCTATTTTGAATGAAAATTGGGGTAAGATGAAGAAAGTGACTCATTAAATAACACTTTTCAACACACACCTTGTAAAAATAGTTTTTAAGAAAATAAGGCCCTTAAATACGTCCATTTCTACCTAGGTCCACGTTCCTACAGGCAACCTTGGCTCTGATACCACTTCGGTCACACCCGGTTTTTCCGAAGAACAACCAAATTAATATCACATGTATGCCAGGATCATTTTCTCATACATGCGATGACAAATAGTGAAGCATCATTTATTACAAGCCAGGTGTCGAATATAAATAAGTCTTACATAGCAAATGTCTCGAGGACAATAATAAGTTCATCACAAGTAAATAAACTAGCAGCGGAATATTATTCTTGAGGGCTCCATCACAGGCGTTGCCCGGGGGTCTCCATGAACCTAGAAACCTTCTTCGGGTCCGAAATCTTGGTCATTATACACCACCTCATTATCTTGACCTGAGAAGCAATATAAACCAACAAATATGCAAGGTTGAGTACCGATGGTACTCAGCAAGTGTGGGAAAGTTATGTCGTGCATGGCTAGAACAAGGGATGTTGAACTCATGGTTAAAGCACTATGCAATTAATACCTATCATCTTAGCTTATTAAGCACCCACATTACTACACAGGTGAAATGGTCCCACTCTCCCATCCCATCATCATAATCAAATAACCATAACATTATTTCCAATGTTAAGCTCCCCGCTTAACATCCACAACCTCCAAGTCCATCAATCCTCTAATCATGAATAAGTCCAAGCCGCTCTTGACCGTGAGCACGGCTGTCATGACAGTTTTGACTCTGCAGAGTTTGTACCACTGTACCCACATGTAGTGATTTCATCCCCGTTGCCGGGTGGACTAAAAGAACCTCCATTATTCCAGTGGCTACGAACCACATTCACACTTCCCAGGTGTGTAGCCAGGAGATCACTACGAAGCCTTTACAAAGGAATTCCTGACGAGCGTGGGCCCACTGAGGTTTCACCCCTAACAGCATACAAGAGGCTCCAAACCCGCTGCAGTGGCCCCCTCTTGAGCCTTGCGGTTCATATGGTAGTCCAGCTGACACCTATTCCCCGCACCATCCAACACACCCATACTACGCCGGGGATACACCTAATTATTGGCCAAGCTGCCCCATCTCAGCATGTGGTTGGCACTGTAAAGCCAGGTTACATGCTCCATGAACCGGTCCTTAGGATCCAGGCAAGTACTAAACACACACCCGAGTCTCGTGCACCCAGCACACAACCAAAACATCCAACTTGCCTTGATCCCTACCTCTACATAACTCACAATATCTCATTCAAGAGTATGGTAAAATAAACTGATGATCTCATATCCCAAATATCCCATTCTAAGCATGGCTAAGCATATGCATAATAATAAATGACATGATGAAATAAATCCCAACCCAAGCTACAAGGAAACAAGGTAATGCAATTCTAGTGAAACTTCCTAGCATGGGTTTCATATTTCATTTGACAATGCAAATAATTCTATCTACACATCCTAGCATAGGATCAAAGTGGTCAAGGACACTTGCCTCCTTCCTGCTGCTCTTGAAATGGGTAGTCCTGATCTTGGAAAGGAATAACTTGCTCTTGAGCAGGTTCTACATCATACAATCACACATAGCAAAAGAAAAACAACAATCCATAAGACATAGTTCACACTTCCACTTCATACAAACCACACATTCATATTTATGAAAGTCATTCACCATTGTATGTGTTGTGGTTACTCTATGTGTGTTGATTTGTGGCTTGCATGCACTTTTAATCATGTGCATATGATTCCTACTTTTGTGTTCACATTTATACTTACATACTATATATATGAGTTTCCAATTTAAATAAATTCCTTATATTCAACTACTACACCTTTTTGCTACCAAGTATGCATGAAAGGTATTTTCCTTCTTCATAAGTGTCTTCAGAATTTCTACCAACCCTAAACTGAATTCTTTGGATTTTAGAACTCCATTTATCATTTACTAGTTGCTATATTTTCAGATTTATTTCCTATGCCTAAATGTGAACTTTATTATGAAAATAATAAGACACATCATCTAAATAGAATAGGTTCTGATCTAAAATATTTACTAATATATTTTTGACCTTTTCCTCTGATGTAAACTATTTTACAATTATTTTCCCTATTTTCCAGAACTATTCTTTACTTAAAAATGTGTCCCTAAATGTGAATAATAAATTAAACAGATACACTACTGCCCAAAATATGTTTTTATCTCACTCCAAAGTTTCCTAAATACTGAGAAAGTCTTGAATTTAATATTGACAATATGTTTGTCCCAGTTTTTAAGTTTTAAACACTTGCCATATATTCAATTTCCCACATTAAGTATTAAACAGGGCTAAAAAGGTAAACTCACCCCACTACAGGATCTATAATATTATTTTCAGAATTTCCAGGGGTCTAGCTACACTTATCAGAGGAGTTTTTCCTAATTTTTATTAAGCCCAAGGGCTAAAACCGATTTTTAAATGAATTTACATGATTTTCTGAAGTTCCAGGGGCTAGATCAGAAACTTCCGGGTCTAGCTCTTATTTCCCGAGAACCCCAGGGGGTAGCACGTAAGATTTCCAGTCTTTATAACGCGGGGCTGACGTGGACCGTGCGATTTTAAACCGACGGCTGAGATTATAACGTCGAACCGGTACGCGGGGATTTAAACCCTACCGTGCGATTTAAAATAAACGGCGCACAAGCGGCCACGTCGCTCTGATCGAACGCGGGCGGCGCTGCCGGCGGCGCACGGCGGCGGGAAGCGGCGATCTCGCCGGAGATTTTTGGATCTTCGAGAATTCTTCCTAGAACTGTGATTTTATGGCATAGATCGGTGGAGAGGAGGTCGGGGATCTCACCTCGGGGGGTTTTCTTGAGCTCGGAGGTCCTGGAAGGTGATCGGCGACAAGGTCCGAGGTGAATTCACGGCGAGGCTCGTCGGCGCTGTGTTTACACCGCAAGTCACCGAGTTTTCTGCACCTGCAAGGTTCCCCAGAGGCGGTGGATCAAGACCAGCGAGTTAGATCGGAATTTCCGAGCTTAGATCGGCCAGAATTCGCCGGAGAAGTCTCGGTTCTCACCGGAGGAAAATCGGCGGATCGCGTGGGAAAAACAGAACGAGGCCAGGGTTTTTATAGACGGGGAAAGGCAGCGGGGTGGTTTAGATCGAGTTTGCGTCGCCCCCGAACAGAATTCGGCTGGAATACGCAAGAATTCCCGATCGGTTTCGATTCGGGTGAGAGAGTCCGGCGCTGGCACGAGGTAGACGATGAACTGGCGGGTCCCGCCTGTCAGTGGGAGGAACCAGCGCGCGCGGCTGCGGGCTGGCGCGGGCGCTGGTTGGGCCGGCTGGTGGGTTTCGGCCCACTGGCCGGTTTTTTTCTGTTTTCTCTTTTTCTATTTCTTTTCTGATTTGAGTTTAATTTGAATTCCAGTTTGAATTTGAATTTTTGCAAAACATGCAACACGTCCAAAATTTTTTAAATTCCCCTCTTAACATGATTTAGGGTCTTAACCAAATTTTGGGGTGTTACAGCTCTACCCCCCTTAAAAGAAATCTCGTCCTCGAGATTGGTGGTTCTAAGAAAAAAATTCCGGAAATTGTGCCTTTAGCTCATCTTCCCGCTCCCAGGTGGCTTCCTCTTCTGAGTGATGCTTCCACTGCACCTTGCACATCCGGATTCTTTTATTTCTGGTGAGGCGTTCCATTGTCTCCAAAATCTTGTATGGTTGCTCGGCATAAGACAAATCCTCAGCTACGTCCACTTCATTCATGGGTAACACCTCTTCTGGCGTCCTCAGGCATTTCTTGAGTTGTGACACATGGAATACATCGTGCACATCCGATAGACGAGCCGGTAATTCTAGTTGATACGCCACTTCGCCTTTCTCTCCAAAACTTGAAAGGGTCCGATGTATCGATGTGACAACTTCCCTTCACCTTGAACCGACGAAGTCCTCTGATAGGGGACACCTTGAGATAGACATAGTCCCCCACGTTGAAAACGAGCTCTCTTCTTCGTACATCGGCATAGCTCTTTTGGCGTGTCTGTGCTATCCTCAAGTTATTGAGAATTTCCCTCACCTTCGCCTCGGCTTCTTGTAGAACTTCTGGACCAAACACCTTACTTTCCCCTGTTTGGTTCCAAAATAGGGGAGTTCTGCACTTCCTCCCGTACAAAGCTTCAAACGGCGACATCTTCATACTAGCTTGATAGCTGTTGTTATAGGAAAACTCCGCATACGGTAAGTTCTTGTCCCAACTCCTATTGTTTTTGAGTGCACATGCCCTCAGCATATCTTCAAGGATCTGATTGGTTCTCTCCGTCTGCCCGTCAGTTTGGGGATGATAGGAAGAACTAAAGTTCAGATGGGTTCCCATGGTTTCGTGCAACTTCTGCCAGAACCTTGAGGTGAACTGTGTCTCTCGATCCAACACAATCTTCTTTGGCACTCCATGGTAAGACACGATCCTTGACATGTATAGCTCTGCCAATTGGGATCCGATGTAGCTTTCTTTCACGGGGATGAAATGAGCTACCTTGGTTAGCCTATCAATAATGACCCATATCGAATCATATCCTGATTGGGTCCTAGGCAATCCCACGATGAAATCCATGCTGATTTCTTCCCATTTCCATTCAGGCACTTTGAGTGGTTGCAATAATCCCGCGGGTCGTTGATGTTCTGCTTTCACCAACTGACATGTGTCACATAGGGCAACATGTTCCGCGACATCTCGCTTCATGCCATACCACCAATACCTGCTTTTGAGGTCCTGGTACATCTTTGTACTCCGAGGATGAATGGAATAGTCAGAATCATGAGCCTCCTTCAAAATCAATTCACGGATCTCCTTTACTTCTAGAACACAGATTCTTTTCCCGTGCCACACCGTTCCGTGTTCATCCTCTCTAAAACCCGGAGCTTTATTTTCCTTGATGAGTTGTCTGATCTCTTGTATCTTCTCATCATTCTTTTGACCCTCACGTATGTCTCGCTCTAGTGTGGAGTCCACTTCCATGGCGATGGCTTCACCACTATTTACTAGACATAGATTGAGCCTTATAACCTCGTCCTTCAATTCTGCAGGCATGTCCTTCAAGCTCAACTTATTGACCTGCACTTTCCGACTCAAAGCATCGGCCACGACGTTTGCTTTCCCGGGATGATAGTTGATGCCCACATCAAAGTCATTGATTAGCTCTAACCATCTCCTTTGTCTGAGGTTGAGATCTGGCTGTGTGGAAATGTACTTCAAACTCTTATGACGTATATATCTCGGTCCTCTTCCCCATCAAATAGTGTCGCCAAATTTTCAACGCGTGTACCACTGCGGCTAGTTCTAAGTCATGTGTAGGATAGTTTTTCTCGTGCTTCCGAAGCTGCCGGGATGCATATGCCACGACATGCCCTTCTTGCATGAGAACACATCCCAACCCGTTTCCAGAGGCATCGCAGTACACCGTAAAGGTCTTGAGATCTTGGAGAATCCCTCAATAAATCGTCGGTAGTATCCAGCCAATCCCAAAAAGCTTCGAACTTCCCCGACATTCTCAGGGGTCTTCCACTTCTGTATATCCTCGATTTTAGCGGGATCTACGGAGATTCCTCCCTCCAAGATGATATGTCCTAAGAAGGGAACTCTCTTCAGTCAAAACTCACACTTGCTCAACTTGGCATATAGTTGGTGTTCTCTCAGCCTCTGCAACACCAACCTTAGATGTTTCTCATGTTCCTCTTCATCTTTGGAGAAAACAAGAATGTCATCTATGAAAACCACCACAAATTTGTCCAAATATTCCATGAATACCTTGTTCATGAGATACATGAAGTATGCCGGGGCATTCGTTACCCCGAAAGCATGATGGTGTATTCATACAATCCGTACCGAGATACGAAAGCTGTCTTTGGAATATCAGCTTGCCTTATCTTAAGTTGGTGGTATCCCGACCTGAGATCAATTTTCGAGAACACACAAGCTCCCCTCAACTGATCAAACAAGTCTTCAATGCGGGGTAATGGGTACTTGTTCTTGATGGTCACTTCATTCAAGGCACGGTAGTCTACGCACAACCTTTGGGTTCCGTCCTTCTTGGGCACAAATATGACTGGAGCTCCCCAAGGTGAGGAACTACAACGAATGTACCCCTTCTCCGTCAATTCCCTCAAATGATCCTTGAGTTCTCCCAGCTGCTTGGAGTCCATCCGATAAGGTCTCTTGTATATCGGGGCTATTCCAAGCACTAGCGCAATTGCGAATTACACTTCACGATCAGGAGGCATACCTGGCAACTCCTCCGGAAAAACATCTGGATATTCCCTGATGGTCCTGATCTCCTCCACTTTCATCTCCACTTGATTTAATTTAATGTCCCTCCTAGGCTATTGTGTTGTTATAAACTTCACTCTTGTGCCACTAGGGTGAGTTAGTTCCACCGTTCTGGTCGAACAATGGATGATTCCTTTATGTTTGGTCAACCAATCCATACCCAAGATAATATCTATCCCTTGTGAATCTATCACTATGAGGTTAGCAGTAAATACTACCCCATCAATGTCTAGGTTCACTTTGGGACACACTTGTCTTGTCCTTATTTCTCCACCTGGAGAGTTTACTGCTAGCATATGGTTCATTTGTGTTGTTGCTTGGTCATGCTTCTTAACAAACCCTTGGGCAATGAACAAGTGGGTAGCACCAGAATCAAACAACAGGGTTGCAATGTGTAAATTGGCAGGAAACTTACCAACTACCACGTCGGGTGCCTCTTGCGCTTCCTCCATGGTGACGTGGTTCACCCGTCCTCTCATTACATTCTGCTGTTGTGGCTGCGTGGGCTTCTTCTTTGGGCACTCATGGGCATAGTGCCCCACTTCACCACAGCTAAAACATTGCACCCCAATCTTAGGGGCTTGGCCCTTATTGTCTTGGGGTTGGTTTGGAGGTCCTTGCACTGCTGGTCGAGGTGGATATGCGGGGCGAGCATGCTGTGCAAACTGACGTTGTGGCTGTGCTGGTGCTGCCGGAGGCCTGTAGTTCGGGTTGTACCCTCTTGGTGCTGAGTAGGGTACCGCAGCACGGTTCGTCTGCCCTGCAGGTTGCTGCATCAGTTGTGGGCGGGTGTTGCTCCCTGTGGATTGGTGTGACCACCCGGCCTTCCTCTTGTTCTCATTTTCCAAGGCCTTCAGCTTCCTTTCCACCACAAATGCTCTGTCCACCACCTTTTGAAAGCTTTCATACTCATTTGAGGACATTGCACACTGCATTTCTGCGGTAAGACCTTCCACGAAACAATCTTGTTTCTGCTCATCAGTCTCTATGTCTCGTGGAGCATAACGGGATAGTTGAGTGAATTTAGTGAGGTATTCCCTCACCGTCATGTTTCCCTGCTGCAGTCTCAAAAACTCCTTCCTCTTGTTTTTGAGTTCACCTCTTGGGATGTAATGGTTGCGGAAGCTACGCTTGAACTCTTCCCAAGTGATGTTCTCAGGGTCATGATGGGTGGCCACGTAGGCGGTCCACCAATCAGCTGCAGGTCCATGCAATTGATGAGAGGCAAACAGCACCCTCTCATACCCTTGGCACTGGATGATCCTCATCTTGCTTTCAATGGTCTTTAGCCAATCATCTGCCTCCAGAGGTTCAGCAGCACTTGCAAACTTTGGAGGTTGAGTTCCTAGAAACTCACTCAACCTTGGTTGGCGTGGTGCAGCTTGTGGAGGTGGAACTTGATGCAAGTTGGCCACCTCTTGAGTCAAGTTCTGGATGAGCTGATTTTGATTCTCCAGCATTTGGTGGAGAGGATCAACTTCTTCACGGCGACCACCCCGGTCCTGGCCTCCAGAAAGATGAGGGTTGCATGCCTCATCGTTGTTGTTGGCGGGGTTGGCAGCACGACCCTTTCCTCTTCCGGCCATCTATCATGATCATCCAAATGTTGATTTAAAGCATTACGTATCATCTTACTACTTTCACTTGTTTTTACTTTGAAGTGTTGAGGCTTTGTTATACTTTCTGGGGGTTCATGTCTCACAAAAATAAATGCACTATTATTTCATGTGGGTTCACACACCAAAGCAAAACAATCTAAAGACGAGGTTGTGGACAATTGCTCATGGCTTCCACAACTCACGTCACACACCAAGCATTAACACACCATTAACTAAGATAACCACTCGACTATTCGACATCTTGCTAACTAACGGAAAGACTCTACCCTACTCGTATTCCTGAGCTGGCTCCTCGGGATCTTCATCATTATTGTGGCTACCTTCTGACTCTGCTTAGGGTGGGGAGGCTGCTGATGGAGAAGTGTGACGACGCCTGATCGCCCGGCGATCTAGGGAGTTCGGAGTCCATGTATCATTCACGGTGACACACAGTTCATTACCATCTCCTCTTTCTCTCATCCTTAAGCAGGCTCGAAGCAACGCCTCGGTTTCCTTCAGCGTGTCACGAACATCCTGAAGCTCCTGTTGACACTCCTGCAGTCGAGTGCTAAGCATAGCAGCATCCTCCAAGCACAAGTCCATGTGCTCATGGGAAGTCCCTTGCTGCACCGGCGGGTACTTGTACTCCGTGGTACCACTCTCACGCTGGAGGACATACATGTACTCAGTCCTGTCCAGGTGGCGACGATAGATGTGACTCTGGCAGGTGATGGCCTCCCAGGTGAGATCCTTCTCCGCATCGACCTGTGTCGCTTGACAAGCTGGAGAGTGGTGGATCTTAAGCAGCTGATTTTCGTGTATAATCCTCGTCACTGAACTCCATTCTTCCCTATTCTCACGGATGGTCCTGGTGGAGTTATAGTAGATGATTAGCTTGCCCGTATTGCCGGCGGCTTCGAGCATACGTCGAAGACGGCGCAACAAGCCTCCTACTGCCAATCCGTAGGAAAGGTACGTCACCGGACGGCTCTCCTCTCTTTGGGCAAGGGCAACTACGGGAACTCTCCCTCCTGTGGACTTGCGAGCGGTGCAAATCATGCAAACCATCTAAAACAAAAAGCATTTAAACTTAGGTTAGATAAACTTTTAAACAAAAAATCCTATTTTGAATGAAAATTGGGGTAAGATGAAGAAAGTGACTCATTAAATAACACTTTTCAACACACACCTTGTAAAAATAGTTTTTAAGAAATAAGGCCCTTAAATACGTCCATTTCTACCTAGGTCCACGTTTCTACAGGCAACCTTGGCTCTGATACCACTTCGGTCACACCCGGTTTTTCCGAAGAACAACCAAGTTAATATCACATGTATGCCAGGATCATTTTCTCATACATGCGATGACAAATAGTGAAGCATCATTTATTACAAGCCAGGTGTCGAATATAAATAAGTCTTACATAGCAAATGTCTCGAGGACAATAATAAGTTCATCACAAGTAAATAAACTAGCAGCGGAATATTATTCTTGAGGGCTCCGTCACAGGCGTTGCCCGGGGGTCTCCATGAACCTAGAAACCTTCTTCGGGTCTGAAATCTTGGTCATTATACACCACCTCATTATCTTGACCTGAGAAGCAATATAAACCAACAAACATGCAAGGTTGAGTACCGATGGTACTCAGCAAGTGTGGGAAAGTTATGTCGTGCATGGCTAGAACAAGGGAAGTTGAACTCATGGTTAAAGCACTATGCAATTAATACCTATCACCTTAGCTTATTAAGCACCCACATTACTACACAGGTGAAATGGTCCCACTCTCCCATCCCATCATCATAATCAAATAACCATAACATTATTTCCAATGTTAAGCTCCCCGCTTAACATCCACAACCTCCAAGTCCATCAATCCTATAATCATGAATAAGTCCAAGCCGCTCTTGACCGTGAGCACGGCTGTCATGACAGTTTTGACTCTGCAGAGTTTGTACCACTGTACCCACATGTAGTGATTTCATCCCCGTTGCCGGGTGGACTAAAAGAACCTCCATTATTCCAGTGGCTATGAACCACATTCACACTTCCCAGGTGTGTAGCCAGGAGATCACTACGAAGCCTTTACAAAGGAATTCCTGACGAGCGTGGGCCCACTGAGGATTCACCCCTAACAGAATACAAGAGGCTCCAACCCCGCTGCAGTGGCCCCCTCTTGAGCCTTGCGGTTCATATGGTAGTCCAGCTGACACCTATTCCCCGCACCATCCAACACACCCATACTACGCCGGGGATACACCTAATTAATTGGCCAAGCTGCCCCATCTCAGCATGTGGTTGGCACTGTAAAGCCAGGTTACATGCTCCATGAACCGGTCCTTAGGATCCAGGCAAGTACTAAACACAAACCCGAGTCTCGTGCACCCAGCACACAACCAAAACATCCAACTTGCCTTGATCCCTACCTCTACATAACTCACAATATCTCATTCAAGAGTATGGTAAAATAAACTGATGATCTCATATCCCAAATATCCCATTCTAAGCATGGCTAAGCATATGCATAATAATAAATGACATGATGAAATAAATCCCAACCCAAGCTACAAGGAAACAAGGTAATGCAATTCTAGGGAAACTTCCTAGCATGGGTTTCATATTTCATTTGACAATGCAAATAATTCTATCTACACATCCTAGCATAGGATCAAAGTGGTCAAGGACACTAGCCTCCTTCCTGCTGCTCTTGAAATGGGTAGTCCTGATCTTGGAAAGGAATAACTTGCTCTTGAGCAGGTTCTACATCATACCATCACACATAGCAAAAGAAAAACAACAATCCATAAGACATAGTTCACACTTCCACTTCATACAAACCACACATTCATATTTATGAAAGTCATTCACCATTATATGTGTTGTGGTTACTCTATGTGTGTTGATTTGTGGCTTGCATGCACTTTTAATCATGTGCATATGATTCCTACTTTTGTGTTCACATTTATACTTACATACTATATATATGAGTTTCCAATTTAAATAAATTCCTTATATTCAACTACTACACCTTTTTGCTACCAAGTATGCATGAAAGGTATTTTCCTTCTTCATAAGTGTCTTCAGAATTTCTACCAACCCTAAACTGAATTCTTTGGATTTTAGAACTCCATTTATCATTTACTAGTTGCTATATTTTCAGATTTATTTCCTATGCCTAAATGTGAACTTTATTATGAAAATAATAAGACACATCATCTAAATAGAATAGGTTCTGATCTAAAATATTTACTAATATATTTTTGACCTTTTCCTCTGATGTAAACTATTTTACAATTATTTTCCCTATTTTCCAGAACTATTCTTTACTTAAAAATGTGTCCCTAAATGTGAATAATAAATTAAACAGATACACTACAGCCCAAAATATGTTTTTATCTCACTCCAAAGTTTCCTAAATACTGAGAAAGTCTTTAATTTAATATTGACAATATGTTTGTCCCACTTTTTAAGTTTTAAACACTTGCCATATATTCAATTTCCAACATTAAATATTAAACAGGGCTAAAAAGGTAAACTCACCCCACTACAGGATTTATAATATTATTTTCAGAATTTCCAGGGGTCTAGGTACACTTATCAGAGGAGTTTTTCCTAATTTTTATTAAGCCCAGGGGCTAAAACCGATTTTTAAATGAATTTACATGATTTTCTGAAGTTCCAGGTGCTAGATCAGAAACTTCCGGGTCTAGCTCTTATTTCCCGAGAACCCCAGGGGGTAGCACGTAAGATTTCCAGTCTTTATAAGCGGGGCTGACGTGGACCGTGCGATTTTAAACCGACGGCTGAGATTATAACGTCGAACCGGTACGCGGGGATTTAAACCCTACCGTGCGATTTAAAATAAACGGCGCACAAGCGGCCACGTCGCTGTGATCGAGCGCGGGCGGCGCTGCCGGCGGCGCACGGCGGCGGGAAGCGGCGATCTCGCCGGAGATTTTCGGATCTCCGAGAATTCTTCCTAGAACTGTGATTTTATGGCATAGATCGGTGGAGGGGAGGTCGGGGATCTCACCTCGGGGGTTTTCTTGAGCTCGGAGGTCCTGCAAGGTGACCGGCGACAAGGTCCGAGGTGAATTCACGGCGAGGCTCGTCGGCGCTGTGTTTACACCGCAAGTCACCGAGTTTTCTGCACCTGCAAGGTTCCCCGGAGGCGGTGGATCAAGACCAGCGAGTTAGATCGGAATTTCCGAGCTTAGATCGGCCAGAATTTGCCGGAGAAGTCTCGGTTCTCACCGGAGGAAAATCGGCGGATCGCGTGGGAAAAACAGAACGAGGCCGGGGTTTTTATAGACGGGGAAAGGCGGCGTGGTGGTTTAGATCGAGTTTGCATCGCCCCCGAACGGAATTCAGCTGGAATACGCGAGAATTCCCGATCGGTTTCGATTCGGGTGAGAGAGTCCGGCGCTGGCGCGAGGTAGACAATAAACTGGCGGGTCCCGCCTGTCAGTGGGAGGAAGCAGCGCGCGCGGCTGCGGGCTGGCGCGGGCGCTGGTTGGGCCGGCTGGTGGGTTTCGGCCCACTGGCCGGTTTTTTTTTTCTGTTTTCTCTTTTTCTTTTTCTATTTCTTTTCTGATTTGAGTTTAATTTGAATTCCAGTTTGAATTTGATTTTTTGCAAAACATGCAACACGTCCAAAAATTTTTAAATTCCCCTCTTAACATGATTTAGGGTCTTAACAAAATTTTGGGGTGTTACAGAGCATTAGATATGTCAATTTGGGAGATGAAAGTTACATCTATTCGTGAATCTACTGTCATGAGTTCTCTTACTTTAGACGTGCTTTATTCTAAATTGAAAACTCATGAAATTGACATCATCTCACGTAAAAACCCCAACAAGTCTATTGCATTTGTTTCGCAACGTGACATGTCTAGTTCTAGTCAATCATCATCTAGTGGTGCACTCTCTTTGCTGTCCTCTCTAACCCTTGAACAGATTGAAGAGTTTCCAGAGGAGGAGCTTGCACTCATCTCCTCTCTAACCCTTACTTTAGAAGGAGCTTGCACTCATCTTTGCTGTTTTGAATGTGGTAAGACAGGACATTTTCGTACGGAGTTTCCTAACCTTTCAGGTCTGACTTCACGTGAAGAAAAGCAAACAAGGCCGAAGAAATTGTTTGCAAAGAATAAGAAGAATAAAGATTTATCAATGCGCAACATAGTGCATAGTATGATCTCTGCACTTCAAGATTTCGGCTCAAGTGATTTGGACACCGGTAGTGATGAAGATGAAGCTATGGCAAATATGTGCTGCATGGCGAGCAAGTCAAGTTCAAGCCATGAGGAGGCAGAACACAACAGCGACGATGAAGAGGTATGTCCCACTTGCGAAGAAATGTGTGATGATATTTCTCGTGCCACTGTTATATTAAAGAAAAAGGATAAAAAACTTAGGAAAAATGCTGTTAAAATTGAATCACTAGAATCTGAAATTAATCGTTTAAAAACTTTGATTCCTAGTGATGATTCTTGTTCCTCATGTGATTTGATTTATGAACAATTATCCTCTTTAAGAAGTGCACACGCATCTACACTTGATAAACTTGAACTTGAAATTGAAAAGAACAAAGAGCTTGCTACACTTAATGATAAAAATTTGAAAGATGCTTGTTGTTCTACAATTGATTTGCATTGTTCTTCATGTGATGATCTGAATAAGAAACTAAATGATGCTATGAATGAGATTTCTATTTTGAACAATGCTTTACGTGTGCATGAAGTTAAATATTGTTGAAACTGCAAACTAAAAGGAAAAACTTCATGTGAAAACTGCTTTGATCTGTCCAATAAACTTGATGACATGCATAGGACACTAGATCGGTTTTTTAATGCAAATAAGAACCTAAACTTGCTACTGAATTCTTCCAAGTCTTGTAATGATAAAACTGGTTTAGTTTTTAATTCTCATGCTCATGATAAGGCACACCCACCTAAAGTTGTAAAGTCATTAGGAAGCGGTTTGATTCAAACAGCTCCTAGACAAAAAGATGTGATTTTCAAATCTGCAGGAGTACTGTCCCATTCGGGTTCTAATAAACGTGTTGCTTGCTCATCTAGACATGATAATAAGGTTATTTTTCATTGTACCTACTGTGGTAGAGATGGTCATGTCATGGATTTTTGTTATAGACTAGCTAAACACGATAAGAAACAAAGAATACTTGCTAGATCACATAACAACCAAGCAAAATCTGCTAGACCGAATGTTCAGAGCTTGCAACCTGCTGTAATGAGTCAAAAACTTGCTCCCGGACCTACTGTTTTTTGTGCTACATATAACACATCTTCTAAGTCAGTAGTTGGGAACAAAATTTTTTGATGTTTGGCTCATAAACCTGCTGTACCTTCTCAGCTTTCGCGTGTTATTCCTGCTGGATGTCGTGTGACTCAGTACTGGATTCCTAAAAGTCTTTTAACTAACCCCAGTACTGAGTCATCGACGTATTGTGCTGCTGTGTAGGTTTCACGTTTGAGGAAGGAGAACATTTGGATTGTGGATTCAGGTTGCTCACGCCACATGACCGGTAACAAAGAATGGTTCTCCTCTCTCTCTTTTGTGTCACGTGTTGAAAATGTTACTTTCGCCGATAACTCTTCTACTCCCATAATTGCTAAAGGTTCGGTTAGAGTAAACAATCTCTACACTTTGAAAGATATGGCACTTGTTAAAAATTTGAAATACAACTTGCTTTCGGTTTCACAATTGCTAGATGAAAATCTAGAGGATAGCTTTGCTAAAAATTGATGCAAGGTTGTAGATTCAAAAGGTGAGCTTTTGTTTAACTTCTAAGCATCGGTGTCTAGTTGCTAATGATACAAAGGATCTATATTTTTGGCATCGTATACTTGGTCACATAGGCTTTGATCATCTCACTCGTGTTAGTGCTTTCAATCGCATACGTGGGCTGCCGAAGCTTAAAAAGGACAATGATATTGTGTGCTCTTCTTATAGACATGCTAAGTTTGTTGCAGGTTCACATGCTCCTCTCACAATGACCATGACAGCTGAACCGGGACAACTTTTACATCTTGACACAGTAGGTCCGGCACGTGTTCA
The DNA here is from genome assembly GCA_030760725.1 of Neostapfia colusana. Taxonomy (NCBI): domain Eukaryota; kingdom Viridiplantae; phylum Streptophyta; class Magnoliopsida; order Poales; family Poaceae; genus Neostapfia; species Neostapfia colusana. The sequence goes on along the minus strand of JASWHV010000007.1, from coordinate 74,875,576 downwards.
ATCCTTCGGAGGTAAATGGTATGTGCTTGTGATTGTTGATGATTATTCAAGATATTATTGGGTTTATTTTATGGCATCTAAGAATGAAGCTTTTAGTCATTTTAGAACTTTATTTCTTAGATTATCTATTGATCACCCAGGATCATTAAAAGCAATTAGAAGTGATAACGGAACTGAATTTAAAAACCAATCCTTTGATCACTTTTGTGCTGAAAATGGAATAGATCATCAATACTCTTCACCCTATGTACCACAACAAAATGGTGTCGTAGAAAGAAAGAACAGGAACTTAGTTGAGATGGCTAGGACTATGCTTGATGAATATCAAACTCCTAGGAAATTTTGGACTGATGCAATTGCAACCGCTTGTTATGTCTCAAATCTTGTTTTCTCGCGTGCTAAGCTTGGAAAAACCCCATATGAGCTCCGGTTTGGACATAGGCCTAGTGTTACATACTTTAGGGTTTTTGGTTGCAAATGCTTTGTTAAGAAACATGGTAATCTTGATAAATTTGAAGCTAGATCTGTTGATGGCATGTTTCTTGATTATCCATCAAATACTAGAGGCTACCGTGTGCTTTTACTTGACACTAACAAAATTGTGGAGATTCCGAGGTTTCTTTTGATGAAGCTAGCCCAAGTACTAGTTCCGATATTGCAGGTCCGGATCCATATCCGCAGGGGGAGAGTATTTTTATTGAAGAAGATGAAGAAGTGGTGCTGCTGCCCGAAAACTCGGAAGTAAATAACGATCAAGCTGCTGATTTTGCACCACAACCAGCACCAACAGTCACTACTGCTTGTTCGGACCTTCCTCAATCAACAAGCTCTCCTAATCAAAGGTCCGAACATGAAGAAGAAGGTGCTTGTGAAGTGTCTACTCCCCTCCGAGTACTCAAAAGTCATCCACCGCAACAAATCATTGGAAGCTTGCATGAACGAGTCACTCGGTCCAGGTTTTGCGATCCAAACTCTCATGCTCATTCTGCTTTTGTTGCTTCTTTTGAACCCAAGGATACATCACACGCACTCACTAATGAATCTTGGATTAATGCCATGGAAGAAGAGTAGAAAATTTTGAAAAAAATAATGTTTGGAAACTTGTACCTCCACCTCAAGGTCACACATTAATTATAATTAAATGGGTATTTAAAAATAAGCAAAGTGAGGATGGGGTTGTGGTTAGGAATAAAGCTAGGTTGGTTTCTCAAGGTTTCACTCAAATTGAAGGTCTACATTTTGATGAAACATTTGCTCCTGTTGCTAGATTAGAAGCTATAAGAATTTTATTAGCATTTGCTGCATCTAAAGGTTTAAAGTTATATCAAATGGTTGTTGAAAGTGCTTTACTTAATGGCTACATAGAGGAGGAGGTTTATGTTAAGCAGCCACCGGGTTTTGAAAATCCAAATTTTCCTAATCATGTTTACAAACTGTCCAAAGCCTTGTACGGTCTAAAACAAGCCCCTAGAGCATGGTATGATAGGTTAAAAACATTCTTACTTGAAAAGGGGTTTACCATGGGCAAGGTTGATAAAACTATTTTTGTACTTAAGCATGGCAATGACTCATTATTCGTTCAAGTGTATGTGGATGATATTATCTTTGGTTGTGCTTCTCGTGATCTCGTGTCCAAGTTTTCAGCTATGATGAGATCAGAATCTGAGATGAGTATGATGGGAGAACTCACATACTTTTTGGGGCTGCAAATCAAGCAAACAAAAGAAGGAACTTTTGTGCATCAAACTAAGTATACAAAGGACCTTCTTAAGCGCTTCAACATGGACAAATGCAAGCCTCTTCGGACACCAATGGGAATAGCAACACCACTTGAACTTGACGAAGATGGTGACCCGGTGGATAAAAAAGAATACAGAAGTATGATTGGATCACTTTTGTATCTCACGGCGTCAAGACCGGACATACAATTCAGCGTATGTCTTTGTGCATGTTTTCAAGCTTCTCCACGTGCTTCACATCTCCAAGCCATCAAAAGGATTCTCAGGTACCTACATGGAACTCAAGAATTTGGCATTTTTCTTCCTTCTTCCTCAACCGTTTCTTTGAAAGCTTTTTCGGATGCTGATTTTGGGCGTTGTAGGATTGATAGGAAAAGTACTTCCGGTGCTTGTCATTTTCTTGGTAATTCACTTGTTGCTTGGTCCTCTAGAAAACAAAGTTCAGTTGCACAATCCACGGCCGAATCTGAATATGTAGCTGCGGCTAGCGCTTGCTCACAAATTCTTTGGATTGTTCAAACACTTAAGGACTATGGGGTTGATTTAGATAGTGTTCCACTGTTTTGTGATAACACTAGTGCAATTTGTATTGCTAAAAACCCCGTGAAACACTCTAGAACTAAGCACATTGACATTAGGTATCACTTTCTTCATGATAATGTTGAAAAAGGAAACATTGTGCTTCACCATGTCGATACCGAACAACAATTGGCTGATATTTTTACAAAACCTTTGGATTTCACTCGTTTTTTTTCATTCGTAGTGAAATAGGGGTTATGCATCCTCATGGCTTAAATTGAGGGGGAGTTTTTGAAACTTTGAAAGTCTATGTGTGAATCTGAAACTAAAATAATATGAGCATAGTATTTCATACATATATGACTTTGTGATTCCTTTTACAGGCTGAAAGTTCTTACTACATTACTCATGTTATACAATTTGTAGTTTTTGCCATGACTAGTAATTGGAATAATTACTTACACTAAATCTGGTCATGATCGAACTTTCTTGCTGTTTTGAACTTGTTGCGTGCTCACAAGTGCTTGTAATCATAAAAAATTAATCAAGTGGTCAGCTCACATGTTGAGTTTTCAAATAAAAAATTGAGAAAAGATCAAGAGAATATGCATGCATCGCACTTCTTCTTTTGAGATTGCTTATCATTGCACTAAGATATGAACTTGGAAGGAATTGTGTATGACTAAAACCATGTCCTTAAGCTTCTGATTGTCAAATGACATAGGCTTGGCTTGGTTGGTTAGAATAAGGCTGATGCGACATATAATCTCTTGCAAATATCATATGATCAACTTTGTGCCTTAAATGATTATGAATAATAAAAATGCAGCAACAAGTGTCATGTTTTCAGGTTTTGAAATAGTTGAGTAAGGGAGATCATGACTTGCTTAAACTGAAAAATACATTTGATCTCTAGCATGGCTTACACTACTTTATGTATCTCATTGATGTGATAGTGTAAGTAACCTGATAGTATGACTTAGATGAGCTTTGTTTTGTATGTATATGTTATAATATGCTCATAACATTTAAAATTTTCTCCTTTGAACCTTGCTGAATACATTGTAAAAGGGGGAGAAATATGTATAAGGAGAGATTTTTTACACTTTGCATATGTTATACACTTTCTTCCTTCTCTGATTTTAAAAAATGGGGAGAAATTAATAAAGGGGGAGAAATGAGTTTTCAAAGCTTTTCAAAACTTTTCATAAGCCAATGTTCGGATTTTAATTGGTGTTGCCAATGCATTCATCAAGGGGGAGATTGTGAGACCTATGTGTGCTGAATACATTGGCAATTAGGATAAAAGTTAGCATTAACATTCAAAGTTTTGAATATTGCCAAAACATTCTTCTGTGGCAAGGTCCGACAATTCTTTGTTAGGTCCGCCAAGTGTTGGCAAGGTCCGACGCAAGGTCCGGAGAGCTCCTGCAAGGTCCGGAGAGCTTCTGTGAGGTCCGGAGCTTGTTTTTAGGGAGCTCCCGTGAAGTTCAACTCGTAGAACTGCAGCGTCTTGTTTTTGCTTTTAACTCGCAATGTTTCAAACTTGCTTTATGGGAAGGTTTGCTTAGTATTAATTTGCTAAGTTTTTGGTGTGTTTTGGTGGTTATGGCTGTTATCATTTGATATGGTTTGCAACATGCTTATGTGACGTGCTCATGTAAGGTGTTGTGGTTTTCGAACTAACGTGAGTCAAGTCGAGGACTTGTGCTCGGAAGAATTGGTTGTTTATTCATGTGCAGGTGTTGCTTGAGTTCAAGACATGGCTGGTGACGGGATCCTTGGACTAGTCTCAGGGAGGAGATGAGGTTCCAACAACCAAGTTCGGGAAGAGCTGTGGTTGAGTTGATCGGGAGGTCGCGCAGCATGTTTGGATCAAGGGCAGTGCATATGAAGGTTGCGTGTACGTCGTTGGAAGGTGTTTGCACGTGTGCAAGGAGTGCATGGATGTGGCAACATTGTTCCAAGGCGTGATGAAGAGAAGTGGACGTAAAGAATTGGTCGGAAAGTTCCAACCGGCTGGATTGCGTACTCAGGCTGAGGCTGAGTCAGATATGGCTCAAATATGGAAGATTTGAGTTGGTTATGATAGGATTTCGTGCTAGGCACGAAGTTGAGTTGTTTTAGGAATGTTTAGGACGTTCCTAAGGTGTTTGGAAGTCTCACGATTGCTTCTATCTGCGAATCGGAGAGTCCTGAGCAGTTATGGTAAGTTAGGATACGAGTCTAATTAGGAGTAGGAGTCCTAGATTGGATTGATTAGCCTGAGGGCTGGCTATAAAAGCAAGGGAGGCCAGAGCTCTCGTGGGGAGAGAACTTTGGGCTGTTCCTCTTGTGTTTCTATTGAATAAAGTTCATAGTTTCGAGGAGCTTTTGTGCCTTGTTCGTCCGATTTGTTTTTCGTCAAGTCTTTCTCGCCGAGTTTCTGGACAGACCGACGTTGCTTCGGTGTTTTGTTCATAACTCGAGTTTTACAGATCCGATTGACGTGTTTTCTTTAACCGATTGATTTTTTGCTGAGGGGTTTTTGTTGTTTCCGCTGCGAAAAGTTTTAATCTACCATTCAACCCCCCTCTGGTAGCTTTTCACGTGCGCTTCGATCCTACACAAAGCAAGGGGAAAAGAGTGTTATTGAGTATGCAAAGGAATTCAATCGCTTGGCTCAATATGTCCCTGACTATGTGAAATCACCATCCTTGAAGGGTTATCGTTTTTACCGAGGGCTGACGGCTAGGCTGCGATATGAGTTGGCTCAAGATAGCCAAGAAAATTTTGATGAGTTTGTTAGCTGTGCTATCACTCAGTAATATTATTCCAATCTCTACCTTAAAGAAAAGAGGGAGAGGGACTCATCACAGGATGAATGCAATTATCTGCCTCAGAAGTATCGGTTGGTAATCCGTTCACCTTCCGGTCGAGAGGTTCCACAAGAGGTGCAGTCATTCTGGGAGTATGACGACTCTTCTACTCCCCAGAAGATTTAGTCACCTCCACCGCAGCAGCAACTTATTTATCATGCACCTCAGTATCAACAAGGTGCACCAGAATGTTATTTCCCTCAAGATGTTGAAGATGATTCTGGTGATTTCTAAGCTAAACCGAGTGCTGTCCCACTTCATATTGACAATGAACTCAACGTCAATGAAGCAACTGAACCGAGCAGCAATATTATGTCTGCGAGTTCAGTTCCAAAGAGTGATCTTGGACAGCAAAGAAAAGCCATGTCCAAAGTGGGAACGGTTAATTATGTGTTAGTTGATGATTTCCCAAAGGGAGGAACTGTTCTTGCGGGCAGGTTAACATTAAATGACAAGCTGGTTGTCATTTTATTCGACTCTGGTGCAACACATAACTTCATTAGCAGGGCGACGGTGATCCGGGATCAGATCTCCACAACTATGACAAAAGGTTCTTACCTTATTCATTCGCCAGGTGGAGACATATCGACTAATGAAATCGTTTCTCGAGCACCACTTTGTTTGGGTGGAAAAATTTAACCTACCACCCTCATTATTCTCGAAGATCAAGGAATCAATGCCATATTGGGAATATCATGGTTGACCTTCCATAAGGCTTTTCTGTACCTCGAGAGCATGAGTGTTCATTTGGACTCTCCACTTCACGGGCGTCAAACTTTGTATCTCGGCAAAGCGGTTTCCAAAGACCCGGAAGTATTTAATGTCGAGGCTTGCAAGTTAGAAGACATTCCGGTAGTCCGTGAATATCTGGACGTGTTTCCCGAAGATCTTCCAGGCTTACCACCTGAGCGCGAGGTGGAATTCAAAATAGAGTTAATACCTGGAACCACGCCGATCTCTCGGAGACCATACAAAATGGCTCCGAATGAATTAGTGGAGCTGAAGGAGCAACTCAAAGATCTGATGGACAAGGGGTTCATTTGTCCAAGTTCATCACCATGGGGTTGCTCGGCTTTATTTGTGAAGAAGAAGGATCAGACGCTGAGGCTATGCGTCGATTATCATCCTTTAAATGCTGTGACAATAAAGAACAAGTATCCACTACCAAGAATTGATATTCTCTTCGATGAGCTAGTGGGTGCTAAAGTCTTCTCCAAGATGGACTTAAGGTCTGGATATCATCAAATCAAGATTCGAGCGGAAGATATCCCGAAGACAGCATTCTCGACAAGATATGGGCTCTATGAGTATCTTATCATGTCATTTGGGTTGACCAATGCTGCGGCTCACTTTATGTACCTTATGAACTCGGTGTTCATGCCGGAGCTGGATCAGTTCGTCGTGGTATTCATCGACGACATCTTGGTCTATTCCAAATCGGAAGAGGAACACACTAAACATTTGCATATTGTGCTCCAACGCTTGAGAGATCAAAAGCTATATGCAAAGTTTAGTAAATGTGAATTCTGGATCAACCAAGTGCCATTTCTTGGACATATTATTTCAACGGAAGGCATTGCTGTTGATCCAGGAAAGATTGAACAAGTGCTGCAATGGAAGTCTCCAACACCAGTGCATGAAGTTCGTAGTTTCTTGGGTTTGGCTTGATATTATCGAAGATTCATCCCGTGCTTCTCAAAAATCTCCAAATCTATGACGGAGCTACTGAAAAAGGGCATCAAATATTATTGGAGCAAGCCATGTGAGGAAGCTTTTCAAGCGTTGGTGAAACACCTCACAACAGCCCCGGTTTTAGCCCAACCGGATACAACCAAGCCCTTTGATGTTTATTGTGATGCATCCGGCATAGGACTTGGTTGTGTACTCATGCAAGGAGGACGTGTGGTCGCATATGGATCACGGCAATTACGGAATCATGAGCAACATTATCCAACTCATGATCTCGAGCTTGCTGCCGTGGTATTAGCTTTGAAGATGTGGAGACGTTACCTATTGGGAAATCTGGTTCATCTCTACACCGACCACAAAAGCTTGAAGTACATATTCACCCAAAAAGAGTTGAATATGCGACAACGGCGATGGTTGGAGCTGATCAAAGACTATGAGATTGAAATTCATTATCATCCGGGCAAGTTAAATGTGGTTGCCAATGCACTCAGCCGGAAGTATCATGTTCATAACCTGACCAGTACGCCGATAGAAGAGGAAGAACCAAGTCTCTACTTGGTTCCATATGGAGCTCTACATAATCTAGCTCTCATACCCACAACAAGAGAGGAGGTTATGAAAGCTCAAAATCAAGACAAGAGCATGGCTCATATCAAAAGGAGGTTAAAGAACAGGGAGATGAAATGTTTCCGGTTAGATGATGAAGATACCTTATGGTTCAAGGACCGGATAATCGTACCCTGTGATATGAGGCTGCGGAAGAAAATTTTGGATGATGCTCACTTATCCAAATTTTCTATTCATACGGGCAGCAATAAAATGTACCAAGACCTCCGGAAAAAGTTTTGGTGGACACGTATGAAACGTGAAGTTGCCAAGTACGTTTCAGAATATGATACATGTCGACGAGTTAAGGCCAACCATGTGAAGAAGTCGGGCCTGTTGCAACCGCTACAAATACCAGCGTGGAAGTGGGAAGACTTGAGTATGGATTTCATCGTCGGGTTGCCGATGACCTCCCGCCACCATGATTCGATTTGGGTAATTGTTGACCAATTAAACAAATCAGCATGTTTCATTCTGGTTCATACCAACTACAGCGCCAAGCAGTATGCGGAGCTGTACATAGCACGAATCTTGTGCTTGCATGGAGTTCCCCGTACCATTGTCTCCGACAGAGGATCGCTGTTCGTAGCCCGTTTCTAGGAACAACTACATGGATCCTTGGGAACCAAATCGATTCGAAGCTCCTCGTATCACCCTCAAAGCGATGGGCAAACTGAGAGGGTGAATCAAATACTTGAAGATATGATAAGGGCGTGTGCCATCCACCATGGTAAGAGCTGGGATGATCACATACCGTTGGCAGAGTTCTCGTATAACAACGGTTATCAAACGAGCATAAAAATGGCACCTTATGAAGCTCTCTACGGCCGGAAGTGCCGCACACCATTGAACTGGTGTGAATCCGGAGAGAGAGTTATTTACGGGATTGATCTCGTAAATGGAGCAGAAGAGCGGCTAAGGCTTATTCAAGCAAATTTAAAAGCCGCTCAGTCCAGACAAAAGAGCTATGTGGATAAGAGACATCGTCCTCTGAACTTTCAAGTTGGAGACCACGTATACCTCCGCGTATCTCCTATGAAGGGCATTCACCTATTCGGAGTGAAAGGAAAATTAGCTCCGCGTTTTATCGGTCCCTTCGTCATCATTGAAAGGTGTGGACCCGTGGCATGCCGTTTGGAGTTACCGGCAGCCTTAGCCGGAGTTCATAACGTCTTCCACATATCTCAGTTGCGAAGTGTTTGAAAGTCCCAATTGACATTCTCATGGAAGGCATAGCAGATTTGAAGCCAGACCTTACTTACGTTGAGCATCCAACCCGGATAATTGATGAAAAGACTCGCAAGACCAGAAACCGGACGCTGCGATTTTTCAAGGTGCTATGGGAAAATCACACGTCCGACAAAGCTACATGGGAAAGTGAGGAATATTTACAACGCAATCATCCAAAGTTATTAGAGGCTTATGTTTGATAGTTGTCCTCCCCACGTTATTCTTAATTGTGAATCTTGGGACGAGATTCTTTTTAAGGGGGGGAATGTAAAAGTCCCAAAACTTGTAAATGGAAAACTTTAGTGATGAATAAGGTTGAGTTTAAATCAAGAAATGGGACTTGCAAAAACTTTTGTTTAATAATGTGATTGTTGGCATGTGCAAGAGGACATTAAATTCAGTTTGAATTAAATGGTTCACTTTAAGGAAAAGGAGGCCATGTCCAAAAAGGAAATTCAAACTGTTGGTTAAGAATTTGTATTTGCAATGGCCAACTCAAAAATCAGAAGGCATATTCAAATTCTTCAGGTTTGAATCAGTGAGAATGTAAATTTTGAGGAAGTTTTGAGTTGCTTTGATATGAATATCAAAGGGGCTTATGAATCTACTTGAAATTTGGATTGAAATTTGAAACTGAGGTAAAACTTATCAATTTGCCAAATGGCTTTTGAATCTGAGTTCCTCATGGTTGAAGTTTGCACTATGCCAAATTTGAGAAATATTTGTGCGAAAGTTTTGGGGGATAAGAAGAGGGGTGGACCCCAGCTGTCAATGAGACATTTAGTCTTGCACCCTAAGTCATATCTCCCTGTTTACTCGAGCAGACTGAGTGCATCACCGGGCGACACCGAGGCTACCGCCAAAGCCACCGCCTCGTTTCTCCTCACGCTGGCTACTTGCTTCACCGTGTCCTTCACGCTCAAGGTGATCCACTCCCCACAAAACCGAACCAAACGTGTTCTTCTCTCCTCGCACACCGCCGAGCTCGCTGCCGCCGCAAGAAAACACTCGGGAACCGCCGAGCTTGTGCCAGAGCCCCACCGAGCAGAAAACCAGCGTTGTAGAACCCTCACCTACCTCCTCGGTGCCGAAGCAGAGAAAAGTTTGGCTCCCTTTCCTCGGGGGCACTGTTCTTCACGTCGACCAAAAAGCAGCGGTGATCGGGCGTACGTGGGTAGCGCGCTACCTCGGCTTTCACCCCCCGAGCAAGGGCACCCAAGGATGCCCCAGGGATCCACGCTGCTCATCCCCAACCCTCACGTCGAGCCATGGGCCACCAAGCACTAATTTGAAGTTTTTCCTTCGGAGGGCGCAACCCGACCTCCCGGTACAAAATCAAGAAATTCTCCTTTTTTTCATCAATCTTTGGTCACGAAATTCAGCACAAAGGAGCTAGGTTAGATGGCGGCGGCCTCCTCTTTTCAAACCTAGCTTGGAGCTGACGAGAGGCGACGTATTTTGATGTTTTTCGAGCGCAAAACCGGCATTACCATTCGGGCGCACGGTGAAAGCCGGGTAGCTGCCGTTTTCGTGCTTGGTTGAGCTTTTGCCAAGCTTCCCTCGCCTCCCAGGATTCTGTAGAGCAAAAAACCGGAGAGCTTGGCGGGCTAGGACCGCCGGGCGACGGTGCCGAACCTCTCCCGAGGCCGCCGCACGTCGCCGGCACGTTTCCGATCATCTAGCACCCGTACCAAGCCCACAACCAAGTTCCCCTACCTCAAAAACCCCCCGGCGGCGAGTCTCCGGCCGGGAACACCCCTCCGGCGAGGCGCCGCCTCGGTCCGGTGAGGTGAGCGCGCACGCGGGAAGAAAAGGTCGGAGGAAGACGAAGGGTGGGGCTGGCCCACCAGTCAGTGAGTAAATTTTAATCCCGGATCAGATGTGGCTCGGGATCACATGTGGCTGCGCGCGAGGTAACCCTGTAGCTTGTTTGTCTCGGTTTTCACTGACTGAGATTTAAAACGTGGGCCCAAGTCCTTTTTCAATAGCAAAACAAATCCAGTTTTAGCTCCAACCTAGGAAACTCATAACTTTTGCTAGGAAGCTTCAAATTTAGTGATTCAAATTGGGTTGGATTCAGATTGAAAAACTCAATCCAAATATGCATCTCAATTCTTATGAAAATCAACAGAAAAGTCTGGAAAATTCTTTAAAGCTTTTCAGCAAAAGAATTTTAGAGGGAGTTTGTTTCATCCTAAAATCCACAAAATTTGCCAGAATATTCTTTAGGATGTTAGTACACTCCTGTAAAAGTTTAAGCTCATTTGGAGTTGATTTAGTTAGGATAATTCTGATTTCAAGTTTCTGTGTTCAAATGAATACAGAAACAATGTCAGAGAATTTCCAAAACTTGGAAATTCAGTTCTGGGCAGTTCTTAGCTCCAAAATTCCTAGGAAAATTCATGCATGCTCCTTGAACTATGTTTGAAATTGTGGTTCACTAAAATTTGCATGAAAGTGCAAATTTATTCATAATTAATTCCTTCTTGCTTAAATGCTTAGGGAATTGTTCTGAGTGATCTACTCAATGAAAAATTCTAAATTTTGGTCCAGATAACTTTCTTGTGACAAGGAACTCACAGGAAAATTTCCAGCTCCATTGGAGCCATGGATCAGTAAGGCTCTGTTCAACTTCATTAGGTGATCACCACCCAAGTGATGAACCCACTTATCAATCCAGCATCAAAATGGCCCCGTATGAAGCTCTTTATGGCCCGAAGTGCCGGACACCACTGAATTGGTGTGAGTCCGGCAAGAGAGTGGTCTACGGGATTGATCTTGTGAATAAGGCCGAGGAATGAGTGTGAGTGATTCAAGCCAACATAATGGCTGCTCAATCTCGGCAGAAATGTTATGCAGATAAAAGACGTCAACCTCTTCACCTCGACATCAGGGACCATGTGTATCTTCGTGTTTCTCCGATGAAAGGGATTTGTTGCTTTGGAGTGAAGGGAAAACTAGCTCCGCGATTCATCGATCCATTTGCCATCACCGAAATATGTGGACCTGTAGCTTATCGTCTGGAGCTACCAACGTCATTTTCAGGTATTCATAATGTTTTACACGTCTCCCATCTGCGGAAATGTCTTAAGTACCCAGCTGAAGTTCGTATGGAGAACATCGAGAATCTTCAACCGGATCTCACTTATTCTGAGTATCTGACCCAGGTTATCAACGAGAAGACTCACGCCACGAGAAATCGGACATTGCTATTTTACAAAGTCTTGTGGAGCAACCACACCGCTGATGAAGCAACGTGGGAAAGCGAAAATTTTCTCCATTAAAATTTTCCCAACTTATTATTGTCACATGTCCAGTAGTCTTTCTCACTTCCTCTTTTTTTAATAATCTCGGGATGAGATTCTTTTAAGGGGGGAGGAATGTAACAGCCCTAACTTTTGTAAAGTTCTATTTCAACTTATGAAGCAAAGTTAAGGGGAAGAAAGCCTAAGTATGTTTTACATAAAATGATAAGCATACAATGGACATGGGAGAGAGTTATACATTTTTTTAACTAAGGCCTATCACCTGTTAACATGAGCAGGGAACTTCACTCCCTAATTTGAATTCATGTCAACCATCACTGTGAAAAGGATGGAGGGAAATTTAAACATAATTTGAATCTTTTAAAAAAAGATTCACATTCAGATTGTACAAATGCATACATGTGAATACACAATTGCATTTCCCATGTATAAAAGTACTTCTGGTCCAAATTTGGATAATTTTGGAGCTCATATACCATTTATTCGAAAGAATAATTGAGAGAGAGAGTTCAAATTCAAATTTATATTCTAAAACTGAAACAAACTTGGTCAATTTCAAAATCTGATTTCCGATTCGAGCTCCCCATATTTTGTTTGGCCTACCCTCCAAATTTGGTGAGATTTGGACAACATTTGTGTGGGAATCTGAAAGCACAGTGAGAGAAATAAAATGAAGGGGTGGACCCCATTTGTCAGCTGCACACCTCACTCAACCGACTCTGTTTTCCTCCCATTGCACGAGTGCGCGCCAGCTCCCGGCCGAGACCCCGTTCCCGACGTGTAACACCCCAAAAATCTTGTTAAGATCCTAAATCATGTTAAGAGGGGAGTTTAAAATTTTTTTGACATGTTGCATGTTTTGCAACAATTTAAATTCAAACTGGAATTCAATTTAAACTCAAAACAGAAAAGAAATAGAAAAAGAAAAAGGAAAACAGAAAAGAACCGGCCAGTGGGCCGAAATCCACCAGCCGGCCCACCCAGCAACCGCGCCAGCCCGCAGCCGCGCGCGCACCCTTCCTCACACTGACAGGCGGGGCCCGCCAGCCCTTCTTCTACCTCGCGCCGCGCCGGGACTCTCTCACCCCGAATCCAAACCGATCCGGATTTCTGCGAATCCCAGCCGAATTTCGCTCGGGGGCGACGCAAACTCGATCTAAACCACCCGCCGCCCTTCCCCGTCTATAAAAACTCCGGCCTCGTTCTGTTTTTCCCACGTGATCCGCCGTTTTTGCTCCGGTGAGAACCCGAGCCTTCTCCGGCGAATTCTGGCCAATCTACGCTCGGAAATTCCGATCTAACTTGCTTGTCTTGATCCACCGCCTCCGGGGAACCCTGCAGGTGCAGAAAACTCGGTGACTTGCGGTTCAAACACAGCACCGACGAGCTTCGCCGTGGTTTCAATTCGGACCTCGTCGCCGACCGCCTTCCAGGGCCTCCAAGCTCAAGAAAACCCCCGAGGTGAGATCCCCGACCTCCCCTCCACCGATCTATGCCGTAAAATCACAGTTCTAGGAAGAATTCTCGAAAATCCGAAAGTCTCCGGCGAGATCGCCGCTTCCCGCCGCCGTGCACCGCCGGGCAGCGCCGCCCGCGTTCGATCAGAGCGACGTGGCCGCTTGTGCACCGTCTATTGAAAATCGCACGGTAGACTTTAAATCCCCGCATACCGGTTCGACGTTATAATCTCGGTCGTCTGTTTTAAATCGGACGGTCCACGTCAGCCCCGCGTTATAAAGAATGGAAATCTTACGTGCTACCCCCTGGGGTTCTCGGGAAATAAGAGCTAGCCCCGGAAACTTCTGATCTAGCCCCTGGAACTTCAGAAAATCATGTAAATTCATTTAAAAATCAGTTTTAGCCCCTGGACTTAATAAAAATTAGGAAAAACTCCTCTGTTATGTACAGCTAGACCCCTGCAAATTGTTAAAATAATATTATAGACCCTGTAGTGGGGTGAGTTTACCTTTTTAACCCTGTTTGATATTTAATTTAGGAAATTGAATGTGTGGCTAGTATTTAAAATTTAAAAAGTGGGAAAAACATATTGTCAAAATTAAATTAAAAACTTTCTCAGTACTTAGAAAACTTTGGAGTGAGATAAAAATAGATTTTGGGCTGAAATGAATCTGTTTAATTTATTATTCACATTTATTAGTTATAGGGACACATTTTTAAGTAAAGAGTAGTTCTGAAAATAGGGAAAATAAATGTAAAATAGTTTACATCAGAGGAAAAGGTCAAAAATATATTAGTAAATATTTTAGATCAGAACCAATTCTGTTTAGATGATGTGTCTTGTTATTTTCATAATAAAGTTCACATTTAGGCATAGGAAATAAATCTGAAAATATAGCAACTAGTAAATGATAAATGAAGTTTCTAAAATCCAAAGAATTCAGTTTAGGGTTGGTAGAAATTCTGAAGACACATATGGAGTAGGAAAATACCTTTCATGCATACTTGGTAGCTAAAGGGTGTAGTAATTAAATATAAGGAATTTATTTAAATTGGAAACTCATATATAAAGTATGCAAGCATAAATTTGAATACAAAAGTAGGAATCATATACACATGATTAAAAGTGCATGTAAGCCAAAGGTCAACACACATAGAGTAAACACAACACATAGAAGTTGTGAATGGCTTTGTTACATGTGAATGTGTGGTTTGGAAGTGTGAACTATGTCTTATGGATTGTTGTTTTTCCTTTTCTATGTGTGATGGTATGATGTAGAACCTGCTCAAGAGCAAGTTATTCCTTTCCAAGATCAGGACTACCCATTTCAAGAGCAGCAGGAAGGAGGCAAGTGTCCTTGACCACTTTGATCCTATGCTAGGATGTGTAGATAGAATTGTTTGCATTGTCAAATGAAATATGAAACCCATGCTAGGAAGTTTCCCTAGAATTGCATTACCTTGTTTCCTTGTAGCTTGGGTTGGGATTTATTTTATCATGTCATTTATTATTATGCATATGCTTAGCCATGCTTAGAATGGGGTATTTGGAATATGAGATCATCAGTTTATTTTACCATACTCTTGAAATGAGCTATTGTGAGTTATGTAGAGGCAGGGATCAAGGCAAGTTGGATGTTTTGGTTGTGTGCTGGGTGCACGAGACTCGGGTTTGTGTTTAGTACTTGCCTGGATCCTAAGGACCGGTTCATGGAGCATGTGCCCTTGTTCACTTGGTTGCTTGACCCAAGAGCCGTAACCTGGCTTTACCGTGCCAACCACATGCTGAGATGGGGCAGCTTGGCCAATTAATTAGGTGTATCCCCGGTGTAGTATGGGTGTGTTGGATGGTGCGGGGAATAGGTGTCAGCTGGACTACCATATGAACCGCAAGGCTCAAGAGGGGGCCACTGCAGCGGGGTTGGAGCCTCTTGTATGCTGTTAGGGGTGAAACCTCAGTGGGCCCATGCTCGTCGGGAATCCCTTTGTAAAGGCTTCGTAGTGATCTCCTGGCTACACACCTGGGAAGTGTGAATGTGGTTCGTAGCCACTGGCATAATGGAGGTTCTTTTAGTCCACCCGGCAACGGGGGATGAAATCACTACATGTGGGTACAGTGGTGCAAACTCTGCAGAGTCAAAACTGTCATGACAGCCGTGCTCACGGTCAAGAGCGGCTTGGACTTATTCATGATTAGAGGATTGATGGTTTTGGAAGTTGTGGATGTTAAGCGGGGAGCTTAACATTGGAAATGATGTTATGGTTATTTGATTATGATGATGGGATGGGAGATTGGGATCATTTCACCTGTGTAGTATTGTAGGTGCTTAATAAGCTAAGGTAATAGGTATTAATGGCATAGTGCTTTAACCATGAGTTCAATCTCCCCTTGTTCTAGCCATGCATGACATAACTTTCCCACACTTGCTGAGTACCATCGGTACTCAACCTTGCATATTTGTTGGTTTATATTGCTGCTCAGGTCAAGATAATGAGGTGGTGTATAATGATCAAGACTTTGGACCCGAAGAAGGTTTCTAGGTTCATGGAGTCCCCCGGGCAACGACTGTGACGGAGCCCTCAAGAATAATATTCCGCTGCTAGTTTATTTACTTGTGATGAACTTATTATTGTCCATCGAGACATTTGCTATGTAATACTTATTTCTATTCGACACCTGGCTTGTAATAAATGATGCTTCACTATTTGTCATCACATGTATGAGAAAATGATCCTGGCATACATGTGATATTTACTCGGTTGTTCTTCGGAAAATCGGGTGTGACACGACGTTTGCCCTGCATCAGCTCCTGCTTCTTGATCGTGCACGCGCCCTTATCATGCCACATCCAAAGAAACGAAGTCTTTCTTCTCTTCTCTCGGCTCTCGGTTGCTTGGTCCCGGGAAGAACAGCCGCCACGCCGTTCCTCTGTTTTGCCGATCACCCTTCTCGCCCGAGCTTTGTGTGGTCGAGTTCCATGCACCGAAAGCGAGCGCAACAACTTGTTCTAGCGTGCTACCACTTCACACCAAAGTTTTCTTGCTGCTGTTGGCCGCAAATTGAAGATCATCGGCGCAATACTGAGGTGACATGGCGGAACCTCGCTTCGGCTCACCGTGGACAGCACGCCATGGCCCACTCTCCTCCAAATCCCTGCACAAGAAAGGTGCGTTAGCCTCCCTAGATCGTGTAGCCGAAATCTGTTTAGCAAATGATCCATCCTCTCGCGAGGATTTCCAAAAATCCCGAACCCTAGTGCAAACTACCCGACCTCGGTTGAGACCCTAATTCAGGTTACATGATCAACTAAAGATCGAGATTGCTTGCAGATAGTTTCTACACCCACTAGCGCCTCTCCTCGAAGAAGAACCACGCAAAAGCATCAAGAATTGATCGATTGCTAGCTGTCTTTCGTGTCACCATGGAAAACGGCCTTGGGTCACCGTGGAGCCCTCGGTTGCCGACCTTTTTTCACATGTTTGAGGTCCATTTTAAGCGTCCCCAAGCTGCTACGGTGCTCTCCAAGCAATCCCTGACCATTTTTGTGCTGTGTAGAGCGAGAACGACCTCGCCGGAACCCTGATCGGGACTGTCACTGTCGCGCGCCTAGTTTTGGTCCTCGCTGGCGGCCGGCGACCCTTCAAACGAGTTCACCGGGCGAAATAAGGGTAGGTGGTGAGTTTTGGCCGGTGGGGCGGCCGGGAACTCAGTTCCGACGACCCTCGCCAGAGGGCGCCGCCGCGCGGCTCTGTTTGGCACGAGGAAGACGACGCCTGACGCGTGGGACTCGCTATCAGCGTTTAAACATTTCTTGGAATTTCAGTTTTCTGTTTAAACTTTGAAAGGACACAACTTTGTGTAGGAGTGCCCAAAAATTTCCAAATAAATTGTGTTGGATTCCTCTCATTGAGTACTATCCAGGGGGCACCCCAATATTTATGAAAATACCTGGATTTGGCTAATTAATTGATTCAAGGAAAATATTAGGGAATTAATTACAGGAGTTCTGTTATTTGGAAAATTCCCAATTTCGGGCAGAACATTCCTCCAATTATATTGAACTACAGTAAAAATTTCAGAGTCATTGGATCTCATTTGCTTGGCCAAATGCTGTGCCCATCCTTTATGTCTCTGAAAACTGAGAAAAAGAACAGAAATTTTTCAGAGATTTTCCCAATCTCGTAAATTCCATATCTCCATGTAGGAATCTACAAAAATGATGAAACCAAGTCCTATGGTCTCATGAGAATGTGTACTTAACAAAAAGTCCATTTGTAAGCATGTAAAGACGATAGAATGGGTCTGTTAGATCAGAGAAGCAGAATCACTAAGGATTTCTTAGGACCACATCCTTTATCATCTTCCTCTGAAATTTGGCATGCAGGATCTCTGAGGAGTCTTTGAACTACTGTAAAAATTTTAGAGGTATTAGAATTAAGTTTCCTTTTTTTCCAGACATATCACTTATGATGCTTGCATATGGCTCTCTAATGCCATGTGTATTCATTAGACCCACAACCCATGGGATTAACACTTATGATTTCCTTTTCTATTGTTGTAGATCCAACAAAAGAAACCTTGCTGTTGTTTTACCCTCTTAGTTATAATTAACTTGTACAACATTTTTAAAGCATTTGCTAAGTTACTTTTGAAATATATGCCCATTTGCATCGATAGCTCACGTCACATCGATGCTCGAGGAGGAGATCAACTAAGAGTTGAGGATCTCCCTCTCGTGATGGTCTTGGCGGATTCTCCGGAGGAAGATTAACTTAATAGTCTAACAAAACCATTGAGCAAGGAAATCCCCGGTTTGCATATAATTACCGTTTTAAATTTTGCTTTACTTTCACCTAATGTTTATTAGAGTTGATATTGTACATTACGTTTAGGATGTTTGATATCCACTTGCATAGCTATTATAACCCTGAATAGAAGGTCAAGAATAGGATTGGCCTTGTCGTAGTTGGCTAGGCTAATGTTGTAGATAGCCCGGTAGAAGTCGAGTAGTTAAAAGATACTCGCGAGAAAGGTCGAGTAGCAGAGTCTACTCGCGAGAAGAAGTTATTGAGAAGAGCACCCTCAAAGATAGTGAGATGGGGACGGGGAGTTTCTGTAGGATGGAATGCTCAATGTTGTCTCGACCCAATGGGTGTAACAATTCTTGGGACCACATGGGGCCTGGGCTGGTTTTGGTAAGGCCAATGTGGAGGTTGGGTATTAGCCCCGTACGTGTCGGTTAAGGACTGCACCGTATGCGGCCCTGCTGGACAAGTTTGAGCTGTACTGGATATATAGTCTGGTATGGGACCCATGAAACCGATGTAACTCGATGGATTGTGGTGTACAAACTCATCCTTCATCTGGGAATGGCGTTGAGAAGGCAAAAGGTGTAAATCCTTTAGCGGGCAACTTCGACGCGTCCGTGTAGAGGACCATCCTGCTCGGGGATAAGCGATTCTCTATGTCGTGGTGTCAGGTGAAAGGTTGCTGCATACAAAGTAAGAAAGAGCTCTTCTGTGAGTCTTTCGAGGAGGGTGTATGTGTCGTGTATTTCGGGTTGTTATTGATTCGAATCACCATCGCTCATGGTTAAGGATTGAGCATACTTGCCCACTGCGCTGTGACGTAGTAAGAAGAGGAACTAAGTCTCTTAAGATATTTTTATTTTGGCTTATAATTGTATTGAAACCTTGACTGAAGTAGAAATAGTGCAAACTAAATTTCTATTCCACTTTAGGCTAGCAACATCGGGATAAGCATTTCTTGTTTGATTGTGGACTTCCGATGTTGTGAGGCATGAGGACCACTAAAATGACTGCTATAAGAATCTGAATATAAGGATCAAGTTTAGCCAAGCATTATTTTTACAAATTTCATATTCCCATCTTGTTACAACTTCTGCATATAGAGTTACATGTTTAGGATTGATGGTTAAGACTTGCTGAGCCTTAATGCTCACGGTTGCTTCTTAGTTGTTTTTGCAGGTAGCAGGATGCCTGATATGAAGATGGTTGTTCGGTGAGACGTCGAAAACCTTACGGTTCGTTCAACTCACCGGAGACCTAGCCGCTGCATAACTTTGGTAAAGCTAGTAGGAAGCGTCCACTGGTTGGACGACTTCTCTTCAGCGTAGTTAGGGCCGAGAGTGAGTACATGTCCAGCTTTATTTTCTGCTGCGTATGTACAACTTGTGTACATTATGTTGTAAAAAAGAGTTTATCTTGAGAAATAAAGCATTCCGTATGTTTTACTGTCTTTTCGTGTATGCTGTTGGGTGCCGCATCGCACGGCACCACCCAATGCGATTCCTGGAGTGTGATCCCGGAGGGGTCCCCCACAATATCAGTTCTGGATCGAAAGTTATGATATTTCAAAGTTGACATAAATCTGGAATAACTTTGACAGCACCTCCTTCGCAAGTGGCTGTTTTGTTCACAAAATTCCAACTATTTCTGTCACAGTTATGGGAAAACATTGAACTACAAAGTTGTAGCACATATCATAATGTTTCCAACGGTGTCTTACATGACCCTTAGAGATTTTTCTACAAGAAATTATGGTCGAAATACAGAAATTCCAGAGAGTATTTTCTTATCTGCCCTGTTTTTGGACAGTTCACACTCATCTGAGATTTTCATCCATTTGGATGGTGATTCTGTTCTGGACTTCTACAGAAAAGTTGTAGAAGACTTCAAAACATTGCCAGAAATGTATCACACACATCCATTGGTTCAACCAATCAAAAGTTACGTCCTGTTCAATTTCAGCTAAAATTCTACCGAAAACAGGGGAGGTGTTTCTATGTCTTTTAGAAGGAACCTATACTCCCAATTGACTCTTAGATCAATATAGGAGTTTAATAAACATTAAATGAATCCTAGGCTCCAAATTGACTCTTTTCTTTGAAAACTACTATTTTATGCAACTAAGAACATATCTAGGTACTACGTTTTCTCACAAATTCAAAATCCTAACCAGCATTAAACCGACATATACGTCTCAAGTGATGGCACTAGAAACGTTCACTCACAAACGTTTTCTAAATGCAATGCTCTATCATGGTCAAAGTAACTGCATAAAACCACTCAATAGTGAAGCACACAAAGGTTTAACATTTCAGGCATGTCCATATCATACTAAAAATATACGCCCCGTATCATTGCCATACAGGTCATCCTTGAGTCAAGCCAGGCCTCAAGCTACATGATCGGATTGTTCACCACTTGACAAGGGCTCTACACCTTTGCAATTAAGCAGAACGGTGGAACAGCACTTTCATATGCCTCATAGGAAATGAAGAGTCCTAGAAAACATATTTCGTGTTACAAACCACACGATGGGGTCTCCTCCTCTTGCCCCTGGGTTTGCGCACTGCAGGCTAGTACATTTCATATTCCTCTAAGACATGAAGAGTCTTAAAAAACATATTCACTCACTCTCCATTTCTTAACAGGACATCCCACACTACATTCCTCTTATGGGGGAGCTAACCGAAATTGATCCGCTCTCGGTGGTGTTCCTTACCATCCTTATCTCCACGTAGATGCATCGTTACAGAATGGAAATACGGAATAATAGCACAAGTCAGCTTGCCACCTTAAGTAACTATGCTATTATAGTCCTTATAGGGGCTAACTATCCGTTTCTCACTCGTATACCTCTAAGGTTCCGAAAATAGACTCTCCATGCATGCTATTCCCAATGCGGCTCTGATACCACACCTGTGGGGAACCCCTCCGGGTCTACTCTAGGAATCACATCGGGTGGTGCCGTGCGATGCGGCACCCAACAGCATACACGAAAAGAAACCATAAACATACAATGTCTTTTATTTCTCAACATAATACCATTTAAAACATAATGATCTCGAAAGTACACGCAGCGGAATATACATAAACACACACTTTAGATCCTAGCTATGCAAAAGAGAAGACATCCAGCCCGCGGACACTTCTTACTAGCTTAAAGAAGAGTGTAGGCAGCGGCAAGGTTTCTGGTGAGTTATACGACCCAGGGGTCCAATGTCTGACCGAACTACCATCTCCATAGCAACACTAATACAACATGCAAAACACTAGTAATGCAACCGTGAGCTCGAAAGCTCAGCAAGTCTTAACCGTCTACAGTAAATAAGAACCCTATATGTAGGAATTGTAAAGTAGGACAACAGCTATTGCATTTGGGACTCCCCAAAAGTACATCCTTATTAGCAGTTTTACAGCAGCAATTTCATATGCCCTAAGCCTCCCAACATCAGAAATCCACAATTGAACAAGAAATGCTTCATTCCGGTGTTGTTTTGCCCAAAGTGGAATATAAATTTATTGAGCTCTACATCTATAGCATACATGGTTGCAATACAATGAACTTATAATTTCAGAACAGCAATGATTCATCCCAATTCATCTGGAAACACTTACTACATCACAACTTAGTGAACAAGTGGTACTCCATAACCGCGAGGGACGGTGATTCGAATCAGGACACACCCAGAACATACGACACATACGCCCGATCGGAAGCATCGTACCGACTACTTCACACACGTCTGCAAGGACCCGACGGTCCCAACAATCCAGGATCTTTCTGAGGAGTGCTGTGATGGACAGCACCGGATAGCACACATAAAAGGCAATAAGCAGAAGCTAAATTTTATTACATAACTGTTTAGAAACATAATTTACATCAAGTATCGTTTATAGTATACACTCAAGGGCGTAAACTAAGCAAAAGGACTCACGTTCAGCCTGTGAACATGATCCCACTAGCTACACACACACCACACTAACACGGTGGCGTGCACGGCTCCCACTCAATGGTGGTTCCCTCTTGGGGGTCTGTCTCCTCCTCGGGAGCCTTCTCCTTATAGAACCCAGCAAACGCTTCAAACACAAGCTTTGAGCATATTGCATAAGGCATGCCTATTTAGTTGACTCTTACTTTCATGTTTTAGCTTCAAGTTAGTGGAGAACCTTGTGCTAAGACACATAAGAAATCCGCAATCAAGCAAGAAACGCATTTCTCTTATGTGCTTTGTCTAAGGTTGAAAAGAACTTTGATTTGCACTAAACTAAAGCATTTCATTAACAATCAATGTAAAGCTTTCAACTAGCAACTTTTATCATGACAACTAGCATGTTCTTCCTACGTCACGGTATGGTGAACAAGTGGTACTCACTGACCATGTGGGACGTCGATTATAATCGATATACACCTGCATGGTTACCCGAATAACCCGTCACATACGCCCGTACTCGATGTTGCCTTCAGCAACTTTGTGTTTAAAAATTTCCAGGAATTTCAGTTTTCTGTTTAAACTTTGAATGGCCACAACTTTGTGTAGGAGTGCCCAAAAATTTCCAAATAAATTGTGTTGGATTCCTCTCATTGAGTACTCTCTAGGGGGCACCCCAATATTTATGAAAATACCTGGATTTGTGTCACATCCGGTTTTTCCGAAGAACAACCAAGTGAATACCACATGTATGCCAGGATCATTTTCTCATACATGTGATGACAAATAGTGAAGCATCATTTATTACAAGCCAGGTGTCGAATATAAATAAGTCTTACATAGCAAATGTCTTGCTGGACAATAATAAGTTCATCACAAGTAAATAAACTAGCAGCAGAATAATTATTCTCGTGGGCTCCATCACAGGCGTTGCCCGGGGGTCTCCATGAACCTAGAAACCTTCTTCAGGTCCAAAGTCTTGATCATTATACACCACCTCATTTTCTTGACCTGATCAGCAATATAAACCAACAAATATGCAAGATTGAGTACCAATGGTACTCAGCAAGTGTGGGAAAGTTATGTCATGCATGGCTAGAGCAAGGAGAGGTTGAACTCATGGTTAAAGCACTATGCAATTAATTCCTATCACCTTAGCTTTTTAAGCACCTACATTACTACATAGATGAAATGGTCCCAAGCTCCCATACCCTCATCATAATCAAATAACCATAACATCATTTCCGATGTTAAGCTCCCCGCTTAACATTCTCAACTTCCAAAACCATCAATCCTCTAATCATGAATAAGTCCAAGCCGCTCTTGACCGTGAGCACGGCTGTCATGACAGTTTTGACTCTGCAGAGTTTGTACCACTGTACCCACATGTAGTGATTTCATCCCCCGTTGCCGGGTGGACTAAAAGAACCTCCATTATGCCAGTGGCCATGAACCACATTCACACTTCCCAGGTGTGTAGCCAGGAGATCACTACGAAGCCTTTACAAAGGGATTCCCGACGAGCGTGGGCCCACTGAGGTTTCACCCCTAACAGCATACAAGAGGCTCCAACACCGCTGCAGTGGCCCCCTCTTGAGCCTTGCGGTTCATATGGTAGTCCAGCTGACACCTACTCCCCGCACCATCCAACACACCCATACTACGCCGGGGAGACACCTAATTAATTGGCCAAGCTGCCCCATCTCAGCATGTGGTTGGCACGGTAAAGCCAGGTTACATGCTCCATGAACCGGTCCTTAGGATCCAGGCAAGTACTAAACACAAACCCGAGTCTCGTGCACCCAGCACACAACCAAAACATCCAACTTGCCTTGATCCCTACCTCTACATAACTCACAATATCCCATTCAAGAGTATGGTAAAATAAACTGATGATCTCATATCCCAAATATCCCATTCTAAGCATGGCTAAGAACATGCATAATAATAAATGACATGATAAAATAAATCCCAACCCATGCTACTAGGAAACAAGGTAATGCAATTCTAGGGAAATTTCCTAGCATGGGTTTCATATTTAACTTGACAATGCAATAATTCTATCTAAACATTCTAGTATAGGATCAAAGTGGTCAAGGACACTTGCCTCCTTCCCGCTGATCTTGAAATAGGTAGTCCTGATCTTGGAAAGGAATAACTTGCTCTTGAGCAGGTTCTACATCATACCATCACACATAGCAAAGGAAAAACAACAATCCATAAGACATAGTTCACACTTCCAAACCACACATTCACATGTAACAAAGCTATTCACAACTTCTATGTGTTGTGTTCACTCTATGTGTGTTGACCTTTGGCTTACATGCACTTTTAATCATGTGTATATGATTCATACTTTTGTATTCACATTTATGCTTGCATACTTTATATATGAGTTTCCAATTTAAATAAATTCCTTATATTTAATTACTACACCTTTTAGCTACCAAGTATGCACGAAAGGTATTTTCCTACTCCATATGTGTCTTCAGAATTTCTACCAACCCTAAACTGAATTCTTTGGATTTTAGAAACTTCATTTATCATTTACTAGTTGCTATATTTTCAGATTTATTTCCTATGCCTAAATGTGAACTTTATTATGAAAATAACAAGACACATCATCTAAACAGAATAGGTTCTGATCTAAAATATTTACTAATATATTTTTGACCTTTTCCTCTGATGTAAACTTATTTTATATTTATTTTCCCCTATTTTCAGAACTATTCTTTACTTAAAAATGTGTCCCTATAACTAATAAATGTGAATAATAAATTAAACAGATTCATTTCAGCCCAAAATCTATTTTTATCTCACTCCAAAGTTTTCTAAGTACTGAGAAAGTTTTTAATTTAATTTTGACAATATGTTTGTCCCACTTTTTAAATTTTAAATACTAGCCACATATTCAATTTCCTAAATTAAATATCAAACAGGATTAAAAAGGTAAACTCACCCCACTACAGGGTCTATAATATTATTTTAACAATTTTCAGGGGTCTAGCTACTCATAACAGAGGAGTTTTTCCTAATTTTTATTAAGTCCAGGGGCTAAAACTGATTTTTAAATGAATTTACATGATTTTCTGAAGTTCCAGGGGCTAGATCAGAAGTTTCTGGGGCTAGCTCTTATTTCCCGAGAACCCCAGGGGGTAGCACGTAAGATTTCCAGTCTTTATAATGCGGGGCTGACGTGGACCGTCCGATTTAAAACAGACGGCTGAGATTATAACGTCGAACCGGTACGCGGGGATTTAAACTCTACCGTGCGATTTGAAATAAACGGCGCACAAGCGGCCACGTCGCTCTGATCGAGCGCGGGCGGCGCTGCCGGCGGCGCACGGCGGCGGGAGGCGGCCATCTCGCCGGAGAGTTTCGGATCTTCAGGAATTCTTCCTAGAACAGTGATTTTATGGCATAGATCGGTGGAGGGGAGGTCGGGGATCTCACCTCGGGGGTTTTCTTGAGCTCGGAGGTCCTGGAAAGCGATCGACGACGAGGTCGGAGGTGAATTCACGGCGAGGCTCGTCGGTGCTGTGTTTGAACCGCAAACCACCGAGTTTTCTGCACCTGCGAGGTTCTCCGGAGGCGGTGGATCAAGACCAGCGAGTTAGATCGGAATTCCCGAGCGTAGATCGGGCAGAATTCGCCGGAGGTGCTCGGGTTCTCACCGGAGTAAAATCGGCGGATCACGTGGGAAAAACGGGACAAGGCCGGGGTTTTTATAGACAGGGGAGGGCGGCGGGTTGGTTTAGATCGAGCTGGAGTCTTCGGGGTCCGGAAATCGGCTGGAATACGCGAGAATTCCCGATCGGTTTTGATTCGGGTGAGAGAGTCCGGCCGATCGCGGCGCGGGCGCGAGGAAGAAGAAAGGTTGGCGGGCCCCGCCTGTCAGTGGGAGAAAGGGGGCGCGCGCGGCCGTGGGCTGGCGCGGAGCAGGGTGGGCCAGCTGGTGGGTTTCGGCCCACTGGCCGGTTTTTTTCTGTTTTCCTTTTTCTTTTTCTATTTCTTTTCTGTTTTGAGTTTAAATTGAATTCCAGTTTGAATTTAAATTGTTGCAAAAAATGCAACACGTCCAAAAATTTTTAAATTCCCCTCTTAACAGGATTTTGGGGTTTTACAGATCTACCCCCTTAAAAGAAATCTCGTCCTCGAGATTGGTGGTTCTAAGAAAACAATTCCGGAAATTGTGCCTTGAGCTCATCTTCCTGCTCCCTGGTGGCTTCCTCTTCTGAGTGATGCTTCCATTGCACCTTGCACATCCGGATTCTTTTATTTCTGGTGAGGCGTTCCATTGTCTCGAAAATCTTGTATGGTTGCTCGGCATAAGACAAATCCTCAGCTACGTCCACTTCACTCATGGGTAACACCTCTTCAGGCGTTCTCAGGCATTTCTTGAGTTGTGACACATGGAATACATCGTGCACATCCGATAGACGAGCCGGTAACTCTAGTTGATACGCTTCATAACTCCAAATACCCGGATTCGTTACAGTTCCTCCTGAAATACTCCAACCACCCCACGAATCGGTTATTCCTAAACGAGTCATGAAGGGGATGACGAACATACCTTGTCTCCACTTCGTCTTTCCTTTCCAGAACTTGAAAGGGTCCGATGTATCGAGGTGACAACTTCCCTTTCACCTTGAACCGACGAAGTCCTCTGATAGGGGACACCTTGAGATATACATAGTCTCCCACGTTGAAAACGAGGTCTCTTCTTCGTACATCGGCATAGCTCTTTTGGCGTGTCTGTGCTATCCTCAAGTTGTTGCGAATTTCCCTCACCTTCGCCTCGGCTTCTTGTAGTACTTCTGGACCAAACACTTTACTTTCCCCCGTTTGGTTCCAAAATAGGGGAGTTCTGCACTTCCTCCCGTACAAGGCTTCAAACGGTGACATCCTCATACTAGCTTGATAGCTGTTGTTATAGGAAAACTCCGCATACGGTAAGTTCTTATCCCAACTCCGATTGTTTTTTAGTGCACATGCCCTCAGCATATCTTCAAGAATCTGATTGGTTCTTTCCGTCTGCCCATCAGTTTTGGGATGATAGGCAGAACTAATGTTCAGATGAGTTCCCATGGTTTCGTGCAACTTCTGCCAGAACCTTGAGGTGAACTGTGTCCCTCAATCCGACACAATCTTCTTTGGCACTCCATGGTAACACACGATCCTTGACATGTACAACTCTGCCAATTTGGGTCCGCTGTAGCTTTCTTTCACGGGGATGAAATGAGCTACCTTGGTTATCCTGTCGATGATGACCCATATGGAATCATATCCTGATTGGGTCCTAGGCAGTCCTACTATGAAATCCATACCGATTTCTTCCCATTTCCATTCAGGCACTTTGAGTGGTTGCAATAATCCCGCGGGTCGTTGATGTTCTGCTTTCACCAACTGACATGTGTCACATAGGGCAACATGTTCCGCGACATCTCATTTCATGCCATACCACCAATACCTGCTCTTGAGGTCCTGGTACATCTTCGTAATCCCAGGATGAATGGAATAGTCAGAATCATGAGCCTCTATTAAATCAATTCACGGATCTCCTTTACTTCTGGCACACAGATTATTTTCCCGTGCCACACCGTTCCTTGTTCATCCTCTCTAAAACCAGGAGCTTTATTTTCCTTGATGAGTTGTCTGATCTCTTGTATCTTCTCGTCATTCTTTTGACCCTCGTGTATGTCTCGCTCGAGTGTGGAGTCCACTTCCATGGCGATGGCTTCACCACTATTTACCAGGCATAGATTGAGCCTTATAACCTCGTCCTTCAATTCTGCAGGCATGTCCTTCATGCTCAACTTATTGACCTGCACTTTCCGACTTAAAGCATCGGCCACGACATTTGCTTTCCCAGGATGATAGTTGATGCCCACATCAAAGTCATTGATTAGCTCCAACCATCTTCTTTGTCTGAGGTTGAGATCTGGATGTGTAAAAATGTACTTCAAACTCTTATGATCCGTATATATCTCTGTCCTCTTCCTCATCAAGTAATGCCGCCAAATTTTCAACGTGTGTACCACTGCGGCTAGTTCTAGGTCATGTGTAGGATAGTTCTTCTCATGCTTCCGGAGCTGCCGGGATGCATAAGCCACGACATGCCCTTCTTGCATGAGAACACATCCCAACCCTTTCCAGAGGCACCGCAGTACACCGTAAAGTTCTTCTGCATATCTGGCATAACTAGCACTGGGGCTGTTGTCAATCTTTTCTTTAACTCCTGAAAACTCGTTTCGCACTGTGGCGTCCATGTCAATGTTATTCCCTTCTCCAACAGTTTGGTAATGGGTCTCGAGATCTTTGAGAATCCCTCAATAAACTGTCGATAGTATCCAGCCAATCCCAAGAAGCTTCGAACATCACCGACATTTTCAGGGGTCTTCCACTTCTGTATATCCTCGATTTTGGCGGGATCTACGGAGATTCCTCCCTCCGAGATTATATGTCCTAAGAAGGGAACTCTCTTCAGCCAAAACTCACACTTGCTCAACTTGGCATATAGTTGGTGTTCTCTCAGCCTCTGCAACACCAACCTTAGGTGCCTGGCCTTTGTTGTCTTGGGGTTGGTTTGCAGGTCCTTGTACTGCTGGTCGAGGTGGATATGCGGGGCGAGGTTGCTGTACAAACTGACGTTGTGGCTGTGCTGGTGCTGCCAGAGGCCTGTAGTTCGGGTTGTACCCTCTTGGTGCTGAGTAGGGTACCGCAGCACGGTTCGTCTGCCCTGCAGGTTGCTGCATCAGACGTGGCGGGTGTTGCTCCCTGAGGCTTGGTGTGACCACCCGGCCTTCCTCTTGTTTTCATTTTCCAAGTCCTTCAGCTTCCTTTCTACCACAAATGCTCTGTCCACCATCTTTTGGAAGCTTTCATACTCGTTGGAGGACATTGCACACTGCATTTCTGCGGTAAGTCCTTCCACGAAACAATCCTGTTTCTGCTCATCAGTCTCTATGTCCCGTGGGGCATAACGGGAGAGTTGAGTAAATTTAGTGAGGTATTCCCTCACAGTCATGTTTCCTTGCTGCAATCCCAAGAACTCCTTCCTCTTGTTATGTAATGATTGAGGAAGCTACGCTTGAACTCTTCCCAAGTGATGTTCTCAGGGTCATGATGAGCAGCCACGTAAGCGGTCCACCAATCCGCAGCAGGTCCATGCAATTGATGAGAGGCAAACAGCACCCTCTCATACCCTTGACACTCTATGATCCTCATCTTGCTTTCTATGGTTTTTAGCCAATCATCTGCCTCCAGAGGTTCAGCAGCACTTGCAAACTTCGGAGATTGAGTTCCTAGAAACTCTCTCAACCTTGGTTGGCGTGGTGCAGCATGTGGAGGTGGAACTTGATGTAAGTTGGCCACCACTTGAGTCAAGTTCTGGATGAGCTGATTTTGATTCTCCAGCATTTGGTGGAGGGGATCAACTCCTTCATGGCGTCCACCCCTGTCTTGGCCTCCAGAAAGATGAGGGTTGCAGGCCTCATCGTTGTTGTTGGCGGGGTTGGCAGCACGACCTTTTCCCCTTCCGGCCATCTAGCATGATCAACCAAATGTTAATTTAAAGTATTACGTATTATCTCATTACTTTCACTTGTTTGTACTTTGAAGTGTTGAAGCTTTGTTATACTTTTCTGAGGTTTCATATCTCACACAAAAATGAATGCAATATTATTTCATGTGGGTTTAGACACCCAAGCAAGACAATCTGAAGATGAGGCTGTGGACAATTGCTCATGGCTTCCACAACTCTCGTCACACACCAAGCATTAAAACACCATTAACTAACGTAACGACTCGACTACCCGACATCCTTCTAATTTAAGGGAAAGGCTCTACGCTACTCGTTTTCTTGAGCTGGCTCCTCGGGATCTTCCTCATCATTTCGGCTGCCTTCTGACTCTGCTTTGGGTGGGGAGGCTGCTGGTGGCGAAGTGCGACGACGCCTGATCGCTCGGCGATCTGGGGAGTCAGGAGTCCATGTATCATTCAAGGTGACACACAGTTCATTCCTGTCTCCTCTTTCTCTCGCCCTCAAGCAGGCTCGCAGCAACGCCTCCGTTTCCTTCAGGGTGTCCCGAACATCCTGAAGCTCTTGCTGACACTCCTGCAGTCGAGTGCTGAGCGTAGCAGCATCCTCCAAGCAAAAGTCCATGTGCTCATGGGAACTCCCTTGCTGCACTGGCGGGTACTTATACTCCGTAGTACCACTCTCGCGCTAGAGGACATACATGTACTCAGTCCTGTCCAGGTGTCGACGATAGATGTGACTCTGGCAGGTGATGGCCTCCCAGGTGACATCCTTCTCCGCATCGAACTGTGTCGCTCGACAAGCTGGAGAGCGGTGGATCTTGAACAGCTGATTTTCGTGGATAATCGTCATCTCTGAAGTCCATTCTTCCCTCTTCTCACGGATGGTCCTGGTGGAGCTATAATGTATGATTAGCTTGCCCGTATTGCCGGCGGCTTGGAGCATACGTCGAAGACGGCGCAACAAGCCTCCTACTGCCAATCCGTAGGAAAGGTACGTCACCGGACGGCTCTCCTCTCTTTGGGCAAGGGCAACTACGGGAACTCTCCCTCCTGTGGACTTGCGAGCGGTACGAATCATGCGAACCATCTAAAACAGAAAGCATTTAAACTTAGGTTAGATAAACTTTTAAACAAAAATCCTATTTTGAATGAAAGTTGGGGTAAGATGAAGAAAGTGACTCCATTAAATAACACTTTTCAACACACACCTTGTAAAATAGTTTTTAAGAAAATAGGGCCCTTAAATACGTCCATTTCTACCTAGGTCCACGTTCCTACGGGCAACCTTGGCTCTGATACCACTTCTGTCACACCCGATTTTTCCGAAGAACAACCAAGTGAATACCACATGTATGCCAGGATCATTTTCTCATACATGTGATGACAAATAGTGAAGCATCATTTATTACAAGCCAGGTGTCGAATATAAATAAGTCTTACATAGCAAATGTCTTGCTGGACAATAATAAGTTCATCACAAGTAAATAAACTAGCAGCGGAATAATTATTCTCGTGGGCTCCGTCACAGGCGTTGCCCGGGGGTCTCCATGAACCTAGAAACCTTCGTCGGGTCCAAAGTCTTGATCATTATACACCACCTCATTTTCTTGACCTGATCAGCAATATAAACCAACAAATATGCAAGATTGAGTACCAATGGTACTCAGCAAGTGTGGGAAAATTATGTCATGCATGGCTAGAGGAAGGAGAGGTTGAACTCATGGTTAAAGCACTACGCAATCAATACCTATCACCTTAGCTTATTAAGCACCTACATTACTACACACGTGAAATGGTCCCAATCTCCCACCCCATCATCATAATCAAATAACCATAACATCATTTCCAATGTTAAGCTCCCCGCTTAACATCTTTAACTTCCAAAACCAATCACTCCTCTAATCATGAATAAGTCCAAGCCGCTCTTGAGCGTGAGCACAGCTGTCATGACAGTTTTGACTCTGCAGAGTTTGCACCACTGTACCCACATGTAGTGATTTCATCCCCCGTTGCCGGGTGGACTAAAAGAACCTCCATTATGCCAGTGGCCACGAACCACATTCACACTTCCCAGGTGTGTAGCCAGGAGATCACTACGAGCATGGGCCCACTGAGGTTTCACCCCTAACAGAATACAAGAGGCTCCAACCCCGCTGCAGTGGCCCCCTCTTGAGCCTTGTGGTTCATATGGTAGTCCAGCTGACACCTACTCCCCGCACCATCCAACACACCCATACTACGTCGGGGATACACCTAATTAATTGGCCAAGCTGCCCCATCTCAGCATGTGGTTGGCACGGTAAAGCCAGGTTACATGCTCCATGAACCGGTCCTTAGGATCCAGGCAAGTACTAAACACAAACCCGAGTCTCGTGCACCCAGCACACAACCAAAACATCCAACTTGCCTTGATCCCTACCTCTACATAACTCACAATATCCCATTCAAGAGTATGGTAAAATAAACTAATGATCTCATATCCCAAATATCCCATTCTAAGCATGGCTAAGCACATGCATAATAATAAATGACATGATAAAATAAATCCCAACCCAAGCTACAAGGAAACAAGGTAATGCAATTCTAGGGAAATTTCCTAGCATGGGTTTCATATTTAACTTGACAATGCAATAATTCTATCTAAACATCCTAGTATAGGATCAAAGTGGTCAAGGACACTTGCCTCCTTCCCGCTGCTCTTGAAATAGGTAGTCCTGATCTTGGAAAGGAATAACTTGCTCTTGAGCAGGTTCTACATCATACCATCACACATAGCAAAGGAAAAACAACAATCCATAAGACATAGTTCACACTTCCAAACCACACATTCACATGTAACAAAGCCATTCACAAATTCTATGTGTTGTGTTTACTCTATGTGTGTTGACCTTTGGCTTACATGCACTTTTAATCATGTGTATATGATTCCTACTTTTGTATTCACATTTATGCTTGCATACTTTATATATGAGTTTCCAATTTAAATAAATTCCTTATATTTAATTACTACACCTTTTAGCTACCAAGTATGCACGAAAGGTATTTTCCTACTCCATATGTGTCTTCAGAATTTCTACCAACGCTAAACTGAATTCTTTGGATTTTAGAAACTTCATTTATCATTTACTAGTTGCTATATTTTCAGATTTATTTCCTATGCCTAAATGTTAACTTTATTATGAAAATAACAAGACACATCATCTAAACAGAATAGGTTCTGATCTAAAATATTTACTAATATATTTTTGACCTTTTCCTCTGATGTAAACTTATTTTATATTTATTTTCCCCTATTTTCAGAACTATTCTTTACTTAAAAATATGTCCCTATAACTAATAAATGTGAATAATAAATTAAACAGATTCATTTCAGCCCAAAATATATTTTTATCTCACTCCAAAGTTTTCTAAGTACTGAGAAAGTTTTTAATTTAATTTTGACAATATGTTTGTCCCACTTTTTAAATTTTAAATACTAGCCACATATTCAATTTCCTAAATTAAATATCAAACAGGGTTAAAAAGGTAAACTCACCCCACTACAGGGTCTATAATATTATTTTAACAATTTTCAGGGGTCTAGCTACTCATAACAGAGGAGTTTTTCCTAATTTTTGTTAAGTCCATGGGCTAAAACTGATTTTTAAATGAATTTACATGATTTTCTGAAGTTCCAGGTGCTAGATCAGAAGTTTCCGGGGCTAGCTCTTATTTCCCGAGAACCCTAGGGGGTAGCACGTAAGATTTCCAGTCTTTATAACGCGGGGCTGACGTGGACCGTCCGATTTAAAACAGACGGCTGAGATTATAACGTCGAACCGGTACGCGGGGATTTAAACTCTACCGTGTGATTTAAAATAAACGGCGCACAAGCGGCCACGTCGCTCTGATCGAGCGCGGGCGGCGCTGCCGGCGGCGCACGGTGGCGGGAGGCGGCGATCTCGCCGGAGAGTTTCGGATCTTCAGGAATTCTTCCTAGAACTGTGATTTTATGGCATAGATTGGTGGAGGGGAGGTCGGGGATCTCACCTCGGGGGTTTTCTTGAGCTCGGAGGTCCTGGAAAGCGATCGACGACGAGGTCCGAGGTGAATTCACGGCGAGGCTCATCGGCGCTGTGTTTGAACCGCAAACCACCGAGTTTTCTGCACCTGCGAGGTTCCCCGGAGGCGGTGGATCAAGACCAGCGAGTTAGATCGGAATTCCCGAGCGTAGATCGGGCAGATTCGCCGGAGGTGCTCGGGTTCTCACCGGAGTAAAATCGGCAGATCGCGTGGGAAAAACGCGACAAGGCCGGGGTTTTTATAGACGGGGGAGGGCGGCGGATTGGTTTAGATCGAGCTGGAGTCTTCGGGGTCCGGAAATCGGCTGGAATACGCGAGAATTCCCAATCGGTTTTGATTCGGGTGAGAGAGTCCGGCCGATCGCGGCGCGGGCGCGAGGAAGAAGAAAGGCTGGCGGGCCCCGCCTGTCAGTGGGAGAAAGGGGGCGCGCGTGGCCGCGGGCTGGCGCGGAGCAGGGTGGGCCGGCTGGTGGGTTTCGGCCCACTGGCCGGTTTTTTTCTGTTTTCCTTTTTCTTTTTCTATTTCTTTTCTGTTTTCAGTTTAAATTGAATTCCAGTTTGAATTTAAATTGTTGCAAAACATGCAACACGTCCAAAAATTTTAAATTCCCCTCTTAACAGGATTTTGGGGTGTTACAATTTGGCTAATTAATTCATTCAAGGAAAATATTAGGGATATAATTACAGGAGTTCTGTTATTTGGAAAATTCCCAATTTTGGGCAGAACATTCCTCCAATTATATTGAACTACAGTAAAAATTTCAGAGTCATTGGATCTCATTTGCTTGGCCAAATGCTGTGCCCATCCTTTATGTCTCTGAAAAATGAGAAAAAGAACAGAAATTTTTCAGAGATTTTCCCAATCTCGTAAATTCCATATCTCCATGTAGGAATCTACAAAAATGATGAAACCAAGTCCTATGGTCTCATGAGAATGTGTACTTAACAAAAAGTCCATTTGTCAGCATGTAAAGACGATAGAATGGGTCTGTTAGATCAGAGAAGCATAATCACTAGGATTTCTTAGGACCACATCCTTTATCATCTTCCTCTGAAATTTGGCAGGCAGGATCTCTGAGGAGTCTTTGAACTACTGTAAAAATTTTAGAGGTATTAGAATTAAGTTTCCTTTTTTCCAGACATATCACTTATGATGCTTGCATATGGCTCTCAAATGCCATATGTATTCATCAGACCCACAATCCATGGGATTAACACTTATGATTTCCTTTTCTATTGTTGTCGATCCAACAAAAGAAACCTTGCTGTTTTTTTACCCTCTTAGTTATAATTAACTTGTACAACATTTTTAAAGCATTTGCTATGTTACTTTTGAAATATATGCCCATTTGCATCGATAGCTCATGTCACGTCGACGCTCGACGAGGAGATCAACTCAGAGTTGAGGATCTCCCTCTCGTGACGGTCTTGGCGGATTCTCCGGAGGAAGATTAACTTAATAGTCTAACAAAACCATTGAGCAAGGAAAGCCCCGGTTTGCATATAATTACCGTTTTAAATTTTGCTTTACTTTCACCTAATGTTTATTAGAGTTGATATTGTACATTACGTTTAGGATGTTTGATATCCACTTGCATGGCTATTATAACCCTGAATAGAAGGTCAAGAATAGGATTGGCCTTGTCTGTAACACCCCAAATTTTTAGTCAAGATTCAAATCTTTGGATTTAGAACCATAAAACATGTTCAGAGGGGAATTTAGAAATTTTTGGACGTATTGCATGTTTTGCAAAAATTCAAATTCAAACTGGAATTCAAATTATACTCAAAACAGAAAAGAAATGAAAAAGAAAAAGGAAAACCGGAAAAAAACTGGCCAGTGGGCCGAAACCCCAGCCGGCCCAGCAACCTCCCGCGCAGCCCGCCCCCGCGCGCGCCGCGCTGCCCCTCGCTGACGGGTGGGACCCGCCTGTCATCCCTAACCCCGCGACCCCGGACTCTTCTCCGCGCGCGCGCGATCGCAACCGATCGGGAAACCGCGCTCCGCAGCAGAATTCTGGACCCTGAGGACTCTAACTCGATCACAACAGAACCACCGCCCTCCCCCGGCTATAAAAACAATCGATCCGATCAGTTTTCCTCACGCGATCGCCGATTTTCGCTCCGGTGAGCACCGAGACTTCGCCGGTGAATTCTGGCCGATCTAAGCTCGGAAACTCTGATCTAACTCGTTGGTCTTGATCCACCGCCTCCGGGGAACTTTGCAGGTGCAGAAAACCCGAAGACTTACGGTGCAAATCCAGCTCCGACGAGCTTCGCCGTGGTTTTGCCTCGGACCTCGCCGCCGAGCACTTTCCAGGACCCCCGAGCTCGAGAAAACCCCCGAGGTGAGATCCCTGACCTCCCCTCTACCGATCTAGGCCATAAGATCACAGTTCTAGGCAGAATTCTCGAGGATCCGAAAGTTTCCGGCGAGATCGCCGCTTCCCGCCGCCGTGCGCCGCCGGCAGCGCCGCCCGCGCTCGATCAGAGCGACGTGGCCGCTTGTGCGCCGTTTATTTTAAATCGCACGGTAGACTTTAAAACCCCGCGTACCGGTTCGATGTTATAATCTCAGCCGTCGGTTTAAAATCAGACGGTCCACGTCAGCCCCGCGTTATAAAGACTGGAATTCTTACGTGCTACCCCCTGGGGTTCTCTGGAATTGAGAGCTAGCCCCGGAAACTTCAGATCTAGCCCCTGGAACTCCAGAAAATCATGTAAATTCATTTAAAAATCAGTTTTAGCCCCTGGACTTAATAGAAATTAAGAAAAACACCTCTGAAAAGTGTAGCTAGACCCCTGGAAATTATGAAAATGATATTATAGACCCTGTAATGGGATGAATTCATTATTCTAGCTCTGTTTAGTATTTAATTTAGAAAATTGAATATGTAACTAGTGTTTAAATATTAAAAAGGGGGACAAACATAATTGTCAAACTTATTAAAAACTTTCTCAGTACTTAAAAAACTTTGGAGTGAGATAAAAATATATTTTTGGGCTGAAATAAATCTGTTTCATCTATTATTCACATTTAATAGTGTAGGGACACATTTTTAAGTAAAGAATAGTTAAAGAAAAGTAGGGAAAATAATTATGAAATAGTATACATCAGAAGCCAAGGTCAAAATATGATCTTAAATTATTTAGGACCAGAACCTAATCTGTTTAGGTAGTGTGTATTACTAATTTAATAATAAAATACACAATTATGCATAAGAATATAAATCTGAAAATATAGAAACTAGTAAATGATAAATGGAGTTTCTAAAGTATAAAGAATTCAGTTTAGGGTTGATAGAAATTATGAAGGCACATATGGAGAAGAAAAATACTTTTCATACATACTTGGTAGTTTAATATATAAGGAATTTATTTAAAACTGAAACACACATATATATATGTATATATATATATAGTATGTGAGTATAAATATGAACACCAAAGTAGGAATCCTACACATGTAAATGAAAGTGTATGCAAGCCCCAAATCAACACACATAGAGTATCCACAACACATAAAATGGTAAAGAAACTTTCATAAATGTGAATGTGTGGTTTGTATGAAGTGGAAGTGTGAACTATGTCTTATGATTGTTGTTTTTCTTTTGCTATGTGTGATGGTATGAAGTAGAACCTGCTCAAGAGCAAGTTATTCAATTCCAAGACCAAGACTACCCATTTCAAGAGCAGCAAGAAGGAGGCAAGTGTCCTTGACCACTTTGATCCTATGCTAGGATGTGTAGATAGAATTATTTGCATTGTCAAGTTAAATATGAAACCCATGCTAGGAAGTTTCCTAGAATTGCATTACCTTGTTTCCTTGAAGCTTGGGTTGGGATTTATTTTGTCATGTCATTTATTTACATGCATATGCTTAGCCATGCTTAGAATGGGATATTTGGGACATGAGATCATCAGTTTATATTACCATACTCTTGAATGAGACATTGTGAGTTATGTAGAGGTAGGGATCAAGGCAAGTTGGATGTTTTGGTTGTGTGCTGGGTGCACGAGACTTGGGTTTGTGTTTAGTACTTGCCTGGATCCTAAGGACCGGTTCATGGAGCATGTAACCCGGCTTTACAGTGCCAACCACATGCCGAGATGGGGTAGCTTAGCCAATTAATTAGGTGTATCCCCGGCGTAGTATGGGTGTGTTGGATGGTGCGGGGACTTAGGTGTCAGCTGGACTACCATATGAACCGCAAGGCTCAAGAGGGGGCCACTGCAGCGGGGTTGGAGCCTCTTGTATGCTGTTAGGGGTGAAACCTCAGTGGGCCCACGCTCGTCGGGAATCCCTTTGTAAAGGCTTCGTAGTGATCTCTTGGCCACACACCTGGGAAGTGTGAATGTGGTTCGTAGCCACTGGCATAATGGAGGTTCTTTTAGTCCACCCGGCAACGGGGGATGAAATCACTACTTGTGGGTACAGTGGTACAAACTCTGCAGAGTTAAAAACTGTCTTGACAGCCGTGCTCACGGTTAAGAGCGGCCTGGACTTATTCATGATTAGAGAATTGATGGTTTTGGAAGTTAAGCGGGGAGCTTAACATTGGAAATGATGATTATGGTTATTGGTTTATGATGATGGGATGGGAGATTTGAACCATTTCACCTGTGTAGTAATGTAGGTGCTTAATAAGCTAAGGTGATAGGTATTTATTGCGTAGTGCTTTAACCATGAGTTCAACCTCTCCTTGTTCTAGCCATGCATGATATAATTTTCCCACACTTGCTGAGTACCATTGGTACTCAACCTTGCATATTTGTTGGTTTATATTGCTGCTCAGGTCAAGATAATGAGATGGTGTATAATGACCAAGATTTTGGACCCGAGGAAGGTTTCTAGGTTCATGAAGACCCCCGGGCAACACCTGTGATGGAGCCCTAAAGAATAATATTCCGCTGCTAGTTTATTTACTTGTGATGAAGCATTAGTGTTCATTAAGACATTTGTGATGTAAGACTTATTTATAATCGACACCTGGCTTGTAATAAATGATGCTTCACTATTTGTCATCACATGTATGAGAAAATGATCCTGGCATACATGTGATATTCACTTGGTTGTTCTTCGGAAAAACCGGGTGTGACAGAGGTGGTATCAGAGCCAAGGTTGCCCGTAGGAACGTGGACCTAGGTAGAAATGGACGTATTTAAGGGCCCTATTTTCTTAAAAACTATTTTCCAAGGTGTGGGTGAAAAAGTGTTATTAAAAGGGTCATTTTCTTCATCTTACCCCAACTTTCATTCAAAATAGGATTTTTGTTTGAGATTTTATCTAACCTAATTTTAAATTCTTCTGTTTTAGATGGTTCGCATGATTCGCACCGCTCGTAAGTCCACGGGAGGGAGAGTTCCCGTAGTTGCCCTTGCTGAAAGAGAGGAGAGTCGTCCAGTGACGTACCTTTCCTACGGATTGGCAGTAGGAGATTTGTTGCGCCGTCTTCGACGTATGCTCGAAGCCGCCGGCAATACGGGCAAGCTCATCATCCACTATAACTCCACCAGGACCATCCGTGAGAAGAGGGAAGAATGGAGTTCGGAGATGAGGATTATACACGAGAATCAGCTGCTTAAGATCCACCACTCTCCAGCTTGTCGAGCAACACAAGTTGACGCGGAGAGAGATGTCACCTGGGAGGCCATCACCTGCCAGAGCCACATCTATCGTCGCCACTTGGACAAAACTGAGTACATGTATGTCCTCCAACGTGAGAGTGGTACCACGGAGTACAAGTACCCACCGGTGCAGCAAGGGACTTCCCATGAGCACATGGACTTATGCTTGGGAGATGCTGCTATGCTCAGCACTCGACTGCAGGAGTGTCAACAAGAGCTTCAGGATGTCCGAGATACTCTGAAGGAGACGGAGGCATTGCTGCGAGCGTGCTTAAAAGCGAGAGAAAGAGGAGATGGGAATGAACTGTGTGTCACCGTAAGTGATCCATGGACCCCTGACTCCCCGGATCGCCGAGCGATCAGGCGTCGTCGCACTTCTCCACCAGCAGCCTCCCCACCCAAAGCAGAGTCAGAAGGTAGCCGAAATGAGGAGGAAGATCCCGAGGAGCCAGCTCAAGAGGATGAGTAGTGTAGAGTCTTTCCCCTAACTAGCAAGAGGTCGAG
Source organism: Neostapfia colusana (assembly GCA_030760725.1). NCBI lineage: Eukaryota > Viridiplantae > Streptophyta > Magnoliopsida > Poales > Poaceae > Neostapfia > Neostapfia colusana. The sequence goes on along the minus strand of JASWHV010000007.1, from coordinate 74,835,738 downwards.
TAGCCGAGTCGTTACGAATTTAATGGTGTGATAATGCTTGGTGTGTGACGTGAGTTGTGGAAGCCATGAGCAAGTGTCCACAGCCTCGTCTTCAGATTGTTTTGCTTTGGTGTGTGAACCCACAGGAAATAATAGTGCATTTTTTGGGTGTGAGATATAAAACCCTCGTAAGATTTTAACAAAACTTCAACACTTCAAAGTACAAACAAGTGAAAGTAGTAAGATGATACCAAATGCTTTCAAATTAACATTTGTGATTCTGCCAGATGGCCGGAAGAGGAAGAGGACGTGCTGCCAACCCCGCCAACAACAATGATGAGGCATGCAACTCTCATCTTTCTGGAGGCCAGAACCGGGGTGGTCGCCGTGAAGAAGTTGATCCTCTCCACCAAATGCTGGAGAATCAAAATCAGCTCATCCAGAACTTGACTCAAGTAGTGGCCAACTTGCATCAAGTTCCACCTCCACAAGCTGCACCACGCCAACCAAGGTTGAGTGAGTTTCTAGGAACTCAACCTCCAAAGTTTGCAAGTGCTGCTGAACCTCTGGAGGCAGATGATTGGCTGAAGACCATTGAAAGTAAGATGAGAATCATACAATGCCAAGGGTATGAGAGGGTGCTGTTTGCCTCTCATCAATTGCAGGGACCTGCTGCTGATTGGTGGACTGCCTACGTGGCCGCCCATCATGACCCTGAGAGCATCACTTGGGAAGAGTTCAAGCGTAGCTTCCGCAACCATTACATCCCAAGAGGTGAACTCAAAAACAAGAGGAAAGAGTTTTTGGGACTGCAGCAGGGAAACATGACGGTGAGGGAATACCTCACTAAATTCACTCAACTATCCCGTTATGCTCCACGAGACATAGAGACAGATGAGCAGAAACAAGATTGTTTCGTGGAAGGACTTACCGCAGAGATGCAGTGCGCAATGTCCTCCAATGAGTATGAAAGCTTTCAGAAGATGGTGGACAGAGCATTTGTGGTGGAAAGGAAGCTGAAGGCCCTGGAAAATGAGAATAAGAGGAAGGCTGGGTGGTCACATCAAGCCTCAGGGAGCAACACCCGCCCACGTATGATGCAGCAACCTACGGGGCAGACAAGCCGTGCTGCGGTACCCTATTCAGCACCAAGAGGGTACAACCCAAACTACAGGCCTCCCGCAGCACCAGCACAGCCGCAACGTCAGTTTGTACAACAGCCTCGCCCCGCATATCCACCTCGACCAGCAGTGCAAGGACCCCCAAACCAACCCCAAGACAACAAGGGCCAAGCATCTAAGATTGGGGTGCAATGTTTCAGCTGTGGTGAAGTGGGGCACTACGCCCATAAGTGTCCAAAGAAGAAGCCCACGCAACCACAGCAGCAGAACGTAATGAGAGGACGGGTGAACCACGTCACTATGGAGGAAGCACAAGAGGCACCCGACGTGGTAGTTGGTAAGTTTCCTGCCAATTTACACCTTGCAACTCTGCTGTTTGATTCTGGTGCTACCCATTCGTTCATTGCTCAAGGGTTTGTTAAGAAGCATGACCTAGCAACCACACAAATGAACCATATGCTAGCGGTAAATTCTCCAGGTGGAGAAATAAGGACAAGACAAGTGTGTCCCAAAGTGAACCTAGACATTAATGGGGTAGTATTTACCGCTAACCTCATAGTGATCGATTCACAAGGGATAGATATTATTTTGGGTATGGATTGGTTGACCAAACATAATGGAATCATCCATTGTTCGACCAGAACGGTGGAACTAACTCACCCTAGTGGCACAAGAGTAAAGTTCATAACGATACACGAGCCTAGGAGGGACATTAAATTAAATCAAGTGGAGGTGAAAGTTGAGGAAATCCGGACTATCAGGGAATATCCAGATGTTTTTCCGGAGGAGTTGCCAGGAATGCCTCCCGACCGTGACGTGGAATTCGCAATCGAGCTAGTACCGGGAACAGCCCCGATATACAAGAGACCTTATCGAATGGACTCCAAGCAGCTAGAAGAGCTCAAGGATCATTTGAGAGAATTGACGGAAAAGGGGTATGTTCGCCCTAGTTCCTCACCATAGGGAGCTCCGGTAATATTTGTGCCTAAGAAAGATGGAACTCAAAGGTTATGCGTGGATTACCGTGCCTTGAATGAGGTGACCATCAAGAACAAGTATCCATTACCCCGCATTGAAGACTTGTTTGATCAGTTGAGGGGAGCTTGCGTGTTCTCGAAAATTGATCTCAGGTCGGGATACCACCAACTCAAGATAAGGCAATCTGATATTCCCAAGACAGCTTTCGTATCTCGGTACGGACTGTATGAATACACTGTCATGCCTTTCGGGCTAACCAATGCCCCGGCATATTTCATGTACCTCATGAACAAGGTATTCATGGAATATCTGGACAAATTTGTGGTGGTTTTCATAGATGATATTCTCGTCTTCTCCAAAGATGAAGAAGAACATGAGAAACATCTAAGGTTGGTGTTACAGAGGCTGAGAGAACACCAACTATATGCCAAGTTGAGCAAGTGTGAGTTTTGGCTAAAGAGAGTTCCCTTTTTGGGACATATAATCTCGGAGGGAGGAATCTCCGTAGATCCCACCAAAATCGAAGATATCCAGAAATGGAAAACCCCTGAAAATGTCGGGGAAGTTCGAAGCTTTTTGGGATTGGCTGGATACTATCGACGGTTTATTGAGGGATTCTCCAAGATCTCGAGACCTCTCACCAAACTGTTGGAAAAGGGAATCACATTCACTTGGACGCCACATTGCGATACGAGCTTTCAGGAGCTAAAGAAGAGATTGACAACAGCCCCCGTGTTGGTTATGCCAGATATGCAGAAGAATTTCACGGTGTACTGCGATGCCTCTGGAAACGGGTTGGGATGTGTTCTCATGCAAGAGGGACATGTCGTGGCATATGCATCCCGGCAGCTTCGGAAGCACGAGAAGAACTATCCTACACATGACTTAGAACTAGCTGCAGTGGTACACGCGTTGAAAATTTGGAGGCACTATTTGATGGGGAAGAGGACAGAGATATATACGGATCATAAGAGTTTGAAGTACATATTCACACAGCCAGATCTCAACCTTAGACAAAGGAGATGGTTAGAGCTAATCAATGACTTTGATGTAGGCATCAACTATCATCCCGGGAAAGCAAACGTCGTGGCCGATGCCTTGAGTCGGAAAGCGCAGGTCAATAAGTTGAGCTTGAAGGATATGCCTGCAGAATTGAAGGACGAGGTTATAAGGCTCAATCTATATCTAGTAAATAGTGGTGAAGCCATCGCCATGGAAGTGGACTCCACTCTTGAGCGAGACATACGCGAGGGACAAAAGAATGATGAGAATATACAAGAGATCAGACAGCTCATCAAGGAAAATAAAGCTCCTGGTTTTAGAGAGGATGAACAAGGGACGGTGTGGCACGGGAAAAGGATCTGTGTGCCAGAAGTAAAGGAGATTCGTAAATTAATTTTGGAGGAGGCTCACGATTCCGACTATTCCATTCATCCTGGGAGTACGAAGATGTACCAGGATCTCAAGAGCAGGTATTGGTGGTATGGCATGAAGCGAGATGTCGCGGAACATGTTGCCCTATGTGACACATGTCAGTTGGTGAAAGCAGAACATCAACGACCCGCGGGATTATTGCAACCACTCAAAGTACCTGAATGGAAGTGGGAAGAAATCAGCATGGATTTTGTCGTGGGATTGCCTAGGACCCAATCCGGGCATGATTCAATATGGGTCATTATTGATAGGCTAACCAAGGTAGCTCATTTCATCCCTGTGAAAGAAAGCTACAGCGGATCCAAATTGGCAGAATTGTACATGTCAAGGATTGTGTGTTACCATGGAGTGCCAAAGAAGATAGTGTCGGACCGAGGGACACAGTTCACCTCGAGGTTTTGGCAGAAGTTGCATGAAACCATGGGAACCCATCTGAATTTCAGCTCTGCCTATCATCCCCAAACTGACGGGCAGACGGAGAGAACCAATCAGATCCTTGAAGATATGTTAAGGGCATGTGCACTCAAAAACAATAGGAGTTGGGACAAGAACTTACCGTATGCGGAGTTTTCCTATAACAACAGTTATCAAGCTAGTATGAAGATGTCACCGTTTGAAGCTTTGTATGGAAGGAAATGCAGAACTCCCCTATTTTGGAACCAAACAGGAGAAAGTAAGGTGTTTGGTCCCGAAGTGCTACAAGAAGCCGAAGCAAAGGTGAGGGAGATTCGCAACAACTTGAGGATAGCACAGACACGCCAGAAGAGTTATGCTGATGTACGAAGAAGAGAGCTCGTTTTCAACGTGGGAGACTATGTTTATCTCAAGGTGTCCCCTATCAGAGGACTTCGTCGGTTCAAAGTAAAAGGGAAGTTGTCACCTCGATACATCGGACCCTTTCAGGTTTTGGAAAGAAAAGGCGAAGTGGCGTACCAACTAGAGTTGCCGGTTCATCTGTCGGACGTGCACGATGTGTTCCATGTGTCGCAACTCAAGAAATGTCTGAGGACGCCTGAGGAGGTGTTACCCATGAACGAAGTGGATGTAGCTGAGGATTTGTCTTATGCCGAGCAACCATACAAGATTTTGGAGACAATGGAACGCCTCACCAGAAATAAGAGAATCAGGATGTGCAAGGTGCAGTGGAAGCATCACTCAGAAGAGGAAGCCACCTGGGAACGGGAAGATGAGCTTAAGGCACAATTTCCGGAATTATTTTCTTAGAAACACCAATCTCGAGGACGAGATTTCTTTTAAGGGGGGTAGAGCTGTAACACCCCAAATTTTTAGTCAAGATTCAAATCTTTGGATTTAGAACCATAAAACATGTTCAGAGGGGAATTTAGAAATTTTTGGACGTATTGCATGTTTTGCAAAAATTCAAATTCAAACTGGAATTCAAATTATACTCAAAACAGAAAAGAAATGAAAAAGAAAAAGGAAAACCGGAAAAAAACTGGCCAGTGGGCCGAAACCCCAGCCGGCCCAGCAACCTCCCGCGCAGCCCGCCCCCGCGCGCGCCGCGCTGCCCCTCGCTGACGGGTGGGACCCGCCTGTCATCCCTAACCCCGCGACCCCGGACTCTTCTCCGCGCGCGCGCGATCGCAACCGATCGGGAAACCGCGCTCCGCAGCAGAATTCTGGACCCTGAGGACTCTAACTCGATCACAACAGAACCACCGCCCTCCCCCGGCTATAAAAACAATCGATCCGATCAGTTTTCCTCACGCGATCGCCGATTTTCGCTCCGGTGAGCACCGAGACTTCGCCGGTGAATTCTGGCCGATCTAAGCTCGGAAACTCTGATCTAACTCGTTGGTCTTGATCCACCGCCTCCGGGGAACTTTGCAGGTGCAGAAAACCCGAAGACTTACGGTGCAAATCCAGCTCCGACGAGCTTCGCCGTGGTTTTGCCTCGGACCTCGCCGCCGAGCACTTTCCAGGACCCCCGAGCTCGAGAAAACCCCCGAGGTGAGATCCCTGACCTCCCCTCTACCGATCTAGGCCATAAGATCACAGTTCTAGGCAGAATTCTCGAGGATCCTAAAGTTTCCGGCGAGATCGCCGCTTCCCGCCGCCGTGCGCCGCCGGCAGCGCCGCCCGCGCTCGATCAGAGCGACGTGGCCGCTTGTGCGCCGTTTATTTTAAATCGCACGGTAGACTTTAAAACCCCGCGTACCGGTTCGATGTTATAATCTCAGCCGTCGGTTTAAAATCAGACGGTCCACGTCAGCCCCGCGTTATAAAGACTGGAATTCTTACGTGCTACCCCCTGGGGTTCTCTGGAATTGAGAGCTAGCCCCGGAAACTTCAGATCTAGCCCCTGGAACTCCAGAAAATCATGTAAATTCATTTAAAAATCAGTTTTAGCCCCTGGACTTAATAGAAATTAAGAAAAACACCTCTGAAAAGTGTAGCTAGACCCCTGGAAATTAGGAAAATGATATTATAGACCCTGTAATGGGATGAATTCATTATTCTAGCTCTGTTTAGTATTTAATTTAGAAAATTGAATATGTAACTAGTGTTTAAATATTAAAAAGGGGGACAAACATAATTGTCAAACTTATTAAAAACTTTCTCAGTACTTAAAAAACTTTGGAGTGAGATAAAAATATATTTTTGGGCTGAAATAAATCTGTTTCATCTATTATTCACATTTAATAGTGTAGGGACACATTTTTAAGTAAAGAATAGTTAAAGAAAAGTAGGGAAAATAATTATGAAATAGTATACATCAGAAGCCAAGGTCAAAATATGATCTTAAATTATTTAGGACCAGAACCTAATCTGTTTAGGTAGTGTGTATTACTAATTTAATAATAAAATACACAATTATGCATAAGAATATAAATCTGAAAATATAGAAACTAGTAAATGATAAATGGAGTTTCTAAAGTATAAAGAATTCAGTTTAGGGTTGATAGAAATTATGAAGGCACATATGGAGAAGAAAAATACTTTTCATACATACTTGGTAGTTTAATATATAAGGAATTTATTTAAAACTGAAACACACATATATATATGTATATATATATATATAGTATGTGAGTATAAATATGAACACCAAAGTAGGAATCCTACACATGTAAATGAAAGTGTATGCAAGCCCCAAATCAACACACATAGAGTATCCACAACACATAAAATGGTAAAGAAACTTTCATAAATGTGAATGTGTGGTTTGTATGAAGTGGAAGTGTGAACTATGTCTTATGATTGTTGTTTTTCTTTTGCTATGTGTGATGGTATGAAGTAGAACCTGCTCAAGAGCAAGTTATTCAATTCCAAGACCAAGACTACCCATTTCAAGAGCAGCAAGAAGGAGGCAAGTGTCCTTGACCACTTTGATCCTATGCTAGGATGTGTAGATAGAATTATTTGCATTGTCAAGTTAAATATGAAACCCATGCTAGGAAGTTTCCTAGAATTGCATTACCTTGTTTCCTTGAAGCTTGGGTTGGGATTTATTTTGTCATGTCATTTATTTACATGCATATGCTTAGCCATGCTTAGAATGGGATATTTGGGACATGAGATCATCAGTTTATATTACCATACTCTTGAATGAGACATTGTGAGTTATGTAGAGGTAGGGATCAAGGCAAGTTGGATGTTTTGGTTGTGTGCTGGGTGCACGAGACTTGGGTTTGTGTTTAGTACTTGCCTGGATCCTAAGGACCGGTTCATGGAGCATGTAACCCGGCTTTACAGTGCCAACCACATGCTGAGATGGGGCAGCTTAGCCAATTAATTAGGTGTATCCCCGGCGTAGTATGGGTGTGTTGGATGGTGCGGGGACTTAGGTGTCAGCTGGACTACCATATGAACCGCAAGGCTCAAGAGGGGGCCACTGCAGCGGGGTTGGAGCCTCTTGTATGCTGTTAGGGGTGAAACCTCAGTGGGCCCACGCTCGTCGGGAATCCCTTTGTAAAGGCTTCGTAGTGATCTCTTGGCCACACACCTGGGAAGTGTGAATGTGGTTCGTAGCCACTGGCATAATGGAGGTTCTTTTAGTCCACCCGGCAACGGGGGATGAAATCACTACTTGTGGGTACAGTGGTACAAACTCTGCAGAGTTAAAAACTGTCTTGACAGCCGTGCTCACGGTTAAGAGCGGCCTGGACTTATTCATGATTAGAGAATTGATGGTTTTGGAAGTTAAGCGGGGAGCTTAACATTGGAAATGATGATTATGGTTATTGGTTTATGATGATGGGATGGGAGATTTGAACCATTTCACCTGTGTAGTAATGTAGGTGCTTAATAAGCTAAGGTGATAGGTATTTATTGCGTAGTGCTTTAACCATGAGTTCAACCTCTCCTTGTTCTAGCCATGCATGATATAATTTTCCCACACTTGCTGAGTACCATTGGTACTCAACCTTGCATATTTGTTGGTTTATATTGCTGCTCAGGTCAAGATAATGAGATGGTGTATAATGACCAAGATTTTGGACCCGAGGAAGGTTTCTAGGTTCATGAAGACCCCCGGGCAACACCTGTGATGGAGCCCTAAAGAATAATATTCCGCTGCTAGTTTATTTACTTGTGATGAAGCATTAGTGTTCATTAAGACATTTGTGATGTAAGACTTATTTATAATCGACACCTGGCTTGTAATAAATGATGCTTCACTATTTGTCATCACATGTATGAGAAAATGATCCTGGCATACATGTGATATTCACTTGGTTGTTCTTCGGAAAAACCGGGTGTGACATTGTCGTAGTTGGCTAGGCTAATGTTGTAAATAGCCCGGTAGAAGTCGAGTAGTTAAAAGGTACCCGCGAGAAAGGTCGAGTAGCGGAGTCTACTCGTGAGAAGAAGTTATTGAGAAGAGCACCCCCAAAGATAGTGAGATGGGGACGGGGAGTTCCTGTAGGATGGAATGCTCAATGTTGTCTCGACCCAATGGGTGTAACAATTCTTGGGACCACATGGGGCCTGGGCTGGTTATGGTAAGGCCAATGTGGAGGTTAGGTATAAGCCCCGTACGTGTCGGTTAAGGACTGCACCGTATGCGGCCCTGCTGGACAAGTTTGATCTGTACTGGATATATAGTCAGGTATGGACCCATGAAACCGATGTAACTCGATGGACCGTGGTGTAGAAACTCATCCTTCGTCTGGGAATGGCGTTGAGAAGGCAAGAGGTGTAAATCCTTTAGCGGGCAACTTCGACGCGTCGGTGTAGAGGACCATCCTGCTCGGGGCTAAGCGATTCTCTATGTCGGGGTGTCGGGTGAAAGGTTGCTGCATACAAAGTAAGAAAGAGCTCTTCTGTGAGTCTTTCGAGGAGGGTGTATGTGTCGTGTATTCCGGGTTGTTATTGATTCGAATCACCATCGCTCATGGTTAAGTATTGAGCATACTTGCCCACTGCACTGTGACGTAGTAATAAGAGGAACTAAGTCTCTTAAGATATTTTTTTCTTGGCTTATAATTGTATTGAAACCTTGACTGAAGTAAAAATAGTGCAAACTAAATTTATATTCCACTTTAGGCTAGCAACATCGGGATAAGCATTTCTTGTTTGATTGTGGACTTCCGATGTTGTGAGGCATGAGGACCACTAAAATGACTGCTATAAGAATCTGAACATAAGGATCAAGTTTAGCCAAGCTTTATTTTGCAAAATTCATATTCCCATCTTCTTACAACTTCTGCATATAGAGTTACATATTTAGGATTGATGGTTAAGACTTGCTGAGCCTTAATGCTCACGGTTGCTTCTTAGTTGTTTTTGCAGTTAGCAGGATGCCTGATATGAAGATGGTTGTTCGGTGAGACGTCGAAAACCTTACTGTTCATTCAACTCACCGGAGACCTAACTTTGGTGAAGCTAGTAGGAAGCGTCCACTGACTGGACAACTTCTCTTCAGCGTAGTTAGGGCCGAGAGTGAGTACATGTCCAGCTTTATTTTCTGCTGTGTATGTACAACTTGTGTACATTATGTTGTAAAAAAGAGTTTATCTTGAGAAATAAAGCATTCCGTATGTTTTACTGTCTTTTCGTGTATGCTGTTGATTGCCGCATCGCACGGCACCACCCAATGCGATTCCTAGAGTGTGATCCCAGAGGGGTCCCCCACAATATCAGTTCTGGATCGAAAGTTATGATATTTCAATGTTGACATAAATCTGGAGTAACTTTGACAGCACCTCCTTTGCAAGTGGCTGTTTTGTTCACAAAATTCCAACTATTTCTGTCACAGTTATGAGAAAACATTGAACTACAAAGTTGTAGCACATATCATAATGTTTCCAACGGTGTCTTACATGACCCTTAGAGATTTTTCTACAAGAAATTATGGTCGAAATACAGAAATTCCAGAGAGTATTTTCTTGTCTGCCCTGTTTTTGGACAGTTCACACTCATCTGAGATTTTCATCCATTTGGAGGGTGATTCTGTTCTGGACTTCTACAGAAAAGTTGTAGAAGACTTCAAAAAATTGCCAGAAATGTATCACACACATCCATTGGTTCAACCAATCAAAAGTTACATCATGTTCAATTTCAGCAAAAATTCTACCGAAAACAGGGGAGGTTGTTTCTATGTCTTTTAGAAGGAACCTATACTCCCAATTGACTCTTAGTTCAATATAGGAGTTTAATAAACATTAAATGAATCCTAGGCTCCAAATTTACTCTTTTCTTTGAAAACTACTATTTTATGCAACTAAGAACATATCTAGGTACTACGTTTCCTCACAAATTCAAAATCATAACCAGCATTAAACCGACATATACGTCTCAAGTGATGGCACTAGAAACGTTCACTCACAAACGTTTTCTAAATGCAATGCTCTATCATGGTCAAAGTAACTGCATAAAACCACTCAATAGTGAAGCACACAAAGGTTTAACATTTCAGGCATGTCCATATCATACTAAAAACATACGCCCCGTATCATTGCCATACAGGTCGTCCTTGAGTCAAGCGAGCCTCAAGGTACATGATCAGGTTGTTCACCACTCGACAAGGGCTCCACACCTTTGCAATTAAGCAGAACGGTGGAACAGCACTTTCATATGCCTCATAGGATATGAAGAGTCCTAGAGAACATATTTCGTGTTACAAACCAAACGATGGGGTCTCCTCCTCTTGCCCCTGGGTTTGCGCACTGCAGGCTAGTGCATTTCATATGCCTCTAAGACATGAAGAGTCTTAAAAAACATATTCACTTCCTCTCCATTTCTGAACAGGACATCCCACACTACATTCCTCGTATGGGGGAGCTAACCGAAATTGATCCGCTCTCAGTGGCGTTCCTTACCATCCTTATCTCCACGTAGATGCATCGTTACAGAATGGAAATACGGAATAATAACACAAGTCAACTTGCCACCTTAAGTAACTATGCTATTATAGTCCTTATACGGGCTAACTATCTGTTTCTAACTCGTATACCTCTAAGTTTCCGAAAATAGACTTTCCATGCATGCTATTCCCAATGCGGCTCTGATACCACACCTGTGGGGAACCCCTCCGGGTCCACACTCTAGGAATCACATCGGGTGGCGCCGTGCAATGCGGCACCCAACAGCATACACGAAAAGAAACCATAAACATACAATGTCTTTTATTTCTCAACATAATATCATTTAAAACATAATGTATCTCGAAAGTACACGCAGCGGAATATACATAAACACGCACTCTAGATTCTAGCTATGCAAAAGAGAAGACGTCCAGCCCGCGGACACTTCTTACTAGCTTAAAGAAGAGTGTAGGCAGCGGCAAGGTTTCTGGTGAGTTATACGACCCGGGGCTCCAATATCTCACCGAACTACCATCTCCATAGCAACACTAATACAACCTGCAAAACACTAATACTGCAACCATGAGCTCGAAAGCTCAGCAAGTCTTAACCATCTACCGTAAATAAGAACCCTATATGTAGGAATTTATAAAGTAGGACAACAGCTATTGCATTTGGGACTCCCCAAAAGTACATCCTTATTAGCAGTTTTACAGCAGCAATTTCATATGCCCTAAGCCTCCCAACATCAGAAATCCACAATTGAACAAGAAATGCTTCATTCCGGTGTTGTTTTGCCCAAAGTGGAATATAAATTTAGTGAGCTCTACATCTATAGCGTACATGGTTGCAATACAATGAACTTATAATTTCAGAACAGCAATGACTCATCCCAATTCATCTGGAAACACTTACTACGTCACAACTTAGTGAATAAGTGGTACTCCATAACCGCGAGGGACAGTGATTCCAATAAGGACACACCCAGAACATATGACACATAAGCCTGATCGGAAGCATCGTACCGACTACTTCACACACGTCTGCAAGGACCCGACGGTCCCAACAATCCAGGATCTCACTGAGGGGTGCTGTGATGGAAAGCACCGGATAGCACAGATAAAAGACAATAAGCGGAAGCTAAATTTTATTACATAACTGTTTAGAAACATAATTTACATCAAGTATCATTTATAGTATACACTCAAGGGCGTAAACTAAGCAAAAGGACTCACATTCAGCCTTTGAACATGATCCCACTAGCTACACACACACACCACACTAACACGGTGGCGTGCACGGCTCCCACTCAACGGTGGTTCCCTCTTGGGGGTCCGTCTCCTCCTCGGGAGCCTCCTCCTCATAGAACCCTGCAAACGCTTCAAACACAAGCAGTGAGCATGTTGCATAAGACATGCCTATTTAGTTGACTTTTACTTTCAAGTTTTAGCTTCAAGTTAGTGGAGAACCTTGTGCTAAGACACATAAGAAATCTGCAATCAAGCAAGAAACGCATTTCTCTTATGTGCTTTGTCTAAGGTTGAAAAGAACTTTGATTTGCACTAAACTAAAGTATTTCATTAACAATCAATGTAAAGCTTTCAACCAGCAACTTTTATCATGACAACTAGTATGTTCTTCCTAGGTCATGGTATGGTGAAAAAGTGGTACTCACTGACCACGTGGGACGTCGATTATAATCGATTTACACCTGCAGGGTTACCCGAATAACCCGTCACATACGCCCGTACTCGATGTTTCCTTCAGCAACCATCACGGATGTCGTATGCAACCACCTTTCATCCGTTAACCAAGTGTTGAACCGGTCCTATCATCCATATCAGGAGGTCTCTATGCGGAGCATACTCGATGCCCGCTAGCCGATTTACACCTCGCTGCTCTCAACCTACCCTCTGGATGACAAGCAATGCCCCAACAGATCGCTACCCGAATTACATCGGTTTCCAGGTTCCCATATATCCGGTAGGTCTTCGGTACTGTTCTAGCTTGTTCAACAGGCCCGCACATGGCTCGGTCCTCAATCGACACAAGCAGAGCTATGGCACCCAGGCCCTAAAGTCCTGCTGCCCTTACACTGCGCTCGGTCTCATTTTATTGCCAGGTGATTCATTGTCTATCTTTCTAACCGAGTGGTGTGCCTCTAGCCTATTCTCGCGAGTAGTCCCGACTACTCGACTTCTACCGAATCCTATACTATTTTATCATTGTAGTAGCTACTCGAGGTTTAAATCCTAAGACCAAAACCCCTGGTTCTCGTGGCTATGCAATTGGTTTTCCAATCGATACTCTAATGCACATTTGTAGGAGATACATAAAGTAAGTGATCAAAACATAAGACTTTAAAACAGGTTAATGCAAAACGGAGCTTGCCTTGCTGCTGGTCGTTAACTAATTGTTCTTCCGGAGTAAGAAAGTCCAGAACCTCTGGCACTTCTTTGATTTTAGTGACTACATGAAATGAAAATACAATGCGTGTCAAATTTGAATGCAATTGAGTTAGTTTGATAATGTACAGACTATAAGTAAAGCTATACAGTCCTTTTGCCTCTGAGATTTTTACTGAGGTTTGGTGACAACCTAAACAGAAACTTGGCCAAATATCATTTGAAGCAAAGCTCATTTGAGCTGCACAAATAAATGTGTATCTGGCCATATTTAGAGCTCTTATGGCTTTCTAGGGATTTTCATGGAGCAAGACATGGCTTTTTAGAAACTACAGTTGCAGAGGTTTCTAATGGAATTGGTTTCATTTATTTTGGAGAATCCTAGCAAAAGATATGAGCTAAAGAAGTTTAGAGAAATTCTGAAAAATGTTTCTGGACATTTTTCTTTTTCTCTGGACCAGTTTACTTAATCACAACATTAGGTGGACTAAATTAGCTCGGATGGATCTGAAATTTTTATGGTAACTCAAGTATATTACAAGGAACATCCTGGAACAATTTAAGAATTTTCCATCAAAAGAATCTCCGGTTAAAATTCTCCACACTTTAATTTTGGGGAATTAATTCTGTAGAATTAAGGGCTTTCATGGAGTGAATCTTGTTTTTTTCTGAAAAGTACTCAGATATCTCAATCCAACAAAATTTTGTTCACCCAATTTGGACACTCCTAGCAAAAGTTATGTGTGTTTGATGTTTGGGGGAAATTTGGAAAATCGAAAAATCCTGAGAAATGTTTAAATCCTGATGCTGGGCCCATAGGCGACGTGTCACTCCCTGGAGCATCAACACACAGGGCCACAGGGTTAACCGTGCGTGGTCACAACTTGATCCCGAGCCACAGAAAATCTGGCGCCTGGAAAACAGTGGCTGACACGCGGGGCCCGTGGGTTGTCTTCAACCTCGCGCTCCCGCACCGGACCGCTGCCCCCCCTCGCCGGAGGGCTCGCCGGCAGGGTGTTGCCGGCCACTAAACCCCATGATTCTCGCCGCCTCTTCCTAATCCCACACGGGGAGCACGCTGCTGCCCTGAGCTCGACCCGAGAACGACCGGAACATGGCCGACGATGTGCGGCGGCTTCGGAAGAACTTCGGACGCGTCGGCCGGACTCCCTAGCACCCCAAAAGCTCGAGCAAAGGGTCATACAGCATCAATGCACCCTAGTGGAGATCTTCATGGCCAAAAATAGGTTCGGAAAAGGCTCTATATACTATGTCACCGTGCGACCTAGGTCAAAATCAGAGAAAAATAGGTTCTCCGAGGTTTCTGATCCTATGAACTCGCATGGACATCTAAAAGTGGTTTGCTAAGTTTGGTGATGAGTGGTGCGGCGTGTAGCAAGAATTTTGGAAAGTTGGCCGCCGGTTCATCTTGCAAACCGGCACAAAAACTCAAAATTCCGGCAAGTGCAGCCCATGGCATGCGGCTGGAGTTTGCGGTTAAGGAGTAGGAGACCTTAGCGAACCTTTTTGATGTTCACAGCTCCGGAGAAGAGAGACTGTGGTGGCCGGACGACGTGTTCTCGTGGCGGTGTCTCAGGTTGAACTGATAAGAAAGAAGAGGCTCGGTGCTGGCCCGAGGAAGGTGATCACGAGCTGCCTAGGGATCGAGCATGTCGAGTGAAGCCCCGCGGCTCCGTTTCTGGCCTCAGCTCAAGGTGAAAGCCTCGGACTCAGTCGGTCGATGGTGGAGAAGAAAGCTTGGCCGAGCGGCGTTGTTCTGTCGTGCGAGGGTGAAGCAACAGGGGCTGTGAGCAGTGAAATGGTACGGATTTGGAGTCGAGCGCAAGGATAAAGAGCTGGCGGCGTCGCTCGGTTGTAAAAGTCGTCGAGCAGGAGGTGGCACCGGATCCTCTGCTCGGTGGGACGAGCTGCTTTGGCCCGGAGAGCAGAGCAACCAGCGTGTTGGTTGGTTCACTTCGGCTGTAACTGAAAGTAGGTCCCACTTCCAAAGTTTTGTCCTAAAAATTCAATTTCTCACTGTTTGAACTTTTGGAGACCCTACTGTCCTTTGATCCTTGATCAAACTACCAAATTTGGATTTGGTTTGAATGAATCCAATTGTAGAATTGGTTTGGATGAATTTGCAGCAAATGTGCAGTTTGGAATTCAAATTTAGTTTGAATTTGATCCAAAAGCTTATGTCAAGATCAACACAAAATGGAGTGAAAATTGGTCCGTGAGCTCATAAAAATGTGCTGAGTTTGAATATGGATCGCAATTTTGAGTTCATGGGATGAAAGGAGTTTGAATTTGAATTTACGTTCAAACTAGCCTTTTAATGATTGTACCCAAAAGTACCTCAAATAGGTTTGGATTTGGGTGAAATTTGGCATGAGCATTCCTAATCAAGTTTAGGAGTTAATCATATGGTCATCCCCTATATGATGCATGTGCGAAATACTACTTTTGCATTTTGTGAGTTCATCTCCTAATAAATCTATTATGGTGGTTACTTGCTGTTCAAATGCGTTCATAAGTTTACCATTGAGCTGAGGTGTGGGAGTGATGAACACTTTTAGCAAGTGAAAAAATTGGTCCCTTACATCCCCCCTTAAAAGAATCTCGTCCCAAGATTATAAGAAAAAAATAAGAGAGGGGATGGTGGAAAATTACCGGATGTGCGACGTTAAAAACTCCGGATAATTGGCGCAAAGAAATCCTTCGCTTTTCCAGGTCGCTTCATCCTTTGAGTGATTACTCCATAAAACTTTATAGTACCACAACATACGGTTGCGTGTGGTTCGGGCCTTCTGGTCGATGATCTGAACCAGCTCCTCCCGATACGTGAGATTCAGTTTCAGTTCCTCGATATCTCCCTGCTGAACAGTGGTTGAAAACTTGAGGCACTTCCTCAGCTGAGAAATGTGGAAGATGTCGTGCACACCGGAGAGTGTCGCTGGTAATTCCAGCCGGTATGCAAAGGATCCACATCTTTCAAGAACCTGTAATGGACCGATGAATGGGGTGCCAACTCTCATTTGACCCCGAATCTGTTCACGCCCTTCATCGGAGACACACATAGATACACGTGATCCCCGACTTCAAATTGTAGAGTACGCCTTCTCCGGTCCGCATATTGCTTTTGTCGGGATTGGGCGGCTTTCAAGTTCAACTGAATAATCCGAACTTTTTCTTCCACGCTGTTGACAAGATCAATCCCAAAGGTAACCCTTTTCCGGACTCACACCAATTCAGTGGTGTGCGGCATTTTCTCTCGTATGATGCTGACCTGGTACCTATTATTGTACGAGAACTCGGCTAACTGTAAGTGATCATCCTAATTCTTACAGTGGTTGATAGCACAAGCCTGTAACATGTCTTCCATGATGTAACACCCTCATTTCCATCATCATGCATTGCATCCATTCTCATGTAGATATCACATAAAAAGAGAAGAGAAATAAAACCCTGGTCGCACCTTAGAGATAAAGCTTCTAGAAGAATTTTAGAGATAAAGCTTCTAGAAGAATCTTGGAGATAAATATTCTAGAAGAATCTTGGAGATAAACCTTACAGATAAAGCTTCTAGAAGAATCTTAGCGATAAATCTTAGAGATAAAGCTTCTAGATGAATCTTAGAGATAAATCTTCTAGATAACCTTCGAGATAGATCTTAGAGATAAAGTTTTGGAGATAAAACACCCTTCTGCCCACACCTCTTAGGGATAGAGTCCTCCTTCTCCAAACTAAGTAGGAGATTGCAGCTCTTGGAGATAGAGTCCTTCTACTCCTCCAAACTGAGTAGGAGATCTCCCCCCTTATAAATACAGCCATCCCTGGCCGTCACCCCTGCCAAAACAAGCCTGTCACCCCCTGCTGCCAAGCCCTGGTCACCACCCCTTTACTGCTGCTTTGGCCGCCGTCGAAGCTCTGCCACGCCTTGCCATCACCGGAGAAGAAGACCCCTGCTGCCAATCCCTGGCCGCAGCCCTATTCTTTTCCAAAGTAAAACCCCAGCTGCTGCTATTGCAAGGGAAAAAGTCCAGCTGCAAGGAGGAGAGGAGGAAGAAGAGAGGTAGGTCCCTGTCACCCATCTTACCATGTCGCCGCTGTCTCTACGCACCCAGTTTCTCTACCCCCTGCGAGCAGAAATTTCTGCGTGTGGACAGATCATGTTTTGGTCAAGTTTTGATGGTGGAATTGATATACAAATTTAGTCATGATCATAACCATGTCCACACTTGATCCCAGCAGCCTTGTTCATCCTAGAACCCCGTGGAAGCCTACTAAAACTTGCAAGAAGACGTGCAAACTGAATTCTATAAACTGCACCATAGGAATTGCATTCATCCACCTCATTGCATCTTAAGTAAAGTTTGTGCATGATAATTGACTGCTGTAGTCTTTGTATGTGCGTGGTCGTGAGTAGAAGGACACGCTCAAGAGGCTATCTACGAGGAACTACAGCACCAAGACTTTGAGACGCTTGAGAAACACGAACCATGGGAACAAGGCAAGTACCCCTTGACCATATTGATCCCACATTTTTGAAACTGTTTTGCTTTGCAAAACTTGTATGCTTGTGTCAACTTGATGGGACACCCTTTTATAAGAGTTTACTAATTTTGTTAACCATCCTTGTCGCGGAGAAAGTTGATGAGTCGGGTATGGTTGTTTTGAAATAAAACATTGTTAGCTACTGCACTCCAAGATTAAACATGATGAGAACTTGATGATGTTAATGAGCATGGAATCGGGGAAATCTAGGCAAGCTTGGTTCGTGGATGTTGCTGAATGAGATGGTGGTTCACTTGCGTAGATCTAAGGACCAGTTCATACGAGCACATGCAAGGAAAACAGTGCCACCACGAGGCCAAATATGGGTGCGGCTTAGCTGACTAATTAGGTGTGTTGCTAGCTTGTTATGGACCATTGGATGGCGCGGGGAATGGAAGTCGAGGAGGACTGCCCTGGAAACTGCATGGCACATGAGGGGCCCGTGGGTGGGAGAATGGAGATTCGAGCATGCCGGCGAAACATCAGTGGGTCCGTACATTCTAGTAGCCCCTTTGTAAAGGCTATTTTGTGATCTCTTGGCCATACACCGACGGTAGTGTAGTGGCATCATGGAGGTTTTCTCTAGTCGCCGACGGGTGACGAAATCACGAACTTGTGGGTAAAGTGGTGCCACCTGTGCAGAGTGTAAAACTATCATGATAGCTGTGCTTCCGGTTACAAGCACCTGGCCAACTTCCATGATTAGAGGCAAAACTTGGGATGGTTATTCGGGTATGGTCGTTGGGATTGGTTTTGGGACTGTTTTGGGTCATGACAATGAATTTGATTTCGGTTCTATGAAAATGAGATGGTTATGAATATTTATGAGTATGAGATGAAACTGAGAAAGAGTATTGGCTGGTTGAGGCTTTATAAATGGTGAATTATGATGAAGGAATGTTGATGAATTACTTGGTTATGTTGGGATTTAACTCACCTAGAGATAGTTGCTGTTTTTACCATGTTTGTGAAATTAAATTTGCTTGCTGCAATGAACCTCTTTATTCCCTACCTTGTTGTAAGCTACATGTTATATTTTTCCCGCACTTGCTGAGTACGAGATGTACTCACCCTTGCATTCCCATATATACATCAGCTACAGGAGAAGAATACTTGAAGGAACATGTGGAGTACTTGGCATGCGCTTTACCGTCAACATGCCTGTGGAGTCGGAGTGGAGCCCCATCATCTTTAGTGATTTTCCACTGTCGTTTTGAGTCTTCCGCTGCTGAATAAGTTAGACATTCATGATTGAGTCATCGAGTTATTGTAATAAGGTACTTAAACACTATTCGTGCGTGGTTATATTCTGAATTCAGTTTGTGATAAAGCTTTGTATGTGCGATGAACATCCTGGGCACACATATGCATTCACTTGGTTCAACTTCTGGAAACGGGTGTCACAGATTGGCATCAGAGCCACGTTGACCATAGGATGCAAGCCTAGGTAGAATGGATACTCTAAAACACATCAGAACACCCCTCTAAAATGCTATTTTTAAAAATTGCTTGCTGCTGCACTTTACCTGTCAATTCAGCCACCACAAAGTGCTATTTTAAGCCTCTCTTTCTTACATTCTTTTGGACAGCCATACCTCCTGTTTTTCTTGCTTCATAGCTTCTAAAATTTTTGAGTTATTCCCTTCTTCTTTAAAGATTCTCATGTCTTATTTATAGATGCCGGTCACTAGGAGGACAACACGCATGAGAACTCGTCCACAACCCCTTGATAGTGCACTTAACCCCATTAAGGTATCCGATCGACCGTATTGGGATGAGGTGAAGATGGAACCTCATGAGGAAGATGAAGTCAGTAGCTCACTGCATTAGGAAGAGGATCTAGAAGAGGTGGAACCAATCGAAGATGACATTGATGACGATCCACAAGAAGAACAGCATTGGTATGCACCCCAGGAGGAATTTCATGCGGGTTTAAACCCAGCGGAGCCTCATGAAGCCATGTCGGAAGGAGGTGAATCCGAAAAGGAGCAACCCCCTGCTGTGGCCGAGAATGAAGGTGATGAACGGGCCATCTATTCGGTTCAAGAGTTCCGGTCCGACGGGATGGAGGGAGGACACATATCCAGGGAGCTTAGAGAGTTCCTTGATTGCTGCAGAAGCTATTAATGATGCTGCATGGGATGCACTCACCAAACTGTGCTATGCTTTTCGTCAGCAGCTTGAGAATATTACCTTTGAGCTGCACCCGTATCAAAAGAGTGGTACAAGGGAGATCATTGGACCCCATGAAGGAGCTCTTTCCAACCCACAAGCTGCTCACATGTCTTAGAGGTTGCTCGTGAAGTTTGGAAACCGCTATGCAAGCGCACAAGAAGAGATCTGTTACCTCCGCAGGAAGCTGTACTTGCTGGAAAAACAAGGGGAGACTCGTGCCAACACGGGAACAAATGGAGCACCAGCATCATCTATCCCTACATGGACTGCAGACTCACCTTGGCGTGCACCCATGTATGGACCACCCCCGTCACACGGCGAGAACAGCACCGGTTCTCATGATTAAGTTTAGGTTCCCCATTGAATAAAGTTGTAATAAGAACGCTTAGATCGTAGTAGCTTGAATAAGAGTGGTGTGCTGAATTTTGATGATGATTGCTTGTGTTCGTGTGCTTGGTGTTAGTTGTGGGACGCTTCGGCGAATGTCCACATCCACCCATAGAAGAGAGATGTGAGATGCTTCGGCACTTGTTCACATCCTCATATAGGCTGAAATTGATAAAAGAAGTTGCTTAGTTCATACACCTTGATGCATATAGTTGGGTGGATCAATCTGAATTTCTATTTTCTACTCTACTCTCTCACAGATGGCGAGGGAGAATTCCAACCGCTACCGAAGGAACGCTCGTGGAAACAACGAACCACATGAGGATGGCAATGTGGAAGTTCCTGAATATGCCAACCTTGGGGCTGATGCAAGAAACCTTGAACATTTGATCGCCATGCAGAACTAGCTCATGCAAACTCTGATATAAACGTTGTGACAGCTGCAGGCCAACAACAACAACCCAAGCCCCGTTCCTGCACTGCCACCGCCACCACCACCGGCTCACAACCGATTGGGAGAGTTCATGAGGACCTGGCCGCCTACTTCTGCGCAAGCCAATGATCATATGGAGGCTGATGATTGGCTGAAGTATATAGAAAAGAAGCTTGCTATTGTTCAGTGCAATGATCGGGAGAAAGTTCTTTTCACATCATACCAACTTATGGGAGCAGCCGCTGATTGGTGGGATGCTCTTTGCAATGCTCATGTCAATCAGGATGCAATCACTTGGGCTGAATTCAAGGAGAGTTTCCGCTCTCACTATGTCCCTGAAGGAGTCATAATGCTTAAAAGGCAGGAGTTTGAAGGTCATCGGCAAGGAAGGAAGAGCGTGAATGAGTACCTCAACAAGCTCACGCAGCTGTCAAAGTATGCTCCAGAAGATGTCAACTCGGATCACAGAAAGCAGTACTTGTTCATGAGAGGATTGAACAATGAAATTCATGTTCAGCTGCTCAACAATGATTATGCAAACTTTCAAAAGCTCATTGACAAAGCTATAGTTGTGTGGAGCAATATCCGCGAGATTGAACAGAAGGGAAAGAGAAAAGTACCTATCAAGGATAGCCACAAGGAAGTAATATACGTCCCCGCTTCATGACACCAGCTGCACCACACTATGGCTCCTCCGCTTCTACTTTCCGCCCTGCAAATCCACCTCACTGTAATAAGCCACCGCAGCAACGTCCTGTTATGCAAGCACATCTGTAGGATCGAACATCACGTGAAAAGCTACTAGAGGGGCGGTGAATGGTAGATTTAAACTTTTTAGCGGAAGCAACAAAAATCCCCTCGGCAGAAAATCGATCTGTTAAAGAAACCATGTATGCGACTGATCTAAATATGTTCAACCGTGAAAAAAAATCCAGGGTCAATCTGTTGTACTCGAGTAAAAACCAGATCTGCAAAACTGCAAATAAACTCGTGTAGATTAAAGGGCATAAAAAAAGGGCATACCCAGTGCTGAAAGCTCCCACACTTTGTGGGGTCTGGGGAAGGGGATTTCTAGGCAGCCTTCCCCTTGCTTATTTTGCAAGGAGGCTGATTCGAACCCAGGACCTCCAGGACACAAGTGGAGAGACTCTACCACTGCGCCAGGCCTGCAAATAAACTCATGTAGATTATAAAATAAAAATACAGTGACCGTGAATTTTTCATAGATGATAGATAATCAAGTTGCAAAGACAAATAAAAAAGAATCACGTCAATTGCATCTGTAAAACTCGAGTTATGATCAAAACACCGAAGCATTGTCGTGCTGTCCAGAAACTCGACGAGAAAGACTTGACAAAAACAAGTCGGACGAACAAGGCACAAAAGCTCCTCCAAATTACAAATTTTATTGATCAAAACATAAGAGGAACAGCCCAAGGTCGTTTTACCATGATCTCTGTCCTCACTTGCTTATATAACCAGCCCGGATGCCAACCCAATTCAAACTAGAACTATAATCCTACTCAGTTTCTAAATTGAAACTTTCCATAACTGCTCAAGACTCTTCTATACGCAGATAGAAGCAATCTTAAGACTTCCAAACACCTTAAGAACGTATCCCACATTCCTAAAATAACTCAACTTCATGTCCCACACGAAATCCTATCATAACCAACTCAAATCTTTCCATATTTGAGTCATAACTAACTCAGCCGCAGCGTGAGTCCATAATCCAGCCGGTTCGACCTTTCCTACCAATTCATTATGTCCACATCTCTTCATCACGCCTTGGAACCATGTTGCCACGACCATGCACTCCTTGCACACGTGCAAACACCTTCCAATGATGTCCATGGTACCTTCATATGCATTGTTCTTGATCCAAACGTGCTGCATGACCTCCCGATCAACTCAACCACAATTCCTCCCGAACTTAGTTGTTGAACCTCATCTTCTCCCTAAGACTAGTTCAATGGATCCCGTCACCAGCTATATCTTGAAATCAAGCAACACCTGCACATGAATAAACAACCAATACTTTCGAGCACAAGTCCGTGACTTGACTCACGTTAGTTCCAAAAACCACAACACCTTACGTGAACACCTCACATAAGCATGTTGCAAACCATAGCAAAATGTTAACCACTGTAAACAGCCATAACACTTGAAAAACTTAGTAAAAGAATACTAAGCAAACTTTCCATAGATGTAAAGCAAGTTCGAAACATTTGCATGGCAAAAATAGAACTGTTGCGATTAAGCTCCGGACCTTGCCAAAGCTAACCGTACCTTAAGCCGGTGCTTACCAAAGCTAGTAGAACCTAGCACCGGAACTTACCAAAGCTAGTCGTACCTACCGCCGGAGCTAACCAAACACATGTCGCACCTAGCCATAGCAAGTCAGACCTTACGTCGGATCTTGTCGGAGCTCGGACCTAGAGTCGGACCTTGACAAAAAGAGTGTTTTTGCAGAATTCCAAACTTTTATCGTCATAGCCAATGTATTCAGCACACATAGGTCTCACAATCTCCCCCTTGATGAATGCATTGGCAACACCACTTCAAATCCAAGCATTGGCTTATTCCCATGAAAAGTTTTGAAAACAATCAAATGAGAAAGAAATTTCAAAATGAAAATTTCTCCACCTATATATATTTCTCCCCCTTTGTAAATTAGAAATAAAATGAGAAGAAAAACAAAAATTCTCCCCCTGAGAAGAATCGTGCCAAAACACTTGTGAATCGTGCAATGTGTGATCAATTTTCCCCCTTAGACAATGTATTCAGCAAGGTTCAAAAGAGAAATTTTAATTGTTGTGAGCATATTTATAACATATACATATAAAACAAAGCTCATCCAAGCCGTACTACCAAGTAACTTACACTATCACATCAATGAGATACATAAAGTAGTGTAAGCCATGCTAGAGATCAAGTGTAATTTTGAATTTAAGCAAGTCATGATCTCACAAACATAACTATGTCAAGACCTGAAAGAATGACACTTGTTGCTGCATTTTAATTATTTTTCAAAGCACAAATTCAGATCATATGACATTTGCAAGAGATTATATGCCGCATCAGCCTTATTCTAACCAACCAAGCCAAGCCTATGTCATTTGACAATCAGAAGCTTTAAGGACAGGGTTTTAGTCATACACAACTTCTTCCAAGTTCATATCTAAGTGCAATGATAAGCCATCTCAAAAGAAAAAGTGCGATGCATGCATATTCTCTTGATCTTTTTCTCAATTTTTCATTTGAACATAAAAGCTGAACATGTGAATAGTTGATTGATTATTTTTTCATCATTAAAAGCACTTGTGAGCATGCAACAAGTTTAAAACAGCAAGAAAGTTCGATCACGACCAAATTTGGTGTAAATAATTATTCCAATTACTAGTCATGGTAAAAACTACAAAATGTATAACATGAGTAATGTAGTAAGAACTTTCAGCATATAAAAGGAATCACAAAGTCATATATGTCAGAAATACTATGCTCATATTATTTTAAATTCAGATTCACACATAGACTTCCCATGTTTCAAAAACTCCCTCTCAATTTAAGCCATGAGGATGCATAACCCCTAAACGAGTGAAATTCAAAGGTTTTGTAAAAATTTCAGCCAATTGTTTTTCGGTATCTACATGGTGAAGCACAATGTTTTGTTTTTCAACATTATCACGGAGAAAGTGATACCTAATGTCAATGTGCTTTGTTCTCGAATGTTGCACAGGGTTTTTAGCAATGCAAATGGCACTAGTGTTATCACAAAATAGTGGAACACTATCTAGATCAACCCCATAGCCCTTAAGTGTTTGAACAATCCAAAGAATTTGTGAGCAAGCACTAGCAGCAGCTACATATTCAGATTCGGCTGTGGATTGTGCAACTAAATTTTGTTTTCTAGAGGACCAAGCAACAAGTGAATTACCAAGAAAATGACAAGCACCCGAAGTACATTTCCTAACAATTCTACAACCCCCAAAATAAGCATCCGAAAAAGCTTTGAAGGTAACGGTTGAGGAAGAAGGAAGAAACATCCCAAATTCTTGAGTTCCATGTAAGTACCTGAGAATTCTTTTGATGGCTTGATGATGTGAAGCACGTGGGAAAGCTTGAAATCATGCACAAAGGAATACGCTGAATTGTATGTCCGGTCTTGATGTCGTGAGGTACAAAATTGATCCAATCATACTTCTATATTCTTTTTGATCCATGGGTTCACCATCTTCATCAAGTTCAAGTGTCGTTGCTGTACCCATTGGTGTCCGAAGAGTTTTGCTTTTGTCCATGTTGAAGCGCTTAAGGTCTCTGGTATACTCTGTTTGATGCACAAAAGTAACCTTCTTGGTTTGCCTGATTTACAGCCCCAAAAAGTATGTGAGTTCTCTCATCATACTCATCTCAAATTCTGAACTCATCATAGCTGAAAACATGGACACAAGATCATGAGAAGCACAACCAAAGATAATATCATCCACATACACTTGAACGAATAATGAGTCATTGCCATGCTTAAGCACAAAAAGAGTTTTATCAACCTTGCCCATGGTAAACCCCTTTTCAAGTAAGAATGTTTTTAACATATCATACCATGTATTAGGGGCTTGCTTAAGACCATACGAGGCTTTGGACAGTTTGTAAACATGATTAGGAAAATTTGAATTTTCAAAACCCTGTGGTTGCTGTGGCGGACCGGAATCCGCTATCCAGGATGTCAGAGGGTGGTGTCGCACGATGCGACACCCGACAGCACACATTATAAGGAAACAATGCATTACGAAGAAAACCAACAGAATATGTACAAAATAGTACAAGACTTCACTTACAAACTAAGTATTGAAATTACAACAGCGGAAGCTAAGTTTATACAACTCACACCCATCTATCTAGCAAAAGTCGGTTACCCAGCCCAATGGACAACCCACACTAGCTGCACTCCTCAGCTCAGTGCGGCGTGTACGGCTCCCACTCAGCCGTGGTCCCCGATGGAGGGTAGCCCTCGCCGGTGGATTTGTAACCCGAGTCCGTGGTGTAGTCCTCACCTGAAAAACACTCATAGCAGCAACCATGAGCACGATGGCTCAACAAGACTTAACCGACTCACCTACACATGAAACTCTACATGCAGGTTATACAAATATAGGAGGGCACATTGCAGCAAAGGACATGCCTACCAGTTCATCCTTAATTCATATTTTAGCCACAGGTTAACAGTTCCTGAAATCTGAAATTTAGTGAGCAATATTTGGTGGCACACATGTAGCAATACAATTTCATCATAACAGCAATATTCAATCATATCATTTCATATATTAACCTATGTCATGACTCAGTGACCAAGTGGTACTCATCACCACGAGGGACGGTGAATCGACTCGATATACACCTGCAGGGATACCCGAAGAGCACGTCACGTACGCCCACCCGTGGAGCTGCACAACACGCTCACTCAATGTCGTACGGGACAACCTTTCACCACACAGCCCAAATGTCGAACCGGTCGCACCGAAACGAACAGGAGGTTCCCTACACGGAGCATCTCTCTATGCCCGTTAGCAGATTTCCACCTTGCTGCCCTCAACCTACACCTATAAATCGGTGAGCTATGCCTTGACGCCCGGAGGTTTAGGTTACATCGGTTTACCGGGGCCCATATATCCGATATGCCTTCGGTAAGTTCAAACCTGATCAGCGTGGGCCACACACGGATCAGTCCTCAATCGAAATGGACAGGGTTGTGCACAGAAGACTTCCTCTTGCTGCTCCCTAGCCCCTGCCTAGTCTCATTTTCTTACTAAAGTGATCTCACATCACTCGAACCAACCCCGTGTGTCCCGAATCCTAAACTCGCGAGTAGATTCCAACTACTCGACTTGTACCGAAGTTCTATGAACATTACGCACAGCATATACTACTCGAGGACTTATACACTACCCTCACTCTTGTTGGAATAATCTGGCTATGCACTTGGATTTCATCCATCCTACACCTAATGCACATACATACCTCATACTAAGTATACATAAAGCAAAACTTTGTAAAATTGGGTAATGCAAACCGGGACATGCCTTGTTGCTGCTGGTCAGAGGTTAGTGCTTCGTCCGGAAGAAGAAAGTCCAGCACTTCCGGAGTTTCTTCGCCTTTAGCGACTACATCTAAGCAATATACTATATGTCAATTTAAATGCAATGTGTCCAATTGACTATGTAAAGATCATAACTTTAGTTAGCCCTCCCCTTGGCTCTGAAATTTTTTAATGGTGGCTTGGTAGGATCCTAACCAGATACTTGACCAAGTTTCCTTTGAACCAAAGTTCATATGAGCTCTGTAAAAATAAAAACCCAATTGGTCATTACTAGAGCCCCTAAGAATTTCCAGGGACTTTCATGGCTCCAACCATTACTTTCTGAAGACTAGAATTTGAGATGGTTCTAATGGAATTGGTTCCATGTCATTTGAAGCATCCTAGATGAAGTTATGCCCTAAACAAGATTTGAGGAAATCAAAAAAATGTTTCTGTACATTTTTCTATTTTCTCAGGGAAGTTAACTTAATCACACCATTAGGGGGACTAAATTAACTTGGACGGGTCTGAAATTTTTCCTGTGACTCAAGGATTTTCAAATGAAAATCCCAGCCAAATTTCAGAATCTTTCACAAAGGAATTCTCCAGAAAAATTCACAACAGTTTAAATTTTAAGGAATTAATTCTGGAAAACTAATAAGTTTCAAGAGCTGAAATTTATTTTGCGGGAAAGTACACAAAATGCTGAATTCAGAAAATTTTGGTTCACTAAATTTATAGCTTCCTAGCAAAAGTTATAGCTAGTTGAAGTTTGAACCAAATTCTGAAATTGAAATAAAAGTTTAAACCGGCTGGTGGGTCTCAGGGCAATGTGTCAGCTCTACAGGCAAACCACACGGGGTCCGCACAGTCTCCTGCGTAGTCACAGGAAATCCCGGCGCCACAGTAGATCCGGCGCTGTTTTAACAGAGGCCGACACATGGGGCCCGCAGAGCTTCGTCTACCTCACCCTCCCGCGGCTCCCCGCCGCCCCCTTCGGCGGAGTACTCGCTGGGAGACGGTTCCCTTGGCCGGAACTCGACCAAAATTGCCGCCCCCGCCTGAAATTGCTCAGGGAACCCGTTGCTGACCTCGTCACCGGCCAGTGATCTCCGGAGTTAGTCGTGAGACAGCGACAGTCCACGGGGTGAGTTCGGCGATGTAGGTACGGTGCTGTAATGCCGCAAAGCCTCCTCTGTTGGCTCCTACAGCACCGCCGTGACCTATGGAGCAAAGACTCAGCCTCTGATATTGCTCAAGGTTGCGGCAAACCGGACTTCACCGTGCGACCTAGGTCTAAACTCGATGATGAACGAAAAACCCAAGGAACTCAGTGCTTTCTCGCTGGTTTCCCGTGATTCTTGACCGTATGGATTCGCACGGACGTTTCTAGATGGTTGTCAAAGTTGGGGAGCGATTGCTTGACCGGTTAGCCCAAATTTTTTATTTAGACAGACACGGGCTATATCGCATGCTATCGGCAAGAACTGGAATTCTGGCGAGCACACTCTATGGCATGCGGTCGGGGTTGCCGGACAGAAAGTGCACTCCTAGGCGAACCTTTTGGTGTGCCCAACTCAGTGTAAGATCGCCCCTAGCGGCCGTACGATGAGTTTTTGTCGGCGGCGGCTTTACACGGCGCCGAAGAGAAACAGGGAGCTCGTGGCCGGGTTTACCGTGGTGTGGCACCAGGTTGTTGCGTCGACCACGTCGAGGAGGCTTTGGTGAAGCTCTGGGTGAGCTCAGCATAGCGTGCCAATCTCGGAGATGTCCGGATGCCGGAGACCCGAAGGTTGTCGAGTGTGCGGCTGCTTTTTTCGTCGAGGAGCTCGGGAACGGCAGAGGGCAACAGAGAGCCGGTTGCCGCTATCGTCGAAACACACCACGCTCGGGCTGCTCGGGAGGTGGCATCCGTGACTTGCCCCGGTGGCGTGCTGCGCTCGGTCGACTCAGTGAGAAAACAGAGCACTGCTCCGGTGTGAATTAGCTCTCCCACTGACCTGTGGGCCCCTCACTCCCCCCTCTACTTCTTTTCCATTTCTAGCTGCAAATATCCCATCTACTCACACTTAATGGTAAACTTAGCCACCAAGCCAGTGAGTAAATTTGAATTCACCAAATTGAAATTGGTTTGGCTGAATTTGCTTCACAGTTGAATTTGAAATTCAAATTCAGTTTTGAATTAATGCAAATTTAGCTCCTGACAAGATGAACTACAATGAGGATGAAAATTGGTGGACTAACTCAGAAAAATGTGATGAGTTTGAATATGGAGTCAACTTTTGAATTCAAGTGATGAAAGTGGCTGCAATTTGAATTTGCATTCAAATTGGCCCCCTTTTCAAATGTCTCCAAAAGTGCCTCAAAAAGGCTTGGATTTGCATGAAACTTGGCCTGAGCCTTCCCAAGAAGATTTAAGGTCTAGGTGTGAGCTCAACCTCTCATGTTTATGTGTACGACTCCTACTTTTTTAAATTATGGCTTTCCCCTCTAATCACCATCTTGATGGTGTTTACTTGCTCTTATCAAATGTTCAAGAGCTATCCACCAAATGAAACTGTGGTGGGGTGATGTGAGGAACATTTTTGCAAGTGAATTATTGGGCTTTTACATCCCTCCCCCCTTATAAGAATCTCGTCCCGAGATTATAAAGGAAGAGACAGTGATGTAATAGGAACTCACCCGTGATGAGTGCCATGAAATCTGGGTAGTTTGAGCGAAGGAATTCCTCGCTTTAACACTTCGCTTCTTCAGCGGTGGTGTTGCTCCACAGTATCTTGTAGAACCACAGCGTTTGGCTACGTGTCGTCTGAGCCTTCTCATCAATAATTGCCACCGGATATT
The DNA here is from genome assembly GCA_030760725.1 of Neostapfia colusana. NCBI lineage: Eukaryota > Viridiplantae > Streptophyta > Magnoliopsida > Poales > Poaceae > Neostapfia > Neostapfia colusana. The sequence continues at coordinate 74,806,084 of JASWHV010000007.1, read as the reverse complement.
CAGCATACGTCAAATCCGGTTGCAGCTCGCCAATGTCTTCGGTGGGAACAGCAGCCGTATACTTCAGACATTTCCGTAGTTGTCAAATATGGAAAACATTGTGAAAACCAGCGAGAGATGCCGGTAGCTCCAGGCTATACGCCACTGGTCCACACTTCTCGATGATAGCATAGGGTTCGATAAATCGGGGAGCAAGTTTCTCCTTCATGTGGAATCGTTGTACGCCATTCATCGGAGATACACGGAGGTACACGCGTTCCCCGACATCAAAGTGTAGCAGCCTAGGCCTAATATAAGCGTAACTTTTCTACCGGGATTGAGCGGCCTTCAAGTAGGCTTGGATAATCCGAACACGCTCTTCGGTGTCGTTCACCACATCAACCCCAAACGTGACCCTTTCACCGGACTCGCACCAGTTCAATTGGGTGCGGCATTTGTGACTGTAGAGAGCCTCATATGGTGCCATCTTGATACTCCCTTGATAGCCATTGTTGTACGAGAATTCTGCCAATGGTAGATGATCATCCCAGTTTCTACCATGGTGGATGGCACACGCTCTCAACACGCCTTCTAATACTTGGTTCACCCTCTCAGTCTGTCCATCTGTCTGAGGGTGATAGGCGGAGCTTCTAATCAGCTTAGTACCCAAAGCAGCGTGCAACTGCTCCCAGAAACGAGATACAAATAGTGCCCCTTGGTCTGAGATTATGGTATTGGGTACTCCATGCAAGCATAGAATTCTTGCAATATACAACTCTGCATATCTGCTGGCATGGAAATGTGTATGCACGGGAATGAAATGAGCCGACTTGGTTAACCGATCAACGATCACCAAAATTGAATCATGTTTGTTGGAAGTCAGGGGTAATCCCACAATGAAATCCATGCTCACATCTTCCCACTTCCATGCTGGATTTTTTCAGGCGTTGCAACAGCCCTGATTTCTTCATGTGATTCGCTTTCACTCGTCTACACGTATCACACTCGGATACGTATTTAGCCACTTCCCGCTTCATCCGTGTCCACCAAAATTTTCTCTTCAAATATTGGTACATTTTGATGCTGCCCAGATGAACGGAGAATCTAGACAAGTGAGCTTCATCAAGGATCTTCTTCCTCAGCTCCATATTCTGGGGTACGACTATGCGGTCATTGAACCACAGCGTCCCCTCATCATCTTTCCGGAAACATTTGATATCCCCGCTGTCTATCCGTCTCCGGAGATGTGCCATGCCCTTGTAAACTTTCTGAGCTGCAATTATATCCTCCCTAATGGTAGGGATGAGGGCAAGGTTGTAGAGTGATCCATAAGAAACCTAGTATAAACTCGGCTCTTTCTCCTCCACCGGTGTAATGGTGAGGTTATGGATGTGATTTCTGAGTTAGCCCGTCGGCAACCACATTCGCCTTGCTGGGGTGGTAATGAATCTCAACCTCATAATCTTTGATTAGTTCTAACCACCTCCTTTGCCTCATATTCAGTTCTTTGTGAGTGGAAATATACTTCAAGCTCTTGTGGTCGGTGTAAAGATGCACCAAGTTCCCCAGGAGATAGTGCCTCCACATTTTCAGCGCCAAAACCACAGCAGCTAGATCAAGATCATGAGTCGGATAGTGATGCTCATGGTTTTGAAGCTGGCGTGAGCCATATGCAACCACGCGTTCTTCTTGCATCAACACGCAGCCGAGCCCGATGCCAGACGCATCACAATACACGTTGAAGGGCTTGGTAGTATCCGGTTGAGCTACGACCGGGGCTGTTGTGAGATGCTTCACCAATGCTTGGAACACTCCTTCACACGCCGAGTTCCAAACATATTTCATCCCCTTCTTTAATAGTTCAGTCATTGGCTTAGCAAGCTTGGAGAAGCTCGGAATGAATCTCCGGTAATATCCCGCTAAGCCGAGGAAGCTTCTGACTTCATGGACAGAAGTGGGGGCTTTCCATTTCAGCACTTTTTAAATTTTGCTTGGAACAACCGCAATGCCTTCCGCTGAGATGATATGTCCCAAAAATGGCACTTGGCTGATCCAAAACTTACATTTGCTGAACTTGGCATAGAGCTTATGGTGCCACAATCGTTGAAGAACGATTCTCAAGTGTTCGTGGTTTTCTTATTCTGTCTTGGAGTAGACAAAGATATCATCAATGAACACCACAACAAACTTGTCCAGCTCCGGCATGAACACCGAGTTCATGAGATACATGAAATGTGCCGGCGCATTGGTGAGACCAAAAGACATGAAGAGATATTCGTATAAGCCACATCTCATCGAGAAGGCCGTCTTCGGGATATCCTCCGCCCGGATTTTTATTTGATGATACCCGGAGCGAAGGTCCATCTTTGAAAACGCACTTGCACCCACAAGCTTATCAAACAGGATGTCAATACGGGGCAGTGGGTATTTGTTCTTGATGGTGATGGTGTTGATCGGCCGGTAATCGACACACAGCCTCAAGGTTTCATCCTTCTTTACAAACAGCGCCGAGCATCCCCAAGGCGAGGAACTCAGTCTAATGAAACCTTTTCTCAACAGATCATTGAGCTGTTCTTTCAAATCAGCCAGCTCGTTCGGAGCCATTTTGTATGGTCTCCGTGAGATGGGAGTAGTCCCAGGTGCACGCTCAATCTTGAGCTCTACATTCCGCTCAGGTGGCATGACCGAAAGATCATCCGGAAACACATCGGGGTATTCCCGGACTACGGGGATGTCCTCTAACTTGAGAGCTTCAGTATTATAAGTTGCTGAAACTTCTGGGACAGGGTTGTCTAACACCATGAAATGGGGACATTGGAATGGAGAATTCAAATGAACCGTCCGTGACAGAGTGTCCAGGACGGCGCCATGGTAGCGTAACCATGACATCCCTAAGATTGCATCAATCTTCTGTCCCGTAAGGATTATCAGGGTGGTGGGATATATCTTCCCACCTAAGCACAGAGGTGCCTTTGGGATCATCATATTGGCTGAAATCTTCCCTCCCGGTAAGCAGATCAGATATGAGCAGTCGGTTGGGAAGACTTGCAGTTGATGCTTAGCCACATAGGATGCACTTATGAAACTGTGGGTTGCACCCGAATTGAATAAAATGATGATTGCTTGGTCGTTGAGAGTGAACGTACCCGCCAGCACGTTTTCTCCCTTTGGGGCGTCCTCATTGTCGAGGTTGTGAAGGCCCCAGTTCGCTGACCAACCTTCTTGACCAGAGGTCAGCCTCGAGCACCGCCCTGATACTGGGCTTGCCCGCTGCTCTGCTGCCCCTGGGGACAGTCCTTCGAGAAATGGCCCGCCTGGCCACACGTGTAGCAGTTGTAGCGAGGCGGTCCTCTGCTGATCGGCGTACGGAAACCTGGGGCGCGTTGATGCGGTGGAAACGCCCGGAGTACCATCGGCTGCTACTGTTGAGGTCGCGGTGGTGGCATCGGCGGTCGGAACAGGGGTGGCTGGAAAGAACGACCCCCAAACTGCTGAGGTCGCGCCAGTGGATGCCACTGCTGACGACCGTATGGTGTCCGATACACCATGCGGTATTTCTGAGGGGCTCCACCCCCACTGATGGGTGGAGCGCTGCGCTTTCGCTGCTCAGCCGGCAATTCCCGCTGCGCATCTTCTTGCATGATCGCAGCGTTGACAAGATCGTTGAACGTGCCGCGATTGCATTGTACAAGATGCATCTTCATCTCGTGATCTAACCCCCGATAGAAATGCTCTCGCTTCTTCTTCTCAGTGGAGACATAATCCGACGCATCCTGCGCCAGATGGTTGAAGGCATGGGAGTAGTCATGGGCACTCCTCCCGCCCTGCTTCAGCTCCAAGAACTCTTGGAACTTCCACTTCATTATCCCGGGAGGGATATGGTAGGCGCGGAACGCCTCCCAGAATTCTTCCCACTCCACGGCGTGGCCAGCCAGCACTGAGGCGACATAGTTCACCCACCATGCACCAGCGGCACCGTGAAGCTGCGAAGAGAGTCTTTTGCCGCTCCGTGCATTGGAGCAGCCCGAACTTAGACTCGATCGTCCACAGCCAGTTGTCGGCCTTTAGGGGTTCTGCCACTTCGGTGAACACCGGAGGGTGCGTACTCATGAAGTCCGAGTACGTCACAGTGGGGGGCTCACGAGGCCCCCTCTCTTGACCCCCCCCCCCCCCCCCCGCGCCTGGGATGTATTTTGCATGATCGTGCGGAGCAGGTCGGTCTGCTCCTCACGATTACCCACCAGTGCCGTAATCACATCCGCTAGTGTAAGCGGAGGCGGCGGTGGTGGTTGTTGCTGCGGGGTGCTGTCGTAGGCAGGTGGCTGGGAGTCATCACCCCCCTGCTGGTTAGAGCCACCGACCTCATGCGTGGCCCGAGTGCAAACCATCTGCAACCATACGACAATAAAAATCAGTCCCGCAACATACTTCATGCAATCCAATAAAATGGGCGTAAAACATAACGACAGTAAAACATGTGATACATCTCGTATATAGATAATGTAATAACTTTGCACAAGCTACACAATTACCAGACCAAATACAAACTAGATAAATCAAAATTGATGGACTTCCTCTTTGGAAGTTCATCTCAACTACGTTTGGTCACTTCGAGACGTTAATATCGCTTTGTCATCACGTATACTACCCTTTTATCTTCAATACGACACAAACAAGGCCTCTAGCAAAAGAAACGTGAGTAGGAAACATACTGAAATCTTTCACTAGTTTAAGATAACAACTCATGAGTATGTTCTACCCCATTGGAAGTAATTAAACCCCCTAGGGTACAACAATTTTTCAAATGAGTTCAACTGTCCATCCCTTTACCCAGAATGACCAGTTTCTACATATCCCAGATTTTGACCTGGTTCATGGCATTTTCATAACTCAAGTTGAATACCAAAGTTACAGTTACCTTCAGTATATTTCCAACGAGTATTTATTTGCCCTCAGATCAGCTCTGGTTAAAAATTTATGATAATTCAAATTCAACAGAATTTCTGGAAGAATTTAAACAGCACCTCCTTTGGAAGTTGCTGTTTTCAACTCTAATTTCCACTGAATTCTGTGCTGAAATTGCAGAAACTTTGAATTACAAAGATGTAACACATCTCCTACCCTTTCCAAAAAGGTGTCATATGAAAATTTTAGATTTTTCTACTGGAAGTTATGCTTGAAAAACAGAACAGTCCAGAGAGTATTTTAAATCTGTCCTGGTTCTGGACAGTTTGCATTTTCTGGGATTTAAACCATCTTAATGTTTGATTCTGCTCTGGAAGTATACAACAAAGTTGTAGAGTACTTAAACAAATTTCCAGAACTATATCCCACAACTCCATTGGCTAAATAATCTGTGAGTTATGCTCTGTTAAAGTTTAGCAGACTTGCTGCCAAAACAGAGCACTCTGTTTTTCAATCCCTTTGAGCTAAACTGATCAACTATTGAATTTTTCTACCCAACCAGGGTCCTAAATATTGAGACTTGGTTATTTTAGTTACTTGTTACTATTATCTTTCATTCAAATGCCTATTATATTTCGGTACTACGTTCCTCACTAAAAGGAAAATCCTAACCGATCTATACCGGCATATACGTCTCAATTGTGGCACTAAACGGTCGCTCACACACATGTACTACACGGTTTACATACGTGGTTAGTACCTGCAGAAGAAAACCCAATAATGATGCACTCAAAGGTTGTTTTCATTTCAGACAGGTCCATATTTAAAAGTAAATACATACGCCCGTATCATTGCCATAAGGCCGTCCTTGAAGCCACGTCTCAAGGTACGTGATCGTGTTTTTGCACCACAAGACGGGGAACCCGAGTAGAGCGCGAACGGGTCGTGACGGTTGGGAATCATCAACCCAACATATACCACCTACTGCCCTGCAGGGCACGACGATGGCAAGCGCTGCGTATGTCCTCCTAGGCTATTTCCAGAAGAACACACTCTCGCGTTACTGATCACACAATGGGGTCTCCACTTTCTTGCCTAATGCACGCTAGGGACCAGCGTTTCATATGAACTCGGGAACATGAAGAGTCCAAGAGTTTAATATTAACGTCTCACACCAAGCTGTGAGACCTATCCCTGAACAACATTCCCCGTCAGGGGAGCTAACCGAAATTGAACCGCTTTCGGTGGCGTTCCTTACCATTGTTACCTGAGCGTAGGTGCGTCGTTACATAATCAAAATTCAGAATTATAACACATATGTTAGTCATGCCACTTTAAGTAACTATGCTAATATAGTCATTACTTGGGCATACTAGCGAATCCTCACCATAATCATAAGTTTTCCCGTAATACAGTCCTTAATTAGTGTGCTATCCCCTAAGCAGCTCTGATACCAGCCTGTGGCAGACAGTAATCCACTATCCAGGATCTCAGAGGGTGGTGCCGCACGATGCGACACCCGACAGCACACATCATAAGGAAACATTGCATTACATAGAAAACCAACTGAAAATGTACAAAATAGTACAGACTTCAGTTACAAACTAAGTATTGAAATTACAACAGCGGAAGTAAGTTTATACAACTAACACTCATCTATCTAGCAAAAGTCAATTGCCCGGCCCTATGGACAACCCACACTAGCTGCACTCCTCAGCTCAGTGTGGCGTGTACGACTCCCACTCAGCCGTGGTCCCCGACGGAGGGTAGCCTCGCCGGTGGACTTGTAACCCGAGTCCGTGGGGTAGTCCTCACCTGAAAAACACTCATAGCAGCAACCATGAGAACGATGGCTCAACAAGACTTAACCGACTCACCTACACATGAAACTCTATATGCAGGTTATACAAATATAGGAGGGCACATTGCAGCAAAGGACACGCCTACCAGTTCATCCTTAATTCATCTTTTAGCCACAAGTTAACAGTTCCTGAAATCTGAAATTTAGTGAGCAATATTTGATGGCACACATGTAGCAATACAATTTCATCATAACAGCAATATTGAATCATATCATTTCATTTATTAACCTACGTCACGGCTCAGTGATCAAGAGGTACTCATCACCGCGAGGGACGGCGAATCGACTCGATATACACCTGCAGGGATACCCGAAGAGCACGTCACGTACGCCCACCCGTTGAGATCCACAACACGCTCACTCGATGTCGTACGGGACAACCTTTCACCTAACAGCCCAAACGTCGAACCGGTCACACCGAAACGAACAGTAGGTTCCCTACACGGAGCATATCTCTATGCCCGTTTGCAGATTTCCACCTTGCTGCCCTATACCTACACCTATAAATCAGTGTGCTATGCCTCGACGCCCGGAGGTTTAGGTTACATCGATTTACCGGGGCCCATATATCTGATATGCCTTCGGTACGTTCAAACTTGATCAGCATGGGCCACACATGGATCGGTCCTCAATCGACACGGACAGGGCTGCGCACACAATACTTCCTCTTGCTCCATCCTAGCCCCTGCCTAGTCTCGTTATCTTACCAAAATGATCTCACATCACTCGAACCAATCCCGTGTATCCCGAATCCTAAACTCGTGAGTAGATTCCAACTACTCGACTTGTACCGAAGTTCTATGAACATTACGCACAGCGTATACTACTCGAGGACTTATACACTACCCTTACTATTGTGGGAATCATCTGGCTATGCACTTGGGTTTCATCCATCCTACACCTAATGCACATACATACCTCATACTAAGTATACATAAAGCAAAACTTTGTAAAATTGGTTAATGCAAACCGGGGATTGCCTTGTTGCTGCTGGTCAGAGGTTAGTGCTTCATCCGTAAGAAGAAAGTCCAGCACTTCCGGAGTTTCTTCGCCTTCAGAGACTACATGTAAGCAATATACTGTATGTCAATTTAAATACAATGTGTCCAATCGACTATGTAAAGACCATAACTTTATTTAGCCCTCCCCATTGGCTATGAAATTTTTTATGGTGGCTTGGTAGGATCCTAACAAGATACTTGACCAAGTTTCATTTGATCCAAAGTTCATTTGAGCTCTGTAAAAATAAAAACCCAATTGGTCATTACTAGAGCCCCTAAAGATTTCCAGGGACTTTCATGGCTCCAACCATTACTTTCTGGAAACTAGAATTTGAGATGGTTCTAATGGAATTGGTTCCATGTCATTTGAAGCATCCTAGATGATGTTATGCCCTAAACAAGATTTGAGAAAATCTGAAAAATGTTTCTGTATATTTTTCTATTTTCTCAGGGCAGTTCAATTAATCTCGCCATTAGGGGGACTAAATGAACTTGGATGGGTCTGAAATATTTCCTGTGACTCAAGGATTTTCAAATGAACATCCCAGCTAAATTTCAGAATTTTTAACAAAGGAATTCTCCAGATAAAATTCCCAACAGTTTAAACTTTAGGGAATTAATTCTGGAAAACTAATAAGTTTCATGAGCTGAAATTTGTTTTGCTGGAAAGTACTCAAAAAGCTGAATTCAGCAAAAGTTAGTGCACTAAATTTGGAGCTCCCTAGCAAAAGTTATATCTAGTTGAAGTTTGAACCAAATTATGATATTCAAATAAAAGTTTAAACCGGCTGGTGGGTCCCAGGGCTACGTGTCAGCTCTACAGCCAAACCACAGAGGGGTCTGCGGAGTCTCCCGCATAGTCACATGAAATCCCAGCGCCACAGTAGATCCGGCGCTGTTTTAACAGAGGCCGACACGTAGAGCCCTTGGAGCTTCATCTACCTCGCACTCCCGCGGCTCCCCGCCGCCCCTTCGCCGGAGTACTCACCGGGAGATGGTTCCCGTGGCCGGATCTCAACCAAACTTGCCGTCCCCGCCTGAAAATTACTCGGGTAACCCGTTACTGACCTCGTCGCCGGCTGGTAATCTCCGGAGTTAGTTGTGCGACGGCGACAGTCCACGGGGTCAGTTCGGCGATGTCTGTACGGTGCTGTAATGCCGCAAAGCCTCCTCTGTTGGCTCCTACAGCACCGCCGTGACCTATGGAGCAACGACCCAGCCTCTTATCTTGCCTAAGGTTGCGACGAACCGGACTTCACCGTGCGACCTATGTCTAAACTCGATGATGAACGAAAAACCCAAGAAACTCACTGGTTTCTCGCTGGTTTCCCGTGATTCTTGACCGTATGGATTCGCACGGACGTTTCTAGATGGTTTTCAAAGTTGGGGGGTGATTGCTTGACCGGTTGGCCTGAATTTTTTATTTAGACGGACACGGGCTATATCACATGCTATCGGCAAGAAGTGGAATTCCGGTGAGCACACTCTATTGCATGCGGCCGAGGTTGCCGGACAGAAAGTGCACTCCTAGATGAACCTTTTGGTGTGCCCAACTCGGTGTAACATCGCACCTAGCGGCCGGACGATGAGTTTTTGTCGGCGGCGGCTTTACAAGGCGCCGAAGAGAAACATGGAGCTCGTGGTCGGGTTTACCATGGTGTGGCGCCTGGTTGTTGCGTCAACCATGTCGACGAGGCTTCGGCGAAGCTCTGGGTGAGCTCAGCTCAGCGTGCCAACCTCAGAGACGTCCGGACGCCGGAGACCCGAAGGTTGTCGAGTGTGCGGCTGTGTTTTACCTCGAGGAGCTCGGGAATGGCAGAGAACAACGGAGAGTCGATTTGTGAGGTGCAAATATCGCCGGTTGCCGCTATCGTCGAAACACACCTCGCTCGGGCTGCTCAGGAGCTGGCATCCGTGACTTGCCCCGGTGGCGCGTTGCGCTCGGTCGACTCAGTAAGAAAACAGAGCACTGCTCCGGTGTGAATTAGCTCTCCCACTGACCTGTGGGCCCCTCACTCCCCCCTCTACTTCTTTTCCATTTCTAGCTGCAAATATTCCATCTACTCACACTTAATGGTAAACTTAGCCACCAAGTCAGTGAGTAAATTTGAATTCACCAAATTGAAATTTCTTTGGCTGAATCTGCTTCACAGTTCAATTTGAAATTCAAATTCAGTTTTGAATTAATGCAAATTTAGCTCCCGACAAGATGAACTCAAATGAGGATGAAAATTTGTGGACTAACTCAAAAAAAAGTGCTGAGTTTGAATATGGAGTCAACTTTTGAATTCAAGTGATGAAAGTGGCTTCAATTTGAATTTGCATTCAAATTGGCCCCTTTTTCAAATGTCTCCAAAAGGGCCTCAAAAAGGCTTGGATTTGCATGAAACTTGGCCTGAGCCTTCCCAAGAGGATTTAAGGTCTAGGGGTGAGCTCAAACTCTCATTTTTATGTGTATGACTCCTACTTTTTGAAATTATGGCTTCCCCCCCTAATCACCCTCTTGATGGTGTTTACTTGCTCTTCTCAAATGTTCAAGATCTATCCACCAAATGAAACTGTGGTGCGGTGATGTGATGAACATTTTTGCAAGTGCATTCTTGGGCTTTTACAGTTGCTTGATATAAACCTCATATATGTACCATTAAGATAAGCACTTTTAAAATACATTTTATATAACTTGAAACTTTTAGATGCAGCAAATGCTAAAAAAATTCTTATGGAATCTAATCTAGCAACAGGAGCAAAAGTTTCATCAAAATCTAGACCTTCAATTTGAGTGAAACCTTGAGCAACCAACCTAGCTTTATTTCTAACCACAACACCAACCTCACTTTGTTTATTTTTAAACGCCCATTTAGTTCCAATTAGAGTGTGACCTTGAAGAGGAGGTACAAGTTTCCAAACATTATTTCTTTCAAAATTTTCTAACTCTTCTTGCATGGCAATAATCCAAGATTCGTTAGTGAGTGCGTGTGATATATCTTTGGGTTCAAAAGAAGCAACAAATGCAGAATGAGCGTGAGAGTTTGGAAAACAAAACCTGGACCGTGTGACTCGTTCGTGGAAGCCTCCAATCATTTGTTGTGGAGGATGACTTTTGAGGACCAGGAGGGGAGTAGACAATTCACAAGCTCCTTATTCTTCATGTTCATCACAAATTGAAGAACTTGTGACTTGAGGACGATCTGGACCAGCAATGGTAGTCGTCGGTGCTAGTTGTGGATCAAAATCAGGAGCTGGAACAATGTCATTAGCTCCTGAATTTTTGGGCAGCAGCATCACTTCTTCATCTTCTTTGATGAAAAATACTCTCCCCCTGCGGATATGGGTCTGGTCCTGCAACATTAGAGCTAGTACCTGGGCTAGCATCATCAAAAGAAACCCCACAAGTCTCCACAATTTTGTTAGTGTCATATAAAAGCACACGGTAGCCTCTAGTATGAGATGGGTAACCAAGAAACATGCCATCAATGGATCTAGGTTCAAATTTATCAAGATTACCATGTTTCTTAACAAAACATTTGCAACCAAAGACCGAGAAGTGTGTGACACTAAGCCTATGTCCAAACCGGAGTTCATATGGTGTTTTACCTAGCTTAGCACGCAAGAAAACATGATTTGAGCCATAACAAGCAGATGGAATTGCATCAGCCAAAAATTTTCTAGGAGTTTGATATTCATAAAGCATAATCCTAGCCATCTCAACTAAGGTTCCGTTCTTTCTTTCTACAACACCGTTTTGTAGAGGTACATATGGTGAAGAAAATTGATGATTTATTCCATTTTCAGCACAAAAGTAATCAAACGATTGATTTTTAAATTTGGTTCCGTTATCACTTCTAATTGCTTTTAAAGATCATGGGTGATCAGTTAATAATCTAAGAAATAAGGTTCTAACGTGATTAAAAGTTTCATTCTTAGATGCCGTAAAATAAGCCCAAGAGTATCTAGAATAGTCATCAACAACCACAAGAACATACCATTCAGCTCCGAAGGATTGAACACGTGAAGGTCCTAAGGTGTCAAGGTACAAAAGTTGACCCGGTTCAGTTGTCATGGTCATTGTGAGAGGAGCATGTGAACCTTCAACCATCTTAGCATGTCTACAAGAAGAGCCCACAATTTCTTTGGCCCCTTTAAGCTTAGGCAGCTCACGTATGGGATCAAGAGCACTAACACGAGTGAGATGATCAAAGCCTACATGACCAAGTCTACGATGCCAAAAATATAAGTCTTTTGAATCATTAGCAACTAGACATCTATGCTTAGAGGATGACATATCAAAATCAGCTTAAAAAACTCTTCCAAACCGAGAAATATTAAAAATGAGCTCACTATTTGAATCTACAACCTTGCAACACTTTTTAGTGAAAATAATTTCCAGATTTTCGTCTAGCAATTGTGAAACAGAAAGCAAGTTGTATTTTAAATTTTAAACAAGTGCCACATATTTTAAAGTGTAGTGATTATTTACTCTAACCAAACTCTTAGCAATTATAGGAGTTGAAGAATTATCGGCAAAAGTAATATTTTCTACATGTGACACAAAAGAGAGGGAGGAGAACCATTCTTTGTTACCGGTCATGTGGCGTGAGCATCCTGAATCCACAATCCAAATGTTCTCCTTCCTCAATCGTGTCACCTAAATAAAAGTACAACAATACGTCGATGACTCAATACTGGGGTTAGTCAAAAGGCATTTAGGAATCTAGTACTGAGTCACACGACGTCCAGCAGGAGTAACACGCAATGGCTGAGATAAAACAGCAGGTTTATGAGCCAAAGTTTGAGGATTTTTGTACCCAACTACTGACCTACAAGGTGTTACATGAGTAGCACTAAGAAAAGTAGGTCTGGAAGCAAACTTTGCATGTTTTTGACTCATTACAGCAGGTTGCATAGTCCTAACATTTGGTTCAGCACACGCACAAGATTTTGCATAGTTGTTATGTGATCTAGCGATTATTTCTTCCTTTTTTTGTTGCTTAGATAGTCTAACAAAAAACTATGACATGACCATCTCTACCACAGTAGGTACAATGAAATTTAACTTTATGTTCATGTCTAGATGAGCAGACAACATGTTTATTTGAAACAAATGAGACAACACTCCTGCAGATTTAAAAACAACTTCTTTTTGTTTAGGAACTGTTTTAATCAAACCACTTCCTAATGACTTTACAATTTTAGGTGGATGTGTTTTAGCATGAGAATGAGAATAAAAACCTAAAGAAGTTTTATCATTGGAAGATTTAGAAGAATTCAACAGCAAGTTCAGATTCTTATTCCCATTATAAAAGCGCTCTATTGTCCTATTCATGTCATCAAGTTTCTTAGACAAGTCTAGGCAGTTTCGACATGATATTTTTCCTTTTAGTTTGCAATTGGAACAATACTTAACTTCATGAGAACGTAAAGCATTGTTCAATATAGAAATTTCAATTATAACATATTGTAGTTTCTTATTAAGATCATCACAAGTAGAACGATGCAAATCAATTGTAGAACAACAAACATCTTTCAAGTTTTTATCATTAAGTGCAGCAAGCTCTCTGTTCTTTTTAATCTATAACTCAAGTTTATCAAGTGTGGAGGTATGTGCACTTCTTAGAGAGGACAATTGTTCATATATTAAATCACATGAGGAACAAGAATCATCACTAGGAATCAAAGAATTCAAACGTTTAATTTCAGATTCCAGTGACTCAATTTTAACAGCATTGTCCCTAATCTTTTGTTCTTTTTCTTTACTATAACAGTAGCACGACAAATAGCATCACACATTTCTTCGCAAGTAGGACATACCTCTTCATTGTCGCTGTTGTGTTCTGCCTCCTCCATACATGAACTTGACTTGCCCACCATGAAGCATAAGTTTTCCAAATCATCTTCATCTTCGTCACTTCCGATGTCCACATTGCTCGAGCCAAGTTCTTGAAGTGCGGAGACAAAACTATTTACCAATTGGCGTCCTATAAAACCCTTCTTTTTTTTTCTTATCGTTTGCAGAGGAGTGCTTCGTCCTAGTTTGCTTTTCATCACGGGAAGTAGGACATGAAAGGTTAGGGCGATCCGCACGAAAATATCCTGTCTTAACACATTCAAAGCATCGTTGAGGTCCGACACTTCTTCTCCTTCTAGTTCTCACATTTTGCAATGCTTTTGAGAACCGAGTAGAGATGAGTGCAAGTTCTTCCTCTGGAAACTCTTCAATCTATTCAAGGGTTAGTGAGGATAACAAAGAAAGTGTACCACAAGATGAAGATTGACTAGAGCTAGGCATGTCACATTGTGAAATTGGGGTTCTTACGTGATACTATGTCAATTCATGAGTTTTTAACTTAGAATATAGCATATCTAATGTAAGTGTACTCATGACAGTAGATTCACGAATAGATGTAACTTTCATCTCCCAAATTGACATTTCTAATGCACTTAGTAATTGCCTAGCATTTTCAGCATCTGAAAAATTAACGTTGACACTACGCAAGTTGCTGAGAATTTTGTTCAAGCGAGCAAAGGGGTCATCGATTGACTCACCAGGTTGCATCTCAAAGCGCATGTATTCTCTCTTGAACATATCTTGTCTTACCTCCTTTATCACGTTGGATCCTTCGTGGTAGTCACAAAGTGCTTTCCACACATCGTATGCGGATCGGAGGTGTGCAACACGGTCGAAGTCACTTTGAGTTAATCCTTGTATGATTAAGTTCCGTGCTTTGTTGTTGTTGTCGACATCTCTCATGTTCGTAGCCGTAACATGATCGTTTGGCGGCACGTCATAAGGCTTGTACACCTTTTCCCATATTGTGAAGCCTTGCGCCTGTATGAAAGCCTTCATTCGTGCCTCCCAAACCTGGAAATCAATGCCACTGAACACACAAAGTTTTGCGGAGTATTTCTCCATGATGATTAGTCAAAACACGTGCAAATCACAAAGATTAGAGCACCGTGGCTCTGATACAAATTGTATGGTCGAAGAGCACGTGAAAAGCTCCCAGAGGGGGGTGAATGGTAGATTTAAACTTTTTAGCGGAAGCAACAAAAAACCCCTCGGCAGAAAATCGATCTGTTAAAGAAACCATGTATGCGACTGATCTAAATGTGTTCAACCTTGAAAAAAGTGGTATATATGATAGAGAATTAAGTCATGAATACACTACAACAAGAATCACGGAAATCCATCAAGAAAAACTCAAGTTATGATCGTAAGATCAAACGAGGGTCAATCTGTTCTACTCGAGTAAAAACCAGATCTGCAACACTGCAAAGAAACTCGTGTTGATCAGAAACTACAAATCCAATGACCGTGAAATTTTCATAGATGATAGATAATCAAGTTGTAAGATAACCCAAAAAGAATCACGTCAATTGGATCTGTAAAACTTGAGTTATGATCAAAACACTGAAGCACTGTTGTGCTGTCCAGAAACTCGATTAGAAAGACTTGACAAAAACAAGTCGGACGAATAAGGCACAAAAGTTCCTCTAAATTACGAATTTTATTTATCAAAACATAAGAGGAACAGCCCAAGGTAGTCTGCCCACGAGCTCTGGCCTCCTTTGCTTATATATCTAGCCCGGAGGCCAACCCAATTCAAACTAGGACTCTAATCCTACTCAGTTTCTGAATCGAAACTTTCCATAACTGCTCAAGACTCTTCTATACGCAGATAGAAGCAATCTTAATACTTCCAAACACCTTAGGAACGTATCCCACATTCCTAAAACAATTCAACTTCGTGTTCCACACGAAATCCTATCATAACCAACTCAAATATTTCCATATTTGAGCCATAACCGACTCAGCCGCAGCCTGAGTGCATAATCCAGCCGGTTGGACCTTTCCTACCAATTCTTTACGTCCACATCTCTTCATCATGCTTTGGAACCATGTTGCCACGTGCATGCACTCTTTGCACACGTGCAAACACCTTCCAACGATGTCCACTATACCTTCATATGCATTGTTCTTGATCTAAACATGCTTCGTGACCTCCCGATCAACTCAACCGCAATTCCTCCCAATCTTGGTTGTTGAACCTCATCTTCTCCATAAGACTAGTTCAATGGATCTCGTCACCAGCCATATCTTGAACTCAAGAAACACCTGCACATGAATAAACAACCAATACTTTCGAGCACAAGTCCGCCACTTGACTCACGTTAGTTCCGAAAACCACAACACCTTACGTGAACACCTCACTTAAGCATGTTGCAAAATATAGCAAAATGTTAACCACCGTAAACAGCCACAACAATTCAAAAAACATAGTAAAAGAATACTAAGCAAACTTTCCGTAGATGTAAAGCAAGTTCAAAACATTTGCATGGTAAAAACAGAACCATTGCGATTTAGCTCCGGACCTTGCCAAAGCTAACCGGACCTGGAGCCGGAGCTTACCAAAGCTAGCAGAACCTAGCACCGGAACATACCAAAGCTAGTCGGACCTACCGCCGGAGCTAACCAAACAGATGTCAGACCTAGCTATAGCAAGTCGGACCTTATGTCGGATCTTGTCGGAGCTCAGACATAGAGTCGGACCTTGACAAAAAGAGTGTTTTGGCAGAATTCAAAATTTTTATCGTTATAGACAATGTATTCAGCACACATAGGTCTCACAACCTCTTATGCCTATGCCTCCTGTGCCCCGTCCCAACATGGGTTCCTATGCTTAAAACCAGCCTCGCCCAAACATTCCTGCTATTATAGGCAGCAAAGCATGTTTTTCATGCGGAGAGGCGGGACACTTTACAAATCAGTGCCCCAATAAAGGCCTTGGACAGCCGAGCAATGCACCTAAGCAGAACCCACGGACGAATGGGGGAGCAATGCAAGGTAACCATGGACATCAGAACTATGCATGTGGCAATGTGAATCACGTCTCCGCCAAGGAAGCACAACAAGCTCAGGACGTCGTGATTGGTATGTTTCTCGTCAACTCCAACCCAGCCACTATTTTATTTGATTCCGGAGCATCACATTCATTCATCTCATCCATGTATGTTGCCAAGTATAACCTTCCCATATCCCACATGAAACAAACTATGTTGGTTAATTCTCCCAGTGGAGAGATGAGGACTAATATAGTATGTCCAAAAGTAAGCCTTAAAATTAGGGGGGTAGACTTTCTTGCCAACCTTATTGTCTTGGATTCCCAAGGAATAGATATAATACTTGGAATGGACTGGTTAAGCAAGTACAACAGAGTAATTCAATGCGCTCAGAGGATCGTGCAGTTGACGAGTGAGCACGGTACTCGTATTGAGTTTGAGGCAGCCCAACCTGCAACCGAGAAGGCAGTGCTGAACCACATCAAAGAAGTTACATTGCAAAGCATTCCAGTTGTTCAAGAATATTCAGATGTGTTCCTGTAACACCACAAAATCTGTTAAGAGGAGAATTTAAAATTTTTTGGACGTATTGCATGTGGTGCAGAAATTCAAATTCAAATTGGAATTCAAATTCAAATCAAAAACAGAAAAGAAAAGGAAAAAGAAAACCCAAACGGCCAGTGGGCCGAAACCCGCCAGCCGGCCCACAATTCTCCCCCCCTCGCGCCAGCCCACGACCGCGCGCCCTCTCTCCCTCTCACTGACACGTGGGGCCTGCATGTCATCTCCTACCTCCGGTGCGCCCCAATGGCCGGACTCTTCCTCGCGCCCGATCGAAACCAACTCCAAAAACCCGCGCCGGCAGCCCGACTTCCGGTCCCGGACGACTCCAACTCGATCCTAACAGACCGCCGCCTCCCCCTCGCCTATATAAAGTCGACATCGCCCTGTTTTTCCCCCCGATCGGCTGTTTTTCCTCCTGGTGAGAACCGAAGCTTCTACCGATGTTTTCTTTTGATCCTCGCTCGGATTTCCTGATCTAACGCGCTGATCGTGTTCCACCGCCTCCACGGAATCTCGCAGGTGAAGGAAATCCGGTGTTTTGTGCTCTAGACACAGCTCCGGCGAGCACCGCCGCTATTTCATCTCGGACCTCACCGCCGACCCCCTTCTAGGGCCTCCGAGCTCAAGGAAAACCCCGAGGTGAGATCCCCGACCTCCCCTCTACCGTTCTATGCCATGAAATCCAAGTTTTAGGAAGTATAAATGAAAATCCGAAGATCTCCGGCGAGATCGCCGCCTCCCGCCGCCGCGCGTCGCCGGGCAGCGCGGGCTGGCTCCGGCCAGGGCAACGTGGCCTCTTGAGGGCCGTCTATTTTAAATCGCACAGTAGAATTAAAAACCGAGCGTGCCGGTTCGGCAATCTAATCTGAGCCGTCTATTTAAAATCGTACGGTCCACGTCAGCCCCGCGTTATAAAGGCCGGGATTCTTACGCGCTACCCCCTGGGGATCTCGGAAAACACGAGGTAGCCCCAGAAACTTCTAATCTAGCCCCTGGAACTTCAGAAATCTGTGTAAATTCATTTAAAAATCAATTTTAGCCCCTGGACTTAATAAAAATTAGGAAAACCCCTCTGTTATGTGTAGTTAGACCCCTGGAAATTTATGAAATAGTAAACTAGACCCTGCAGTAGGGTGGATTTACCATTTTGACCCTATATGATATTAAATTCAGAAATTTGAATATGTGACTAGGATTTAAATTTAAAAGGTAAACACATGTGCAAATTCAAATTTAAACTCTCCTAGCACTTGGAAAACTTTAGAATGAGTTAAAAAATAGATTTTAGGCTGAAATGAAATCTGCCTAAGTGTTCTTCATATTTATTAGTTCTAGAAACACATTTTTAGGCTAGGAAATAATTCTAAAAACTGATAAAATAAATTTAAATTAGTTCACATCAGAGGAGAAGTTCAAAAATATATTATTTAATATTTTAGATCAGAACCTATTCTGTTTAGATGATATGTCCTACTATTTAATATTAAACTCACTTTTAGGCATAGAAAATAAATCTAAAAAATATAGGAAAATAGGTATGCATAATTAGAAAATGATAAATGAGTTCTCCAAATCCAAAAGCTTCAATTTAGGATTTTGTAGAAGATCTGAAAACCTATTTGCAATAGGAAATTACCTTTCATGCAAACTTGGTAGCTAAGAAGTGTATTAATTAAATATAAAGAATTTGTTATAATTGGAAGTTCATATATAGTGTGCAAACAGAAATCTGAATACAAAAGCCTAGAAATCATATACATATGTTTAAAAGTGCATGTAAGCCAAAAATCAACACATGTAGACTAACCACAACACTTAGAAATGTGAATGACTTTCATAGGTATGTATGTGTGGTTTGTATGAAGTGAAAGTGTGAACTATGTCTTATGGATTGTTGTTTTCTTTTGCTATGTGTATTGGCATGAGTAGAACCTGCCCCAGAGCAAGTTCTCCCCTTCCAAGACCAAGACTTTCCATTCCCAGAGCAGCAGGAAGAAGGCAAGTGTTCTTGACCACTTTGATCCTATACTAGAATATGTAGGTAGAATTATTTGCATTGTCAATTGAAATATGAAACCCATGCTAGGTAGTTTTCCCTAGAATTGCATTACCTTGTTTCCTTGTAGCTTGGGTTGGGATTTATTTTATCATGTCATTTATTATTATGCTTATGCTTAGCCATGCTTAGAATGGGATAATTGGGACATGAGATCATCAATTTATTTACCTTACTCTTGAATGAGATGTTATGAGTTATGTAGAGGTAGGGATCGAGGCAAGTTGGATGATTTGGTTTGTGCTGGGTGCACGAGACTCGGGTTTGTGTTTAGCACTTTCCTGGATCCTAAGGACCGGTTCATGGAGCATGTTACCTGGCTTTACCGTGCCAACCACATGCTGAGATGGGGCAGATTGGCCAATTAATTAGGTGTATCCCCGGCGTAGTATGAGTGTGTTGGATGGTGCTGGGAATAGGTGTCAGCTGGACTACCATATGAACCGCAAGGCTCAAGAGGGGGCCACTGCAGCAGGGTTGGAGCCTCTTGTATGCTGTTAGGGGTGAAACCTCAGTGGGACCACGCTCGTCGGGAATCCCTTTGTAAAGGCTTCGTAGTGATCTCCTAGCTACACACCTGGGAAGTGTGAATGTGGTTCGTGGCCACTGGCATAATGGAGGTTCTTTTAGTCCACCCGGCAACGGGGGATGAAATCACTACATGTGGGTACAGTGGTGCAAACTCTGCAGAGTCAAAACTGTCATGACAGCCGTGCTCATGGTCAAGAGCGGCTTGGACCTATTCATGATTAGAGGATGATGAATTTGGAAGTTGAGGATGTTAAGCGGGGAGCTTGACATTGGCTATGATGTTATGGTTACTTGATATTGATGATGCGTTGGGAGATTGGGATCCATTTCACCTGTGTAGTAATGTAGGTGCTTAATAAGCTAAGGTGATAGGTAATAATTGTGTAGTGCTTTAACCATGATTTCAACCTCTCCTTGCTCTAGTCATGCATGACATAACTTTCCCACACTTGCTGAGTACCAACGGTACTCAAACTTGCATATTTGTTGGTTTAAATTGCTGCTCAGGCCAAGGGGGTGATGTGGTGTTCAATGACCAAGACTTCGGACCCGAAGAAGGATTCTAGGTTCATGGAGTCCCCCGTGCAACGCCTGTGATGGAGCCCACAAGAATAACATTCCGCTGCTGCTTTATTTACGTGTCATGAACTATTCATCGTCCATCGAGACGTATGCTATGTAACACTTATTTATATTGGACACCTGGCTTGTAATAAATGATGCTTCACTATTTGTCATCACATGTATGAGAAAATGATCCTGGCATACATGTGATATTCACTCGGTTGTTCTTCGGAGAACCCGGGTGTGACAGTTCCCGGAAGAACTTCCAAGTATGCCACCTGACTGGGACATTGAATTTGCCATTGATTTAGTACCCGGAACCTGCACCTAAAGCTAAGAGGCCATATAGGATGTCTGCTAATGAATTAGTGGAGCTCAAGAAGCAAATTCAGGAACAGCTAGATAAGGGTTTTATACGCCCAAGCTCGTCACCTTGGGGAGCCACCGTGCTCTTCGTAGACAAGAAAAATGGGACCCAAAGGATGTGCGTGGACTATAGGTCTCTCAACGAAGTGATGATCAGGAAAAAATACCCGCTGCCCCGTATAGAGGACTTATTCGATCAAATGAAAGGTGCCCAAATTTTCTCCAAGATTGATCTCCGGTCGGGATACTTCCAGCTGAAGATTAAGCCCTCCAACATACCCAAGACTGCATTTTGAACACGGTATGGTTCGTATGAATATATCGTTATGTCATTTGGGTTGACGAATGCACCTGCATAATTTATGTACCTCATGAATAAGTTCTTCATGGAGTACTTGGACAAGTTCATCGTGGTTTTCATCGACGATATCATGGTGTATTCAAAAAGCGAGGAAGAACATGAGGAACACTTGAGATTGACATTGCAGAAACTGCGAGAGAATAAATTGTATGCTAAGATCAGCAAGTGTTAATTTTGGCCAAAGGAGATATCGTTCCTAGGACACATCATCTCCAAAGGAAGAGTATCGGATGATCCCGGAAAAGTGAGGGATGTTTTGAAGTGGAACCAACCACAGAATGTGAGGGACATTCAGATACTACCACCGGTTCATCAATGATTTCTCCAAAATAGCGAAGCCTATGACGGAATTGCTGATGAAAGGGAAGGCATTTCAGTGGACACAAACGTGTCAAGACAGCTTTGAAGAGTTAAAGAAGAGATTAACAACAGCGCCGGTTTTGGTATTGCCGGATGTGAGCAAGAGATTCAATATATATTGTGACGCATCAAGAGAAGGGCTTGGATGTGTCCGTATGCAAGAAGGCCAAGAGGTAGCCTATGCATTGAGGCAATTAAAGAAACATGAGTTGAACTACTCTACACATGATCTGGAACTTGCCGCCGTGGTACATGCCTTGAACATTTGGAGGCATTACATCCTCGGTCACCGATGTGAGATCTATACGGATCACAAAAGCCTCAAGTATATATTCACGCAAACGGATCTGAATCTGAGGCAACGTCGTTGGTTGGAACTCATCAAGGATTATGATGTTGGAATCAACTATCACCCGGGAAGGCCAATTTAATAGCAGATGCATTGAGCTGAAAGGGAGCATGTCACCAACTCACGGTATGGGAGCTGCCACCTGAGCTGCGTAAGGAGTTTGAACAATTACATCTCGGGTTCTTGAATGAGATGGAGGTGGTAGAACTGAACTCAATGCTGGAACAAGAAATACGAGATGGCCAAGCAACAGATGAGGAAATAAAGGACATCAAGGAATGAATCCGACAAGGGATAGAGAAAGATTTCAAGGAAGACGAGAATGACACGCTTTGGTAAGGGAAAAGGATTTGTGTGCCTAACGTGAAGCACACCCACAACAAGATACTAAAGGAGGCACATGACTCGTCTTATTCCATACATCCCGGCTGTATAAAGATGTACAAGGATCTGAAAACTTGCTATTGGTGGGATGGCATGAAAAGGGATATCGCTGAATATGTTGCCTTATGCGACACGTGCCAACGGGTGAAGGCCGAACACCAAAGACCCGCTGGATTATTGCAGCCATTGAAAGTACCCCAGTGGAAGTGGGAAGACATCAGTATGGTTTTCACTGTCGGATTGCCACAAGCTCACTCTGGCTATGACTCTATTTGGGTTCTCATGGACCGATTGACGAAATCAGCCCACTTTATTCCTTTTAGGGCTAAGTACACTGTTGCACAATTAGCCGAGCTGTATATGGAGCAAATCATGTGTCATCATGGAGTTCCGAAAAGGATAGTTTCAGATTGAGGTTCTCAATTTACCTCTAGGTTCTGGAAGAAGCTGCATGAAGCTATGGGTACATGGTTGAATTTCAGCTATGCATATGACCCGCAAACCGATGAGCAAAAGCAGAGGACAAATCCAATTTTGGAAGACATGTTGAGAGCTTGCACCTTGGAACATAGGCGTAGTTGGGACAAAAGTTTGCCGTACGCTGAATTCTCATATAACAATAGTTACGAGCCAGCTTGGAAATGTCACCCTTCGAGGCACTGTACGGTAGACGGTGTAGAACACTGCTGTTCTGGAATGAGACCAGAGAAAGCCAAGTGTTTGGACCCGAAGTGCTGCAGGACGCCGAAAAGCATGTCCAAACAATACTTGAAAACTTACCGCCCAGTCACGACAAAAAGGCTATGCGGACAATAGGCGAAAGTGTTTGACCTTCAAAGTTGGAGACTTCGTGTATCTCAAGGTGTCGCCTATTCGAGGCCAACGACAGTTTAAAGTCAAAGGCATGTTATCACCTTGGTACATTGGACCATTCAAGATTTTGGGCAAGCGAGGAGAGCTAGCCTATCAACTAGATCTGCCGACACACCTCTCCGACGTGCACGAAGTATTTCACGTATCTCAGCTCAACAAGTGCCTAAGAGTGCCGGAAGAACAAGTACCAATGGACGAGTTAGAACTTCAGGAGGATCTGACCTATGCGGAACACCCCATCAAAATTGTATACATGAAGGAAAGAGTCACGAGGAACAAGGTAACCCGTTGGTGCAAAGTGCAATGGATCCATCACACAGAAGCCGAAGCTACATGGGAGCGTGAAGAAGACCTCAAGACGGAATTTCCACATCTTCTCTCCACTCTATCGAATCTCGAGGGTGAGATTCAAGTTAAGGGGGGTAGGTTTGTAACACCCTCATTTCCATCATCATACATTGCATCCATTATCATGTAGGGATCATTTAAAAAGAGAGGAGAAATGGGATAAAACCCTGGCTGCACCTTAGAGATAACGCTTCTAGAACAAATTTTAGAGACAAAGCTTCTAGAAGAATTTTAGAGATAAAGCTTCTAGAATAATCTTGGAGATAAACCTTCTAGAATAATCTTGTAGAAAAAGCTTCTAGAATAATCTTGGAGCTAAACCTTAGAGATAAAGCTTCTAGAAGAATCTTGGAGATAAACCATAGAGATAAAGCTTCCAGATGAAACTTAGAGATAAATCTTCTAGGTAAGCTTAGAGATACAACTTAGAGATAATGTTTTGGAGATAAAATACCCTTCTGGCCGCACCTCTTAGGGATAGAGTCCTCGTCCTCCAAACTGAGTA
Organism: Neostapfia colusana; assembly: GCA_030760725.1. Taxonomy (NCBI): domain Eukaryota; kingdom Viridiplantae; phylum Streptophyta; class Magnoliopsida; order Poales; family Poaceae; genus Neostapfia; species Neostapfia colusana. The sequence continues at coordinate 74,782,239 of JASWHV010000007.1, read as the reverse complement.
GGAGATTGCATCTCTTGGAGATAGAGTCCTTCTCCTCCTCAAACTGAGTAGGAGATCTTCCAATTATAGATACAGCCTTCCCTGGCCGCCACCCCTGCCAAGACAAGCCTGTCACCCCCTGCTGCAAAGCCCTGGTCGCCAGCCCTTTGCTGCTGCTTTGGCCACCGTCGAAGCTCTGCCCCGCCTCACCGTCGCCGGAGAAGAAGACCCCTGCTGCCAAGCCCTGGACGCAGCCCTATTCTTCTCCAAAGTAAAACCCCAGCTGCTTCCATTGCAAGGGAAAAAGTCCAGCTGCAAGGAGGAGAGGAGGAAGAAGAGATGTAGGTCCCTGTCACCCCTCTTACCACGTCACCGCTGTCTCTACGCACCCGTTTTATCCACCCCCTGCAAGCAGAAATTTCTGCGTGTGGACAGACCATGTTTTGGTCAAGTTTTGATGGTGGAACTGATCTACAAATTTAGACATGATCATAACCTCATTCTCACTTGATCCCAGCAGCCTTGTTCGTCCTAAAACCCCGTGGAAGGCTACTAAAACTTGCAAGAACACGTGCAAACTGAATTCTATAAACTGCACCATAGGAATTACATTCATCCACCTCATTGCATCTTGAATAAAGTTTCTGCATGATAATTGATTGCTGTAATCTTTGTATGTGCGTGGTCGTGAGTAGAAGGACACTCTCAAGAGGCTGTCTATGAGGAACTACAGCACAAAGACATCGAGATGCTTGAGCAACATGAACCGCGGGAACAAGGCAGGTGCCCCTTGACCATATTGATCCCATGTTTTTGAAACTGTTTTGCTTGCGAAAACTTGTATGCTTGTGTCAACTTGATGGGACACCCTTTTATAGGAGTTTACTAGTTTTGTTAACCATCCTTGTCACCGAGAAAGTTGATAAGTCAGGTATGGTCGTTTCCCCTTTTGCTTCGCTTAATTTACATGATACAGGAAGCTGAAATAAAACATGGTTAGCTACTGCACTCAAAAGATTAAACATGATGAGAACTTGATGATGTTAATGAGCATGGAATCGGGGAAATCTAGGCATGCTTCGTTCGTGGATGTTGCTGAATGAGATGGTGGTTTACTTGCGTAGATCTAAGGACCAGTTCATGCGAGCACATGGCAGGAAAACAGTGCCACCACAAGGCCAAATATGGGTGCGGCTTAGCTGACTAATTAGGTGGGTTGCTAGCTTGTTATGTACCATTGGATGGCGCGGGGAATGGAAGTCGAGGAGGACTGCTCTGGAAACTGCATGGCACATGAGGGGGCCCGTGGGTGGGAGAATGGAGATTCGAGCATGCCGGCGAAACATTAGTGGGTCCGTACATTCTAGTAGCCCCTTTGTAAAGGCTATTTTGTGATCTCTTGGCCATACACCGACGGTAGTGTAGTGACATCATGGATGTTTTCTCTAGTCGCCGACGGGTGACGAAATCACGAACTTGTGGGTAAAGTGGTGCCACCTGTGCAGAGTGTAAAACTATCATGATAGCTGTGCTTCCGGTTACAAGCACCTGGCCAACTTCCATGATTAGAGGCAAAACTTGGGATGGTTATTCGGGTATGGTCATTTGGATTGGTTTTGGGACTGTTTTGGGTCATGACAATGAGTTTGGTTTCAGTTCTATGAAAATGAGATGGTTATGAAAATTTTTGAGTATGAGATGAAATTGAGAAAGAGTATTGGCTGGTTGAGTCTTGATAAATGGTGAATTATGATGAATGAATGTTGATGAAATACTTGGTTATGTTGGGATTTAACTCACCTAGAGATAGTTGCTTTTTTACCATGTTTGTGAAATAAAATTTGCTTGTTGCAATGAATCTCTTTATTCCCTACCTTGTTGTAAGCTACATGTCATACTTTTCTCTCACTTGCTGAGTACGACATGTACTCACCCTTGCATTCCCACATATACATCAGCTACAGGAGAAGAATACTTCGAAGAACATGTGGAGTACTTGGCGTGCGCACTACCGTTAACATGCCTGTGGAGTCGGAGTGGAGCCCCATCATCTTTAGTGATTTTCCGCTGTCGTTTAGAGTCTTCTGCTGCTGAATAAGTTATACATTAATGATTGAGTCATTGAGTAATTGTATTAAGGTACTTAAACACTATTTGTATGTGGTTTATATTCTGAATTCAGTTTGTGATAAAGCTGTGTATGTGTGATGAACATCCTGGGCACACATATGCATTCACTTGGTTCAATTTTCGGAACCGGGTGTCACGCACGATTTGATTTACCCGCTTGGTTTGCCCATCCGTATGTGGGTGGTATGCTGAACTATGGATCAGCTTCGTACCCAAGGCAGCATGTAACTGCTCCAAAAAACGAGACACAAATAAAGTGCCCCAATTCTAGATAATAGTGTGGAGTACGCCATATAAGCAAAGAATCCGTGAGATGTACAGTTCAGTATACTTCTTGGCATTGTAGTTGGTATTGACCGAGATAAAATGGGCAACCTTCGTGATTTGGTCGATGATCACCCACACCGAATTATGTTTCTAAAATGTAGTGGATAAACCGATGATAAAATCCATACTCACATCCTCCCACTTCCGGGCAGGAATACCTAGCGGTTGTAACAATCCCAGTTTCTGCATAAGGTCAGCCTTAACCCTCCGGCATGTATCACATTCGGACACGTATTTCACGATCTCCCGCTTCAACCGTGTCCACCAAAATTTGCCTCTGAGTTCTTGATACATCTTGTTGTTGCCGTGGGGAATAGAAAACTTTGACAAGTGAGCCTCATGAAAGAATTTCTTCCGTAACTCCGGGTTACGTGGTACGACTATCCTGTTCTTGAACCATAGGACACCGTCTCCGTCCGTCCGGAAATACGTCAACTCCCCATTGTCTACACGTCTCCGCAAATGTGACATACCCTTCTCATGTTTCTGGGCTGCCTCCACCTCTTCACGGATGGTTGGGATAAGAGCTAAGTTGTAGAGAGCTCCATGTGGAACCACATGCAATGGTGGCTCGCTCTCTTCCAACGGGATGATGGTCAGATTATGTACGTGTGACTTATGACTCAGCGCATCCGCCACCACTTTTGCCTTGCCGGGGTGATAATAGATTTTTATTTCATAATCTTTTATCAGCTCTAACCATCTTATTTGCTTCATGTTCAACTCATTCTGAGTACTTGAGCCTCTTGTGGTCGGTATATAAATGTACGAGGTTACCGAGTAGGTAGTGCCTCCACATCTTGAGAGCTAGTACCACGGCAGCGAGTTCTAAGTCATGAGTTGGATAATTTTGCTCATGATTCCGGAGCTGCCATGATCCATACATGACCACCTTTGGTCTTGCATCAGCACACATCCGAGCGCAATGCCGGATGCATCGCAGTACACATCGAACGGTTTTGTTGTGTCTGGCTGCGCTAAAACCGGTGCTGATGTTAGGTGTTTCACTAAAGCCTTGAATGCTGCTTCACATGCTGAACTCCAAACATATTTGGTGGCCTTCTTCAGCAACTCAGTCATAGACTTGGCAATCTTCAAGAAGTTCGGAATGAACCTCCAATAATATCCCTCGAGTCTGAGGAAACTCCGTACCTCATGGACAGACCTCGGGGACTTCCAATTCAGCACTTGTGTAATTTTGCTCGAATCTACAGCGATGCCCTCTGCTGAAATAATATTCCCGAGGAAAGGTACTTCCGATATCCAGAATTCGCACTTGCTGAATTTCGCGTATACACTACAGGAATGCGGCAAACTTACGATGGCCAGAAAACATCGTAAATAAAGGAAAATCGTCGTAAGTTAATTATTTATGATGGTTTTCTGTTATTTATGACGGTTTCTGGCCGTTTCAAGTTTTTGGTCGTAAATAATATTATTTATGACGGTTAACATCGTAAATAACTAACTTACGACGGCTGGGAAGACCGTTGTAAGTAAACGGCCGTCGCCCATTGTGTAAGGGCCTAAGTTTTTGCACACATTCAAAGTGTTCATCACACCACACACACCTCATTTGAGGAAAACTTATGAACACCTTTGAAGAGCAAGTAAACACCATCAACATGGTCATTAGAGAATAAACTCAAAAAATGCAAAAGTGGTATTTCCTACATGCATCTTATAGGACCTGAGCATATGAAAAACCCCTACACCTTGCTAGGAATACTCATGCCACGTTTCACCCAAATCCAAAGCCTTTTGAGGTATTTTTGGATATAATTAGAAAGAGGTTAGTTTGAACTTAAATTCAAATTCAAACCCCTTTCATCCCATTAATTTAAAAGTGGGATTGATATTCACACTCTGCACGTTTTTGTGAGCTCACACACCAATTTTCACCCCGTTTTGAGTTGATCTTGACATGAGCCAATTTGAGCAAATTCAAATCCAATTTGAATTTCAAACTGCATTTGTGCTATGAATATATTCAAACACTTCACAATTTGAATTCTACCAAATTCAAATGGGCATTTGGTGGATAATTCAAATTGCAAAGGGTATTAGGGGTACTACTGTTTAGAGCAGTGGGAGAAATTAAATTTCAGAGGTTAAAATGGGAGTGGGGCACTCCTGTCAGCCTCACCAGTGATCAAACTGATTGCATCAACCGAGCTCGGTTTCTTATGCTCGGCAGAGCGTGCGCCAATGCGAGGAAACAGCGAGGACAGCAGCTGCTTGCCGCCTCTGGCCACTGAACCGCTTCTCTGCTCTCTTATCCGCGCGCCCGAGCCGTCCCAGCCTCATCTCATCGATGTTCCGACGTCCTCCCACACAGAAACCCCGCTACACATCGCCGCTCACCCGAGCTCTCGGTTCCACCGTCGCCCGGCTGAACCAGTGGTTGTCACGGCGAGCTCAGATCGCAACCGAGTTCGCCGACCCTTGCTCGACGTTCTCGCACCGGTCCCAGACCGTGACCAACATTCCTCAAGCTCCACCGCGCCAATTCCTTCCTCCTCGGTTCAAACTGAGCCAGCGCCACTGGAACAACTCGTCCGGCCACCACAGCCCACCTTTCTCCGAGCTGTGAATAGCAAAGGAGTTTCGTCATCGATCCCTCTTTCATTACCGTAAGCTCCGGCAGCATGACATGAGCTGCTGTCGCCAGAATTTCACGATTTTGTGCCGGTGTACAAAAGAGGCCGCTGGACCAATTTGCAAAATTCATGATGCACACTGCACCACTCATCACCTAACGTAGAGAACTACTTCTAGACGTCCGTGCGAGCCTATAGGATCCGAAACTTCGAAGAACCGTCAGGTGTAGCCACTGTTCCTCGAGTTTTGCTAGGATTTCAGGTTTCTGACTTAGGTCGCACGGTGACATCCTAGTTGCGGCCTTTTCCGAGCTCCTTTGAGTTCATGACGACCTTCCCTACAGTGCACTGATGCTATACGATCGTTAGCTCAATCTTTTGAGGTGCTAGGAAGCCCGGCTGAGACGGCCGAAGTTCTTCCGAAGCCGCCGCTCGTTGCCGGCCATGTTCCGGTGGTTGTCATGTCGAGCTAAGTCCAGCACCATGTTCCCCGTGTGGGATTAGGCAGAGGCGGCGAAAATCTAGGAGTTTGGCACATAGCAATGCCCCTCCAGCGAGCACTCCGGCTAGGGGGGCGGCAGCCGAGCGCGGATGTCGGGAGGTTGAAGAAGCCCCCGGTCCCACGTGTCAGTGAGTGGATATTTAAACCGGGGATCTGCTGTGGCACCGGATCGTCTGTGGCTGCGTGTGAAATACTCCATAGACCCGTGTGTCAGCCGCCGAGGAGTCGACACGTAGCCCCGGTCCCAAGCGCAGCAATTTAAACTTTTCCCCGATTTTCAGATTCAGTTAAAACTTCAAACCCACATAACTTTGGATAGGAAACTCCAAATCGAGTGAACCAAATTTCGTTAGATTCAACTTTCTGAGTACTTTCCAACAAATCAAGTTTCATTTATGAAAATTTTATTTCTCCAGAATTAATTCTTCAAAATTTAAACTGTTTAGAATTTTAACTGGAGAACTCTTTACTGGAAAATTATGACAATTGGCTAGGATTTTCACAAAAATATCCCAGAGCTAGAATAAAAATTTCATATCCATTTTATATCATTTGATCCATCTAATGGTGTGATTAATAAAACTGTTCCAGAGAAAATGGAAAATGTCCAGAAACATTTTCAGATTTTCTCTGAAATCATTTAGCTCATATCTTGGTCTAGGAGTCTTTAAATTAAGTGAAACCAACTCTATTAGAACCCTCTGAAAATCTAGTTTTCAGAAAGTCATGGCTTGCTCCATGAAAATCCCTAGAACACCCTAAGAGCTCCAATTAAAGCCAAATACACAGTTATTTGTGGAGGGTTCAAATGAGCTTTACTGTAAGGGCCTCAGTTTTTGACACATATTTGAAGTGTTCATCACCACACCACACACCTCATTTGAGGAAAGTTGATAAACACAAATGAAGAGCAAGTAACCACCATCAACATGCTCATTAGAGAACAAACTCACATATTGCAAAAGTGGCATTTTCCACATGTGATATAGATGGGCTGGGCATATGAAAACTCCTACACATTGCTAAGGATGTCCACGCCAAATTTCACCCAAATTCAAAACCTTTTTGAGGTCATTTTGCGTATAGTTAGAAAGAGGGCAGTTTGAAACCATATTCAAATTCAAACTGTTTTTATCCCATGAATTTAAAAGTGGGAGGCATATTCTTACTCAGCACATTTTTGTGAGCCCACACACCAATTTTCACTCCAATTGGAGTTGATCTTGACATAAGCTAAGTGGGACAAATTCAAACTTTATTTGAATTCAAAACTGAAGTTGTGCTGAAATTCATTCAAACCAAACCTCAATTTAACTTTGATCAATTCAAATGGCTCATGGGTGTATAATTTGAATTACCAGGGGTACTATGGGGCTCACTGTTTTCAACAGTGATTAGGAGTAAATTTCAGAGGTTAAAACTGGAAGTGGGACCCACATGTCAGCCACCACTTCAACACAAACCGACTGAAACACAGCTCAATCGGTTCCCGTGTGCAGTGTGCGCGCGCCACCGGGGGGCAGCCGGCGCCAGCTCCTGCTGCGCGCCCCAAGCCGGAGACCAGTCGCCGGGCTACTTATCCCCTCCCCGGCGTGCTCTGATCGCCCATTCCCCGAGCTGCCGACGTACACGGCCTGTTCTTCCACTGCAACCGCCGCCGCTCGAGCTCACGCTTGGTCAAGCCCGATCACTCGCGAGCACAGCATCCTCCACAGCAAAACGGCACCGGGAGATCGTGAGCAACCTCCTAGACACCGTGTTGGCCAGTGAGCAAGCGTCCTCGAGCTGTACCGAACCGTTTCTCCGGCGAACCAAGCATCGCCGCCGATCGGGCTCTCGTGGACAGCACAACACAGCCGTTGTCACGTCCTCTTCTCTACACAAGAAAGGTGCGTGATTGTATGTAGATGGAGTAGCTGAAAGCCGTTTGGCGATTGATCAACCCTCGGCCGAGAATTTCCAAATTTACTCTTTCAGTTCATAAGGACCGAGCTCACCTTCGGGTGAAATTCGTGCTCTATGCACGAGGGTTGGACAAGCTCGTTACCTAGTAGCTTCTACGCACGATAGCGCCCATGCTCAAACTGGAATTAGAGAAAACCATCGAGAATCGGCCATGATATGGCCGTTTTCCCCGCCGCCATGGCTGAACACCTCGGCTCACCGTCGAGAGCATAGTTGCCAGTATTTCTAGCTTCCACCCAGCCCTGGTTCGTGTTTCCCATGCTCTACTGATTCTCTCCGACCGATTCCCGGTAGATTTGGTGCACGGGAGAGCAGGACCGACCTCACCGGAACCCTAGCAGGTGCTGTCACCGGTGCGCACGGGTTTCCGGTCATCGCCGGCGGCCGGCGACCCCACCATCGAGTCCAGGGTGTCAGTATAGGGTCAGGCGGCGAGTTTCGGGCCAGGGGATGGCCGGGAACTCAATTCAGGCGAAGGTCGCCGGAGACCGCCGCCGCCGCGCAGTTGGCGCGAGGAGGGAGACGACGCACTGTGTGCGGGGCCCACAAGCAGGAGTTTAAACTTTTCCCCGAATTTCAGTTTCAGTTCAAACTTCAAATCCTTATAACTTTGGCTAGAGAGCTCCAAATCGAGTGAACCAAATTTTGCTGGATTGCGCCCTCTCATACTTTCCAACAAATCAAGTTTCACTTCATGAAATTCCTTATTTTACCAGAATTAATTCCTCAAAAATTTAACTGTTTAGAATTTTAACTGAAGAGTCCTTTGGAGAAAAATCCTGAAATTTTGCTGGGATGTTCACCAAAATATCCCTGAACTACCATAAAAATTTCAGATCCGTTTGAGCTCATTTGATCCACCTAATGGTGTGATTAGTGAAACTGTTCCAGAGAAAATAGAAAATGTTCAGAAACATTTTCAGAATTTTCTCTGAAATTGTTTAGCTCATATCTTTAGCTAGGAACATTCAAATTAAGTGAGACCAACTCCATTAGAACCCTCTGAAAATCTAGTTTTCAGAAAGTCATAGTTTGTTTCATGAAAATCCTTAGAACACCCTAAAAGCCTTTAATTAAGGTCAAGTACATGATTAATTGTGGCGGGCTCAACTGAGCTTTGCTGCAACTAAAACTTGACCAAGTCTCTGTTTAGGTTGTGACCAAGCAACAGTAAAATTTCACAGTCATTGGGCTTGTCTAGTAAGAGTTATAGACTTCACAAGATTAAAAGTAAATACAACTGCATTTAAATTAATACATGTATTACTTCTATCATGTAGTCGCTAAGGTTGAGGAGGAACCCGAGGTCCTAGACTTCGTTATTCCGGAGGAGCAGCTAGCCTATGACCAAGAGCAGCAAGGCAAGCTCCGGTTTGCATTAACCCTTTTACAAGTTTTTATTGTTTTGAGCATATACTTGATTACTTTATTCTGTGCATTAGAGTCATGGTTGAAAACCCAATTGCATAGCCAAGAAAACCTTGGGTTGGTTTTAGGATTTCAAACCCCGTTAGCTACTGCCATGCTAAGATAGTGTAGGATTCGGTACAAGTTGAGTAGTTGGAACTACTCGCGAGCATAGGCTAGAGGCACTCGACTCGGGTAGTGATAGCACATGAAACACATGGCAAGAAAAGGAGACCAAACGGAGAGTAAGGGCAGCAGGACTTTGGGGCCTGTGTGCTGTAGCTCCGCTTGTGTCGATTGAGGACCGAGCCGTGTGCGGGCCTGTTGAACAAGCTAGAACAGTACCAAATACCTACCGGCTATATGGGAACCGGGAAACCGATATAACTCGGGTAGCTGGGTATTGAGGCATTGCCCGTCGTTCAGAGGGTAGGTTGAGAGCTTGAGGTGTAAATCGGCTGTCGGCACTGAGATGCGCGTGCAGAGACCTCTTGCTCGGGACGATGGGACCGGTTCAATATTTGGCTGACGGGTGAAAGGTGGTTGCGTACGGCGTACGTGATTGTTGTTGTAGGCAACATCGAGTACGGGCATACGTGACGGGTTGTTCGGGTAACCCTGCAGGTGTAAATCGATTATAATCGCCGTCCCTCGCGGTCAGTGAGTACCACTTGTTCACTGTGCCGTGACGTAGAAAGAACAGGCTAGTTATATGTTAAAATGTTGCTGATTCAAAGATGGACTTGATTGCTAATGAATTGCTGTAGTTTAGAGATAACTAAAGTTCTTTTCAACTTTGGGCAAAGTACATGAGAGAAATGCGTTTCTTGTTTGATTGCGGCTCTCTTATGTGCCTTAGTGTGAGGTTCTCCACAACCTGCTGCTAAAACCTGAAAATAAGGTTCTACTAATTAGGCGAGTCCTTGCAAATGATTTTTACCTCATGTACCTATCACCCCTCATGTAGAAGTTTCATGTTTAGGAGAGACGGGTCAGTCTTGCTGAGCCTTCGTGCTCACTGCTTGTGTTTGAAGCTTTTTAGGGTTCTATGAGGAAGGGACTCCCGAAGAGGAGACGGAACCCTAGGAGGGGAATCCCGTCGAGTGGGAGTCGTGCACGCCGCAGAGTTAGTGTGCGTGTGTGCTAGCAAGGACACGTTCAAGGGCTGAACGTGTACTTGATGCATAGTCTACGCCCGCGAGTGTAGACTGGACTTGTTTTGATGTAAACATGTTCATAAACTTGTTTATGTAATAAAATTTCGCTTCCGCTTTGTACCTTTGACGTGTGTTATCCGGTGCTGTGCAACGCAGCACCCCTCAGCGTGATCCTGGCTCGACAAGACCGTGGGGTCGTTTCAGCGTTGGTATCAGAGGTCGCTTGAGGTTTAAAACAGTACAAAGGTCATCTTTTTCAAAAATCCAGTGAGGAACGAGTTAGTAGCCCTTATAAGGATGTTATTAACATATAGAAAGTGGCATATTCACCTATTTATTTATGTCGGAAAATCGTGTATCTCGGGACGTTTATGTCTTGGGGGGTACACGTGAGCACTGTCCACCAGTGCGCACAAGCTGAAGGGTGGAGCCCCACGGGTGGCAGGTAACCCGACTCGCTTAAAAATCCTCTACGACTCTTCATGTCGTTTGGGGTATTCGAGCAACGTCTATCTCTAGCGTGCGTGGTGCAACTTGGGAGACCCCGTCACGTGGTCTGAAACGTGAACACGTAACTCAAGGCGTGTTTGGCTTGAGAACATCCGGGCGAGTGATGACGGCCGGGTGTACGAACTGTATGGATTCCGGGCTCGGTGTGCAGCCGAGCCTGACGATTGCTTGAGTTTCTGCAGGTAGCCTGACCATGAAACGGTAGACGTGTAGCATCCGTGTGCGAGTGAGGTTTAGTGCCACTGAAATAACGAAGCCGGCTAAGTCCGGTATAGGTTTTTCTTTGTGAGGACGTATTACCGACATAATCTGGTGACGCATCGACGTCACATCCCATTAAATGAACAATTCATTTAAAACTTGAAGATTTTGATCTAAAGTAGTAAAACTTGATTTAACTCCTTCCCTTGAACAGGATATTCAAAGTTAACAAGTTTTCAACTTATAGGTTGTTAAGGACAGAGCACTCTGTTTTCAGCTGAATCAAGGCTGAAGTTGATCAGAGGTTAGAGGTTGAGTTCTTTCGAGGTCAGGGTCATATGATACATTTCTGGAAATTTTTGGAAGAGCTTTACAACTTTTCTGTTGAGGTCCAGAGGTGTTTCATCCCTTAACCAATCTAAAAATGCAGTAGAGTTGAAACTGTTCAGAAAACAGGGCAGAGCAAAGACTCTCTGTAAACTCTCTGTAAATTGAGTATAACTTCCTGCATAAAAATCCAAAAATAGAAAATGAGGTAGTTCTGGAAAGATTATGAGATGGGTTATAACTTTGTAACAGAAAGTTTTGTCAGATTAGGAACAGAATTAACTGGAATTCTTCGATCAAATCAGTGCCTAAAGCAGGGAGTTGCTGTCCAATTTACTCCAGAAATTCTGTTAACTTTGACATCTCATAACTTTTGAACCAAGACAGATCTTAGGCCAAGCAAATACTTTCTGGAAATCTATTGAAGTTAGATTTAACTTTGATGTTGAGGTCCAGAATTGGTTTTTCTTTAACATGGCCTAAATCAGGTTGAAATGGACACTGGTCAGGGCTGTCAGGTTGGACAGCAGATCAGCAGTCAAGTTTGCTTAAAATTTGAACTGATTCCAAATTTTATGGGTTCAATGACATGTCTTATGTTATAACTCAAAGGTTTACTGTTTAAATAAATATTTGACATTTCTCAAATATATTTTTACAGATGACAGCAGATAAACAGTTGGAGAACGGGTGGGTGGTTTCCCACTGTTCTCACCGTAGCGGCTACCCGGAAGCATTGTGGCAAATGCTCCAATATTTCGGGTACAACCAGATGCTGCAGTACTTCGCCAAGGAAGAAGGCGAAGAGGGGAACAATACGTGGACAATCCATGTCAAAGTCCCAGCAGGACCTACGCCACCCAGTTGGGTGACGTTCACCGTTACGGTGAGAGGAAGACAACCGGAAGGGGTGTGCAAGTGGCAGCCCGTGACACTATGTCACATTTCTGCCAACTACACGTGCATGCTATGGAGGGCACTCCATAGGTGCTCGTTCCAGTGGAGGGACGGGCTCAGCATGTGTTGAAAGAGAGGTACCTGGGGGCAATGGACCCGAGTTGCCCAAGGTACAACCCTGCGGAGGCAAACCTTAGCCTCTAGATGAGGGCGGGAAACGCTGTGATGGACAGCCAAGCTGTTCATACGGAGCATCTCGCTACAAAGCTCAAGGAGAGCACGAGCCGTGGAGACCATTTCGAGAGTGCTCACAGCGCACTCCGCAATGTGCTCCTTCCGATGATTAAGCGACTGAATGAACAACACAATCAGTCGCGTCATCTGAAGAAGGCAAGGAAAAAGAGCCGTGTCGACATCGCGGCATTGCAAGAACTGGTACAGAATCTGACCCTGCAGAACGAGGACCTTGCTCAAGAGCGAGACGAAGCTATTGAGGAAGGGCAAGGCTGGGAAGAAGATTACAACCAGGCTATGGACGAGGTGCATGCTTTGCAGGACCTCGTACCTCCGGTGTTTGGCGTACCGGTGGTCTTGGGTCTTCCAGCAATGGGAGAACCCGGGATGGGAGAAGAGGTGGTAGATCCAGAGCCACCAGCAGAGGTACCGGAGGAGGACGACCCACAGGAGGTCGAGTTCTACTCCGAGTAGGGGGTTACAGTTGCCATGTAGGGCAGCCAGGGTAGTGTAGCCCAAATTTTGTAATCGGTGACATGTCGTGTGGACAGTAGAGTATGTATAGGTAGTGACGACATGAGCATGACTTCTCGGAGACCCGAGAAGCATGTATCTTGTATAAAGTTTATGCTTTATCAATATATGTGAATGTTGTGCAAATTATTCATGTGTCACTTCAATACCTACGGTTACATATGGAATTTTAAGTAAGACATGTGCTAATCGCTGCTGTTTTGAATTTCAGAATGACGCGTACTCGTGCCAACCCTGATGTTGGGGGTACTAGCCAAGGGGGACAGACCTCTCAACAGCCTCCCGACGACAACTCGGGACAACAGCAGCAACAGCAACAGCAAACACCGCCACCGCCACTGCCAACGGTTACATTGGCCGACATCGTCGCGGCAATGGCGGGTTCACATCAGCAGCACACGGAGGTGCTGCAAACTCTAATTGCTAATACGTCTCGCCCAGAGAGACGTCAAGACCGTGAGGAGCGTCAACAGAGCTCCTACTCCGACTTCCTGGCGACTCATCCCCCGGTATTCTCAAGGGCGGATGAACCTCTTGACGGGGACAACTGGCTCCGCGCGATAGAGATGAAGTTCGGGCTGCTCCAGATAAACGAGCAGCGCAAGACTCAGTTCGCGGTCCAGCAGCTCCAAGGATCCGTGAGCGCGTGGTGGGCCAACTTCTGTGCTTCACAGCCCACCGACCGAGTGATGACCTGGACGGAGTTCCGGACGGCCTTCAGAGCCTATCATATACCTCCAGGTCTGATAAAAAGAAAGACGCAGGAATTCTTACACCTGCAACAAGGGAGCCGGAACGCGCTGGAATACTCCAGGGTGTTCAACGATCTCGCGCTCTACGCGTCGTATCACGCCGATATGGACGAGAAGCGGCGGGACCACTTTTACCAGGGGCTTAACCCGCTCCTGAAGGACAAATTGGCGATGTTCAATCGCGGCAGCCTCAACGACATCATTGATGCTGCGATTGTTCAGGAGGACTCTGGCAAGGAGTTAGCGGCGGCGGAGAGGAAGCGAAGCGCACCGCAGAGCAGAGGAGAAGGAAGCGGTCCTTATCAGAAGTTTCGGATTGTGAATCGCCCACCATCAGGTCCACGCTGGCAGCCACCACAGCGGTCGATGCCGTTCCGCAGTCGGCCGTACTCTTCACCTGCATTCCGGCCGGCACTGCCAGTACCACCTCCACAACAACAACAGCAGCAGCGGGCGATGCCGCGTGCGTATGCACCTCAGCAGCGCATGACGGGTTTCGTCCCCCGAGCACTACACCAGCAGCGGCCACATATTACAAGTGTGGTCGTCCAGGACACTTCACAAGCAGTTGCCCGGAGAGGCAAGGCGGCGGAGTGACACTGCAGTTTCCGGGGAGGAATGAACCTCGGAAGCCTACTAATGCGCGGCGGGCAAACCCTAGGCCCGGCACCGTCCACCAGCTTGTCATTGAGGACGTGCCGGAGGGCGAGCCAATCCTTGCGGGTATGTTCCAACTCCACCAGCATCACGCTATAGTACTGTTTGATTCAGGCGCCACACATAGCTTCATTAGCCAAGCTTTCATTGATAAACATAGCTTGCAAATACTACCCGCCGATAGTCCTTATGTGATCTGTTCACCGGGTGGGAAAATTTCAGCAAGCATGATGGTCCCAAAAGCACCATTGTGCTTAGAGGGTAGAGTTTACCCTACGTCTCTCATAATCTTAGAGAGACAAAAGGTCGATGTCATCCTAGGGATGTTGTGGTTAACCCGCCACGGCGCTGTTTTAGACCCCGTCCTCCGAGTGGTGCACTTGCACTCAGAAGTGCATGAGTCTCACTCATTATTTCTGGACAGTCCAGAAATAAAACTTCCAAGTATCTATCAAGCCACAACCATCAGATTGAAAGATATTCCAGTGGTCCGAGAGTTCCCTGATGTATTTCCGGACGATTTGCCGGGGATGCCACCCGATAGAGAGGTGGAGTTCAAGATTGAACTTGCACCGGGAACCATGCCAATATCCCGAAGACCGTACCAGATGGCGCCCAAGGAGTTGGCTAAACTGAATACTCAGCTCAGGGACCTTCTGGAGAAGGGTTTTATTAGGCCGAGCTCCTCACCATGGGGTTGTTCGGCATTATTTGTCAAGAAGAAGGATGAGACGTTGCGGCTTTGTGTGGACTATCATCCATTAAATGCCGTAACCATCAAGAACAAGTACCCGTTGCCACGGATCGACATGTTGTTTGATCAGTTGGTCGAAGCAAAGGTCTTTTCCAAAATGGACTTAAGATCCAGGTACCATCAGATTAAGATAAGGGCTGAGGACATTCCGAAGACGGCTTTCTCGACAAGTTACGGACTTTATGAGTACCTGGTCATGTCCTTCGGCCTCACCAATGCTCCAGCTCACTTCATGTACTTGATGAACTCGGTATTCATGCCGGAGCTGGACAAGTTTGTCGTGGTCTTCATCGATGACATCCTGGTATATTCCAAGTCGGAGGAAGATCACAAGAAGCATCTGCGTATATTCTTGCAACGGCTGCGGGATCACAAGTTATACGCGAAATTCAGCAAATGCGAGTTTTGGATATCGCAAGTGCCTTTCCTCGGGCATATCATCTCAGCGGAGGGTATCGCTGTGGACCCGAGCAAGATCACTCAAGTGCTGAATTGGAAATCCCCGAGAACTGTTCATGAGGTACGGAGTTTCCTCGGACTCGCGGGATATTATGGGAGGTTCATTCCGAACTTCTCGAAGATTGCCAAGCCAATGACAGAGCTGCTGAAGAAGGCTACCAAATATGTTTGGAGTCCAGCATGTGAAGCAGCATTCAAGGCTTTAGTCAAGCACCTGACATCAGCACCAGTTTTGGCGCAGCCAGACACAACAAAACCATTCGATGTGTACTGCGATGCATCCGGCATTGGGCTCGGATGTGTGCTGATGCAAGACCGAAGGGTGGCCGCATATGGATCATGGCAGCTTAGAAACCATGAGCAGAATTATCCAACTCACGATTTGGAGCTCGCTGCCGTGGTACTTGCACTAAAAATGTGGTGGCACTACCTACTCGGTAACTTCGTTCATTTATGTATCGACCACAAAAGCCTCAAATACATATTCACTCAGAAGGAGCTGAACATGAGGCAACGAAGATGGTTAGAATTGATAAAGGATTACGAAATAGAGATCCATTATCATCTGGGCAAGGCAAACGTAGTGGCAGATGCGCTGAGCCGCAAGTCACACGTCAACAATCTGACCATCACACCGTTGGAAGAGAGCGAACCACCACTACATGTGATTCCACACGGAGCTCTCTACAACCTAGCTTTGATCCCCACCATCCGTGAAGAGATAGCGGCAGCCCAGAAGAATGACAAGGGCATGTCACATTTACGGAGACGTGTAGACAGTGGGGAGCTGAAATGTTTCCGGAAGGACGGAGATGGCATCCTATGGTTCATGGACCGGATCGTCGTACCCCGTAACCCGGAATTACGGAAGAAATTTTTTGATGAGGCTCACTTATCAAAATTTTCTATATACACCGGCAGGAACAATATGTATCAAGAACTCAGGAGCAAGTTTTGGTGGACACGGATGAAGCGTGAGATTGCAAAATACGTTTCCGAGTGTGATACATGTCGAAGGGTGAAGGCAGACCATATGCGGAAACCGGGACTGCTGCAACCACTGGGCATTCCTGCCTGGAAATGGGAGGATGTTAGCATGGACTTGATCGTCGGTTTACCCACCACTTTGCAGAAACATGATTCTGTATGGGTGATCGTCGATCGGCTCACCAAAGTTGCCCATTTCATCCCGGTCAACACCAACTACAATGCCAAGAAGTACGCTGAACTGTACATCTCACGGATCCTATGCTTGTACGGCGTACCCCGTACCATCATATCGGACCGGGGCACTTTATTTGTGTCCCGTTTTTGGGAGCAGCTGCACGCTGCCTTGGGGACGAAGCTGATCCGTAGTTCAGCCTACCACCCGCAGACGGATGGGCAAACGGAGCGGGTAAATCAAATCTTAGAAGACATGCTACGAGCTTGCGCTATCAACCACGGCAAGAATTGGGATGATCACTTGCCGTTAGCCGAGTTCTCGTACAATAATGGGTACCAAGCAAGCATCAAGATGGCGCCCTACGAGGCGCTATACGGGCGGAGATGCCGCACACCACTGAATTGGTGTGAATCTGGCGAAAGGGTTACGTTCGGAATTGACCTTGTCAACAACGCGGAAGAAAGGGTTCGATTAATTCAAGCGAACCTAAAAGCCGCTCAATCCCGTCAGAAACAGTATGCGGACCGGAGAAGGCGCCCATTACAATTCGAAGTTGGAGATCACGTATACCTACGGGTGTCTCCAATGAAGGGCGTAAACAGATTTGGGGTGAGAGGAAAGTTAGCACCTCGATTCATCGGTTCATTCCAGATTACCGAAAGATGTGGATCGGTGGCATACCGGCTGAAATTACCAGAAGCACTTTCCGGTGTGCACGACGTCTTTCACATTTCCTAGCTGAGGAAGTGTCTTAAGCTATCAACTACCGTTCAGCTGGAAGATATTGAAGAACTGCAACCGGATCTCACCTATCGGGAGGAACCGGTGCAGATTATTGATGAAAAGGCCCGAACCACACGCAACCGTACGTTGTGGTTCTACAAGGTTCTATGGAGTAATCACTCCATGGACGAAGCGACATGGGAGAGTGAAGAATTTCTTCGCGCTAACTACCCCGACTTTTTCACGTCGCATATCCGGTAATTTTCCACCGTCCTCTCTCTCATTTTTCACCTTATAATCTCGGGACAATATTCTTTTAAGGGGGGGAGGAATGTAAGGGCCTCAGTTTTTGACACATATTTGAAGTGTTCATCACCACACCACACACCTCATTTGAGGAAAGTTGATGAACACAAATGAAGAGCAAGTAACCACCATCAACATGATCATTAGAGAACAAACTCACTTATTGCAAAAGTGGCATTTTCCACATGTGATATAGATGGGCTGGGCATATGAAAACTCCTACACATTGCTAAGGATGTCCATGCCAAATTTCACCCAAATTCAAAACCTTTTTGAGGTCATTTTGGGTATAGTTAGAAAGAGGGCAGTTTGAAACCATGTTCAAATTCAAACTATTTTTATCCCATGAATTTAAAAGTGGGAGGCATATTCTTACTCAGCACATTTTTGTGAGCCCACACACCAATTTTCACTCCAATTGGAGTTGATCTTGACATAAGCTAAGTGGGACAAATTCAAAGTTTATTTGAATTCAAAACTGAACTTGTGCTGAAATTCATTCAAATCAAACCTCATTTGAACTTTGATCAATTCAAATGGATCATGGGTGTATAATTTGAATTACCAGGGGGTACTATGGGGCTCACTGTTTTCAACAGTGATTAGGAGTAAATTTCAGAGGTTAAAAACTGGAAGTGGGACCCACATGTCAGCCACCACTTCAACACAAACCGACTGAAACACAGCTCAATCGGTTCCCGGGTGCAGTGTGCACGCGCCACTGGGGGGCAGCCGGCGCCAGCTCCTGCTGCGCGCCCCAAGCCGGAGACCAGTCGCCGGGCTACTTATCCCCTCCCCTGCGTGCTCCGATCGCCCATTCCCCGAGCTGCCGACGTACTCGGCCTGTTCTTCCACTGCAATCACCGCCACTCGAGCTCACGCTTGATCAAGCCCGATCACTCGCGAGCACAGCCTCCTCCACAGCAAAACGGCACCGGGAGATCGTGAGCAACCTCCTAGACACCGTGTTGGCCAGTGAGCAAGCGTCCTCGAGCTGTACCGAACCGTTTCTCCGGCGAACCAAGCATCGCCGCCGATCGGGCTCTCGTGGACAGCACAACACAGCCGTTGCCACGTCCTCTTCTCTACACAAGAAAGGTGCGTGATTGTATGTAGATGGAGTAGCCGAAAGACGTTTGGCGATTGATCAACCCTCGGCCGAGAATTTCCAAATTTACTCTTGATCAGTTCATAAGGACCGAGCTCACCTTCGGGTGAAATTCGTGCTCTATGCACGAGGGTTGGACAAGCTCGTTACCAAGTAGCTTCTACGCACGATAGCGCCCACGCTCGAACTGGAATTAGAGAAAACCATCGAGAATCGGCCATGATATGGCCGTTTTCCCCGCCGCCATGGCTGAACACCTCGGCTCACCGTCGAGAGCATAGTTGCCGGTATTTCTAGCTTCCACCCAGCCCTGGTTCGTGTTTCCCATTCTCTACTGATGCCCTCCGACCGATTCCTGGTCGATTTGGTGCACGGGAGAGCGGGACCGACCTCACCGGTGCGCACGGATTTCCGGTCATCGCCGGCGTCCGGCGACCCCACCATCGAGTCCAGGGGGTCAGTATAGGGGCAGGTGGCGAGTTTCGGGCCGGGGGATGGCAGGGAACTCAATTCTGGCGAAGGTCGCCGGAGACCGCCGCCGCCGCGCAGTTGGCGCGAGGAGGGAGACGACGCACTGTGTGCGGGGCCCACAAGCAGGAGTTTAAACTTTTCCCCGAATTTCAGTTTCAGTTCAAACTTCAAATCCTTATAACTTTGGCTAGAGAGCTCCAAATCGAGTGAACCAAATTTTGCTGGATTAAGCTCTCTGAGTACTTTCCAAGAAATCGAGTTTCACTTCTTGAAATTCCTTATTTTCCAGAATTAATTCCTCAAAGTTCAAACTGTTTGGAATTTTACCTGGAGAGTCCTTTGGAGAAAAATCCTGAAATTTTGCTGGGATGTTCACCAAAATATCCCTGAACTACCATAAAAATTTCAGATCCATTTGAGCTCATTTGATCCACCTAATGGTGTGATTAGTGAAACTGTTCCAGAGAAAATAGAAAATGTTCAGAAACATTTTCAGAATTTTCTCTGAAATTGTTTAGCTCATATCTTTAGCTAGGAACATTCAAATTAAGTGAGACCAACTCCATTAGAACCCTCTGAAAATCTAGTTTTCAGAAAGTCATAGTTTGTTTCATGAAAATCCTTAGAACACCCTAAAAGCCTTTAATTAATGTCAACTACATGATTAATTGTGGAGGGCTCAACTGAGCTTTGCTGCAACTAAAACTTGACCAGGTCTCTGTTTAGGTTGTGACCAAGCCACAGTAAAAATTTCACAGTCATCGGGCTTGTCTAGTAAGAGTTATAGACTTCACAAGATTAAAAGTAAATACAACTGCATTTAAATTAATACATGTATTACTTCTATCATGTAGTTGCTAAGGTCGAGGAGGAACCCGAGGTCCTAGACTTCGTTACTCCGGAGGAGCAGCTAGCCTACGACCAAGAACAGCAAGGCAAGCTCCGGTTTGCATTAACCCTTTTACAAGTTTTTATTGTTTTGAGCACATACTTGATTACTTTATTCTGTGCATTAGAGTCTTGGTTGAAAACCCAATTGCATAGCCAAGAAAACCATGGGTTGGTTTTAGGATTTCAAACCCCGTTAGCTGCTGCCATGCTAAGATAGTGTAGGATTCGGTACAAGTCGAGTAGTTGGAACTACTCGCGAGCATAGGCTAGAGGCACTCGACTCGGGTAGTGATAGCACATGAAACACATGGCAAGAAAAGGAGACCAAGCGGAGAGTAAGGGCAGCAGGACTTTGGGGCCTGTGTGCTGTAGCTCCGCTTGTGTCAATTGAGGAACGAGCCGTGTGCGGGCCTGTTGAACAAGCTAGAACAGTACCGAAGACCTACCGGCTATATGGGAACAGGGAAACCGATGTAACTCGGGTATCTGGGTATTGAGGCATTGCCCGTCGTTCAGAGGGTAGGTTGAGAGCTTGATTTGTAAATCGGCTGGCGGCACTGAGATGCGCGTGCAGAGACCTTTTGCTCGGGACGATGGGACCGGTTCAATATTTGGCTGACGGGTGAAAGGTGGTTGCGTACGGCGTCCGTGATGGTTGTTGTCGGCAACATCGAGTACGGGCGTACGTGACGGGTTGTTCGGGTGACCCTGCAGGTGTAAATCGATTATAATCGCCGTCCCTCACGGTCAGTGAGTACCACTTGTTCACTGTACCGTGACGTAGAAAGAACAGACTAGTTATATGTTAAAATGTTGTTGATTGAAAGATGGACTTGATTGCTAATGAATTGCTGTAGTTTAGAGCTAACTAAAGTTCTTTTCAACTTTGGGCAAAGTACATGAGAGAAATGCGTTTCTTGTTTGATTGCGGCTCCCTCATGTGCCTTAGCGTGAGGTTCTCCACAACCTGCTGCTAAAACCTGAAAATAAGGTTCTACTAATTAGGCGAGTCCTTGCAAATGATTTTTATCTCATGTAACCCATTACCCCATGTAGAAGTTCCATGTTTAGGTGAGACGGGTCAGACATGCTGAGCCTTCGTGCTCACTGCTTGTGTTTGAAGTTTTTGCATGGTTCTATGAGGAAGGGACTCCCGAAGAGGAGACGGAACCCGAGGAGGGGAATCCAGTCGAGTGGGAGTCATGCACGCCGTAGAGTTAGTGTGCGTGTGTGCTAGCAAGGACACGTTCAAGGGCTGAACGTGTACTTCATGCGTAGTCTACGCCCACGAGTGTAGACTGGACTTATTTTGATGTAAACATGTTCATAAACTTGTTTATGTAATAAAATTTCGCTTCCGCTTTGTACCTTTGACGTGTGTTATCCGGTGCTGTGCAACGCAGCACCCCTCAGCGTGATCCTGGCTCGACAAGACCGTGGGGTCGTGTCATTTACTGCAAATAAAATTTGGCCAAGTCTCTGTTTTGGTGGTATCCAAACCACAGCAAAAATTTTAGAGTCATTGGGCTTGTATAGAAATACTTATAGTCTTCACAAATTCAACTTCAAATTCAAATGCATTCAAATTGATACATATATGTATTTATCTCATGTAGTCGCTAAGGTTGAGGAAGAGACTGAAGTCTTAGACTTCATAACTCCGGAGGAACAGCTAGCCAACGACCAACAGCAGCAAGGCAAGCTCCGGTTTGCATTAGCCTTTTTTTATAAATTTTACTGTTTTGAGAACTTACTTTGAGCCCTCACTTCATTTTTGCATTAGAGCCTTGTTTGAAAACCCAAATGCATAGCCAAGAAAACCCTGGTTTGGGCTTAGGTTTTAAAACCTCGATTAGCTACTGCAATGCTAAGTTAGTGTAGGATTCGTTACAAGTAGAGTAGTTGGAACTGCTCGCAAGTATAGGCTAGAGGCACATTACTCGGGTAAAGATAGCAAATGGAACACATGGCAAGAAAAATGAGACCGAGCGGAGAGTAAGGGCAGCAGGACGTTAGGGCCTGGGTGCCATAGCTCCGCTTGTGTTGGTTGAGAACCGAGCCGTGTGCGGACCTGTTCAACAAGCTAGAACAGTACCAAAGACCTACCGGATATATGGGAACCGGGAAACCGATGTAATTCGGGTAGCTGGGTGTTGAGGCATTGCTTGCCGTCCATGTTGGTGATATGCCCAAGAGGCAATCATAACAATTCGGATAAAGGCCTGATGGATATTTGATCCATAAGAAATTAGATACTAATGGGCCTGTGACCTAATAGCCCATTAGCGCGCCTATAAATGTGAGGGGTAGGGTTGGGGGCAGATCACTCCACCACTAAACAGCCCTAGCCGCCGCCCCTTACAAGCCACACGCCGAAACCTCTGTCGTGCGCGGTGCTAGCACACCGATGCACGGCATTCCTCCCTATACGTGTGGACTCCACGGAGGCCCTGCTGTCACTGTTGTGCTAATCGGCTACGGTGACGTGACGACGTTCCTGTGACGAGGATTCAGGAGGAGACGTACGTGATCATCTACTTCTCCTACACCAACGCGCATCTACGATCCGCTGCGCTGCACGTCTAGTGGTAACGATCCATGACCTCCTTACTCGCATGTTTCCTGGGTGATACGGTCGAATTGCTAGAGTAGCGCATCGCCTATTTCCCTACAGTGGTATCAGAGCCGACTTGCGTAGTTTTTGGTCTGGATCTTAGATGCGATCTACTGCAGACAAGTTCATATGATGAATTTTTATTGTTCGGCTTTTAGGGTTTGGAAGTGGTTAGAGTAGATTGCCATTATATGACTAAAGGATTAGTTCGTGCTCCTTCTCTACTGTGTGCGCAACTTGTCCCTACCAGCTGGAATCACCATCGGCACTAATAGTATACATAGCTAACAGATTGAGGAAACAGATCACGGTCATGTGTCTCGATCTTCTCATAGATAACCAGTCACAATGAAAATTGAGGCATTCTGAATGGCTCAGATTCGTGTTGATTTGATCAATTCGATGAAATTTTCATAGTGATTCCATAGATGCGATCTATGTAATTCCATTTCGGGACCGCCGTTGCTGTCTGCTATAGTGACATCATTAAGTTGTTTCGTGATGGACATCGTTTTATGCTTAACTTGTTATTGCAGGGAATGATGTGAATGGTATGGCCTAAATGTGATGTGATGATCTGTGTGTAAAATTCGTGCAGCCTGCGTGTTGCAAATTTAACACAACCGGGTTGAGGTTGTCACATAATTGTATAACGACCTGCGTGTCGCCCTGTGATGCCTGATCTCTCATGTAATTTATTTGATAGCTATTAGATGTATTAGCTTCTTTTATATTCATTGAGAAACCTCAAGCATGATGGCGATGGTGAACACCATAAGAAGGGAGACATGGCGGTGTAGATCACGATGGAACCATGGTGATGGAGACCACTATGATCCTAAAGGCCATACTATTCACAGATATGATATGATCGTATGCCTGTGATGTTTTACTATTCTTTTCATGCGTTTCATATGGTGGATGTTTTGTCATGATAGAATAGCTTCCCTCAGAAAAGTTGAGTATTTGATGCCATTTACCTATAGCTGCACCTATGTTGTTTTGATTGTTGTATGGTAGGTTTGCCAAAGCAAAATACCGTCATCTATCATAATGAATAGGGTGAATGTTGGACATTCACATGCATATTATTGGTTTACTCAACAAAGCTATCAAAACGGTTTTGGGCTGTATGGCATAGTGTTGGGAGCCGGGGCATTGGATGTCACCCAACAAACAAGAATCATATAGAGATATGATTAACAATGGCTGTTTACCTATGTCACTAATTTTCTAGCAGTGAAGCCAAAGCTCATTAGAAATTAGTGAATATGGATCTTGCACCACTATATGTCGTTAGAGGGAGGACGATGCTCATATAGTGGTGGTGTCTTTTATTAAACTGTTAATAAAAGATTGATACATAACATAGTGCTAAAACCTTGCATATTTATTTTCTATTGTAGATCATGTCTGCTAGTAACAATTCAGGTTTCAATTTGCGATCTGTGCTTGAGAAAGAAAAGCTCAATGGAGCTAACTTTATTTATTGGTACCGCAACCTGAGAATTGTTCTCAGGCAAGAGAAAATTGAGTATGTTCTTGAGCATCCATACCCCAATGACCTCCCCGATGATGCAAATGCCGCAACTCGCAGGACTTATGAGAAGCACTACGATGATGCGCTTAATGCAAGCTGCCTCATGCTTGCCACAATGTCCCCTGATCTACAGAAACAGTATGAGCATACAGATGCTTATTCTATGATTCAGGGACTACGTGGAATGTTTGAGAACCAAGCAAGGGCTGAGAGGTACAACATCTCAAAGTCCTTGTTCTCATGCAAGCTGGCAGAAGGTAGCCCGGTCAGTCCCCATGTAATCAATATGATTGGTTACATTGAGACTTTGGACAAACTTGGTTCTGAACTCAAGGATGACCTGGCTATTGACGTTATTCTCCAGTCACTCCCACCGAGCTATGAGCCATTTATATTGAATTATCAAATGAATGGCATGGAGAAAACATTGGCTGAATTGCATGGGATGCTTAAAACAGCCGAGGAAAGCATTAAGAAAAACACCACTCATGTGATGATGGTTCAAAAATAGAATAAAAAGAGGAAGCGTGTGACGCATCCTAAAGGCAAGGGAAAGGTTCCCAATGAGCCTTCAAGCTCAAAACCAAAGGGTAAATCAGGCCCTTCTCCTAATGATGAATGCTTTCACTGTCATGCTAAGGGGCATTGCTCTAGGAACTGCAAGAAGTACTTGGAGGGGATAAGAAGAAGAAAGGGATTGAGACTTCGACTTCAAGTATAAATGTTATAGAAATCAATATTGCTACATCTTCTAGTGAATCATGGGTATTTGATACCGGATCAATGATTCACACTTGCAAATCGTTACAGGGTCTAAGTGAGACTAGAAGATTTGTAAAAGGCGAGTTGGATGTTCGGGTTGGCAATCGAGCAAAGGTTGCTATCATAGCTGTCGGAACTTATCACTTGTCATTACCTTTAGGATTAGTTTTGGAATTAAATAATTGTTATTCCATTCCTTCTTTCAGCAACAACATTATATCCTCTTCATGTTTGGAAGAAGCTAATGGTTATGAGATTATAATAAAGAACAAATGTTGTTCTATTTATTATAATAATATTTTCTATACTCAATGTCCATCAGTGAATAGATTATATATTCTTGATCGTGAGGATAAAACAGTCTGTAACATTAATACAAAAAGGGCTCGACGAAATGATCTAAATCCCACTTTTATTTGGCATTGTCGCTTAGGTCATATAAATGAGAAACGCATGAGAAACTACATAAAGATGGTATGTTAAGTTCATTTGATTTTGAATCACTTGACACATGCGAGTCTTGTTTACTTGGTAAGATGACCAAAGCACCCTTCACTGGTCAAAGTGAGAGGGCAAGTGGCTTGTTGGGACTTATACATACTGATGTATGTGGACCAATGAGTTCGGTAGCTAGAGGTGGTTTTCAGTATTTCATTACTTTTACCGATGACTTTAGTAGATATAGATATGTCTACTTAATGAGGCACAAGTCTGAATCTTTTGAAAAGTTCAAAGAATTTCAGAATGAAGTACAAAATCAGTTGGGCAAGACAATTAAACTTCTACGATCTGATCGTGGGGGTGAATATTTGAGCCATGAATTTTCTGATCATTTTAAACAATGTGGAATTGTTCCACAGTTGACTCCACCTGGAACGCCTCAATGGAATGGGGTGTCCGAGCGGAGGAACCGAACCTTGTTAGACATTGTTAGGTCGATGATGAGCCAGACTGATCTTCCACTATCCTTTTGGGGTTATGCTCTTGAAACTGCTGCGTTTACACTAAACAGAGTCCCAACTAAGTCTGTTGAGAAGACATCATATGAGATATGGACCGGGAAACGTCCCGTATTGTCTTTCCTCAAAGTTTGGAGATGTGATGCTTATGTCAAACGTTTGACGTCAGACAAACTTACTCCCAAATCAGAAAAATGCTTCTTTGTGGGATATCCTAGGGAAACAAAAGGATATTATTTTTATATAAAACAGAGGGTAAAGTGTTTACTGCTCACAATGGTGTCTTCTTGGAGAAAGAGTTTCTCTCAAAAGGAGTTAGTGGGAGCAAGGTGCATCTTGAAGAAATTCAAGAAATACCTGAAAATATTTCGGCACCATCTAATCATATACAGGATGTACAAGATGATGTACAACCACTTGATGAAACATCAGCCCCACGAAGGTCTACAAGGGCACGTCGTGCAACTGAAAAGTTGACACTCCTAACCACGGAACAATAGGACATGGTGTTGTTGGACAATAATGAGTCTGTGACCTACACTGAAGCAATAATGGGACCCGACTCTAAGAAATGGCTTGGAGCCATGGAATCCGAAATAGAATCCATGCATGAGAATCAAGTTTGGAACTTGGTTGATCCAATCGATGGTGTGAGACCGATCGATTTCAAATGGATTTTCTACAAAAAGACTGATATGGATGGAAAAGTTCACATCTATAAAGCACGATTGGTGGCGAAAGGTTTCAAACAAATTCAAGGTGTGGATTATGATGAAACATTTTCGCCCGTCGCTATGCTAAAGTCTGTTCGGATTCTCCTAGCAATTGCTGCATATTTTGATTATGAAATATGGCAGATGGATGTCAAAATAGCCTTTCTTAATGGGAGTCTGACTGAGGATGTGTACATGACACAACCTGAGGGTTTTGTCGATCCTAAAAATGCTAGAAAAATATGCAAACTTCAAAAGTCTATCTATGGATTGAAGCAAGCATCTCGGAATTGGAATCTACGTTTTGATGAAGTGGTCAAAGGGTTTGGTTTCATCAAGAACGTAGAAGAACCTTGTATTTACAAGAAGGTTAGTGGGAGCGCAATTATATTTCTGGTCCTATATGTAGATGACATATTGTTGATCGGAAATGACATTCTAGTATTAGATGCTCTTAAATCCTCATGAAGGAAAAGTTTCTCAATGAAGGGTTTCGGAGAGGCAGCATACATTTTTGGCATAAAGATCTATAGAGATAGATCTAAAAGGCTAATTGGATTAAGCCAAGACACATATATTGACAAGATATTGAATCGGTTCAATATGCAAGATTCTAAGAAAGGTTTCTTGCCAATGTCACATGGCATCACTCTAAGCAAAAGTCAGTGTCCTTCGACGCCTGATGAGCAAAAGAGGATGAGAGCGATTCCTTATGCTTCGGCTATTGGATCTATCATGTATGCCATGTTGTGTACACACCCAGATGCATCCTATTCTCTAATTGTTACGAGCAGGTATCAATCAAATTATGGTTAGGCTCATTGGACAGTTGTCAAAAACATTCTTAAGTACTTGAGAAGAACTAAGGATGTGTTCCTAGTGTTTGGAGGTGAAGAAGAGCTCGTTGTAAGAGGTTACACCGATGCTAGCTTCTAAATAGAGAAGGATGACTCTAGATCGCAATCCGTTTTTGTGTTCTGCCTCAATGGAGGGGCAGTGAGATGGAAAAGTTCCAAGCAAGACACAATAGCAGATTCAACGACGGAGGCAGAGTATATTGCAGCTTCTGAAGCTGCGAAGGAAGCTGTTTGGATCAGAAAATTTGTTTCTGAGTTGGGTGTTGTTCCTAGTGCGTCCAGACTTGTGGATCTCTATTGCGACAATAATGGAGCCATTGCACAGGCGAAGAAGCCTAGATCACACAAAAGATCCAAACATATACTACGACGCTATCACCTCATTCGAGAGATTATCGACCGAGGTGATGTGCATATATGCAAGGTATGTACGGATTTGAATGTGGTAGATCCGTTGACAAAGCCTCTTCCACAATCAAAGCATGAGGCACACATGAGGTCTATGGGTTTAAGATACTTACATCAGTGATCCTAGTGTGTACGTGGGAGACTTGTGTCATAGCTATGTTTATGTACTATTTGAGTAACTATTATTCACATTGATCGTCAAGTATGTGACTTGTTCGTGAGACTCTTTGTTAATTATAATGTTACTCAAAATGATCCCTAGTCTACATCGTTATATGAGATAATGATAGTACACAGACTAGCACATGTATTAATTGATGATCATGTTTCACGGATCATAGCTATGGAGATATCAAATTAATAATGTGAACATATGTTAGTGAACATGGTGTTGGATAGAGCCATTCCGAGACACTGTTGGGATTGTTATTTACATAAGTGACATCAGTTGGTCTTGAGTGATACACCTGCTATATTCTTAGACCTGAGATCGTCATTGTTTCTCACTATGTGTAGTTGTGCACTTTGAAACTATCAAACGCTACTCCGTAACTGGGTGGTCATAAAAATAGTCTTCAGGTACATGATGAAGCATGGAATGAGATGTGCGCAGATCAAGATGGGATTTGCCCCTCCTAAATAACTGGAGAGATATCTCTGGGCCCCTCGAGATAGTTGGATTGGAAAGTGCATGGCCATGCCAAAATGATTAAGGATTAATCATTATGACTAAAAGTTAGTCATAGATTTCATCCACTATTTGATCGAGTGAATGGTCGAGCTATCACAAGGATGGCATGTATCTCGCCTTGAGCTTGACTGGTATCGTGTGGCAAAGGAATTAGCATGTGAATGTATCTAGGTTCAGCCGATATGATCTTTATGTACATTCGGGAGTCAGTATGTCCTGCTAGGTACCTCTACTGACTTGTGTTAGAAAACGGTTTTCATTCATAACCGACTGTACATGAACCTAACGGGTCACACACTTATGGGGATGGAATATTGAAAAACTTGGCTATATGATTGTCCCTAGTGCAACTGGGAGATTGTTGGTGATATGCCCAAGAGGCAATCATAACAATTTGGATAAAGGCCTGATGTATATTTGATCCGTAAGAAATTAGGGTACTATTGGGCCTGTGACCTAAAAGCCCATTAGCACGCCTATAAATATGAGGGGTAAGGTTAGGGGAAGATCACTCCACCACAGAACAGCCCTAGCCGCCGCCCCTTACAGGCCACACGCCGAAACCTCTGTCGCGTGCGCGGTGCTAGCACACCGACGCACGGCGTTCCTCCCTGTACGTGTGGACTCTGTGGAGGCGCTGCTGTCACTGCTGCGCTGATCGGCTATGGTGACGTGACGACGTTCCCGTGACGAGGATTCAGGAGGAGACGAACGTGATCGTCTACTTCTCCTACACCGACGCGCATCTACGATCCGCTGCGCTGCACGTCTAGTGGTAACGATCCATGACCTCCTTACTCGCATGTTTCCTGGGTTATACGGTCGAATTGCTAGAGTAGTGCATAGCCTATTTCACTACAGTCCAGAGGGTAGGTTGAGAGCTTGAGGTGTAAATCGGCTGGTGGCACTATAGATGCACGCGCAGAGACCTCTTTCTCGGGACGATGAGACCGGTTCAACATTTGGCTGATGGATGAAAGGTGGTTGCGTACGACGTCCGTGATGGTTTCTGTAGGCAACATCGAGTATGGGCGTACATGACGGATTATTCGGGTAACCCTGCAGGTATAAATCGATTAGAATCACCATCCCTCGTGGTCAGTGAGTACCACTTGTTCACTGTAGCGTGACGTAGAAAGAACAGGCTAAAGTCATGTAAAAGTTGGTGATTGAAAGCTATACCTTGATTGTTAATGACTTGTTTTAGTTTAGAGCAAATTAAAGTTCCTTTTAACCTTGGGCAAAGCACATGAGAGAAATGTGTTTCTTGTTTGATTACGGCTCTCTTATGTGCCTTAGTGTGAGGTTCTCCACAACTTGCTGCTAAAACTTGAAAGTAAGTTTCAACTACTTAGTCGAGTCATTTGCATCTTAATTTCCCATTTACACTGTAATCCAGCATGTAGAAGTTTCATGTATTGGAAAGACGGGTCAGACTTGCTCAGCCATCGTGCTCACTGCTTTTGTTTGAAGCTTTTGCATGGTGTTATGAGGAAGAGACTCCCGAGGAGGAGACGAAACACCAAGAGGGAAACCCCGTCGAGTGGGAGTCATGCACGCTGCCGTGTTAGTGTGTGTGTGTGTTAGCGGGGACACATTCACAGGCTGAACGTGAACTCGGTGCGTAGTCTATGCCCGTGAGTGCAGACTGAACATATTTTGTTGTAAAAATGTTCATAGACTCATTTATGTAATAAAACTTTGCTTCCGCTTTGTACCTTTTATGTGTGTTATCCGGAGTTGTGCAATGCAGCACCCCTCAGCGTGATACTGGCTCGACGAGGCCGTGGGGCCGCGTCAGCATGGTATCAGAGCTCGCTTGAAGTTTAGCGCACTAAAAAGGTCATATTTTTCAAAAACTAAGTGAGAAACAAGTTAGTAGACCATATAAGGATGTTATTAGTGTATAGAAAGTAGCAACACTAACCAATTTGCTTATGTCGGAAAATCATGCATCTCAGGATGTCATATGTCTTGGGGGTGCATGTAAGCACTGTCCACCAGTGCGCACAAGCTGAAGGGTGGAGCCTTACGGGTGGCAGGTAACCCAGCCTACTTTAATATTCTCTACGACTCTTCATGTCGTTTGGGGTATTCGAGCAACGCCCTTCCCTGGCGTGCTACGGGCAAGTTTGGTAGACCCTGTCACGTGGTTAGTAACGTGAACATGTAGCTCATGGTGTGTTTAGCTTGAGAACACCCGTGCGAGTGATGACGGACGGGTGTATGAATTGTATTGGGACCGGGCTCAGTATGCAGCCGAGTCTGACGATTGTGTGAGTTATTTGCAGGTAGTCTAACCAGAAATTGGTAGACGAATAGCATCCATGTGCGAGAGACGTTTAGTGCCACTGAACTAACGAAGCCGCCTAAGTCCGGTATAGGGTATTCTTTGTGAGGAACGTAGTACCGACATGAACTGTTGACGCTTTGACGTCACACCCCTCTAAATGTTCTACCTCATTGTAAAACTTGAAGGTTTGATCCAGAGCACTAAAACTGTGATGTAACTTCTTCCCTTAATCAGGATGTTCAAAGTTAATAATTTTTCAACTTATAGGATACTAAGGACAGAGTCCTCTGTTTTCAGCTGAAATAAGGCTGAAGTTAAACAGAGGTTAGAGGTTGAGGTTGGGGTCATATGATACATTTTTTGAAAGCTTCGGAAGAGATTTACAACTTTTCTGTTGATGTCCAGAGGTGTTTCATCCCTTAACAAGACAAATAATGCAGTAGAGTTGAAACTGTCCAGAAAACAGGGCAGAGCAAACACTCTCTGTAAATTGAGCATAACTTCCTGCATAAAAATACAAAAATATAAAATGAGGTAGTTATGAAAATTTCATGAGATGGGTTACAACTTTGTAACATAAAGTTTTGTAAAAGTTGGTGTAGAATTAACTGGAATTCTTGGATCAAATCAGTACCTCAAGCAGGGTGGTGCTGTCCAATTTTCTCCACAAATTCTTTCAACTTTGACATCTCATAATTTTTGAACCAGGACAGATCTTAGGCCAAGCAAATACTTTTATAGAAATATATTGAAGTTATATTTAACTTTGATGTTGAGCTACAGAATTAGTTTTGCCTTTAGCATGGTCTAAATCAGGTTGAAATGGACATTGGTCAGGGCTGTCAGTTTGGGCAGCAAACCAGCAGTCAAATTTGTCTAAGATTGAATGTTGTTTCCAAATTTTACGAGTTCAATGACATGTTTTAATGTTATAACTCAATGACTTACTGTTGAAATGAATATTTGACCTTTTTCAAATGTTTTTACAGATGACAGCGGATAGAAAATTGGAGAACGGGTGGGTGGTATCCCACTGTTCTCAACACGGCAGTTATCCGGAAGTGTTGAAGCAAATGCTTCAATATTTTTGGTACATGGATACGCTGCAGTGCCTCACCAAGGAAAAAGGCGAGGAGGGGAACAAGACGTTGACCGTCCACATCAAAGTTCCTGCAGGACCTACGCCACCCGATTGGGCACCATTCACCGTCACGGTCAGAGGTAGACAGCCGGAGGAAATGTGGCAAGTGGCAGCCTGCGACACCATGTCGCGGTTCTGCCAACTACATGTGAGAGCTATGGAGGGCACTCCATACGTGCTGGTCCCGGTGGAGGGACGATCTAATCACATGTGGAGGGAAAGGTACTTGGGGGCAACAGATCCGGCTTCCCAAGTTACAACCCCGCGGAGGCGAACCTCAGCCTCCAGTTGAGAGCAGGGAAGACCGTGTCGGACAGCCAATCTGTCCATACAGATTGTCTTGCCGTGAAGCTCAAGGAGACCACCAGCCGTGGAGACCATTTCGAGAGTGCTCACAGCGCACTCCGCAATGTTCTCCTTCCGACAATAAAGCGACTGAACAAACAACATAATCAGTTGCATCGTCTTAAGAAGGCGATAAAGAAAAGCCGCGTCGACATCACGGCTTTACAACAGCAAGTGCAGACCTTGACCCAGCAAAATGAGGTTCTCACTCAAGAGCGTGATGACGCCATTGAGGAAGGCCAGGGCTAGGAAGAGGACTACAACCAAGCCATGGACGAGGTGCATGCGTTGCAAGACCTCGTACCTCCGGTGGTGGGCCTACCGATGGTAGGTGCCGTACCCGTGGTTTTGGGTATCCCGGCGATGGGGGAACCTTAACTGGAAGAGGAGGTCAAGGACCCGGAGCCATCTGTAGAGGTAGCGGAGGAGGACGACCCGCAGGAGGTCGAGTTCTACTGCGAATAGTGGGTTACCGTTGCTAAGAAGGGCAGCGAGGGTGGTGTATAAAACTTTTGTAATCAGTGACATGTCGTGTAGACAATAGCATGTGTATAGGTACTGACGACATGAGCACGACTTCTGGGAGACCCGAGAATAATGTATCTTGTATAAAGTTTATGCTTTATCAATATATGTTAATGTTGTGCATGTTATTCATGTGTCACTTCAATACCTACTGCTTCATATGGAATTTTAAGAATGACATGTGCTGATCGCTGCTGTTTTGAATTTCAGAATAACTCGCACTCGTGCCAAACCAGATGTTGGTGGTTCTAGTCAGGGGGAAGAGGCCTCCCAACAGTCTCCCGAGGATTCCTCGGGACAGCAACAAAAGCAACAGCAACAACCACCACCGCCAATTGTTACATTGGCCGACATCATTGTGGCTATGGTGGGTTCTCATCAGCAGAACACGGAGTTTCTGCAGACCTTAATTGAGAATACGTCTCGACCGGAGAGGTGTCAAGACCGTGAGGAGTGCCAACAAAGCTCCTACTCCGACTTCCTTGCTACTCATCCCCCGGTATTCTCAAGGGCGGATGAACCCCTCGATGCGGACAACTGGCTCCGCAAGATGGAGATGAAGTTCGGGCTGCTCCAAGTGAGTGAGCAGCGCAAGACTAAGTTCTCGGCCCAACAGCTTCAAGGGTCCGCGAGCGAACTTCTGTTCCTCGCAACACACCGAGCGAGTTATAACCTGGGCGTAGATCCGGACAGCCTTCAGGGCCTATCATATACAGCCGGGTCTTATGAAAAGGAAGACACAGGAGTTCCTTCGCCTGCAGCAAGGAAGCAGGAACGTGCTGGAATACTCCAGGGCGCTCAATGATCTCGCACTTTACGCTTCATATCACGACGATACTGACGAGAAGCGGTGGGACCATTTTTACCAGGGGCTTAACCCACACCTGAAGGACAAGCTGGCAATGTTCAATCGCGGCAGCCTCAACGTCATTATTGATGCTGCGATTGTTCAGGAGTACCCCGGCAAGGAGTTAGCAGCGGCGGAGAAGAAGCGAATCGCGCCCCAGAGCAGCGGAGAGGGAGGTGGCCCTTCTCAAAAATACCGGATGGTGTATCGCTCACCATTGGGTCAACGCTGGCAGCCATCACAGAGGCTGATGCCATTCCGCAGTCGGCCATATTCTCCACCGGCGTTCAGGCCGGCACTACCAGCACCACCTCTGCAGCAACAACAGCAGCAGAGGGCAATGCCGCATGCGTTTGCACCTCAGCAGCACATGCCGGGCTTGCGTCCCCCAAGCACGGGCCAGTCGTCAACCGCATGCTTCAAATGCGGTCACCCCGGACACTTCACCAACAACTGTCCTGAGAGGCAAGGCGGCGGAGTGGCACCACAGTTTCCAGGGAGGAATCAGACCCAGAACCCCATTAATGCGCGGCGGGCAAATCCTATGCCCAGCACCATCAACCAACTCGCCATAGAGGACATGCCGGAGGGGGAGCCTATCCTTGTGGCTATGTTCCAACTCCACCAGCATCCCGCCATAGTGTTATTTGATTCAGGCGCCACGCATAATTTTATTAGCCAAGCTTTTATTTGATTTGTTCACCGGGTGGGAAAATTTCAGCAAGCATGATGGTTTCCAAAGCACCATTATGCTTAGCGGGTAGAGTATACCCCAAGTCTCTCTTAGCTTTAGAGGGACAAAAGGTCGATGTCATCTTAGGGATGTCGTGGTTAACCCGCCACGGCGCTCTCTTAGACACCGTCCTCTGAGTCGTGCATTTACACCCAGAAATGCACGAGTCTCACTCGTTATTTCTGGACAGTCCAGAAATAAAACTTCCAAGTGTGTATCAATTCACCACCACCAGATTGGAAGACATTCCAGTAGTCCGTGAGTTCCCAGACATGTTCCCAGATGATTTACCGGGGATGCCGCCCGACAGAGAGGTGGAGTTCAAGATTGAACTTGCACCGGGAACAATGCCAATATCCCGAAGGCCGTACAAGATGGCGCCAAAGGAATTGGCTGAACTAAAGACGCAGTTAACGGACTTGCTGGAGAAGGGTTTTATTAGGCCGAGCTCCTCGCCATGGGGCTGTTCGGCATTATTTGTGAAGAAGAAAGACGAGACGTTGCGGCTTTGCGTGGACTATCGTCCACTAAATGCCGTAACCATCAAGAACAAGTACCCGTTGCCACGGATTGACATTTTTGATCATTTGGTCAAAGCTAAGATCTTTTTCAAGATGGACTTAAGATCCAGGTACCATCAGATTAAGATACGGGCTGAGGATATACCGAACACGGCTTTCTCGATGAGGTACGGGCTTTATGAATACCTGGTCATGTCCTTCGGCCTCACCAACGCTCCAGCTCACTTCATGTACTTGATGAACTCAGTATTCATGCCGGAGCTGGAAAAGTTTGTCGTGGTCTTCATCGACGACATATTGGTATATTCCAAGTTGGAGGAAGAACACACGAAGCATCTGCATATAGTCTTGCAACGGCTGCGGGATCACAAACTATACGCGAAATTCAGCAAGTGCAAATTCTGGATATAGCTAGTGCCTTTTCTCGGGCATATTATCTCAGCGGAGGGCATCGCTGTAGACCCGCGTAAGATCACACAAGTGCTGAATTGGAAGTCCCCGAGAACTGTTCACGAGGTACGGAGTTTCCTCGGACTCGCAGGACATTATCGGAGATTCATTCTGAACTTCTCGAATATCGCCAAGCCTATGACCGAGCTGCTGAAGAAGGCTATCAAATATGTTTGGAGTCCAGCATGTGAAGCAGCATTCAAGGCGTTAGTGAAGCACCTAACATCAGCACTGGTTTTGGCACATCCGGACACAACAAAACCGTTTGATGTGTACTGCAATGCATCCGGCATTGGTCTCGGATGTGTGCTGATGCAAGACTGAAGGGTGGTATTGTATAGATCACGGCAGCTCAGGAACCATAAACAAAATTATCCAACTCATGACTTGGAGCTTGCTGCCGTGGTACTCGCACTCAAAATGTGGAGGCACTACCTACTCGGTAACCTCGTGCATTTATATACCGACCACAAGAGCCTCAAGTACATATTCACTCAGAAGGAGCTGAACATGAGACAGCAAAGATGGTTGGAGTTGTATGAAGGATTAGAAATACAGATCCATTATCACCCCGGCAAAGAAAACGTAATGGCGGATGCGCTGACTCGCAAGTCACACGTCAACAGTCTGACCATCACACAGTTGGAAAAGAGCGAGCCACCATTGCATGTGATTCCACATGGAGCTCTCTACAATTTATCTTTGATACCCACCATCTGTGAAGATATAGAAGCAGCTCAGAAACATGACAAAGGCATGTCTCATTTGCAGATACGTCTAGACAGTGGGGAGCTGAAATGTTTCCGGAAAGACGGAGACGGCATCCTATGGTTCAAGGACCGGATTGTCGTACCCCGTAAACCGGAGTTACGGAAGAAAATCATTGATGTGGCTCACTTGTCAAAATTTTCTGTTCGCCCGGGCAGCAACAAGATGTATCAAGAACTCATAAACAAGTTTCGGTGGACACAGATGAAGCAGGAGATCGCAAAGTACGTGTCCGAGTGTGATACATGTCGAAGGGTGAAGGCAGACCACATGGGAAAACCGGGACTGCTACAACCACTGGACGTTCCTGCCTGGAAGTGGGAAGATGGGAGCATGGACTTCATCGTCGGTTTACCCACCATATTTCAGAAGCATGATTCAGTGTGGGTGATCGTCGACCGGCTAAACCAAAGTTGCCCATTTTATTCCGGTCAACACCAACTACAACGCTAAGAAGTATGCTGAATTGTACATCTCACAGATTCTATGCTTGTACGGCGTACCCCGCACCATCATATCGGATAGGGGAACTTTATTTGTGTCTCGTTTTTGGGAGCAGATACATGCTTATTTGGGGATGACACTGATCCATAGTTCAGCATACCACCCGCGGACAGATGGGCAAACCGAGCGGGTAAATCAGATTCTAGAAGATATGCTACGAGCCTGTGCTATAAACCAAGGTAAAAAATGGGATGATTACTTACCGTTAGCCGAGTTCTTGTACAACAATGGGTACCAAGCCAGCATCAAGATGGTGCCTTATGAGGCGGTATACGGAAGAAAATGCCGCACACCGCTGAATTGGTGTGAGTCTGGCAAAAGGGTTACCTTCGGGATTGATCTTGTCAACAATGTGGAGGAAAAAGTTCGGCCAATTCAAGTAAACCTAAAAGCCACCCATTCCCGACAAAAACAGTATGTGGACCGGAGAAGACGCCTGTTACAATTTGAAGTCGGGAATCACGTATATCTACGTGTGTCTCCAATGAAGGGCGTGAACAGATTCAGGGTGAGAGGAAAGTTGGCACCCCGATTCATCGGTCAATTCCAGATTGTGGAAAGATGTGGATCAGTTGCATACCAGCTGGAATTACCGACGACACTCTCAGGTATTCACGACGTCTTTCACATTTCTCAGGTGAGGAAGTGTGTTAAGATATTAACTACCGTTC
Source organism: Neostapfia colusana (assembly GCA_030760725.1). Classification (NCBI taxonomy): domain Eukaryota; kingdom Viridiplantae; phylum Streptophyta; class Magnoliopsida; order Poales; family Poaceae; genus Neostapfia; species Neostapfia colusana. The sequence goes on along the minus strand of JASWHV010000007.1, from coordinate 74,744,841 downwards.
AGCTGGGTGATATTGAAGAACTGAAACCGGATCTCACTTATCGGGAGGAACCGGTTCAGATAATTGATGAAAAGGCCTGAACCACACGCGTACGTACGTTGTGGTTCTACAAAGTTCTATGGAGTAATCACTCCTTAGATGAAGCGACATGGGAGAGTGAAGGTTTTCTTCACGCTAACTACCCCGACTTTTTCACGTCGCACCTACGGTAATTTTCCACCGTCCTCTCTCTCATTTTCACCTTACAATCTCAGGACGAGATCCTTTTAAGGGGGAAGGAATGTAAGGGCCAAAGTTTTTGCACACATTTAAAGTGTTCATCACACCACATCCACAACTCTTTTGAGGAAAACTTATGAACACATTTGAAGAGCAAGTAAACACCATCAACATGGTCATTAGAGGATAAACTCACAATATGCAAAAGTGGTGCTTCCCACATGCATCATATGGGGGGTGAGAATATGAAAAACTTCTACACTTTACTAGGATGCTCATGCCAAATTTCACCCAAATCCAAAACCTGTTTGAGGTATTTTTTGGAATAATGAGAAAGAGGCTAGTTTGAACTCCATTTCAAATTCAAACTCCTTTCATCCCATGAATTCAAGAGTGGGATTCATATTCACACTAAGCACAATATTGTGATCTCACACACCAATTTTCACTCCATTTGGAGTTAATCTTGACATGAGCTATTTTGGCTAAATTCAAATCAAATTTGAATCTCAACTAAACCTTTGCTGCAAATTTGATCAAATCAAATTCCACTTTGAATTATTCAAAGTCCAGTGGCCATTTGGAAATTTGATCAACTGACAAAGGTCATTAGTGTCTCTATTATTTAGAGAAGTAGGAAAATTCAAGTTTAGAGGTTAAACTGTGAAGTGGGACCCCCTGTCAGTCACACAACCGAGGAGAACCGACTGAGGCGCGGTGCTCTGTTTCACGGGGCAAAAGCACCTTGCGCCACGGCGCTGGGCGATCAGTGCCACCTCCTGCTCGGCGGTTCCAGCTCCCGATTGACGTCCTCGGCTTCTTATCTCCGAGCCAACGACGGCATAAGCCTGTTTCCACACTGCCTCGGCGTTTTCCCGCACCGAGAAACCGGAAAAACTCGCGGCACACCCAAACTCACCATCTCGGCGTTGACCGGCCAAACCCATCCCTTCCACCGTGAGCTGAGGCCATAACGGCACTGCCGACCTTTGCTCGATGTGCTCCAACCCTCAGCTGCTCGTGATCAGCTCCCCTCGAGCCTTCCCGAGCCGATTTTCCACTTCCCTGTTCACCCCGAAGCGCCTCCGACTTGATACAATCGCCTGGACAGCTTCGAGCTTCTCCGGCGTCGCCAACTTCTTTCTGAGGTTAACATCAAGGTCTAGTAGCTTTGCCCGAGCTCCCTAGCTCCCTCTTAGCGCCATTTAGCTGGAATTTTGCTTTTCCCGATGATCGTCATATAGAACACCGAGAACCAAAACCAGAAATTCACCTTGATCACTGGAAATCCTGGTTGGGCTGAATCTAGAGTAGCACCTCACGATTACCTCGGCCAAATCCTAGCAACGATGATCAACCCTGTGAGCATAGCACCGTAGTTTGGCCACCGCCGGTGAAAACGGCTCGGGTCGCGGTGAAGTCTACTTTCCCGGCGATTTCCGGCCAAGAGGAGGGCAGGGTTAGCTTCCCCTTGCCCCAGTGTGCTTTGCGACCCGTTGGTTGATCGTGTTCACCGCCAAGACGAGCTAGCACCGTCGGACCTGAGCTCAATTCCGCTGCCACCATCGCCGACTACTTTTCCAGCGATGTCGCGGTGCGAGGAGTTGTCCGGCGTGTGCGCCGTGCTTCAAGGGTCACGTAGGAACAAACCGCGTCGAGAATTAGGCAGTAAAAGCCAAGAGCGAGCCTTGCCACCGCCGTTGTGCAGTGTTTTAAACATTTCCCCGATTTTCAGATTTAGTTCAACTTCAAACCCACATAACTTAGGCTAGGAACTCCACATCGAGTTAACCAAATTTTGTTGGATTCAGCTCTCTGAGTACATTCCAACAAATCAAGTTTCAATTTATGAAAGTCTATGACACGACCCCACGGTCTTGTTGAGCCAGGATCACGCTGAGGGGTGCTGCGTTGCACAGCACCGGACAACACACATCAAAGGCACAAAGCGGAAGCAAAGTTTATTATATAAACGGGTTTATGAACATTTTACAACAAAATATGTTCAGTCTACACTCACGGGTGTAGACTACGCATCAAGTTCATGTTCAGCCCGTGAACGTGTCCTTGCTAGCACACACGCACACTAACACGGCGGCGTGCACGACTCCCACTCGACGGGGTTCCCCTCCGGGGGTTCCGTATCCTCCTCGGGAGTCCCTTCCTCATAGAACCCTGCAAAAGCTTCAAACACAAGCAGTGAGCACGAAGGCTCAGCAAGACTGACCCGTCTCTCCTAAACATGAAACTTCTACATGAGGGGTGATAGGTACATGAGGTAAAACAAGTTGCAAAGGACCCGCCTAATTAGTGGAACCTTACTTTCAAGTTTTAGCAGCAGGTTGTGGAGAACCTTACGCTAAGGCACATGAGAGAGCCGCAATCAAACAAGAAACGCATTTCTCTCATGTACTTTGCCTAAAGTTGAAAGGAACTTTAATTAGCTCTAAACTATAGCAAATCATTAACAATCAAGTCCATCTTTCAATCAGCAACATTTTAACATGTAACTAGCCTGTTCTTTCCATGTCACGGTACAGTGAACAAGTGGTACTCACTGACCGTGAGGGATGGCGATTATAATCGATTTACACCTGCAGGGTTACCTGAATAACCCGTCACGTATGCCCGTACTCGATGTTGCCTACAGCAACCATCACGGACGCCGTACGCAACCACCTTTCACCCGTCAGCCAAATATTGAACCGGTCCCAACATCCCGAGCAAGAGGTCTCTGCACGCACATCTCAGTGCCACCAGCCGATTTACATCTCAAGCTCTCAACCTACCATCTGAACGACGGGCAATGCCTCAATACCTAGCTACCCGAGTTACATCGGTTTCTTGGTTCCCATATAGCCGGTAGGTCTTCGGTACTGTTCTAGCTTGTTCAACAGGCCCACACACGGCTCGGTTCTCAATCGACACAAGCGGAGCTATAGCACACAGGCACCAAAGTCCTACTGCCCTTACTCTTCGCTCGGTCTCATTTTTCTTGCCATGTGTATCATGTGCTATCTCTACCCTAGTCGAGTGCCTCTAGCCTATGCTCGCGAGTAGTTCCAACTACTCGACTTGTACCGAATCCTACACTATCTTAGCATTGCAGTAGCTAAACGGGGTTTTCAATCCTAATCCCAACCCATGGTTTTCTTGGCTATGCAATTGGGTTTTCAAACAAGACTCCAATGCAAGAAATAAGTGGTGCGCAAAGAAAGTGCTCAAAACAATAAAAATTTGTAAAAAGGTTAATGCAAACCGGAGCTTGCCTTGCAGCTCTAGGTCATTGGCTAGCTTCTCTTCCAGAGTAACAAAGTCTAGGACTTCGGGTTCTTCCTCGACCTTAGCGACTACATGAGATACAAGTATATGTGTTAATTTAAATGCATTTGATTTGAATTAAACTTGTGAACCTTATAAGTCTCATTAGACAGACCCACTCACCCTGAAATTTTTACTGTGGCTTGGTTACAACCTAAATAGAGACTTGGCCAAGTTTTAGTTGCAGCAAAGCTCATTTGAGCTCTCCACAAATAATTATGTACTTGACCTTAGTTGGAGCTCTTATGGTGTTCTAGGGATTTTCATGGAGCAAGCCAAGACTTTCTGAAAACTAGATTTTCCGAGGGTTCTAATGGAGTTGGTCTCTCCTAATTTGAAGGTTCCTAGCAAAATATATGAGCTAAACAATTTCACAGAAATTCTGAAAATGTTTCTGGACATTTTCTATTTTCTCTGGAATAGTTTTATTAATCACCCCATTAGGTGGATCAAATGAGCTCAAATGGATCTGAAATTTCTATGGTAGCTCAGGGATATTTTGGTGAACATCCTGCCAAAATGTCAGAATTTTCCTCCAAAGTATTCTCCAGTTAAAATTCTAAAGAGTTTAAACTTTGAAGGATTAATTCTGGAGAAATATGGATTTTCCTGAAGTGAAACTTGATTTGCTGGAAAGTACTTAGAGAGCTGAATCCAACAAATTTTGGTTCACTTGATTAGGAGTTTCTTAGCCAAAGTTATGAGGATTTGAAGATTAAATGAAATCTGAAAATCGTAAAAAGTTTAAATCTCTGCGCATGGGACCCGGGGCTACGTGTCGGCTCCTCATCGGATGACACACGTGGTTACAGATTCCTTCACAAGCAGCAGCACCCGATCCGTGCCACAGCAGATCCCGGTTTTAAAATATCTGCCGCTGACAGCGGGGGTCCACCCCCTTCGTCTACCTCCCGACTCCCGCGTTCGGCCGCCGCGACGCCTCGCCGGAGAGCTCGCCGGCAGCCTTTGTGGTTCTCCAAACATCATGATTCTGGCCGCCCCTGCCTAAGTCCACTCGGGGAACATGATTCTGGGCTCAGTTCATCATGAAAATGGCCGGCACATGGTCAGCGACGAGCGGCGGCTTCGGAAAGACTTCGGCCGTGTCGGCCGACCTTCCTACCACTCCAACCAACCGAGCAAACGTCCGGAAAGCATCAGTGGTTCCTCAGGAACCTTGGCATGGGCTCGAAGCAGCTCGGGGAAGGTCCCAAGTAAGCTCCCACCGTGCGCCCGATGCTTCCCTCAGGATCCACCGTCGGCAAGCTTCGAAATACGCCGGGTACAGGGGTTCTCAGGCCAAAGGTTGTGAGGGCAACTTGTGCGCTACCAAGTCTAGTCTGTGTAGGAGCGGATTGAGACCCTCTAACCTTTCCAAGAGCGTGAATTTGACAGACCCACACCCGAAGGTTGGTCTGTACCGAGAAAGGGGAAAACTGGAAATTCACCGCCGGCGATGAAGCCCTCGGGCTGTGGCTCGGAGGTGAGCAGCACCGGTCACCAACGCGTCAAGGGATGCCTTAGCTTGGGCGTGACAACCTCCCGGCTGGGCTGTCCACGGGAGCCCGAAGTGCGGCGGTTTTAGGTCACTGTACGGAACTCTCGGTATAGCCGAGATCTCCTGAGTTCAGCCGATTTCTAGCGACGGGGAAGAAAAAGGAAGGTTCCTAGTACCTTGTCATAGCTCTGGAGGAATCGGGGAGGCTGTGATCGTGGCTCTCCGATCGGTCCCGAGTGGTGGAGGGAAAAATTCCGGTTCTGTGTTCTTGCGAGGGGGAAAACGACGAGGGCTTCGGCCGAGGCGTGGAGCGCCTTAAGATGGGCTCGGAACCGACCTGCGCCCGCGCGTGGCCAAGCAGCTGGTGGCGCGGCGGCCTCCCCTCGGTGGCGATCGCAGCAGAAGCCCGAAGACCCGAGTGAGAAAGTCTTCAGTCGGTTGAATCACTTCAGTGGCTGACATGTGGGTCCCACTCCCCTTTTAACCTCTGAACTTAACTCCATATTACTGTTGTAAACAGTAATCCCCACAATGCCCATGGTGATTTGGATTATTCATCCCTGAGCCATTTGAATTGGTTAGAATTCAAATTGGGTTTGATTTGACTAAATTTGCAGCACATGTTCAGTTTGAAATTCAAATAAAATTTGAATTTGATATACCTAGCTCATGTCAAGATCAACTCCAAATGGAGTGAGAATTGGTGTGTGAGCTCACAAAAATGTGCTGAGTGAGACTATGCTTCCCATTTTTGAATTCATAGGGTAAAACAGTTTGAATTTGAATTTGAGTTCAAACTACCGTCTTTCTAGCTATACTCAAAAGTACCTCAAATAGGTTTTGAATTTGGGTGAAACTTGGCATGGACATTACTAGCGAAGTGTAGGAGTTTTTCATATATCCAGCCCCTAGATGATGCATGTGGGAAATACCACTTTTGCATTGTGTGATTTTGTTCTCTAATGATCATATTGATAATGGTTACTTGCTCTTCAATGTGTTCATCAACTTTCTTCAAATGAGGTGTGTGTGTGTGATGATGAACACTTTGAATGTTTCAAAAACTGAGGCCTTTACATTCCTCCCCCCTTTAAAGAATCTCGTCCGGAGATTATAAGGTTAAAATGAGAGAGAGGACGGTGGAAAATTACCGGATATGCGACTTGAAAAAGTTGGCGTAGTTAGCACGAAGAAATCCTTCGCTCTCCCATGTCGCTTCGTCCACGGAGTGATTACTCCATAGAACTTTGTAGAACCACAACGTACGGTTGCGTGTGGTTCGAACCTTTTCATCAATAACTTGAACCGGTTCCTCCCGATATGTGAGATCCGGTTTCAGTTCTTCTATGTTCTCCAGCTGAATGGTAGTTGATAGCTTAAGACACTTTCTCAGATGGGAAATATGAAAGACGGCGTGCACACCGGAGAGTGCTTCAGGTAATTTTAGCCGGTATGCTACTGATCCACATCTTCCTATAATCTGGAATGGACCGATGAATCGGGGTGCCAACTTTCCTCTCACCCGAATCTGTTCACGCCTTTCATTGGAGACACACGTAGGTATACGTGATCCCCGACCTCAAATTGTAATGGGCGTCTTCTCCGGTCCACATACTGTTCGCTTGAATCAGCCGACCTTTTCCTCTGCGTTGTTGATAAGATCAATCCTGCAGCATTTTCTCCCGTATAGCGCCTCGTAAGGTGCCATATTGATGCTGGCTTGGTACCCATTGTTGTACGAGAACTTGGCTAATAGCAAGTGATCATCCCAATTCTTGCCGTGGTTGATAGCGCAAGCTCGTAGCATGTCCTCTAGAATCTGATTTACCCGCTCGGTTTGCCCATCCGTTTGTGGGTTGTACGCGGAACTATGGATTAGCTTCGTCCCCAACGCAGCGTGTAGCTGCTCCCAAAAACGGGACACAAATAAAGTGCCCCGATCCGATATGATGGTACGGGGTACGCCGTATAAGCATAGGATCCGTGAGATGTACAGTTCAGCATACTTCTTGGCATTGTAGTTGGTGTTGACCGGGATGAAATGGGCAACTTTGGTGAGCCGGTCGACGATCACCCACACAGAATCATGCTTCTGAAAAGTGGTGGGCAAACCGACGATAAAGTCCATGCTCACATCCTCCCACTTCCAGGCAGGAACGCCCAGTGGTTGTAGCAGTCCCGGTTTCCGCATATGATCTGCCTTCACCCTTCGACATGTATCACACTCGGACACGTACTTTGCGATCTCCCGCTTCATCCGTGTCCACCAAAACTTGCTTCTGAGTTCTTGATACATTTTGTTGCTGCCGGGGTGAATAGAAAATTTTGATAAGTGAGCCTCATCAAAAAATTTCTTCCGTAACTCCGGGTTACGGGGTACGACGATCCGGTCCTTGAACCATAGGACGCCATCTCCGTCCTTCCGGAAACATTTCAGCTCCCCACTGTCTACACGTCTCCGCAAATGCGACATGCCCTTGTCATGTTTCTGAGCTGACGCTATCTCTTCACGGATGGTGTGGATCAAAGCTAAGTTGTAGAGAGCTCCATGTGGAATCACATGCAGTGGTGGTTCGCTCTATTCCAACGGTGTGATGGTCAGATTGTTGACGTGTGACTTGCGGCTCATCGCATCCGCCACTACGTTTGCCTTGCCGGGGTGATAATGGATGTCTATTTCGTAATCCTTTATCAATTCTAACCATCTTCGCTGCCTCATGTTCAGCTCCTTCAGAGTGAATATGTACTTCAGGCTCTTGTGGTCGGTATATAAATGTACGAGGTTACCGAGTAGGTAGTGCCTCCACATCTTCAGTGCAAGTACCACGGCAGCGAGCTCCAAGTCGTGAGTTGGATAATTCTGTTCATGGTTTCTATGTTGCCGTGATATATACGCGAACACCCTTCGGTCTTGCATCAGCACACATCCGAGCCCAATGCCGGATGCATCGCAGTACAGATCGAACGGTTTTGTTGTGTCTGGCTACGCCAAAACCGGTGCTGATGTTAGGTGTTTGACTAAAGCCTTGAATGCTGCTTCACATGCTGGACTCCAAACATTGTTGGTAGCCTTCTTTAGCAGCTCTGTCATAGGCTTGGCAATCTTTGAGAAGTTCGGGATGAACCTCCGATAATATCCCGCGAGTCCGAGGAAACTCCGTACCTCATGAACAGTTCTCGGGGATTTCCAATTCAGCACTTGAGTGATCCTTCTTGGGTCTACAGCGATACCCTCCGCTGAGATGATATGCCCGAGAAAAGGCACTTGCGATATCCAGAATTCGCATTTGCCGAATTTCGCGTATAGCTTGTGATCCCGCAGCCATTGCAAGACTATACGCAGATGCTTCTTGTGATCTTCCTCCGACTTGGAATATACCAATATGTCGTCGATGAAGACCACGACAAACTTGTGCAGCTCTGGCATGAATACCGAGTTCATCAAATACATGAAATGAGCTGGAGCATTGGTGAGGCCGAAGGACATGACCAGGTACTCATAAAGTCCGTACCTCATCGAGAAAGCCGTCTTCGGAATATCCTCAGCCTGTATCTTAATCTGATGGTACCCGGATCTTAAGTCCATCTTGGAAAAGATCTTTGCATCGACCAACTGATCAAACAACATGTCGATCCGTAGCAACGGGTACTTGTTTTTGATGGTTACGGCGTTTAGTGGACGATAGTCCACGCAAAGCCGCAACGTCTCATCCTTCTTCTTCACAAATAATGCCGAACAGCCCCATGGCAAGGAGCTCGGCCTAATAAAACCCTTTTCCAGCAGGTCCGTTAGCTGGGTCTTCAGTTCAGCCAACTCCTTGGGCGCCATCTTGTACGGCCTTCGGGATATCGGCATGGTTCCCGGTGCAAGTTCAATCTTGAACTCCACCTCTCTATCGGGCGGCATCCCCGGTAAATCATCCGGGAACACATCCGGGAACTCTCGGACCACTGGAATATCTTCCAATCTGATAGCTGTGGATTGATAGACACATGGAAGTTTTATTTCTGGACTGTCCAGAAATAATGAGTGAGATCCGTGCACTTCTGAGTTCAATTGCACGATTCGAAGGACGGTGTCTAAAACAGCGCCGTGGCGGGTTAACCACGACATCACTAGGATGACATCGACCTTCTGTCCCTCTAAGATTATGAGAGACGTAGGGTATACTCTACCCACGAAGCATAATGGTGCTTTGGAAACCATTACGCTTGCTGAAATCTTTCCACCCGGTGAACAAATCAAATATGGACTATCGGTGGGTAGTATTTGCAAGCTGTGTTTAGCAATGAAAGCTTGGCTAATAAAATTATGTGTGGTGCCCGAATCAAACAGCACTATGGCGGGATGCTGGTGGAGTTGGAACATACCCGCAAGTATTGGCTCACCCTCCGGCACGTCCTCTATGGCAAGTTGGTGGACGGTGCTGGGCCTAGGGTTTGCCCGCCGCGCATTAGTAGGGTTCCGGGGCTGATTCCTCCCCGGAAGCTGTGGTGCAACTCCGCTGCCTTGTCTCTCCGGCAACTGCTGGCGAAGTGTCCTGGATGACCACATTCGTAGCATGTGACCGCTGCTTGTCCGGTGCTTGGGGGACGAAAGCCCGGCATGCGCTGCTGAGGTGCATACGCACGCGGCATCACCCGCTGCTGCTGTTGTTGTTGCGGAGGTGGTGCTGGCAGTGCCGGCCTGAATGCCAGTGAAGAATAGGGCCGAATGTGGAACGGCATCGGCCTCTGTGGTGGCTGCCAGCGTGGACCCGATGGTGGGCGATTCACCATCCGAAATTTCTGAGAAGGACCGCCTCCTTCTCCGCTGCTTTGCGGTGCACTTCGCTTTCTCTCCACCGCCGCTAACTCCTTGCCGGAGTCCTCCTGAACAATCGGAGCATCAATTATGTCGTTGAGGCTGCCGCGATTGAACATCGCCAACTTGTCTTTCAGGAGCGGGTTAAGCCCCTGGTAGAAGTGGTCCCGCCGCTTCTCGTCAGTATCAGCGTGGTACGATGTATAGAGCGTGAGATCGTTGAATGCCCTGGAGTATTCCAGCGCATTCCGGCTCCCTTGCTGCAGGTGTAGGAACTCCTGCGTCTTCCTCTTCATGAGACCCGGTGGTATATGATAGTCCCTGAAGGCCGTCCGGAACTCCGCCCAGGTCATAACTCGGTCGGTAGGCTGTGAAGCACAGAAGTTTGCCCACCACGCGCTCGCAGATCCCTGGAGCTGTTGGACCACAAACTGAGTCTTGCGCTGCTCACTCACTTGGAGCAGCCCGAACTTCATCTCCATCATGCGGAGCCAGTTGTCCGCATCGAGGGGTTCATCCGCCCTTGAGAATACCAGGGGATGAGTCACTAGGAAGTCGGAGCAGGAGCTCCGTTGACGCTCCTCAAGATCTTGACGTCTCTCTGGTCGAGACGTATTTGCAATAAGGGTCTGCAGCAACTCTGTGTGCTGCTGATGAGATCCCGCCATTGCCGCAACGATGTCAGCCAATGTAACCGTTGGCGGTGGCGGTGGCGGTGTTTGTTGTTGCTGTTGCTGTTGCTGTCCCGAGGAGTCCTCGGGAGGTTGTTGGGAGGTTTCTCTCCCTTGACTAGAATCCCCAACGTCCGGGTTGGCACGAGTACGAGTCATTCTGAAATTCAATACAGCAGCGATCAGCACATGTCATACTTAAAAATTCCATATGAAACAGTAGGTATTGAAGCGACGCATGAATAATTTGCACACCATTCACATATATTGATAAAGCATGAACTTTATACAAGATACATTATTCTCGGTCTCCAAGAAGTCGTGCTCATGTCGTCACTACCTATACATACGCTACTGCCTAAACGATATGTCACCAGTTACAAAAGTCTGGGTTACACTATCCTGGTTGCCCTACTTGGCAACGGTAACCCCCTACTCGGAGTAGAACTCGACCTCTTGTGGGTCGTCCTCCTCCGGTACCTCTGCTGGTGGCTCCGGATCTACAACCTCCTCTCCCATCCCGGGTTCTCCCATTACCGGAAGATCCAAGACCACCGGTATGCCCAATACCGGAGGTACGAGGTCCTGCAACACGTGAACCTCGTCCATAGCCTGGTTGTAGTCTTCTTCCCAGCCTTGCCCTTCCTCAATGGCGTCATCCCGCTCTTGAGTAAGGATCTGATTCTGCTGGGTCAGAGCCTGCACCTGTTCTTGCAGCGCCGCGATATCAACATTGCTTTCTTTTTCGCCTTCTTCAGACGATGCAACTGATTATGCTGTTCGTTCAGTCGCTTGATCGTCGGAAGGAGCACATTGTGGAGTGCGCTGTGAGCACTCTCGAAATGGCCTCCACGGCTTGTGCTCTCCTTGAGCTTTGCGGCGAGATGCTCCGTATGAACAGTCTGGCTGTCCATCACGGCCTTTCCCCGCCCTCATCTGGAGGCTGAGGTTTGCCTCCGCGGGGCTGTACCTTGGGCAACCCGGATCGGTTGCCTCCTGGTACCTCCCTTCCCACACATGATGAGCCTGTCCCTCCACCGGAACGAGCGCGTATGGAGTGCCCTCCATAGCTCTCACGTGTAGTTGGCAAAAACGCGACATGGTGTCGCGGGCTGCCACTTGCCACATCCCCTCCGGTTGTCTACCTCTCACCGTAACGGTGAACGGCGCCCAACCGGGTGGCGTAAGTCCTGCCGGAACCTCGACATGGATTGTCCACGTCTTGTTCCCCTCCTCGCCTTCTTCCTTGTCGAAGTACTGCGGCATCTGGTTGTACCCAAAATATTGAAGCATCTGCCTCAATGCTTCCGGATAGCCGCTGTGGTGAGAACAGTTAGATTCCACCCACCCGTTCTCGAATTGTTTATCCGCTTTCATCTGTAAAAATATATTTCAGAAATGTCAAATATTTATTTGAACAGTAAACCATTGAGTTATAACACAAAACATGTCATTGAACCCATAAAACTTGGAAATATAGTCCAAATTTAAACAAATTTGACTACTGATCTGCTGTCCAACATGACAGCCCTGACCAGTTTCCATCTCAACCTGATTTAGGCCATGCTAAAGCAAAACCATTTCTGGAGCTCAACATCAAAGTTAAAGCTAACATCAATAGCTTTCCAGAAAGTATTTTCTTGGCCTAATATCTGTCCTGGTTCAAAAGTTATGAGATGTCAAAGTTAACAGAATTTCTGGAGAAAATTGGACAGCACCTCCCTGCTTTAGGTACTGATTTGATTCAAGAATTCCAGTTAATTCTGCTCCCAATCTGACAAAACTTTCTGTTACAAAGTTGTAACGCATCTCATAAGATTTCCAGAACTACCTCATTTTCAATTCTTGGATTTTTATGCAGGAAGTTATGCTCAATTTACAGAGAGTTACAGAGAGTATTTGCTCTGCCCTGTTTTCTGGACAGTTTCAACTCTACTGCATTTTCGATTGGTTAAGGGATGAAACACCTCTGGACCTCAACAGAAAAGTTGTAAAGCTCTTCCAAAGATTTCCAGACATGTATCATATGACCCCAACCTCGAAAGAACTCAACCTCTAACCCCTAATTAACTTCAGCCTTAATTCAGCTGAAAACAGGGTCCTCGGTCCTTAGCAACCTATAAGTTGAAAACTTATTAACTTTGAATATCCTGATTAAGGGAAGGAGTTACATAAAAGTTTTAGTGCTCCGGATAAAAAATTTTAAGTTTTACAATGAAGTTGTTCATTTAGTGGGGTGTGACGTCGATGCGTCACCAGATCATGTCGGTACTACGTCCTCACAAAGAAAAACCTATATCAGACTTATCCGGATCTCTTTTGTTCAGTGGCACTAAATGTCTCTCGCACACGAATACTACACGTCTACCGTTTCGTGGTCATACTACCTGCAGATAACTCACACAATCGTCAGACTCGGCTGCACACCGAGCCTGGTATCCATACAGTTCGTACACCCGGCCGTCATCACTCGCCCGGATGTTCTCAAGCCAAACACGCCTTGAGCTACGTGTTCACTTTATTGACCACGTGACGGGGTCTCCCAAATTGCACCACGCACGCCAGGGACAGACGTTGCTCCAATATCCCAAACGACATGAAGAGTCGTAGAGGATACCAAAGCAAGTCAGGTTACCTGCCACCCGTCGGGCTCCACCCTTCAGCTTGTGCGCACTGGTGGACAGCGCTTACGTGCACCCCCCAAGACATAAAGTGTCCCGAGATGCACAATTTTCCGCCATAAGCAAATAAGTTATTATGCCACTTTCTATACACTAATAACATCCTTATATGGGCTATTAACTCGTTCCTCACTGGATTTTTGAAAAAGATGACCTTGGTAGTGCGTTAAACCTCAAGCGAGCTCTGATACCAACGCACACGGCTCGGTCCTCAATCGACACAAGCAGAGCTATAGCACACAGGCCCTAAAGTCCTGCTGCCCTTACTCTCCGCTCGGTCTCATTTTTCTTGCCATGTGTATCATGTGCTATCTCTACCCGAGTCGAGTGCCTCTAGCCTATGCTCGCGAGTAGTTCCAACTACTCGACTTGTACCAAATCCTAAACTATCTTAGCATTGCAGTATCTAAATGGGGTTTTCAATCCTAATCCCAACCCATGATTTTCTTGGCTATGCAATTGGGTTTCCAATCAAGACTCCAATGCAAGAAATAAGTGATGCGCAAAGGAAGTGCTTAAAACAATAAAAATTTGTAAAAAGGTTAATGCAAACCGGAGCTTGCCTTGCTTCTCTTGGTCGTAGGCTAGCTGCTATTCCGGAGTAATGAAGTCTAGGACTTCGGGTTCCTCCTCGACCTTAGCGACTACATGAGATACAAGTATATGTGTTAATTTAAATGCATTTCATTTGAATTAAACTTGTGAACCTTATAAGTCTCACTAGACAGACCCACTGACCCTGAAATTTTTACTGTGGCTTGGTTACAACCTAAAAAGAGACTTGGCCAAGTTTTAGTTGCAGCGAAGCTCATTTGAGCTCTCCACAAATAATTATGTACTTGACCTTAGTTGGAGCTCTTATGGTGTTCTAGGGATTTTCATGGAGCAAGCCATGACTTTCTGAAAACTAGATTTTCAGAGGGTTCTAATGGAGTTGGTCTCTAGTAATTTGAAGGTTCATAGCTAAAGATATGAGCTAAGCAATTTCAGAGAAATTCTGAAAATGTTTCTGGACATTTTCTATTTTCTCTGGAACAGTTTTATTAATCACCCCATTCGGTGGATCAAATAATCTCAAATGGATCTGAATTTTTTATGGTAGCTCCGGGATATTTTGGTGAACATCGTGGCAAAATTTTAGAATTTTCCTCCAAAGGATTCTCCAGTTAAAATTCTAAAGAGTTTAAACTTTGAAGAATTAATTCTGGAGAAATAAGGATTCTCCTGAAGTGAAACGTGGTTTGCTGGAAAGTACTCAGAGAGCTGAATCCAACAAATTTTGGTTCACTTGATTTGGAGTTTCCTAGCCAATGTTATGAGGATTTGAAGTTTGAATGAAATCTGAAAATCGGGAAAAGTTTAAATCTCTGCGTGTGGGACCCGGGGCTACGTGTCGGCTCCTCATCGGATGACACAGGTGGCTACAGATTCCTTCGCACGCAGCCGCACCCGATCCGTGCCACAGCAGATCCCGGTTTTAAAATATCTGCCGCTGACAGCCGGGGTCCACCCCCTTCGTCTACCTCCCGACTCCCGCGTTCGGCCGCCGCGACGCCTCGCCGGAGAGCTCGCCGGCAGCCTCTGTGGTGCTCCAAACTTCATGATTCTGGCTGCCCCTGCCTAAGTCCACTCGGGGAACATGATTTTGGGCTCAGTTCATCATGAAAATGGCCGGCACATGGTCGGCGACGAGCGGCGGCTTCGGAAAGACTTCGGCCGTGTCGGGCTCGAAGCAGCTCGGGGAAGGTCCGAAGTAAGATCCCACCGTGCGCTCGATGCTTCCTGCAGGATCCGCCGTCGGCAAGCTTCAAAATACGACGGGTACATGGGTTCTTAGCCCAAAGGTTGTGAGGGCAACTTGTGCGCTACCAAGTCTAGTCTGTGTAAGAGTGGATTTAGACCCTCTAACCTTTCCTACAGAGTGAATTTGACAGACCCGCACCCGAATGTCGGTCTGTACCGTGAAAGGGGAAAACTGGAAATTCACCGCTGGCGATCAAGCCCTCGGTCTGTGGCTCGGAGGTGAGCAGCACCGGTCACCAACGCGTCCAGGGACGCCTTAGCTTGGGCGTGATAACCTCCCGGCTGGGCTGTCCACGGGAGCCCAAAGTGCGGCGGTTTTAGGTCACTGAACGGAACTCTCGGTATAGCCGAGATCACCCGAGTTCAGCCGATTTCTAGCGACAGGGAAGAAAAAGGAAGGTTCCTAGTACCTTGTCGTAGCTCTGGAGGAATCGGGGAGGCTGTGATCGTGGCTCTCTGATCGGTCCCGAGTGGCGGAGGGAAAAATTCCGGTTCTGTGTTCTTGCAAGGGGGAAAACGGCGAGGGCTTCGGCCGAGGCGTGGAGCGCCTTAAGAAGGGCTCGGAACCGACCTGCGCCCGCGCGTGGCCAAGCAGCTGGTGGCGCGGCGGCCTCCCCTCGGTGGCTATGCAGCTGAAGCCTGAAGACCCGAGTGAGAAAGTCTTCAGTCGGTTGAATCACTTCAGTGCTTACATGTGGGTCCCACTCCCCTTTTAACCTCTGAACTTAACTCCATATTACTTTTGTAAACAGTAATCCCCACAATGCCATAGTGATTTGAATTATTCACCCCTGAGCCATTTGAATTGGTTAGAATTTAAATTGGGTTTGGTTTGACTAAATTTGCAGCACATGTTCAGTTTGAAATTCAAATGAAATTTGAATTTGATATACCTAGCACATGTCAAGATCAACTCCAAATGGAGTGAGAATTGGTGTGTGAGCTCTCAAAAATGTGCTGAGTGATACTATGCTTCCCATTTTTGAATTCATGGGGTAAAACAGTTTGAATTTGAATTTGAGTTCAAAATACCCTCTTTCTAGCTATACCCATAAGTACCTCAAAAAGGTTTTGAATTTGGGTGAAACTTGGCATGGACATTACTAGCAAAGTGTAGGAGATTTTCATATGTCCAGCCCCTAGATGATGCATGTGGGAAATGCCACTTTTGCATTGTGTGAGTTTGTTCTCTAATGATCATGTTGATAATGGTTACTTGCTCTTCAAATGTGTTCATCAACTTTCTCCAAATGAGGTGTGTGTGTGTGATGATGAACACTTTGAATGTGTCAAAAACTGAGGCCTTTACAGTCTATTTCTTCAGATATAATTCTTGAAATTTTAAACTGTTTAGAATTTTAACTGTAGAACCCTTTGGAGGAAAATTCTGAAATTCCGCCAGGATGTTCATCATAATATCCCTGAGCTACCATAAAAAATTTTAGATCCATTTGAGCTCATATGATCCACCTAATGGTGTGATTAATAAAACTGTTCCAGAGAAAATTGAAAATGTCCAGAAACATTTTCAGATTTTCTCTGAAATTGTTTAGCTCATATCTTTGGCTAGGAACCTTCAAATTAAGTGAAACCAACTCCACTAGAATCCTCTGAAAATCTAGTTTTCAGAAAGTCATGGCTTGCTCCATGAAAATCCTTAAAACACCCTAAGAGCTCTAATTAAGGCCAAATACAAATTTTTTTGTGGAGGGCTCAAATGAGCTTTTCTACAAATGAATTTGGCCGAGTCTCTGTTTAGGTTGTATACAAACCACAGTAAAAATTTCAGAATCATTGGGCCTGTCTAGCAGTACTTATGGTCTTATCAAATTCAACTTCAAATTCAAATGCATTCAAATTGATACATATATGTATTATCTCCTGTAGTCGCTAAGGTTGAGGAGGAGCCCGAAGTCTTAGACTTCATAACTCCGGAGGATCAACTAGCCTATGACCAACAGCAGCAAGGCAAGCTCCAGTTTGTATTAGCATTTTATAAATTTTACTGTTTTGAGAACTTATTTTGAGCACCCACTTCAATTATGCATTAGAGTATTGTTTGAAAACCCAAATGCATAGCGAAGAAAACTCTGGTTTGGGCTTAGGTTTTTAAACCTGTATTAGCTACTGCAATGCTAAGATAGTGTAGGATTCGGTACAAGTTGAGTAGTTGGAACTACTCACGAGAATAGGTTAGAGGCACACTACTCGGGTAAAGATAGCAAATGGAACACATGGCAAGAAAAATGAGACCGAGTGGAGAGTAAGGGCAGCAGGACTTTGGGGCCTGGATGCCATAGCTCCGCTTGTGTGGGTTGAGGACCGAGCCGTGTGCGGGCCTGTTGAACAAGCTAGAACAGTACCGAAGACCTACCGGATATATGGGAACAGGGAAACTGATGTAATTCGGGTAGCTGGGTGTTAAAGCATAGTTGTTCTAGACGATAGGTTGAGAGCTTGAGGTGTAAATTGGCTGGCGTGTGCAGAGACCTCTTGTCGGGATGATTGGACCGGCTCAACATTTGGCTGACGGGTGAAGGGTGGTTGCGTACGACGTCCGTGATGGTTTCTGTAGGCAACATCGAGTACGGGTGTACGTGACGGGTTATTCGGGTAATGCTGCAGGTGTAAATTGATTATAATCACCGTCCCTCACGGTCAGTGAGTACCACTTGTTCACTGTACCATGACGTAGAAAGAACAGGCTAGATTCACCTGCTGATTTGAAGGATGAACCTTGATTGTTAATGAAGTACTATATTTTAGAGCTAATTAAAGTTCTTTTTGACCTTGGGCAAAGTACATGAGAGAAATGTGTTTCTTGTTTGATTGCGGCTCTCTCATGGGCCTTAGCATGAGGTTCTCCACAACTTGCAGCTAAAACTTGAAAGTAAGGTTCAACTACTTAGGCAAGTCCTTTGCAACTTATTTTCCCATTGACCCTGTTATCCATCATGTAGAAGTTTTATGTATAGGAAAGACGGGTCAGACATGCTGAGCCATCGTGCTCACTGCTTGTGTTTGAAGCTTTTGCAGGGTGTTATGAGAAGGAGACTCCCGAGGAGGAGACGGACCCTCAAGAGAGAAACCCCGTCGAGTGGGAGTCGTGCACGCCGCTGTGTTAGTGTGCGTGTGTGCTAGCGGGGACAAGTTCACAGGCTGAACATGAACTCGGTGCGTAGTCTACACCCATGATTGTAGACTGAACATATTTTGTTGTAAAAATGTTCATAAACTCTCTTATGTAATAAAACATTGCTTCCGCTTTGTATCTTTTATGTGCGTTATCCTGTGCTGTGCAACACAGCACCCCTCAACAGGATCCTGGCTCGACAAGGCCGTGAGGCCGCGTCAGCGTACGGTAGCACCCGAAATGGCACGACACGTATTAAATGTGTTCGTGCCGTATAGACAGTGGTAGTCGTAATGTGTGCGTCGAGACGGCACGGAAGTAGACGACGATGGCATGGACATGAACTACCTGCGCTTGAGTGGACGGTGGAAATGACCTCTGGTGGTCCGGCAAAGGAAGCTCTATTCCATGTGTGGGAGCCACGGATGACTCTACTCCAAGTCCTGCAACAGAGGCTCTACTCCATTCCCGCTGCAGATGACTCAACGCCGAAGTCGGCATTGTACCAACTCTAAGCCTTCCGTTCTTTTCTCGGGTCCCTCTATCTCGTTCTTTCCTCTCTCGTAAATGATTTAAGAATGAAAATGAGTAACGTAACCTATAGAAATTGTCACCCATTTCGGACCGGCACGTCTGACATGCGATACACATGTGAGACGTGCATGTTCGGAATTGTCCCTTTTTGGACAGCCCAGGAGTGACCGAGGGGGCGTGGCTTGTGATGAGACGCGGGTCTGGATCTGGACCACACGTCTCGTCATAAGCACACCCGGCTCAGTCACTCTTGGGTGGATTTAGGACCTATCTGACTAGTTGTAGAGTCGTGACATAACATAAAAATGAAACTAATAATGATGTGTCTGCTTTAAAGGTATGCCTTGAAACATAACTGGAGCCCGCAGTTGGATGTATACTGGTTGGAAAAGGGATGGCAGTCACTCAGATGAGTGGTTCACCAAGACGGATGATTTCATTCAACGAGTTTTTTCTAAGTCACAGTACAGTAAGGTGTGGTGCCCATGTATGAAATTTCAGGGTGTAAAGTGTTGGGACAAAGTGAATTGGCATTTCACTAGTGTCAAAACAGTTTCATGCAACATTATGAGGTGTGGACTTTCACGGTGAGACACCTTCTCAACCCGTACAAGTTCCAGATGAGGATGACAACATGGGGGTCGATAGGATGGACGAGATGCTTGATGCCATAAATCCTGAATTGATGGAGGATCCTCCTACAATGGAGGTTGAAGCATTTTTTGAGCTTCTCAAAGCTTCAGAAGAGTCATTGCATGAACACACCGAAGTGACACTCCTCACTTTTATGACTAGATTTATGGCCATTATGTCTAAGTATTTTTTTCTCCAATAACTGCTACAACGATCTTATCAAATTGATCAACGATATCCTTCCACAGCCAAATAAAGTGGCTAAAGATATGTCTCAGTCTAAGTATTGTTTCGTCTTCTATATTTTCCTTTAAATTCATTAGCAAATTTTCCTTTCATCAGGATGTCGTCGAGCAGTAGACGATATGGGATGTGGGGCTTTCTGCCCCCGAGAGCAGACTCCGTCTTCCAGGGATGTCAGTCTAGCGAGGGTAGACTGTCACAGTTGTTGGGCCTCGACAGAGGCCAGGGATCATGACAGCGGTAACGACAGGTAAAGAACATTTAATTACATAAATTATATAAGTACTTAAATCTATATTACGAATCTTCAAAATTTTCAGGACGACTCTACGTATGAGGACACAGAGGTTAGGGGTCCTCTTCAGGCACCACAGGTTTCGAAGCCTGCTTCGGAGCCTTCTACAGAGCCTGATGTGGAGCCAGCTCCACAATGGCGTTATAGGAAGAGCTACTACGTGGCTCCTCCTCCGCTTCCTACACGGCTAAAAGATCAGGTCGTTATTCGTCCGGTTCACGATGGGTAAGTAAATCACTAACAATTCATTTAGATATTTTTATACTTATATATGTAGTAATTGAGAATCATGTATCAGGTCTTGGGCCGATGACTTGTTCACGGGTCAGGGACGCCACCGCCAGGTCGACGCTGTCCTGGGCCAGCTCGTCCGTTGTCACTACCCCGGTCTAGTGAACAGAGGGGCAGCTACATCTTGGGACGATTACGCTACGGCCCAGGACATTACCTACGGCAACCACCAGGAGCATGTGTGGCACAAATTCTTGGTAAGCATGAAGAATATTTGTTAAATGCGAACCTATTATATGTTAAAAACATTTACTTGTATATTTCTTCTTCTAGAAATATTAACGTTTGGAGGACGAGGCCCAGCTGGATCACGCCCGTCTGGTCTTCAACAACAATGCCAAGAAGCTCCTGATGCAGTAAATATCGACGACTCATATTTAGGCTACGGAGGCGCACTTTAAGTTGCATCTGGACGAGAGTGAGCCGGGGCAGTTCAGGGATGTGGCTGACAAGTATTTGACGGAGGCGCAGTACGCAGAGGTAAAATGTTTATTTTAGTTTGCTTCATTATCCAATTTTGATCAATGTTTTCATCCAATAACAAATGTGTGCAGGTCAGCGTACCGTGGCTTGAATCCTGTCCGAACGCGTACAGTTCCCTGTGTTCTCGTTGGCCGAGCCAGGGCTTCCAAGGTGTGTCTATGATCCGGCGACAAGGTAGAGGGACAGACAGGAAACACCGTCTTGGCGGGGATGGCTACATACGTCTCGCTAAACGGATGATAAGTGGTACTTGAATCTTATTTTAGTTATATTCTGGTGCTATCCTTGTGCTAACATGTATCGATAGGAGCACGAGATCAGTCAGGAGCCAACCGCTATCCATGTGTGGAGGAGGGATCACATGGGAAGTGACCCGTCGCAGCATGATCAGATGTCTTCTCAGACGGCGACGGAGACGTTAGTGAGTTCTTTTGTGAACTTAATTGGACTCTCTTTAATAATTTGATGACTTTATTTTTTTGTATTTCCAGGAAAAGTATGGGGAGGAGGTGCTGAGTCTTCGAGGCGAAGATTACGATTGGCAGAACGCGCCGATCGTACCTGAAGCCACATATGCAAGCGGTGGTGGGAAACCTCACGGCCGGTAAGTTCTGTTATTTTTTATTTAATGTCATGGACTTCGGGACATGAAATTTTAATACTCTTACTTTATTGTGTAGGTTGGCCATCTTCGATGGAGTAGTTGACTCGAGGGAGGCGCGGTCTTCCTCGAGGGCCTCTTCATACCAGGGTGAGTCCAGCAGGCGTACGAACCGAGATCTGGAGCTCCAGACTGTCCAGGAGGAGCTCTTGAGGATGCAGGAAGCGCTGCGACTGACAAACGAGAGGCAGGCAGTGGAGCTCAGGGCTAGGGATGAGTATCAACACTCCTACATGCTACAGTTGCAAGCTGCCATGAGGGTAAGTTTGGACAGTTGTACTCAACATTTCTAATATATGAATGACATGTATAATTTTGCTTCATATTTCCATGCTATGGCCGCAGGACAGCAGGCTGTCTTTTTCTAGTGGGTGCCACACCGATATAGGTGCCACAGGGGCCGATGATTGGAGCACAGGCACAAAATTGCTCAATAGCTGAACTTGCTCAATTCTAGCTAACTTCTAATTTGTTAACTTGCTCAATTCTAACTTTTAATGAATTTATTTAGTCAAATACGCATTCTTAAACTTCTAATTTGTCTAACTATACATGCACATCACAGGGATCGGCGACACAGGCTCAACAAACTCCATCCCCCCAGCATCCGGCGTTTGTACGACAGCGAGAGAACAACTTCCTGGACTCCGGTGGCAGCAGTCGGGGTAGCGTTGGGTTGTGGCGTGCATATAGTGTTTTGATGCCTGTGATATTTTTGTTTTGATGCCTGTGTGATCTGGCCATCGAGCCAGTGCTGGCCTTGAAGCATGGGCAGCATTTTCTACTTTAAAAAACTGCAATCCTTATTGACGACGGTTTCTGGTACTTAGCCGTCGTCAATAAGCCATAATAATTGACAACAGCCACCATAGCCGTCGTCAATAAGCCACAATAATTGACGACGGTGCAGCTGTACCGTTGTTTATAAGCCACAATTATATACGACGGCCAGCTGTACCATCATCTATAAGCTACAATTATAGATGACGGCCAGCTATACTGTAGTCTATAATAGTCCTTATTGATGACGGTCAACTGCTGGCCGTCATCTATAAGTTTCTTGAACAGCCACATGGCTCGACAAACTTATAGATGACCGCTTGTTTTAGCCGTCGGTCAATAAGTTTATTGACGACGATTACCGTCGTAAATAAACTTTTTGACGACTCATTATTGACGACGGCTAGTAATGTCTATAACCATTTACTGTTATCAATAACTTATTGATGAAGGTTGTAACCTTATAGAGGACGGTTTTCGGCCATCGTCTATTTTCGTGATTCCTGTAGTGGGTAGTCCTCCAATAATACGCTAGGCTTGGTCTCCCCGTCGTACTTCCCGATGTTGGTTGAGGGCAGAAACCTTTGTGGAAAGGGGGCACTGCGTATCTTCTTTCCGAAGGCTTTGGGGCCAAGGGGATAAGGGCTTAGGCTCCGTCTTCTTCCAAGGCCATTGTAACTAGCCCAGCGACGCCGTTGGCGGTGAGAGTCGGAAGGTGAGTCCGTGGGGCCCTCCCGAGTTTGCCGCCTGGCTTTGAGAGTCTGGCGGAGGTCGCAAGCCCCCAAATGCTCGTGCACCGAGTTACGCGAGGGGGTCAACGACGTGGCCCTTTTCGGCCGGGTTGCTCATCTTGGCGTGTGGGTCCTGGCGTGGTTTGTTCCACACCTGCCAAGCTTTTGGCTCTTGTTAGAGGCTGATGAACCCTTGGCCCGGGCGATGGAACTTTCAGCCAGTTGGGTGGTGGCTGAGGCAAAGAGTGCCTGAAGGTCTTGTTGAGCCCTCCGAGTTTCGGGGTCGGCGGGCTCCGGTATGCCATGCAGTATGGCGGTGCGCGGCCGCCACATTCTGGCTGGCCCTATGGAAGTGCGGGACCTGGCCATCGTTGATGATGTCGGCCTGGACCTGTCGGGCGCGGAGGCGTGCTGTGTTTGAACCCGGGCTAAAGCTGGTGCCTGCCCGATGGGCCCTTGAGGAGGCGCATCGTGCTGCGAGCTGGTTGGCCAGCTTGCGGTGCCGTTCCTTTGATAATTTGGGGTCGCATCGTGGACTTGCGCTAGTTGTTGTAGCGAGATGGGAAGCATTGGCCATTTCGGCGATGTGGCACTCACAAGAAGGGTGCTCCTAACCATCGGCGTCATCTTCAGAGATGGGGCTGTACTCTAGGATGTGGTGGAGGGATGTCAGGGCGTGTTCGATCACCCCCGCGAAGACTGACGCCGTGGCATTGTACGTGGCGCATGCGTTGGTGGAGATCCGGAGGGTGCCGAAGCTGCTCGTGAAGAAGTCCAAGCTTCCGAAGCAGAGGGTCTGGTGGGTGAAGGCGAAGCAGGACCCCCCCCCCCCCTCATCGCCTGCGGTGGCAGTGAACTCGAAGTCACCGAAGGACATTGTCGTAGCGGATGCGAGAGTCGGTCTTGAAAAGGCCATTGAGGACATGGGAACGGAATGTGCAACAGTCCCCCTACCTGGCACGTCAACTTTTGGCGTTCGGATTTCTGACTATTAACTAATGTAACATGCGTTCTTCCTTGAGTTATCCTAGCTAAGAACACAAAGGGTTTATACTGGTTCAAGCAAGGTGCCCTACGTCCAGTCTGCTGTTCTTTCTCAACAAGGGGGTGGTTCTTTTTATATGTGCGAGAGCATGTCCATTAGGGGTCGACAGGTTCCTCTATTTATATTCTCTCCCTCGACTTTGTAAAGGTCCCAAAAATAAGAATACAAAGAAACTTGAGTTTGCACAAACATTGGTGTCATGTGTATGAAAAATGGGACTGGTTTAAATTTTTCCACATGTGATAACACATGAGAGTTCTTTCTAAACAAACTTTTGGTTACTCACATGCTTGGACCCTAGGTGGATTAAACCCACAGATTTGAAGTCTCAGGTGCAATGGAAGGTTTAAAAATCAGGTTGAGAACTAAATGTTCAACTCAAATTTAAATGAGGGAAACACAATGGGAATGCAAACTGTTGTGTTTAAACTCTTGTTTGCAGCAGCTAACACAAAAATAGATATCATATTTGAATTCCTTAGGCCCAAATTAGTGAGTATGCAAAGTTTCATGAATTTTGGAGATGTTTTGTTAACAATTTTCCAAAAGGACTTAAAGTTGCAAAGAGTTCAAATACACATTTGAATTTGGATGAAATTTGCCCAACTATCCAAATGCAGCTCAGTTTTCAACTCCAAACATTTGAATTGGTCAGCTGCCAAATTTTGGAGATCTTTTGAGGTATAAGGAGGGACTGCCTTGTGGGACCCACATGTCATTGGGGATGTTAAAATTGCAAAAAGATCTTCATTCCTCAGTTTGCCACTCGAGCAGAACCGAGATTTCACCGCCGACACCGAGGCAAAAACCAAGGACACCACCCGGGGTTGTTTCCGCGCGCTGGCGAGCTACTCGTGCACTGCCTTCACTCCCAACCGTGCCCAGCTTAACCACAGCACCGAAGACACGGTTCTGCCTTCTCTCGCACGCAAGAACGGAACAGACCCGCCGCCGCTGCGTTTCTCGCTCGTTAGCCGATGTTTCTCTCGCGTGCAAGCCCCAGGCAGTAGCAAAAAAACCCCACGGTCTTCTCCACAATCTCCTCGGACCACAACCGATTGAGCTCGGCCTTCACAACCCCGCCCACACCGAGTTCCCGCGGCGGCCGAATTTTAACCGAACGGAGGTTGCACGTGGACAGCTCTGCAGAGAGCCCTTCACGGCCGAGCAAGAGCGCCCTTCGACGCGCCAAGACTCCTCGCTGCTCACCTCCAAAGCTTATCTCAATCCATGGAGCCTCGGCAGAGGAATTTCATTTTTGCTTCCGGTCGGTGTAAACGGATCCGCGGGTAAGGAAACTCTGAATTCCAGATCAACACTTGTTTAGAGCCCATGAAATTGCACTCACAGGAGCTAAACTTGATGGCGCACAAGTTTGCTTCGCAACCCTAGCTTGGAAACGGCTGTAGCCAGCATATTTGAAGGTTTTCCAACGGCGACCGTAGGGGAAGCCGTCAGGTGCACGGTGCAACCTTGGTTAGAGCCATTCCTGAGCATTTGTACGACCATGTCGACCTTCTCTAGCCTCCACCGGTGCTGTAGAGCCACTCAACCGAAGTTTTGGTGCGCTAGAAGGTCCGGGCGACGTCGCCAAACTTACACCGAGCCGCCGCACCGTCGCAGGCTGTGTTGGAGCCGTCATCGGCCAGGGGAAGTCTCCCCAACTTGTTCAGAGCACAAGTTTTAGGCCCTACCAGCGAGGGAGATCCCGGGAGGTGGCCGTAGTAGCGGTTTCATTGGAGCTCCGACGAGCTCGGTGACGTGCGGGAGCTGGAGGTAGACGACGAAGGGACCGGGCCCGCATGTCAGTCGCTCGGTGAACAGGGGCGGGATTCTCTGTTGCACGGGATCAGGCTGTGACAGCGCGGGAAGGACCCTGTGGCCCCGTGTGGTTTAATAGAGAGTGTGACACGTGGCTACTGGACCCGCTGTCAGGGATTTGAATTTTTCCCGGTTAATTTGAATTCCAGAATTTCCCCAATCTATAGAACCTCATAACTTTTGCTACGAAGCTCCAAATTTAGTGATTCAAATTGGGTTGGATTCAGGTTGAAAAACTATATCTAAATAGGCAAACCTAATTTGTATTAAAGTCATTATTTAAATCTGGAAAATTCTTTAAATATTTTCAGCAAAAGAGTTTTAGAGGGAGTTTGGTTCATCCAAAAATCCTCAATTTTATCCAGAATATTCTTTAGGATGTTAGTGAACACCTGTAAAAAGTTCATCTAAGTTGGAGTTGATTTTGTTACGATAATTCTGATTTCAAGTTGCTGTGTTCAAATGAATACAGAAAATTTTCAGAGAATTTCCAAAACTTGGAAATTCAGTTCTGGGAAATTCTTAGCTCCAAAAATCCTAGGAAATTTATGCAGGCTCTATGAACTATAATTGAAATTGTAGTTTACTAAGTTTGACATGAACATGTGAGTTACTTCAGAACTAATTTCTTCTTGCTTAATTGCTTAGAGAATTATTCTGAATAAACAACTCAATGAAAAGTGCTAATTTTTTGTCCATAGCATTTTATTGTGACAAGAAGCTCACATGAAAATTTTCATCTCCATTGGAGCTCAGGATCACCCTGTTCTGTTTAACCTCTTTAGGTGCTCAAAGCACAAGTGGGGAAAAACACTTAGCACTTGATCATGTTGATTAACCCAAACCCAAACCTTAGCACCAGTGTCATTTTAAATTCTTAAACAGAGTTTCAGTTTTTAAATTTGTCATTAGAACTTGTTACCAAAAATATTTACAATTAAATACATATGCATATTCATCACGTGTAGCATCTACGTGAAGACTTATGAAGTAACTGAAGTGGGGATCAAAGAGGAAGGAAAGCGAGTGATCAAGCCTCAAGTGGCCTTCACTAACTGAACATTATATACTAGTCCCCCTGCAAAAAAAGGAAAGCCCCGGTTTGCATCAAAATTTACAAGTTTTTATTTGTATTCACTTCATAATGTCTAGCACTTTGTTTATTGCATTAAGTCTAGATGGTATGACACTGCACATACATAACCCAGAAAAACCCTAGAGTTTGATTTAGAATAGGTTATCACTTAATTTTAACTGCTAATATCAAGTTAACAAAAGTGGATTAAAAGAGGCATAACTCGAGTAGGCCGTTTCCTACTCGTGAACCGGGATTATGGGGGATCAATCGTAAGAGTTGGGAATTGATCCTCATAGTTGGGAATGGAGACCAGGCAGTATGGATGGAAGGCTCAAGGACGTGGTGCTGTGAACCTACTCTCTGCCTGAGTCGATTAAGGCTCGTTCTCGTCTGTGGCCCTGTGGGACAAGATTGAGTTGTGTACCGGATGCATACTGGCTATATGGGACCCAGAAAACCGATGTAACATGTTAACCTGGGAGTCAAGGCAATCCCCACCATTTTATGAAGATGCTGAAAGGATAGAGAAGTCGGTTCTATGAGGGTTTGCCGTAGTGCGACTTAATCCAAGTCGGTGGGACCGGTTCGACATTTGGGTATTTTGTGAAAGGTTGCCACATATGACGTTGAGGGGATCGGTTGGTCACCGGTCTTGGACGGGCGTATGTGTCGTGTCAGCCGGGTGTTTCTGATTCGAATCATCGTCGCTCGTGGTAGTGAGCATACTTGTTCTCTGCATCGTGACACAGTAAGAAACTGGGGAAAAGTTAAAATGCTTTGTGAGAAATCCTCATATTGGAGATGAGGGATGATCAACACCATCACTAAATTTACTTTCTACCGTGGGCTAGTGGCGTCGATACAAACCGTTTCTTGTTTGATTGTGGAGTCTCAACGTTGATGGCGCAAGGTTTGTATGGGTCGTGGGTAGCTCACTAAAGTTATTTTCTCCTCGGGCAAGTGGCATCGAGATGAAGCGATTCTTGTTTGATTGTGGAGTCTCGATGTAATTTGTGCGAGGGCTAAAAACGTTGCTTAAAACATGAAGTAAGGACATCCCTTTAGCTCCAGTTCATTGTTTGGACAAATTTCTTTATTCAGCCCTCTATTTTCAGCATGTAGAGTTTCATGACTAGGGTTGACGTTTAAGTCTTGCTGAGCTTTATGCTCATGGATACTGCATGAGTTTTTTTGCAGGTAATAACACTACGCTGATAAGTAGGGTTGTCCGATGAGACTCGGATCCCTCCGAGTGGTGAACTCATGGAAATCCTGCCGCTGCTATTGTGATCGTGTCACTTGTTAGAGGGGTCCGCGGGCTGGACGTCTTCTCTGTTGCTTAGCATAGATATGTGACGTGAGTTGTATCAATCTTCCGCTGTAGATTATTTTGAGAAGTATTTGTAAAATTCATACTTTGTAAGCTTCTACTTGATTTATGTAATATGATACTTTATTATGTGTGCTGTTGGGTGCCGCATCGCACGGCACCACCCAATACAATTCCCAGGCGAGCGGCACGGCCCCTTGATCGAGTCCGGGCCCGCACAGCATTCACTCGTATTACAAGTGGGGAGAGGGTCGTGGGAACAAGGACAACATGTCCCATCATACGCTTGACAGGGCACTCGATAGAGCCGCCGTATCCATAGCCTGCCGCTGCGTCTGCTCCCATCTTATCATCGAGGTAGACCATGCCGAGGCGCATGCGCGCCCCGCATACCACTCCTCTTAGTTATGTTGGAGGTGACGGGTATTCAATGTTGAGGCCAGGGAAGACACTTGAGCACCCTCCCACATGGCTAGGGCGGAGCCTGCTCCGCATTGAAGGCCACCTGCTTTCTGCCTACCAAAGGTCGGGCTCGGGCCTTCTCTTCGGGGTCTTTCCATCATCTGCGCCCCGAGGGCGAGCCCCGTGGCTCGCCCCAGGGGAGGGTCCTGTGCTTTCTTTCCTATCCGCTCCACCTTCTCCTGAGCTCGGGATCGGGCCTCCTCCTTCGTTGCCCCTCGAGGGGAGGCTTCCCGCTTCTTCCCAGGGGGTCAGAGTCAAGAACCCCGTCAATCATGAAGCAGTACTGAAGCGAAATAATGAGTACTGTAGACAAAGATTCACGGAAAGGTGGATTAAATTGGGAGATGGATGCACAAGGTTTTTTATGTCTGCTGCCACGGAAAGATAACGACACAATGTCATCACTAGCGTTCAAGATAGCTCGGGTGTTGACAGAACAATCAGCCAAAGTTTCCCTTCTCTGGGAAGATTTTCTTGCGTGACTCGGGCAATCTTAACCAACATAACTCTGGCAAGAGATGGACCAACTAGTGCACACTATCCCCGGTCTTCACGAGCTGGAATTACCATTCACCAAGGAGGAGATTGACAGAACTATCAAAGAAATGCCGTCTGATAAAGTTTGCCGGGCCCGGACGGCTTCAATAACAGGTTCTACACGACATGCTGGAACATTATCAAATAGGATGTCTATCAACTATGCAACGAACTCTTTGCTGGAAACATCAGCTTGCAGCCCATCAATGTGTCCTTCATCACGTTAATACCAAAGACCCCCTGATGTGGACATCACTCCTACGGATATACACAAAACTCCCATGGCATACATGCAAGGTCCAATTACTAGAGCTCGAGCATGAAAATTGAATTTAGAGGTGAGCTCGTTCCTGAACAATTCTTTATATGTGATTTTGAGAGTATGTTGCTACTTAATGGATTAATTATGATTATGAACCATGGATAGGACATGGAGACACATGGAGAGGGGTTTGGAGGCGTGGAGGATCAGAAAATACGCCAACAAGAAGCTAGAGACCGAGCCCAACACAAACTCAAGTCCAACTCGGGGCCCAGGAGCAGTCCACTTTAAAATAGATGCCTAGGAGGCATACGAACTCTGTTTTTTATGTTCTACATATGCACGGAAAGCTGAGAGGATAAACTTTCCAATAGCACTAACCTGATGTTAAAATTCTTTAGGAGTCGAAGGCAATATTCGAAACAATATCATGTTTAGAGTCTGTCAGGGTGTTGCATCACCTAGTTGGGCCATTGGGCCTTGTATCGAGTCCAAGTTCATTATGTATGTGTCTTAGGGTTAGGTCACGACCCCAGCTCCCCCTGGTCATCCTCCACCTTATACACCTAGCCGCCATCACAAATAGAGGGGTTTTGCTTAGATTATTCTGTCAAGTCTCCATCAAATCGAGAGTTATCAGAACCTTTCGGAAGATCAGGACCCCTGTACACATCATGTGGTATCAGAGCTTCAGGTGCACCGTCAGGCACACCTTCCCTTAGTTTTGCTTATCTTGAACTCATCCTATCATCCACGAAAAATCCAAAAAAAATTATATTCATAGGTTTCCCCATCCCAGACCACGTTTAGCCTTTTGCACATTTCTGTTATGGAGTCCGTAGTGTTGAATTTGTGTCCTAGTTCGTGTTTCTTTGCTGGTTTAATCGTGTTTTATTTTGTATTTTGTTATTTATCCACTGCGTTCCATCGAAACCCTAGCTGCCACAATCGTTATCAAATCGATCACCATACACTATTCATTGTGCTAGGGTTATCCTTGTTCTTCAGTTTTCATCACATATTACGTGAGTTTATCCTCCTTGATATACGCACGCCATCCCACACGTTGCCACCATCATATCCAATTTTTTCTCACTACTGTTTCCAATTCAGCTACACCAAAACCATAATCTTGTGGTGCTGCATTAAAACAGCCATAACCTTGGCATTGGGTGAAATTACATTGCCCACGTTCAGATTGATTATTTGGCATCTAAAGGCTCAACAATAATCATAAAGAAACATATTGAGTTTCTATTGGCCACATCTTTTTTTCAAGTGAGCTGAAATTTGTGCGACGTGTATATTAGTGCTCTTGATTTCATGACAGATATATAAAAAATTAAAGAAAAAAATAGAAAATAAAATTTGTGAAGAGGAGCACAAATATCAAAACTTGGATGTGTTATTTTGCCTTTTGGTGCAATTGTTCCTGCTCAATTATTGTCCTTATCATTCATACTTCTCGCTGTCTTATTCATAACATCCGGGATAAGACACGAGTAGTACAGCAACTAGGACAAGTGTTTGGACATTTATTCAGCATTACTATCTGTTATTGAATTGTGTGCTACTCACATATTTGGCCATCCAATCTCCACATTCATCCTTTTGAACAGCACAAGTTTTTGACCCTTGCAATCGCTGAATCATGTCGTCCAGGTATCCTTTGCCTTGTTATGGTAAGAAACTTGTAAGAGCTTGGTAAGACTCGACCCGTTGCTTTGTGAGTTCCACCATCATTCCGTAGTAGTTGATAGGGATAATCTTGTTGTTTCCCATATTATTCTTGCTAACAATGTAAGATCACGTTGATCCTATGGAGTGCGTTTTGAAAAGTGAGATGAAGGGTTACATGGAACAGATTATGAAGTCCGTCAAGGAAGCAGTCGCGCAAGGGGTACAAGATTATCTTGCAGAACAGAGAATACCCCACACTCTTGAAAGGTTGGACAAACGCTTAAGCTCGCTAGCTGGTAGGATTGATGATATGGAGACCCACCCACCGTTTAGCCATGATGCTACCCACCACAACAACGTTGAAGAAGAAGAAGACGTGTTGTGTGTTGTCAATGGAGTGGTGGATACACATGCTGCACAGAATGTACATCTACGTCAACGCCTTGTCAAAACACTCATGGTATGGTAGGAAATAACATGTGTGGTAACAATAACCGCCCTCTTGATGACCCTTTTGCTAAAGTTAAATTTTCCATACCTTTATTTTCTGGTGCTTATGATGATTATCCATATCTTGATTGGGAAATGATGGTTGAGCAGGAATTAGTTCCCACCTTGTTCCTGAACAACAAAGAATTCGATAAGCCACTAGTGAGTTTAAGGATTTTGCTATAATATGGCGGAATGAACTAGGTACCACACGCTTACAGCCTGATACATGACAACGTTAAAAGAATCTATACGTAACCGTTTTGTTCCTCCATCCTACCAACGTGATTTACGAAAGAAATTGCAGCGCTTACAGCAGGGAAATAATTCTGTCCAAGATTATTATGCAGGGCTTCAAAAGGGTATGATACGTTGTGGGGTAGTAAAGGACACTGAGGATAAAATTTGTCGTTTCTATGGGCGGTTGAGACGTGAGATACAGTGTATTATTAATTATAAGGAATTTAATACTGTCAACCAGTTGTTTCAGCTTGCTAACCTTGCAGAGAAGGAGTTACAGGGACGTCAACAAAAGAACAAGAGCAGCAGTGGTGCCTCCTACGCTCCACACACTATAACATCTTCGGGGGCATCCAAGTCATTCCATTTTGATGCCCCTTCACCAACACCAGCAGCCAAGCTTCCTTCTGGCAGCAACAATGTTTCAGCAGCACCGAAACCACCACCCACACGACCTACGGATTTGGGTAAAAATTCCTTGCAGGTACCTACCAAAAGTGCTTCATCTGTTGCTTCAACGGGACGCACTTCCGGCATTCAGTGCCACCGCTGCCATGGTCTTGGTCATGTGCAAAAAATTGTCCTAGTCAGCGGGCATACGTGGCTACAGAAGAAGGAGGATACATCAGCACCTCCGATGTCGAAGACAACATTGATGATGAAGCTGCCACAGACAATGATGAGGGACATGTTTTTGGGAGTGAAAACACATCAGCCAACATGAACATCATTGTGCAGCGGGTGCTGAACACACAGGTACAACAACTTGATAAATTACAACACCATAATTTGTTTCAGATTTTCTTCGTCATCAAGAACCGGCGAGCACATGTCATGATTGATGGAGGAAGCTGCAACAACTTGGTGAGTTCTGAATTGGTCAAGAAGCTTAGCTCGAATACACGACCACACCCACATCCGTACCGTATTCAATGGTTGAATGATCCCAAAAGAGCTAAGGTAACACAAACTTGCAGAATTCTGTTTTCCATTGAAACATATGCTGATTCTGTTGATTGTGATGTGGTACACATGCAAGCGTGTTAACTTTTATTGGGTCGACCTTGGGAACATGATAAGGATTCTTTGCTCCATGGTAGAAGTAATAAATATACTTTTATGCATAAAGGAAAGAAAAATTACTTTGCTACATCTGACTCCTGCTGAAATTGTACAAGATGACAGGGAGAGAGCTGGAATTTCTAGTAGTTCCAAATTAGAAAAGTAGCAAGTCGTTAATTCTGTGTTACCACCAAATAATGAGAGATCTACACCTAGTTCTAAGGCAGAGGTAATTAAATTGAAGGGTCATGTAATGCTTGCTAAAAATCAGATCTTGCTGAAATTTCTGATCATGATATTTGCTATGCATTGGTGTGCAAACAAATTTTGTTCTCCATTGATGATATTGCTAGGTCTTTGCCTCCTTCAGTTACTAACTTGTTGCAGGAGTATGAAGATATTTTTCCAGCTGAGATACCCCTAGGACTTCCACATTTGAGAGGGATTGAACATCAAATTAATTTGATTCCAGGTGCAATTTTGCTAAACCGTGCTGCATATAGGAGCAACCCCGAGGAGACTAAGGAAATTCAGCGGAAAGTCCAAGACCTTTTGGACCGTGTGTATGTGCGTGAAGGTCTTAGTCCTTGTATTGTTCCTGTACTTTTGGTTCCTAAGAAAGATGGTTTTTGGCGTATGTGTGTTGATTGTAGAGCCATTAACAATATTACTATAAGGTATTGTCATTGTGGGGGCATGGGACCGCCCTGACACTCCAGGAATCGCATTGGGTGGTGTTGTGTTAGGCGACACCGACTAGCACATACAGAAATGAATCCAAGACATACACAAGTGTGTATTAAACAGGAGAGTTGTTTTACAAATAGTAATGTACATCAGCGGAATATAAAATCAAAGTTGCAGCGGAATTGCAACTGTGATCACTCTCACGAATCTAGCTAAGCAGCAAAGGAGATATCCTGCCCGAGGATACCACTTTCTAGCAGCAGGAAATGTATTCGGCAGCGAGCAGGGTTTCTTGTGATCTTGCAGCCAAGAATGGCGCTGTCATGCTTAACCCTTCACGGTATACGACGGATTACCTGCAAAACAACAACTCTACAAGAGTGAGCACGAAGGCTCAGCAACACTTAACCGTCTCTTCTAAGGCATGCAACTCTACATGAAGGTAACTTAAGACATAAATATGTAAGTTGCATAAAGACTCGCCTACAAGTTCATCCTTAATTTTTAGATTTTAGCCATCATATTAATGACCTTGCATCGAACAACATTGGAAATCCATAATCAAATAAGAAACGCTTCATTCTAATTTTACTTGTCACAAGGTGGAAAATAACTTTAATTTGCTCTATCACTATTTCGTATATGGTTTTCATGCAATTCAAATTATCATAACAGCATGTAAAACTTGCAAACTGTTGTCACACAACTTTGATTACTACGTCACAACACAGTGAGCAAGCGGTACTCATATCCGCGAGGGGCGGTGATTCGAATCAAACACTGCCCGGCTTACTTGACACATACGCCCGTCTCTGAAGACCCAAATCTGGCATCCTTCATTACGTCGTATGTGGCAACCTTTCGCAGGACAGCCGACTGTAGAACTCATCGCGCCATCTCAGGCTCATAGGTCTAACAAGGCGATGTGGCGTGCCTCAACGATCCAGTTAACCTGGTACATCGGTTTCCTGGGGTCCCATATACAAGTAAGCATCCGGTACACATCTCAATACTTGCTCAGCGGGGCCGCACACAAGAATGGTCCATAACACAAACAGGGAGAGCTACTCAACCAAGACCTCATCTTGTTGCAGCCTACACTCTCTGCCCAGTCTCATCTTTGGAAACACAAAATTTAGTTTTCTTATTCAACCATACCCATGTAACCCGATCTATAGCTCGCGAGAAGATTGCAACTACTAGACTTCTACCAAATGTCATAACCTATTTAGCATGGCAATATTCTACAGTGGGGATACTTCTTCTACCCTTGACTCGAGGGATTATTGGGTCATGCAGTTGGAGTATAAATCATTCTTGACCTAATGCACAAATAAACTCTAAACCATAGTAGTGAACAAAGTAAAAACTTTATAAAACAACTTAAATTCAAACCGGAGCTTGCCTTTGTTTTGCAGGTGACTAAAGTCAGATATAATATGCAGTTAGTTGCTGCTGACTTGAAGCTTAAGTACCTTCTCTTCTTGCTCCTTGATCACAACTCTATTTGCTTCCCAATGCTCCACATAAATCCATCCATACACGTTACGTAATGTATATGCACTTAATTATACAACTTTGTTATCAAATTTTAATTACATGGTTGATAATAGAATTCTGGTTAGGAAATAGATTTGAGAGGATCCTAGTGGATGAAGCTAGATTTAGCAAGGGAGATCAAGTGCTAAAGGTTCTTCTTTATTGTCGCATTTTCCCCTAAGAAATATATATAGAAACATACTGATCCAGAGCTCAAATTAATCTTAAAATTTTCCCTTGAATTCCATGTCACAAGAAAGCATTCTGGACTAAAATTCAGAACTTCTCATTGAGTAGTTAATCCAAAAAAATTCCCTAAGCATTTAGAAAAAAGGAATTAATTCTGAATAAATTTGCACTTTAATGAAAATTCAAGTGTTCCAAAATTTCAAACATAGCTCAGGGAGCATGCATGAATTTTCCTAGGAATTTTGGATCTAGGAATGCCCAGGACTGATTTTTGAAAGTGGGAATTTTCTCTGAAAAAGTTTCTGGACTTTCTGAACACAGCAGCTTGTAATCTGAATTTTCATACTCAAATAAATTCTGAATGAGCTTAAAATTTAGCAGGAGTTCAATAATATCCTAGTGAATATTCTGGAAATATTTGGGGATATTTGGACGAATCAAACTCCCTCAAAAATTCTTTTACTAAAATGCTTCAAAGAATTTTCCAAAATTTATTATTGACTTTCATACAAATTGGGTTGCAAATATGGATAGATCTTTTCAATCTGAATCTAACCAATTGAATCACCCAATTTGGAGTTTCCTAGCAAAATTTATGAGGTTCTAAAGTTTGAACTAAATCTGTGAATTCAAATAATCCAGGAAAAGTTTAAAAGTCTGACAGCCGGGTCCGGGGTGACGTGGCTCCACCAGAGAGCCAAACACACGGGGCCAAAGGGATCCCGTCGCGCAGCCACACTTAAATCCGGTGCCACAGAAGATCAACTCTCCCGGCAACAGAGGCTGATGTGTGGGCCAGCCCCCGTCATCTTCTACCTCTCGCCTCCCGTGCCGGCCCGCCGCATAGCTCGCCGGAGACCTCGCCGGGAGGGGGTTCCGGTGTCCCAAACTTTCTGATTCTCGCCGCCTCTATGTACTTTTGTGCGGAGAATATGTTGCCGGCCTTCACTCGGACCGAGGATGGCCGGAACCCTAGGTGCGACGAACGGCGGCCTCGGTGATACTTCGGCGACGTCGCTAGGGCACTGTGATGCACCAAAAGCTTCGCCCTTTGCTCGTGCAGCACCACTCCACCGAGGAGAACACGTATCCACCCGCTGATCTTGCTGAAACTCATCGGAAGTAGGACCTCACCGTCGGGCTAGGTCAAATTTTGGCGAAATTCAAAAAACCCGACGAACAGTGGCTCTGCTCGAAGGTTCTCGGTGGTTTTTGATCCCCTGAGCTCGCACGGACGTCTAGTAATAGTTTGCTAGGTTATGTGTTGAGTAGTGCAACGTGTAAGAAGAATTTTTTGAGTTTCTCCTCGCTGTTCCAATCGTATGCCGGCAGCAAAACGCAAAATTCCGCTGTGAGACGAGCTATGGCATGGTTCCTGGGTTTGTGTGGAAGGAAGAGGATTTATAAGCAAACCTTTCAGCGTTTAAAACTCGATTTAAGATGGGCTGTGGCCACTGGGCAATGAGTTCTTGTGTGCGGCGGCTTCACACGGTGCCGAGAAAGAAAATGAGCTCATGCTCGGGGTTCCCGTGGAGTTAGCACCTCATTCTTGGTTCGGACCCGGCAAGGGAGCTTCGGCGACGCTGGAAACGAGCTCAGTTCGGCGTGAGAACAACCAAGACGTCGAGGCGCCATTGCTTTGATTGGGTGCACGGTAGCGGAGGGAAGAAGCGTGTGCACGGGAAGGCAACCACGAGAGAGAGAGAGCACGAGCAGCATAGAGTGAGGTGTTGCCGAGCGGTGTGGCCATCCGGGAGATATTATCGGTGCAGCTGAGGCAGTTCGTGTGCGCTGTGATCGACAGAAAGCATCGAGCGCGCGCTGGCGCTGCTAGCAGCTACTGTCGAGCGCTGGGCAAAGGGAAAAATAGAGCCCGTGGCTCATTTCACATACAGCTGGGTCCCACCTTTAGCCTCTCCTCCTTATCCCTCTTTGTTGCTCCCAATTTCCTCCCAAATTTGGCAGGTAGTCCAATTCAATTTATAAAATTTACTTCGGGAATTCAATTCGACATTCGATAAAGTTTTATCGAAATTCAGATTTGAATTTGAATTCCCATGCAACACACTACCCCCTTTGAATTACTTAATAAAGCCTCTCCAATAATTGCCAAACTTTGTACTCTGATTAATTGGAACCTAAAGAGCCCAACTATGCAATCTGAACTTGAAAACTCTCTCATACACATGAGAAATATACACTTAGTGTTTAATTCAACCTTAGCTTAAAACATTGCCATTTGAAGTTTTGAGCTTGGTTGGTTGCACCCCTATGTGTGTCATCATGTTTTAGAAAGTTTTTGTAAGTCCCATTTTCTTGAATTTGAAATCCAATTTTATTCATAACTCAAGTCTTGCATTTACAAATTTTGGGACTTTTACATTCCTCCCCCCTTAAAAAGAATCTCGCCCCCAGATTCACAATTAAGAACAATGTGGGAAGGACGACTATCGGACATAAGCCTCTAATAGCTCCGGATGATTGAATTGTAAATACTCTTGAGAGCTTTCCCATGTAGCTTCGTCGGACGTGTGATTTTCCCATAGCACCTTGAAAAATCGCAGCGTCCGGTTTCTTGTCTCACGAGTCTTCTCATCAATTATCCGGATTGGGTGTTCAACATAAGTAAGTTCCGGCTTCAAATATGTTATGCCTTCTGTGAGAATTCCCGTTGGAAATTTCACGCACTTCCGCAACTGAGAGATGTGGAAGACGTTATGAACCCCGAGTAAGGCTGCCGGTAACTCCAAACGGTATGCCACGGGTCCACATCTTTCGTTGATGGCAAAGGGACCAATAAAACGTGTAGCTAATTTTCCTTTCACTCCGAATCGGTGAATTCCTTTCATAGGAGATACGCGGAGATATATGTGGTCTCCAACTTGAAAGTTCAGAGGACGACGTCTCTTATCCACATAGCTCTTTTGTCTGGACTGAGCGGCTTTAAGATTTTCTTTAATAAGTCTTACCCTCTCTTCAGCTTCATTTATGAGATCAATTCCGTAAATAACTCTCTCGCCAGATTAACACCAGTTCAAGGGTGTGCAGCACTTCCGGCCATATAGAGCTTCATAAGGTGTCATCTTGATGCTCGCTTGATAACCATTGTTATAAGCGAATTCCGCCAACGGTAGATGATCATCCCATCTTTTACCGTGGTGTATGGCACATGCTCGAAGCATATCTTTGAGAACTTGGTTCACCCTCTCCGTTTGCCCATCGGTTTGAGGATGATATGCGGAGCTTCTAATCAATTTGGTTCCCAGCGAGGCATGTGGCTGCTCCCAGAAACTAGCAACAAACAACGTGCCTCGATCGGAGATGATCGTACAGGGAACTCCATGTAAGAAAAATATTCTTGCAATATACAGCACCACATACTTCTTGGCATGGAATCCCATATGTACCGGGATGAAATGTGCTAATTTTGTTAAACAATCAATGATTACCTAAATCAAGTCATGCTTATTAACTGTGAGAGGTAATCCAACAATGAAATCCATACTAATATCCTCCCACTTCCATGCCGGAATGCTTAGCGGTTGCAATGTTCCCGCTTTCTTCATGTGGTCGGCTTTAACAAGCCGACACGTATCACATTCAGATACGTATTTAGCAATCTCCCGTTTCATCCGGGTACACCAAAATTTCGTTTTCGTTCTTGATACATCTTGTTGCTGCCCGGATGAATAGAAAATTTGAATAAGTGAGAGTCATCCAAAATTTTCTTCCGCAGCCTCACATCACGGGGTACAACTATCCGGTCCTTGAACCATAAGGTACCTTCATCTTCTAACCGGAAACATTTTATTTCCCCGTTCTTCAACCTTCTCCTAATATGAGACATGCCCTTATCTTGCTTTTGAGCTTTCATAACCTCCTCTTTTAATGTTAGAACTATATTATGTAGAGCTCCATATGGAACCAAGTAGAGACTTGGTTCTTCCTCTTCTATTGGCGTAATGGTCAGATTGTAAATATGAGATTTCCGGATGAGTGCATCGGCAACCACATTTGCCTTGCCAGGATGATAATGAATCTCAATATCATAGTCCTTGATCAACTCTAACCATCGTCGTTGTCACATATTCAACTCTTTTTGAGTGAATATGTACTTCAAGCTTTTGTGGTCGGTGTAGAGATGAACTAGATTTCCCAATAGGTAGTGTCTCCACATCTTTAAAGCTAGTACCACAGCAGCATGCTCAAGATCATGAGTTGGATAATGTTGTTCATGATTCCATAATTGCGGTGACCCATATGTGACCATGCGTCCTCCTTGCATGAGTACGCAACCAAGTACGATGCCGGACGCATCACAATAAACATCGAAGGGCTTGGCTGTATCCGGCTGAGCTAAAACCGGGGCTGTTGTGAGGTGTTTCACCAACGCTTGAAAACTTCCTCACATGGCTTGTTCCAATCTTATTTGATGCCCTATTTCAGTAGCTCCGTCATAGGTTTAGAGATTTAGGATAAGCTCGGGATTAAACTCCGATAATATCCCGCCAAACCTAAGAAGCTACGAACTTCATGGAATGATGTTGGAGACTTCCATTTCAGCACTTGTTCAATCTTGCTTGAATCAACAGCGATGCCTTCCGCTGAAATAATATGTCCAAGAAATAGCACTTGGTTGATCCAGAATTCACATTTACTAAACTTTGCATAGAGCTTGTGATCTCTCAATCGGTGGAGCACAATATGCAAATGTTTAGCGTGTTCCTCCTCTGATTTGGAATACACCAAGATATCATCGATAAATACCAAGACGAATCGATCCAATTCCAAACTTTACTCAAGTTAACTATATATTCATGATTTAAGTTCAATACCAAAGTTTTAGGAAACTTCAGTATCTTTCCAATGCTTATTTGTGGTCCCTCATAGCTGTTCTGGTTCGACAGATATGAAGTTTTCAAATTAGCAGAAATCCCGGAAAATTTCTGCAGCACCTCCTTTAAAAGTGTCTGGTTTGAACCCACAATAAAATTTTATTTCCAAACAGAATATGGAAAAACACTTAACAACAAAGTTGTAGGATATTTCCCATATTTTCCAACAGTATATGGCTTGACCCTAGGAAATTTCTCTGTCAAAACTTATGGCCATATTACAGAAAAGTACAGAGATCCTTTTTGCCATGTCCTGGTTCTGACCAGTTCTGAAACTCTGCAAATTTCACTAAGTTGTAATCTGATTCTACCTTGGGTTTGTAAACAACATATTTATAAGACTTCCTAACATTTCCATCCATGTAAACAACACTCCATTTGGTTACTCGGAACTAAAGTTATGCCCTGTCAAAAGCCAGCGACACTGCTGCCTAAAAACAGAGGATACTCTGTTTTGGTACCTCGGTTCCGGTTAACGCTTCTTCATTTCGACATGGGCATGAGTGCTAAAATTTGAAGTTTCTTTCAACCTAAGTTAAAAAACTTTTATTTCAACTCAAGGTCGTGTCTTTTATTCGGTCCTACATCCTTACCTTATCATATATGCAATATTTCTCATCCAATGTCAGTACTACGTATCCTCACCAAAGAAAAACCTATTCCGGAGTAACTGGTAATCGATTTAGCAGTGGCACTACTCTATCACTCGCAAATGTACTCTACATGAGATACATAAACGTGGTTAGTACCTGCAGAAGAACACCCAATAGTGATGCACTCACGGTTTTGTCATTTCGGGCAGATCCATATCATAGTAAAAACATACGCCCCGTATCATTGCCATACGGGCCGTCCTTGAGTTAAGCCACGTCTCAAGGTATGTGATCAGGTTATTCACAACCCGAAGGGGGGTTCCACACCTTTGCAATTAAGCACACCGGTGGAACAGCGCTTTCGTATGCCTCATAGGACATGAAAAGTCCAAGAGCACATACTTCGTGTTACAAACCACACGATGGGGTCTCCTCCTCTTGCCCCTGGGTTCACGCACTGGAGGGTAGTGCTGTTCATATGTCTCTAAAACATGAAGAGTATTACAAAACATATTCACTTTCCGTTTGTTGTCGAACAGAACATCTCATGCTACATTCCTCGTATTAGGGAGCTAACCGAAATTGACCCGCTTTCGGTGGCATTCCATACCGTTCTTACCTCCACGTAGGTGCGTCGTTACAAAATTGAAATACTGAATTATAACACTTAAGTTAGCATTGCAACCTTACTTAGCTATGCTAATAATACTCCTTATGTGGCATTAACAGATTCCTCACTCGTAAACCCTAGTTCTTGAAAACTTGTTCATTTTTGGGCGTGCTATTCCCAATGCAGCTCTGATACCACGGCTGTGGGGGCCCGCGGCCGCCCCTACACTCCAATAATCGCATTGGGTGGTGCCATGTTAGGCGACACCGATTAGCACACACAGAAATGAATCCAAGACATACACAAATGTTTATTAAATAAGAGAGTTGTTTTACAAATAGTAATGTACAGCAGTGGAATATAAAATCAAAGTTGCAGTGGAATTGCAACTGTGATCACTCTCATGAACCTAGCTAAGCAGCAAAGGAGATATCCTGCCTGAGGATACCACTTTCTAGCAGCACGTAATGTATTTGGCGGCGAGCAGGGTTTGTTGTGACAATGCAGCCAAGAATGGCGCTGTCATGCTTAACCCTTCACGGTATATGACGGATTACCTTCAAAACAACAATTCTGCAAGAGTGAGCACGAAGGCACAGCAAGTATTAACCGTCTCTCCTAAGGCACGCAACTCTACATGAAGGTAACTTAAGACATAAACATGTAAGTTCCATAAATACTCGCCTACATGTTCATCGTTAAATTTCAGATTTTAGCCATCATAGTAATGACCTTGCACCACGCAACAATGGAAATCCACAATAAAACAAGAAAAGCTTCATTCCAATGTTACATGTCCCAAGGTGGAAAATAACTTTAATTTGCTCCATATCTACTTCATACATGGTTTTAATGTAATTCAAATTATCATAACAGCATATAAAACTTGCAAACTGTTGTCACACAACTTTGATTACTACGTCACAACATAGTGAACAAGCGGTACTCATATCCGCGAGTGATGGTGATTCGAATCAAACACTGCCCGGCTTACTCGACACATACGCCCACCTCTGAAGACCCAAACCTGGCGTCCTTCATTACGTCGTATGTGGCAACCTTTCGTAGGACACCCAACTGTAGAACCGATCACGCTGTCTCGGGCTCATAGGTCTAACGAGACGATGTGGTATGCCTCTACAATTTAACCTGGTACATCAGTTTCCTGGGTCCCATATACCATTAAGCATCCGGTACACAACTCAATACTTGCTCGGCGGTGTCGCACACGAGAACGGTCCTTAACCGACACAGGTAGAGCTACTCGACTAAGACCTTGTCTTTTCGCTGCCTAACCCTCCTTCCCGGTCTCATCATAAACATAAACTTTAGTTTGCCTCTTTAAACCATACCCGTGTGATCCCGAACTATAGCTCGCGAGT
Organism: Neostapfia colusana; assembly: GCA_030760725.1. Taxonomy (NCBI): domain Eukaryota; kingdom Viridiplantae; phylum Streptophyta; class Magnoliopsida; order Poales; family Poaceae; genus Neostapfia; species Neostapfia colusana. Next base: position 74,702,159 of record JASWHV010000007.1, on the reverse strand, counting down.
AGATTCCAACTACTCGGCTTCTACAGGATGTGTCACACCCGATTTCTCCAAAGAGCAACCGAGTGAATATCACATGTATGCCAGGATCATTTTCTCATACATGTGATGACAAATAGTGAAGCATCATTTATTACAAGCCAATTGTTTGAATATAAATAAGTCTTACATAGCATACGTCTCGATGGACGATAATATGTTCATAACATGTAAATAAAGCAGCAGCGGAATATAAATCTTGTGGGCTCCGTCACTGGTGTTGCCCGGGGGACTCCATGAACCTAGAATCCTTCTTCGGGTCCGAAGTCTTGGTCATTGAACACCACATCATCCCCTTGACCTGAGCAGCAATTTAAACCAACAGAAAAGCAAGATTGAGTACCGTTGGTACTTAGCAAGTGTGGGAAAGTTATGTCATGCATGGCTAGAGTAAGGAGAGGTTGAACTCATAGTTAAAGCACTACGCAATTAATACCTGTTACCTTAGCTTATTAAGCACATACGTTACTACACAGGTGAGATGGTCCCAATCCCTCAACCCATCATCAATATTAAGTAACCATAACCTCATCTCTAATGTTAAGATTCCCGCTTAACATCCTCAACTTCCCAATTCATCATCCTCTAATCATGATTAAGTCCAAGCCGCTCTTGACCGTGAGCACGGCTGTCATGACAGTTTTGACTCTGCAGAGTTTGCACCACTGTACCCACATGTAGTGATTTCATCCCCCATTGCCGGGTGGACTAAAAGAACCTCCATTATGCCAGTGGCCGCGAACCACGTTCACACTTCCCAGGTGTGTAGCCAGGAGATCACTACGAGGCCTTTACAAAGGGATTCCCAACGAGCATGGGCCCACTGAGGTTTCACCCGTAACATCATACAAGAAGCTCCAACCGCGCTGTAGTGGCCCCCTCTTGAGCTTTGCGGTTCATATGGTAGTCCAGCTGACACCTATTCCCCACACCATCCAAAACACCCATACTACGCCGGGGATACATCTAATTAATTGGCCAAGCTGCCCCATCTCAGCATGTGGTTGGCACGGTAAAGCCAGGTTACATGCTCCATGAACAAGTCCTTAGGATCCAGGCAAGCACTAAACACAAACCCGAGTCTCGTGCACCCAGCACCAACCAAATCATCCAACTTGCCTCGATCCCTAGCTCTACATAACTCATAATATCTCATTCAAGAGTAAGGTAAACAAGTTGATGATCTCATATCCCACTTATCCCATTCTAAGCATGGCTAAGCATAAGCATACAAATAAATGACATAATAAAATAAATCCCAACCCAAGCTACAAGCAAACAAGATAATGCAAATTCTAGGGAAACTTCCTAGCATTTGTATCATATTCCAAATTGACCATGCAATTAAATTCTAACTACACATCCTAGTATAGGATCAAAGTGGTCAAGGACACTTGCCTTCTTCTTGCTGCTCTGGGAATGGAAAGTCTTGGTCTTGAAACGTGAGAACATGCTCTGGGGCAGGTTCTACTCATGCCAATACACATAGCAAAAGAAAACAACAATCCATAAGCCATAGTCCACACTTTCACTCATGCAAACCACACATACATACATATTAAAGTCATTCACATGTTTAAGTATTGTGGTTACCCTACATGTGTTGATTTTAGGCCTACATGCACTTTTGAACATATGTATATCATTTCTAGATTTTGTATTCAGATTTCTAATTGCACACTATATATGAATTTCCAATTTCAACAAATTCTCTATATTTAATTAATGCACTTCTTAGCCACAAAATTTGCATGAAAGAAAGTTTCCTACTCCAATTAGGCTTTCAGATCTTCTACAAAATCCTAAATTGAAGTTTTTGGATTTGGAGACCTCATTTATCATTTTCTAGTTATGCATACTTATTTTCCTATATTTTCAGATTTATTTTCTATGCCTAAAAGTGAACTTTAATATTAAAATAGTAAGACATATCACCTAAACAGAATAGGTTCTGATCTAAAATGTTCAATAAAATATTTTTGAACTTCCTCTCTGATGGGAACCAATTTAAATTTATTTTACCCATTTTCAGAATTATTTCCTAGCCTAAAAATGTATTTCCAGAAATAATAAAAGTAAGCAGCACATAGTCTGATCTCATTTCAGCCTAAAATCAGTTTTAAATCATTCTAAAATTTTCCAAGTGCTAGGAAAATTTAAATTTGTATTTGCACATGTTTTTATATTATCTTTTTAATTTAAATTCTACTCATATGTTCAAATTTCTGAATTTAATATCTCATAGGGTCTAAAAGGCAATTCCACCCTACTGCAGGGTTTAATTTACTATTTTCTAAATTTTCAGGGGCCTAATTACACATAACAGAGAGGTTTTCCTAATTTTTATTAAGTCCAGAGGCTAAATCTGATTTTTAAATTAATTTACATGAATTTCTGAAGGTCCAGGGGCTAGATCAGAAGTTTCTGGAGCTAGCTCGTGTTTTCCGAGATCCCCAGGGGGTAGCGCGATAGATTCCTGGCCTCTATAATGCGGGGCCGATGTGGACCGTCCGATTTAAAACAGACGGCTGAGATTATAACGCAAAGCGTTATGGGTTAGATCTAATAGGAACCGCACGATTTAAAATGGACGGGCCTCAGGGGGCCACGTCGCCCTGGCCGTGTGCGGGCGGTGCTGCCCGGCGGCGCGCGGCAGCGGGAGGCGGCGATCTCCCTGGAGAACTTCGGGTTTTCGTCTATACTTCCTAAAACTTGGATTTCTTGGCATAGAACGGAAGAGGGGAGGTAGGGGATCTCACCTCGGGGTTTTTCTTGAGCTCGGAAGCCCTGGAAGGCGATCGGCGACGAGGTCCGAGGTGAAAACGCGGCGGTGCTCGCCGGAGCTGTGTCTAGAGCGCAAAACACAGGGTTTCCTTCACCTGCGAGACTCCCCGGCGGCGGTGCAACATGACAAGCACGTTAGATCAGAAAACCCGAGCGAGGAACGAAGGAAAACGGCAGTGGAAGCTTCGGTTCTCACCGGGAGGATGTAACACCCCAAAACCTGCTAAAGAGGGGAATTTAAAAAATTTTGGACGTAATGCATGTGATAAAGAAATTCAAATTCAAACTGGAATTCAAATTCAAATTAAAACAGAAAAAAGAAAAGGAAAAAGAAAAAAAAGAAAAAGAAAACTGAAACCGGCCAGTGGGCCGAAACCCGCCAGCCGGCCGAAGACCCCCACCCCGCCCCCCCCCCCCCCCCCCCCCCCCCCCCCCGCGCCAGCCCAAACCCGCGCCACCTCTCTCCCTCTCACTGACACGTGGGGCCCGCGTGTCATCCCTCTCCTCGCGAGCACGCCCAACTGCCGGCGCGACTTCCGCGCCGACCGCAGCACCCACGCCGATTTTCTGGCTCTGGATGCCGCGATCTCCAGCCATGCGCTGCAGCACATCCAAACAAACCCCAGCTGCCCTCCCTCGCCTATTTAAACGCCGACAATCGCCCTGTGCCCCCCCCCCCCCCCCGATCGGCCGTTTTTCTCTCCGGTGAGAACCGAAGTTTCTACAGCCGATTTCCGTCGATCCCTGCTCAAATTTCCTGATCTAACGTGCTGATCACGTTCCACCGCCGCCGAGGAGCCCTGCAGGTGAAGGAAACAACGTGTCTTGCGCCCCAACTACCACTGCGACGTGCACCGAAGACCATTGCCGTTGAAGCTCGCCGCTGACCGACTTCCAGGGCCTCCGAGTGCAGGAAAACCCCTCGGTGAGCATCCCCTAACCCTCCGCAGCCGATCGTGCAAAAAGATGCGAGTTCTAGCGTGTAGCGGCAAAAACCGAGGCTGCCCCGGCAAGATCACCACCCCCCCCCCCCGCCGCCACGCGCGCGGGCTGGCTCCGGCCAGGGCGACGTGGCCCCTTGGCGGCCGTCTATTTTAAATCACACGGTAGAAATAAAACCGACGCGTACCGGTTCGGCGATCTAATCTGAGCCGTCTGTTTTAAATCGGACGGTCCACGTCAGCCCCGCGTTATAAAGCCCGGGATTCTTACACGCTACCCCCTGGGGATTTCGGAAAACACGAGCTAGCCCTGGAAACTTCTGATCTAGCCCCTGGACCTTCAGAAATTAGTGTAAATTCATTTAAAAATCAGTTTTAGCCCCTGGACTTAATAAAAATTAGGAAAACCCCTCTGTTATATGTAGTTAGACCCCTGGAAATTTAGGAAATAGTAAATTAGACCCGGCAGTAGGGTGGATTTGCCTTTTTGACCCTATAGGATATTAAATTCAGAAATTTGAATATGTGACTAGGATTTAAATTTAAAAAGGTAAGGCAAACACATGTGCAAATTCAAATTTAAACTCTCCTAGCACATGGAAAACTTTAGAATGAGTTAAAAATAGATTTTAGGCTGAAATGAAATCTGCCTATGTGTTGCTCATTTTTATTTTCTCTAGAGACACATTTTAGGCTAGGAAATAATTCTAAAAACTAGTAAAATAAATTTAATTTGTTCCATACCAGAGGAGAAGTTCAAAAATATATTATTTAATATTTTAGGTCAGAACCTATTCTATTTAGATGATGTGTCTTATTATTTTCATAATAAACTTCACAATTAGGTATAGAAAATAAATCTTAAAATATAGGAAAGTAGGTATGCATAACTATAAAAGGATAAATGAAGTCTCCAAATCCAAAGATTTCAGTTTAGGGTTTGGTAGAAGGTCTGAAAACCCATTTGCAGTAGGAAAATACCTTCCATGCATACTTGGTAGCTAAGATGTGTATAAATTGAATATAAAGAAGTTGTTCAAATGGGAAACTCATATATAGTGTGCAAACATAAATCTAAATACAAAAGTTAGAAAACATATGAACATGTTTAAAAGTGCATGTAAGCCAAAAATCGACACACATAGAGTAACCACAACACATAGAAATGTGAATGACTTTCATAAATGTGAATGTGTGGTTTGTATGAAGTGGAAGTGTGAACTATGTCTTATGGATTGTGTTTTCTTTTGCTATGTGTATTGGCATGAGTAGAACCTGCCCCAGAGCAAGTTATCCCCCTTCCAAGACCAAGACTTTCAATTCTCAGAGCAGCAAGAAGAAGGCAAGTGTCCTTGACCACTTTGATCCTATGCTAGGATGTGTAGATAGAATTATTTGCATTGTCAATTGAAATATGAAACCTGTGCTAGGAAGTTTACCTAGAATTGCATTACCGTGTTTTCCTTGTAGCTTGAGATGGGATTTTTCTTTATTATGTCATTCAATCATATTACTTCTGCTTAGCCATGCTTAGAATGGGATAAGTGGGATATGATATCATCAACTTGTTTACCTTACTCTTGCATGAGACATTATGAGTTATGTAGAGGTAGGGATCGAGGCAAGTTGGATGATTTAGTTGGTGCTGGGTGCACGAGACTCGGGTTTGTGTTTAGTACTTGCCTCGATCCTAAGGACCGGTTCATGAAGAATGTAACCTGGCTTTACCGTGCCAACCACATGCTGAGATGGGGCAGATTGGCCAATTAATTAGGTGTATCCTCGTCGTAGTATGGGTGTGTTGGATGGTGTGGGGAGTAGGTGTCAGCTGGACTACCATATGAACCGCAAGGCTCAAGAGGGGGCCACTGCAGTGGGGTTGGAGCCTCTTGTATGCTGTTAGGGGTGAAACCTCAGTGGGCCCACGCTCGTCGGGAATCCCTTTGTAAAGGCTTCGTAGTGATCTCCTGGCTACACACCTAGGAAGTGTGAATGTGGTTCGTAACCACTGGCATAATGGAGGTTCTTTTAGTCCACCCGGCAACGGGGGATGAAATCACTATATGTGGGTACAGTGGTGCAAACTCTGTAGAGTCAAAACTGTCATGACAGCCGTGCTCACGGTCAAGAGCGGCTTGGACTTATTCATGATTAGAGGATTGATGTCTTTGGAAGTTGAGGATGTTAAGCGGGGAGCTTAACATTGGAAATGATGTTATGGTTATTTAATTATGATGATGGGTTGGGAGATTGGGACCATTTCACCTATGTAGTAATGTAGGTGCTTAATAAGCTAAGGTGATAGGTATTAATTGCGTAGTGCTTTAACCATGAGTTCAACCTCTCCTTGTTATAGCCATGCATGATATAACTTTCCCACACTTGCTGAGTACCATCGGTACTCAAACTTGCATATTTGTTGGTTTATATTGCTGCTCAGATCAAGAGAATGATGTGGTGTTTAATGATCAAGATTTCGTACCCGAAGAAGGTTTCTAGGTTCACGGAGTCCCCCGGCAACGCCTGTGACGGAGCCCACAAGAATAATATTTCCGCTGCTATTTTATTTACTTGTTATGAACTTATTATCGTCCATCGAGACATATGGTATGTAAGACTTATTTATATTCGACACCTGGCTTGTAATAAATGATGATTCACTATTTGTCATCACATGTATGAGAAAATGATCCTGGCATACATGTGATATTCACTTGGTTGTTCTTCGGAAAAACCGCGTGTGACACAAGTGGTATCAGAGCCAAGGTTGCCCGTAGGAACGTGGACCTAGGTAGAAATGGACGTATTTAAGGATCCTATTTTCTTAAAAACTAGTTTACAAGGTGTGGGTTGAAAAGTGTTATTTAATGGGCCCCTTTATTCATCTTACCCCATCTTTTATTCAAAATAGGATTTTTTGTTTAAAATCTTATCTAACTTAATTTTAAATGCTTTATGTGTTAGATGGTTCGCATGATCCGCACCGCCCGCAAGTCCACCGGAGGGAGAGTTCCCGTAGTTGCCCTTGCCCTGAGAGAGGAGAATCGTCCGGTGACGTATCTCTCCTACGGATTGGCAGTAGGAGGCTTGTTGCGTCGTCTTCGACGCATGCTCCAAGCCGCCGGCAATACGGGCAAGCTAATCATACACTATAGCTCCACCAGGACCATCCGTGAGAAGAGGGAAGAATGGAGTTCAGAGATGAGGATTATCCATGAAAATCAGCTGCTCAAGATCCACCACTCTCCAGCTTGTCGAGCGACACAGGTTGATGCGGAGAAGGATGTCACCTGGGAGGCAATCACCTGTCAGAGTCACATCTATCGTCGTCACCTGGACAGGACTGAGTACATGTATGTCCTCCAGCGCCAGAGTGGTACAACGGAGTATAAGTACCCGCCTGTGCAGTAGGGGACTTCCCATGAGCACATGGACTTGTGCTTGGAGGATGCTGCTATGCTCAGCACTCGACTGCAGGAGTGTCAGCAGGAGCTTCAGGATGTTCGTGACACCCTGAAGGAAACCGAGGCGTTGCTTCGAGCCTGCTTGTGGGCGAGAGAAAGAGGAGATGGGAATGAACTGTGTGTCACCGTGAATGACACATGGACTCCTGACTCCCTAGATCACTGGGCGATCAGGCGTCGTCGCACTTCTCCACAAGCAGCCTCCCCACCCAAAGCGGAGTCAGAAGGCAGCCGCAACAATGAGGAAGATCCCGAGGAGCCAGCTCAGTGATACGACTAGTGTAGAGTCCTTCCCTTAGTTTAGCAGGATGTCGAGTAGTCGAGACGTTACCTTAGTTAATGGTGTGTTAATGCTTGGTGTGTGACGTGAGTTGTGGAAGCCATGGGCGTTTGTCCACAACCTCGTCTTCAGGTTGTCTTTCTTTGAAGTGTGAACCCATATGAATTAAAAGTGTATTTATGTTCACATAATACATGAAATCCTCAGAAAATATACATGAAATAAGTTCTCAAAATCTTAAAGTAAGTTAATACATAATGCTTTAAATTGACATTTGGTTGATCATGATAGATGGCCGGAAGAGGAAAGGGCCATGCTGCCAACCCTGCCAACAACAACGATGAGGCAGGCAACCCTCACCTTTCCGGAAGCCAAGACAGGGGTGGACGCCGTGAAGGAGTTGATCCCATCCACCAAATGCTTGAGAATCAAAATCAGCTCATCCAGAACCTGACTCAAGTGGTGGCCAACTTGCACCAAGCTCCACCTCCACAAGCTGCACCACGCCAACCATGGTTGATGAGTTTCTAGGAACTCAACCTCCAAAGTTTGCAAGTTCTGCTGAACCCATGGAGGCACATGATTGGCTAAAGACCATTGAGAGCAATATGAGGATTATACAATGCCAAGGGTATGAGAGGGTGCTGTTTGCCTCTCACCAATTGCATGGACCTGCTGCTGATTGGTGGACCGCTTACGTGGCCGCCCATCATGACCCTGAGAACATCACTTGGGAAGAGTTCAAGCGTAGCTTCCGCAACCATTACATACTAAGGGGTGACCTCAAAAACAAGAGGAAGGAGTTCTTGGGATTGCAGCAAGGAAACATGACTGTGAGGGAATACCTTACTAAATTCACTCAACTATCCCGTTATGCCCCAAGGGACATAGAGACTGATGAGCAGAAACAGGACTGTTTCGTGGAAGGACTTACCGCAGAAATGCAGTGTGCAATGTCCCCCAACGAGTATGAAAGCTTCGAAAAGATGGTGGACAAAGCATTTGTTGTAGAAAGGAAGCTGAAGGCCTTGGAAAATGAAAACAAGGGGAAGGCCGGGTGGTCACACCAAGCCTCGGCTAGCAACACCCGCCCACGTCTGATGCAGCAACCCGCAGTGCAGATGAGCCGTGCTGCGGTACCCTACTCAGCTCCGAGAGGGTATAACCCGAACTTCAGGCCTCCGGCAGCACCAGCACCGCCACAGCGTCAGTTTGGACAGCAGCCTCGCCCTACATACCAACCTCGACCAGCAGTACCAGGACCCCCAAACCAACCCCAAGACAACAAAGGCCAGGCACCTAAGGTTGGGGTGCAATGCTTTAACTGTGGTGAAGTGGGGCACTACGCCCATAAGTGCCTAAAGAAGAAGCCCGTACAGCCGCAACAGCAGAATGTAATGCGAGGACGGGTGAACCACGTGACCATGGAAGAATCGCAAGAGGCACCCGACGTGGTAGTTGGTAAGTTTCCTGCCAATTTACACATTGCAACCCTGCTGTTTGATTCTGGTGCTACCCACTCGTTCATTGCCCAAGGGTTTGTTAAGAAGCATGACCTAGCAACAACACAAATGAACCATGTGCTAGCAGTAAACTCTCTAGGTGGAGAAATAAGGACAAGACAAGTGTGTCCCAAGGTGAACCTAGACATTAATGGGGTAGTATTTCCTGCTAACCTCATAGTGATAGATTCACAAGGGATAGATACTATTTTGGGTATGGATTGGTTGACCAAACATAAGGGAATCATCCATTGTTCGACCAGAACGGTGGAACTAACTCACCCCAGTGGCACAAGAGTAAAGTTCATAATAATACAAGAGCCTAGGAGGGACATTAAATTAAATCAAGTTGAGGTGAAGGTGGAAGAGATCAGGATCATCAGGGAATATCCAGATGTTTTTCCCGAGGAGTTACCAGGTATGCATTCCGATCGTGAAGTGGAATTCGCGATTGAGCTAGTGCCTGGAACAGCTCCGATATACAAGAGACCTTATCGGATGGACTCCAAGCAGCTGGGAGAACTCAAGGATCATTTAAGAGAATTGACGGAGAAGGGGTATATTCGTCCTAGTTCCTCACCATGGGGAGCTCCAGTGATATTTGTGCCGAAGAAGGACAGAACCCAAAGGTTATGCGTAGATTACCGTGCCTTGAATGAAGTAACCGTCAAGAACAAGTACCCATTACCCCGCATTGAAGACTTGTTTGATCAGTTGAGGGGAGCTTGTGTGTTCTCGAAAATTGATCTCAGGTCGGGATACCACCAACTTAAGATAAGGCAAACCGATATTCCAAAGACAACTTTCGTATCTCGGTACGGACTGTATGAATACACCGTCATGCCTTTCGGGCTAACTACTGCCCCGGCATACTTCATGTATCTCATGAACAAGGTATTCATGGAATATCTGGACAAATTTGTGGTGGTTTTCATAGATGACATTCTCGTCTTCTCCAAAGATGAAGAGGAACATGAGAAACATCTAAGCTTGGTGTTGCAGAAGCTGAGGGAACACCAACTATATTCCAAGTTGAGCAAGTGTGAGTTTTGGCTGAAGAGAGTTCCCTTCTTAGGACATATAATCTCGGAGGGAGGAATCTCCGTGGATCCCGCCAAGATCGAGGATATACAGAAGTGGAAGACCCCTGAGAATGTCAGGGACGTTCGAAGCTTCTTGGGATTGGCTGGATACTCTCGACGGTTCATTGAGGGATTCTCCAAGATCTCGAGACCCCTCACCAAACTGTTGGAGAAAGGAATCACATTCACGTGGACGCCGCAGTGCGAGACGAGTTTTCAGGAGCTAAAGAAAAGATTGACAACAGCCCCAGTGTTAGTTATGCCGGATATGCAGAAGAACTTTTCGGTGTACTGCGATGCCTCTGGAAACGGGTTGGGATGTGTTCTCATGCAAGAAGGGCATGTCGTGGCTTATGCATCCCGACAGCTCCGGAAGCACGAGAAGAACTATACTACACATGACCTAGAACTAGCCGCAGTGGTACACGCGTTGAAAATTTGGTGGCACTACTTGATGGGGAAGAGGAGAGAGATATATACGGATCATAAGAGTTTAAAGTACATTTTCACACAGCCAGATCTCAACCTCAGACAAAGGAGATGGTTAGAGCTAATCAATGACTTTGATGTGGGCATCAACTATCATCCTGGGAAAGCAAACGTCATGGAAGATGCTTTAAGTCGGAAAGTGCAGGTCAATAAGTTGAGCTTGAAGGACATGCCTGCAGAATTGATGGATGAGGTTATAAGGCTCAATTTACGCCTGGTGAATAGTGGTGAAGCCATCACCATGGAAGTGGACTCCACACTAGAGCGAGACATACGCGAGGGTCAAAAGAATGACGAGAAGATACAAGAAATCAGACAACTCATCAAGGAAAATAAAGCCCCTGGTTTCAGAGAGGATGAACAAGGTACGGTGTGGCACGGGAAAAGAATCTGTGTGCCTGAAGTAAAGGAGATCCGTGAATTGATTTTGAAGGAGGCTCACGATTCCGACTATTCCATTCATCCTAGGAGAACGAAGACGTACCAGGACCTCAAGAGCAGGTATTGGTGGTATGGCATGAAGCGAGATGTTGCGGAACATGTTGCCCTATGTGACACATGTCAGTTGGTGAAAGCAGAACATCAACGACCCGCGGGATTATTGCAACCACTCAAAGTGCCTGAATGGAAATGGGAAGAAATCGGTATGGATTTCATAGTGGGGCTACCCAGGACCCAATCAGGATATGATTCGATATGGGTCATCATCGACAGGCTAACCAAAGTAGCTCATTTCATCCCCGTGAAAGAAAGCTACGGCGGATCCAAATTGGCGGAGTTGTACATGTCAAGGATCGTGTGTTACCATGGAGTGCCCAAGAAGATAGTGTCGGATCGAGGGACACAATTCACCTCAAGGTTCTGGCAAAAGTTGCTTGAAACCATGGGAACCCATCTGAATTTTAGCTCTGCCTATCGTCCCCAAACTGACGGGCAGACGGAAAGAACCAATCAGAGTCTTGAGGATATGCTGAGAGCGTGTGCACTCAAAAACAATCAGAGTTGGGATAAGAACTTACCCTATGCGGAGTTCTCCTATAACAACAGCTATCAGGCTAGTATGAAGATGTCACCATTTGAAGCTTTGTATGGGAGGAAGTGCAGAACTCCCCTATTTTGGAACCAAACGGGGGAAAGTAAAGTGTTTGGACCCGAAGTACTACAAGAAGCCGAGGCGAAAGTGAGGGAAATTCGCAACAACTTGAGGATAGCACAGACACGACAAAAGAGCTATGCCGATGTACGAAGAAGAGAGCTTGTTTTAAACGTGGGGGACTTTGTCTATCTCAAGGTGTCCCCTATCCGAGGACTTCGTCGGTTCAAGGTGAAAGGGATGTTATCACCTCGATACATCAGACCCTTTATAGTTCTGGAGAGGAAAGGCGAAGTGGCGTATCAACTAGAATTACCGGCTCGCCTATCGGATGTGCATGACGTATTTCATGTGTCACAGCTCAAGAAATGTCTGAGAACACCTGAAGAGATGTTACCCATGAATGAGGTTGACGTAGCTGAGGATCTGTCTTATGCCGAGCAACCATCCAAGATTTTGGAGACAATGGAACGCCTCACAAGAAATAAAAGAATCCGGATGTGCAAGGTGCAGTGGAAGCATCACTCGGAAGAGGAGGCCACATGGGAGCGAGAAGACGAACTTAAGGCACAGTTTCTGGAATTATTTTCTTAGAACCACCAATCTCGAGGACGAGATTTCTTTTAAGGGGGGTAGAGCTGTAACACCCCAAAATCCTGTTAAGAGGGGAATTTAAAATTTTTTGGACGTATTGCATGGGCTGCAGAAATTCAAATTTAGTTGGAATTCAAATTCAAATTCAAACCAGAAAAGAAATGGAAAAAGAAAAAGAAAAACAGAAAAAAACCGGCCAGTGGGCCGAAACCCACCAGCCGGCCCACCCCACCCCGCGCCAGCCCGCAGTCGCGCGCCCCGTTTCCTTTCTTGCTGACGTGTGGGGCCCGCCATCCTTCTTCCTCCTTGCACCCGCGCTCGGCCGGCCGGGACTCTTCTCTCCTGCGAATCAAAACCGCCCCGGATACTCGCGTATCCCAGCCGAATTTTGGTTCTGGACGACGCAAACTCGATCACAACCGAACGTCGCACCTCCCCGGCTATATAAACACCGGCATCTCCCCGATTTTCACCCACGATCAGCCGTTTTCCTTCCGGTAAGAACTGAAGCTCCGATCACCGTTTTCTCTCGATCTCTGCTCGGGTTCTCTGATCTAACACGCCGAACGTGTTCCACCGCCTCCGGGGAATCACGTAGGTGCAGAAAGCTCGGTGGTTTGCGCCTCAAACACAGCGCCGACGAGCCTCGCCGTGAATTCATCCCGGACCTCGTCGCCGACCGCTTTCCAAGACCTCCGAGCTCAAGAAAACCCCCGAGGTGAGATCCCCGACCTCCCCTCTACCGATCTATGCCATGAAATCCAGGTTTTAGGAAGAATTGACGAAGATCCGAAGCTCTCCGGCGAGATCGCCGCCTCCCGCCGCCGGGCAGCGCCGCCCGCGCTCGATCAGAGCGACGTGGCCGCTTGTGCGCCGTCTATGTTAAATCGCGCGGTAGAATTTAAATCCCCGCGTACCGGTTTGACGTTATAATCTCAGCCGTCTGTTTTAAATCGGACGGTCCACATCAGCCCCGCATTATAAAGGCCGGGATTCTTACGTGCTACCCCCTGGGGATCTCGGAAAACACGGGCTAGCCCCAGAAACTTCTGATCTAGCCCCTGGAACTTCAGAAATTCATGAAAATTCAATTAAAAATCAGTTTTAGCCCCTAGACTAAATAAAAATTAGCAATAACCCTCTGATATGCATAGTTAGGCCCCTTGAAATTCTTAAAATAATATAATAGGCCCTGTAATGGGGTGAGTTTACCTTTTTAACCCTATATGCTATTAAATTTAGGGATTTGAATATGTGATTAGTATTTAAAATTCAAAAGATGGGACAAACACATTGTAAATTCAAATTTGAACTCTCCTATCACTTGGAAAACTTTGGAGTGAGTTAAAAATAAAAATTTTAAGTTGATATGAATCTGTCTAATTGATTATTCACATTTATTAGTTATAGGGACACATTTTTAGGTTAGAAAATAATTCTGAAAGTTGGTAAAATAAATGTAAATTAGTTCACATCAGAGGAGAAGTTCAAAAATATATTATTTAATATTTTAGGTCAGAACCTATTCTATTTTGATGATATGTCTTATTATTTTCATAATAAACTTCACAATTAGGTATAGAAAAATAAATCTTAAAATATAGGAAAGTAGGTATGCATAACTATAAAAGGATAAATGAAGTCTCCAAATCCAAAGATTTCAGTTTAGGGTTTGGTAGAAGGTCTGAAAACCCATTTGCAGTAGGAAAATACCTTCCATGCATTCTTGGTAGCTAAGATGTGTATAAATTGAATATAAAGAAGTTGTTCGAATGGGAAACTCATATATAGTGTGCAAACATAAATCTAAATACAAAAGTTAGAAAACATATGAACATGTTTAAAAGTGCATGTAAGCCAAAAATCGACACACATAGAGTAACCACAACACATAGAAATGTGAATGACTTTCATAAATGTGAATGTGGTTTGTATGAAGTGGAAGTGTGAACTATGTCTTATGGATTGTGTTTTCTTTTGCTATGTGTATTGGCATGAGTAGAACCTGCCCCAGAGCAAGTTCTCCCCTTCCAAGACCAAGACATTCAATTCTCAGAGCAGCAAGAAGATGGCAAGTGTCCTTGACCACTTTGATCCTATGCTAGGATGTGTAGATAGAATTATTTGCATTGTCAATTGAAATATGAAACCCGTGCTAGGAAGTTTCCCTAGAATTGCATTACCGTGTTTTCCTTGTAGCTTGAGATGGGATTTTGCTTTATTATGTCATTCAATCATATTACTTCTGCTTAGCCATGCTTAGAATGGGATAAGTGGGATATGATATCATCAACTTGTTTACCTTACTCTTGCATGAGACATTATGAGTTATGTAGATGTAGGGATCGAGGCAAGTTGGATGATTTGGTTGGTGCTGGGTGCACGAGACTCGGGTTTGTGTTTAGTACTTGCATGGATCCTAAGGACCGGTTCATGAAGAATGTAACCTGGCTTTACCGTGCCAACCACATGCTGAGATGGGGCAGCTTGGCCAATTAATTAGGTGTATCCTCGTCGTAGTATGGGTGTGTTGGATGGTGTGGGGAGTAGGTGTCAGCTGGACTACCATATGAACCACAAGGCTCAAGAGGGGGCCACTGCAGTGGGGTTGGAGCCTCTTGTATGCTGTTAGGGGTGAAACCTCAGTGGGCCCACGCTCGTCGGGAATCCCTTTGTAAAGGCTTCGTAGTGATCTCCTGGCTACACACCTGGGAAGTGTGAATGTGGTTCGTAACCACTGGCATAATGGAGGTTCTTTTAGTCCACCCGGCAACGGGGGATGAAATCACTACATGTGGGTACAGTGGTGCAAACTCTGCAGAGTCAAAACTGTCATGACAGCCGTGCTCACGGTCAAGAGCGGCTTGGACTTATTCATGATTAGAGGATTGATGGCTTTGGAAGTTGAGGATGTTAAGCGGGGAGCTTAACATTGGAAATGATGTTATGGTTATTTAATTATGATGATGGGTTGGGAGATTGGGACCATTTCACCTATGTAGTAATGTAGGTGCTTAATAAGCTAAGGTGATAGGTATTAATTGCGTAGTGCTTTAACCATGAGTTCAACCTCTCCTTGTTCTAGCCATGCATGATATAACTTTCCCACACTTGCTGAGTACCATCGGTACTCAAACTTGCATATTTGTTGGTTTATATTGCTGCTCAGGTCAAGAGAATGATGTGTTGTTTAATGATCAAGATTTCGTACCCGAAGAAGGTTTCTAGGTTCACGGAGTCCCCCGGGCAACGCCTGTGACGGAGCCCACAAGAATAATATTTCCGCTGATATTTTATTTACTTGTTATGAACTTATTATCGTCCATCGAGACATATACTATGTAAGACTTATTTATATTCGACACCTGGCTTGTAATAAATGATGCTTCACTATTTG
The DNA here is from genome assembly GCA_030760725.1 of Neostapfia colusana. NCBI lineage: Eukaryota > Viridiplantae > Streptophyta > Magnoliopsida > Poales > Poaceae > Neostapfia > Neostapfia colusana. The sequence continues at coordinate 74,686,497 of JASWHV010000007.1, read as the reverse complement.
TCATCACATGTATGAGAAAATGATCCTGACATACATGTGATATTCACTTGGTTGTTCTTCGGAAAAACCGGGTGTGACAGCATTGTATGATCCTCATCTTGCTCTCAATGGTCTTTAGCCAATCATCTGCCTCTAGGGGTTCAGCAGCACTTGCAAACTTCTGGGGTTGAGTTCCCAGAAACTCACTCAACCGTAGTTGGCGTGGTGCATCTTGTGGGGGTGGAGCTTGGTGCAAGTTGGCCACCACTTGAGTCAGACTCTGGATTAGCTGATTCTGATTTTCAATCATTTGATAGATAGGATCAGCAACTTCACGGCGACAACCCCTGTCTTGTCCTCCAGAAAGATGAGGGTTGCCGGCCTCATCGTTGTTGTTGTTGGGGTTGGCACCGCGACCCTTTCCTCTTCCAGCCATCTATCATGATCAACCAAATGTTAACTTAAAGCATTACGCATTAACTTCCCAAATTGCTTGTTTAAACTTAAACTTTTGAGGCCTTAATATTTAAACAATTTCTAAAGATTTCACGTAGATCTTTGGACTTCACGTCTCACGCGAAAACAAAATGCACTATTGATTCGTAGGGGTTCACACACAAAAGCAAAGCAATCTAAAGACGAGGTTGTGGACAAATGCCCATGGCTTCCACAACTCACGTCACACACCAAACATTAACACACAAATAAATAGGGTATTGACTCGACTACTAGATAACCTGCTGAAATAAGGGAAATGACTCTAAACAACTCGTATCACTGAGCTGGCTCGTCTGGGTCTTCTTCATTATTGCAGCTGCCCTCTGATTCCGCTTTAGGTGGGGAGGCTGCTGGTGGAGAAGTGCGGCGACGCTTGCTCGCACGGCGGTCTAGGGAGTCAGGAGTTCACGTGTCATTCACGGTGACACACAGTTCATTCCCATCTCCTCTTTCTCTTGCCCTCATGCTGGCACGAAGCAATGCCTCAGTCTCCTTCAGGGTGTCACGAACATCCTGAAGCTCCTGGTGGCACTCCTGCAGTCGAGTGCTGAGCATAGTAGCATCCTCCAAGCATAGGTCCATGTGCTCATGGGAAGTCCCCTGCTGCACTGGCGGGTACTTGTACTCTGCGGTGCCACTCTCACGCTGGAGGACATACATGTACTCAGTCCTGTCCAGGTGGCGACGGTTGATGTAAGTCTTGCAGGTGATGGCCTCCCAGATGACATCCTTCTCAGCATCGGCCTTAGTCGCCTGACAAGATGGAGAGCGGTGGATCTTGAGCAGCTGATTTTCATGGATAATACTCATCTCTGAGCTCCATTCTTCCCGCTTTTCATGGATGGTCCTGGTGGAACTGTAGTGTATGATCAGCTTGCCCACATTGTCGGCGGCGTGGAGCATACGCCGAAGACGGCACAACAAGCCTTCTACTGCCAACCCGTAGGAGTGGTACGTCACCGGACGGTTCTCCTCTCTCAAGGCAAGGGCAACTACAGGAACTCTCCCTCTGGTGGACTTGTGGGCGGTGCAGATCGTGCGAACCATCTAAAATATAAAGCATTTAAAATTAAGTTAGATAAGAATTAAATAAAAATTGTATTTTGAATAAAAGTTGGGACAAGGTGAATAAAGTGACCCCATTAAACAACACTTCCAACCCACATCTTTGTAAAATAGTTTTTAAGAAAATAGGGTCCTTAAATACGTCCGTATCTACCTAGGTCCACGTTCCTATGGGCAACCTTGGCTCTGATACCACTTCTGTCACACCCGATTTCTCCAAAGAGCAACCGAGTGAATATCACATGATGTCAGGATCATTTTCTCATACATGTGATGGCAAATAGTGAAGCATCATTTATTACAAGCCAAGTGTTTGAATATAAATAAGTCTTACATAGCATACGTCTCGATGGACGATAATATGTTCATAACATGTAAATAAAGCAGCAGCGGAATATAGATCTTGTGGGCTCCGTCACAGGTGTTGCCCGGGGGACTCCATGAACCTAGAATCCTTCTTCGGGTCCGAAGTCTTGGTCATTGAACACCACATCATCCCCTTGACCTGAGCAGCAATTTAAACCAACAGAAAAGCAAGGTTGAGTACCGTTGGTACCCAGAAAATGTGGGAAAGTTATATCATGCATGGCTAGAGCAAGGAGAGGTTGAACTCATGGTTAAAGCACTACACAATTAATACCTATTACCTTAGCTTATTAAGCACCTACATTACTACACAGGTGAGATGGTCCTAATCCCTCAACCCATCATCAATATTAAGTAACCATAAACTCATCTCTAATGTTAAGCTTCCCGCTTAACATCCTCAACTTCCCAATTCATCATCCTCTAATCATGAATAAGTCCAAGCCGCTCTTGACCGTGAGCACGCTGTCATGACAGTTTTGACTCTGCAGAGTTTGCACCACTGTACCCACATATAGTGATTTCATCCCCCGTTGTCGGGTGGACTAAAAGAACCTCCATTGTGACAGTGGCCGCGAACCACGTTCACACTTCCCAGGTGTGTAGCCAGGAGATCACTACGAGGCCTTTACAAAGGTATTCCTGACGAGCGTGGGCCCACGGAGGTTTCACCCCTAACATCATACAAGAGGCTCCAAGCCCGCTGCAGTGGCCCCCTCTTGAGCCTTGCGGTTCATATGGTAGTCCATTTGACACCTACTCCCCGCACCATCCAAAACACCCATACTACGCCGGGGATATACCTAATTAATTGGCCAAGCTGCCCCATCTCAGCATGTGGTTGGCACGGTAAAGCCAGGTTACATGCTCCATGAACCGGTCCTTAGGATCCAGGCAAGCACTAAACACAAACCCGAGTCTCGTGCACCCAGCACCAACCAAATCATCCAACTTGCCTCGATCCCTATCTCTACATAACTCATAATATCTCATTCAAGAGTAAGGTAAACAAGTTGATGATCTCATATCCCACTTATCCCATTCTAAGCATGGCTAAGCATAAGCATACAAATAAATGACATAATAAAATAAATCCCAACCCAAGCTACAAGGAAACAAGATAATGCAAATTCTAGGGAAACTTCCTAGCATGGGTATCATATTCAAAATTGACCATGCAATTAAATTCTAACTACACATCCTAGTATAGGGTCAAAGTGGTCAAGGACACTTGCCTTCTTCCTGCTGCTCTGGGAACGGAAAGTCTTGGTCTTGAAAGGTGAGAACTTGCTCTAGGGCAGGTTCTACTCATGCCAATACACATAGCAAAAGAAAACAACAATCTATAAGCCATAGTCCAAACATTCACTCATGCAAACCACACATACATACAAATTAAAGTCATTCACATGTTTAAGTGTTGTGGTTACCCTAGATGTGTTGATTTTAGGCCTACATGCACTTTTAAACATATGTATATCATTTCTAGCTTTTGTATTCAGATTTCTAATTGCACGCTATATATGAATTTCCAATCTGAACAAATTCTCTATATTTAATTAATGCACTTCTTAGCCACAAAATTTGCATGAAAGAAAGTTTCTACTCCAATTAGGCTTTCAGATCTTCTACAAAATCCTAAATTGAAGTTTTTGGATTTGGAGACCTCATTTATCATTTTCTAATTATGCATACTTATTTTCCTATATTTTCAGATTTATTTTCTATGCCTAAAAGTGAACTTTAATATTAAAATAGTAAGACATATCACCTAAACAGAATAGGTTCTGATCTAAAATGTTCAATAAAATATTTTTTAACTTCCTCTCTTATGAGAACCAATTTAAATTTATTTTACCCATTTTCAGAATTATTTCCTAGCCTAAAAATGTATTTCCAGAAATAATAAAAGTAAGCAGCACTTAGTCTGTTCTCATTTCAGCCTAAAATCAGTTTTCAACTCATTCTAAAGATTTTCCAAGTGCTAGGAAAATTTAAATTTGTATTTGCACGTGTGTTTATATTATCTTTTTAATTTAAATTCTACTCATATGTTCAAATTTCTGAATTTAATATCTCATAGGGTCTAAAAGGCAATTCCACCCTACTGCAGGGTTTAATTTACTATTTCCTAAATTTTCAGGAGCCTAATTACACATAACAGAGAGGTTTTCCTAATTTTTATTAAGTCCAGGGGCTAAATCAGATTTTTAAATGAATTTACATGAATTTCTGAAGGTCCAGGGGCTAGATCAGAAGTTTCTGGGGCTAGCTCGTGTTTTTCGAGATCCCCAAGGGGTATCGCGTAAGATTCCCGGCCTTTATAATGCGGGGCTTATGTGGACCGTCCGATTTAAAAAAGACGGCTGAGATTATAACGCGAAGCGTTACGGGTTAGATCTAATAGGAACCGCACGATTTAAAATGGACGGGGCTCAGAGGGCCACGTCGCCCTGGCCATGTGCGGGCGGTGCTGCCCGGCGGTGAGAGGCGGCGATCTCGCCGGAGAACTTCGGTTTTTCGTCTATACTTCCTAAAACTTGGATTCCTTGGCATAGAACGGAAGAGGGGAGGTAGGGGATCTCACCTCGGGGTTTTTCTTGAGCTCGGAGGCTCTGGAAGGCGATCGGCGACGAGGTCTGAGGTGAAAACACAGCGGTGCTCGCCGGAGCTGTGTCTAGAGCGCAAAACACCGGGTTTCCTTCACCTGCGAGACTCCCCGGCGGCGGTGGAACACGACAAGCACGTTAGATCAGGAAATCTGAGCGAGGAACGAAGAACAACGGCGGTGGAAGCTTCGGTTCTCACCGTGAGGAAAAATAGCCGATCGGGAAGGAAAAAGGGGCGATCGTCGGCTTTTAAATGGGCGAGGGAGGGCGGCAGAGGGTTGGTTCGGATATGCAGTAGCGCCCTGCCGAAGATCGGGCGTGGAAACCGGTTGGAGCAGCCGCGATCGGCGCTGGAAGATCGGGTTAGTTGGGGCGTGCGGGGGAGGGGGGGAGAAGATGACAAGCGGGCCCCGTGCGCAGAGAGAGGTAGAGAGGGAGGGGGGCGCGCGCGGGTTTTGGGCCGGCTGGGTGGGTTTCGGCCCACTGGCCGGTTTTTTTCCTTTTCCTTTTCCTTTCTCTGTTTTGATTCAAATTTAAATTCCAGTTTGAATTTGAATTGCTACACCACATGCAATACGTCCAAAAATTTTTAAATTCCCCTCTTTAGCAGGATTTGGGGTGTTACAGGATGTCATAGCCTATTTAGCACGGCAATATTCTACAGCGGGGATACGTCTTCTACCATTGACTCGAGGGTTTCTTTGGTCATGCATTTGGAGTATAAAACATTCCTGACCTAATGCACATACAAACTTTAACCCATAGTAGTGGACAAAGTAAAAAATTTGTAAAAAAAACTTAAATGCAAACCGGAGCTTGCCTTTGTTTTGCAGGTGGCTAAGTATAAAATGTTCAGTTAGTGAAGACCACTTGAGGCTTGATCACTCGATCACCCTGTCCTCGAAATCTCACTTCACATTCTTCACAAGTCCTCACGTATATGCTACACGTTACGAATATGCACAAGTATTTAATTGTAAAGCTTTTGCTATCAAGTTCTAATGACAATATTAAAATCAGAATTCTGTTTAAGAATTTAAAATGACACTGGTGCTATGGTTTGGTTTTCGGTTAATCCCCCTGATCAAGTGCTAATTGTTCTTCATAATTGTTGCATTTTCACCTAGGACTGTTGTATCAAAGAGTACTGATCCAGAGATCAAATTTATCTGAGAATTTTCCTGTGAGTTCCATGTCACAAGAAGACATTCTGGACCAAAATTCAGAATTGTTCGATGAGTGGTTCATCCAGAACAATTCCCTAAGCATTTAGGGAAAAAGGACTTAATTCTGAATAAATTTGCACTTTCATGCAAATTCAAGTGGATCACAAATTCAAACATATCTCAGGAATCATGCATGAATTTTCCTAGGAATTTTGGAGCTAGGAATTGCCCAGAACTGAATTTCCAAGTTTTGGAAATTCTCAGAATATGTTTCTGAATTCATTTGAACACAGCAACTTGAAATCAGAATTCTCCTAGCCAAATCAACTCCAAATGAGCTGAACGTTTTACAGAAGTTCACTAACATCCTAAAGAATATTCTGGAAAAATTTGAGGATTTTTTGATGAACCATACTCCCTCTAAAATTCTTTTGCTGGAAAGCTTCAAAGAATTTTCCCGAATTACGTAGTTACTTTCATACAACATGGGTTGCATATTTGAATAGAGTTTTTCAACCTGAATCCATCCCAATTTGAACAACTAAATTTGTAGTTTCCTAGCAAAAGTTATGATGTTCTAAAATTTGAATTGAATTTGGGGATTCAAATAATCCAGGAAAACTTTAAAAGCCTGATGATGGGTCCCTGGGGTGACGTGTCAGTTTCTCGGTGCAGCCACACCGCGGTTCAAGGGCATTTTGGCTGAAGCCACAAAAAATCCAGTAGCCACAGCAGATCCCGGTTACAGTTAACAGCCACTGACCGGTTGGACCGATGGGGTCTTCTTCCTCCCGAGCCCATTTCCCGCGCGCGCTTCGCCCCCCTTGGTGGACAGAGGCGGCATCTTGCCGGACTCGGCTTCCCGGCTGTCTCTCGGCCCGATACTCGCCGCCTGAGGGTTTTTGAGGTCGAGGACTGGAACTATGCCGGTGACGTGCGGCGACATTCGGTGAAGCTCGGCGACCTCGGCCCACTTCTCCCGACCGCCAAACACCCGGTTCCTAGGCTCTACAGCAGCAGCGGAACCTAAGGAAGATTGACTTGGGCACAAACTATCTAGGGAACGGCGGCTACTTGGGTTTCACCGTGCGCCCGGTCGTCCACGCCATGGCTGCCGATCGGAAAGCTTGAAATTAGCTGCAACTACTCGGTTCTAAGCTGGATTTGCGAAGGAAATTGGGTCGCCAACTGTTATATCTCATTTGTGCACGATTTAGTGAACTAAAGATGAGAATTGAGAGTGAATTTTGGAATTTCTTACCGAAAGGTCCGTGGAGGTTCACCGGGAGAAGAACTCTGAATTCGGCTGCTAGAGATCACTGCTTGAGCTGAGCTCCGGGGAGAAGCAGCGTGATGATCCGGCGCGTCTCGGAGTGTCCTTGCTCGGCCATGGAAACCCCTCAGTTGGGCTGTCCACTTGAGCTCGGTTTTCTGTTGTTTTAGGTCACCGAGGGGAAGGGCTGTTTCCAGGGGATGGAAGTCGAGTTCAACCAGCTATTGCGCCTAGGAAACGTAGGACAAAGCTGCGGTGCAATTTTGCTTCTCAGAAGGCCTCTGTACACGCGAGTTCACCGGCTCCCGATCAAGACCGAGGTGGCGATACAGTGCGGCTCTGTTTCTTGCGTGAGGGGTAGCAGGGCCTCGTTGTGTCAGTTCATGCACGTAAAGATCGCTTCACACGCTGCTGAGGTGGAAGCAGGTCTCCAACGCGATTAAACCGTGAGGAGGTGGCGCGGTGCTCAGCAATCGGTGGCGCTCGGTGAGTGAACTCGGTTGCTTCGATTCTGAACATAGAAGCAGAGAACCGATGACTTCGCTTGCAAGGTTAAGTAGCTCACTGACCAGTGGGTCCACTCCTTCCTCCTCTCAAAATATCTTCAATTTTGGCACATTGCAAACTTAAGTCATGAAGATCTCAAATTGGAAGTCCATTTGGGCAAATTGACAAGGTTTACCTCAGTTTCGAATATGAATTCAACTTCCAAATAAATTCAAAAGCCCCTTTGACATACATATTAAAGTAACTCCAAATTTTCTCAAAATTTGCCTTCCTCATAATTTGGACCTGAAGAATTTGAATATGCCATCTGATTTTTGAGTTGGCCACTGCAACTAAGAATTTTGAACCAACAGTTTGAACTCCCTTTTTGGAAATGGCCACCTTTTCCTTGAAGTGAACAATTTAGTTCAAAACTGAGATTAATCCTCTTGCACATGACAACATTCACATGTTTAGAAAAGTTTTTGCAAGTCCCATTTCTTGAATTTAAACTCAACTTTATTCATCATTCGAGTCTTGCCTTTACAAGTTTTTGAGACTTTTACATTCCCCCCACTTAAAAAGAATATCGTCCCGAGATTCACAATTAAAACACAATGTGGGGAGGACGACTATTGGACATAAGTGAAGTAGCATCGTTGGACCTGTGATTCTCCCATAACACTTTGAAAAATCGCAGCGTCCGGTTTCTGGTCTCGCGAGTCTTTTCATCAATTATCCCGGGTTGGATGCTCAACATAAGTGAGGTCCGGCTTCAAATCTGCTATGCCTCCTGTGAGAATCTCTGTTGGAACTTTCAAACACTTCTGCCATTGAGATATGTGGAAGGCGTTATGAACTCCGGCTAAGGCTGCCGGTAACTCCAGATAGTATGCCACGGGTCCACATTTTCGATGATGGCAAAGGGACAAATAAAATGCAGAGCTAATTTTCCTTTCACTCCGAATCGGTGACTTCCCTTCATAGGAGATACGTGGAGATATACGTGGTCCCCAACATGGAAGTCCAGATGACGACGTCTCCTATCCGCATAGCTCTATTGTCTAGACTGAGCGGCTTTAAGATTTGCTTGAATAAGCCTTACCCGCTCTTCAGCTTCATTTACGACATCAATCCCGTAAATAACACTCTCGCCAGATTCACACCAGTTCAAGGGTGTGCAGCACTTCCGGCCGTAGAGATCTTCATAGGTGCCATCTTAATGCTCAGTTGATATCCATTGTTATAAGTGAATTCCGCCAATGGTAGATGATTGTCCCATCCCTTACCGTGGTGAATGGCACATGCTCGAAGCATATCTTCGAGAACTTGGTTCACCCTCTCTGTTAGCCCATCGGTTTGAGGATGATATGCAGAGCTTCTGATTAATTTGGTTCCCAGTGAGGCATGTAGATGCTCCCAAAAACGAGCAATGAACGCGCCTCAATCGGAGATGATCGTCCAGGGAACTCCATGTAGGCACGGTATTCTTGCAATATACAGCCCCGTATACTTCTTGGCATGGAATCCCGTATGTACCGGGATGAAGTGTGCTGATTTGGTCAACCGATCAACAATCACCCAAATCAAGTCATGCTTATTAGCCGTGAGAGGTAGTCCGATAATGAAGTCCATACTAATATCCTCCCACTTCCATGCTGGAATGCTTAGCGGTTGCAAGGTTCCCTCTTTCTTCATGTGGTCGGCTTTAACTTGCCGACACGTATCACATTCTGATACGTATTTAGCAATCTCTCGCTTCATCCGGGTCCACCAAAATTTAGTCTTCAATTCTTGGTACATTTTGTTGCTGCCCATATGAATAGAAAATTTGGATAAGTGAGCCTCATCCAAAATTTTCTTCCGCAGCCTCATATCACGGGGTACGACTATCCGGTACTTGAACCATAAGGCATATTCATCATCTAACCGGAAACATTTCATCTCCCCGTTCTTCAACCTCCTTTTAATAGGAGACATGCCCTTGTCTCGCTTTTGAGCTTTCATAACCTCCTCTTTTAATGTGGGTATGAGAGCTAGATTACATAGAGCTCCATACGGAACCAAGTAGAGACTCGGTTCTTCCACTTCGATTGGCGTAATGGTCAGATTATGAATATGAGATTTCTGGCTGAGTGCATCGCCAACCACATTTGCCTTGCCCGGATGACAATGAATTTCAATCTCATAGTCTTTGATCAGCTCTAACCATCGCCGTTGTCGCATATTCAACTCTTTTTGAGTGAGTACGTACTTGAAGCTTTTGTGGTCGTGTAGAGATGAACTAGATCTATCAATATGTAATGTCTGCACATCTTCAAAGCTAGTACCACGGCAGCAAGCTAGAGATCATGAGTTGGATAATGTTGTTCATGATTCCGTAATTGCTGTGATCCATATGCGACCATGTGTCCTCCTTGCATGAGTACACACCCAAGTCTGATGCCGGACACATCACAAGAAAAATCGAAGGGCTTTGTGGTATCCGGTTGAGCTAAAACCTGGGCTGTTGTGAGGTGTTTCACCAACGCTTGAAAAGATTCCTCACATGGCTTGCTCCAATCATATTTGATGCCCTTTTTCAGTAGCTCCATCATAGGTTTAGAGATTTTTGGTAAGCCCGGGATTAACCTCCGATAATTTCCCGCCAAACCTAAGAAGCTACGAACTTCATGTATTGATGTTGGAGACTTCCATTTCAGCACGTGTTCAATCTTTCTTGGATCAACAGCAATGACTTCCGCTGAAATAATATGTCCAAGAAATGGCACATGGTTGATCCAGAATTCACATTTACTAAACTTTGCATAGAGCTTGTGATCTCTCAATTGTTGGAGCACAATATGCAAATGTTTAGTGTGTTTCTCCTCTGATTTGGAATATACCAAGATATCATCGATGAATACCATGACGAACTGATCCAACTCCAGCATGAACACCGAGTTCATAAGATATATAAAATGAGCCGGGCATTGATCAACTCAAATGACATGAAAAGATACTCATAGAGTCCATATCTTGTCAAGTATGCTGTTTCGGGATATCCTCCGCTCTAATCTAGATTTGATGATATCCCGATCTTAAGTCCATCTTAGAGAAGACTTTAGCACCAACTAGTTGATCGAAGAGAATATTAATTCTTGGTAGTGGATACTTGTTCTTTATCGTCACAGCATTTAACGGACGATAGTCGACGCATAGCCTCAGCGTCTCATCCTTCTTCTTTACAAATAAAGCCAAACAACCCCATGGTGATGAACTTGGACGAATAAACCCCTTGTCCATCAGATCTTTTAGTTAATCCTTCAGTTCAGCTAATTCATTCAGAGCCATTTTGTATGGTCTCCGAGAGATCGGCGTGGTTCCTGGTATCAATTCTATTTTGAATTCCACCTCACGCTCAAATGGCAAGCCTGGAAGATCTTTGGGAAACACGTCCGGGTATTCACGGGATACCGGAATGTATTCTACCTTGCAAGCTTTGGCATTATATACTTTTGGGACTTTGGACACAGCTTTGCCAAGATACAACGTATGACGCCCGTGAAGTGGAGAGTCCAAATGAACATTCCGGTTCTCGATGTCTAGAACAGCCCTATGGAAAATTAACCATGATATTCCCAATATGGCATCGATTCCTTGATCTTTGAGCATAATGAGGGTGGTAGGATAAAATTTTCCACCCAAACAATGTGGTGCTCTAGAAACGACTTCATTAGCTGAGATGTCTCATCCTGGCGAATGAATAAGGTAAGAACCCTTTGTGGTAATGGTAGAAATATGATCTCAGATTACCGTCTCCTAGCTAATGAAATTATGTGTTGCACCAGAGTCAAAGAGAATGACAACTGGCTGGTCATTTAAGGTGAACCTGCCCGCGAGAACTGGTCCTCCTTCAGGCAGATCGTCGACTGACACATAATTAACAGTTCCCACTTTGGACATGGCTTTTCTTTGCTGTCCAAGATCATTCTTTGGAACTGGACCCACAGACATCATGTTGCTGCTCAGTTCAGTTGCTTCATTGACGATGTGTTCATTGTCAATTTGAAGTGGGATACCACTCGGTTCAGCTGAGAAATCACCTTGATCATCTTCAATCTCTTGAGGGGAAAAATATTCTGGTGCACATTGTTGGTACTGAGGTGCACGAGAAATAAGTTGTTGCTGCGATGGAGGTAAATAACACCTCTGTGGAGTATAAGAGTTGTCATACTCCAAGAATGACTGCTCCTTTTGTGGAACTTCTCGACCAGAAGGTGAACGGATTACCAACCGATACTTCTGAGGAAGACAATTGCATTCATCCTGTAATGAGTCCCTCTCCCTCTTTCCTTTAAGGAAGAGATTGGAATAATATTCCTGAGTTATATCACAGCTAACAAACTCATCAAAATTCTTTTTGCTAAATTGAGCCAACTCACATCGCAGCCTAGCAGTCAGCCCTCAGTAAAAATGATAACTCTTCATAGCTGGTGATTTCACATAATCAGGAACATATTGAGCTAAGCGATTAAATTCCTTCGCATACTCAATAACACTCATTTCCTCTTGTTTTAAATTCCAGAATTCATCAAGACTTGTTTCCATCATGCCTGCAGGAACGAAAGGAGCACGAAATGCATCCTGGAACCCCGTCCACATGACACAATGTCCTTCTGGTTGGATAGCAAGGTATTCTGCCCACCAGGCTCCAGCAAAGCCGTGAAGCTGCTGAGCAGAAAATAGCGTCTTCTGGAAGTCATCACATTGAATCAACCCAAACTTGGACTCAATGACACATAACCAGTGATTTGCTTCACAATGGTCGGCCGCTTCAGAAAATACCGGCAGTTGTGTCGCCAATAAATTCAGATAAGTGCTGGGGGTTGGCATGTGATGTTGAGCTTCTCTATTTATTCCTTGCTGAACTAGAGTTTGGAGAGTTTCATTCATCTTCGCCATAATTTCCGCCAATCCGGTTGGCGATGGCTCTTGTGATGAAGTCGAGTCATTCCCACCTCGACTCGAACCTCCAAGCTCCATTTGAGAATGTGCGCGTACCATACTGCATTAAATAAATTTTGAGTGAATCAAAATTCTATCCCAGCAGTAAATAAAGATAAGTAAAACATGAACATGTCATGAACTTTATGAAAGCATAACCACATTCATGTTTATACAAATCTTATGTACGCTAAACTAATCAGCTTGACTGCCCTGACCAGTTCACACAAACTCCAAAGTTTACTCAAGTTAACTACAGATTCTTGACTTGAGTTCAATACCAAAGTTTTAGTAAACTTCATTATATTACCAATGATCATTAATATGCCTGCAGATCATCTATGAATCAAAAGTTATGATTTTCCAAAATTGACAGAATTCCTGGAAAAAATTTGCCAGCATCTCCTTTGTATTGGCTATCTTTATCACAGTTGTATATGCAAATACAATAAGAATCTGAGCAATCTTTGAACTACAACAATGTTGCACATTTTATAAACTTTCCAACGGTGTATCATAGGCTCCTTAGGGATTTTTCTACAAAAAGTTGCAACTTAAAAACAGAAAGGTCCAGAGAGGTTTTTCTGCTGTCCTGGTTCTGGACAGTTTGCCTTCAACTGGACTTTTCACCAATTCAACATGTGATTTGGCTCTGGAGGTCTACAAAGAAGTTGTAGAGCACTTTAAAATCTTTCAAGAACTGTATTATACACCTTAATTGGGTAAAGCTACTCAGAGTTATGCTCTGTCAAAGTCCAGCAAGAATACCTGCCAGAAATAGAGCACTCTGTTTTTTGAAATTTTTGAAGCCTAGTCATTCTCTCATTTGAATCTTAGCTCAAAATAAGAGTTCAGTAACTAATATTCGTTTCAAACTTCCATTTTTAGCTGAAATTTAGTTCATGAATCATTTCTTCATAGGGAAGAGGTTATTAAGTGTAGTACGGTGTCGATGCACCGTAAGAATCATGTCGGTACTACGTTACCTCACCAAAGAAAATCCTAACCGGATTATACCGGCATATCCGTATCATCGGTGGCACTAAAATGGTCACTCACAAACGTGTTCTACTCGTACTACGGTTTCATGGTTAAACCTACATAAATGAAACACAATCATCAGGTTCGGCTGCACACCGAACCCGGTCCCAATACAGTTCGTACACCGGTCCGTCATCACTCGCACAGGTGTTCTCAAGCCAAACACGCCTTGAGCTACGTGTTCATGTTACTAACCACGTGATGGAGTCTCCCATACTTGCCAGTAACATGCCTGGGAAGGGCATTGCTCGAATAACCCAAACGACTTGAAGAGTCGTAGAGGATACCAACGCTGGCCGTGTTAGCTGCCACCTGTGAGGCTCCACCCTTCAGCTTGTGCGCACTGGTGGACAGCGCTTACATGCACCCCAAGACATAGAACGTCCCAAGATGCATGATTTTTCCGACATAATAAAGTAAGTTAGGTTGCCACCTTCATATTAGGATAACGTAGTAGTCCTTATGTGGGTCTAATACCATTTCCTCACTGTATCATAAGTTTTTATCGTAATACGATCCTTATTCCGTATGCTAATACCAATGTGGCTCTGATACCATGATGAGCGGGCCCCAGCCCATGTCACGGGGCCGTGCCGCTCGCCCGGAAATTGTATTGGGTGGTGCCATGTTATGCGGCACCCAACAACACACATATAAGGAAACTGTATTACATAACTCAAAAGCAGAAGCTTACAAGTGTTCTTTGTAAATAATTTACATCAAATAGCTACAGCGGAAGACTATGATCAGCTCACGTCAAATAACTAATGAGCACTCGAGAAGTCGTCTGGCCCGTGGACTCCTCTCCCTAGCAACACGAAGACATGGCATCGTCTGGGTTCTACAAGTGTTACATGACTCGGAGTCTCCGAGTTTCACCGCACAACCATCTTCATAAGCGTCTATGTTAACCTGCAAAACCACTCATATAGCAAGAGTGAGCACAAAGTATCAGCAAGACTTAGTCGTCTCTCCTAAGACATGCAACTCTACGTGAAGGTAACATAAGACATGAACATATAAGTTGCATAAAGACTCGCCTACACGTTCATCCTTAACTTTCAGATTTTAGCCATCATAGTGTGACCTTGCGCCGTGCAACATTGGAAATCCACAATCAAATAAGAAACGCTTCATTCCAATGTTACTTGTCCCAAGGTGGAAAATAACTTTAATTTGCTCTATCTCTACTTCATCAATGGTTTCATGCAATTTGAATTATCATAACAGCAATTAAAACTTACAAACTATTATCACACAACTTGTTTACTACGTAACAACACAGTGAGCAAGCGGTACTCATATCTGCGAGGGACGGTGATTGGAATCAAACACTGCCCGGATAACTCGACACATACGCCCGCCTCTGAAGACCCAAATCTGGCGTCCTTCATGGCAACCTTTCGCAGGACAGCCGACTTTAGAACAGGTCGCGCCGTCTCAGGCTCATAGGTCTAACGAGACGATGTGGTATGCCTCTACAATCCAGTTAACCTGGTACATCGGTTTCCTGGGTCCCATATAGCAGTAAGCATCCGGTACACAACTCAATACTTGCTCAGAAGGGCTGCACATGCCTCGGTCCTTAACCAACACAGGCAGAGCTACTCGACCAAGATCTCATCTTGTCGTTGCCTAACCCTCCTGCCCGCTCTCATCTTTGAGAACATAAACCTTAGTTTGCCTCTTTAAACCATACCCGTGTGATCCCGAACTATAGCTCGAGATTAGATTTCAACTACTCGACTTCTACCGGATGTCATAGCCTATTTAGCACGGCATTATTCTACAGCGGGGATACATTTTCTACCCTTGACTCGAGGGTTTCTTTGGTCATGCATTTGGGGTATAAAGCATTCCTGACCTAATGCACATACAAACTTTAACCCATAGTAGTGAACAAAGTAAAAACTTTATAAAACAACTTAAATGCAAACCAGAGCTTGCCTTTGTTTTGCAGGTGACTAAGTATAAAATGTTCAGTTAGTTAAGACCACTTGAGGCTTGATTACTCAATCAACCTGTCCTCTAAATCTTACTTCATGTTCTTCACAAGTCCTCACATATAGGCTACACGTTATGAATATGCACAGGTATTTAATTGTAAAGCTTTTGCTATCAAGTTATAATGACAAGTTTAAAACCAGAACTCTGTTTAAGAATTTAAAATTACACTGGTGCTAAGGTTTGGTTTTGGGTTAATCCACCAGATCAAGTGCTAAGTGTTCTTCCTAATTGTTGCATTTTCACCTAGGACTGTTGTATCAAAAAGTACTGATCCAGAGCTCAAATGTAAGGGCCTATGTTTTTGGCATATATTCAAAGTGTTCATCACCACACACACCCTTCATTTGAAGAAACTTGATGAACACATTTGAAGAGCAAGTAACCACCATCAACATGATCATTAGAGAATAAACTCACAAAATGCAAAAGTGGCATTTCCCAAATGCATCATCTAGGGGCTGAGCATATGAAGAACTCCAATACCTTGCTAGGAAGGCTCATGCCAAAATTCACCCAAATCCAAAACCCTTTTGAGGTCTTTTTGGTATACTAGAAAGAGGGTGGTTTGAACTCAAATTCAAATTCAAACTACTTCCATCCCATGAATTCAAAAGTGAGAGGTATATTCTTACTCAGCACATTTTTGTGAGCTCACACACCAATTTTCACTCCATTTGGAGTTGATATTGACATGAGCTAAGTGTAGCAAATTCAAACTCAATTTGAATTTCAAACTGCATATGTGCTGAAAATACATTCAAATATTCCACAATTTGAATTCTATCCAATTCAAATGGCCAGTTGGTAGATAATTCAAATGACCAAGTGTATTAGGGGGATTACTGTTTGTAGCAGTGGGAGGAAGTTAATTTCAGAGGTTAAAAAGGGGGTGGGACCCACATGTAAGCCTCACTAGCAAAAATCAACCGACTGAGAGACAGAACACTCGGTTCTCGGGTTGCAGCCGAGCGCGCCACAGAGAGGCTGACTGGCGCCAGCTCCTGCTACGTTACCCCTCGCTGGAGACCAGCTGCCCAGCTCCTTATCCCTCCCGGGCGTGCTTCTGTTAAATATCCCGCGAGCCCACGGCAAGTTCATTCAGTTTCACACCGAGCTCCACCACAAACCAGCCGCCCTCTCAATTCCGCTCGTGAGCAGGCCGATCGCTCGTGAACACAACCTCCCCAGTAGCAAAACAGCATCGTGAGCTCGGGAGCAACGTCCTAGACGTCGTGTTGTCCAGTGAGCAGGCGCCCTCGAGCTTAGCCAGGCGTTTTGTTAAGCGAACCGAACGTTGCCGCCATTCGGGCTCTCGTGGACAGCTCGGCACAACCATCGTCGCATCCACTTCTCTACATAAGAAAGGTGTGTTACTGCACGTAGATGGTGTAGCCGAAAGCTGTTTGGCATATGATCAACCATCGGTTGAGAATTTCCAAGTTTACCGAAGGCCAGTTCATATGAGCCGAGCTCACCTCCGATTGAAATTCGGACTCCACACACTATTGTTAGTTAAGCCGGTTGTCCAGTAAGATCTATACATGCTAGCGCACACACTCGAGAAGGAAGCAAAGAAAACCGTTGAGGATTGGCCGTGATATGGCCATTTTACTCGCCGCCGTTGCAAAGTACATCGGTTCACCGTCAAGGGTATGGTTGCCGGCGTTTCTAGCTTCCACAAAGCCTTGGTTCATGTTCCTTGTGCTCCCCTGATGCTCTCTGAGCAATTTCCAATTGATTTGGTGCACGGTGGTGCGAAACCGACCTCGCCGAAACCCTAGCGGGTGCTGTCACCGGTGCGCACGGGTTTCCAGTCATCGCCGGTGGCCGGCGAGCTCACAGCCGAGTTCAGGAGGTCGGAAAGGGGGGAGGTGGCGAGTTTCGGGCCGGGAGGTGGCCGGGAAATTGGTTCCGGCGAGTCTTGCCGGAGACCGCCGCCGCCGGGTGTTAGGGGCGAGGAGGAAGACGAAGCACTGTGTGTGGGACCCACAGGCAGAAATTTAAACTTTTCTTCGATTTTCAGTTGTAGTTCAAATTTCAAACCCACATAACTTTGGCGAGGAAACTCCAAATCGAGTGAACCAAATTTTGTTGGATTCAGCTCTCTGAGTACTTTCCAGCAAATCAAGTTTCTCCAGAATTAATTCTTCAAAGTTGAAACTGGTTAGAATTTTAACTGGAGAACCTTTTGGAGAAAAATTCTGAAATTTTGCTGGGATGTTCACCAAAATATCCCTGAGCTACCATAAAAATTTCAGATCCATTTGAGATCATTTGATCCATCTAATGGTGTGATTAATAAAAATGTTCCAGAAAAAATAGAAAATGTCCAGAAACATTTTCAGAATTTCTCTGAAATTGTTTAGCTCATATCATTAGCTAGGAACCTTCAAATTAAGTGAGACCAACTCTATTAGAACCCTCTGAACATCTAGTTTTCAGAAAGTCATGACTTGCTCCATGAAAATCCCTAGAACATCCTAAGAGCTCCAATTAAGGTCAAGTACATAATTATTTGTGGAGAGCTCAAATGAGCTTTGCTGCAAATAAAACTTGGCCAAGTCTCTGTTTAGGTTGTAACCAAACAACAGTAAAAATTTCAGAGTCATTGGGTCTGTCTAATAAGACTTATAATCTTCACAAATTTAAACTCAATTCAAATGCATTTAAATTGATACATGTACATGTTATCTCATGTAGTCGCTAAGGTTGAGGAGGAACCCTAAGTCTTAGACTTCGTCACTCCGGAAGAGCAGCTAGCCTACGACCAAGAGCAGTAAGGCAAGCTCCCGTTTGCATTAACCATTTTTACAAATCTTTACTGTTTTGAGAACTTACTTTGAGCACTCAATAAATTCTTGCATTAGAGTCTTGTTTGAAACCCAAATGCATAGTCAAGAAAACCATGGGTTGGGATTAGGTTTGAAAACCTCGTTAGCTACTGCAATGCTAAGACAGTGTAGGATTCGGTACAAGTCGAGTAGTTGGAACTACTCGCGAGAATAGGCTAGAGGCATATCGCTCGGGTAAAGATAGCAAATGAAACACATGGCAAGAAAAATGAGACCGAGCAGAGAGTAAGGGCAGCAGGACTTTGGGGCCTGGGTGCTATAGCTACGCTTGTGTCGATTGAGGACCGAGCCGTGTACGGGCCTGTTGAACAAGCTAGAACAGTACCAAAGACCTACCGGCTATATGGGAACCGGGAAACCGATGTAACTTGGGTAGCTGGGTATTGAGGCATTGCCTGTCGTTCAGAGGGTAGGTTAAAAGCTCGAGGTGTAAATCGGCTGGTCGCACTGCAGGTGCGCGCGCAGAGACCTCTTGCTCGATACGATAGGACCGGTTCAATATTTGGCTGACGGGTGAAAGGTGGTTGCGTACGACGTCCGTGATGGTTGTTGTAGGCAACATCGAGTACGGGCGTACGTGACGGGTTATTCGGGTAACCCTGCAGGTGTAAATCGATTATAGTCGCCGTCCCTCGCGGTCAGTGAGTACCACTTGTTCACTGTACCGTGACGTAGAAAGAAGAGGCTAGATACATGATAAAAGTTTGTCAATTTGAAAGACATACTTTGCTTGTTAATGTCTTGTTGTAGTTTTAGAGCTAATTAAAGTTCTTTTAAATTTTGGGCAAAGTACATGAAATAAGTTTCTTGTTTGATTGTGGCTCTCTCATGTGCCTTAGCGTAAGGTTCTCCACAACCTGCTGCTAAAACTTGAAGTAAGGTTCCACTAAATAGGCGAGTCCTTTGCAACTTATTTTACCTCATGTAACCTATTAACCTTCATGTACAAGTTTCATGTATAGGAGAGACGGGTCAGTCTTGCTGAGACATCGTGCTCACAGCTTGTGTTTGAAGCTTTTGAGGGTTTTATGAGGAAGGGACTCCCGAGGAGGAGACGGAACGCCAGGAGGGGAACCCCGTCAAGTGGGAGTCGTGCACGCCGCCGTGTTAGTGTGTGTGCGTGCTAGCGGGAACACGTTCACGGGCTAAACGTGAACTCGATGCGTAGTCTACGCCCGTGAGTGTAGACTGAATATATTTTGTTGTAAAAATGTTCATACACTGGTTTATGTAATAAAACTTTGCTTCCGCTTTGTACCTTTGATGTGTGTTATCCGGTGCTGTGCAACGCAGAACTCCTCAGCGTGATCCTGGCTCGACAAGACCGTGTGGTCGTGTCAGCGTGGTATCAGAGCTTGCTTGAGGTTTAACGCACTACAAAGGACATCTTTTTCAAAAATTCGTTGAGGAACGAGTTAGTAGCCCATATAAGGATGTTATTAGTATATAGAAAGTGGCATACTAACCTATTAGCTTATGTCGGAAAATCGTGCATCTCGGGACGTTTTATGTCTTGGGGGTGCACGTAAGCGCTGTCCACCAGTGCGCACAAGCTTAAGGGTGGAGCCCCATGGCTGGCAGGTAACCCGACCCGCTTTAATATCCTCTACGACTCTTTATGTTGTTTGGGGTATTCGAGCAACGTCTGTCCTTGGCATGGTTTGGGCAATTTGGGAGAACCTGTCACATGGTCAGTAACGTGAACACGTAGCTCAAGCCATGTTTGGCTTGAGAACATCTGGGCGAGTGATGACGGCTGGGCGTATGAACTGCATGGATACCGGGCTCGGTGTGCAGCCGAGTTTGATGATTGTGTGAGTTATCTGCAGGTAGTATAACACGAAATGGTAGACATGTAGCATCCGTGTGCGAGAGACGTTTAGTACCACTGAACTAACGAAACCGGCTAGTATAGGTTTTTCTTTGTGAGGACGTAGTACCGACATGATCTGGTGACGCATCGACGTCACACCCCACAAAATGAGCAACTGCATTGTAAAACTTGAAAGTGTTAATCCAGAGCACTAAAACTTGATGTAACTCCTTCCCTTAATCAGGATATTCAAAGTTATCAAGTTTCAACTTATAGTATACTAAGGACAGAGTCCCCTGTTTTCAGATGAATTAAGGCTGAAGTTAATCAGAGGTTAGAGATTGAGTTCTTTCGAGGATGGGGTCATATGATACAATTCTGGAAAGCATTGGAAGGGCTTTACAACTTTTCTGTTGATACCCAGAGATGTTTCATCCCCTAACAAATCGAAAAATGCAGTAGAGTTGAAACTGTCTAGAAAACAGGGCAGAGCAAACACTCTCTGTAACTCTCTGTAAATTGAGCATAACATCCTGCATAAAAATCCAAAAATAGAAAATGAGTTAGTTCTGGAGAATTTATGAGATGGGTGACAACTTTGTTACAGAAAGTTTTGTCAGGTTCGGTGTGGAATTGACATGAATTCTTGGATCAAATCAGTACCTCAAGCAGGGAGGTGCTGTCCAATTTTCTCCAGAAATTCTGTTAACTTTGACATCTCATAACTTTTGAACCAAGACAGATCTTAGGCAAAGCAAATACTTTATGGAAATATATTGAAGTTAGCTTTAAATTTGATGTTGAGCTCCAGAATTGGTTCTGCATTTAACGTGGTCTAAATCATGTTGGAATGGAAACTGGTCAGGGCTGTCATGTTGGACAGCGGATCAGCAGTCAAATTTGTATAAATTTGAACTATGTTTCCAAGTTTTATGAGTTCAATGACATGTTTTATGTTATAACTCAATGGATTACTCTTTAGATAAACAATTGACATTTCACAAATATGTTTCTGCAGATGACAGCAGATAAACAATTGGAGAACGGTTGGATGGTGTCCCACTGTTCTCACCGCAGCGGTTACCCGGAAGTGTTGAGGCAAATGCTTCAATATTTAAGGTATGTGGAGATGCTGCAGTACCTCGCCAAGGAAGAAGGCGAGGAGGGGAACAGGACATGGACGATCCATATCAAAGTTCCTGCAGGTCCTACGCCACCTGGTTGGGCGCCGTTCACCGTTACGGTGAGGGGTAGACAACCGGAGGGAATGTGGCAAGTGGCAGCCCGCGACACCATGTCGCGTTTCTGCCAACTACACGTGAGAGATATGGAGGGCACTCCATACGTGCTCGTTCCGGTGGAGGGATGGGCTAATCACGTGTGGGAAGGGTGGTACATGGAGGAAACCGATCCAGGTTGCCCAAGGTACAACCCCGCGGAGGTGAATCTCAGCCTCCAATTGAAAGCAGGAAAGACCGTGATGGACATCAAAGCTGTTCATACGGAATGTCTTGCTGCAAAGCTCAAGGAGAGCACAAGCCGTGGAGACCACATCGAGAGTGCTCACAGCGCACTCCGCAATGTTCTCCTTCTGACGATTAAGCGACTGAACGAACATATAATCAGTTGCATCATCTGAAAAAGGTGAAGAAGAAAAGCCGTGTCGACATCGCGGCTTTGCAACAACAGGTGCAGGCTCTGACCCAGCAGAACGAGGTCCTTACTCAATAGCGGGACAACGCTATTGAAGAGGGACAAGGCTGGGAAGAGGACTACAACCAAGCCATGGATGAGGTGCACGCGTTGCAGGACCTCGTACCTCCGGTAATGGGCATACCGGTGGTAGGTGCCGTACCCGTGGTCTTGGGTCTTCCGGTGTAGGTGCATCTAGGATATCCCTTGTGGGTTTTGGCTAATTGATGACGAACATATGAGATCCTAATGAAACTATTAAGATGATTGCAGGATAAACAAAGTGAACTGGCTCGGCACACACACAAAAAGGTGAAAAATAGAGTGGTGCCCGAAAAAGAAGAAGTTAGTGGAATTTAGAGAAGCAAAGTAGATAAAAATGTATAGGTTGTGTGTGAGAGAGACACATCCCAAGAGCTCATGACTTTGCGTAAGGGTAAGGGGTTTAAAAATCAACTAAAATCCACTGAAAACCGGACAAGTCCGTTCATGGACCGGACTAGTCCGTTTAACTTTCTGAAAGACGCAAACATAGTGCACCGGACTAGTCCGCCTTGTGAAACGGACTAGTCCGGTCAGCTGACTGGAATGCAACCGGACAAGTCCGGTTTTAGACCGGACTAGTCCGGTCATGTCTCTGTTGTCCTCTTTAGAGGACTACGGACTAGTCCACTAAAGTTTCTGAAAACCCATCTCACATAGCACCGGACAAGTCCGGTTTGTGGACCGGACTAGTCCGGTTAACCCACTGGAAGTAGGCCGGACAAGTCCGATCATATACCGGACTAGTCCGGTAGTAGGTTTAACAACGGTAACTTTTTGGGAAAGGCTATAAAAAGAGGTCCTTCGTCTTTTCCCTAAGAAGACACGACTCATACTGTCAAAAACTGAAACCCTAGCGCCGCCACCTATCCCAAGAGCCTAAAAACACATCTCCCCACACATCTAAGGTGCAAAAAGGTGAAGATCAATAAAATACTTGGATTTGGGATTGGGAGATCGTCGTTCCTTCGTTGTGAGCTCTTGGGGTTTGATCTCTCTACACTCATATTCTGCATTGTAATCTTTTTGAGTGTATTTGATCAACTTCTCATTGTAATTCTTGTGGGAGCCCTCAACGTGTGAGGTTGCCCCATAAAAACGGTGATTACACTTGATAGTGAAGTCAAGTCGGCCTGTGTGGTGACTTGAAGAGGGAATGGGTTGGGAACCCGGCTCTGTGTGAGCTTCCTCAACGAGGACGTAGATCTCTTGGTGAGATCGAACCTCGGTAAAAATTCGTGTCTTTTGTCTCTCATTTGTTTTACATCTTGACACATTAGATCACTAGTTTGCTAGTCATCGTTTTTGAATTCCTTACAAGTTTGCACGTGCATCCATACAATAAATTTAAGTTATAAAAACTGTTGTTCTTATTCCGCTGCTATAAGATAAAATTTGTGAGACACACTTAATCAACTCAAATAATTCAGCACACCGGACTAGTCCGCCCACACCACCGGACTAGTCCGGTCAGTCAAGTTTCTGACAACTTTATTAAGTGTGCAGGAATTCTTTAAAGGCCTATTCACCCCCCTCTAGGCCACATTTAATTGGTATCAGAGCCATGTTCTCCATCAATGAGACTCACATCTCGGAGAGATCAATGGCCTCTGAGAAGAACAACGATATCCCGAAGACGAGCAACAACGATGAGGAGCAAGAAGCCAAAGCCTTCGATGTGCTGAAAGAAAGCCCACATGACGATGAAGAAGTGAGGCAGCTAAAAGCACTCCTGAGAAAGAAACTGCTGGCACAAAAAGGAAAAGAGGAAGAAAAGACGACGGGGAGTGGTCATCACGACTACTCCCGGTATCCTTACAACTACAACCGACTCAATTCAAATAATCATTATCTCTCTATTCCTATGGGAAGGCCTCCACAGTTTGATGGAAGTGACTACACCATGTGGAAGTACAACATGAAGATTCATCTGATATCCCTGAACCCTAGTCTGTGGCACATTGTTTGCACAGGCATCGATATTCCATACACGGATGATGAACTGACCCCAGAACAAGAACAGGAGATTCACAGAAACACACAAGCCGTCGCCGTGATCACATCATCACTAAGCAGAGAGGAATTCACAAAGATCGATGGGTTAGAAAGTGCAAAAGAAATCTGGGATACCCTCAAGACAGCTCACGAAGGAAATAGGTCAGTTCGTGAAGCCAAAATCGAAATGCTTGAAGGAGTGTTGGGAAGATTTGCTATTGAAGAAGGCGAATCACCTCAAGACATGTACAACCGGATGAAAGCACTCATCAACAGAATTCGTGCTTATGGAAGTAAGAAATGGACAGATCACGAAGTGGTCAAAAGAATGATTAGAGCCTTCATGCCAAGAAACGTCACACTTTGCTCAATGATTAGAGAAAGCCCCGGGTTTCACAAAATGGCTCCCGATGAGTTATTGGGAAAGATCATAAATCATGAAATGATGGAGAAAGAGGCTCAATACGTCAAAGACTTAGCCGAGCTCACCTCTTCTAAAAAGAAAGAAGTTGCCCTCAAAGCAACGTGCAGACCCAAACTCAAAGAAACTCGTGAAGACCAAGACGATGGAGATACAAGCGACGAAAGCACCGATCTTGATGACGAAGAAATGGTACTCTTCATCAAAAAGTTCAAACGCATGATGAAGAGAAGACACGGCAACAATTCACATGAAGGCAAAAGCAAGGATAAAGGAAAATCCAAGGCTCGACGCACTTGCTACAACTGCGGAGAGTATGGTCACTTCATGGTGGACTGTACTTATGAGGAAAACAAAAAGAAGAAGGAAACAAGATCTCAAGAAAAGAAAAATTTTAGAAAAAGAAGACAAGCTCATCAAGCTCACATTGGGAAGGAGTGGGACTCAAACGACGAGTCCTCCTCCGATGAAGAAGAAGAGATGGCCACTATCGCAGTCAAGAAACCAACTATGAGAGCCACACTCTTTCCGAACATGGGAGGACGGGACATGAACATCCACACTTGTCTTATGGCTAAGGAAGGCAAGAAAAAGGTTAGACTTACTCCTCCTATGCTAAATTCCTCCATTGATGACTTTGATAGCTCTAGTGATAATGAAAAATTATTTAGAGGGCTAAGTAAAATTGCTTTAAAGAAAATGGAAATGTTGTCGAACGAAATCTTTGAAAAGGAGGAACTTGTCAACCGACAAGAAGATATGCTCATCCGTGAGAGGAAGAGATATCAAGAAGTTGAAAAGCTTCTTGAGCTTGAAAGAGAGAAGAATGAGTCACTTGAGTTAGAGCTAACCTTGAGTAAGGAAACTTACTCAAAGTTAGAGGACTCGCACATTGCAATCAAGGAAGAACTTGCTAACTTGTCAAAAGTTAACAAAATCCTTGAGGTGCAAGTTGAGTCGCTCAAACAAAGTGACTCCTCTTCCTCCAAGAGCTCTTCCTCCAAAGATATGCGCTCGACAACAGTAAGAACCTGCACTTGCTCTAGTAAGAAGAATGTAATTTCTAATGCTTTAACCCCACATGACATGCATTCTTCTCAAAACAGCATCTTTGATAAGGAGAAGATCAAATATGCAAGAAGTGCATATATGATCACTAGACCTTCCAATGTCAAAGATGGACTTGGCTTCGACAGGAATAAGCACATGTCTACTTCTAATCATGCTAAGAATAGAATCATTTTTGTTAAAGAAAAATCCCATGAATCTGAGCTACAAACACTATTCCATACATTTGATGCTTCTTATGTTCTCATGAAAAACAAGTATGGAAAAGTCATTGCTAAATATACAGGGCCACGCCACAAGAACTTAAAAACTTGTGTGTGGGTGCCCAAGACTCTTGTAACTAACCTGAGAGGACCCAAGCAAGCTTGGGTACCTAAAACCCAGAAATAATTCTTTTTTGCAGGCTTACTCATCCGGTGGATCTAAGTGGGTGCTAGATAGCGGATGCACAAATCATATGACCGGAGAGAGAAGTATGTTTGTGGAATACGAGTGCAACAAGGATCCAAGTGAAGGTATATACTTTGGAGATAACAGCCAAGGAAAGGTCCTTGGTAGTGGTAACATTGAAATATCCTCTCAACACACCATATCTAATATTTTACATGTAGACTCTCTAGATTATAATCTTTTATCAATATCTCAACTATGCGACAAAGGTTACAACTGTTTATTCACTAATGAGGGTGTGACCGTCTTTAGAAGAAGCGATGGCTCGATTGCATTCAAGGGATTGTTGAAGGGAAAGCTTTATCTTGTTGACTTCAACAAAGATAAAGCCGAACTCAACGCTTGCTTGGTTGCTAAGACCAACATGGGATGGCTGTGGCATAGACGGCTAGCCCATGTTGGAATGAGAAATCTGCAGAAACTTCTAAAAGGTGGTCACATCCGTGGTCTTAAGGATGTGGTTTTTGAAAAAGACAGGCCGTGCAGCGCATGTCAAGCAGGAAAACAGGTTGGAGCACCACACCCCGCCAAGAATGTGATGACCACCGCTAAACCGCTGGAACTTCTCCACATGGATCTCTTTGGTCCAATTGCGTACATCAGCATCGGCGGTAACAAATACGGTTTAGTAATTGTTGATGATTTTTCAAGATTTACCTGGGTATTTTTCTTGTATGATAAATCAGAAACTCAAGGAATCCTCAAGAATTTCTTGAAAAGAGCTCAAAATGAATTCTCATCAACCGTAAAGAATATCAGAAGTTACTATGGGACAGAATTCAAGAACACCCAAGTTGAAGAATATCTCAATGAAGAAGGTATGAAGCATGAATTCTCAGCACCCTATTCTCCTCAACAGAACGGGGTGGTCGAAAGGAAGAACAGAACATTGATCGAAATGGCGAGAACAATGTTGGATGAATACAAGACGTCAGACCGATTTTGGGCAGAAGCGGTGAACACCGCTTGTCATGCCACAAATCGGTTGTACCTTCATCGACTTCTGAAGAAAACTCCATATGAGCTTCTCACGGATAAGGAGGAAGCTCCATGTGAAGCGCTGAAGAAAATGGCACTTGGTGATATCCTACCACGAGAGGAGACACAAGATGAATTTCAACAAGGAAGCAATGATCAAGGGGGAGCTCCTACACAAGATCAAGTTGAGGAAGATCAAGAAAATCAAGATGATCATGGAAGCAATGATCTAGGGGGAGACATGACACATGAAGACAATGAAGAACAAACAACTATACAAATTCCACACCCTAGAGTACATCAGTGTGTGCAAAGGGACCATCCTGTCAACAATATCATTGGAGATATTGCTAAGGGAGTAACTACTAGATCTCCAAATGCAAATTTTTGTGAACATTATTCTTTTGTGTCTTTTATGGAGCCTTACAGGGTAGAAGAAGCCTTAAGGGATCCAGACTGGGTGATTGCGATGCAAGAGGAGCTGAACAACTTCAAAAGAAATGAAGTGTGGGAGCTGGTGGAAAGACCAAGGGCGAACATCGTTGGAACCAAATGGGTATTTCGGAATAAGCAGGATGAACAAGGAGTAGTGACAAGAAATAAAGCAAGGTTGGTGGCCAAAGGTTATTCTCAAGTGGAAGGTTTGGATTTCGATGAAACCTTCGCTCCTGTAGCTAGACTTGAGTCCATTCGCATTTTATTGGCATATGCTACTCACCATAATTTTAAGTTGTATCAAATGGACGTCAAGAGTGCCTTTCTGAATGGTCCGATAAAGGAGGAAGTCTATGTAGAGCAGCCACCGGGGTTCGAAGATCAGAAGTATCCAAACCATGTCTATAAACTGCGTAAGGCTCTCTATGGCCTCAAACAGGCTCCTCGAGCCTGGTATGAGTGCCTTAGAGATTTTCTGATTCAAAATAGATTCAAAATTGGTAAAGCAGACTATACACTCTTTACTAAACATTTTGATGATCATTTATTCGTATGTCAAATTTATGTTGATGACATTATCTTTGGATCCACTAACAAGTCCTTCTGTGAAGAATTTAGCAAAGTAATGACAGACAGGTTCGAGATGTCAATGATGGGTGAATTGAAGTTCTTCTTGGGATTTCAAGTGAAGCAACTGAGAGAAGGTACATTTATAAGCCAAACTAAATATACACAAGACATTCTCAAGAAATTCAATATGGACAAAGCCAAGCCCATCAAGACATCCATGGCCATCAACGGACATCTAGACCTCAATGAAGACGGTCCAAATGTGGACCAAAAGGTATATTGGTCCATGATTGGCTCCTTACTATACTTATGTGCATCTAGGCCAGATATTATGCTTAGTGTTTGCATGTGTGCAAGGTTTCAAGCCGCACCTAAAGAGTGTCACTTAATTGCTGTAAAAAGAATCCTAAGGTATCTTGTGCACACACCCAACTTGGGCCTTTGGTATCCCAAAGGATCCAAGTTTAACTTGATAGGGTACTCCGACGCTGACTATGCAGGATGCAAAGTCGATAGAAAGAGCACGTCAGGGACTTGTCAATTTCTTGGTAGGTCCCTAGTTTCTTGGTCATCTAAAAAGCAAAACTCCATTGCTCTTTCCACAGCGGAAGCAGAGTATGTTGCAGCCGGTAGTTGCTGTGCGCAACTGCTTTGGATGCAACAAACTCTTAGGGACTACGGCTACAATCTATGTGATATCCCGCTCCTATGCGATAATGAAAGTGCTATAAAGATTGCACACAACCCGGTAGAGCACTCAAGAACTAAGCACATAGACATCCGTCATCACTTTCTTAGAGATCATTCATTAAAAGGTGACATAGCTATTTCACATGTTAGGACTGAAAAACAACTTGCAGATATTTTTACCAAACCATTAGATGAGAAAAGGTTCTGTGAACTAAGAAATGAGCTAAACATTCTTGACTCTCGAAATGTGGCTTGAAACATTGCATACCTGGTTGCAACTTAAATTGTTCCTCCGTATTGTCAAAAATGCTCCTCCTCTCCTTTGTACTCAGAAAACTATTCTTAATGAATAAATCTTGTGGATTATGACCATTGTTCGATTGTTGATTGCCTACTGGTCGTAATCACCAAGACTACTTGCAAAATTATTGTCCTTGGATCACTATTAGTTATCTATATATATATCAAGTCTGTTGGAAACGGACTAGTCCGATTTCTAACCGGACTAGTCCGGACAGACAACAATTAGGTTAACTAAGGGGTACCGGACTAGTCCGCTACCATGACTGGACTAGTCCGGTCAGTCGCCTATAGAAGCAGTCAGCCGGACCAAACGCCTCCCTCTCCACTCATAAGCATTTTGTCTCACCCTCTCTCCTAAACCCTACCTCTCAAAGTGATTTTCGAATTGAGCCCTCAAACTCGGAGTTTCTCCGTGAAAAAGCCTCTTCTCGACGAGGGGATCCTACTTTCCGGACTCATCCGGACTGATTTCCACTCCTTCAACGCGAATCTTCAAATCTTGGTAAATCCCCCCAAAACCAAAATCTCAATTTTTCTAGCTCTAGCTAGTTTCCTTTGACTTCAGAAGGATGTACATTGCATAAATAGATGTATTCCTATCACTTTCCTACCATTGTGTCCTTAGATAGGAGATTTGCGTCAAATGAAACACTCAAGTTAGGGTTCTTATGCTAGGCCGGACTAGTCCGGCGTCCAGATGCGGACAAGTCCGGTCCACCGGACTAGTCCGCACTCTGAAACCGGACAAGTCCGGTCTCTGACAGCTGAACTCCTACATTCCCATTTGAAGTCGATAAGGTGTCCGTTTGCATCTAATCCTTAAACTCCTTGTCAGGCATCATGTCTTCAGGATCAGATGACAGCTCTTTTCACATTGACGAAGAAGTTCAACGTGAAAGAGTGAGGAGAGCTAAGGAGGGAGTGATGAAGAAGAGACATGATGTCAATGCTCACTCTCCACCCTCCGACGACAATCTACCTAAGAAGAGAAAAGTCATTATCAAAAGGCCTCAAAGGAAAGATGCTACTGAGGGCTCATCAGGGCCAAGAAGAGTTCTCAATAAAGGGAAGGGACTTGCTAGTGGCCCCATTGGGCCTCTGAAATTGAAAAATCCCGTTCACCGCAACAGGCAGCCTTCAAGTGAGGATTTCACTAGAAAAGGGAATGAGCTAGCTGATAACTTCAGAAAGATTGAAGTGTATGGCCGACCTAAACAATGTTCTGATCCTAGGTTCTAGAGCAACTTCCATGCAGACTACTACGAGCACGTGTACATGAAGATGAAGAATCTCGTAGTAGAGAGTCAATGGCTGAATGTTGACTACCTGAAGTCGAAGAAGTATCTCGCCTTTCGTGAGATGGTGGAGGCCTTAGAGAGGCACGGTCTGACGGACCTGCTATCCTTTGAGTATGACTGGAACAATGAAGTCATTACCCAGTTTTACTCCACTCTCTACTTTGCTCGGGATGATGGAGACATTCTTACTTGGATGACTCATGGTTCAAGGTATAGTGTCACTTATGATGAATTTGCTAGGATTCTTCACCTCCAAAACACTTTGGATCATGAACTGGTCATTCATAATCTGAAACCCCTGGAGAAGGAGGAACTTGAATTTCTCTATGACACAAGGATGCCATATGTCACTCCAACCATCAAATATCTAAAGCCCTTCTTTGTGGTTCTAAATAGAGTCTTGAGAAAGATGATAGCTCCGAAGGATGGAGATGCAGGAACTATACAAGGAACCTTGAGGACTCTCATGAAAGTCATTAGTGGGAGGAGACCATTCAATGTCTTTGAGTATATCTACAATGACATTGTGAACATCTCAATTACCCCCAATAGGTCCTGTGGATACGCACCGTATATCATGTACATGATTGAGAAGGTGACAGGACTCGAGTTTGTCTAGGATGTCAAGCATACGGGGTTGAAGCCGCAAAAACCCACCGAGTAAACTCTCCCTCCGGCTCCAACTGCCCCGTCCTCTCCACCAGTGGAGAGGAGATCAAAGCAAGATCATGATGACACTAGGTCTGCAGCTGCTCCTCCTGGTTCTCCACCTGCCCAAGAATCATCTAGCGGCATCCTCAAGATGCTCTCCTCTATCTTTGCCTGCTGCCGTAAGATCGAAGACAGGCAACGCAAAGAAAAGCTTGCAAGGAAGAGACATCAACAGTACGTCAATGCAAATATCAAGTCTATCTGTGCAAAGCTTGAGATTGCGCCTGTTGGATCACCGCCCGCCTCCGAGGACTCAGAGGAAGATCCTGCTCCCGTGGATGCTGAAGATGAAGATCAGACTGAGACTGACGGAGGAGGCAGCGATGAGTGATTTCCCTCAATTTTTTCCTTTTTGGTGTCTTGATGCCAAAGGGGGAGAGATTGAGATTGAAGATTGAGATTAGACTTGGACTTTTTTCTATCTAGTATTAGTCATTAAGATCTTGTGTGATCAAGGACATGTACCTATTTTTAAAATCTTGTAATGCACTATTTCTTTTCCTATGTGTGATGTACTATGCTCCAATGCCCACTTACTGTTTGTCTTTAATTTATCACTTTTTATTTATCACACACCTGTGAGGCACCCCACCATAAGGTGTGTGCATATGTGAGAAGCGTTTTGTGAATTCTTTATTATTCTCATATGTACACACCTTATGAAAATCAACCTTTTATTCTCAATTGTGATATCTCAAATGGTTGTCATCAATCACCAAAAAGGGGGAGATTGTAGGTGCATCTAGGATATCCCTTGTGGGTTTTGGCTAATTGATGACGAACATATGAGATCCTAATGAAACTATTAAGATGATTGCAGGATAAACAAAGTGAACTGGCTCGGCACACACACAAAAAGGTGAAAAATAGAGTGGTGCCCGAAAAAGAAGAAGTTAGTGGAATTTAGAGAAGCAAAGTAGATAAAAATGTATAGGTTGTGTGTGAGAGAGACACATCCCAAGAGCTCATGACTTTGCGTAAGGGTAAGGGGTTTAAAAATCAACTAAAATCCACTGAAAACCGGACAAGTCCGTTCATGGACCGGACTAGTCCGTTTAACTTTCTGAAAGACGCAAACATAGTGCATCGGACTAGTCCACCTTGTGAAACGGACTAGTCCGGTCAGCTCACTGGAATGCAACCGGACAAGTCCGGTTTTAGACCGGACTAGTCCGGTCATGTCTCTGTTGTCCTCTTTAGAGGACTACGGACTAGTCCGCTAAAGTTTCTGAAAACCCATCTCACATAGCACCGGACAAGTCCGGTTTGTGGACCGGACTAGTCCGGTTAACCCACTGGAAGTAGGCCGGACAAGTCCGATCATATACCGGACTAGTCCGGTAGTAGGTTTAACAACGGTAACCTTTTGGGAAAGGCTATAAAAAGAGGTCCTTCGTCTTTTCCCTAAGAAGACACGACTCATACTGTCAAAAACTGAAACCCTAGCGCCGCCACCTGTCCCAAGAGCCCAAAAACACATCTCCCCACACATCTAAGGTGCAAAAAGGTGAAGATCAATAAAATACTTGGATTTGGGAATCGGAGATCATCGTTCCTTCGTTGTGAGCTCTTGGGGTTTGATCTCTCTACACTCATATTCTGCATTGTAATCTTTTTGAGTGTATTTGATCAACTTCTCATTGTAATTCTTGTGGGAGCCCTCAACGTGTGAGGTTGCCCCATAAAAACGGTGATTACACTTGATAGTGAAGTCAAGTCGGCCTGTGTGGTGACTTGAAGAGGGAAAGGGTTGGGAACCCGGCTCTGTGTGAGCTTCCTCAACGAGGACGTAGATCTCTTGGTGAGATCGAACCTCGGTAAAAATTCGTGTCTTTTGTCTCTCATTTGTTTTACATCTTGACACATTAGATCACTAGTTTGCTAGTCATCGTTTGAATTCCTTACAAGTTTGCACGTGCATCCATACAATAAATTTAAGTTATAAAAACTGTTGTTCTTATTCCGCTGCTATAAGATAAAATTTGTGAGACACACTTAATCAACTCAAATAATTCAGCACACCGGACTAGTCCGCCCACACCACCGGACTAGTCCGGTCAGTCAAGTTTCTGATAACTTTATTAAGTGTGCAGGAATTCTTTAAAGGCCTATTCACCCCCCCTCTAGGCCACATTCATCCGGCAATGGGAGAACCCGAGCCGGAAGAGGAGGTTGTGGACCCAGAGCAACTAGCAGAGGTACCGGAGGTGGACGACCCGCAGGAGGTCTAATTCTACTCCGAGTAGGGGGTTACCGTTGCCAAGTAGGGCACCTGGGGTGATGTAACTTAAACTTTTGTAAACAGTGACATGTCGGGTATACAGTAGCGTATGTATAGGTAGTGACGATATGAGCATGACTTCTCGGAGACCCGAGACTAATGTATCTTTTATAAAGTTTATGCTTTATCAATATATGTGAATGTTGTGCAAATTATTCATGCGTCACTTTAATACCTACTGTTTCATATTTAAACTTTTCTTCGATTTTCAGTTGTAGTTCAAATTTCAAACCCACATAACTTTGGCGAGGAAACTCCAAATTGAGTGAACCAAATTTTGTTGGATTCGGCTCTCTGAGTACTTTCCAGCAAATCAAGTTTCTCCAGAATTAATTCTTCAAAGTTGAAACTGGTTAGAATTTTAACTGGAGAACCCTTTGGAGGAAAATTCTGAAATTTTGCTGGGATGTTCACCAAGATATCCCTGAGATACCATAAAAATTTCAGATCCATTGGAGCTCATTTGATCCATCTAATGGTGTGATTAATAAAACTGTTCCAGAAAAAATAGAAAATGTCCAGAAACATTTTCAGAATTTCTCTGAAATTGTTTAGCTCATATCATTAGCTAGGAACCTTCAAATTAAGTGAGACCAACTCTATTAGAACCCTCTGAACATCTAGTTTTCAGAAAGTCATGACTTGCTCCATGAAAATCCCTAGAACATCCTAAGAGCTCCAATTAAGGTCAAGTACATAATTATTTGTGGAGAGCTCAAATGAGCTTTGCTGCAAATAAAACTTGGCCAAGTCTCTGTTTAGGTTGTAACCAAACAACAGTAAAAATTTCAGAGTCATTGGGTCTGTCTAATAAGACTTATAATCTTCACAAATTTGAACTCAATTCAAATGCATTTAAATTGATACATGTACATGTTATCTCATGTAGTCGCTAAGGTTGAGGAGGAACCCGGAGTCTTAGACTTCGTCACTCCGGAAGAGCAGCTAGCCTACGACCAAGAGCAGCAAGGCAAGCTCCCGTTTGCATTAACCATTTTTTACAAATCTTTACTGTTTTGAGAACTTACTTTGAGCACTCAATAAATTATTGCATTAGAGTCTTGATTGAAACCCAAATGCATAGCCAAGAAAACCATGGGTTGGGATTAGGTTTGAAAACCTCGTTAGCTACTGCAATGCTAAGACAGTGTAGGATTCGGTACAAGTTGAGTAGTTGGAACTACTCGCAGGAATAGGCTAGAGGCATATCGCTCGGGTAAAGATAGCAAATGAAACACATGGCATGAAAAATGAGACCGAGCAGAGAGTAAGGGCAGCAGGACTTTGGGGCCTGGGTGCTATAGCTCCGCTTGTGTCGATTGAGGACCGAGCCGTGTGCGGGCCTGTTGAACAAGCTAGAACAGTACCGAAGACCTACCGGCTATATGGGAACTGGGAAACCGATGTAACTTGGGTAGTTGGGTATTGAGGCATTGCCTGTTGTTCGGAGGGTAGGTTAAAAGCTCGAGGTGTAAATAGGCTGGTGACACTGCAGGTGCGCGCACAGAGACCTCTTGCTCGAGACGATAGGACCGATTCGATATTTGGCTGACGGGTGAAAGGTGGTTGCGTGCGACGTCCGTGATGGTTGTTGTAGGCAACATCGAGTACGGGCGTACGTGAAGGGTTATTCGGGTAACCCTGCAGGTGTAAATCGATTATAATCGCCGTCCCTCGCGGTCAGTGAGTACCACTTGTTCACTGTACCGTGACATTGAAAGAACAGGCTAGATAAATGATAGAAGTTTGCCAATTTGAAAGACATACTTTGCTGGTTAATGTCTTGTTGTAGTTTTAGAGCTAATTAAAGTTCTTTTAAATTTTGGGCAAAGTACATGAGAGAAATGCGTATCTTGTTTGATTGTGGCTCTCTCATGTGCCTTAGGGTAAGGTTCTCCACAACCTGCTGCTAAAACTAGAAAGTAAGGTTCCACTAAATAGGCGAGTCCTTTGCAACTTATTTTACCTCATGTAACCTATTAACCTTCATGTAGAAGTTTCATGTATAGGAGAGACGGGACAGTCTTGCTGAGCCATCGTGATCACAGCTTGTGTTTGAAGCTTTTGAGGGTTTTATGAGGAAGGGACTCCCGAGGAGGAGACGGAACCCCGTCAAGTGGGAGTCGTGCACGCCGGCGTGTTAGTGTGTGTGCGTGCTAGCGGGAACACGTTCACGGGCTAAACGTGAACTCGATGCGTAGTCTACGCCCGTGAGTGTAGACTGTATATATTTTGCTGTAAAAATGTTCATACACTGGTTTATGTAATAAAACTTTGCTTCCGCTTTGTACCTTTGATGTGTGTTATCCGGTGCTGTGCAACGCAGCACTCCTCAGCGTGATCCTGGCTCGACAAGACCGTGGGGTCGTGTCAGTGTGGTATCAGAGCTCGCTTGAGGTCTAACGCACTACAAAGGACATCTTTTTCAAAAATTCGGTGAGGAACGAGTTAGTAGCCCATATAAGGATGTTATTAGTATATAGAAAGTGGCATACTAACCTATTTGGTTATGTCGGAAAATCGTGCATCCCGGGACGTTTTATGTCTTGGGGGTGCACGTAAGCGCTGTCCACAAGTGCGAACAAGCTTAAGGGTGGAGCCCCATGGCTGGCAGGTAACCCGACCCGCTTTAATATCCTCTACGACTCTTCATGTTGTTTGGGGTATTCGAGCAACGTCTGTCCTTGGCATGGTTTGGGCAATTTGGGAGACCCTGTCACGTGGTCAGTAACATGAACACGTAGCTCAAGGCGTGTTTGGCTTGATAACATCTGGGCGAGTGATGAAGGTTGGGTGTATGAACTGTATGGATACCGGGCTCGGTGTGCAGCCGAGTCTGATGATTGTGTGAGTTATCTGCAGGTAGTCTAACCACGAAACGGTAGACATGTAGCATCCGTGTGCGAGAGACGTTTAGTGCCACTGAACTAACGAAACCGGCTAAGTCCGGTATAGGTTTTTCTTTGTGAGGACGTAGTACCGACATGATCTGGTGACGCATCGACGTCACACCCCACAAAATGAGCAACTGCATTGTAAAACTTGAAAGTGTTAATCCAGAGCACTAAAACTTGATGTAACTCCTTCCCTTAATAAGGATATTCAAAGTTAACAAGTTTCAACTTATAGTATACTAAGGACAGAGTCCCCTGTTTTCAGCTGAATTAAGGCTGAAGTTAATCAGAGGTTAGAGGTTGAGTTCTTTCGAGGATGGGGTCATCTGATACATTCCTGGAAAGAATTGGAAGGGTGTTACAACTTTTCTGTTGATGTCCAGAGATTTTTCATCCCCTAACAAATCGAAAAATGCAGTAGAGTTGAAACTGTCTAGAAAACAGGGCAGAGCAAACACTCTCTGTAACTCTGTAAATTGAGCATAACTTCTTGCATAAAAATTCAAAAATAGAAAATGAGTTAGTTCTGGAAATTTTATGAGATGGGTGACAACTTTGTAACAGAAAGTTTTGTCAGGTTCGGTGTGGAATTGACATGAATTCTTGGATCAAATCAGTACCTCAAGCAGGGAGGTGCTGTCCAATTTTCTCCAGAAATTCTGTTAACTTTGACATCTCATAACTTTTGAACCAGGACAGATCTTAGGCCAAGCAAATACTTTATGGAAATATATTGAAGTTATCTTTAACTTTGATGTTGAGCTCCAGAATTGGTTCTGCATTTAACATGGTCTAAATCATGTTGGAATGGAAACTGGTCAGGGCTGTCATGTTGGACAGCGGATCAGCAGTCAAATTTGTATAAATTTGAACTATGTTTCCAAGTTTTATGAGTTCAATGACATGTTTTATGTTATAACTCAATGGATTACTCTTTAAATAAACATTTGACATTTCACAAATATGCTTCTGCAGATGACAGCAGATAAACAATTGGAGAACGGTTGGGTGGTGTCCCACTGTTCTCACCGCAGCGGTTACCCGGAAGTGTTGAGGCAAATGCTTCAATATTTCAGGTATGTGGAGATGCTGCAGTACATTGCCAAGGAAGAAGGCGAGGAGGGGAACAGGACTTGGACGATCCATGTCAAAGTTCCTGCAGGTCCTACGCCACCCGGTTGGGCGCCGTTCACCGTTACGGTGAGGGGTAGACAACCGGAGGGAATGTGGCAAGTGGCAGCCCGCCACACCATGTCGCGTTTCTGCCAACTACACGTGAGAGCTATGGAGGGCACTCCATACGTGCTCATTCCGGTGGAGGGATGGGCTAATCACATGTGGGAAGGGTGGTACATGGAGGAAACCTATCCAGGTTGCCCAAGGTACAACCCCGCGGAGGTGAATCTCAGCCTCCAATTGAAAGCGGGAAAGACCGTGATGGACATCCAAGCTGTTCATACGGAATGTCTTGCTGCAAAGCTCAAGGAGAGCACAAGCCATGGAGACCACATCGAGAGTGCTCACAGCGCACTCCGCAATGTTCTCCTTCCGACGATTAAGCGACTGAACGAACATATAATCAGTTGCATCGTCTGAAGAAGGTGAAGAAGAAAAGCCATGTCGACATCGCGGCTTTGCAACAACATGTGCAGGCTCTGACCCAGCAGAACGAGATCCTTACTCAAGAGCGGGACAACTCTATTGAGGAGGGGCAAGGCTGGGAAGAGGACTACAACCAAGCCATGGACGAGGTGCACGCGTTGCAGGACCTCGTACCTCCGGTAATGGGCATACCGGTGGTAGGTGCCGTACCCGTGGTCTTGGGTCTTCCGGCAATGGGAGAACCCGAGCCGGAAGAGGAGGTTGTGGACCCAGAGCCACTAGCAGAGGTACCGGAGGAGGAGGACCCGCAGGAGGTCTAATTCTACTCCGAGTAGGGGGTTACCATTGCCAAGTAGGGCACCTGGGGTGATGTAACCCAAACTTTTGTAAACAGTGACATGTCAGGTAGACAGTAGCGTATGTATAGGTAGTGACGATATGAGCATGACTTCTCGGAGACCCGAGACTAATGTATCTTGTATAAGGTTTATGCTTTATCAATATATATGAATGTTGTGCAAATTATTCATGCGTCACTTTAATACCTACTGTTTCATATGGAATTTTAAGTATGACATGTGCTGATCGCTGCTGTTTTGAATTTCAGAATGAATCGTACTCGTGCCAACCCGGACGTTGGGGGTTCCAGTCAGGGGGGAGAGACCTCCCAACAGCCTCCCGAGGACTCCTCAGGACAGCAACAGCAACAGCAGCAACAGCAACAACCGCCACCGCCAACTGCTACTTTGGAGGATATTGTGGCAACAATGGCGGGCTCTCATCAGCAGCACACGGAGTTGCTGCAGACCCTCATTGCAAATACGTCTCGACCAGAGAGGCGTCAAGATCGACAGGAGCACCAACAAAGCTCCTACTCCGATTTTCTGGCTACTCATCCCCCGGTATTTTCAAGGGCGGATGAACCCCTCGATGCGGACAACTGGCTCCGCACGATGGAGATGAAGTTCGGGCTGCTCCAAGTTAGTGAGCAGCGTAATACTCAGTTCGCGGTCCAACAGATCCAGGGATCCGCAAGCGCGTGGTGGGTGAATTACTGTGCTTCGCAGCCCACCGACCGAGTTATGACCTGGGCGGAATTCCGGATGGCCTTCAGGGCCTATCACATACCACCGGGTCTCATGAAGAGGAAGACGCAGGAGTTCTTACGCCTGCAGCAAGGGAGCCGGAACTCGCTGGAATACTCCAGGGCGTTCAATGATCTTGCGCTCTACGCTTCGTATCAGACCGTTACCGATGAGAAGCAGCGGGATCATTTTTACCAGAGGCTTAACCCGCTCCTGAAGGACAAGCTGGCGATGTTCAACCGCGGCAACCTCAACAATATAATTGATGCTGCGATTGTTCAGGAGGACTCCGGAATGGAGTTAGCGGCGGCGGAAAGGAAGCGAAGCGCGCCACAAAGCAGCGGAGAAGGAGGTGGTCCTTCTCAGAAATATCGGATGGTGAATCGCCCACCATCGGGTCCACGTTGGCAGCCACCATAGAGGCTGATGCCATTCCGCAACCGGCCATACTCTTCACCGGCATTCCGTCCGGCACTGCCAGTACCACCTCCACAACAGCAACAACAGCAGCGGGCGATGCCGCGTGCGTATGCACCTCAGCAGCGCATGCCGGGCTTTCATCCCCCAAGCACCGGACCAGCAGCTGCCACCTGCTACATGTGTGGTCAGCCAGGACACTTTGCCAGCAGTTATCCGGAGAGGCAAGGCGGCGGAGTTGCACCGCAACTTACAGGGAGGAATCAGCCCCGGAACCCCACTAATGCACGGCGGGCAAACCCTAGGCCCGGCACCGTCCACCAACTTTCCATAGAGGACGTGCCGGAGGGAGAGCCAATCCTTGCGAGTATGTTCCAACTCCACCAACATCCCGCCATAGTATTATTTGATTCAGACACCATGCACAATTTTATTAGCCAAGATTTCATTGCTAAATATAGCTTGCAAATACTACCTACCGATAGTCCATATTTGATTTGTTCACTGGGTGGGAAGATTTCAGCAAGCATGATGGTTTCCAAAGTACCATTATGCTTAGCGGGTAGAGTGTACCCTACGTCTCTCATAATTTTAGAGGGACAAAAGGTCGATGTCATCCTAGGGATGTCGTGGTTAACCCGCCACGGCGCTGTTTTAGACACCGTCCTCCGGGTCGTGCATCTACATCCAGAAATGCACGAGCCACACTCTTTATTTCTGGACAGTCCAGAAATCAAACTTCCAAGTGCGTATCAATCCACAACCATCAGATTGGAAGATATTCAAGTAGTCCGTGAGTTCCCTGACGTGTTCCCGGATGATTTACCGGGGATGCTGCCGACAGAGAGGTGGAGTTCAAGATTGATCTTGCGCAGGGTACCATGCCAATATCCCGATGTCCGTATAAGATGGCACCCAAGGAGTTAGCTGAACTGAAGACCCAGCTAAAGGACCTGCTGGAAAAGGGTTTTATTATGCCGAGCTCCTTGCCATGGGCTGTTCAGCATTATTCGTGAAGAACAAAGACGAGACATTGCGGCTTTGCGTGGACTATCGTCCACTAAACGCCATAACCATCAAGTACAAGTACCCGTTGCCACGGATCGACATGTTGTTTGATCAGTTGGTCGAAGCAAAGATCTTCTCCAAGATGGACTTAAGATCCGGGTACTACCAGATTAAAATACGGGCTGAGGATATTCCAAAGACAGATTTCTCGATGAGGTATGGACTTTATGAGTACCTGGTCATGTCCTTCGGCCTCACCAACGCTCCAGCTCACTTCATGTATTTAATGAACTCGGTATTCATGCCGGAGCTGGACAAGTTTGTTGTTGTCTTCATCGAAGACATATTGGTATATTCCAAGTCAGAGGAAGAACACAAGAAGCATCTGCGTATAGTCTTGCAACGGCTGCGAGATCACAAGCTACACGCGAAATTCAGCAAGTGCGAATTCTGGATATCGCAAGTGCCTTTTCTCGGGCATATTATCTCAGCGGAGGGCATCGCTGTAGACCCGAGTAAAATCACACAAGTGCTGAATTGGAAGTCCCCAAGAACTGTTCACGAGGTACGGAGTTTCCTCGGACTCGCGGGATATTATCGGAGGTTCATTCCAAACTTCTCGAAGATTGCCAAGCCTATGACAGAGCTGCTGAAGAAGGCTACCAAATATGTTTGGAGTCCAGAATGTGAAGCAGCGTTCAAAGCATTAGGGAAGCACCTGACATCAGCACCGGTTTTGGCACAGCCAGACACAACAAAACCGTTCGATGTGTACTGCGATGCATCCGGCATTGGGCTCGGATGTGTGCTGATGCAAGACCGAAGTGTGGTCGCGTATGGATCACGGCAGCTCAGGAACCATGAGCGAAATTATCCAACTCACGACTTGGAGCTCACTGCCGTGGTGTTCGCACTTAAAATGTGGAGGCACTACCTGCTCAGTAACCTCGTGCACTTATATACCGACCACAAAAGCCTCAAGTACATGTTCACTCAGAAAGAGCTGAACATGAGGCAGCGAAGATGGTTGGAATTGATAAAGGATTACGAAATAGAGATCCATTATCACCCCGGCAAAGCAAACTTAGTGGCGGATGCGCTGAGTCGCAAGTCACACGTCAGCAATCTGACCATCACACTGTTGGAAGAGAGCGAGCCACCATTG
Source organism: Neostapfia colusana (assembly GCA_030760725.1). Taxonomy (NCBI): domain Eukaryota; kingdom Viridiplantae; phylum Streptophyta; class Magnoliopsida; order Poales; family Poaceae; genus Neostapfia; species Neostapfia colusana. Next base: position 74,645,251 of record JASWHV010000007.1, on the reverse strand, counting down.
CATGTGATTCCACATGGGGCTCTCTACAACTTGGCTTTGATCCCCACCATCCGTGAAGAGATAGCGGCAGCTCAGAAACATGACAAGGGCATGTCACATTTGTGGAGACATATAGACAGTGGGGAGCTGAAGTGTTTCCGGAAAGACGGAGACGGAGTCCTATGGTTCAAGGACCGGATCGTTGTACCCCGTAACCTGGAGTTACGGAAGAAAATCTTTGATGAGGCTCACTCGTCAAAGTTTTCTATTCACCCCGGCAGTAACAAAATGTATCAAGAACTCAGAAACAAGTTTTGGTGGACATGGATGAAGTGGGAGATTGCAAAGTACGTGTACGAGTGTGATACATGTTGAAGGGTGAAGGCAGATCATATGCGGAAACCAGGACTGCTACAACCACTGGGCGTTCCTCCCTGGAAGTGGGAGGATGTGAGCATGGACTTCATCATCGGTTTACCCACCACTTTTCAGAAACATGATTCTGTGTGGGTAATCGTCGACCGGCTCACCAAAGTTGCCCATTTCATCCCGGTCAATACCAACTACAACACCAAGAAGTATGCTAAACTGTACATCTCACGGATCCTATGCTTATACGGCGTACCCCGCACCACCATATTGGATCGAGGCACTTTATTTGTGTCCTGTTTTGGGGAGCAGCTACACGCTGCATTGGGGACGAAGCTGATCCGTAGTTCAGCATACCACCCGCAGACGGATGGGCAAACCGAGCGGGTAAATCAAATTTTAGAAGACATGCTACGAGATTGCGCTATCAACCACGGCAGAAACTGGGATGATCACTTGCCGTTGGCCGAATTCTCGTACAACAATGGGTACCAAGCCTGCATCAAGATGGCGCCTTACGAGGTGTTATATGGGAGAAAATGCCGCACAGCACTGAATTGGTGTGAGTCTGGCGAAAGGGTTACCTTCGTGATTGATCTTGTCAACAAAGCGGAAGAAAATGTTCGGCTGATTCAAGCGAACCTAAAAGCCGCCCAATACCGACAGAAACAGTATGTGGACTGGAGAAGACGCCCATTACAGTTCGAAGTCGGGGATCACGTATACCTACATGTGTCTCCAATGAAGGGCGTTAATAGATTCGGGGTGAGGGGAAAGTTGGCACCCCGATTCATCGGTCCATTTCAGATTATCGAAAGATGTGGATCAGTAGCATACCGGCTGAAATTACCAGAAGCACTTTCCGGTGCACGACGTCTTTCACATCTCCCAGCTGAGGAAGTGTCTCAAGCTATCAACTACCATTCAGCTGGAGGATATAGAAGAACTGAAACCGGATCTCACGTATCGGGAGGAACCGGTTCAGATTATTGATGAAAAGGCTCGAACCACACGCAACCGTACGTTATGGTTCTACAAAGTTCTATGGAGTAATCACTCTGTGGACGAAGCAACATTTGGAGAAGGAAGAATTTCTTCATGCGAACTACCCCAACTTTTTCACGTCGCATATACGGTAATTTTCCACCGTCCTCTCTCTCATTATCACCTTATAATCTCGGGACGAGATTCTTTTAAGGGGGGAGGAATGTAAGGGCCTAAGTTTTTGGCACATATTCAAAGTGTTCATCACCACACACACCCTTCATTTGAAGAAACTTGATGAACACATTTGAAGAGCAAGTAACCACCATCAACATGCTCATTAGAGAATAAACTCACAAAATGCAAAAGTGGCATTTCCCACATGCATCATCTAGGGGCTGAGCATATGAAGAACTCCAACACCTTTCTAGGAAGGCTCATGCGAAAATTCAACCAAATCCAAAAACCTTTTGAGGTCTTTTTGGGTATAACTAGAAAGATGGTGGTTTGAACTCAAATTCAAATTCAAACTACTTCCATCCCATGAATTCAAAAGTGAGAGGTATATTCTTACTCAGCACATTATTGTGAGCTAACACACAATATTTCACTCCATTTTTGGAGTTGATCTTGACATGAGCTAAGTGTAGCAAATTCAAACTCAATTTGAATTTCAAACTGCATATGTGCTGAAAATACATTCAAACACTCCACAATTTGAATTCTATCCAATTCAAATGGCCAGTTGGTAGATAATTCAAATGAACAAGGGTATTAGGGGTATTACTGTTTGTAGCAGTGGGAGGAAGTTAATTTCAGAGGTTAAAAAGGGGGTGGGACCCACATGTCAGCCTCACTAGCAAAAATCAACCGACTGAGAGACAGAACACTTGGTTCTCGGGTTGCAGCCGAGCGCGCCACCGAGAGGCTGACTGGCGCCAGATCCTGCTGGGTTTCCCCGTGCTGGACCAGCTGCCCGGCTCCTTATCCCTCCCTGGCGTGCTCCTGTTAAATATCCCCCGAGTCCACGGCAAGTTCATTCAGTTTCACACCGAGCTCCACCGCAAACCAGCCACCCTCTCGATTCCGCTCGTGAGCAGGCCGATCGCGCACGAACACAACCTCCTCAGTAGCAAAACGGCATCGTGAGCTCGTGAGCAACGTCCTAGACGTCGTGTTGTCCAGTGAGCAGGCGCCCTCGAGCTTAGCCGGGCATTTTTCTCGGTGAACCGAACGTTGCCGCCATTCGGGCTCTCGTGGACAGCTCGGCACAGCCATCGTCGCATACACTTATCTACACAAGAAAGGTGCATTACTGCACGTAGATGGTGTAGCCGTAAGCCGTTTGGCATATGATCAACCATCGGTTGAGAATTTCCAAGTTTATCGAAGGCCAGTTCATATGAGCTGAGCTCACCTCCGATTGAAATTCGGACTCAACACACTATTGTTAGTCAAGCCGGTTGTCCAGTAAGATCTATACATGCTAGTGCACACGCTCGAGAAGGAAGCAAATAAAACCGTTGAGGATCGGCCGTGATATGGCCGTTTTCCTCGCCGCCATTGCAAAGTACCTCGGTTCACCATCGAGGGTATGGTTGCCGGCGTTTCTAGCTTCCACAAAGCCTTGGTTCATGTTCCTCTTGCTCCACGGATGCTCTCTGAGCAATTTCCGATCGATTTGGTGCACGGTGGTGCGAAACCGATCTCGGCGAAACCCTAGCGAGTGCTGTCACCGGTGCGCGCGTGTTTCCGGCCATCGCCGGTGACCGGCGAGCTCACAGCCGAGTTCAGGAGGTCAGAAAGGGGGGAGGAAGCGAGTTTCAGGCTGGGAGGTGGCCGGGAACTCGGTTCCGGCGAGTCTCACCGGAGACCGCCGCCGCTGGGTGTTTGGCGTGAGGAGGAAGACAAAGCACTGTGTGTGAGACCCACAGGTAGAAGTTTAAACTTTTCTTCGATTTTCAGTTGTAGTTCAAACTTCAATCCCACATAATGTTGGCTAGGAAACTCCACATCGAGTGAACCAAATTTTGTTGGATTCAGATCTCTGAGTACTTTCCATCAAATAAAGTTTCGCTTCATGAGAATCCTTATTTCTCCAGAATTAATTCTTCAAAATTCAAAATGGTTAGAATTTTAACTGGAGAACCCTTTGGAGGAAAATTCTGAAATTTTGCTGGGATGTTCACCAAAATATCCCTGAGCTTCCATAAAAACTTCAGATCCATTTGAGCTCATTTGATCCACCTAACGGTGTGATTAATAAAAGTGTTCCAAAAAAATAGAAAATGTCCAGAAACATTTTCAGAATTTCTCTAAAATTGTTTAGCTCATATCTTTAGCTAGGAACCTTCAAATTAAGTGAGACCAACTCCATTAGAACCCTCTGAACATCTAGTTTTCAGAAAGTCATGGCTTAATCCATGAAAATCCCTAGAACACCATAAGAGCTCCAATTAAGGTCAAGTACATAATTATTTGTGGAGAGCTCAAATGAGCTTTACTGCAAATAAAACTTGGCCAAGTCTCTGTTTAGGTTGTATCCAAACCACAGTAAAAGTTTTAGAGTCATTGGGTCTGTCTAATAAGACTTATAGTCTTCACAAATTTAAATTCAATTCAAATGCATTTAAATTGATACATGTACATGTTATCTCATGTAGTCGCTAAGGTTGAGGAGGAACCCGAAGTCTTAGACTTTGTCACTCCGGAAGAGCAGATAGCCTACGACCAAGAGAAGCAAGGCAACCTCCGGTTTGCATTAACCATTTTTACAAATCTTTAGTGTTCTGAGAACTTACTTTGAGCACTTAATAAATTCTTGCATTTGAGTCTTGTAGGATTAGGTTTGAAAATCTTGTTAGCTACTGCAATGCTAAGACAGTGTATGATTCGGTACAAGTCGAGTAGTTAGAACTACTCGAGAGAATAGGCTAGAGGCACATCGCTCGGGTAAAGATAGCAAATGAAACACATGGCAAGAAAAATGAGACCGAGCGGAGAGTAAGGGCAGCAGGACTTTGGGGCCTGGGTGCTATAGCTGCACTTGTGTCGATTGAGGACCGAGCCATGTGTGGGCCTGTTGAACACGCTAGAACAGTACCGAAGACCTACCTGCTATATGGGAACCGGGAAACCGATGTAACTTGGGTAGCTGGGTATTTAGGCATTGCCTGTCATTCAGAGGGTAGGTTGAGAGCTTGAGGTGTAAATCGGCTGGCGGCACTGCAGGTGCGTGCGCACAGACCTCGTGCTCGGGACGATAGGAACGGTTCAATATTTGGCTGATGGGTGAAAGGTGATTGCGTACGACGTCCGTGATGGTTGCTTTAGGCAACATCGAGTATGGGCATACGTGACGGGTTATTCGGTTAACCCTGCAGGTGTAAATCGATTATAATCGCTGTCCCTCGGGGTCAGTGAGTACCACTTGTTCACTGTACCGTGACGTAGAAAGAACAGGCTAGATACATGATAAAAGTTTGCCGATTTGAAAGACAGACTTTGCTTGTTAATGTCTTGTTGTAGTTTTAGAGCTAATTAAAATTCTTTTCAACTTTGAGCAAAGTACATGAGAGAAATGTGTTTCTTGTTTGATTGCGGCTCTCTCATGTGCCTTAGCGTAAGGTTCTCCGGAACCTGCTGCTAAAACTTGAAAGTAAGGTTCCACTAAATAGGTGAGTCCTTTGCAACTTATTTTACCTCATGTAACCTATTAACCTTCATGTAGAAGTTTCATGTATAGGAGAGACGGGTCAGTCTTGCTGAGCCATCGTGCTCACTGCTTGTGTTTGAAGCTTTTGAAAGGGTTTTTTGAGGAAGGGACTCCCGAGGAGGAGACGGAACCCCAGAAGGGGAACCCCGTCGAGTGGGAGTCGTGCACGCCGCCGTGTTAGTGTGTGTGCGTGCTAGCGGGAACACGTTCAAGGGCTGAATGTGAACTCGATGCGTAGTCTACGCCCATGAGTGTAGACTGAATATATTTTGTTGTAAAAATGTTCATACACTGGTTTATGTAATAAAACTTTGCTTCCGCTTTGTATCTTTGATGTGTGTTATCCGGTGCTGTGCAACGCAGCACCCCACAGCGTGATCTTGGCTCGACAAGACCGTGGGGTCGTGTCATCAAATTTTCATGTGAGTTCCTTGTCACAAGAAGACATTCTGGACCAAAATTCAGAATTGTTCAATGAGTGGTTCATCCAGAACAATTCCCTAAGCATTTAGGCAAAAAGGAATTAATTTTAAATAAATTTGCACTTTGATGCAAATTAAAGTGGACAAATATTCATGCATAGCTCAGGGATCATGCATGAATTTTCCTATGAATTTTGGAGCTGGAATCGCCCAGAACTGAATTACCAAGTTTTGGAAATTCACTGAAAATGTTTATGTATTCATTTGAACACAGCAACTTGAATTCTGAATTCTCCTAACAAAAACAACACCAAATGATCTGAACTTTTTACAGGAGTTCACTAATAACCTAAAGAATATTCTGGCAAAATTTGAGGATTTTTGGATGAACCATACTCCCTCTAAAATTCTTTTGCTGAAAAGTTTAAAGAATTTTCCAGAATTATATAATGCTTTCATAGAAATTGGGTTGCGTATTTGGATAGAGTTTTTCAACCTGAATATAACCCAATTTGAATCACTAAATTTGGAGTTTCCTAGCAAAAGTTATGAGGTTCTAAAGTTTGAACTGAATTTGGGGATTCAAATAAACTGGGAAAACTTTAAAAGCCTGACAATGGGTCCCTTGAGTGACGTGTCAGTTCCTCGGTGCAGCCACACCGCGGTTCACAGGCATTTCGGCTGTAGCCACAAAAAATCCAGTAGCCACAGCAGATCCCGGTTACAGTTAACAGCCACTGACCAGTGGGACCGATGGGGTCTTCTTCCTCCCGAGCCCATTTCCCGTGCGCGCTTCGCCCCCCTCACTGGAAAGCGGTGGCACCTCGCTGGACTCGGCTTCCCGGCCGTCTCTCGGCCCGATACTCGCCGCCCGGGGGTTTTTAAGGTCGACGAACTCGTTGGTGGGGTCAATACGGGAGCTAGAGGACCGGAACTATTCTGGTGACGTGCGGAGACATTCGGTGAAGCTCGGTGACCTCGGCCCACTTCTCCTGACCGCCAAACACCGGTTCCTCGTCTCTACAGCAGCAGCGGCACCAAAGGAAGATCGACTTGGGCACAAACTAGCTCGGGAACGGCGGCTACTAGGGTTTCACCGTGCGCCCGGTCGTCCCCGCCATGGCTTCTGATCAGAAAGCTTAAAATTAGCTGCAACTACTCGGTTCTAAGATGGGTTTGCAAAGGAAATTGGGTCGCCAACCAGTCTAGCTTATTTATGCACGATTTAGTGAACTAAAGACCAGAATTGAGGGTGAATTTTGTAATTTCGTACCGAAAGGTCCGTGGAGGTGGACCGGGAGAAAAACTCCAAATTCGGCTGCTAGAGATCACCGCTTGAGCTGAGCTTCGGGGAGAAGCAGCGTGATGATCCGGCGCGTCTCGGAGTGTCCTTGCTCGACCGTGAAAACCCCTCAGTTGGGCTGTCCATGTGACCTCGGTTTTTGCTTGTTTTAGGTTGCCCCGAGGAAGGCCTGTTTCCGGGGGATGGAAGCCGAGTTCGACCAGCTATTGCGCCTAGGAAATGTAGGACGAAGCTGCGGTCCGATTTTGCTTCTCAGCAAGCCTCTGTAAGCACGAGTTCACCGGCTCCCGGTCAAGACCGAGGCGGCGACACGGTGCGGCTCTGTTTCTCGCGTGAGGGCTAGCAGGGCCTCGGTGTGTCGTTCGTGCACATAAAGATCGCTTCATACGCTGCTGAGGTGCAAGCAGGTCTCCAGCGCGATGAAACTGTCAGGAGGTGGCGCGGTGCTCAGCAATCGGTGGCGCTCGGTGAGTGAACTCGGTTGCTTCGAGTCTGAACAGAGAAGCAGAGAACCGATGACTTTGCTTGCAAGGTTAAGTAGCTCACTGACCAGTGGGTCCACTCCTTCCTCCTCTCAAAATATCTCCAATTTTGGCACATTGCAAACTTAAGTCATGAAGATCTCAAATTTGAAATCCATTTTAGCAAATTGACAAGGTTTACCTCAGTTTCGAATTTGAATTCAAATTCCAATTAAATTCAAAAGCCCCTTTGACATACAAATTAAAGTAACTTCAAATTTTCTCAAAATTTGCCTTCCCCATAATTTGGACCTGAATAATTTGAATATGCCATCTTATTATTGAGTTGGCCACTGCAAATAAGAATTTTGAACCAACAGTTTGAACTCCCTTTTTGGAAATGGCCACCTTTTTCTTGAAGTGAACAATTTAGTTCAAAATTGAATTTAAAATCCTCTTGCACATGACAACATTCACATGTTTAGAAAAGTTTTTGCATGTCCCATTTCTTGAATTTAAACTAAAATGTATTCATCATTCGAGTCTTGCCTTTACAAGTTTTTGGGACTTTTATACCCAACGGCATGCACGGAAAGAAACATAAGAACATAAGAAACCATTTCTTTTACTCAAGATACGCTCTTTACAACATAATGTACATACACAGCGGAATTTCAAAGCTTGACATCTACTCACTCTCGACCCTAACTACGCCGAAGATAATTGGTTCAGACAGTGAACACTTGCTACTAGCTTCACCACAGAAAGGCAGCGGCTAGGTTTCCGATGAGTTAAACGAACCGTAAGATTCATCGTCTCACCGAACAACCATCTTCATAGCAGGCATCCTGCTACCTGCAAAAACAACTCAGAAGCAACCGTGAGCACTAAGGCTCAGCAAGTCTTAACCGTCAATCCTAAACATGTAACTCTACATGCAGGGGTAGTAAGACAATAGGAACATGAATTTTGCAAAATGAAGCTTGACTAAACTTGATCCTTACATTCATATTCTTATAGCCTTCATTTTAGTGGTCCTCACGCCTCACAACACCGGAAGTCAACAATCAAACAAGAAACGCTTATCACGATGTTGCGAGCATAAGGTGGAAATGAACTTTAATTGGCACTATCTCTAATTCTGTCAAAGTTCCAATACAATGATTAATCCATGAACAGCAAGTTAAGAGACTTAGTTCCTCTTCTTACTACGTCACGGCGCAGTGGGCAAGTATGCTCAATCCACTTCTGTGAGCGACGGTGATTCGAATCAATAACAACCTGGAATACATGACACATACACCCGCCTTGAAAGACTCTCTCAAGAGCTCTTTCTTACTTGTATGCAGCAAACTTTCACACGACACCCTGACATAGAAAAACATTTCGTGCCGAGAAGGATGGTCCACTACGCGGACACGTCGAAGTTGCCCGCTAAAGGATTTACACCTCCCGCCTTCTCAACACCATTCCCATGCGAAGGATGAGTTTCTATATCACGGTCCATTGAGTTACATCGGTTTCATGGGTTCCATACCCCACTATATATCCGGTACAGCTCAATCTTGTCCAGCAAGGTCGCATACGCGCGGTCCATAACCGATATGGACGGGGCTAAACCCAACCTCCACATTTGCCTTACCATCCCAGCCCAGGCCCAATGTGGTCTCAAGCATTGTCACACCCATCGCAGGTCGAGACAACCTTGAGCTCTCTATCCTACAGGAACTCCCCGTCACCATCGCATTATTCATGAGGGTGCTCTTATCATAACTTATTGCTAGTAAACTCCATTACTCGACCTTTCTCACAAGTAGCTTTTTACTACTTGACTTCTACCGAGCTAGCTACAACATTAGCCTAGCATCTACGATGAGGCAAAAGCCTACACTAAATCTTCTACTCAGGGATGTAATAGCCATGCAAGTGGGTTTCAAACATCCTAGACATAATGCATAATATCAAGTCTAATAAACATGAGGTGAAGTAAAGCAAAATTTAAAACGGTAATTATATGCAAACCGGGGCTTGCCTTGCTCAATGCTTTTGTTAGAAGCTAGGAGTTAGTCTTCCTCCGTAGAATATGCCAAACTTGTCATGAGATGGAGATCCTCGCTGCAGAGTTGAATCCTTGTCGAACATCAACGTCACGTGAGCTAATAAGATGCAATGCACATATGTTTCAAAAGCAACTTTAGAAAATGCTTTAAAGTTGTTGTACAAGTTAACTATGACTACAGGGATAAAACAGCAAGGTTTCTGTTGTTGGATCTATAATCTTAGAGATGATGAAAGCTAGGTGAAAAGGGAGGAAAATAAATCACCATGTGATTACATCCTCACATAAACACTTAAACCTACATAACGGTAGCTCAAGTTCCAGAGGTCCAATGAAGCTGAAAATTTAACCACAGCTTCTATGGAAGGTATTTAGGCAGCGGGCCAAACTTGAGCTCATTAAATGGCTCAAGGTGATCATAATAATTCCTTATGTGATTTTCACTAATCTGCCTTTACCTCCTAGGTGTTAAGCTTTCCTATGCTGCAAAGTCGACTTTCTGTTAAGTACAAAAAGTCCTGAGTCCATAGGAATTGGTTTTACCATTTTTGGAGTTTCCTACATGAAGATATGGATTTTACAAGTTTGGGTAAAAATCTGAAAATGTCTCTGTTCATTTTTCCCATTTTTCAGAGACATAGAGGATTGAAACAACATTTGGCCAATAAAATAGAGTACAATGCCTCCAAAATTTTTACTGGAGTTCAAGGACTGTTGGAAGAATGTTCTGCCCACATTTGGGAATTTTCCAATAAACAGAACTCCTGTAATAATTCCTACAAGATTTCCGTTAAATTTATTAATGAGCCATATCCAGTGATTTTCATAACCATTGGGCTGCACCCATGGATAGTACTCACTCATAGAAATCCAACAAAATTTATTTGAGAATTTTTGACACTCCTACACAAAGGGGTGCAGCACCGTATCATGGTGCTAATCAGCCCCGCAACCAGCCCAAGAAACCAGTACCAAAACCCGTCCACCACTTAGCCATCGAAGACGTGCTGGAAGGTGAACCTGTCCTCACGGGTACATTTTCTTATTTAAATCATTCCGTAGTCATACTGTTTGACTCCGGTGCCACCCATAATTTCATAAGTCAATCTTATGTTATTAAATATCGATTGCCTATCATTCCCACAAATAGTTCATATTCGATTTTATTTCCATGTGGGAAAATAACAGCTGATAGGATGGTCCATAGAGCACCATTACAATTGGGTGGGAATCCATACCCAACTTCTCTAATCATATTAGAGAGTCAAAAACTCGATGTCATTTTATGAATGTCATGGCTACATCGCCATGGTGCTGTTCTTCACATCATTCCACGTGTGGTTCGTTTGAACTCTCCACTTCATGAACCACATGTTCTTATTATTGACCATTTGGTTCAAGAAGTCCCAGCCACATATAACATGGAAGCCACAAAACTTGAGGATATTCGAGTGGTCCGGGAATACCCGGACGTATTTCCGTATGATCTTCCGGGTATGCCACCCGAAAGGGATGTCAAGTTCAAGATCGAACTTGTACCAGGAACGACACCGATAGAATGGATACCGTAAAGATGGCTCCGAATGAGTTAGCTGAATTGAAGGAGCAGCTCAATGATTTAATGAAGAAGGGTTTCATTCGACCGAGTTCCTCACCATGGGGATGCTCGGCGCTGTTTGTGAAAAAGAAGGATGAAACCTTGAGGTTGTGTGTGGATTACCGACCTCTCAACGCCGTCACCATCAAGAATAAATATCCACTGCCCCACATCGATATTCTATTCGATCAACTTGTGGGTGCGAGTGTATTTTCGAAGATGGATCTTTGCTCCGGATATCATCAAATAAAGATATGAGCGGAGGATATTCCAATGACTGCCTTCTCGATGAGATATGGGTTTTATGAATATCTCGTCATGTCTTTTGGTCTCACCAACGCCCCGGCACATTTCATGTATCTCATGAACTCAGTGTTCATGCCTTGAGTTGGACAAGTTTGTGGTGGTGTTCATAGACGACATCTTGGTTTATTCCAAGTCTGATGAAGAACACGCCGAACACTTGCATATCGTGCTTCAACGATTGCGAGACCATAAGCTTTGTTCCAAGATCAGCAAGTGCGAGTTCTGTATTAGCCAAGTGCCATTTCTCGGTCATATTATTTCTGTGGAAGGCATTGCAGTTGATCCAAGCAAAATCGAACAAGTGCTGAAATGGAAGTCCCCCACATCTGTCCATGAAGTCAGGAGTTTCCTCGGTTTAGCGGGATATTATCGGAGATTCATCCCAAGCTTCTCCAAGTTTTCTAAGCCAATGGCTGAATTGTTGAAGAAGGGGATCAAATACGTTTGGAGCTCAGCTTGTAAGGGAGCTTCCCAATCATTGGTGAAGCATCTTACAACAGCCCCAGTGTTAGCTCAACCGGATACGACCAAGCCCTTCGACGTATATTGTGATGCGTCCGGCATCGGGCTTGGCTGTGTATTGATGCAAGTAGGAAGAGTTGTCACCTATGGTTGACGTCAACTTCGTAACCACGAGAAGAACTATCCGACTCATGATCTTGAGCTCGCTGCTGTGGTGTTGGCATTGAAACTGTGGAGGCACTATTTACTTGAGAACTTGGTACATCTCTACACCTACCACAAGAGTCTAAAATATATATTCACTCAAAAGGAGTTCAATATGCGGCGACAGAGATGGTTAGAGCTGATCAAAGACTATGAGATCGATATTCACTACCATCCCGGTAAGGCAAACGTGGTTGCCGACGCATTACACCGCAAATCTCACGTCAACCATCTGTCCATCACCCCGCTTGAAGAGGAGGAGCCGAGTTTATACTTGGTTCTATATGGGGCATTATATAATCTTGCTCTTGTCCCTACCATATGAGAGGAGATTATGGAAGCTCAGAAGGAAGACTTGTGAATGTCGCACATTTGGAGAAGAATGAAGAATGGCGAAATGAAATGTTTCCGAAGGGATGAACACGGTACTCTATGGTTTAAAGACCGTATAGTGGTACCCTGTAACATGAAGCTTCGGAAGAAAATATTGGATGAAGCTCATTTGTCCAAGTATTCTATTCATCCAGGCAGAAACAAGATGTACCAAGATCTGAAAACAAGGTTTTGGTGGACACGGATGAAAAGAGAAATCACGAAGTACGAATCCAAATGTGATACGTGTCGGAGGGTGAAAGCCAACCATATGCGTAAAGCCGGACAGCTTCAACCATTGAACATTCCGGCATGGAAGTGGGAGGATATCAGCATGGACTTCATAGTTGTGAAATCCCAAAACTCTAGGAAGTGGGGCTACAAGTCACACCGAGAAAATGAGAGGGAATTTAAACTTTTGAATTTAACGGTTTGAGCTCCATGTCTAAACTTGAACTTGCAAAAATTCCTGAAAACGGAGATCTAAAGCTATCATTTGGTTCTCCACACATCCAATAATAGCCCGGAAAATTTTCAGAGCATTTGAAAAGGATTTCCTATTTGTTGGAATTTAAACGGGAGAAAATTCGAATTTGAATTTAAATCTCAGTTTCAAATTCTGACTTCACTGAAATTCAAATTTGAGTGCACCGTTGTGTTGCTCACATTTATTTTGGCCTACCCTCCAAGTTTGATCAAATCTGGAGCTCGTTTGCTATTTTAAACGGAATTGAGGGATAAGGGAGAGGGGCAGTGGACCCCACATATCATAAGGTAGAGGGAGTGAACCGACTCTGTTCTGTTTCTCGTGTGTGCCACGTGCGACAGCAGCCGACTTTGACTGATCATCGCAGGCACCACCTCCTAATTTCCTCGCGGTCGCTCGTCCTGATCAACACCACGAGTGCCACAACCCTTTTTCGCTTTCTCCCCGATTGAGCTCCCTCTCGTGGTTTCTCCCTCACGCAGAAAACAGCCGCTCATATGCTCTCGGTTCTTCTCCGATCAGACCACAGCAACCTGAGCACCGATTGCTCGAGCTCCCAACAGAAAAGAGCTGCGCTCCCGAGTGCTCTAGCTGGCTAGCAACTTTCCCCCACGGTCCCGCGCTCGTTGGCACCGGAAAACAGCAAAAATTCTGCAGCTCTCGGGTAAACACCGAAAAAACCCAACTGGTCGCCGTGGCCATCCCAAACCAGGAGTGATCGAACCCAAGCAAGCCACCCCATCGGTGCACCTACAAGCCTAATTGCTCACCTCCGAAGCTCAGCCATAGCCATTGAGCACAGAGGGAGAATTTCAAGATTTTCTCCCGGGCGGCAGAAACTGACCTTGAGGTAAGGAATTGCAAAATTCGTCCTCAAATCGTGTTTGTTGTGTTTCAAACTTCACACACAGGATCTTAACTTCCTAGCACACCTCCTGCATTGATTCTAGACCAATAAATTTAGTGTAGAGCGAGGAATCCGAGTTCTTTTCGAGTGTATACCGCTGGACCATATCAGGCGCACGGTGCCGATAGGTTTGGAGCACACCCCGACTTGTTTAGACCTCATGTCTGTCTTCTACATGATCCCCTGGTGCTTTAAAGCTCAAGAACCGACCATTTGGTGGAGAATTCACCGTGCACGACCTCGCTGGAGCCCTAGGGTTTGCTGTTGCCGGTGCGCCCTGTTTTCCGGCGAGTTTCAGCCGCTGGCGATCTCACCAACGTGTTCAGCGTGGGGGAAAATAGGGGGGCGGCCAGCAGGGGGTCCGGAGGTGGCTTGGAAGTGCCTTTCCGGCGACCTCGCCAGAGGGAGCCGCCACTGCTCTGTTTGGCGCGAGGCTGAAGGTTAGGGATGACGAGTGGGACCCACTGTTGGTATTTAAACATTTTCCAGATTTTCCTAATTCATTTCAAACTTTGGAGAGCCATAACTTTGTGTAGGAACCTCCAAATTTTGTGAAATAAATTTTGTTGGATTCCCCTCAAAGAGTTGTACGGGCCTCAGTTTTGGCACACATTTGAAGTGTTCATCGCCACACCACACCAATTTTCACTCCATTTGGAGTTGATCTTGACATGAGCTAAGTGGGACGAATTCAAACTTTATTTGAATTCAAAACTAAGCTTGTGCTGAAATTCACCCAAGCCGAACCCAATTTGAATTCTATTCAATTCAAATGGCTCAGGGGTGAATAATTTGAATCACCAGGGGTATTATGGGGCTCACTGTTTACAACAGTGATTAGGAGTAAATTCCAGAGGTTAAAACCCCGGGTGGGACCCACGTGTCATAGACGGGAGAATGAGAAGCTTGCATCCAAAGTAAGAGTCTCGGTGGGAAATTCCGCCGAGCAGCTGTCGGCTATGCCACCGAGCAGCTACCGGCGCCACCAGCTGCTTCCCTCTCCGCGCGCTGGCACCCAGGGCGGCTGGCTCGCGCCCCCACGTGACCGGAACCGCCTCACCCGAGCGGGAGTCGGCCGGCTTTATCTTCTCGCGGGCAAACCCGAGCAGCGGCATTGTTTCTCACCACAGCTCTCTGCTCAATCGGGAAAACCAGCAAAACCATCTCCCCCTTCGTCCCTGAGCTGCTAGACAGCCACCTGAGCTCGTACTCCACCTCTCCAACGCCAGAAACCTCGAGCTCCGACCTCCTTTTGCCCAAAGACGATCTCCAACGCGGCGACCTAGCCTCAGCCGAGAGTCAGGCGCCCGTGGGCAGCGTTCCACCGGCGTTTTCACGGTCCAGCGAGAGAGGCAACAGGAGCACGCAACCACCGTGCTGCTCTCCTCCAAGTTTGGAAGCCAACCGTGAAGAATCCGCAGAGAATTTCCGGCTTTTGCTCCGGCGACCGTAAACCAAGCTTCCGGTACGGTTTCTTTAAATTCTCGCTCTATGATCTTTCGGAGGTCACCAAATCTTGCACAGAGACGCTGGACTAGCCGGCGATCAAGTTCTTTTCTGCATCCGTAGCGTGAAACTTTCTAGGAGTGACGAATTTCGAGCTCGATCGAGGGCGGTCATGGCGGGCACGATCGGTCACATGGTGCCGACCGACTTGCCGCCATCCCTGAACCCTTTTGACACCTTGTCGAGCTTCCTAGAGGTACACTGATGCTGTAGGGCCGTTTGTTCGAGGTGTTGGCGGGTTTAGAAACCACGGTCGACGGTGTCAAACCTCAACCGAGGCCGCGGCACGTCGCCGAGCTACTTCCGGTCACCCCCAGACCGACTTGTCACCACCGACGTGTTCCTCAACGTCGACAACCCCCTGGCGGCGATTTTCAGACCATGGGAGGTCCGGCAGCGGCGAGCCGGCGAGCCCCGAGTCTGCTCCGGCGAGGTCGGCGGCTCGGGCGCGAGAGAACGGCGGGAGGAAGACGAAGCCGGCTGGCCCACGTGTCAGCGGCTGAAGAATTTAAATCGGGATCGGGTGAGGCCAGGGATCGGCTGTGCTGGAGCGCGAATACCCTGTGAGCTCCGGTGTGCCGGACACCTCCGCACTCGACACGTGTGGTATCTCCGGTGTGCCGGACACCTCCGCGCTCGACACGTGTCCCCGCGGGCCCCGAGAGATTAAACCTTTCCCCGATTTTCAGAATTCTTCCAAATTTCAAATCCTCAGAACTTTGGCTAGAGAGCTCCAAATTCAGTGAACCAAATTTTGCTGAACTCAGGATTCTGAGTACTTTCCAGCAATACCAAATTCAGCTCATGAGAGTGAATAGTTTTCTAGAATTAAATCCCAAAAATTTAAACTGTTGGGAATTTTATCTGGAGAACTACTTTATGAAAAATTCTGAAATTTGGCTAAGAGGTTCATTGGAAAATCCCTGAATCCCAGTAAAATTTTCAGACTCATCCAAGTTCATTTAGTTACCCTAATGGGGTGATTAAGAGAACTGCCCTGAGAAAATAGAAAAATATACAGGAACATTTTTCACATTTTCTCAAATCTTATTTAGGGCATAACTTTCTGTAGAATTCGTCAAATGACATGAAACTAACTCCATTAGAACCATCTTAAAGTCTAGTTTCCATAAAGTAATGGTTGGAGTCATGAAAACCCCTGGAATTATTCAGAGGCTCAAATATTGACCAAATGGGCTTTTATTTGTACAAGGTTCAAATGAACTTTGTTTCAAATGAAACTTGGTCAAGACTCTGGTTAGGACCCTACCAAGCCACAATAAAAAAATTTCAGAACCAAAGGGGAGGGCTAACTAGAGTTATTAGTAAATAAGTATTCAAGTTTACACTTTGCATTTAAATTTACATGTAGTATTGTATTCAACGTGTAGCCATTGAAGAAGAGACTCCGGAAGTGCTGGACTTCCTCCTTCCGGAAGAGGAACTAACTACTGACCAGCAGCAACCAGGCAAGCCTCGGTTTGAGTTAACCTTTTTATAAGTTTTCTTTTGTTTACATGAGTCATGTGAAGTATGATTGTGCATTAGGTGTAGGATGAATGGAACCCCACTTGTATAACCAAAGGTTCCCAAAAGAGTGAGGGTAGTGTCTAATACCTCGAGTAGACCGGCTATGCTTAATGAGTCGTAGGACTTCGGTACAAGTCGAGTAGTTGGAACCTACTCGCGAGATAGGCTTGGGACACACGGGTTCGGTTGAGTGATGTGAGATCACTATAGTAATGAAAATGAGACTAGGCAGGGGCTAGGGCGCAGCAAGAGGAAGTCTTGTGTGCGCAGCCCTGCCCGTGTCGATTGAGGACCGATCCGTGTGCGGCCCTGCTGAACAAGTATTGAACGTACCGAAGGCATATCGGATATATGGGCCCTGATAAACCGATGTAGCCTAAACCTCCGGGCGTCGAGGCATAGCACACCGATTTATAGGTGTAGGTTGAGGGCAGCAAGGTGGAAATCTGCCAACGGGCATAGAGAGATGCTCCGTGTGGGAAACCTCCTGCTCGTTTCGGTGCGACCGGTTCGACGTTTGGGCTGTTGGGTGAAAGGTTGTCCCGTACGACATCGAGTGAGCGTGCTGTGCAGCTCCACGGGTGGGCGTACGTGACGTGCTCTTTAGGTTTTCCCTGCAGGTGTATATCGAGTCGATTCGCCGTCCCTCGCGGTGACGAGTACCGCTTGTTCACTGCGTCGTAACGTAGACTAATGAATGAAATGTTATGATTCAATATTGCTGCTATGATATAATTGTATTGCTACATGTGTGCCACCAAATATTGCTTACTAAATTTCAGCTTCATGAACTGTTAACTTGTTGCGAAAAGATGAATTAAGGATGAACTTGTAGGCGTGTCCATTTGCTGCAACATTGCTATCCTGTGCCATTGTACCCCTCAGGTAGAGTTTCATGCTTAGGTGAGTCGGTTAAGCCTTTCTGAGCCTTCGTGCTCACGGTTGCTGCTTAAGTGTTTTTCAGGTGAGGAGCCACACACGGACTCGGAGTACGAGTCCACCGGCGAGGGTTACCCTCCGTCGGGGACCACGGCTGAGTGGGAGCCGTACACGCCGCGCTGAGCTGAGGAATGCAGCTAGTGTGGGTTGCCCTAGGGCTGGGCAACCACTTTTGCTAGATAGGCGGGCGTGAATTGTATAGTGTAGACTTCCGCTGTGTAATATAAACAATAGTTGTAACTGAAGTTTGTACCTGTTTGTACAGTTTCAGTTTGTTTTTCCCATGTAATATAATGTGTTCTTATGACGTGTGCTGTCGGGTGTCGCATCACGCGGCACCACCCTCTGCGATCCTGGATGAGCGGATTCCGGTCCGCCACAGCCTGGTATCAGAGCTGCAGTGGGGATAGCACAGTACTTAAGGACTGCATTATGGGAAAACATAGGTTACGGTGAGGAATCGGTAGTTTCCCAAGTAAGGACTATATTAGCATAGTTACTTAAAGTGGCAAATACTAACCTATGTGTTATAATTATGAATTTTAATTATGTAACGACGCACCTACACTCTGGTAAGTATGGTAAGGAACGCCACCGAAAGCGGTTCAATTTCGGTTAGCTCTCCCTGACGAGGAACGTGGTTCAGGGACTGATCTCACAGCTTGGTGTGAGACGTCAATATGAAACTCTTGGACTCTTCGTGTCCCTGAGTTCATATGCAACGCTGATCCCTAGCGTGCATTAGGCAAGTAAGCGGAGACCCCATCGCGTGGTCGGTAACGCGAGAGTGTGTTCGTCTGGAAATAGCCCAGGAGGACATACGCAGCGCTTGCCATCGGCGTGCCCTGCAGGGCAGTAGGTGGTATCTGTTGGGTTGATAACATTCCCAACCGTGATGACCCGTTTATGACATACTCGGGTTCCCCGTCGTGTGGTGTTGAAACACGATCACGTGCCTTGAGACGTGACTTAGCTCAAGGACGGCCGTATGACAATGATACGGGCGTTTGTATTTACTTTCAAATATGGAACTGCCTGAGATGAATAACCATTGAGTGCACCACTATTGTGTGGTCTTCTGCAGGTATTAACCACGTATGTATCCGTGTAGAAAACGTGTGCGAGAGACCGTCTAGTGCCACACTTGAGACGTATATACCGGTATGATCCAGTTAGGATTTTCTTTTGTGAGGAACGTAGTACTGAGATATTGTAGGAATATGCATGAAAATATTGAGAACAAGGAACTAAAATCATTAGGTTCAACAATTAAGGCCCTGGTTGGGTGTAAGAGTGGGATTACTAGGACCAGGATAGCTAAAGGGATGAAAAACAGAGTGCTCTGTTTTGGGCAGCACGTTTGCTGATCTTCAACAGGGTATAACTCACAGGTCTTTTAGCCCAGAGAGGTGTGCTATACAGTCCTGGAAAGGTATTTAAGTACTCTACAACTTTGTTGTAGACTTCCAGAGCTGAAGCTCACCTTAAGATGGCTAAACTCTCAGAGGAATGTAAACTGTCCAGAACCAGGACGGAGTAGAACATTCTCTGAACTGTTTTGTTTTTCAATAATAACTCCCAGTAGCATAACCCAAGAATTTCATATGATACTCCCTTAGAAAGAGTAGAAGATGTGTGATACCTTTGCAATTCAAAGTTTCTGAAGTTTCAGCACAGATTTCAGTGGAAATCAGGGATGAAAACAGCCACTTCCAAGGGAGGTACTGTTAAAATTCTTGCAGAAATTCTGCTGACTTTGAATTAGCATAAATTTTTAACCAAAGCTGATCTGGGGGCAAATGAATACTCGTTGGAAAGATACTGAAGTTAACTTTAACTTTGGTATTCAACTTGAGTCATGAAAATGCCCAGAACAAGATCAAAACTTGGGATAGGTAGAAACTGGTCATTCTGACAGAAGAATGACAGTTGAACCCATTGGAGAAGGTGTTGTACCCCAAGGGTGGTATACGTGATGACAACACGATAGTAATGTCTCGTGGTGGCCAAACCTAGTTATGGTGAGCTTCCAGAGTGGAAGTTCATCAAGTTGGATTAAACTAGCTTGTGTTTGGTCTGGTAATGGTGTAGCTTGTGCAAAGTTATTATATTATCTACTTACGAGATATATCGCATGTTTTTATTGTCATAATGTTTTTACGCCCATTTCTATTGGACTGCATGCAAAATGTTGCGGGACTGATGTTTAATGTCGTGTGGTTGCAGATGGTTCGTACTAGGACCACGCACGAGGTTGGTGGCTCTAGCCAACAGGGAGGTGATGACTCCCAGCCACTGGCCTACGACAGCACCCCGCAGCAGCAGCCACCACCGCCACCCCCGCTTACTCTAGCGGATGTGATAGCGGCATTGGTGGGAGGTCGTGAGGAGCAAACCGACCTGCTCCGCACGATCGTGCAGAATACGTCCCAGGCGGGGGGACGTCAAGATAGAGGGCCTCGTGAGCCCCGGGAAGTGTCGTACTCGGATTTCATGAGTACGCACCCTCCAGTGTTCACCGAAGCCGAAGAACCACTGGAGGCGGACAACTGGCTGTGGACTATCGAGTCCAAGTTCGGGCTGCTCCAGTGTACGGAGCGGCAGAAGACACTGTTCGCAGCACAGCAGCTCCACGGTGCCGCTGGTGCGTGGTGGGCGAATTATGTCGCCTCACGTCCGGCTGGCCATGCCGTGGAATGGCAAGAGTCCCGGGAGGCGTTCCACGCCTATCACATCCCTCCCGAAATAATGAAGAGGAAGTTCCAAGAATTTTTGGAACTGAAGCAGGGCGGGAGGAGTGCCCACGACTACTCCCGTGCCTTCAACCATCTGGCGCAGTATGCGTCAGACTACATCTCCACGGAGGAGAAGAAGAGGGAGCACTTCTATTGGGGGTTACACCCCGAAATGAAGACCCACCTCGTACAGTGAAACCGCGGCACATTCAACGACTTAGTCAATGCCGCGATCATGCAAGAGGATGCTCAGCGGGAGTTGGCAGCTGAGCAGCGGAAGCGCAACGTTCCACCCAGCGGTGGGAGTGGCGCTCCCCAGAAGTACCGTATGGTGTATCGGACACCATCCGGGCAGCAGTGGCGTCCACCGGCGCGACCTCAACAGTTCGGGGGACGTTCGTTCCATGCACCCCCGTTCCGTCCGCTGATGCCACCACCAAGACAGCAGCAGCAGCAGACGGTGCCCCGGGCGTTTCAACTGCCACAGCGCGCCCCGGGTTTCCGTCTACCGATCAGCGGGGGACCGCCCCGTTTCACCTGCTTCACGTGTGGCCAGGCGGGCCACTTCGCGAAGGACTGTCCCCAAGGGCAGCAGAGCAGCGGGCAAGCCCAGTTCCAGGGCGGTGCTCGAGGCCGACCTCCGGTGAAGAAGGTTGGTCAACGGACTGGGGGTGTCCGCAACCTCAACAGTGAGGACGCCCCAGAGGGAGACAACGTGCTGGCGGGTACGTTTACTCTCAACAATCAAGCCATCGTCATATTATTTGATTCTGGTGCAACCCACAGCTTTATAAGTGCATCCTATGTGGCTAAACATCAATTGCAAGTCTTCCCAACCGACTGCACTTATATGATCTGCTCACCGGGAGGGAAGATTTCAGCTAATATGATGATTCCAAAGGCACCTCTGTGCTTAGGTGGGAAACTATATCCCACCACCTTGATAATTCTTATGGGACAAAAGATTGATGCAATCTTAGGGATGTCATGGCTACAATACCATGGCGCTGTCCTAGAGACTCGGACACGGACGGTTCACTTAAATTCTCCATTCCACCGTCCGCATTCCATGGTGTTAGACACGCCAGTCCGGGAAGTTTTAGCAATTAATAACGCTGAAGTTCTCAAGTTAGAAGACATCCCCGTAGTCCGGGAGTATCCCGACGTGTTCCCGGATGATCTTCCGGGCATGCCACCTGAGCGGGATGTCGAGTTCAAGATCGAGCTCGCACCCGGGACTACGCCCATATCACGGAGACCATACAAGATGGCTCCAAATGAGCTGGCTGAACTGAAATAACAGCTCAATGATCTGTTGAGCAAGGGTTTCATTAGGCCGAGTTCCTCGCCTTGGGGATGCTCGGCGTTGTTCGTGGAGAAGAAGGATGAAACCCTGAGGCTGTGTGTGGATTACCGGCCGCTCAACGCCGTCACCATCAAGAATAAGTACCCACTGCTCCGCATCGACATATTGTTTGATCAACTTGTGGGTGCAAGTGTGTTCTCCAAGATGGACCTTCGCTCTGGATATCACCAGATAAAGATCCGGGCGGAGGGTATCCTGAAGACGGCCTTCTCAACGAGATATGGATTATATGAATATCTCGTCATGTCCTTTGGTCTCACAAATGCTCCAGCCCATTTCATGTATCTCATGAACTCAGTGTTCATGCCGGAGCTGGACAAGTTCGTGGTAGTGTTCATCGACGACATCTTGGTTTACTCCAAGACAGAAGCCGAACATGCCGAACACTTGCGGATCGTTCTTCAACGATTGCGAGACCACAAGCTCTACGCCAAGTTCAGTAAGTGCGAGTTTTGGATCAGCCAAGTGCCATTCTTGGGACATATCATCTCCGCAGAAGGCATTGCGGTTGACCCAAGTAAAATAGAGCAAGTCCTGAAATGGAAAGCTCCCACTTCAGTTCATGAAGTCAGAAGCTTCCTCGGGTTAGCGGGATACTATCGGAGATTCATTCCAAGCTTCTCCAAGCTCGCTAAGCCGATGACAGAATTGCTGAAGAAAGGGAAGAAATACGTTTGGAACACGGCGTGTGAAGGGGCGTTCCAAACATTGGTGAAGCATCTCACAACAGCCCCGGTCTTAGCTCAGCCGGATACAACAAAGCCCTTCGACGTGTACTGTGACGCGTCCGGTATTGGGCTCGGCAGCGTGTTGATGCAGGAAGGACGTGTGGTCGCGTATGGCTCATGCCAACTTCGGAACCATGAGCAGCATTATCCCACTCATGACCTTGAGCTTGCTGCAGTGGTTTTGGCGCTGAAAATGTGGAGGCACTATCTCCTGGGGAATTTGGTGCATCTCTACACCGACCACAAGAGCTTGAAATACATTTTCACCCAGAAGGAGCTGAACATGAGGCAGCGGAGGTGGTTAGAATTAATCAAGGACTATGAAATTGAGATTCACTACCACCCCGGCAAGGCGAATGTGGTTGCCGACGCGCTGAGTCGGAAATCACATGTCCATCACCTCACCATTCTACCGGTGGAGGAGGAAGAGCCAAGTTTATACTTGGTTCCTTATGGATCGCTGTACAACCTTGCCCTCATCCCTACCATTAGGGAGGACATCATTGCAGCTCAGAAGACGGATAAAGGCATGGCATATCTCCGGAGACTTATGGAAAATGGGGAAATCAAATGTTTCCGGAAGGATGATGAGGGGACGCTGTGGTTCAATGACCGCATAGTCGTACCCCGGGATATGGAGTTGAGAAAGAAGATCCTCGATGAAGCTCACTTGTCCAAGTACTCCATTCATCCGGGCAGCAACAAAATGTACCAAGATTTGAAAAAGAAATTTTGGTGGACACGGATGAAGCGGGAGGTAGCTAAGTACGTATCCGAGTGCGATACGTGTAGACGAGTGAAAGCTGATCACATGAAGAAATCAGGGCTGTTGCAACCCCTGAAGATCCCGGCATGGAAATGGGAAGATGTGAGCATGGATTTCATTGTGGGACTACCCCTAATGTCCAACAAGCATGATTCCATATGGGTAATCGTTGATCGGTTAACCAAGACGGCTCACTTCATCCCGGTGAATACACGTTACAATGCCGGCAAATATGCGGAGCTGTACATAGCAAAGATTCTATGCCTATACGGGGTACCCAAGACCATTGTCTCAGATCGAGGTGCATTATTTGTATCTCGCTTTTGGGAGCAGCTACACGCTGCATTAGGTACTAAGTTGATCAGGAGCTCCGCCTACCACCCTCAGACAGATGGCCAGACAGAGAGGGTGAATCAAGTTCTGGAGGACATGTTGAGAGCATGTGCCGTCCACCATGGTAGGAACTGGGATAATCACCTACCATTGGCGGAATTCTCGTACAACAACGGCTATCAGGCGAGTATCAAGATGGCACCCTACGAAGCTCTCTACGGTCGCAAGTGCCGCACCCAATTAAATTGGTGCGAGTCCGGTGAAAGAGTCACATTCGGGGTTGATGTGGTGAACGACGCCGAAGAGCGCGTTCGGACAATTCAAGCCAATTTAAAAGCCGTACAATCCCGACAGAAGAGCTACGCTGATAAGAGGCGTAGGCCGTTGCACTTTGACGTTGGGGAACACGTATACCTACGTGTGTCTCCGATGAAGGGCGTGCACCGGTTCGGTGTGAAGGGAAAGCTCGCTCCCCGTTTCATTGGACCCTATGCTATCACTGAGAAGTGTGGACCAGCAGCGTATAAATTGGAGCTACCGGCATCTCTTGCTGGTGTCCATGATGTTTTCCATGTTTCGCAACTGCGAAAATGTTTGAAGCATACAGCTGCTGTTCCTACCGAAGACATCGGCGAGTTGAAACCGGATTTAACATATGATGAGTATCCGGTGGAAATCCTTGATAAGAAATCCCGAACCACGCGTAGCAGAACGTTGTGGTTCTACAAGATCCTCTGGAGTAACCACACTGTAACACCCCAAATTTTTGATTCAAAACTCTAAACCATGTTCAGAAGGGAATTTAAAAATTTTTGGACGTGTTGCATGTTTTGCAAAAATTCAAATTCAAACTGGAATTCAAATTATACTCAAAACAGAAAAGAAATGGAAAAAGAAAAAGAGAAACGGGAAAAAAACCGGCCAGTGGGCCGAAACCCGCCAGCCGGCCCAATTTCCCCGCGCCAGCCTGCCCCCGCGCGCGCCGCGCTGCCTCTCACAGACGGGTGGGACCCGCCTGTCATCCCTAACCCCGCGACCCCGGACTCTCTCCCGCGCGCGCGATCGCAACCGACCGGATTTCCGCGTCCCGCAGCCCGAATTCTGGTCCCAAACGACTCAAACTCGATCGCAACAGACCCACCGCCCTCCCCCGGCTATAAAAACCCCAGCCCCGATCAGTTTTTCCCACGCGATCGCCGATTTTTACTCCGGCGAGCACCGAGACTTCGCCGGTGAATTCTGGCCGATCTAAGCTCGGAAACTCTGATCTAACTCGCTGGTCTTGATCCACCGCCTCCGGGGAACTTTGCAGGTGCAGAAAACTCGGAGAGTTACGGTGTAAACACAGCGCCGACGAGCTTCGCCGTGGTTTTGCCTCGGAACTCGCCGCCGATCACTTTTCAGGACCCCCGAGCTCGAGAAAACCCCCGAGGTGAGATCCCTGACCTCCCCTCTACCGATCTAGGCCATAAGATCACAGTTTTAGGCAGAATTCTCGAGGATCCGAAACTTTCCGGCGAGATCACCGCTTCCCGCCGCCGTGCGCCGCCGGCAGCGCCGCCCGCGCTCGATCAGAGCGACGTGGCCGCTTGTGCGCCGTTTATTTTCAATCGCACGGTAGACTTTAAAACCCTGCGTACCGGTTCGATGTTATAATCTCAGCCGTCGGTTTAAAATCGGACGGTCCACGTCAGCCCCGCGTTATAAAGACTGGAAGTCTTACGTGCTACCCCCTGGGGTTCTCTGGAATTGAGAGCTAGCCCCGGAAACTTCAGATCTAGCCCCTGGAACTCCAGAAAATCATGTAAATTCATTTAAAAATCAGTTTTAGCCCCTGGACTTAATAGAAATTAGGAAAAACACCTCTGATAAGTGTAGCTAGACCCCTGGAAATTATGAAAATAATATTATAGACCCTGTAATGGGGTAAGTTCATTATTTTAACCCTGTTTAGTATTTAATTTAGAAAAATGAATATGTAACTAGTGTTTAAAAATTAAAAAAAGGGGACAAACATAATTGTCAAAATTAATTAAAAACTTTCTCAGTACTTGGAAAACTTTGGAGTGAGATAAAAATATATTTTTGGGCTGAAATGAATCTGTTTCATCTATTATTCACATTTATTAGTATAGGGACACATTTTTAAGTAAAGAATAGTTATAGAAAAATAGGGAAAATAATTATGAAATAGTCTACATCAGAAGCCAAGGTCAAAATATGTTATTAGATCATTTAGGACCAGAACCTATACTGTTTAGATGATGTGTATTACTAATTTCATAATAAAATACACAATTATGCATAGGAATATAAATCTGAAAATATAGCAACTAGTAAATGATATATGGAGTTTCTAAAATCCAAAGAATTCAGTTTAGGGTTGGTAGAAATTCTGAAGGCACATATGGAGAAGAAAAATACTTTTCATACACACCTGGTAGTGAAAAGGTGTAGTAATTTAATATGAGGAATTTATTTAAAACTGAAACACAACACATATAATGGTAAATGAATTTCATAAATGTGAATGTGTGGTTTGTATGAAGTGTAAGTGTGAACTATGTCTTATGGATTGTTGTTTTTCTTTTGCTATGTGTGATGGTATGAAGTAGAACCTGTTCAAGAACAAGTTATTCATTTCCAAGACCAGGAATATCCATTTCAAGAGCAGCAAGAAGGAGGCAAGTGTCCTTGACCACTTTGATCCTATGCTAGGATGTGTAGATAGAATTATTTGCATTGTCAAATGAAATATGAAACCCATGCTAGGAAAGTTTCCCTAGAATTGCATTACCTTGTTTCCTTGTAGCTTGGTTGGGATTTATTTTGTCATGTCATTTATTTCCATGCATATGCTTAGCCATGTTTAGAATGGGATATTTGGGACATGAGATCATCAGTTTATATTACCATACTCTTGAATGAGACATTGTGAGTTATGTAGAGGTAGGGATCAAGGCAAGTTGGATGTTTTGGTTGTGTGCTGGGTGCACGAGACTTGGGTTTGTGTTTAGTACTTGCCTGGATCCTAAGGACCGGTTCATGGAGCATGTAACCCGGCTATACAGTGCCAACCACATGCTGAGATGGGGCAGCTTGGCCAATTAATTAGGTGTATCCCCGGCGTAGTATGGGTGTGTTGGATGGTGCGGGGAATAGGTGTCAGTTGGACTACCATATGAACCGCAAGGCTCAAGAGGGGGCCACTGCAGCGGGGTTGGAGCCTCTTGTATGCTGTTAGGGGTGAAACCTCAGTGGGCCCACGCTCGTCGGGAATCCCTTTGTAAAGGCTTCGTAGTGATCTCCTGGCTACACACCTGGGAAGTGTGAATGTGGATCGTAGCCACTGGCATAATGGAGGTTCTTTAGTCCACCCGGCAACGGGGGATGAAATCACTACATGTGGGTACAGTGGTACAAACTCTGCAGAGTCAAAACTGTCTTGACAGCCGTGCTCACGGTTAAGAGCGGCCTGGACTTATTCATGATTAGAGGATTGATGGTTTTGGAAGTTAAGCGGGGAGCTTAACATTGAAAATGATGTTATGGTTATTGGATTATGATGATGGGATGGGAGATTGGGACCATTTCACCTGTGTAGTAAGGTAGGTGCTTAATAAGCTAAGGTGATAGGTATTAATTGCGTAGTGCTTTAACCATGAGTTCAACCTCTCCTTGTTCTAGCCATGCATGATATAATTTTCCCACACTTGCTGAGTACCATTGGTACTCAACCTTGCATATTTGTTGGTTTATATTGCTGCTCAGGTCAAGATAATGAGGTGGTGTATAATGACCAAGATTTTGGACCCGAGGAAGGATTTTAGGTTCATGAAGACCCCCGGGCAACGCCTGTGATGGAGCCCTAAAGAATAATATTCCGCTGCTAGTTTAATTACTTGTGATGAAGCATTAGTGTCCATTGAGACATTTGCGATGTAAGACTTATTTATATTCGACACCTGGCTTGTAATAAATGATGCTTCACTATTTGTCATCACATGTATGAGAAAATGATCCTGGCATACATGTGATATTCACTTGGTCGTTCTTCGGAAAAACCGGGTGTGACAGAGGTGGTATCAGAGCCAAGGTTGCCCGTAGGAACGTGGACCTAGGTAGAAATGGACGTATTTAAGGGCTCTATTTTCTTAAAAACTATTTTCCAAGGTGTGGGTGGAAAAGTGTTATTAAAGGAGTCATTTTCTTCATCTTACCCCAACTTTCATTCAAAATAGGATTTTTGTTTGAGAATTTATCTAACCTAATTTTAAATTCTTTTGTTTTTAGATGGTTCGCATGATTCGCACCGCTCGTAAGTCCACAGGAGGGAGAGTTCCCGTAGTTGCCCTTGCTGAAAGAGAGGAGAGTCGTCCAGTGACGTACCTTTCCTACGGATTGGCAGTAGGAGATTTGTTGCGCCGTCTTCGACGTATGCTCGAAGCCGCCGGCAATACGGGCAAGCTAATCATCCACTATAACTCCACCAGGACCATCCGTGAGAAGAGGGAAGAATGGAGTTCGGAGATGAGGATTATACACGAGAATCAGCTGCTTAAGATTCACCACTCTCCAGCTTGTCTAGCAACACAAGTTGACGCGGAGAAAGATGTCACCTGGGAGGCCATCACCTGCCAGAGTCACATCTATCGTCACCACTTGGACAAAACTGAGTACATGTATGTCCTCCAACGTGAGAGTGGTACCACGGAGTACAAGTACCCACCGGTGCAGCAAGGGACTTCCCATGAGCACATGGACTTGTGCTTGGAGGATGCTGCTATGCTCAGCACTCGACTGCAGGAGTGTCAACAAGAGCTTCAGGATGTCCGAGACACCCTGAAGGAAACGGAGGCGTTGCTGCGAGCTTGTTTAAAGGCGAGAGAAAGAGGAGATGGGAATGAACTGTGTGTCACCGTGAGTGATCCATGGACTCCTGACTCCCCGGATCGCCGAGCAATCAGGCGTCGTCGCACTTCTCCACCAGCAGCCTCCCCACCCAAAGCAGAGTCAGAAGGTAGCCGAAATGAGGAGGAAGATCCCGAGGAGCCAGCTCAAGAGGAAGAGTAGTGTAGAGTCTTTCCCCTAGCTAGCAAGAGGTCGAGTAGTCGAGTCGTTACGTAGTTGATGGTGTGATAATGCTTGGTGTGTGACGTGAGTTGTGGAAGCCATGAGCAATTGTCCACAGCCTCGTCTTCAGATTGTTTTGCTTTGGTGTGTGAACCCACAGGAAATAATAGTGCATTTATTTGGTGTGAGATATGAACTCACGTAAAATTTTAACAAAGCCTCAACACCTCAAAGCGCCAACAAATGAAAGTAGTAAGATGATACTAAATGATATCAAATTAACATTTGTTGATTCTGCCAGATGGCCGGAAGAGGAAAAGGACGTGCTGCCAACCCCGCCAACAACAATGATGAGGCCTGCAACCCTCATCTTTCTGGAGGCCAGGAAAGGGGTGGCCGCCGTGAAGAAGTTGATCCTCTCCACCAAATGCTGGAGAATCAAAATCAGCTCATCCAGAACTTGACTCAAGTGGTGGCCAACTTGCATCAAGTTCCACCTCCACAAGCTGCACCACGCCAACCAAGGTTGAGTGAGTTTCTAGGAACTCAACCTCCAAAGTTTGCAAGTGCTGCTGAACCTCTGGAGGCAGATGATTGGCTGAAGACCATTGAAAGTAAGATGAGGATAATACAATGCCAAGGGTATGAGAGGGTGCTGTTTGCCTCTCATCAATTGCATGGACCTGCTGCTGATTGGTGGACCGCCTACGTGGCCGCCCATCATGACCCTGAGAACATCACTTGGGAATAGTTCAAGCGTAGCTTCCGCAACCACTACATCCCAAGAGGTGAACTCAAAAACAAGAGGAAGGAGTTTTTGGGACTGCAGCAGGGAAACATGACGGTGAGGGAATACCTCACTAAATTTACTCAACTATCCCGTTATGCTCCACGAGACATAGAGACTGATGAGCAGAAACAAGATTGTTTCGTGGAAGGACTTACCGCAGAAATGCAGTGTGCAATGTCCTCCAATGAGTATGAAAGCTTTCAAAAGATGGTGGACAGAGCGTTTGTGGTGGAAAGAAAGCTAAAGGCCCTGGAAAATGAGAATAAGAGGAAGGCGGGGTGGTCACATCAGGCCTCAGGGAGCAACACCCGCCCACGTATGATGCAGCAACCTACGGGGCAGACGAGCCGTGCTGCGGTACCCTATTCAGCACCAAGAGGGTACAACCCAAACTACAGGCCACCCGCGGCACCAGCACAGCCGCCACGTCAGGTTGTGCAGCAGCCTCGCCCCGCATATCCACCTCGACCAGCAGTGCAAGGACCCCCAAAACCAACCCCAAGACAACAAAGGCCAAGCATCTAAGATTGGGGTGCAATGTTTCAGCTGTGGTGAAGTGGGGAACTACGCCCATAAGTGCCCAAAGAAGAAGCCTGCGCCGCCACAACAGCAGAATGTATTGAGAGGACGGGTGAACCATGTCACTATGGAGGAAGCACAAGAGGCACCCGACGTGGTAGTTGGTAAGTTTCCTGCCAATTTACACCTTGCAACTCTGCTGTTTGATTCTGGTGCTACCCACTCGTTCATTGCTCAAGGGTTTGTTAAGAAGTATGACCTAGCAACCACACAAATGAACCATATGCTAGCCGTAAACTCTCCAGGTGGAGAAATAAGGACAAGACAAGTGTGTCCCAAAGTGAGCCTAGACATTAATGGGGTAGTATTTACTGCTAACCTCATAGTGATAGATTCACAAGGGATAGATATTATTTTGGGTATGGATTGGTTGACCAAACATAAAGGAATCATCCATTGTTCGACCAGAACGGTGGAACTAACTCACCCCAATGGCACAAGAGTAAAGTTCATAACGATACACGAGCCTAGGAGGGACATTAAATTAAATCAAGTGGAGGTGAAAGTTGAGGAAATCAGGACTATCAGGGAATATCCACATGTTTTTCCGGAGGAATTGCCAGGTATGCCTCCCGACCGTGACGTGGAATTCGCAATTGAGCTAGTACTGGGAACAGCCCCGATATACAAGAGACCTTATCGAATGGACTCCAAGCAGCTAGAAGAGCTCAAGGATCATTTGAGAGAATTGACGGAGAAGGGGTATATTCGCCCTAGTTCCTCACCATGGGGAGCTCCGGTGATATTTGTGCCTAAGAAAGACGGAACCCAAAGGTTATGCGTGGATTACCGTGCCTTGAATGAGGTAACCATCAAGAACAAGTACCCATTACCCCGCATTGAAGACTTGTTTGATCAGTTGAGGGGAGCTTGTGTGTTCTCGAAAATTGATCTCAGGTCGGGATACCACCAACTCAAGATAAGGCAATCTGATATTCCCAAGACAGCTTTCGTATCTCGGTACGGACTGTATGAATACACTGTCATGCCTTTCAGGCTAACCAATGCCCCGGCATATTTCATGTACCTCATGAACAAGGTATTCATGGAATATCTGGACAAATTTGTGGTGGTTTTCATAGATGATATTCTCGTCTTCTCCAAAGATGAAGAAGAACATGAGAAACATCTAAGGTTGGTGTTACAGAGGCTGAGAGAACACCAACTATATGCCAAGTTGAGCAAGTGTGAGTTTTGGCTGAAGAGAGTTCCCTTTTTAGGACATATAATCTCGGAGGGAGGAATCTCCGTAGATCCCGCCAAAATCGAGGATATCCAGAAGTGGAAGACCCCTGAAAATGTGGGGGAAGTTCGAAGCTTTTTGGGATTGGCTGGATACTATCGACGGTTTATTGAGGGATTCTTCAAGATCTCGAAACCTCTCACCAAACTGTTGGAAAAGGGAATCACATTCACCTGGACGCCACAGTGCGATACGAGCTTTCAGGAGCTAAAGAAGAGATTGACAACAGCCCCAGTGTTGGTTATGCCAGATATGCAGAAGAATTTCACAGTGTACTGCGATGCCTCTGGAAATGGGTTGGGATGTGTTCTCATGCAAGAAGGACATGTCGTGGCATATGCATCCCGGCAGCTTCGGAAGCACGAGAAGAATTATCCTACTCATGACCTAGAACTAGCTGCAGTGGTACACGCGTTGAAAATTTGGCGGCACTATTTAATGGGGAAGAGGACAGAGATATATACGGATCATAAGAGTTTGATGTACATATTCACACAGCCAGATCTCAACCTCAGACAAAGGAGATGGTTAGAGCTAATCAATGACTTTGATGTGGGCATCAACTATCATCCCGGGAAAGCAAACGTCGTGGCCGATGCTTTGAGTCGGAAAGTGCAGGTCAATAAGTTGAGTTTGAAGGACATGCCCGCAGAATTGAAGGACGAGGTTATAAGACTCAATCTATGTCTAGTAAATAGTGGTGAAGCCATCGCCATGGAAGTGGACTCCACACTCGAGCGAGACATACGCGAGGGCCAAAAGAATGATGAGAAGATACAAGAGATCAGACAGCTTATTAAGGAAAATAAAGCTCCTGGTTTTAGAGAGGATGAACAAGGAATGGTGTGGCACGGGAAAAGGATCTGTGTGCCAGAAGTAAAGGAGATCCGTGAATTAATTTTGAAGGAGGCTCACGATTCCGACTATTCCATTCATCCTGGGAGTACGAAGATGTACCAGGACCTCAAGAGCAGGTATTGGTGGTATGGCATGAAGCGAGATGTCGCGGAACATGTTGCCCTATGTGACACATGTCAGTTGGTGAAAGCTGAACATCAACGACCCGCGGGATTATTGCAACCACTCAAAGTGCCTGAATGGAAGTGGGAAGAAATCAGCATGGATTTTGTCGTGGGATTGCCTAGGACCCAATCCGGGTATGATTCAATATGGGTCATTATTGATAGGCTAACCAAGGTAGCTCATTTCATCCCTGTGAAAGAAAGCTACAACGGATCCAAGTTGGCAGAATTGTACATGTCAAGGATTGTGTGTTACCATGGAGTGCCAAAGAAGATAGTGTCGGACCGAGGGACACAGTTCACCTCGAGGTTTTGGCAAAAGCTGCATGAAACCATGGGAACCCATCTGAACTTCAGCTCTGCCTATCATCCCCAAACTGACGGGCAGACGGAGAGAACCAATCAGATCCTTGAAGATATGTTAAGGGCATGTGCACTCAAAAACAATAGGAGTTGGGACAAGAACTTACCGTATGCGGAGTTTTCCTATAACAACAGCTATCAAGCTAGTATGAAGATGTCACCGTTTGAAGCTTTGTATGGAAGGAAGTGCAGAACTCCCCTATTTTGGAACCAAACAGGAGAAAGTAAAGTGTTTGGTCCAGAAGTGCTACAAGAAGCCGAGGCAAAGGTGAGGGAGATTCGCAACAACTTGAGGATAGCACAAACACGCCAGAAGAGTTATGCTGATGTACGAAGAAGAGAACTCGTTTTCAACGTGGGAGACTATGTTTATCTCAAGGTGTCCCCTATCAGAGGACTTCGTCGGTTCAAGGTGAAAGGGAAGTTGTCACCTCGATACATCGGACCCTTTCAAGTTTTGGAAAGAAAAGGCGAGGTGGCGTACCAACTAGAGTTACCGGTTCATCTATCGGATGTACACGATGTATTCCATGTGTCACAACTCAAGAAATGCCTGAGGACGCCTAAGGAGGTGTTACCCATGAATGAAGTGGATGTAGCTGAGGATTTGTCTTATGCCGAGCAACCCTACAAGATTTTGGAGACGATGGAACGCCTCACCAGAAACAAGAGAATCCGGATGTGCAAGGTGCAGTGGAAGCATCACTCAGAAGAGGAAGCTACCTGGGAACGGGAAGATGAGCTCAAGGCACAATTTCCGGAATTGTTTTCTTAGAAACACCAATCTCGAGGACGAGATTTCTTTTAAGGGGGGTAGAGCTGTAACACCCCAAATTTTTGATTCAAAACTCTAAACCATGTTCAGAAGGGAATTTAAAAATTTTTGGACGTGTTGCATGTTTTGCAAAAATTCAAATTCAAACTGGAATTCAAATTATACTCAAAACAGAAAAGAAATAGAAAAAGAAAAAGAGAAACGGGAAAAAAACCGGCCAGTGGGCCGAAACCCGCCAGCCGGCCCAATTTCCCCGCGCCAGCCCGCCCCCGCGCGCGCCGCGCTGCCTCTCACAGACGGGTGGGACCCGCCTGTCATCCCTAACCCCGCGACCCCGGACTCTCTCCCGCGCGCGCGATCGCAACCGACCGGATTTCCGCGTCCCGCAGCCCGAATTCTGGTCCCAAACGACTCAAACTCGATCACAACAGACCCACCGCCCTCCCCCGGCTATAAAAACCCCAGCCCCGATCAGTTTTTCCCACGCGATCGCCGATTTTTACTCCGGTGAGCACCGAGACTTCGCCGGTGAATTCTGGCCGATCTAAGCTCGGAAACTCTGATCTAACTCGCTGGTCTTGATCCACCGCCTCCGGGGAACTTTGCAGGTCCAGAAAACTCGGAGAGTTACGGTGTAAACACAGCGCCGACGAGCTTCGCCGTGGTTTTGCCTCGGACCTCGCCGCCGATCACTTTTCAGGACCCCCGAGCTCGAGAAAACCCCCGAGGTGAGATCCCTGACCTCCCCTCTACCGATCTAGGCCATAAGATCACAGTTTTAGGCAGAATTCTCGAGGATCCGAAACTTTCCGGCTAGATCGCCGCTTCCCGCCGCCGTGCGCCGCCGGCAGCGCCGCCCGCGCTCGATCAGAGCGACGTGGCCGCTTGTGCGCCGTTTATTTTAAATCGCACGGTAGACTTTAAAACCCTGCGTACCGGTTCGATGTTATAATCTCAGCCGTCGGTTTAAAATCGGACGGTCCACGTCAGCCCCGCGTTATAAAGACTGGAAGTCTTACGTGCTACCCCCTGGGGTTCTCTGGAATTGAGAGCTAGCCCCGGAAACTTCAGATCTAGCCCCTGGAACTCCAGAAAATCATGTAAATTCATTTAAAAATCAGTTTTAGCCCCTGGACTTAATAGAAATTAGGAAAAACACCTCTGATAAGTGTAGCTAGACCCCTGGAAATTATGAAAATAATATTATAGACCCTGTAATGGGGTAAGTTCATTATTTTAACCCTGTTTAGTATTTAATTTAGAAAAATGAATATGTAACTAGTGTTTCAAAATTAAAAAAAGGGGACAAACATAATTGTCAAAATTAATTAAAAACTTTCTAAGTACTTGGAAAACTTTGGAGTGAGATAAAAATATATTTTTGGGCTGAAATGAATCTGTTTCATCTATTATTCACATTTATTAGTATAGGGACACATTTTTAAGTAAAGAATAGTTATAGAAAAATAGGGAAAATAATTATGAAATAGTCTACATCAGAAGCCAAGGTCAAAATATGTTATTAGATCATTTAGGACCAGAACCTATACTGTTTAGATGATGTGTATTACTAATTTCATAATAAAATACACAATTATGCATAGCAATATAAATCTGAAAATATAGCAACTAGTAAATGATATATGGAGTTTCTAAAATCCAAAGAATTCAGTTTAGGGTTGGTAGAAATTCTGAAGGCACATATGGAGAAGAAAAATACTTTTCATACACACCTGGTAGTGAAAAGGTGTAGTAATTTAATATGAGGAATTTATTTAAAACTGAAACACAACACATATAATGGTAAATGAATTTCATAAATGTGAATGTGTGGTTTGTATGAAGTGTAAGTGTGAACTATGTCTTATGGATTGTTGTTTTTCTTTTGCTATGTGTGATGGTATGAAGTAGAACCTGTTCAAGAACAAGTTATTCATTTCCAAGACCAGGAATATCCATTTCAAGAGCAGCAAGAAGGAGGCAAGTGTCCTTGACCACTTTGATCCTATGCTAGGATGTGTAGATAGAATTATTTGCATTGTCAAATGAAATATGAAACCCATGCTAGGAAAGTTTCCCTAGAATTGCATTACCTTGTTTCCTTGTAGCTTGGGTTGGGATTTATTTTGTCATGTCATTTATTTCCATGCATATGCTTAGCCATGCTTAGAATGGGATATTTGGGACATGAGATCATCAGTTTATATTACCATACTCTTGAATGCGACATTGTGAGTTATGTAGAGGTAGGGATCAAGGCAAGTTGGATGTTTTGGTTGTGTGCTGGGTGCACGAGACTTGGGTTTGTGTTTAGTACTTGCCTGGATCCTAAGGACCGGTTCATGGAGCATGTAACCCGGCTTTACAGTGCCAACCACATGCTGAGATGGGGCAGCTTGGCCAATTAATTAGGTGTATCCCCGGCGTAGTATGGGTGTGTTGGATGGTGCGGGGAATAGGTGTCAGCTGGACTACCATATGAACCGCAAGGCTCAAGAGGGGGCCACTGCAGCGTGGTTGGAGCCTCTTGTATGCTGTTAGGGGTGAAACCTCAGTGGGCCCACGCTCGTCGGGAATCCCTTTGTAAAGGCTTCGTAGTGATCTCCTGGCTACACACCTGGGAAGTATGAATGTGGATCGTAGCCACTGGCATAATGGAGGTTCTTTAGTCCACCCGACAACGGAGGATGAAATCACTACATGTGGGTACAGTGGTACAAACTCTGCAGAGTCAAAACTGTCTTGACAGCCGTGCTCACGGTTAAGAGCGGCCTGGACTTATTCATGATTAGAGGATTGATGGTTTTGGAAGTTAAGCGGGGAGCTTAACATTGAAAATGATGTTATGGTTATTGGATTATGATGATGGGATGGGAGATTGGGACCATTTCACCTGTGTAGTAAGGTAGGTGCTTAATAAGCTAAGGTGATAGGTATTAATTGCGTAGTGCTTTAACCATGAGTTCAACCTCTCCTTGTTCTAGCCATGCATGATATAATTTTCCCACACTTGCTGAGTACCATTGGTACTCAACCTTGCATATTTGTTGGTTTATATTGCTGCTCAGGTCAAGATAATGAGGTGGTGTATAATGACCAAGATTTTGGACCCGAGGAAGGATTTTAGGTTCATGAAGACCCCCGGGCAACGCCTGTGATGGAGCCCTAAAGAATAATATTCCGCTGCTAGTTTAATTACTTGTGATGAAGCATTAGTGTCCATTGAGACATTTGCGATGTAAGACTTATTTATATTCGACACCTGGCTTGTAATAAATGATGCTTCACTATTTGTCATCACATGTATGAGAAAATGATCCTGGCATACATGTGATATTCACTTGGTTGTTCTTCGGAAAAACCGGGTGTGACACACACTGTGGAAGAAGCGACGTGGGAGAGCGAGGAATTCCTTCGTTCAAAGTACCCGGAGTTCATGGCTTCTCAACACGAGTAAGTCCCTACTACATCGCTATCTCTTCTTTTGTAATCTCGGGACGAGATTCTTTTAAGGGGGGAGGAATGTAAGGGCCTCAGTTTTGGCACACATTTGAAGTGTTCATCGCCACACCACACCAATTTTCACTCCATTTGGAGTTGATCTTGACATGAGCTAAGTGGGACGAATTCAAACTTTATTTGAATTCAAAACTAAGCTTGTGCTGAAATCAAGGCAAGTTGGATGTTTTGGTTGTGTGCTGGGTGCACGAGACTTGGGTTTGTGTTTAGTACTTGCCTGGATCCTAAGGACCGGTTCATGGAGCATGTAACCCGGCTTTACAGTGCCAACCACATGCTGAGATGGGGCAGCTTGGCCAATTAATTAGGTGTATCCCCGGCGTAGTATGGGTGTGTTGGATGGTGCGGGGAATAGGTGTCAGCTGGACTACCATATGAACCGCAAGGCTCAAGAGGGGGCCACTGCAGCGTGGTTGGAGCCTCTTGTATGCTGTTAGGGGTGAAACCTCAGTGGGCCCACGCTCGTCGGGAATCCCTTTGTAAAGGCTTCGTAGTGATCTCCTGGCTACACACCTGGGAAGTGTGAATGTGGATCGTAGCCACTGGCATAATGGAGGTTCTTTAGTCCACCCGACAACGGGGGATGAAATCACTACATGTGGGTACAGTGGTACAAACTCTGCAGAGTCAAAACTGTCTTGACAGCCGTGCTCACGGTTAAGAGCGGCCTGGACTTATTCATGATTAGAGGATTGATGGTTTTGGAAGTTAAGCGGGGAGCTTAACATTGAAAATGATGTTATGGTTATTGGATTATGATGATGGGATGGGAGATTGGGACCATTTCACCTGTGTAGTAAGGTAGGTGCTTAATAAGCTAAGGTGATAGGTATTAATTGCGTAGTGATTTAACCATGAGTTCAACCTCTCCTTGTTCTAGCCATGCATGATATAATTTTCCCACACTTGCTGAGTACCATTGGTACTCAACCTTGCATATTTGTTTGTTTATATTGCTGCTCAGGTCAAGATAATGAGGTGGTGTATAATGACCAAGATTTTGGACCCGAGGAAGGATTTTAGGTTCATGAAGACCCCCGGGCAACGCCTGTGATGGAGCCCTAAAGAATAATATTCCGCTGCTAGTTTAATTACTTGTGATGAAGCATTAGTGTCCATTGAGACATTTGCGATGTAAGACTTATTTATATTCGACACCTGGCTTGTAATAAATGATGCTTCACTATTTGTCATCACATGTATGAGAAAATGATCCTGGCATACATGTGATATTCACTTGGTTGTTCTTCGGAAAAACCGGGTGTGACACACACTGTGGAAGAAGCGACGTGGGAGAGCGAGGAATTCCTTCGTTCAAAGTACCCGGAGTTCATGGCTTCTCAACACGAGTAAGTCCCTACTACATCGCTATCTCTTCTTTTGTAATCTCGGGACGAGATTCTTTTAAGGGGGGAGGAATGTAAGGGCCTCAGTTTTGGCACACATTTGAAGTGTTCATCGCCACACCACACCAATTTTCACTCCATTTGGAGTTGATCTTGACATGAGCTAAGTGGGACGAATTCAAACTTTATTTGAATTCAAAACTAAGCTTGTGCTGAAATTCACCCAAGCCGAACCCAATTTGAATTCTATTCAATTCAAATGGCTCAGGGGTGAATAATTTGAATCACCAGGGATATTATGGGGCTCACTGTTTACAACAGTGATTAGGAGTAAATTCCAGAGGTTAAAACCCCGGTGGGACCCACGTGTCATAGAGGGGAGAAGGAGAAGCTTGCAAACCAAAGTCAGAGTCTCGGTGGGAAATTCCGCCGAGCAGCTGTCGGCTATGCCGCCGAGCAGCTACCGGCGCCACCAGCTGCTTCCCTCTCCGCGCGCTGGCACCCAGGGCGGCTGGCTCGCGCCCCCACGCGACCGGAACCGCCTCAGCCGAGCGGGAGTCGGCCGGCTTTATCTTCTCGCGGGAAAACCCGAGCAGCGGCATTGTTTCTCGCCACAGCTCTCTGCTCAATCGGGTAAACCAGCAAAACCATCTCCTCCTTCGTCCCTGAGCTGCTAGACAGCCACCTGAGTACTCCACCTCTCCAACGCCAGAAACCTCGAGCTCTGACCTCCTTTTGCCCAAAGACGATCTCCACCGCGGCGACCTAGCCTCAGCCGAGAGTCAGGCGCCCGTGGGCAGCGTTCCACCGGCGTTTTCACGGTCCAGCGAGAGAGGCAACAGGAGAACGCAACCACCGTGCTGCTCTCCTCCAAGTTTGGAAGCCAACCGTGAAGAATCCGCAGAGAATTTCCGGCTTTTGCTCCGGCGACCGTAAACCGAGCTTCCGGTACGGTTTCTTTAAATTCTCGCTCTATGATCTTTCGGAGGTCATCAAATCTTGCACATAGACGCTGGACTAGCCGGCGATCAAGTTCTTTTCTGCATCCGTAGCGTGAAACTTTCTAGGAGTGATGAATTTCGAGCTCGATCGAGGGCGGTCATGGCGGGCACGATCGGTCACATGGTGCCGACCGACTTGCCGCCATCCCTGAACCCTTTTGACACCTTGTCGAGCTTCCTAGAGGTACACTTATGCTGTAGGGCCGTTTGTTCGAGGTGTTGGCGGGTTTAGAAACCACGGTCGACGGTGTCAAACCTCAACCGAGGCCGCGGCACGTTGCCGAGCTACTTCCGGTCACCCCAGACCGACTTGTCACCACCGACGTGTTCCTCGACGTCGACAACCCCCTAGCGGCGATTTTCAGACCATGGGAGGTCCGGCAGCGGCGAGCCGGCGAGCCCCGAGTCTGCTCCGGCAAGGTCGGCGGCTCGGGCGCGAGAGAACGGCGGGAGGAAGACGAAGCCGGCTGGCCCACGTGTCAGCGGCTGAAGAATTTAAATTGGGATCGGGTGAGGCCAGGGATCGGCTGTGCTGGCGCGCGAATACCCTGTGAGCTCCGGTGTGCCGGACACCTCCGCACTCGACAAGTGTGGTATCTCCGGTGTGCCGGACACCTCCGCGCTCGACACGTGTCCCCGCGGGCCCCGAGAGATTAAACCTTTCCCCGATTTTCAGAATTCTTCCAAACTTCAAATCCTCAGAACTTTGGCTAGAGAGCTCCAAATTCAGTGAACCAAATTTTGCTAAACTCAGGACTCTGAGTACTTTCCAGCAATACCAAATTCAGCTCATGAAAGTGAATAGTTTTCTAGAATTAAATCCCAAAAATTTAAACTGTTGGGAATTTTATCTGGAGAACTACTTTATGAAAAATTCTGAAATTTGGCTAAGAGGTTCATTGGAAAATCCCTGAATCCCAGTAAAATTTTCAGACTCATCCAAGTTCATTTAGTTACCCTAATGTGGTGATTAAGAGAACTGCCCTGAGAAAATAGAAAAATATACAGGAACATTTTTCACATTTTCTCAAATCTTATTTAGGGCATAACTTTATGTAGAATTCGTCAAATGACATGAAACCAACTCCATTAGAACCATCTTAAAGTCTAGTTTCCAGAAAGTAATGGTTGGAGTCATGAAAACCCCTGGAATTATTCAGAGGCTCAAATATTGACAAAATGGGCTTTTATTTGTACAAGGTTCAAATGAACTTTGTTTCAAATGAAACTTGGTCAAGACTCTGGTTAGGACCCTACCAAGCCACAATAAAAAAATTTCAGAACCACAGGGGAGGGCTAACTAGAGTTATTAGTAAATAAGTATTCAAGTTTACACTTTGCATTTAAATTTACATGTAGTATTGTATTCAACGTATAGCCATTGAAGAAGAGACTCCGGAAGTGCTGGACTTCCTCCTTCCGGAAGAGGAACTAACTACTGACCAGCAGCAACCAGGCAAGCCCCAGTTTGCATTAACCTTTTTATAAGTTTTCGTTTGTTTACATGAGTCATGTGAAGTATGATTGTGCATTAGGTGTAGGATGAATGGAACCCCACTTGTATAACCAAAGGTTCCCAAAAGAGTGAGGGTAGTGTCTAAGACCTCGAGTAGACTGGCTATGCTTAATGAGTCGTAGGACTTCGGTACAAGTCGAGTAGTTGGAATCTACTCGCGAGATAGGCATGGGACACACGGGTTTGGTTGAGTGATGTGAGATCACTATAGTAATGAAAATGAGACTAGGCAGGGGCTAGGGCGCAGCAAGAGGAAGTCTTGTGTGCGCAGCCCTGCCCGTGTCGATTGAGGACCGATCCGTGTGCGGCCCTGCTGAACAAGTATTGAATGTACCGAAGGCATATCGGATATATGGGCCCCGATAAACCGATGTAGCCTAAACCTCCAGGCGTCGAGGCATAGCACACCGATTTATAGGTGTAGGTTGAGGGCAGCAAGGTGGAAATCTGCCAACGGGCATAGAGAGATGCTCCGTGTGGGGAACCTCCTGCTCGTTTTGGTGCGACCGGTTTGACGTTTGGGCTGTTGGGTGAAAGGTTGTCCCGTACGACATCGAGTGAGCGTGCTGTGCATCTCCACGGGTGGGCGTACGTGACCTGCTCTTTGGGTTTTCCCTGCAGGTGTATATCGAGTCGATTCGCCGTCCCTCGCGGTGACGAGTACTGCTTGTTCACTGCGTCGTAACGTAGACTAATGAATGAAATGTTATGATTCAATATTGCTGCTATGATATAATTGTATTTCTACATGTGTGCCACCAAATATTGCTTACTATATTTCAGCTTCATGAACTGTTAACTTGTTGCTAAAAGATGAATTAAGGATGAACTTGTAGGCGTGTCCATTTGCTGCAATATTGCTATCCTGTGCCATTGTACCCCTCATGTAGAGTTTCATGCTTAGGTGAGTCGGTTAAGACTTGCTGAGCCTTCGTGCTCACGGTTGCTGCTTAAGTGTTTTTCAGGTGAGGAGCCACCCACGGACTCGGAGTACGAGTCCACCGGCGAGGGTTACCCTCCGTCGGGGACCACGGCTGAGTGGGAGCCGTACACGCCGCGCTGAGCTGAGGAGTGCAGCTAGTGTGGGTTGCCCTAGGGCTGGGCAACCACTTTTGCTAGATAGGCGGGCGTGAATTGTATAGTGTAGACTTCCGCTGTGTAATATAAACAATAGTTGTAACTGAAGTTTGTACCTGTTTGTACAGTTTCAGTTTGTTTTTCCCATGTAATATAATGTGTTCTTATGACGTGTGCTGTCGGGTGTTGCATCACGCGGCACCACCCTCTGCGATCCTGGATGAGCGGATTCCGGTCCGCCACAAGAGTACTATCCAGAGGTGCAGCCCAATATTTTTGAAAATCTCTGGATTTCGCTTATTAATTCATTTAAGGAAAAATTTGTAGGAATTTTTACAGGAGTTCTGTTTATTGGAAAATTCCCAAATTCGGGCAGGACATTCTTCCAATGATCCTTGAACTCCAGTAAATTTTTCAGAGGCATGGGACTCCATTTGCTTGGCCAAATATTGTTTGAATCCTCTATGTCTCTGAAAAATGGGAAAATGAACAGAGACATTTTCAGACTTTTAACCAAGTTTGGAAATTCCATATCTCTCTGTAGGAAGCTCCAAAAATGGTGAAACCAAGTCCTATGGACTCATGAGACTCTCAAGTTTCTGAAAAACCAAATTTGGAGCATGACAAGACACTATAATTGCCATAGGATTTCAGAGAAGCCAAATAGTAAGAAAATTCCCTAGGCCACATCTTCCATCAACTTTTTTCTGAAATTTTGCAAGCCAATGGACCACTGTAAAAATTTCAGAGCAAGTTGAGATCACCTTCTCCAGTTTTCTG
This sequence comes from Neostapfia colusana, assembly GCA_030760725.1. Taxonomy (NCBI): domain Eukaryota; kingdom Viridiplantae; phylum Streptophyta; class Magnoliopsida; order Poales; family Poaceae; genus Neostapfia; species Neostapfia colusana. The sequence goes on along the minus strand of JASWHV010000007.1, from coordinate 74,602,637 downwards.
CCAATTATGTCCAGCTTCATATTTATGTCCAATAGCTATTTCTTTGAACTTTATTCCAAAGACCTCCATTGATCCAAAATGATTCCTTCTCTGTCCAACACATAACCAGAACCCAAATCTCGAGTCTTAGTTGGTTTAAATCATTCTTAAGTCATAACACACATTTGTTTTATAATTCATATACTCGCAACATAAAACTGTGCATATTCATATCAGTAGGAAATACGACGAAGGAGTTCGACGAAGAACTCAACTCGGAGCAACAAGTTGAAGCCTTACTCTTCGCAAAGCTACTGACTTAAAAGTAGTAATAAACCTGCAGCAACATAAGGCAAGCCCCGGTTTGCATTTAACAGCTTTTTAGTTACATTTTACTTTGTATCACTTCTATTGGTCTAGTATGAATTGTGCATTAGGTCAAGGTGATTGATAGTCCAAATGCGTGACCCACAAACCCTTGGAGTACAGGGTAGAACAGGTTACCTTCGTGTAGATTCTGCTAGGCTTAAGTTGTATAAGATCCGGTACAAGTCTGGTAGTTGGAAGCTACTAGCGAGTTTAGGATGTTGGTTCAGCAGGGTATGATTCTAGAGAATGGAAGTTCTGGAATGAAAAATGAGACCAAGCAGAGAGTAGGAGCAGCAGAACGTTGGGCCTGTGTGGCTATAGCTCTGTTTGTGTCGGTTAAGGACCGATGCGTATGCCGCCCTGCTGAGCAAGTTTGAACAGTACCGGATGCATAGTGGAATTATGGGGTCCAGGAAACCGATGTAACTCAGGTACTCTCGTGTCGAAACTTATATGGCCGTCCTTTGGGGGTTGGTGTCAGAGGTGTAAATCCGCTAGCGGAGCAACTTCGACTTGTTCCGTGTAGTGGCCCTTCTGATGGGTCGGTGGAACTGGTTCGACATTGGAGTGACGTGTGAAAGGTTGCTGCATACAACGTAAGAAAGAGCTCGTGTATGAGTCTTTCGAGGCGGGTGTATGTGTCGTGTGTTCCGGGTGTGTCCTGATTGCAATCACCGTCCCTCGTGGTTATATGAGTACCACTTGTTCACTGAGTTGTGACGTAGTAATTATTTCCAGATGAAGTGAGATGAATCAGTGCTGATGTGAAGTTCTTAAATTCATTGTATTGCCAACCATGTATGCTATATTTGTAGAGCTCACTAAGTTTATATTCCACTTTGGGCATCACCACATCAGAGGAAAGCATTTCTTGTTTGATTGTGTACTTCCGATGTGAGGGCTGCCTAAGGCATAATAATCTGCTGCTATTAAACTGAAAGTAAGGATCAACATGTAGGCGTGTCTGTATTGCATCATACTTTTCCTATGTTATTAATCCCTGCATCTAGAGTTTCGTGATTTAGGAGCGTCGGTTAAGTCTTGCTGAGCCATCGTGCTCACGGTTGCATTATTAGTGTTTTGCAGGTTATAAAATTTGCTATGGAGATGGTTGTTCGGTGAGCCATCAGAGACTCACCGAAAACCCTGCCGCTACACTTATATTTGTGGAAGCTAGTAAGAAGCGTCCGCGGGCTGGACGTCTTCTCTTTTGCATAGTTAGGACCGAGAGTAAGTGTGTATGTATATTCCGCTGCGTGTACCCTCATGGGACAATATTTTGTAAATGATATTATCTTGAGAAATAAAAGACTTCGTACTTTATGGTTCTTTTCGTGTATGCTGTTCGTTGCCGCATCACACGGCGCCACCCAATGTGTATCCTGGAGTTTGGATCCCTGAAGGGGTTCCCCACAATAGTCGGGTTATCTCTCACCTCCCACAAACATGATTTGATTAGGGTGATAGTCGATCGACTAACCAAGTCGGCTTATTTTATTCCCGCACATAAAAGTTACGTGGGCAAGCAATATGCGGAGCTGTATATTGCAAGGATCTTGTGCTTGCACGGTGTTCCCCGCTCCATTATTTCAGATCATGGTGCACTGTTCATCACTCGGTTTTGGGAACTGCTGCACGCGTAATTGGGGACCAAACAGATCCGAAGCTCCGCATATCACCCGCAGACGGATGGTCAAACTGAACAGGTGAATCAAGTGCTTGAAGACATGCTACACGCCAGTGCCATCCATCACGGTAAAAACTGGGACGATCATTTGCCGTTGGTGGAGTTTTCATATAACAATGGCTATCAAGCTAGAATAAAAATGGCGCCATATGAAGCTCTATACGGCCGGAAATGTCGCACACCACTCAACTGGTCTGAGTCCGGCGAGCAAGTGATATACGGCATCGAACTTGTTAATGAGGCTGAAGAACGAGTACAAGTAATACAAGCCAACCTCAGGGCTGCTCAATCTCGTCAGTAGAGCTATGCGGATAAAAGACGCCGCCCTCTCCACTTCAACATCAGAGACCATGTTTATGTCCGTGTGTCTCCAATGAAGGGAGTTCATCGTTTCGGAGTGAAGGGCAAACTTGGGCCACGATTCATTGGTCTGTTCGCCGTCATTGAAAAATGCGGACCCGTGGCCTATCGCCTGGAGTTAACAGCGTCACTCGCAGGAATTCACAACGTCTTCCACATCTCTCAGCTGAGGGAATGTCTCAAACCCTCGGCTAAAATATGCACCGAAGACATAGAAGTTCTTCAACCGGCCTCAAGTACACGAAGTATCCGATCCAGATTATTGATGAACAGACTCGCGCCACAAGAAACCGGACCTTATGGGTTTACAAGGTCTAGTGGAGTAACCATACCGCTGAAGAAGCGACATGGGAAAGCGAGGACTATCTACAAGCAAATTATCCGCACTTGCTATCATCATATACCCGGTAAAGTTCTCACCACTTTGCTTTTCTTTTGGAATCTCGGGACGAGATTCTTTTTAAGGGGGGATGTAAAATCCCCAAAAAGTGGTAGCAAGAAATTCAGCACATTTATACTTAGGAAAAATGTGGGGAATTATAACATTGAATTATAATGGTGTGAGTTTGAAGTGATGATTCAAACTTCTCAAAAACTTCCAAACATGAAGGTCTAAATTCATAACTTGGGTCTGCATATTTCAAATATTCAACCTCCCAAATTTCATCTCATTTGGACTACTATTTGTTTGGGATTAAAAGAGGAAACCCTCGAATCTAAATTTAAATTTCAGTATACAATCCCAACTTCCTCAATTTGCAGATTTGGTTCCACAAATGTGTTCTCCACATTTGAATTAGCATCCATTCGAAATTTCAGAATTATTTGAGTGTGGTTTGCTATGCTTTTGCAACAATGCAAAAGGGAAGAATCAAATTCCAATTCAAATTCAAATAACCACACTCAGTTGAAATTCCACAGTAGACTTCAAATGAATTCAGTTGAATTCTACGTTTCAAACTATGACATTGGGAGGAAGCAAAGGAGTTAATTTGGAGGAAAATATCAGGGATATTAGGTGGGGTGGGACCCACATGGCAGTGACACATGAACCACAGTGGCAAATTTGCTTCTGTGTGAGTGATCACCCGAGCTGCCACTGAGCTGTGCCCTGCCTCCACCGAGCAACTTGCTCCCGAAGCCAGCCCTCGTGCTTGGGTGATCTAGAGCTAAAGCAGCTGCAGAACTCCATTTCTTCTCTCTGTCTACATGTGCAACCGAAGTTCCCTCAGCCTCTTTGCTCGAGCGCTCACCAAGAACAACACCCCGCCACCTCTGTGATCGTCGTTCAGCCGCCTCCTGTTCTCCTGGCGCCAGTTGATCACTCTAGGAGCTGCGCCGGCGACTCCTCGATTATTTTTCACCGGTCCTCAGTTCGTCCTCGACCTTCTACCATCGTGCCCAAGCTGTTCTTCGCCGGAAGAAAACAGAGCACGTTGCCTTCTCGGTTCCCCATTGCCAGTCTGCTCCAGTGCCTCTCCGGCGCCCTAAACTTCGCCCTAAGGTGCGCCATAAGGTGTAGATGCTTCTCCCAAACCCTTCTTGCTCTTCCCCATCGCCGGCTAGCCAGAATTTGTGAATTACCACCAGTACACGTGAAGAACCGATCAAAGCCAAATCAGGAAATTCTCTCCAAACGCTTGATCATCGGTTCTCCGGTCCTAGACACAGCAACTAGCTACCCTAGTGCCATCCCACACTGCATACCGAAGCCAACCGGCCTTCCTCCATCCCGGGTGACGAGAATTTGCCGCACCAGAAAAAACGGCTCGGTTCACCGTCGAGCTCCCATTTGTGGATGTTTTCGGCTCGGGTTAGGGTTAGCATCTTGTTTTACGACCTCTAGGGATGGTGTACGGCACTTTAGCTTGCAGGTGAAGCTTGGGACGTGCTGTTGCTCACCGGCGCTGATAGTAGAATGAGTCCCGATCTCCCGAGAGGTATGGTGAACTTGATTGGGTGGAGATCTCGACGTTGATGATCCAAGGCTCCAAACGAACGGAACCCCACAATCACTACACCACTGCTTCGTTTATTATTACCCGTGTCACATGAATTACCTCGCAACGAAGGCTTATCCCTGTAAGCGCAATAAAGAACACAAGCAAGAACATAGAAATTGCAATCAGAACTGAATTGATCATGAAGTGGGGTCTCACAAACCGATGAACAGTGACACTGTTCAATGTCAGATTGAAACTAAGCAAAAACCAACCCTAATGTGGCGGCGGCTGCTGAATAAAAAGGAGTTAGGGGAGTGCAAGACCACTGGACGCAACCCTAATGGGCTTCCACACGATACACGTGCCAGCGGCCCAAAGGATGGTGATGCAGCACCATGACAGATTCTGGACGTCCACTTGTTTTGCCGATTCCCATCAACTCAAAGGAATTTAGAAGTGGGACTGGTTCCATTGGAAGCTTTATGTAATTCTGGTTCCAACCACATATAGAACGTCCAAATACGACTCGGTATGTGCCCGGGGCGTCAATTTTGGTGAAGGCAGCTCCTGGAATCCGAGGTGGAGTCGAAGTCGAGTTGGGCTTGGACTCCTCCTTTGTGTGGACATCCTCACTACAGGAAAAAAGGCAAATTTACGACGGCCAAAGTTATTAATGACGGTACCTGTAAGTGCATCTAGGTATATTTCCAAGGTGGACATGTAAACTCTCAAAAAGGAAAAGGATGAAGAACGGCATCGAAGACTCGAAGAGTAAAAATTAGGGATTCATTTGAGTATTTAGTAGGCTAGCCGTGATAGAGTGAGAGTGTGTGTGTCAAGTGCATTGAGATCATAGAAGAGAGCTCAAAGCGTTAGAAGTGTCGAATCCTTAGTGGAGAGTGCTAGTATGGTAAACCCTAGTAGGCCGGACTTGTCCGGGCTAGAGGCCGGACTAGTCCGGGGTCCTACGGCTTAGTCCGTTCTAGGGTGGACTAAGAGCTCCTGACTGAGTTTGGACTTTTCCGTTTGGGGACGGACTACTCCGGTTCTCTCTTGGTGAAAGTGTTTTGGGACTAAGTCGTGGTATACCGGACTTGTCCTCCTCAGTGGCCGGACTAGTCCGGGCTAGCTAGACCTGTCCATTTTCACATGGACCAAGGGGTCCTATGTGAGTTCGGTCTAGTCCGTTCTGAGGCGGACTAGTCCATATGGTTGTGAGATGAGAGGTCCCACGGCTAAGTCTTGGTGCACCGGACTTGTCCACCTTAGTGGCCGGACTAGTCCGGGTCCTCCAAACTTGTCCGTTCTCACCCGGACAAAGAGGTTCTGTGTAAGATCGTACTAGTCCGTTGTGAGGTCGACTAGTCCAGAGATTTGTGAACGTTTGAAATTTGAACGTTGGCGAGTAGTTGGCTTTGTGACGTCAGTGGTTCCCACAGACTGGACTAGTCCGGGGTCCTGACCCAACTAGCCCGAACTTTAGTTGGTGGAAACGGTTGGCTCTCGGGACCTCTATAAAATAAGGTGCCCCGGCTTCATTTCACCAACCCTGGAACCCTAGCGCCGCCACAGCCACCCTAGAGCCTTTGTAAGCCTTCTCTCTTGCCTACTCACCCTTTAGAACCAATTGTTGATTGGATTTTGGTGTGTGAGGAGAGGAGAAGGAAGAACTTCGTCTTTTGGCTCTTGGAGTCATCTCGTGCACTTGGTGTGAGTCTTTGTGACCTGTGGCTTGTGATATTCGTGAAGTTTGTGGATGTGTTCAAGTGGGAGACTCAGTTTGTGAGCAGCCCCAAAGATCTTGTAAGTTCACCCTTGAGATAGTGGAAGAACCGGGTTGGCCTTAGTGGCGAATTGGTGAGGAAAGGGTTGTTAAACCCGGTCGTTTGTGGACTCCTCAACGGGGACGTAGATTCCTGAGTGGAATCAAACCTCGGGCAAAAATCTTCGTGTCTCTCTTGCATTTACGTTTCATCAATTGTTAAAATTGCTTAGGGTTCATTTTGCTCATTTCGCTCTTCTAGTGTTCCTCGTTACAATCTTGCAATCCACCTGCTATATCTTGTCATACTTGTCATATTAGATTGCTAGATAGTTTATCCGCATTTCGTTGAGCTAACATCTGAAGAAAAACCCATAAAAATCTAGTTTTTAGGTTTTTCCAGCAGGCTGACCGGACTTGTCCACCCTTGAGCCAGACTAGTCCGGCCCCTATGTTCTAATCTCGTTTAATTAGTTCATTTCAGTTAGTTTAGCCTATTCACCCCACTCTAAGCAACTTTCAATTGGTATCAGAGCAGGTCTCTCCATCAAGAGTCTAACCACTCAGAGAGAAGATGGCCAGAGTGGATGGATACGAGATTCCGTCAACGTTGCAAGGCGACAACACACGTGACAAGAAGAAGAACGCGGATGTGCTGCAAGACCATTCATGTGAGGATGAAGAAGTTCGCCAGCTCAAGGTGCGACTTCGCGAGAAGCTAGGTCACTCAAGGAAAGAGGAGAAGAAGACGAACGATCAAGAAAGGAGTGGTTAACCGGACTACTCCCAATATCCTTTCATCTATGAGCAATTAACCTCTAACAACCATTGCTTTTCTATTCCTCTTGGCAAATCTCCTCAATTTGATGGAAATGACTACTCCATGTGGAAGCATAATATGAAGATGCATCTAATCTCCTTAAACCCTAGCTTGTGGCAAATTGTCCAAACAGGTGTCCATCTTCCAAGGAATGAAGAAGACGTTACACCGGAGCAAGCCGTCCTACTGCATCGCAATGGTCAAGCAGTTGGGGTCATCACCTCATCTTTGACTCGAGATGAGTTCAACCGAGTCGATGGATTTGATGTGGCCAAAGCATATGGGACACACTCAAGACGACACATGAAGTCAACCGAGTCATTAGGGAGGCCAAGATCGAGATGATCGAAGGAGAGCTTGGGAGGTCCACCATCATGGATGGTGAGTACCCTCAAGACATGTACAACCGTCTCAAGGTCCTCGTCAACAAGAGCCGATCCTATGGATGCACCCGGTGGACGAATCATGTGGTGGTGAAGAGGATGGTTCGGGCAATCCTGCCTCGAAACATTGCTCTTTGCTCCATGATCCGTGAGAGTTTGCGATATGCTCAAATGACCCCTGAGGAAGTGTTTGGAAGGATCATCAACAATGAGATGATGGAGAAGGAAGCCACGTTATACAACGATCTCCAAAGACTCACCTCCTCCAAGAAGAAAGATGTTGCTTTCAAAGCAACATCCTCATCACAAGACCTTGAAGAAAACGATGATGAGAGTCTCGACACCGATGAAGAAGAGGCGCTCTTCATCGACAAATTCAAGAGGATGATGAGAAGGAGGAAGGAGAGCTACCACTATGAGAACAAGAACAAGGAAAGGTCCAAGCCCAAGACGAAAAGAGCATGCTACAATTGTGGTGAATATGGACACTTCATTGTGGATTGTCCATATGAAGAGAGCAAGAAGAAGAGGGATGTCAAGCCCAAAGATAAGAAGTTCTTCAAGAAGAAAAAGCCATCGGGACATGCTCACCATGGGAAGGAATGTGACTCAAACGAAGACTAATCCTCCGAGGATGAAGAGAAAGTGGAAACACTTTGAATTGGAAGGGGCAAGCTCTTCCCCAACCTTGAAGACTTCAAGTCTACATGTCTCATTGCTAAGGAGGGAGGAAGAAAGGTTAAATCTAAACTATCCTCCTCTATTTCTTCACTTGATAACTTTCATAGTAGTAGTGAAAATGAATCCATGCTCAAGGATCTAAGTAGGAGCACCTTGAAAAAGATGAGCTTGTTGTCGGAAGAAATCATTGAGAAGGAGGAACTCATCAATCTTCAAGAAGACATGCTCATCCTTGAAAAGGAGAGATTTCATGAGCTTGAAGAGCTCCTTGAGGTTGATAGGGAAAGAAGCAAGGCACTTGAGCGCGAACTCGCTTTGAGCAAGGAAACTTGCTCAAATCTTGAGGACACAACTATTGTGTTCAAGATTGAAATTGTTAACTTGACAAAAGTTAACAAGATCCTTCAAACACAAGTTGAGTCTCTCAAGATCAATGCAACTTCTTCCTCTATGATTCCACCCTCCTCAAAGAAATCTTCCGAGGCAACTCAAACTTGAAAGTGCTCAAACTTAATCCTAAAACATACCGATGAACTCAAGTTGGCACAAAACAAGCAATCACCGAAAGGTGGGATCTTTGACAAGGAGAAATTGGCATATGCACGAAGTGCATATACCAATGTAAGACCTCCACATGTCAAAGATGGTCTTGGCTATTCTCGGGAGTGGAAGCAACATGCTAAAACTCCGAAGAATGGGAAAGACTCAATTGTTTTTGTCAAGGAGGGTTCATCCAACAAAGAAAATGGAAAGAACATTGTAAACTCATGTAACTTGCCTAAAAATGAACCTCATCCCTTGTTCCATGACTTTGATGCTTCATATGTTTTATTAAGGAACAAAATTGGAAAGACCTATGCTATGTATGTTGGGCCACTCCGCAAGAGTCCAAAACCTTGCGTGTAGGTGCCCAAGTGCCTCTTGACTAACATGAAAGGACCCAACTCCGTTTGGGTACCTAAAGGAAAGACATAACTCTATTTTGTAGGCATACTCCTCCGGTGGATCAAAATGGGTGCTCGACAGTGGATGCACAAACCATATGACCGGAGAGAGAAGGATGTTTGTAGAGTATGAGGAAAATGAAGATCCAAGTGAAGGAATATACTTTGGGGACAATAGACAAGGGAAAATCCTTGGCACCGGTAAAATCACTATTTCTCCCCATCATACTCTTTGCAATGTTTTGCATGTTGACTCCCTTGATTATAACATTCTATCCATATCCCAACTATGTGATAAAGGTTATAACTGTGTTTTCACTAACGAGGGTGTGACTTTCTTAAGAAGAAGCAATGACTCAATCGCCTTTAAGGGCGTGCTCAAGGGAAAGCTTTACCTTGTGGATTTCACCACGGATAAAGCTCAACTTGACACGTGCTTAATGGCGAAGACCAACATGGTATGGCTGTGGCATAGACGGCTAGCCCATGTTGGGATGAGAAATTCGCAAAAACTTCTTAAGGTAGAACACATTCGAGGCTTGAAAAATGTTGTTTTGATAAGGACAGGCCATGTAGTGCTTGTCAAGCCCAAAAGCAAGTTGGAGCTCAACATCCATCCAAAAATGTCATGATGACTACAAGATCTTTCGAGCTACTTCACATGGACCTCTTCGGTCCAATCGCCTACCTAAGCATCGACGGTAATAAATATGGTCTTATAGTTGTAGATGATTATTCTCGCTTCACTTGGGTGTTATTTTTGCATGATAAAGGCGAAACTCAAGGTGTGCTCAAGAAATTATTGTGGAGAGCTCAAAACAAGTTCTCCTTAAGAAGCAAGAACATAAGGAGCGATAATGGCACCGAGTTCAAGAACACTCAAGTGGAAGAATACTTGGATGAAGAAGGCATCAAGCATGAGTTTTCAGCCCCCTACTCCCCTCAACAAAATGGGGTGGCTGAAAGGAAGAATAGGAGTCTTATTGAGATGGCAAGAACATGCCTGATGAGTACAAGACGTCGGACCGGTTTTGGGCCGAAGCGGTCAACACCGCTTGTCATACCATAAACCGGTTGTACCTTCATCGACTTTTGAAGAAGACATCTTACGAACTTCTAACCGGTAATAAACCCAACATATCTTACTTTCATGTCTTTGGGAGCAAGTACTATATTTTCAACAAGAAGCCTAGGACTTCAAAGTTTGCTTCAAAGTCCAATGAAGGTTTCTTGCTTGGTTATGACTCAAACACCTACGCCTATTGTGTTTTTAACAAATCCTCTGGAATTGTTTAAATAGCGAGAGACGTAGTGTTTGATGAGAATAATGGCTCCCAATTGGAGCAAGTTGATCAAAGTGTGCTAGATAGAGAAGAGGCTCCACAAGAAGCACTTAAAAGGATGGCACTTGGAGACATTTTCCATCAAGAACATCCTCAAGACTCAAATGATCATCCAACAAACGAAGATGCTTCTCCTTCCCACGATCAAGCTAAGATGAGCAAGGCCAACCTCAACAAGATCAAAACGATCAAAGTCAAGGAGGATTGGATCAAGGGGGAGACGAAGAAAAGAACGATGATGAAGATCAAAGAGTCCAACCACCTCATCCAAGAGTGCACCAAAGTGTTCAACGGGATCATCCCGTCGACAACATACTAGGAGACATCTCCAAAGGGGGTAACCGCTCGTTCTTGAATGGCTAACTTTTGTGAACATTACTTTTTTGGTTCCTCTTTGGAGCCTCACTAGGTAGAAGAAGCACTACAAGATCCAGATTGGGTGGTGGCCATGCAAGAGGAACTCAACAATTTTGAAAGAAATCAAGTACGGAAACTCGTGAAGCGACCCAACGCAAATGTTGTGGGAACCAAGTGGGTATTCCGCAACAAGCAAGACGAGCATGGAGTTGTAACAAGAAACAAGGCAAGACTTGTTGCAAAGGGATATGCACAAGTTGAAGATTTGGATTTCGATGAAACTTTTGCTACCGTAGCTAGGCTTGAATCAGTTCGTATCTTGCTTGCCTTTGCTACTCACCATGATTTCAAGCTATACCAAATGGATGTGAAAAGCACTTTCCTCAACGGTCCGATCAAGGAGGAAGTGTACGTGGAGCAACCACCGGATTTGAGGACCATAAGTATCCTAACCATGTCTTTAAACTTCGAAAATCCCTCTATGGCGTCAAACAAGCTCCTAGAGCTTGGTTTGAGTGTCTTAGAGACTTTCTCGTCAAAAATGGTTTTAGAATAGGGAAGGCCGACTATACACTCTTCACTAAGCATTTTAACGATGATTTATTTGTGTAACAAATTTATGTCGATGACATTATATTTGGTTCTACTAACAAAGATTTTTGTGATGAGATTTCAAAGATAATGACCGAAAGATTCGAGATGTCAATGATGGGAGAATTGAATTTCTTCCTAGGATTCCAAGTCAAACAACTCAAGGAAGGAACGTTCATAAGTCAAACCAAGTATACTCAAGCATACTCAAGAGGTTCGACATGGACAAAGCCAAACCCATCAAGACTCCAATGGGAACCAACGGAAACCTTGACCTCAATGAAGATGGTCCAAGTGTGGATCATGTCACACCCGGTTTCTCCGAAGAACAACCAAGTGAATATCACATGTATGCCAGGATCATTTTCTCATACATGTGATGACAAATAGTGAAGCATCATTTATTACAATCCAGGTGTCGAATATAATTAAGTCTTACATAGCATATGTCTCGATAATAAGTTCATAACAAGTAAATAAAATATCAGCGGAATATTATTCTCGTGGGCTTCGTCACAGGCGTTGCCCGGGGGACTCCATGAACCTAGAAACCTTTTTCGGGTCCAAAGTCTTGATCATTAAACACCACGTCATTCTCTTGACCTGAGCAGCAATATAAACCAACAAATATGCAAGGTTGAGTACCGATGGTACTCAGCAAGTGTGGGAAAGTTATGTCATGCATGGCTAGAACAAGGAGAGGTTGAACTCATGGTTGAAGCACTACGCAATTAACACCTACCACCTTAGCTTATTAAGCACCTACATTACTACACAGGTGAAATGGTCCCAATCTCCCATCCCATCATTATAATCAATTAACCATAACATCATTTCCAATGTTAAGCTCCCCGCTTAACATCCACAACCCCCAAGGTCATCATTCTCTAATCATAAATAAGTCCAAGCCGCTCTTGACCGTGAGCACGACTGTTGTGACAGTTTTGACTCTGCAGAGTTTGCACCACTGTACCCACATGTAGTGATTTCATCCCCCGTCGCCGGGTGGACTAAAAGAACCTCCATTATGCCAGTGGCTACGAACCACATTCACACTTCCCAGGTGTGTAGCCAGGAGATCACTACGAAGCCTTTACAAAGGGATTCCCGATGAGCGTGGGCCCACTGAGGTTTCACCCCTAACAGCATACAAGAGGATCCAACCCCGCTGCAGTGGCCCCCTCTTGAGCCTTGCGGTTCATATGGTAGTCCAGCTGACACCTATTCCCCGCACCATCCAACACACCCATACTACGCCGGGGATACACCTAATTAATTGGCCAAGCTGCCCCATTTCAGCATGTGGTTGGCACGGTAAAGCCAGGTTACATGCTCCATGAACCGGTCCTTAGGATCCAGGCAAGTACTAAACACAAACCCGAGTCTCGTGCACCCAGCACCAACCAAAACATCCAACTTGCCTTGATCCCTACCTCTACATAACTCATAATATCTCATTCAAGAGTAAGGTAAGCAAGTTGATGATATCATATCCCACTTATCCCATTCTAAGCATGGCTAAGCATAAGTAATATGAATGAATGACATAATAAAGCAAATCCCAACCCAAGCTTCAAGGAAAACAAGGTAATGCAAGTTTAGGGAAACTTCCTAGAATGGTGTTTCATAATTCAATTGACAATGCAAATAATTCTATCTACACATCCTAGTATAGGAACAAAGTGGTCAAGGACACTTGCCTTCTTCTTGCTGCTCTGAGAATGGAAAGTCTTGGTCTTGGAAGGGAAGAACTTGCTCTGGGGCAGGTTCTATTCATGCCAACACACATAACAAAAGAAAACAACAATACATAAGACATAGTTCACACTTTCACTTCATACAACCACACATTCACATCTATGTAGGTCATTCACATTTCTAAGTGTTGTGGTTACTCTATGTGTGATGATTTTTGGCTTACATGCACTTTTAAACATGTGCATATGATTTCTAACTTTTGGTATTCAGATTTATGTTTGCACACTATATATGAATTTCAATTTTGAACAAATTCCTTATATTCAATTGATACACATCTTAGCAACCAATTATGCATGAAAGGTATTTTCCTACTTCGAATGGGTTTTCAGATCCTCTACCAAATCCTAAACTGAAATCTTTGGATTTGGAAACTTCATTTATCATTTTCTAGTTATGCATACCTAGTTGCTATATTTTCAGATTTATTTCCTATGCCTAAATGTGAACTTTATTATGAAAATAGTAAGACACCTCATCTAAACAGAATAGGTTCTGATATAAAATATTAAATAATATATTTTTGAACTTCTCCTCTGATGTGAACTAATTTAAATCTATTTTACCCATTTTCAAAATTATTTATTAACCTAAAAATGTGTTCCTAGAACTAATAAACATGAACACACCCAAACAGATTTCATTTCAACCTAAAATTTATTTCTAGTTCATTCTAAAGTTTTCCAAGTGTTAGTAGAGTTTAAACTTGAATTTACAATGTGTTTGTATTTCCTTTTAAATTTAAATCCTAGTCACACATTCAAATTTCTAAATTAAATATCATATAGGGTTAAAAAGTTAAGTTCACCCTACTACAGGGTCTAATTTATTATTTTAAGAATTTCCAGGGGCCCAACTATGCATAACAGAGGGGTTTTGCTAATTTTTATTAAGTCCAGGGGCTAAAACTGATTTTTAATTAAATTTACATGAATTTCTAAAGTTCCAGGGGTTAGATCAGAAGTTTCTGCGGCTAGCTCGTATTTTCTGATATCCCCAGGGGGTAGCGCGTAAGAATCCCGACCTTTATAACGCGGGGCTGACGTGGACCGTCCGATTTAAAACAGACGGCTCAGATTAGATCGCCGAACCGGTACGCGCGGGTTTTAATTCCACCGTGCGATTTAAAATAGACGGCTCACAAGCGGCCACATCGCTCTGACCGAGCACGGGCGGCGCTGCCCGGCGGCGCACGGCGGCGGGAGGCGGCGATCTCACCGGAAAACTTCGGATCTTCGTCTATTCTTCCTAAAACTGGGATTTCATGGCATAGATCGGTAGAGGGGAGGTCGGGGATCTCACCTCGGGGTTTTTCTTGAGCGCGGAGGTCCTAGAAAGCGGTCGGCGACGAGGTCCGAGGTGAATTCACGGCAATGCTCGTCGGCGCTGTGTTTGAAGCGCAAACCCCCGGGTTTTCTGCACCTGCGTGATTCCCTGGAGGCGGTGGAACACGATCGGCGCGTTAGATTAGAGAACCCGAGCAAAGATCGAGAGAAAACGGTGATCGGAGCTTCGGTTCTCACCGGGAGGAAAAACACCCGATCGCGGGTGAGAAAACGGGACGATGCCGGTGTTTATATAGCCGGGGAAGGGCGGCGTTCGGTTGTGATCGAGTTTGAATCGTCCAGAACCGAAATTCAGCTGGGATACGCGGGTATCCGGGGTGGTTTCGATTCGGGGGAAGAGAGGAGTCCCGGTCGGCCGAGCGCGCGCGCGAGGAGGAAGAAGATGGCGGGCCCCACATGTCAGTGAGAAGAGAACGGGGCGCGCGGCTGCGGGCTGGTGCGGGGGCGAGGTGGGCCGGCTGGTGGGTTTCGGCCCACTGGCCGGGTTTTCTGTTTTTCTTTTTCTTTTTCCATTTCTTTTCTGAATTAAATTTGAATTTGAATTCCAACTTAAATTTGAATTTCTGCACCACATGCAATAGTCCAAAATTTTTAAATTCCCCTCTTAACAGGATTTTGGGGTGTTACAGATCAAAAGGTATTTCGTTCCATGATAGGTTCCTTGCTTTATCTTTGTGCATCTAGGCCCGACATAATACTTAGTGTGTGTATGTGTGCACGGTTCCAAGCCGCTCCTAAGGAGTGTCACTTGACAGCCGTTAAGAGGATTCTTAGATATTTGGTTATATGCCTAACCTAGGACTTTGGTATCCCAAGGGATCCAAGTTCAATCTCATCGGATACTCCGATGCCGATTATGCTGGTTGTAAGGTAGATAGGAAGAGCACGTCCGGGACTTGTCAATTCTTTGGTAGGTCCTTGCTTTCATGGTCTTCAAAGAAACAAAACTCCATTGCATTATCCAACGCAAAAGCGGAGTACGTCGCAGCCGGGAGTTGTTGTGCACAACTTCTATGGATGCGACAAACTCTTAGGGACTATGATTACACTTTGAGCCATATTCCACTCCTATGTGACAATGAGAGTGCCATCAAGATTGCTCACAATCCCGTGTAGCATTCTAGAACCAAACACATTGATATCCGTCAACATTTCTTGTGAGATTGCTGTATCAAGGGAGATATCGTTATCTCTCATGTTAGGAGTAAGAAGCAATTGGCGGATATCTTCACCAAACCCCTTGATGAGAAACGTTTTTGTGAACTAAGGAGTGAACTAAATATCCTAGATTTTTGAAACGTTGCTTGAGCCGTGCACATCTGTTTGTTACTTGTATATAAACTTCAAAAATCGCATGCTTTCAAAATTCTACCCTAATCTCTTTTTTCTTTGAAAACTATGTTCAAAAGGATTCTTTGTCAAATATGGTCATTGTTTGTTTGATGTATGCTTACTGACTATGTTTGTCAAAGATATTTGCAAAAACTTGTCCAAAAAAAGGATCATATTTTTGAGCTAAAATTCAAATTATATGAAATTTCAGCTTATAGCCGGACTAGTCCACCCCATGTGCAGGACAAGTCCGGGCTGTCTAGGTCGGACTTCTCAGCGGACAAGTCCAAACAAGACTAGTCCGCCTGGGAGGCCAGACAAGTCCGGCACTGGAGAAGTCCGGCTCTGGTCCGTCGATCGTACTTGTCCGTGCATCAGGCCGGACTAGTCCGGCCCCTGGGGACTTAACCTCCCAGGGGCGGCCAGACCACCCCTCTCTCTTCACTCTCAACTCTCTCTTTCTCTCTCTCTCTAGCGGGAACCGCCCCTCCATTGGCGATTTTCTCTTTTCTCCACCAAAAACCACTTCCAATCAACGGATTGGAGTCCTAAGGAGTGCGGGAATCCTTCCCCGTGCTTTGTTGCTCGAGTTTCGCATCCGATTTCATCGCATTTGGAGATTTGAAGAGGTATTCTTGACCTACCCAAAATTCTCTCTTTTTCTTCATTCTTAGGTCTTTTGCTAGAAACCTCTTCACAAATGTTGTTCCTCATGTCATTGTAATCGTAGCCTAGGAGTATTGCGACTTGATTCGAAGTTTTTGCGAAAAAATGTTAGGGTTAGGGTTCTTCATGTGTAACCCGAACTAGTCCGGTTGCTGGGCGGACAAGTCCATTCTCGGGCTGACTAGTCCAACCCCTTAACGAACAAGTCCGGTTTACACAGGACAAACCCCAACTTTAGCCATTTTTAGTGAATTCTTTCGCAGTATTCCACTTCCTTGACCTCTTCTCTCTTATTTCTCAGGCGATATGTCGGACTCCGACCACGACTCCCCTCTTGCAAATACTGCTCCCGAGGAGGCTCGACAAGCCCTCTATTGGCGCATTGCCGAAGAGAGAGCAGAAAAGGAAGCTCAAGCGGCTAAGGACGCCGTCATTCGAGAGGTAAGGACAAAGAAAAGACATGATCTCGAAGAGCAGGCACAGATTGCCAAAGCTGTTGAAGAATCCTTGGCGGATCAATGGGAGAAGAAAAGGGCCGAACGTGAAGCCCATAACTCCCAGGCTGCTAGTGCCTTGAGGCCCAAGAGGAAGAAGCTGGTCACTTTGGGATAAAAAGAGCGGGCCAAAGAGAAGGAGAAATAACCCGAGGGTAGGGTTCTCCGTTACCCGAGGAAAGGCAAGGCTCCGATTCCTGAGGAGCCCAAGAAGAAAAAGCCAACTGCCAAGGAACCGACAAAGAGGGAAGGAGGCATTGTAATCAAGGAGAAGAGGCAACTGAAGCCCATCGGTCCCCTAAAGATGGCTGCTCCTTCTAGAGATCCAAACCGGCAGCCCAACACTGCAGCAAATGTGTTCCAAGGAAAGGGTGCTGAGAAGGCGAGAAGGCTGAGGATGGACAAAGTCTATAATTATGAGAAGCACACAGCCGACCCTAGGTTTTGGTGTGACTTTCATTGCGACTACTACCGCCTAGCATACTTGAAGATAAAGACTCCAATCGCTCAAGTTCAATGGGTGGATTAGGCCTACATGGCCAAAAAGAAGCACTCAGCTTTTGATGTCGTGATTGAAGCCACAGAGCGCCATGGGATCAAGGAAATAATGAGTTTCAAGTATGATTGGAACATCGAAGTGATTGTGCAGTTCTACACCACCGTGTACTTCTTCACCTACGGTGACCGGAAGATCACTTGGATGACTCATGGAGAGCAGTACTCAGCCATATATGAGGAGTTTGCTCTGATACCTGGCCTTGAGCAGCAACTGGACCATGAGATTATCATTTCCAACCTCAAGGCAGTGGATAGGGATCAGCTCGACTACATGTATCCTAGTCATGTTCCCTATGAGGCTTGGCTTGCTAGGAACATCAAGCCATTTTATAGCATCCTCAACCGGATTCTGAGGAGAACCATTGCCCCTAAGGATGGAGACGCAGGGGTGATTCAAGGGAACTTAAGGCATCTCCTCCTGTTGATTGATGGTTAAGAGAAGTTCAACCTCGTTGAGTACATCTATGACGACATCTTCAAAATCTCTCACACTCCCAACCGCTCTTGTGGGTATGCACCATACATTATGTGCTTAATTGAGAAGGTGTCAGGGCTTGTCTTCGTCAAGGATGTGACTCATCGACCACTCTGTCCTCAGATGCCCCTAATTGTGCCAGAACCTCCCAGAAGGAAGAATGCTCAACTTCCTTCTAGCTCAGTGGTTCCTCCTAGCTCAGTGGCTCCTTCATCACCTCCTCCTCTGCTCTCCTCCCTAGGAGAGTGATGGAGAGCTCACTCCTTATATAGATTTCACTTCTGATGAGCTCACCTAGTTCACGGAAGATGGAAGCTCTTCCATGGCCGTGCCTCCATCCACCGCCGCTGACGACGAGGAAGATGATTTGAAGGCCACGGAGAGCGAGTTTGAAGAAGAAGACGATGAAGATGACGAGTAGACTTAGGCGCATCTTCTTTCCTTTTTCCTTTTTGGTGCCTTCATGCCAAAGGGGTAGATGGAAGAGGATGTCTTTTTATCATCTCTTAGTCTTGTATAGATCCTTGGACATGATTATCTAAGTTTTATGCATTGTGTCTCTTTTGTGTAAGACTTTGTGTGGATCTTATGCTTATAATTGATCATTGTTGCCCTTTGCTATGCTTTATTGTCTTGTCACACTTTTTGAGCACAACACGTAGGCACCCCACCATAACATCTGAGTGTATGTCAACTACCCTCTTTAACTGTTCATACATCCAGGGGGAGTTATGCATACGTACACTTGTTATGAAAATCAAATTTTTACCTCTTATGTTGAAACTTAATGTGTTGTCATCAATCATGTAAAAGCTCAAGAAAAGGGACTTACAAAAACTTTTCATCACCTCACAACACCACAGTTTTTGTTGTGGATATTTTGTGAAGATTGGTGAAGAGCAAGTAACCTCTATCAAAAGGGTGATTAGGAGGGAAAGCCCTAACTTTCACAAAGTAGGATTTATACACATGAACATGAGAGGTTGAGCTCACCCCTAGCACTTAAAAAGTCTTGGGAAGGTTCAAGCAAAGTTCATGCAAATCCAACACTTTTTGAGGCACTTTTGGAAGCATTTGAAAAAGAGGCCAATTTGAATGTAAATTCAAATTGCAGCAGCTTTCATCACTTAAATTCAAAAGTTAGCTTCATATTTAAACTCAGCACATTTTCTGAGTTAGTCCACCAATTTTCATCCCCATTGGACTTCATCTTGTCAGGGGCCAAATTTGTAACAATTCAAACTGAATTTGGAATTTCAAATTCAAATATGGAGGGAATGTGGCCGAACCAGTTTAAAACTGATGAATTCAAATTCTTCCTCTGAATTGGCCGCTAAGTTTCCTTTTCGAGTCTGAGTAGGTGAGATATTTGCACAACAGAGAGGATTAGGGGGACAGCAGGGCCCACCTAGCAGTCAAATGCCCTGATCAGGTCGGCCGCGGGCTCTGGTCCACGGGAACCCGCAGTGGGCACCACACAGCAGCTGCGGAGCGGTCACCACAATGAGCTGGTGTCGTTCTGGAGGCCTGCACCGCGCTATTACCTGCCCACGAAGTCATTCCTCGCAGCTCACATGCCGACCGACTTGCTTCCACGCGCGCTCGACCGAAAACGTTCACCTCTCGGCCGCTCACCTCGGCTTCTCGTCGCGCCGCTGCTCCAGGCATTCTCGTGACCGGAGCTCAACAGCAAAGAGACGCGCCAGAGACCGCTCGAGCTTACAGTGAAGATCTTACCCCCTTTCATGCTCTGTAGGGAGAGTATTTCCACGTTTAGCCCTCGGTGTTCAAAAGACTGAGCTAGCAAAGAATCTGAAATTCGTGGTGATCGGTCCTTCACCGCGTGAACCCAGCCAATCACATGTTCTACACGTTCCCACGGCCACCTAGGATCAAAGACCATCGAAAACCGTCGAGTCTTGGCGCTGCTATCCGAGTTTTTCGAGCAACCGCTGTTTTAGCCCTCGGTCGATGGTGAGGTCCTAGCTCCGGCCGTTTCCATGGCCATCCAAGCTCATCTTCGTGCTCAGCATGTCACAGCGGAGCTGTAGGAGCAAACCGTTTGAAGAATAAGGCCCTGAGTAGCCCGGGCGACATCGCCGGAGTAGGGAGAGCCGCTGTCACCGTCGCGGGCATGGTTCCAGCCATTGCCGAGCTTCGGTGAGGGCACCAGCGTGTTCGTAGAGCCAAGTTGGGCCCAGCCGGCAAGAACCGTCGAAGTTCGTGCAGCGAAACGGCCGGCGGCGAGAACTCCGGCGAGGCACCGCCGGGGGAGTCGCGGGGTGGCGCGAGGTAGACGAAGGGGGGCCGGGTCCACCGGTCAGCCTCTGTTCTAGCGCGGGGATCCATTTGCGGCCAGGATTCGGTGCGGCAGCGTGGGTAAAACCCCGTGGGCCGTGGTGTGGCCGCATTCTCAGTGGGCCGGTTTAAAGAGTGGGCCCCATCCGCAGAGTTTAAACATTTTGGGAATTTCCAGTTTTAGTGCAAACTTCAAATGCACATAACTTTTGCTAGGAAGCTACAAATTCAGTGAACCAAATTTTGCTGAAATCAGAATTTTGAGTACTTTCCAGCAATACAAATTTCAGCTCATGAAAGTTAACAGTTTTCCAGAATTAAATCCCTAAATTCAAAATGTTAGGAATTTTATCTGGAGAATTACCTTATGGAAAATTCTGAAATTTGGCTGAGAGGTTCATTGGAAAATCCTTGAGTCACAGTAAAATTTTCAGACTCATCCAAGTTCATTTAGTCCCCCTAATGGGGTGATTAAGTGAACTGCCCTGAGAAAATAGAAAAATGTACAGAAACATTTTTCAAATTTTCTCAAATCTTGTTTAGGGCACAACTTCCTCTAGGATTCGTCAAATGACATGAAACCAATAACATTAGACCCATCTTAAATTCTAGTTTCCAGAAAGTAATGGTTGGAGCCATGAAAAACCATGAAATTACTTAGAGACTCTAATATTGACCAAATAGGCTTTTATTTGTACAAAGCTCCAATGAACTTTGTTTCAGATGAAACTTGGTCAAGACTCTGGTTAGGACCCTACCAAGCCACTATAAAAATTTCAGAAACAAAGGGGAGGGTTAGCTAAAGTTATAGTAATTATTTATGCAAGTTTATAGATTGCATTTAAATTGACATATAGCATATGGTTAACGTGTAGTCGCTGAAGGCGAGGAGACTCCGGAAGTGCTCCACTTCCTTCTTCCGGACAAAGACCTAATCACCGACCAGCAGCAACAAGGCAAAACCCCGGTTTGCATTAACCCTTTTATAAGTTTTGCTTTGTTTACATGTTTCTTATGAAGTATGAATGTGCATTAGGTGTAGGATGGATAGAACCCCACTTGCATAATCAAAAGTTTCCTATAAGGGTGAGGGTAGTGTCTAAGACCTCGAGTAGAAAGGCTATGCTTAATGATTTATAGGACTTCGGTACAAGTCGAGTAGTTGGAATCTACCCGCGAGTTAGGCTTGGGACACACTGGATTGGTTTGAGTGATGTGAGATCACTTTAGAAATGAAAATGAGACTAGGCAGGGGCTAGGGCACAGCAAGAGGAAGTCTTGTGTGAGCATCCGTGTCCGTGTCGACTGAGGACCGATCCGTGTGCGCCCCTGCTGAGCAAGTATTGAATGTACCGAAGGCATATCGGATATATGGGCCCCGATAAACCGATGTAACCTAAACCTCTGGGCGTCGAGGCATAGCACACCGATTTATAGGTGTAGGCTGAGGGCAGCAAGGTGGTAATCTGCTAACGGGCATATAGAGATGCTCCATGTAGGGAACCTCCTGTCTGTTTCAGTGCGACCGTTTCGATGTTTGGGCTGTTGGGTGAAAGGTTGTCCCGTACGACATCGAGTGAGCGTGCTGTGCAGCTCCACGGGTGGGCGTACGTGATGTGCTCTTTGGGTCTCCCTGCAGGTGTATATCGAGTCAATTCGCCGTCCCTCGCGGTGACGAGTATCACTTGTTCACTGCATCGTAACGTAGATAATTTATGCAATGTTATGATTCAATTCTGCTGTATGATATAATTGTATTGTTACATGTGTGCCACCAAATATTGCTTACTAAATTTCAGATTCATGAACTGTTAAATTGTGGCTAAAAGATGAACTAAGGATCAACTATAGGTGTGTCCATTTGCTGAAATTTTACCATCCCATGTTCATTGTACCCTACATGTAGAGTTTCATGCCTAGGTGAGTCGGTTAAGTCTTGTTGAGCCATCGTGCTCACGGTTGCTGCTTAAGTGTTTTTCAGGTGAGGAGCCACCGACGGACTCGGGGTACGAGTCCACCCGCGAGGGTTGCCCTACGTCGGAGACCATGGCTGAGTGGGAGCCGTACACGCCGCGCTGAGCTGAGGAGTGCAGCTAGTGTTGGTTGCCCTAGAGCTGCGCAACCGACTTTTGCTAGATAGGCGGGCGTGAGTTGGATAAATTAAAACTTCCGCTGTGTAATGTATACCTTAGTTTGTAACTGAACAAGTGTACTACTTTGTACATCTCAGTTTGTTTTCTATGTAATACAATGTATCCTTATGATGTGTGCTGTCAGGTGTCGCCTCGCGTGGCACCACCCTCTGCAATTCTGGATGAGCGGACTCTGATCCGCCACTGCCTGGTATCAGAGCTGCATTGGGGAAAGCACATTAATTAAGGACTGTATTACGGGAAAACTTAGGTTTACGGTGAGGATTCGGTAGTTGCCCAAGTAAGGACTATATTAGCATAGTTACTTAAAGTGGCAAGACTAACATATATGTTATAATTCTGAAGTTTAATTATGTAACGACGCACCTACGCTCTGGTAAGAATGGTAAGGAACGCCACCGAAAGCGGTTCAATTTCGGTTAGCTCCCCTGACGAGGAACGTGGTACAGGGATAGGTCTCACAGCTTGTGTGAGACGTTAATATGAAACTCTTGGACTCTTCATGTTCCTGAGTTCATATGAAACGCTGATCCCTAGCGTGCATTACGAAAGTAAGTGGAGACCCCATCGCGTGGTCAGTAACGCGAGAGTGTGTTCGTCTGGAAATAGCCCAGGAGGACATATGCAACGCTTGCCATCGGCGTGCCCTGTAGGGCAGTAGGTGGTATCCGTTGGGTTGATAACATTCCCAACCGTGACGACCCGTTCATGATATACTCGGATTCCCCGTCGTGTGGTGTTGAAACACGATCACGTACCTTGAGACGTGACTTAAACTCAAGGACGGCCGTATGACAATGATACGGGTGTTTGTATTTACTTTTAAATATGGTCCTGCCTGAAATAGAAACAACCATTGAGTGCATCATTATTGTGTGGTCTTCTGCAGGTACTAACCACGTATGTATTCCGTGTAGTAAACGTGTGCGAGAGACCGTTTAGTGCCACAACTGAGACGTATATGCCGGTATAATCCGGGTAGGATTTTTCTTTTGTAAGGAACGTAGTACCGACATATCATAGGCATGTGCATGAAAGATAATGATAACAAGGAATTTAAAATCACTAAGTTTCAACATTTAGGACCCTGGTTGGGTAGAAAGATTTGATCGTTGATCAGTGTAGTCCCAAAGGATTGAAAAACAGAGTGCTATGTTTTGGGCAGCAAGTCTGCTGAACTTTGACAGAGCATAACTCACAGATTATTTAGACAACGGAGGTGTGGGATATAGTTCTGGAAAGGTATTTAAGCACTCCACAACTTTGTTGTAGACTTCCAGAGCTGAATAACACCTTAAGGTGGCTTAAATCCCAGAGGAGTGTAAACCGTCCAGAACCAGGACAGATTTAAAACACTCTCTGGACTGTTCTGTTTTTCAAGCGTAACATCCTGTGGAAAAATGTGAAATTATCATATGATACATCTTTGGAAAGGGTAGGAGATGTGTTACATCTTTGTAATTCAAAGTTTCTGTATTTTCAGCACGGAATTCAGTGGAAACCAGGATTGAAAACAGCAACTGCCAAGGGAGGTGCTGTTGAAATTCTTCCAGAAATTCTGTTGACTTTGAATTACCATAACTTTTTAACCAGAGCTGATATGGGGGCAAATGAATACTCGTTGGAAATATACTGAAGTTAACTTTAACTTTGGTATTCAACTTGAGTCATGAAAATGCTCAGAACCAGATCAAAATATGGGATTTGTAGAAACTGGTCATTCTGACAGAGGAATGATAGTTGAACTCATTTGGGAGATTGTTGTACACTAGGGGGTTTAAGTACTTCCATTGGGGTAGAACATACTCATGAGTTGGTATCTTTAACTAGTGAAAGATTGAGTATATGCCTTACTCAAGTTCTTTTGCTAGAGACCATGGTTGTGTCGTATTGAAGATAAAAGGGTGGTATACGTGATGACAAAGCGATAGTAACGTCTCGTAGTGACCAAACCTAGTGGCGATGAACTTCCAAAGAGGGAGTCCATCAAGTTGGATTTAACTAGCTTGTATTTGGTATGGTAATGGTGTAGATTGTGCAAAGTTATTACATTATCTACATACGAGATACATCGCATGTTTTAATGTCATTATGTTTATGCCATTTTATTGGACTGCATGAAATATGTTGCGGGACTGATGTATATTGTCGTATGGTTGCAGATGGTTCACACTCGGATCACGCATGAGACTGGTGGCTCTAGCCAGCTGGAAGGCGATGACTCCCAGCCACCTTCCTACGACAGCACCCCGCAACAACAACCACCACTGCCTCCTCCGCTTACCCTAGCAGATGTGATAGCGGCACTTGTGGGTGGTCGTGAGGAGCAGACCGACCTGCTCCGCACGATCGTGCAGAATACGTCCCAGGCGGGGGGCATCAAGAGAGGGGGCCTAGTGAGCCCCATGATGTGACGTACTCGGATTTCATGAGTACGCACCCTCCGGTGTTCACAGAAGCCGCAGAACCACTGGAGGCCGACAACTGGCTGCTTACAATCGATTCCAAGTTGAGGCTGCTCCAATGCACGGAGCGGCAAAAGACTCTGTTCGCGGCGCAGCAGCTTCACGGTGCCGCTGGTGCGTGGTGGGAGAACTATGTCGCCTCACGTCCGGCTGGCCATGCCGTGGAGTGGGAAGAATTCCGGGAGGCGTTCCGCGCCTATCATATCCCTCCCGGGATAATGAAGAGGAAGTTCCAAGAATTCTTGGAGCTGAAGCAGGGCGGGAGGAGTTCCCATGACTACTCCCGTGACTTCAACCATCTGGCGCAATATGCGTCGGACTACGTCTCCACCGAGGAGAAGAAACGGGAGCACTTCTATCGGGGGTTACACCCCGAGATGAAGACGCATCTCGTTCAATGGAATCGCAGCACCTTCAAGGACCTCGTCAATGCCGCGATTATGCAAGAGGACGCTCAGCAGGAGTTGGCAGCTGAGCAGCAGAAGCACAGCACTCCACCCAGCAATGGGGGTGGCACTCCCCAGAGGTACCGCATGGTGTATCGGACACCATCCAGACAGCAGTGGCATCCACCGGCACGACCTCAGCAGTTCGGGGGACGTTCTTTCCAGGCACCCCCGTTCCGACCGCCGATGCCACCACCACGACCGCAGCAGCAGCAGTAGACGACACCCCGGGTGTTCCCACCACCACAATGCGCCCCGGGTTTCCGTCCGCCGATCAGCGGAGGACCGCCCCGCTACACTTGTTTCACGTGTGGCCAGGCGGGCCATTTCACGAAGGACTGTCCCCAAGGGCAGCAGAGCAGCGGGCAAGCCCAGTTCCAGGGTGGTCCTCGAGGCTGACCCCCGGTCAAGAAGGTTGGTCACCGGACTGGTGGTGTTCGCAACCTCGACAATGAGGACGCCCTAGAGGGAGACAACATGCTGGTGGGTACGTTCACTCTCAATGATCAAGCAATCATCATTTTATTCGATTCTGGTGCAACACACAGTTATATAAGTGCATCCTATGTGGCTAAGCATCAAATGCAAGTCTTCCCAACCGATTGCACATATATGATCTGTTCACCGGGAGGGAAGATTTCAACAAATATGATGATTCCAAAAGCACCTCTGTGCTTAGGTGGGAAGCTATATCCCACCACCTTGATAATCCTTACGGGGCAAAAGATTGATGCAATCTTAGGGATGTCATGGTTACACTACCATGGCACTGTCCTGGACACTCGGACACAAATGGTTCATTTAAATTATCCATTCCACCGTCCGCATTCTATGGTGTTAGACACTCGAGTCCGGGAAGTTTCAGAAATCCATAATACTGAAGCTCTCAAGTTAGAGGACATCCCCGTAGTCCGGCAATACCCCGACGTGTTTCCGGATGATCTTCCGGGCATGCCACCGGAGCGGGATGTCGAGTTCAAGATCGAGCTTGCACCCCGGACTACGCCCATATCACGGAGACCATACAAAATGGCTCCGAACGAGCTGGCTGAACTGAAGGAACAGCTCACTAATCTGTTGAGCAAAGGTTTCATTAGGCTGAGTTCCTCGCCTTGGGGATGCTCGGCGCTGTTCGTGAAGAAGAAGGATGAAACCTTGAGGCTGTGTGTGGACTACAGGCCGCTCAACGCCGTCACCATCAAGAATAAGTACCCACTGCCCCGCATTGACATATTGTTTGATCAGCTTGTGGGTGCAAGTGTGTTCTCCAAGATGGACCTTTGCTCTGGATATCATCAGATAAAGATCCAGGTGGAGGATATCCCAAAGACGGCTTTCTCAACGAGATATGGCTTATACGAATATCTCATCATGTCTTTTGGTCTCACAAATGCTCCAGCACATTTCATGTATCTCATGAACTCGGTGTTCATGCCGGAGCTGGACAAGTTCGTGGTGGTGTTCATTGATGATGTCTTGGTTTACTCCAAGACAGAAGCAGAACACGCCGAACACTTGAGGATCATTCTTCAACGATTGCAAGACCACAAGCTCTACGCCAAGTTCAGCAAATGTGTGTTTTGGATCAGGCAAGTGCCATTCTTGGGGCATATCATATCAGCGGAAGGCATTGGGGTTGACCCAAGCAAAATAGAGCAAGTGCTGAAATGGAAAGCTCCCACTTCAGTCCATGAAGTCAGAAGCTTCCTCGGCTTAGCGGGATACTAACGGAGATTCATTCCGAGAGTCTCCAAGCTTGCTAAGACGATGACGGAGTTGCTGAAAAAGGGGAAAAATACGTTTGGAACACGGCGTGTGAAGGAGCGTTCCAAGCATTAGTGAAGCATCTCACAACAGCCCCAGTCTTAGCTCAACCGGATACAACCAAGCCCTGCGACGTGTATTGTGACGCATCCGGTATTAGGCTCGGCTGCGTGTTGATGCAGGAAGGATGTGTGTTCGCATATGGCTCACACCAACTTCGGAACCATGAGCAGCATTATCCAACTCATGATCTTGAGATTGCTGCTGTGGTTTTGGCGTTGAAAATGTGGAGGCACTATCTCCTGGGGAATCTGGTGCATCTCTACACCGACCACAAGAGCTTGAAGTACATTTTCACCCAGAAGGAGCTGAATATGAGGCAAACGAGGTGGTTAGAATTGATCAAAGATTATGAAATTGAGATTCATTAACACCCCAGCAAGGCAAATGTGGTTGCCGACGCGCTGAGTCGGAAATCACATGTCCATCACATCACCATTACACCGGTGGAGGAGGAAGAGCCAAGTTTATACTTGGTTCCTTATGGATCGCTGTACAACCTTGCCCTCATCCCTACCATTAGGGAGGACATCATTACAGCTCAGAAGACTGATAAGGGTATGGCACATCTCTGGAGACGGATAGACAACGGGGAGATCAAATGTTTCCGAAAAGATGATGATGGGACGCTATGGTTCAATGACCGCATAGTCGTACCCCGAGATATGGAGCTGAGGAGAAAGATCCTCGATGAAGCTCACTTGTCTAAATACTCCATTCATCCGGGAAGCAACAAGATGTACCAAGATTTGAAAAAGAAATTTTGGTGGACACGGATGAAGCGGGAAGTAGCTAAATACGTATCTGAGTGCGATACGTGTAGACGAGTGAAAGCTGATCATATGAGGAATTCAGGGCTGCTACAACCCCTAAAAATCATGGCATGGAAATGGGAAGATGTGAGCATGGATTTCATTGTGGGATTACCCTTGACGTCCAACAAGCATGATTCCATTTGGGTAATCGTTGATCGGTTACCAAGACGGCTCACTTCATCCCAGTGCATACACGTTACAATGCCGGCAAATATGCGGAGCTGTACATAGCGAAGATTCTATGTTTATATGGAGTACCCAAGACCATAGTCTCTGACCGAGGTGCATTATTTGTATCTCGCTTTTGGGAGCAGTTGCACGCTGCTCTGGGTACTAAGCTGCTTAGAAGCTCCGCCTATCACCCTCAGACAGATGGGCAAACAGAGAGGTTGAATCAAGTACTAAAAGACATGTTGAGAGCATGTGCCATCCACCACGGTAAGAACTGGGATGATCACCTACCGTTGGCAGAATTCTCGTACAATAACGGCTATCAGGCGAGTATCAAGATGGCACTCTATGAAGCTCTCTATGGTCGCAAGTGCCGCACCCCATTAAACTGGTGCGAGTCCGGTGAAAGGCTCACATTCGGGGTTGATGTGGTGAACGACGCCGAAGAGCTCGTTCAGACGATTCAAGCCAATTTGAAGGCCGCTCAATCCCGGCAGAAAAGTTACGCGGATAAGAGGCGTAGACCGCTGCACTTTGACGTCAGAGAGCACGTGTACCTCCGTGTATCTTCGATGAAAGGCGTGCACCGGTTCGGTGTGAAGGGGAAACTCGCTCCCCGTTTCATTGGACCCTATGCTATCACCGAGAAGTGTGGACCAGCGGCATATAGGCTGAAGCTACCGGCATCCATTGCTGGTGTTCATGACGTTTTCCATGTTTCACAACTGCAAAAATATATGAAGCATACAGCTGCTGTCCCTATCGAAGACATCGTCGAGTTGCAACCGGATTTGACATATGATGAATATCCGATGGAAGTTCTTGATGAGAAAGCCCGGACCACGCGTAGCCGAACGTTGTGGTTCTACAAGATACTCTGGAGTAACCACACCGCCAAAGAAGCGACGTGTGGGAGCGACGAATTCCTTCACTCCAATTACCCGGAGTTCATGGCGTCTCAGCACGGGTGATTTCCTTTACATCGCTGTCTCTTCTTTTGTAATTTCAGGACGAGATTCTTTTAAGGGGGGGATGTAAAAGGTCAAGAAAAGGGACTTACAAAAACTTTTCATCACCTCACAACACTACAGTTTTTGTTGTAGATATTTTGTGAAGATTGGTGAAGAGCAAGTAACCTCCATCAAAACGGTGATTAGGAGGGAAAGCCCTAACTTTCACAAAGTAGGATTTATACACATAAACATGAGAGGTTGAGCTCACCCCTAGCACTTAAAAAGTCTTGGGAAGGTTCATGCCAAGTTCATGCAAATCCAACACTTTTTGAGGCACTTTTGAAGGCATTTGAAAAAGAGGCCAATTTGAATGTAAATTCAAATTGCAGCAGCTTTCATCACTTAAATTCAAAAGTTTGCTTCATATTTAAACTCAGCACATTTTTTTGAGTTAGTCCACCAATTTTCATCCCCATTGGACTTCATCTTCTCGGGAGCCAAATTTGTAACAATTCAAACTGAATTTGGAATTTCAAATTCAAATATGGAGGGAATGTGGCCAAACCAGTTTCAAACTGATGAATTCAAATTCTTCCTCTGAATTGGTGGCTAAGTTTCCTTCTCATGTCTGAGTAGGTGACATATTTGCACAACAGAGAGGATTAGGGGGGAGAGCAGGGCCCACCTGGCAGTCAAATGCCCTGATCAGGTCGGCCACGGGCTCTCGTCCACGGGAACCCGCAGCGGGCGCCACCCAGCAGCTGCCGAGCGGACACCACGACTTGCTGGTGTCGTGCTGGAGGCCTGCACCGCGCTATTACCTGCCCACGAAGTCATTCCTCGCAGCTCACACGCCGACCGATTTGCTTCCACGCGCGCTCGACCGAAAACGTTCACCTCTCGGCCGCTCGCCTCGGCTTCTCGTCGCGCCTCCGATCCAGGCGTTCTCACGACCGGAGCTCAACAGCAAAGAGACGCGCCGGAGACCGCTCGAACTCACGGTGAAGATCTTACCCCCTTTCATGCTCTGTAGGGAGAGTATTTCCACGTTTAGTCCTCGGTGTTCAAAAGACCGAGCTAGCAAAGAATCTGAAATTCGTGGTGGTCAGTCCTTCACTGCGTAAACCCAGCCAAGCACAAGTTCTACACGTTCCCACGGCCACCTAGGATCAAAGACCATCAAAAACCGTCTAGTCTTGGCGCTGCTATCCGAGTTTTTTGAGCAACCGCCGTTTTAGCCCTAGGTCGACGGTGAGGTCCTAGCTCCGGCCATTTCCATGGCCAACCGAGCTCATATTCGTGCTCAGCATGCCACAGCGGAGCTGTAGGAGCAAACCGTTTGAAGAATAAGGCCCTGAGTAGCCCGGGCGACATCGCCGGAGTAGGGAGAGCCGCTGTCACCGTCGCGGGCATGGTTCCGACCATTGCCGAGCTTCAGTGAGGGCACCAGCATGTTCCTCGAGCCAAGTTGGGCCCAGGCGGCGAGAACCGTCAAAGGTCGTGCAGCGAAACGACCGGCGGCGAGAACTCCGGTGAGGCACCGCCGCGGGAGTCGCGGGGTGGCGCGAGGTAGACGAAGGGGGGCCGGGTCCACCGGTCAGCCTCTGCTCTCGCGCGGGGATCCATTTGCGGCCAGGATTTGGTGCGGCAGCGCGGGTAAAACCCCGTGGGCCGCGGTGTGGCCGCATTCTCAGTGGGCCGGTTTAAAGAGTGGGCCCCACCGGCAGAGTTTAAACATTTTGGGAATTTCCAGTTTTAGTGTAAACTTCAAATGCATATAACTTTTGCTAGGAAGCTCCAAATTCAGTGAACCAAATTTTTATGAACTCAGAATTTTGAGTACTTTGCAGCAATACAAATTTCAGCTCATGAAAGTTAATAGTTTTCCAGAATTAAATCCCTAATATTCAAAATGTTAGGAATTTTATCTGGAGAATTACCTTTTGGAAAATTCTAAAATTCGGCTGAGAGGTTCACAGAAAAATCCCTGAGTCACATTAAAATTTTCAGACTCATCCAAGTTCATTTAGTCCCCGAAATTTCGTGATTAAGTGAACTGCCCTGAGAAAATAGAAAAATGTACAGAAACATTTTTCAAATTTTCTCAAGTCTTGTTTAGGGCACAATTTCCTCTAGGATTCTTCAAATGACATGAAACCAATTCCATTAGAACCATCTTAAATTCTAGTTTCCAGAAAGTAATGGTTGGAGCCATGAAAACCCCTGGAATTACTTAGAGACTCTAATATTGACCAAATAGGCTTTTATTTGTACAAAGCTCAAATGAACTTTGTTTCAGATGAAACTTGGTCAAGACTCTGGTTAGGACCCTACCAAGCCACCATAAAAATTTCAGAAACGAAGGGGAGGGTTAGCTAAAGTTATAGTAATTACTTATGCAAGTTTAAACATTGCATTTAAATTGACATATAGCATATGGTTAACATGTAGTCGCTAAAGGCGAGGAGGCTCCGGAAGTGCTCGACTTCCTTCTTCCGGACGAAGACCTAACCACCGACCAGCAGGAACAAGGCAAGCCCCGGCTTGCATTAACCCTTTTATAAGTTTTGCTTTGTTTACATGTTTCGTATGAAGTATGAATGTGCATTAGGTGTAGGATGGATGGAACCCTACTTGCATAACCAAAAGTTTCCTATAAGAGTCTAAGACCTCGAGTAGACAGGCTATGCTTAATGATTTATAGGACTTCGGTACAAGTCGAGTAGTTGGAATCTACTCGCGAGTTAGGCTTGGGACACACGGGATTGGTTCGAGTGATGTGAGATCACTTTAGAAATAAAAATGAGACTAGGCAGGGGCTAGGGTGCAGCAAGAGAAAGTCTTGTGTGCGCAGCCCTGTCCGTGTCGATTGAGGACCGATCCGTGTGTGGCCCTGCTGAGAAAGTAATGAACGTACAGAAGGCATATCGGATATATGGGCCCCGATAAACCGATGTAACCTAAACCTCCGGGCGTCGAGGCATAGCACACCGAATTATAGGTGTAGGCTGAGGGCAGCAAGGTGGAAATCTGCTAACGGGCATAGAGAGATGCTCCGTGTAGGGAACCTGCTGTCCGTTTCGGTGCGACCGGTTCGACATTTGGGCTGTTGGGTGAAAGGTTGTCCCGTACGACATCGAGTGAGCGTGCTGTGCATCTCCACGGGTGGCGTACGTGACGTGCTCTTTGGGTCTCCCTGCAGGTGTATATCGAGTCGATTCGCCGTCCCTCAAAGTGATGAGTACCGTTGTTTACTTTGTCATAACGTAGATAATTTATGCAATGTTATGATTCAATTCTGCTGTATGATGCAATTGTATTGTTACATGTGTGCCACCAAATATTGCTTACTAAATTTCAGATTCATGAACTGTTAATTTGTGGCTAAAATATGAACTAAGGATCAACTATAGGCGTGTCCATTTGCTGAAATTTTACCATCCCATGTTCGTTGTACCCTACATGTAGAGTTTCATGCGTAGGTGAGTCGGTTAAGTCTTGTTGAGCCATCGTGCTCACGGTTGCTGCTTAAGTGTTATTCTGGTGAGGAGCCACCCACAGACTCGGGGTACGAGTCCAGCGGCGAGGGTTACCCTCTGTCGGGGACCACGACTGAGTGGGAGCCGTACACGCCGCGCTGATCTGAGGAGTGCAGCTAGTGTGGGTTGCCCTAGGGCTGGGCAACCGACTTTTGCTAGATAGGCGGGCGTGAGTTGTACAAATTAAAACTTCCGCTGTGTAATGTATACCTTAGTTTGTAACTGAACAAGTCTACTACTTTGTACATCTCATTTTTTTTCTATGTAATACAATGTATCCTTATGATGTGTGCTGTCGGGTGTCGCCTCGCGTGGCACCACCCTCTGTGATTCTGGATGAGCGGACTCCGGTCTGCCACAATCACCAAAAAGGAGGATATTGTAAGTGCATCTAGGTATCCCTGTGGGTTTTGGATGATTGATGACGACGATTAAGAGACTAATGAGCTGAGATGATCATAAGCACAGGATATTTCCAGGTGGACACCTAAACTCTCAAAAAGGAAAAGGATGAAGAACGGCGTCGAAGACTAGAAGAGTAGAAATTAGGGTTTCATTTGAGTCTTTAGTAGGATAGCCGTGTTAGAGTGAGAGTGTGTATGTAAAGAGCATTGAGATCATAGAAGAGAGCTCAAAGCATTAGAATTGTCGAATCCTTAGTGGAGAGTGCTAGTAAGGTAAACCCTAGTAGGCCGGACTTGTCCGGGCCAGACGTCGGACTAGTCCGGAGTCCTACGGCTTAGTCCGTTTTGGAGCGGACTAAGAACTTCTGACTGAGTTTGTACTTGTCCGTTTGGGGACGGACTAGTCCGGTTCTCTCTTGGTGAAAGTGTTTCGGGACTAAGTCCTAGTAGACCGGACTTGTCCGCCTCTGTGGCCGGACTTATCCGGGCTAGCTAGACCTGTCTGTTTTCACATGGACCAAGGGGTCATGTGTGAGTTCGGGCTAGTCCGTTCTGAGGCGGACTAGTCCATATGGTTGTGAGATGATAGGTTCCACGACTAAGTCTTGGTGGACCGTACTTGTCCGCCTTAGTGGTCGGACTATTCCGGGTCCTCCAGACTTGTCCATTCTCACCCAGACAAAGAGGTCCTATGTGAGATCGTACTAGTCCATTGTGAGGCGGACAAGTCCGAAGATTTGTTAACTTTGAAATTTGAACGTTGGTGAGTAGTTGGCTTTGTGACGTCAGTGGTTCCCACAGACTGGACTATTCCGAATCCTGACCGGACTAGTCTGGACTTTAGTTGGTGGCAAAAGGTTGGCTTACAAGACCTCTATAAAAGGAGGTGCCCCGACTTCATTTCACCAACCCTAGAACCCTAGCGCCGCCACAGCCAGCCTAGAGCCTTTCAAAGCCTTCTCTCTTGCCTACTCACCCTATAGAACCAATTCTTGAGTGGATTTCGGTGTGTGAGGAGAGGAGAAGGAAGAACTTCGTGTTTTAGCTCTTGGAGTCATCTCGTGCACTTGGTGTGAGTCTTTGTGGCCTGTGGCTTGTGAGATTCGTGAAGTTTGTGGATGTGTTCAAGTGGGAGCCACACACTTGAGATAGTGGAAGAACCGGGTTGGCCTTAGTGGCGACTTGGTGAGGAAAGGGTTGTTAAACCCGGTCCTTTGTGGACTCCTCAACGGGGACGTAGATTCCTGAGTGGAATCAAACCTCGGGCAAAAATCTCCGTGTCTCTCTTGCATTTACGTTTCATCGACCGTTAAAATTGCTTAGGGTTCGTTTTGCTCATTTCGCTCTTCTAGTGTTCTTCGTTACAATCTTGCAATCCACCTGCTATATCTTGTCATACTTGGCATATTAGATTACTAGATAGTTTATCCACATTTCGTTGAGCTAAAATCTGAAGAAAAACCCATAAAAATCAAGTTTTTAGGTTTTTCCAGCTGGCTAACCGGACTAGTCCGCCCCTCAGCCAGACTAGTCCGGTCCCTATGTTCTAATCTCGTTTAATTAGGTCATTTCAAGTAGTTTATCCTATTCACTCCCCCTCTAGGCAACTTTCAGTACCGTCATTAATTAAAATGTTCACGACGGTGTCCAACGATCGTCGTAAATAAAGGCAATATTCACGACGGTTGACCTAGACCATCATAAATAAGGACATTATTTACGACGGTAGGCCCTGACCGTCATGAATAAGTTCCTTATTTACGACAGTGCCAGTTCCCGTCGTAATTAACACCTTATTTACGACGGCCAAGTACCTGGCCATCGTAAATAAGGGCTATATACCCGCCCGGGCCGAGGTCGGCGCGGGCATTCACGCTCGCGCCAACCCCGACCCGTCCGCTGCCGCCTCCGCCTCTCGCACCACCGCCGCTGCCCTCTTGTGCCGCCGCTGCCGCCCTCTCGCGCCGCCGCTGCCACCCTCGCTGTTCGTCGCCGCCACCGAACAGCGCCGCCGCCGCCCCGTACTGCCCCGCCCGCCTGCCCCCGGCTCCGGCCGGCCACCCGCCGCCGGATCCGCGCCGACCCCGCGCCGACCCGGTCGGCCCCGACCGCCCAGCCGCAGACCCGGCGCCACCCGCCCTGACCCGAGGTTTTTTAATTAGTTTTAGTTAATTAACTTAGTTTAGTTTACCCGTTGTAATTAGGTTATTTTAATTACTTTAGTTTATTTTATAGTTAGTTTAGTTTAGTTTGTAAGTATGCTTTGATTAGTTTAGTTTAATTACTTTAAATTAGTTTAGTTTAGCTTATTCACCCCGCCCGGGTCGGGGTCGGCACGTGCATTCATATCCACGCCGTCCCCGACCGGTTCCACCGCCGCCGCCCCCTGGCCTCCCTGCGCGCTGCCCCCACCTCGGCCTACCCGTGCGCCATCGCCGCCACCCACTCCGGCTTCCCTGCGCGCCTTTGCTGCCGGCCACCGCAGCGAGCCCTCCCGCCCCCGACCGCCCCAACGCGAAACGGTCGGCCCCGACCGCCTCGCTGCAGACTCGGCCCCGCCCTGACCCACCACCGCCCCGCCCTGGCCCGGCCCATTGAGGTTTTTTAATTAGTTTTAATTAATTAGCTTATTTTTAATTAGTTTTAATTAATTAGCTCCCTAGCCGCCGGGTCCCTGCCCTGCCCGCCCCGCCTGCCGGGTCCCTCCCCTGCCCGCCCCGCCCGTCGGGTCCCTCTCGTGCCCGCCCCACCCACCGGCTCCTTGCCCGCCCTGCCCGCCAGCTTACTATTGTTTAAATTATTTAATTATTTATTTTGTTTTAAATTCTCAATTAGATTATAATTAGTTATTTGATTGATTATGAGTGTGTACTATTTATAGTATATTAACGGGTTTCGAGCTGGTCCAACTCAGCACGGCCCAACCCGGCCTGACCCAGCAAGGCCCAATCCAGCCCGACCCAGCACGGCGCTACCCGGCCCGACCCGGCAAGGCCCAATCCGGCGTGACCCGTCACGACCCAATCGCGCCCCGACCCGGCACGGGGCAACCTGGCCCGATCTGGCAAGACCCAATCCAGCCCGACCAGGCACGGCGCAATCCCGCCCTGACCCGTGACGACCCAGATTGTTTTAGTCGCAACTTAAGGTGAACGGCGACAATGACTTGTAAATTTCAACGGTTACGCGTCGCCCCATTGAACTTTCAACTCTGACCAACTTATCCCCTCTTTCTCATTCTTTCCTATCCTGTAAATGATTGAAAAATGAAAATGAGTAACATAAATTTATTACCCGTTTCAAATCTGTACGTCTCACATGCGATAGGCATGTGAGGCGTGCAGGTTCGGACTTGTCCCTTTTTGGACAGCCTGAGAGTGACCGAGGACGTGCTTTTGACGAGTTTGGTACAGGGTTGGATCTGGATGTGATTTCGACAGCATAACCGTAATGTTCTCTGCTGCACCATTTTTGGGCGTGCAGATGGAGAACAACGGGGTTATGCTGCCAAAATTTCATCCAGATTCGGACACCGTATCTCGTCATAATCATGTTACGTCGGTCACTCTTAGGTGGGTTTAGGACCTATCTGCCTAGTTGTAGTGGCCGGGACAAGATATAAAAATGTACTAATAATGATTTGTCCGCTTTGAAGGTATAACCTCAGACATGGCTGAAGACCAAACTTGGAATATCACCAAACTTAGTCAAACATAGCAATATTTGATGAAAGTTAGCCAAATTTATTAGAATATTACCAAACTTAGTGAAACATAGCCAAAACTATTTTAACTTGATCAATTCTACGTTATAATAACCTCACTTATGCAAATATGCATTTTAAAACTTATAACTTGTCTAACAACACTTATACATAACGGGGTCCGTGACCGAGGCTCACACGCCATCGCCGCAGCTATCGGGAGGACGAAGACTGGAGAACGAGTTCTGGGGTCTTGGAGGTAGCACACGTGGTAGTGTGTCGTGTGGTGTGTGCCTAGCCAATGTAGATGTTTATAATATTTTTGCTGCATATTGTTGTTATTATTGTTGACTTCCTGTGTGAGCTGGCCATCGAGCCAGGGCTGGCCTCGAATCCAGGGCAACATTTTCTAAAAAAGAAAGGGCAGCCCGGTGCATGTAGCTCCCGCTTGTGCAGGGTCCGGGGAAGGGTCCGACCCAATTGGGTCTTTTGTACGCAGCCTTTCCCTGCATTTCTGCAAGAGGCTGTTTCCAGGACTCGAACCCGTGACCTCATGGTCACAAGGCAACAGCTTTACCGCTGCGCCAAGGCCCCCCTTCGGGGCAACATTTTCTAATTTAAAAAATTATCAAACTTATTTATGACGGTGTCCTGGTGCTGGCCGTCGTAAATAAGCCACTACGAAGGCCAAGACTGTGACGGCCCCAAAGGACCTCGTCGGGTGGTGCCGTGTTATGCGGCACCCAACAGCACACGGGTCGATGAACACACATCATATTACATAAATAATTTAGCGGAAGCGTACAAGAATGTTTTACAAATAAGTATATCAGAGTAAACTACAGCAGAAAACTATCACTCTCACGATTCATATCTAAACTAGCAACAAAGAAACAGTCCAGCCCGCGGACGTTTCTTACTGGCAACACGAAGATCGATCTGCAGCGGCGAGGATGCTCTTTGAGTAAACACTCGGAAGTTCCCGAGTCTCATCGGCATACCTTCTCATAAGCATCGAGTCAATTACCTGCAAAACAACTCGGATAACATCCGTGAGCATAACGCTCAGCAAGACTTAGCCATCACCCTAAACATGAAACTCTAAGTGAGGTTATGAACCTAACATAGGTTGGCATAAGCATAATTAAACTCGCCTAAAAGTGAATCCTTACTTTCAGGTATTAATTGCAGCATTTTAAGTAACCCTGGGCACGCCATATCGGGAGTCCACAATCAAACAAGAAACGCTTTCCCCCGATGTAAATTGCTCATGGCATAAAAGAATCGAGTTTGCACTAGCCTATTCATCAAGCTCCAATAAAAGGTAGGATAATACTTCACATCAAGATGATTAGTTCCTTTCTCATGCAAGTTCTTACTACGTCACGACTGTGAGAACAAGTATGCTCGGTCCATTCCGCGAGCGACGGTGATTCGAATCAATAACACCCGGACTACACGACACGTACGCCCGTACTCGACGTTGCCTACAACAACCATCACTGACGTCGTACGTGGCAGCCTTTCCCCCGTTTCACCCCCGCTGAATCGATCAAGTCGCCCCGTACAGTAGCTACTCTCATGGTGCACCTTCCGACGTGAGATGTCATGAGAATATTCCCCACATACTGCACACCCGCTGTCCGCCTGAGGCGACCCGAAAAGTCCCAACGACAGCTTCCCGAGGTACATCGGTTTACTGGGTCCCATATATCCAGCATGAGTCCGGTACACAACTCAAACTTGTTCAACAGGGCCGCATACGGATCGGTCCTTGACTGACACGGACAGGTCTACAGCACCCAAGCCCCTATGTCCTGCTGCTCCTACAACCTTCCGGTCTCAACTTTAACTTGCTACATCATTTATGAACCAATCCCGTATGCCCCTGTTGTTCCTGAAACTGCGAGTAGCATCTCACCACTCGACTTCTACCGAACCGTACTTAAGCATGGCAGTTCTACACCATGAAATACACCTACCCAATACTCCATGGGTCATTTGGTTATGCAAGAGGAGTATCAATCACTAGACCTAATGCACAGTTCATGTCTTAACCGAAAGTGAATACAAAACAAAAACTTAACAGCTGTTAAATGCAAACCGGAGCTTGCCTGTTTTGCAGGGTAGTCGTATATAAGCAGTTAGTACCCTTGCAGATCCACCCTTGACTCTCCGGAGCTTGATCCACTTCGATGAATCACTCCTTTGAGTCCCATTCGTTGTTGTTCCTATTGAGATGCATATGCACATGTTTTAGAGAATGTAATGGAAAGAAGTTATAGAATTAATCTCTTAGTAACAGAGGTTGTGTGGAAAATCCAAGCATGGCTTGGTTTGCCTCTGTTGTGCAAAGAACATAAGTAAACTAATTTGTCCTAAAGGCTTTAGCTATACACTAATCATGTTCCGTAATGAACATAATAGATAAGCTGAAAGGATTCGAGTGCAATTGAAGAACAAGAACTCCAATGGCCTCAAAACTTTTACAGCAGGTTCTATACTACCTAAGGATTTAGCTTGCCAAATTGCAGCTAATGTGGAGTCATATTGTGTCATCCCCATAATTCTCACAACATCTCTTATGTATTCCCACATATACACAAGTATGGAGAATAAGAACAGGGAGTTCCAGGACTCGTCTTGGGCTGATAATTTACATGTGAGTTCTTGATCACATGAGAGTCATCTGGTCCAAAACTCAGCCCTTTTACTTGGGTAGTTCTCCCAGACCAATTCTTTAAGCATTTGTACTCAACAGAATTAATTCTGTAGTAATGTGCATTTTCATGCCCAACTAAGTGAACTACAATTCCAAGTATGGCCCAGAGAGCTTGACTAAATTTTCCTATGATTTTTGGAGCTATGGATTGCTCAGAACAGATTTTTGAAGTGGGAAACATTTTCTGAAAATGTTTCTGGACTCTTATGAACACAGCAGATTGTTTTTAGCAAATTCCTACTCAAATGATCTTGAAATGAGCTGAAAATTTGCTAGAAGGTCAACAATATGCAAAAGAATATTCTGGAAAATTTTGGGTATTTTTGCATAACCAAACTCCCTCAATAATTCTTTTTTCAGAAAACCTTCCAAGAATTTTCCAGAATTAAATAATTCGTTTCATACAAATTGGGTTGTAGATTTGGACAGAGCTATTCAATATGAATCCAACCCAATTTGAATCTAAATTTGGGGATTCCTAGCAAGAGTTATGAGGTTCTAAAGTTTGGGGAAAAATTCTGAAATTTACTTCTGTTTATTTTTCCATTTTCAGAGACATAAGGAATTAACACCACATTTGGCCAAGCAAATGAGGTCCAATGCTTCTGAAAATTTTACTGGAGTTCAATTTTTTTTGGAAGACTCTGCTGCCAAAAGTTGGGGATTTTCCAATACATAGAACTCCTGGAAAAATTCCCACAAGCTTTTCCTTCTATGAATTAATGAGCCAAAACCAGGGGTTTTCATAATTATTAGGTTGTACCTCTGGATAGTACTCTCTTAGAGGAGTCCAACAAAATTTATCTCACTATTTTTGGAGCTTCCTACACCAAGTTATGCATTTTACAAGTTTGAACAACTCTCTGTTTGATTTTAAACAGAACAGTCGCACGTGGGGCCCACGGGTCAGGTGCTTCTTCAACCTCCCGCCAGAGCCCGTGGGTGCACACCGGCAGAAAACTTGGCATGGCTCGTTCTCTCTCATTTCTCCACCAAATGAGCTCCGGTTTCGCCCTACATGCTCCTGGGAACGTGGCGCAGCTGCCGGGCAAGGTTTCCCCCCGTGAAAACGGCTGTAGGTGGGTCGGCACCGGCGGGGCGGCTCGAGAGCTCGACATGGACGCGTTCCAGCGTGTCCAAGGCATCTCCCGGCGAGCTACAATGTCCTACAGCATCCCTATGGTTCTAGGAACATAGAACGGAGATCAAATGGTGCAGAAAGTGGCTGCAACCTAGTCGTCACCGTGGACCGTGGCAGTTTTGGCCACCGGCGATGATTTCTCGTCGCCCGGGGTATAGGAGGGTCGGTTTTCTTTGGTTTTCGGCGTTGGAGGGCGCTAGGGCATCTAGTTGCTGTGGTTTGAATTGTAGGAGGTATGATCAATCGGTTTGGGAGAATTTCATGAATTAAACACGGGCTGTTCCATACGTGCGCAGGTG
This sequence comes from Neostapfia colusana, assembly GCA_030760725.1. Taxonomy (NCBI): domain Eukaryota; kingdom Viridiplantae; phylum Streptophyta; class Magnoliopsida; order Poales; family Poaceae; genus Neostapfia; species Neostapfia colusana. The sequence goes on along the minus strand of JASWHV010000007.1, from coordinate 74,561,856 downwards.
CCAAAAATCGAATTCCGGCGAGCCGGCGTCGGGGGAGAGCAGGAGGACGACGGGATGAGGATCATTACCTCCTGGCGCACCTCTGTAGCCTCTTGAGCCTGCCAGAGAGGCGCTGTGCTGGCTGGGAGACAGGGGGCAGTGGAGCAGCGCCATTGAGGTGCTCTGCTCTCGGTTTGTTTGCGAGGAGGAGAAAGCAATTGTGCCTTGCTTCGGCCGGGGGGCACGTGATCACGTTGGGGGCGCGGCCAGGACCGACCCCAGGGCGCCAGCGCGTGGAGACCGGCAGCAGGAGCTGTCACTGGCAAGCTGCTCGGTGGCGCTCGCGAGTTGCTCGGGAAAAGTTCCCACCGAGAGCAAAACTTAGGGAGTAAGTCTCCTCCTTTAGCTCTATGACCTGTGGGTCCCACCCCCTATTTCTTCACCAAATATCTTCTCAAGCTGATCTTTTCACTCCCCAAAATGCTAAGTTTTAAAAAGATGGGCTAGAATTTGAATTCTTCAAATTCAGTTTGAATTTGTAAGACTAAACCTAAATTTGGTTTAGAATTTGCAATGTCTTCTATTTTAGTTCTCTTTTAAGCCCACCCTACAAATGGAAAGTTGGTGAGAAAACTCCTCCCTATGATCCCATCTATATGGCTGCATTTTTATTCAAAGTCCTTGACCACCTCATGTGTGAACTTTGAATTTTCAAATCTGAATTTTAAACTCACATGCAAAGAGGTATTTAACTCCTTATTGGTCCAACACTTTTAAATAAAAAGGTGAGCCTCATTTTGGATAATCATCCTACATATTACTTTGCATGAAGAAAAGTTTTAGCAAGTCCCATTTTTCCTGTCATTGCCACAAATATGAACTCAAACCATAGTTTTTATTCATACAGATTTTTGGAACTTTTACAAAGACCAGCCCCTCGTAAATAAGCCACTACTATTTATGATGGCCATGAACAGCCATCATGAATAATGGGTCTATTCACGACGGCCAAGATCAGCCCGTCGTGAATAGATCCCCCTAGCCACGTGGCAGTCCGGGGGAGCTTATTCACGACGGTATTATTTAGCCGTCGTAAATAATCTTATTTACGATAGGAGCCGTCGTTAACAACCTTATTTATGACTATTTATCAGTGACGGCCGAAAACCGTCGTGAATAAAGCATCCCCGTCGTGAATAACTTATTCACCACGGTCTCACCTTTATTAACGAGGGTTTCCAGACGTCGTTAATTGTTCAGATTCCTGTAGTGCCTATCTCCTCCTCCATGACCCCTTGGACTTCTCCAAGCCCTCGCTGGTCCTCTCCATTGTTCCTAATCAATAAAAATGCATAGAAACAAGCGTAAGTTCTGAAAAACAATTGACAAGGCTGAACGTACCTGGAGATCCAACCGTCGTGCACATGCTCTAGTGATCGGTCCTTGTATTGTATGCAAAGGAGAGATGTCCTCATCATTCTCCCCTCTTGAATTGGAGTCGTCCTCGACTCAAGCTCATCTTCCTCACCCAAGTATGGTTTCAAATCTGAAATGTTAAATGTGGGAATAACCCCAAACTCGGGAGGCAACTCAAGTTTATATGTATTGTCATTTATCTTTTCAAGAACCTTTAAAGGTCCAGCAGCACGTGGCATGAGCTTAGACTTTCTCAAATCCGGGAACCTATCTTTTCTCAAATGAACCCACACCAAATCACCGGGTTCCAATTTTACCTCCTTCCTACCTTTACTAGCAGTAATGCGATACTTTTCATTCATTTTCTCAATTTGCAACTTAGTAGCTTCATGCAAGTTAAGAATAAATTCAGAACGTTGTGTAGCATCTAAGTTCACAATTTCAGAATGTGGTAAAGGTAGCAAATCAATTGGAGCACGAGGATTGAAACCCTATACTACCATAAATGGACTTAACTTGGTTGTGGATTGAATAGACCTGTTATAAGCAAACTCAATAAGTGGCAAACACTCCTCCCACAACCTCAAATTATCTTTCAAAACAGCCCGCAACATAGTAGATAAGGTACGATTAACTACCTCCGTTTGCCCATCAGTTTGTGAATGACAAGTAGTAGAAAAAAGTAACTTTGTTCCCAATTTATACCATAAAGTTATCCAAAAGTGGCTCAAAAACATAGCATACCTATCAGAAACAATAGTATTGGGAACACCATGCAAACCCACAAGCTCATTAAAGAACAAATCAGCAACATGTGAAGCATTATCGGTCCTGTGGCAGGGTATAAAATGTGCCATTTTAGAAAAACGATCAACAACCACAAAGACACTATCCCTCCCGCTCTTTGTTCTAGGCAATCCTAAAACAAAATCCATTGAAATATCCTCCCAAGGTGCACTAGGAACAGGAAGAGACATATAAAGACCTTGTGGGTGAAGTCGAGACTTAGCTTTGTTGCATGTCGTGCAATGTGAAACGTAGCGCTCCACATCATGCCTCATTCGTGGCCAACAGAAGTGAGCAGCCAGCACATCCTCTGTCTATTTAACACCAAAATGTCCCATCAAACCACCTCCATGCGCTTTCTGCAACAACAAAAGACGAACGGAGCTAGCTGGAACACACAGCTTGTTAGCACGGTAGAGAAGGCATTCACGCAGCAGAAATTTTTGCCACGTTCTGCCCTCTCTACAATTGTCAAACGCATCTTTGAAGTCCAAATCAGTAGAATATAATCTCTTTATGGTTTCCAAATCAAAAAGTTTATGAGAAAGTTGGGACAGCATGGTATAACGTCTAGATAAAGCATCGGCAATCACATTGTCTTTCCCTTTCTTATGTTTAATGATGTAAGTAAATGACTCTATGAACTCAATCCATTTAGCATGACATTTGTTCCGATTAGCTTGTATTTTAAGATACTTCAAAGACTCATGATCTAAATGTATGACATAATCTTTAGACGATAGGTAATGTTGCCAAGTTTGCAAGACACACACTAAAGCATAAAGTTCTTTGTCATATGTAGAATAATTCAGCGAAGGACCATGCAATTTTTCACAAAAGGAAGCAACAGGTTTACCTTCTTGAATGAGAACTCCTCCAATGCCAATGCCGCTCGCATCACATTCAAGCTCGAAGGTCTTCTCAAAATCAGGAAGTTGCAGCAATGCTGCTTCTGTGAGCTTCGACTTGAGAGCATCAAAAGCTTGTTGTTGTGCTGGTCCCCATCGAAATGACACTCCATGATTTGTCAACTCGTGGAGAGGTGCCACAATGGTTCTAAAATTCTGCACGAAACGCCGGTAGAAACCTGCAAGACCAAGAAAACTACGAACCTGCGTGACCGTAGTCGAAAGTGGCCAGCTTGTGATGGCAACAATCTTTGCCTCGCCCACCTCAATGCCCTGCAAAGTAACAACATAACCAAAAAAAGACACACGATCGGTGCAAAAGGTTCACTTCTCAAGGTTACCAAATAAACATGCATCACACAAGACAATAAAAACAGCACGCAAATGTTCAAGATGCTCGTCATATGACTTGCTGTAAATAAGGATATCATCAAACTAAACCACCACAAATTTACCAATGAAAGCACATAAAACCTCATTCATTAATCTCATAAAACTGCTGGGTGCATTAGTTAAAACAAATGGCATGACTAACCATTCATAAAGTCCGAATTTAGTTATAAAGGCAGTTTTCCATTCATCACCTAAAGGCATACGAATCTGGTGATACCCACTACGTAAATTAATCTTGGAGAAAATAACAGAACCACTCAACTAATCAAGCATGTCATCCAATCTAGGAATAGGATAGCGATAACGAATGGTAATGTTATTGATGTCTCTACAATCAACACACTTGCGCCAAGTGCCATCTTTCTTAGAAACCAAAAGAACAGGAACAGAACAAGGACTAAGGCTCTCATGAATGTACCCGTGGTCCAGAAGATCTTGGACTTGTCGCTGAATTTCCTTAGTCTCGTCGGGGTTGGTCCTGTAGGCGGCACGTTTGGCAAGCTCGCCTCTGGAATCAAATCAATCTTGTGCTCAATGCCTCGCACAGGTGGTAATCCAGGGGGTAGTTCTGATGGAAAAACATCCATATACTCCTGCAAAAGGTTAGCAACAGCAGGTGGCAAAGAAACGGATGCATCCTCAATAGACTATAAATCATGTTTGCACACTAAAGCATAGCAAATTCCATAAGAGGCATATAAGTCATCAAGATCAGATTTAGTTGCAAGCAAAACATGATTTTTCAACTTAATAGCTTGCTGAATTTCAGAATTGAAAACACCCTTTTGCTTAGCATTGTTCTTTTTCTCATGTTCAAATTGCACAATTTCAGTGGGAGTCATAGGGAGCAACACAATTTTCCTGCCCTTATGGATGAGAGTATACTTATTAGATCAACCATGGTGAATAGCATCAGTATCAAACTCCCAAGGACGTCCCGACAAAAGAGAACATGCATCCATAGGTACCACATTAAAATCAGCAAAATCATGATAGGAACCAATGGGAAAATGTATCCTTGCTGTTTGTGGTACCTTTACCTTACCATTGTTGTTAAACCATTTAATGTTATAAGGGTGGGGATGCTCCCGTGTGGTCAAACCAAGCTTCTTGACCACCTCAACATTCATCAAATTGTTGCAGCTACCACCATCAATGATGGTATGCACACAGCAGTCCTTGACGACAAGAAACATGTTGAAAAGGTTGTGACGTTGGCGGTTGTCTTCCTTTCCAACCGTGGCACTCAAAGCTCGCTGCACAATCAAAGTCCTATAGTTGTTGGTTGCAGATATACTGAGAACCTCCTCTACACCGTCATCAGAACCTGAAATATTAGCTGCAATAATATTTTCATCTTCAATATCAAAAGCACTAACAGACCCACCATCAGCAGTGGAAATGATCGCCCGTTTGCTGGGGCAATCTCGTTGCATGTGGCCAAGTCCCTGGCAGCGGTGGCACTTGATGTTGAAGATACGACTGGTGGAAGTGTTAGGTGTAGCAGTCTTTGCTGCAACACCTGGAGGCGTCTGGGACTTGCTATTATCCTGTCCCCGTGATGTATAAGGCGTGGTGCTGCGTACAACACCAGTGGATGGTGGTGTAGACACATGTATGCTCGAGGAGGGCACTGCTTTGGATGGCACCGGAAGCTGTCGTGGAGTGAAGGTGTTGTTCCGCCGCTGCTGTTGGCGACCCTGCACTTCTTTTTCTGCTAACATAGCTAGTTGCAATAAATGTTGAATAGAATGATATTCCTTGTAACCAACTATGTCCTGGATCTCATGCCGCAAGCCCCCATAAAACCTAACAATTTGGTCTTCCTGATCCTCAACTACCCCACAACGAAGCATACCTTTCTGCAACTGTTGGTAGTACTCTCGGACAGTCATGTCACCTTGATCAAAGTGTTGCAATTTCTTAAGAAGATCACGTCTATTTGAAGGGGGAACAAACCTAGCACGCATCTCTTCTTTTAATGCAGCCCATGTCTGTGGGGCATTACGTGTATTGAAAAGTTCATTCCACCAAATGATAGAAAAATCTTTAAACTCACTAGTGGCTTGTCTAACTCTATGTCGCTCGGGAACAAGATGAGAGCTAAATTTTTGTTCTACCGTCATCTCCCGATCCAAGTAAGTCTCAGCATCATAAGATCTATAAAACGGTGGAATAGAAAACTTAATATTAGCGTAAGGATCATTATCTTGTTCAGGAGCATGAGGACGAGGTCTACCTCCCATACCTTGACGATTTGGTCGAAGGCGACGGCGCTGCTGTGCATCAACCTCGTCGTTATTGAAGTCGTCCTCTGTGTCGTTCTGAGCATGTGCGTCAGCATCAAGGATGATAGGGGCTGGAGTTTGTTGGGGAATACGAGACTCCACCTCGTACAACCTTGTGGTCAGACCAACAAGACTTGTATGAAGCCTCTGAAAGGTGGCTGTTGTAGTGGTCTGTTAGTTGTTGAATGCTTCAGTCATCGCCCTCATCATGTCCCTTAATTTCAGATGGGACACGCAATCATTATCATCCAGAGGTGTAGAACCAGAGGTCTTATCCATAGACTTATTTCCTTTCATTATTAGTACAAAACAGAAAACAAAGACAAAAGGATCGTGAAGGACCCTATTACTATGCTATCTGCAGTGGAAGTGGGAGTGGAGATGAAGCAGTAAGATGTGTCTTACTCCGCTCTTACAAGTTTCTCACCAGCACTGCAGGTGGCCAATGATGACCGGTGTGAAAGCAAGTAAAGAGTGGGTGTGATTGCAGAGTTTACCTGTTCTGCTCCAGAGAAGGTGAAGCTTGGGAAGGCTCAAATGCAGTATATGTATGTGGCACAAAAGTTAGTAACGGATAGCAATGCTGAATAAGTGTCCAAAGAATTTGACCTAGATGCTGGCCTAAAATTGTATTAGAACAGTTGTGGCAACAATCAAGGAACAATATCAGCAAGTAGTGAAAACAAGGATGAATGATGATGAAAACAAGGATGAATGATGATGAACAACAAGGACAATATCAGAAAGTGTTCAGCATTCACACAGAAAACAGCACAAGTAGAAACCCCTTGAGCCTCCTGTTTTTGTCCTTTAGCACTAGTAGAATCAAATTCTTGTTTTTTTGTTTTTTTTATATTTTTTCATAACCAGGGGCACAAGAATAGAAACAGCACCAAGTATTACCTCAAACCGATGAAAGATGTGATCGGTACAAATTCAGGAGCGTTTTAAATAATAGGTGCTGGAACTTCGGAGTTCAAAACGAGGGTCTTCCTGATTTTTTTTAATTTTTTTGAAATCACCGTGACCAGCGTAGAAGGTGAATTGTATGTGGATTTTTTCGATAGCTTTCTAGGAAAAAATAATGCACCTCAATCGGAGTTCCAAGCGAAAAGTTATGTCCATTTTAAGGAGAATACCCCGAATTAGGTTTTGGTGGTGGTGGAAACTGAAACGGATACGAATCGAATCGGTGGATGGAATTTTTTGTAGATTGTTTTTTTATAGATGGAAGCGGATAGAAGAAACAAAACTGAACCTAACAAATCTAAACCAGCAACCAAACTCAACATAGGACACGAACTCAGAACTACGGATTCCGAAACTAAATTGTGCAAAAGGCTGAGCGAGGGCTATAGGTCAGGGAAAGTAAATTTTTTGTGGCTTTTGTGGACTATAGGACGAGATTCTTTTTAGATGTAAAATCCCCAAAAAGTGGTAGCAAGAAATTCAGCATATTTATACTTAGGAAAAATGAGGGGAATTAAAACTTTGTATTATAACGGTGTGAGTTCGAAGTGATGATTCAAACTTCTCAAAAACTTCCAAACATGGATGTCAAAATTCATAACTCGGGTCTTCATATTTCAAATATTCAACCTCCCAAATTTCAGCTCATTTGGAGGGGTTCTACTATTAGTTTGGGATTAAAAGAGGAAGCCCTCGAATCTAAATTTAAATTTCAGTTCAAAATCCCAACTTCCTCAATTTGCAAATTTGGTTCCAGAAATGTGTTCTCCACATTTGAATTAGCGTCCATTCAAAATTTCAGAATTATTTGAGTGTGGTTTGCTATGCTTTTGGAACAATGCAAAAGGGAAGATTCAAATTCCAATTCAAATTCAAATAACCACACTCAGTTCAAATTCCACACTAGACTTCAAACGAATTCAGTTGAATTCAACATTTCAAACTATGACTTTGGGAGGAAGCAAAGGAGTTAATTTGGAGGAAAATATCAGAGAGATTAGGTGGGGTGGGACCCACATGGCAGTGACACATGAACCACAGTGGCAAATTTGCTTCTGTGCGAGTGATCACCCGAGCTGCCACCGAGCTGTGCCCTGCCTCCACCGAGCAGCTTGCAGCAACTTGCTCCCGAAGCCAGCCTATGTGCGTGGGTGATCTAGCGCTAAAGCAGCTGCAAAACTCCATTTCTTCTCTCTGTCTACACGTGCAACCGAAGTTCCCTCAGCCTCTTTGCTCGAGCGCTCACCAAGAACAACACCCCGCCGCCTCTGTGATCGTTGTTCAGCAGCCTCCGGTTCCCCTAGCACCGGTTGATTGCTCTAGGAGCTGAGCCGGTGACTCCTCAACGATTTTCACCGCTCCTCAGCTCGTCCTCGACCTTCTACCGTCGTGCCCGAGCCGTTCTTTGTCGGAAAAAAACAGAGCACGTTGCCTTCTAAGTTCCCCATCACCAGTCCGCTCTAGTGCATCTCCGGCACCCTAAACTTCGCCCTAAGGTGCGCCACAAGGTGTAGATGCTTCTCCCGAACCCTTCTTGCTGTTCCCCATCGCCGGCTAGCCGGAATTTGTGAATTACCGCCAGTACACGTGAAGAACCGATCAAAGCCAAATCGAAAAATTCTCTCCGCACGCTTGATCATTGGTTCTCCGGTCCTAGACACAGAAACTAGCTACCCTAGCGCCCTCCCACGCCGCATACCAAAGCCAACCGGCCTTACTCCACCCCGGGCGACGAGAATTCGCCGCCGCTGGCCAAAACGGCTCGGTTCACCGTCGAGCTCCGATTTGAGGACGTTTTCGACTCGGTTTAGGGTTAGCATCTTGTTCTACGACTTCTAGGGATGGTGTGCGGAACTTTAGCTTGCCGGGTGAAGCATGGGACGTGCTTTTCCTTGCCGGCGCTGATAGTACAATGAGTCCCGATCTTCCTAGAGGTATGGTCAACTTGATTGGGTGGAGATCTCGACGTTGATGATCCAAGGCTCCGAATGAACGGAACCCCATAATCACTACACCACTGCTCCGTTAGTTATCACCCGTGTCACACGAATGACCTCGCCACGAAGGCTTATCCCTGCAAAGCAATCAATAACACAAGCAATAACAGAGAAATTGCAATCAAAACTGAATTGATCACGAAGTGGGGTCTCGCAAACCGATGAACGGTAACACTGTTCAAAGACAGATTGAAACTAAGCAAAACCCAAACCTAATGTGGTGGCGGCTGCTGATTAAAAAGGAGTTAGGGGCGTGCAAGACCCCTGGAGGCAACCCTAATGGGCTTCCACACGATACACGGGCCAGCGGCCCAAAGGACCGTGACGCAGCACCATGACAGATACTGGACGTCCACTTGTTTTGCCGATCCCCGTCAACTCAGAAAGTATTTTGACGTGGGACCGGTTCCATTAGAAGCATTATGTAAATATGGCTCCAACCATATATAGAACGTCCAAATCCAACTACGTATGTGTCCGGGTCGTCAATTTTGGTGAAGGCATCTCCTGGAATACGAGGTGGAGTTGAAGTCGAGTTGGGCTTGGACTCCTCCTTGGTGTGGATGTCCTATCTCCTCCTCCTTGACTCCTTGGACTTCTCAAAGCCCTCGTTTGTCCTCTCCATTGTTAGTAATCAATAAAACATGCATGGAAACAAGCGTAAGTTCTAAAAAACAATTGACAAGGCTAGAACGTACCTAGAGATCCAACCGACACGCACATGCTCTAATGATCGGTCTTTGTATTGTATGAAAAGGAGAGATGTCCTCATCAGGCGCCACGCCGCCGAGCTGCCTCGCCGGTGCCAATGGTTTTCCCCGTGTTTTCATGCCGCAAAACCTTGCCCGGCTGCTAGGCCGTGGTCCGACGGTAGTATAGCACGAAACCGCATCGAGAATGGTTGAGAAACAAGCGAGAACGGTGCACGCCATGATCGGGCGCTGTGTGTGCAGTGTCTCTGACTTGAGGATGATCAAAGACCTTAGGAGGGGGCCCCACATTTGAGTGCTCTGTGTAAAATTCAAACAGAAAGTTGTTCAAACTTGAAAAACCCATAACTTTGGGTAGAAAGCTCCAAAGTTAGTGAGGCAAATTTTGTTGGAATCCTCATAAGGAGTACTTCACAGAGGAACAAAGTGCTTGCCATGAAAATGCCCAGTATTTTCTGTGGAACAAATTTTAGTAAATCATTTAGGGATTAATTCCAGGATGGATTATCTATGAAAAATTCCCAAATTTCAGCAACAAATCCATTTCCAAGTTCCTGAGCTCCAGTAAAAATTTGAGCTTCATTGGAGTTCATTTTCTAGGCTAAATTGTCTTCCAAAATTCAGCCTTCATTTCAAAATTCAAATTCTAAACAGAAACTTTTCAGAAATCCTGTCCAACTTAAAAATTTCATTTCTTACTGTAGGTAGCTCCAAAAATGGTGAAACAAATTTTGTTAGAACCATAGAGACTTGCTCTAATTAGATCTTCCACTGTTAGCCATGTCAAAACTTCAGATTTTGGATCAAAAATTCCGAGAAGCCTTGGACTTGTAGGAATTCTGGAGACCACAAGGTTCAATGGTATTTCTCCTAACTTTACTCAGATCATCCGTATAGAGTTCAGTATCCACTGGAAAAATCCCAAAGCCAATTAAGGAATCTAAATAGCAGTAGCTATGAATAAAATTGTAATTCTTATACTTTATTAGCACTTATACATATATTTTGCTACATTTCATATAGTGACCGAAGTTGAAGACACACCGGAGCCGATGGACGTCCTCCCACCCGACGCTAACTTCTCTTTTGACTCGCAACCAGGCAAGCCACGGTTTGCATTTAATTACCTTTTGCAAAGTTTTCATTTGTATCACTTATATCTTGGTTGAAATGGTTGCATTATAGTTAGGGTGATTGAAACCCCACTTTCATGACTTTTAAATCCTATGAAGGGTTGGGTAGTTTGCAACTCGACGAGTAGAGAATGCCATGCTAATGTTCTTAGGATAAGTCGAGTAGTTGCAATCTACTCGCGAGGTCATATTTTATTACACGGGGTGGAAAAGAGTAGAGAATGGCTTAAGAATGTGAAACTGAGATCCAGCAGGGGGGATAGGATGCAGCGAGCGGAGGTCTCATGTGCGTAGCCCTGTTGGTGTCCATTGAGGACCGAGTCATGTGCGTACCTGCTGGAAAAGTATCGAACAGTACCGGATGGCATACTGACATAAGCAAGAAACCAATGTAATTGGTTAACCTGGGTGCCGAGGCTTACCCAACTGTTTTATAGGAGTGGGTTGAGGGTAGCAAGGTGTAAATCTGCCGGTGGGCTCAGACACGCTCCACGCGGGGACCTCCTGCCCGTTACGGATGGACCGGTTCGGCATTTGGGTTTCCTTTGAAAGGTTGTTTCATACAACAGAGTAGGAAGGTGTGAAGCACCACACTCCTGAAATTGGGTGTATGTGACGTGTTATACGGGAGTCTCCTGATTGTAAAAACCATCCCACGTGGTTATTTGAGTACCGCTTGTTCACTGTGCTGTGACGTAGTAAGAAGTGAACGAAGCCAGATGAATATGTTGCTGTATTGCACTGTTAATGTAGTGAAACCATGTCTGCTGTAGATGTAGAGCTAATTAAGTTTATCTTCCACTTTGTGCATCACCACATCGGAGGAAAGCATTTCTTTTTTTGTTGTGGACTTCCGATGTGAGTGCTGCCTAAGGCACAATAAACTGCTGCTATAAAACTGAATGTAAGGATTAACATATAGGCGTGTCTTTATTGCAATGTCTTTTTCCCATATTACTAATCCCGGCATGTAGAGTTCCATGATTAGGGTTGTCGGTTAAGCCTTGCGGAGCCATCATGCTCATGGTTGCATTATTTGAGCTGTGTGCAGGTGAGAGTTACGAGGAAGGGTCCGAGGACGAGGCGATGCCCCTGTCGGGGTACACAGCCGAGCTGGAGCCCTACACGCTGCTGTGACCTTCGTTTGTGTGCTGCTAGTGTGTAGCGTCGCCGGGTTGTACGGCTACACTTTTTGCTTAGTTAGTAGGAGAGTGGAGATATGTATAATACTTCTGCTGTATATTAAGTTTGTAAAAGACTTCCGCTGTTTTATGTAAAATAAAAGTTTGTATGTTGTTCGTATTCTTTTCTTGTGTGCTGTTGGGTGCCGCATCGCACAGTGTAACACCCCAAAACCTGCTGAAGAGGGGAATTTAAAAATTTTTGGACGTATTGCATGTGGTGAAGCAATTCAAATTCAAACTGGAATTCAAATTTAAATCAAAACAGAAAAAGAAAAGGAAAGGAAAAACAAGAAAAATGGCCAGTGGGCCGAAACCCATCTCAGCCGGCCCAAAACCCGCGCGTGCTCCCCCCTCTCCCTCTCTCTGACACACGGGGCCCGCGTGTCATCCCTCTCCCCGCGCGTGCCCCCAACCGCCCTGGCTCTTCCGCAACGATCGCGCGCCCCGCCCCGGATTCCGCGCACTCGACCCAACCCCGAATCTCTCGCGCCGTTCTGCTCGATCGCAACAAACCCCCATGCTCCCGGCCATGATAAAAACAGATGTCCCCGCCGCCCTCCCTTCGCGCAAACAATTCCTCTCCCGGTGAGCGCCGCCGCCGTTGAGCATGGAATTCCCCAAGAGTGTCATCGCTTCCCTCTGTCAAACTGATCTCGTGACCCCGCAGCACCGCGCACAAGCTGTAGATGCCGACCCCGGAGGGAAACGGCGCTGGAAACGACCATCCCGACGCTCGCCGGTGAGTACCGCCGCCGCTCGCCGGTGAAACATCCGAATTACACGGTTCCGATCCACTTTAATCATCGGTGTGCCATCTCTAGACCCCAGTGAAGCGTCACGACCCGAGAGCTCGAAGGGATCACCGCCCCAACTGCCACTTCGACGTGCACCGAATACCATCGCCGTTGAAGCTCGCCGCCGACCCCATCCAGCCACGTAGGGATCAAGAAAACCACTGAGGTGAGGCCCCCTTCCTCCCCTCTGCCGTTTGCTACCAAAAAGGGCGGGTGTTAGCGTCTGTAGATGAAGATCCGCAACCTCGCCGGCGAGATCGCACCGCTGCCGCCATGCGCCGCCGCGCGTGCGGGCGAATTCCGGCCAGGAGCGACGTGGCGTCTTGTGGTCCGTCTATTTTAAATCGCACGGCAGAAATTAAATCGGTGCATACCCCTTCGGCGATCTAATCTGAGCCGTCTGTTTTAAATCCAACGGCCCACGTCAGCCCCGCGTTATAAAGGACGGGAATCTTACGCGCTACCCCCTGGGGACCTCGGAAAACACGAGCTAGCCCTGGAAACTTCTGATCTAGCCCCTGGACCCTTAGAAATTCATGTAAATTCATTTAAAAATCAGTTTTAGCCCCTGGACTTAATAAGAATTAGGAAGACCTACCTGTTGTGCACACTTAGACCCCTAAAAATTTAGAAATTGGGAAATGGGCCCCCAGTAGGGGTGGATTTGCACATCAGCCCCTGAGGGTTATTAATTTCAGGAAATTGAATATGTGAATAGGATTTAAAATTCAAACATAGGTATATGATCAGTTTAATTATTCTAACCCTGTGGAAATTTCTAGAAACAATCTAACATCTGAGTTTAGAGGGGAAATAAACATTTAAACTCAATAAGATTACTGTTTTGAAATTTATATCTGAAATATGCCCTTTAGGCATAAAACAAGTTTAAACAGTGGGAAAGTGAGTCTTAATAACCAAAAAGGGATAGGAAAAATTTATGAAGGTTCTGTTTGAGAAATTGGAACAGAAGAAATTTTTGTAGGAATTTAGGTTGCTGTTTTATGGGTGGAAATTCATTTCTATATTAGAAAACAATTCTGAAAATGGGTAAAAATAACTTAAATTGGTTTCCATCAGAGAGGAAGTCAAAGAATATTTTATTGGACATTTTAGATCAGAACATATTCTGTTTAGGAGATATGCTTTATTATTTTAATACTAAAGTTCACTTTTAGACATAGAAAATAAATCTGAAAATATAGTAAAATAGGTATGCATAATTAGAAAATGATAGATGTGGTCTCCAAATCCAAAAAAACTTCAATTTAGGATTTTGTAGAAGATCTGAAAACCTATTTGGAGTAAGAAATTATCTTTCATGCAAACTTGTGGCTAAAAAGTGTATTAATTAAATATAGAGAATTTTTTCAAATTGGAAATTCATATATAGTGTACAAATAGAAATCTGAATACAAAAGTTAGAGATAATATATAAATGTTTAAATGTTTATGTGGGCCTAAAATCAACACATCTAGGGTAACCACAACACTTAGAAATGTGAATGATTTTCATATGTATGTATGTGTGGTTTGCATGAGTGAAAGTGTGGACTATGGCTTATGGATTGTTGTTTTCTTTTGCTATGTGTATTGGCATGAGTAGAACCAGCCCCAGATCAGGTTCTCACCTTTCAAGACCAAGACTTTCCATTCCTAGAGCAGCACGAAGAAGGCAAGTGTCCTTGACCACTTTGGTCCTATACTAGGATGTGTAGTTAGAATTTAATTAATTGCATTGTCAATTTGGAATATGATACCCAAGCTAGGAAGTTTCCCTAGATTTTCATTATCTTACTTCCTTGTAGCCTGGGTTGGGATTTATTTTATTATGTCATCCATTCATATTACTTATGCTTAGCCATGCTTAGAATGGGATAAGTGGGATATGAGATCATCAACTTATTTACCTTACTCTTGAAATGAGATATTATGAGTTATGTAGAGGTAGGGATCGAGGCAAGTTGGATGATTTGGTTGGTGCTGTGTGCACGAGACTCGGGTTTGTGTTTAGTGCTTGCCTGGATCCTAAGGACCGGTTCATGGAGCATGTAACCTGGCTTTACCGTGCCAACCACATGCTGAGATGGGGCAGCTTGGCCAATTAATTAGGTGTATCTCTGGCGTAGTACGGGTGTTTGGATGGTGCGGGGAATAGGTGTCAGCTGGACTACCATATGAAATGCAAGGCTCAAGAGGGGGCCACTGCAGCGGGGTTGGAGCCTCTTGTATGCTGTTAGGGGTGAAACCTCATTGGGCCAACGCTCGTGGGAAATCCCTTTGTAAAGGCCTCGTAGTGATCTCCTGGCTACACACCTAGGAAGTGTGAACGTGGTTCGCGGCCACTGGCATAATGGATGTTCTTTTAGTCCACCCGGCAACGGGGGATTAAATCACTACATGTGGGTACAGTGGTGCAAACTCTGCAGAGTCAAAACTGTCATGACAGCCGTGCTCACGGTCAAGAGCGGCTTGGACTTATTCATGATTAGATGATGATGAATTGGGAAGTTGAGGATGTTAAGAGGGAAGCTTAACATTGGAGATGAGATTATGGTTACTTGATATTGATGATGGGTTGAGGGATTGGGACCATTTCACCTGTGTAGTAATGTAGGTGCTTAATAAGCTAAGGTGATAGATATTAATTGCGTAGTGCTTTAACCAAGAGTTCAACCTCTCCTTGCTCTAGCCATGCATAACATAACTTTCCCACACTTGCTGAGTACCAACGGTACTCAAACTTGCTTTTCTGTTGGTTTAAATTGCTGGTCAGGTCAAGAAGATGATGTGGTGTTCAATGACCAAGACTTTGGTCCCGAAGAAGGATTCTAGGTTCACGGAGTCCCCCGGGCAATGCCTGTGACGGAGCCCACAAGATTTATATTCCGCTGCTGCTTTATTTACATGTTATGAACATATTATCGTCCATCGAGACGTATGCTATGTAAGACTTATTTTATATTCGAACACTTGGCTTGTAATAAATGATGCTTCACTATTTGTCATCACATATATGAGTAAATGATCCTGGCATACATGTGATATTCACTCGGTTGCTCTTTGGAGAAATCGGGTGTGACACACGGCACCACCCTCAGCGATCCCGGAGTGGGCGAACCACGGGGTGGTCCCCAAAGTTTCTACCTACACTCTCTTCCCAGTCTCATCTTTGGAAACATAAACTTTAGTTTGCTTATTCAACCATACCCGTGTGAACCCGAACTATAGCTCGCGAGTAGATTCCAACTACTCGACTTCTACCGGACGTCATAACCTATTTAGCATGGCAATATTCTACAGCGGGGATACTTATTCTACCCTTGACTCGAGGGTTTATTTGGTCATGCAGTTGGAGTATAAATCATTCTTGGCCTATTGCACAAACAAATTCTAAACCATAGTAGTGAACAAAGTAAAAACTTTATAAAACAACTTAAATGCAAACCGGAGCTTGCCTGTTTTGCAGGTGACTAAAGTCAGATATAATATGCAGTTAGTTGCTGCTGACTTGAAGTTTAAATAATTGCTCTTCTTGATCCTTGATCACAACTCTATTTGCTTCCCAATGCTCCACGTAAATCCCTACACGTTACGTGATGTATATGCACTTAATTATACAACTTTGTTATCAAAGTTTAATTACAAGGTTGATAATAGAATTCTGGTTAGGAACTTGATTTGAAAGGATCCTAGTGGATGAGGCTAGATTTAGCAAGGGAGATCAAGTGCTAAGGGTTCTTCTTAATTGTTGCATTTTCCCCTAAGAAAGGTGTATAGAAACATACTGATCCAGAGCTCAAATCAATCTGAGAATTTTCCTGTGAGGTCCCTGTCACAAGAAAACATTCTGTACCAAAATTCAGAACTTTTCATTGAGTAGTTCGCCAGAACAATTCCCTAAGCATTTAGGAAAAAAGGAATTAATTCTGAATAAATTTGCACTTTCATGCAAATTCAAGTGAATCACAATTTAAAACATAGCTCAGGGAGCATGCATGAATTTTCCTAGGAAGTTTGGAGCTAGGAATTGCCTAGCACTGATTTTTCATAGTGGGGATTTTCTCTGAAAAAGTTTCTGGACTTTTTTTAACACTGCAGCTTGTAATCTGAATTTTCATAAACAAATCAATTTTAAATGAGCTCAAAATTTAGAAGGAGTTCTATAATATTCTAGTGAATATTCTGGCAAAATTTGGGGATTTTTGGATGACCTAAACACCCTCAAAAATTCTTTTACTGAAAAGATTCAAAGAATTTTCCAAAATTTATTATTGAATTTAATACAAATTGGGTTGCAAATTTAGATACATGTTTTCAATATGAATCTAACCCAATTTGAATCACCCAATTTGGAGTTTCCTAGCAAAAGTTATGAGGTTCTAAAGTTTGAACTAAATCTGTGCATTCAAATAATCGGGGAAAGTTTAAAAGTCTGACAGCCAGGTCCGCGGTGACGTGGCTCCACCAGAGAGCCGAACACACGGGGCCACAGGAATCCCCTCGCGCAACCACACTTAGATCCGGTGCCACAGAATATCAACTCTCCCCACAACAGAGGCTGACATGTGGGCCAGCCCCAGTCATCTTCTACCTCTCGCCTCCCGCGCCGGCCCGCCGCCTAACTCGCCGGAGAACTCACCGGGAGCGGGTTCTGGTGCCCCAAACTAATTACAAACTAAACTAAATAACTAATTAAACAATTCAAACTAATTAAACAATTCAAACTAATTAAACAATCTAATTAAACAATTACAAACTAGACTAAACTATTTAATTTAAACAAAAACAAACAAAACTAAATAACTAATTAAAATAAATAACTAAACTAATTAAATAACTAAAACTAATTAAAATAACCTTAACAGGTTGGGGTCGGGCGTGGCCTGGTCAAGGCGGGCGGGCGGGGGGGGGGGGGGGGGGCAGCGGAGGGAAGGTCGGGGGCAGCCAGGGCGGCAGGGGGCGGACGGAGCGGGGGCCGGCTGGGGCGGTGGCGGCGCGCGGGGAGGTCGGTATGAGCGGCGACGCATGAAGGAGGCACCGGCAGAACGGGTCGGGGTCGGCGTGTGCGTGAATGCCCACGCCGACCACGGCCGGGCGGGTATAAACTGCTTATTTACGACGGCCCAGTGCCTTCCGTCATGAATAACGTGCTTACTTACGACGGTCAAAGTCGACCATCGTGAATAAGGACATTATTCACGACGGTCAAAATACACCGTCGTGAATATATTTATTAACGACGGTACCATCGTAAATAATTTTGGTCGTAATTAATTTGGTACTTTCCTGTAGTGTTAATGCAAGATGTAAACCGGTTGCATACTTTAGTGAAAAACTTAATGGTCCTGTTTTAAATTACTCCACATATGATAAAGAATTTTATGCTCTCGTACGATGCTTAGAGACATGGCGTAATTATTTATGGCCTAAAGAATTTGTTATTCATTCTTATAATGAATTGTTAAAGCATATTCGTTCTCAACATAATCTGAATCATAGACATGCAAAATGGATTGAATTTATTGAGTCTTTTCATTATGTCATTAAACATAAGAATGGGAAGGATAATTCGATCACTGATGCGTTGTCTAGACGATATAATATGCTGTCCCAACTTGATTGTCGAATTTTTGGACTTTAATCAATTAAAGAACAATATGCTCTTGATGCTGATTTTAAAGATGTGTTGCTGCATTGTAGAAAAGGTCATACCAGGAACAAAATTGTGCTTGATGATGGATTCTTTTTTAGAGCTAACTGCCTATGCATTCCAGTTGGTTCCGTTTGTCTTTTCTTATTACAGGAGGCACATGGTGGAAGTTTCATGGGCCATTTTGGTGCAAAGAAGACAGAGGATGTTCTGGCCGCACATTTTTTTGACCAAATATGAGGATCGAGGAGAGATGTAGAGCCGTTTGTGGCTCGCTGCACCACATGTCAGAATGCTTAGTCCCGTTTGAATCCACATGGTTTATACATGCCTCTTTCCACTCCTTCTATTTCTTGGGCGGATATCTCTATGGACGTTGTTTGGGATTGCCTAGGACTAAGAGGGGGAGGGATAGCATTTTTTGTGGTAGATCATTTTTCTATGATGGCACATTTTATACCCTGTCAGAAAAGTGATGATGTTGTACATATTGCCGACCTCTTTTTTCAAAGAGATTGTTCGCTTGCATGGTATGCCTTCTACTATTGTTTCAGATCGTGATGCTAAATTTTTGAGTCACTTTTGGTGCACCCTATGGAACAAGTTGGGTACAAAACTGTTGTTCTCTACAACATGTCACCCACAAACTGATGGGCAAACAGAAGTAGTGAACCGCACTTTGGGCACCATGTTGAGAGCTGTTTTGAAGAAAAATTTAAAGATGTGGGAAGAATGTTTGCCACATGTGAAGTTTACATATAATCGGGCAACACACTCTACCACCAAGGTAAGTCCTTTTCAGGTAGTGTATCGATTCAATCCCCCTGCTCCTATTGATATCTTGCCTTTACCTACTAGTGAGAGAACTCATAATGATGCAAAGGAATATACTGATTTTATTTTAAAAATTCATTAGACCACTAAACACAATATTGAAAAGATGAATGAAAAATATAGTATTGCCGGTAGTAAAGGTAGACCAACTCAAACATTGTCAATAAGGCTGCAGCCTCGGGAATGATCAGCCATCCACAGCATACACCGGCTGGTACCCAGTTCCCCATCATACAATATGCAGATGACACCATCGTAGCACTGAATGCCTCCCAGAGGGAGCTATTCCTACTCAAGGCCCTGCTCGGATCATTTGGGGCTGCCACAGGCTTAAAAGTGATTTCAACAAGTCATCCATGGTGCCCATCAACCTATATACAGAAACAACAGAAATCATGGCTCAAACATTGGGTTGCCAAGTAGGCTCCTTCCAGTTCACATATCTTGGCTCCCCAAGAGAATCCGGAAACCATGGTGCCAGATTTCGCCTGTCTCACGGCAAAAATAGAAAGGAAATTCTCAGCCACGTCTACTTTCCTCTCAATGGCCGGAAGATGCACCTTGGTGGACTGCCTCATGTCCACTATTCTGATCTATAGCATGTGCACTTAAAACTACATCTTACGGTAATCTAGGCCATAGACAAAACAACGAGAGCTTGTCTCTAGAAAGGGAGAGAGGTGGTGGGAAAAGGGAGGCCACTAGTAAAACAGAGCCGAGTGACATCTCCCTGCCAGAGGGGAGGCTTGGGTCTAAAGGACCAACGGTTAATGAACCTAGACCTCCTTCAGAAATTATTAGACAAACTATACAACAAAGTGTACACGCTCTGGGTCTGGTTGGTTTACAGTGCATACTATACAGAAAGGGACCCCCCCCACACACACACAAGCTCCCCAACAAGGGCTCATTCTGGCTGAGGGATATCTTGAGCTTAAGGGAACAGTTCAAGGATCATGCCGTAGTTAGAGTGGGGTTAAGAGACGATGTTCTTCTCTGGGAAGACAAATGGATCAACCACCCCCTCAAGTTGGAATTGCCACGCATATTCTCTTTCGCAAAAAAATCATTCATATCCATAGCCCAATACAGTGACGAGCATTCCTTTTAGAGCCTATTCTACACCCTTGGGTTAGAGCAACCAATGGCAGAGTACCAGCAACTCCAGGCGGCCCTGGGCAATAGCAATGAGCACCCATTCAACAAGGACCAGTGGACATACAACAACAAAAGTTCATCAACAATCCGGACCAGCATAATCTACAAACGTCACTTCGAACAATTGTGCCACCAAAGCCGTTTGACTGGATATGGAAAGCGAAGACGACCAAAAAAAATCAAAATATTTTGTTGGCTTTTGTGCCGAACCGGCTGAACTCTAGAAATCTCCTCAAAAGGAAGAACTTTGCCATTGAGAATGACGACTACTCCTGCGTACTATGTGATGCCAACACTAAAGATCACACCTATCACCTCTTCTTCCAGTGCCCCTTTTGTGCAGAGTGTTGGTCAATAATCGGAGTACACTGGGACCATAGCCTCCATTTCTTTCGCACTCTAGAAGTAGCAAAAGGGCAATGGCCCCACCTGGGATTCATGGAAAATTTTTCTATCGCGGCTTGCAAAATTTGAAACTCAGAAATGTTGTCATCTTCAGGAGAGAGCCGCCCTCAATCCAGACATAGCGAGAGGCATTTCGTACCACCCTATTGCTACATAGTACACTGTTCAAGTCCCCAATGCGTGAGTGTCTAACTACATGGATCGCGGAACTAGACCTGGATATTTCTTAGCTCAAGAAGCCTAGACTAGTTTAACGAGAACAGTGTGTGTTGCGGCACGGAATGCCATCTTGTAACCTGTTTCTCATTTATCAATTTAAATATAACACAGTCAGAATTCCCCTACTGTCTTTCCTCAAAATATGTATGTAAGAAAGACATTTCTCAATGGTGATCTACATGAGAATGTCTATATAACTCAATCTAAGGGTGTTGTAATGGAAAGGATAGAAAATATGAGATATCAGCGATGAAGATCCTTTTGTGTATTGAAGTAAGTGTTTGAAGTAATGATAACTCATATTTTCAAAAAAGAGACAATTTGGGTTTTCTAAGATAATAAGGACAAAGTTTTTATTTACACTAATTTTAAGTGAGGAAATTTTATTTTTCTTTTTTCGTGCGTGGATGACATACTGCTTATAAACAGTAATGTTGATCTACTATTAGAAATAAGTATTTTATGTGGGGACCACCCTATGGTTCACCCACTCCAGGATCGCATAGGGTGGTGCCGTGCGATGCGGCACCCAACAGCACACACGAAAAGAATTAAGAACAACATACAAACTTTTATTTGATTTAAAACAGTGGAAGTCTTTTACAAAACTTAATTAACAGCGGAAGTATTATACATAGATGGCCTCTCATCCTAACAATGCAAAACTGTAGCCGTCCAGCCAGGGGACGCTACACACTAGCAGCATGTAACAGGAGATCACAGCGGCGTGCAGGGCTCCAGCTCGGCCGTGTGCCCCGATGGGGGCATCGCCTCATCCTCGGAACCTTCCTCATAACTCTCACCTGCACACAGCTCAAAATATTGCAACCGTGAGCACGATGGCTCAGCAAGGCTTAACGGTATGGAACTCTATATGCAATGATGTGTAAGATATGAAAAAGGACTTTGCAATAAAGACACGCCTACATGTTGACCCTTACGTTCAGTTTTATAGCAACAGTTTAATGAGCCTTAGGCAGCCCTCACATCGGAAGTCCACAATCAAACAAGAAACGCTTTCCTCCGATGTGATGATGCCCAAAGTGGAATATAAACTTAATTAGGTCTATAACTACAGAATACAAGGTTTCAAGACATTTATAATTCAATGCAGCATATTCAATTGGATTATTTCACTTCTTACTACGTCACAGCGCAATGAACAAGCGGGTACTCAAATAACAGCGAGAGATGGTGATTACAATCAGGAGACACCCGGATAACACGTCACATACACCCACTTTCAGAAGAGTGATTCCACACCCCTTCCTACTCTGTTGTATGCAACAACCTTTGAAAGGCAACCCAAATGCCAAACCGGTCCATCCATAACGGGCAGGAGGTCCCCGCGTGGAGCGTGACTGTGCCGACTGGCAGATTTACACCTTGCTACACTCAACCCACTCCTATAATAGGGTTGGGTAAGCCTCGGCACCCAGGTAAACCAATTACATTGGTTTCCTGGTTCTCATATGCCAGTATGCATCCGGTACTGTTCGATACTTGTCCAGCAGGGCCGCACGCGGCTCGGTCCTCAATCGACACCAACAGGGCTACGCACGTGAGACCTCCGCTCACTGCATCCTATCCCCCCTGCTGGGTTTCATTTTCACAACTTAAGCCATTTTCTACCTCTTCTCATTCCGTGTGATAAATACCTATCTCGCGAGTAGATTCCAACCACTCGACTTCTACCGAGATCCTAAGAACATTAGCATGGCTTTCTCTACTTGTCGAGTTGGTAAACTACCCAACCCTTCATTAGATTTAAAGGTTATGCAAGTGGGGTTTCAAACACCTTAACTCTAATGCAAACATTTCAACCTAGACATAAGTGATACAAATGAAAAACTTTGTAAAAGGGTACTTAAATGCAAACCGGGTCTTTCCTGGTTGCGAGTTAAATGGGAAGTCAACTTCTGGTGGGAGGACGTCCAAGGGCTCCGGTGCGTCCTCAACTTCGGTCACTAAATGAAATGTAGCAAACTATATGTATAAGTATTAAGGAATTATGAGAAGTAACTTCTATTCATAGCTACTGCTATTTAGGATCCTTAATTGGCTTTGGGATTTTTACAGTGGATACTAGAATCCCTTATGATGATCTGGGCAAAATTTGGAGAAATGTTATTGCATATTGTGGTCTCCAAAATTCCCACAATCACAAGGTTTCTCTGAATTTCGAGCCCAAATCAGGAGCTTTGACATAGCTAAAAGTGGAAGATCTGATTAGGGTAAGTCTCCATGGTTCTAACAAAATTTGTTTCACCATTTTTGGAGCTACCAACAGAGAGATATGAATTTTTGAAGTTGGACAGGAGTTCTGAAAAGTTTCTGTTTAAATTTGAATTCTCAAATAAAGGCTAAACTTTGGAAGGCAATTTAGCCTAGCAAATGAACTCCAATGAAGCCCAAATTTTTACTGGAGATCTGTTACTATGAAAAGTATTAGCTGCCCAAATTTGGGAATGTTTCATAAAGAATTGCTCCTGTAATAAATCTTTAAAAGATTTACTAAAACAATTCTACAGAAATTCCTGGGCATTTTCATAGCAAGCAATTTGTTCCTCTGTGAAGTACTCCTTATGGGGATTCAAAATTGGTTTTACAATTTTTGGAGGTTCCTACACAAAGTCATGGCTCTCCAAAGTTTGAACCGAATTAGGAAAATCTGGAAAAAGTTTAAACACTGCCCGTGGGTCCCACTCTCCAGTCCTCGTCTTCTACCTCGTGCCAAAACTGAGGACCCGGTGGCTTACTCCGGTGAGAGTCACCGGAAACCATTTTCCGGCCACCTCCCGGCCTCCTAGTAGCCGCTCCGCCCTGTTACAACCCGCTGAACTCTCTGGGACGGTCGCCGGCGGCCGTAGCTCACCGGAAATCGCCGCGCACCGGCAACAGTGAGACCTAGGTCTCCGACGAGGTCGCGGCAGCCAATTCGTTCAGCAATTGATCGGGTTTTAGGCTCTAGAGCATCAATGAGCAGTGTAGAAGCTCGGCATGGAGTCTAAACTGATCGGGGAGCGCTGCAAACCCATCGGCACCGTGCGCCCGATGGGTTCCAGCGGTGCGCCATGATCAAGACGTGGAAATTCTCCCTATACACCCTATATCTAGGTCTAAAATCGATGGAGGAAGTGCGCAAAGTAGTTAGGAAGGTTTGTGCACAGTTTGAATCAACGAGAACATGAATTAACAAAGAATTTGGCAAATTCCTACCTCGGGGTCGGTTTGTACCGCCCGGGAGAAAAACTCGAAATTCTTCTGCTGTGGTCAATGTATAGGGCTGAGCTTTGGGCTCGAGCAGCTAGGGTCAAGGATACACCGAGGGGCTGGCTTGCTTTGGCGTGATCTTGCTCGGTGTGAGCTGTCCACGGTGACCTCTCTTGGTTTTTCAGTGTTCACCCGAGAACCGCGGCAACTTTGCTGTTTTCCGGTGCAAACAAGGTCGGGACTGGGGAGGAGAAAGGCTGGCTGGCTAGAGCACTGGTGGGCGCAGTTCTTTGCTGTTGGGAGCTCGAGCAATCAAGCTGGTTGCTGTGGATGATCGGGAAAGAACCGGCGGCGTTGTTCTGTGCAAAGGAAGCGGCTGAGGCGCAAGTAAGAGCTGAGGGAAAGCGAAATAGCTCCGGTGCACTCCATGTCGTGATCCAGCCGAGCAAACTCAGGCAGCAGGAGGTGGCGCGGTGCCCTCTCTCAGGAGCGGGTTCAACCGAGAGCTGGCGGCCGCTCAGTGTTCGACCGAATTCTGCAGAGGCGGTAACACATCTGTGTGGCTGTCAAAGGGGTCCCACCACCTCTAATTCTGTCCAATTTCCACTGATATTTTTACCCCAGCTACTCAGAATTAAAGGATGTGCTTTGACTCAAAGTTAAGGTTTGAAAAGTTGAATCCAAACTGATTTGAATTCTGTTGTGAAGTTTGAATTGTGTTTGGTGATTTGAATTTGAAATGGAATTTAAATTCTCCATTTTGCATTGCTCCAAAATTATAGCAAACTAACTCCAAATTTTCTGATTTTTGGCATGGCTTCTAAATCAAATGTGGAGAACACATTTGTGGAACCAAATTTGCAAATTGAGGAAATTGGAATTCGAAACTGAATTTGAAATTTAGATTAGAGAGTTTCTCCTTTTAATCCCAAACAAATATTAAAACTCCTCCAAATGAGCTGAAATTCGGAAGGTTGAATATTTGGAATATGGAGATCCAAGTTATGCATTTAGATCTCCATGTTTGGAAGTTTTGGGAAGTTCGAATCAGCACTTTGAACTTACACCGTTATAATTCAAAATTTTAATTCCTCTCATTTTTCCTAAGTGAACATGAGCTGAATTTTTCTTGCTACCACTTTTTGGGGATTTTACATCCCTCCCCCCTTAAAAAGAATCTCGTCCCGAAATGAAATGCAATGTGGGGAAACTTTACGGGGCATACGATGATAGCATGTCCGGATAATTAGTTCGTAGATATTCCTCACTTTCCCATGTCGCCTCATCAGCGGTATGGTTGTTCCACAAGACCTTGTAGAACCATAAGGTACGGTTTCTTGTGGCGCGAGTCTTTTCATCAATAATCCAGATTCGATACTCCTTGTACGTGAGGTCCGGTTGAAGAACTTCTATGTCTTCTGTGCGGATTTTAGCCGAGGGTTTGAGGCACTTCCTCAGCTGAGAGATATGGAAGATATTGTGAATTCCTGCGAGCGACGCCGGTAAATCCAAGCGATAGGCCACGGATCCACATCTTTCAATGACGGCGAACGGACCAATGAACCGCGGCGCAAGTTTGCCCTTCACTCCGAAACAATGAACTCCCTTCATCGGAGAGACACTGACATAAACATGGTCCCCGATGTCGAAGTGGAGAGGGCGGCGTCTTTTATCTGCATAGCTCTTCTGACGAGATTGAGCAGCCTTGAGATTGGCTTGTATTACTCGCACTCGTTCTTCAGCCTCATTCACAAGTTCAATGCCGTAGATAACTCGCTCGCCGGACTCGCACCAGTTGAGAGGTGTGCAGCATTTCCGGCCGTAGAGAGCTTCATACGTCTCCATCTTGATGCTAGCTTTATAGCCGTTGTTGTATGAAAACTCCGCCAATGGCAAATGATCGTCCCAATTCTTGCCGTGGTGGATGGCACAAGCGCGTAGCATGTCTTCAAGCACTTGATTCACCCGTTCAGTTTGACCGTCCGTCTGCGGGTGATACGCGGAGCTGCGGATCAGTTTGGTCCCCAATGATGTGTGCAGCTGTTCCCCAAACCGAGCGATGAACAGCGCATTGCGATCTGAAATAATGGAGCGGGGAACACCGTGCAAGCACAATATCCTTGTAATATACAGCTCCGCATATTGCTTGGTCACGTACTTTGTATGTACGGGGATAAAATGAGCCGACTTTGTTAGTCGATCGACTATTAACCAAATCGAGCCATGCTTGTGAGACGTGAGAGGTAAACCAACAATGAAGTCCATGCTGATATCCTCCCACTTCCACGCTGGAATGTTCAATGGTTGCAGCTGTTCGGCTTTACGCACATGGTCGGCTTTTACACGCCGACACGTATCACATTCGGATACGTACTTTGCGATTTCTCTTTTCATCCGTGTCCACCAAAACCTGGTTTTTAGATCCTGGTACATCTTCTTGCTGCCCGGATGAATATAATACTTGGACAAATGAGCTTCATCCAAGATTTTCTTCCAAAGCTTCATATCACGAGGTACCACTATACGGTCTTTAAACCATAGAGTGTCGTGTTCATCCCTTCGGAAGCATTTCAACTCGCCATTCTCCATCCTTCTCCGATTGTGTGACATTCCCATGTCTTTCTTCTGAGCTTCCATAATCTCCTCTCTTATGGTCAGGACGAGAGCAAGATTATATAATACCCCATATGGAACCAAGTACAGACTCGGCTCCTGCTCTTCAAGTGGGGTGATGGACAGATTGTTGACATGAGATTTGCGTCTTAAGGCGTTGGCAACCACGTTTGCCTTACCGGGATGATAGTGAATCTTGATCTCGTCGTCTTTGATCAGTTCTAGCCGTCTCCATTGCCGCATATTCAACTCCTTTTGAGTGAATATATACTTCAGACTTTTGTGGTCGGTGTAGAGGTGCACTAAGTTTCCAAGCAAATAGTGCCTCCACATCTTCAAGGCCAATACCACAGCAGCGAGCTCAAGATCATGAGTCAGATAGTGCTGCTCGTGGTTACGAAGTTGACGTGAGCCATAGGCGACCACTCTTCCTCCTTGCATCAATACACAGCCGAGCCTGATACCAGATGCATCACAATATACGTCGAAGGGCTTGGTTGTATCCGGTTGAGCTAACACCGGGGCTGTTGAAAGATGCTTCACTAATGCTTGGAAATCTTCTTCACAAGCTGAGCTCCAAACATATTTGATCTCCTTCTTCAACAGTTAAGTCATCGCCTTAACAAGCTTGGAGAAGTTCGGTATGAATCTCCGAAAATATCCTGCTAACCCGAGGAAACTCCTGACTTTGTGGACTGACGTGGGGGACTTCCATTTCAGCACTTGTTCGATTTTTCTTGGATCAACGGCAATGCCCTCTGCAGAAATAATGTGACCAAGGAATGGTACTTGGCTGATCCAAAACTCGCAATTGCTGAACTTGGCATAAAGTTTATGGTCTCGCAATCGTTGAAGCACGATATGCAAGTGTTTGGCATGTTCTTCCTCAGACTTGGAGTAAACCAATATGTCGTCCATGAACACCACCACAAACTTGTCCAACTCCGGCATGAACACTGACTTCATGAGATACATGATGTGTGCCGGGGCGTTGGTGAGTGCAAAGGACATGACAAGGTATTCATACAATCCGTATCTCGTCGGGAACGCCATCTTCGGAATATCCTCCGCTCGGATCTTGATTTGATGATATCCGGAGCAAAGATCCATCTTTGAAAATACATTCGCACCCACAAGTTGATCGAAAAGAATATTGATGCGGGCCAGTGGATATTTATTCTTGATGGTGACGGTGTTGAGAGGTCGGTAGTCCACACACAACCTCAATGTTTCATCCTTTTTCTTCATAAACAGCGCCGAGCATCCCCATGGCGAGGAACCCGGTCGAATGAAACCCTTCGTCATTAAATCATTGAGCTGCTTTTTATATTCTGCTAGCTCATTCGGAGCCATCTTGTATGGTCTCCATGAGATCGGTGTCATCCCAGGTACAAGTTTGATCTTGAACTCGACATCCCTTTCGGGTGGCATGCCCGGGAGATCATTCGGAAAGACATCCGGGTATTCACGGACCACACGAATATCCTCAAGTTTTGTGGCTTCCGTGTTATATGTGGCTGGAGTTTCTTGAACCGAATGGTCAACAATAAGAACATGTGGTTCATGAAGTGGAGAGTTTAAACGAACCACACGTGGAATGGTGTAGCACCATGGAGATGCAGCCATGACATTCCTAAAATGACATCAAGTTTTTGACTCTCTAGCATGATTAGAGAAGTCGAATATAGATTCCCACCCAACTATAATGGTGCTCTATAGACCATCCTATCATCTGTTATTTTCCCACCCGGAGAGCATATCAAGTATGAACTATTTGTGGGAATGATAGGCAATTGATATTTAATAACATAAGACTGACTTATGAAATTATGGGTGGCACCAGAGTCAAAAATTATGACTACGGGATGATCTAAGTAAGAAAGCGTACCCGCGAGGATGGGTTCGCCTTCCGGCACGTCTTCGATGGCTAAGTGGTGGACGTTGCCGGGTTTTGGTGCTGGTTTCTTGGGCTGATTACGGGGGCTGATTAGCTCTCTGATACGGTGCTGCACTCCTGCCCTGTCGTGGTTCGGGGCAGTCCCTCGAAACGAACACGTGTAAGGCGTTGGGGTCCCTCCGACTAGAGTACAGAATCCCGGTGCACGCGCTTGAAACTGAGGCACACGTGGGACCATCCTTTGCTGCTGCTGTTTCTGTGGTAGATACGTTGGTCGGAAGCCCGGCGCATTATATTGCCGATCGCGAAACTGAGGCGGTCACGCCGGTGGCTGCCATCTCTGACCGGATGGTGAGCGATACACCACGCGGTATTTTTGTGGCGCCCCACCACTGCTGCTCGTCAGCGCGCTGCATTTCCTCTTATCAGACCCGCGCTCGCACTGAGCATTTTCTTGTAAAATCACGGCATTAACTAGGTCGTTGAATGTGCCGCGATTGCTTTGGGCGAGATGGACCTTCATTTTTGAATTCAGGATCTGGAAGAATGTGTTGTGCTTGTCTTCCTCCGTTCTCACAAATCCTGCCGCATACTGTGCCAGCCGGTTGAATGACCTGGAGTACTCATGAGCACTCCTCTCGCCTTGCTTCAGCGCCAGGAACTCCTGGAGCTTCCTTTCCATAACACCGGGAGGTATGTGATAGGCGCGGAATGCCTCCCGGAACTCCTTCCATGTGACGGCATGGACAGCCGGTAATGAGGTGATGTAGTTCGCCCACCATGTAGCGGCTTCGCCTTGAAGCTGTTGCGCTGCATACATCGCCTTTTGGTGTTCGGTGCACCGTAGCAGCCCGAACTTCGCTCCAGAGTGCGGATAAAGCTGTCCGCCTCCAAAGGCTCTTTGGCCTCCGTGAAGACCGGTGGATGGGTCGCCAGGAATTCTGAATAAGAACTTTTTTGGGGCTGGCGTTGGCCATTGTCTTGGCGTCCGCCTGGATGGGATGCATTCTGCTGCACCAGCATCCGCACCAACTCGGTTTGCTCGTCGCGCGAACCGAGTACTGCAGCGAGAACCTCCGCAAGATTTCTTTGAAGTTCTGGCGGTGAAGGAGGTGGTTGCTTCTGCGTCGTGGTTTTCTCCGGAGGTGGAGACTCATCAGCACAAACCTGACTCGGACCTCCTCCTCTTGCGTGGACCGTGTACCCACCATTCTGCATTCATACCATTCAGACGATCAGCACATGTTGGTTTATTGCATCCAGTTTATACAATAGTAGTGCGAGAATGGAATAAATAATACGCATAACAGTCACACATATGATAAAGTATGAACTTTATAAAACATATACATCCCTGGACCAGGTCACACGATCGAGTTCCAAAATGATGAACTTTATGATTAAAAGTGCATTTTGACCATCGTGGGTCGCCACGGGATGTTAAGTGTGTTAGCATGCGTAATTCCTTGCTATTGTACTGGACTCTAACATGTCCTCGCTCGAAATGATATTGTTAATGCGTCAACTTTTCGACTCCAACTTTCTGTTTTACAACAGCTGCTGGACATCGAATTGTGAAACTAAGTGTTTTGGTTGAAACACTTCAACATGGTGTTCGCTGTCCAGCTTCTGGTCCAGCTGACTAGTCTGGATAATTCAACTGTTTTGGCCACCTTGAAGGCAAAGTCTGGACAAGAGTTCAACAACAAAGTTGTAGTAGACTCAAAAAGGAATCCAGATTGTATTTATTTGCCTCCATGGCCTTCCTAGTTTATCAGTTATGATCCCTGCAAGTTGACACAATTTTCTCAGGAATTTTGACAGCACCTCCTTTGCAAGTTACTGTTTTGTTCACAAAATTCCATCTTTTTCTGCCCTCAATCTAGGAAAACACTGAACTACAAAGTTGTAGCACATTTCCTATACTTTCCAATGATTTCTTGCTTGACCCTTGGAATTTTTTCTAAAAGAAAGTTGTGGTTGAAATACAGAAAATTCCAGAGAGCATTTTGGTCTGCCCTGTTTCTTGACAGTGTATATTCATCTGAGATTTTCATCCATTTGGAGGGATATTTTTGTTTTGGAGCACTACAAAAAAGTTGTAGAGGACTTCAAAAAATTTCCAGAATGGTATCCCACACTTCCATTGGTTCAACCAATCCTATGTTATGCCCTGTTTAAGTTCAGCAAAATTCCTGCCGAAAACATTGGAGGTTGTTCCTAAGTCTTTGAAATTGAATCTATACTCCCAATTGACTCTTAGTTCAACATAGGAGTTTACTAACCCCTAAATGGAATCCTAAACTTCATTTTGACTCTTTTCTTTAAAAGTATCCTTTCATGCAGTCTCGGTACTACGTTTCCTCACCAAAGAAAAATCCTAAGCCGGTATTCCGGCATATACGTGTCAAATGGTGGAACTAAGAACGTCACTCACAAACGGTTTCTAAACGTCATGCACTAACGTGGTTAATGTACCTGCAGAAGACCACACAATAATGGTGCACAAAATGGTTTTTGGCATTTCAGGCAGTTCCATATCATAATAAAAACACATGGTCCGTATCATTGCCATACGGATCGTCCTTGAGTCAAGCCACGTCTCAAGGTACATGGTTGTGTTTCCACACCACACGATGGGGAACCCAAGTAGAGCGCGAACGGGTCATCACGGTTGGGAATTTTATCAACCCAATGGATACCACCTACTGCCTCATGACCGTTGAGGCACACCAATGGCGAGCGCTGCGTATGGCCCTTTGAACATTAAACGTTCAAGAGTTGCATACTATCGTGTTGCTTACCACACGATGGGGTATTCTCACTTGGGCCTAAAGCACGCTGGAGATCAGCGTTTTTATATGCTCTCAGAACCATTGAGAGGTTCAAAGACTCATATTAACTACCGTGCCAAGCCACAGTGTACCATTCAATACTATTACTCGTATGGTAAGTTACCGTAATTGATCCTCCTTCGGTGGCGTACCTTACCTCTTACCTGACGTCAGAGCGTTATTACAGAATGTTTAACAAGTAAATTAGCTTTTCCACCTTAGTAGCTACTACTATCATAGACCTTATGTGGGCATAAAGACTAATCCTCACTCGACTAGTTCTAAGTTTTCAAAATAGGCTCTTTTTGAGCGTGCTATTCCCAATGCGGCTCTGATACCACGTCTGTGGGGACCACCCCGTGGTTCACCCCCTCCAGGATCGCATAGGGTGGTGCCGTGCGATGCAGAACCCAACAGCACACACGAAAAGAATTAAGAACAACATA
Source organism: Neostapfia colusana (assembly GCA_030760725.1). NCBI lineage: Eukaryota > Viridiplantae > Streptophyta > Magnoliopsida > Poales > Poaceae > Neostapfia > Neostapfia colusana. The sequence goes on along the minus strand of JASWHV010000007.1, from coordinate 74,530,027 downwards.
CAAACTTTTATTTGATATAAAACAGTGGAAGTATTTTACAAAACTTAATTAACAGCAGAAGTATTATATATAGATGACCTCTCATCCTAACTATGCAAAAGTGCAGCCGTCGAGCCCGGGGACGCTACACACTAGCAGCAAGTAACCGGAGATCACGGCGGCGTGCAGGGCTCCAGCTCGGCCATGTACCCTGACGGGGGCATCGCCTCATCCTCGGAACCTTCCTCATAAGTCTCACCTGCACACAGCTCAAAATATTGCAACCGTGAGCACGATGGCTCAGCAAGGCTTAACCAACAACCCTAGGCATGGAACTCTACATGCAAGGATGTGTAAGATAGGAAAATGGACTTTGCAATAAAGACACGCCTACATGTTGATCCATACTTTCAGTTTTCTAGCAACAGTTTAATGAGCCTTAGGCAGCCCTCACATCGGAAGTCCACAATCAAACAAGAAACACTTTCCTCCGATGTGGTGATGCCCAATGTGGAATATAAACTTAATTAGCTCTATATCTACAGCACACAAGGTTTCAAGACATTTATAATTCAATGCGGCATATTCAATTGGCTTATTTCACTTCTTACTACGTCACAGTGCAGTGAACAAGCGGGTAATCAAATAACCGCGAGGGACGGTGATTGCAATCACGAGACACCCGGATAACACGTCACATACAACAGCTTTTAGAAGCGTGATTCCACACCCCTTCCTACTCTGTTGTATGCAACAACCTTTCAAAGGCAACCCAAATGCCGAACCGGTCCATCCGTAACGGGCAGGAGGTCCCCGCGTGGAGCGTGACTGTGCCCACCGGCAGATTTACACCTTGCTACCCTCAACCCACTCCTATAAAACGGTTGGGTAAGCCTCGGCACCCAGGTTAACCAATTACATCGGTTTCCTGGTTCTCATATGCCAGTATGCATCTGGTACTGTTCAATACTTGTCCAGTAGGGCCGCACGCGGCTCAGTCCTCAATCGACACCAACAAACCTACGCAAGTGAGACCTCCGCTCACTGCATCCTATCCCCCCTGCTGGGTCTCATTTTCACAACTTAAGCCATTTTCTACCTCTTCTCATTCCGTGTGATAAATACCTATCTCGCGAGTAGATTCCAACCACTCGACTTCTACCAAGATCCTAAGAACATTAGCATGGCTTTCTCTACTTGTCATGTTGGTAAACTACGCAACCCTTCATAAGATTTAAAGGTTATGCAAGTGGGGTTTCAAACACCTTAACTCTAATGCAAACATTATAACCTAGACATAAGTGATACAAATGAAAAACTTTGTGAAAGGGTACTTAAATGCAAACCGGGGCTTGCCTGGTTGCGAGTTAAATGAGAAGTCAACTTCTGGTGGGAGGACGTCCAAGGGCTCCGGTGCGTCCTCAACTTCGGTCACTAAATGAAATGTAGCAAAATATATGTATAAGTATTAAGGAATTATGAGAAGTAACTTCTATTCATAGATACTGCTATTTAGGATCCTTAATTGGCTTTGGAATTTTTACAGTGGATACTAGACTCTCTAATGATGATCTGGGAAAAATTCGGAGAAATGTTATTGCATATTATGATCTCCAAAATTCCCACAAGCACAAGGCTTCTCTGAATTTTGAGCCCAAATCAGGAGCTTTGACATAGCTAAAAGTGGAAGATCTGATTAGGGTAAGTCTCCATGGTTCTAAAAAAATTTGTTTCACCATTTTTGGAGCTACCAACAGAGAGATATGAATTTTTGAAGTTGGACAGGAGTTCTGAAAAGTTTCTGTTTAAGTTTGAATTTTCAAATAAAGGCTGAAATTTGGAAGGCAATTTAGCCTAGCAAATGAGATCCAATGAAGCCCAAATTTTTACTGGAGATCTGTTACTGTGAAAAGGATTAGCTGCCCAAATTTGGGAATGTTTCATAAAGAATTGCTCCTGTAATAAATATTTAAAATATTTACTAAAAACAATTCTACAGATATTCCTGGGCATTTTCATAGCAAGCAATTTGTTCCTCTGTGATGTACTCCTTATGAGGATTCCAACAAAATTGGTTTCACAAGTTTTGGAGGTTCCTACACAAAGTTTTGGCTCTCCAAATTTTGAACCGAATTAGGAAAATCTGGAAAAAGTTTAAACACTGCCCGTTGGTCCCACTCTCCAGTCCTCGTCTTCTACCTCACGCCAAAACAGAGGACCTGGCGGCTTACTCCGGTGAGGGTCACCAGAAACCATTTTCCGGCCACCTCCCGGCCTCCTAGTCGCCGCTCCCCGCTGTTATAACCCGCTTAACTCTCTGGGAGGGTCGCCGGCGGCCGTAGCGCACCGGAAATTGCCGCGCACCGGCAATAGTGAGACCTAGGTCTCCAACGAGGTCGCGGCGGCCTATTCCTTCAGCAATTGATCGGGTTTTTGGCTCTAGAGCATCAGTGAGCAGTGTAGAAGCTCGACATGGAGTCTAAACTGATCGGGAAGCGCTGCAAACCGATCGGCACCGTGCGCCCGATAGGGTCCGGCGGTGTGCCATGATCAAGACGTGGAAATTCTCCCTCTACACCCCATATCTAGGTCTAAAATCGATGGAGGAAGTGCGCCAAGTAGTTAGGAAGCATTGTGCACAGTTTGAATAAACGAGAACATGAATTAACGAAGAATTTGGCAAATTCCTACCTCGGGGTAGGTTTGTACCGCCCGGGAGAAAAACTCGAAATTATTCTGCTTCGATCAATGTCTAGGGCTGAGCTTTGGGCTGGAGCAGCTAGGGTCGAGGATGCACCGAGGGGATGGCTTGTGTGTAACACCCCAAAACCTGTTAAAGAGGGGAATTTAAAAAATTTTGGACGTATTGCATGTGGTGAAACAATTCAAATTTAAACTGGAATTCAAATTTGAATCAAAACAGAAAAGGAAAAGGAAAAAGAAAAAGAAAAACGGCCAGTGGGCCAAAACCCACCTCAGCCGGCCCAAAACCCGTGGCTGTTCCCCCCCCCCCTCTCCCTCTCTCTGACGCGCGGGGCCCGCGTGTCATCTCCTTTCTTTGCGCACCCCTCCCCAACCGCCCCGATCTTCCCGCACCGATCGCCGCTGCCTCGCCCGATTTCCACGCCATGAGCCACAATCTTCGGCAAAGCGCTGCTGCACATCTAAACCGCCCCGCCGCCTCTCCTCGTTCTCCCCGCATCGCCACGTTTTCCGCTCCGGTGAGAACCGATCGTCCCCCGCCGAAAAACCATTGGATCTCGTCGCTTTTCTCTGATCTAACGGGCTTGTCACGTTCCACCGCCGCCGGGGAGCCCTGCAGGTGAAGGAAACGACGTGTCTTGCGCCCTAGCTATGGCTTCGACGAGCACCGAGGAGCTGCACCAACCACCGTCGTTGCAGTGCCGAATTCCGACCTCTCCAAGCCCGAGAAACGCCTAGGTGAGCTTCCCCTACCCTCCGCAGTCGATCCGTGCGAAAAGATGCAAGTTCTAGCGTGTAGCGACAAGGAACCGAAGCTGCGCCGGCGAGATCGCCACCCCCGCCGCCGCGCGCGCGGGCTGGCTCCGGCCAGGGCGACGTGGCCCCCTGAGGCCCGTCCATTTTAAATCGTGCGGTTCCGAATAGATCTAACCCATACCGATTCGCGATCTAATCTCAGCCCTCCGTTTTAAATCCAACGGCCCACGTCCGCCCCGCGTTATAAAGGCCAGGAATCTTACGCGCTACCCCCTGGGGATCTCAAAAAACACGAGCTAGTCCCGGAAACTTTTGATCTAGCCCCTGGACCTTCAGAAATTCATGTAAATTCATTTAAAAATCAGTTTTAGCCCCTGGACTTAATAAAAATTAGGAAAACCTCTCTGTTTTGTATAATTAGGCCCCTGAAAATTTAGGAAATAGTGAAGTAGACCCTGCAGTAGGGTGGATTTGCCTTTTAGACCCTATAGGGTATTAAATTCAGAAATTGAACATATGAGTAGAATTTAAATTCAAATGGTAATGTAAACACATGTGCAAATACAAATGTAAATTTTCCTAGCATTTGGAAGACATTTAGAATGTGTTGAGAACTGATTTTAGGCTGAAATGAAATCTGACTAAGTGCTGTTTATTTTTATAATTTCTGGAAATTCATTTTTAGACTAGAAAATAATTCTGAAAATAAGTAAAATAAATTTAATTTGATGCCCACCAGAGAGGAAGTTCAAAGATATTTTATTGAACATTTTAGATCAGAACCTATTATGTTTAGGTGATATGTCTTACTATTTTAATATTAAAGTTCACTTTTAGGCATAGAAAATAAATTAAAAATATAGGAAATAGGTAGGCATAATTAGAAAATGTTAAATGAGGTCTCCAATTCCAAAAACTTCAAATTAAGATTTTGTTGAAGATCTGAAAACCTATTTGGAGTAGGAAATTTTCTTTAATGCAAATTTTGTGGCTAAGAAGTGTATTAATTAAATAGAGAGAATTTGTTCAAATTGGAAATTCATATATATTGTGCAATTAGAAATCTGAATACAAAAGTTAGAAGTAATATATATGTTAAAAAGTGCATGTAGGCCTAAAATCAACGCATCTACTGTAACCACAACACTTAAAAATGTGAATGACTTTCATATGTATGTATGTGTGGTTTGCATGAGTGGAAGTGTGGACTATGGCTTATGGAATGTTGTTTTCTTTTGCTATGTGCGTATTGACATGAGTAGAACCAGCCCAGAGTAGGTTCTCACCTTTCAAGATCAAGACTTTCCATTCCCAGAGCAGCAGGAAGAAGGCAAGTGTCCTTGACCACTTTGATCCTATACTACGATGTGTAGTTAGAATTTAATTGCATTGTCAATTTGAGAATATGATAACCAAACTAGGAAGTTTCACTAGATTTTCATTATCTTATTTCCTTGTAGCCTGGGTTGGGATTTATTTTATTATGTCATTTGTTTATATACTTACGCTTAGCCATGCTTAGAATGGGATAAGTGGGATATGAGATCATCAACTTATTTACCTTACTCTTGAATGAGATATTATGAGTTATGTAGAGGTAGGGATCGAGGCAAGTTGGATGATTTGGTTGGTGCTGTGTGCACGAGACTCGGGTTTGTGTTTAGTGCTTGCCTGGATCCTAACGACCGGTTCATGGAGCATGTAACCTGGCTTTACCGTGCCAACCACATGCTGACATGGGGCAGCTTGGCCAATTAATTAGGTTTATCTCCGGGGTAGTATGGGTGTTTGGATGGTGAGGGGAATAGGTGTCAGCTGGACTACCATATGAACCGCAAGGCTCAAGAGGGGGCCACTGCAGCGGGGTTGGAGCCTCTTGAATGCTGTTAGGGGTGAAACCTCAGTGGGCCCACGATCGTCGGAAATCCCTTTGTAAAGGCCTCGTAGTGATCTCCTGGCTACGCAACTGGGAAGTTTGAACGTGGTTCGCGGCCACTAGCATAATGGAGGTTCTTTTAGTCCACCCGGTAACGGGGGATGAAATCACTATATGTGGGTTCAGTGGTACAAACTCTGCAGAGTCAAAACTGTCATGACAGCCGTGCTCACGGTCAAGAGCAGCTTGGACTTATTCATTATTAGAGGATGATAAATTTGGAAGTTGAGGATGTTAAGCGGGGAGCTTAAACATTGGAAATGTTGTTATGGTTACTTGATTTTTGATGATGGGTTGGGAGATTGGGACCATTTCACCTATGTAGTAATGTAGGTGCTTAATAAGCTAAGGTGATTGGTATTAATTGCGTAGTGCTTTAACCATGAGTTCAACCTCTCCTTGCTCTAGCCATGCATGACATAACTTTCCCCCACTTGCTGAGTACCAACGGTACTCAAGCTTGCTTTTCTGTTGGTTTAAATTGTTGCTCAGGTCAAAGGGATGATGTGGTGTTCAATGCCCAAGACTTCAGACCCGAAGAAGCATTCTAGGTTCACGGAGTCCCCCGGGCAACACCTGTGACGGAGCCCACAAGATTTATATTCCGCTGCTGTTTTATTTACATGTTATGAACATATTATCGTCCATCGAGACATTATGCTATGTAAGACTTATTTTATATTCGAACTCTTGGCTTGTAATAAATGATGCTTCACTATTTGTCATCACATGTATGAGAAAATGATCCTGGCATACATGTGATATTCACTCAGTTGCTATTTGGAGAGACCGGGTGTGACAGAAGTGGTATCAGAGCCAAGGTTGCCTGTAGGAACGTGGACCTAGGTAGAAATGGACGTATTTAAGGACCCTATTTTCTTAAAAACTATTTTACAAAAGGAGTGGATTGAAAGTGTTATTTAATGGGGTCACTTTATTTGTTCATCTTGTCCCTACCTTTATTCAAAATACAATCTTTATTTAATTCTTGTCTAACTCGATTTTAAATGCTTTATGGTTTAGATGGTTCGCATGGTCCGCACCGCTCGCAAGTCCACTGGAGGGAGAGTTCCTGTAGCTGCCCTTGCCTTGAGAGAGGAGAACCGTCCGGTGACGTACCACTCCTATGGGTTGGCAGTAGGAGGCTTGTTGCGCCGTCTTCAGCGTATGCTCCACGCCGCCGGCAATGTTGGCAAGCTAATCATACACTACAGCTCCACCAGGACCATTTGTGAGAAGCGTGAAGAATGGAGCTCAGAGATGAGGATTATCCATGAAAACCAGCTGCTCAAGATCCACCGCTCTCCAGCTTGTCGGGCGACTCAGGCCGATGCTGAGAAGGATGTCACCTGGGAGGCCATAACCTGCCAGAGTTACATCAACCGTCGCCACCTGGACAGGACTGAGTACATGTATGTCCTCCAGCGTGAGAGTGGCACCGCGGAGTACAAGTACCCACCAGTGCAGCAGGTGACCTCCCACGAGCACATGGATCTGTGCCTGGAGGATGCAGCTATGCTCAGCACTCGACTGCAGGAGTGCTAGCAGGAGCTTCAGGATGTTCGTGACAACCTGAAGGAGACTGAGACGTTGCTCTGCGCCAGCTTGAGGGTGAGAGAGACAGGAGATGGGAATGAACTGTGTGTCACCGTGAATGACACGTGGACTCCTGACTCCCTAGACCGCCGGGCGAGCAAGCGTCGCCGCCCTTCTACACCAGCAGCTTTCCCACCTAAAGCGGAATCAGAGGGCAGCCGCAATGATGAGGAAGACCCCGACGAGCCAGCTCAGTGATACGAGTTGTTTAGAGTCATTTCCCTTATTTCAGCAGGTTATCGAGTAGTCGAATCAATACCCTATTTATTTGTGTGTTAATGTTTGGTGTGTGACATGAGTTGTGGAAGCCATGGGCATTTGCCCACAACCTCGTCTTTAGGTTGTTTTGCTTTGGTGTGTGAACCCCTATGAATCAATAATACATTTATTTTTGCGGGAGACATGACGTCCAAAGATCTATGTGAAATCTTCGAAAATTGTCTAAATATTGAGGCCTCAAAAGTTTAAGTTTAAACAAACAATTTAGGAAGTTAACACGTAATGCTTTAAGTTAACATTTGGTTGATCATGATAGATGGATGGAAGAGGAAAATGTCGTGGTGCCAACCCCAACAACAACAACAACGATGAGGCCGCCAATCCTCACCTTCCGGGAGGGCAAGACAGGGGTGATCGCCGTGAAGGAGCTGATCCTATCCACTAAATGCTCGAAAATCAGAATCAGCTCATCCAGAGTCTAACTCAAATGGTGGCCAACTTGCACCAAGCTCCACCCCAAAAGCTGCACCACGTCAACCAAGGTTGAGTGAGTTTCTGGGAACTCAACCCCCAAAGTTTGCAAGTGCTGCTGAACCTATGGAGGCAGATGACTGGCTAAAGACCATAGAGAGCAAGATGAGGATCATACAATGCCAAGATTATGAGAGGGTTCTGTTTGCCTCTAACCAATTGCATGGACCTGCTGCTGATTGGTGGACCGCTTACGTGGCAGCCCATCACGACCCCGAGAACATCACTTTGGAAGAGTTCAAGCGCAGTTTCCGCAACCACTACATACCCAGGGGTGAACTTAAGAACAAGAGAAAGGAGTTCTTGGGACTGCAGCAAGGCAACATGACTGTGAGGGAATACCTCACCAAGTTCACCCAACTATCCCGTTATGCACCACGGGACATCGAAACCGATGAGCAGAAACAGGACTGTTTTGTGGAAGGACTTACCATGGAGATGCAATGTGCAATGTCCTCCAACAAGTATGAAAGCTTCCAAAAGATGGTAGATAGAGCGTTCGTCGTGGAGAGGAAGCTGAAGGCCTTGGAGAATGAAAATAAGAGGAAGATGGGATTGTCACACCCAGCATCAAGCAGCAATACACGTCCACGTCTAATGCAGCAACCGGCAGGGCAGACGACCCGTGCTGTGGTACCCTACCCGACACCAAGAGTGTACAACCCAAACTTCAGACCTCCATCAGCACCAGTACAGCCACAGCGTCAGTTTGTGCAGCAGCCACGTCCCACTTATCAACCTCGACCAGCAGGACAAGGGCCACAAAACCAACCCCAAGATAACAAAGGCCAGTCACCTAAAGTTGGGGTGCAATGCTTCAACTTTGGTGAAGTGGGGCACTATGCTCATAAGTGCCCAATGCAGAAGCCCATTCAGCCACAGCAGCAGAATGTGATGCGAGGACGGGTGAACCACGTAACCATGGAGGAAGCGCAAGAGGCACCTGACGTGGTAATTGGTAAGTTTCCTGCAAATTTACACATTGCAACCCTACTGTTCGATTCTGGTACTACCCACTCGTTCATTGCTCAAGGGTTTGTTAAGAAGCACGATCTAGCAACAACACAAATGAACCATATGTTAGCAGTCAACTCTCCAGGGGAGAAATAAGAACAAGACAAGTGTGTCCCAAGGTGAATATAGACATTAATGGGGTAGTATTTACTGCAAACCTCATAGTGATAGACTCCCAAGGGATAGATATTATTTTGGTTATGGATTGGTTGACCAAACATAAAGATATCATCCACTGTTCGACAAGAACGGTGGAACTAACTCACACTAGTGGCACAAAAGTGAAGTTCGTAGCCGTGCAAGAACCTAGGAGGGACATTAAACTCAATCAAGTTGAGGTGGGAGTGGAATAGATAAGGATTATCAGAGAATATCCAGATGTTTTTCCGGAGGAGTTGCCAGGTATGCCCCCAGATCGTGAAGTGGAATTCGCGATTGAACTAGTACCTGGAACAGCCCTAATATATAAGAGGCCTTATCGGATGGACTCCAAACAGCTGGAAGAACTCAAAGAACATATAAGAGAATTGACAGAGAAGGGGTATATTCGTCCTAGTTCCTCACCATGGGGAGCTCCAGTTATATTTGTGCCCAAGAAGGACGGAACCCAAAGGTTATGCGTAGACTACCGTGCGTTGAATGAAGTAACCATCAAGAACAAGTACCCATTACCCAGCATTGAAGACTTATTTGACCAGTTGAGGGGAGCTTGTGTGTTCTCAAAAATTGATCTCGGGTCGGGATACCACCAACTTAAGATAAGGCAAACTGACATTCCAAAGACAACTTTCGTATCTCGGTACGGGCTGTATGAATACACCGTCATGCCGTTCGGGCTAACTAACGCCCCGGCGTATTTCATGTATCTCATGAACAAGGTATTCATGGAATATCTGGACAAATTTGTAGTGGTTTTCATTGATGACATTCTCGTCTTCTCCAAAGATGAAGAAGAACATGAGGAACATTTAAGATTGGTGTTACAAAAGCTGAGAGAACACCAACTATATGCCAAGTTGAGTAAGTGTGAGTTTCGGCTGAAGAGAGTTCCCTTCTTAGGACATATAATCTCGGAGGGAGGAATCTCCGTAGATCCCGCTAAGATCGAGGATGTGCAGAAGTGGAAGACCACTGAAAATATCGAGGAAATTCGAAGCTTCTTAGGATTGGCTGGGTATTATCGACGGTTCATTGAGGGTTTCTCCAAGATCTCGAGACCTCTCACCAAATTGTTAGAAAAGGGAATCACATTCACGTGGACACCGGAGTGTGAGACAAGTTTCCAAGAGCTAAAGAAAAGATTGACAACAACCCCAGTGCTAGTTATGCCAGATATGCAGAAGAACTTTTCGGTGTATTGCGATGCATCTGGACACAGGTTGGGATGTGTTCTCATGCAAGAGGGGCATGTCATTGCCTATGCGTCCTGGCAGATCCGAAAACACGAGAAGAACTATCCTACGCATGACCTAGAGCTAGCCGCAGTGGTCCACACATTGAAGATTTGGCGGCATTACTTGATGGGAAAGAGGACAGAGATATATACAGATTATAAGAGCTTAAAGTACATTTTCACACAGCCAGATCTCAACCTCAGACAAAGGAGATGGTTAGAGCAAATCAATGACTTTGATGTGGGCATCAACTATCATCCTGGGAAAGCGAACATCGTGGCTGATGCTTTAAGCCAGAAGGTGCATGTCAACATGTTGAGCTTAAAGGACATGCCTATGGAATTGACGGAAGAAATTGCAAAACTCAATCTATGTCTGGTGAATAGTGGTGAGGCCATCGCCATGGAAGTGGACTCCACATTAGAGCAATACATACGCAACGTTCAGAAGAATGACGAGAAGATACAAGAAATTAGAGAACTCATCAAAGAAAATAAAGCCCCTGGGTTCAAAGAGGATGAACAAGGTACGGTGTGGCATGGGAAAAGGATCTGTGTGCCTGAGGTGAAGGAGATCCATGAACTGATTTTGTTGGAGACTCATAATTCTAACTATTCCATTCATCCTGGGAGTACGAAGATGTATCATGACCTCAAGAGCGGATATTGGTGGTATGGCATGAAGCGAGATGTCGCGGAACATGTTGCCCTATGTGACACGTGTCAGCTAGTAAAATCAGAACATCAAAGACCTGCGAGACTGTTGCAACCCCTCAAAGTGCCCGAATGGAAATGAGAAGAAATAGGTATGGACTTCATAGTGGGACTGCCTAGGACCCAATCGGCATATGATTCAATATGGGTCATCATCGACAGGCTGACTAAGGTAGCTCATTTCATCCCCGTGAAAGGAAGCTACAGCAGATCCAAGTTGGCAGAATTGTACATGTCAAGAATCGTGTGTTTTCATGGAGTGCCAAAGAAGATAGTGTCAGACCGAGGGACACAGTTCACCTCCAGGTTCTGGCAGAAGTTACATGAAACCATGGGAACGGATCTGAATTTTAGTTCTGCCTATGACCCCCAGACTGGCGGGCAGACCGAAAGGACCAATCAGATCCTTGAGGATATGCTGAGAGCTTGTGCACTCAAGAACAATAGGAGTTGGGATAAGAACTTACTGTATGGAGAGTTCTCCTACAACAACAGTTATCAGGATAGTATGAAGATGTCACCATTGAGGCGTTGTACGGGAGGAAGTGCCGAACTCCCCTATTTTGGAACCAAACCGGGGAAAGTAAAGTGTTTGGGACCGAGGTACTACAAGAAGCCGAGGCGAAAGGGAGGGAAATCCGCAACAATTTGAGGATAGCCCAGACCCGACAAAAGAGCTATGCTGATGTACGGAGAAGAGAGCTCATTTTCAACGTGGGGGACTATGTTTATTTCAAGGTGTCCCCTATCCGATAACTTCGTCGGTTGAAGGTGAAAGGAAAATTATCACAACGATACATCGGACCCTTTCAGATTCTGGAGAGGAAAGGCGAAGTGGCATATCAGCTAGAACTACCGGCTCGCCTATCAGATGTGCACGATGTATTTCATGTGTCACAACTCAAGAAATGTTTATGAACACCCGAAGAGATGTTACCCATGAATGAGGTGGACATACGTGAGGATCTTTCTTATGCCGATCAACCGGTCAAAATTTTGGAGACAATGGAATGCCCCACAAGAAATAAAAGAATCCGAATGTGCAAAGTGCAGTGGAAGCATCACTCGAAAGCAGAAGCCACATGGGAGCGAGAAGACGCGCTCAAGGCGCAGTTTCCGGATTTGTTTTCCTAGAGTCACCAATCTGGAGGATGAGATTTCTTTTAAGGAGGGTAGAGTTGTAACACCCCAAAACCTGTTAAAGAGGGGAATTTAAAAATTTTTGGACGTATTGCATGTGGTGAAACAATTTAAATTTAAACTGGAATTCAAATTTGAATCAAAACAGAAAAGGAAAAGGAAAAAGAAAAAGAAAAACGGCCAGTGGGTCGAAACCCACCTCAGCCGGCACAAAACCCGCAGCTGTTCCCCCCCTCTCCCTCTATCTGATGCACGGGGCCCGCGTGTCATCTCCTTCGTCCGCGCGCGCCCCCAACCGCCCCGATCTTCCCGCGCTGATCGCCGCTGCCTCGCCCGATTTCCACGCCACGAACCACAATCTTAGGCAAAGCGCTGCTGCATATCTAAACCGACCCCCGCCTCCTCTCCTCGTGCCTTTAAACTCCAGAAAACCCCGTCGTTCTCCCCGCATCGCCACGTTTTCCGCTCCGGTGAGAACCAATCGTCCCCCGCTGAAAAACCTTTGGATCTCGTCGCTTTTCTCTGATCTAACGGGCTTGTCACGTTCCACCGCCGCCGGGGAGCCCTGCAGGTGAAGGAAACGACGTGTCTTGCGCCCTAGCTACGGCTTCGACGAGCACCGAGGAGATGCACCAACCACCGTCGTCGCAGAGACGAATTCCGACCTCTGCAAGCCCAAGAAACCCCTAGGTGAGCTTCCCCTACCCTCCGCAGTCGATCCGTGCGAAAAGATGCAAGTTCTAGCGTGTAGCGGCAAGGAACCGAAGCTGCGCCGGCGAGATCGCCACCCCCGCCGCCGCGCACGCGGGCTGGCTCCGGCCAGGGCGACGTGGCCCCCTGAGGCCCGTCCATTTTAAATCGCTCGGTTCCGAATAGATCTAACCCGTACCGATTCGCAATCTAATCTCATCCCTCCATTTTAAATCCAACGGCCCACGTCAGCCCCGTGTTATAAAGGCCGGGAATCTTACGCACTACCCCCTGGGGATCTCGAAAAACACGAGCTAGCCCCGGAAACTTCTGATCTAGCCCCTGGACCTTCAGAAATTCATGTAAATTCATTTAAAAATCAGTTTTAGCTCCTGGATTTAATAAAAATTAGAAAAACCTCTCTGTTTTGTGTAATTAGGCCCCTGAAAATTTAGGAAATAGTGAAGTAGACCCTGCAGTAGGGTGGATTTGCCCTTTTAGACCCTATAGGGTTTTAAATTCAGAAATTGAACATATGAGTAGAATTTAAATTCAAATGGTAATGTAAACACATGTGCAAATACAAATGTAAATTTTCCTAGCATTTGGAAGACATTTAGAATGAGTTGAGAACTGATTTTAGGCTGAAATGAAATCTGACTAAGTGCTGTTTATTTTTATAATTTCTGGAAATTCATTTTTAGACTAGAAAATAATTCTGAAAATGAGTAAAATAAATTTAATTTGATCCCCACCAGAGAGGAAGTTCAAAGATATTTTATTGAATATTTTTTGTCAGAACCTATTCTGTTTAGTTGATATGTCTTACTATTTTAATATTAAAGTTCACTTTTAGGCATAGAAAATAAATTTAAAAATATAGGAAATAGGTAGGCATAATTAGAAAATGTTAAATGAGGTCTCCAATTCCAAAAACTTGAAATTAAGATTTTGTTGAAGATCTGAAAACCTATTTGGAGTAGGAAATCTTCTTTCATGCAAATTTTGTGGCTAAGAAGTGTATTAATTAAATAGAGAGAATTTGTTCAAATTGGAAATTCATATATATTGTGCAATTAGAAATCTGAATACAAAAGTTAGAAGTAATATGTATGTTTAAAAGTGCATGTAGGCCTAAAATCAACACATCTAGGGTAACCACAACACTTAAAAATGTGAATGACTTTCATATGTATGTATGTGTGGTTTGCATGAGTGGAAGTGTGGACTATGGCTTATTGAATGTTGTTTTCTTTTGCTATGTGTGTATTGGCATGAGTAGATCCAGCCTCAGAGCAGGTTCTCACCTTTCAAGATCAAGACTTTCCATTCCCAGAGCAGCAGGAAGAAGGCAAGTGTCCTTGACCACTTTGATCCGATACTAGGATGTGTAGTTAGAATTTAATTGCATTATCAATTTGGGAATATGATAACCAAACTAGGAAGTTTCCCTAGATTTTCATTATCTTATTTCCTTGTAGCCTGGGTTGGGATTTATTTTATTATGTCATTTCTTTATATACTTACGCTTAGCCATGCTTAGAATGGGATAAGTGGGATATGAGATCATCAACTTATTTACAATACTCTTGAATGAGATATTATGAGTTATGTAGAGGTAGGGATCGAGGCAAGTTGGATGATTTAGTTGGTGCTGTGTGCACGAGACTCGGGTTTGTGTTTAGTGCTTGCCTAGATCCTAAGGACCGGTTCATGGAGCATGTAACCTGGCTTTACTGTGCCAACCACATGCTGAGATGGGGCAGCTTGGCCAATTAATTAGGTGTATCTCCGGTGTAGTATGGGTGTTTGGATGGCGCGGGGAATAGGTGTCAGCTGGACTACCATATGAACCGCAAGGCTCAAGAGGGGGCCACTGCAGCGGGGTTGGAGTCTCTTGTATGCTGTTAGGGGTGAAACCTCAGTGGGCCCACGCTCATCGGAAATCCCTTTGTAAAGGCCTCGTAGTGATTTCCTGGCTACACACCTGGGAAGTGTGAACGTCGTTCGCAGCCACTAGCATAATGGAGGTTCTTTTAGTCCACCCGGCAACGGGGGATGAAATCACTACATGTGGGTACAGTGGTACAAACTCTGCAGAGTCAAAACTGTCATGACAGCCGTGCTCACGGTCAAGAGCGGCTTGGACTTATTCATGATTAGAGGATGATAAATTTGGAAGTTGAGGATGTTAAGCGGGGAGCTTAAACATTGGAAATGTTGTTATGGTTACTTGATTTTTGATGATGGGTTGGGAGATTGGGACCATTTCACCTATGTAGTAATGTAGGTGCTTAATAAGCTAAGGTGATTGGTATTAATTGCGTATTGCTTTAACCATGAGTTCAACCTCTCCTTGCTCTAGCCATGCATGACATAACTTTCCCCCACTTGCTGAGTACCAACGGTACTCAAGCTTGCTTTTCTGTTGGTTTAAATTGTTGCTCAGGTCAAGGGGATGATGTGGTGTTCAATGACCAAGACTTCAGAACCGTAGAAGGATTCTAGGTTCACGGAGTCCCCCGGGCAACACCTGTGATGGAGCCCACAAGATTTATATTCCGCTGCTGTTTTATTTGCATGTTATGAACATATTATTGTCCATCGAGACATTATGCTATGTAAGACTTATTTTATATTCGAACTCTTGGCTTGTAATAAATGATGCTTCACTATTTGTCATCACATGTATGAGAAAATGATCCTGGCATACATGTGATATTCACTCGGTTGCTCTTTGGAGAGACCGGGTGTGACATTTGGCATGATCTTGCTCGGTGTGAGCTGTCCACGGTGACCTCTTTCGGTTTTTCAGTGTTCACCCGAGAACCGCGGCAACTTTGCCGTTTTCCGGTGCAAACAAGATCGGGACAGGGAAGGAGAAAGGCTGGCTGGCTAGAGCACTGGTGGGTGCAGTTCTTTGCTGTTGGGAGCTCGAGCAATCGAGCTCGGTTGCTGTGAATGATCGGGAAAGAACCGGTGGCTGTGTTCTGTTTGAAGGAAGCGGCTGAGGCGCAAGTAAGAGCTGATGGAAAGCGAAATAGCTCCGGTGCACTCCTTGCCGTGATCCAGCCGAGCAAACAAAGGCAGCAGGAGGTAGCGCGGTGCTCTCTCTCGGGAGCGGGTTCAACCGAGAGCTGGCGGCCACTCGGTGTTCGACCGAATTCCACAGAGGCGGTAACACATCTGTGTGGCTGACAAAGGGGTCCCACCGCCTCTAATTTCTATCCAATTTCTACTGATATTTTTACCGCAGCAACTCAGAATTAAAGGCTATGCTTTGACTCAAAGTTAAGGTTTGAAAAGATAAATCCAAACTGATTTAAATTCTGGTGTGAAGTTTGAATTGTGTTTGGTGATTTGAATTTGAAATGGAATTTAAATTCTTCTTTTTTGCATTGCTCCAAAATCATAGCAAACCAACTCCAAAGTTTCTGATTTTTGGCATGGCTGCTAAATCAAATGTAAGAACACATTTGTGGAATCAAATTTGCAAATTGAAGAAATTGGAATTTGAAACTGAATTTGAAATTCAGATTAGAGGGCTTCTCCTTTTAATCCCAAACAAATATTAAAATTCCTCCAAATGAGCTGAAATTTGAAAGGTTGAATATTTGGAATATGGAGATCCAAGTTATGCATTTAGATCTCCATGTTTGGAAGCTTTGGGAAGTTTGAATCACCACTTTGAACATAAGCATTTAGTAACTCGGATGTTTTTGGCATAAGCAATCCAATCCAGATATAGATCACTAGAATGGATGTAAGATTGTGTTGCAGTTTTGCAAGTGACTGAGGCCTCATGATAAGTGAAGTAAGAATAGACTACTAAGACTTAGCTTCTGCGAGATATGTAGTAAAATCCATATCAGTTTTTTAACACTCATAGTTGGAGCTTTATTGTGGAAAAGCTCCAACAAGTGGTCACTGCATCATGAAATATGCATACCAAATTTGTATTATGTATGAGGCCGTTGAGCAGCCACAAGAATTATTATACCCGTTTCAAGAGTGGTCGATAGCGTCAAAACCACTTAAGTTGTTTTACTTCTAAAGCAACAAGTCAAATGTTCTTACAAACACATTAACATTAAAGTTTTACGTTGTGTAGGAGGAAATCAAAAATAATATTATTAGTATTGAACACATAAGTATTAAGCAAATGTTTGTGGATCCATTTAATAAAGGTTTACCACCCATTGTGTTTTAGAGAACACATAGCTAGCATGGGTTTAAGGTAAATCATATGATCTATAGATACTAAGGGGCCAAACTTAGGGTAAGTTTTATTTTCTAAATGTAAGGTATATTGTGGTCGTCGAGTCAGATGGTGTGTAACTGGCTATCTTGATGTGACATGCTCTATATATCGAACATGAAGAAATAGATACTAAGATTAGTTTCAAGAAAGTGTAAGTCATAGTTCAACTCTTGATCTCTGGAGATCAAGGGAGAGATTATTAGGTTGATCTCCAATCGGGACTGGTAAGGCGACTAAGTATGGCCCATTAGGTGCCCTAATCGGGGGCACACAACAGTCCATCTTGGGTTGTGGCCTCCTCTCACCTGTGCCATATAAAAAGAGGGAGAGCTGAAACATGAAAAGTGAGCTTCAAGATGGTGCCACAGTTCCCCACACACTCTACTCGATCTAATGAGGGCACAATACTGAAGGGATGTGACACCCGGTTCCGAAAATGAACCAAGTGATGTGTATGTGTGTCCAGGACGTTCATCACACATACACAAGTACATCACAAACTGAATTAATAAATTAACAACGTTACAAATAATACTTAAGTGCTTTATTACAATAGTTCAGTGTCTCAATCATGAGTATCTAATTTATTTTACAGTGGAAGACACTAAACAGTAGCGGAAACAAAACTAAGACAGTGGAGCTCCAACTCCGACTCCATAGGCAGTTGATAGTAGTGCGTAATGCCTAGTACTCCACCTGCTCTTCGATGTACTCTTCTCCCATAGCTGAATTGTTGTGGGAAATGCAAGGCGGAGTACATGTCGTACTCAGTGCAGGAAAGTATGACAGGTAGCTTAAACAAGGATGGAAACAAAGGTTAATTGCAGCAAACAAATTCTATTTTGCAATCACAAAAAACAGCCTACTACGTCTAGATGAGTTAAAAACCCAACATAACCAGTATCGAATGACAACCAAAACCAGACCCGATTAATCATCCCAAGTTTTTGCCTTTAATCATGAAAGTTGGCAAGGTGCTTGTAACCGGAAGCACGACTATCATGATAGTTTTACACTCTGAAGATGTGGCACCACTTTACCCACAAGTTCGTGATTTTGTCACCCATCGGCGACTAGAGAAACCTCCATTATGCCAATACACAACCGTCGGTGTATGGCCAAGATATCACAAAATAGCCTTTACAAAGGGGCTACTAGAATGTACAGACCCACTAAGGTTTCACCGGCAGGCTTGAATCCCCATTCTCCCACCCATGGGCCCCCTCGTGTGCCATGCAGTTCCCATGGCAGTCTATCCTTGACTCCCATTCCCTGCGTCATCCAATAGTCCATAACAAACTTGCGACACACCTAATTAGTAAGCTAAGCCTCAACTATATTTGTCTCTGTGGTGGCACTGTTTTCCTGGCATATTCTTGCATGAACCGGTCATTAGATCTAAGGCAAGCAAACCACCATATCATTCACACAGCCACAAGCCATGTTTGCCTAGATCACCCCAGTTCCATGCTTGAATAGATCACAATTTTCTCATCATCTTTAATCTTCACGAATACAGTAGTTAAGCGAGTTTATTTCCATTTCCCGTAATCCCGTAAGCGATGCTGTGCAAAAGAGAAAACGACATCCATTCCCGACTCAGCAAATTCCTGGCAACAAGGGCTGGCAAACAATGCTAGTAAACTCCTACTAAAAGGGTTTCCCATCATGTTGACACAGCATGCAGTTTTTCACAAGCAAAACCTTTAAAAGCACGGGATCTATATGTAAAAGGGGCACTTGCATTGCTCCAACGATGTGGGTTGTTCAAGCACGTCAAAATCTTAGTGTTGGAGGCCCTCGTAGACAGCCTATTGAGTGTTTCCTACTCACGATCACGTACATACAGGACAACACATCCAATCAATATGATGCATGCATATTACTCAAGATGTGATGATGCGGATGCATGCAATCCTACAATGCAAAACCTGCACTACTCAGTTTACATATGCTCATGCAAGTTTTGGCAGGTTTTAGTGGGGTCTTGTGATGATTGGTGCTGCTGGAAATAATTTTGGTGCAGCTGGGGTTTTAGCTTGGTTAGTAGATCAATTCTACCGTCAAAACGTAGACCGGAGAGTGATCTACTTGTGCGCAGTATCTCTTGGGTCGTGGGGTGTGATGTAGCAGTGATGGAGATGATGGCAGCAACGTTGCACGAAGGATGATGGCTCCTACCTTCTTCTTCTTCTTCTTCTTCTTCTTCTTCTTCTTCTTCTTCTTCGTCTTCTTCTTCGTCGTCTTCTTCTTCTTCATCTTCTTCTTCTTCTTATTCTTCTTCTTCTTCTTATTCTTCTTATTCTTCTTCGTCTTCTTCTTCTTCGTCTTCTTCTTCTTCTTCGTCTTCTTCTTCTTCTTCTTCTTCTTCTTATTCTTCTTCTTCTTATTCTTCTTCTTCTTATTCTTCTTCTTCTTCTTGTCCTCATCTTCATCTTTCTTATCATGAGGACAATTAGCAATGTAGTGTCTATATTTGCCAAAATTGTAGCAGGCTCGCTTTGTATTTGATCTTGCCTTGTCCTTGGACTTGTTCTCATAACTTGTGCTCTTCTTCTTCCTCATCATTCTCTTGAAATTTCTTATGAAGAGGGGCATCTTTTCATCATCCATAGAGCTCTCATCATCACTTTCTTCATTTAAGCTCTCTTCTTGAACTTCCTTGCCTTTTGACTTCTTGGAGACTTTGAGTTCAATATTATGTCTTTTGCATGAGGTTATCTTTTACAACTCATTTACATGCTTGGCTTCTTTTTCCATCATCTCATGGTTCACCAACTTTTCAAGAACCTCATCGGGAGTAATGGAGTCAAAACGAGGGTTCTCCTATATCAAGATGCAAAGTGTGAGATTGCACACTTTGAAGGATCTTGTCATCCTTTTGACCACTTCATGGTCATTCCACTTCTTGCAACCATAGGCTCTACTCTTGTTGATGAGTATCTTGAGCCGGTTGTACATTTCTTGAGGGGTTTCATTGCCTTCTATTGCAAACCTTCCAAGCTACCCCTCAACCATCTCAATCTTGGCTTCACGGATGGACTTCGTGCCTTCATGTGCAATCTTGAGAGTGTCCCAAATGTCCTTTGCAATCTACAACCAATACACCTTGTGAAATTCCTCTTTTGACAATTATGAGATGATGACTGTTGCGGCTTGAGCGTTGTGGTGAATTTGTTGCTCTTGCTCCGGAGTGAGCTCTTCATTATCTTTCAGAATCGCTACACCTGTACAAACGGCACTCCAAAGACCGGGGTTAAGCGAGATAAGATGCAATTACATGTTATGCCTCCATATCGTGTAGTTTGTACCATCAAGATGGGGAGGCTTGCCTACGAGAATAGAAAGAAAATTAGCATTGGTATTCAAACATTCATAGTTAAAAGGATATAGGGAGTAGTCCTTGGACTCCTCCTCCTTCTTCTACTTTTTCTTCTTCTTGTCATCCTTTATTTTCTTGATCACGGCCATGAGACGCTCCACTTCCTTATCTTCATCACTTGAGGTATCAAAGTGTGCTCTTCGACCTGCATGTCTCCTCCTCGTGGAAGAAGTGACGGAATTTACTTCATCATCACTCTTACTCGTGTGAGAGTGATGTGAGTCATCTCGCTTACCATCAACTTGAGCACTTTGCTTCTTGCCATCGTGATAGATGCTTGTCTCCCCATGTCCTCTTTGAGCGGTTAAGCACTTAAATGAAGAGTTAGGCTCCCATACCAATTTAAAGTTGCCTAGAGAGGGTGAATATGCTAATTTAAATATAAATCACAATAATTAACAGATTTTGTTCTGTCATGTTTGGATAAGTCTAAAAGTACATCGGACAAGTCCAAAATTTTCGGATAAGTCTGATCAAATCAGACTTGTCCGAAGTTGGTCGCAGCAAAAATTAATATAGCTAGTTCTTGGTCAAGTATATGAGTGATATGATCTAGGAATAGCTCTTAAACAATACTAGCAACCTATTGAGTGAGTTCGATGATCTAAATACTGAAGTAACTCAAAGCTATGGTTTGATCAACACAAGCAAGACCAATAATATGAAACATGATGAACAAGTAAATAAACACAAATGGACATGAAGATTTGTTCACCGAAGTTTGATTCCACAAAGGAATCTACATCTCCGTTGAGGAGTCCACAAAGGACCGGGTCTCTTTCAACCCTAACCCTCATCAAGTGATTGCAAAGATCAAACTTGGTTGTTCCACTATCAAATCACACAAACTTCCTGGGTCTTACCATATAACACCCTCATATTCATTACCATGCATTGCATACATCTTTCATGTAGAGAGGCATTTAAAAAGAGGAAGAAAATGAAGGAAGGAATATAGAAACAAATAAATAAATAAAAAGGAAATAAAAATAGGAAATAATAAAAACAAATAGAAAAGAAAAGAAATAAAAATAAACCTGGCCGGCCCCCTAACCCCCCCCCCCAATTTCCCCCAAATTCCCCCTAATTTCCCATAATTTTTCCCTAAAATTCCCCCTAGGGAATTTCCCCACATTTGGGGGAATTTCTCCCAAATTTTGGCCGCACCACCCTAAGGTGGAAAACCCTAGGCGCCCCCCTTAGCCGCACCACCCTAAGGGGGGAAACCCTAGCCACCCCCTTTTCTTTTTCTTGGATTTTCTTTTCCCCCAAATAATCTCAGCACTTGGTGGAAAATAATTGATTAAATCTGATCCCCTATGTCGAAGTGTGTAGCCGACACTTTCCCCGGGCCTGCTCTGGGCAGCCCGCGGAGGTTATTTTTCGGTGGGGCTAGTCACTCACGGAGAGCTTCAGCGTTAGGGACGATTGAGGGAGAAGCTTGACACGGGGATTTTTACGTGGTTCAGGCCACCGGAGTGTAAAACCCTACGTCCACGGTGAGCAGAGTAGCTCGCTGTATTGCTTGCTGCTCAGAACCGGAGTCCTGAGCTTGAGGATGAGTCGAACTGCTAGGGTGCGAGAGTGTGTAAGAGGCGAACCCTTGCTAACGTTGCCTACCCGAGCCTTTTATAGTCCAAGGCTCGGGCGGCTTACAAGGTGGGCCCGGGACCCGACAGGTGGTCCCGGGAAGATTGCCTGCCATCTACCGTATCTGCAGTTACGCCGGTAGTTGTCTCTGGCGAGGGCTTCCGAGTCTTTGTTCTGCCGCTCTGCCCATGCTGCAAGCTAGTCGTAGTGGTTTGCAGGGGCGGCAGGGAATGTCTTGTCGGTGTGTTTATTGGCGGGCAGGCTCTGACGCGGCGTGCCAGTCTGCGATGTGACTGGCGCAACGGCACCTGACAGAGGCGTGCTCCGCGTCTCCGCGCCTTGGGAAGTCGCTGGTCTTGAATAACTTGTACGGGCAAGGTATGGCGCATCTTTACTCCTGCTGCCTACCGCGCGGGGGCAGGCAGCGCTGCTCTGCTGGCCACGTGGCGGGTCCGGAGCAATCCTCTGAGGAGAGGGAGGTCCGGGCCTCACGGGACACGTGGAGCCTTCGGAGCTCTCCCCGCAGAGGGTGGAGGTCCGGCTCTGCTGGCCATGTGGCGGGCCCGGAGCTCTCCTCTGAGGAGAGGGAGGTCCGGCCCCGCTGGACACGTGGAGCCTTCGGAGCTCTCCCCGCGGAGGGGGGAGGTCCGGCTCAGTTGGCCACGTGGCAGGCCCGGAGCTCCCCTCTGTGGAGAGGGAGGTCCGGCCCCGCTGGACACATGGCGCCTTCGGAGCTCTCCCTGCGGAGAAGGGCGAGGTCCTTAGGCATTTTCCCCTGTGCACGGGGGTACCCCGTATTGAGGGTACCGATAGTGGCCCTCGGGCCCATCTCGGGGGAGATAGCAAGCCCGAGGTGGGGCCCCCGTCTCTTCCGCTCCACGCACCTTCTGGAAGACCCGCATTGACCGTTGCCGGAGCACGAACAGTCGCGGGATCGTGGGAGCGTGTGCCCCACTTGATGGCTGCTTTTACTGCGGTGGTTCCCAAGGCTGCCACTTCTGCACGTTGCCGCACCTTTTCGGGAACCTCCGAAGTGTCTCGCCGGCTCGTCTCCTTGGGAGACTGACTTCTCGGCCCACCGCTTCAGCCGGACGGCTTGGGTCCACTTGTCATCGACGCTTGGTCCTGGAGCTGAAGCGGTTGTCCAAGCGGCGTATTCGAAGAGTTTTGAATCGCTTTGAATCGTGCCTGGAAAGTTTAAAAGGGGATCTTACCCGCATCGTGGCTTCCCTTCGCACTTCCCAGCGCTAGCATCTTCCTTGAGCTCTTGCGCCCTTGTCTTCCCTGTCCTTGAGCTTTTTCCTGCCATGGCTTCCAACCGGCCTCCGGAGAAGAAACACGCTCGGTCTCCTGCGGCGACGGCGTTTGCGCCAAGTCAAGGATCCAGGGCGTCTGCGTGTCCTGCTTCTGGAGATGTCACTCCTTCAACGTCAGAGGAGGGCCGTCAACCGGCTGGACTCCGAGAATCGGCGGCTCCACCAGGAGGCCCACGATTCTCACGCTCAGGCCGATGAACATCTCTCCGCTTTGGAGGATCTGCGTATGAAGCTGGAGCGCCGTAAGCGCGCCATTGCAGACCAGGAACGCTCTACGGCAGCCGAGGCAGATAAGATTGCCGCACGGCTGGCGGCTGGCGAGGGCGACCTGAGGGCCCGAGCCAAGGAGTTGGAGTCCCGGAAGGCAGACCTGGTCGCGAGGGAGGAGCAGGTCTCCCGGAAGCACCAGGCGGCCCTGGACCGGGAGCTGGCAGCAGACTTCCGGGCCTCGGAGCTGGAGCAGCTTGCCCAGAGTCTCCGTCTTCGGGAGAGCTCGCTGGCAACCAAGGAGAGGGAATTCTCCGAGGGGAGCCTTGATGCCTTGTTGGCAGCCCGCCGCGAGGTGGAGGAGCTCCTGGCCTCGTGGTCCTCCGAGGCCCGGGCGGTCTCGAGCTTCGTTGACCAGGCGGGGTCCGCCCTGGTCCCTCTTAGCTTTAGCCCGGTGAAGGCAGCGGCCCCGGCGCAGAAGGTGGCCGAGGTGATCCCCGTGCTCGAGTCTATCGGCGCCAAGCTGAACAGGCTTGAAGCGGTGGTTGCCGGCGAGCTCGAGGCAGAGGGACGAGGCCTAGCCATGGAGGTTGCTACACACGTGTTGGTGTGCTTCCGGAGCCGGGATCCATCCTTCTCACTGGAGCCAGCGAGCCAGGGCCCCGCCATGGAATGGGAGGAAGCCGCCAGGGCTGAAGTCGGGGATGTGGCTGCCCTCGTAGCCTCTAGGTTCCGGCGAGAGCCAGGGGAATCCTAGGGCTTGTATCTTTTCTTTCTCTTTTGTCGAGTCTGTAGCCCAGCTCGTGGAGCCTTGAGTGAATAGACTCTTGTTGTTTCCTGTGTCTGTGTTCTTTTGTCTTCTTCTTGGCTTGGCCTAGCCGAGTCCTTAGCTCTGCAAGGTACTCAGAGGTCTTCACCAATCTTGAAGTCTTGCATAGACACCTTCCTCGGGTCCTTATTGAGTTAAGGACCCCAGGGGTCTCCGGAGCTCGCCCCGTGAGAACGGGGAGGTCCGGATCTGCCGACCACGTGGCAGGCCCGGAGCTCTCCTTTGAGAAGATGGAGGTCTGGCCCCGCTGGACACGTGGGGCCTTCGGGGCTCACCCCTGCGGAGGGGGCGAGGCTTGGCTCTGCCGGCCACGTGGCGGGCCCGGAGCTACCTTCTGAGGAGTGGGGAGCTCCGGCCCCGCTGGACACGTGGGGCCTTCGAGGCTCGCCCCTGCGGAAGGGGCGAGACCTGGATCCTCCGGTCTTGCGTTGGAGTTGTCGATAGCTCTTCCCCCCCCCCCCCACCTTTCGTGCGGTCCCCGTAGCTAAAACCTGGAGATCCTGCACATAGGTAGAGGAAGTGTAATTCTCCTCGGGGGTTCTCCCCTCCCCGTCTCTTAGTCTTATTTGGCTTACGGTCCTAGTCCTGTATACCGGGCTTGGGCAATTCTGTGCGCGAGGCGCCGGGGCTCTGGCTCCGTCCGAGGTCAGGGTACGACCGTCCGGGCCCTAGTACCGGACCGTACGTCGGGGAAGCAGAGTGCACAGGCTTTCAGTACGGAACCAGGCAAAGCGGCTGTACTCCCCTGGACCTCCGAAGGGCAGGGCGCGCATGCTTTGGGTCGGAACCGGCAAAGTAGGCTACGCACCCTGGACCCCCCATGCACAGCGCAGGCCTTTCCTGGAGGTGACCAACTGGCACCGCAACACCTGACTGGGGGAGGCCCGAAAGGCCACCTGGCTATCGGCAGGTGCCTCAAGCGCAACTGCCTTCAGTAGGATAGCAAATGCTGACTATGGATGAGAGCGGGAAAGGAGAGCTAAATGTACGGTGAGCATACATGAAAAGTGCGGTCATAGAAATTAATGCGTAATTTAAATGAGCTCATAAGTAAGAGCGTGGTAGAACAGGTTTCTGTGTAAATGCCCATAGGAGGAAGGCAGGCTGAACATGGAGGCAACGACCCGCCCCATTAAGAAGGGAAGCAAGACTCTACGCGCTTGGGGTCGGAACCAGGCCAAGCTGGACGTAGTCCTGGACCGTCCCCTGAGGCTTAGCTGCTCCAAGCGCTGTTCCTAGAGCCTATGGGATCTATTACAGAAAGGAAAAGGCATGTTCTACTAATTCTCAGGGGATAGAACTTACTGTGATGTTCCATGCTCCAAGGGTTCGGGAGCGGATCCCATCCTTGGTGGAGAGGCGTATGTACCTGGGGCGGCAACTTTCGTGACTCGGAAGGGACCTTCCTGGCTGGGGGAGAGTTTATAAGTCCTTCAAGGGAAAGTGTGCGCCGCGGCACTAGGTCGCCTTCTTGTAGCTCCCAGACGCGCTTGGTCCTTTGGCGGTAGCGCCAGAGCGCCAGCCGGGACCGTGCGTTGTGGAGTGTTTCTTGTAATCATGCCTCGTCGACGAGGTCGATATCTTCACGCCGGAGCTGGTCCTGTGCGGCTTCTCCCGGGAGCCCCGGGGTACCTTCCTCTATTAGCTCAGGCCGACAAGAAGTAGGCGGACCCGGACTCTTCTTGGGGAACCCAGGATGTATTCTTCCATTGGCTCAGGCCGACAGGAGGTTGGTGGATCCTGGGCGGCCCCGGGGAGGTGAGGCCGAGGCACGGAGACGTGCGCTCGGGTGGAGCTGGCCCGGTTCTGCACCGCCAGGGGCTGGTGCTTGGGCTGCTGCAGCTGCTTGGAGCTTTTCCAAGACTGATACCGCAGCAGTACAGTCTCCACAGACCTTTGGGCCAGTTGTAGTGGGCTACCGCCCTAGCTCTTCATCGGTGGAGCTGGAGTCCTCATAGTTGTATACCGTCTTTACGGCGCGCTGAGGATCCTGGAACCCCACCTGGTGGCCGACGTTGTCTTGGCTGTCGACCTTCTGTTTGCCCTCTCTTTGATGGAAGGGAGGGGCGTCAGCACGCAGTTGCTTCCCCTTACGGAAGTGCTCCGTGAGCTTCTGAATCTCCCGGCACTCAGCAGCAGTATGGCTGCTGGTGTCGTGCACAGGGCATGGCTCGCCTTGGTCACCATCTGGAGCTGGTGACTGTCTCTGCCTCTTGTCGAGGCGTGGCCCCCGAGCCCCGCTGGGTGCTGCTGCTGCAGCAACGGGAGCTGCGGTCGGTGGTTTCATCTTGGCACTGCCCCGGTTCTTGATCTTCTTGCCGCTTCCATGGGAAGCAGCGCCAGATCCGGGCTGTCCTCCTGATTCGGAGGCTGGCTGTGAGTGCCAGTTCCGCCCTTCTGCTGCCCTGGTGCACTTGTCGCCAGGCTGAAGAGCTCTGAGATGTCGCGCACTTCTCTGGTCACGAGCTTCTCGAGCATCTTCGTATCCCGTACAACCTGCTGGAACGCCACCACCGCAGAAGCATTTTGGATATGCGGGATGGTGTTCCACACCTGGGAGAACCACTGGATGAAGGAGCGCAGCGTCTCTCCAGGTTGTTGTTGGATGGCGTGGAGGTCGAGCTCCGTGCCAGGCCGGGTGTAGGAGCTGCCAAAGTTTGCAGTGAACTGCCGGCAGAGCTCTCCCCAGGAGGTTATGGAACCCTGGGGGAGATTCATGAGCCAAGACCGAGCTGGGCCGGTCAAGGCGACGGGGAAGTAGTTGGCCATGAAGGCCTCGTCCCCTCTTGCAGCAAGGATGGCGGTGGAGTAGATCTGGTGGAACTCCGCCGGGTTGACGCTGCCGTCGTACTTCTCGGGCAGGTGTGGCCGGAACATGCGCGGCCACTTCGCGAAGCGAAGGTGCGGCGCCAGGGCCACACATCCTGCTCCTGTTGCTGCAGGTGTTGGTGCCGTGAATGCTTGTTTCGCTGCTGGCACTGTGTACCCCGGTATGGGCAAGGCTGCGCCATAGACCGGGGGCACCATTTGCAGGGCATATGGCTGGGGCATATGCTGCGTGGCGTATGCCTGGGGCAGAGATCGCGCGGCGAACGTCTGCGCCTCAGGCTGGGTCGAGGAGGTCGACATGCTGTCACCGGCCTCCTGGTTGTGACGCCTTTCTCGTCGTCGCTCAATGAGCACTCGGGAATCTTTGCCCATGTGGCATCGTTCCAGCTCTGACCTCAGGTCCACCGACGGGAGCCTGGTGGAGCGGGAATCTTCCATCTGCCCGCCAACCGTTGGCGTGCGCGTCAGCGACACAACCGATTGACTGGGGCATCGTCTCCGCCGAAGTCGAGGGTTGGCGGCGGCGACGATGAGACGGTCTACGTCGCGAATCCACTGCTGGGTCGCTGACTGAGGCGCGTCCCCAGCAGGTGGATTGCACAGTAGCGCTCTTGCTGCAGCTAGCGCGCCCCCGTGGGAGACGCTCAGCGCTGCAGAGGATCTCACGCTTGCTGGAGCCTGCGCTGCCGGAGTCGGCGCTGCCGGAGTCGGCTGCTGGCTTCCAGCTTGCGCCGACACACTTCATCCTGAGTGTGTCGAGAAATAGTCCCTGCTGGTCACCGTTGGTCGCGAACGTGAAAGGGGATAGCTTGCCACTGAAGGAAGCTTCATCATCTTCGTCGGCAGAAACTCGTCGCGCAATGGAAAAGCCCCCCCTACCTGGCGCACCAAATGTCGAAGTGTGTAGCTAACACTTCCCCCGGGCCTGCTCTGGGCCGCCCACGGAGGTTCTTTTTCGGTGGGGCTAGTCACTCACAGAGAGCTTCAGCGTTAGGGACGATTGAGGGAGAAGCTTGACACGGGGATTTTTGCGTGGTTCAGGCTGCCGGAGCGTAAAACCCTACGTCCACGGTGAGCAGAGTTGCTCGCTGTATTGCTTTCTGCTCAGAACCGGAGTCCTGAGCTTGAGGATGAGTCGAACCGCTAGGATGCGAGAGTGTGTAAGAGGCGAACCCTTGCTAACGTTGCCTACCCGAGCCTTTTATAGTCCAAGGCTCGGGCGGCTTACAAGGTGGGCCTGGTACTTGACAGGTGGTCCCGGGGAGATTGCCTGCCATCTACCGTACCTGCAGTTAGGCCGGTAGTTGTCTCTGGCGAGGGCTTCCGAGTCTTCGTTCTGCCGCCCTGCCCATGCCGCAAGTTAGTCGTAGTGGTTGGCAGGGGCGGCAGGGGATGTCTTGTCGCTGTGTTTATTGGCGGGCAGGATCTGACGCGGCGTGCCAGTCTGCGATGTGACTGGGCGCAACGGCACCTGACAGAGGCGTGCTCCGCGTCTCCGCGCCTTGGGAAGGCGCGGGTCTTGAATACCTTGTACGGGCAAGGTATGGCGCGTCTTTACTCCTTCTGCCTACCGCGCGGGGGCAGGCAGCGCTGCTCTGCTGGACACGTGGCGGGTACGGAGCTCTCCCCGCGAAGGGGGAAGGTCCGGCTCTGCTGGCCACATGGCGGGCCCGGAGCTCTCCTTTGAGGAGAGGGAGGTCCGGCCCCGCTGGACACGTGTAGCCTTCGGAGCTCTCCCCGCGGAGGGGGGAGGTCCGGCTCAGTTGGGCACGTGGCGGGCCCGGAGCTCCCCTCTAAGGAGAGGGAGGTCCGGCCCCTCTGGACACATGGCGCCTTCGGAGCTCTCCCTGCGGATAAGGGCGAGGTCCTTAGACATTTTCCCCTGTGCATGGGGGTACCCCGTATTGAAAGTACCGACACCCTAGCTCCCACCTCTTCTCAAATTAAATCTCAGCCCTTGGATAAATGGGTTGCTAAAATCGTAGCAACCTTGGCTATTTCCCCCCTTATAAATAAAACCCTTGCCCCCTAGCCGCCACCCCCAGCCCATATTTTCTGGCCACCGCCACTCCTCTCTGCTGCCAAGCCTGGCTGCCGCCCACTGCTGAGGTTTGGCCTCCGTCGAAGCTTTGACCCGCCCCGCTGTGACCAGAGAAGAAGACCCCGACATCCTGCCCTAGCTGCAGCTCTACAATTCTCCAAAGGAAAACCCCAGCTGCTGCCATTGCAAGGGAAAAGGTCCAGCCGCAAGGAGGAGAGGAGGAAGAAGAACAGAGGTAGGTCCCCGTCACCCCTCTTACCACATCACCGCTGTTGCTAGGAACCTGTTTTTCTCCACCCCCTGCGAGCAGGAATTTCTGCACGTGGGCACACCATGTTTGTGGGAAACCCCTTCCGGGATCCACACTCCAGGATACACATTGGGTAGTGCCGTGCGATGCGGCACCCAACAGCATACACGAAAAGAAAACATAAACATACAAAGTCTTTTATTTATCAACATAGTGTCATTTACAAAATAATGTACCACGAAGGTACACGCAGTGGAATATACATACATATGAACCCTCAGTCCAAACTATGCAAAAGAGAAGACGTCCAGCCCGCGGACGCTTCTTACTAGCTTCAACAAAGGTGAGTGCAGCGGCAGGGTTTCCGGTGAGTCTCTGATGGCTCACCGAACAACCATCTTCATAGTAAATTTTATATAACCTGCAAAACACTAATAATGCAACCATGAGCATGATGGCTCAGCAAGACTTAACCGACACTCCTAACCATGAAACTCTACATGCAGGGATTAATAATATAGGGTAGATATGTCGCAATAAAGACACACCTACATGGTAATCCTTACTTTCAGTTTTATAGCAGTAGATTACTATGCCTTAGGCAGCCCTCACATCAGAAGTCCACAGTCAAACAAGAAAGGATTTCCTCCGATGTTGTTATGCCCAAAGTGGAAGATAAACTTAGTGATCTCTACAACTATAGCATACATGGTTTGCAATACAATGAACTTAAGAACTTCACAACAACAATGATTCATCTTACTTTATCTGGAAGTAATTACTACGTCACAACACAGTAAACAAGTGGTACTCATATAACCGCGAGGGACGGTGATTCAAATAAGGACATACCCGGAACACACGACACATACACCCGCCTCGAAAGACTCATACAAGAGCTCTTTCTTACGTTGTATGCAGCAACCTTTCACCCGTCACTCCAATGATGAACCAGTTCTGCCGACCCATCAGAAGGGCCACTACCCAGAACACGTCGAAGTTGCTCCGCTAGTGGGTTTACACCTCTGACACCAACCCCAAAGGACGGCCGTATAAGTTTCGACACGAGAGTACCCGAGTTACATCGTTTTCCTGGACCCCATAATTCCAGTATGCATCGGGTACTGTTCAAACTTGATCAGCAGGGTGGCACACGCATCGATTCTTAACCAACACAAACAGAGCTACGGCAACATAGGCCCAACATCCTGCTGCTCCTACTCTCTGTCCGGTCTCATTTTCCATTCCAGTTATTCCATTCTCTAGAATCATACCCCGCTGAACCAAAATCCTAACCTTGCGAGTAGCTTCCAACTATCCGACTTGTACCGGATGCTATACAACTTAAGCCTAGCAGAAACTACACGAAGGTAACCTGTTCTACCCTTTAACTCCAATGGTTTGTTGGTCATGCATTTGGAGTGTCAATCACCTTGACCTAATGCACAATACAAACTAGACCCATAAAAGTGATACAAAGTTAAAATATAAGTAAAAGCTGTTAAATGCAAATCGGGGCTTTCCTTAAGTTTCTGCAGGTCTAGTTCTACTTTTAAGTCAGTAGCTTGGTGACAATTTAATCCTCAACTTGCTTCTCCGAGTCGAGTTCTTCGTCGAACTCCTTCGTCGTGTTTCCTACTGATATGGATGTGCACAGTTTTATATTGTAAAAGTCCCCAAAAACGTGAATGCAAAGAAACGGTTGTTTGAGCATCATTGTATTTCGGGTTCACAAAAATTGAGACTTGTTTAAATTTTTCCACATGTGATGACACGCATGAGTGTCCCACCACTCTAGCCGAGGAGCAAGTGAGTGTTTGAGGGACAAAGTTAAATTAAAACCCATGTGTAAGCTCTCATGCGCAAGGGGGACAGTGGGACCTACATGTCATTGGGCAAAAAGGTGTGACTTGCACCCTAAGCAACTCTCCTCTGTGTTCACTAAAGCAACCGATGTTTTCTGTTTCACTCGAGCAGCCGAACACTCAATGAGCGCCACCGAGGGTAGCCACCTCCAGCTTCTTGCATCGAGCTGGCGACCTACTCATGGTTTCCAAACCTCATGTCGTGATCCTCCCACTCACAAACCGAGCTGCAAGCAGAGGCCACCTCCTCGCTACCTCCGTCGCGTTGGCAACCTGCTCGTAGGATTGAGTAGTCCCGGCGTGATCTTTTGGTCATAACAACCACATCCCCGAGCACTATTTATTCCTCTCACATGAAACCTCACACTTTGGAAATGTAGGAAAAATGTGAATGGCAACCTATTAATTTTAGGGCAGGCTAAAAAGGAATTTGAGATGATCAGTTTAAAATTCAAAATTCAAATTTGCAATGCAAATTTAGACTAATTTCGGTGAATTATGTTTCTAGCCCACTTTTAAAATTCAGAGCTTGTGAATTGAAAAGATGGGCATGGAGAAGATCTTTTAAGGAGGTGAGGGTTAGCCAGCAGTACAGAGAGGGGAGAACCTAGGTGGGGCCTACATGTCAGCAGCACACCTGAAATTCTTCAGTCGGTTTGCTGCTTCACGAGTAAGTCACGGGAGAGACACGGGCTGGCCACCGAGGCATCGACGTGCCGCCTCTGTGCTCGACGTTTCTCACGTGTAACACCTCAGTAGAGCAAACCAAACGCTTCACTCCGGTCTCCTCCCTGTTTTCCCCGAGTGAAGCACGCCGAGCCGGGTATGTTCTTGCCGCCGGCCCACTCTTCGGACCCGATCACGGCTCAGCATCGCAGGGCCAGTCCATGACCACCGGTGACCGTAAGAGCGTGCGCAAGACTCCAGTGGACCTCACCGAGCTGCCAAACCGGTCCCTCACCCTCTGTGTGTGGTGCACAGCAAGCATTTTTGTCGGAAGTTCCGGTTTGAACCTCCGCCGTGCCTCCTCGACGTCCCGGTAATACAGAGCGTTGCACACCGAGTGTTGAACAGCAAAAAGGTGCGCCTACTCCTCCTCTTCATGCTGCCGAAAACCCTAGTCCATTCCTCCACGGGAGCCACGGGAATTTCTAAAATACCGACGACATGTTCTTATGCCGTGGGGCAGATTTTTCCAAAATTCGTGATCAATATGGGTTATCTGGCCATTCTGATCATAGTGTAGGCTACAGACCTCCTTGCGAGTCGCCGAGACCAAAAAGAAATCAGAATCATTGAGCCACAGCGGTGTTCTTCAAGTTTTATCCTCTGCCGCCGGTTTTCAAATTAGGGCGCACAGTGACATGGTGTTTGCAGGCGTATCCAAGCCCTTTGGCGTACATGAAGTCCTTTGCCATAAGCCACTGATGCTCTAGATCGAAGAAGCCACGAGTTTGAGTCGGTAGAGGGGACGACCGACGTCGCCGGACTTGGTCCGAAGCCACCACCCGTCGCCCGAGCCTTGCGGACCTCGAGAGCTCACACCGACCCCAAAAACGGCTTCCCCGACCTTAAAAACCCCTAGGCGGTGAAATTTTGGCCGGAAGATGACCTAGGAGTCAGGGGCCGAGGGGGAGAAGGAGCTGCCAGCGAGGAGGGCGCGCACGCGGGAAGAAGGGAGCTGGAGGTTGAAGAAGGGGTTCCGACCCCACCTGTCAGCCACTCAGTGTTTGAACTGAGATCCTCTATGGCTGCTGATCTTTTATGGCTACACCATTGGAACTCAGTAACCCCGTGTGTCCTCGGATTTCACTGGCTGAGATTTAAAATGTGGGCCCAAGTCTTTTTCCAATAGCAAAACAATTCCAGCTTCAGCTCCAACTTTAGAAATTCATAACTTTGTGTAGGAAGCTCCAGATTCAGTGAATCAAATTTTGCTGAACTCAGCTTTTTGAGTACTTTCCATCAACACAAATTTCAGCTCATGAAACTTAATAGTTTTCCAGAATTAATTCCCTAAATTTTAAACTGTTAGGAATTTTATCTTGGGAATTACATTATGAAAAATTCTGAAGTTTGGCTGGGAGGTTCACTGAAAAATCCTTGAGTCACAGTAAAATTTTCAGACCCATCCAAGTTTATTTAATGCCCCTAATGGTGTGATTAAGTGAACTGCCCTGAAAAAATCAAAAAATGTCCAGAAACATTTTTCAGATTTCCTCAAATCTTGTTTAGGGCATAACTTCCTCTAGAATTCTTCAAATGACATGAAACCACGTCCATTAGAACCATCTTAAATTCTAGTTTCCAGAAAGTAAGGGTTGGAGCCATGAAAACCCCTTGAAGTCCTTAGAGGCTCTAATGTTGACCAAATAGGCTTTTATTTGTACAAGGCTCAAATGAACCTTGTTTCAAATGAAACTTGGTCAGTACTCCGGTTAGGACCCTACCAAGTTAACATAAAAATTTCAGAACCACAGGGGAGGTCTAGCTAGAGTTATAGTAATTGCTTATTCAATTCTAAACATTGCATTTGAATTGACATGTTGTATCTCGTTAACATGTAGTCTCTGAAGGCGAGGAGACTCCGAAAGTACCCGACTTCCTTCTTCCGGACGAAGCCCTAACCACTGACCAGCAGCAACAAGGCAAGCCCCGGTTTGCATTAAACCGTTTTACAAAGTTTTGCTTTGTTTACATACTTAGTATGAGGTTGCATTAGGTGTAGGGTGGATGAAACCCCAATTGCATGACCAGATGTTCCCTATAAGAGTGAGGGTAGTGTCTAAGTCCTCGAGTAGACAGGCTATGCTTAATGATCCATAGAACTTCAGTACAAGTCGAGTAGTTGGAATCTACTGACGAGTTAGGCTTGGGACTCACGGGATTGGTTCGAGTGATGTGAGATCACTTTAGAAATGAAAATGAGACACAGGCAGGGGCTAGGGCGCAGCAAGAGGAAGTCTTGTGTGCGCAGCCCTGTCCGTGTCGATTGAGGACAGATCCGTGTGTGGCCCTGCTGAGCAACTATTGAACGTACCGAAGGCATATCGGATATATGGGCCTCGGTAAACCGATGTAACCTAATCCTCCGGGCATCGAGGCATAGCACACTGATTTATAGGTTTAGGTTGAGGGCAGCAAGGTGGAAATCTGCTAATGGGCATAGAGAGATGCTCCGTGTAGGGAACCTCCTGTCCGTTTCAGTGCGACCAGTTTGACGTTTGGGCTGTTGGGTGAAAGGTTGTCCCGTACGACATCGAGTGAGCATGCTGTGCAGCTCCATGGGTGGGCGTACGTGATGTGCTCTTTGGGTATCCCTGCAGGTGTATATCGAGTCGATTCGCCGTCCCTCACGGTGACGAGTACCGCTTGTTCACTGAGTCGTGACGTAGGCTAATATATGAAATGTGATGATTCAATATTGCGGTTATGCTATAATTTTATTGCTACATGTGTGCCACCAAATATTGCTCACTAAATTTCATATTCATGAACTGTTAACTTGTGGCTAAAAGATGAACTAAGGATGAACTTGTAGGCACATCCATTTGCTGAAATTTACCATCCCATAATCGTTGTACACTACATGTAGAGTTTCATGCCTAGGTGAGTCGGTTAAGTCTTATTGAGCCATTGTGCTCATGGTTGCTGCTTAAGTGTTTTTGAGGTGAGGAACCACCCACGGACTCGGGTTACGAGTCTACTGGCGAGGGTTACCCTCCGTCAGGGACCACGGCTGAGTGGGAGCCATACACGCCGCGCTAAGCTGAGGAGTGCAACTAGTGTGGGTGGCCCTAGGGCTAGGAAACCGACTTTTGCTAGATAGGCGGGTGTCAGTTGTATAAATTTAACTTCCGCTGTGTAATATAAATACTAGTTTGTAACTGAGTAGTGTACTATGTTGTACATTTCAGTTGGTTTTCAATGTAATACAATGCATCCTTATGATGTGTGCTGTCGGGTGTCGCATCGTGTGGCACCACCCTCTGCGATCCTGGATGAGCGGATTCCGGTCTGCCACAGGCTGGTATCAGAGCGGCATTGGGCATAGCACATTACTTAAGAACTGTATTACCGGAAAAACTTAGTTTTACGGTGAGGATTCGGTAGTTTGCCCAAGTAAGGACTATATTAGCATAGTTACTTAAAGTGGCAAGACTAACATATGTGTTATAATTCTGAATTTTTATTATGTAACGACGCACCTACGCTCTGGTAAGAATGGTAAGGAACGCCACTGAAAGCAGTTCAATTTCAGTAAGCTCCCCTGACGAGGAACGTGGTTCAGTGATTGGTCTCACAGCTTGGTTTGAGACGTCAATATGAAACTCTTGGACTCTTCATGTTCTTGAGTTCATATGAAACGCTGATCCCTAGCGTGCATTAGGCAAGTAAGTGGAGACCCCATCGCGTGGTCAGTAACAAGAGAGTGTGTTAGTCTGGAAATAGCCCAGGAGCACATACACTGCGCTTGCCATCGGCGTGCCCTGTAGGGCAGTAGGTGGTATCTGTTGGGGTGATAAAATTCCCAACCGTGACGACCCGTTCGTGCTCTACTCGGGTTCCTCGTCGTGTGGTGTTAAAACACGATCACGTACCTTGAGACGTGGCTTAACTCAAGGACGGCTGTATGGTAATGATACGGGCGTTTGTATTTACTTTCAAATATGGTCCTGCCTGAAATGGAATAACCGTTGAGTGCATCATTATTGTGTGGTCTTCTGCAGGTACTAACCACATATGTATGACGTGTAGTATACGTGTGCGAGAGACCGTTTAGTGCCACAATTGAGACGTATATGCCGGTATAATCCAGTTAGGATTTTCTTTTGTGAGGAACGTAGTACCGACATAACATAGGCAGGTGCATGAAAAAAAATGATAACCAAGAACTTAAATCACTAAGTCTCAACAGTTAGGACCCTGGTTGGGTAGAAGAGTTTACTAGTTGAGCAGTGTAGTCAAAGGGATTGAAAAACAGAGTGCTCTGTTTTCGGCAGCAAGTTTGCTGAACTTTAACAGAGCATAACTCACAGATCATTTAGCCAATGGAGGTGTGGGAGATAGTTCTGGAAAGGTGTTCAAGCACTCTACAACTTTTCTGTAGACTTCCAGAGCTGAATCACACCTTAAGATGGCCTAAATTCCAGAGGGATGTAAACTGTCCAGAACCAGGACAGATTCAAAACACTCTCTGGACTGTTCTGTTTTTCAAGCATAACTTACAGTAGAAAAATCAAAAATTGTCATATCATACATCTTTATAAAGGGAAGGAGATATGTGACATCTTTGTAATTCAAAGTTTCTGACATTTCAGCACGGAATTTAGTGGAAAATAAAGTTGGAAACAGCAACTTCCCAAAGGAAGGTGCTGTTGAAATCCTTCCAGAAATTCTGTTGACTTGGAATTACCATCACTTTTTGACCAGAGCTCATCTGAGGGCAAATAAATACTCGTTGGAAAGATACTGAAGTTAACTTTAATTTTGGTATTCAACTTTAGTTATGAAAATACTAGTAAACGGATTAAAATTTGGGCTAGGACAGACAGGTCTGTTCTGTACAGCAAAGAGGGCTAGTTAGGCCTAGCACACGGAAGTGACTAAACCCGAGAATATTCCGGTGGTATGTGAATACCGATGTGTTTCTGATGAGTTTCTGGGCATATCGCCCGAACCGGACATCAAGTTCAACATTGAACTGGCGCCGGAAACAACACTGATTTCACAGAAGCCGTATATGATGGCACACGATGAACTGGCGAAGTGGAAGGAGCAACTAAGGGAGCTCATAAGCAGTGGTTTTATTTGACCAAGCTCATCACCTTGGGATGGCTCTGCGCGGTTCGTTAAGAAGAACGATGAGACACTGAGATTAAGTGTTGATCATCATTCTCTCAATGCCATCATGATAAACCACGAGTGCCCTGCTCTACATCGATATTTTAGTCGCTCAACTGGATGGTGCAAGTGTATGCTCGAAGATGGTTGGAGCTCATCAAAGATCATAACTTCGAGATCCATTACCATCCGGGAAAAGTGATAGTGGTTGCCGACGGGTTAGTCGGAAGAACCCACGATCACAACTTTGCGATTGCTGAGTTAGAAGAAGAAGAACCAAGTCTCCGTGTCATTCCATATGGAGTACTTTATAACATTGCTCTCATTCTAACAATCCGAGAGGAGATTGTTGAGGCTCAACGGAGAGACAAAGGTATGTCTCACATACAGAGAAGAATAGACAACAAAGAGATGAGGTGGCTCAGGAAGGACAATGAGGTACTCTATGGTTTAAATACCGTATAGTTGACCTCGTAAGATGAAGCTCTACGGCCGGAAATGTCGCACACCGCTGAAGTGGTGTGAGCACGGCACAAGAGTACTGTTTGGGGTTGATTAGTCAACAAAGCTGATGACCAAGTTCGAACAATAAGAGCGAACTTGAAGGCTGAATAATCCCGACAGAAAAGCTAAGAGGATCAATGTAACACCCCAAAACCTGTTAAAGAGGGGAATTTAAAATTTTTTGGACGAATTGCATGTGGTGCAGAAATTCAAATTCAAACTGGAATTCAAATTCAAATCAGAACAGAAAAGAAAAGGAAAAAGAAAAGGAAAAAGAAAAATCCCAACCAGCCAGTGGGCCGAAACCCACCAGCCGGCCCAATTCCCCCCCCCCCCCCCCCCCCGCCCCCCCGTGCCAGCCCAAGACCGCGCGCCCCCTCTCTTCCTCTCACTGACACACGGGGCCCGCGTGTCATCTGCTACCTCCCGCGCGCCAACCGACCGGACTCTTCCCTCGCGCCCGATCGCAACAAACTCCGGAAACCCGCGCCCCAAGCCCGATTTCCGGTCCCGGACGCCTCCAACTCGATCCCAACAGACCGCCGCCCTCCCTCGCCTATATAAACGCCAACAATCGCCCTGTCCCCCCCTCCCGATCGGCCGTTCTTCTCTCCGGTGAGAACTGAAGCTCCGATCACCGTTTTCTTTCGATCCTTGCTCGGATTTTCTGATCTAACGCGTTGATCGTACTCCACCGCCCCCAGGGAGCCCTGCACGTGAAGGAAACCACAAGTTTCGCGCCCTAGCATCGGTTCCGACGAGCACCGAGGAGCAACTTCAACCATCGTCGTCGCAGAGCCGAATTCCGACCGCCCCAAGCCCGAGAAACCCCTAGGTGAGCTCCCCTACCCCTCCGCAGTCGATCCATGTGAAAAACTGCAAGATTTAACGTATAGCGGCAAGGAACCGAAGCTGCGCCGGCGAGATCGCCACCCCCGCTTCCGCGCGCCGCCGCACGCGCGGGCTGGCTCCGGCCAGGGCGACGTGGCCCCTTGAGGGCCGTCTATTTTAAATCGCACGGTAGACATAAAACCCCTGCGTACCGGTTCGGCGATCTAATCTGAGCCGTCTGTTTTAAATCGGACGGTCCACGTCAGCCCCGCGTTATAAAGGCCGGTATTCTTACGTGCTACCCCTGGGGATCTCGGAAAATACGAGCTAGCCCTGGAAACTTCTGATCTAGCCCCTGGAACTTCAGAAATTCGTGTAAATTCATTTAAAAATCAGTTTTAGCCCCTGGACTTAATAAAAATTAGGAAAACCCCTCTGTTATGTGTAGTTAGACCCCTGGAAATTTATGAAATAGCAAATTAGACCCTGCAGTAGGGTGGATTTACCTTTTTGACCCTATATGATATTAAATTTAGAAATTTGAATATGTGACTAGGATTTAAATTTAAAAGGTAAGGCAAACACATATGCAAATTCAAATTTAAACTCTCCTAGCACTTGGAAAACTTTAGAATGAGTTAAAAATAGATTTATTGCTGAATGAAATCTGTCTAAATGTTGTTCATATTTATTAGTTCTAGAAACACATTTTTAGGCTAGGAAATAATTCTAAAAACTGATAAAATAAATTTAAATTAGTTCACATCAGAGGAGAAGTTCAAAAATATATTATTTAATATTTTAGATCAGAACCTATTCTGTTTAGATGATATGTCCTACTATTGAATATTAAAACTCACTTTAGGCATAGAAAATAAATCTGAAAATTATAGGGAAATAGGTATGCATAATTAGAAAATGATAAATGAAGTCTCCAAATCCAAAAACTTCAGTTTAGGATTTGGTAGAAGATATGAAAACCTATTTGGAGTAGGGAATTACCTTTCATGCAAACTGGGTAGCTAAGAAGTGTATTAAATATAAAGAATTTGTTCAAATTGGAAATTCATATATAGTGTGCAAACAGAAATCTGAATCAAAAGTTAGAAATCATATACATATGTTAAAAGTGCATGTAGGTCAAAAATCAACACATGTAGAGTAACCACAACACTTAGAAATGTGAATGACTTTCATAGGTATGTATGTGTGGTTTGTATGAAGTGAAAGTGTGAACTATGTCTTATGGATTGTTGTTTTCTTTTGCTATGTGTATTGGCATGAGTAGAACCTGCCCCAGAGCAAGTTCTCCCCTTCCAAGACCAAGACTTTCCATTCCCAGAGCAGCAGGAAGAAGGCAAGTGTCCTTGACCACTTTGATCCTATACTAGGATGTGTAGATAGAATTATTTGCATTGTCAATTGAAATATGAAACCCATGCTAAGAAGTTCCCCTATAGTTGCATTACCTTGTTTCCTTGTAGCTTGGGTTGGGATCTATTTTATCATGTCATTTATTTATATGCTTATGCTTAGCCATGCTTAGAATGGGATAATTGGGGTATGAGATCATCAATTTATTTAGCTTACTCTTGAATGAGATATTATGAGTTATGTAGAGGTAGGGATCGAGGCAAGTTGGATGATTTGGTTGGTGCTGGGTGCACGAGACTCGGGTTTGTGTTTAGTACTTGCCTGGATCCTATGGACCGGTTCATGGAGCATGTAACCTGGCTTTACCGTGCCAACCACATGCTGAGATGGGGCAGCTTGGCCAATTAATTAGGTGTATCCCCGGTGTAGTATGGGTGTGTTGGATGGTGCGGGGAATAGGTGTCAGCTGGTGAACCGCAAGGCTCAAGAGGGGGCCACTGCAGCGGGGTTGGAGCCTCTTGTATGCTGTTAGGGGTGAAACCTCAGTGGGCCCATGCTCGTCGGGAATCCCTTTGTAAAGGCTTTGTAGTGATCTCCTGGCTACACACATGGAAAGTGTGAATGTAGTTCGCGGCCACTGGCATAATGGAGGTTCTTTTAGTCCACCCGGCAACGGGGGATGAAATCACTACATGTGGGTACAGTGGTGCAAACTCTGCAGAGTCAAAACTGTCATGACAGCCATGCTCACGGTCAAGAGCGGCTTGGGCTTATTCATGATTAGAGGATGATGAACTTGGAAGTTCAGGATGTTAAGCGGGGAGCTTAACATTGGAAATGATATCATGGTTACTTGATTTTGATGATGGGTTGGGAGATTGGGACCATTTCACCTGTGTAGTAATGTAGGTGCTTAATAAGCTAAGGTGATAGGTATTAATTGAGTAGTGCTTTAACCATGAGTTCAACCTCTCCTTGCTCTAGCCATGCATGACATAACATTCCCACACTTTCTGAGTACCCACGGTACTCAAACTTGCTTTTTTCTGTTGGTTTATATTGCTGCACAGGTCAAGAGAATGATGTGGTGTTTAATGATCAAGACTTTGGTCGCGAGGAAGGATTTTAGGTTCACGGAGTCCCCCGAGCAACGCCTGTGACGGAGCCCAAAAGATTTATATTCCGCTGCTGTTTTATTTACATGTTATGAACTTATTATCGTCCATCGAGACGTATGCTTTGTAAGACATATTTATATTCGACACCTGGCTTGTAATAAATGATGCTTCACTATTTGTCATCACATGTATGAGAAAATTATCCTGGCATACATGTGATATTCACTCGGTTGTTCATCGGAGAAACCGGGTGTGACATAAGTGGTATCAGAGCCAAGGTTGCCCATAGGAACGTGGACCTAGGTAGAAATGAACGTATATAAGGACCCTATTTTCTTAAAAACTATTTTACAAAAGTGTGGGTGGAAGGTGTTATTTAATGGGGTCACTTTATTCATCTTACCCCAACTTTTATTCAAAATACAAATTTTGTTTAAATCCTATCTAACTTAATTTTAAATGCTTTATGTTTTAGATGGTTCGCATGATCTGCACCGCCCGCAAGACCACCGGATGGAGAGTTCCGGTAGTTGCCCTTGCCTTGAGAGGAGAACCGTCCGGTGACGTACCACTCCTACGGATTGGCAGTAGGAGGCTTGTTGCGCCGTCTACGGCTTATGCTCCATGCTGCCGGCAATACGGGCAAGCTAATCATACACTACAGCTCCACCCGGACCATCCGTGAGAAGCGGGAAGAATGGAGTTCAGAAATGAGGATTATCCATGAAAATCAGCTGCTCAAGATCCACCGCTCTCCAGCTTGTCGGGCGACACAGGTCGATGCTGAGAAGGATGTAACCTGGGAGGCCATCACCTGCCAGAGTCACATCAACCGTCGCCACCTGGACAGGACTGAGTACATGTATGTCCTCCAGCGTGAGAGTGGTACAGCAGAGTACAAGTACCCGCCAGTGCAGCAGGGGACTTCCCATGAGCACATGGACCTGTGCTTGGAGGATGCTGCTATGCTCAGCACTCGACTGCAGGAGTGCCAGCAGGTGCTTCAGGATGTTCGTGACACCCTGAAGGAGACTGAGGCGTTGCTTCGAGCCAGCTTGACGGCGAGAGAAAGAGGAGATGGGAATGAACTGTGTGTCACCGTGAATGACATATGGACTCCTGACTCCACAGACCACCCGGCGAGCAGGCGTCGCCGCACTTCTCCACCAGCAGCTTCCCCACCCAAAGCGGAATCAGAGGGCAGCCGCAATAATGAGGAAGACCCCGAAGAGCCAGCTCAGTGATACGAGTCGTTTAGAGTTCTTTCCCTTATTTCAGAGTTATAAAGTAGGCGAGTCAATACCTTGGTTATTTGTGTGTTAATGTTTGGTGTGTGACGTGAGTTGTGGAAGCCATGGGCATTTGTCCACAACCTCGTCTTTAGGTTGCTTTGCTTTGATGTGTGAACCCCTATGAATTAAGAGTGCATTTATTTTTCGCGTGAGACGTGACTCCCAAAAATCTACGTGAAACCCTTAGAAAATGTTAATATATTAAGACCTCAAAAGTTTAAATTTAAACAAGCAATTTGGGAAGTTAATACGTAATGCTTTAAGTTAACATTTGGTTGATCATGATAGATGGCTGGAAGAGGAAAGGGTCGTGGTGCCAACCCCACCAACAACAACGATGAGGCCGGCAACCCTCATTTTTCTGGAGGACAAGACAGGGGTGGTCACCGTGAAGGAGCTGACCCTATCCACCAAATGCTTGAAAATCAGAATCAGCTCATCCAGAGTCTAACTCAAGTGGTGGCCAACTTGCACCAAGCTCCACCCCACAAGCTGCACCACGCCAACCAAGGTTGAGTGAGTTTCTAGGAACTCAACCTCCAAAGTTTGCGAGTGCTGCTGAACCTCTGGAGGCAGATGACTGGCTAAAGACCATTGAGAGCAAGATGAGGATCATACAATGCCAAGGGTATGAGAGGGTGCTGTTTGCCTCTCATCAACTGCATGGACCTGCTGCTGATTGGTGGACCGCTTACGTGGCAGCCCATCATGACCCCGAGAACATCACTTGGGAAGAGTTCAAGCGCAGTTTCCGCAACCATTACATACCAAAGGGTGAACTCAAAAACAAGAGAAAGGAGTTCTTGGGACTGCAGCAAGGAAACATGATTGTGAGGGAATACCTCACCAAGTTCACCCAACTATCCCGTTATGCACCACGGGATATCGAAACTGATGAGCAAAAATAGGACTATATTGTGGAAGGACTCACTATGGAAATGCAGTGTGCAATGTCCTCCAACGAGTATGAAAGCTTCCAAAAGATGGTAGACAGAGCATTTGTTGTGGAGAGGAAGCTAAAGGCCTTGGAGAATGAAAACAAGAGGAAGGCGGGATGGTCACACCAAGCCTCAGGCAGTAAAACACGCCCACATCTGATGCAGCAACCCGCAGGGCAGACGAGTCGTGCTGTGGTACCCTACTCAGCACCCAGAGGGTACAACCCGAATTTAAGGTCTCCGTCAGCACCAGCACAGCCGCAACGTCAGTTTGTGCAGCAGCCTCGCCCAACATATCAACCTCGACCAGCAGTACAAGGACCACCGAACCAACCCCAAGACAACAAAGGCCAGACACCTAAGGTTGGGGTGCAATGCTTTAACTGTGGTGAAGTGGGGCACTACGCCCATAAGTGCCCAAAGAAGAAGCCCATGCAGCCACAACAGCAGAACGTGATGCGAGGACGGGTGAACCACGTGACCATGGAGGAACCGCAAGAGGCCCCTGACGTGGTAATTGGTAAGTTTCCTGCCAATTTACACATTGCAACCCTGTTGTTTGATTCTGGTGCTACCCACTCGTTCATTGCTCAAGGGTTTGTTAAGAAGCATGATCTAGCAACAACACAAATGAACCATATGCTAGCAGTGAACTCTCCAGGGGGAGAAATAAGGACAAG
The DNA here is from genome assembly GCA_030760725.1 of Neostapfia colusana. Lineage (NCBI taxonomy): Eukaryota > Viridiplantae > Streptophyta > Magnoliopsida > Poales > Poaceae > Neostapfia > Neostapfia colusana. The sequence goes on along the minus strand of JASWHV010000007.1, from coordinate 74,486,205 downwards.
ACAAGTGTGCCCCAAGGTGAATCTAGACATTAATGGGGTAGTATTTACTGCAAACCTCATAGTGATAGACTCACAAGGCATAGATATTATTTTGGGTATGGATTGGTTGACAAAACATAAGGGAATCATCCATTGTTCGACAAGAACGGTGGAACTAACTCACCCTAGTGGCACAAGAGTGAAGTTCATAACTGTACAAGAACCTAGGAGGGACCTTAAACTCAATCACGTTGAGGTGGAAGTGGGAGAGATCAGGATCATCAGTGAATATCCAGATATTTTTCCAGAGGAGTTGCCAGGTATGCCCCCCGATCGTGAAGTGGAATTCGCGATTGAGCTAGTGCCTGGAACAACCCTGATATACAAGAGACCATATCGGATGGACTCCAAACAGATGGAAGAACTCAAGGAACATTTAAGAGAATTGACAGAGAAGGGGTATATTCGTCCTACTTCCTAAACCATGGGGAGCTCTAGTGATATTTGTGCCCAAGAAGGACGGGACCCAAAGGTTATGCGTAGACTACCGTGCGCTGAATGAAGTAACCATCAAGAACAAGTACCCATTACCCCGAATTGAAGACTTATTTGATCAGTTGAGGGGAGCTTGTGTGTTCTCGAAAATTGATCTCAGGTCGGGATACCATCAACTTAATATAAGACAAACCGACATTCCAAAGACACCTTTCGTATCTCGGTACGGGCTGTATGAATACACCGTCGTGCCTTTCAGGTTAACTAATGCCCCGGCATACTTCATGTATCTCATGAACAAGGTATTCATGGAATATCTGGACAAATTTGTGGTGGTTTTCATTGATGACATTCTCGTCTTCTCCAAAGATGAAGAACAACATGAGGGACATCTAAGGTTGGTGTTGCAAAAGCTCAGAGAACACAAACTATATGTCAAGTTGAGCAAGTGTGAGTTTTGGCTGAAGAGAGTTCCTCTCTTAGGACATATAATCTTGGAGGGAGGAATCTCCATAGATCCCGCCAAGATCGAGGATGTGCAGAAGTGGAAGACCCCTGAAAATGTCGGGGAAGTTCGAAGCTTCTTAGGATTGCCTGGGTATTATCGACGGTTTATTGAGGGTTTCTCCAAGATTTCGAGACCCCTCACCAAATTGTTGGAGAAGGGAACCACATTCACATGGACACCGCAGTGCGAGACGAGTTTTCAAGAGCTGAAGAAAAGATTGACAAGAGCCCCAGTACTATTTATGCCAGATATGCAGAAGAACTTTACGGTGTACTGCGATGCCTCTGGAAACGGGTTGGGATGTGTTCTCATGCAAGAGGGGCATGTCGTGGCTTATGCGTCCCGGCAGCTCCGGAAACACGAGAAGAACTATCCTACGCATGACCTAGAGCTAGCCGCAGTGGTACACGCGTTGAAGATTTGGCAGCACTACTTGATGGGGAAGAGGACAGAGATATATACGGATCATAAGAGCTTAAAGTATATTTTCACAGAGCCAGATCTCAACCTCAGACAAAGGAGATGGTTAGAGCTAATCAACAACTTTGATGTGGGCATCAACTATCATCCTGGGAAAGCGAACGTCGTGGCAGATGCTTTAAGCCGGAAGGTGCAGGTCAATAGGTTGAGCTTAAAGGACATGCCTACAGAATTGAAGGAAGAGGTTGTAAAACTCAATCTATGTTGGTGAATAGCTGTGAGGCCATCGCCATGGAAGTGGACTCCACATTAGAGAAAGACATACGTAACGGTCAGAAGAATGACGAGAAGATACAAGAGATTAGAGAACTCAAATAAAGCCCCTGGGTTCAGAGAGGATGAACAAGGTACGGTGTGGCATGGGGAAAGAATCTGTGAGCCTGAAGTGAAGGAGATCAGTGAATTCATTTTGAAGGAGGCTCATGATTCCGACTATTCCATTCATCCTGGGAGTACGAAGATGTATCATAACCTCAAGAGCAGGTATTGGTGGTATGGCATGAAGCGAGATGTTACGGAACATGTTGCCCTATGTGACACATGTCAGTTGGTGAAAGCAGAACATCAACGACCCGCGGGATTATTGCAACCACTCAAAGTGCGTGAATGGAAATGGGAAGAAATAGGTATGGACTTCAAAGTGGGACTACCCAGGACCCAATCGGGATATGATTCGATATGGGTCATCATCGACAGGCTAACCAAGGTAGCTCATTTCATGCCCGTGAAAAAAGCTACAGCAGATCCAAATTGGTGGAATTGTACATGTCAAGGATCGTGTGTTTCCATGGAGTGCCAAAGAAGATAGTGTCGGACCGAGGGACACAGTTCACCTCAAGGTTCTGGCAGAAGTTACATGAAACCTTTGAACCCATCTAAATTTTAGTTATGCCTATCACCCGCAGACTGACGGGGAGACGGAAAGAACCAATCAGATCCTTGAGGATATGCTGAGAGCGTGTGCGCTCAAGAACAATAGGAGTTAGGATAAGAACTTACCGTATGTAGAGTTCTCCTATAACAACAGCTATCAGGCTAGTATGAAGATGTCACCATTTGAAGCTTTGTATGGGAGGAAGTGCAGAACTCCACTATTTTGGAACCAAACCGGGGAAAGTAAAGTTTTTGGACTCAAAGTACTACAAGAAGCCGAGGCGAAAGTGAGGGAAATCCGCAACAACTTGAGGATAGCAGAAACCCGACAAAAGAGCTATGACGATGTACGGAGAAGAGAGCTCGTTTTCAACTTGAGGGACTATGTCTATCTCAAGGTGTCCCCTATCCGAGGACTTCGTCGGTTCAAGGTAAAAGGGAAATTATCACCTCGATACATCGAACCCTTTCAGATTCTGGAGAGGAAAGGCGAAATGGCATATCAACTAGAACTACCGGCTCGCCTATCGGATGTGCACGACGTATTCCATGTGTCACAGCTCAAGAAATGTCTGAGGACGCCTGAAGAGATGTTACCCATGAATGAGGTTGACGTAGGAGAGGATCTGTCTTATGCCGAGCAACCGGTCAAGGTTTTGGAGACAATGGAACGCCTCACAAGAAATAAAAGCCTTCAGATGTGCAAGGTGCAGTAGAAGCATCACTCGGAAGAGGAAGCCACATGGGAGCGAGAAGACGAGCTTAAGGCACAATTTCCGGAATTGTTTTCCTAGAACCACCAATCTCGAGGACGAGATTTCTTTTAAGGGGGGTAGAGCTATAACACCCCAAAACCTGTTAAAGAGGGGAATTTAAAATTTTTTGGACGTATTGCATGTGGTGTAGAAATTCAAATTCAAACTGGAATTCAAATTCAAATCAGAACAGAAAAGAAAAGGAAAAAGAAAAAGAAAAACCCCAACCGGCCAGTGGGCCGAAACCCACCAGCCGGCCCAATTCCCCCCCCCCCCCCACGCCAGCCCAAGACCGTGCGCCCCCTCTCTTCCTCTCACTAACAAGCAGGCCCACGTGTCATCTCCTACCTCCCGCGCGCCAATCGTCCGGACACTTCCCTCACGCCCGATCGCAACAAACTCCGGAAACCCGCGCCCCCAGCCCGATTTCCAGTCCCGGACGCCTCCAACTTGATCCCAACAGCACGCCGCCCTCCATCGCCTATATAAACGCCGACAATCGCCCTGTTCCCCCCCCCCCCCCCCGATCGGCCGTTCTTCTCTCGGGTGAGAACTGAAGCTTCGATCACTGTTTTCTTTCGATCCTTGCTCGGATTTTCTGATCTAGCGCTGATCATGCTCCACCGTCCCCAGGGAGCCCTGCATGTGAAGCAAGCGACAAGTTTCGCGCCCTAGCATCGGTTCCGACGAGCACCGAGGAGCAGCTTCAACCATCATCGTCGCAGAGCCGAATTCTGACCTCCCCAAGCCCGAGAAACCCCTAGGTGAGCTCCCCTACCCCTCCGCAGTCGATCCATGTGAAAAACTGCAAGATTTAACGTATAGCGGCAAGGAACCGAAGCTGCGCCGGCGAGATCGCCACCACCGCCGCCGCGCGTGGGCTGGCTCTGGCCAGGGCGACGTGGCCCCTTGAGGGCCGTCTATTTTAAATTGCACGATAGACATAAAACCACCGCGTACCGGTTCGGCGATCTAATCTGAGCCGTCTGTTTAAATCGGACGGTCCACGTCAGCCCCGCGTTATAAAGGCCGGGATTCTTACGTGCTACCCCTTGGGGATCTCTGAAAAGACGAGGTAGCCCCAGAAACTTCTGATCTAGCCCCTAGAACTTCAGAAATTAGTGTAAATTCATTTAAAAATCAGTTTTAGCCCCTGGACTTAATAAAAATTAGGAAAACCCCTCTGTTATGTGTAGTTAGACCCCTGGAAATTTATGAAATAGCAAATTCGACCCTGCAGTAGGGTGGATTTACCTTTTTGACCCTATATGATATTAAATTTAGAGATTTAAATATGTGACTAGGATTTAAATTTAAAAGGTAAGGCAAACACATGTGCAAATTCAAATTTAAACTCTCCTAGCACTTGGAAAACTTTAGAATGAGTTAAAAATATATTTTTGGCTGAAATGAAATCTGTCTAAATGTTGTTCATATTTATTAGTTCTAGAAACACATTTTTAGGCTAGGAAATAATTCTAAGAACTGATAAAATAAATTTAAATTAGTTCACATCAGAGGAGAAGTTAAAAATATATTATTTAATATTTTAGATCAGAACCTATTCTTTCTAGATGATATGTCCTACTACTTAATATTAAAACTCACTTTTAGGCATAGAAAACAAATCTGAAAATATAGGAAAATAGGTATGCATAATTAGAAAATGATAAATGAAGTCTCCAAATCCAAAAACTTCAGTTTAGGATTTGGTAGAAGATCTGAAAACCTATTTGGAGTAGGGGAATTACCTTTCATGCAAACTGGGTAGCTAAGAAGTGTATTAAATATAAAGAATTTGTTCAAACTAGAAATTCATATATAGTGTGCAAACAGAAATCTGAATACAAAAGTTAGAAATCATATACACATGTTAAAAGTGCATGTAGGTCAAAAATCAGCACATGTAGAGTAACCGCAACACTTAGAAATGTGAACGACTTTCATAGGTATGTATGTGTGGTTTGTATGAAGTGAAAGTGTGGACTATGTCTTATGGATTGTTGTTTTCTTTTGCTATGTGTATTGGCATGAGTAGAACCTGCCCCAGAGCAAGTTCTCCCCTTCCAAGACCAAGACTTTCCATTCCCAGAGCAGCAGGAAGAAGGCAAGTGTCCTTGACCACTTTGATCCTATACTAGGATGTGTAGATAGAATTATTTGCATTGTCAATTGAAATATGAAACCCATGCTAAGAAGTTTCCCTAGAGTTGCGTTACCTTGTTTCCTTGTAGCTTGGGTTGGGATCTATTTTATCATTTCATTTATTTATAAAGAATTTTCATAGCTATTTATCTTCTCTGAATTCCTATGGCAATTCTAGGGTCTTGTCATGCTCCAGATTTTTTTTCAGAAACTTAGGAGTCTTATGAGGCTATAGGACTTTGTTTCACCATTTTTGTAGCTTCCTACACAGAGATATGAATTTTACATGTTGGGAGAAAATCTCTGAAAAAAGTCTCTGTTATTTTTCCTATTTTTCAGAGACATAGAGGATTGAAACAACATTTGGCCAAGCAAATGGAGTCCAATGCCTCTGAAATTTTTACTGGCGTTAAAGGATTTTTGGAATAATTTCCTGCCCAATATTTTGGATTTTCCAATAAACAGAACTCCTGTAAAAAATCCTACAAAATTTAGTAAAATGAATTAATGAGCCAAATCCATGGATTTTCATAAATATTGGGCTCCACCCTTGGATAGTACTCTCTGAGAGGAAACCAACAAATTTTATGTGGCAATTTATGGACATTCCTACACAAAGTTCTGGCTCTTCAAAGTTTGAACTATCCTCTGAAAATTCTGAAAATGTTTAAATCCTGCCCGTGGGCTCCACTCGACAGTCTTCATCATCAACCTCGCGCCAACCGACCCGGCGGCGGCGCCCTCTGGCGAGAGTCGCCGCAACGGCCTTCCTGGCCGCCTCCCGACCCCTTGCTGCCCCCCCCCCCCATTTTCCATGCCACTGAACACGTTGGGAGGGTCGCCGGCGGCCGAAGCTCGCTGGAAATACGCGCGCACCGGTGACAGAAAGGGTTAGGATTCCAGCGAGGTCGGGATTCTTCATTTATCCACCAAACGATCGACTATCGGGCTCAAGAGCAGCAGGGAAACGTGTAGAAGCTAGACATGGCAACAAAATCCGCAGGGGAGCTCTCCAAACCCATCGGCACCGTGCGCCCGACGTGGTCCAGCGGTGCGCCATGGAAGAAACGTGGATTTTCTTGCTCTACTCTTCATTTCCTGGCCTAGAATCGAGGGATGATGTGCGCTAGGTAGTGAGGAAGCTCTGTGCAAAGTTTGAAGCCTTAAAAACCCGAATTGATGACGAATTTTTCAAATCTTTACCTCGGTGTCGGTTTATGCCTCCCAGGAGAAAATCTTCAAATTCTTGCTCTGTGATCAATGGCTAGGGCTGAGATTTGGAGAGGAGTAGCTAGGGTCACTGGTGCATAAAGTAAGTGGCTCACTTGAGCGTGAGGTTCTTCGGTTTGAGCAGTCCATGGTGACCTTGCTCGGTTTTTCGGTGTTCCACACGGCCGCAGCCAAAACTGCTAACTCCTGCGCGCAACTGAGAAAAGAACCGTGGAGGAACGTTGCTAGCCAGCTAGAGCACTAGTGTGTGAAGCTTTTCCATGTGGAGAGCTCGAGCAAAGGAAGTTCGGTTGGTGGCTGGCGATCGGGAGAAGAACAGAGCGGCGCCGGTTGTATTCTTCTCGGGAGAAAGCAGAGAACCGAATGAGCGAGAGAGAACAAACTGAGGTTGTGCTTGTACGTGGGATGGATAGGGGCGAACACTGAAGGGGAAATCACCCAGGCAAGCAGCTCGCCAGCCAGCTCTTTTCGGTGGCGCGCGCTAAGCAACCGAGCAAGTCGGTTTGTCTGAGTATGTGTATGACATGTGGGCCCTCAGCCCCCCAGATATCTCCCTCCTCTGTGCTTTGATATTCCCGCACAACCTTCATCCAAATTCCACCAAAATTGGACGGTATCCCACACATGATGTGAGGAATTTGAATCTAAACTCAAATTTCAAAATTGAGCATGTTTTGTTCAGTTTTCAAATTCAAATTTGAATTTGAACTCTCCCTCAAATTTTCCTCAGAATAATTGGTATATGAGCTCCAAAAATATCCAAGTTTGGATCATGAGCTCATTGATACATGGGGAATGCATCGGTGAATTCCTTTGTATGCATTTGGGAAATATGAAAATGAATTCTTTCAAAAGAATTCAAATTGTGTTTAAATTCCCTCCACTCTACTCATAGAGAAGGTGCACATGAGTTAGAGTTTTGGGAGTGAAATTCTTTCCCCTAGGTTAACATATGTTGAGCATGGGCTAGAGAATTTTTTTTTAACTCCCTCACATGTCCATTTGTGTGTCCATCATTTCATGTGACACAACTATAATCTTTTATCGCCTTAACTATGTTTCGTAAGTTGAAATCAAACTTTACAAAAGTTAGGGCTGTTACATTGTTCCGGTTAAGTTTGACGATGGAATTGATCTGCAACTTGAGTTAAGATCGTAACCACGTCCACACTTAATTCCAGCAGCCACATTCATTGTCAAACCCCATGAAATCTTACTAAAACTTGCAAGAACACGTGCAAACTGATCACTATAGGCTGTACTATAGGATTTGCATGCATCCACATCATTGCATCTTGAGTAAAGTTTGTGCACGGCATTTGATTGCTGTATTATTTGTATGTACGTGGTCGTGAGTAGAAGAACATGCTCAAGAGGCCATCTACGAGGAACTACAGCACCATGACCTTGAGGCGTTTGAGCAACACGAACCGCGGGAGCAAGACAAGTGCCACCACAAGGCCAAATATGGGTGCGGCTTAGCTGACTAATTAAGTGTGTTGCTAGATTGCTATGGACTATTGGATGGTGCGGGGAATGGGAGCCGAGGAGGACTGCCATGGGAACTGCATGGCACAGGAGGGGGCCCGTTGGTGGGAGAATGGAGATTCGAGCCTGCCGGCGAAACCTCAGTTGGTCCGTACATTCTAATAGCCTCTGTGTAAAGGCTATTTTGTGATCTCTTAGCCATACAACTACGGTTGTGTAGTGGCAGAATGGAGGTTTTCTCTAGTCGCCAACGGGTGACGAAATCACGAACTTGTGGGTAAAGTGGTGCCACCTCTGCAGAGTGTAAAACTATCATGATACCCGTTCTTCCGGTTATAAGAACCTGGCCAACTTCCATGAGTAGAGGTAAAACTTGGGATGGTTATTCGGATATGGTTATGGTATTGTCATTGGAACTGGTTTTGGTTGTGATCATGAGGTTGGATTCGGTTATATGAATATGTGTTGATCATGAGCAATTGTGAAAATGAGATGAACTTGAGAAAGTGCATTGGCTAGTTGATAAATGATGATTTATGATGGTATGGAACATGTGGGATGATGAATTACTTTTTTGTGTCTGGATTTAACTCACCTAGACATAGTAGGCTGTGTTTATTGAAATTGTGAAATAAAACTTGCTTGCTGCAAGTGAACATTTGTTTCTGACCTTGTTTGAAGGTACATGTCATACTTTCCCGCACTTGCTGAGTAGGACATGTACTCACCCTTGCATTCCCACAAATAATTCAGCTACAGGAGAAGAGTACTTCGAGGAGCAGGTGGAGTACTAGGCATGCGCACTACCGTCAACATGACTGTGGAGTCAAAGTTGGAGCCCAGCCGTCTTTAGTTATTCTCCTCTGTCATTTAGAGTCTTCCGCTGCAGAATTATTTAGATACTATGATTGATACATTGAGTTATTGTAATAAAGTACTTAAATGCTATTTGTATGTGGTTATATTCTGAAATTCAATTTGTGAAGTATGTGTGTATGTGTGACGAACATCCTGGGCACACATACGCATTCACTTGGTTTGTTTTCGGAACCGGGTATCACGGATTGGCATCAGAGCCGCGTTGACCATAGAGCGCAAGCCTAGGTAGAATGGACACTCTAAAACATATAGGAACACCCCTCTAAACTTCTATTTTCAAAAATTGTTTGCTGCTGCACTTTACATGATAACTCAGCTACCGCAAAGTGCTAATTTCAGCCCCTATTTCTTCTTTCTTTTGGACAGCCACACCCTTTGTTTCCTTGCTTCATAGCTTCTGAAATTTCAGATTTATTTCCTTATTCTCTAAGTTTCTCATGTATTATTTATAGATGTCGGTCACTAGGAGCACAACACGCACAAGAACTCGTCCACAGCCTCGTGGAAGTGCACTTAACGCCATTCAGGTGTCAGATGGACAATATTGGGAGGAGGTGAATATGGAACCTCATGATGAATATGAAGTCAGTAGCTCTATGCATGAGGAAGAGGATCTGGAAGAGGTGGAACCAATCAAAGATGACATGTAAGATGATCCACAAGAAGAACAACATAGGTACGCACCTCAGGAGGAATATCACGCAGGCTTACACCCAGCGAAGCCTCATGAAGCTATGTCAGAAGAAGATGAGTCCGAAGAGGAGCCACCACCTACTGAGGCCGATAATGAAGATGATGAATGGGTCACCCGTTCTGTTCAGGAGTTTTGGTCCGACGGGATGGAGGGAGGACACATAATCAGGGAGCTGAGAGAGTTCCTTGATTGCTGCAGCTTATACCCAGAGTACCTCCTCAAGAAAGTCCCTCGTCTCGGACATGAAGAGTGGAAGGATGAAGTAACCATCCTATCTAACAGTAGGGTTTTCACCCAGCACTTCGCACCCACATGGAGAGCTACAAGGGCAGAAGCTATTGATGATGCTGCATGGGAAGCACTCACCGGACTGTGTTACGCTTTCCGTGGGCAGCTTGAGAACACTACCTTTGAGCTGCACCCGTATCGGAAGAGTGGTACAAGGGATATCATTGGACCCCATGGAGGATCTCTTTTCAACCCACAAGCTGCTGACAAGTCTCAGATAATGCTCGTGGAGTTGGGAAACCGCTACGCAAGCGCACAAAAAGAGATCTGCTACCTCTGCAAGAAGCTGTACTTGCTGGAAAAACACGAGGAGACTCCTGCCAATGCGGGAACAAATGGAGCACCAGTGTCATCTACCCTACATGGACCGCTGACTCACCATGGCATGCGGCCATTTATGGACCACCCCCATCACACGGCGAGAACAGCGCCGGTTCTCACGATTAAGTTTAGGTTCCCCATTGAATAAAGTTGTAATAAGAACGCTTAGATCGCAGTAGCTTGAATAAGAGCGGTGTTCTGAACTTTTTTCATGATTGCTTGTGTTTGTGTGCTTGGTGTCAGTTGTGGGACGCTTCGGCAAATGTCCACATCCACACATAGTAGAGAGATGTGAGATGCTTCGGCACTTGTTCACATCTTTATATAGGCTGAAATTAATGAAAGAAGTTGCTTAGTTCATACACCTTGATGCATATAGTTGGGGGGGTCAATCTGAACTTCTATGTCCTACTCTACTCTATCGCAGATGCTGAGGGAAAATTCCAACCGCCGATGAAGGAACGTCCGTGGTAACAATTGTAAAAGTCCCAAAACATGTAAATGCAAAACTTGAGTTATCAATAAAATTGGGTTTCAAATTCAAGGAAATGGGGCTTACAAAAACTTTCTAAGACATGATGATACACATAGAAGTGCAACCAAATGAGCTTCAAAAATTCAATGGCAATGTTTTAAGCCCAGGTTGACTTAAATCCCCATATGAAAGTTGTCATGTGCAAGAACAAATTTCAAAGTCCACTTTTGAATCCAAATGTTCACTTAAATCCAAATGTGGTCATCTCAAATAGAGGATACAAACTGTGGTTGCAAACATCCTAATTGCACCAGCAAAATTTAAAGTTTGAATCCATATTTAAATCCTTCAGGTCCAAATTGAGAGGAATGCAAAATTTGAGAAAATTTGAAAGTACTTTGATATTCATGTCAAAGAGGATTTTTAATTTCATAGGAATTTGAAACAAATTCAAACACGAGGTAAACATTTTCAAGTCCCAAAATGGATTTCAAATTTGAGCTCCTAATGACTGAACTTTGCAACAGGCCAAATTTGGAGATATTCGGGAGAGGAAAGAAGTGGGCCCCACCTGTCATTGAACCATTGAGACTTGCACCCTAAGACTCCACTCTCTGTTCGGTCTCGAGCAGTCGAAGCCACACCCGGCGCCACCGCTACTTCGTGCCGGGACACCTCCCCACTTCTTAAGCAGCTCCGTGGATTTTACCAGCGTCCGTATCAACACGAGCCGTGTTCCAGTTCTCCACAAACCAACACCCCGGTACCCTGCCTCTTCCTTGAGCAAAAACTGAACAGAGCACCGCCTCAAGCCTCTGCTGGATCGAGAGCCGGTGAACTCGTGCTTGCAGAGGTCGGCTGAGCTGCAAAACCGCACCGTGGATTCATCATACACCTCCTCAGTGCAAAACCCAGCGAGTTGAGGCCTTACCGACCCGAGAACAGCTTGTCCTTGCAGCAAACGAACCTCACCGCCGTTCGGACTCCCGTGGACAGCCCCACATGACGGTTTTCACGCTTGATCAAGGACATCTATAGGAGCGCCGGAACTCCATATTGCTCCTCCCCAAACCTTAGCTCAAGCCGTGAATCATCATGCACGAATTTGACATTTTTATTCTGGTGCGCAACCATGGACCTTCCGGTAAGGATCTCCAAAATTCATGCTTAATTCTCACTTAAAGATCACCAAATTGTGCACAAATGAGCTAGACTCGTTGGCGAGCTAATTTCCTTCGCAACCTTAGCTTGAATCCTACTGTGAGCGGGCTATTTCAAGTCTTCCTGAGCTCAAACACGGCGGACACCTTCGGGCGCATTGTGAAACCCTAGTAGCCGCTGTTCCCGAGCTAGTTTGTGCAACACGTAGATCTTCCTTAGGTGCCACCGGTGCTATAGATCCAATAAACCGAGCGTTTGGTGGTTGGGAGAAGCGGGCCGAGGTCACCGAAGGTCGACCGAAGCCACTGCACGTTGCCAGCCTATTTCCAGCCACCGGCAGCCCGAGAGCACCGCACAAATGAATTCCTCGTAGCTGAAAACCCCCGGGCGGCGAGTCTCCAGCCGGGAGGCAGCCGGGAATCCGAGTCCGGCGAAAGCGCTGCCCCTGTCCGGCGAGGGGCGAAGCACGCGCGGGAAAACAGTCGGAGGAGGAAGAAAGGGTTGCCAGGCCCACTGTCAGCGAGGATAAGTTTAAGATTGACATCTTCCGTGGCAGTGGATCGGATGTCAATAACTGGGTTGCAACCCTGTGAACCGTGTGTCCTCGTATCCCATTGGCCGGTTTAAACAGTGTGTCCAGCCGATTTTCAATAGAAAGAAAAATTCCAGAGTGTAGCCAAACTTCACAAATTCATAACTTTTGCTAGGAAACTCCAATTTGGGTGATTCAAATTGGGTTAAATTCAGCTTGGAAGGATGTATCCAAATTTGCAACCCAATTTGTATGAAAGTCAATAATAAATTCTGGAAAATTCATTGAAGCTTTTCAGTAACAGAATTTTGGAGGGAGTTTGGTTCATCCAAAAAATTCCCAAATTTTGCCAGAATATTCCTTAGGATATTATGTCACTCCTGCTAAATTTTCGGCTCATTTGGAATTTATTGGATTATGAAAATTTAGATTACAAATTGCTGTGTTCAAAAAGTCCAGAAACTTTTTCAGAGACAATTCCCACTTTGAAAAATCAATGCTGGACAATTCCTAGCTCCAAAAATTCCTAGGAAAATTCATGCATGCTCCCTGATCTATTTTTGAAATTGTGGTTCACTTGAATTTGCATGAAAGTGCAAACTTATTCAGAATTAATTCCTTTTTGCCTAGATGCTTAGGAATTGTTCTGGATGAACTACTCATAGAAAAATTCTGACTTTTGGTCCAGAATGTTTTCTTGTGACAGGGAACTCACAGGAAAATTCTCAGATTAATTTGAGCTATGTATCAGTATGTTTCTATATACCTTTCTTAGGGGAAAATGCAACAATTATGAAGAACCCTTAGCACTTGATCTCCCTTTGCTAAATCTAGCTTCATCCACTAGGATCATCTCCATTCCAGCCTAGAAACAGAATCCTATGTTTAACTTGTCATTAGGCCTTGATGGAAAAATATTTACAATGTAATACATGTGCATGTTCATAACGTGTAGTGATTAAACGTGAAGAAGTGGAAAAGAAGTGAAGCTTGGATCAAGGGGCACGAAGAAGCCGTGATTAAGCTTCAAGTCATCAGCAACTAACTGCATAATTATCTGACTTTAGTCACCTGCAAAACAAAGGCAAGCTCCGGTTTGCATTTAAGTTATTTTATAAAGTTTTTACTTTGTTCAATGCTATGGTTTAGAGTTTGCTTGTGCATTAGGTCAGGAATGATTTATATTCCAAATGCATGACCAAATGAACCCAGGAGTTAAGGTTAGAAGAAGTGTACCCGCTGTAGAATTTGCCATGCTAAATAGGTTATGACATCTGGTAGAAGTCAAGTAGTTGGAATCTACTCGCGAGCTATAGTTCGGGTTCACAAGGGTTATGGTTTAAGAACCAAACTAAAGTTTATATTTCCAATAATGAGACTGGGCAGGAGGTTAGGCAGCGACAAGACGAGATCTTGGTCAAGTAGCTCTGCCTGTCTCAGTTAGGAACCATTCTCGTGTGCGGCCCCGCTGAGCAAGTATTGAGTTGTGTACCAGATGCTTACTGGTATATGGGACCCAGAAAACCGATGTACCAGGTTAACTGGATTGTAGAGGCATACCACATCATCTCGTTAGACCTATGAGCCTGAGACGGCGTGACCGGTTCTACAGTCGGGTGTCCGGCAAAAGGTTGCCACATACGACGTAATAAAGGACGCCATATTTGGGTCTTCAAAGGCGGGCGTATGTGTCGAGTAAGCCGGGCAGTGTCTGATTCGAATCACCGTCCCTCGTGGATATGAGTACCGCTTGCTCACTATGTTGTGACGTAGTAATCAAAGTTGTGTGATAATAGTTTGCAAGTTTTATATGCTGTTATGATAATTTGAATTGCATGAAAACCATGTATGAAGTAGAGATAGAGAAAATTAAAGTTATTTTCCACCTTGAGACAAGTAACATTAGAATGAAGTGTTTCTTGTTTGATTGTGGATTTCCAATGTTGCTTGGTGCAAGGTCATTACTGTGATGGCTAAAGTCTGAAAATTAAGGATGAACGTGTAGGTGAGGCTTTATGCAACTTACATGTTTATGTCTTAAGTTACCTTCATGTAGAGTTGCATGCCTTATGAGAGACGGTTAAGTCTTGCTGAGCCATCGTGCTCACTCTTGTAGAGTTATTGTTTTGCGGGTAATTCATCGTATATGGTGAAGGGTTAAAGATGACAGCGCCATTCTTGGCTGCATGGTCACAAGAAACTCTGTGTGCCACCGAATACATTTCCTGCTGCTAGAAAGTTGTATCCTCGGGTAGGATATCTCCTTTGCTGCTTAGCTAGGTTCATGAGAGTGATCACAGTTGTAATTCCGCTGCAACCTTGATTTTTTATTCCACTGCGGTACATTAGAGTGTACATTACGATTTGTAGAACAAATATCTTGTTTAATACAGACTTGTGTATGTCTTGGATTCATTTCTGTGTGTGCTATTCGGTGTCGCCTAACACGGCACCACCCAATGCGATTCCTGGAGTGTCGGGGCGACCGGCCACCACAACAATGAACCACATGAGGATGGCAATGTGGAAGTTCCTGAAGATGTCAGCCTCGGGGCTGATGCAAACAACCTTGAACGTTTGATGGCTATGCAGAACTAGCTCATGCAAACTATGATACAAATGTTGGGACAGCTGCAGACCAACAACAACAACCCTAACCCTGTTCCTGCACCCGCACCGTCGCCACCGACACCACTGCCGGCTCACAACCGATTGGGAGAATTAATGAGGACTAGGCTGCCTACTTTTGCACAAGCCAATGATCCTATGGAGGCTGATGACTGGCTGAAGTCTATGGAAAAGAAAATTGCTATTGTTCAATGCAGTGATCGGGAGAAGGTTCTCTTCGCATCACACCAGCTGATGGTAGCAGCCGCTGATTGGTGGGACGCTCTTTACAATGCTCATGCCAACCAGGAGACAATCACTTGGGCCGAATTCAAAGAGAGTTTCCGCTCTCACTATGTCCCTGAAGGAGTCATGATGCTTAAAAGGAAGGAGTTTGAAGGTCTCCGACAAGGGAGGAAGAGCGTAAATGAATATATCAACATGTTTAGTAGCTGTGAAGGTATGCTCCAGAGGACGTAAACTCGGATCACAGGAAGCAATACTTGTTCATGAGAGGACTCAACAATGACATTCAAGTCCAGCTGCTCAACGATGATTATGCAAACTTCCAGAAGCTCGTTGACAAAGCTATAGTGGTGGAGAGAAAGATCGATGAGATTAAACAAAAAGGCAAGAGAAAGATGACATATCAAGGACAGCCACAAGGAAGCAATGTACACCCCTGCTTCATGCCACCAGCTGCACCACACTATGGCTCGTCTGCTTCTACTTTCTGCCCTGCAAATCCACCTCGCTCTAATCAGCCATCGCAGCAACTCCCTGTCATGAATGCACCCCGTTTGCCTATGCCTCCTGCGCCCTGTCCCAACATGGGCGCCTATGCTCAAAATCAGCCTCGCCCCAACTTTCCTGCTGTTATGGGCAACAAGGCATACTTTTCATGCAGAGAGGCAGAACACTTTGCAAATCAGTGCCCCAAGAAAGGCCTTGGACAGCCGAGCAATGCACCTAAGCAGAACCCATGACCGAATGGAAGAGCAACGCAAGGTAACCGTGGAAAGCAGAACTATGCTCGTGGCAATGAGAATCACGTCTCCGTTGAGGAAGCACAACAAGTTGAGGACGTTGTGATTGGTATGTTTCTCGCCAACTCAAACCCAGCCACTATTTTATTTGATTCTGGAGCATCGCATTCGTTCATCTCATCCAAGTATGTTGCCAATTATAACCTACCCATATCCCACATGAAACAAACTATGTTGGTTAATTCTCCCGGTGGAGAGATGAAGACTAATATAGTATGTCTGAAAGTAAGCCTTAAAATAAGGTGGTTAGACTTTCTTGCCAACCTTTTTGTCTTAGATTCCCAAGGGATTGATATAATACTTGGAATAGACTGGTTAAGCAAGTACAATGGAGTGATTCAATGTGCTAAGAGGATCGTGCAGTTGACGAGTGAGCACGGTACTCATATCGAGTTTGAAGCAGCCTAACCTACACTCGAGAAGGAAGTGCTGAACCACATCGAAGAAGTGACATTGAAAAGCATTCCGGTGGTTCAAGAACATTCAGATCTGATACCTGGAAGAACTTCCAGGTAAGCCGCTGTGAGGGGCCCGCCCTCGACGGGGTCGTGCCACTCGCCCGGGAATCGCATTGGGTGGTGCCGTGCGATGCGTCACCCAACAGCATGCATGAAAAGACGGTAAGAACATATGAAACCCTTCTATTACTCAAGATAAGCTCTTTTACAATATATTGTACAAGCAGCTGAATTTAAAACTGGACACTACTCACTCTCGACCCTAACTATGCCGAAGAGAAGTTGTTCAGCCCGTGAATGCTTCCTACTGACTTCACCAAAGTAAGGCAGCGGCTAGGTTTCCGGTGAGTTAAACGACCTGTGAGGTTCGTCGTCTCACTGAACAACCCTCTTCATAGAAGGTATCATGCTACCTGCAAAAACAACTCAGAAGCAACCGTGAGCACTAAGGCTCAGCAAGTCTTAACCGTCAATCCTAAACATGTAACTCTACATGCAGGGGTAGTAAGACAGTAGGAACATGAATTTGCATAAAGAAGCTTAACTAAAAATGATCCTTATATTCAGATTCTCATAGCATTCCTTTTACTGGTCCTCACGCCTCACAACACCGGATGTCCACAATCAAACAAGAAACGCTTATTCTGATGTTGCTAGCCTAAGGTTTAAATGAACTTTAGTTGGCACTATATCTACTTCAGTCAAGGTTCCAATACAATTATTAAGCCAGAAACAACATGTTAAGAGACTTAGTTCCTCTTCTTACTACGTCATGGCGTAGCGGGTAAGTATGCTCAATCCTCTTCCGCGAGCGACAGTGATTCGAATCAATAACAACCTGGAATACACGACACATACATCCGCCTTGAAAGACTCTCACAAGAGCTCTTTCTTACGTTGTATGCATCAACCTTTCACACGACAACCCGACATAGAAAAATATTTCGCGCCGAGCAGGATGGTCCTCTACGCGGACACGTCGAAGTTGCCTGCTAAAAGATTTACACCTCTCACCGTCTCAACGCCATTCCCACGCGAAGGATGAGTTTCTATATCATGGTCCATCGAGTTACATCGGTTTCATGAGTCCCATACCCCACTATATATCCAATACAGCTCAATCTTGTCCAGCAGGGCCGCATACGCGTGGTCCTTAACCGACACGGACGGGGCTACAAACCAACCTCCACATTCGCCTTACCATCCCGGTCCAGGCCCAATGTGGTCTCAAGCATTATCACACCCATTGCAGGTCGAGACAACCTTGAGCGCTCCATCCTACAGGAACTTCCCCGTCCCAATCTTATTTTCATGAGGGTGCTCCATTACTCGACCTTTCTCGCGAGTAGCTTTTTACTACTCGACTTCTACCGAGCTAGCTACAACATTAGCCTAGCATCTACGACGAGGCAAAGCCTACACTGAACCTTCTACTCAGGGATGTAATAGCCATGTAAGTGGGTTTCAAGCATCCTATACATAATGCACAATATCAAGTCTAATAAACATCAGGTGAAGTAAAGCAAATTTTAAAACGGTAATTATATGCAAACCGGAGATTGCCTTGCTCAACAGTTTTGTTAGTCTATGAAGTTAATCTTCCTCCGGAGAATCCACCAAGTCCGTCATGAGAAGGGGATCCTCGACTCGGACCTGATCTCCTTGTCGAGCGTCAACGTCACGTGCTAATGAGATGATGATGCACATAGATTTCAAAAGCAACTTAGAAAATGCTTTAAGAACTGTTGTACAAGTTAACTCACAATTAATAGGGACAAACACAGCAAGGTTTCTCTTTTTGGATCTACAACCTTAGAGAGGAAGAATGCTATGTGAAAAGGGAGGTAAAATTAATCACCATGTGATTAAGTCCTCATATGAACCTTAGACCTAAATAATGGTACCTCAAAATCCAGGGTTCAAGTGAAGCTAAAAATTTAACCACAGCTTCTAGGGAAGGTATTTTGGCAGTGTGCACAATTTGAGCTCATGAAATGGCTCCATGTGATCACAATAATTCCTTATGTGGCTTTCACTAATATGCCTTTACCTTCTAGATATTTAGCTTTCCTATGCTCAAAAGTAGACTTTTTGTGAAGTACAAAATGTCTTGAGTCCATAGGAATTGGTTTTACCATTTTTGGAGTTCCCTACATGGAGATATGGGTTTTTTGAGTTTGAGTAAAAGTCTGAAAATGTCTCTGTTCATTTTCCCTATTTTTCAGAGACATAAGGAATTAACACATCATTTGACAAAGCAAATGAGGTCCAATGCATCTGAACTTTTTACTGGAGTTCGAGAATATTTGGAAGGATGTCCTGCCTAAATTTGGGATTTTTCCAATACATAGAACTCTTGGAGTAAATCCTACAAAATTTCCCTTATATGAATTAATGAGCCAAACCCAGGGATTTTCATAAATATTAGGTTGCACCCATGGATAGTACTCTCTGATTGGAATCAAGCAAAATTTATTTGGGAATTTCTGGACACTCCTACAAAAAAATTGTGCCTGTTGGAAGGTTGAACTATTCTCAGAAAATCTTGAAAATGGTTAAACCCTGCTGGCGGGCCCCACACGTCAACCCTCATCTTCAACCTCGCGCCAACAGAGCCACCGGCGGCGCCCTCCGGCGAGGGTCGCCGGAGCGACCTTCCCGGCCACCTCCCGGCCTCATACTCGCCGCCCCCCCTAATTTGAGACGCTGAATACGTTGGTAAGGTCGCCGGCGGCCGGCGACCACCGGAAACTATCGCGCACCGGCCACAGCGTTTGCTAGGGTTCCGGTGAGGTAGGGGAGACTTATTTCTTCACCAAATGATCGGCTATCGGGTTCTAGAGCACCGGGGGAATGTGTAGAAGATGGACATGGAGGCTAAATGAGCCGTGGAGCTCTCCAAACACATCGGCACCATGCGGCTGACGGGGTCCGGCGGTGCGCCGTGGACAAAACTTGGATTTTCTCCCTCTACACCCCATCTCTCGGTCTAAAATTGATGGAGGAGGTGCGCTAGGTAGTGAGGAGCCTCTGTGCGAAGTTTGAATCACTAGCAACAAGAATTGAACGTGAATTTCCCGAATCCCTACCTCGGGGTCGAGTTGTGCTGCCCGGGATGAAAACTCCAAATTCTCCTCCGACAAGCCACAGCTAGTGCTCAGCTTCGGGCATGAGCAGCTCCGGTCATGTGTGCACCAATGGAGTGGCTCGCGTGAGCGTGATCTCTCTTGGTTCGGGCTGTCCACGGTGACCGAGCTTGTTTCTTCGGTGTTCAACCCGGGCGCAGTCAAAACTTCTACCTCCTGCGCGAAACTGAGCACAGGACCGTAGAGGAACGTTGCTAGCCAGCTAGAACACTCGTTCGTGCTGCTTTTTGGTTTGAGTACATCGGCCAACCGAAACTCGATGGTGTCTGGCGATTGGGAGGAACCGAGGGCGGTGATGGAGTTGTTTTTCGCGGGAGCAAAGCCACCGAGGGCGAGAGCGAGTGGGAGAAAGCAAAAAGGCTTTGGTGCACTTGGTGTATGGAAGATTAGGCCGAGCGCACGACTGGGCAAGCAGGAGCTGGCCCCCAAAACTTCATCAGGAAGGTTTCTGCCGGCGCTCGCTGTCGAGTGCATGAGCGAGGGAGGAAAAATAGAGGCGGTTTGCCAGTGGTGTGGCTGACAAATGGGTCCACCCCCCATTCATTTGATTTTTCTCCGTGGTGCTTTGAGATTCCCACACAAACATTTTCCAAATTGGACCAAACTTGGAGAGTAGGCCAAACAAAATATGGTGAACTTAAATGAACTCAGATTTTTAAATTGAGCCAGTTTGGTCCTGTTTCCAAATTCAAATTTGAAATTGAATGTACTCCCCATTAATCCTTTAAATAAATAGTAGATGAGCTCCACAAATCTCCAAATTTGGACCAGAAGCTCCTTGATACATGGAAAATGCATTGGTGAATTCAATGGTATATATTTGGGCAATCTATATATGAACCCCTTTTAAAAGATTCAAATTGTGTTTAATTTCCCTCCATCTTCTACTCATAAAGTATGTGCACATGAGTGCAATTTAGGGAGTAAAGTTCTTTCCCTAGGTTAACATGTGTTGAGCATATGATAGAGAAAATTTTTAACTCCCTCACATGTCCAGTTTTATGTTCATCATTTCATGTTACACAACTCAAGCTTTCCTTTGCCTTAACTTTGCTTCATAAGATGAAATCGAACTTTACAAAAGTTAGGTCTGTTACATTCCTCCCCCCTTAAAAGAATCTCGTCCCGAGATTATAAAAAGAAAGAGGAAGGGAGAATGACTACTGGACATATGGTACAAACAAGTCGGGAAAATTTAAACAGAGAAAATCCTCGCTTTCCCACGTGGCTTTATCAGCGTTGTGGTTGCTCCACAAGACTTTGTAAAATCACAATGTCCGATTTCTTGTGGCACGAGTCTTCTCGTCATTAATCTGGATCGGATACTCAGAATAAATGAAATCCAGTTGAAGATACTCAATGTTCTCCATATGAACTGTGGTTGGGTACTTAAGACATTTCGCAGCTGAGAGACGCGGAAAACATTATGAATACCCGAAAGTGATGCCGGTAGCTCCAGACGATAGGCCTCGGGTCCGCATATCTCGATGACGGCAAATGGCCCGATGAATCATGGAGCTAGTTTTCTCTTCACCCCGAAGCGATGAACCCCTATCATCAGAGAAACACGAAGATATACATGGTCCCCGATGTCAAAGTGGAGAGGTCGACGTCGTTTGTGTGCATAGCTCTTCTGCCGAGATTGAGTAGCCTTTAAGTTGGCTTGAATCGCTCGCACTCGTTCCTCGGCTTCATTCACAAGATCAATCCCGTAGACCACTCTCTCGCCGGACTCACACCAATTCAGCGGTGTGCGGCACTTCCGGCCATAATGAGCTTCATACGGGGCCATTCTGATGCTGGATTGATAACTGTTATTATATGAGAATTCTTCTAACGGTAAATGGTCATCCCAATTCTTCCCATGATTGATGACACATGCCCGTAGCATATCCTCCAGAATCAGATTTACCCTTTCCATTTGACCATCGGTTTGCGGATGATGCGTGGAACTCCGAATTAACTTGGTTCCCAAGGAAGCATGTAGTTGCTCCCAAAATCTGGATACGAATAATGCACCTCGGTCAGAAATGATGGTGTGGGGAACCCTGTATAAACTCATGATTCTCGAGATGAACAGCTCCGCATATTTCTTTGCCACATATTTAGTATGGACTGGAATAAAATGAGCTGTCTTGGTCAAACGATTGATGATTACCCAAATAGAATCATGCTTGTTGCTGGTCATGGGTAATCCGATGATGAATTCCATACTAATGTCTTCCCACTTCCATACTGGAACCTTATGCGGTTGGAGTGGTCCGGCTATCCTCATACAGTCGGCTTTAACCCGCCGACACGTATCACACTCGGATACGTACTTTGCAATCTCTCTTTTCATCCGCGTCCACCAAAACTTCTATTTTAAATCCTGGTACATCTTGTTGCTTCCTGGATGAATGGAGTACTTGGATAAATGCACTTGATCCGATATCTTCCTCCGCAATTTCATATTCCGGGGTACCACTAAGCGGTTGTTAAACCATATAGTACCCGCTTCATCCTTGTGGAACATCTTCAACTCACCGATGTTCACTCTTCTCCGGATGTGAGACATACCCCTATCTCTCTTATGAGCCCTTACAATCTCATCTCGGATTGTAGGAATCAGAGCAAGATTGAACAGCGATCCGTAGGGAACTAAGCGCAGGCTTGGTTCTCCTTCTTTTTGTGCAGCCATGGCTAAATGGTGAATGTAGGCTTTCCGACTAAAAGCATCGGCAATAACATTCGCCTTGCCCGGATGGTAATGAATTTCAAGTTCATAATCCTTGATTAATTCTGGCCATCTTTGCTGCCTCATATTCAGTTCCTTATGTGTGAAGATGTACTTCAATCTTTTGTGGTCATTGCAGAGATGTACTAGATTGCCTAGTAAATAATGTCTCCACATTTTCAATGATACGACCACTGCAGCTAGTTCAAGATCGTTCATCTGGTACTTCTGCTCATGACCCCTGAGTTGTTGGGATCCATACGTGACCACACATCCTTCTTGCATCAACACGCAACCCAAGCCAATGCCGGATGCATCACAATAAACATCAAACGGCTTTGTCGTGTCCGTCTGGGCAAAAACTGGAGCTGTGGTAAGATACTTCACTAAAGTTTGAAAAGATTGTTCGCATGAATTGCTCCAATCATATTTGGTGCTTTTCTTCAACAGCTCCGTCATAGGTTTAGCGACTTTAGAGAAGTTTGGAATGAATCTCCAGTAATAACCTGCTAGACCTAGGAAACTCCTCACTTCATGAATAGATGTTGGAGGTTTCCAATTCAGCACTTGCTCGATTTTACCTGGGTCCACAGCGATGCCTTCCGCTGAAATACTATGCCCAAGAAACACCACTTTTCTGATCAAAAACTCACATTTACTGAATTGTTGAATAAGGGGATCAAATATGATTGGAGCTCAGCATGTGAAGGAGCTTCCCAAGCATTGGTGAAGCATCTTACTACAGCCCCGGTGTTAGCTCAACCGGATACGACCAAGCCCTTCGACGTATATTGTGATGTGTCCGGTATCGGGGTTGGCTGTGTATTGATGCAAGGAGGAAGAGTGGTCGCATATGGCTCACGTCAACTTCGTAACCACAAGCAGCACTATCCAACTCATGATCTTGAGCTCGCTGCTGTGGTGTTGGCATTGAAAATGTGGAGGCACTATTTACTTGGGAACTTAGTGCACCTCTACACAGACCATAAGAGTCTGAAATATATATTCACTTAAAAGTAGTTGAATATGCGGCAACAGAGATGGCTAGAGCTGATCAAAGACTAGGAGAACGAGATTCACTACCATCCCGGTAAGGCAAACGTGGTCGCCGATGCCTTAAGCCGCAAATCTCACGTCAATAATATACCCATCACCCCACTTGAAGCGGAGGAGCCAAGTCTATACTTGGTTCATATGGGGCATTATACAATTTTGCTCCCGTCCCTACCATATGATAGGAGATTATGGAAGATCAAAAGAAAGACGTGGGAATGTTGCACATTCAGAGAAGAATGAAGAATGGCGAAATGAAATGCTTCCGAAGGGATGAACATGACACTCTATGGTTTAAAGACCGTATAGTGGTACCTCGTGACATGAAGCTTTGGAAGAAAATCTTGGACGAAGCTCATTTGTCCAAGTATTCTATTCATTCGGGTAGCAACAAGATGTACCAAGATCTGAAAACCAGGTTTTGGTGGACACGGATGAAAAGAGAAGTCGTGAAGTACGTATCCGAATGTGATACGTGTCGGCGTGTGAAAGCCAACCATATGCGTAAAGCCAGACAGCTGCAACCATTGAACATTCCGGCGTGGAAGTGGAAGGATATCAGCATGGACTTCATAGTCGGGTTACCTCTCACCTCTGACAAGGCTGACTCAATTTGGGTGATAGTCGATCGACTAACCAAGTCGGCTCATTTTATCCCCGTACATACAAAGTACGTGGCCAAGCAATATGCGGAGCTGTATATAGCAAGAATCTTGTGCTTGCACAGTGTTCTCAGCTCCATTATTTCAGATCGCGGTGCGCCGTTTGTCGCTCGGTTTTGGGAACAGCTGCACGCGTCATTGGGGACCAAACTGATTCGATGCTCCGCGTATCACCCGCAGACGGATGGTCAAACTGAACGGGTGAATCAAGTGCTTGAAGACATGCTACGCGTTTGTGCCATCCACCACGGTAAAAACTGGGACGATCATTTGCCGTCGGCGGAGTTTTCATATAACAATGGCTATCAAGCTAGCATCAATATGGCACCGTATGAAGCTCTCTACGGCCGGAAATGCCGCACACCACTCAACTGGTGTGAGTCCAGCGAGCGAGTTATCTACGGCATTGAACTTGTGAATGAGGTTGAAAAACGAGTGCGAGTAATACAAGCCAATCTTAAGGCTGCTCAATCCCGTCAAAAGAGCTATGCGGATAAAAGACGCCATCCTCTCCACTTCGACATCGGGGACCATATTTATGTCCGTGTGTCTCCGAAGAAGGGAGTTCATTGTTTTGATGTGAAGGGCAAACTTTCGCCGTGATTCATTGGTCCATTCGCCGTCATTGAAAAATGTGGACCTATGGCCTATCGCCTGGAGTTACTGGCATCACTCGCAGAAATTCACAACATCTTCCACATCTCTCAGCTGAGGAAGTTCCTCAAACCCTCGGCTGAAATCCGCACTGAAGACATAGAAGTTCTTCAACCGGACCTCACATACGCAGAACATCCAATCCGGATTATCGATGAAAAGACTCGCGCCACAAGAAACTGGACCTTATGGTTTTACAAGGTCTTGTGGAGTAACCATACCGCTGATGAGGCGACATGGGAAAGCGAGGACTATCTACAGGCAAATTATCCGGACTTGCTATCATCGTATACCCGGTAAAGTTTCCTGAGAGGGCCCCAACGGCCTTGTTGAGCCAGGATCATGCTGAGGGGTGCTACGTTGCACAACAACGGATAACGCACATCAAAGTTACAAAGCGAAGCAAAGTTTTTATTACATAAAACGGTTTATAAATATTTTTACAACAAAATAGTCCACTCCACACTCACGGGCGTAGACTATGCATCAAGTTCACGTTCATCCCGTGAACGTGTCCCCGCTAGCACAGACACACACTAACACGGCGGCGTGCACAATTCTCACTCGACGGGGTTCCCCTCCTCGGGTCCCATCTCCTCCTTGGGAGTCCCTTCCTCATAAAGCCCTGCAAAAGCTTCAAACATAAGCAGTGACCACGATGGCTCAGCAAGTCTAACCCGTCTCCCCTATACATGAAACTTCTACATGAATGGTTTTTGGGTACATGAGGTAAAATAAGTTGCAAAGGACTCACCTAATTAGTTGAACCTTACTTTCAATGTTTTAGCAGCAGGTGGTGGAGAACCTTACGCTCAAGCACATGAGGGAGCCGCAATCAAACAAGAAACACATTTCTCTCATGTACTTTGCCCAAAGTTGAAAAGAACTTTAATTAGCTCTAAACTACAACAAGACATTAACAAGCAAGGTATATCTTTCAAATCAGCAAAACTTTCAACATGAATCTAGCCTTTTCTTTCTATCACGGTACAGTGAACAAGTGGTACTCACTGACAGCGAGGGATGGTGATTATAATCGATTTACACCTGCAGGGTTACCCGAATAACCCGTCACGTACGCCCGTACTCGATGTTGCCTACAGAAACCATCACGGACGTCGCACGCAACGACCTTTCACCCGTAAGCCAAATGTTTTACTGGTCCAATCGTCCCGAGCAAGAGATCTCTGCGCGCGCATCCACAGTGCCGCCAGCCGATTTACACCTCGAGCTCTAAACCTACCCTCTGAACGACCAGCTATGCCTCAACACCCAGCTACCTGAGTTACATCGGTTTCCCGGTTGCCATATAGCCGGTAGGTCTTTGGTACTGTTCTAGCTTGTTCAACAGGCCCGCACATGGCTCAGTCCTCAATCGACACAAGCGGAGCTATAGCACCCAGGACCCAAAGTCCTGCTGCCCTTACTCTCCGCTCGGTCTCATTTTTCTTGCCATGTGTTTCATTTGCTATCTTTACCCGAGTTGAGTGCCTCTAGCCTATCCTCGCAAGTAGTTCAAACTACTCGACTTGTACTGAATCCTACACTATCTTGGCATTGCAGTAGCTAAACGGGGTTTTCAATCCTAATTCCAACCCATGGTTTTCTTGGCTATGCATTTGAGTTTCAAACAAGACTCTAATGTAACAAGTAAGTGGGTGCTCAAAGTAAGTTCTCAAAACAGTAAAAAATTGTAAAAAGGTTAATGCAAAACGGAGCTTGCCTTGCTTCTCTTGGTCGTAGGCTAGCTGCTCTTCCGGAGTGACGAAGTCTAAGACTTCGGGTTCCTCCTCAACCTTAGCGACTACATGAGATAACATGTATATGTATCAATTTAAATGCATTTGAATTGAATTTAAACTTGTGAAGACTATAAGTCTCACTAGACAGACCCACTGACTCTAAAATTTTTACTGTGGTTTCATTACAACCTAAACAGAGACTTGGCCAAGTTTCATACTGCAGCAAAGCTCATTTGAGCCCACCACAAATAATTATGTACTCGGCCTTAATTGGGGCTCCTAGGGTGTTCTAGAGATTTTCATGGAGCAAGCCATGACTTTCTGAAAACTAGATTTTCAGAGGATTCTAATAGAGTTGGTATCACTTAATTTGCAGGTCCCTAGCTAAAGATATGAGCTAAACAATTTCAGAGAATTTCTGAAAATGTTTCTGGACATTTTCTATTTTCTCTGGAACAGTTTTATTAATCACACCATTAGGTGGATCAAACGAGCTCAAATGGATCTGAAATTTTGATGGTATCTCAGGAATATTTTGGTGAACATCCTAGCAAAATTTCAGAATTTTCCTCCAAAGGATTCTTAAGTTAAAATTCTAAACAGTTTGAAATTTGCAGAATTAATTCTGGATAAATAAAGATTTTCATAGAGTGAAACTTGATTTGCTGGAAAGTACTCAGAGAGCTGAATCCAACAAAATTTGGTTCACTCGATTTGGAGTTTTCTAGACAAAGTTATGTGGGTTTGAAGTTTGAACTAAATCTGAAAATCGGGGAAATGTTTAAATTGCTGCGCGTGGGACCGGGGCTACATGTCAACTTCTCAGCGGTCGACACACGGGGCTACGGAATCTTTTGCACGCAGCCACACCCGATCCGGTGCCACAGCTAATCCCGGTTTTAAAATATCGGCCGCTGACACGTGGGACCGGGGGCTTTGTCTACCTCCGGCCTCCCGCGATCGGCTGCCGCGATCCCTCACCGGAGAGCTCGCCGGTGGCCTCTGCCGTGTGCCAAACTCCACGATTTTGGCCGCCTCTGCCTAAATCCATCCGGGGAACACGATGCTGGGCTCAGCTCGTCATGACAATCACAGGAACACGGCCGGCGACGAGCGGTGGCTTCGGCAGAACTTCGGCCGTGTTGGCCGGCCTTCCTAGCACCCCAAACGATTGAGCAAAAGGCCGTCGAGCATCAGTGGACCGTAGGAAAGATCGACATGAGCTCCACGGAGCTCGGAAATGGCTGTACTGGACTTTCACCGTGTGACCTAGGCCGGAAATCGGGAATTCTCCTAAAACTTGAAGAACAGTGGTTTCCCCCAATAGTTCTTCGTGGATTCGGCTTCTATGGACTCGTACGGACACCTAGAAGTGCTTCCCTTAATGAGAGGATGAGCGGTGAGGTGTGTATTACGAATTTTGTGAATTGGTCTGGGCATCCCTTTTGTATACCGTCGCAAAATTGTGAAATTCCGACGTGGGTAGTTTATGTGACACCGCCGGGGCTTGCGGTAATGAAAGAGAGACTGAAGGCGAACCTTTTTGCTATTCACAGCTCGGAGGACGACTGGCTGTGGTGACCGTACGGGTCGTCCCCGTGACGGTGGCTCGGCTTGAACTGAGGAACGGAAGAACGTCGCAGTGGAGCTCGAGCAGGGTTGATCAGGGTCTGGAACCGGTGCAAGGACGTCAAGGAAGACTCGGCGCACTCGGTTATGGTCTCAGATCGCCGTAACAACCACAGGGTCGGCCGGGCGACGAGGGACCGAGAGCTCAGTCGAGCGGCGAGGTATTTCAATTTTCTGGGTGAGAGCACGTCAGGACAGTGGCGAGAGGCAACGGGGACGGCTCGGGAGCGTAGATAAGGGGCCAGAGAGGCGGTTCAGCGGCTTGGGCGGCAAGCAGCTGCTGGCCTCGCCGGCCTGGCGCGGTTCCGATCGCGGCGGGAGCCCGAGACCCAAGCACTCGGTGCCTCAGTCAGTTTTGTGATCTGTGAAGCTTACAGGTGGGTCCCACCCAAGTTTGAACCTCTGAAATTAACTTTCCTCTACTGCTCCAAACAGTAATCACTCTAATACCCTCTAGGATTTGAATTATCTTCCACATGCCCATTTGGAATTGATAGAATTCAAATTGTGAAGTGTTTGACTAAATTTCAGCACATATGCAGTTTGAAATTCAAATAAAGTCTGAATTTGCTAAACTTAGCTCATGTCAAGATGAACTCCAAATGGAGTGAAAATTGGTGTGTGAGCTCAAAAAAATGTTCTGAGTAAGAATATGCCTCCCACTTTTGAATTCATGGTATGGAAGTAGTTTGAATTTGAATTTGAGTTCAAACTACCCTCTTTCTAGTTATACCCAAAAGGACCTCAAAAGGTTTTGGATTTGTGTGAAATTTGGCATGGACATTCCTAGCAAGGTGTAGGAGTTTTTCATATGCCCATCCCCTATATGATGGATGTGGGAAATGTCACTTTTCCATTTTGTGAGTTTATTCTCTAATGAGCATGTTGATGGTGTTTACTTGCTCTTCAAAGGTGTTCATATCATTTCTTCAAATGAGGTGTGTGTGGTGTGATGAGCACTTTGAATGTGTGCAAAAACTTAGGACCTTGCATTCCTCCCCGCTTAAAAGAATCTCATCCCGAGATTATAAGGTGAAAATGAGAGAGGGGACGGTGGAAAATTACCGTATATGCGACGTGAAAAAGTTGGGGTAGTTAGCGCGAAGAAATCCTTCGCTCTCCCATGTCGCTTCGTCTACAGAGTGATTACTCCATAGAACTTTGTAGAACCACAACGTGAGGTTGCGTGTGGTTCGGGCCTTTTCATCAATAATCTGAACCGGTTCCTTCCGATACATGAGATCCGGTTTCAGTTCTTCTATAACCTCCAGCTGAATGGTAGTTGATAGCTTAAGACACTTCCTCAGCTGGGAGATGTGAAAGACTCGTGCACACCGGAAAGTGCTTCTGGTAATTTCAGCTGGTATGCTACAGATCCACATCTCTCTAAAATCTGAAATGGACCGATGAA
Source organism: Neostapfia colusana (assembly GCA_030760725.1). NCBI lineage: Eukaryota > Viridiplantae > Streptophyta > Magnoliopsida > Poales > Poaceae > Neostapfia > Neostapfia colusana. Next base: position 74,456,778 of record JASWHV010000007.1, on the reverse strand, counting down.
TCGGGGTGCCAACATTCCTCTCACCCCGAATCTGTTTACGCCCTTCATTGGAGACACACGTAGGTATACGTGATCCCCAACATCGAACTGTAATGGGCATATTCTCCGGTCCGCATACTGTTTTTGTCGGGATTGGGCGGCTTTTAGGTTTGCTTGAATCAGCCGAACCTTTTCCTCCGCGTTATTGACAAGATCAATCCCAAAGGTAACCCTTTCGCCAGACTCACACCAATTCAGTGCTGTGCGGCATTTTCTTCCGTATAGCACCTCGTAAGGTGCCATCTTGATGCTGGATTGGTACCCATTGTTGTACGAGAACTCGGTCAACGGAAAGTGATCATCCCAATTCTTGCAGTGGTTGATAGCGCAAGCTCGTAGCATATCTTTTAAAAATTTGATTTACCCGTTTGGTTTGCCCATCCGTCTGCGGGTGGTATGCTGAACTACGGATCAGCTTCGTCCCCAACACAGCGTGTAGCTGCTCCCAAAAACGGGGCACAAATAAAGTGCCCTGATCCGATATGATGGTGCGGGGTACGCAGTACAAGCATAGGATCTGTGAGATGTACATTTCCGTACTTCTTGGCGTTGTAGCTTGTGTTGGCCGGGATGAAATGGGCGACTTTGGTGAGCCGGTCGACGATAACCCACACAAAATCATGCTTCTGAAAAGTAATGGGTAAACCGACGATGAAGTACATGCTCACATCCTCCCACTTCCAGGCAGGAACGCCCAGTGGTTGTAGCAGTCCCGGTTTCCTCATGTGATCTGCCTTCACCCTTCGACATGTATCACACTCGGACACGTACTTTGCGATCTCCCGCTTCATCCGTGTCCACCAAAACTTGCTTCTGAGTTATTGATACATTTTGTTGCTGCCGGGGTGAATATAAAACTTTGAAAAGTGAGCCTCATCAAAGATTTTCTTCCGTAACTCCGGATTACGGGGTACGTCGATCCGGTCCTTGAACCGTAGGACGCCGTCCACGTCTTTCCTGAAACATTTCAGCTCCCCACTGTCTATACGTCTCCGCAAATGCGACATGCCCTTGTAAAGTTTCTGAGCTGCCGCTATCTCTTCACGGATGGTGGGGATCAAAGCTAAGTTGTAGAGAGCTCCATGTGGAATCACATGCAATGGTGGCTCGCTCTCTTCCAACGGTGTGATGGTCAGATTGTTGACGTGTGACTTGCGGCTCAGCGCATCCGCCACTAGGTTTTCCTTGCCGGGGTGATAATGGATCTCTATTTCGTAATCTTTTATCAAATCTAACCATCTTCGCTGCCTCATGTTCAGCTCCTTCTGAGTGAATATGTACTTGAGGCTTTTGTGGTCGGTATATAAATGTATGAGGTTACCGAGTAGGTAGTGCCTCCACATTTTAAGTGCGAGCACCACGGCAGCGAGCTCCAAGTCATGAGTTGGATAATTCTGCTCGTGGTTCCTAAGCTGCAGTGATCCATACGCGACCACTCTTCGGTCTTGCATCAGCACACATCCAAGCCCAATGCCGGATGCATCACAGTACACATCGAACGGTTTTGTTGTGTCTGGCTGCGCCAAAACCTGTGCTGATGTTAGGTGGTTCACTAATGCCTTGAACGCTGCTTCACATGCTGGACTCCAAACATATTTGGTAGCCTTTTTCAGCAGCTCTGCAATAGGCTTGGCAATCTTCGAGAAGTTCGGAATGAACCTCCGATAATATCCCGCGAGTCCGAGGAAACTCCGTACCTCGTGAACAGTTCTCGGGGACTTCCAATTCAGCACTTGTGTGATTTTACTCGGGTCTACAGCGATGCCCTCCGCTGAGATGATATGCCCGAGAAAAGGCACTTGCCATATCCAGAATTCGCACTTGCTGAATTTTGCGTATAGATTGTGATACCACAGCTGTTGCAAGACTATACGCAGATGCTTCTTGTGCTCTTCCTCCGACTTGGAATACACCATTATGTCATCGATGAATATCACGACAAACATGTCCAGCTCCGGCATGAATACCGAGTTCATCAAATACTTGAAGTGAGCTGGAGCATTGGTGAGGCTGAAGGACATGACCAGATACTCATAAAGCCCGTACCTCATCGAGAAGGCCGTCTTCGGAATATCCTCAGTTCGTATTTTAATCTGGCGGTACCCGGATCTTAAGTCCATATTGGAAAAGATCTTTGCTTCGACCAAATGATCAAAAAACATGTCGATCCGGGGCAATGGATACTTGTTCTTGATGGTTACGGCGTTTAATGGATGATAATCCACCCAAAGCTGGAATGTCTCGTCTTTCTTCTTCACAAATAATGCCGAACAGCCCCATGGCGAGGAGCTAGGCCTAATAAAATCCTTCACCAGCAGGTCCGTTAACTGCATCTTCAGTTCAGCCAATTCCTTGGGCGCCATCTTGTACGGCCTTCGGGATATTGGCATGGTTCCTGGTGCAAGTTCAATCTTGAACTCCACCTCTCGGTCGGGCGGCATCATCGGTAAATCATCGGGGAACACGTCAGGGAACTCACAGACTACTGCAATGTCTTCCAATCTGATGGTTGTGGATTGATACACACTTGGAAGTTTTATTTCTGGACTGTCCAGAAATAAGGAATGAGATTCGTGCACTTCTGAGTTCAAGTGCACAATTCGGAGGACGGTGTCTAAAACAGCGGCGTGGCAGGTTAACCACAACATCCCTAAGATGGCATCGACCTTTTGTCCCTCTAGAACTATGAGAGACGTTGGGTATACTCTACCCTCTAAGCATAATGGCGCTTTTGGGACCATCATGCTTGCTGAAATCTTCCCACCCGGTGAACTAATCAAGTATGGACTATCGGCGGGTAGTATTTGCAAGCTGTATTTAGCAATAAAAGCTTGACTAATGAAGCTATGCGTGGTGCCTGAATCAAATAACACTATAGAGGGATGCTGGTGGAGTTGGAACATACCCGCAAGGATTGGTTCACCCTCCGGCACGTCCTCTATGGCATGTTGGTGGATGGTCCCAGGCCTAGGGTTTGCTCGCCGCGCATTAGTGGGGTTCCGGGGCTGATTCCTCCCCGGAAGCTGTGGTGCAACTCTACCGCCTTGCCTCTCAGGACAATTGTTGGCGAAGTGTCCTGGGCGACCACACTTGTAGCAGGTAGCTACTATAGGACCGCTGATTGGGGAACGAAAGCCCGGCATGCACTGCTGAGGTGCATACGCACGCAGCATCGCCCGCTGCTGCTGTTGTTGCTGCGGAGGTGGTACTGGCAGTGCCGGCCAGAATTCCGGTGGAGAATATGGCCGACTGTGGAATGACATCAGCCTCTGTGGTGGCTGCAGCGTGGACCCGATGGTGGGCGATTCACCATCCATTATTTTTGAGAAGGACCACCTCCTTCTCCGCTGCTTGGCGGCGCGCTTCGCTTCCTCTCCGCTGCTGCTAACTCCTTGCCGGAGTCCTCTTGAACAATCGCAGCATCAATAATGTCATTGAGGCTGCCGCGATTGAACATCGCTAGCTTGTCCTTCAGGAGCGGGTTAAGCCCCTGGTAGAAATGATCCCGCCGCTTCTCGTCTGTATCGGCATGATACAAAGCATAAAGTGCAAGATCATTGAACGCCCTGGAGTATTCCAGCGCGTTCCGGCTTCCTTGCTGCAGGCGTAAGAACTCCTGCGTCTTCCTCTTCATGAGACCCGGCGGTATATGATAGGCCCTGAAGGCCGTCCGGAATTCCGCTCAGGTCATAACTCGCTATGTGGGTTGCGAAGCACAATGTTCGCCCACCAAGCGCTCGCGGATCCTTGGAGCTGTTGGACTGCGAACTGAGTCTTGCGCTGCTCACTCACCTGGAGCAGCCCAAACTTCATCTCCATCGTGCGGAGCCAGTTGTCCGCATCGAGGGGTTTATCCGCCCTTGAAAATACCGGGGGATGAGTAGCCAGAAAATCGGAGTAGGAGCTTTGTTGGCGCTCCTCACGATCTTGACGCCTCTCTGGTCGAGACGTATTTGCAATGAGCGTTTGCAGCAACTCAGTGTGCTGCTGATGAGAGCCCGCCATCGCTGGCACAATATCAGCCAAAGTAACCGTTGGCGGTGGCGGTGGCAGTTGTTGCTGTTGCTGCTGTTGCTCTCCCGAGGAATCCTCAGGACGCTGTTGGGAGGTCTCTCCCCCCTGACTAGAACCCCCAACGTCCGGGTTGGCATGAGTACGAGTCATTCTGAAATTCAAAACAGCAGCAATCAGCACATGTCATACTTAAAATTCCATATGAAACAGTGGGTATTAAAGTGACGCATGAATAATTTGCACAACATTCACATATATTGATAAAGCATAAACTTTATACAAGATACATTAGTCTCGGGTCACCGAGAAGTCGTGCTCATGTCATCACTACCTATACATACACTACTGTCTACACGACATGTCACCGATTAGAAAAGTTTGGGTTACATCACCCCAGCTGCCCTACTTGGCAACGGTAACCTCCTACTCGGAGTAGTACTCGAGGTCCACAACCTCCTCTTCCGGCTTGGGTTCTCCCACCGCCGGAAGACCCAAAACCACAGGTACAGCACCTACCACCGGTATGCCCATTACTGTGAAATCCCAAAAAGTTTAGTAAATGGAGCTGGAAATGTACGCCAAGGAAATGAGAGAAAGTTTAAACTTTTGAATTGGAAGGTGTGAGCTCCAAGTATTATAGTAACGGGTCACAATGTCCAAACACGAAGACCTATACGTACCACACGGTTCTTCACACATCCATGGGTAGCCCGGCAAATTTTCAGCTCAGTTGGGAAAGATTTCCCTATTTGTTGGAATTTTTAACGGGAGACAATTCGAATTGGAATTTGAACTTCAGTTTCAAATTCCGACTTCACTGAAATTCAAGTTTGAGAGCACCATGGTGTTCCTCGTATTCCTATTGGCTGGTTCTCCAAGTTTGATCAAATTTGGGGTTCATTTGCTAGCTCAAACAAAATGGAAAGAAAAACAAGAGGGAAAGGGGGCCCACTGGTAAGAAGACTTAGACCCGAAGTCAATTCGTGTGAGTCACTCGGCAGTCGACGTTCACCGCGCGCCACCTCCTGCTCCCACGCCCGAGCGAGGGAGACACCGCACTCCTGTGCTGCGCCTGGAAGTACCGGTTGCTGTGATCACTCAGGCCACATGAACTCGTCCCCTCGATCCCATCCTTTTTTCTCACCGCAGCAAGCAACCTCCGGTCGACCTCTCTGATCACCGTCGCCCGGGCGGCACAGGCACTTTCGTTCCTGACGAGCTACATGAAAAAGGTCCGCCCCGAGGTGCTGATCACAACCGTGCCGACCTCACTCTCTCTCCGCACGATCGGCAGAGAATTTGGTTGATTAGTGCATCGGTGTGTTTAGAACTGAGCCACATGAAATCCGGAAATTCATAGCAATCAAGCCACTATCCCCTGGACTGAGCTGTTGACATGATCTAGACTCACCCACGCGTCTCTAGGATCAAAAACCATCGAGTTTCATCGAGTCTTGGTGATGTTCTTCGAGATTTTTGCATCGGCGCCGATTTTCACCCTAGGTCGCCAATGAGCTTGTAGTTGCAGCCGCGGTTGAGATAATTTGAGCTCATGCCGGTGCTTAGGATGCCACCACGGTGCTCTAGGAAGAGAGACCGAATGATTTGGGCCCTCCTAGCACGAGTGCGATGCTGCCGATATTCAACCGCCACTGTCGCCCGTCACTGATGGGTTTCTGGTGACCGGGGTCCCCGGCCGACCACAGGGAGGAGTTGCCCGTGATCCAAAAGGGGGAGGCGGCAAGTTTCCGGCCTGGAGGAGGTCGTAAAGGCGGGTTCCGAGGAGCTCGCTGGAGAACACCGCCGCAGCCGGCCGTTGGCGCGAGGAGGAAGATGGCACTGTATTGTGGGGCCCGCACGCAGAGTTTGAACTTTTCTGGGATTTTCCAGATTTAGTTCAAACTTCAAATGCACACAACTTTTGCTAGTAAGCTCCAAATTTAGTGAACTAAATTTTGCTGAGTTCATCATTTTGAGTACTTTCCATCAACACAAATTACAGCTCATGAAACGTAAGGGTTTTCCAGAATTAGTTCCCTATATTTTAAACTGTTAGGAATTTTATATGGAGAATTACTTTATGAAAAATTCTGAAATTTGGCTGGGAGGTTCACTGAAAAATCCTTGAGTCACAGTAAAATTTTCTGACCCATCAAAGTTCATTAGTCCCCCTAACGGTGTGATTAAGTGAACTGCCCTGAGAAAATAGAAAAAATGTACAGAAACTTTTTTTTCAGATTTTCTCAAATCTTGTCTAGGGCATAACTTTATCTAGAGTTCTTCAAATGACATGAAACCAATTCCATTAGAACTATCTCATATTCTAGTTTCCAGAAAGTAAGGGTTGAAGCCATGAAAACCCCTGGAATTCCTTAGAGGCTCTAATATTGACCAAATGGGCTTTTATTTGTACAAAGCTCAAATGAACTTTGTTTCAAATGAAACTTGGTCAAGACTCTGGTTAGGAACCTACCAAGCCATCATAAAAATTTCAGAGCCAAAGGGGAGGGCTAGCTAGAGTTATGGTAATTACATATTCAATTTCAACCATTGCATTTAGATTAACATATAGCATACTGCTTATGTGTAGTCACTGAAGGCGAGGAAACTCTGGAGGTGCTCGATTTCCTTCTTCAGGAAGAAGCCCTAACCACTTACCAGCAGCAACAAGTCAATCCCCAGTTTACATTAAACCATTTTTACAAAGTTTTGCTTTGTTATATACCTGGTATGAGGTTTATGGATGTGCATTAGGTGTAGGGTGGATGTAACCCAAGTGCATAACCAGAATTTTCCTATAAGAGTGAGGGTAGTGTATAAGGCCTCGAGTAGACAGGCTATGCTTAATGATTCATAGAACTTCAGTACAAGTCGAGTAGTTGGAATCTACTCGCGAGTTAGGCTTGGGACACACGGGATTGGTTCGAGTGATGTGAGATCACTTTAGTAATGAAAATGAGACTAGGCAGGGGCTAGGGCGCAGCAAGAGGAAGTCTTCTGTGCGCAGCCCTGTCCGTGTTGATTGAGGACCGATCCGTGTGCAGCCCACGCTGATCAAGTTTGAACATACCGAAGGTATATCGGATATATGGGCCCCGGTAAACCGATGTATCCTAAACATCCGTACGTCGAGGCATAACGCACCGATTTATAGGTGTAGGTTGAGGGCAGCAAGGTGGAAATCTGCTAACGAGCATAGAGAGATGCTCCGTGTAGGGAACTTCCTGCTCGTTTCGGTGCGACCGGTTCGACGTTTGGGCTGTTGGGTGAAAGGTTGTCCTGTACGTCATCGAGTGAGCGTGCTGGGCAGCTCCACGGGTGGGCGTACGTGACGTGCTCTTTGGGTATCCCTGCAGGTGTATATCGAGTCGATTCGCCATCCCTCACTGTGAAGAGTACCACTTGGTCACTGAGTCGTGACGTAGGTTAATATATGAAATGTGATGATTCAATATTGCTGTTATGCTAAAATTGTATTGCTACTTGTGTGCCACCAAATATTGCTTACTAAATTTCAGATTCATGAACTGTTAACTTGTGGCTAAAAGATGAACTAAGGATGAACTTGTAGGCGTGTCCATTTGCTGAAATTTTACCGTCCCATATTTTTTGTACACTACATGTAGAGATTCATGCCTAGGCGAGTCGGTTAAGTCTTGTTGAGTCATCGTGCTCATGGTTGCTGCTTAAGTGTTTTTCAGGTGAAGAGTATCCCACGGACTCGGGTTACGAGTCCACCGGCGAGGGATACTCTCCGTCGGGGACCACGGCTGAGTGGGAGCCGTACACGCCGCTGAGCTGAGGAGTGCAGCTAGTGTGGGTTGCCCTAGGGCTGGCAACCGACTTTTGCTAGATAGGTGGCGTGAGTTGTATAAACTTAGCATCCGCTTTTATAATCCAAATACTAGTTTGTAACTGGCATCTTGTACTAGTTTGTACATCTTCAGTTGGTTTCTATGTAATACAATATGTTTCTTATTATGTGTGCTGTCGGGTGTCGCATTGTGCGGCACCACCCTCTGCGATCCGGGATGAGCGTATTCCGATCCGCCACAATTACCGGAGGTACGAGGTCCTGCAACGCGTGCACCTCGTCCATGGCTTGGTGTTAGTCCTCTTCCCAGCCTTGCCCCTCCTCAATAGCATCGTCCCGCTCTTGAGTAAGGACCCCGTTCTGCTGGGTCAGGGCCTGCACCTGTTGTTGCAAAGCCGTGATGTCGACACTGCTTTTTATCTTCGCCTTCTTCAGATGATGCAACTGATTATGTTGTTCGTTCAGTCGCTTAATCGTCTGAAGGAGAACATTGCGGAGTGCGCTGTGAGAACTCTCGAAACGATCTCCACGGCTTGTGCTTTCTTTGAGCTTTGCAGCCAGACAATCCGTATGAACAGCTTGGCTGTCCATCACGGCCTTTCCTGCTCTCAACTGGAGGCTGAGATTCGCCTCCGCGGGATTGTACCTTGGGCAACCCGGATCGGTTGCCTCCACGTACCTTTCCCCCCACACATGATTAGCTCGCCCCTCCACCGGAACGATGGTGTATGGAGTGCCCTCCATAGCTCTCACGTGTAGTTGGCAGAAACGCGACATGGTGTCGCGGGCTGCCACTTCCACATCCCCTGCGGCTGTCTACCTCTCACCGTAACGGTGAACAGCGCCCAACCGGGTGGCGTAGGCCCTGCAGAAACTTCGACATGGATCGTCCACATCTTGTTCCCCTGCTCACCTTCTTCTTTGGTGAAGTACTGCGGCATCTTGCTGTACCCGAAATATTGAATCATTTGCCTCAATGCTTCCGGATAGCCGCTGCGGTGAGAACAGTGGGACACCACCCACCTGTTCTCCAACTGTCTATCCGCTGTCATATGTAAAAAACATATTTGAGAAATGTCAAATATTTATTTGAACAGGAAACCATTGAGTTATAACATAAAACATGTCATTGAACTCATAAAACATGGAAACATAGCTCAAACTTAAACAAATTTGACTGCTGATCTGCTGTCCAATATGACAGCCCTGACCAGTTTCCATTTCAACCTGATTTAGACCATGCTAAACGCAAAACCTATTCTGGACCTCAACACCAAAGTTAAAGCTAACTTCAATAGCTTTCCAGAAAGTATTTACTCGGCCTAAGATCTGTCCTGGTTCAAAAGTTATGAGATGTCAAAGTTTAACAGAATTTCTGGAGAAAATTTGGACAGCACCTCCCTGCTTGAGGTACTGATTTGATCCAAGAATTCCAGTTAATTCTACTACAAATCCGACAAAACTTTATGTTACAAAGTTGTAACCCATCTCATGAACTTTATAGAACTACCATATTTTCTATTTTGGGATTTTTGTGCAGGAAGTTATGCTCAATTTACAAAGAGTTACAGAGAGTGTTTGCTCTGCCCTGTTTTCTGGACAGTTTCAACTCCACTGCATTTTTCTATTGGTTAGGGGATGAAACATCTCTGCACATAAACACAAAAGTTGTAAAGATATTCCAAAGATTTCCAGAAATGTATCATATGACCCCAACCTCGAAAGAACTCAACCTTTAACCTCTGATTAACTTCAGCCTTATTCCAGCTGAAAACAGGGGACTCTGTCTTTAGTATCCTATAAGTTGAAAACCTGTTAACTTTGAATCTCCTGATTAAGGGAAGGAGTCACATCAAGTTTTAGTGCTCTGGATTAAAACTTTCAAGTTTCACAATGCAGTTGCTCATTTAGGTGGGTGTAACGTCGATGCGTCACCAGATCATGTCGGTACTACGTCCTCACGAAGAAAAACCTATACCGGACTTAGCCGGCTTCTTTAGTTCAGTGGCACTAAACGTCTCTCACACACGGATGCTACACGTCTACCGTTTTGTGGTTAGACTACCTGCAAATAACTCATACAATTGTCAGACTTGGCTGCACACCGAGCCCGGTATCCATACTGTTCATACACCCAGCCGTCATCACTCGCCCAGATGTTCTCAAGCCAAACACGCCTTGAGCTACGTGTTCACGTTACTGACCATGTGACGTGGTCTCCCAAATTGCCCAAAGCACGCCAGGGACAGACGTTGCTCGAATACCCTAAACGACATGAAGAGTCATAGAGGATATTAAAGCGGTCGGGTTACCTGCCACCCGTGGTGTGACGCCCGGTTCTGTAAAACACAGAACCGAACTAATGCATATGTGTGCCCAGGATGTTCATCGCACATACACATGTAATCCACAAACTGAATTCAGAATATATAACCACGAATAACAGGGTTTAAGTACTTTATTACATCAATCTTTATCTCATACTTGCGGCGGAAGTCTTTAACTTATTCTAGCAGCAGAAGTCTCTAAACGATAGCGGAAGCAAACTAAACAGCGGCGGTGGCTCCATATCCTACTCTATTCCCACAGGCAAGTCGAAGGTAGATCGCACGCCTAGTACTCCACATGCTCTTCGAAGTACTCCTCTCCTGTTGCTAATGATGTATGATAATGCAAGGATGAGTACATGTCGTACTCAGCAAGTGTGGGAAGTATGACATGTAGCTTACAACAAGGTAGGTATAAAAAGGCTCATTGCATAAAAGCAAAGTTTATTTCACAAAACATGAGAAAAACAGCAACTAGCATTAAGTGAATTTAAGACCAACATGTATCCAATTAAAACATCAACATACCTCCATCATATTTCCCCTCTTTTCATGTCTCACCAGACATTCATCTTTCTCAACTTTTTCTCATGCTCATGAATACCATCTCGTATTCATTACTATCTCATCTCATACCGAGACCAAAGCTCATTATCACGACTTAACAGTCCCATTCTCATCACCAAGACTCAACAGCCCGAAACCAAATCCATAGACCAAACCATAACCAAACCAGTAACCAAACCAAACCAAACCATTCATCCCAAACCTTCCATCTAATCATGTGAGTTGGCCAGGCGCTTATGACCGTAAGCACGGCTATCATGATAGTTTTACACTCTGCAGAGGTGGCAACACTTTACCCACAAATTTGTGATTTCGTCACCCGACGGCGACTGCAGAACCTCCATTATACAAGTACACAACCGTCGGTGTATGGTCAAGAGATCACAAAATAGCCTTTACAAAGGGGCTACTAGATGTATGGACTCACTACGGTTTCACCAGCAGGCTCGAATCACCATTCTCCCACCTACGGGCCCCCTCTTGTGCCATGCAGTTCCCAGGGCAGTCATTTCTCGACTCCCATTCCCCGCGCCTTCCACGGTCCATAACAATCTAGCAATTACCTAATTAGTCAGCTAAGTCGCACCCATATTTGGCCTTGTGGTGGCACTGTAATCCTGGCATGTGCTGGCATGAACCGGTCCTTAGATCTACGGCAAGTAAACCACCATCTTATTCTACCATTTCCACGAACCAAGCTTGCCTAGATCTCCCCCGATTCATATTCATTATCATCGAATTCTCATTATCATTATGAGTGCAGTAGCTAGACACATTCTATCGCTTCCCATATCCCATAAACAAGCGAAGCAAAAAGTAAAACGACCATACCCGACTCATCAACTTTCCTGGTGACAAGGGTGGTTAACAAAACTAGTAAAGTCCTATAAAAGGGTTTCCCATCAAGTTGACTCAAGCACACACACCTTTTCGCAAACAAAACAGTTCCAAAAACATGGGATCTATATGGTCAAGGGGCACTTGCCTTGTTCCTGTGGCTTTTGTTGCTCACGGATCTCGAATTCTTGTTGCTGTAGTCCTTCGTAGCTAGCTCCCTGAGCTTGTCCTTCTACTCACGATGACGCACATACAAGATTCACAGCAATCAATCATCATGCACAAACTTTACTCAAGATGCAATGGTGCATATGCATGCTCATCCTATGGTGCTGTTTTTATTAGATCAGTTTGTACGTGTTCTTGCATGTTTTAATGGCTTGCATGGGGTTTTACGATGAACAAGGGGGTAAGAATCAATTGTGAACGTGGTGATGATCTAGACTCAAGATCTAGATCAAACAGATCAGCACGTGATCTGTCCACACGAAAAAGCTTCTGTTCGAAGGGATCGAAGAAACAGATGCAAACAAAACCACGATGACGTTGTGAGGTAGTAACAATGACCTACCTCACTTCTCCTAGGTGTCGGGCCTTCCTCCTAGCAAGACGGATCGTTGGCTCTCTTCCGGCGATGGCGAGGTGTGGCGGGGATTCAACGGCGGCTCACCGGTGACTAAACTCCGGCGAAGGGGGTTAACTCGGCGAGTTGGAAGCTAGGATCTCTAAGTTGTCGGCTCTGGAGGGAAAGAATAGGTACGTGGTTGCGACCAGGTGTTTTTGGTTCTATTTATAAGAGGTCAGAAAGAGTCCTACTCTGACTGGAGTTCGAATAAGAGTGCTATTCAATTTATTTTGGATCTTAACAACTTATCTCTAACCGATTTGGTTGCAATATTCAACGTAGAATAGTTTGTGTCGGTTTTCTCTGTACCGGGCACTCGTGCACAGGGGAAAAACCGCTTAAGGACCTCGTCCTTCCGCAGCGATGAGCTCCGGAGGCTCCACGTGTCCAGCGGTGGCCTGGGCCTCCCTTTTTCTCAGGGGCGACCTCTGGTTGCGCCGCGTGTCAAGCGGGCGGGACCTCCCTCTTCCTCAGAGGCGAGCTCCGCGTGCGCCAGGCGTCTGGCGGACGGGACCTCCCTCTCCCTCGGAGGCGAGCTCCACGTGCGCCACATGTCTGGTGGGTCAGGACCTCCCCTCTCTCCAGAGGTGGGTTCCGCGTACGCCACGTGTCAGTGTCAGACCTCTCCTCTCTTCGGAGGTGAGCTCCAACAGTGCCACATGTCAGTTCCGGACCTCCCCTCTCTTCGGAGGTGAGCTCCGAGAGTGCCACGTGTCCAGCGGCGTCGGACTTCCTTTTTCCTCAGAGACGAGCTCCGAGGACAATACGTGTCCCGTAGTGTCGGACCTCCCTCCTCCTCGGAGGTAATCCCCGAGGATGACACGTGTCTAGCAGTGTCGGACCTCTCAGAGGCGAACTCCGAGGGTGACACGTGTCCCGCGGGGTTGGGCCTTGCTTTTCCGCAGCGGCTAGCTCTGGAAGCGACACGTGTCCTGCAGGGCTGGAACTCGCTTTTCCGCAGCGATGAGCCCCGGAGGCGACACGTGTCCAGCGGGTCAGACCTCGCCCCTTCCACAGAGGCGAGCTCCGAGCCTGCCACATGTCTGGCGGTGCCTGACCTCACCCCCTTCGCAGGGATGAGCTCTGAAAGCGCCATGTGGCCAGCGGGCCGCGGGAAGTGTCTACATTGCTCCTCGGCGAACTGTAATTGGCTCTTTTCGGCTATCCTTCTGATTCTTTCTCTGTTTCAACTTCTTTTAAAATGTTTCTCTATATGAATTATGTATGCATGCATGAATACAAAATTGAGGGTGTTACAAACCTACCCCCCTTAAATTGAATCTCGCCCTTGAGATTCGATAGAGTGGAGAATAGATGAGGGAATTCTGCCTTGATGTCTTCCTCACGTTCCCGTGTAGCTTCGGATTCCGTATGATGGCTCCATTGTACCTTGCACCAACGGATCACTTTGTTTCGCGTGACCCTTTGCTTCACGTCCAAAATTCGTACAGGGTGCTCTACATAGGTCAGATCTTGATGTTCAAGATCATCCATTGGTAATCGTTCTTCCGGTACTCTCAAGCACTTCTTGAATTACTCTGTTGTGCTTGCTTAACCAATCCATTCCGAGTATTATGTCAAGCCCTTTGGAATCCAATACAATGAGGTTGGCAAGAAAGTCTACCCCCTTATTTTAAGGTTTACTTTCGGACATACTATATTAGTCCTCATCTCTCCACCGGGAGAATTAACCAACATAGTATATTTCAAGTGTGATATGGGTAGATTATACTTGGCAACATACTTGGATGATATGAATGAATGTGATGCTCCGGAATCAAATAAAATGGTGGCTGGGTTGGAGTTGGCAAGGAACATACCAATTACGACGTCCTCAGCCTGTTGTGCTTCCTCAGCATAGACATGGTTCACGTTGCCACGAGCGTAGTTCTGCTGTCCACGGCTGCCTTGCGTAGCTCCTCCGTTCGTACATGGGTTTTTCTTGGTCGCGTTGCTTTGCTGTCCAGGACCTTTCCTCGGGCACTGACTTGCAAAGTGTCCTGTTTCTCCGCATGCAAAGCATGCCTTGTTGCCCAAGACAGCAGGGACGTTGGGGCGAGGGTGGTTTTGAACAGGGGTGCCCTTGTTGGGTCAGGGCGCAGGAGGCAAAGGCACACGAGGTGCTTGCATAACAGGACGTTGATGTGGTGGTTGATTAGGGTGAAAAGTAGGAGCGGAAGATCCATACTGCGGTGCAGCTGGGGGCATGTACTGAGGGCGTACGTTGCTCCCTTTTGGCTGGTATGGCATCTTTCTCTTGCCCTCTTGCTCGATCTCTCGGATCTTGCTCTCAACCACTATAGCTTTGTCAACTAGCTTCTAGAAGTTTGCATAGTCATTGTTGAGCAGTTGAACTTGGATCTCATTGTCCAACCCTCTCATGAACAAGTGCTCCTTCCGTTGCCGAGTTGACATCCTCTGGGGCATACCTTGACAGTTGCGTGAACTTGTTGAGGTACTCATTCACGCTCTTCTTGCCTTGGCCGAGACCTTCAAACTCTTGCCTTTTTAGCATCATGACTCCAGCAGGGACGTAATGAGAGCGGAAACTCTCCTTGAACTTATTCCAAGTAATAGTCTCCAGGTTGACATGAGCATTGCAAAGAGCATCCCACCAGTCAGCGGCTGCTCCCACAAGTTTGTGCGATGTGAAGAGAACTTACTCTCGATCATTGCACTGAACTATGGCAAGCTTCTTCTCCATGTATTTCAACCAATCGTCAGCCTCCATGGGATCATTAGCTTGTGCAAAAGTGGGTGGTCGAGTCCTCATGAACTCTCCCAATCAGTTGTGAGCCAGCGGTGGTGGCGGTGGTGGTGGCGGTGGTGCAGGAACGGGGTTGTTGTTGTTGGCTTGCAGCTGACCCAAAGTTTGGATCATGGTTTGCATAAACTGGTTCTGCATAGCCATCAACCGTTCAAGGTTGTTTCCACCAGCCCCGGGGTTATCATTCTCAGGAACTTCGTCGTGGCCATCCTCTTGTGGTTCCTGGTTGCCACGGACGTTCCTCCTTTGACGGCTGGTGTTTTCTCTCACCATCTTGTGAGAGAGAGTTGAGTAGAATAGAAGCTAGAAGTTTAGATTGATCCCCCCAACTATATGCATCAAGGGTATGAACTATATATCAACCTATATCAGGATGTGAACACATGCCGAAGCATCTCACATCTCTCTACTATGTGTAGTTATGGACAACGTTGAGGCGTTCCACAACTCACACTAAGCACACAAGCACAATCAATCATCACAAAAGTTTCAACACACAACTCCAATTCAAGCTTATTCAATGGGGGTCCTATGTGGTTCTGGGTGATACCAATCTGTGATCAATCTGTGACTTCTACCTAGGCTTGCACCCTACGGTCAATGTGGTTCTAATCCGAATCTATGCATTCTAGGCTTGCATCGTATGGTCATAGTGGCTCTAATGCTAATCTGTGACTAGGCCTGCATGCTACGGTCAATGTGGTAGCTTTTATACCAATCTGTGACGGTTGGTTCTGTAAAACACAGAACCGAACTAATGCATATGTGTGCCCAGGATGTTCATCACACATACACATGTAATCCACAAACTGAATTTAGAATATATAACCACGAATAACAGGGTTTAAGTACTTTATTACATCAATCTTTATCTCATACTTGCGGAGGAGGTGTCTAACTTATTCTAGCAGCGGAAGTCTCTAAACGATAGCGGAAGCAAACTAAATAGCGGCAGTGGCTCCATCTCCTACTCCATTCCCATAGGCAAGTCGACGGTAGATCACACACCTAGTACTCCACATGCTCTTCGAAGTACTCTCCTGTTGCTGATGATGTATGATAATGCAAGGGTGAGTACATGTCGTACTCAGCAAGTGCGGGAAGTATGACATGTAGCTTACAACAAGGTAGGTATAAAAAGGCTCATTGCATAAAAGCAAAGTTTATTTCACAAAACATGAAAAAAAACAACAACTAGCTTTAAGTAAATTTAATCCCAACATGTATCCAATTAAAACATCAACATACCTCCATCATATTTCCCCTCTTTTCATATCTCACCAGACATTCATCTTTCTCAACTTTTTCTCATGCTCATGAATACCATCTCGTATTCATTACCATCTCATCTCATATTCAATTCCATCTCATACCGAGACCAAAGCTCATTATCACGACTTAACAGTCCCATTCTCATCACCAAGACTCAACAGTCCCGAAAACCAAATCCATAGACCAAACCATAACCAAACCAGTAACCAAACTGAACCATCCATCCCAAACCTTCCCTCTAATCATGTGAGTTCGCCAGGCGCTTGTGTCCGTAAGCACGGCTATCATGATAGTTTTACACTCTGCAGAAGTGGCACCACTTTACCCACAAGTTTGTGATTTCGTCACCTGTCAGCGACTGCAGAACCACCATTATACCAGTACACAACCATCGGTGTATGGTCAAGAGATCACAAAATAGCCTTTACAAATGGGCTACTAGATGTATCGACTCACTAAGGTTTCACTAGCAGGCTCGAATCACCATTCTCCCACCTACGGGCCCCCTCTTGTACCATGCAGTTCCCAGGGCAGTCCTTTCTCGACTCCCATTCCCCGCGCCTTCCATGGTCCATAACAATCTAGCAACTTACGTAATTAGTTAGTTAAGCCACACCCATATTTGGCCTTGTGGTGGCACTGTAATCCTAGCATGTGCTGGCATCAACCGGTCCTTAGATCTACGGCAAGTAAACCACCATCTCATTCTACCACTTCCACGAACCAAGCTTGCCTAGATCTCCCCCGATTCATGTTCATTATCATCAAATTCTCATTATCATTATGAGTGCAGTAGCTAGACATATTCTATCGCTTCCCATATCCCGTAAACAAGCGAAGCAAAAAGTAAAACGACAATACCCGACTCATCAACTTTCCTTGCGTGGGTGGTTAACAAAACTAGTAAACTCCTATAAAAGGGTTTCCCATAAAGTTGACTCAAGCACACACCTTTTCGCAAACAAAACAGTTCCAAAAACATTGGATCAATATGGTCAAGGGGCACTTGCCTTGTTCCTGTGGCTTCTGTTGCTCACGGATCTCGAATTCTTGGTGCTATAGTCCTTAATAGCTAGCTCCCTGAGCTTGTCCTTCTACTCACAATCATGTACATATAAGATTCACAGCAATCAATCATCATGCACAAACTTTATTAGATCAGTTTGTACGTGTTCTTGCATGTTCTAATGGCTTGCATGGGGTTTTACAATGAACAAGGGTGTAAGAATCAATTGTGGACGTGGTGATGATCTCGACTCAGGATCTAGATCAAACAGATCAGCACGTGATCTGTCCACACGAAAAAGCTTCTGTTCGAAGGGATCGAAGAAACAGATGCAAAGAAAACCGCGATGACATTGTGAGGTAGTAACAATGACCTACCTAATTCTCCTCGGTGTCGGGCCTTCCTCCTAGCAAGACGGATCGTCGGCTCTCTTCCGGCGACGGCGAGGTGTGGCGGGGCTTCAACGGCGGCTCACCGGCTACTAAACTCAGGTGAAGGGGGTTAACTCGGCGAGTTGGGAGATAGGATCTCTAAGTTGTCGGCTCGGGAGGGAAAGAATAGGTACGTCGTTGTGACCAGGTGTTTTTGTTCTATTTATAAGTGGTCAGAAAGAGTCCTACTCTGACTGGAGTTTGAATAAGAGTCCTATTCAATTTAGTTTGGATCTTAACAACTTATCTCTAATCGATTTGGTTGCAATATTCAACGTAGAAGAGTTCGTGTCGGTTTCCTCCGTACCGGGCACTCGTGCACAGAGGAAAAACTGCATAAGGACCTCGTCCTTCCGCAGCGATGAGCTCCGGAGGTTCCACGTGTCCAATGGGGTCCTCAACCTCCCTTTTCCTCAGGGGCGAGCTCTGGTTGTACCGCGTGTCAAGCGGGCGGGACCTCCCTCTTCCTCAGAGGCGAGCTCCGCGTGTGCCACGCGTCTGGCGGGCAGGACCTCCCTCTCCCTTAGAGGCGAGCTCCGTGTGCGCCATATGTCTGGTGGGTCAGGACCTCCCCTCTATCCATAGGCGGGTTCCGCGTATGCCACGTGTCAGTGCCGTACCTCTCCTCTCTTCGGAGGTGAGCTCTGATAGTGCCACGTGTCAGTTCCGGACCTCCCCTCTCTTCGGAGGTGAGCTCCGAGAGTGCCACGTGTCCAGCGGCGTCGGGCTTCCTTTTTCCTCAGAGAAGAGCTCCAAGGATGACACGTGTCCCGTAGTGTCGGACCTCCCTCCTCCTCAGAGGTAAGCTCCGAGGATGACACGTGTCTAGCAGTGTCAGACCTCCCGGAGGCTAGCTCCGAGGGTGACACGTGTCCCGCGGGGTTGGGCCTTGCTTTTTCGCAGCGGCTAGCTCTGGAAGTGACACGTGTCCTGCGGGGCTGGAACTCGCTTTTCCGCAGCGACGAGTCCCGGAGGCGACACGTGTCCAGCGGGTCGGACCTCGCCCCTTCCATAGAGGCGAGCTCCGAGCCTGCCACGTGTCTAGCGGTGCCGGACCTCACCCCCTCCGCAGGGATGAGCTTTGAAAGCGCCATGTGGCCAGCAGGCCGCGGGAAGTGTCTACAGCGCTCCTCGGCGAACTGTAATTGGCTCTTTTTGGCTATTCTTCTGATTCTTTCTCCGTTTCAACTTATTTAAAAATGTTTCTCTATATGAATTATGTATGCATGCATGAATATGAAATTGAGGGTGTTACACGTGGGGCTCCACCCTTCAGCTTGTGCGCACTGGTGGACAGCGCTTACGTGCACCCCCCAAGACATAAAGCATCCCGAGATGCACGATTTTCCGACATAAGCAAATAGGTTAGTATGCCACTTTCTATACAGTAATAACATCCTTATATGGGCTACTAACTCATTCCTCACCGAATTTTTGAAAAAGATGACCTTTGTAGTGCCTTAAACCTCAAGCGAGCTCTGATACCACGCCGAGAGGGCCCCAACGGCCTTGTCGAGCCAGTATCACGATGAGGGGTGCTACGTTGCACAGCACCGGGTAACACACGTCAAAGATACAAAGCGGAAGCAAAGTTTTATTAAATAAACCAGCTTATGAACATTTTTACAACAAAATAGTCTAGTCCACACTCACGGGCGTAGACTATGCATCAAGTTCACGTTCAGCCCGTGAACGTGTCCCCGCTAGCACGCACACACACTAACACGGCGGCGTGCACAACTCCCACTCGACGGGGTTCCCCTCCTCGGGTTCCATCTCCTCCTCGGGAGTCCCTTCCTCATAAACCCCTGCAAAAGCTTCAAACACAAGCAGTGACCACGATGGCTCAGCAAGTCTAACCCGTCTCCCCTATACATGAAACTTCTACATGAATGGTTTTTGGGTACATGAGGTAAAATAAGTTGCAAAGGACTCGCCTAATTAGTTGAACCTTACTTTCAATGTTTTAGCAGCCGGTGGTGGAGAACCTTACGCTCAAGCACATGAGAGAGCCGCAATCAAACAAGAAACGCATTTCTCTCATGTACTTTGCCCAAAGTTGAAAAGAACTTTAATTAGCTCTAAACTACAACAAGACATTAACAAGCAAGGTATATCTTTCAAATCAGCAAAACTTTTAACATGAATCTAGCCTTTTCTTTCTACGTCATGGTACAGTAAACAAGTGGTACTCACTGACCATGAGGGACGGCGATTATAATCGATTTACCCCTGTAGGGTTACCCGAATAACCCGTCACGTATGCCCGTACTCAATGTTTCCTACAGCAACCATCACGGATGTCGTACGCAACCACCTTTCACCCGTCAGCCAAATGTTGAACCGGTCCAATCATCCTGAGCATGAGGTCTCTGTGCGCGCATCCATAGTGCCACCAGCCGATTTACACCTCGAGCTCTCAACCTACCCTCTGAGCGACCAGCTATGCCTCAATACCCAGCTACACGAGTTACATCGGTTTCCCAGTTCCCATATAGATGGTAGGTCTTCGGTACTGTTCTAGCTTGTTCATTGGGCCCGCACACGGCTCGGTCCTCAATCGACACAAGCGGAGCTATAGCACCCAGGCCCCAAAGTCCTGCTGCCCTTACTCTCCGTTCGGTCTCATTTTTCTTGCCATGTGTTTCATTTGCTATCTTTACCTGAGTCGAGTGCCTCTAGCCTTTCCTCGCGAGTAGTTCCAACTACTCGACTTGTACCAAATCCTACACTATCTTAGCATTGCAGTAGCTAAACGGGGTTTTCAATCCTAATCCCAACCCATGGTTTTCTTGGCTATGCATTTGGGTTTCAAACAAGACTCTAATGCAAGAAGTAAGTCGGTGCTCAAAGTAAGTTCTCAAAACAATAAAAATTTGTGAAAAGGTTAATGCAAACCGGAGCTTGCCTTGCTGCTCTTGGTCGTAGGCTAGCTGCTCTTCTGGAGTGATGAAGTGTAAGACTTCGGGTTCCTCCTCAACCTTAGCGACTACATGAGATAACACGTATATGTATCAATTTAAATGCATTTGAATTGAATTTAAACTTGTGAAGACTATAAGTCTCACTAGACAGACCCATGACTCTGAAATTTATACTGTGGTTTGGTTACAACCTAAACAGAGACTTGGCCAAGTTTCATCTGCAGCAAAGCTCATTTGAGCCCTCCACAAAAAATTATGTACTTGGCCTTAATTGGGGCTCCTAGGGTGTTCTAGAGATTTTCATGGAGCAAGCCATGACTTTCTGGAAACTAGATTTCCAGAGGGTCCTAATAGAGTTGGTCTCACTTAATTTGAAGGTTCTTAGATAAAGATATTAGCTAAACAATTTCAGAGAATTTCTGAAAATGTTTCTGGACATTTTCTATTTTCTCTGGAACAGTTTTATTAATCACACCATTAGGTGGATCAAATCAGCTCAAATGGATCTGAAATTTTTTTATGGTAGCTCAGGGATATTTTGGTGAACATACTAGAAAAATTTTAGAATTTTCATCCAAAGGATTCTCCAGTTAAAATTCTAAACATTTTAAAATTTGCTAAATTAATTCTGGAGAAATAAAGATTTTCACAGAGTGAAACTCGTTTCTGGAAAGTACTCAGAGAGCTGAATCCAACAAAAATTGGTTCACTCGATTTGGAGTTTTCTAGCCAAAGTCTTGTGGGTTTGAAGTTTGAACTAAATCTAAAAATCGGGGAAATGTTTAAATTGCTGCACTTGGGACCGGGGCTACTTGTCAACTTCTCAGCGGTCGACACACGGGGCTACGGAATCTTTCGCGTGCAGCCGCACCCGATCCGGTGCAACAGCTAATCCCGGTTTTAAAATATCGACCGCTGACACGTGGGACCATGGGCTTCGTCAACCTCCGTCCTCCCGAGCTCGCCGGTGGCCTCTGCCGTGCGCCAAACTCCATGATTTTGGCCGCCTCTGCCTAAATCCATCCAGGGAACACGATGCTGGGCTCAGCTCATCATGATAATCACCGGAACACGGCCGGCGATGAGCGGTGGCTTCGGAGGAACTTCGGTCGTGTCATCCGGCCTTCCTAGCACCCCAAACGATTGAGAAAAAGGCCGTTGAGCATCAGTGGACCCTAGGAAAGATCGACATGAGCTCCACGGAGCTCGGAAATGGCTGTACTGGGCTTTCACCTTGCGACCTAGGCCGGAAATCGGGAATTCTCCTAAAACTTGAAGAACAGTGGTTTCCCCCAATAGTTCTTCATGGATTCGGCTTCTATGGACTCGTACGGACACCTAGAAGTGCTTCCCTTAATGAGAGGATGAGTGGTGCAGTGTGTATTACGAATTTTGCAAATTGGTCCGGGCATCCCTTTTGTATACCGTCACAAAATCATGAAATTCCGGCGTGGGTAGTTTATGTCACACCGCCGGGGCTTGCGGTAAAGAAAGAGGGACTGAAGGTGAACTTTTTTGCTATTCACAGCTTGGAGAACGACGGGCTGTGGTGGCCGGACGGGTCGTCCCTGTGACGGCAGCTCGGGTTGAACTGAGGAACGGAAGAACGTCTTGGTGGAGCTCGCGGAGGGTTTACCAGGGTCTGGAACCAGTGCAAGGACGTCAAGGAAGACTCGGCGCACTCGGTTATGGTCTCAGATCGCCATGACATCCCCAGGGTCGGCCGGGTGACGAGGGACCGAGAGCTCAGTCGAGCGGCGAGGTATTTCAATTTTCTGGGTGAGAGCACGTCGGGACAGCGGCGAGAGGCAACAGGGACGGCTCAGGCACGTAGATAAGAGGCCAGAGAGGCGGTTCAGTGGCTTGGCTATTTGGAATTGATAGAATTCAAATTGTGAAGTGTTTGACTAAATTTCAGCACATATGCAGTTTGAAATTCAAATAAAGTTTGAATTTGCTAAACTTAGCTCATGTCAAGATCAACTCCAAATGGAGTGAAAATTGGTGTGTGAGCTCACAAAAATGTGCTGAGTAAGAATATGCCTCCCACTTTTGAATTCATGGGATGGAAGTAGTTTGAATTTGAATTTGAGTTCAAACTATCCTCTTTCTAGTTATACCCAAAAAGACCTCAAGAGGTTTTGGATTTGGGTGAAATTTTGCATGGACATTCCTAGCAAGGTGTAGGAGTTTTTCATATGCCCAGCCCCTATATGATGCATGTAGGAAATGTCACATTTGCATTTTGTGTGTTTATTCTCTAATGAGCATGTTGATGGTGTTTACTTGCTCTTCAAAGGTGTTCATATCATTTCTTCAAATGAGGTGTGTGTGGTGTGATGAGCACTTTGAATGTGTGCAAAAACTTAGGCCCTTACATTCCCCAACTTTGCTATTCTTTTGGAATCTTAGGACGAGATTCTTTTTAAGGGGGGATGTAAAATCCCCAAAAAGTGGTAGCAAGAAATTCAGCACGTTTACACTTAGGAAAAATGAGGGGAATTAAAACTTTGAATTATAACGGTGGGAGTTCAAAGTGATTTCAAACCTCCCAAAAACTTCCAACATGGGGATCTAAATTCATAACTTGGGTCTTCATATGTCAAATATTCGGACTCCCAAATTTCAGCTCTTTCGGAGGGGTTCTAATGTTTGTTTGGGATTAAAAGAGGAAACCCTTGAATCTGAATTTAAAATTCAGTTTCAAATCCCAACTTCCTCAATTTGCAAATTTGGTTCCACAAATGTGTTCTCCACATTTGAATTAGCAGCCATGCCAAAATTCAGAAATAATTGAGTGGGTTTTCTATGCCTTTGAAACAATACAAAAGGGACGATTCAAATTCCAATTCAAATTCAAAGAGCCAAATACATTTCAAATCCCACACCAGAATTAAGTCCATTTGAATTTCAAAAATTGAAAACATGACTTTGTGTGGAAGTATGGCTTTTAATTGTGAGTAGCTGTGGCAAAATTATCATTCGAAAAATTGATTAAGAAATGAGGGGGTGGGACCCACATGTCAGCCTCACAATTTGCTTAAACTTCTTTGTGTTTCCCTCGATTGATCACCAGCGTGCCACCGAGCTGCGTCTGCTTCCACCCAAGAGCTTGCCTCAGCGTGCTCCCGAAGGAAAACTTGTGAGTGGTTTATCCAGAGCTAAAGCAGCAGCACAAGTGAATTTCTTCTCTTCTCCATGTTACACCGAAGCACCCTCAGCCTCTCTGCTCGAGCGCGCGACCGAAACCACCCGAGATACGCCGCTTCTCTCGGTCCCTCATCGCTGATCACCCTAGCTGAGCCGCCCAAAAGCTCCACCGGCTTATCCTTGATGATTCTCATCGCTCCTAAGCTCATCCCCGACCTTCCCTCGCCGTGCCCGAGTCGTTCTTTGCAAGAAGAAAACAGAGCACCGTCGCCCTCACCGCTCCTCGTCTTCCAGCTGGTCCAGCGCCTCTCCACACGATCAACACCTCCCTAATGTGCGCCAAGGTGTGTAGATCATGCTCCCGTAGTCCCTTTGCTCATTCCCACCGCCCTCTCGCTGAATTTTGAAGTTTTGCATCGGTGTATGTGATGAACCGGCGCCCCTCTAATCGGGAAATTTGTCCAACCGGCTTGATCATCTTTCCTTCGATTCAAACCATAGCAACCTCGTACCCTAGCACCCTCCCACACCGAAGACCGAAGCAAACCGTCCATCCCATGCCCCGGGCGACGAGAATTCGCCGTCGGCAGCAAAAACGGGTCAGTCCTCCGGTGAACTCCCTTTTCCTGCCGTTTGCTGCAAGGTTTGGAATGCGTTCCATGTTCCCCGACCACTAAGTATGCTTTAGGGCAACATATCGTGTCGGGAGAAGCTTGGGACATGCCGGAACGTGTCGATGCCACGCTGCTGAGTGCCGCCGCTGATGCCGACCCACTTCCGGCCATTTTCAAGCGGTGAAACCTTGCCCGGATGCTTCGCCACGTTCCAACGGTCGTGTAGGGCGAAACCAGAGCCGATTTGATTGAGAAACGAGGGCCCCCCACAATTGAGTGCTCTGCGTAAAATTCAAACAGAAAGTGGTTCAAATTTGAAAAACCCATAACTTTGTGTAGAAAACTCCAAAAAAGGGTGAGACAAATTTTGTTGGATTCCTCATAAGATTTACTTTGCAGAGAAACGAAGTTCTTGCTATGAAAATGCCCAGGAATATCTGTAGAATTGTTTGTAGTAAATCATTTAGAGATTTATTCCAGGAGCAATTCTTTATGAAAGATTCCCAAATTCGGGCAGCAAATCCTTTTACTAGTTCCTGAGCTCCAGTAAGAATTTGAGCTTCATTGGAGTTCATTTTCTAGGTTAAATTGTCTTCGAAAGTTCAGCCTTTATTTGGAAATTCAAATTCTAAACAGAAACTTTTCAGCAATCCTGTCCAACTTCAAAAATTCATATCTCCCTGTAGGTAGATCTAAAAATGGTGAAACAAATTTTGTTAGAACCATAGAGACCTCCTATAATTAGATCTTCCACTGTTAGCCATGTCAATACTTCAGATTTGAGATCAAAATTCAGAGAAGCCTTGTACTTGTCAGAATTTTGGGGACCACAAGGTGCAATGAAATTTCTCCAAATTTTGCTCAGATCATCTTTATAGGATCTAGTATCCACAGGAAAAATCCCAAAGCCAATTAAGGAACATAAATAGCAGTAGCTATAAATAGAAGTTAATTCTTATACTTCATTAGCACTTCTACATATATTTTGCTACATTTCATATAGTGACCGGAGTTGAGGACACACCGGAACCGTTGGACGTCCTCCCACCAGACGCTGACTTTCCGTTTAACTCGCAACCAAACAAGCCCCGCTTTGCATTTAAGTACTTTTGCAAAGTTTTCATTTGTATCACTTATGTTTAGGGTGTAATGCTTGCATTAGAGTTAGGGTGATTGAAACCCCACTTGCATAACCTTCAAATCCAATGGAGGGTTGGATAGTTTACAAACTCGACGAGTAGAGAATGCCATGCTAATGTTCTTAGGATCTCTGTAGAAGTCGAGTGGTTAGAATCTACTCATGAGATAGGTATTTATTCACACGGTATGGAAAAGAGGTAGATAATGGCTTAAGACTGTGAAACCGAGACCCAGCAGGGGGATAGGATGCAGTGAGCGGAGCTCTCATGTGTGTAGCCCTGTTGGTGTCGATTGAGGACCGAGCCTTGTGCGGCCCTGCTGGACAAGTTTGAACAGTACCGGATGCATACTGGCATATGGGAACCAGGAAACCGATGTAATTGGTTAACCTGGGTGCCGAGGCTTACCCAACTGTTTTATGGGAGTGGGTCGAGGGTAGCAAGGTGCCAATCTGCCGGTGGACACAGACACGCTCCACGCGGGGAGCTCCTGCCCGTTATGGATGGACTGGTTCGGCATTTTGGTTGCCTTTGAAAGGTTGTTGCATACAACAGAGTAGGAAGGTGTGAAGCACCACACTTCTGAAAGTGGGTGTATGTGACGTGTTATCCGGTTGTCTCCTAATTGCAATCACCGTCCCTCACGGTTATTTGAGTACCGCTTGTTCACTGCACTATGACGTAGTAAGAAGTGAAATAAGCCAGATGAATGTGTTGTATTAAATTAATATTGTCTTGTTACCATGTATGTTGTAGTTGTAGAGCTAATTAAGTTTATCTTCCACTTTGGGCATCACCACATCGGAGGAAAGTGTTTCTTGTTTGATTGTGGACTTCCGATGTGAGGGCATGCCTAAGGCTCATTAAACTACTGCTATAAAACTGAAAGTAAGGATTAACATATAGGTGTGTCTTTATTGCAATGTCTTTATCCCATATTACTAATCCCTGCATGTAGAGTTCCATGACTAGGGTGTCGGTTAAGCCTTGTTCAGCCATCATGCTCATGGTTGCAATATTTGAGCTGTGTGCAGGTGAGATCTATGAGAAACGTTCCGAGGACGAGGCGATGCCCCTGTCAGGGTACACGGTCGAGCTGGAGCCCTGCACGCCGCCATGATCTCCGGTTCTATGATGCTAGTGTGTAGCATCCCCGAGCTGGACGGCTGCATTTTTGCTTAGTTAGGATGAGAGACTAGCTATGTGTAATACTTCCGCTGTATAAATTAGTTTGTAAATGACTTCCGCTGTGTTTTTATATCAAATAAAAGTTTGTATGTTGTTCATATTCTTTTCTTGTGTGCTGTTGGGTGCCGCATCGCACGGCACCACCCTCTGCGATCCTGCATATAGCTTGTGATCTCTCAAGCGTTGGAGTACAATACGCAAATGTTCAGCGTGTTCTTCTTCTGACTTTGAATAGACCAAGATGTCGTCGATGAAAACCACGACGAACTTGTCTAACTCCGGCATGAACACCGAGTTCATCAGATACATAAAGTGAGCCGGAGCATTGGTCAACCCAAAAGACATGACAAGATATTCATAAAGCCCATATCTTGTCGAGAAAGCCGTCCTCGGTACATCTTCTGCCCGGATTTTTATCTGGTGATAGCCGGATTGAAGATCCATCTTGGAGAATACCTTAGCACCCACTAGTTGATCAAACAAAATATCAATGTGCGGTAGGGGATACTTATTTTTGATAGTGACAGCATTCAGTGGACGATAATCTACGCATAGTCTCAAAGTCTCTTCCTTCTTCTTCATGAAGAGTGCGGAACAGCCCCTAGGTGATGAACTTGGGCGTATAAAACCTTTGTCCATGAGGTCATTCAGCTGCTCCTTCAATTCTGTAAGCTCCTTCGGTGCCATTTTGTATGGTCACCGAGAAATAGGTGTTGTTCCCGGTGCTAGTAATATCTTGAACTCTACATCACGTTCGGGCGGCATGCCCGGTAAGTCATCGGGAAACACATCTTCATATTCACATACCACTGGAATATCCTCAAGTTTAGGAGCTTTAATATGATGCACTGCTGCAACACGTTGTGATGGATCCACAAGATTCAATGTGTTGCAATCATGTATTGGGGAATTCAGTTGGACAGTCCGAGAGCTGATGTCAAAGATAGCTCCATAATGTGTCAACGATGATATCCCCAAGATAATATCAATCCTTTGGCCTTTGAGTATGGTAAGGCTCGCAGGATAGATGTTTCCATCCAAACATAAAGGTGCCTGAGAGACCATTTCATCAGTTGATATCTTGCCTCCGGGTGAGCTGATATGAAACGGATGTTTGACCGTGCTAAATGGAAGATGATTCTTCAGCACATAGTCTCTGCTAATAAAATTGTGGGTGGCCCCGGAATCAAACAACACAAAAGTGGGTTGTTCATGTAAAGTGAACATGCCGACTAAAAGTGGTTCGCCTTTTACA
Source organism: Neostapfia colusana (assembly GCA_030760725.1). NCBI lineage: Eukaryota > Viridiplantae > Streptophyta > Magnoliopsida > Poales > Poaceae > Neostapfia > Neostapfia colusana. The sequence continues at coordinate 74,428,809 of JASWHV010000007.1, read as the reverse complement.
ATGTCCTCAATAGCAGTGTAGTTAACACTTCCAGCTTTTGAAAGATGCTTCTTTGAAAGTTCATGGTGCTGATCTAAGCATTTGTGAGACGGCACACAAGTGTGGCTCTGCTCAGCTCCACAACGGTCTCGTGCTACAGAAATCCTCAGCTTTCTACTAACACGAGGTGGAGAAAGGTTCTGCACCGCTGGTTGTGATAAGGTTGCACAAATAACCTCTGATTGCTGCTGTTGAGGTGGAGGCTCATAAGTGAGTAACTCCAGCCGTGGTTGTGAGAGTTGCACCACAGACTGAGTTTCTTGCCTGACTTGCGAGTAATACCACACTCGATAGTTCGGAGGAACCTTGATATCACTGTCTGGCGGTATACTCGTTTTCAGCTCCGCTTCACAACGGAGATGCATGTCTTCTTTAATAATGGCGGCATTTACCAACTCGATGTACATATCATTATTGGACAAGGTAACTTGTTCCTTAGTTTTGACATTCAAACCTCGGAAGAAATACTCACACTTCAATTCTTCCGAGTCTATCATATGAGTGGCATATTGCATCAAGTCTTCAAACTCCTTAAAGTACTCGTACGCACTCCTTTCTCCTTGCTTTAACTCTAGAAAGTCTTGATACTTTGTTCGTAGAATTCCCGAACAAATGTGACATGCCCGGAAAACATTCCGGAATTCATCCCACGTCACCCGATGGCCTTCAAGAAGAGTAGCGATGTACTCCGCCCACCAAGATCCAGTGGCTCCATGGAGTTGTTGAGCGGCAAATAAAACCTTATGATACTCATCGCACTCAAGCATATCAAACTTGGCTTCAATACATTGGAGCCAATGAGCCGACTCCAACCGTTCTTTCGCTTCAGAGAAAACCAGTGGTTGTCTTGCTAGAAAATCCAGATAAGTGCTTGGCGGGGGATCTTGCTGTAGTGTCTCCTGTCGGATACTTTGTTGCACCAACAGATCGAGAGACTCAGCCATCCTTCCCAAGATTTCTGCAAATCTGGTTGATGACATCGGCACTTGTTGTCGTGGTGAATTATTTACGCCGTGACTCGACTCACCAACCTCACTCCTGGAATGAGTACGATCCATACTGCAAGAGTGAGCATGTTACGGTTAGAATTCAGAGTTTAAACTCAACTTGAATTGAAAACCTAACCGTACAAGCATCACATCAATATGGCAGCATTACTCAAGCTAACTAGGGTCTCGACAATTCTGAAATCTGCCGAACTTGAGCAAGTTTGTCCAAACCCCTTATCCCAAAAGTCGGAAAAACTGAAAAATAACTTTAAGAACATGTTATGAAACTTAGAGAAGTCTAAAACATCCCTGTTCACAACAAGTCCTATGTTACATGGGCAATCAACAATACTCTGTTCAAAATAACCAATTGGTCTTAATCCCAGAATTTGAATATGCAAATGGCAATTTCATGTCTCAAGTTGAATATCAAAGTTATAGTTAACTACAATATATTCCAAACAAGTATTAATTTTCCTACATATCAGTTCTGGATCAGAAGTTATGATATTTCAAAGTTGACAGAAATCTGGAACAATTTTGACAGCACCTCCTTTGAAAGTGGCTGTTTTGTCCGCAAGATTTCATACAATAAGACTCCAAATCTGGAGAACCTTTGAACTACAAAGTCATAGCACATATCAAAATATTTCCAACGGTGTTTTACATGACCCTTAGAAATTTTTATACCGACAGTTATGGTCGAAATACAGAAATTTCCAGAGAGCATTTTGTGTCTGCTCTGTTTTTGGACAGTTTACACTCATATGAGAATTTCATCCATTTGGAGGGTGATTCTGATCTGGAGTTCTGCAGAAAAGTTGTATAAGACTTAAAAACATTTCCAGAAATGTATCACACACCTCCATTGGTTCAACCACTCAAAAGTTATTCCCTGTTTAAATTCAGCAAGGATTCTGCAGAAAACGGGGGAGGTCATTCCTAAGTCTTTTAGAATGAATCTCTACTCCCAATTGACTCTTAGTTCAATATCGGAGTTCATTAATCCCAAATGGAATCTTAGACTCCAAATGTACTCTTTTGTTTGAAAACTTCATTTTTCATGCAGTTCAAAACATATCATGGTACTACGATTCCTCACCAAATTAAAATCCTAACCAGCTTTATACCGGCATATACGTCTCACTGGTGGCACTAAAACCATCGCTCACAAATGTTTTCTAAACGCAATGTTCTACTCATGGTTAAGGTACCTGCAGAAAACCACTCAATAGTGATGCACACATTGGTTTGTCATTTCAGGCAGGTCCATATCATAGTAAAAGCATACGCCCCGTATCATTGCCACACGGGTCATCCTTGAGTCAAGCCACGTCTCAGGGTACATGATCGGGTTATTCACCACCCTACAGCTTTGCAAAAAAGCACACTGGTGGAACAGCGCTTTCATGCGCCTCATAGGACATGAAGAATCCTAGAGAACATACTTCGTGTTACAAACCACACGATGGGCTCTCCTTCTCTTGCCCCTAGATTTGCGCACTGGAGGCTAGTGCCATTCATATGTCTCTTAGACATGAAGAGTCTTAGAAAACATATTCACTTCCCGTCCATTGCTGAACGGGGCATCCCACACTACTTTTCTCGTATCGGGGAGCTAACCAAAATTGATCCGCTTTCGGTGGCGTTCTTTACCATTCTTACCTCCGCGTAGGTGCATCGTTACTGAATCGACATACTGAATGATAACACATTGGTAGCTTGCCACCTTAAGTAACTATTCTATTAATAGTCCTTATGTGGGCATACTATACGTTCCTCACTCGTATACTTCTAAGTTTTCGAAAATAGACTCTTTTCATGCGTGCTATTCCCAATGCGGCTCTGATACTATGCTGTGATGGGCCCGCCCTCGACGGGGTCGTGCCGCTCGCCTAGGAATCACATTGGGTGGTTTCATGCGACGCGGCACCCAACAGCATGAACGAAAAGACGGTAAGAACATATGAAACCCTTCTATTACTCAAGATATGCTCTTTTACAACATATTGTACACACGCAGCGGAATTTAAAACTGGACACTACTCACTCTCAACCCTAACTACACCGAAGAGAGGTCGTTCAGCCCGTGAATGCTTCCTACTAGCTTCACCAAAGTAAGGCATTGGCTAGGTTTCCGGTGAGTTAAACGACCCGTGAGGTTCGTCATCTCACCGAACAACCAGGGCTTGCCTTGCTCAACGGTTTTGTTAGTCTATGAAGTTAGTCTTCCTCCAGAGAATCCGCCAAGTCCGACACAAGAGGGAGATCCTCGCCTCAGACCTGATCTCCTTGTCGAGCATCGACGTCACGTGCTAATGAGATGATGATGCACATAGATTACAAAAGCAACTTAGAAAATCCTTTAAGAACTGTTGTACAAGTTAACTCACACTTAAGAGGGACCAACAGCAGCAAGGTTTCTGTTGTTGGATCTACATCCTTTGAGAGGAAGAATGTTAGGTGAAAAGGGGGGTAAAATTAATCACCATGTGATTAAGTCCTCATATGAACCTTAGACATAAATAATGGTAGCTCAAAATCCAGGGTTCAAATGAAGCTGAAAATTTAACCACAGCTTATTGGGAAGGTATTAAGGCAGTGTGCACAATTTCAGCTCATAAAATGGCTCCATGTGATCACAATAATTCCTTATGTGGTTTTCACTAATCTGCCTTTACCCCCTAGATATTAAGCTTTCCTATGCTCAAAAGTAGACTTTTTGTGACGTACAAAATGTCTTGAATCCATAGGAATTGGTTGTACCATTTTTGGGGTTCCCTACATGGAGATGTGGATTTTTCAAGTTTGGGTAAAAGTTTGAAAATGTGTCTGTTTATTTTTCCTATTTTTCAGAGACATAAGGAATTAACACATCATTTGACCAAGCAAATGAGGTTCAATGCCTCTGAAATTTATACTGTAGTTCAAGTATATTTGGAAGGATGTCCTATCTAAATTTGAGAATTTTCCAATACACAGAACTCCTGGAATAAATCCTAAAATATTTTCTTTATATGAATTAATGAGCCAAATCCAGGGATTTTTATAAATATTAGGCTGCACCCGTGGATAGTACTCGCTGAGAGTAATCCAACAAAATTTATTTGGGAATTTTTTGACACTCCTACACAAAGATGTGGCTGTTGGAAGTTTGAACTATTCTCCGAAAATCCTGAAAATGTTTAAACCTGCCCACGGACCCCACACGTCAACCCTCATCTTCAACCTCGCGCCAACAGAGCCACCAGCGGTGTCCTCCGGCGAGGGTCGCCAGAACGGCCTTCCCGGCCGCCTCCCAGCCTCATACTCGCCCCCCCCCCCCCTAATTTGAGACATTGAACACGTTGGTAAGGTCGCCGGCGGCCGGCGACAACCGGAAACCATCGCGCACCGGCCACAGCGCTTGCTAGGGTTCCCGCGAGGTCTGGGAGGCTCATTTCTTCACCAAAGGATCGGCTCTCGGGCTCTAGAGCACCAGGGGAAGGTGTAGAAGATGGACATGGAGGCTAAACGAGCCGTGGAGCTCTCCAAACACATCAGCACCGTGCGGCCGACGGGGTCCGGCAGTGCGCCATAGACAAAACTTGGATTTTCTCCCTCTACACCCCATCTCTCGGTCTAATCGATGGAGGAGGTGCGCTAGGTAGTGAGGAGCCTCTGTGCGAAGTTTGAATCACTAGCAACAAGAATTGAACGTGCATTTTCTTAATCCCTACCTCGGGGTCGAGTTGCGCCGCCTGGGATGAAAACTCCAAATTCTCCTCCGACAAGCCATGGCTAGGGCTGAGCTTCGGGCGTGAGCAGCTCCGGTCGTGGGTACACCGATGGAGTGGCTTGTTTGAGCGTGATCTCTCTTGGTTCGGGCTGTCCATGGTAACCGAGCTCGTTTTCTTCGGTGTTCAACACGGGCGCAGTCAAAACTTCTACCTCCCGCGTGCAACTGAGCACTGGACTGTAGAGGAACGTTGCTAGCTGACTAGAACACTCTTGGGCGCTTCTTTTTGGTGTGAGGACCTCGGCAACCGAAACTCGGTGGCGGCTGGCGATCGGGAGGAACCGAGGGCGGTGATGGAGTTGTTTTTCGCGGGAGCAAAGCCGCGAGGGCGAGAGCGAGTGAGATAAAGCATAAAGGCTTCGGTACACTCGGTGTGTGGAAGATTAGGCCGAGCGCACGACCGGGCAAGCAGGAGCTGGCGCCCAAAACTTCATCGGGAAGGTTTCTGCCGGCGAACGCTGTCGAGTGCTCGAGCGAGGGAGGAAAAACAGAGGCGGTTTGCCTGTGGTCTGGCTGACAAATGGGTCCACCCCCCGCCCCCCCTTCATTTTATTTTTCTCCACGGTGTTGTGAGATTCCCACACAAACATTTTCCAAATTGGACCAAACTTGGAGAGTAGGCCAAACAAAATATGGTGAACTCAAATCTGAACTCAGACTTTTAAATTGAGCCAGTTTTGTCTCGTTTCCAAATTGAAATTTTAATTTGAATGTACTCCCCATTAATCCTTTGAATAAATAGTAGATGAGCTCCACAAATCTCCAAATTTGGACCAGAAGCTCTGTGGTGAATTCAATGGTATATATTTGAGCAATCTAAATATGAACCACTTTTAAAAGATTTAAATTATTTTAATTTCCCACCATCTTCTACTCATAAAGTATGTGCACATGAGTGCAATTTAGGGAGTAAAGTTCTTTCCCTAGGTTAACATGTGTTGAGCATATGATAGAGAAAATTTTTAACTCCCTCACATGTCCAGTTTTATGTTCATCATTTCATGTTACACAACTCAAGCTTTCCTTTGACTTAACTTTGCTTCATAAGATGAAATCGAACTGGACATATGGTACAAACAAGTCGGGAAAATTTAAACGGAAAAAATCCTTGCATTCCCACGTGGCTATATCAGCGTTGTGGTTGCTCCACAAGACTTTGTAAAATCACAATGTCCGATTTCTTGTGGCGCGAGTCTTCTCGTCATTAATCTGGATCGGATACTCAGAATAAATGAAATCCAGTTGAAGATACTCAATGTTCTCCATATGAACTGTGGTTGGGTACTTAAGACATTTCGCAGCTGAGAGACGTGGAAAACATTATGAATACCCGAAAGTGATGCCGGTAGCTCCAGACGATAGGCCTCGGGTCCGCATATCTCGATGACGGCAAATGGCCCAATGAATCATGGAGCTAGTTTTCCCTTCACCCCGAAGCGATGAACCCCTATCATCAGAGAAACATGAAGATATACATGGTCCCCGATGTCAAAGTGGAGAGGTCGACGTCGTTTGTGTGCATAGCTCTTCTGCCGAGATTGAGTAGCCTTTAAGTTGGCTTGAATCGCTCGCACTCGTTCCTCGGCTTCATTCACAAGATCAATCCCGTAGACCACTCTCTCGCCGGACTCACACCAATTCAGCGGTGTGCGGCACTTCCGTCCATAATGAGCTTCATACGGGGCCATTCTGATGCTGGATTGATAACTGTTATTATATGAGAATTCTGCTAACAGTAAATGTTCATCCCAATTCTTCCCATGATTGATGACACATGCCCGTAGAATATCCTCCAGAATCAGATTTACCCTTTCCATTTGACCATCGGTTTGCGAATGATGCGTGGAACTCCGAATTAACTTGGTTCCCAAGGAAGCATGTAGTTGCTCCCAAAATCTGGATACGAATAATGCACCTCGGTCAGAAACGATGGTGTGGGGAACCCTGTATAAACTCATGATTCTCGAGATGAACAGCTCCGCATATTTCTTTGCCACATATTTAGTATGGACTGGAATAAAATGAGCTGTCTTGGTCAAACGATTGACGATTACCCAAATAGAATCATACTTGTTGCTGGTCATGGGTAATCCGATGATGAATTCCATACTAACGTCTTCCCACTTCCATACTGGAACCTTATGCGGTTGGAGTGGTCCGGCTATCCTCATACAGTCGGCTTTAACCCGCCGACACGTATCACACTCGGATACGTACTTTGCAATCTCTCTTTTCATCCGCGTCCACCAAAACTTCTATTTTAAATCCTGGTACATCTTGTTGCTTCCTGGATGAATGGAGTACTTGGATAAATGCACTTGATCTGATATCTTCCTCCGCAATTTCATATTCCGGGGTACCACTAAGCGGTTGTTAAACCATAGAGTACCCTCTTCATCCTTGTGGAACATCTTCAACTCACCGATGTCCACTCTTCTCCGGATGTGAGACATACCCCTATCTCTCTTATGAGCCTCTACAATCTCATCTCGGATTGTAGGAATCAGAGCAAGATTGAACAGCGATCCGTAGGGAACTAAGCGCAGGCTTGGTTCTCCTTCTTTTTGTGCAGCCATGGCTAAATGGTGAATGTAGGCTTTCCGACTAAAAGCATCGGCAACAACATTTGCCTTGCCCGGATGGTAATGAATTTCAAGTTCATAATCCTTGATTAATTCTGGCCACCTTTGCTGCCTCATATTCAGTTCCTTATGTGTGAAGATGTACTTCAAGCTTTTGTGGTCATTGCAGAGATGTACTAGATTGCCTAGTAAATAATGTCTCCACATTTTCAATGATAGGACCACTGCAGCTAGTTCAAGATCGTTCATCTGGTACTTCTGCTCATGACCCCTGAGTTGTTGGGATCCATACGTGCCCCTGTGTTGAGCATGGGCTAGAGAAAAATTTTAACTCCCTCACATGTCTGCTAATGAATTAGTTGAGCTCAAGAAGCAAATTCAGGAGCAGCTAGATAAAAGTTTTATACGCCCAAGCTCGTCACCGTGGGGAGCCCCCGTGCTCTTCGTAGACAAGAAGGATAGAACCCAAAGAATGTGTGTGGACTATAGGTCTCTCAACAAAGTGTCGATCAAGAATAAATACCCGCTGCCCTGCATAGAGAACCTATTCAATCAAATGAAAGGTGCCCGGATTTTCTCCAAGATTGAGCTTTGGTCGGGATACTTCCAGCTGAAGATTAAACCCTCCGACATACCAAATACGGCTTTTCGAACACGGTATGGTTTGTACGAATATACCGTCATGTCATTTGGGTTGATGAATGTATTTGCATACTTTATGTACCTCATGAATAAGGTCTTCATGGAGTACTTGGACAAGTTAGTCATGGTTTTCATTGACGACATCATGGTGTATTGAAAAAGTGAGGAAGAACATGAGGAACATTTGAGATTGACATTGCAGAAACTGCATGAGCATCAATTGTTTGCTAAGTTCAGCAAGTGTCAAATTTTTCTAAAGGAATATCATTCTTAGGCCACATCATCTCCGAAGGAGAAGTCTCGGTTGATCCCGGAAAAGTGAGAGATATTTTGAAGTGGAACCAACCGCAGAATGTGAGGGATATTCGGAGTTTCCTTGGGATGGCTGGAATTACCGTCGGTTCATCAAGGATTTCTCCAAAATAGCAAAGCCTACGACTGAATTGCTAATGAAAGGGAAGGCATTTCAGTGGACACAAGCATGTCAAGACAGCTTTGAGGAGTTAATTAAGAGATTGAAAACAGCACCAGTATTGGTATTGCCGGACGTGAGCAAGAGTTTTGATATATATTGTGACGTCTCAAGACAAGGATGTGGATGTGCCCTTATGCAAGAAGGCCAAGTGGTAGCCTATACATCGAGGCAACTAAAGAAACATGAGCTGAATTATCCTACGCATGATCTGGAACTCGCAGCAGTGGTACATGCCTTGAAGATTTGGAGGCATTACATACTTGGTCACCGATGCGAGATTTATATAGAACACAAAAGCCTCAAGTATATATTCACGCAAATGGATCTGAATTTGAGGCAATGTCGATGGTTGGAACCCATCAAGGATTATGATGTAGGAATCAGCTATCACCCCGGGAAGGCTACTGTAGTAGCGGATGCGTTGAGCCAAAAAGGAGCATGTCACCAACTCACGGTTCGGGAGCTGCCACCCGATCTACGTAAAGAGTTCGAACGATCACATCTCGGGTTCTTGAACAAGATGGAGGTGATAGAACTGAACTCAACACTGGAACAAGAGATACTGACACGACCCCAACGGTCTTGTCGACCCAGGATCACGCTGAGGGGTGCTGCGTTGCACAGCACCGGATAACACACGTCAAAGGTACAAAGCGGAAGCGAAATTTTATTACATAAACAAGTTTATGAACATGTTTACATCAAAATAGTTCCAGTCTACACTCACGGGCGTAGACAACGCATCAAGTCCACGTTCAGCCCTTGAATGTGTCCTTGCTAGCACACACACACACTAACTCTGCGGCGTGCACGACTCCCACTCGACGGGGTTCCCCTCCTGGGGTTCCGTCTCCTCTTCGGGAGTCCCTTCCTCATAGAACCCTGCAAAAGCCTCAAACACAAGCAGTGAGCACGAAGGCTCAGCAAGTCTGACCCATCTCACCTAAACATGGAACTTCTAAATGAGGGGTGGTGGGTTACATGAGGTAAAAATCATTTGCAAGGACTCGCCTAATTAGTAGAACCTTACTTTCAAGTTTTAGCAGCAGGTTGTGGAGAACCTTACGCTAAGGTACATGAGAGAGCCGCAATCAAACAAGAAACGCATTTCTCTCATGTACTTTGCCCAAAGTTGAAATGAACTTTAGTTAGCTCTAAACTACAGCAAGTCATTAGCAATCAAGTCCATCTTTCAATCAGCAACATTTTAACATGTAACTAGCCTGTTCTTTCTACGTCATGGTACAGTGAACAAGTGGTACTCACTGACCGCGAGGGACGGCGATTATAATGGATTTACACCTGCAAGGTTACCCGAACAACCCGTCACGTACGCCCGTACTCGATGTTGCCTACAACAACCATCACGGATGCCGTACGCGACGACCTTTCACCCGTTAGCCAAATGTTGAACTGGTCCAATCGTCCCGAGCAAGAGGTCTCTGCACACGCATCTCAGTGCCGCCACCCGATTTACACCTCGAGCTCTCAACCTACCCTCTGAACGACCAGCTATGCCTCAACACCCAGCTACCCGAGTTGCATCTGTTTCCCGGTTCCCATATAGCCGGTAGGTCTTCGGTACTGTTCTAGCTTGTTCAACAGGCCCGCACACGGCTCGGTCCTCAATCGACACAAGCAGAGCTACAGCACACAGGCCCCAAAGTCCTTCTGCCCTTACCCTCCGCTTGGTCTCATTTTCTTGCCATATGTTTCATGTGCTATCACTACCCGAGTCGAGTGCCTCTAGCCTATGCTCGCGAGTAGTTCCAACTACTCGACTTGTACCGAATCCTACTCTATCTTAGCATTGCAGTAGCTAACAGGGTTTTGCAATCCTAAACCCAACCCATGGTTTTCTTGGCTATGCAGTTGGGTTTCCAATCAAGACTCTAATGCAAAGAATCACAACAGTATTCAAAGATGTGCTCAAAACAATAAACATTTGTAAAAAGGTTAATGCAAACCGGAGCTTGCCTTGCTGCTCTTGGTCGTAGGCTAGCTGCTCCTCCGGAGTAACGAAGTCTAGGACTTCGGGTTCCTCCTAGACCTTAGCGACTACATGATAGAAGAAATACATGTATCAATTTAAATGCATTTGTATTAAGTTTGAAGTTGTGAAGTCTATAACCCTTGCTAGACAGACCCAATGACAGTGAAACTTTTACTGGGGCTTGGTTATAACATAAATAGAGATTTAGTCAAGTTTTAGTTGCAGCAAAGCTCATTTGAGCCCTCCACAATTAATTATGTCATTGACCTTAATTGAAGACTTTTAGGGTGTTCTAAGGATTTTTCAAGAAACAAACTATGACTTTCTGAAAACTAGATTTTCAGAGGGTTATAATGGAGTTGTTCTCACTTAATTTGAAGGTTCCTAACTAAAGATATGAGCTAAACAATTTCAGAGAAAATTCTGAAAATGTTTCTGAACATTTTCTATTTTCTTTGGTAGAGTTCCACTAATCACACCATTAGGTGGATCAAATGAGCTCAAATGGATCTGAAATTTATATGGTAGTCCAGGGATATTTTGTTGAACATCCCAGCAAAATTTCAGGATTTTCCTCCAAAGGATTCTCCAGTTAAAATTCCAAAGAGTTTAAACTTTGAGGAATTAATTCTGGAGAAATAAGGAATTTCATGAAGTGAAACTTTATTTTCTGGAAAGTACTCAGAGAGCTGAATCCAGCAAAATTATGTTCACTCGATTTGGAGCTTTCTAGCCAAAGTTATGAGGATTTGAAGTTTGAAGGAAATCTGAAAATCGGGGAAAAGTTTAAACTCGCGAGTGGGCCCCGTGGATACGCGTCGCACGCCGAGGCGACCGCACACTAAGACCCACAGGGTCTTTGCGCGCCATCACACCCGTTCCCGGCCACACTCCGATCCCGATTTAAAATATCTGTCGCTGACAGCTGGGGTCCACCCCTTCTTCAACCTCGCGACGCCCGCGCTCTGCCGCCGGGGGACTTCACCGGAGAGCTCGCCGCCGGCTTCTGTAAAGCTCCAAACTTCACGATTTTGGCCGCCCCTGCCTACTTTCACTCGGGGAACAGGATTCTGGGGTCAGCTCGTCATGACAACGGCCGGTGCATGGTCGGCGACGAGCCGCCGCCTCGGAAAGACTTCGGCCATGTCGGCTGACTTCCCTAGCACCTCAACTACTCGAGCAACCGGTCGGGAAGCATCAGTGGACCTCAAGGAAGGTCGACATGAGCTTGAGGCAGCTCGGGGAAGACCCGAAGTAGGTCCTCACCGTGCGCACGATGCCTCCCGTTTGTTCCGCCGTTGATAAACATCGAAATACACCGGTTGCAGAAGTTCTCCGGCCAAAGGTTGTGAAGGCAACTTGTGCGTTACCGTGTCTAGTTTATGTGAGAGCTGATTGAGGCCCTCTAATCCTTTCTAGAGTACGAATTCGACGGACCCGCACCCGAAGGTCGTTCTGCACACAGAAAGGGGAAAACTGGAAATTCGCCGCCGGTGATCAAACACTCGGGCTGTGGCTCAGGGGTGAGCAGCACCAGTCACCAGCGCGTCCCAGGGTGCCTTGGCTCGGGCGTGACAACGCCCTGGTTGGGCTGTCCACTGGAGCCCGAGGTGCGGCGGTTCTAAGTCACCGAATTGATCTTTCGGCATAGCCAACATCAATCGGTTTCAACTGAATTCTAGCAGCGAGGAAGACGGAGGAAGGTTTCTAGTACCTTGCCGTGGCTCTGGAGGGGACGGAGAGGCGGTGATCAAGATTCTCTGATCAGCTCCGAGTGATCGGCAGTGATGGCGCGGTTCTGATGCGAGGAGGCAGCAGAGTGGGCGGTGATCGCTCCGATCCGGGCGGTGGCGTAGATAAGGGGGCTGTGAGGCGGTTCAGCACGTAGGGGCGGCAAGCAGGTGGTGTCCCGGTCGCCTCTTCGCTGTGGCGGCTGCTCAGTCCGGCGCAAGAACCCGAGCTGGGTTTTCAGTTGGTTTGAGTTGGAGTAGTGGCTGACATGTGGGTCCCACTTCCAGTTTTAACCTCTGAAATTTACTCCTAATCACTGTTGTAAACAGTGAGCCCCAAAATACCCCAAGTGATTCAAATTATTCACCCATGAGCCACTTGAATTGAATAGAATTCAGATTGGGTTTGGTTTGAATGAATTTCAGCACAAGTTTAGTTTTGAATTCAAATAAAGTTTGAATTTGTCCCACTTAGCTCATGTCAAGATCAACTCCAAATGGAGTGAAAATTGGTGTGTGATCTCACAAAAATGTGCTGAATAAGAATATGCCTCCCACTTTTAAATTTATGGGATAAAAACAGTTCTAATTTGAATATGGTTTCAAACTTCCCTCTTTCTAGCTATACCCAAAATGACCTCAAAAAGGTTTTAAATTTGGGTGAAGCTTGGCATGGACATCCTTAGCAATGTGTAGGAGTTTTCATATGTCCAGCCCACCTATATCACATGTGGGAAATACCACTTTTGCAATATGTGAGTTTGTTCTCTAATGAGCATGTTGATGGTGGTTACTTGCTCTTCATTTGTGTTCATCAACTTTCCTCAAATAATGTGTGGTGTAGTGATGAACACTTCAAATGTGTGTCAAAAACTGAGGCCCTTACATTCCTCCCCCCTTAAAAGAATCTCGTCCCGAGATTATAAGGTGAAAATGAGAGAGAGGACGGTGGAAAATTACCGGATATGCGACGTGAAAAAGTTGGGGTAGTTAGTGCGAAGGAATTCTTCGCTCTCCCATGTCGCTTCGTCCATGGAGTGATTACTCCATAGAACCTTGTAGAACCACAACGTACGGTTGCGTGTGGTTCGGGCCTTTTCATCGATAATCTGCACCGGTTCCTCTCGATAGGTGAGATCCGGTTGCAGTTCTTCAATATCTTCCAGCTGAACGGTAGCTGATAGCTTGAGACACTTCCTCAGCTGGGAAATGTGAAAGACGTCGTGCACACTGGAAAGTGCTTCTGGTAATTTCAGCCGGTATGCCACTGATCCACATCTTTCGGTAATCTGGAATGGACCGATGAATCGGGGTGCCAACTTTCCTCTCACCCCAAATCTGTTTACGCCCTTCATTGGAGACACCCGTAGATATACGTGATCTCCAACTTTGAATTGTAATGGGCGCCTTCTCCGGTCCGCATACTGTTTCTGACGGGATTGAGCGGCTTTTAGGTTCGCTTGAATCAGTTGAACCTTTTCTTCCGCGTTGTTGACGAGGTCAATCCCGAAGGTAACCCTTTCGCCAGACTCACACCAGTTTAATGGTGTGCGGCACTTCCTACCGTATAGCGCCTCGTAAGGTGCCATCTTGATGCTGGCTTGGCACCCATTATTGTGCGAGAACTCGGCTAACGGCAAGTGATCATCCCAATTCTTGCCGTGGTTGATAGCGCAAGCTCGTAGCATGTCTTCTAGGATCTGATTTACCTGCTCGGTTTGTCCATCCGTCTGCGGGTGGTATGCTGAACTACGGATCAGCTTCATCCCCAAGGCAGCATGTAGCTGCTCCCAAAAACGGGACACAAATAAAGTGCCCCGATCCGATATGATGGTATGGGGTACGCCGTACAAGCATAGGATCCGTGAGATGTACAGTTCAGCGTACTTCTTGGCGTTGTAGTTGGTGTTGACCGGAATGAAATGGGCAACTTTGGGGAGCCGATCGACGATCACCCACGCCGAATCATGTTTCTGCAAGGTGGTGGGTAAACCGACGATGAAGTCCATCACTACAGGATTCCCGTCAGCGTACGACGGCTAAGACCGTTGTATATAAAGCAGAAGCCGTCGTATATAGTTTATATACGACAGCAGTTGTTTATATATGACGGTTTGTGGCCGTCGTATATATTTTGTCGTATATATAGTTATATATGACGGCACCGTCGTATATAACAGTATATATACGACGGCCACTTATATACAACGGCCCGTTTCGTAGACTTGGCCCAGTGCGCCAGGGCCTTTATATACGACGGCTGGGCCCTAGCTGTCGTATATAAGGGCTTATATACGACAGCCGCTGGACCCTGGGTGTCGTATATAAGAGCTTATATACGACAGCCTGGCCCAGCCGTCGTATATAATTTAGGCTTATTTACGACGGCCCTGTATAGCGGCCGTTGTAAATTAACTATACAGGCCATCGTATATAAGCTTTTCCATTTTTTTAAAAAAACAGAAAATGGCTAACCAGGCTCGATGGCCAGCTACACATCCAAATCAATAGACAACAACAAAACAGTTTGTTATATAAATTCACAACAAAGTGCAATAGTACACATCGACAATCACGAAGTCTGACATCCACACAAATAAAAACAAAATCACAAATCTATTGATTACTAGCCCCTCCACTACTTCCGGGAGCGAAGAAGTCATCCTGCCGCGGCGAACCTGGCGCCCTTAGCTGTGGCGATGGAGTTTGAGCCTCCGTCCCTGATCCCTGCGAAACACAGTGACATATGTACAAGTTTACAATTGTTTTTCTAGGTTCATTAGTATTCTTAGCGGTTGGGGCTTCCACTTAATGTAACTTTCTTTTTATACCTGTACTCCAGGAAACTGCTCCTGTGGTGGCGACGGCTCCAGCACGAACGGGGGTGGCTGCCACAACGGTATCTGGATTTGCTGCCCTTGCTGTCGAGCTAGCGCCTGTCATTTCAAACATTACAATTTACAAAACTAATTGAAATGCAATGTAATTAAATTATAATTGTATGTTTCTTACTTCCATTGCCGCTTGCATCTGTGCCATATAGGACGCATGGTACGCCATGGCAGCCCTGTTGTTCTCTCGCTCTCTCGCCAAGGCCTCTCCTGCCGAGCCAAGCTCTCCGGAAGCGCCATGACTTCGAGATCTCTCTCGGTGACACGGCGGCTGGAGGAGCCTGCAGCCGAAGACTGGGAGGAGCTGCCTCTCGCAGGTCGTGCCTCCCTAGAGTTGACGACTCCATAGAATATGGCAAGCCTAAAAAAAGGAATAAATTCAAGGTAAAACTATATAATCTTGAATTGAAAACAAGAAAGTAAATGAATTCACCTTCTGTGTGCTTTTCCACCTCCGCTTGCATATGCGGCTTGAGGGTCGATGTTCGGGGAGTTTTCCCAATCGAACCCTTCGCCGTGTATCCTCACAGCCTCTTGCCCATACCTAGTCTGAAAAACAATGAAATTGTGTAAGTTCAACAACATATATAGTGTCAAATAATTTCAGAGGTCATGAAACTTACCAGGCGCTCCGCTGCGTACTGACTACACTGCTCCGGCTGAGAAGGGTCAACGTGACCTCTCCTATAGACCGCAGTAGCACTCGGTCGCACGCCGGTCTCCTTTTCCTGTGAACATATGTTAGTACGAACAATACTACATTATGAATATAATAAAAACTACCAAGAAACTTACCATCCGTTTAGCCATTCGCACAAAACCTTGGACGCCCATACCATGCTTCCCTGAGCTCCCTCTGGCATCTCGAGCCTTCTTGGACTTAGCGATGAATTCATCGCTAGCCCAATACCTGCAAAGGGCTCGGTAATCTTCAGTTCGTCCCTGTAACCAAGGGACACTAACCTACACGCATGCGTAGTTCATTAGATGTTACTTAGCAAAATTAATATGAACAATTTAAAGATTACGCAACTTACCTCTGCGTATTGCTCCTCCGTCAAGTACGTGTCGAAGGCGTCTCTGAACGACCCAACCTCGTGGTCGTGTAGCTTTAAGTAGTCGTTAACTACTTGACTCCGAGCGTTCGAAAGCATTTGCATAACAAGCTTCCGAGCGTTCACTTCGAACACGGAGCGGGCGTGATTCATCTGTCTCAGCCGGGTCCTCAAGGCGGTACCTAAGCTGTAGGAAGCCAACACAGTTCGACATATACGCACATTAATATTTGAAGGAACATAAAGAATTGAAACTTCAAATATTTATGAAAGTTACTTACCCAAAAATCTGCCCACACGACTCCCTGTAGGTTGTCGTTCTCCGGGTGAGAAACGCGTGCGTAGTCGTCCCACGACGTAGCTGCACGTCCATCGATCGCACCGGGGTAGTGCAGACGCACTAAGTTCCCGATGCAACCGTTCACCGTCCTGTGGTGTTTCTGCCCGTCGTACGAGAGGTCCTCCCAAGAACTAAAAAGTCGTTTGTTAAGTCATTAAGTAAGATCATAGTCTTTGAGAACAAATAGAAATGAATACTTTATTAATGTGTTACCTGTCTACAACCGGACGAATAATTACCGGCTCTCTAGGAATAGGTGGAGGACCAACAAAGTTACTCCTCCTTGTGCGTCTCCTCCGCTGCGGCACCACGTCTGGTGACCCAGAAGGTTGGTCACCGGACGTGTCCTCAGGCTGGGTGGCCTCGGGCTCGCTGGGCAGACTACCCTGGGGGTGGCTACCGGAGAGCTGGCTACTAGAGGGCTCGCTGCCGAAGTATTGACATTGTTTTCCTCTGCAAAGTAGAAATTAGAAAAGTAACCTACTTCCTTTAGAGTAAATGCTTCGGCAATGCACCCTTCAACCCTTGCTCTGTTGCCAACCATAGTTTTCAAATATCTCAATGCTCTTTCAATATGGTACATCCATCTATATTGCACAGGACCACCAACTTTTTCTTCGAATGGAAGATGTATAAGAAGATGCTGCATTGGATTGAAGAAACCAGGAGGAAATATTTTTTCCATCTTACATAAAAGTGCAGGTATCTCCTTCTCTAACTTCTCCATCTTGTCTTTCGTTATTTCTTTGGCACATAACTGCCTATAGAATAATGATAGCTCAGCTAACACCTTCCACACCGCATCATCCAGATATCCCCAAAACATAACAGGTAAGAGTCTTTCCATTATTATATGATAGTCATGACTCTTCAACCCAGTGAGCTTTCCCGTTTTAACATTCACGGCTCGTCTCAGACTAGCAGCATAACCATCTGGGAATTTCATAGTTTTCAACCATTCCATAACTTGTTTCTTTTCATTAGGTCGAAGCACGAAAGAAGCACGTGGCTTACCACCACTTTCAGAGAGCTCAAGAGTAGGTCGATTACAAATCTCGGCCAAATCCTTTCGAGCTTTTAAGTTGTCTTTCGTTTTGCCCGTGATATCCATGCACGTGGTTATGATACATTCGGCCATGTTACGCTCCTGATGCATTACATCAATATTATGCATCAGTATCAATGACTTCACATATGGTAGCTCCCAAACTCCACATACATGAGTCCAATTGTGAACATTTCCGTAACCTACAAAGAATCCAGGGCGAGCTTCATCAAGGACTAGTGAGTCCAACACATCGGATACTTCACACCCGCTTAGGCGTTTAGGTGGTTCCTTAGTGACAACAGTATCTTTTCTGAAGACATACCTCTGTTGCCTGAATGGGTGGTTTAGAGGAAGCCAACACCTATGACAATCAAAGTAGCTTATCTTGCCACCGTATGTTAGTCGAAAACACTCTGTGTCAGACGCACATATGGGACACGACAAACGACCATGTGTGCTCCATCCAAAAAACATGTCGTACGCAGGGAAATCATGGACAGACCACAAATAAGCAGCTCGAAGGTTGAATTTCTGCTTCTTGTAACAGTCATACGCTTCAACTCCAATCCACAACGTTTTCAATTCTTCAATCAATGGTTTCAACATCACATTGATACGTGATCCCGGATGATCTGGTCCTGGTATAATGAGGCTAAGAAACATAAACTCGTACTTCATACAAAGAGAAGGTGGTAGGTTGTACGTAATAACAAAGACGGGCCAACAGGAGTATGGTGTGGCATTTGTACTGAAAGGTGAAAAACCATCCGTCGCTAACCCGATGCGAACATTTCTCGCATCACTAGCAAAAGCAGGATCAAAAGAGTCCAAAGACTTCCATGCATCACCGTCCGATGGATGAGTCAACACATCTTTGTTCTCACGCACACCTTCTTTGTGCCATCTCATGTGTCGAGCAGATCTTTTAGAAAGAAACAACCGCTTCAATCTAGGTGTCACAGGCAAGTAATGCAATTGCTTATGTGCAACTTCTGTCATTACTTTATCACCATCGTTATTGACAACTTCGACAAACCTCGATTTTCCACACTTTAAACAATTCTTCTCTTTGTCATGCTCTTTCCAGAATAGCATGCAGTTATCTGGACACACGTCAATTTTTTCATATTTCATACCCAGTCCAGATAGTAATTTCTTTGAGTGATACATATCTTTGGGCAGTTTATGAGGTTGTGGAAGAGCATCGCTGATAAGTTTCATCATATCATTGTAGCAATTATTAGAGAAGAAATACTTAGATTTGATTGCCATAAATCTGGTCATGAAAGTAAGAAGAGTCATTTCAGTATGATCATGCAACACCTCTTCAGAAGCTTTCAAGAGATTAAAGAATGTGTCTGCCTCATTTGTGGGCGGATCCTCCGTTTGTATATCTTGTAACATCTCATCAATCCTGTCAACACCCGGACAATCATCATCATCTTCCACTACATGAACGGCTCGAGGAGCAGACTCGCCGTGGAAACTCCAGACCTCATAATATGGCATGTAACCGTTTCTGCACAAGTGTAATGACAATGTCGTTTTGTCAAAAAACATAGTATTCCGGCATTTCGCACATGGACAACGAACTTTATCGGTCGTAGACAACGAGAACACTCGATCAATAAAGTCGTCTGTCCTGGCATACCACTCATCTGAGTGACCAGTTGCCTTGTTCCAACCGGTATACATCCAACTACGGTCTTCACTCATGTTTAACTCTGCAGTTTTAAGTCAAAGAATTTATAGTTAGTTTATTATTTATTTATATCACGGACCTATATCTATTAGAAAGGATAGGTCCTAAACCCACCCAAGAGTGACTGAGACGAACATGCTTATAACAAGACACAAGGTCTAGATTCAGACGAAATTTTGGCAGCATAACCCCGCTGTTCTCCAACTGCACGTCCAAAAATGGAGCAGCGGAGAACATTCGGGTTACGCTGTCGAAACTACGTCCAAATCTAGACCCCGCGTCTCATTATAAGCACGCCCTCTCGGTCACTCCTAGGCTGTCCAAAAAGGGACAATTCCGAACCTACACGCCTCACATGCGTAACA
Organism: Neostapfia colusana; assembly: GCA_030760725.1. NCBI lineage: Eukaryota > Viridiplantae > Streptophyta > Magnoliopsida > Poales > Poaceae > Neostapfia > Neostapfia colusana. The sequence goes on along the minus strand of JASWHV010000007.1, from coordinate 74,409,180 downwards.
CGTGTGAGACGGGCTGGTTCGAAACGGGTGACGCATATTGTAAGGGTTTACGTCAATCTTTCATTTTTGAGTGATTTCAAAGAGAGAGAGGAAAGAACAATAGATAGAAGGAAAGAACCATAGTTGTTAAGGCGTCGCTTAAGCGGTAAGGCGCCTGGGGATCGTAAGGCGTCCCATCGCCTTAGATCCCGACGTAAGGCAGGTGAATACGGCGGCGGCGCTTGCACACAGGGGAGGCGGAGGCGGTGTCCGCGCACAGGATCTTGCGTTTGTATGAGGTTGAGCGTCGGCAGATCCGCGGCAGCCGGTCAATGGAATGGGTCGTATCGGGCCCTAAGCCCATTTATGTACATATAGTACTTTTAAACACTCAAATAATCGAAACAATAATCAATTACACTATTAACTCATATGCATTAATCATCTAAGCAATTAACAACTTGTAAGGGCCTCAGTTTTTGACACACATTTGCAGTGTTCATCACCACACCACACACCTCATTTTTGGAAGAATGATGAACACAAATGAAGAGCAAGTAACAATTATCAACATGCTCATTAGAGAACAAACTTACACATTGCAAAAGTGGTATTTCCCACATGTGATATAGATGGGCTGGACATATGAAAACTCCTACACTTTGCTAAGGATGTCCATGCCAAGTTTCACCCAAATTCAAAACCTTTTTGAGGTCATTTTGGGTATAGATAGGAAGAGGGAAGTTTGAAACCATATTCAAATTCAAACTGTTTTTATCCCATGAATTTAAAAGTGGAAGGCATATTCTTACTCAGCACATTTTTGTGAGCTCACACACCAATTTTCACTCCATTTGGAGTTGATCTTGACATGAGCTAAGGGGGAGAGATTCAAACTTTATTTGAATTTCAAACTGAACTTGTGCTGAAATTCATTCAAACCAAACCTCATTTGAACTTTGATCAATTCAAATGGCTCATGGGTGAATAATTTGAATTGCCAAGGGTAGTATGGGGTTCACTGTTTACAACAATGATTAGGAGTAAATTTCAGAGGTTAAAACTGGAGGTGGGACCCACATGTCAGCCACTGCTCAGATCAAACCGACTGAGACTTTTTCACTCGGGTCGCCGAGCTGCAGCGGTGATCGCCACCGAGGCCAGCCGCCGCGCCACCAGCTTCTTGCCCACGGGCGGGCGTGAGGCGGTGCAGAGCCTTCTTAAGGCGCCTGCCCCCCTCCTCGGCCGAGGTACCGCCGTTCTTCCCCGCAAGAACTCAGCGCCGGCCGAAAACTTCCGCAGCTCGGACTTGATCGGAGAACGCCGATCGCAGCTTCCTCCGTCCACTCCAGAGCCCCAGCAAGGTACTAGAGACCTTCCTCCGTCCTCCCCGTTGCTAGAATTCGGTTGAAACCGATTGATATCGGCTGTGCCGAAAGATCAAACTCGGAACTTGGAACCGCCGCACCTCGGGCTCTCGTGGACAGCCCAACCAGGGCGTTGTCACGCCCGAGCCAAGGCACCCTTGGACGCGCGGGTGACCGGTGCTGCTCATCCCGGAGCCACAGCTCGAGTGGTTGCTCACCGGCGGCGAATTTCCACTTTTCCCCTTTCTGTGTGCAGAACGACCTTCGGGTACGATTCTGTTTAATTCGTGCTCTAGAAAGGATTAGAGGGCCTCAGGCCACTCTCACACGAGCTAGACACGGTAACGCACAAGTTGCCTTCACAACTCTGAGCCGGAGAACCTCAGTGCCCGGCGTAATTTGAGGTCTACTAATGGCGGAACGAACGGGCGGCATCGGGCGCACGGTGAGGACCTATTTCGGGCCTTCCCCGAGCTGCCTCGAGCTCATGTCGACCTTCTCTGAGGTCCACTGATGCTCCCCGACCGATTTCCCAAGTAGCTGAGGTGCTAGGGTAGTCAGCTGACATGGCCGAAGTCGTTATGAGGTGGCGGCTCGTCGCCGACCATGCCCCGGCCGTTGTCATGAGCAGCTGACCCTCGGATCCTGTTCCCCGAGTAAAAGTAGGCAGGGGCAGCCAGAATCGAGAAGTTTGGAGCTGTACAGCAGCCGGCGGCGAGCTCTCCGGCGGGATCCCTCGGCGGCGGGGCGCGGGTGTCGCGAGGTTGAAGAAGGGGGTGGACCCCAGCTGTCAGCGGGAGATATTTTGAATCGGGATCCGGCTGCGGCCGGGATCGGGTGTGCTGGCGCGCAAAATCCTTGTGGGCCGCGATGTGCCATCGCCTAGACGTGCGACGCGTGTCCCCTGGGCCCACGCGCGAGTTTAAACTTTTCCCCTATTTTCAGATTTCCTTCAAAATTCAAATCCTCATAACTTTGGCTAGAAAGCTCTAAATTGGGTGAACCAAATTTTGCTGGATTCAGCTCTCTGAGTACTTTCCAGAAAATCAAGTTTCACTTCATGAAATTCCTTATTTCTCCAGAATTAATTCCTCAAAATTTTAAACTGTTAGGAATTTTAACTGGAGAATCCTTTGGAGGAAAATCCTGAAATTTTTCTGAGATGTTCACCAAAATATCCTTGAACTACCATAAAAATTTCAGATACATTTGAGCTCATTTAATCCACCTAATGGTGTGATTAGTGAAACTGTTCCAGAGAAAATAGAAAATGTTCAGAAACATTTTCAGAATTTTCTCTGAAATTGTTTAGCTCATATCTTTAGTCAGGAACCCCCAAATTAAGTGAGACCGAATCCATTAGAACCCTCTGAAAATCTAGTTTTCAGAAAGTCATAGTTTGTTTCATGAAAATCCTTAGAACACCCTAAAAGCCTTTAATTAAGGTCAAGGACATAATTAATTGTGGAGGGCTCAATTGAGCTTTGCTGCAACTAAAACTTGACCAAGTCTCTGTTTAGGTTGTAACCAAGCCACAGTAAAAGTTTCACAGTCATTAGGTCTGTCTAGCAAGGGTTATAGACTTCACAACTTCAAAGTTAATATAAATGCATTTAAATTGATACATATGTTTCTTATATCATGTAGTCGCTAAGGTCGAGGAGGAACCCGAAGTCCTAGACTTCGTTACTCCGGAGGAGCAGCTAGCCTACGACCAAGAGCAGCAAGGCAATCTCTGGTTTGCATTAACCTTTTTACAAATTTTTATTGTTTTGAGCACATACTTGTTTCCTTTGTTCTGTGCATCAGAGTCTTGTTTGGAAATCCAACTGCATAGCCAAGAAAACCACGGGTTGGGTTTAGGATTGCAAACCCCGTTAGCTACTGCACTGCTAGGATAGAGTAGGATTCGGTACAAGTCGAGTAGTTGGAACTACTCGCGAGAATAGGCTAGAGGCACATTGCTCGGGTAGAGATAGCACATGATATACATGGCAAGAAAGATGAGACCGAGCGGAGAGTAAGGGCAACAGGACTTTGGGGCCTGTGTGCTATAGCTCCGCTTGTGTCGATTGAGGACCGAGCCGTGTGCGGGCCTGTTGAACAAGCTAGAACAGTACCGAAGACCTACCGGCTATATGGGAACCGGGAAACTGATGTAACTCGGGTAGCTGGTTATTGAAGCATTGCCCGTCGTTCAGAGGGTAGGTTGAGAGCTTGAGGTGTAAATCGGCTGGCGGCACGGAGATGCGCGTGCAGAGACCTCTTGCTCGGGACGATGGGACCGGTTCAATTTTTGGCTAACGGGTGAAAGGTAGTCGCGTACGGCGTCCGTGATGGTTGTTGTAGGCAACATCGAGTACGGGCGTACGTGACGGGTTGTTCGAGTAACCCTGCAGGTGTAAATCGATTATAATCGTCGTCCCTCGCGGTCAGTGAGTACCACTTGTTCACTGTACCATGACGTAGAAAGAACAGGCTAGTTACATGTTAAAATGTTGCTGATTGAAAGCTGGAAATTGATTGTTAATGATATGCTGTAGCTTAGAGCTAACTAAAGTTCTTTTCAACTTTGGGCAAAGTACATGAGAGAAATGTGTTTCTTGTTTAATTGCGGCTCTCTCATGTGCCTTAGCGTAAGGTTCTCCACAACCTGCTGCTAAAACTTGAAAGTAAGGTTCTACTAATTAGGCGAGTCCTTGCAACTGGTTTTTACCTCATGTAACCCATTACCCTCATGTAGAAGTTCCATGTTTAGGTGAGACGGGTCAGACTTGCTGAGCCTTCGTGCTCACTGCTTGTGTTTGAAGCTTTTGCAGGGTTCTATGAGGAAGGGACTCCCGAAGAGGAGACGGAACCCCAGGAGGGGAACCCCGTCGAGTTAGAGTCGTGCACGCCGCAGAGTTAGTGTGCGTGTGTGCTAGCAAGGACACGTTCGAGGGCTTAACGTGCACTTGATGCTTAGTCTACGCCCACGAGTGTAGACTGAACTTATTTTGATGTAAACATGTTCATAAACTTGTTTATGTAATAAAATTTCCGCTTCCGCTTTGTACCTTTGAAGTGTGTTATCCGGTGCTGTGCAACGCAGCACCCCTCAGCGTGATCCTGGCTCGACAGGACCAATGGGGTCGTGTCAGCGTTGGTATCAGAGCTCGCTTGAGGTTTAACACAGTACAAAGGTCTTCTTTTTCAAAAATCCAGTGAGGAACGAGTTAGTAGCCCGTATAAGGATGTTATTAGTATATAGAAAGTGGCTTATTAACCTATTTGTTATGTCGGAAAATCGTGCATCTCGGGACGTTCATGTCTTGGGGGGTGCACGTAAGCGCTGTCCACCAGTGCGCACAAGCTGAAGGGTGGAGCCCCACGGGTGGCAGGTAACCCGACCCGATTTAGTATCCTCTACGACTCTTCATGTCGTTTGGGGTATTCGAGCAACGTCTGTCCCTGGCGTGCGTGGTGCAACATGGGAGACCCCGTCACGTGGTCTGAGACGTGAACACGTAACTCAAGGCGTGTTTGGCTTGAGAACATCCGGGCGAGTGATGACGGCCGGGTGTACGAACTGTATGGATTCCGGGCTCGGTGTGCAGCCGAGTCTGACGATTGATTGAGTTTCTGCAGGTAGCCTGACAACGAAACGGTAGACGTGTAGCATCCGTGTGCGAGTGACGAGTAGTGCCACTGAACTAACGAAGCCGGTTAAGCCCGGTATAGGTTTTTCCTTTGTGAGGACGTAGTACCGACATAATCTGGTGACGCATCGACGTCACACCCAACTAAATGAACAACTTCATTTAAAAACTTGAAGGTTTTGATCCAAAGTAGTAAAACTTGATGTAACTCCTTCCCTTGAACAGGATATTCAAAGTTAACAAGTTTTCAACTTATAGGATGTTAAGGACAGAGCACTCTGTTTTCAGCTGAATCAAGGCTGAAGTTAATCAGAGGTTAGAGGTTGAGTTCTTTCGAGATTGGGGCCGTATGATACATTCCTGAAAAGTGTTGGAAGATCTTTACAACTCTTCTGTTGAGGTCCAGAGGTGTTTCATCCCTTAACCACTCGAAAAATGCAGTAGAGTTGAAACTGTCCAGAAAACAGGACAGAGCAAAGACTCTCTGTAAACTCTCTGTAAATTAAGCATAACTTCCTGTTTAAAAATCCAAAAATAGGAAATGAGGTACTTCTGGAAATATTATGAGATGGGTTACGACTTTGTAACAGAAAGTTTTGTCAGGTTGGGAACAGAATTAACTGGGATTCTTGGATCAATTCAGTACCTAAAGCAGGGAGGTGCTGTCCAATTGATTCCAGAAATTCTGTTAACTTTGACATCTCATAACTTTTGAACCAGTACAGATATTAGGCCAAGCAAATACTGGATGGAAAGCTATTGAAGTTAGCTTCAACTTTGATGTTGAGCTCCAGGACTGGTTTTGCTTTTAACGTGGCCTAAATCAGGTTGAAATGGAAACTGGTCAAGGCTGTCATGGGAACAGCAGATCAGCAGTCAAATTTGTTTAAAAATTTGAACTATGTTTCCAAGTGTTATGGGTTCAATGACATATCTTATGTTATAACTCAATGGTTTACTGTTTAAATAAATATTTGACAATTCTCAAATATATTTTTACAGATGGCAGCAGATAAACAGTTGGAGAACGGGTGGGTAGTTTCCCACTGTTCTGACCGTAGCGGCTACCCGGAAGCATTGTGGCAAATGCTCCAATATTTCGGGTATAGTCAGATGCCGCAATACTTCGCCAAGGAAGAAGGCAAAGAGGGGAACAACACGTGGATGATCCATGTCGAGGTTCCCGCAGGACCTACGCCACCCGGTTGGGTGCCATTCACCGTCACGGTGAGAGGAAGACAACCGGAAGGGGTGTGGCAAGTGGCAGCCCGTGACACTATGTCACGTTTCTGCCAACTACACGTGCAGGCTATGGAGGGCACTCCATACGCACTCGTTCCGGTGGAGGGACGAGCTCAGCATGTGTGGGAAGAGAGGTACCTGGAGGCAACAGACCCGAGTTGTCCAAGGTACAACCCCGCGGAGGCAAATCTCAGCCTCCAAATGAGGGCGGGAAACGCTGTGATGGACAGCCAAGCTGTTCATACGGAGCATCTCGCCACCAAGCTCAAGGCGAGCACAAGCCGTGGAGATCATTTCGAGAGTGCTCACAGCGCACTCCGCAATGTGCTCCTTCCGACGATCAAGCGACTGAATGAACAACACAATCAGTTGCGTCGTCTGAAGAAGGCAAAGAAGAAGAGCCGGGTCGACATCGCGGCGTTACAAGAACTGGTGCAGACCCTAACCCAGCAGAATGAGGACCTTGCTCAAGAGCGGGACGATGCTATTGAGGAAGGACAAGGCTGGGAAGAGGACTACAACCAGGCTATGGACGAGGTGCATGCATTGCAGGACCTCGTGCCCCCGGTGTTAGGCATACCGGTGGTCTTGGGTCTTCCAGCAATGGGAGAACCCGGAATGGGAGAAGAGGTGGTAGATCCAGAGCCACCAGCAGAAGTACCGGAGGAGGACGACACACAGGAGGTCGAGTTCTACTCCGAGTAGGGGGTTACGGTTGCCAAGTAGGGCAGCTAGGGTAGCGTAACCCAACTTTTGTAATCGGTGACATGTCGTGTAGACAGTAGCGTATGTATAGGTAGTGACGACATGAGCACGACTTCTCGGAGACCCGAGAATAATGTATCTTGTATAAAGTTTATGCTTTATCAATATATGTGAATGTTGTGCAAATTAATCATGTGTCACTTCAATACCTACTGTTGCTTATGGAATTTTAAGTAAGACATGTGCTAATCGCTGCTGTTTCGAATTTCAGAATGACGTGTACTCGTGCCAACCCTGACGTTGGGGGTACCAGTCAAGGGGGAGAGACCTCCCAACCACCTCCCGAGGACTCCTCGGGACAGCATCAGCAACAGCAACAGCAAACACCGCCACCGCCACTGCCAACGGTTACATTGGCCGACATTGTCGCGGCAATGGCGGGCTCGCATCAGCAGCACACAGAGTTGCTGCAGACTCTCATCGCCAATACGTCTCGCCCAGAGAGACGTCAAGATCGTGAGGAGCGCCAACAGAACTCCTACTCCGACTTCCTGACGACTCATCCCCCTGCATTCTCAAGGGCGGATGAACCACTTGACGCGGACAACTGGCTCCGCGCCATAGAGATGAAGTTCGGGCTGCTCCAGATCAGCGAGCAGCGCAAGACTCAGTTCACGGTCCAGCAGCTCCAAGGATCCGCGAGCGCGTGGTGGGCCAACTTCTGTGCTTCACAGCCCACCGACCGAGTGATGACCTGGGCGGAGTTCCGGACGGCCTTCAGGGCCTATCATATACCGCCAGGTCTGATGAAGAGGAAGACGCAGGAGTTCCTACACCTGCAACAAGGGAGCCGGAACGCGCTGGAATACTCCAGGGCGTTTAACGATCTCGCGCTATATGCGTCGTATCATGCTGATACCGACGAGAAGCGGCGGGACCATTTTTACCAGGGGCTTAACCCGCTCCTGAAGGACAAGTTGGCGATGTTCAATCGCGGCAGCCTCAACGACATCATTGATGCTGCGATTGTTCAGGAGGACTCCGGCAAGGAGTTGGCGGCGGCAGAGCGAAAGCGAAGCGCGCCGCAGAGCAGCGGAGAAGGAGGTGGTCCTTCTCAGAAGTTTCGGATGGTGAATCGCCCACCATCAGGTCCACGCTGGCAGCCACCACAGCGGTCGATGCCGTTCCGCAGTCGGCCGTATTCTTCGCCGGCATTCCGGCCGGCACTGCCAGTACCACCGCAACAACAACAGCAGCAGCGGGCGATGCCGCGTGCGTTTGCACCTCCGCAACGCATGCCGGGCTTTCGTCCACCGAGTACTCCACAAGCAGTGGCCACATGTTACAAGTGTGGTCGTCCAGGACACTTTGCGAGCAGTTGCCCGGAGAGGCAAGGCGGCGGAGTGGCACCACAGTTTCCGGGGAGGAATCAACCCAGGAACCCTACTAATGCGCGGCGGGCAAACCCTAGGCCCGGCACCATCCACCAGCTTGCCATTGAGGACGTGCCGGAGGGCGAGCCAATCCTTGCGGGTATGTTCCAACTCCACCAGCATCCCGCTATAGTACTGTTTGATTCAGGCGCCACGCATAATTTTATTAGCCAAGCTTTCATTGCTAAACACAGTTTGCCAATACTACCCACCGATACTCCATATTTAATTTGTTCACCGGGTGGGAAGATTTCAGCAAGCGTAATGGTCTCCGAAGCACCATTATGCTTAGCGGGTAGAGTGTACCCCACGTCTCTCATTGTCTTGGAGGGACAGAAGGTCGATGTCATCCTAGGGATGTCGTGGTTAACCCGCCACGGCGCTGTTTTAGACACCGTCCTTCGAGTCGTGCACTTAAACTCATTGGTGCATGGTTCTCACTCATTATTTCTGGACAGTCCAGAAATAAAACTTCCAAGTGTCTATCAAGCCACAACCATCAGATTGGAAGATATTCCAGTGGTCCAAGAATTCCCTGACGTATTCCCGGATGATTTGCCGGGGATGCCACCCGATAGAGAGGTGGAGTTCAAGATTGAACTTGCACCGGGAACCATGCCAATATCCCGAAGGCCGTACAAGATGGCGCCCAAGGAGTTGGCTGAACTGAAGACTCAGCTCACGGACCTTCTGGAGAAGGGTTTTATTAGGCCGAGCTCCTCGCCATGGGGCTGTTCGGCATTATTTGTCAAGAAGAAGGATGAGACGATGCGGCTTTGCGTGGACTATCGTCCATTAAATGCCGTAACCATCAAGAACAAGTACCCATTGCCACGGATCGACATGTTGTTTGATCAGTTGGTCGAAGCAAAGATCTTTTCCAAGATGGATTTAAGATCCGGGTACCATCAGATTAAGATAAGGGCTGAGGACATTCCGAAGACGGCTTTCTCGACGAGGTACGGACTCTATGAGTACCTGGTCATGTCCTTCGGCCTCACCAATGCTCCAGCTCACTTCATGTACTTAATGAACTCGGTATTCATGCCGGAGCTGGACAAGTTTGTCGTGGTCTTCATCGACGACATCCTGGTATATTCCAAGTCGGAGGAAGATCACAAGAAACATCTGCGTATAGTCTTGCAACGGCTGCGGGATCACAAGTTATACGCAAAATTCAGCAAATGCGAGTTTTGGATATCGCAAGTGCCTTTCCTCGGGCATATCATCTCAGCGGAAGGTATCGCTGTGGACCCGAGCAAGATCACTCAAGTGCTGAATTGGAAATCCCCGAGAACTGTTCACGAGGTACGGAGTTTCCTCGGACTCGCGGGATATTACCGGAGGTTCATTCCGAACTTCTCGAAGATTGCCAAGCCAATGACAGAGCTGCTGAAGAAGGCTACCAAATATGTTTGGAGTCCAGCATGTGAAGCAGCATTCAAGGCTTTAGTCAAGCACCTGACATCAGCACCGGTTTTGGCGCAGCCAGTCACAACAAAACCGTTCGATGTGTACTGCGATGCATCCGGCATTGGGCTCGGGTGTGTGCTGATGCAAGACCGAAGAGTGGTCGCGCATGGATCACGGCAGCTTAGGAACCATGAGCAAAATTATCCAACTCACGACTTGGAGCTCGCTGCCGTGGTACTTGCACTAAAAATGTGGAGGCACTACCTACTCGGTAACCTCGTACATTTATATACCGACCACAAAAGCCTCAAGTACATATTCACTCAGAAGGAGCTGAACATGAGGCAACGAAGATGGTTAGAATTGATAAAGGATTACGAGATAGAGATCCATTATCATCCGGGCAAGGCAAACGTAGTGGCAGATGCGCTGAGCCGCAAGTCACACGTCAATAATCTGACCATCACACCGTTGGAAGAGAGCGAACCACCACTACATGTGATTCCACATGGAGCTCTCTACAACCTAGCTTTAATCCCCACCATCCGTGAAGAGATAGCGACAGCCCAGAATAATGACAAGGGCATGTCACATTTGCGGAGACGTGTAGACAGTGGGGAGTTGAAATGTTTCCGGAAGGACGGAGACGGCGTCCTATGGTTCAAGGACCGGATCGTCGTACCCCGAAACCCAGAATTACGGAAGAAAATCTTTGATGAGGCTCACTTATCAAAGTTTTCTATTCACCCCGGCAGCAACAAGATGTATCAAGAACTCAGAAGAAAGTTTTGGTGGACACGGATGAAGCGCGAGGTTGCAAAATACGTGTCCGAGTGTGATACATGTCGAAGGGGGAAGGCAGATCATATGCGGAAACCGGGACTGCTGCAACCACTGGGCATTCCTGCCTGGAAGTGGGAGGACGTGAGCATGGATTTCATCGTCGCTTTACCCACCACCTTACAGAAACATGATTCCGTGTGGGTGATCGTCGATTGGCTCACCAAAGTTGCCCATTTCATCCCGGTCAACACCAACTACAACGCCAAGAAGTACGCTGAACTGTACATCTCACGGATCCTATGCTTATACAGCGTACCCCGTACCATCATATCGGACCGGGGCACTTTATTTGTGTCCCGTTTTTGGGAGCAGCTACACGCTGCCTTGGGGACGAAGCTGATCCGTAGTTCAGCCTACCACCCGCAGACGGATGGACAAACCGAGCGGGTAAATCAGATTCTAGAAGACATGCTACAAGCTTGCGCTATCGACCACGGCAAGAATTGGGATGATCGCTTGCCGTTAGCCGAGTTCTCGTACAACAATGGGTACCAAGCCAGCATCAAGATGGCGCCCTACGAGGCACTATACGGAAGAAAATGCCGCACACCATTGAACTGGTGTGAGTCTGGCAATAGGGTTACCTTCGGGATTGACCTTGTCAACAACGCGGAAGAAAAGGTTCGACTGATTCAAGCGAACCTAAAAGCCGCTCAATACCGACAGAAACAGTATGCGGACCGGAGAAGGCGCCCATTACAATTCAAAGTTGGAGAGCACGTATATCTACGGGTATCTCCAATGAAGGGCGTAAACAGATTTGGGGTGAGAGGAAAGTTGGCACCCCGATTCATCGGTCCATTCCAGATTACCGAAAGATGTGGATCAGTGGCATACCGGTTGAAATTACCAGAAGCACTTTCCGGTGTACACAACGTATTTCATATTTCCCAGCTGAGGAAGTGTCTCAAGCTATCAACTACTGTTCAGCTGGAAGACATTGAAGAACTGCAACCGGATCTCACCTATCGGGAGGAACCGGTGCAGATTATTGATGAAAAGGCCCGAACCACACACAACCGTACGTTGTGGTTCTACAAGGTTCTATGGAGTATTCACTCCATGGACGAAGCGACATGGGAGAGCGAAGAATTCCTTCGCACTAACTACCCTGAATTTTTCACGTCGCATATCCGGTAATTTTCCACCGTCCTCTCTCTCATTTTCACCTTATAATCTCGGGACGAGATTCTTTTAAGGGGGGAGGAATGTAAGGGCCTCAGTTTTTGACACACATTTGCAGTGTTCATCACCACACCACACACCTCATTTGAGGAAGAATGATGAACACAAATGAAGAGCAAGTAACAATTATCAACATGCTCATTAGAGAACAAACTTACACATTGCAAAAGTGGTATTTTCCACATGTGATATAGATGGGCTGGACATATGAAAACTCCTACACTTTTCTAAGGATGTCCATGCCAAGTTTCACCCAAATTCAAAACCTTTTTGAGGTCATTTTGGGTATAGATAGGAAGAGGGCAGTTTGAAACCATATTCAAATTCAAACTGTTTTTATCCCATGAATTTAAAAGTGGAAGGCATATTCTTACTCAGCACATTTTTGTGAGCTCACACACCAATTTTCACTCCATTTGGAGTTGATCTTGACATGATCTAAGGGGGAGAGATTCAAACTTTATTTGAATTTCAAACTGAACTTGTGCTGAAATTCATTCAAACCAAACCTCATTTGAACTTTGATCAATTCAAATAGCTCATGGGTGAATAATTTGAATTGCCAAGGGTAGTATGGGGTTCACTGTTTACAACAGTGATTAGGAGTAAATTTCAGAGGTTAAAACTGGAGGTGAGACCCACATGTCAGCCACTGCTCAGATCAAACCGACTGAGACTTTTTCACTCGAGTCGCCGAGCCGCAGCGGTGATCGCCACCGAGGCCAGCCGCCGCGCCACCAGCTGCTTGCCCACGCGCGGGCGTGAGGCGGTGCAGAGCCTTCTTAAGGCGCCTGCCCCCCTCCTCGGCCGAGGTACCGCCGTTCTTCCCCGCAAGAACTCAGCGCCGGCCGAAAACTTCCGCAGCTCGGACTTGATCGGAGAACGCCAATCGCAGCTTCCTCCATCCACTCCAAAGAGCCCCAGCAAGGTACTAGAGACCTTCCTCCGTCCTCCCCGTTGCTAGAATTCGGTTGAAACCGATTGATATCGGCTGTGCCGAAAGATCAAACTCGGAACTTGGAACCGCCGCACCTCGGGCTCTCGTGGACAGCCCAACCAGGGCGTTTTCACGCCCGAGCCAAGGCACCCTTGGACGCGCGGGTGACCGGTGCTGCTCATCCCCGAGCCACAGCTCGAGTGGTTGCTCACCGGCGGCGAATTTCCACTTTTCCCCTTTATGTGTGCAGAACGACCTTCGGGTACGATTCTGTTTAATTCGTGCTCTAGAAAGGATTAGAGGGCCTCAGGCCGCTCTCACACGAGCTAGACACGGTAACGCACAAGTTGCCTTCACAACTCTGGGCCGGAGAACCTCTGTGCCCGGTGTAATTTGAGGTCTACTAATGGCGGAACGAACGGGCGGCATCGGGCGCACGGTGAGGACCTATTTCGGGCCTTCCCCGAGCTGCCTCGAGCTCATGTCGACCTTCTCTGAGGTCCACTGATGCTCCCTGACCGATTTCCCAAGTAGCTGAGGTGCTAGGGTAGTCAGCCGACATGGCCGAAGTCGTTATGAGGTGGCGGCTCGTCGCCGACCATGCCCCGGCCGTTGTCATGAGCAGCTGACCCTCGGATCCTGTTCCCCGAGTAAAAGTAGGCAGGGGCGGCCAGAATCGAGAAGTTTGGAGCTGTACAGCAGCCGGCGGCGAGCTCTCCGGCGGGATCCCTCGGCGGCGGGGCGCGGGTGTCGCGAGGTTGAAGAAGGGGGTGGACCCCAGCTGTCAGCGGGAGATATTTTGAATCGGGATCCGGCTGCGGCCGGGATCGGGTGTGCTGGCGCGCAAAATCCTTGTGGGCCGCGATGTGCCATCGCCTAGACGTGCGACGCGTGTCCCCTGGGCCCACGCGCGAGTTTAAACTTTTCCCCTATTTTCAGATTTCCTTCAAAATTCAAATCCTCATAACTTTGGCTAGAAAGCTCCAAATTGGGTGAACCAAATTTTGCTGGATTCAGCTCTCTGAGTACTTTCCAGAAAATCAAGTTTCACTTCATGAAATTCCTTATTTCTCCAGAATTAATTCCTCAAAGTTTAAAATGTTAGGAATTTTAACTGGAGAATCCTTTGGAGGAAAATCCTGAAATTTTTCTGAGATGTTCACCAAAATATCCTTGAACTACCATAAAAATTTCAGATACATTTGAGCTCATTTAATCCACCTAATGGTGTGATTAGTGAAACTGTTCCAGAGAAAATAGAAAATGTTCAGAAACATTTTCAGAATTTTCTCTGAAATTGTTTAGCTCATATCTTTAGTCAGGAACCCCCAAATTAAGTGAGACCGAATCCATTAGAACCCTCTGAAAATCTAGTTTTCAGAAAGTCATAGTTTGTTTCATGAAAATCCTTAGAACACCCTAAAAGCCTTTAATTAAGGTCAAGGACATAATTAATTGTGGAGGGCTCAATTGAGCTTTGCTGCAACTAAAACTTGACCAAGTCTCTGTTTAGGTTGTAACCAAGCCACAGTAAAAGTTTCACAGTCATTAGGTCTGTCTAGCAAGGGTTATAGACTTCACAACTTCAAAGTTAATATAAATGCATTTAAATTGATACATATGTTTCTTATATCATGTAGTCGCTAAGGTCGAGGAGGAACCCGAAGTCCTAGACTTCGTTACTCCGGAGGAGCAGCTAGCCTACGACCAAGAGCAGCAAGGCAAGCTCCGGTTTGCATTAACCTTTTTACAAATTTTTATTGTTTTGAGCACATACTTGTTTCCTTTGTTCTGTGCATCAGAGTCTTGTTTGGAAATCCAACTGCATAGCCAAGAAAACCACGGGTTGGGTTTAGGATTGCAAACCCCGTTAGCTACTGCACTGCTAGGATAGAGTAGGATTCGGTACAAGTCGAGTAGTTGGAACTACTCGCGAGAATAGGCTAGAGGCACATTGCTCGGGTAGAGATAGCACATGATATACATGGCAAGAAAGATGAGACCGAGCGGAGAGTAAGGGCAACAGGACTTTGGGGCCTGTGTGCTATAGCTCCGCTTGTGTCGATTGAGGACCGAGCCGTGTGCGGGCCTGTTGAACAAGCTAGAACAGTACCGAAGACCTACCGGCTATATGGGAACCGGGAAACTGATGTAACTCGGGTAGCTGGTTATTGAAGCATTGCCCGTCGTTCAGAGGGTAGGTTGAGAGCTTGAGGTGTAAATCGGCTGGCGGCACGGAGATGCGCGTGCAGAGACCTCTTGCTCGGGACGATGGGACCGGTTCAATTTTTGGCTAACGGGTGAAAGGTAGTCGCGTACGGCGTCCGTGATGGTTGTTGTAGGCAACATCGAGTACGGGCGTACGTGACGGGTTATTCGGGTAACCCTGCAGGTGTAAATCGATTATAATCGCCGTCCCTCGCGGTCAATGAGTACCACTTGTTCACTGTACCATGACGTAGAAAGAACAGGCTAGTTACATGTTAAAATGTTGCTGATTGAAAGCTGGACATTGATTGTTAATGATATGCTGTAGCTTAGAGCTAACTAAAGTTCTTTTCAACTTTGGGCAAAGTACATGAGAGAAATGTGTTTCTTGTTTAATTGCGGCTCTCTCATGTGCCTTAGCGTAAGGTTCTCCACAACCTGCTGCTAAAACTTGAAAGTAAGGTTCTACTAATTAGGCGAGTCCTTGCAACTGGTTTTTACCTCATGTAACCCATTACCCTCATGTAGAAGTTCCATGTTTAGGTGAGACGGGTCAGACTTGCTGAGCCTTCGTGCTCACTGCTTGTGTTTGAAGCTTTTGCCGGGTTCTATGAGGAAGGGACTCCCGAAGAGGAGACGGAACCCCAGGAGGGGAACCCCGTCGAGTTAGAGTCGTGCACGCCGCAGAGTTAGTGTGCGTGTGTGCTAGCAAGGACACGTTCGAGGGCTTAACGTGCACTTGATGCTTAGTCTACGCCCACGAGTGTAGACTGAACTTATTTTGATGTAAACATGTTCATAAACTTTTTTATGTAATAAAATTTCCGCTTCCGCTTTGTACCTTTGAAGTGTGTTATCCGGTGCTGTGCAACGCAGCACCCCTCAGCGTGATCCTGGCTCGACAGGACCAATGGGGTCGTGTTAGCGTTGGCATCAGAGCTCGCTTGAGGTTTAACACAGTACAAAGGTCTTCTTTTTCAAAAATCCAGTGAGGAACGAGTTATTAGCCCGTATAAGGATGTTATTAGTATATAGAAAGTGGCTTATTAACCTATTTGTTATGTCGGAAAATCGTGCATCTCGGGACGTTCATGTCTTGGGGGGTGCACGTAAGCGCTGTCCACCAGTGCGCACAAGCTGAAGGGTGGAGCCCCACGGGTGGCAGGTAACCCGACCCGCTTTAGTATCCTCTACGACTCTTCATGTCGTTTGGGGTATTCGAGCAACGTCTGTCCCTGGCGTGCGTGGTGCAACATGGGAGACCCCGTCACGTGGTCTGAGACGTGAACACGTAACTCAAGGCGTGTTTGGCTTGAGAACATCCGGGCGAGTGATGACGGCCGGGTGTACGAACTGTATGGATTCCGGGCTCGGTGTGCAGCCGAGTCTGACGATTGATTGAGTTTCTGCAGGTAGCCTGACAACGAAACGGTAGACGTGTAGCATCCGTGTGCGAGTGACGAGTAGTGCCACTGAACTAACGAAGCCGGTTAAGCCCGGTATAGGTTTTTCCTTTTTGAGGACGTAGTACCGACATAATCTGGTGACGCATTGACGTCACACCCAACTAAATGAAGAACTTCATTTAAAAACTTGAAGGTTTTGATCCAAAGTAGTAAAACTTGATGTAACTCCTTCCCTTGAACAGGATATTCAAAGTTAACAAGTTTTCAACTTATAGGATGTTAAGGACAGAGCACTCTGTTTTCAGCTGAATCAAGGCTGAAGTTAATCAGAGGTTAGAGGTTGAGTACTTTCGAGGTTGGGGCCGTATGATACATTCCTGAAAAGTGTTGGAAGATCTTTACAACTCTTCTGTTGAGGTCCAGAGGTGTTTCATCCCTTAACCACTCGGAAAATGCAGTAGAGTTGAAACTGTCCAGAAAACAGGACAAAGCAAAGACTCTCTGTAAACTCTCTGTAAATTAAGCATAACTTCCTGTTTAAAAATCCAAAAATAGGAAATGAGGTACTTCTGGAAATATTATGAGATGGGTTACGACTTTGTAACAGAAAGTTTTGTCAGGTTGGGAACAGAATTAACTGGGATTCTTGGATCAATTCAGTACCTAAAGCAGGGAGGTGCTGTCCAATTGATTCCAGAAATTCTGTTAACTTTGACATCTCATAACTTTTGAACCAGGACAGATCTTAGGCCAAGCAAATACTGGATGGAAAGCTATTGAAGTTAGCTTCAACTTTGATGTTGAGCTCCAGGACTGGTTTTGCTTTTAACCTGGCCTAAATCAGGTTGAAATGGAAACTGGTCAAGGCTGTCATGGGAACAGCAGATCAGCAGTCAAATTTGTTTAAAAATTTGAACTATGTTTCCAAGTGTTATGGGTTCAATGACATATCTTATGTTATAACTCAATGGTTTACTGTTTAAATAAATATTTGACAATTCTCAAATATATTTTTACAGATGGCAGCAGATAAACAGTTGGAGAACGGGTGGGTAGTTTCCCACTGTTCTGACCGTAGCGGCTACCCGGAAGCATTGTGGCAAATGCTCCAATATTTCGGGTATAGTCAGATGCCGCAATACTTCGCCAAGGAAGAAGGCAAAGAGGGGAACAACACGTGGATGATCCATGTCGAGGTTCCCGCAGGACCTACGCCACCCGGTTGGGTGCCATTCACCGTCACGGTGAGAGGAAGACAACCGGAAGGGGTGTGGCAAGTGGCAGCCCGTGACACTATGTCACGTTTCTGCCAACTACACGTGCAGGCTATCGAGGGCACTCCATACGCACTCGTTCCGGTGGAGGGACGAGCTCAGCATGTGTTGGAAGAGAGGTACCTGGAGGCAACAGACCCGAGTTGCCCAAGGTACAACCCCGCGGAGGCAAATCTCAGCCTCCAAATGAGGGCGGGAAACGCTGTGATGGACAGCCAAGCTGTTCATACGGAGCATCTCGCCACCAAGCTCAAGGCGAGCACAAGCCGTGGAAATCATTTCGAGAGTGCTCACAGCGCACTCCGCAATGTGCTCCTTCCGACGATCAAGCGACTGAATGAACAACACAATCAGTTGCGTCGTCTGAAGAAGGCAAAGAAGAAGAGCCGGGTCGACATCGCGGCGTTACAAGAACTGGTGCAGACCCTAACCCAGCAGAATGAGGACCTTGCTCAAGAGCGGGACGATGCTATTGAGGAAGGACAAGGCTGGGAAGAGGACTACAACCAGGCTATGGACGAGGTGCATGCATTGCAGGACCTCGTGCCCCCGGTGTTAGGCATACCGGTGGTCTTGGGTCTTCCAGCAATGGGAGAACCCGGAATGGGAGAAGAGGTGGTAGATCCAGAGCCACCAGCAGAAGTACCGGAGGAGGACGACCCACAGGAGGTCGAGTTCTACTCCGAGTAGGGGGTTACGGTTGCCAAGTAGGGCAGCTAGGGTAGCGTAACCCAACTTTTGTAATCGGTGACATGTCGTGTAGACAGTAGCGTATGTATAGGTAGTGACGACATGAGCACGACTTCTCGGAGACCCGAGAATAATGTATCTTGTATAAAGTTTATGCTTTATCAATATATGTGAATGTTGTGCAAATTAATCATGTGTCACTTCAATACCTACTGTTGCTTATGGAATTTTAAGTAAGACATGTGCTAATCGCTGCTGTTTCGAATTTCAGAATGACGTGTACTCGTGCCAACCCTGACGTTGGGGGTACCAGTCAAGGGGGAGAGACCTCCCAACCACCTCCCGAGGACTCCTCGGGACAGCATCAGCAACAGCAACAGCAAACACCGCCACCGCCACTGCCAACGGTTACATTGGCCGACATTGTCGCGGCAATGGCGGGCTCGCATCAGCAGCACACAGAGTTGCTGCAGACTCTCATCGCCAATACGTCTCGCCCAGAGAGACGTCAAGATCGTGAGGAGCGCCAACAGAGCTCCTACTCCGACTTCCTGACGACTCATCCCCCTGCATTCTCAAGGGCGGATGAACCACTTGACGCGGACAACTGGCTCCGCGCCATAGAGATGAAGTTCGGGCTGCTCCAGATCAGCGAGCAGCGCAAGACTCAGTTCGCGGTCCAGCAGCTCCAAGGATCCGCGAGCGCGTGGTGGGCCAACTTCTGTGCTTCACAGCCCACCGACCGAGTGATGACCTGGGCGGAGTTCCGGACGGCCTTCAGGGCCTATCATATACCGCCAGGTCTGATGAAGAGGAAGACGCAGGAGTTCCTACACCTGCAACAAGGGAGCCGGAACGCGCTGGAATACTCCAGGGCGTTTAACGATCTCGCGCTATATGCATCGTATCATGCTGATACCGACGAGAAGCGGCGGGACCATTTTTACCAGGGGCTTAACCCGATCCTGAAGGACAAGTTGGCGATGTTCAATCGCGGCAGCCTCAACGACATCATTGATGCTGCGATTGTTCAGGAGGACTCCGGCAAGGAGTTGGCGGCGGCAGAGCGAAAGCGAAGCGCGCCGCAGAGCAGCGGAGAAGGAGGTGGTCCTTCTCAGAAGTTTCGGATGGTGAATCGCCCACCATCAGGTCCACGCTGGCAGCCACCACAGCGGTCGATGCCGTTCCGCAGTCGGCCGTATTCTTCGCCGGCATTCCGGCCGGCACTGCCAGTACCACCGCAACAACAACAGCAGCAGCGGGCGATGCCGCGTGCGTTTGCACCTCCGCAACGCATGCCGGGCTTTCGTCCACCGAGTACTCCACAAGCAGCGGCCACATGTTACAAGTGTGGTCGTCCAGGACACTTTGCGAGCAGTTGCCCGGAGAGGCAAGGCGGCGGAGTGGCACCACAGTTTCCGGGGAGGAATCAACCCAGGAACCCTACTAATGCGCGGCGGGCAAACCCTAGGCCCGGCACCATCCACCAGCTTGCCATTGAGGACGTGCCGGAGGGCGAGCCAATCCTTGAGGGTATGTTCCAACTCCACCAGCATCCCGCTATAGTACTGTTTGATTCAGGCGCCACGCATAATTTTATTAGCCAAGCTTTCATTGCTAAACACAGTTTGCCAATACTACCCACCGATACTCCATATTTAATTTGTTCACCGGGTGGGAAGATTTCAGCAAGCGTAATGGTCTCCGAAGCACCATTATGCTTAGCGGGTAGAGTGTACCCCACGTCTCTCATTGTCTTGGAGGGACAGAAGGTCGATGTCATCCTAGGGATGTCGTGGTTAACCCGCCACGGCGCTGTTTTAGACACCGTCCTTCGAGTCGTGCACTTAAACTCATTGGTGCATGGTTCTCACTCATTATTTCTGGACAGTCCAGAAATAAAACTTCCAAGTGTCTATCAAGCCACAACCATCAGATTGGAAGATATTCCAGTGGTCCAAGAATTCCCTGACGTATTCCCGGATGATTTGCCGGGGATGCTACCCGATAGAGAGGTGGAGTTCAAGATTGAACTTGCACCGGGAACCATGCCAATATCCCGAAGGCTGTACAAGATGGCGCCCAAGGAGTTGGCTGAACTGAAGACTCAGCTCACGGACCTTCTGGAGAAGGGTTTTATTAGGCCGAGCTCCTCGCCATGGGGCTGTTCGGCATTATTTGTCAAGAAGAAGGATTAGACGTTGCGGCTTTGCGTGGACTATCGTCCATTAAATGCCGTAACCATCAAGAACAAGTACCCGTTGCCACGGATCGACATGTTGTTTGATCAGTTGGTCGAAGCAAAGATCTTTTCCAAGATGGATTTAAGATCCGGGTACCATCAGATTAAGATAAGGGCTGAGGACATTCCGAAGACGGCTTTCTCGACGAGGTACGGACTCTATGAGTACCTGGTCATGTCCTTCGGCCTCACCAATGCTCCAGCTCACTTCATGTACTTAATGAACTCGGTATTCATGCCGGAGCTTGACAAGTTTGTCGTGGTCTTCATCAACGACATCCTGGTATATTCCAAGTCGGAGGAAGATCACAAGAAACATCTGCGTATAGTCTTGCAACGGCTGCGGGATCACAAGTTATACGCAAAATTCAGCAAATGCGAGTTTTGGATATCGCAAGTGCCTTTCCTCGGGCATATCATCTCAGCGGAAGGTATCGCTGTGGACCCGAGCAAGATCACTCAAGTGCTGAATTGGAAATCCCCGAGAACTGTTCACGAGGTACGGAGTTTCCTCGGACTCGCGGGATATTACCGGAGGTTCATTCCGAACTTCTCGAAGATTGCCAAGCCAATGACAGAGCTGCTGAAGAAGGCTACCAAATATGTTTGGAGTCCAGCATGTGAAGCAGCATTCAAGGCTTTAGTCAAGCACCTGACATCAGCACCGGTTTTGGCGCAGCCAGTCACAACAAAACCGTTCGATGTGTACTGCGATGCATCCGGCATTGGGCTCGGGTGTGTGCTGATGCAAGACCGAAGAGTGGTCGCGCATGGATCACGGCAGCTTAGGAACCATGAGCAAAATTATCCAACTCACGACTTGGAGCTCGCTGCCGTGGTACTTGCACTAAAAATGTGGAGGCACTACCTACTCGGTAACCTCGTACATTTATATACCGACCACAAAAGCCTCAAGTACATATTCACTCAGAAGGAGCTGAACATGAGGCAACGAAGATGGTTAGAATTGATAAAGGATTACGAGATAGAGATCCATTATCATCCGGGCAAGGCAAACGTAGTGGCAGATGCGCTGAGCCGCAAGTCACACGTCAATAATCTGACCATCACACCGTTGGAAGAGAGCGAACCACCACTACATGTGATTCCACATGGAGCTCTCTACAACCTAGCTTTAATCCCCACCATCCGTGAAGAGATAGCGACAGCCCAGAATAATGACAAGGGCATGTCACATTTGCGGAGACGTGTAGACAGTGGGGAGTTGAAATGTTTCCGGAAGGACGGAGACGGCGTCCTATGGTTCAAGGACCGGATCGTCGTACCCCGAAACCCAGAATTACGGAAGAAAATCTTTGATGAGGCTCACTTATCAAAGTTTTCTATTCACCCCGGCAGCAACAAGATGTATCAAGAACTCAGAAGAAAGTTTTGGTGGACACGGATGAAGCGCGAGGTTGCAAAATACGTGTCCGAGTGTGATACATGTCGAAGGGGGAAGGCAGATCATATGCGGAAACCGGGACTGCTGCAACCACTGGGCATTCCTGCCTGGAAGTGGGAGGACGTGAGCATGGATTTCATCGTCGCTTTACCCACCACCTTACAGAAACATGATTCCGTGTGGGTGATCGTCGATTGGCTCACCAAAGTTGCCCATTTCATCCCGGTCAACACCAACTACAACGCCAAGAAGTACGCTGAACTGTACATCTCACGGATCCTATGCTTATACAGCGTACCCCGTACCATCATATCGGACCGGGGCACTTTATTTGTGTCCCGTTTTTGGGAGCAGCTACATGTTTCCTTGGGGACGAAGCTGATCCGTAGTTCAGCCTACCACCCGCAGACGGATGGACAAACCGAGCGGGTAAATCAGATTCTAGAAGACATGCTACGAGCTTGCGCTATCGACCACGGCAAGAATTGGGATGATCGCTTGCCGTTAGCCGAGTTCTCGTACAACAATGGGTACCAAGCCAGCATCAAGATGGCGCCCTACGAGGCGCTATACGGAAGAAAATGCCGCACGCCATTGAACTGGTGTGAGTCTGGCAAAAGGGTTACCTTCGGGATTGACCTTGTCAACAACGCGGAAGAAAAGGTTCGACTGATTCAAGCGAACCTAAAAGCCGCTCAATACCGACAGAAACAGTATGCGGACCGGAGAAGGCGCCCATTACAATTCAAAGTTGGAGAGCACGTATATCTACGGGTATCTCCAATGAAGGGCGTAAACAGATTTGGGGTGAGAGGAAAGTTGGCACCCCGATTTATCGGTCCATTCCAGATTACCGAAAGATGTGGATCAGTGGCATACCGGTTGAAATTACCAGAAGCACTTTCCGGTGTACACAACGTATTTCATATTTCCCAGCTGAGGAAGTGTCTCAAGCTATCAACTACCGTTCAGCTGGAAGACATTGAAGAACTGCAACCGGATCTCACCTATCGGGAGGAACCGGTGCAGATTATTGATGAAAAGGCCCGAACCACACACAACCGTACGTTGTGGTTCTACAAGGTTCTATGGAGTATTCACTCCATGGATGAAGCGACATGGGAGAGCGAAGAATTCCTTCGCACTAACTACCCTGAATTTTTCACGTCGCATATCCGGTAATTTTCCACCGTCCTCTCTCTCATTTTCACCTTATAATCTCGGGACGAGATTCTTTTAAGGGGGGAGGAATGTAAGGGCCTCAGTTTTTGACACACATTTGCAGTGTTCATCACCACACCACACACCTCATTTGAGGAAGAATGATGAACACAAATGAAGAGCAAGTAACAATTATCAACATGCTCATTAGAGAACAAACTTACACATTGCAAAAGTGGTATTTTCCACATGTGATATAGATGGGCTGGACATATGAAAACTCCTACACTTTTCTAAGGATGTCCATGCCAAGTTTCACCCAAATTCAAAACCTTTTTGAGGTCATTTTGGGTATAGATAGGAAGAGGGCAGTTTGAAACCATATTCAAATTCAAACTGTTTTTATCCCATGAATTTAAAAGTGGAAGGCATATTCTTACTCAGCACATTTTTGTGAGCTCACACACCAATTTTCACTCCATTTGGAGTTGATCTTGACATGATCTAAGGGGGAGAGATTCAAACTTTATTTGAATTTCAAACTGAACTTGTGCTGAAATTCATTCAAACCAAACCTCATTTGAACTTTGATCAATTCAAATGGCTCATGGGTGAATAATTTGAATTGCCAAGGGTAGTATGGGGTTCACTGTTTACAACAGTGATTAGGAGTAAATTTCAGAGGTTAAAACTGGAGGTGAGACCCACATGTCAGCCACTGCTCAGATCAAACCTACTGAGACTTTTTCACTCGAGTCGCCGAGCCGCAGCGGTGATCGCCACCGAGGCCAGCCGCCGCGCCACCAGCTGCTTGCCCACGCGCGGGCGTGAGGCGGTGCAGAGCCTTCTTAAGGCGCCTGCCCCCCTCCTCGGCCGAGGTACCGCCATTCTTCCCCGCAAGAACTCAGCGCCGGCCGAAAACTTCCGCAGCTCGGACTTGATCGGAGAACGCCAATCGCAGCTTCCTCCATCCACTCCAAAGAGCCCCAGCAAGGTACTAGAGACCTTCCTCCGTCCTCCCCGTTGCTAGAATTCGGTTGAAACCGATTGATATCGGCTGTGCCGAAAGATCAAACTCGGAACTTGGAACCGCCGCACCTCGGGCTCTCGTGGACAGCCCAACAAGGGCGTTTTCACGCCCGAGCCAAGGCACCCTTGGACGCGCGGGTGACCGGTGCTGCTCATCCCCGAGCCACAGCTCGAGTGGTTGCTCACCGGCGGCGAATTTCCACTTTTCCCCTTTATGTGTGCAGAACGACCTTCGGGTACGATTCTGTTTAATTCGTGCTCTAGAAAGGATTAGAGGGCCTCAGGCCGCTCTCACACAAGCTAGACACGGTAACGCACAAGTTGCCTTCACAACTCTGGGCCGGAGAACCTCTGTGCCCGGTGTAATTTGAGGTCTACTAATGGCGGAACGAACGGGCGGCATCGGGCGCACGGTGAGGACCTATTTCGGGCCTTCCCCGAGCTGCCTCGAGCTCATGTCGACCTTCTCTGAGGTCCACTGATGCTCCCCGACCGATTTCCCAAGTAGCTGAGGTGCTAGGGTAGTCAGCCGACATGGCCGAAGTCGTTATGAGGTGGCGGCTCGTCGCCGACCATGCCCCGGCCGTTGTCATGAGCAGCTGACCCTCGGATCCTGTTCCCCGAGTAAAAGTAGGCAGGGGCGGCCAGAATCGAGAAGTTTGGAGCTGTACAGCAGCCGGCGGCGAGCTCTCCGGCGGGATCCCTCGGCGGCGGGGCGCGGGTGTCGCGAGGTTGAAGAAGGGGGTGGACCCCAGCTGTCAGCGGGAGATATTTTGAATCGGGATCCGGCTGCGGCCGGGATCGGGTGTGCTGGCACGCAAAATCCTTGTGGGCCGCGATGTGCCATCGCCTAGACGTGCGACGCGTGTCCCCTGGGCCCACGCGCGAGTTTAAACTTTTCCCCGATTTTCAGATTTCCTTCAAACTTCAAATCCTCATAACTTTGGCTAGAAAGCTCCAAATTGGGTGAACCAAATTTTGCTGGATTCAGCTCTCTGAGTACTTTCCAGAAAATCAAGTTTCACTTCATGAAATTCCTTATTTCTCCAGAATTAATTCCTCAAAGTTTAAAATGTTAGGAATTTTAACTGGAGAATCCTTTGGAGGAAAATCCTGAAATTTTTCTGAGATGTTCACCAAAATATCCTTGAACTACCATAAAAATTTCAGATACATTTGAGCTCATTTAATCCACCTAATGGTGTGATTAGTGAAACTGTTCCAGAGAAAATAGAAAATGTTCAGAAACATTTTCAGAATTTTCTCTGAAATTGTTTAGCTCATATCTTTAGTCAGGAACCCCCAAATTAAGTGAGACCGAATCCATTAGAACCCTCTGAAAATCTAGTTTTCAGAAAGTCATAGTTTGTTTCATGAAAATCCTTAGAACACCCTAAAAGCCTTTAATTAAGGTCAAGGACATAATTAATTGTGGAGGGCTCAATTGAGCTTTGCTGCAACTAAAACTTGACCAAGTCTCTGTTTAGGTTGTAACCAAGCCACAGTAAAAGTTTCACAGTCATTAGGTCTGTCTAGCAAGGGTTATAGACTTCACAACTTCAAAGTTAATATAAATGCATTTAAATTGATACATATGTTTCTTATATCATGTAGTCGCTAAGGTCGAGGAGGAACCCGAAGTCCTAGACTTCGTTACTCCGGAGGAGCAGCTAGCCTACGACCAAGAGCAGCAAGGCAAGCTCCGGTTTGCATTAACCTTTTTACAAATTTTTATTGTTTTGAGCACATACTTGTTTCCTTTGTTCTGTGCATCAGAGTCTTGTTTGGAAATCCAACTGCATAGCCAAGAAAACCACGGGTTGGGTTTAGGATTGCAAACCCCATTAGCTACTGCACTGCTAGGATAGAGTAGGATTCGGTACAAGTCGAGTAGTTGGAACTACTCGCGAGAATAGGCTAGAGGCACATTGCTCGGGTAGAGATAGCACATGATATACATGGCAAGAAAGATGAGACCGAGCGGAGAGTAAGGGCAACAGGACTTTGGGGCCTGTGTGCTATAGCTCTGCTTGTGTCGATTGAGGACCGAGCCGTGTGCGGGCCTGTTGAACAAGCTAGAACAGTACCAAAGACCTACCGGCTATATGGGAACCGGGAAACTGGTGTAACTCGGGTAGCTGGTTATTGAAGCATTGCCCGTCGTTCATAGGGTAGGTTGAGAGCTTGAGGTGTAAATCGGCTGGCGGCACGGAGATGCGCGTGCAGAGACCTCTTGCTCGGGACGATGGGACCGGTTCAATATTTGGCTAACGGGTGAAAGGTAGTCACGTACGGCGTCCGTGATGGTTGTTGTAGGCAACATCGAGTACGGGCGTACGTGACGGGTTGTTCGGGTAACCCTGCAGGTGTAAATCGATTATAATCGCCGTCCCTCGCGGTCAGTGAGTACCACTTGTTCACTGTACCGTGACGTAGAAAGAACAGGCTAGTTACATGTTAAAATGTTGCTGATTGAAAGCTGGACATTGATTGTTAATGATATGCTGTAGCTTAGAGCTAACTAAAGTTCTTTTCAACTTTGGGCAAAGTACATGAGAGAAATGCGTTTCTTGTTTGATTGCCGCTCTCTCATGTGCCTTAGCGTAAGGTTCTCCACAACCTGCTGCTAAAACTTGAAAGTAAGGTTCTACTAATTAGGCGAGTCCTTGCAACTGGTTTTTACCTCATGTAACCCATTACCCTCATGTAGAAGTTCCATGTTTAGGTGAGATGGGTCAGACATGCTGAGCCTTCGTGCTGACTGCTTGTGTTTGAAGCTTTTGCAGGGTTCTATGAGGAAGGGACTCCCGAAGAGGAGACGGAACCCCAGGAGGGGAACCCTGTCGAGTGGGAGTCATGCACGCCGCAGAGTTAGTGTGCGTGTGTGCTAGCAAGGACACGTTCGAGGGCTGAACGTGCACTTGATGCTTAGTCTACGCCCGCGAGTGTAGACTGAACCTATTTTGATGTAAACATGTTCATAAACTTGTTTATGTAATAAAATTTCCGCTTCCACTTTGTACCTTTGACGTGTGTTATCCGGTGCTGTGCAACGCAGCACCCCTCAGCGTGATCCTGGCTCGACAGGACCAATGGGGTCGTGTCACAACTCATCTAAACAAACATAATTACCGTAGTTAACAAGCTTATCAATTCTAAGCAATTAAAAAAAAACACCTAGCTAGCAATTCAAATAAACCTGGGCAATAATTAAACCTAAGCATATCAATTCATCTAAATCTAAGAAATTATCCACTAAACAATAAAAAACAAACAAGCATAATCTAAACAATTGGTAATTAAAAACCAAACTTTCTAGATGGGGAGCGAGGCGGGCGACTTACCTCACGGTGGAGGCGGCGTGGCGAGCGGCACACGGCGAGGCGGGCAGCTGACGGCGTGGAGGTGGACTGGCACGGCGCGGCGGCGCACAGCGCGGGGTGGAGGCTGGGGCCAGGACCTCCGGGGCAGTGGCGGCTGGCGGCGGTGGCGGCCGGGCTGTGGCGGCGGCTGGCGGGTGGCGGCCGGGGCGCCGGCTGGCGGGACGGCCGGGGCGGCAGCGGGCGGGCGGGCGGCGGCTGGCGGGCGGGGACGGTCGGGGCGGCGGCCGGGGGCGGCCGGGGCGGCGGCTGGCGGGCGGCGGCCGCGCGGCGGCTGGCGGCGGCGGGCGGGCGGCGGCGGGCGGCGGCCAGGGCGTTTAGGGCTGCTCGGGCTCAGGTCGGCGCGGGCGTGAATGCCCGTGCCGACCCGGGCCCGCGGGTATATAAGCCTTATTTACGACGGCCACACCATGGGCCGTCGTAAATAAGGCTTATTTATGACAGCCACGGTTTGGCTGTCGTATATAACTGCTATATACGACAGCCTAGGGTTGGCTGTCATATATAACAGTTATATACGACAGCCATATAGTAAACGACGGCTGTACTGTCGTATATAAACTTATATACGACAGCCTCTGCTGACCGTCGTATGTAAGTTTATATACGACAGCTAGCCGTCGTATGTTATACAGGCTGTCGTATGTTGCCCTGTTTCCTGTAGTGCATGCTCACATCCTCCCATTTCCAGGCAGGAATGCCCAGTGGTTGCAGCAGTCCCGGTTTCCGCATGTGGTTTGCCTTCACTCTTCGACATGTATCACACTCGGACACGTATTTTGTAGTCTCTCGCTTCATCCGTGTCCACCAAAACTTGCTTCTGAGTTCTTGATACATCTTGTTGCTGCCGGGGTGAATAGAGAACTTTGACAAGTGAGCCTCATCAAAGATTTTCTTCCGTAATTCCGGGTTACGGGGTACGACGATCCGGTCCTTGAACCATAGGACGCCGTCTCCGTCCTTCCGGAAACATTTCAACTCCCCACTGTCTACACGTCTCCGCAAATGTTACATGCCCTTGTCATTCTTCTGGGCTGCCACTATCTCTTCACGGATGGTGGGGATCAAAGCTAGATTGTAGAGAGCTCCGTGTGGAATCACATGTAGTGGAGGTTCGCTCTCTTCCAACAGTGTGATGGTCAGATTATTGATGTGTGACTTGCGGCTCAGCGCATCTGCCACTACGTTTGCCTTGCCCGGATGATAATGGATCTCTATTTTGTAATCCTTTATCAATTCTAACCATCTTCGCTGCCTCATGTTCAACTCCTTCTGAGTGAATATGTACTTGAGGCTTTTGTGGTCGGTATATAAATGTACGAGGTTACCGAGTAGGTAGTGCCTCCACATTTTTAGTGCAAGTACCACGGCAGCGAGCTCCAAGTCGTGGGTTGGATAATTCTGCTCATGGTTTCTAAGCTGCCGTGACCCATACGCGACCACTCTTCGGTCTTGCATCAGCACACATCCGAGCCCAATGCCGGATGCATCGCAGTACACATCGAACGGTTTTGTTGTGTCTGGCTGCGCCAAAACCGGTGCTGATGTGAGGTGCTTGACTAAAGCCTTGAATGCTGCTTCACACGCTGGACTCCAAATATATTTGGTAGCCTTCTTCAGCAGCTCTGTCATTGGCTTGGAAATCTTCGAGAAGTTCGGAATGAACCTCCGATAATATCCCGCGAGCCCGAGGAAACTCCGTACCTTGTGAACAGTTCTCGGGGATTTCCAATTTAGCACTTGAGTGATCTTGCTCAGGTCTACAGCGATACACTCCGCTGAGATGATATGCCCGAGGAAAGGCACTTGCGATATCCAAAACTCGCATTTGCTGAATTTTGCGTATAACTTGTGATCCCGCAGCCGTTGCAAGACTATACGCAGATGCTTCTTGTGATCTTCTTCCGACTTGGAATATACCAGGATGTCGTCGATGAAGACCACGACAAACTTGTCCAGCTCCGGCATGAATACCGAGTTCATCAAGTACATGAAGTGAGCTGGAGCATTGGTGAGGCCGAAGGACATGACCAGGTACTCATAGAGTCCGTACCTCGTCGAGAAAGCCGTCTTTGGAATGTCCTCAGCCCTTATCTTAATCTGATGGTAC
This sequence comes from Neostapfia colusana, assembly GCA_030760725.1. Classification (NCBI taxonomy): domain Eukaryota; kingdom Viridiplantae; phylum Streptophyta; class Magnoliopsida; order Poales; family Poaceae; genus Neostapfia; species Neostapfia colusana. Next base: position 74,379,533 of record JASWHV010000007.1, on the reverse strand, counting down.
CCGGATCTTAAATCCATTTTGGAAAAGATCTTTGCTTCGACCAACTGATCAAACAACATGTCGATCCGTGGCAACGGGTACTTGTTCTTGATGGTTACGGCATTTAATGGACGATAGTCCACGCAAAGCCGCAACGTCTCATCTTTCATCTTGAAAAATAATGCCGAACAGCCCCATGGCGAGGAGCTCGGCCTAATAAAACCCTTCTCCAGAAGGTCCGTGAGCTGAGTCTTCAGTTCAGCCAACTCCTTGGGCGCCATCTTGTACGGCCTTCGGGATATTAGCATGGTTCCTGGTGCAAGTTCAATCTTGAACTCCACCTCTCTATCGGGTGGCATCCCCAGCAAATCATCCGGGAATACATCAGGGAACTCTCGGACTACTGGAATATCTTCCAATCTGATGGTTGTGGCTTGATAGACACTTGGAAGTTTTATTTCTGGACTGTCCAGAAATAAAGAGTGAGATTCGTGCACTTCTGAGTTTAAGTGCACAACTCGGAGGACGGTGTCTAAAACAGCGCCGTGGTGAGTTAACCACGACACCCTTAAGATGACATCGACCTTTTGTCCCTCTAAGATTATGAGAGACATAGGGTAAACTCTACCCTCTAAGCACAATGGCGCTTTTCGGACCATCATGCTTGCTGAAATTTTCCCACCCGGTGAACAGATCACATAAGGACTATCAGTGGGTAGTATTTGCAAGCTATATGTATCAATGAAAGCTTTGCTAATGAAGCTATGCGTGGCGCCTGAATCAAATAGTACTATAGCGGGATGCTGGTGGAGTTGGAACATACCCGCAAGGATTGGCTCGCCCTCCGGCACGTCCTCTATGGCAAGCTGGTGGACGGTGCCGGGCCTAGGGTTTGCCCGCCGCGCATTAGTAGGGTTCCGGGGTTGATTCTTCCCCGGAAACTGCGGTGCCACTCCGCCGCCTTGCCTCTCCGGGCAACTGCTCGCGAAGTGTCCTGGACGACCACACTTGTAACATGTGGCCGCTGCTGATGTAGTGCTCGGGGGACGAAAGCCCGGCATGCGCTGCTGAGGTGCATAAGCACGCGGCATCGCATGCTGCTGCTGTTGTTGCGGACGTGGTACTGGCAGTGCCAGCCTGAATGCCGGTGAAGAGTACGGCCGACTTTGGAACGGCATCGACCGCTGTGGTGGCTGCCAGCGTGGACCTGATGGTGGGCGGTTCACCATCCGAAACTTCTGAGAAGGACCGCTTCCTTCTCCGCTGCTTTGCGGCGCGCTTGCTTTCGCTCCACCGCCGCTAACTCCTTGCCGGAGTCCTCCTGAACAATCGCAGCATCAATGATGTCGTTGAGTCTGCCGCGATTGAACATCGCCAACTTGTCCTTCAGGAGCGGATTAAGCCCCTGATAAAAGTGGTCCCGCCGCTTCTCGTCCGTATCTGCATGATACGACGCGTAGAGAGCGAGATCGTTGAATGCCCTGGAGTATTCCAGCGCGTTCCGGCTCCCTTATTGCAGGTGTAAGAACTCCTGCGTCTTTCTCTTCATTAAACCTGGCGGTATATGATAGGCCCTGAAGGCCGTCTGAAACTCCGTCCAGGTCATCTGGTCGGTGGGCTGTGAAGCACAGAAGTTGGCCCACCACGCGCTCGTGGATCCTTGGAGCTGCTGGACCGCGAACTGAGTCTTGCGCTGCTCACTTATCTGGAGCAGCCCGAACTTCATCTCTATGGCGCGGAGCCAGTTGTCCGCGTCAAGAGGTTCATCCGCCCTTGAGAATACCGGGGGATGAGTAGCCAGGAAGTCAGAGTAGGAGCTCTGTTGACGCTCCTCACGGTCTTGACGTCTCTCCGGGTGAGACGTATTGACGATAAGCGTTTGCAGCAACTCCGTGTGCTGCTGATGTGAACCCGCCATTGCCGCGACGATGTCGGCCAATGTAACCGTTGGCAGTGGCGGTGGCGGTGTTTGCTGTTGCTGTTGCTGCTGCTGTCCCGAGGAGTCCTTGGGAGGTGGTTGGGAGGTCTCTCCCCCTTGGCTAGTACCCCCAACATTAGGGTTGGCACGAGTACGCGTCATTCTGAAATTCAAAACAGCAGCAATTAGCACATGTCTTACTTAAAAATTTCCATATGCAACAGTAGGTATTGAAGTGACACATGAATAATTTGCACAACATTCACATATATTGATAAAGCATAAACTTTATACAAGATACATTATTCTCGGGTCTCCGAGAAGTCGTGCTCATGTCATCATTACCTATACATACGCTACTGTCTACACGACATGTCACCGAATACAAAATTTGGGCTACACTACCCTGGCTGCCCTACATGGCAACTGTAACCCCCTACTCGGAGTAGAACTCGACCTCCTGTGGGTCGTCCTCCTCCGGTACCTCTGCTGGTGGCTCTGGATCTACCACCTCTTCTCCCATTCCGGGTTCTCCCATTGCCGGAAGACCCAAGACCACCGGTATGCCCAATACCGGAGGTACGAGGTCCTGCAAGGCGTTCACCTCATCCATAGCCTGGTTGTAATCTTCTTCCCAGCCTTGCCCTTCCTCAATAGCGTCGTCCTGCTCTTGAGTAAGTTCCTTGTTCAGCTGGGTCAGATTCTGTACCAGTTCTTGCAACGCCGTGATGTCGACACGGCTTTTTCTCTTCGCCTTCTTCAGACGATGCAACTGATTATGTTGTTCATTCAGTCGCTTGATCGTCGGAAGGAGCACATTGCGGAGTGCACTGTGAGCACTCTCAAAATGGTCTCCACGGCTCGTGCTCTCCTTGAGCTTTGTGGCGAGATACTCCGTATGAACAGCTTGGCTGTCCATCACGGCGTTTCCCGCCCTCATCTGGAGGCTGAGATTTGCCTCCGCGGGGTTGTACCTTGGGCAACTCGGGTCCGTTGCCTTCAGGTACCTCTCTTCCCACACATGCTGAGCCCGTCCCTCCACCGGAACGAGCGCGTATGGAGTGCCCTCCATAGCCTGCACGTGTAGTTGGCAGAAACGTGACATGGTGTCACGGGCTGCCACCTGCCACATCCCTTCCGGTTGTCTTCCTCTCACCGTGACGGTGAACGGCACCCAACCGGGTGGCGTAGGTCCTGCAGGGACTTCGACATGGATTGTCCATGTCTTGTTCCCCTCTTCGCCTTCTTCCTTGGCGAAGTACTGCGGCATCTGGTTATATCCGAAATATTGAAGCATCTGCCTCAATGTTTCCGGATAGCCGCTACGGTGATAACAGTGGGACACCACCCACCCGTTCTCCAACTGTTTATCTGCTTCCATCTGTAAAAATATATTTGAGAAATGTCAAATATTTATTTAAACAGTAAACCACTGAGTTATAACATAAGACATGTCGTTGAACCCATAAAACATGGAAACATAGTTCAAATTTTAAACAAATTTGACTGCTGATCTCCTGTTCCCATGACAGCCCTGACCAGTTTCCATTTCAACCTGATTTAGGCCATGTTAAAGCAAAACTAGTTCTGTTGCTCAACATTAAAGTTAAAACTAACTTCAATAGCTTTCCATAAAGTATTTGCTTGTCCTACAATCAGTCCTGGTTCAAAAGTTATGAGATGTCAAAGTTAACAGAATTTCTGGAGAAAATTGGGCAGCACCTCCCTGCTTTAGGTACTGATTTAATCCAAGAATTCCAGTTAATTCTGTCCCTAATATAACAAAACTTTCTGTTACAAAGTTGTAACCCATCTCATATGCTTTCCAGAACTACCTCATTTTCTATTTTTGGATTTTTATGCAGGAAGTTATGCTCAATTTACAGAGAGTTTACAGAAAGTCTTTGCTCTGTCCTGTTTTCTGGACAGTTTCAACTCTACTGCATTTTTCGGTGGGTTAAGGGATGAAACACCTCTGGACCTCAACAGAAAAGTTGTAAAGATTTTCCAAATCTTTCCAGAAATGTATCATATGACCCCAACCTCGAAAAACTCAACCTCTAACCTCTGATTAACTTCAGCCTTGATTCGGCTGAAAACAGAGTGCTCTGTCCTTAACAATCTATAAGTTGAAAACTTGTTAACTTTGAATATCCTCATCAAGGGAAGGAGTTACATCAAGTTTTACTACTTTGGATCAAAACCTTCAAGTTTTTACAATGAAGTTGTTCATTTAGTTGGGGTGTGACGTCGATGCGTCACCAGATTATGTCGGTACTACGTCCTCACAAAGAAAAACCTATACCGGACTTAGCCGGCTTCGCTAATTCAGTGGCACTAAACGTCACTCGCACACGGATGCTACACATCTACCGTATCGTGGTCAGGCTACCTGCAGAAACTCAAGCAATCGTCAGACTCGGCTGCACACCGAGCCCGGAATCCATACAGTTCGTACAACCGGCCGTCATCACTCGCCCGGATGTTCTCAAGCCAAACACGCCTTGAGTTATGTGTTCACGTTTCAGACCACGTGACGGGGTCTCCCAAGTTGCACCACGCACGCCAGGGACAGACATTGCTCGAATACCCCAAATGACATGAAGAGTCGTAGAGGATACTAAATCGGGTCGGGTTACCTGCCACCCGTGGGGCTCCACCCTTCAGCTTGTGCGCACTGGTGGACAGCGCTTACGTGCACCCCCCAAGACATAAACGTCCGGAGATGCATGATTTTCCGACATAATCAAATAAGTTAATATGCCACTTTCTATACACTAATAACATCCTTATACGGGCTACTAACTCGTTCCTCACTGGATTTTTGAAAAAGATGACATTTTTAGTGCGTTAAACCTCAAGCGAGCTCTGATACCAACGCTGACATGACCCCAACGGTCTTGTTGAGCCAGGATCACACTGAGGGGTGCTGCGTTGCACAGCACCGGATAACACACGTCAAAGGTACAAAGAAGAAGCGAAATTTTATTTCATAAACAAGTTTATGAACATGTTTACATCAAAATAGTTCCAGTCTACACTCACGGGCGTAGACTATGCATCAAGTCCACGTTCAGCCCTTGAACGTATCCTTGCTAGCACACACACACACTAACTCTGCGGCGTGCACGACTCCCACTCGACGGGGTTCCCCTCCTGGGGTTCTGTCTCCTCTTCGGGAGTCCCTTCCTCATAGAACCCTGCAAAAGCTTCAAACACAAGCAGTGAGCACGAAGGCTCAGCAAGTCTGACCCGTCTCACCTAAACATGGAACTTCTAAATGAGGGGTGGTGGGTTACATGAGGTAAAAATCATTTGAAAGGACTCGCCTAATTAGTAGAACCTTACTTTCAAGTTTTAGCAGCAGGTTGTGGAGAACCTTACGCTAAGGTACATGAGAGAGCCGCAATCAAACAAGAAACGCATTTCTCTCATGTACTTTGCCCAAAGTTGAAATGAACTTTAGTTAGCTCTAAACTACAGCAAGTCATTAGCAATCAAGTCCATCTTTCAATCAGCAACATTTTAACATGTAACTAGCCTGTTCTTTCTACGTCACGGTACAGTGCACAAGTGGTACTCACTGACCGCGAGGGACAGCGATTATAATCGATTTACACCTGCAGGGTTACCCGAACAACCCGTCACGTACGCCCGTACTCGATGTTGCCTACAACAACCATCACGGACGCCGTACGTGACTACCTTTCACCCGTTAGCCAAATGTTGAACCGGTCCAATCGTCCCGAGCAAGAGGTCTCTGCACGCGCATCCCAGTGCCGCCAGCCGATTTACACCTCGAGCTCTCAACCTACCCTCTAAACGACCAGCTATGCCTCAACACCCAGCTACCCGAGTTACATCAGTTTCCCGGTTCCCATATAGCCGGTAGGTCTTCGGTACTGTTCTAGCTTGTTCAACAGGCCCGCACACGGCTCGGTCCTCAATCGACACAAGCGGAGCTACAGCACACAGGCCCCAAAGTCCTGCTGCCCTTACCCTCCGCTTGGTCTCATTTTCTTGCCATATGTTTCATGTGCTATCACTACCCGAGTCGAGTGCCTCTAGCCTATGCTCCCTAGTAGTTCCAACTACTCGACTTGTACCGAATCCTACTCTATCTTAGCATTGCAGTAGCTAACGGGGTTTTGCAATCCTAAACCCAACCCATGGTTTTCTTGGCTATGCAGTTGGGTTTCCAATCAAGACTCTAATGCAAAGAATCACAACAGTATTCAAAGATGTGCTCAAAACAATAAACATTTGTAAAAAGGTTAATGCAAACCAGAGCTTGCCTTGCTGCTCTTGGTCGTAGCCTAGCTGCTCCTCCGGAGTAACAAAGTCTAGAACTTCGGGTTCCTCCTCGACCTTAGCGACTACATGATAGAAGAAATACATGTATCAATTTAAATGCATTTGTATTAAGTTTGAAGTTGTGAAGTCTATAACCCTTGCTAGACAGACCTAATGACTGTGAAACTTTTACTGGGGCTTGGTTATAACCTAAATAGAGATTTGGTCAAGTTTTAGTTGCAGCAAAGCTCATTTGAGCCCTCCACAATTAATTATGTCCTTGACCTTAATTGAAGGCTTTTAGGGTGTTCTAAGGATTTTCATGAAACAAACTATGACTTTCTGAAAACTGGATTTTCATAGGGTTCTAATGGAGTTGGTCTCACTTAATTTGAAGGTTCCTAACTAAAGATATGAGCTAAACAATTTCAGAGAAAATTCTGAAAATGTTTCTGAACATTTTCTATTTTCTTTGGAACAGTTCCACTAATCACACCATTAGGTGGATCAAATGAGCTCAAATGGATCTGAAATTTTTATGGTAGTCCAGGGATATTTTGGTGAACATCCCAGAAACATTTCAGGATTTTCCTCCAAAGGATTCTCCAGTTAAAATTCCAAACAGTTTAAATTTTGAGGAATTAATTCTGGAGAAATAAGGAATTTCATGAAGTGAAACTTGATTTGCTGGAAAGTACTCAGAGAGCTGAATCCAGCAAAATTTGGTTCACTCGATTTGGAGCTTTCTAGCCAAAGTTATGAGGATTTGAAGTTTGAAGGAAATCTAAAAATCGGGGAAAAGTTTAAACTCGCGAGTGGGCCCCGGGGACACGCGTCGCACGCCGAGGCGACCGCACACTGCGGCCCACAGGGTCTTTGCGCGCCAGCACACCCGATCCCAGCCACACTCCGATCCCGATTTAAAATATCTGTCGCTGACAGCTGGGGTCCACCCCCTTCTTCAACCTCGCGACGCCCGCACTCTGCCGCCGGGGGACTTCGCCGGAGAGCTCGCCGCCGGCTTCTGTAAAGCTCCAAACTTCACAATTTTGGCCACCCCTGCCTACTTTCACTGGGGGAACAGGATTCTGGGGTCAGCTCGTCATGACAACGGCCGGTGCATGGTCGGCGACGAACCGCCGCCTCGGAAAGACTTCGGCCATGTCGGCTGACTTCCCTAGCACCTCAACTACTCGAGAAACCGGTCGGAAAGCATCAGTGGACCTCAAGGAAGGTCGACATGAGCTTGAGTCAGCTCGGGGAAGACCCGAAGTAGGTCCTCACCATGCGCCCGGCGCCTCCTGTTTGTTCTGCCGTTGATAAACTTTGAAATACGCCGGTTGCAGAGGTTCTCAGGCCAATGGTTGTGAAGGCAACTTGTGCGTTACCGTGTCTAGTTTATGTGAGAGCTGATTGAGGCCCTCTAATCCTTTCTAGAGTACGAATTCGACGGACCCGCACCCGAAGGTCGTTCTGCACACAGAAAGGGGAAAATTGGAAATTCGCCGCCGGTGAGCAAACACTCAGGCTGTGGCTCAGGGGTGAGCAGCACCGGACACCATCGCGTCCCAGGGTGCCTTGGCTCGGGCGTGACAACGCCCCGGTTGGGCTGTCCACGGGAGCCCGAGGTGCGGCGGTTCTAAGTCACCGAATTGATCTTTCAGCATAGCCGACATCAATCAGTTTCAACTGAATTCTAGCAGCGGGGAAGACGGAGGAAGGTTTCTAGTACCTTGCCGTGGCTTTGGAGGGGACGGAGAGGCGGTGATCAAGCTTCTCTGATCAGCTCCGAGTGATCGGCAGCGATGGCGCGGTTCTGATCCGAGGAGGCAGCAGAGTGGGCGGTGATCGCTCCGATCAGGGCGGTGGCGTAGATAAGGGGGCTGTGAGGCGGTTCAGCACGTCGGGGCGGCAAGCAGGTGGTGTCCCGGTCACCTCTTCGCCGTGGCGGCTGCTCAGTCCGGCGCAAGAACCCGAGCTGGGTTTTCAGTCGGTTTGAGTTGGAGTAGTGGCTGACATGTGGGTCCCACTTCCAGTTTTAACCTCTGAAATTTACTCCTAATCACTGTTGTAAACAGTGAGCCCCAAAATACCCCAAGTGATTCAAATTATTCACCCATGAGCCATTTGAATTGAATAGAATTCAAATTTGGTTTGGTTTGAATGAATTTCAGCACAAGTTCAGTTTTGAATTCAAATAAAGTTTGAATTTGTCCCACTTAGCTCATGTCAAGATCAACTCCAAATGGAGTGAAAATTGGTGTGTGATCTCACAAAAATGTGCTGAATAAGAATATGCCTCCCACTTTTAAATTCATGGGATAAAAACAGTTTGAATTTGAATATGGTTTCAAACTGCCCTCTTTCTAGCTATACCCAAAATGACCTCAAAAAGGTTTTGAATTTGGGTGAAGCTTGGCATGGACATCCTTAGCAATGTGTAGGAGTTTTCATATGTCCAGCCCACCTATATCACATGTGGGAAATACCACTTTTGCAATATGTGAGTTTGTTCTCTAATGAGCATGTTGATGGTGGTTACTTGCTCTTCATTTGTGTTCATCAACTTTCCTCATAAGGTGTGTGGTGTAGTGATGAACACTTCAAATGTGTGTCAAAAACTGAGGCCCTTACATTCCTCCCCCCTTAAAAGAATCTCGTCCCGAGATTATAAGGTGAAAATGAGAGAGAGGACGGTTAGTGCGACGTGAAAAAGTCGGGGTAGTTAGTGCGAAGGAATTCTTTGCTCTCCCATGTCGCTTCGTCCATGGAGTGATTACTCCATAGAACCTTGTAGAACCACAACGTACGGTTGCATGTGGTTCGGGCCTTTTCATCGATAATCTGCACCGGTTCCTCTCGATAGGTGAGATCCGGTTGCAGTTCTTCAATATCTTCCAGCTGAACGGTAGCTGATAGCTTGAGACACTTCCTCAGCTGGGAAATGTGAAATACGTCGTGCACACCGGAAAGTGCTTCTGGTAATTTCAGCCGGTATGCCACTGATCCACATCTTTCGGTAATCTGGAATGGACCGATGAATCGGGGTGCCAACTTTCCTTTCACCCCAAATCTGTTTACGCCCTTCATTGGAGACACCCGTAGATATACGTGATCTCCAACTTCGAATTGTAATGGGCACCTTCTCCGGTCCGCATACTGTTTCTGACGGGATTGAGCGGCTTTTAGGTTCGCTTGAATCAGTCGAACTTTTTCTTCCGCGTTGTTGACGAGGTCAATCCCGAAGGTAACCCTTTCGCCAGACTCACACCAGTTCAATGGTGTGCGGCACTTCCTACCGTATAGCGCCTCGTAAGGTGCCATCTTGATGCTGGCTTGGTAACCATTATTGTACGAGAACTCGGCTAACGGCAAGTGATCATCCCAATTCTTGTCGTGGTTGATAGCGCAAGCTCATAGCATGTCTTCTAGGATCTGATTTACCCCCTCGGTTTGTCCATCCGTCTACGGGTGGTATGCTGAACTACGGATCAGCTTCGTCCCCAAGGCACGCTTTGGTTAGGGAAAAGGACTTGTGTGCCTAACGTGAAGCACATCCGCGACACGATACTAAAGGAGGCACATGACTCGCCTATTCCATACATACTGGCTATACGAAGATGTATAAGGACCTGAAAACTTGCTATTGGTGGGATGGCATGAAAAGGGACATAGCTGAATATGTTGCCATATGCGACACGTGCCAACGAGTGAAGGCCAAGCATCAAAGACCTGCTGGATTATTGAAGCCGTTGAGAGTACTCGAGTTGAAGTGGGAAGAAATCAGTATGGATTTCATAGTCGGATTGCCATGTACTCAGTCCGGCTACAACTCTAGTTGGGTTATCATGGACCGATTGACAAAATCAGCCCACTTCCTCCCTGTTAGGACCAGGTATGCCGTGGCACAGATAGCGGATCTGTATATGGAGCAAATAGTATGCCGTCATGGACTTCCAAACAGGATAGTTTCAGATCGAGGTTCTAAATTTACCTCTAGGTTCTGGAAGAAGCTGCACGAAGCCAAGGGTACACGGTTGAATTTTAGCTCCGCGTATCACCCACAAACCGATGGGCAAACTGAGAGGACGAATCAGATTTTGGAAGACATGCTGAGAGCTTGTGCCTCGAAACATGGGCGTAGTTGGGACAAGAGCTTGTCGTATGCTGAATTCTCATACAACAATAGTTACCAAGCCAGCTTGAAAATGTCACCCTTCGAGGCACTATACAGTAGATGGTGTAGAACACCCCTGTTCTGGAATGAGACAGGAGAAAACCAAGTATTTGGACCCAAAGTGCTGCAAGACGCCGAGAAGCAAGTCCAAACAATACATGAAAACCTGAAGGCCGCTCAGTTGCGACAAAAAGGCTATGCGGACAATAGGTGAAGGAGTTTGGCCTTCGAAGTTGGAGACTTCATGTATCTTAAGGTGCCGCCTATCCGAGGCCAACGACGGTTCAATGTCAAGGCAAGTTAGCACATTGCTACATTGGGCCATTCAAGATTTTGGGCAAGCGTGGAGAGGTAGCATATCAACTAGATCTGCCAACACACCTTTCTGACATGCACGACATATTTCGCGTATCCCAGCTCAAGAAGTGCCTAAGAGTGCAGGAAAAACAAGTACCAACGGATGAGTTAGAACTTCAGGAGGATCTTACCTACGCAGAACACCCCATACAAATCTTGGATATTGAGACGGACCGAAATCTGTACAATCCAGGATCACAGAGGGTGATGCCGCACGATGCGACACCTGACAGCACACACAATAAGGAAAACATAGTATTACATTCCAACTTACTGAATTTTTTACAACTGTAGTACAAACCTTCAGTTCATCTACTTTACAGAGTTTACTGCAGCGGAAATTATTCATACAACTCACGCCTAATACTAACTAGCAAAAGTCGGTTTGTCCAGCCCTACGGACAACCCAAACTAGTTACACCCAGCTTCAAGGTGGCCGTGCAAGGCTCCCACACATCCATAGTTCCCGACGGAGTATAACCACCGCCGGTGAACCCATACTCCGAGTCAGTAGGGTATTCCTCACCTGTAAACACTCATAGCAGCAACCGTGAGCACGATGGTTCAGCAAGTCTTAACCGACTCTTATACACCAGAAACTCTACATGCATGTCATACCAAAAGTAGGATGGAAGGTTGCAGCAAAGGACACGCCTACAAGTTCATCCTTACTTCATCCTTTAGCCACATGTTAAAGGTTCATAAATCTGAAATTTAGTGAGCAATATTTGGTGGCACACATGTTGCAATATAATTTATTCATAACAGCAGTAATGCATCACAATCATTCCATATATTTACTACGTCACGACTCAGTGAACAAGCGGTACTCATAACCGTGAGGGACGGCAAATCGACTCGATATACACCTGCAGGGATACCCGAATAGCACGTCACATACGCCCGTACTCGGAGTTGCAATGGCACGCTCAACCGATGTCGTACAGAACAACCTTTCACCAAACAGCCCAAACGTCGAACCGGTCGCACCCAAACGAGAAGGAGATTTCCTACACGGAGCATCTCTCTATGTCCTCAACATTGCTGCCATCAACCTACACCTATAAATCAGTGTGTTATGCCTCGACGCCCGGATGTATAGGTTATATCAGTTTATCGGACCCCATATATCTGATATGCCTTCGGTACATTCAAACTTTTTCAGCGGGGCCGCACACGGGATCGGTCCTCATCGATACAGGCAGGGCTATGCGCACAAGACATCCTCTTGCTGCATCCTACGCCCCTGCCTAGTCTCATTTTTCTTACTAAGGTTATCTCACAACTCAAGCCAATCCAGTATGTGGCAAATCCTATACTCGCGAGTAGATTCCAACTACTCGACTTGTACCGAAGCCTATAAGACATTAAGCATGGCATATTCTACTCGAAAACTTAGATGTTACCCTAAATCTCTTAGAATCGTCTGGTTATGCAAATAGGGTTTCAATCATTCTAAACCTAATGCACATACATAAATCAATTTAACTGGAGGTAAAACAAACCTTGGTAAAAACTGTTAAATGCAAACCAGGGCTTGCCTTGTTGCTGCTAGTCAGTGGTTAGAGTCTCCTCCGTAGGTATGAAGTCCAAGATCTCTGGGGATTCCTCGCCTTCAACGACTACACGTAATCAAATTAACGCTATGTGTCACATTGAATGCAAATGTGTTGATTTAAACATATGAAAACCCTAACTATAGCTAGACATCCCTTTTGCCTCTGAAATTTTTACTGTGGCTTTGTGAGAACCTAACCAGAAACTTTGCCAAATTTCATTTGAAACAAAGCTCATTTGAGCCCTACACACATAAATGTCTAAATGGCCATTACTAGAGCATCTAGGAATTTCCAGGGATTTTCATGGATTAAACCATTACATTCTGGAAACTAGAATTTGAGATGGTTCTAATGGAGTTGGTTTCATGTAATTTGGAGAATACTAGAGAAAGTTATGAGCTAATCAAAATTAAGAAAATTTCTGAAAATTGTTTATGTACATTGTTCTATTATCTCAGAGCAGTTCACTTAATCACACAATTAAGTGGACTTAATTAACTCGTATGGATCTGAAATTTGGCATGAGACTCAAGGATATTACAATGAACATCCTGGCCAAATTTGAGAATTTTCCACAAAGTGGATCTCCATTAAAAATTCCCCACAGTTTAAACTTTAGGGAATTAATTCTAGAAAAATAATGGGTTTTATGGGCTGAAACTTATTTTGCTGGAAAGTACTCGGAGAGCTGAATCCAACAAACTTTGGTTCACTAAATTTGGACAATCTACACAAAGTTATGGATTTCTAAAGTTTGAGCCGAATTCGGATTTATTTCCCACGAAAAATCTTTCCCGCGCCTAATCAGCCGCTGATAGTGGGCCCGCCATTTAATTTAAACTAAACCCGGCTGCACGCACGCTCCAACCGGTGGCTGACGCATGGGCCCCTACCCTTCATTTTTGTTCCGACACCGCCTTCCTGAGCCGCCAGAGCTCCGACGAGGTCGGCGTTCCGGGTGATCTAGCTCGCCGGTGTAAAAGTCCCAAAAATGCAAAGTCAATAAAGTGAATGGTCATTCCCATTTGTGTGTTGGAATGCATGAAAATAGGACTTACAAAAATTTTATACACGTAATGATGCAAATGGGTGTCCAACCAAACGAGCTCTCACATTCAATTGAAATGTGTTAAGCCAAGGTTGAATTAACACCATATGTAAAGTTCTCATGTGTAAGAGGGGGTCTAAAATTCAGATTTGAACTCAAATGTTTCATTCAAGTTGCTGCCAAGAAGTTGGAGTACACATGTATCCCCATAACTTTGAATTCGAGGAAATTCATGGTGGCCACATCCTGATTTCAGAGTGGGCTAAAAAGGAGTTAAATATGACCATTTACAAATGTGAGCTGAATTCAAATTTGAAAGTGAACTTCACACTGAATTCGGTTTATTCAAACTTCAGCCACTTTTAAACTCCTGAAATATCAGGTTGAGGGGATTTACTTGAATGAAGATATTTTCGAAACATTTGGAGGATAAGAAGAGGAAAGGGGGTGGACCCTACATGTCATTGAGCCACTTTAACTTGCTCCCGAAGACTTCCTCTGTTCAGTGTTGAACACCAACCGAGCTCTCTCAGAGCGCCACCAAGGGTAGCCACCTCCAGCTTCTTGCATCGAGCTGGCGACCTGCTCATGGCTTCAACACCTCACGGCGTGATTCTCTCTCACCGACCGAGCTGCAAGCGGAGTCCACCTCCTCGCAGCATCGATCACGCTGGCGACCAGCTCATGGGATTGAGTAGCTCCTGGCGTGATCTTTTGCTCACAAAAACAGCAACCCCGGGCGTTATTTTCCCCATGCACAGGAACTGAACCGAGAGCTCTGAATTTAAAAGTTTTGAACCTAATGGAAGGTTAACTCCCGGTAACAAAATTCAGTTTATGGGAATGGCTGTGAATTTTGAATTTGAATTTGGGAGCCACTGATATTCGGGAGGGGGAGACTGCCGGTGGGACCCGCACATCATTGGAACAGAGGCCACATCAAAATTTCTGTTCTGTGTCTGCGCGCCACCGAGGTAGACACCGAGCTACCTGTGTTCTAGCTCCCGGGAGTCGGTTCAACCCTCTGTACAAGCAGCACTTTTCTAAATATCACCGGGGCACAATCCAATTTGGTTTCTCTCTGCTCGCACGGGCTCGGCTCACACGGATTCGCTCACGTGTTCAACAGCAAGAACACAACGCGCGGCCGCCTTCTCGGCTCTCATTGCCGATCGGTTTCCGGCGACTTTGGCATCCGGCTGGACCACCCAAAGGCTGCGCCGATCATGCTCTGACGTCCTCTTTGTGTCCCCAGCTCATCTCCGGCTCCCTTTGACCGGTGCCAAGTCAATTTTCATCCGCAAGTCAAAGCAAAAACCGCCTTCAGTGCTCTTCATCGTCCGGCCAGCCATTAGTCTCTCCGGCGCGGGCGAAACAACTTTGAGGTTTGTCATGAAGACTAGATTCTTCTCCCGTTGTCCCCTTGCTCCTCCGCACAGCTGCATTGCCGGAATTTACGTTTTGGCACCGGCGAACGTGAAGAAACACCGAAACTCAAGTCAGGAAATTCTCCCAACCGGAGTGATCGTTCGTTCTTCGGTTCAAACCATAGCAAACTCGGACCCTAGCAACCTCCCATGCCGAAGCACGCAGCAAACCAGCCATTACACGCCCCGGGCGATGGGAATTCATCGCCGCCGGCCAAAAATGCGCCGGTCCATGGTAACAGCTAGGTTGCCGCCGTTTTCCGCTCGAGTAGTATGGATTCACGTTCTACACGTCCTAGTGTTGCTGTATGACAACTCATCTCGTCGGAAGAGGCAAGGGACATGCCAGAACGTGTCAGGGCCGTGCCGCCGAGTGCTGCCATCGGTGCCGACCTGTTTCCGGTTGTTGTCATGAGGTGAGACCTTGCCCGGCAGCTGTGCCACGTGCCATGGGTTGTGTGGAGCGAAACCACATCGAAAATGGTGGAGAAACAGCATAGAAAGGGGCGCGCCACCCCTCTTTGCCGGCGCGCACGAGTTCAGGTCGAGAGATAGAAGTAGAGTCTGACTGTGGGCCCCCACTGTAAGCCGGTGAAGGGCTATTCTGTGGAAAATTAAATCCAGAAATTGGCTAACCTTTGCAGGCACATAATTTTGTGTAGAAAACTCCAAAAAGGGTGGGACAAATTTTGTTGGAATCCTCATAAGGAGTACTACGCAAAGGAACAAAGTGCTTGCTATGAAAATGCCCAGTATTTTCTGTGGAATTCTTTTTATTAAATCCTTTAGGGATTAATTCCAGTAAGGATTGTCTATGAAAAATTCCCAATTCTGGGCAGCAACTCCTTTTCCTAGTTTCTGATCTCCAGTAAAAATATTAGGATTTTTGGAGCTGATTAAGAGGGCTTAATCAGTAGGTTATCTCAGGGTTAAATAAATTAACTAAAAATCATAGAATTAATTTCCAAAAAAATGGTTCAAACTTCAAACCTCCATAACTTTCGGTAGGGATGTAGTCATTAATTTGCAGAAATGCAAACAATATGGTCTGAAGATCTTTGGACTTTTCTCCAAAATTCATCAAAGTTAAATTTTTGGGAATTAATTCCAGAAGATTCCTGTTATGGAATTTCATAAAATTTGGCTAAAAGATTCTTCATAACATTACTGTAAAAATTTGAGCCTCAGAGGACTTCATTTGCTATGCTAAATTGTCTTTCAAAGTTCAGCCTTCATTTGAAATTTCCAATTCTAAAAAGAAACTTTTCAGCAATTTTGCCCAACTTCAAAAATTCATATATCCCTGTAGATAACTCGAAAAATTGTGAAACAAATTTTGTTAGAACCAGAGAGACTTACTCTAATTAGATCTTCCACTGTTAGCCATGTCAAAACTTCAGATTTCGTCGCATAATTTAGAGAAGGCTTGTACTTGTGGGAATATTGCAGACCATAAGCTTCAATGAAATTTCTCCAAATTTTGCTCAGATCATCCTTATAGTGTCTAGTGTTCACTGGAAAATCCCAAAGCCAAATAAGGAACCTAAATAGTAGTAGCTATGAATAGAAGTTTACTTCTTATAATCACTAGCACTTATACATATATTTTGCTACATTTCATATAGTGACCGAAGTTGAAAACACTCCGGAGCCTTTCGAAGTCCTCCCACCAGAAGCTAACTTTCCTTTTTACTTGCAACCAGGCAAGCCCCGGTTTGCATTTAATTACCTTTTGCAAAGTTTTCATTTATATCACTTATGTCTAGATTGAAATGGTTGCATTAGAGTTAGGGCTATTGAAACCCCACTTGCATGATCTTTAAATCCTACGGAGGGTTGTGTAGTTTACAACTCGACGAGTAGAGAATGTTGGAATCTACTCGTGAGGTAAGATTTTATCACACGGGATGGAAAAGAGTAGAGAATGGCTTAAGAATGTGAAACTGAGACCAAGCAGGGGGTGTAGGATGCAGTGAGCGGAGGTCTCACGTGCGTAGCCCTGTTGGTGTTGATTGAGGACCGAGTCATGTGCGGACCTGCTGGACAAGTTTTGAACAGTACTGGATGGCATACTGACATAGGCAGGAAACCGATGTAATTGGCTAACCTGGGTGCGAGGCTTACCCAACCGTTTTATAGGAGTGGGTTGAGGGTAACAAGGTGTAAATCTGCCGGTGGGCACAGACACGCTCCACGTGGGGACCTCCTGCCCGTTATGGATGGACCGGTTCGGCATTTTGGTTTCCTTTGAAAGGTTGTTGCATACAACAGAGTAGGAAGGTGTGAAGCACCACACTTCTAAAAGTGGGTGTATGTGGCGTGTTATCCGGGTGTCTCCTGATTGCAATCACCGTCCCTCGCGGTTATTTGAATACTGCTTGTTCACTGTGCTGTGACGTAGTAAGAAGTGAAAGAAGCCAGATGAATATGATGCATTGAACTACTAATGTCTTGAAACCATGTATTATGTACATGTAGAGCTCATCAAGTTTATCTTCCACTATGGGTATAACCACATCGGAGGAAAGTGTTTCTTGTTTGATTGTGGACTTTCGATGTGAGGGCTGCCAAAGTCATATTAATCAGCTTCTATAAAACTGAATGTAGGGATTAACATGTAGGCGTGTGTTTATTGCAATGTCTTTTCCCTATATTACTAATCCATGCATGTAGAATTTCATGATTAGGAGTGTCGGTTAAGTCTTGCTGAGCCATCATGCTCACGGCTGAAATTTGGCTGGAAGGTTCACTGAAAAATCCTTGAGTAACAGCAAAATTTTCAGATTCATCCAAGTTCATTTAGTCCCCCTAATGGTGTGATTAAGTGAACTGCCCTGAGAAAATAGAAAAATGTACAGAAACATTTTTTTCAGATTTTCTCAAATCTTGTCTAGGGCATAACTTCATCTAGAATTCTTCAAATGACATGAAACCAATTCCATTAGAACTATCTCAAATACTAGTTTCCAGAAAGTAAGGGTTGGAGCCATGAAAACCCCTGGAATTCCTTAGAGGCTCTAATATTGCCCAAATGGCCTTTTATTTATACAAAGCTCAAATGAACTTTGATTCAAATGAAACTTGGTCAAGACTCTGGTCAGGACCCTACCAAGCCACCATAAAAATTTCATAGCCAAAGGGGAGGGCTAGCTAGAGTTATGGTAATTACATATTCAATTTCAACCATAGCATTTAGATTAACATATAGCATACTGCTTACGTGTAGTCGCTGAAGGCAAGGAAACTCTGGAGGTGCTTGATTTCCTTCTTCCGGAAGAAGCCCTAACCACTGACCAGCAGCAACAAGGCAAGCCCTGGTTTACATTAAACCATTTTTACAAAGTTTTGCTTTGTTATATACTTGGTATGAGGTTTATGGATGTGCATTAGGCGTAGGGTGGATGTAACCTAAGTGCATAACCAGAATTTTCCTATAAGAGTGAGGGTAGTGTCTAAGGCCTCGAGTAGACAGGCTATGCTTAATGATTCATAGAATTTTGGTACAATCGATGTATCCTAAACCTCCGGGCGTCGAGGCATAACGCACCGATT
The DNA here is from genome assembly GCA_030760725.1 of Neostapfia colusana. Lineage (NCBI taxonomy): Eukaryota > Viridiplantae > Streptophyta > Magnoliopsida > Poales > Poaceae > Neostapfia > Neostapfia colusana. The sequence goes on along the minus strand of JASWHV010000007.1, from coordinate 74,361,223 downwards.
TATAGGTGTAGGTTGAGGGCAGCAAGGTGGAAATCTGCTAACGGGCATAGAGAGATACTCCGTGTAGGGAACCTCCTGCTCGTTTCAGTGCGACCGGTTCGACGTTTGGGCTGTTGGGTGAAAGGTTGTCCCGTACGACATCGAGTGAGCGTGCTGGGCAGCTCCACGGGTGGGCATACGTGACGTGCTCTTTGGGTATCTCTGCAGGTGTATATCGAGTCAATTCGTCGTCCCTCGCGGTGAAGAGTACCACTTGGTCACTGAGTCGTGACGTAGGTTAATATATGAAATGTGATGATTCAATATTGCTATTATGCTAAAATTGTATTGCTACTTGTTTGCCACCAAATATTGCTTACTAAATTTCAGATTCATGAGCTGTTAACTTGTGGCTAAAAGATGAACTAAGGATGAACTTGTAGGCGTGTCCATTTGCTGAAATTTTACCGTCCCACATTCGTTGTACACTACATGTAGAGTTTCATGCCTAGGCGAGTCGGTTAAGTCTTGTTGAGCCATCGTGCTCATGGTTGCTGCTTAAGTGTTTTTCAGGTGAAGAGTATCCCACGGACTCGGGTTACGAGTCCACCGGCGAGGGTTACTCTCCGTCGGGGACCACGGCTGAGTGGGAGCTGTACACGCCGCGCTGAGCTGAGGAGTGTAGCTAGTGTGGGTTGCCCTAGGGCTGGCAACCGACTTTTGCTAGATAGGTGGCGTGAGTTGTATAAACTTAGCTTCCGCTTTTATAATCTAAATACTAGTTTGTAACTGACGTCTTGTACTAGTTTGTACATCTTCAGTTGGTTTTCTATGTAATACAATATCTTTCTTATGATGTGTGCTCTCGGGTGTCGCATTGCGCGGCACCACCCTCTGCGATCCTGGATGAGCGGATACCGGTCCGCCACAGGCTGGTATCAGAGCCGCATTGGGGATAGCACATTAATTGAGGACTGTATTACGGGAAAACTTAGGGTTACAGTGAGGATTCGCTAGTTTGCCCAAGTAAGGACTATATTAGCATAGCTACTTAAAGTGGCAAGACTAACATATGTGTTATAATTCTGAATTTTAATTATGTAAGGACGCACCTACGCTCAGGTAAAAATGGTAAGGAACGCCACCAAAAGCGGTTCAATTTCAGTTAGCCCCCCTGACGAGGAACGTGGTTCAGGGATAGGTCTCACAGCTTGGTGTGGGACGTCAATATGAAACTCTTGGACTCTTCATGTTCCTGAGTTCATATGAAACGCTGATCCCTAGCGTGCATTAGGCAAGTAAGTGGAAACCTCATCATGTGGTCAGTAACGCGATAGTGTGTTCGTCTGGAAATAGCCCAGGAGGACATACACAGCGCTTGTCATCGGCGTGCCCTGCAGGGCAGTAGATGGTATCTGTTGGGTTGATAAAATTCCCAACCGTTACGACCCGTTAGCGCTCTACTCGGGTTCCCCGTCGTGTGGTGTTAAAACACGATCATGTACCTTAAGACGTGGCTTAACTCAAGGACGGCCGTATGGCAATGATATGGGTGTTTGTATTTGCTATCAAATATGGACCTGCTTGAAATTAAAATAACCTTTGAGTGCATCATTATTGTGTGTTCTTCTGCAGGTACTAACCACGTATGTATCCCGTGTAGTATACATGTGCGAGAGTCCGTTTAGTGCCACAATTGAGACGTATATGCCGGTATAATCCGGTTAGGATTTTCTTTTTGTGAGGAATGTAGTACCGTCATATCATAAGCATGTGCATGAAAGATAATGATAACCAGGAACTAAAATCACCAAGTTTCAACAATTAGGACCCTGGTTGGGTAGAAAAATTCAATAGTTGATCAGTGTAGCTCCAAGGGATTGAAAAACAGAGTGCTCTTTTTTGGGCAGCAAGTTTGCTGAACTTTGACAGGGCATAACTCACAGATTACTTAGCCAATGGATGGTGTGGGATATATTTCTGGGAAAGTGTTTAAGTTCTCTACAACTTTGTTGTAGACTTCCAGAACTGAATTACACCTTAAGATGACTTAAATCCCAGAGGAATGTAAACTGTCCAGAACCAGGACAGATTTAAAACCTTCTCTGGACCATTCTGTTTTTCAAGCATAACATCCTGTAGAAAAATCTAAAATTTTCATATCATACATATATGGAAAGAGTAGGAGATGTGTTACATCTTTGTAATTCAAAGTTTCTGCAATTGCAGCACGGAATTGAGCAGAAATTAGAGTTGAAAACAGCAACTTCCAAAGGAGGTGCTATTGAAATTCTTCCAGAAATTCTGTTGACTTTGAATTACCATAACCTTTTTAAACAGAGCTGATCTGAGGGCAAAAAAAATACTCATCAGAAATATACTGAAGTTAACTTTAACTTTTGTATTCAGCTTGAGTCATAAAAATGCCCAGAACCAGATCAAAATCTGGGTTATCTAGAAACTGGTCATTCAGGCAGGAGGATGACAGTTGAACTCATGTGAGAGATTGTTGTACCCCAGGGGGTTTTAGTACTTCCAATAGGGTAGAACATACTCATGAGTGGTTATCTTCAACTAGTAAAAGAATTGAGTACACGCCTTACTCAAGCTTCTTTTGCTAGAGACCATGTTTGTATCGTATTGAAGATAAAAGGGTAGTATACGTGATGACAAAGCGATATTAACGTCTCGTAGTGACCAAACCTAGTTGAGATGGACTTCCAAAGAGGAAGTCCGTCAAATTGGATTTAACTAGCTTGTATTTGGTCTGGTAATGGTGTAGCTTGTGCAAAGTTATTACATTATCTGTATACGAGATGTATCACATGTTTTACTGTCGTTATATTTTATGCCTATTTTATTGGACTGCATGAAGTATGTTGCGGGACTGATGTTTATTGTCGTATGGCTGTAGATGGTTCACATTCGGACCACGCATGAGATTGGTGGCTCTAGTCAGCAGGGGGGGTGATGACTCCCAGCCACCTGCCTACAATAGCACCCCGCAGCAACAACGACCACCGCCGCCTCCGCTTACGCTAGCGGATTTGATCGCGGCCCTGGTGGGTAATCGTCAGGAGCAGACCGACCTGCTTCGCACGTTTGTGCAGAATACGTCCCAGGCGGGGGGCCTCAAGAGAGGGGCCTCGTGAGCCCCGTGATGTGACGTACTCGGACTTCATGAGTACGCACCCTCCGGTGTTCACTGAAGCAGCAGAACCCCTGGAGGCCGACAACTGGCTGCGGACAATTGAGTCCATGTTCGGGCTGCTCCAATGTACGGAGCGGCAGAAGACTCTATTCGCAGCGCAGCAGCTTCACGGTACCGCTGGTGCGTGGTGGGCGAACTATGTCGACTCACTGCCGGCTGGCCATGCCGTGGAGTGGGAAGAATTCCGGGAGGTGTTCCGCGCCTACCATATCCCTCCCGGGATAATGAAGCGGAAGTTCCAAGAGTTCTTGGAGCTGAAGCAGGGCGGGAGGAGTGCCCACGACTACTCCTGTGCCTTCAACCATCTGGCGCAGTATGCGTCGGATTACGTCTCCACCGAGGAGAAGAAGCGGGAGCACTTCTATCGAGGGTTACACCCTGAGATGAAGACGCATCTCGTCCAATGCAATCGTGGCACCTTCAACAATCTCGTTAATGCCGCGATCATGCAAGAAGACACTCAGCGAGAATTGGCGGCTGAGCAGCGAAAGTGGCATCCACCCGGTCAGCAGTGGCATCCACCGGCGAGACCTCAACAGTTCGGGGGGCGTTCCTTCCAGTCACCCCCGTTCCGAATGCCGATGCCACCACTGCGACCGCAACAACAGAAGCAGCAGAAGATGGTACCCCGGGCGTTCCCACCGCCACAACGTGACCCAGGTTTCCATCCGCCGATCGGCGGAGGACCGCCTCGCTACACTTGCTTTACGTGTGGCCAGGCGGGCCATTTCTCGAAGGACTGTCCCCAGGGGCAGCAGAGCAGCGGGCAAGCCCAGTTCCAGGGCGGTTCTCAAGGCCGACCTCCAGTCAAGAAGATTGGTCAGCGAACTGGGGGCGTTCGCAACCTCAACAATGAGGACGCCCCAGAGGGAGACAACGTGCTGGCGGGTACGTTCACTCTCAACGATCAAGCAATCATCATATTATTTGATTCGGGTGCAATCCACAACTTCATAAGTGCATCATATGTGGTTAAGCAAAAACTGGAAGCCTTTCCAACCGAGTGCTCTTATATGATCTGCTCACCGGGAGGAAAGATTTCAGCAACTATGATGATTCCGAAAACACCACTGTGCTTAGGTGGGAAGATATATCCCACCACTATGGTTATTCTTGAGGGGCAGAAGATTGATGCAATCTTAGGGATGTCATGGCTAAGCTACCATGGCGCTGTCCTAGAAATGTTATCATGGGCGGTTCACCTTAACTCCCCACTACACCGTCCGCAGTCCCTCATATTAGACAATCCAGTCCGTGAAGTTTCAGCAATTAATAATACTGAAGCTCTCAAGTTAGAGGATATCCCCGTAGTCCGGGAGTACCCCGATGTAAGGGCCTCAGTTTTTGACACTCATTTGCAGTGTTCATCACCACACCACACACCTCATTTGAGGAAAAATGATGAACACAAATAAAGAGCAAGTAACAATTATCAACATGCTCATTAGGGAACAAACTCACACATTGCAAAAGTGGTACTTCCCACATGTGATATAGATGGGCTGGACATATGAAAACTCCTACACTTTGCTAAGGATGTCCATGCCAAGTTTCACCCAAATTCAAAACATTTTTGAGGTCATCTTGGGTGTAGATAGGAAAGGGGCAGTTTGAAAACATATTCAAATTCAAACTGTTTTCACCCACTGAATTTAAAAGTGGAAGGCATATTCTTGCTCAGCACATTTTTGTGAGCTCACACACCAATTTTCACTCCATTTGGAGTTGATCTTGACATGAGCTAAGGGGGAGAAATTCAAACTTTATTTGAATTTCAAACTGCACTTGTGCTGAAATTCATTCAAACCAAACCTCATTTGAACTTTGATCAATTCAAATGGCTCTTGGGTGAATAATTTGAGTTGCCAAGGGTAGAATAGGGTTCACTGTTTACCACAGCTGTTAGGAATAAATTTCAGAGGTTAAAAGAGGAGTGGGACCCACATGTCAGCCTCAGCCTCAAAGCAAACCGACTGAACCACAGTTCAGTCGGTTCCCGGCTGTTGTGCGCGCGCGCCACCGAAGGGGGCAGCCGGCGCCAGCTCCTGCTGCGTGCCCCAAGCCGGAGACCGGCCGACCGAGCTATTTATTCCCTCCCCGGCGTGCCTCAGTCACCATTTCCCCGAGCTACCGACGTGCGCGACTGCTTTTCCCACTGCCATCGCCGCCGCTCGAGTTCCTGCTTGATCAAGCCGATCGCAGCTCCCTCTTTCCATTCCAAGGTCCCAGCAAGGTACTAGCAACCATCCTCTATCCTTCCCATTGATAGAAATCGATTGAAACCGAGTGATATCGGCTGTGCCGAAAGATCAAACTCGGAACTGGAAACCGCCGCACCTCGGGCTCTCGTGGACAGCCCAACCTGGTCGTTGTCACGCCCGAGCCAAGGCACCCTTGGACGCGCAAGTGATCGGTGCTGCTCATCCCCGAGCCACAGCTCGAGTGGTTGCTCACCGGCGGCGAATTTCCACTTTTCCCCTTTCTGTGTGCAGAACGACCTTCGGGTACGATTCTGTTTAATTCGTGCTCTAGAAAGGATTAGAGGGCCTCAGGCCACTCCCACACGAACTAGACACGGTGACGCACAAGTTGCCTTCACAACTCTGGGCCGGAGAACTTCTGTGCCCGGCGTAATTCAAGGTCTACTAATGGCGGAACGCAAGGGGGGGTATCGGGCGCACGGTGAGGACCTATTTCGGGCCTTCCCCGAGCTGCCCCGAGTTCATGTCGACCTTCTCTGAGGTCCACTGATGCTCCCCGACCGATTTCCCAAGTAGCTGAGGCACTAGGAGCATCAGCCGACATGGCCGAAGTCGTTCCGATATGGCGGCTCGTCGCCGACCATGCTCCGGCCGTTGTCATGAGCAGCTGACCCTCGGATCATGTTCCCCAAGTAAAAGTAGGCAGGGGCGGCCAGAATCAAGAAGTTTGGAGCTGTACAGCAGCCAGCGGCGAGCTCTCCGGCGAGGTCCCTCGGCGGCGGAGCGCGGGTGTCGCGAGGTTGAAGAAGGGGGTGGACCCCAGCTGTCAGCGGCCGATATTTTGAATCGGGATCCGGCTGCGGCCGGGATCGGGTGTGCTGGCGCGCAAAAGCCTTGTGGGCCGCGGTGTGCTGTCGCTTCGACGTGCGACGCGTGTCCCCTGGGCCCACGCGCGAGTTTAAACTTTTCCCCGATTTTCAGATTTCCTTCAAACTTCAAATCCTTATAACTTTGGCTAGAAAGCTCCAAATTGAGTGAACCAAATTTTGCTGGATTCAGCTCTCTGAGTACTTTCCAGAAAATCAAGTTTCACTTCATGAAATTCCTTAATTCTCCAGAATTAATTCCTTAAAGTTTAAACTGTTAGGAATTTTAACTGGAGAATCACTTGGAGGAAAATCCTGAAATTTTGCTGAGATGTTCACCAAAATATCCTTGAACTACCATAAAAATTTCAGATCCATTTGAGCTCATTTAGTCCACCTAATGGTGTGATTAGTAAAACTGTTCCAGAGAAAATAGAAAATGTTCAGAAACATTTTCAGAATTTTCTCTGAAATTGTTTAGCTCATATCTTTAGTTAGAGACTTCCAAATTAAGTGAGACCAATTCCATTAGAACCCTCTGAAAATCTAGTTTTCAGAAAGTCATAGTTTGTTTCATGAAACTACCTAGAACACCCTAAAAGCCTTTAATTAAGGTCAAGGACATAATTATTTGTGGAGGGCTCAAATGAGCTTTGCTGCAACTAAGACTTGACCAAGTCTTTGTTTAGGTTGTAACCAAGCCACAGTAAAAGTTTCACAGTCATTAGGTCTATCTAGCAAAGGTTATAGACTTCACAACTTCAAACTTAATACAAGTGCACTAAATTAATACATATATTGTTTCCATCATGTAGTCGCTAAGGTCGAGGAGGAACCCGAAGTCCTAGACTTCGTTACTCCGGAGGAACAGCTAGCCTACGACCAAGAGCAGCAAGGCAAGCCCCGGTTTGCATTAACCATTTTATAAATTTTTATTGTTTTGAGCACATACTTGTTTTCTTTATGTTGTGCATCAGAGTCTTGTTTGGAAACCCCACTGCATAGCCAAGAAAACCATGGGTTGGGGTTTAGGATTGCAAACCCCGTTAGCCACTGCATTGCTAGGATAGAGTAGGATTCGGTACAAGTCGAGTAGTTGGAACTACTCGCGAGAATAGGCTAGAGGCACATTGCTCGGGTAGAGATAGCACATGAAACACATGGCAAGAAAATGAGACCGAGCGGAGAGTAAGGGCAGCAGGACTTTGGGGCCTGTGTGCTGTAGCTCCGCTTGTGTCGATTGAGGACCGAGCCGTGTGCGGGCCTGTTGAACAAGCTAGAACAGTACCGAAGACCTACCGGCTATATGGGAACCGGGAAACTGATGTAACTCGGGTAGCTGGGTATTGAGGCATTGCCCGTCGTTCAGAGGGTAGGTTGAGAGCTCGAGGTGTAAATCAGCTGGCGGCACAGAGATGCGCGTGCAGGGACCTCTTGCTCGGGACGATGGGACCGGTTCAATATTTGGCTAACGGGTGAAAGGTAGTCGCGTACGGCGTCCGTGATGGTTGTTGTAGGCAACATCGAGTACGGGCGTACGTGACGGGTTGTTCGGGTAATCCCTGCAGGTGTAAATCGATTATAATCGCCGTCCCTCGCGGTCAGTGAGTACCACTTGTTCACTGTACCGTGACGTAGAAAGAACAGGCTAGTTACATGTTAAAATGTTGCTGATTGAAAGCTGGACATTGATTGTTAATGATATGTTGTAGCTTAGTGCTAACTAAAGTTCTTTTCAACTTTGGGCAAAGTACATGAGAGAAATGCGTTTCTTGTTTGATTGCGGCTCTCTCATGTGCCTTCGCGTAAGGTTCTCCACAACCTGCTGCTAAAACTTGAAAGTAAGGTTCTACTAATTAGGCGAGTCCTTGCAAATGATTTTACCTCATGTAACCCATTACCCTCATGTAGAAGTTCCATGTTTAGGTGAGACGGGTCAGACTTGCTGAGCCTTCGTGCTCACTGCTTGTGTTTGAAGCTTTTGCAGGGTTCTATGAGGAAGGGACTCCCGAAGAGGAGACGGAACCCCAGGAGGGGAACCCCGTCGAGTGGGAGTCGTGCACGCCGCAGAGTTAGTGTGCGTGTGTGCTAGCAAGGACACGTTCGAGGGCTGAACGTGCACTTGATGCTTAGTCTACGCCCGCGAGTGTGGACTAAACTTATTTTGATGTAAACATGTTAATAAACTTGTTTATGTAATAAAGCTTCCGCTTCCGCTTTGTATCTTTGACGTGTGTTATACGGTGCTGTGCAACGCAGTACCCCTCAGCGTGATCCTGGCTCGACAGGACCAGTGGGGTCGTGTCAGCGTGGTATCAGAGCTCGCTTGAGGTTTAACACAGTACAAAGGTCTTCTTTTTCAAAAATCCAGTGAGGAACGAGTTAGTAGCCCGTATAAGGATGTTATTAGCATATAGAAAGTGGCATATTAACCTATTTGTTATGTCGGAAAATCGTGCATCTCGGGACGTTCATGTCTTGGGGGGTGCACGTAAGCGCTGTCCACCAGTGCGCACAAGCTGAAGGGTGGAGCCCCACGGGTGGCAGGTAACCCGACCCGCTTTGATATCCTCTACGACTCTTCATGTCGTTTGGGGTATTCGAGCAACGTCTGTCCCTGGCGTGCGTGGTGCAACATGGGAGACCCCGTCACGTGGTCTGAAACGTGAACACGTAACTCAAGGCGTGTTTGGCTTGAGAACATCCGGGCGAGTGATGACGGCCGGGTGTACAAACTGTATGGATTCCGGGCTCGGTGTGCAGCCGAGTCTGATGATTGTTTGAGTTTCTGCAGGTAGCCTTACCACGAAACGGTAGACGTGTAGCATCCGTGTGCGAGTGACGAGTAGTGCCACTGAACTAACGAAGCCGGCTAAATCCGGTATAGGTTTTTCCTTTGTGAGGACGTAGTACCGACATAATCTGGTGACGCCTCGACGTCACACCCAACTAAATGAACAACTTCATTTAAAAACTTGAAGGTTTTGATCCAAAGTAGTAAAACTTGATGTAACTCCTTCCCTTGAACAGGATATTCAAAGTTAATAAGTTTTCAACTTATAGGATGTTAAGGACAGAGCACTCTGTTTTCAGCTAAATCAAGGCTGAAGTTAATCAGAGGTTAGAGGTTGAGTTCTTTCGAGGTTGGGATCGTATGATACATTTCTGGAAAGCTTTGGAGGAGCTTTACAACTTTTCTGTTGAGTTCCCGAGGTGTTTCATCCCTTAACCACTCGAAAAATGCAGTAGAGTTGAAACTGTCCAGAAAACAGGACGGAGCAAAGACTCTCTGTAGACTCTCTGTAAATTAAGCATAACTTCCTGCATAAAAATCCAAAAATAGAAAATGAGGTAGTTCTGGAAAGCTTATGAGATGGGTTACAACTTTGTAACAGAAAGTTTTGTCAGATTAGGAACAGAATTAACTGGAATTCTTGGATCAAATCAGTACCTAAGGCAGGGAGGTGCTGTCCAATTGTTTCCAGAAATTCTGTTAACTTTGACATCTCATAACTTTTGAACCAGAGCAGATCTTAGGCCAACCAAATACTTTCTGGAAAGCTATTGAAGTTAACTTTAACTTTGATGTTGAGCTCCAGGACTGGTTTTGCTTTTAACCTGGCCTAAATCAGATTGTTATGGAAACTGGTCAGGGCTGTCATGGGAACAGCAGATCAGCAGTCAAATTTGTTTAAAAATTTGAACTATGTTTCCAAGTGTTAAGGGTTCAATGACATATCTTATGTTATAACTCAATGGTTTACTGTTTAAATAAATATTTGACATTTCTCAAATATATTTTTACAGATGGCAGCAGATAAACGGTTGGAGAACGGGTGGGTAGTTTCCCACTGCTCTGACCGTAGCGGCTACCCGGGAGCATTGTGGCTAATGCTCCAATATTTCGGGTACAACCAGATGCCGTAATACTTCGCCAAGGAAGAAGGCGAAGAGGGGAACAAGACGTGGACGATCCATGTCGAGGTTCCTGCAGGGCCTACGCCACCCGGTTGGGTGCCATTCACCGTCACGGTGAGAGGAAGACAACCGGAAGGGATGTGGCAAGTGGCAGCCCGTGACACTATGTCACGTTTCTGCCAACTACACGTACAGGCTATGGAGGGAACTCCATACGCACTCGTTCCGGTGGAGGGACGAGCTCAGCATGTGTGGGAAGAGAGGTACCTGGAGGCAACAGACCCGAATTGCCCAAGGTACAACCCCGCGGAGGCCAACCTCAGCCTCCAAATGAGGGCGGGAAACGCTGTGATGGACAGCCAAGCTGTTCATACGGAGCATCTCGCCACCAAGCTCAAGGAGAGCACAAGCCGTGGAGATCATTTTGAGAGTGCTCACAGTGCACTCCGTAATGTGCTCCTTCCGACGATCAAGCGACTGAATGAACAACACAATCAGTTGCGTCGTCTGAAGAAGGCAAAGAAGAAGAGCCGTGTTGACATTGCGGCGTTGCAAGAGCTGGTGCAGACCCTAACCCAGCAGAATGAGGACCTTGCTCAAGAGCGGGACGACGCTATTGAGGAAGGACAAGGCTGGGAAGAGGACTACAACCAGGCTATGGACGAGGTGCATGCATTGCAGGACCTCGTGCCCCCGGTATTGGGCATACCGGTAGTCTTGGGTCTTCCAGCCATGGGAGAACCTGGAATGGGAGAAGAGGTGGTAGACCCCGAGCCACCAGCAGAGGTACCGGAGGAGGACGACCCACAGGAGGTCGAGTTCTACTCCGAGTAGGGGGTTACGGTTGCCAAGTAGGGCAGCTAGGGTAGCGTAACCCAACTTTTGTAATCGGTGACATGTCGTGTAGACAGTAGCGTATGTATAGGTAGTGACGACATGAGCACGACTTCTCGGAGATCCGAGAATAATGTATCTTGTATAAAGTTTATGCTTTATCAATATATGTGAATGTTGTGCAAGTTAATCATGCGTCGCTTCAATACTTACTCCTGTTTATGGAATTTTGAGTAAGACATGTGCTAATTGCTGCTGTGTTGAATTTCAGAATGACGCGTACTCGTGCCAACCCCGATGTTGGAGGTACTAGCCAAGGGGGAGAGACCTCCCAACCACCTCCCGAGGACTCCTCGGGACAGCAGCAGCAACAACAACAGCAAACACCGCCACCGCCACTGCCAACGGTTACATTGGCCGACATTGTCGCGGCAATGGCGGGTTCACATCAGCAGCATACAGAGCTGCTGCAAACATTAATTGCGAATACGTCTCGCCCGGAGAGACGTCAAGATCGCGAGGAGCGCCAACAGAGCTCCTACTCCGACTTCCTGGCGACTCATCCCCCTGTATTCTCAAGGGCGGATGAACCACTTGACGCGGACAACTGGCTCCGCGCCGTAGAGATGAAGTTCGGGCTGCTCCAAATCAGCGAGCAGCGCAAGACTCAGTTCGCGGTCCAGCAGCTCCAAGGATCCGCGAGCGCGTGGTGGGCCAACTTTTGTGCTTCACAACCCACCGACCGAGTGATGACCTGGGCGGAGTTTCGGACGGCCTTCCGGGCCTATCATATACCGCCCGGTTTGATGAAGAGGAAGACGCAGGAGTTCCTACACCTGCAACAAGGGAGCCGGAACGCGCTGGAGTACTCCAGGGCGTTCAACGATCTCGCACTCTACGCGTCGTATCACGCAGATACGGACGAGAAGCGGCGGGACCACTTTTACCAGGGGCTTAACCCGCTCCTGAAGGACAAGCTGGCGATGTTCAATCGCGGCAGCCTCAACGACATAATTGATGCTGCGATTGTTCAGGAAGACTCCGGCAAGGAGTTGGCGGCGGCAGAGCGAAAGCGAAGCGCGCCACAGAGCAGCGGAGAAGGAGGCGGTCCTTCTCAGAAGTTTCGGATGGTGAATCGCCCACCATCAGGTCCGCGCTGGCAGCCACCACAGCGGTCGATGCCGTTCCGCGGTCGGCCGTATTCTTCACCGGCATTCCGGCCGGCACTGCCAGCACCACCGCAACAACAGCAGCAGCAGCGGGCGATGCCGCGTGCGTTTGCACCTCCGCAACGCATGCCGGGCTTTCGTCCACCAAGTACTCCACCAGCAGCGGCCACATGTTACAAGTGTGGTCGTCCAGGACACTTCGCGAGCAGTTGCCCGGAGAGGCAAGGCGGCGGAGTGGTACCACAGTTTCCGGGGAGGAATCAACCCCGGAACCCTACTAATGCGCGGCGGGCAAACCCTAGGCCCGGTACTGTCCACCAGCTTGCCATTGAGGACGTGCCGGAGGGCGAGCCAATCCTTGCGGGTATGTTCCAACTCCACCAGCATCCCGCTATAGTACTATTTGATTCAGGCGCCACGCATAATTTTATTAGCCAAGCTTTCATTGCTAAACACAGCTTGCCAATACTACCCACCGATAGTCCATATTTAATTTGTTCACCGGGTGGGAAGATTTCAGCAAGCGTAATGGTCTCCAAAGCACCATTATGCTTAGCAGGTAGAGTGTACCCCACGTCTCTCATTATCTTAGAGGGACAGAAGGTCGATGTCATCCTAGGGATGTCGTGGTTAACCCGCCACGGCGCTGTTTTAGACACCGTCCTTCGAGTCGTGCACTTAAACTCAGAAGTGCACGGTTCTCACTCATTATTTCTGGACAGTCCAGAAATAAAACTTCCAAGTGTCTATCAAGCCACAACCATCAGATTGGAAGACATTCCAGTGGTCCGAGAATTCCCTGATGTATTCCCGGATGATTTGCCGGGGATGCCACCCGATAGAGAGGTGGAGTTCAAGATTGAACTTGCACCGGGAACCATGCCAATATCCCGAAGGCCGTACAAGATGGCGCCCAAGGAGTTGGCTGAACTGAAGACTCAGCTCACGGACCTTCTGGAGAAGGGTTTTATTAGGCCGAGCTCCTCGCCATGGGGCTGTTCGGCATTATTTGTCAAAAAGAAGGATGAAACGTTGCGGCTTTGCGTGGACTACCGTCCATTAAATGCCGTAACCATCAAGAACAAGTACCCGTTGCCACGGATCGACATGTTGTTTGATCAGTTGGTCGAAGCAAAGGTCTTTTCCAAGATGGATTTAAGATCCGGGTACCATCAGATTAAGATCAGGGCTGAGGACATTCCAAAGACAGCTTTTTCGACAAGGTACGGACTTTATGAGTACCTGGTCATGTCCTTTGGCCTCACCAATGCTCCAGCTCACTTCATGTATTTAATGAACTCGGTGTTCATGCCGGAGCTGGACAAGTTTGTCGTGGTCTTCATCGACGACATCCTGGTATACTCCAAGTCGGAGGAAGATCACAAGAAACATCTGCGTATAGTCTTGCAACGGCTGCGGGATCACAAGTTATACGCAAAGTTCAGCAAATGCGAGTTTTGGATATCGCAAGTGCCTTTCCTCGGGCATATCATCTCAGCGGAGGGTATCGCTGTGGACCCGAGCAAGATCACGCAAGTGCTGAATTGGAAATCCCCGAGAACTGTTCATGAGGTACGGAGTTTCCTCGGACTCGCGGGATATTACCGGAGGTTCATTCCGAACTTCTCGAAGATTGCCAAGCCAATGACAGAGCTGCTGAAGAAGGCTACCAAATATGTTTGGAGTCCAGCATGTGAAGCAGCATTCAAGGCTTTAGTCAAGCACCTGACATCAGCACCGGTTTTGGCGCAGCCAGACACAACAAAACCGTTCGATGTGTACTGCGATGCATCCGGCATTGGGCTCGGATGTGTGCTGATGCAAGACCGAAGAGTGGTTGCGTATGGATCACGACAGCTTAGGAACCATGAGCAAAATTATCCAACTCACGATTTGGAGCTCGCTGCCGTGGTACTTGCACTGAAAATGTGGAGGCACTACCTACTCGGTAACCTCGTACATTTATATACCGACCACAAAAGCCTCAAGTACATTTTCACTCAGAAGGAGCTGAACATGAGGCAACGAAGATGGTTGGAACTGATAAAGGATTACGAGATAGAGATCCATTATCATCCGGGCAAGGCAAACGTTGTGGCAGACGCGCTAAGCCGCAAGTCACACGTCAATAATCTGACCATCACACCGTTGGAAGAGAGCGAACCACCACTACATGTGATTCCACATGGAGCTCTCTACAACCTAGCTTTGATCCCCACCATCCGTGAAGAGATAGCGGCAGCCCAGAAGAATGACAAGGGCATGTCACATTTGCGGAGACGTGTAGACAGTGGGGAGTTGAAATGTTTCCGGAAGGACGGAGACGGCGTCCTATGGTTCAAGGACCGGATCGTCGTACCCCGAAACCCGGAGTTACGGAAGAAAATCTTTGATGAGGCTCACTTATCAAAGTTTTCTATTCACCCCGGCAGCAACAAGATGTATCAAGAACTCAGAAGCAAGTTTTGGTGGACACGGATGAAGCGAGAGACTGCAAAATACGTGTCCGAGTGTGATACATGTCGACGGGTGAAGGCAGACCACATGCGGAAACCGGGACTGCTGCAACCACTGGGCATTCCTGCCTGGAAGTGGGAGGACGTGAGCATGGATTTCGTCGTCGGTTTACCCACCACCTTACAGAAACATGATTCTGTGTGGGTGATCGTCGATCGGCTCACCAAAGTTGCCCATTTCATCCCGGTCAACACCAACTACAACGCCAAGAAGTACGCAGAACTGTACATCTCACGGATCCTATGCTTATATGGCGTACCCCGTACCATCGTATCGGACCGGGGCACTTTATTTGTGTCCCGTTTTTGGGAGCAGCTCCACGCTGCCTTGGGGACGAAGCTGATCCGTAGTTCAGCCTACCACCCGCAGACGGATGGGCAAACGGAGCGGGTAAATCAAATCCTAGAAGACATGCTACGAGCTTGCGCTATCGACCACGGCAAGAATTGGGATGATCACTTGCCATTAGCCGAGTTCTCGTACAACAATGGGTACCAAGCCAGCATCAAGATGGCGCCCTACGAGGCGCTATACGGCAGGAGATGCCGCACACCACTGAACTGGTGTGAATCTGGCGAGAGGGTTACCTTCGGGATTGATCTTGTCAACAACGCGGAAGAAAAGGTTCGATTAATTCAAGCGAACCTAAAAGCCGCTCAATCCCGACAGAAACAGTATGCGGACCGGAGGAGGCGCCCATTACAATTCGAAGTTGGAGATCATGTATACCTACGAGTGTCTCCAATGAAGGGCGTAAACAGATTTGGGGTGAGAGGAAAGTTAGCACCCCGATTCATCGGTCCATTCCAGATTACCGAAAGATGTGGATCGGTAGCATACCGGCTGCAATTACCAGAAGCACTTTCCGGTGTGCACGACGTCTTTCACATTTCCCAGCTGAGGAAGTGTCTCAAGCTATCAACTACCGTGCAGCTGGAAGACATTGAAGAACTGCAACCGGATCTCACCTATCGGGAGGAACCGGTGCAGATTATTGATGAAAAGGCCCGAACCACACGCAACCGTACGTTGTGGTTCTACAAGGTTCTGTGGAGTAATCACTCCATGGACGAAGCGACATGGGAGAGCGAAGAATTCCTTCGCACTAACTACCCCGACTTTTTCACGTCGCATATCCGGTAATTTTCCACCGTCCTCTCTCTCATTTTCACCTTATAATCTCGGGACGAGATTCTTTTAAGGGGGGAGGAATGTAAGGGCCTCAGTTTTTGACACTCATTTGCAGTGTTCATCACCACACCACACACCTCATTTGAGGAAAAATGATGAACACAAATAAAGAGCAAGTAACAATTATCAACATGCTCATTAGGGAACAAACTCACACATTGCAAAAGTGGTACTTCCCACATGTGATATAGATGGGCTGGACATATGAAAACTCCTACACTTTGCTAAGGATGTCCATGCCAAGTTTCACCCAAATTCAAAACATTTTTGAGGTCATCTTGGGTGTAGATAGGAAAGGGGCAGTTTGAAAACATATTCAAATTCAAACTGTTTTCACCCACTGAATTTAAAAGTGGAAGGCATATTCTTGCTCAGCACATTTTTGTGAGCTCACACACCAATTTTCACTCCATTTGGAGTTGATCTTGACATGAGCTAAGGGGGAGAAATTCAAACTTTATTTGAATTTCAAACTGCACTTGTGCTGAAATTCATTCAAACCAAACCTCATTTGAACTTTGATCAATTCAAATGGCTCTTGGGTGAATAATTTGAGTTGCCAAGGGTAGAATAGGGTTCACTGTTTACCACAGCTGTTAGGAATAAATTTCAGAGGTTAAAAGAGGAGTGGGACCCACATGTCAGCCTCAGCCTCAAAGCAAACCGACTGAACCACAGTTCAGTCGGTTCCCGGCTGTTGTGCGCGCGCGCCACCGAAGGGGGCAGCCGGCGCCAGCTCCTGCTGCGTGCCCCAAGCCGGAGACCGGCCGACCGAGCTATTTATTCCCTCCCCGGCGTGCCTCAGTCACCATTTCCCCGAGCTACCGACGTGCGCGACTGCTTTTCCCACTGCCATCGCCGCCGCTCGAGTTCCTGCTTGATCAAGCCGATCGCAGCTCCCTCTTTCCATTCCAAGGTCCCAGCAAGGTACTAGCAACCATCCTCTATCCTTCCCATTGATAGAAATCGATTGAAACCGAGTGATATCGGCTGTGCCGAAAGATCAAACTCGGAACTGGAAACCGCCGCACCTCGGGCTCTCGTGGACAGCCCAACCTGGTCGTTGTCACGCCCGAGCCAAGGCACCCTTGGACGCGCAAGTGATCGGTGCTGCTCATCCCCGAGCCACAGCTCGAGTGGTTGCTCACCGGCGGCGAATTTCCACTTTTCCCCTTTCTGTGTGCAGAACGACCTTCGGGTACGATTCTGTTTAATTCGTGCTCTAGAAAGGATTAGAGGGCCTCAGGCCACTCCCACACGAACTAGACACGGTGACGCACAAGTTGCCTTCACAACTCTGGGCCGGAGAACTTCTGTGCCCGGCGTAATTCAAGGTCTACTAATGGCGGAACGCAAGGGGGGGTATCGGGCGCACGGTGAGGACCTATTTCGGGCCTTCCCCGAGCTGCCCCGAGTTCATGTCGACCTTCTCTGAGGTCCACTGATGCTCCCCGACCGATTTCCCAAGTAGCTGAGGCACTAGGAGCATCAGCCGACATGGCCGAAGTCGTTCCGATATGGCGGCTCGTCGCCGACCATGCTCCGGCCGTTGTCATGAGCAGCTGACCCTCGGATCATGTTCCCCAAGTAAAAGTAGGCAGGGGCGGCCAGAATCAAGAAGTTTGGAGCTGTACAGCAGCCAGCGGCGAGCTCTCCGGCGAGGTCCCTCGGCGGCGGAGCGCGGGTGTCGCGAGGTTGAAGAAGGGGGTGGACCCCAGCTGTCAGCGGCCGATATTTTGAATCGGGATCCGGCTGCGGCCGGGATCGGGTGTGCTGGCGCGCAAAAGCCTTGTGGGCCGCGGTGTGCTGTCGCTTCGACGTGCGACGCGTGTCCCCTGGGCCCACGCGCGAGTTTAAACTTTTCCCCGATTTTCAGATTTCCTTCAAACTTCAAATCCTTATAACTTTGGCTAGAAAGCTCCAAATTGAGTGAACCAAATTTTGCTGGATTCAGCTCTCTGAGTACTTTCCAGAAAATCAAGTTTCACTTCATGAAATTCCTTAATTCTCCAGAATTAATTCCTTAAAGTTTAAACTGTTAGGAATTTTAACTGGAGAATCACTTGGAGGAAAATCCTGAAATTTTGCTGAGATGTTCACCAAAATATCCTTGAACTACCATAAAAATTTCAGATCCATTTGAGCTCATTTAGTCCACCTAATGGTGTGATTAGTAAAACTGTTCCAGAGAAAATAGAAAATGTTCAGAAACATTTTCAGAATTTTCTCTGAAATTGTTTAGCTCATATCTTTAGTTAGAGACTTCCAAATTAAGTGAGACCAATTCCATTAGAACCCTCTGAAAATCTAGTTTTCAGAAAGTCATAGTTTGTTTCATGAAACTACCTAGAACACCCTAAAAGCCTTTAATTAAGGTCAAGGACATAATTATTTGTGGAGGGCTCAAATGAGCTTTGCTGCAACTAAGACTTGACCAAGTCTTTGTTTAGGTTGTAACCAAGCCACAGTAAAAGTTTCACAGTCATTAGGTCTATCTAGCAAAGGTTATAGACTTCACAACTTCAAACTTAATACAAGTGCACTAAATTAATACATATATTGTTTCCATCATGTAGTCGCTAAGGTCGAGGAGGAACCCGAAGTCCTAGACTTCGTTACTCCGGAGGAACAGCTAGCCTACGACCAAGAGCAGCAAGGCAAGCCCCGGTTTGCATTAACCATTTTATAAATTTTTATTGTTTTGAGCACATACTTGTTTTCTTTATGTTGTGCATCAGAGTCTTGTTTGGAAACCCCACTGCATAGCCAAGAAAACCATGGGTTGGGGTTTAGGATTGCAAACCCCGTTAGCCACTGCATTGCTAGGATAGAGTAGGATTCGGTACAAGTCGAGTAGTTGGAACTACTCGCGAGAATAGGCTAGAGGCACATTGCTCGGGTAGAGATAGCACATGAAACACATGGCAAGAAAATGAGACCGAGCGGAGAGTAAGGGCAGCAGGACTTTGGGGCCTGTGTGCTGTAGCTCCGCTTGTGTCGATTGAGGACCGAGCCGTGTGCGGGCCTGTTGAACAAGCTAGAACAGTACCGAAGACCTACCGGCTATATGGGAACCGGGAAACTGATGTAACTCGGGTAGCTGGGTATTGAGGCATTGCCCGTCGTTCAGAGGGTAGGTTGAGAGCTCGAGGTGTAAATCAGCTGGCGGCACAGAGATGCGCGTGCAGGGACCTCTTGCTCGGGACGATGGGACCGGTTCAATATTTGGCTAACGGGTGAAAGGTAGTCGCGTACGGCGTCCGTGATGGTTGTTGTAGGCAACATCGAGTACGGGCGTACGTGACGGGTTGTTCGGGTAATCCCTGCAGGTGTAAATCGATTATAATCGCCGTCCCTCGCGGTCAGTGAGTACCACTTGTTCACTGTACCGTGACGTAGAAAGAACAGGCTAGTTACATGTTAAAATGTTGCTGATTGAAAGCTGGACATTGATTGTTAATGATATGTTGTAGCTTAGTGCTAACTAAAGTTCTTTTCAACTTTGGGCAAAGTACATGAGAGAAATGCGTTTCTTGTTTGATTGCGGCTCTCTCATGTGCCTTCGCGTAAGGTTCTCCACAACCTGCTGCTAAAACTTGAAAGTAAGGTTCTACTAATTAGGCGAGTCCTTGCAAATGATTTTACCTCATGTAACCCATTACCCTCATGTAGAAGTTCCATGTTTAGGTGAGACGGGTCAGACTTGCTGAGCCTTCGTGCTCACTGCTTGTGTTTGAAGCTTTTGCAGGGTTCTATGAGGAAGGGACTCCCGAAGAGGAGACGGAACCCCAGGAGGGGAACCCCGTCGAGTGGGAGTCGTGCACGCCGCAGAGTTAGTGTGCGTGTGTGCTAGCAAGGACACGTTCGAGGGCTGAACGTGCACTTGATGCTTAGTCTACGCCCGCGAGTGTGGACTAAACTTATTTTGATGTAAACATGTTAATAAACTTGTTTATGTAATAAAGCTTCCGCTTCCGCTTTGTATCTTTGACGTGTGTTATACGGTGCTGTGCAACGCAGTACCCCTCAGCGTGATCCTGGCTCGACAGGACCAGTGGGGTCGTGTCACCCGACATGTTTCCGGATGATCTTCCGGGCATGCCACCTGAGCGGGATGTCGAGTTCAAGATTGAGCTTGCACCCGGGACTACGCCCATATGACAGAGACCATACAAAATGGCTCCAAACGAGCTGGCTGAACTGAAAGAATAGCTCAATGATCAGTTGAGCAAAGGTTTCATTAGACCGAGTTCCTCACCTTCGGCATGCTCGGCGCTGTTCGTAAAGAAGAAGGATGAAACCTTGAGGCTGTGTGTGGACTACGAAGATGGCCTTCTCGACGAGATGTGGCTTATATGAATATCTCGTCATGTCTTTTGGTCTCACTAATGCTCGGGCACATTTCATGTATCTCATGAACTCGGTGTTCATGCCGGAGCTGGACAAGTTCGTTGTGGTGTTCATTGATGATATCTTGGTTTATTCCAAGACAGAAGCAGAACACGCCGAACACTTGAGGATCGTTCTTCAACGACTGTGGGACCATAAGCTATACGCCAAGTTCAGCAAATGTGAGTTTTGTGTAGGATCGAAGAACACGTGAAAAGCTACCAGAGGGGGGTGAATGGTAGATTAAAACTTTTCGCAGCGAAACAACAAAAACCCCTCAGCAAAAAATCAATCGGTTAAAGAAACTGTGTGTGCAAGTGTTTTCAAACGTGTTCAACCGTGACAAATCAAGTACAGAGGTAGAGAATCAAGTCACGGATCTAATGCAACAAGAATCACTTGAAAACACAAAGTAAAACTTGAGATACGATCAAAACATTAAACGAAGATCAATCTGTTCTACCCGATATAAAACAGATCTGCAACGCTGCAAAGAAACTCGTGTATCTCAAAAACTACAGATATGAAGCTCGTGAAAATTTCACAGATGATAGATAATTGAGTTGTGAAGACAACCCAAAAAGAATCACATCAATCGGATCGGTAAAACTCGAGTTATGAATGAAACTCCGAAGCAACGTCGGTCTGTCCAGAAACTCGGCGAGAAAGACTTGACGAAAAACAAGTCGGACGAACAAGGCACAAAAGCTCCTCGAAACTATGAACTTTATTCAATAGAAACACAAGAGGAACAGCCCAAAGTTATCTACCCATGAGAGCTCTGGCCTCACTTGCTTTTATAGCCAGCCCTCAGGCTAATCAATCCAATCTAGGACTCCTACTCCTAATTGGACTCGTATCCTAACTTACCGTAACTGCTCAGGACTCTCCTATTCGCAGATAGAAGCAATCGTGAGACTTCAAAACACCTTAGGAACGTCCTAAACATTCCTAAAACAACTCAACTTCGTGCCTAGCATGAAATCCTATCATAACCAACTCAAATCTTCCATATTTGAGCCATATCCGACTCAGCCTCAGCCTAAGTACGCAATCCAGCCGGTTTGACCTTCCTGACCAATTCTTTACGTCCACTTCTCTTCATCACGCCTTGGAACAATGTAGCCACGTCCATGCACTCCTTGCACACGTGCAAACACCTTCCAACGACGTACACGCAACCTTCATATGCACTGCCCTTGATCCAAACATGCTGCACGACCTCCCGATCAACTCAACCACAGCTCCTCCCGAACTTGGTTGTTGGAACCTCATCTCCTCCCTGAGACTAGTCCAAGGATCCCGTCACCAGCCATGTCTTGAACTCAAGCAACACCTGCACATGAATAAACAACCAATTCTTCCGAGCACAAGTCCTCGACTTGACTCACGTTAGATCGAAAACCACAACACCTTACATGAGCACGTCACATAAGCATGTTACAAACCATATCAAATGATAACAGCCATAACCACCAAAACACACCAAAAACTTAGCAAATTAATACTAAGCAAACCTTCCCATAAAGCAAGTTTGAATCATTGCGAGTTAAAAGCAAAAACAGGACGCTGCAGTTCTACGAGTTGAACTTCACGGGAGCTCCCTAAAAACAAGCTCCGGACCTCACAGAAGCTCTCCGGACCTTGCAGGAGCTCTCCGGACCTTCCGTCGGACCTTACCAACACTTGGCGGACCTAACAAAGAACTTGTCGGACCTTGCCACAGAAGAATGTTTTGGCAATATTCAAAACTTTGAATGTTAATGCTAACTTTTATCCTAATTGCCAATGTATTCAGCACACATAGGTCTCACAATCTCCCCCTCGATGAATGCATTGGCAACACCAATTAAAATCCGAACATTGTCTTATGAAAAGTTTTGAAAAGCTTTGAAAACTCATTTCTCCCCCTTTATTAATTTCTCCCCATTTTTTAAAATCAGAGAAGGAAGAAAGTGTATAACATATGCAAAGTGTAAAAAATCTCTCCTTATACATATTTCTCCCCCTTTGACAATGTATTCAGCAAGGTTCAAAAGAGAAATTTTTAAATGTTACGAGCATATTATAACGTATACATACAAAACAAAGCTCATCCAAGTCATACTATCAGGTTACTTACACTATCACATCAATGAGATACATAAAGTAGTGTAAGCCATGCTAGAGATCAAATGTATTTTTCAGTTTAAGCAAGTCATGATCTCCCTTACTCAACTATTTCAAAACCTGAAAACATGACACTTGTTGCTGTATTTTTATTATTCATAATTATTTAAGGCACAAAGTTGATCATATGATATTTGCAAGAGATTATATGCCGCATCAGTCTTATTCTAACCAACCAAGCCAAGCCTATGTCATTTGACAATCAGAAGCTTAAGGACATGGTTTTAGTCATACACAATTCCTTCCAAGTTCATATCTTAGTGCAACGATAAGCAATCTCAAAAGAAGAAGTGCGATGCATGCATATTCTCTTGATCTTTTCTCAATTTTTTATTTGAAAACTCAACATGTGAGCTGATCACTTGATTAATTTTTTATGATTAGAAGCACTTGTGAGCACGCAACAAGTTCAAAACAGCAAGAAAGTTCGATCATGACCAGATTTAGTGTAAGTAATTATTCCAATTACTAGTCATGGAAAAAACTACAAAATTTATAACATGAGCAATGTAGTAAGAACTTTCAGCCTGTAAAAGGAATCACAAAGTCATATATGTATGAAATACTATGCTCATATTATTTTAGTTTCAGATTCACACATAGACTTTCAAAGTTTCAAAAACTCCCCCTCAATTTAAGCCATGAGGATGCATAACCCCTATTTCACTACGAATGAAACAAAAACGAGTGAAATCCAAAGGTTTTGTAAAAATATCAGCCAATTGTTGTTCGGTATCGACATGGTGAAGCACAATGTTTCCTTTTTCAACATTATCACGAATAAAGTGATACCTAATGTCAATGTGATTAGTTCTAGAGTGTTTCACGGGGTTTTTAGCAATACAAATTGCACTAGTGTTGTCACAAAACAGTGGAACACTATCTAAATCAACCCCATAGTCCTTAAGTGTTTGAACAATCCAAAGAATTTGTGAGCAAGCGCTAGCCGCAGCTACATATTCAGATTCGGCCGTGGATTGTTCAACTGAACTTTGTTTTCTAGAGGACCAAGCAACAAGTGAATTACCAAGAAAATG
Organism: Neostapfia colusana; assembly: GCA_030760725.1. Lineage (NCBI taxonomy): Eukaryota > Viridiplantae > Streptophyta > Magnoliopsida > Poales > Poaceae > Neostapfia > Neostapfia colusana. The sequence goes on along the minus strand of JASWHV010000007.1, from coordinate 74,337,742 downwards.
ACAAGCACCCGAAGTACTTTTCCTATCAATCCTACAACTCCCAAAATCAGCATCCGAAAAAGCTTTCAAAGAAACGGTTGAGGAAGAAGGAAGAAAAATCCCAAATTCTTGAGTTCCATGTAGGTACCTGAGAATCCTTTTGATGGCTTGGCGATGTGAAGCATGTGGAGAAGCTTGAAAATGTGCACAAAGACATACGCTGAATTGTATGTCCGGTCTTGACGCCGTGAGATACAAAAGTGATCCAATCATACTTATGTATTCTTTTTTATCGACCGGGTCACCATCTTCATCAAGTTCAAGTGTTGTTGCTATTCCCATTGGTGTCCGAAGAGGCTTGCATTTGTCCATGTTGAAGCGCTTAAGAAGGTCCTTTGTATACTTAGTTTGATGCACAAAAGTTCCTTCTTTTGTTTGCTTGATTTGCAGCCCCAAAAAGTATGTGAGTTCTCCCATCATACTCATCTCAAATTCTGAACTCATCATAGCTGAAAACTTGGACACGAGATCATGAGAAGCACAACCAAAGATAATATCATCCACATACACTTGAAAGAATAATGAGTCATTGCCATGCTGAAGTACAAAAAGAGTTTTATCAACCTTGCCCATGGTAAACCCCTTTTTAAGTAAGAATGTTTTTAACCTATCATACCATGCTCTAGGGGCTTGTTTTAGACCGTACAAGGCTTTGGACAGTTTGTAAACATGATTAGGAAAATTTAGATTTTCAAAACCCGGTGGCTGCTTAACATAAACCTCCTCCTCTATGTAGCCATTAAGAAAAGCACTTTTAACATCCATTTGATATAACTTGAAACCTTTAGATGCAGCAAATGCTAATAAAATTCTTATAGCTTCTAATCTAGCAACAAGAGCAAATGTTTCATCAAAATCTAGACCTTCAATTTGAGTGAAACCTTGAGCAACCAACCTAGCTTTATTCCTAACCACAACCCCATCCTCACTTTGCTTATTTTTAAATACCCATTTAGTTCCAGTTAATGTGTGACCTTGAGGTGGAGGTACAAGTTTCCAAACATTATTTCTTTCAAAATTTTCTAACTCTTCTTGCATGGAATTAATCCAAGATTCATTAGTGAGTGCGTGTGATATATCCTTGGGTTCAAAAGAAGCAACAAAAGCAGAATGAGCATGAGAGTTTGGATCGCAAAATCTGGACCGAGTGACTCGTTCATGCAAGCTTCCAATGATTTGTTGTGGAGGATGACTTTTGAGTACTCGGAGGGGAGTAGACACTTCACAAGCACCTTCTTCTTCATGTTCGGATCTTTGATTAGGAGAGCTTGTTGATTGAGAAAGGTCCGAACCAGCAGTAGTGACTGTTGGTGCTGGTTGTGGTGCAAAATCAGCAGCTTGATCGTTATTTACTTCCGAGTTTTCGGGCAGCAGCACCACTTCTTCATCTTCTTCAATAAAAATACTCTCCCCCTGCGGATATGGATCCGGACCTGCAATATCGGAGCTAGTACTTGGGCTAGCTTCATCAAAAGAAACCTCGCAAGTCTCCACAATTTTGTTAGTGTCAAGTAAAAGCACACGGTAGCCTCTAGTATGAGATGGATAACCAAGAAACATGCCATCAACAGATCTAGCTTCAAATTTATCAAGATTACCATGTTTCTTAACAAAGCATTTGCAACTAGACATCTATGCTTAGAGGAAGACATATCAAAATCAGCTTTAAAAACTCTTCCAAACCGAGACATGTTAAAAATAAGCTCACTATTTGAACCTACAACTTTGCAGCAGTTTTTATTGAAAATAATTTCCAGATTTTCATCTAGCAATTGTGAAACAGAAAGCAAGTTGTATTTCAAATTTTTGACAAGTGCCACATCCTTCAAAGTGTATAGATTGTTTACTCTAACCGAACCTTTAGCAATTATGGGAGTAGAAGAGTTATCTGCGAAAGTAACATTTTCTACACGTGACACAAAAGAGAGAGGGGAGAACCATTCTTTGTTACCGGTCATGTGGCGTGAGGAACCTGAATCCACAATCCAAATGTTCTCCTTCCTCAAACGTGAAACCTACACAGCAGCACAATACGTCGATGAATCAATAAAGGGGTTAGTTAAAAGACTTTTAGGAATCCAATACTGAGTCACACGACGTCCAGCAGGAATAATATGCGAAAGCTGAGAAGGTACAACAGGTTTATGAGCCAAACATCGAAATTTTTTGTTCCCAACTACTGACTTAGAAGATGTGTTATATGTAGCACAAAAAACAGTAGGTCCGGGAGCAAGTTTTTGACTCATTACAGCAGGTTGCAAGCTCCGAACATTCGGTCTAGCAGATTTTGCTTGGTTGTTATGTGATCTAGCAAGTATTCTTTGTTTCTTATCGTGTTTAGCTAGTCTATAACAAAAGTCCATGACATGACCATCTCTACCACAGTAGGTACAATGAAAAATAACCTTATTATCATGTCTAGATGAGCAAGCAACACATTTATTAGAACCCGAATGGGACAGTACTCCTGCAGATTTGAAAATCACCTCTTTTTGTCTAGGAGCTGTTTGAATCAAAACGCTTCCTAATGACTTTACAACTTTAGGTGGGTGTGCCTTAGCATGAGAATTAAAACCTAAACCAGTTTTATCATTACAAGACTTGGGAGAATTCAGCAGCAAGTTTAGGTTCTTATTTGCATTAGAAAACCGATCTAGTGCCCTATGAATGTCATCAAGTTTATTGGACAGATCAAAGCAGTTTTCACATGAAGTTTCTCCTTTTAGTTTGCAATTTGAACAATATTTAACTTCATGCACACGTAAAGCATTGCTCAAAATAGAAATCTCATTCATAGCATCATTTAGTTTCTTATTCAGATCATCACATGAAGAACAATGCAAATCAATTGTAGAACAACAAGCATCTTTCAAATTTTTATCATTAAGTGCAGCAAGCTCTTTGTTCTTTTCAATTTCAAGTTCAAGTTTATCAAGTGTAGATGCGTGTGCACTTCTTAAAGAGGATAATTGTTCATAAATTAAATCACATGAGGAACAAGAATCACCACTAGGAATCAAAGTTTTTAAACGATTAATTTCAGATTCTAGTGATTCAATTTTAACAGCATTGTTCCTAAGTTTTTTTATCCTTTTTCTTTAATATAACAGTGGCATGAGAAATAGCATCACACATTTCTTCGCAAGTGGGACATACCTCTTCATCGTCGCTGTTGTGTTCTGCCTCCTCGGAGCTTGAACTTGACTTGCTCGCCATGCAGCACATATTTGCCATAGCTTCTTCATCTTCATCACTACCGGTGTCCACATCACTTGAGCCGAAATCTTGAAGTGCAGAGATCATACTATGCACTATGTTGCGCATTAATAAATCTTTCTTCTTCTTATTCTTTGCAAACGATTTCTTCGGCCTTGTTTGCTTTTCTTCACATGAAGTCGGACCTGAAAGGTTAGGGCACTCCATACGAAAATGTCCTGTCTTACCACATTCAAAACATCGTTGAGGTCCGGAGCTTCCTCTCCTTCTAGTTCTCACATTTTGCAATGATTTTGAGAACCGAGTAGAGATGAGTGCAAGCTCCTCCTCTGGAAACTCTTCAACCTATTCAAGGGTTAGAGAGGACAGCAAAGAGGGTGCACCACTAGATGATGATTGACTAGAACTAGACATGTCACGTTGCGAAACAAATGCAATAGATTTGTTGGGGTTTTTACGTGAGATGATGTCAATTTCATGAGTTTTCAATTTAGAATAAAGCACGTCTAAAGTAAGAGAACTCATGACAGTAGATTCACGAATAGATGTAACTTTCATCTCCCAAATTGACATATCTAATGCTCCTAACAATTGTCTAGCATTTTCAGCATCTGAAAAGTTAACATTGACACTACGCAAGTTGCTGAGAATTTTATTAAAGCGAGCAAAAAGGTCGTCAATTGACTCACCGGGTTGCATCTCAAAACGCATGTATTCTTTCTTGAACATATCTTGCCTTACCTCCTTGATCGTATTGGATCCTTCATGGTAGTCACAAAGAGCTTTCCAAACATCATATGCAGATCGGAGGTGTGCAACACGGTCGAAGTTGCTTTGAGTCAATCCTTGGATGATCAAGTTGCGAGCCTTGTTGTTGTTGTCAACATCTCTCATGTTCGCAGCCATAACTTGATCGTTGGGTGGTACATCGAAGTTCCGGTAGACCTTCTCCCATATGGCGAAGCCTTGCGCCTGTATGTAGACCTCCATCCGCGCCTTCCAAACCTGAAAATCGATGCCATTGAACACACAAGGTTTTGCTGAGTACTTCTCCATGATGGTTAGTTAAAACATGTGCAAATCACAAAGATTAGAGCACCTTGGCTCTGATACCAATTGTAGGATCGAAGAACACGTGAAAAGCTACTAGAGGGGGTGAATGGTAGATTAAAACTTTTCGCAGCGGAAACAACAAAAACCCCTCAGCAAAAAATCAATCAGTTAAAGAAACCGTGTGTGCAAGTGTTTTCAAACGTGTTAAACCGTGACAAATCAAGTATAGAGGTAGAGAATCAAGTCACGGATCTAATGCAACAAGAATCACTTGAAAACACGAAGTAAAACTTGAGATACGATCAAAACATTAAACGAAGATCAATCTGTTCTACCCGATATAAAACAGATCTGCAACGCTGCAAAGAAACTCGTGTATCTCAAAAACTACAGATCCAAAGCTCGTGAAAATTTCACAGATGATAGATAATTGAGTTGTGAAGACAACCCAAAAAGAATCACGTCAATCGGATCTGTAAAACTCGATTTATGAACGAAACTCCGAAGCAACGTCGGTCTGTCCAGAAACTCGGCGAGAAAGACTTGACGAAAAACAAGTCGGACGAACAAGGCACAAAAGCTCCTCGAAACTATGAACTTTATTCAATAGAAACACAAGAGGAACATCCCAAAGTTCTCTACCCACGAGAGCTCTGGCCTCCCTTGCTTTTATAGCCAGCCCTCAGGCTAATCAATCCAATCTAGGACTCCTACTCCTAATTGGACTCGTATCCTAACTTACCGTAACTGCTCAGGACTCTCCTATTCGCAGATAGAAGCAATCGTGAGACTTCCAAACACCTTAGGAACGTCCTAAACATTCCTAAAACAACTCAACTTCGTGCCTAGCACGAAATCCTATCATAACCAACTCAAATCTTCCATATTTGAGCCATATCCGACTCAGCCTCAGCCTAAGTACGCAATCCAGCCGGTTTGACCTTTCCGACCAATTCTTTACGTCCACTTCTCTTCACCACGCCTTGGAACAATGTTGCCACGTCCATGCACTCCTTGCACACGTACAAACACCTTCCAACGACGTACACGCAACCTTCATATGCACTGCCCTTGATCCAAACATGCTGCGCGACCTCCCGATCAACTCAACCACAGCTCCTCCCGAACTTGGTTGTTGGAACCTCATCTCCTCCCTGAGACTAGTCCAAGGATCCCGTCACCAGCCATGTCTTGAACTCAAGCAACACCTGCACATGAATAAACAACCAATTCTTCCGAGCACAAGTCCTCGACTTGACTCACGTTGGTTCGAAAACCACAACACCTTACATGAGCACGTCACATAAGCGTGTTACAAACCATATCAAATGATAACAGCCATAACCACCAAAACACACCAAAAATATAGCAAATTAATACTAAGCAAACCTTCCCATAAAGCAAGTTTGAAACATTGCGAGTTAAAAGCAAAAACAAGACGCTGCAGTTCTACGAGTTGAACTTCACGGGAGCTCCCTAAAAACAAGCTCCGGACCTTGCAGGAGCTCTCCGGACCTTGCGTCGGACCTTGCCAACACTTGGCGGACCTAACAAAGAACTTGTCGGACCTTGCCACAGAAGAATGTTTTGGCAATATTCAAAACTTTGAATGTTAATGCTAACTTTTATCCTAATTGCCAATGTATTCAGCACACATAGGTCTCACATTTTGGATCCGCCAAGTGCCATTTTTGGGACATATCATCTCAGCGGAAGGCATCGCGGTTCACCCAAGCAAAATCGAGCAGGTGCTGAAATGGAAAGCTCCCACTTCAGTCCATGAAGTCAGAAGCTTCCTCGGCTTAGCGGGATACTATCGGAGATTCATTCCAAGTTTCTCCAAGCTTGCTAAGCCGATGACAGAATTATTGAAGAAGGGAACAAAATATGTTTGCAACACGGCATGTGAACGAGTGTTCCAAGAATTAGTGAAGCATCTCACAATAGCCCCGGTCTTAGCTCAACCAGATACAACTAAGCCCTTCGACGTGTATTGTGATGTGTCCGGTATCGGGCTCAGCTGCGTGTTGATGCAGGAAGGGCGTGTGGTCGCGTGTGGCTCACGCCAACTTTGGAACCATGAGCAGCATTATCCGACTCATGATCTTGAGCTCGCTGCTGTGGTTTTGGTTCTGAAAATGTAGAGGCACTATCTCCTGGGGAATTTGGTGCATCTCTACACCGACCACAAGAGCCTGAAGTATATTTTCACCCAGAAGGATCTGAATATGAGGCAAAGGAGGTGGTTAGAACTAATCAAAGATTATGAGATTGAGATTCATTACCACCCCGGCAAGGCGAATGTGGTTGCCGATGCGCTGAGTCGGAAATCACATATCCATAACCTCACCATTACACCGGTGGAGGAGGAAGAACCGAGTTTATACTTGGTTCCTTATGGATCGCTCCACAACCTTGCTCTCATCCCTACCATTAGGGAGGAGATCATTGCAGCTCAGAAAGTTGACAAGGGCATGGCACATCTCTGGAGACAGATAGACAATGGGGAAATCTAATGTTTCCGGAAATATGATGAGGGGAGCAACCACACCGCCGAAGAAGTGACGTGGGAGAGCGAGGACTTTCTTCGCTCAAACTACCCAGATTTCATCGCGTCTCATCATGGGTGAGTTTCGAATACATTGTTGTCTCCTCATTTATAATCTCGGGACGAGATTCTTTTAAGGGGGGAGGGATGTGAAATCCCAAAAAGTTTAGTAAATGGAGTTGGAAATGTACGCCAAGGAACTGAGAGAAAGTTTAAACTTTTGAATTGGAAGGTGTGAGCTCCAAGTACTATAGTAACGGGTCACAATGTCCAAACATGAAGACCTAAATGTACCACATGGTTCTTCACACATCCACGGGTAGCCCGGCAAATTTTCAGCTCAGTTGGGAAAGATTTACCTATTTGTTGGAATTTTTCACGGGAGACAATTCAAATCTGAATTTGAACTTCAGTTTCAAATTCCGACTTCGCTAAAATTCAAGTTTGAGAGCACCATGGTGTTCCTCATATTCCTATTGGCTGGTTCTCCAAGTTTGATCAAATTTAGGGTTCATTTGCTAGCCCAAACAAAAATGAAAAGAAAAAGAAGAGGGAAAGGGGGCCCACTGGTCAGAAGACTTAGACCCGAAGTCAATTCGTGTGAGTTACTCGGCAGCCGACGTTCACCGCGCGCCACCTCCTGCTCCCGTGCCCGAGCGAGGGAGACACCGCACTCCTGTGCTGCGCCTGGAAGTACCGGTTGCTGTGATCAATACGCACTCAGGCCACGTGAACTCGTCCCCTCGATCCCATCCCTTTTTCTCACCGCAGCAAGCAACCTCCGGTCGACCTCTCTGATCACCGGCGCCCGGGCGGCACAGGCACTTTCGTGCCCGACGAGCTACACGAAAAAGGTCCGCCCCGAGGTGCTGATCACAACTGTGCCAACCTTGCTCTCTCTCTCTCTCTCTCTCTCATGATCGGCAGAGAATTCGGTTGATTAATGCGTCGGTGTGTTTAGAACCGAGCCACACGAAATCCGGAAATTCGTAGCAATCAAACCACTATCCCCTGGACTGAGCTATAGACATGATCTAGACTCACCCATGCGTCTCTAGGATAAAAAACCATCGAGTTTCATCGAGTCTTGGTGATGTTCTTCAAGATTTTTGCATCGGCGCCGATTTTCACCCTAGGTCGCTGATGAGCTCGTAGTTGCAGCCACGGTTGAGCTAATTTGATCTCATGCCGGTGCTTAGGATTCCACCACGGTGCTCTAGGAAGAGAGACCAAATGATTTGGGCTATCCTAGCATGAGTGCGATGCTGCCGATCTTCAACCGCCGCTGCCGCCCGTCGCCGATGGGTTTCTGGTGACCGGGGTCCCCGCCCGACCACGGGGAGGAGTTGCCCGTGGTCCAAAACGGGGAGGTGGCAAGTTTCCGGGCTGGAGGAGGTCGGAAAGGTGGGTTCCGAGGAGCTCGCCGTAGAACACCGCCGCAGCCGGCCGTTGGCGCGAGGAGGAAGACGGCACTGTATTGTGGGGCCTGCACGCAGAGTTTGAACTTTTCTGGGATTTTCCAGTTTTAGTTCAAACTTCAAATGCACACAACTTTTGCTATAAGCTCCAAATTTAGTGAACTAAATTTAGCTGAATTCATCTTTTTGAGTACTTTCCATCAACACAAATTTCAGCTCATGAAACTTAAGGGTTTTCCAGAATTAATTCCCTAAACTTTAAAATGTTAGGAATTTTATATGGAGAATTACTTTATGAAAAATTCTGAAATTTGGCTGGGAGGTTCACTGAAAAATCCTAGAGTCACAGTAAAATTTTCAGACCCATCCAAGTTCATTTAGTCCCCCTAATGGTGTGATTAATTGAACTGCCCTGAGAAAATAGAAAAATGTACAGAAACATTTTTTCAGATTTTATCAAATCTTGTCTAGGGCATAACTTCATCTAGAATTCTTCAAATGACATGAAACCAATTCCATTAGAACTATCTAAAATTCTAGTTTCCAGAAAGTAAGGGTTGGATCCATGAAAACCCATGGAATTCCATAGAGGCTCTAATATTGACCAAATGGGCTTTTATTTGTACAAAGCTCAAATGAACTTTGTTTCAAATGAAACTTGGTCAAGACTCCGGTTAGGACCCTACCAAGTCACCATAAAAATTTCAGAGCCAAAGGGGAGGGCTAGCTAGAGTTATGGTAATTACATATTCAATTTCAACCATTGCATTTAGATTAACATATAGCATACTGCTTACGTGTAGTCGCTGAAGGCGAGGAAACTCCAGAGGTGCTCGATTTCCTTCTTCCGGAAGAAGCCCTAACCACTGACCAGCAGCAACAAGGCAAGCTCCGGTTTACATTAAACCATTTTTACAAAGTTTTGCTTTGTTATATACTTGGTATGAGGTTTATGGATGTGCACTAGGTGTAGGGTGGATGTAACCCAAGTGCATAACCAGAATTCTCCTATAAGAGTGAGGGTAGTGTCTAAGGCCTCGAGTAGACAGGCTATGCTTAATGATTCATAGAACTTCGGTACAAGTCGAGTAGTTGGAATCTACTTGCGATTTAGGCTTCAGACACACGGGATTGGTTCGAGTGATGTGAGATCACTTTAGTAATGAAAATGGGGCTAGGCAGGGGCTAGGGCGCAGAAAGAGAAAGTCTTGTGTGCACATCCCTGTACGTGTCAATTGAGGACAGATCTGTGTGTGGCCCACGCTGATCAAGTTTGAACGTACCGAAGGCATATCGGATATATGGGCCACGGTAAACCGATGTATCCTAAACCTCCGGGTGTCGAGGCATAACGCACCAATTTATAGGTGTAGGTTGAGGGCAGCAAGGTGGAAATCTGCTAACGGGCATAGAGAGATGCTCCGTGTAGGGAACCTCCTGCTCATTTCCGTGCGACCGGTTCGACGTTTGGGCTGTTGGGTGAAAGGTTGTCCCCTACGACATCGAGTGAGCGTGCTGGGCAGCTCCATGGGTGGGCGTACGTGACGTTCTCTTTGGGTATCCCTGCAGGTGTATATCGAGTCGATTCACCGTCCCTCACGGTGAAGAGTACCACTTGCTCACTGAGTCGTGACGTAGGTTAATATATGAAATGTGATGATTCAATATTGCTGTTATGCTAAAATTGTATTGCTACTTGTGTGCCACCAAATATTGCTTACTAAATTTCAGATTCATGAACTGTTAACTTGTGGCTAAAAGATGAACTAAGGATGAACTTGTAGGCGTGTCCATTTGCTGAAATTTTACCGTCCCATATTCGTTGTACACTACATGTAGAGTTTCATGCCTAGGCGAGTCGGTTAAGTCTTCTTGAGCAATCTTGCTCATGGTTGCTGCTTAAGTGTTTTTGAGGTGAAGAGTATCCCACGGACTCGGGTTACGAGTCCACAGGCGAGGGCTACTCTCCATCGGGGACCACGGCTGAGTGGGAGCCATACACGCCGCGCTGAGCTGAGGAGTGCAGCTAGTGTGGGTTTCCCTAGGGCTGGCAACCGACTTTTGCTAGATAGGTGGCGTGAGTTGTATAAACTTAGCTTCTGCTTTTATAATCCAAATACTAGTTTGTAACTGACGTCTTGTACTAGTTTGTACATCTTCAGTTGGTTTTCTATGTAATACAATATCTTTCTTATTATGTGTGCTGTCAGGTGTCGAATTGTGCGGCACCACCCTCTGCGATCCTGGATGAGCGGATCCCGGTCCGCAACAATTACCGGAGGTACGAGGTCCTGCAACGCGTGCACCTCATCCAAGGCTTGGTCGTAGTCCTCTTCCCAGCCTTGCCCCTCCTCGATAGCATCATCCCACTCTTGAGTAAGGACCCCGTTCTGCTGGGTCAGGGCCTGCACCTGTTGTAGCAAAGCCGTGATGTCGACACGGCTTTTTCTCTTCGCCTTCTTCAGATGATGCAACTGATTATGTTGTTCGTTCAGTCACTTAATAGTCGGAAGGAGAACATTGCGGAGTGCGCTGTGAGCACTCTCGAAATGATCTCCACGGCTTGTGCTTTCTTTGAGCTTTGCAGCCAGACAATCCGTATGAACAGCTTGGCTGTCCATCACGGCCTTTCCTGCTCTCAACTGGAGGCTGAGATTTGCCTCCGCGGGATTGTACCTTGGGCAACCCGGATCGGTTGCCTCCATGTACCTTTCCCCCCACACATGATTAACTCGCCCCTCCACCGGAACGAGCGCGTATGGAGTACCCTCCATAGCTCTCAAGTGTAGTTGGCAGAAACGCGACATGGTGTCGCGGGCTGCCACTTGCCACATCCCCTCCGGCTGTCTACCTCTCACCGTAACGGTGAACGGCGCCCAACCGGGTGGCGTAGGCCCTGCAGGAACTTCGACATAGATCATCCACGTCTTGTTCCCCTCCTCGCCTTCTTCTTTGGTGAAGTACTGTGGCATCTTGCTGTACCCAAAATATTGAAGCATTTGCCTCATTGCTTCCGGATAGCCGCTGCGGTGAGAACAGTGGAACACCACCCACCCGTTCTCCAACTGTCTATCCGCATTCCTCTGTAAAAACATATTTGAGAAATGTCAAATATTTATTTGAACAGTAAACCATTGAGTTATGACATAAAACATGTCATTGAACTCATAAAACTTGGAAACATAGCTCAAACTTAAACAACTTTGACTGTTGATCTGCTGTCCAATATGACAGCCCTGACCAGTTTCCATTTCAACCTGATTTAGACCATTATAAATGTAAAACCAATTCTGGAGCTCAACATCAAAGTTAAAGCTAACTTCAATAGCTTTCCATATAGTATTTGCTTGGCCTAAGATCTGTCCTGGTTCAAAAGTTATGAGATGTCAAAGTTTAACAGAATTTCTGGAGAAAATCTGGACAGCACCTCCCTGCTTGAGGTACTGATTTGATCCAAGAATTCCAGTTAATTCTACTACAAATACGACAAAACTTTATGTTACAAAGTTGTAACCCATCTCATGAACTTTTTAGAACTACCTCATTTTCTATTTTTGGATTTTTATGCAGGAACTCCGCCTATGTTGTAATGACATAGCCGGTCCCAAGCCCGGGTAAAGGAGGAGGGGGTTGTGATAGGCTTGGCAAGCCAACAACTACACTTAGCCACTCTCATGGAAATGAAACCCAATAGAAATTCGTTGGGGCGTAACCCTCTTAGCGACGCGGCATATCGGAACCCGGGTATGGTGTTAAGTGGGCAAGGGCCGGGTCGCCACCGCCTTAGTGGCGCGCCATATCGGAACCCGGATATGGTGTTAAATGAGCAAGGGCCGGATCGCCATCACCTTAGTGGCGCGCTACATCATCGCCCGGATGTAGTGATAAGTGAGCAAGGGTCTTTGCATCTTACTCGACGGGTGCAAAGCGTAAGGAAGCTAGCCGAGGAACATAGATTTCGGGTGGGTAGTTGGAATGTAGGATCCTTGACGGGGAAGCTACGTGAGTTAGTAGATGTTGCCATTAGGAGACGAGTAAATATCCTTTGTGTACAAGAGACTAGATGGGCGGGTCAAAAGGCGAGAGAAGTCGAGAATACCGGTTTCAAGCTTTGGTATTCTGGTTCGGCTGGGACTAGGAATGGCGTAGGTGTTCTAATAGATAAGAGTCTTAAGGATGGAGTAGTGGATGTTCGAAGACGAGGGGATAGGATCATCTTAATCAAGATAGTAATTGGGGACATTGTCTTGAACGTCGTTAGTGCTTATGCCCCACAAGTTGGGCTCAACATGAGTGCTAAGAGGCAATTTTGGGAGGACTTGGAGGATATGGTTAGTAGTGTACCGATAACCGAGAAACTCCTCATAGGGGGAGATCTCAATGGTCATGTGGGTGCAACTAACCTAGGATTTGAGGGAGTACATGGAGGTTTTGGATGCGGCGATAGAAATCAAGAGGGTAAGGACATCCTAGACTTTGCCGTAGCCTATGATCTGTTGATAGCTAACACCCTCTTTAGGAAGAGGCAATCTCACCTAGTGACCTTTAGTAGTGCCCAACACTCTAGCCAGATTGACTTTGTCCTCACTAGGAGAAAGGATAGACGGGAGTGTCTAGATTGTAAGGTGATCCCGGGGGAGTGTGTTGTGACACAACATAAGCTTGTGGTAGCTGATTTTCGCTTCCATACATGTTCTTTGCGGGACAAAGGTGTCAAAATCACAAGAACAAAGTGGTGGAAGTTGAAGGGAGAATCACAAGAATCCTTTAAAAATAGGGTGATCACAGAAGGACCCTGGGCAGAAAATGGAGATGCAGATAGTATGTGGATGAAGATGGCAACTTGCATTAGGAAGGTAGCTAGTGAGGTGTTCGGTGTGACAAAGGGAAAGAAACTTATAGATAAAGACACTTGGTGGTGGAATGAGGATGTACAAAAGGCCATTAAGGAGAAGAAGGAGTGTTACAAGAGTTGGCATAATGATAGGAGCGCAAGCAACATGCTTAAGTACAAAGAGGCTAAGAAGAATGCAAGGCGGGTTGTGAGTAAGGCAAGAGGACAAACCTATGATAAGTTATATGAGAGACTAGGGACAAAAGAAGGTGAAAAGGACATATACAAGGTAGCAAGAATCCGCGAGAGAAAGATGAGGGATCTCAATCAAGTTAAATGCATCAAAGATGAGACTGACCGCATTCTAGTGAAGGATGAAGAGATTAAGAATAGATGGCGTGATTACTTTAGTGGGCTATTCAATGATGGGAGTGAGAGCACTATGGTTGAGTTGGATGACTCCTTTGATGACTCCAACAGGCGGTTCGTGCGGAGGATACAAGAGTTTGAGGTTAAGGAGGCCTTAAAAAGGATGAAAGGAGGAAAGGCCCTCGGCCCTGACGATGTCCCTATTGAGGTGTGGAGATGTCTTGGGGACGTCGCAATAGTATGGCTCACAAAGCTATTCAACCACATTTTTCGGTCAAACAAGATGCCTGAAGAATGGAGGAAAAGTATATTAGTACCTATCTTCAAAAATAAAGGAGATATTCAAAGTTGTACTAATTATCGAGGTATTAAGCTTATGAGTCATACTATGAAGCTTTGGGAGAGAGTGATTGAACACCGCCTGAGGAAAGTGACCAATGTCACTAAAAACCAGTTTGGTTTTATGCCTGGGAGGTCTACAATGGAGGCGATTTTCTTGCTTCGTCAGCTTATGGAGAGATACAGGGAGCAGAAGAAGGACTTGCATATGGTGTTCATCGACTTGGAGAAGGCGTACGACAAGATACCAAGGTCAGTCATGTGGTGGGCACTAGAGAAACATAAAGTGCCAACAAAGTACATTACCCTTATCAAGGATATGTACAATAATGTTAGGACAAGTGTGCGCGTAAGTGATAGTGAGACTGATGCATTTCCTATCACGGTAGGACTACATCAAGGATCAGCTTTGAGCCCATACATCTTTTCCTTGGTCATGGATGAGGTGTCGAAGGATATACAAGGGGATATCCCTTGGTGCATGCTCTTTGCTGATGATGTAGTGCTGGTAGATGAAACTAGAGATGGTGTTGATAAGAAATTAGAGTTATGGAGACAAACCTTAGAGTCCAAGGGGTTTAGACTTAGTAGGACCAAAACCGAGTATATGAGGTGCGACTTTAGTGGTGTGGTCGTGAAGAGGGAAATGTTAGTCTACAAGGACAAATAGTACCTAGAAGGGACTCTTTCCGATACTTAGGATCAATGTTACAAAGCAATGGCGATATTGATGAGGATGTTTGCCACAGGATCAAGGTAGGGTGGATGAAATGGCGACAAGCCTCTGGAATCCTATGTGATAGAAAAGTCCCACAAAAGCTAAAAGGGAAGTTCTATAGGACGGTGATCAGACCCGCGATGCTCTATGGGGCGGAATGTTGGCCAACTAAACGGCAACATGTCCAACAAATGAGTGTCGCAGAGATGCGCATGCTACGGTGGATGTGTGGGCACACGAGAAGAGACCGAATAAGGAATGAGGCGATTCGTGATAAGGTAGGGGTGGCGCCGATTGAAGAGAAGTTAGTCCAACATCGGCTTAGGTGGTTTGGACATATCCAACGGAGACCTCCAGAAGCACCGGTTAACAGTGGGATTTTAAGAGGTAGAGAAAATATTAGGAGGGGTAGAGGACGACCAAGGTTGACCTGGGAGGAGGCGGTAAAACGAGATTTGAGAGATTGGAATGTATCCAGAGACTTAGCTCATGATAGGACCGCATGGAAAGTAGCAATTCATGTGCCAGAATCGTAGTCTTGTTTTTTTCTTTTTTTCTTTTCTCTTTTTCTTTTCCTTTTTTCTTATTTCTTTTGTCTTTTCTCTTTTTCCTTTTTCTTTTTTCCTTTTTTTTTCTTTTTCCTTTTTTCTCTTTTTTTTCTTTTTTCCTTATTCTCATATCTCTTCCTCTGTTTTACTTCATTGATATTGGGTTTCATGTCTAGCCGACCCCAACAGGCTTGGGATAAAGGCTTGGTTGTTGTTGTTGTTGTTGTGGATTTTTATGCAGGAAGTTATGCTCAATATACAAAGAGTTACAGAGACTGTTTGCTCTGCCCTGTTTTCTGGACAGTTTCAACTCTACTGCATTTTCGATTGGTTAGGGGATGAAAAATCTCTGTACATAAACATAAAAGTTGTAAAGCTCTTCCAAAGCTTTCCAGAAATGTATCATATGACCCCAAAGTCGAAAGAACTCAACCTCTAACCTCTGATTAACTTCAGCCTTATATCAGCTGAAAACAGGGGACTCTGTCCTTAGTATCCTATAAGTTGAAAACTTGTTAACTTTGAATCTCCTGATTAAGGGAAGGAGTTACATCAAGTTTTAGTGCTCTGGATTAAAACTTTCAAGTTTTACAATGCAGTTGCTCATTTAGTGGGGTGTGACGTCGATGCGTCACCAGATCATGTCGGTACTACGTCCTCACAAAGAAAAACCTATACCGGACTTAGTCGGCTTCGTTAGTTCAGTGGCACTAAACGTCTCTCGCACACAGATGCTACACGTCTAGCATTTCGTGGTTATACTACCTGCAAATAACTCATACAATTGTCAGACTCTGCTGCACACCGAGCCCGGTATCCATACAGTTCATGCACCCGGCCGTCATCACTCGCCCGGATGTTCTCAAGCCAAACACGCCTTGAGCTACGTGTTCACCATACTGACCACGTGACGGGGTCTCCCAAATTGCCCAAAGCACGCCAGGGACAGACGTTGCTCGAATACCCCAAACGACATGAAGAGTCGTAGAGGATATTAAAGTGGGTCGGGTTACCTGCCACCCGTGGTGTGACGCCCGGTTCTGTAAAACACAGAACCGAACTAATGCATATGTGTGCCCAGAATGTTCATCACACATACACATGTAATCCACAAACTGAATTCAGAATATATAACCATAAATAACAAGGTTTAATTACTTTATTACATCAATCTTTATCTCATACTTGCGGTGAAAGTCTCTAACTTATTCTAGCAGCGGAAGTCTCTAAACGATAGCGGAAGCAAACTAAACAGCGGCAGCGGCTCCATCTCCTACTCCATTCCCACAGACAAGTCGACGGTAGATCGCACGCCTAGTACTCCACATGCTCTTCGAAGTACTCCTTTCCTGTTGCTGATGATGTATGATAATGCAAGGGTGAGTACATGTCGTACTCAGCAAGTGCAGGAAGTATGACATGTAGCTTACAACAAGGTAGGTATAAAAAGGCTCATTGCATAAAAGCAAAGTTTATTTCACAAAACATGATAAAAACAGCAACTAGCTTTAAGTGAATTTAATCCCAACATGTATCCAATTAAAGCCTCTGCGTTTGAGGAAAATGAAAATAAAAGCTTAGGGTCCAACATACCTCCATCATATTTCCCCTCTTTTCATGTCTCACCAGACATTCATCGTTCTCAACTTTTTCTCATGCTCATGAATACCATCTCATATTCATTACCATCTCATCTCATATTCAATTCCATCTCATACCGAGACCAAAGCTCATTATCACGACTTAACAGTCCCATTCTCATCACCAAGACTCAACAGTCCCGAAAACCAAATCCATAGACCAAACCGAACCATCCATGCCAAACCTTCCCTCTAATCATGTGAGTTGGCCAGGCACTTGTGACCGTAAGTACGGCTAACATGATAGTTTTACACTCTGCAGAGGTGGCACCACTTTACCCACAAGTTTGTGATTTCGTCACCCGTCGGCGACTGCAGAACCTCCATTATACCAGTACACAACCGTCGGTGTATGGTCAAGAAATCACAAAATAGCCTTTACAAAGGGGCTATTAGATGTATGGACTCACTAAGGTTTCACCAGCAGGCTCGAATCACCTTTCTCCCACCTACGGGCCCCCTCTTGTGACATGCAGTTCCCAGGGCAGTCCTTTCTCGACTCCCATTCCCCGCGCCTTCCACGGTCCATAACAATATAGCAACTTACCTAATTAGTCAGCTAAGCCGCACCCATATTTGGCCTTGTGGTGGCACTGTAATTCTGGCATGTGCTGGCATGAACCGTTCCTTAGATCTACGGCAAGTATACCACCATCTCATTCTACCACTTCAACGAACCAAGCTTGCCTAGATCTCCCTCGATTTATGTTCATTATCATCAAATTCTCATTATCATTATGAGTGCAGTAGCTAGACACATTCTATCGTTCCCATATCCCATAAACAAGCGAAGCAAAAAGTAAAACGACCATACACGACTCATCAACTTTCCTAGCGACAAGGGTGGTTAACAAAACAAGTAAACTCCTATAAAAGGGTTTCCCATCAAGTTGACTCAAGCACACACACCTTTTCGCAAACAAAACAGTTCCAAAAACATGGGATCAATATGGTCAAGGGACACTTGCCTTGTTCCTGTGGCTTCTGTTGCTCACGGATCTCAAATTCGTGTTGCTGTAGTCCTTTGTAGCTAGCTCCCTGAGCTTGTCCTTCTACTCATGATCACGCACATACAAGATTCACAGCAATCAATCATCATGCACAAACTTTACTCAAGATGCAATGGTGCATATGCATGCTCATCCTATGGTGCTGTTTTTATTAGATCAGTTTGTACGTGTTCTTGCATGTTTTCTTGGCTTGCATGGGGTTTTACGATGAACAAGGGTGTAAGAATCAATTGTCAACATGTGTGATGATCTCGACTCAAGATCTAGATCAAACAGATCAGCACGTGATCTGTCCACACGAAAAAGCTTCTGTTCGAAGGGATCGAAGAAACAGATGCAAAGAAAACCGCGATGACGTTGTGAGGTAGTAACAATGACCTACCTCACTTCTCCTAGGTGTCGGTCCTTCCTCCTAGCAAGACGGATCGTCGGCTCTCTTCCGGCTATGGTGAGGTGTGGTGGGGATTCAACGGCGGCTCACCGGCGACTAAACTCCGGCGAAGGGGGTTAACTTGGCGAGTTGGGAGCTAGGGTCTCTAAGTTGTTGGCTCGGGAGGGAAAGAATAGGTACGTGGTTGCGACCAGGTGTTTTCGGTTCTATTTATAAGAGGTCAGAAAGAGACCTACTCTGAATGGAGTTCAAATAAGAGTCCTATTCAATTTATTTTGGATCTTAACAACTTATCTGTAATCGATTTTGTTGCAATATTCAACGTAGAAGAGTTTGTGTCGGTTTCCTCCGTACCGGGCACTCGTGCACAGGGGAAAAACTGCTTAAGGACCTCGTCCTTCCGCAGCGATGAGCTCCGGAGGCTCCATGTGTCCAGCGGGGCCTGGGCCTCCCTTTTTCTCAGGGGCGAGCTCTGGTTGCGCCGCGTGTCAAGCGGGTGGGACCTCCCTCTTCCTCAAGGGCGAGCTCCGTGTGCACCACGCGTCTGGCGGGCGGGACCTCCCTCTCCCTCAGAGGTGAGCTACGCGTGCGCCATGTGTCTGGTGGGTCGGGACCTCCCCTCTCCCTAGAGGCTGGTTCCGCGTACGCCACGTGTCAGTGCCGGACCTCTCCTCTCTTTGGAGGTGAGCTCCGAGAGTGCCACATGTCAGTTCCGGACCTCCCCTCTCTTCGGAGGTGAGCTCCGAGAGTGCCACGTGTCCAGCAGCGTCGGACTTCATTTTTCCTCAGAGACGATCTCCGAGGACGACACGTGTCCTGTAGTGTCGGACCTCCCTCCTTTTCGGAGGTAAGCTCCGAGGATGACACGTGTCTAGAAGTGTTGGACCTCCCGGAGGCGAGCTCCGAGGGTAACACGTGTCCAGCGGGGTTGGGCCTTGCTTTTTCGCAGCGGCTAGCTCTGGAAGCAACACGTGTCCTGCAGGGCTGGAACTCGCTTTTCTGCAGCGATGAGCACCGGAGGTGACACGTGTCCAGCGGATCGGACCTCGACCCTTCCATAGAGGTGAGCTCTGAGCCTGCCACGTGTCTGGTGGAGCCAGACCTCACCCCCTTCACAGGGATGAGCTCCGAAAGTGCCACGTGGCCAGCGGGCCGCGGGAAGTGTCTACAGCGCTCCTCGGCGAACTGTAATTGGCTCTTTTTGGCTATCCTTCTGATTCTTTCTCCGTTTCAACTTCTTTTAAAATGTTTCTCTATATGAATTGTGTATGCATGCATGAATATGAAATTGAGGGTGTTACAAACCTACCCCCCTTAAATTTAATCTCGCCCTCGAGATTTGATAGAGTGGAGAATAGATGAGGGAATTCTGCCTTGATGTCTTCCTCACGTTCCCATGTAGCTTCGGCTTACGTATGATGGCTCCATTGTACCTTGCACCAATGGATCACTTTGTTTCGCGTGAACCTTTCCTTCACGTCCAAAATTCGGACAGGGTGCTCTACATAGGTCAGATCTTCTTGAAGTTCAAGCTCATCCATTGGTACTCGTTCTTCCGGTACTCTCAAGCACTTCTTGAATTACTCCGTTGTGCTTGCTTAACCAATCCATTCTGAGTATTATGTCAAGCCCTTGGGAATCCAAGACAATGAGGTTGGCAAGAAAGTCTACCCCCCTTATTTTAAGGTTTACTTTCGGACATACTATATTAGTCCTCATCTCTCCACCGGGAGAATTAACCAACATAGTATAGTTCAAGTGTGATATGGGTAGATTATACTTGGCAACATACTTGGATGATACGAATGAATGTGATGCTCCGGAATCAAATAAAATGGTGGCTGGGTTGGAGTTGGCAAGGAACATACCAATCACGACGTCCTCAGCCTGTTGTGCTTCCTCAGCATAGACATGGTTCACGTTGCCACGAGCGTAGTTCTGCTGTCCACGGCTGCCTTGCGTAGCTCCTCCGTTCGGACGTGGGTTTTGCTTGGTCGCGTTGCTTTGCTGTCCAGGACCTTTCCTCAGGCACTGACTTGCAAAGTTTCCCGTTTCTCCGCATGCAAAGCATGCCTTGTTGCCCAAGACAGCAGGGACGTTGGGGTGAGGGTGGTTTTGAACAGGGGCGCCCATGTTGGGTCAGGGCGCAGGAGGCAAAGGCACACGAGGTTCTTGCATAAAAGGACATTGCTGTGGTGGTTGATTAGGGCGAAAAGTAGAAGCGGGCGATCCATACTGCGGTGCAGCTGGGGGCTTGTACCGAGGGCGTACGTTGCTCCCTTGTGGCTGGTATGGCATCTTTCTCTTGCCCTCTTGCTCGATCTCTCAGATCTTGCTCTCAACCACTATAGCTTTGTCAACTAGCTTCTGGAAGTTTGCATAGTCATTGTTGAGCAGTTGAACTTGGATCTCATTGTCCAACCCTCTCATGAACAAGTGCTGCTTCTGTTGGTCTGAGTTGACATCCTCTGGGGCATACCTTGACAGCTGCGTGAACTTGTTGAGGTACTCATTCACGCTCTTCTTTCCTTGGCAGAGACCTTCGAACTCTTGCCTTTTTAGCATCATGACTCCAGCAGGGACGTAATGAGAGCGGAAACTCTCCTTGAACTCAGTCCAAGTAATAGTCTCCTGGTTGACATGAGCGTTGCAAAGAGCGTCCCACCAGTCAGCGGCTGCTCCCATAAGTTGGTGCGATGCAAAGAGAACTTTCTCTCGATCATTACACTGAACTATGGCATGGTTCTTCTCCATGTATTTCAACCAATCGTCAACCTCCATGGGATCATTAGCTTGTGCAAAAGTGGGTGGTCGAGTCCTGATGAACCCTCCAAATCGGTTGTGAGCCAGCGGTGGTGGCGGTGGTGCAGGAACGGGGTTGTTGTTGTTGGCTTGCAGCTGACCCAAAGTTTGGATCATGGTTTGCATAAGCTGGTTCTGCATAGCCATCAACCGTTCAAGGTTGTTTCCACCAGCCGCGGGGTTATCATTCTCAGGAACTTCATCGTGGTCATCCTCTTGTGGTTCCTGGTTGCCACAGACGTTCCTCCTTTGACGGCTGGCGTTTTCTCTCACCATCTTGTGAGAGAGAGTTGAGTAGAATAGAAGTTAGAAGTTTAGATTGATCCCCCACCCTATATGCATCAAGGGTATGAACTATATATCAACCTATATAAGGATGTGAACACATGCCGAAACATCTCACATCTCTCTACTATGTGTAGTTATGGACAACATTGAGGCGTTCCACAACTCACACTAAGCACACAAGCACAATCAATCATCACAAAAGTTTCAACACACAACTCCTATTCAAGCTTATTCAATGGGGGTCCTATGTGGTTTGGGGTGATACCAATCTGTGATCAATCTGTGACTTCTACCTAGGCTTGCACCCTACGGTCAATGTGGTTCTAATGCCAATCTATGCGTTCTAGGCTTGCATCCTACGGTCATAGTGGCTCTAATGCTAATCTGTGACTAGGCCTACGTCCTACGGTCAATGTGGTAGCTCTGATACCAATCTGTGACACCCGGTTCTGTAAAACATAGAACCGAACTAATGCATATGTGTGCCCAGGATGTTCATCACACATACACATGTAATCCACAAACCGAATTTAGAATATATAACCACGAATAACAGGGTTTAAGTACTTTATTACATCAATCTTTATCTCATACTTGCAGCGGAAGTCTCTAACTTATTCTAGCAGAGGAAGTCTCTAAACGATAGCGGAAGCAAACTAAATAGTGGCAGCGGCTCCATCTCCTACTCCATTCCCACAGGCAAGTCGACGGTAGATCGCACACCTAGTACTCCACATGCTCTTCGAAGTACTCCTCTCCTGTTGCTGATGATGTATGATAATGCAAGGGTGAGTACATGTCATACTCAGCAAGTGCAGGAAGTATGACATGTAGCTTATAACAAGTTAGGTATAAAAAGGTTCATTGCATAAAAGCAAAGTTTATTTCACAAAACATGATAAAACAGCAACTAGCTTTAAGTGAATTTAATCCCAACATGTATCCAATTAAAACATCAACATACATCCATCATATTTCCCCTCTTTTCATGTCTCACCAGACATTCATGTTTCTCAACTTTTTCTCATGCTCATGAATACCATGTCGTATTTATTACCTCTCCTCTCTTCGGAGGTGAGCTCCGATAGTTCCACATGTCAGTTCTGGACCTCCCCTCTCTTAGGAGGTGAGCTCCGAGAGTGCCACTTGTCCAGCGGCGTCGGACTTCGTTTTTCCTCAGAGACGATCTCCGAGGACGACGCGTGTCCTGTAGTGTCGGACCTCCCTCCTTTTCGGAGGTAAGCTCCGAGGATGACACGTGTCTAGAAGTGTTGGACCTCCCGGAGGCGAGCTCCGAGGGTGACACATGTCCAGCGGGGTTGGGCCTTGCTTTTCCGCAGCGGCTAGCTCTGGAAGCAACACGTGTCCTGCAGGGCTGGAACTCGCTTTTCCGCAGCGATGAGCACCGGAGGTGACACGTGTCCAGCGGATCGGACCTCGCCCCTTCCATAGAGGCGAGCTTTGAGTCTGCCATGTGTCTGGCGGTGCCGGACCTCACCCCCTTCACAGGGATGAGCTCCGAAAGTGCCACGTGGCCAGCGGGCCGCGGGAAGTGTCTACAGCGCTCCTCAGCGAACTGTAATTGGCTCTTTTTGGCTATCCTTCTGATTCTTTCTCCGTTTCAACTTCTTTTAAAATGTTTCTCTATATGAATTGTGTATGCATGCATGAATATGAAATTGAGGGTGTTACAAACCTACCCCCTTAAATTGAATCTCGCCCTCAAGATTTGATAGAGTGGAGAATAGATGAGGGAATTCTGCCTTGATGTCTTCCTCACATTCCCATGTAGCTTCGGCTTACGTATGATGGCTCCATTGTACCTTGCACCAACGGATCACTTTGTTTCGTGTGAACCTTTCCTTCACGTCCAAAATTCGGACAGGGTGCTCTACATAGGTCAGATCTTCTTGAAGTTCAAGCTCATCCATTGGTACTCGTTCTTCTGGTACTCTCAAGCACTTCTTGAATTACTCCGTTGTGCTTGCTTAACCAATCCATTCCGAGTATTATGTCAAGCCCTTGGGAATCCAAGACAATGAGGTTGGCAAAAAAGTCTACCCCCTTATTTTAAGGTTTACTTTCGGACATACTATATTAGTCCTCATCTCTCCATCGGGAGAATTAACCAACATAGTATATTTCAAGTGTGATATGGGTAGATTATACTTGGCAACATACTTGGATGATATGAATGAATGTGATGCTCCGGAATCAAATAAAATGGTGGCTTGGTTGGAGTTGGCAAGGAACATACCAATCACGACGTCCTCAGCCTGTTGTGCTTCCTCAGCATAGACATGGTTCACGTTGCCACGAGCGTAGTTCTTCTGTCCACGGCTGCCTTGCGTAGCTCCTTCGTTCGGACGTGGGTTTTGCTTGGTCGTGTTGCTTTGTTGTCCAGGACCTTTCCTCAGGCACTGACTTGCAAAGTTTCATGTTTCTCCGCATGCAAAGCATGCCTTGTTGCCCAAGACAGCAGGGACGTTGGGGTGAGGGTGGTTTTGAACAGGGGCGCCCATGTTGGGTCAGGGCGCAGGAGGCAAAGGCACTTGAGGTTCTTGCATAACAGGACGTCGCTGTGGTGGTTGATTAGGGCGAAAAGTAGAAGCGGACGATCCATACTGCGGTGCAGCTGGGGGCTTGTACCGAGGGCGTACGTTGCTCTCTTGTGGCTGGTATGGCATCTTTCTCTTGCCCTCTTGCTCGATCTCTCAGATCTTGCTCTCAACCACTATAGCTTTGTCAACTAGCTTCTTGAAGTTTGCATAGTCATTATTGAGCAGTTGAACTTGGATCTCATTGTCCAACCCTCTCATGAACAAGTGCTGCTTCCGTTGGTCTGAGTTGACATCCTCTGGGGCATACCTTGACAGTTGCGTGAACTTGTTGAGGTACTCATTCACGCTCTTCTTGCCTTGGCAGAGACCTTCGAACTCTTGCCTTTTTAGCATCATGACTCCAGCAGGGACGTAATGAGAGCGGAAACTCTCCTTGAACTCAGTCCAAGTAATAGTCTCCTGGTCGACATGAGCGTTGCAAAGAGCGTCCCACCAGTCAGCGGCTGCTCCCATAAGTTGGTGCGATGCAAAGAGAACTTTCTCTCGATCATTGCACTGAACTATGGCATGCTTCTTCTCCATGTATTTCAACCAATTGTCAACCTCCATGGGATCATTAGCTTGTGTAAAAGTGGGTGGTCGAGTCCTCATGAACTCTCCCAATCGGTTGTGAGCCAGCAGTGGTGGCGGTGGTGCAGGAACGGGGTTGTTGTTGTTGGCTTGCAGCTGACCCAAAGTTTGGATCATGGTTTGCATAAGCTGGTTCTGCATAGCCATCAACCGTTCAAGATTGTTTCCACC
This sequence comes from Neostapfia colusana, assembly GCA_030760725.1. NCBI lineage: Eukaryota > Viridiplantae > Streptophyta > Magnoliopsida > Poales > Poaceae > Neostapfia > Neostapfia colusana. The sequence goes on along the minus strand of JASWHV010000007.1, from coordinate 74,313,167 downwards.
AGCCGCAGGGTTATTATTCTCAGGAACTTCATCGTGGTCATCCTCTTGTGGTTCCTAGTTGCCACAGACGTTCCTCCTTTGACGGCCGGCGTTTTCTCTCACCATCTTGTGAGAGAGAGTTGAGTAGAATAGAAGTTATAAGTTTAGATTGATCCCCCACCCTATATGCATCAAGGGTGTGAACTATATATCAACCTATATAAGGATGTGAACACATGCCGAAGCATCTCATATCTCTCTACTATGTGAAGTTATGGACAACATTGAGGCGTTCCACAACTCACACTAAGCACACAAGCACAATGAATCATCACAAAAGTTTCAACACACAACTCCTATTCAGGCTTATTCGATGGGGGCCCTATGTGGTTTGGGGTGATACCAATCTGTGATCAATCTGTGACTTCTACCTAGGCTTGCACCCTACGGTCAATGTGGTTCTAATGCCAATCTATGCATTCTAGGCTTGCATCCTACGGTCATAGTGGTAGCTCTGATACCAATCTGTGACGCCCGGTTCTGTAAAACACAGAACCAAACTAATGCATATGTGTGCCCAGGATGTTCATCACACATACACATGTAATCCACAAACCGAATTTAGAATATATAACCACGAATAACAGGGTTTAAGTACTTTATTACATCAATCTTTATCTCATACTTGCAGCGGAAGTCTCTAACTTATTCTAGCAGAGGAAGTCTCTAAACGATAGCGGAAGCAAACTAAATAGCGGCAGCGGCTCCATCTCCTACTCCATTCCCACAGGCAAGTCGACGGTAGATCGCACACCTAGTACTTCACATGCTCTTTGAAGTACCCCTCTCCTGTTGTTGATAATGTATGATAATACAAGGATGAGTACATGTAATACTCAGCAAGTGCAGGAAGTATGACATGTAGCTTATAACAAGGTAGGTATAAAAAGGTTCATTGCATAAAAGCAAAGTTTATTTCACAAAACATGATAAAACAGCAACTAGCTTAAAGTGAATTTAATCCCAACATGTATCAAATTAAAACATCAACATACATCCATCATATTTCCCCTCTTTTCATGTCTCACCAGACATTCATGTTTCTCAACTTTTTCTCATGCTCATGAATACCATCTCGTATTTATTACCTCTCCTCTCTTCGGAGGTGAGCTCCGATAGTGCCACGTGTCAGTTCCGGACCTCCCCTCTCTTCAGAGGTGAGCTCCGAGAGTGCCACGTGTCCAGCAGCGTCAGACTTCATTTTTCCTCAGAGACGATCTCCGAGGACGACACGTGTCCTGTAGTGTCGGACCTCCCTCCTTTTCGGAGATAAGCTCCGAGGATCACACGTGTCTAGCAGTGTTGGACCTCCCGGAGGCGAGCTCCGAGGGTGACACGTGTCCAGCGGGGTTGGGCCTTGCTTTTCCGCAGCGGCTAGCTCTGGAAGCAACACGTGTCCTGCAGGGCTGGAACTCGCTTTTCCGCAGCAATGAGCACCGGAGGTGACACATGTCCAGCGGATCGGACCTCGCCCCTTCCATAGAGGCGAGCTCTTACGTGCACCCCCCAAGACAAAGCATCCCGAGATGCATGATTTTCCGACATAAGCAAATAAGTTAGTATGCCACTTTCTATACAGTAATAACATCCTTATATGGGCTACTAACTTGTTCCTCACCGAATTTTTGAAAAAGATGACCTTTGTAGTGTGTTAAACATCAAGCGAGCTCTGATACCACGCTGAGAGGGCCCCAACGGCCTTGTCGAGCCAGGATCACGCTGAGGGGTGCTACGTTGCACAACACCGGATAACACACGTCAAAGATACAAAGCGGAAGCAAAGTTTTATTACATAAACCAGTTTATGAACATTTTTACAACAAAAATAGTCCAGTCCACACTCATGAGCGTATACTATGCATCGAGTTCACATTCAGCCCGTGAACGTGTCCCCGCTAGCACGAACACACACTAACACGACGGCTTGCACGACTCCCACTCGACGGGGTTCCCCTCCTGGGGTTCCGTCTCCTCCTCAGGAGTCCCTTCCTCATAAACCCCTGCAAAAGCTTCAAACACAAGCAGTGAGCACGATGGCTCAGCAAGTCTGACCCATCTCCCTTATACATGAAACTTCTACATGAATGGTTTCTGGGCACATGAGGTAAAATAAGTTGCAAAGGACTTGCCTAATTAGTTGAACCTTACTTTCAATGTTTTAGCAGCGGGTGGTGGAGAACCTTATGCTCAAGCACATGAGAGAGCCACAATCAAACAAGAAACACATTTCTCTCATGTACTTTGCCCAAAGTTGAAAAGAACTTTAATTAGCTCTAAACTACAACAAGACATTAACAAGCAAGGTATATCTTTCAAATCAGCAAAACTTCTAACATGAATCTAGTCTTTTCTTTCTACATCACGGTACAGTGAACAAGTGGTACTCACTGACTGTGAGGGACGGCGATTATAATCGATTTACACCTGCAGGGTTACCCGAATAACCCGTCACGTATGGCCGTACTCGATGTTACCTACAGCAACCATCACGGACATCGTAGGCAACCACCTTTCACCCGTCAGCAAAATGTTGAACCGGTCCAATCGTCCCGAGCAAGAGGTCTCTGCGCACGCATCCAAAGTGCCGCCAGCCGATTTACACCTCGAGCTCTCAACCTACCCTCTGAACGACCAGCTATGCCTCAACACCCAGCTACCCGAGTTACATCGGTTTCCCGGTTCCCATATAGCCGGTAGGTCTTCAGTAATGTTCTAGCTTGTTCAACAGGCCCGCACACGGCTCGGTCCTCAATCGACACAAGCGGAGCTATAGCACCCAGGCCCCAAAGTCCTGCTGCCCTTACTCTCCGCTCGGTCCCATTTTTCTTGCCATGTGTTTCATTTGCTATCATTACCTGAGTCAAGTGCCTCTAGCCTATCCTCGTGAGTAGTTCCAACTACTCGACTTGTACCGAATCCTACACTATCTTAGCATTGCAGTAGCTAAACGGGGTTTTCAATCCTAATACCAACCCATGCTTTTCTTGGCTATGTATTTGGGTTTCAAACAAGACTCTAATGCAAGAAGTAAGTGGGTACTCAAAGTAAGTTCTCAAAACAGTAAAAATTTGTAAAAAGGTTAATGCAAACCAGAGCTTGCCTTGCCGCTCTTGGTCATAGGCTAGCTGCTCTTCCGGAGTGATGAAGTCTAAGACTTCGGGTTCCTCCTCAACCTTAGCGACTACATGAGATAACATGTATTTGTATCAATTTAAATGCATTTGAATTGAATTTAAACTTGTGAAGACTATAAGTCTCACTAGACAGACCCACTGACTCTGAAATTTTTACTGTGGTTTGGTTACAACCTAAACAGAGACTTGGCCAAGTTTCATATGCAGCAAAGCTCATTTGAGCCCTCCACAAATAATTATGTACTTGGCCTTAATTGGGGCTCCTAGGGTGTTCTAGAGATTTTCATGGAGCAAGCCATGACTTTCTGAAAACTAGATTTTCAGAGGGTTCTAATAGAGTTGGTCTCATTTAATTTGAAGGATTCTAGCTAAATATATGAGCTAAACAATTTCAGAGAATTTCTGAAAATGTTTCTGGACATTTTCTTTTTTCTCTGGAACAGTTTTATTAATCACACCATTAGGTGGATCAAATGAGCTCAAATGGATCTGAAATTTTTGTGGTAGCTCAGGCATATTTTTATGAACATCATAACAAAATTTCAGAATTTTCTCCAAAGGGTTCTCCAGTTAAAATTCTAAACAGTTTAAACTTTGCAGAATTAATTCTGGAGAAATAAAGATTTTCACAGAGTTAAACTTGATTTTCTGGAAAGTACTCAGAGAGCTGATTTTCTGGAAAGTACTCAGATAGCTGAATCCAGAGCTAAAGCAGCAGCACAAGTGAATTTCTTCTCTTCTCCACGTTACACCGAAGCACCCTCAGCCTCTCTGCTCGAGCGCGCGACCGAAACCACCCGAGATACGCCGCTTCTCTCGGTCCCTCATCGCTGATCACCCTAGCTGAGCCACCCAAAAGCTCTGCTGGCGCATCCTTGATGATTCTCATCGCTCCTCAGCTCATCCCCGACCTTCCTCGCCGTGCCCGAGCCGTTCTTTGCCAGAAGAAAACAGAGCACCGTCGCCCTTACTGCTCCTCGTCTTCAAGCCGGTCCAGCGCCTCTCCCGCACGACCAACACCTCCTTAAGGTGCGCCAAGGTGTGTATATCATGCTCCCGTAGTCCCTTTGCTCGTTCCCACCGCCCTCTCGCCGAATTTTGAAGTTTTGCATCGGTGTACGTGATGAACCGGCGCCCCTCTAATTGGGAAATTCGTCCAACCGGCTTGATCATCTTTCCTTCGGTTCAAACCATAGCAACCTCGTACCCTAGTACCCTCCCACACTGAAGACCGAAGCAAACCATCCACCCCACACCCCGGGCGACGAGAATTCGCCGGCAGCGGCAAAAACGGGTTGGTCCTCCGGTGAACTCCCTTCTCCCGCCGTTTGCTGCAAGGTTTGGAATGTGTTCCATGTTCCCCAACCACTAAGTATGCTTTAGGGTAACATATCGCGTCGGAAGAAGCTTGGGACATGCCATAACATGTCGATGCCACGCTGCTGACCGCCGCCGCTGATGCCGACCCACTTCCGGTCATTTTCAAGCGGTGAGACTTTGCCCGGCAGCTGCGCCACGTTCCAACGGTCGTGTAGGGCGAAACCAGAGCCGATTTGATTGAGAAACGAGGGAGAACGGCGTGCGCCATGATCCGGTTTTCTGTGCGCGTGAGTTCACTGTCGAGAGGTTGAAGAAAGAACTGACGAGGGGGCCCCACAATTGAGTGCTCTGTGTAAAACAGAAAGTGGTTCAAACTTGAAAAACCCATAACTTTTTGTAGAAAACTCCAAAAAGGGTGAGACAAATTTTGTTGGATTCCTAATAAGATGTACTTTGCATAGAAACAAAGTGCTTGCTATGAAAATTCCCAGGAATATCTGTAGAATTGTTTGTAGTAAATCATTTAGAGACTTATTTCAGGAGCAATTCGTTATGAAACATTCCCAAATTTGGGCAGCAAATCCTTCTACTAGTTCCTGAGCTCCAGTAAAAATTTGAGCTTCATTGGAGTTCATTTTCTAGGCTAAATTGTCTTCCAAAGTTCAGCCTTTATTTGGAAATTCAAATTCTAAACAGAAACTTTTCAGCAATCCTGTCCAACTTCAAAAATTCATATCTCCCTGTAGGTAGATACAAAAATGGTGAAACAAATTTTGTTAGAACCATAGAGACCTCCTATAATTAGATCTTCCACTGTTAGCCATGTAAATACTTCAGATTTGAGATATAAATTCAGAGAAGCCTTGTACTTGTGGGAATTTTGGGGACCACAAGGTGCAATGAAATTTCTCCAACTTTTGCTCAGATCATCTTTATAGGATCTAGTATCCACTGGAAAAATTCCAAAGCCAATTAAGGAACATAAATAGCAGTAGCTATGAATAGAAGTTAATTCTTATACTTCATTAGCAATTCTACATATATTTTGCTACATTTCATATAGTGACCGGAGTTGAGGACACACCGGAGCCATTGGACGTCCTCCCACCAGACGCTGACTTTCCGTTTAACTCGCAAACCAAGCAAGCTCCGGTTTGCATTTAAGTTGCAAAGTTTTCATTTGTATCACTTATGTTTAGGGTATAATGCTTGCATTAGAGTTAGGGTGATTGAAACCCCACTTGCATAATCTTCAAATCCTATGGAGGGTTGGATAGTTTACAAAATCGACGAGTAGAGAATGCCATGCTAATGTTCTTAGTACTTGGTAGAAGTCGAGTGGTTAGAATCTACTCGTGAGATAGGTATTTATTCACACGGTATGGAAAGAGGTAGATCATGGCTTAAGACTGTGAAACTGAGACCCAGCAGGGGGATAGGATGCAGTGAGAGGGGGTCTCATGTGTGTAGCCCTGTTGGTGTCGATTGAGGACCGAGCCGTGTGCGGCCCTGCTGGACAAGTTTGAACAGTACCGGATGCATACTGGCATATGGGAACCAGGAAACCGATGTAATTGGTTAACCTGGGTGCCGAGGCTTACCCAACTGTTTTATGGGAGTGGGTTGAGGGTAGCAAGGTGTAAATCTGCCGGTGGACATAGACACGCTCCACGCGGGGAGCTCCTGCCCGTTACGGATGGACCGGTTTGGCATTTGGGGTTGCCTTTGAAAGGTGGTTGCATACAACAGAGTAGGAAGGTGTGAAGCACCACACTTCTGAAAGTGGGTGTATGTGACGTGTTATCCGGGTGTCTCCTAATTGCAATCACCGTCCCTCGCGGTTATTTGAGTACCGCTTGTTCACTGCGCTGTGACGTAGTAAGAAGTGAAATAAGCTAGATAAATGTGTTGTATTGAATTAATATTGTCCTGTTACCATGTATGTTGTAGTTGTAGAGATAATTAAGTTTATCTTCCACTTTGGGCATCACCACATCGGAGGAAAGCGTTTCTTGTTTGATTGTGGACTTCCGATGTGAGGGCATGCCTAAGGCTCATTAAACTGCTGCTATAAAACTGAAAGTAAGGATTAACATATAGGTGTGTCTTTATTGCAATGTCTTTATCCCATATTACTAATCCCAGCATGTAGAGTTCCATGACTAGGGTGTCGGTTAAGTCTTGCTGAGCCATCATGCTCACGGTTGCAATATTTGAGTTGTGTGCAGGTGAGAGTTATGAGGAAGGTTCCGAGGACGAGGCGATGCCCCCGTCAGGGTACACGGTCGAGCTGGAGCCCTGCACGCCGCCATGATCTCCGGTTCTATGTTGCTAGTGTGTAGCATCCCCGAGCTGGACGGCTGCATTTTTGCTTAGTTAGAATAAGAGACTAGCTATGTGTAATACTTCTGCTGTATAAATAAGTTTGTAAAAGACTTCCGCTGTGTTTTTATATCAAATAAAAGTTTGTATGTTGTTCATATTCTTTTCTTGTGTGCTGTTGGGTGTCGCATCGCACGGCACCACTCTCTACGATCGTGCATATATCTTGTGATGTCTCAAGCGTTGGAGTACAATACGCAAATGTTCAGCGTGTTCTTCTTCTGACTTTGAATAGACCAAGATGTCATCGATGAAAACCATGATCAACTTGTCTAACTCCGGCATAAACACCCAGTTCATGAGATACATAAAGTTAGCCGGAGCATTGGTCAACCCAAAAGACATGACGAGATATTCATAAAGCCCATATCTTGTCGAGAAAGCCGTCCTCGGTACATCTTCTGCCCGAATTTTTATCTGGTGATAACCGGACCAAAGATCCATCTTGGAGAATACCTTATGTGACGCCCTCAATTCTGTGGAAAACCACGGAACCGAGAACTAATGCATATGTGTGCCTAGGATGTTCATCACACATATCACATATGTTCCACAAACTGAATTCAGAATATGTATTACCACGAATAACAGGGTTTTATTACAATGTCTCATGAGTCTTGGACTCATGCTAACAGCGAAAATCTTTATTCTAGCAGCGGAAGTCTTCTAACTAATGCGGAAGCAATCTAAGCAGCAGCAGCAGCTCCATCTCTGCTCCATTCCCCACAGACAAGGTTGAGGACAGATCACACACCTAATGCTCTACCTGGTCTTCATAGTAATCTTCTCCTGTTGCTGATGATGAAATAATAATGCATGTTTGAGTACAATGATGTACTCAGCAAGTGCGGGAAAATATGATATGTAGCTCACAACATGGTAGGTATAAAAAGGCTCATTGCAGAAAGCAAAGTTTTTATCAAAACCACGATAAAATAGCAACTTAACTTTAAGTGAATGTAATCCCAACATGTATTAAAATACCAATCATACCTCCATAATGTTCATTACTTTCCATGTCCAACCAGACATTAATCAACTTTATTCTTGCTCACGAATACCTTCCCGTATTTGCTACCATCTCACGAATACCGTCTCGTATTCCCTACCATTTTATCTCATAAACAATTCCGTCTCACACCGAGACCAATCTCGTTGCCACGACTCAACAGTCATGTAACCAAATCTTATCACCCGGACTCATCAGTACCGAAAACCAAAACCAAACCATAACCAAAACCTTCCAAAATCATCCCAAAATAACCATCCAACTAATCATGGAAGATGGCCAGGCGCTCGTGACCGTAAGCTCGGCTATCATGATAGTTTTAGACTCTGCAGAGTTTGTACCACTTTACCCACAAGTTTGTGATTTCGTCACCCGTCGGCGACTGCAGAACCTCCATTATACCAGTACACAACCGTCGGTGTATGGCCAAGAGATCATAAAATAGCCTTTACAAAGGAGCTACTAGATGTATGGACTCACTAAGGTTTCACCGGCAGGCTAGAATCTCCAATTCTCCCACCCACGGGCCCCCTCTTGTGCCATGCAGTTCCCAGCGCAGTCCTCACTCGACTCCCATTCCTCGCGCCTTCCACGGTCCATAACAATCTAGCAAATTACCTAATTACTCAGCTAAGCCGCACCCATACTTGGCCTTGTGGGGGCACTGTTATCCTGGCATGTGCTCGCATGAACCGGTCCTGAGATCTATGGCAAGTAAACCACCATCTCTTTCTACCTCATTCACAAACACAGGCTTGCCTAGATCTCCCTCCGATCCATGTTTATTAACAACATCAGTTCCTCAAAATTCTTACGAGTGCAGTTAGCTAGACACATCTATCTCGCTTCCCGTGATCCCATGTACTCAGCGAAGCATAAAAGTAAAAACCATACCCGACTCATAAACTTCCCTGGCGACAAGGTGGTTTAACCAAAACTAGTAAACTCCTATAAAAGGGTTTCCCATCATGTTTGACTCAGCACCCACATCCTTTTGCAAACAAAACAGTTTTTCAAAACATAGGATCAATATGGTCAAGGGGCACTTGCCTTGTTCTGGCTGTTCCGGTTGTTCAAAATCTTGTTGTTGTAGCCCGTCGTAGGTATCTCCCTGAGCTTGTCCTTCTATACATGATGACGCACATACAAGATTCACAACAATCAATATCATGCACAAACTTTAACTAGATGCGATGATGCATATTCATGCAATCCTATGATCAGTTTCTATTAGATTAGTTTATACGTGTTCTTGCATGGTTTGCATGGGTTTTACGATGAACAGAGGTGTTCGGATCAAATGTGGACGTGGCGATGATCTTGACTCTAGATCAAACCGATCAACGTGCGATCTGTCCACGGAAAAAAAAACTTCTGTTCGAAATGAATCAAAGAACAAATGCAAAGAAAACGCGATGATGTCGTAAGGTGGTATTGGAGATCTACCTTACGTTTTTCTTAGTCTCGGGGTCCTTCTCATATCAAGACAGATCGTTGGGGCTCTCTTCCGGCGATCTCTCTCGACCGAACTCCGGCGAAGGGTTTATTCGGCGAGCTGGGGCTGGGCTCTAAGTCGTCGGCTCAGGAGGTGGAAAAGAAGTTCGTAGTTTCGGCCAAAGGTTCTGGGTTCTATTTATAATCGGGAGGAGAAGAGTCCTAATCTGATTGTATTTCGAATAAGAGTTTCATTCAAATTGTCGTTGAATCTTAACAACTTATCTTTAGTTGATTTGGTACGGTAACATTGTGGAATTCGTGTCGGTTCCCTCCCGTACCGGTATTCCCACGCGTACATAAGCAAAAACCGCTCCAGAACTCGTTACCTCCACGGTGATGAGCTCCGGAAGCTCCACGTGTCCATCAGGGGCCTGGTCTCCCCCTTTTCGCAGAGACGCGCTCCGGTTGTGCTGCGTGTCAAGCGAGCGAGACCTCCCTCCTTCTCGGAGGTGGGCTCCGCGTGCACCACGTATCCTGGCGGTCGGGACCTCCTCCCTATTCGGAGGTGGATCCGCGCACGCCACGTGTCAGTGCCGGACCTCCCCTCTCTTCGGAGGTGGCTCCGGGTGTGCCACGTGTCCTAACAGCGCCAGACTTCCTTCCTTCTCAGAGACAAGCTCCGAGGTTGACACATGTCCAACAGTGACGGACCTCCCGGAGATAAGCTCCGGAGGTGACACGTGTCCAATAGGACCGGACCTCTCGGAGGTGAGCTCCGAGATCGACACGTATCCCGCGCGACTGGTCCTCTGTTTTACGCGGTGACTAGCTCCGAAGGTGACACGTGTCCTACGGGACTGGCCTCGCTTCCCCGCAGAGGCTAGCTCCAGGGCAACACGTGTCCCATGGGGTCGGACCTTTCCCTATTTGCGGGGATGAGCTCCGGACACGCCATGTGGCCAGCGGCCCGCAGAAAATGTCTACGGCGCTCTAGGAGAACTGAAATTGGCTCCTTTTGGCTATCTTTTGATTCTTCTCTGTTTCAATCTTATAAAAATATTTATGAAACATGAATATATACAGAAATCGAAAAATGAGGGTGTCACAAATCTACCCCCCTTAAATTGAATCTCGCCCTCGAGATTCGATAGTAGAGAATAAATGATGGAATTCTGTCTTGAGGTCTTCTTCATGCTCCCATGTGGCTTCAGCTTCGGTGTGATGGCTCCATTGTACCTTGCACCATCGGATCACTTTGTTCCTCGTGACCCTTTCCTTTACGTCCAAAATTCAGACAGGGTGCTCTGCGTAGGTCAGATCCTCTTGAAGTTCAAGTTTATCCATCGGTACTTGCTCCTCTGGTACTCTCAAGCACTTCTTGAGCTGGGAGACATGAAACACGTCATGTATGTCGGAGAGGTGTGTTGGGAGCTCTAGTTGATAGGCTACTTCTCCTCGCTTGTCCAAAATCTTAAATGGCCCGATGTAGCGAGGTGCTAGCTTGCTTTTGACGTTGAAACATCGTTGGCCACGGATAGGCGATACCTTAAGGTATACAAAGTCTCCTAAAAAGGGGGAGAATTTTTGGTATTTTTGTTTTTCTTCTCATATTATTTCTGATTTACAAAGGGGGAGGAATTATTTCAAAACTTTTCATGTGAATAAGCCAATGTTCGGATTTTAAGTGGTGTTGCCAATGCATTCATCAAGGGGGAGATTGTGAGACCTATGTTTGCTAAATACATTGGCTTTGACCTATGTGTGCCAATGCATGGAAGCTTTCATCCAGGCGCAAGGCTTTGCAATATGGGAAAAGGTGTACAAGACTTACGATGTGCCTTCAAACGATCAAGTCACGGCTACAAACATGAGAGATGTCGACAACAACAACAAGGCTCGGAACTTGATCATACAAGGACTAACTCAGAGCGATTTCGACCGTGTTGCACACCTCCGATCGGCATACGATGTGTGGAGAGCACTTTGTGACTATCACGAAGAATCCAACACGATCAAGGAGGTAAGCCAGGATATGTTCAAGAAAGAATACATGCGCTTTGACATGCAACCCGGTGAGTCCATTGATGACCTCTTTGCTCGCTTTAATAAAATTCTCAGCAACTTGCGTAGCGTCAATGTTAATTTTTCAGATGCTGAAAATGCTAGGCAATTACTAAGTGCATTAGACATGTCAATTTGGGAGATGAAAGTAACATCCATACGTGAATCCACTGTCATGAGTACTCTTACATTAGATGTGCTTAATTCTAAGCTAAAAACTCATGAAATTGACATTATATCATGCAAGAACCCAAATAAGACTATTGCATTTGTCTCACAACGTGATATGTCTAGCTCCGGCCAATCATCTAGAAATACACTTGCTTTGTTGTCTTCACTAACCCTGGAACAGATTGAGGAGTTTCCAGAGGAGGAGCTAGTACTTCTTTCTACTAGGTTCTCAAAAGCATTGTGAAGAAATGTTTGATGCTATTTCTCGTGCCACTATTATTGTTAAGAAAAAGACAAAAAGCTTAGGGACAATGCTGTTAAAATTGAGTCACTAGAATCTGAAATTAATCGTTTAAAATCCTTGATTCCGAGTGATGATTCTTGTTCCTCATGTGATTTAATATATGAACAATTGTCCTCTCTAAGAAGTGCACACACCACCACACTTGATAAACTTGAACTTGAAATTGAAAAGAACAAAAAGCTTGCTGCACTTAATGATAAAAACTTGAAAGATGCTTGTTATTCTACAATTGATTTGCATTGTTCTACTTATGATGATCTTGATAAGAAACTACAAGATGCTATGAAAGTGTAAGGGCCTCAGTTTTTGATACACATTTGCAGTGTTCATCACCACACCACACACCTCATTTGAGGAAGAATGATGAACACAAATGAAGAGCAAGTAACAATTATCAACATGCTCATTAGAGAACAAACTTACACATTGCAAAAGTGGTATTTCCCACATGTTATATAGATGGGATGGACATATGAAAACTCCTACACTTTGCTAAGGATGTCCATGCCAAGTTTCACCCAAATTCAAAACCTTTTTGAGGTCAGTTTGGGTATAGTTAGGAAGAGGGCAGTTTGAAACCATATTCAAAATTCAAACTGTTTTTATCCCATGAATTTAAAAGTGGAAGGCATATTCTTACTCAGCATATTTTTGTGAGCTCACACACTAATTTTCACTCCATTTGGAGTTGATCTTGACATGAGCTAAGGGGGAGAAATTCAAACTTTATTTGAATTTCAAACTGAACTTGTGCTGAAATTCATTCAAACCAAACCTCATTTGAACTTGGATCAATTCAAATGGCTCATGGGTGAATAATTTGAATTGCCAAGGGTAGTATGGGGTTCACTGTTTGCAACAGTGATTAGGAGTAAATTTCAGAGGTTAAAATGGGGGGTGGGACCCACATGTCAGCCTCTACTTCAACACAAACCGACTGAAACACAGCTCAATCGGTTCCCGGGTGCAGTGTGCGCGCGCCACCGAGGGGGGCAGACGGCGCCAGCTCCTGCTGCGCGCCCCAAGCCGGAGACCAGTCGCCGGGCTACTTATTTCCTCCCCGGCGTGCTTCAGTCGCCCATTCCCCGAGCTGCCGACGTGCACGACCTGTTCTTCCACTGCCATCGCCGCCGCCCGAGCTCACGTTTGATCAAGCCCGATCACTCGTGAGCACCGCCTCCTCCACAGCAAAACGGCACCAAGAGATCGTGAGCAACCTCCTAGACCCCGTGTTGTCCAGTGAGCAAGCGTCCTCGAGCTGTAAGAGCCATTTCTCCGGCGAGCCGAACATCGCCGCCGACCGGACTCTCGTGGACAGCACAACCCAGCCGCTGTCACGTCCTCTTCTCTACACAAGAAAGGTGCGTGATTGTATGTAGATGGAGTAGCCGAAAGCCGTTTGGCGATTGATCAAACCTCGGCCAAGAATTTCCAAGTTTACTCGTGATCAGTTCATAAGGACCGAGCTCACCTTTGGGTGAAATTCGTGCTCCATACACGAGGGTTGAGCAAGCTCGTTCTCTAGTAGCGTCTACGCGCGATAGCGCCCATGCCCGAACTGGAATCAGAGGAAACCATCGAGAATCGGCCATGATATGGCCGTTTTCCCCGCCGCCATGGCTGAACACCTCGGCTCACCGTCGAGAGCCTAGTTGCCAGTATTTCTAGCTTCCACCCAGCCCTGGTTCGTGTTTCCCATGCTCTACTGATACTCTCCGACCGATTCCCGGTCGATTTGGTGCACGGGAGAGCGGGACCGACCTCCCCGGATCCCTAGCAGGTGCTGTCACCGGTGCGCACGGGTTTCCGGTCATCGCCGGCGGCCGGCGACCCCACCAGCGAGTCCAGGGGGTCAGTAAAAGGGCAGGCGGCGAGTTTCGGGCCTGGGGGTGGCCGGGAACTCAGTTCCAGCGAGGGTCGCCGGAGATCGCCGCCGCCGCGCAGTTGGCGCGAGGAGGGAGATGACGCGCTGTGTGTGGGGCCCACAAGCCAGAGTTTAAACTTTTTCCCGAATTTCAGTTTCAGTTCAAACTTCAAAGCCTTATAACTTTGGCTAGAAAGCTCCAAATTGAGTGAACCAAATTTTGCTAGATTCAGCTCTCTGAGTACTTTCCAGAAAATCAAGTTTCACTTCATGAAATTCCTTATTTCCCCAGAATTAATTCCTCAAAATTTAAACTGTTAGGAATTTTAACTGGAGAATCCTTTGGAGGAAAATCCTGAAATTTTGCTGAGATGTTCACCAAAATATCCTTGAACTACCATAAAAATTTCAGATCCATTTGAGCTCATTTAATCCACCTAATGGTGTGATTAGTGAAACTGTTCCAGAGAAAATAGAAAATGTTCAGAAACATTTTCAGAATTTTCTCTGAAATTGTTTAGCTCATATCTTTAGTTAGAGACTTCCAAATTAAGTGAGACCAACTCCATTAGAACCCTCTAAAAATCTAGTTTTCAGAAAGTCATAGTTTGTTTCATGAAAATTACTAGAACACCCTAAGAGTTCCAATTAAGGTCAAGTACATAATTAATTGTGGAGGGCTCAAATGAGCTTTGCTGCGATTAAAACTTGACCAAGTCTCTGTTTAGGTTGTAACCAAGCCACAGTAAAAGTTTCACAGTCATTAGGTCTGTCTAGCAAGGGTTATAGACTTCACAACTTCAAAGTTAATACAAATGCATTTAAATTGATACATATATTGCTCTTATCATGTAGTCGCTAAGGTCGAGGAGGAACCCGAAGTCCTAGACTTCGTAACTCCGGAGGAGCAGCTAGCCTACGACCAAGAGCAGCAAGGCAAGCCCCGGTTTGCATTAACCTTTTTACAAATGTTTATTGTTTTGAGCACATCTTTGAATATTGTTCTGTGCATTAGAGTCTTGATTGGAAACCCAACTGCATAGCCAAGAAAACCATGGGTTGGGTTTAGGATTGAAAACCTCGTAGCTACTGCATTGCTAGGATAGAGTAGGATTCGGTACAAGTAGAGTAGTTGGAACTACTCGCGAGAATAGGCTAGAGGCACATTGCTCGGGTAGAGATAGCACATGATACACATGGCAAGAAAATGAGACCGAGCGGAGAGTAAGGGCAGCAGGACTTTGGGGCCTGTGTGCTGTAGCTCCGCTTGTGTTGATTGAGGACCGAGCCGTGTGCGGGCCTGTTGAACAAGCTAGAACAGTATCGAAGACCTACCGGCTATATGGGAACCGGGAAACTGATGTAACTCGGGTAGCTGGTTATTGAGGCATTGCCCGTCGTTCAGAGGGTAGGTTGAGAGCTCGAGGTGTAAATCGGCTGGCGGCACGGAGATGCGCGTGCAGAGACCTCTTGCTCGGGACAATGGGACCGGTTCAATATTTGGCTAACGGGTGAAAGGTAGTCGCGTACGGCGTCCGTGATGGTTGTTGTAGGCAACGTCGAGTACGGGCGTACATGACGGGTTGTTCGGGTAACCCTGCAGGTGTAAATCGATTATAATCGCCGTCCCTCGCGGTCAGTGAGTACCACTTGTTCACTGTACCGTGACGTAGAAAGAACAGGCTAGTTACATGTTAAAATGTTGCTGATTGAAAGCTGGACATTGATTGTTAATGATATGCTGTAGCTTAGAGCTAATTAAAGTTCTTTTCAACTTTAGGCAAAGTACATGAGAGAAATGCGTTTCTTGTTTGATTGCGGCTCTCTCATGTGCCTTAGCGTAAGGTTCTCCACAACCTGCTGCTAAAACTTGAAAGTAAGGTTCTACTAATTAGGCGAGTCCTTGCAAATGATTTTTACCTCATGCAACCCATTACCCTCATGTAGAAGTTCCATGTTTAGGTGAGACGGGTCAGACTTGCTGAGCCTTCGTGCTCACTGCTTGTGTTTGAAGCTTTTGCAGGGTTCTATGAGGAAGGGACTCCCGAAGAGGAGACGGAACCCCAGGAGGGGAACCCCATCGAGTGGGAGTCGTGCACGCCGCAGAGTTAGTGTGCGTGTGTGCTAGCAAGGACACGTTCGAGGGCTGAACGTGCACTTGATGCTTAGTCTACGCCCGCGAGTGTAGACTGAACTTATTTTGATGTAAACATGTTCATAAATTTGTTTATGTAATAAAACTTCCGCTTCCGCTTTGCACCTTTGACGTGTGTTATACGGTGCTGTGCAACGCAGCACTCCTCAGCGTGATCCTGGCTCGACAGGACCAATGGGGTCGTGTCAGCGTTGGTATCAGAGCTCGCTTGAGGTTTAACACAGTACAAAGGTCTTCTTTTTCAAAAATCCAGTGAGGAACGAGTTAGTAGCCCGTATAAGGATGTTATTAGCATATAGAAAGTGGCATATTAACCTATTTGTTATGTCGGAAAATCGTGCATCTCGGGACGTTCATGTCTTGGGGGGTGCACATAAGCGCTGTCCACCAGTGCACACAAGCTGAAGGGTGGAGCCCCACGGGTGGCAGGTAACCCGACCCGCTTTAGTATCCTCTACGACTCTTCATGTCGTTTGGGGTATTCGAGCAACGTCTGTCCCTGGCGTGCGTGGTGCAACATGGGAGACCCCGTCACGTGGTCTGAAACGTGAACGCGTAACTCAAGGCGTGTTTGGCTTGAGAACATCCAGGCGAGTGATGACGGCCGGGTGTACCAACTGTATGGATTCCGGGCTCGGTGTGCAGCCGAGTCTGATGATTGTTTGAGTTTCTGCAGGTAGCCTTACCACGAAACGGTAGACGTGTAGCATCCGTGTGCGAGTGACGAGTAGTGCCACTGAACTAACGAAGCCGGCTAAGTCCGGTATAGGTTTTTCCTTTGTGAGGACGTAGTACCGACATAATCTGGTGACGCATCAACGTCACACCCAACTAAATGAACAACTTCATTTAAAAACTTGAAGGTTTTGATCTAAAGTAGTAAAACTTGATGTAACTCCTTCCCTTGAACAGGATATTCAAAGTTAACAAGTTTTCAACTTATAGGATGTTAAGGACAGAGCACTCTGTTTTCAGCTGAATCAAGGCTGAAGTTAATCAGAGGTTAGAGGTTGAGTTCTTTCGAGGTTGGGGTCGTATGATACATTTCTGGAAAGCGTTGGAAGAGCTTTACAACTCTTCTGTTGAGGTCCAGAGGTGTTTCATCCCTTAACCATTCGAAAAATGCAGTAGAGTTGAAACTGTCCAGAAAACAGGACAGAGCAAAAACTCTCTGTAAACTCTCTGTAAATTAAGCATAACTTCCTGCTTAAAAAATTCAAAAATAAGAAATGAGGTACTTCTGGAAAGCTTATGAGATGGGTTACGACTTTGTAACAGAAAGTTTTGTCAGATTGGGAACAGAATTAACTGGGATTCTTGGATCAATTCAGTACCTAAAGCAGAGAGGTGCTGTCCAATTGATTCCAGAAATTCTGTTGACTTTGACATCTCATAACTTTTGAACCAGGACAGATCTTAGGCCAACCAAATACTTTCTGGAAAGCTATTGAAGTTAAATTTAACTTTTATGTTGAGCTCCAGAATTGGTTTTGCCTTTAACATGGCCTAAATCAGGTTGATATGGAAACTGGTCAAGGCTGTCATGGGAACAGCAGATCAGCAGTCAAATTTGTTTAAAATTTGAACTATGTTTCCAAGTTTTATGAGTTCAATGACATGTTTTATGTTATAACTCAGGGGTTCACTGTTTAAATAAATATTTGACAATTCTCAAATATATTTTTACAGATGGCAGCAGATAAACAGTTGGAGAACGGGTGGGTGGCTTCCCACGGTTCTGACCGTAGCGGCTACCCGGAAGCATTGTGGAAAATGCTCCAATATTTCGGGTACAACCAGATGCCGCAATACTTCGCCAAGGAAGAAGGCGAAGAGGGGAACAAGACGTAGACGATCCATGTCGAAGTTCCTGCAGGACCTACGCCACCCGATTGGGTGCCATTCACCATCACGGTGAGGGGAAGACAACCGGAAGGGATGTGGCAAGTGGCAGCCCGTGACACTATGTCACGTTTCTGCCAACTACACGTGCAGGCTATGGAGGGCACTCCATACGCCCTCGTTCCGGTGGAGGGACGAGCTCAGCATGTGTGGGAAGAGAGGTACCTGGAGGCAACAGACCCGAGTGGCCCAAGGTACAACCCCGCGGAGGCAAATCTCAGCCTCCAAATGAGGGCGGGAGACGCTGTGATGGACAGCCAAGCTGTTCATACGGAGCATCTCGCCACCATGCTCAAGGAGAGCACAAGCCGTGGAGATCATTTCGAGAGTGCTCACAGCGCACTCCGCAATGTGCTCCTTCCGACGATCAAGCGACTGAATGAACAACACAATCAGTTGCGTCGTCTGAAGAAGGCAAAGAAGAAGAGCCGTGTTGACATCGCGGCGTTGCAAGAGCTGGTGCAGACCCTAACCCAGCAGAATGAGGACCTTGCTCAAGAGCGGGACGACGCTATTGAAGAAGGACAAGGCTGGGAAGAGGACTACAACCAAGCTATGGACGAGGTGTGTGCTTTGCAGGACCTCGTGCCCCCGGTATTAGGCGTACCGGTAGTCTTGGGTCTTCCAGCCATGGGAGAACCCGGGATGGGAGAAGAGGTGGTAGACCCAGAGCCACCAGCAGAGGTACCGGAGGAGGACGACCCCCAGGAGGTCGAGTTCTACTCCGAGTAGGGGGTTACGGTTGCCAAGTAGGGCAGCTAGGGTAGCGTAACCCAACTTTTGTAATCGGTGACATGTCGTGTAGACAGTAGCGTATGTATAGGTAGTGATGACATGAGCACGACTTCTCGGAGATCCGAGGATAATGTATCTTGTATAAAGTTTATGCTTTATCAATATATGTGAACGTTGTGCAAATTAATCATGTGTCACTTCAATACCTACTGTTGCTTATGGAATTTTAAGTAAGACATGTGCTAATCGCTGCTGTTTTGAATTTCAGAATGATGCGTACTCGTGCCAACCCTGACGTTGGGGGTACCAGTCAAGGGGGAGAGACCTCCCAACCACCTCCCGAGGACTCCTCGGGACAACAACAACAGCAACAGCAAACACCGACACCGCCACTGCCAACGGTTACATTGGCCGACATTGTCGCGGCAATGGTGGGCTCGCATCAGCAGCACACAGAGTTGCTGCAGACTCTCATCGCCAATACGTCTCGCCCAGAGAGACGTCAAGATCGTGAGGAGCGCCAACAGAGCTCCTACTCCGACTTCCTGGCGACTCATCCCCCTGTATTCTCAAGGGCGGATGAACCACTTGACGCGGATAACTGGCTCCGCGCCATAGAGATGAAGTTCGGGCTGCTCCAAATCAGCGAGCAGCGCAAGACTCAGTTCGCGGTCCAGCAGCTCCAAGGATCCGCGAGCGCGTGGTGGGCCAACTTCTGTGCTTCACAGCCCACCGACCGAGTGATGACCTGGGCGGAGTTCCGGACGGCCTTCAGGGCCTATCATATACCGCCAGGTCTGATGAAGAGGAAGACGCAGGAGTTCCTACACCTGCAACAAGGGAGCCGGAACGCGCTGGAATACTCCAGAGCGTTCAAGGATCTCGCGCTCTACGCGTCATATCACGCGGATACAGACGAGAAGCGGCGAGACCATTTTTACCAGGGGCTTAACCCGCTCCTGAAGGACAAGTTGGCTATGTTCAATCGAGGCAGCCTCAACGACATCATTGATGTTGCGATTGTTCAGGAGGACTCCGGCAAGGAGTTGGCGGCGGCAGAGCGAAAGCGAAGCGCGCCGCAGAGCAGCGGAGAAGGAGGCGATCCTTCTCAGAAGTTTCGGATGGTGAATCGCCCACCATCAGGTCCACGCTGGCAGCCACCACAGCGGTCGATGCCGTTCCGCAGTCGGCCGTACTCTTCACCGGCATTCCGGCCGGCACTGCCAGCACCACCGCAACCACAACAGCAGCAACGGGCGATGCCGCGTGCGTTTGCACCTCAGCAACGCATGCCTGGCTTTCGTCCACCAAGTACTCCACCAGCAGCGGCCACATGTTACAAGTGTGGTCGTCCAGGACACTTCGTGAGCAGTTGCCCGGAGAGGCAAGGCGGCGGAGTGGCACCACAGTTTCCGGGGAGGAATCAACCCCAGAACCCTACTAATGCGCGGCGGGCAAACCCTAGGCCCGGCACTGTCCATCAACTTGCCATTGAGGACGTGCCGGAGGGCGAGCCAATCCTTGCGGGTATGTTCCAACTCCACCAGCATCCCACTATAGTACTGTTTGATTCAGGCGCCACGCATAATTTTATTAGCCAAGCTTTCATTGCTAAACACAGTTTGCCAATACTACCCACCGATAGTCCATATTTAATTTGTTCACCGGGTGGGAAGATTTCAGCAAGCGTAATGGTCTCCAAAGCACCATTATGCTTAGCGGGTAGAGTGTACCCCACGTCTCTCATTATCTTAGAGGGACAGAAGGCCGATGTCATCCTAGGGATGTCGTGGTTAACCCGCCACGGCGCTGTTTTAGACACCGTCCTTCGAGTCGTACACTTAAACTCAGAGGTGCACGATTCTCACTCAGTATTTCTGGACAGTCCAGAAATAAAACTTTCAAGTGTCTATCAGTCCACAACTATCAGATTGGAAGACATTCCAGTGGTCCGAGAGTTCCCTGATGTATTCCCGGATGATTTACCGGGAATGCCACCCGATAGAGAGGTGGAGTTCAAGATTGAACTCGCACCAGGAACCATGCCAATATCCCGAAGGCCGTACAAGATGGAACCCAAGGAGTTGGCTGAACTGAAGACTCAGCTCACGGACCTTCTGGAGAAGGGTTTTATTAGGCCGAGCTCCTCCCCATGGGGCTGTTCGGCATTATTGTCAAAAAGAAGGATGAGACGTTGCGGCTTTGCGTGGACTACCGTCCATTAAATGCCGTAACCATCAAGAACAAGTACCCGTTGCCACGGATCGACATGTTGTTTGATCAGTTGGTCGAAGCAAAGATCTTTTCCAAGATGGATTTAAGATCCGGGTACCATCAGATTAAGATAAGGGCTGAGGACATTCCGAAGACGGCTTTCTCGATGAGGTACGGACTTTATGAATACCTGGTCATGTCCTTCGGCCTCACCAATGCTCCAGCTCACTTCATGTACTTAATGAACTCGGTGTTCATGCCGGAGCTGGACAAGTTTGTCGTGGTCTTCATCGACGACATCCTGGTATATTCCAAGTCGGAGGAAGATCACAAGAAACATCTGCGTATAGTCTTGCAACGGCTGCGGGATCACAAGTTATACGCAAAATTCAGCAAATGCGAGTTTTGGATATCGCAAGTGCCTTTCCTCGGGCATATCATCTCAGTGGAGGGTATCGCTGTGGACCCGAGCAAGATCACGCAAGTGCTGAATTGGAAATCCCCGAGGACTGTTCATGAGGTACGGAGTTTCCTCAGACTCGCGGGATATTATCGGAGGTTCATTCCGAACTTCTCGAAGATTGCCAAGCCAATGACAGAGCTGCTGAAGAAGGCTACCAAATATGTTTGGAGTCCAGCATGTGAAGCAGCATTCAAGGCTTTAGTCAAGCACCTGACATCAGCACCGGTTTTGGCGCAGCCAGACACAACAAAACCGTTCGATGTGTACTGCGATGCATCCGGCATTGGGCTTGGGTGTGTGCTGATGCAAGACCGAAGGGTGGTCGCGTATGGATCACGGCAGCTTAGGAACCATGAGCAAAATTATCCAACTCACGACTTGGAGCTCGCTGCCGTGGTACTTGCACTGAAGATGTGGAGGCACTACCTACTCGGTAACCTCGTACACTTATATACCGACCACAAAAGCCTCAAGTACATATTCACTCAGAAGGAGCTGAACATGAGGCAACGAAGATGGTTAGAACTGATAAAGGATTACGAGATAGAGATCCATTATCATCCGGGCAAGGCAAACATTGTGGCAGATGCGCTGAGCCGCAAGTCACACGTCAATAATCTAACCATCACACCGTTGGAAGAGAGCGAACCACCACTCCATGTGATTCCACACGGAGCTCTCTACAACCTAGCTTTGATCCCCACCATCCGTGAAGAGATAGCGGCAGCCCAGAAAAATGACAAGGGCATGTCACATTTGCGGAGACGTATAGACAGTGGGGAGTTGAAATGTTTCCGGAAGGACGGAGACGGCGTCCTATGGTTCAATGACCGGATTGTCGTACCCCGAAACCCGGAACTACGGAAGAAGATCTTTGATGAGGCTCACTTATCAAAGTTTTCTATTCACCCCGGCAGCAACAAAATGTATCAAGAACTCAGAAGAAAGTTTTGGTGGACACGGATGAAGCGCGAGGTTGCAAAATATGTGTCCGAGTGTGATACATGTCGAAGGGTGAAGGCAGATCATATGCGGAAACCGGGACTGCTACAACCACTGGGCATTCCTGCCTAGAAGTGGGAGGACGTGAGCATGGACTTCATCGTCAGTTTACCCACCACCTTGCAGAAACATGATTCTGTGTGGGTGATCGTCGATCGGCTCACCAAAGTTGCCCATTTCATCCCGGTCAACACCAACTACAACGCCAAGAAGTACGCTGAACTGTACATCTCACGGATCCTATGCTTGTACGGCGTACCCCGTACTATCATTTTGGATCGGGGCACTTTATTTGTGTCCCGTTTTTGGGAGCAGCTGCACGCTGCCTTGGGGATGAAGCTGATCCGTAGTTCAGCCTACCACCCGCAAACGGATGGGCAAACGGAGCGGGTAAATCAAATCCTAGAAGACATGCTACGAGCTTGCGCTATCAACCACGGCAAGAATTGGGATGATCACTTGCCGTTAGCCGAGTTCTCGTACAACAATGGGTACCAAGCCAGCATCAAGATGGCGCCCTACGAGGCGCTATACGGAAGAAAATGCCGCACACCATTGAACTGGTGTGAGTCTGGCGAAAGGGTTACCTTCGGGATTGACCTTGTCAACAATGCGGAAGAAAAGGTTCAATTAATTCAAGCGAACCTAAAAGCCGCTCAATCCCGACAAAAACAGTATGCGGACCGGAGAAGGCGCCCCTTACAATTCGAAGTTGGAGATCACGTATATCTACGGGTGTCTCCAATGAAGGGCGTAAACAGATTTGGGGTGAGAGAAAAGTTGGCACCCCGATTCATCGGTCCATTTCAGATTACCGAAAGATGTGGATCAGTGGCATACCGGCTGAAGTTACCAGAAGCACTTTCCGGTGTGCACGACGTCTTTCACGTTTCCCAGCTGAGGAAATGTCTGAAGCTATCAACTACCGTTCAGCTGGAAGACATTGGAGAACTGCAACCGGATCTCACCTATCGGGAGGAACCGGTGCAGATTATTGATGAAAAGGCCCGAACCACACGCAACCGTACGTTGTGGTTCTACAAGGTTCTATGGAGTAATCACTCCATGGACGAAGCGACATGGGAGAGCGAAGAATTCCTTCGCACTAACTACCCCGACTTTTTCACGTCGCATATCCGGTAATTTTCCACCGTCTCTCATTTCCACCTTATAATCTCGGGACGAGATTCTTTTAAGGGGGGAGGAATGTAAGGGCCTCAGTTTTTGACACACATTTGCAGTGTTCATCATCACACCACACACCTCATTTGAGGAAGAATGATGAACACAAATGAAGAGCAAGTAACAATTATCAACATGCTCATTAGAGAACAAACTTACACATTGCAAAAGTGGTATTTCCCACATGTGATATAGATGGGCTGGACATATGAAAACTCCTACACTTTGCTAAGGATGTCCATGCCAAGTTTCACCCAAATTCAAAACCTTTTTGTGGTCAGTTTGGGTATAGTTAGGAAGAGGGCAGTTTGAAACCATATTCAAAATTCAAACTGTTTTTATCCCATGAATTTAAAAGTGGAAGGCATATTCTTACTCAGCATATTTTTGTGAGCTCACACACCAATTTTCACTCCATTTGGAGTTGATATTGACATGAGCTAAGGGGGAGAAATTCAAACTTTATTTGAATTTCAAACTGAACTTGTGCTGAAATTCATTCAAACCAAACCTCATTTGAACTTGGATCAATTCAAATGGCTCATGGGTGAATAATTTGAATTGCCAAGGGTAGTATGGGGTTCACTGTTTGCAACAGTGATTAGGAGTAAATTTCAGAGGTTAAAATGGGGGGTGGGACCCACATGTCAGCCTCTACTTCAACACAAAACGACTGAAACACAGCTCAATCGGTTCCCGGGTGCAGTGTGCGCGCGCCACCGAGGGGGGTAGCCGGCGCCAGCTCCTGCTGCGCGCCCCAAGCCGGAGACCAGTCGCCGGGATACTTATTTCCTCCCCGGCGTGCTTCAGTCGCCCATTCCCCGAGCTGCCGACGTGCACGACCTGTTCTTCCACTGCCATCGCCGCCGCCCGAGCTCACGTTTGATCAAGCCCGATCACTCGCGAGCACCGCCTCCTCCACAGCAAAACGGCACCAAGAGATCGTGAGCAACCTCCTAGACCCCGTGTTGTCCAGTGAGCAAGCGTCCTCGAGCTGTAAGAGCCATTTCTCCGGCGAGCCGAACATCGCCGCCGATCGGGCTCTCATGGACAGCACAACCCAGCCGCTGTCACGTCCTCTTCTCTACACAAGAAAGGTGCGTGATTGTATGTAGATGGAGTAGCCGAAAGCCGTTTGGCGATTGATCAAACCTCGGCCGAGAATTTCCAAGTTTACTCGTGATCAGTTCATAAGGACCGAGCTCACCTTCGGGTGAAATTCGTGCTCCAAACACGAGGGTTGGGCAAGCTCGTTCTCTAGTAGCGTCTACGCGCGATAGCGCCCATGCCCGAACTGGAATCAGAGGAAACCGTCGAGAATCGGCCATGATATGGCCGTTTTCCCCGCCGCCATGGCTGAACACCTCGGCTCACCGTCGAGAGCCTAGTTGCCAGTATTTCTAGCTTCCACCCAGCCCTGGTTCGTGTTTCCCATGCTCTACTGATACTCTCCGACCGATTCCCGGTCGATTTGGTGCACGGGAGAGCGGGACCGACCTCACCGGAACCCTAGCAGGTGCTGTCACTGGTGCGCACGGGTTTCCGGTCATCGCCGGCGGCCGGCGACCCCACCAGCGAGTCCAGGGGGTCAGTAAAAGGGCAGGCGGCGAGTTTCGGGCCGGGGGGTGGCCGGGAACTCAGTTCCGGCGAGAGTCGCCGGAGATCGCCGCCGCCGCGCAGTTGGCGCGAGGAGGGAGACGACGCACTGTGTGCGGGGCCCACAAGCCAGAGTTTAAACTTTTTCCCGAATTTCAGTTTCAGTTCAAACTTCAAAGCCTTATAACTTTGGCTATAAAGCTCCAAATTGAGTGAACCAAATTTTGCTGGATTCAGCTCTCTGAGTACTTTCCAGAAAATCAAGTTTCACTTCATGAAATTCCTTATTTACCCAGAATTAATTCCTCAAAGTTTAAACTGTTAGGAATTTTAACTGGAGAATCCTTTGGAGGAAAATCCTGAAATTTTCCTGAGATGTTCACCAAAATATCCTTGAACTACCATTAAAATTTCAGATCCATTTGAGCTCAGTTAATCCACCTAATGGTGTGATTAGTGAAACTGTTGCAGAGAAAATAGAAAATGTTCAGAAACATTTTCAGAATTTTCTCTAAATTGTTTAGCTTATATCTTTAGTTAGAGACTTCCAAATTAAGTGAGACCAACTCCATTAGAACCCTCTAAAAATCTAGTTTTCAGAAAGTCATAGTTTGTTTCATGAAAATTCCTAGAACACCCTAAGAGTTCCAATTAAGGTCAAGGACATAATTAATTGTGGAGGGCTCAAATGAGCTTTGCTGCGATTAAAACTTGACCAAGTCTCTGTTTAGGTTGTAACCAAGCCACAGTAAAAGTTTCACAGTCATTAGGTCTGTCTAGCAAGGGTTATAGACTTCACAACTTCAAAGTTAATACAAATGCATTTAAATTGATACATATATTGCTCTTATCATGTAGTCGCTAAGGTCGAGGAGGAACCCGAAGTCCTAGACTTCGTAACTCCGGAGGAGCAGCTAGCCTACGACCAAGAGCAGCAAGGCAAGCCCCGGTTTGCATTAACCTTTTTACAAATGTTTATTGTTTTGAGCACATCTTTGAATATTGTTCTGTGCATTAGAGTCTTGATTGGAAACCCAACTGCATAGCCAAGAAAACCATGGGTTGGGTTTAGGATTGAAAACCTCGTTAGCTACTGCATTGCTAGGATAGAGTAGGATTCGGTACAAGTCGAGTAGTTGGAACTACTCGCGAGAATAGGCTAGAGGCACATTGCTCGGGTAGAGATAGCACATGATACACATGGCAAGAAAATGAGACCGAGCGGAGAGTAAGGGCAGCAGGACTTTGGGGCCTGTGTGCTGTAGCTCTGCTTGTGTCGATTGAGGACCGAGCCGTGTGCGGGCCTGTTGAACAAGCTAGAACAGTACCGAAGACCTACCGGCTATATGGGAACCGGGAAACTGATGTAACTCGGGTAGCTGGTTATTGAGGCATTGCCCGTCGTTCAGAGGGTAGGTTGAGAGCTCGAGGTGTAAATCGGCTGGCGGCACGGAGATGCGCGTGCAGAGACCTCTTGCTCGGGACGATGGGACCGGTTCAATATTTGGCTAACGGGTGAAAGGTAGCCGCGTACGGCGTCCGTGATGGTTGTTGTAGGCAACGTCGAGTACGGGCGTACGTGACGGGTTGTTCGGGTAACCCTGCAGGTGTAAATCGATTATAATCGCCGTCCCTCGCGGTCAGTGAGTACCACTTGTTCACTGTACCGTGACGTAGAAAGAACAGGCTAGTTACATGTTAAAATGTTGCTGATTGAAAGCTGGACATTGATTGTTAATGATATGCTGTAGCTTAGAGATAATTAAAGTTCTTTTCAACTTTAGGCAAAGTACATGAGAGAAATGTGTTTCTTGTTTGATTGTGGCTCTCTCATGTGCCTTAGCGTAAGGTTCACCACAACCTGCTGCTAAAACTTGAAAGTAAGGTTCTACTAATTAGGCGAGTCCTTGCAAATGATTTTTACCTCATGCAACCCATTACCCTCATGTAGAAGTTCCATGTTTAGGTGAGACGGGTCAGACTTGCTGAGCCTTCGTGCTCACTGCTTGTGTTTGAAGCTTTTGCAGGGTTCTATGAGGAAGGGACTCCCGAAGAGGAGACGGAACCCCAGGAGGGGAACCCCGTCGAGTGGGAGTCGTGCACGCCGCAGAGTTAGTGTGCGTGTGTGCTAGCAAGGACACGTTCGAGGGCTGAACGTGCACTTGATGCTTAGTCTACGCCCGCGAGTGTAGACTGAACTTATTTTGATGTAAACATGTTCATAAACTTGTTTATGTAATAAAACTTCCGCTTCCGCTTTGCACCTTTGACGTGTGTTATACGGTGCTGTGCAACGCAGCACCCCTCAGCGTGATCCTGGCTCGACAGGACCAATGGGGTCGTGTCAGCATTGGTATCAGAGCTCGCTTAAGGTTTAACACAGTACAAAGGTCTTCTTTTTCAAAAATCCAGTGAGGAACGAGTTAGTAGCCCGTATAAGGATGTTATTAGCATATAGAAAGTGGCATATTAACCTATTTGTTATGTCGGAAAATCGTGCATCTCGGGACGTTCATGTCTTGGGGGGTGCACATAAGCGCTGTCCACCAGTGCGCACAAGCTGAAGGGTGGAGCCCCACGGGTGGCAGGTAACCCGACCCGCTTTAGTATCCTCTACGACTCTTCATGTCGTTTGGGGTATTCGAGCAACGTCTGTCCCTGGCGTGCGTGGTGCAACATGGGAGACCCCGTCACATGGTCTGAAACGTGAACACGTAACTCAAGGCGTGTTTGGCTTGAGAACATCCGGGCGAGTGATGACGGCCGGGTGTACCAACTGTATGGATTCCGGGCTCGGTGTGCAGCCGAGTCTGATGATTGTTTGAGTTTCTGCAGGTAGCCTTACCACGAAACGGTAGACGTGTAGCATCCATGTGCGAGTGACGAGTAGTGCCACTGAACTAACGAAGCCGGCTAAGTCCGGTATAGGTTTTTCCTTTGTGAGGACGTAGTACCGACATAATCTGGTGACGCATCGACGTCACACCCAACTAAATGAACAACTTCATTTAAAAACTTGAAGGTTTTGATCCAAAGTAGTAAAAATTGATGTAACTCCTTCCCTTGAACAGGATATTCAAAGTTAACAAGTTTTCAACTTATAGGATGTTAAGGACAGAGCACTCTGTTTTCAGCTGAATCAAGGCTGAAGTTAATCAGAGGTTAGAGTTTGAGTTCTTTCAAGGTTGGGGTCGTATGATACATTTCTGGAAAGCGTTGGAAGAGCTTTACAACTCTTCTGTTGAGGTCCAGAGGTGTTTCATCCCTTAACCATTCGAAAAATGCAGTAGAGTTGAAACTGTCCAGAAAACAGGACAGAGCAAAAACTCTCTGTAAACTCTCTGTAAATTAAGCATAACTTCCTGCTTAAAAAAATTCAAAAATAGGAAATGAGGTACTTATGGAAAGCTTATGAGATGGGTTACGACTTTGTAACAGAAAGTTTTGTCAGATTGGGAACAGAATTAACTGGGATTCTTGGATCAATTCAGTACCTAAAGCAGAGAGGTGCTGTCCAATTGATTCCAGAAATTCTGTTAACTTTGACATCTCATAACTTTTGAACCAGGACAGATCTTAGGCCAACCAAATACTTTCTGGAAAGCTATTGAAGTTAACTTTAACTTTGATGTTGAGCTCCAGAATTGGTTTTGCTTTTAACATGGCCTAAATAAGGTTTATATTGAAACTGGTCAAGGCTGTCATGGGAACAGCAGATCAGCAGTCAAATTTGTTTAAAATTTGAACTATGTTTCCAAGTTTTATGAGTTCAATGACATGTTTTATGTTATAACTCAGGGGTTTACTGTTTAAATAAATATTTGACAATTCTCAAATATATTTTTACAGATGGCAGCAGATAAACAGTTGGAGAACGGGTGGGTGGCTTCCCACGGTTCTGACCGTAGCGGCTACCCGGAAGCATTGTGGCAAATGCTCCAATATTTCGGGTACAACCAGATGGCGCAATACTTCGCCAAGGAAGAAGGCGAAGAGGGGAACAAGATGTGGATGATCCAAATGCCGCAATATTTCGGGTACAACTTGCTTTCTGTTTCACAATTGCTAGATGAAAATCTGGAAATTATTTTCGATAAAAACTGCTGCAAAGTTGTAGGTTCAAATAGTGAGCTTATCTTTAACATGTCTCGGTTTGGAAGAGTTTTTAAAGCTGATTTTGATATGTCTTCCTATAAGCATAGATGTCTAGTTGCAAATGATTCCAAAGATTTATATTTTTGGCATCGTAGACTTGGTCACGTAGGCTTTGATCATCTCACGCGTGTTAGTGCTCTTGATCGCATACGTGGGCTACCTAAGCTTAAAGAGGACAAAGAAATTGTGTGCTCTTCTTGTAGACATGCTATGATGGTTGCAGGTTCACATGCTCCTCTCACAATGACCATGACAACTGAACCGGGTCAACTTTTACACCTTGACACCGTAGGACCTTCACGTGTCCAATCCTTCGGAGGTAAATGGTATGTTCCTGTGATTGTTGATGACTATTCTAGATACTCTTGGGTTTAGTTTATGGCATCTAATAATGAAGCTTTTAGTCACTTTAGAACTTTATTTCCTAGATTATCAATTGATCACCCAGGATCTTTAAGAGCAATTAGAAGTGACAATGGAACCGAATTTAAAAATCAATCGTTTGATCACATTTGTGCTGAAAATGCAATAGATCATCAATTTTCTTCACCATATGTACCTCAACAAAACGGTGTTGTAGAGAGAAAGAACAGAACCTTAGTTGAGATGGATAGGACTATGCTTGATGAATATCAAACTCCTAGGAAATTTTGGGCTGATGCAATTGCAACCGCTTGTTATGTCTCAAATCGTGTTTTCTTGCGTGCTAAGCTAGGTAAAACACCATATGAGCTCAGGTTTGTACATAGGCCTAGTGTCACACACTTTAGGGTCTTTGGTTGCAAATGCTTTGTTAAGAAACATGGTAATCTTGATAAATTTGAAGCTAGATCTGTTGATGGCATGTTTCTTGGTTATCCATCTCATACTAGAGGCTACCGTGTGCTTTTACTTGATACTAACAAAATTGTGGAGACTTGTGAGGTTTCTTTTGATGAAGCTAGCCTAGGTACTAGTTCAAATATTGCAGGTCCGGATCCATATCTGCAGGGGGATAGTATTTTCGTTGAAGAAGAGGAAGAAGTGGTGCTGCTGCCCGAAAATTCAGCAGCTAATGACATTGTTCCAGCTCCTGATCTTGATTCACAGCTAGCACCGACGACCACCATTGCTGGTCCAGATCCTCCTCATGTCACAAGCTCATCTATTTGTGATGAACATGAAGAAGAAGAAGCTTGTGAAGTGTCCACTCCTCTCCGAATTCTCAAAAGTCATCCTCCACAACAAATTATTGGAAGCCTGCATGAACGAGTTACAAGATCCAGGTTTTTCGACCCCAATTCTCATGCTCATTCTGCTTTTGTTGCCTCTTTTGAACCCAAAGATATATCACACGCACTCACTAATGAATCTTGGATTATTGCCATGCAAGAAGAGTTAGAAAATTTTAAAAGAAATAATGTTTGGAAACTTGCACCTCCACCTCAAGGTCACACTTTAATTGGAACTAAATGTGTGTTTAAAAATAAACAAAGTGAGGATGGGGTTGTGGTTAGGAATAAGGCTAGGTTGGTTGCTCAAGGTTTCACACAAGTTGAAGGTCTAGATTTTGATGAAACTTTTGCTCATGTTGCTAGATTAAAAGCCATAAGAATCTTGTTAGCTTTTGCTGCATCTAAAGGTTTCAAGCTATATCAAATGGATGCTAAAAGTGCGTTTCTTAATGGCTACATAGATGAGGAGGTTTATTTCAAATAACCACCTGGTTTTGAAAATCCAAATTTTCCTAATCATGTTTACAAACTGTCCAAAGCCTTGTACGGTCTCAAACAAGCCCCTAGAGCATGGTATGATAGGTTAAAAACATTCTTACTTGAAAAGGGATTTACCATGGCAAGGTTGATAATACTCTTTTTGTGCTTAAGCATGGCAATGACTCATTATTCGTTCAAGTGTATGTGGATGATATTATCTTTGGCTGTGCTTCTCATGATCTTGTGTCCAAGTTTTCAGCTATCATGAGTTCAGAATTTGAGATGAGTATGATGGGAGAACTCACGTACTTTTTGGGCTGCAAATCAAGCAAACCAAGGAGGGTACCTTTGTGCATCAAACAAAGTATACAAAAGATCTCCTAAGGCGCTTCAACATGGACAAAAGCAAGCCTCTTCGGACATCAATGGGAACAGCAACAACACTTGAACTTGATGAAGATTGCGATCCCGTTGATCAAAAAGAATATAGAAGCATGATCGGATCACTTTTGTATCTCACGGCATCAAGACCGGACATAAAATTCAGCGTATGTCTTTGTGCACGGTTTCAAGCCTCCCCACGTGCTTCACATCGTCAAGCCGTCAAAAGGATTCTCAGGTACTTACATGGAACTCAAGAATTTGGCATTTCTCTTCCTTCTTCCTCAACCGTTACTTTGAAAGCTTTTTCTGATGCTGATTTTGGGGGTTGTAGGATTGATAGGAAAAGTACTTCTGGTGCTTGTTATTTTCTTGGTAATTCACTTGTTGCCTGGTCCTCTAGAAAACAAAGTTCAGTTGCACAATCCACAGCCGAATTTGAATATGTAGCTGCTGCTAGTGCTTGCTCACAAATTCTTTGGATTGTTCAAACACTTAAGGACTATGGGGTTGATCTAGATAGTGTTCCACTGTTTTGTGATAACACTAGTGCCATTTGCATTGCTAAAAACCCCGTGCAACATTCGAGAACTAAGCACATTGACATTAGGTCTCACTTTCTCCGTGATAATGTCAAAAAAGGAAACACTGTGCTTCACCATGTAGATACCGAACAACAATTGGCTGACATTTTTACAAAACCTTTGGATTTCACTCGTTTTTGTTACATTCGTAGTGAAATAGGGGTTATCCATCCTCATGGATTAAATTGAGGGAAAATTTTGAAACTTGGGAAGTCTATGTGTGAATCTGAAATTAAAATAATATGAGCATAGTATTTCATGCATATATGACTTTGTGATTTCTTTTTCATGCTGAAAGTTCTTACTACATTACTCGTGTTATACATTTTGTAGTTTTTACCATGTCTAGTAATTGGAATAATTACTTACACTAAATCTGGTCATGGTCAAACTTTCTTGCTGTTTTGAACTTGTTGCATGCTCACAAGTGCTTTTAATCATAAAGAATTAATCAAGTAATCAACTCACATGTTGAGTTTTTATGTTCAAATAAAAAAAATGAGAAACGATCAAGAGAATATGCATGCATCGCACTTCTTCTTTTGAGATGGCTTATCATTGCACTTAGATATGAACTTGAAAGGAGTTGTGTATGACTAAAACCATGTCCTTAAGCTTCTGACTGTCAAATGACATAGGCTTGGCTTGGTTGGTTAGAATAAGGCTGATGCTGCATATAATCTGTTGCAAATGTCATAAGATCTAAATTTGTGCTTTAAATGATAAATAAAATGCAGCAACAAGTGTCATGCTTTCAGGTCTTGAAATAGTTAAGTTTGTGAGATCATGACTTGCTTAAATTGAAAATTACACTTGATCTCTAGCATGGCTTACACTACTTTATGTATCTCATTGATGTGATAATGTAAGTTACTTGATAGTATGATTTGGATGGGCTTTGTTTTATATGTATATGTTATAATGTGCTCATAACAAATTAAAATTTCTCTTTTGTACCTTGCTGAATACAT
This sequence comes from Neostapfia colusana, assembly GCA_030760725.1. Lineage (NCBI taxonomy): Eukaryota > Viridiplantae > Streptophyta > Magnoliopsida > Poales > Poaceae > Neostapfia > Neostapfia colusana. Next base: position 74,280,412 of record JASWHV010000007.1, on the reverse strand, counting down.
TGTCAAAGGGGGAGAAATTGATCACACATTGCACACACTCACAAGTGTTTTGGCACGATTCTTCTCAGGGGGGGAATTTTTGGAATGTTTGTTTTTCTTCTCATTTTATTTCTGATTTACAAAGGGGGAGAAATTATTTTCAAAACTTTTCATGTGAATAAGCCAATGTTCGGATTTTAAGTGGTGTTGCTAATGCATTCATCAAGGGGGAGATTGTGAGACCTATGTGTGCTGAATACATTGGCTTTGACGATAAAAGTTTTGAATACTACCTTTTTAACAAGGTTCGACTCTAGGTCCGAGCTCCTGCAAGGTCCGACGTAAGGTCCAACTTGCTTTGTCCCGGTCTGACTTATTTTGGCTAGGTCCGACTTGTTTTTGCTAGCTCCGATGCTAGGTCCGACTAGCTTTGGTAAGTTCCGTGCTAGGTCCGACTAAGCTTTAGTAAGCTCCGGCGCTAGGTCCGACTAGCTTTGGTAAGCTCCGGTTCAAGGTCCGGTTAGCTTTGGTAAGGTTCGGAGCTTGATTGTAATGGTTCTGCTTTTAATTTGCAATGTCTGATTTTACTAAGTTTTTGGTGTGTTTTGGTGGTTATGGCTGATATCATTTTGCTATGGTTTACAACATGCTTATGTGAGGTGCTCACGTAAGATGTTGTAGTTTCGGAACAAACGAGAGTCAAGTCGAGGACTTGTGCTCGGAAGTATTGGTTGTTTATTCATGTGCAGGTGTTGCTTGGGTTCAAGACATGGCTGGTGATGGGATCTATTGAACTAGTCTTAGGGAGAAGATGAGGTTCAACAACCAAGTTCGGGAGGAATTGTGATTGAGTTGATCGGGAGGTTGCGCAGTATGTTTGAATCAAGAACAATGCATATGAAGGTATCTTGGACATTGTTGGAAGATGTTTGCACGTGTGCAAGGAGTGCGTGGACGTGGCTGCATGGTTCCAAGGCGTGATGAAGAGATGTGGACGTAAAGAATTGGTTAGAACGGTCCAACGGACTAGGTTATGGACTCAAGCTGCGGCTGAGTCGTGTTTGACTCAAATATGGAAAGTTTTGAGTTGGTTATGATAGGATTTCATGTGGGTCACGAATTTTAGTTGTTTTAGGAATGTTTGGGACGTTCCTAAGGTGTTTGGAAGTCTTAAGATTGCTTCTATCTGCATATAGAACAGTCTTGAGCAATATTGGAAAGTTACAGTTTGAATCCAAGTAGGAGTAGGAGTCCTAGTTTGAACTGGGTTGGCCTTAGGGCTGGTTATATAAGCAAGGGAGGCCAAGGCTCGTGTGGACACGACTTTGGGGGCTGTTCCTCTTGTGTTTTGATAAATAAAATTCGTATTCTAAAGGAACTTTTGTGCCTTGTTCGTCCGACTTGTTTCAGACAAGTTTTTCTCGTCGAGTTTCTGTTCAGCACTATCTTGCTTCGGTGGTTTTATCATAACTCGAGTTTTACAGATACAATTGATGTGATTCTTTTTGGGTTGTCTTCACAACTTGATTATCTATCATCTGTGAAAATTCACGGTCATTGAATTTGTGGTTTCTGATCTACACGAGTTTCTTTGCAGTATTCCAGAACTGTTTTTCTCGCGTAGGACAGATTGACCTTTGTTCGATCTTTCGATCGTAACTTGAGTTTCTCCCAACGGATTTTCATGATTCTTGTTGTGACGTCTTTGTGACTTGATTATCTACAATTTATACTAGTTTTGTCACAGTTGAACACATTTATATTAGTCGCACACATGGTTTCTTTAACAGATCGGTTTTCTGCTGAGGGGTGTTTTGTTGCTTCCGCTGAAACGTTTTTATCTACCATTCACCCCCCCTCTGGTAGCTTTAAATCCTAACCAGCTTTATACCGGCATATACGTCTCACGTGGTGGCACTAAAACGATCGGTCAAAAACGTTTTCTAAACACAATGTTCTACTCGTAGTTAAGGTACCATGTATGTTGTAGTTGTAGAGCTAATTTAGTTTATCTTCCACTTTGGGCATCACCACATCGGAGGAAAGTGTTTCTAGTTTGATTGTGGACTTCCGATGTCAGGGCATGCCTAAGGATCATTAAACTGCTGCTATAAAACTGAAAGCAAGGATAACATATAGGCGTGTCTTTATTACAATGTCTTTATCCCATATTACTAATCCATGCATGTAGAGTTCCATGACTAGGGTGTCGGTTAAGCCTTGCTGAGCCATCATGCTCACGGTTGCAATATTTGAGCTGTGTGCAGGTGAGAGTTATGAGGAATGTTCCGAGGACGAGGCGATGCCCCCGTCAGGGTACATGGTCGAGCTGGAGCCCTGCACGCCGCCATGATCTCCAGTTGTATGTTGCTAGTGTGTAGCATCCCCGAGCTGGACGGCTGCATTTTTGCTTAGTTAGGATGATAGACCAGCTATGTGTAATACTTCCGCTGTATAAATAAGTTGGTAAAAGACTTCCGCTGTGTTTTTATATCAAATAAAAGTTTGTATGTTGTTCATATTCTTTTCTTGTTTGCTGTTGGGTGCCGCATCGCACGGCACCACCCTCTGCGATCCTGCATATAGCTTGTGATCTCTCAAGCGTTGGAGTATAATACGCAAATGTTCAGCGTGTTCTTCTTCTGACTTTGAATAGACCAAGATGTCATCGATGAAAACCATGACGAACTTGTCTAAATCCGGCATGAACACCAAGTTCATGAGATACATAAAGTGAGCCGGAGCATTGGTCAACCCAAAAGACATGACAAGATATTCATAAAGCTCATATCTTATCGAGAAAGCCGTCCTCGGTACATCTTCTGCCCGGATTTTTATCTGGTGATAACTGGACCGAAGATCCATCTTGGAGAATACCTTAGCACCCACTAGTTGATCAAACAAAATATCAATGTGCGGTAGTGGATACTTATTTTTGATAGTGACAGCATTCAGTGGACGATAATCTACGCATAGTCTCAAAGTCTCGTCCTTCTTCTTCATGAAGAGTGCGGAACAGCCCCAAGGTGATGAACTTGGGCGTATAAAACCTTTGTCCATGAGGTCATTCAGATGCTCCTTCAATTCTGCGAGCTCTTTCGGTACCATTTTGTATGGTCGCCGAGAAATAGGTGTTGTTCCCGATGCTAGTTCTATCTTGAACTCTACATCACGTTCGGGCGGCGTGCCCAGTAAGTCATCGGGAAACACATCTTGATATTCACATACCACTGGAATATCCTCAAGTTTAGAAGCTTTAATATGATGCATTGCTGCAATACGTTGTGATGGATCCACAAGATTCAATGTGTTGCAACCATGTATTGGGGAATTCAGTTGGACAGTTCGAGAGCTGATGTCAAAGATAGCTCCATAATGTGTCAACGATGATATCCCCAAGATAATATCAAGCCTTTGGCCTTTTAGTATGATAAGGCTCGCAGGATAGATGTTTCCACCCAAACATAAAGGTGCATGAGAGACCATTTCATCAGTTGATATCTTGCCTCCGGGTGAGCTGATATGAAACGGATGTTTGACCGTGCTAAATGGAAGATGATTCTTCAGCACATAGTCTCTGCTAATAAAATTGTGGGTGGCCCCAGAATCAAACAACACGAAAGTGGGTTGTTCATGTAAAGTGAACATGCCCACTAAAACTGGTTCGCCTTTTACAATGTCCTCAATAGCAGTGTAGTTAACACTGCCAGCTTTTGAAAGATGCTTCTTTGAAAGTTCATGGTGCTGATCTAAACATTTGTGAGACAACACACGAGTCTGCCTCTGCTCAGCTCCACAACGGTCTCGTGCTACAGAAATCCTCAGCTTTCTACTAACACGAGTGGAGAAAGGTTCTACACGGCTGGTTGTGATAGGGTTGCACAAATAACCTCTGATTGCTGCTGTTGAGGTGGAGGCTCATAAGTGAGTAACTCCAGCCGTGGTTGCGAGAGTTGCACCACAGACTGAGTTTCTTGCCTGACTTGCGAGTAATACCGCACTCGATAGTTCGGAGGAACCTTGATATCACTGTCGAGGTGGAGAAAGGTTCTACACCGCTGGTTGTGTAGGGTTGCACAAATAACCTCTGATTGCTGCTGTTGAGGTGGAGGCTCATAAGTGAGTAACTCCAGCCGTGGTTGTGAGAGTTGCACCACAGACTGAGTTTCTTGCCTGACTTGCGAGTAATACCGCACTCGATAGTTCGGAGGAACCTTGATATCACTGTCCGTCGGTATACTCCTTTTCAGCTCCGCTTCACAACGGAGATGCATGTCTTCTTTAATAATGGCGGCATTTACCAACTCATTGTAAATATCGTTATTGAACAAGGTAACTTGTTCCTTAGTTTTGACATTCAAACCTCGGAAGAAATACTCACACTTCAATTCTTCCGAGTCTACCATATGAGTGGCGTATTGCATCAAGTCTTCAAAGTCCTTGAAGTACTCGTACGCACTCCTTTCTCCTTGCTTTAACTCTAGAAAGTCTTGATACTTTGTTCGTAGAATTCCCAAACAAATGTGATGTGCCCGGAAAACATTCCGGAATTCATCCCTCGTCACCCGATGGCCTTCAAGAAGAGTAGCGATGTACTCCGCCCACCAAGATCCAGCGTATCCGTGGAGTTGTTGAGCGGCAAATAAAACCTTCTGATACTCATCGCACTCAAGCATATCAAACTTGGCTTCAATACATTGGAGCCAATGAGCCGACTCCAACGGTTCTTTCGCTTCAGAGAAAACCAGTGGTTGTCTTGCTAGAAAATCCAGATAAGTGCTTGGCGTGGGATCTTGCTGTAGTGTCTCCTGTCGGATACTTTGTTGCACCAACAGATCGAGAGACTCAGCCATCCTTCCCAAGATTTCCTTGAATCTGGTTGATGACATCGGCACTTGTTGTCGTGGCGAATTATTTACGCCATGACTCGACTCACCAACCTCACTCCTGGAATGAGTACGATCCATACTGCAAGAGTAAGCATGTTACGGTTAGAATTCAGAGTTTAAACTCAACTTGAATTGAAAACCTAACCGTACAAGCATCACATCAATATGGCAGCATTACTCAAGCTAACTAGGGTTTCGACAATTCTGAAATCTGCCAAACTTGAGCAAGTTTGTCCAAACCTCTAATCCCAAAAGTCGGAAAAACTGAAAAATAACTTAAGAACATGTTATGAAACTTAGAGAAGTCTAAAACATCCCTGTTCACAACAAGTCCTATGTTACATGGGCAATCAACAATACTCTGTTCAAAATGACCAATTGGTCTTAATCCAAGAATTTGAATATGCAAATGGCAATTTCATGTCTCAAGTTGAATATCAAAGTTATAGTTAACTTCAATATATTCCCAACGAGTAATTATTTGCCTACATATCAGTTCTGGATCAGAAGTTATGATATTTTAAAGTTGACAGAAATCTGGAACAATTTTGACAGCACCTCCTTTGAAAGTGGCTGTTTTGTCCGCAAGATTTCATACAATAAGACTCCAAATATGGAGAACCTTTGAACTACAAAGTCATAGAACATATCACAAGATTTCCAACGGCGTTCTACATGACCCTTAGAAATTTTTCTACCGACAGTTATGGTCGAAATACAGAAATTTCCAGAGAGCATTTTGTGTCTGCTCTGTTTTTTGGACAGTTTACAGTCATATGAGAATTTCATCCATTTGGAGGGTGATTCTGATATGGAGTTCTACAGAAAAGTTGTAGAAGACTTCAAAGCCTTTCCATAAATGTATCACACACCTCCATTGGTTCAACCACTCAAAAGTTATTCCCTGTTCAAATTCAGCAAGAATTCTGCAAAAAACGGGGGAGGTCATTCCTATGTCTTTTAGAATGAATCTCCACTCCCAATTGACTCTTAGTTCAATATCGGAGTTCATTAATCCCTAAAGGAATCTTAGACTCCAAATATACTCTTTTGTTTGAAAACTTCATTTTTCATGCAGTCCAAAACATATCACGGTACTACGTTTCCTCACCAAATTAAAATCCTAACCAGCTTTATACCAGCATATACATCTCACGTGGTGGCACTAAAACGATCGGTCACAAACATTTTCTAAACACAATGTTCTACTCGTGGTTAAGGTACCATGTATGTTTTAGTTGTAGAGCTAATTAAGTTTATCTTCCACTTTGGGCATCACCACATCGGAGGAAAGCGTTTCTTGTTTGATTGTGGACTTCCGATGTGAGGGCATGCCTAAGGCTCATTAAACTGCTGCTATAAAACTGAAAGTAAGGATAACAAATAGGCGTGTCTTTATTGCAATGTCTTTATCCCATATTACTAATCCCTGCATGTAGAGTTCCATGACTAGGGTGTCGGTTAAGCCTTGCTGAGCCATCATGCTCACGGTTGCAATATTTGAGCTGTGTGCAGGTGAGAGTTATGAGGAAGGTCCCGAGGACGAGGCGATGCCCCCGTCAGGGTACACGGTCGAGATGGAGCCCTGCATGCCGCCATGATCTCCGGTTGTATGTTGCTAGTGTGTAGCATCCCCGAGCTGGATGGCTGCATTTTTGCTTAGTTAGGATGATAGACTAGCTATGTGTAATACTTCCGCTGTATAAATAAGTTTGTAAAAGACTTCTGCTGTGTTTTGATATCAAATAAAAGTTTGTATGTTGTTCATATTCTTTTCTTGTGTGCTGTTGGGTGCCGCATCGCACGATACCACCCTCTGCGATCCTGCATATAGCTTGTGATCTCTCAAGCGTTGGAGTACAATACGCAAATGTTCAGCGTGTTCTTCTTCTGACTTTGAATAGACCAAGATGTCATCGATGAAAACCATGATGAACTTGTCTAAATCCAGCATGAACACCGAGTTCATGAGATACATAAAGTGAGCCGGAGCATTGGTCAACCCAAAAGACATGACAAGATATTCATAAAGCTCATATCTTGTCGAGAAAGCCGTCCTCGGTACATCTTCTGTTCGGATTTTTATCTGGTGATAACCGGACCGAAGATCCATCTTGGAGAATACCTTAGCACCCACTAGTTGATCAAACAAAATATCAATGCGTGGTAGTGGATACTTATTTTTGATAGTGACAACATTCAGTGGACGATAATCTACGCATAGTCTCAAAGTCTCGTCCTTCTTCTTCATGAAGAGTGCGGAACAGCCCCAAGGTGATGAACTTGGGCGTATAAAACCTTTGTCCATGAGGTCATTCAGATGCTCCTTCAATTCTGTGAGCTCTTTCGGTGCCATTTTGTATGGTCGCCGAGAAATAGGTGTTGTTCCCAGTGCTAGTTCTATCTTGAACTCTACATCACGTTCCGGCGGCATGCCCGGTAAGTCGTCGGGAAACACATCTTGATATTCACATACAACTGGAATATCCTCAAATTTAGGAGCTTTAATATGATGCATTGCTGCAACACGTTGTGATGGATCCACAAGATTCAATGTGTTGCAACCATGTATTGGAAATTCAGTTGGACTGTCCGAGAGCTGATGTCAATGATAGCTCCATAATGTGTCAACGATGATATCCCCAAGATAATATCAATTCTTTGGCCTTTTAGTATGATAAGGCTCGCAGGATAGATGTTTCCACCCAAACATAAATGTGCCTGAGAGACCGTTTCATCAGTTGATATCTTGCCTCCGGGTGAGCTGATATGAAACGGATGTTTGACCGTGCTAAATGGAAGATGATTCTTTAGAACATACTCTCTGCTAATAAAATTGTGGGTGGCCCTGGAATCAAACAACACGAAAGTGGGTTGTTCATGTAAACTGAACATGCCCACTAAAACTGGTTCGCCTTTTACAATGTCCTCAATAGCAGTGTAGTTAACACTGCCAGCTTTTGAAAGATGCTTCTTTGAAATTTCATGGTGCTGATCTAAGCATTTGTGAGACGGCACACGAGTCTGGCTCTGCTCAGCTCCACAACGGTCCGGTGCTACAGAAATCCTCAGCTTTCTACTAACACGAGGTGGAGAAAGGTTCTACACCGCTGGTTGTGATAGGGTTGCACAAATAACCTCTGATTGCTGCTGTTGAGGTGGAGGCTCATAAGTGAGTAACTCCAGCCGTGGTTATGAGAGTTGCACCACAGACTGAGTTTCTTGCCTGACTTGCGAGTAATACCGCACTCGATAGTTCGGAGGAACCTTGATATCACTGTCCGGCGGTATACTCCTTTTCAGCTCCGCTTCACAACGGAGATGCATGTCTTATTTAATAATGGCGGCATTTACCAACTCATTGTAAATACCGTTATTGAACAAGGTAACTTGTTCCTTAGTTTCGACATTCAAACCTCAGAAGAAATACTCACACTTCAATTCTTCCGAGTCTACCATATGAGTGGCGTATTGCATCAAGTCTTCAAACTCCTTGAAGTACTCGTACGCACTCCTTTCTCCTTGCTTTAACTCTAGAAAGTCTTGATACTTTGTTCGTAGAATTCTCGAACAAATGTGACGTGCCCGGAAACATTTCGGAATTCATCCCACGTCACCCGATGGCCTTCAAGAAGATTATCGATGTACTCCGCCCACCAATTTCCAGCGGCTCCGTGGAGTTGTTGAGCGGCAAATAAAACCTTCTGATACTCATCGCACTCAAGCATATCAAACTTGGCTTCAATACATTGGAGCCAATGAGCCGACTCCAACGGTTCTTTCGCTTCAGAGAAAACCGGTGGTTGTCTTGCTAGAAAATCCAGATAAGTGCTTGGCGGGGATCTTGCTGTAGGTTCTCCTGTTGGATACTTTGTTGCACCAACAGATCGAGAGACTCAGCCATCCTTCCCAAGATTTCCGCAAATCTGGTTGATGACATCGGCACTTGTTGTCGTTGCGAATTATTTACGCCATGACTCGACTCACCAACCCCACTCCTGGAATGAGTACGATCCATACTGCAAGAGTGAGAATGTTACGGTTAGAATTCAGAGTTTAAACTCAACTTGAATTGAAAACCTAGCCGTACAAGCATCACATCAATATGGCAGCATTACTCAAGCTAACTAGGGTTTCGACAATTCTGAAATCTGCCAAACTTGAGCAAGTTTGTCCAAACCCCTAATCCCAAAAGTCAGAAAAACTGAAAAATAACTTAAGAACATGTTATGAAACTTAGAGAAGTCTAAAACATACCTGTTCACAACAAGTCCTATGTTACATGGGCAATCAACAATACTTTGTTCAAAATGACCAATTGGTCTTAATCCAACAATTTGAATATGCAAATGGCAATTTCATGTCTCAAGTTGAATATTAAAGTTATAGTTAACTTCAATATATTCCCAACGAGTATTTATTTGCCTACATATCAGTTCTGGATCAAAAGTTATGATATTTTAAAGTTGACAGAAATCTGGAACAATTTTGACAGCACCTCCTTTGAAAGTGGCTGTTTTGTCTGCAAGATTTCATACAATAAGACTCCAAATCTGGAGAACCTTTGAACTACAAAGTCATAGCACATATCACAAGATTTAAAACTGTGTTCTACATGACCCTTAGAAATTTTTCTACTGACAGTTATGGTCGAAATACAGAAATTTCCAGAGAGCATTTTGTGTCTGCTCTGTTTTTGGACAGTTTACACTCATATGATAATTTCATCCATTTGGAGGGTGATTCTGATATGGAGTTCTACAGAAAAGTTGTAGAAGACTTAAAAACCTTTCCATAAATGTATCACACCTCCATTGGTTCAACCACTCAAAAGTTATTCCATGTTCAAATTCAGCAAGAATTCTGCAAAAAACGGGAGAGGTCATTCCTAAGTCTTTTAGAATGAATCTCTACTCCCAATTGACTCTTAGTTCAATATCGGAGTTCATTAACCCCTAATGGAATCTTAGACTCCAAATATACTCTTTTGTTTTAAAAATTCATTTTTCGTGCAGTTCAAAACATATCACGGTACTATGTTTCCTCACCAAATTAAAATCCTAACCAGCTTTATACCGGCATATACGTCTCACGTGGTAGCACTAAAACGATCGCTCACAAACGTTTTCTAAACGCAATGTTCTACTCGTGGTTAAGGTACCTGCAGAAAACCACTCAATAGTGATGCACACATTGGTTTGTCGTTCCAGGCAGGTCAATATCATAGTAAAAGCATACGCCCCGTATCATTGCCACACGGGTCGTCCTTGAGTCAAGCCACGTCTCAGGGTACATGATCGGGTTATTCACCACCCCACACCTTTGCAAAAAAGCACACTGGTGGAACAGCGCTTTCATACGCCTCATAGGACATGAAGAGTCCTAGAGAACATACTTCGTGTTACAAACCACACGATGGGCTCTCCTCCTCTTGCCCCTGGATTTGCGCACTGGAGGCTAGTGCCATTCATATGTCTCTTGGACATGAAGAGTCTTAGAAAACATATTCACTTCCCGTCCATTGCTGAACGGGGCATCCCACACTACTTTTCTCGTATGGGGGAGCTAACCAAAATTGATCTGCTTTTGGTGGCGTTCCTTACCATTCTTACCTCCGTGTAGGTGCATCGTTACTGAATCGACATACTGAATGATAACACATTGTTAGCTTGCCACCTTAAGTAACTATGCTATTAATAGTCCTTATGTGGGCATACTATACGTTCCTCACTCGTAATACTTCTAAGTTTTCAAAAATAGAATCTTTTCATGCGTGCTATTCCCAATGCGGCTCTTATACCATGCTGTGAGGGGCCCGCCCTCGACGGGGTCGTGCCGCTCGCCCAGGAATCACATTGGGTGGTGTCGTGCGACGCGGCACCCAACAACATGCACGAAAAGACGGTAAGAACATATGAAACCCTTCTATTACTCAAGATAAGCTCTTTTACAACATATTGTACACACGCAGCAGAATTTAAAACTGGACACTACTCACTCTCAACCCTAACTACGCCGAAGAGAGGTCATTCAGACCGTGAATGTTTCCTACTAGCTTCACCAAAGTAAGGCAGTGGCTAGGTTTCTGGTGAGTTAAATGACCCATGAGGTTCGTCGTCTCGCTGAACAACTGGGGCTTGCCTTGCTCAACGGTTTTGTTAGTCTATGAAGTTAATCTTCCTCCAGAGAATCCGCCAAGTCTGGCACGAGAGGGAGATCCTCGCCTCAGACCTGATCTCCTTGTCGAGCATCGACGTCACGTGCTAATGAGATGATGATGCACATAGATTACAAAAGCAACTTAGAAAATGCTTTAAGAACTGTTGTACAAGTTAACTCACACTTAAGAGGGACAAACAACAGCAAGGTTTCTGTTGTTGGATCTACAACCTTTGAGAGGAAGAATCTTAGGTGAAAAGGGAGGTAAAATTAATCACCATGTGATTAAGTCCTCATATGAACCTCAGACCTAAATAATGGTAGCTCAAAATCCAGGGTTCCAATGAAGCTGAAAATTTAACCACAGCTTCGTGGGAAGATATTAAGGCAGTGTGCACAATTTGAGCTCATAAAATAGCTCCATGTGATCACAATAATTCCTTATGTGGTTTTCACTAATCTGCCTTTACCCCCTAGATATTAAGCTTTTCTATGCTCAAAAGTAGACTTTTGTGACGTACAAAATGTCTTGAGTCCATAGGAATTGGTTTTACCATTTTGGAGTTCCCTACATGGAGATGTGGATTTTTCAAGTTTGGGTAAAAGTTTGAAAATGTCTCTGTTTATTTTTCCTATTTTTCAGAGACATAAGGAATTAACACATCATTTGACCAAACAAATGAGGTTCAATGCCTCTGAAATTTTTACTGTAGTTCAAGTATATTTGGAAGGATGTCCTATCTAAATTTAGGAATTTTCCAATACACAAAACTCCTGGAATAAATCATAAAATATTGAGCCAAATCCAGGGATTTTTATAAATATTAGGCTGCACCCTTGGATAGTACTCGCTGAGATAAATCCAACAAAATTTATTTGGGAATTTTTGGACACTTCTAAACAAAGATGTGGCTGTTGGAAGTTTGAACTATTCTCTGAAAATCCTGAAAATGTTTAAACCTGCCCGCGGGGCCCACACGTCAACCCTCATCTTCAACCTCGCGCCAACAGAGCCACCGGTGGCGTCCTCCGGCGAGGGTCGCCGGAACGGCCTTCCTGGCCGCCTCCCGGCCTCATACTCGCCCCCCCCCCTAATTTGAGACGTTGAACACGTTGGTAAGGTCGCCGGCGGCCGGCGACCACCGGAAACCATCGCCCACCGGCCACAGCTCTTGCTAGGGTTCCCGCGAGGTCGGGGAGGCTCATTTCTTCACCAAATGATCGGCTCTCGGGCTCTAGAGCACCAGGGGAAGGTGTAGAAGATGGACATGGAGGCTAAACGAGCCGTGGAGCTCTCCAAACACATCGGCACCGTGCGGCCGACGGGGTCTGCAGTGCGCCATAGACAAAACTTGGATTTTCTCCCTCTACACCCCATCTCTCGGTCTACAATCGATGGAGGAGGTGCGCTAGGTAGTGAGGAGCCTCTGTGCGTAGTTTGAATCACTAGCAACAAGAATTGAACGTGCATTTTCCGAATCCCTACCTTTGGGCTAGGGCTGAGCTTCGGGCGTGAGCAGCTCCGGTCGTGGGTGCACCGATGGAGTGGCTTGCTTGAGCGTGATCTCTCTTGATTCGGGCTGTCCACGGTGACCGAGCTCGTTTTCTTCGGTGTTCAACATGGGCACAGTCAAAACTTCTACCTCCCACGCACAACTGAGCACAGGACCGTAGAGGAACGTTGCTAGCTGGCTAGAACACTCGTGGGCGCTTCTTTTTGGTGTGAGGACCTCAGCCAACCGAAACTCGGTGGCAGCTGACGATCGGGAGGAACCGAGGGTGGTGATGGAGTTGTTTTTCATGGGAGCAAAGCCGCGAGGGCAAGAGCAAGTGGGAGAAAGCAAAAAGGCTTCGGTGCACTCGGTGTGTGGAAGATTAGGCCGAGGGCACGACCGGCAAGCAGGAGCTGGCACCCAAAACTTCATCGGGAAGGTTTCTGCCGGCGAGCGCTGTCGAGTGCTCGAGCGAGGGAGGAAAAACAGAGGCGGTTTGTCTGTGGTCTGGCTGACAAATGGGTCCACCCCCCCCCCCCTTCATTTTATTTTTCTCCACGGTGCTGTGAGATTCCCACACAAACATTTTCCAAATTGGACCAAACTTGGAGAGTAGGCCAAACAAAATATGGTGAACTCAAATCTGAACTCAGATTTTTAAATTGAGCCAGATTGGTCTCGTTTCCAAATTCAAATTTTAATTTGAATGTACTCCCCATTAATCCTTTGAATAAATAGTAGATGAGCTCCACAAATCTCCAAATTTGGACCAGAAGCTCTGTGGTGAATTCAATGGTATATATTTGAGCAATCTAAATATGAACCCCTTTTAAAAGATTCAAATTATTTTAATTTCCCACCATCTTCTACTGATAAAGTATGTGCACATGAGTGCAATTTAGGGAGTAAAGTTCTTTCCCTAGGTTAACATGTGTTGAGCATGGGCTAGAGAAAATTTTTAACTCCCTCACATGTCCATTTTTGTGTTCATCATTTCATGTGACACAACTCAAGCTTTCCTTTGCCTTAACTTTGCTTCATAAGTTGAAATCAAACTTTACAAAAGTTAGGGCTGTTACCGCCACCTGATCGGGACATTGAATTCGCCATTGATTTAGTACCCAGAACTGCACCTATAGCTAAGAGGCCATATAGGATGTCTGCTAATGAATTAGTTGAGCTCAAGAAGCAAATTCAGGAGCAGCTAGATAAAAGTTTTATACGCCCAAGCGCGTCACCGTGGGGAGCCCCCGTGCTCTTCGTAGACAAGAAGCATGGAACCCAAAGGATGTGTGTGGATTATAGGTCTCTCAACAAAGTGTTGATCAAGAATAAATACCCGCTGCCCTGCATAGAGAACCTATTCAATCAAATGAAAGGTGCCCGGATTTTCTCCAAGATTGATCTTTGGTCGGGATATTCCAGCTGAAGATTAAACCCTTTGACATACCCAATACGGCTTTTCGAACACGGTATGGTTTGTACGAATATACCGTCATGTCATTTGGGTTGACGAATGCATCTGCACACTTTATGTACCTCATGAATAAGGTCTTCATGGAGTACTTGGACAAGTTCATCATGGTTTTCATTGACGACATCATGGTGTATTCAAAAAGCGAGGAAGAACATGAGGAACATTTGAGATTGACATTGCAGAAACTGCATGAGCATCAATTGTTTGCTAAGTTCAGCAAGTGTCAACTTTTTCTAAAGGAATATCATTCTTAGGCCACATCATCTCCGAAGGAGGAGTCTCGGTTGATCCCAGAAAAGTGAGATGTTTTGAAGTGGAACCAACCGCAGAATGTGAGGGATATTCGGAGTTTCCTTGGGATGGCTGCAAATTACCGTCGGTTCATCAAGGATTTCTCCAAAATAGCAAAGCCTATGACTGAATTGCTAATGAAAGGGAAAGCATTTCAGTGGACACAAGCATGTCAAGACAGCTTTGAGGAGTTAATGAAGAGATTGAAAACAGCACCGGTATTGGTATTGCCGGACGTGAGCAAGAGCTTCGATATATATTGTGACGTCTCAAGACAAGGACGTGGATGTGTCCTTATGCAAGAAGGCCAAGCGGTAGCCTATACGTCGAGGCAACTAAAGAAACATGAGCTGAATTACCCTACGCACGATCTGGAACTCGCAGCAGTGGTACATGCCTTGAAGATTTGGAGGCATTAAATACTTGGTCACCGATGCGAGATTTATACAGAATACAAAAGCCTCAAGTATATATTCGCGCAAACGGAACTGAATTTGAGGCTATGTCGATGGTTGGAACCCATCAAGGGTTATGATGTAGGAATCAGCTATCACCCCGGGAAGGCTACTGTAGCAGCGGATGTGTTGAGCCAAAAAGGAGCATGTCACCAACTCACGGTTCGGGAGCTGCCACCCGATCTACGTAAGGAGTTCGAACGATTACATCTCGGGTTCTTGAACAAGATGGAGGTGATAGAACTGAACTCAACACTGGAACAAGAGATACGAGACGGCCAAGCAACGGATGAGGAGGTAAAGAAAATCAAGGAAAGAATCCGACAAGGGATAGAGAAGGATTTCAAGGAAGACAAGAATGGCACACTTTTGTTAGGAAAAAGGATTTGTGTGCCTAACGTGAAGCACATCCGTGACACGATACTAAAGGAGGCACATGACTCGCCTTATTCCATACATACCGGCTATACAAAGATGTATAAGGACCTGAAAACTTGCTATTGGTGGTATGCAATAAAAAGGGACATAGCTGAATATGTTTCCCTATGCGACACGTGGCAACGAGTGAAGGCCGAGCATCAAAGACCTGCTGGATTATTGCAGCCGTTGAGAGTACCCAAGTTGAAGTGGGAAGAAATCAGTATGGATTTTATAGTCGGATTGCCACACGTACTCAGTCCGGCTACAACTCTATTTGGGTTATCATGGACCGATTGACAAAATCAGCCCACTTCCTCCCTGTTAGGACCAGGTACGCCGTGGCACAGTTAGCCGAGCGGTATATGGAGCAAATAGTATGCCGTCATGGACATCCGAAGAGGATAGTTTCAGATCGAGGTTCTAAATTTACCTCTAGGTTCTGGAAGAAGCTGCACGAAGCCAAGGGTACACGGTTGAATTTTAGCTCTGCGTATCACCCACAAACCGATGGGCAAACTGAGAGGATGAATCAGATTTTGGAAGACATGCTGAGAGCTTGCGCCTTGAAACATGGGAGTAGTTGGGACAAGAGCTTGTTGTATGCTGAATTCTCATACAACAATAGTTACTAAGACAGCTTGAAAATGTCACCCTTCGAGGCACTATACAGTAGACGGTGTAGAACACCCCTGTTCTGGAATGAGACGGGAGAAAACCAAGTATTTGGACCCGAAGTGCTGCAAGACACCGAGAAGCAAGTCCAAACAATACGTGAAAACCTGAAGGCCGCTCAGTCGCAACAAAAAGGCTATGCGGACAATAGGCGAAGGAGTTTGGCCTTCGAAGTTGGAGACTTCATGTATCTTAAGGTGTCGCCTATCCGAGGCCAATGACGGTTCAATGTCAAGGCAAGTTAGCACCTTGTTACATTGGGCCATTCAAGATTTTGGGCAAGCATGGAAAGGTAGCATATCAAATAGATCTGCCAACACACCTTTCTGACGTGCACGACATATTTCACGTATCCCAGCTTAAGAAGTGCCTAAGAGTGCCGGAAGAACAAGTACCAACGGATGAGTTAGAACTTCAGGAGGATCTGACCTACACAGAACACCCCATACAAATCTTGGATATTGAGATGGACCGAAATCCGTACAATCCAGGATCACAGAGGGTGATGCCGCACGATGCGACACCTGACAGCACACACGATAAGGAAAACCTAGTATTACATTCCAACTTACTGATTTTTTACAACCGTAGTACAAACCTTCAGTTTATATCTACTTTACAGAGTTTACTGCAGCGGAAATTATTTATACAACTCACGCCTAATCCTAACTAGCAAAAGTCAGTTGTCCAGCCCTACGGACAACCCAAACTAGCTACACCTAGCTTCAAGGCGGCCGTGCAGGGCTCCCACACAGCCGTAGTTCCCGATGGAGGATAACCTCCACCGGTGAACCCATACTCCGAGTCAGTAGGGTATTCCTCACCTGTAAACACTCATAGCAGCAACCGTGAGCACGATGGTTCAGCAAGTCTTAACCGACTCTCCTACACCAGAAACTCTACATGCATGTCATACCAAAAGTAGGATGGAAGGTTGCAGCAAAGGACACGCCTACAAGTTCATCCTTACTTCATCTTTTAGCCACAAGTTAAAGGTTCATAAATCTGAAATTTAGTGAGCAATATTTGGTGACACACATGTTGCAATATAATTTATTCATAACAGCAGTAATGCATCACAATCATTCCATATATTTACTACGTCACGACTCAGTGAACAAGTGGTACTCATAATCGTGAGGACGGCGAATCGACTCGATATACACCTGCAGGGATACCCTAATAGCACGTCACATACGCCCATACTCGGAGTTGCAATGGCACGCTCAACCGATGTCGTACAGGACAACCTTTCACCAAACAGCCCAAACGTCGAACCGGTCGCACCCAAACGAGCAGGAGGTTCCCTACACGGAGCATCTCTCTATGTCCTCAACCTTTCTGCCATCAACCTACACCTATAAACCGGTGCGTTATGCCTTGACGCCCGGATGTATAGGTTATATCAGTTTATTGGACCCCATATATCTGATATGCCTTCGGTATATTCAAAATTTTTCAGCGGGGCCGCACACGGGATCGGTCCTCATCGACACGGGCAGGGCTATGCGCACAAGACATCCTCTTGCTGCATCCTATGCCCCTGCCTAGTCTCATTTTTCTTACTAAGTTTATCTCACAACTCGAGCCAATCCCGTATGTGGCAAATCCTATACTCGCGAGTAGATTCCAACTACTCGACTTGTACCGAAGCCTATAAGACATTAAGCATGCCATATTATACTCGAGAACTTAGACATTACCCTAAATATATTATAATCATCTGGTTATGCAAATAGGGTTTCAATCATTCTAAACCTAATGCACATACATAAATCAATTTAACTGGAGGTAAAACAAACCTTGGTAAAAACTGTTAAATGCAAACCAGGGCTTGCCTTGTTGCTGCTAGTCAGTGGTTAGAGTCTCCTCCATAGGTACGAATTCCAAGATCTCCGGGGCTTCCTCGCCTTCAATGACTACACATAATCAAATTAACGCTATGTGTCACATTGAATGCAAATGTGTTGATTTAAACATATGAAAACCCTAACTATAGCTAGACATCCCTTTTGCCTCTGAAATTTTTACTGTGGCTTTGTGAGAACCTAACCAGAAACTTTGCCAAATTTCATTTGAAACAAAGCTCATTTGAGCCCTACACACATAGATGTCTAAATGGTCATTACTAGAGCTTCTAGGAATTTCCAGGGATTTTCATAGATTAAACCATTACATTCTGAAAACTAGAATTTGAGATGGTTCTAATGGAGTTGGTTTCATTAATTTGGAGAATACTAGAGAAAGTTATGAGCTAATCAAAATTAAGAAAATTTCTGAAAATTGTTTATGTACATTGTTCTATTATCTCAGAGCAGTTCACTTAATCACACAATTAAGTGGACTTAATTAACTCGGATGGATCTGAAATTTAGCATGAGACTCAAGGATATTACAATGAACATCCTGGCCAAATTTGAGAATTTTCCACACAGTGGATCTCCATTCAAAATTCCCCACAGTTTAAACTTTAGGGAATTAATTCTGGAAAAATAATGGGTTTTTTGGGCTGAAACTTATTTTGCTGGAAAGTACTCAGAGAGCTGAATCCAACAAACTTTGGTTCACTAAATTTGGACAATCTACACAAAGTTATGGATTTCTAAAATTTGAGCCGAATTCGGATTTATTTTCCCACGAAAAATCTTTCCGGCGCCTAATCAGCCGCTGAAAGCGGGCCCGCCATTTAATTTAAACTAAACCCGGCTGCGCGCATGCTCCAACCAGTGGCTGACGCATGGGCCCCTACCCTTCATTTACGTTCTGATACCGCCGTCCCGAGCCGCCAGAGCCCCGACGAGGTCGGTGTTCCGGGTGATCTAGCTCGCCGGTGTAAAAGTCCCGAAAATTCAAAGTCAATAAAGTGAATGGTCATTCCCATTTGTGTGTTGGAATGCATGAAAATGGGACTTACAAAAATTTTATATACGTAATGATGCACATGGGTGTCCAACCAAACGAGCTCTCACATTCAATTGAAATGTGTTAAGCCAAGGTTGAATTAACACCATATGTAAAGTTCTAATGTGTAAGAGGGACTCTAAAATTCAGATTTGAACTCAAATGTTTCATTCAAGTTGCTGCCAAAAAGTTGGAGTACACATGTATCCTCATAACTTTGAATTCGAGGAAATTCATGGTGGCCAAATCCTGATTTCAGGGTGGGCTAAAAAGGAGTTAAATATGACCATTTCCAAATGTGAGCTGAATTCAAATTTGAAAGTGAACTTCACACTGAATTCGGTTTATTCAAACTTCAGCCACTTTTAAACTCCTGAAATATCAGGTTGAAGGGATTTACTTGAATGAAGATCTTTTGGAAACATTGGAGGATAAGAAGAGGAAAGGGGGTGGACCCTACATGTCATTGAGCCGCTTTAACTTGCTCCCGAAGACTTCCTCTGTTCAGTGTTGAACACCAACCGAGCTCTCTCAGAGCGCCACCGAGGGTAGCCACCTCCAGCTTCTTGCATCGAGCTGGCGACCTGCTCATGGCTTCAACACCTCATGGCGTGATTCTCTCACTCACCAACCGAGCTGCAAGCGGAGTCCACCTCCTCGCAGCTTCGATCACGCTGGCGACCAGCTCATGGGATTGAGTAGCTCCCGGCGTCATCTTTTGCTCACAAAAACAGCAACCCCGGGCGTTATTTTCCCCATGCACAGGAACTGAACCGAGAGCTCTGAATTTAAAAGTTTTGAACCTAACGGAAGGTTAACTCCCGGTAATAAAATTCAGTTTATGGGAATGGCTGTGAATTTTGAATTTGAATTTGGGAGCCACTGATATTTGGGAGGGGGGAGACTGCCGGTGGGACCCGCACGTCATTGGAACAGAGGCCACATAAAAATTTCTGTTCTGTGTCAGCGTGCCACCGAGGTAGACACCGAGCTACCTGTGTTCTAGCTCCCGGGAGTCGGTTCAATTCTCTGTACAAGCAGCACTTTGCTAAATATCACCGGGGCACAGTCCAATTTGGTTTCTCTCTGCTCGCACGGGCTCGGATCACACGGATTCGTTCACGCGTTCAACAGCAAGAACATAACGCGCAGCCGCCTTCTCGGCTCTCATTGCCGATCAGTTTTAGGCGACTTTGGCGCCCGGCTGGACCACCCAAAGGCTGCGCCGATCATGCTCCGACGTCCTCTTCATGTACCCAGCTCATCTCCAGCTCCCTTTGACCGGTGCCAAGTCAATTTTGGTCCGCAAGTTGAAGCAAAAATCTCCTTCAGTGCTCTTCGTCGTACGGCCAGCCCGGAGTCTCTCCGGCGCGGGCAAAACCACTTTGAGTTTCGTCATGAAGCCTAGCTTGTTCTCCCGTTGTCCCCTTGCTCCTCCCATGGCCGCATTGCCAGAATTTACGTTCTGGCACCGGCGAATGTGAAGAAACACCGAAACTCAAGTCGGGAAATTCTCCCAACCGGAGTGATCGTTCGTTCTTTGGTTCAAACCATAGCAAACTTGGACCCTAGCAACCTCCCATGATGAAGCACACAGCAAACCAGCCATTACACGCCCCGGGTGACGGAATTCATCGCCGCCGGCCAAAAATGCGCCGGTCCACGGTAACAGCTAGGTTGCCGCTGTTTTCCGCTCGAGTAGGGTATGAATTCACGTTCTACACGTCCTAGTGGTGCTGTACGACAACTCATCTCATCGGAAGAGGCAAGGGACATGCCAGAACGCGTCAGGGCCGCGCCGCCGAGTGCTACCATCGGTGCCGACCTGTTTCCGGTTGTTGTCAACCTTGCCCGGCAGCTGTGCCACGTGCCAAGGGTTGTGTGAAGCGAAACCTCATCGAAAATGGTGGAGAAATGGCGTAGAACAGGGCACACCACCCCTCTTTGCCAGCGCGCGCGAGTTCAGGTCGAGAGGTATAAGTAGAGTCTGACTGTGGGCCCCCACTGTCAGCCGGTGAAGGACTTTTCTGTGGAAAATTAAATCCAGAAATTGGCTAACCTTTGCAAGCACATAATTTTGTGTAGAAAACTCCAAAAAGGGTGAGACAAATTTTGTTGGAATCCTCATAAGTAGTACTTCGCAGAGGAACAAAGTGCTTGCTATGAAAATGCCCAGTATTTTCTGTGGAGTTCTTTTTATTAAATCCTTTAGGCATTAATTCCAGTAAGGATTGTCTATGAAAAATTTCCAATTCTGGGCAGCAAATCCTTTTCCTAGTTTCTGATCTCCAGTAAAAATATTAGGATTTTTGGAGCTGATTAAGAGGGCTTAATCAGTAGGTTATCTCAGGGTTAAATAAATTAACTAAAAATCATAGAATTAATATCCAGAAAAATGGTTCAAACTTCAAACCTCCATAACTTTCTGTAGGGATGTACAAAATTTGTGAAACAAATTTTGTTGAATTCCTCTCAGTCATTAATTTGCATAAATGCAAAGAATATGGTCTGAAGATCTTTGGACTTTTCTCCAAAATTCATCAAAGTTAAATTTTTGGGAATTAATTCCAGAAGATTCCTATTATGGAATTTTATAAAATTTGGCTAAAAGATTATTCATGACATTAGTGATCTTCTGTAGAAATTTGAGCCTCATAGGACTTCATTTTCTATGCTAAATTGTCTTTCAAAGTTCAGCCTTCATTTGAAATTTCCAATTCTAAACAGAAACTTTTCAGTAATTTTGCCCAACTTCAAAAATTCATATCTCCCTGTAGGTAACTCGAAAAATTGTGAAACAAATTTTTTTAGAACCAGAGAGACTTACTCTAATTATATCTTCCACTGTTAGCCGTGATAAAACTTAAGATTTCGTCTCAAAATTTAGAGAAGACTTATACTTGTGGGAATTTTGCAGACCACAAGCTTCAATGAAATTTCTCCAAATTTTGCTCAGACTTGTGCCTCATTAGATATACATATCCATATCTACTAAAGTCATCGGTAAAAGTAATGAAATACTGAAAACCACCTCTAGCTACCGAACTCATTGGTCCACATACATCAATATGTATAAGTCCCAACAAGTCACTTGCCCTCTCACTTTGACCAGTGAACGGTGCTTTGGTCATCTTCCCAAGCAAACAAGACTCGCATGTGTCAAGTGATTCAAAATCAAATGAACTTAACAAACCATCTTTATGGAGTTTCTCAATGCGTTTCTCAGTTATATGACCTAAACGACAATGCCAAATAAAAGTGGGATTTAGATCATTTCGTCGAGCCCTTTTTGTATTAATGTTATAGACTGTTTTATCCTCAAGATCAAGAACATATAATCCATTCACTAATGGACATTGAGCATAGAAAATATTATTATAATAAATAGAACAGCATTTGTTCTTTATTATAATCTCATAACCATTAACTTCTTCCAAGCATGAAGAAGATATAATGTTCTTGCTCAAAGAAGGAATGCAATAAAAATTATTTAATTCCAAAACTAATCCTGAGGGTAATGACAAGTGATAAGTTCCGACAGCTATGACAATAACCTTTGCTCCATTGCCGACCTGAACATCCAACTCGCCTTTTGCAAATCTTCTAGTCTCACTTAGACCCTGCAACGATTTGCAAGTGTGAATCATTGATCCGGTATCAAATACCCATGATTCACTAGAAGATGTAGCAATATTGATTTCTATAACATTTATACCTGAAGTGGAAGTCTCACTCCCTTTCTTCTTCTTATGCTCCAAGTATTTCTTGCAGTTTCTAGACCAATGCCCCTTAGCATGACAGTGGAAGCATTCATCATTAGGAGAAGGGTCTAATTTACCCTTTGGCTTTGAGCTCGAAGGCTCATTGGGAACCTTTCCCTTGCCTTTAGGATGCATCACACGCTTCCTCTTTTTATTCTCCTTTTGAACCATCATCACATGAGTGGTGTTTTTCTTAATGCTTTCCTCGGCTGTTTTAAGCATCCCATGCAATTCAGCCAACGTTTTCTCCATGCCATTCATTTGATAATTCAATATAAATGGCTCATAGCTCGGTGGGAGTGACTGGAGAATAACGTCAATAGCCAGGTCATCCTTGAGTTCAGAACCAAGTTTGTCCAAAGTCTCAATGTAACCAATCATCTTGATTACATGGGGACTGATCGGGCTACCTTCTGCCAGCTTGCATGAGAACAAGGACTTTGAGATGTTGTACCTCTCAGCCCTTGCTTGGTTCTCAAACATTCCACGTAGTCCCTAAATCATAGAATAAGCATCTGCATGCTCATATTGTTTCTGTAGATCAGGGGACATTGTGGCAAGCATGAGGCAGCTTGCATTAAGCGCATCATCGCAGTGTTTCTCATAAGTCCTGCGAGTTGCGGCATTTGCATCATCAGGGAGGTCATTGGGGTATGGTTGCTCAAGAACATACTCAATTTTCTCTTGCCTGAGAACAATTCTCAGATTGCAGTACCAATCAATAAAGTTAGCTCCATTGAGTTT
Organism: Neostapfia colusana; assembly: GCA_030760725.1. Classification (NCBI taxonomy): domain Eukaryota; kingdom Viridiplantae; phylum Streptophyta; class Magnoliopsida; order Poales; family Poaceae; genus Neostapfia; species Neostapfia colusana. The sequence goes on along the minus strand of JASWHV010000007.1, from coordinate 74,257,171 downwards.
TTCTTTCTCAAGCACAGATCGCAAATGGAAACCGGAATTGTTACTAGCAGACATGATCTACAATGGAAAATAAATATGCAAGGTCTTAGCACTATGTTATGTACCAATCTTTTATTAACAGTTTAATAAAAGACACCACCACTATATGAGCATCGTCCTCCCTCTAACGACATATAGTGGTCCAAGATCCATATTCACTAATTTCTAGTGAGCTTTGGCTTCACTGCTAGAAAATTAGTGACATAGGTAAACAACCATTGTTAATCATATCTCTATATGATTCTTGTTTGTTGGGTGACATCCAATGCCCCGGCACCCAACACTATGCCGTAAAGCCCAAAACCGCTTTGATAGCTTTGTTGAGTAAACCAATACTATGCATGTGAATGTCCAACATTCACCCTATTCATTATGATAGATGACGGTATTTTGCTTTGGCAAACCTACCATACAACGATCAAAACAACATAGGTGCAGCGATAGGTAAGTGGCATCAAATACTCAACTTTTTCGAGGGAAGCTATTCTATCATGACAAAACATCCACCATATGAAAAGCATGAAAAGAATAGTAAAACATCACAGGCATATGATCATATCATATATGTGAATAGTATGGCCTTTAGAATCATAGTGGTCTCCATCACCATGGTTCCATCATGATCTACACCGCCATGTCTCCCTTCTTATGGTGATCACCATCGCCATCATGCATGAGGTTTTTCAATGAACATAAAAGAAGCTAATACATCTAATAGCTATTAAATAAATTACATGAGAGATCAGGCATCACAGGGCGACACGCAGGTCGTTATACAATTATGTGACAACCTCAACCCGGTTGTGTTAAATTTGCAACACGCAGGCTGCACGAATTTTACACACAGATCATCACATCACATTTAGGTCATACCATTCACATCATTCCCTGCAAAAACAAGTTAAGCGTAGAACGATGTCTATCACGAAACAACTTAATGATGTCACTATAGCAGACAGCAACGGCGGGTCGAGGGGGGAGCCGCCGCCCGCGGGTTTCAGGGCAGCGCCCTGAACACCAAACGGAATTACATAGATCGCATCTATGAAATCACTATGAAAATCTCATCGAATTGATCAAATCAACCCGAATCTGAGCCATTCAGAATGCCTCAATTTTCATTGTGACTGGTTATCCACGAGAAGATCGCGACACATGACCGTGATCTGTTGGCTCAATCTGTTAGCTATGTACACTATTATTCCTGATGGTGATTCCAGCCGGTAGGGACAGGTTGCGCACACAGCAGAGAAGGAGCACGAACTAATCCTTTAGTCATATGATGGCAATCTACTCTAACCAATTCCAAACCCCAAAAGCTGAACTATAAAAATTCATCATATGAACTTGTTTGCGGTAGATCGCATCTAAGATCCAGACCAAAAACTACGCAAGTCAGCTCTGGTACCACTGTAGGTAAATAGGCGATGCACTACTCTAGCAATTCGACCGTATCACCCAGGAAACATGCGAGTAAGAAGGTCATGGATCGTTACCACTAGACGCGCAGCGCAGCGGATCGTAGATGTGCGTCATAGCCGATTAGCGCAGCAGTAACAGCAGTGCCTCCACGGAGTCCACACGTACAGGGAGGAACGCCGTGCGTCAGTGTGCTAGCACCGCGCGCGCGACAGGGGTTTCGGTGGCTGGCCTGTGAGGGGCGGCTGCTGGGGCTGTTCTGTGGTGGAGAGTAATCTGCCCATAACCCTACCCCTCATATTTATAGGCGCGCTAATGGGCTTTTAGGTCACAGGCCCATTAGTACCCTAATTTCTTATGGATCAAATATCCATCAGGCCTTTATCCGAATTGTTATGATTGCCTCTTGGGCATATCACCAACAGTTAGGGTGATTGAAACCCCACTTGCATGATCTTTAAATCCTCCGGAGGGTTGTGTAGTTTATAACTCGACAAGTAGAGAATGTTGGAATCTACTCGTGAGGTAAGATTTTATCACACGGGATGGAAAAGAGTAGAGAACGGCTTAAGAATGTGAAACTGAGACCCCGCAGGGGGTGTAGGATGCAGTGAGCGGAGGTCTCACGTGCGTAGCCCTGTTGGTGTTGATTGAGGACCGAGTCGTGTGCGGACCTGCTGGACAAGTTTTGAACAGTACCGGATGACATACTGACATAGGCAGGAAACTGATGTAATTGGCTAACCTGGGTGCCGAGGCTTACCCAAACGTTTTATAGGAGTGGGTTGAGGGTAGCAAGGTGTAAATCTGCCGGTGGGCACAAACACGCTCCACGTGGGGATCTCCTGCCCTTACGTATGGACCGGTTCTGCATTTGGGTTTCCTTTGAAAGGTTGTTGCATACAATAGAGTAGGAAGGTGTGAAGCACCACACTTCTTAAAGTGGGTGTATGTGGCGTGTTATCCGGGTGTCTCCTGATTGCAATCACCGTCCCTCGCGGTTATTTGAATATCGCTTGTTCACTGTGCTGTGATGTAGTAAGAAGTGAAGGAAGCCAGATGAATATGATGCATTGAACTACTAATGTCTTGAAACCATGTATGATGTAGATGTAGAGCTCATTAAGTTTATCTTCCACTTTGGGCATAACCACATCGGAGGAAAGTGTTTCTTGTTTGATTGTGAACTTTCGATGTGAGGGCTGCCTAAGTCACATTAATCAGCTTCTATAAAACTGAATGTAGGGATTAACATGTAGTCGTGTCTTTATTGCAATATCTTTTCCCTATATTACTAATCCATGCATGTAGAGTTTCATGATTAGAAGTGTCGGTTAAGTCTTGCTGAGCCATCATGCTCACGGTTGCAATATTTCAGCTGTGTGCAGGTGAGAGTTATGAGGAAGGGTCTGAGGATGAGGCGATGCCCCCGTCAGGGTACACGGCCGAGCTGGAGCCCTGCACGCCGCCGTGATTATCGTGTGAGTGTTGCTAGTGTGTAGCGTCCCCGGGCTGGACGGATGCACTTTTGCTTAGTTAGGATGAGAGAATAGTTATGGATAATACTTCCGCTGTATAATTAAGTTTGTAAAAGACTTCCGCTGTTTCTATGTAAAATAAAAGTCTGTATGTTGTTCTTAATCTTTTCTTGTGTGCTGTTGGGTGTCGCATCGCACGGCACCACCCTCTGCGATCCCGGAGTGGGTGAACCATGGGGTGGTCCCCATAGCCAGCGACGATGAAACTCATCGCCCCCACATAGTTTCGTAGGTTGAACACTATGGACACATCGCTGACGATAGCTAACCGCCGTAGCTCCCCGGCGACGAGCGCTATGCCACTGCACCTCATCGGCACCGTGTTCCCGTTGCTTTGGCCACCCTCTTCGTGCGCTAATCGCGTCACCACGTTCAGGGCAGCTTCGGAAAGCTTGGCATGGCCTCGGTTTGGACCCAAAAGGCTGGAAAACCGGACCTCACCGGCGACCCCCTCTTCCGCCGAACTATTCCTCAGTGAAACTAGAGTTCCGGTGGGTCTTTCTTGCCGGTTTTTGATCGAGGTGGAGTGTAAGGACCTGTAGAACATGTATGGTGTGCAGCTCGAGCGGCGGTTACCTCTGTGCAACGAATTTCACTGTCGACCGATTGCTAACCCTAAAACACACTGTGGAAAGAAATGAGCAATACTCGCTCTACATCGCATGAAACGGCAAACTGTTTTCTCCTACAGCTCCAGCATGACCAGGCACACCTTTTCTTCTCTGGTGGTGTTGTGTGAAACAGATGGGATCGGCAGGTCGCCGGTGGACAGAGAGAGGCGAGAGAAAACTCGCGAGCGGCAACGAAAACAGCGTGTGTGAGGGAAGAGCTCGGCTCAGAGGCGATAAGAGCAGCCGAGTTAGGCTGCTTTGTTGACTTTGGAGGCGACTTCTTACCAGGAGGTGGAGTGATCGAGAGCTGTGCTGCCTCTCACGTGGCTGTGCGGTAATCAACCGAGAGAAACTCACTCGGTTGAGTCGGTTCAGTGAGAGATGAGTCCCTGCAAGGTGGGTCCCTCTGCCTTCTTCCTTTTCAATTGTTTTCACTGATATTTTGTCAGATACTCACAATTAAATTGTAGACTTAGCCACAAAGTCACGAGTCAAATTTGAATTACTCAGATTGGAGTTGGTTTGACTAAATTTGATTAACACTTCAATTTGAATTTCAAATTCAGTTTTGAATTAGTTCAAATATAGCTCCCAACAAGATCAACTCCAATGGGGATGAAAATTGGTGGAGTAACTCAGAAAAATGTTCTGAGTTTGAATACGAATTCACCTTTTGAATTCATGTGATTAAAGTAGCTTAATTTTGAATTTGCATTCAAACTAGCCCTCTTTACAATTGCATCCAAAAGTGCCTCAAAAAGGTTTGGATTTGCATGAAACTTAGCATGAGCATTCCTAAGAATGTTTAGTACCTAATTGTGAGCTCAGCCCCTCATGTTTACATGTGGGAAATCCTATTTTTGGACTTGTGAGTTTTTCCTTTAATCATCCTATTGATGGTGGTTACTTGCTCTTCACATGTGTTCATGAGATCTCCACAAAATGAGATGTGGTGTGTGTGATGTGATGAACACTTTAGCAAGTGAAATATTGGGCCTTTACATCCCTCCCCCTTAAAATAATCTTGTCCAGATATTACAAAAAGAAGAGACGAAGATGTAAGAGGAATTACCCGAGATGAGACACCAAGAAATCTGGATAATTTGAGCAAAGGAAATCTTCGCTCTCCCACGTCGCTTCCTCAGCGGTGTGGTTGCTCCACGAGATCTTGTAGAACCACAGCATTCTGTTACGCGTGGCCCTAGTCTTCTCATCAATAATTTCAACCGTATATTCAGCGTAGGTTAAATCCGGTTGCAACTCGCCTATGTCTTCAATGGGAACAGCAGCCATATACTTTATACAATTTAGGAGTTGTGAGACATGGAAAACATCATGAACACCAGCGAGAGACGTTGGTAGTTCCAGTCTATATGCCACTGGTCCACATTTCGAGGTGATGGCATAGGGTCCGATAAATTGGGGAGCGAGTTTCCCCTTCACGCCGAATCGGTGCACGCCCTTCATCGGAGACACACGGAGATATACGTGTTCTACGACGTCGAAATGCAGCAGCCTACACCTTTATCAGCGTAACTTTTCTGTCGAGATTGGGCGGCTTTCAAAATTGCTTGAATTACCTGAACTCGCTCTTCGGCGTCGTTCACTAGATCAATCCCGGACGTGACCCTTTCACAGGATTAGCACCAACTCAATGGGGTGCGGCATTTGTGACCGTAGAGAGCCTCATATGGTGCCATCTTGATACTCGCTTGATAGCCGTTGTTATACGATAGATGATCATCCCAATTGTTACCGTGGTGGATGGCACACGCTCTCAACATGTCTTCTAACACTTGATTCACCCTCTCAGTTTGCCCATCTGTCTGAGGGTGATATGCGGAGCTTCTAATCGGCTTGGTATCCAAAGAAGTGTGTAACTGCTCCCAGAAATGAGCATGAACAGTGAACCTCGATCTGAGATTATTGTCTTGGGTACTCCGTACAAGCGTAAGATTTTTGCAATGTACAACTCCACATACTTGCTGGCATGGAAATGTGTATGCACGGGAATGAAGTGAGCCGACTTGGTTAACCGGTCAATGATTACCCAAATAGAATCATGCTTGTGAAAAGTCATGGGCAACCCCACAATGAAATCCATGCTCACATATTCCCATTTCCATGCTGGAATTTTCAGGAGTTGTAGCAGTCCTGATTTCCTCATATGGTCATCCTTCACTTGCCTACACGTATCACACTCGAATGCGTATTTTGCAATTTCCCGCTTCATCCGTGTCCACCAAAATTTATTCTTCAAATCTTGGTACATTTTGTTGCTGCCCAGATGAATGCAAAATTTAGACAAGTGAGCTTCATCATCTTCTTTCTCAGCTCCATATTCCAGGGTACGACTATGTGGTCGTTAAACCATAGTGTCCCCTCATCATCCTTCCGGAAACATTTGATATCCCCGTTGTCTATTCGTTTCCGGAGATGTGCCACGCCTTTGTCAATTTTTTGAGCTGCAATAATATCCTCCCTAATGGTAGGGATGAGAGCAAGGTTGTAGAGTGATCCATATGGAACCAAGTATAAACTCGATTCTTCCTCTTCTATCGGTGTAATAGTGAGGTTATGGATATGCGATTTCCGACTCAGCGCATCGGCAACCACATTTACCTTGCCGGGGTGGTAATGAATCTCAATCTCATAGTCTTTGATTAATTCCAACCACCTCCTTTCCCTCATATTCAGCGCCTTCTGGGTGAAGATATACTTTAATATCTTGTGCTCGGTGTAGAGATGCACCAGGTTTCCAAGAAGATAGTGTATCCACATTTTCAGCACCAATACCCCAGCAGCGATCTAAAGATCATGAGTCGGATAGCGCTGCTCGTGGTTTCGAAGTTGACATGAGCCATACGCGACCACCTGTCCTTCTTGCATCAACACGCAGCCAAGCCCGATACCAGACAGATCGCAATATACGTCGAAACGCTTGGTCGTATCTGGTTGAGCTAAGACCGGGGCTGTTGTGAGATGCTTCACTAATGCTTGGAACGCTCCTTCACATGCTGAGTTCCAAACATATTTCATCCCCTTCTTCTAATTCAGTCATCGGTTTAGCAAGCTTGGAGAAGCTCGGGATGAACCTCCGATAATATTCCCGCTAAATCGAGGAAGCTTCTGACTTCATGGACAGAAGTGGGGGCTTTCCATTTCAGCACCTGTTCAATCTTGCTTGGATCAACCGCAATGCCTTCCGCTAAGATGATATGTCCCAAAAATGGCACTTGGCTGATCAAAACTCGCATTTGCTGAGCTTGGCATAGAGCTTATGGTCCTGCAATTGTTGAAGGATGATACGCAAGTGTTTGGCGTGTTCTTCTTTCGACTTGGAGTAAACCAAGATGTCATCTATGAACACCACCACGAACTTGTCCAACTCCGGCATGAACACTGAGTTCATGAGGTACATGAAATGTGCCGGGGCGTTGGTGAGACCAAGATATATGATGATATATTCATATAGTCCAGATCTCGTCGAGAAGACCGTCTTAGGAATATCCTCTGCTCGGATTTTTTATGATACCTGGAGCGAAGATCCATCTAAGAAAACACACTTGCACCCCCAAGTTGATCAAACAAGATATCAATGCGTGGCAGTGGATACTTGTTTTTGATGGTGACGGTGTTGAGCAGTCGGTAATCAACACACAACCTCAAGGTTTCATCTTTCTTCTTCACGAACAGTGCCGAGCATACCCATGGCGAGGAACTCAGTCGAATGAAACCTTTTCTCAACAAGTCATTGAGCTGTTCTTTCAATTCAGCCACCTCATTCGGAGCCATCTTATACGGTCTCCACGATATTGGTGTAGTCCCGGGTGCAAGTTCTATCTTGAACTCAACCTCCCGTTCAGGTGGCATGCCCGGGAGATCATCCGGAAACACATCGGGGTATTCTCGGACTACAGGGATGTCCTCTAACTTGGGAGCTTTAGTATGATTGGCGGTTGAAACTTCTGAGACAGGGCTGTCTAATACGAGTGAATGCAGGCGGTGGAGTGGAGAGTTAAGGTGAACCGTCAGTGATAAAGTTTCCAGGACAGCGCCATGGTAGCTTAGCCATGACATTCCTAAGATTGCATCAATCCTCTGTCCCTCAAGGATAATTATAGTAGTTGGATATATTCTCCCACCCAAGCACAGTGGTGATCTTAGAATCATCATATTTGCTGAAATCTTCCATCCCAGTGAGTAAATCATATATGAGCACTCGGTTGGAAAGATTTGCAGTTGATGCTTAGGCTCATATGATGCACTTATGAAGTTGTGGGTTGCACCCGAATCAAATAGAATGATGATTGCGCGATCGTTTAGAGTGAACGTATCCGCCAGCATGGTCTCTCCTTCCAGGATGTTCTCATTGTCGAGGTAATGAACGGTCCCGGGTCACTGACCTCCCTTCTTGGCCGGTGGTCGGCCTCGAGCACCACCCTGATATTGGGCATGCCTGCTGCTTTGCTACCCCTGTGAGCAGTCCTTAGAGAAATGGCTGGCCTGGCCACACATGAAGCATGTGTAGTGATACGGTCCTCTGCTGACCGGTGGACGGAATCCCAGGGCGCGTTGTTGCTGTGGAAACGCCCGGGGTACCATCTGCTGCTGTTGCGGTCGGGGTGGTGACATCGGCGGTTGAAATCTGGATGGTTGATAAGGACAACCCTCAAACTGTTGGGGTCGTGCTGGTGGATGCCACTGTTGGCCGGATGGTGTACGATACACCATTCGGTATTTCTGGGGCGCCCACCCCCGCTGCTCTGTGGAGCGCTGCGTTTTCTCTGCTCAGCAGAGAAATCTCGCTGAGCATCCTCTTGGACAATCACGGCATTTACGAGGTCATTGAAGGTGTCGCGATTGTATTGCATGAGGTGAGTCATTATCTCGGGATTCAGACCCCGATAGAATTGCTCACGCTTTCTCTCCTCTGTGGAGATGTAGTCCGACGCGTACTGCACCAGATGGTTGAAGACACGTGAGTATTCATGGGCACTCCTCCCGCCTTGTTTCAGTTCCAAGAACTCTTGGAACTTCCTCTTCATCATACCGGGAGGTATGTGATAGGCGCGGAACGCCTCCCGGAACTCTTGCCATTCAACGGCGTGGCCAGCAGGTAGTGAGGCAAGATAATTTGTCCATCACGCACCGGCGGCACCGTGAAGTTGCTACGCCACGAAGAGATTCTTCTGCTGCTCCGCGCATTGGAGCAGCCCGAACCTGGACTCTATCGTCCGCAGCCAATTGTCGGCCTCCAAAGGTTCCACCGCTTCGGTGAACACTGGAGGATGTGTACTCATAAAATCCGAGTACATGTTGACGTGGGGCTCATGAGGCCCCCTTTCTTGACGCGTCCCCGCCTGGGACGTATTCTGGACTATCGTGCAGAGCAGGTCGGTCTGCTCCTCACGAGAGCCAACAAGCGCCGATATCCCATCCGCTAGGGTAAACGGAGGCGGAGGTGGTGATTGCTGCTGTGGGGTGTTGTCGTAGGAAGGTGGCTGGGAGTCATCACCCTCTTGTTGACTTGAGCCCCCGACCTCGTGTGTGGCCCGGGTACGAACCATCCTGCAACCATGATGACAGTCAAATCAGCCCCACAGCATATTCCATGCAGTCCATAAAATAGTAGTAAAGCATACTGACAGTAAAAATGCGATACATCTCGTACATGGATAATGTAATAACTTTGCACAAGCTACACCATTACCAGACCAATACATAATAGTGAAATCCAAATTGATGGACTTCCTCATTGGAATTTCATCTCAACTAGATTTGGTCACTACAAGATGTTAATATCGCTTTGTCATCACGTATACTACCCTTTCATCTTCAATATGACACAAACATGGTTTCTAGTAAAAAGAACATGAGTAGGTAAAATACTCAAATCCTTCACTAGTTGAAGATAGCAACACATTAGTATGTCCTATCCTATTGGGTGTAATAAAACCCCAATAGGTATAAAAATCCCTCCAATGAGTTCAACTGTTCATCTCTCCGCCCAGAATAACAAGTTTCTACTTATCCCAGGTTTTGAACTGGTACTTGGCATTTTCATAACTCAAGCTGAATACCAAAGTTACATTTAACTTCATTATATTTCCAACGAGTATTTATTTGCCCCGAGATCAGCTTTGGATAAAAAGTTATGGTAACTCAAAGTTGACAGAATTCCTGGAAGAATTTCAACAGCACCTCCTTGGAAAGTTGCTGTTTTCAACTCAAAATTCTCCTGAATTCTGTACAGCCACTGCAAAAACTTTGAATTACAAAGATGTAAAAAATCTCATAAACTTTACAAAAATGTACCCTATGACTATTTTATATTTTTCTACAGGAAGTTATGATTGAAAAAAAGAACAGTCCAGAGAGAGTTTCTGAGTCTGTCCTGGTTCTGGGCAGTTTACACTCATCTGGAATTTAACCCAGTTTGATGTGTGATTCTGTTCTGGGAGTCTACAACAAATTTGTAGAGAATTTAAACCCCTTTCCATAACTATATCCCAGACCTCCATTGGTTAAATAACTTATGAGTTATGCTCTGTTAAATTCCAGCAAACTTTCTGCCAGAAACAGAGCGCTCTATTTTTCACGTACCTTGGGCTAAACTACTCAATTTTTTAATTACTGTTCTAAACCAGAGTCCTAAGAACTAAAATTATTAATATTAGTTCCTTTTCAAAGTTTTTTTAATGCAATCATGATTCTTATATGTCGGTACTACGTTCCTCAAAAAATAGAAAATCCTAACCGGGTATACCGGCATATATGACCCAACCATGGCACTAAAAACGGCCTCTCGCAAACGTGTGCTACACGAGATATGTACGTGGTTAGCACCTGCAGAAGAACACTAAATAATGACTCACTCAAATGGTTTGTCATTTCAGGCAGGTCCATATTTGAAATTAAATGCATGCGCCCGTATCATTGCCATAGGGCCGTCCTTGAGTGAAGCCACGTCTCAAGGTACATGGCCCGGTTATTCACCACCTGACGGAGGGCTCCACACCTTTGCAATTAAGCACACCGGTGTACCAGTGTTTTCGTATGCCCCATAGAACAAAACAAGTCCTAGAGCACATACTTCGTGTTACAAACCACATGATGGGGTCTCCTCCTCTTGCCCCTGTGTTTGCGCGCTGGAGGCTAGTGCTACATTCCTCACATGAGGGAGCTAACCGAAATTGACTTCTTTCGGTGGCGTACCTTACCTCTTACCTGAGCGTAATTGCGTCATTACATAATCAAAATTCAGAATTATAACAAGTTAGTCATGCCACTTTAAGTAATTATACTAATATAGTCCTTACTTGGGCATACTAGCAATTCCTCACCGTAATCCTAAGTTTCCCGTAATACTGTCCTTTTTTAGTGTGCTATCCCCTAACCAGCTCTGATGCCAGCCTGTGACGGACCGAAATCCGTACAATCCAGGATCACAGAGGCTGATGTCGCACGATGTGACACCTGACAGCACACACGATAAGGAAAACATAGTATTACATTCCAACTTACTGAATTTGTACAACCGTAGTACAAACCTTCAGTGTATATCTACTTTACAGAGTTTACTGGAGCGGATATTATTTATACAACACACGACTAATTCTAACTAGCAAAAGTCGGTTGTCCAGCCCTACGGACAACCCACACTAGCTACACCCAGCTTCAAGGCGGCATGCAAGGCTCCCACACAGCCGTAGTTCCCGATGGAGGATAACCTTCGCCGGTGAACCCATACTCCGAGTCAGTGGGGTACTCCTCACCTGTAAACACTCATAGAAGCAACTGTGAGCACGATGGCTCAGCAAGTCTGAACCGACTCTCCTACACCAGAAACTCTACATGCATGTCATACCAAAAGTAGGATGGAAGGTAAGGACACGCCTACAAGTTCATCCTTACTTCATCTTTTAGCCACAAGTTAAAGGTTCATAAATCTGAAATTTAGTGAGCAACATTTGGTGGCACACATGTTGCAATACAATTTATTCATAACATCAGTAATGCATCACAATCATTCCATATATTTACTAGGTCACAACTCAGTGAAAAAGTGGTACTCATAACCGCGAGGGACGGTGAATCAACTCGATATACACCTGCAGGGATACCCGAATAGCACGTCACGTACGCCCATCCTTGGAGCTGCAACGGCACGCTCAACTGATGTCGTACGGGACAACCTTTCACCAAACAGCCCAGACATTGAACCGGTCGCACCCAAATAAGCAGGAGATTCCCTACACGGAGCATCTCTCTATGCCCTTCAGTTTGACGGACCCCATATATCCGATATGCCTTCAGTACATTCAAACTTGTTCAGCCGGGCCGCACACGGGATCGGTCCTCAATCGACACGGGCAGGTCTATGCGCACAAGACTTCCTCTTGCTGTGTCCTACGCCCCTGTCTTGTCTTATTTTTCTTACGAAGGTTATCTCACATCTTGAGCCAATCCCGTATGTGGCGAATCCTATACTAGCGAGTAGATTTCAACTACTTGACTTGTACCGAAGCCTATAAAACATTAAGCATGGCATATTCTGCTTGAGGACTTAGACATTACCCTCAATCTCTTTTAGGATCATCTGGTTATGCAAGTACGGTTTCAATCATTCTAAACCTAATGCACATACATAAATCAATTTAAGTGGAGGTAAAACAAAACTTCTAAAAAACTGTTAAATGCAAACCGGGGCTTGCCATGTTGCTGCTGGTCAGTGGTTAAAGTCTCCTCTGGAGGTATGAAGTCCAAGATCTCCGGGGCTTCCTCGCCTTAAACGACTACACGTAATCAAATTAACGTTATGTGTCACATTGAATGCAAATGTGTTGATTTAAACATATGAAGACCCTAACTATAGCTAGACATCCCTTTTTGCTCTGAAATTTTTACTGTGGCTTTTTGAGAACCTAACCAGAAACGTGGCCAAATTTAATTTGAAATAAAGCTCATTTGAGCCCTGCACAAATAAATGTCTAAATGGCCCTTACTAGGGCTTTCAAGAATTTCAAGGGATTTTCATGGATCAAACCATTACTTTTTGGAAAGTAGAACTTGAGATGGTTCTAATGGAATTGGTTTCATATAATTTGGAGAATACTAGAGAAAGTTATAAGCTAATCAAGATTGAGAATATTTCTGAAAATTGTTTCTGTACATTTTTCTATTTTCTCAGAGCAGTTCACTTAATCACTCAATTAATAGACTTAATTAACTCGGACAGATCTGAAATTTTGCATAAGACTAGAGGATACTACAATGTACATCCTAGCCAAATTAACTCCGCCTATGTTGTAATGACATAGCCGGTCCCAAGCCCGGGTAAAGGAGGAGGGGGTTGTGATAGGCTTGGCGAGCCAACAACTTACACTCAGCCATTCTCATGGAAATGAAACCCAATAGAAATTTGTTGGAGCATAACCCTCTTAGCGACGCGTCATATCAGAACCCAGGTATGGTGTTAAGTGGGCAAGGGCCGGGTCGCCACAGCCTTAGTGGCGCGCCATATCGGAACTCGGATATGGTGTTAAATGAGCAAGGGCCGGATCGCCACCACCTTAGTGGCGCGCTACATCATCGCTCGGATGTAGTGATAAGTGAGCAAGGGTCTTTGCATCTTACTCGACGGGTCAAAAGCGTAAGGAAGCTAGCCGAGGAACATAGATTTCGGGTGGGTAGTTGGAATGTAGGATCCTTGACGGGGAAGCTACGTGAGTTAGTAGATGTTGCCATTAGGAGACGAGTAAATATCCTTTGTGTACAAGAGACTAGATGGGCGGGTCAAAAGGCGAGAGAAGTCGAGAATACCGGTTTCAAGCTTTGGTATTCTGGTTCGGCTGGGACTAGGAATGGCGTAGGTGTTCTAATAAATAAGAGTCTTAAGGATGGAGTAGTGGATGTTCGAAGACGAGGGGATAGGATCATCTTAATCAAGATAGTAATTGGGGACATTGTCTTGAACGTCATTAGTGCTTATGCCCCACAAGTTGGACTCAATATGAGTGCTAACAGGCAATTTTGGGAGGACTTGGAGGATATGGTTAGTAGTATACCGATAACCGAGAAACTCCTCATAGGGGGAGATCTCAATGGTCATGTGGGTGCAACTAACCTAGGATTTGAGGGAGTACATGGAGGTTTCGGATGTGGCGATAGAAATCAAGAGGGTAAGGACATCCTAGACTTTGCCGTAGCCTATGATCTGTTGATAGCTAACACCCTCTTTAGGAAGAGGCAATCTCACCTAGTGACCTTTAGTAGTGCCCAACACTCTAGCCAGATTGACTTTGTCCTCACTAGGAGAAAGGATAGATGGGAGTGTCTAGATTGTAAGGTGATCCCGGGGGAGTGTGTTGTGACACAACATAAGCTTGTGGTAGCTGACTTTCGCTTCCATACATGTTCTTTGCGGGACAAAGGTGTCAAAATTACAAGAACAAAGTGGTGGAAGTTGAAGGGAGAATCACAAGAATCCTTTAAAAATAGAGTGATCATAGAAGGACCTTGGGCAGAAAATGGAGATGCAGATAGTATGTGGATGAAGATGGCAACTTGCATTAGGAAGGTAGCTAGTGAGGTGTTTGGTGTGACAAAGGGAAAGAAACTTGTAGATAAAGACACTTGGTGGTGGAATGAGGATGTACAAAAGTCCATTAAGGAGAAGGAGTGTTACAAGAGTTGGCATAATGATAGAAGCGCAAGCAACATGCTTAAGTACAAAGAGGCTAAGAAGAATGCAAGGCGAGCTGTGAGTAAGGCAAGAGGACAGGCCTATGATAAGTTATATGAGAGACTAGAGACAAAAGAAGGTGAAAAGGACATATACAAGGTAGCAAAAATCCGCGAGAGAAAGATGAGAGATCTCAATCAAGTTAAATGCATCAAAGATGAGACTGACCGCATTCTAGTGAAGGATGAAGAGATTAAGAATAGATGGCGTGATTACTTTAATGGGCTATTCAATGATGGGAATGGGAGCACTATGGTTGAGTTGGATGACTCCTTTGATGACTCCAATAGGCGATTCGTGCGGAGGATACAAGAGTTTGAGGTTAAGGAGGCCTTAAAAAGGATGAAAGGAGGAAAGGCCCTCGGCCCTGACGATGTCCCTATTGAGGTGTGGAGATGTCTTGGGGACGTGGCAATAGTATGGCTCACAAAGCTATTCAACCACATTTTTCGGTCAAACAAGATGCTTGAAGAATGGAGGAAAAGTATACTAGTACCTATCTTCAAAAATAAAGGAGATATTCAAAGTTGTACTAATTATCGAGGCATTAAGCTTATGAGTCATACTATGAAGCTTTGGGAGAGAGTGATTGAACACCGCCTGAGGAAAGTGACCAATGTCACTAAAAACCAGTTTGGTTTTATGCCTGGGAGGTCTACAATGGAGGCGATTTTCTTGCTTCGTCAGCTTATGGAGAGATATAGGGAGCAGAAGAAGGACTTGCATATAGTGTTCATCGACCTGGAGAAGGCGTACAACAAGATACCAAGGTCAGTCATGTGGTGGGCACTAGAGAAACATAAAGTGCCAACAAAGTACATTACCCTTATCAAGGATATGTACAATAATGTTAGGACAAGTGTGCGCGTAAGTGATAGTGAGACTGATGCATTTCCTATCACGGTAGGACTACATCAAGGATCAGCTTTGAGCCCATACATCTTTTCCTTGGTGATGGATGAGGTGTCGAAGGATATACAAGGGGATATCCCTTGGTGCATGCTCTTTGCTGATGATGTAGTGCTGGTAGATGGAACTAGAGATGGTGTTGATAAGAAATTAGAGTTATGGAGACAAACCTTAGAGTCCAAGGGGTTTAGACTTAGTGGGACCAAAACCGAGTATATGAGGTGTGACTTTAGTGGTGTTGGTCGTGAAGAGGGAAATGTTAGTCTACAAGGACAAATAGTACCTAGAAGGGACTCTTTCCGATACTTAGGATCAATGTTACAAAGCAATGGCGATATTGATGAGGATGTTTGCCACAGGATCAAGGTAGGGTGGATGAAATGGCGACAAGCCTTTAGAATCCTATGTGATAGGAAAGTCCTACAAAAGCTAAAAGGGAAGTTCTATAGGACGGTGATCAGACCCGCGATGCTCTATGGGGCGGAATGTTGGCCAACTAAACGGCAACATGTCCAACAAATGAGTGTCGCAGAGATGCGCATGCTACGGTGGATGTGCGGGCACACGAGAAGAGACCGAATAAGGAATGAGGCGATTCGAGATAAGGTAGGGGTGGCGCCGATTGAAGAGAAGTTAGTCCAACATCGACTTAGGTGGTTTGGACATATCCAACGGAGACCTCTAGAAGCACCGGTTAACAGTGGGATTTCAAGAGGTAGAGAAAATATTAGGAGGGGTAGAGGACGACCAAGGTTGACCTGGGAGGAGACGGTAAAACGAGATTTGAGAGATTGGAATGTATCCAGAGACTTAGCTCATGATAGGACCGCATGAAAAGTAGCAATTCATGTGCTAGAATTGTAGTCTTGTTTTTTTTCTTTTTTTCTCTTTTCTCTCTTTTTTTTTCTTTTCTCTTTTCTCTTTTTCTTTTTTCTTTTTTTCCTTTTTTCCTTTTTTCCTTTTTTTCTTTTCTTTTTTTCTTTTTTTTTCTTTTCTTTTTTTTTCTTTTTTCCTTGTTCTTATAACTCTTCCTCTCTTTTACATCATTGATATTGGGTTTCATGTCTTGCCGACCCCAACAGGCTTGGGATAAAGGCTTGGTTGTTGTTGTTGTTGTTGTTGGATCTCCATTTAAAATTCCCCACAATTTAAATTTTGGGGAATTAATTCTGGAAAAATAATGGGTTTCATGGGCTGAAACTTGTTTTGCTGAAAGTACTCGGAGAGCTGAATCCAACAAACCTTGGTTCACTAAATTTGGACAATTCTGCACAAAGTTATAGATTTCTAAGCCGAATTCGGATTTATTTTCCCACGAAAAATCTTTCCGCGCCTAATCAGCCGCTGAAGCGGGCCCGTGGTTTAATTTAAACTAAACCCGGCCGCGTGCACGTGCTCTGACCAGTGGCTGACGTGTGGGCCCCTACCCTTCGTCTACCTCCCGACGCCGTCAACCCAGGCTGCCGGAGCTCCGACGAGGTCGGCGTTCCTGGCGATCTATCTCGCCGGCGACGGTGAAAACTCGCCACCCCACCTAGTTTCGGATGCTTAACACGATGGGCACATCGCTGCCAACGTCTAACCGCCGTAGCTCGCCGGCGACGAGCGCTATGCCACTGCACCTCATCGGCACTGTGTTCCTGTCGCTCCGGCCATCCGCTTCGTGCACTAATCGTGTCACCACTTTCAGGATAGCCTCGGGAAGCTTGGCATGGCCTCGGTTTGGACCCAAAAGGCCGGCAAACCGGACCTCACCGGCAACCCCCTCTTCTGCCAAACTGTTCCACGGTGAAACTAGGGTTCCGGTGGGTCTTTCTTGCCGGTTTGTGATCGAGGAGGAGCGCAAGGGCCTCTAGAACGTGTATGGTGTGCAGCTCGAGCGGCGGTTGCCTCTGTGCAACAAATTTGGCCGTCGACCGATTGCTAACCCTAATACACACCGTGGAAAGAAATGAGCAATACTCGCTCTACCTCGCATGAAACGGCAAACGGTTTTCTCCTACAGCTCCAGCATGACCAGGCACACCTTTTATTCTCCGGTGGCGTTTCGTGAAACAGCCGGGATCGGCCGGTCGCCGGTGGACAGATAGAGGCCTGAGAAAACTCGCGAGTGGCAACGAAAACAGCGCGTGTGAAGGAAGAGCTCGGCTCAGAGGCGATAAGAGCGGACGATGCAGACTGTTTTGTTGACTTTGGAGGCGACTTCTTGCCAGGAGGTGGAGTGATCGGGAGCTGGGCTGCCTCTCACGTGGCTGGGCGGTAATCAACCGAGAGAAACTCACTCGGTTGAGTCGGTTGTGAGAGATGAGTCCCTGCCAAGTGGGTCCCTCTCCCCTCTTCCTTTTCAATTGTTTTCACTGATATTTCCTCAGCTACTCACAATTAAATTGTAGACTTAGCCACAAAGTCATGAGTCAAATTTGAACTCCTCAGATTGGAGTTGGTTTGGCTAAATTTGATTAACACTTGAATTTGAATTTCAAGTTCAGTTTTGAATTAGTTCAAATATAGCTCCCGACAAGATCAACTCCAATGGGGATTAAAAATGGTGGAGTAACTCAGAAAAATGTGCTGAGTTTGAATATGAATCCACCTTTTGAATTCAGATGATGAAAGTAGCTTAATTTTGAATTTGCATTCACACTAGCCCTCTTTACAATTGCATCCAAAAGTGCCTCAAAAAGGTTTGGATTTGCATGAAACTTGGCATGAGCATTCCTAAGAATGTTTAGGACCTAATTGTGATCTCATCCCCTCATGTTTACATGTGGGAAATCCTATTTTTGGATTTATCAGTTTTCCTTTAATCATCCTATTGATGGTGGTCAATTGCTCTTCACATGTGTTAATGAGATCTACACAAAATTTGTTGTGGTGTGTGTGATGTGATAGACACTTTAGCAAGTGAAACTTGGGCCTTTATAGATATAAAGGAAAGAGTCACAAGGAACAAGATAATCCGTTGGTGCAAAGTACAATGGAGCCATCATACGGAAGCCCAAGCTACGTGAGAGCGAGAGGAACACCTCAGGGCAGAATTCCCTCATCTTTTCTCCACTCCATCGAATCTCGAGGGCGAGATTCATTTTAAGGGGGGTCTGTTTGTAACACCCTCATATTCATTACCATGCATTGCATACATCTTTCATGTCGAGAAGCATTTAAAAGAAGGAAGAAAATGAAGGAAGGAATATAGAAAAAATAAATAAATAAAAAGAAAATGGAAATAATAAAAATAAATAGAAAAGAAAAGGAAACAAAAATAAAAATAAAAATAAACAAATAAACCTGGCCGCCCCTAATTCCCCCCACCCCTCCCAAATTCCCCCTAATCCCCGTAATTTCCCCTAATTTTTCCCTAAAATTCCCCCCTAGGGAATTTTTCCCCACATTTGGGGGAAATTCTACCGAATTTCGGCCACACCACCCTAAGGGGGAAACCCTAGCCGCCCCCCTTGGCCGCACCACCCTAAGGGGGAAAACCCTAGCCATCCCCCCCCGCTTTTCTTTTTCTTGGATTTTCTTTCCCCCTAAATAATCTCAGCCCTTGGTGGATAATAATTGATTAAATCTCAGCCCCTAGCTCCCACCTCTTCCCAAATTAAATCTCAGCCCTTGGATAAATGAGTTGCTAAAATTCTAGCCCCCTTGGCTATTCCCCCCTTATAAATAAAACCCTTCCGCCCTATCCGCCACCCCCACCCCATATTTTCTGGCCACCGCCCCTCCTCTCTGCTGCCAAGCCCTGGCTGCCGCCCCCTGCTGAGGTTTGGCCGCCGTCGAAGCACTGCCCCACCTCGCCGTCGCCGGAGAAGAAGACCCCCGACATCCTGCCCTAGCCGCAGCTCTACAATTCTCCAAAGAAAAATCCCAGCTGCTGCCATTGCAAGGGAAAAAGACCAGCCGCAAGGAGGAGGGGAGGAAGAAGAGAGGTTTGTCCCCGTAACCCCTCTTACAACGTCTCCGCTGTTGCTACGCACCCGTTTTTCTCCACCCCCTGCGAGCAGGAATTTCTGCACGTGGGCAGACCACCTTCCGGTTAAGTTTGACGGTGGAATTGATCTTCAACTTGAGTTAAGATCATAACCACGTCCACACTTAATTCCAGCAGCCACATTCATCGTAAAACCCCATGAAAGCTTACTAAAACAAGCAAACTGATCACTATAGGCTGCACTATAGGATTTTCATGCATCCACATCATTGCATCTTGAGTAAAGTGTAACACCCCAAATTTTTAGTAAAGATTCAAATCTTTGGATTTAGAACCATAAAACATGTTCAGAGGGGAATTTAGAAATTTTTGGACGTATTGCATGTTTTGCAAAAATTCAAATTCAAACTGGAATTCAAATTATACTCAAAACAGAAAAGAAATGAAAAAGAAAAAGGAAAACCGGAAAAAAACTGGCCAGTGGGCCGAAACCCCAGCCGGCCCAGCAACCTCCCGCGCAGCCCGCCCCCGCGCGCGCCGCGCTGCCCCTCGCTGACGGGTGGGACCCGCCTGTCATCCCTAACCCCGCGACCCCGGACTCTTCTCCGCGCGCGCGCGATCGCAACCGATCGGGAAACCGCGCTCCGCAGCAGAATTCTGGACCCTGAGGACTCTAACTCGATCACAACAGAACCACCGCCCTCCCCCGGCTATAAAAACAATCGATCCGATCAGTTTTCCTCACGCGATCGCCGATTTTCGCTCCGGTGAGCACCGAGACTTCGCCGGTGAATTCTGGCCGATCTAAGCTCGGAAACTCTGATCTAACTCGTTGGTCTTGATCCACCGCCTCCGGGGAACTTTGCAGGTGCAGAAAACCCGAAGACTTACGGTGCAAATCCAGCTCCGACGAGCTTCGCCGTGGTTTTGCCTCGGACCTCGCCGCCGAGCACTTTCCAGGACCCCCGAGCTCGAGAAAACCCCCGAGGTGAGATCCCTGACCTCCCCTCTACCGATCTAGGCCATAAGATCACAGTTCTAGGCAGAATTCTCGAGGATCCGAAAGTTTCCGGCGAGATCGCCGCTTCCCGCCGCCGTGCGCCGCCGGCAGCGCCGCCCGCGCTCGATCAGAGCGACGTGGCCGCTTGTGCGCCGTTTATTTTAAATCGCACGGTAGACTTTAAAACCCCGCGTACCGGTTCGATGTTATAATCTCAGCCGTCGGTTTAAAATCAGACGGTCCACGTCAGCCCCGCGTTATAAAGACTGGAATTCTTACGTGCTACCCCCTGGGGTTCTCTGGAATTGAGAGCTAGCCCCGGAAACTTCAGATCTAGCCCCTGGAACTCCAGAAAATCATGTAAATTCATTTAAAAATCAGTTTTAGCCCCTGGACTTAATAGAAATTAAGAAAAACACCTCTGAAAAGTGTAGCTAGACCCCTGGAAATTATGAAAATGATATTATAGACCCTGTAATGGGATGAATTCATTATTCTAGCTCTGTTTAGTATTTAATTTAGAAAATTGAATATGTAACTAGTGTTTAAATATTAAAAAGGGGGACAAACATAATTGTCAAACTTATTAAAAACTTTCTCAGTACTTAAAAAACTTTGGAGTGAGATAAAAATATATTTTTGGGCTGAAATAAATCTGTTTCATCTATTATTCACATTTAATAGTGTAGGGACACATTTTTAAGTAAAGAATAGTTAAAGAAAAGTAGGGAAAATAATTATGAAATAGTATACATCAGAAGCCAAGGTCAAAATATGATCTTAAATTATTTAGGACCAGAACCTAATCTGTTTAGGTAGTGTGTATTACTAATTTAATAATAAAATACACAATTATGCATAAGAATATAAATCTGAAAATATAGAAACTAGTAAATGATAAATGGAGTTTCTAAAGTATAAAGAATTCAGTTTAGGGTTGATAGAAATTATGAAGGCACATATGGAGAAGAAAAATACTTTTCATACATACTTGGTAGTTTAATATATAAGGAATTTATTTAAAACTGAAACACACATATATATATGTATATATATATATATAGTATGTGAGTATAAATATGAACACCAAAGTAGGAATCCTACACATGTAAATGAAAGTGTATGCAAGCCCCAAATCAACACACATAGAGTATCCACAACACATAAAATGGTAAAGAAACTTTCATAAATGTGAATGTGTGGTTTGTATGAAGTGGAAGTGTGAACTATGTCTTATGATTGTTGTTTTTCTTTTGCTATGTGTGATGGTATGAAGTAGAACCTGCTCAAGAGCAAGTTATTCAATTCCAAGACCAAGACTACCCATTTCAAGAGCAGCAAGAAGGAGGCAAGTGTCCTTGACCACTTTGATCCTATGCTAGGATGTGTAGATAGAATTATTTGCATTGTCAAGTTAAATATGAAACCCATGCTAGGAAGTTTCCTAGAATTGCATTACCTTGTTTCCTTGAAGCTTGGGTTGGGATTTATATTGTCATGTCATTTATACACATGCATATGCTTAGCCATGCTTAGAATGGGATATTTGGGACATGAGATCATCAGTTTATATTACCATACTCTTGAATGAGACATTGTGAGTTATGTAGAGGTAGGGATCAAGGCAAGTTGGATGTTTTGGTTGTGTGCTGGGTGCACGAGACTTGGGTTTGTGTTTAGTACTTGCCTGGATCCTAAGGACCGGTTCATGGAGCATGTAACCCGGCTTTACAGTGCCAACCACATGCTGAGATGGGGCAGCTTAGCCAATTAATTAGGTGTATCCCCGGCGTAGTATGGGTGTGTTGGATGGTG
Organism: Neostapfia colusana; assembly: GCA_030760725.1. NCBI lineage: Eukaryota > Viridiplantae > Streptophyta > Magnoliopsida > Poales > Poaceae > Neostapfia > Neostapfia colusana. The sequence goes on along the minus strand of JASWHV010000007.1, from coordinate 74,235,159 downwards.
CGGGGATTTAGGTGTCAGCTGGACTACCATATGAACCGCAAGGCTCAAGAGGGGGCCACTGCAGCGGGGTTGGAGCCTCTTGTATGCTGTTAGGGGTGAAACCTCAGTGGGCCCACGCTCGTCGGGAATCCCTTTGTAAAGGCTTCGTAGTGATCTCTTGGCCACACACCTGGGAAGTGTGAATGTGGTTCGTAGCCACTGGCATAATGGAGGTTCTTTTAGTCCACCCGGCAACGGGGGATGAAATCACTACTTGTGGGTACAGTGGTACAAACTCTGCAGAGTTAAAAACTGTCTTGACAGCCGTGCTCACGGTTAAGAGCGGCCTGGACTTATTCATGATTAGAGAATTGATGGTTTTGGAAGTTAAGCGGGGAGCTTAACATTGGAAATGATGATTATGGTTATTGGTTTATGATGATGGGATGGGAGATTTGAACCATTTCACCTGTGTAGTAATGTAGGTGCTTAATAAGCTAAGGTGATAGGTATTTATTGCGTAGTGCTTTAACCATGAGTTCAACCTCTCCTTGTTCTAGCCATGCATGATATAATTTTCCCACACTTGCTGAGTACCATTGGTACTCAACCTTGCATATTTGTTGGTTTATATTGCTGCTCAGGTCAAGATAATGAGATGGTGTATAATGACCAAGATTTTGGACCCGAGGAAGGTTTCTAGGTTCATGAAGACCCCCGGGCAACACCTGTGATGGAGCCCTAAAGAATAATATTCCGCTGCTAGTTTATTTACTTGTGATGAAGCATTAGTGTTCATTAAGACATTTGTGATGTAAGACTTATTTATAATCGACACCTGGCTTGTAATAAATGATGCTTCACTATTTGTCATCACATGTATGAGAAAATGATCCTGGCATACATGTGATATTCACTTGGTTGTTCTTCGGAAAAACCGGGTGTGACAGAGGTGGTATCAGAGCCAAGGTTGCCCGTAGGAACGTGGACCTAGGTAGAAATGGACGTATTTAAGGGCCCTATTTTCTTAAAAACTATTTTCCAAGGTGTGGGTGAAAAAGTGTTATTAAAAGGGTCATTTTCTTCATCTTACCCCAACTTCCATTCAAAATAGGATTTTTGTTTGAGATTTTATCTAACCTAATTTTAAATTCTTCTGTTTTAGATGGTTCGCATGATTCGCACCGCTCGTAAGTCCACGGGAGGGAGAGTTCCCGTAGTTGCCCTTGCTGAAAGAGAGGAGAGTCGTCCAGTGACGTACCTTTCCTACGGATTGGTAGTAGGAGATTTGTTGCGCCGTCTTCGACGTATGCTCGAAGCCGCCGGCAATACGGGCAAGCTCATCATCCACTATAACTCCACCAGGACCATCCGTGAGAAGAGGGAAGAATGGAGTTCGGAGATGAGGATTATACACGAGAATCAGCTGCTTAAGATCCACCACTCTCCAGCTTGTCGAGCAACACAAGTTGACGCGGAGAGAGATGTCACCTGGGAGGCCATCACCTGCCAGAGCCACATCTATCGTCGCCACTTGGACAAAACTGAGTACATGTATGTCCTCCAACGTGAGAGTGGTACCACGGAGTACAAGTACCCACCGGTGCAGCAAGGGACTTCCCATGAGCACATGGACTTATGCTTGGGAGATGCTGCTATGCTCAGCACTCGACTGCAGGAGTGTCAACAAGAGCTTCAGGATGTCCGAGATACTCTGAAGGAGACGGAGGCATTGCTGCGAGCGTGCTTAAAAGCGAGAGAAAGAGGAGATGGGAATGAACTGTGTGTCACCGTAAGTGATCCATGGACCCCTGACTCCCCGGATCGCCGAGCGATCAGGCGTCGTCGCACTTCTCCACCAGCAGCCTCCCCACCCAAAGCAGAGTCAGAAGGTAGCCGAAATGAGGAGGAAGATCCCGAGGAGCCAGCTCAAGAGGATGAGTAGTGTAGAGTCTTTCCCCTAGCTAGCAAGAGGTCGAGTAGCCGAGTCGTTACGAATTTAATGGTGTGATAATGCTTGGTGTGTGACGTGAGTTGTGGAAGCCATGAGCAAGTGTCCACAGCCTCGTCTTCAGATTGTTTTGCTTTGGTGTGTGAACCCACAGGAAATAATAGTGCATTTTTTGGGTGTGAGATATAAAACCCTCGTAAGATTTTAACAAAACTTCAACACTTCAAAGTACAAACAAGTGAAAGTAGTAAGATGATACCAAATGCTTTCAAATTAACATTTGTGATTCTGCCAGATGGCCGGAAGAGGAAGAGGACGTGCTGCCAACCCCGCCAACAACAATGATGAGGCATGCAACTCTCATCTTTCTGGAGGCCAGAACCGGGGTGGTCGCCGTGAAGAAGTTGATCCTCTCCACCAAATGCTGGAGAATCAAAATCAGCTCATCCAGAACTTGACTCAAGTAGTGGCCAACTTGCATCAAGTTCCACCTCCACAAGCTGCACCACGCCAACCAAGGTTGAGTGAGTTTCTAGGAACTCAACCTCCAAAGTTTGCAAGTGCTGCTGAACCTCTGGAGGCAGATGATTGGCTGAAGACCATTGAAAGTAAGATGAGAATCATACAATGCCAAGGGTATGAGAGGGTGCTGTTTGCCTCTCATCAATTGCAGGGACCTGCTGCTGATTGGTGGACCGCCTACGTGGCCGCCCATCATGACCCTGAGAGCATCACTTGGGAAGAGTTCAAGCGTAGCTTCCGCAACCATTACATCCCAAGAGGTGAACTCAAAAACAAGAGGAAAGAGTTTTTGGGACTGCAGCAGGGAAACATGACGGTGAGGGAATACCTCACTAAATTCACTCAACTATCCCGTTATGCTCCACGAGACATAGAGACAGATGAGCAGAAACAAGATTGTTTCGTGGAAGGACTTACCGCAGAGATGCAGTGCGCAATGTCCTCCAATGAGTATGAAAGCTTTCAGAAGATGGTGGACAGAGCATTTGTGGTGGAAAGGAAGCTGAAGGCCCTGGAAAATGAGAATAAGAGGAAGGCTGGGTGGTCACATCAAGCCTCAGGGAGCAACACCCGCCCACGTATAATGCAGCAACCTACGGGGCAGACAAGCCGTGCTGCGGTACCCTATTCAGCACCAAGAGGGTACAACCCAAACTACAGGCCTCCCGCAGCACCAGCACAGCCGCAACGTCAGTTTGTACAACAGCCTCGCCCCGCATATCCACCTCGACCAGCAGTGCAAGGACCCCCAAACCAACCCCAAGACAACAAGGGCCAAGCATCTAAGATTGGGGTGCAATGTTTCAGCTGTGGTGAAGTGGGGCACTACGCCCATAAGTGTCCAAAGAAGAAGCCCACGCAACCACAGCAGCAGAACGTAATGAGAGGACGGGTGAACCACGTCACTATGGAGGAAGCACAAGAGGCACCCGACGTGGTAGTTGGTAAGTTTCCTGCCAATTTACACCTTGCAACTCTGCTGTTTGATTCTGGTGCTACCCATTCGTTCATTGCTCAAGGGTTTGTTAAGAAGCATGACCTAGCAACCACACAAATGAACCATATGCTAGCGGTAAATTCTCCAGGTGGAGAAATAAGGACAAGACAAGTGTGTCCCAAAGTGAACCTAGACATTAATGGGGTAGTATTTACCGCTAACCTCATAGTGATCGATTCACAAGGGATAGATATTATTTTGGGTATGGATTGGTTGACCAAACATAATGGAATCATCCATTGTTCGACCAGAACGGTGGAACTAACTCACCCTAGTGGCACAAGAGTAAAGTTCATAACGATACACGAGCCTAGGAGGGACATTAAATTAAATCAAGTGGAGGTGAAAGTTGAGGAAATCCGGACTATCAGGGAATATCCAGATGTTTTTCCGGAGGAGTTGCCAGGAATGCCTCCCGACCGTGACGTGGAATTCGCAATCGAGCTAGTACCGGGAACAGCCCCGATATACAAGAGACCTTATCGAATGGACTCCAAGCAGCTAGAAGAGCTCAAGGATCATTTGAGAGAATTGACGGAAAAGGGGTATGTTCGCCCTAGTTCCTCACCATGGGGAGCTCCGGTAATATTTGTGCCTAAGAAAGATGGAACTCAAAGGTTATGCGTGGATTACCGTGCCTTGAATGAGGTGACCATCAAGAACAAGTATCCATTACCCCGCATTGAAGACTTGTTTGATCAGTTGAGGGGAGCTTGCGTGTTCTCGAAAATTGATCTCAGGTCGGGATACCACCAACTCAAGATAAGGCAATCTGATATTCCCAAGACAGCTTTCGTATCTCGGTACGGACTGTATGAATACACTGTCATGCCTTTCGGGCTAACCAATGCCCCGGCATATTTCATGTACCTCATGAACAAGGTATTCATGGAATATCTGGACAAATTTGTGGTGGTTTTCATAGATGATATTCTCGTCTTCTCCAAAGATGAAGAAGAACATGAGAAACATCTAAGGTTGGTGTTACAGAGGCTGAGAGAACACCAACTATATGCCAAGTTGAGCAAGTGTGAGTTTTGGCTAAAGAGAGTTCCCTTTTTGGGACATATAATCTCGGAGGGAGGAATCTCCGTAGATCCCACCAAAATCGAAGATATCCAGAAATGGAAAACCCCTGAAAATGTCGGGGAAGTTCGAAGCTTTTTGGGATTGGCTGGATACTATCGACGGTTTATTGAGGGATTCTCCAAGATCTCGAGACCTCTCACCAAACTGTTGGAAAAGGGAATCACATTCACTTGGACGCCACAGTGCGATACGAGCTTTCAGGAGCTAAAGAAGAGATTGACAACAGCCCCCGTGTTGGTTATGCCAGATATGCAGAAGAATTCACGGTGTACTGCGATGCCTCTGGAAACGGGTTGGGATGTGTTCTCATGCAAGAGGGACATGTCGTGGCATATGCATCCCGGCAGCTTCGGAAGCACGAGAAGAACTATCCTACACATGACTTAGAACTAGCTGCAGTGGTACACGCGTTGAAAATTTGGAGGCACTATTTGATGGGGAAGAGGACAGAGATATATACGGATCATAAGAGTTTGAAGTACATATTCACACAGCCAGATCTCAACCTTAGACAAAGGAGATGGTTAGAGCTAATCAATGACTTTGATGTAGGCATCAACTATCATCCCGGGAAAGCAAACGTCGTGGCCGATGCCTTGAGTCGGAAAGCGCAGGTCAATAAGTTGAGCTTGAAGGATATGCCTGCAGAATTGAAGGACGAGGTTATAAGGCTCAATCTATGTCTAGTAAATAGTGGTGAAGCCATCGCCATGGAAGTGGACTCCACTCTTGAGCGAGACATACGCGAGGGACAAAAGAATGATGAGAAGATACAAGAGATCAGACAGCTCATCAAGGAAAATAAAGCTCCTGGTTTTAGAGAGGATGAACAAGGGACGGTGTGGCACGGGAAAAGGATCTGTGTGCCAGAAGTAAAGGAGATTCGTAAATTAATTTTGGAGGAGGCTCACGATTCCGACTATTCCATTCATCCTGGGAGTACGAAGATGTACCAGGATCTCAAGAGCAGGTATTGGTGGTATGGCATGAAGCGAGATGTCGCGGAACATGTTGCCCTATGTGACACATGTCAGTTGGTGAAAGCAGAACATCAACGACCCGCGGGATTATTGCAACCACTCAAAGTACCTGAATGGAAGTGGGAAGAAATCAGCATGGATTTTGTCGTGGGATTGCCTAGGACCCAATCCGGGCATGATTCAATATGGGTCATTATTGATAGGCTAACCAAGGTAGCTCATTTCATCCCTGTGAAAGAAAGCTACAGCGGATCCAAATTGGCAGAATTGTACATGTCAAGGATTGTGTGTTACCATGGAGTGCCAAAGAAGATAGTGTCGGACCGAGGGACACAGTTCACCTCGAGGTTTTGGCAGAAGTTGCATGAAACCATGGGAACCCATCTGAATTTCAGCTCTGCCTATCATCCCCAAACTGACGGGCAGACGGAGAGAACCAATCAGATCCTTGAAGATATGTTAAGGGCATGTGCACTCAAAAACAATAGGAGTTGGGACAAGAACTTACCGTATGCGGAGTTTTCCTATAACAACAGTTATCAAGCTAGTATGAAGATGTCACCGTTTGAAGCTTTGTATGGAAGGAAATGCAGAACTCCCCTATTTTGGAACCAAACAGGAGAAAGTAAGGTGTTTGGTCCCGAAGTGCTACAAGAAGCCGAAGCAAAGGTGAGGGAGATTCGCAACAACTTGAGGATAGCACAGACACGCCAGAAGAGTTATGCTGATGTACGAAGAAGAGAGCTCGTTTTCAACGTGGGAGACTATGTTTATCTCAAGGTGTCCCCTATCAGAGGACTTCGTCGGTTCAAAGTAAAAGGGAAGTTGTCACCTCGATACATCGGACCCTTTCAAGTTTTGGAAAGAAAAGGCGAAGTGGCGTACCAACTAGAGTTGCCGGTTCATCTGTCGGACGTGCACGATGTGTTCCATGTGTCGCAACTCAAGAAATGTCTGAGGACGCCTGAGGAGGTGTTACCCATGAACGAAGTGGATGTAGCTGAGGATTTGTCTTATGCCGAGCAACCATACAAGATTTTGGAGACAATGGAACGCCTCACCAGAAATAAGAGAATCAGGATGTGCAAGGTGCAGTGGAAGCATCACTCAGAAGAGGAAGCCACCTGGGAACGGGAAGATGAGCTTAAGGCACAATTTCCGGAATTATTTTCTTAGAAACACCAATCTCGAGGACGAGATTTCTTTTAAGGGGGGTAGAGCTGTAACACCCCAAATTTTTAGTCAAGATTCAAATCTTTGGATTTAGAACCATAAAACATGTTCAGAGGGGAATTTAGAAATTTTTGGACGTATTGCATGTTTTGCAAAAATTCAAATTCAAACTGGAATTCAAATTATACTCAAAACAGAAAAGAAATGAAAAAGAAAAAGGAAAACCGGAAAAAAACTGGCCAGTGGGCCGAAACCCCAGCCGGCCCAGCAACCTCCCGCGCAGCCCGCCCCCGCGCGCGCCGCGCTGCCCCTCGCTGACGGGTGGGACCCGCCTGTCATCCCTAACCCCGCGACCCCGGACTCTTCTCCGCGCGCGCGCGATCGCAACCGATCGGGAAACCGCGCTCCGCAGCAGAATTCTGGACCCTGAGGACTCTAACTCGATCACAACAGAACCACCGCCCTCCCCCGGCTATAAAAACAATCGATCCGATCAGTTTTCCTCACGCGATCGCCGATTTTCGCTCCGGTGAGCACCGAGACTTCGCCGGTGAATTCTGGCCGATCTAAGCTCGGAAACTCTGATCTAACTCGTTGGTCTTGATCCACCGCCTCCGGGGAACTTTGCAGGTGCAGAAAACCCGAAGACTTACGGTGCAAATCCAGCTCCGACGAGCTTCGCCGTGGTTTTGCCTCGGACCTCGCCGCCGAGCACTTTCCAGGACCCCCGAGCTCGAGAAAACCCCCGAGGTGAGATCCCTGACCTCCCCTCTACCGATCTAGGCCATAAGATCACAGTTCTAGGCAGAATTCTCGAGGATCCGAAAGTTTCCGGCGAGATCGCCGCTTCCCGCCGCCGTGCGCCGCCGGCAGCGCCGCCCGCGCTCGATCAGAGCGACGTGGCCGCTTGTGCGCCGTTTATTTTAAATCGCACGGTAGACTTTAAAACCCCGCGTACCGGTTCGATGTTATAATCTCAGCCGTCGGTTTAAAATCAGACGGTCCACGTCAGCCCCGCGTTATAAAGACTGGAATTCTTACGTGCTACCCCCTGGGGTTCTCTGGAATTGAGAGCTAGCCCCGGAAACTTCAGATCTAGCCCCTGGAACTCCAGAAAATCATGTAAATTCATTTAAAAATCAGTTTTAGCCCCTGGACTTAATAGAAATTAAGAAAAACACCTCTGAAAAGTGTAGCTAGACCCCTGGAAATTATGAAAATGATATTATAGACCCTGTAATGGGATGAATTCATTATTCTAGCTCTGTTTAGTATTTAATTTAGAAAATTGAATATGTAACTAGTGTTTAAATATTAAAAAGGGGGACAAACATAATTGTCAAACTTATTAAAAACTTTCTCAGTACTTAAAAAACTTTGGAGTGAGATAAAAATATATTTTTGGGCTGAAATAAATCTGTTTCATCTATTATTCACATTTAATAGTGTAGGGACACATTTTTAAGTAAAGAATAGTTAAAGAAAAGTAGGGAAAATAATTATGAAATAGTATACATCAGAAGCCAAGGTCAAAATATGATCTTAAATTATTTAGGACCAGAACCTAATCTGTTTAGGTAGTGTGTATTACTAATTTAATAATAAAATACACAATTATGCATAAGAATATAAATCTGAAAATATAGAAACTAGTAAATGATAAATGGAGTTTCTAAAGTATAAAGAATTCAGTTTAGGGTTGATAGAAATTATGAAGGCACATATGGAGAAGAAAAATACTTTTCATACATACTTGGTAGTTTAATATATAAGGAATTTATTTAAAACTGAAACACACATATATATATGTATATATATATATAGTATGTGAGTATAAATATGAACACCAAAGTAGGAATCCTACACATGTAAATGAAAGTGTATGCAAGCCCCAAATCAACACACATAGAGTATCCACAACACATAAAATGGTAAAGAAACTTTCATAAATGTGAATGTGTGGTTTGTATGAAGTGGAAGTGTGAACTATGTCTTATGATTGTTGTTTTTCTTTTGCTATGTGTGATGGTATGAAGTAGAACCTGCTCAAGAGCAAGTTATTCAATTCCAAGACCAAGACTACCCATTTCAAGAGCAGCAAGAAGGAGGCAAGTGTCCTTGACCACTTTGATCCTATGCTAGGATGTGTAGATAGAATTATTTGCATTGTCAAGTTAAATATGAAACCCATGCTAGGAAGTTTCCTAGAATTGCATTACCTTGTTTCCTTGAAGCTTGGGTTGGGATTTATATTGTCATGTCATTTATACACATGCATATGCTTAGCCATGCTTAGAATGGGATATTTGGGACATGAGATCATCAGTTTATATTACCATACTCTTGAATGAGACATTGTGAGTTATGTAGAGGTAGGGATCAAGGCAAGTTGGATGTTTTGGTTGTGTGCTGGGTGCACGAGACTTGGGTTTGTGTTTAGTACTTGCCTGGATCCTAAGGACCGGTTCATGGAGCATGTAACCCGGCTTTACAGTGCCAACCACATGCTGAGATGGGGCAGCTTAGCCAATTAATTAGGTGTATCCCCGGCGTAGTATGGGTGTGTTGGATGGTGCGGGGATTTAGGTGTCAGCTGGACTACCATATGAACCGCAAGGCTCAAGAGGGGGCCACTGCAGCGGGGTTGGAGCCTCTTGTATGCTGTTAGGGGTGAAACCTCAGTGGGCCCACGCTCGTCGGGAATCCCTTTGTAAAGGCTTCGTAGTGATCTCTTGGCCACACACCTGGGAAGTGTGAATGTGGTTCGTAGCCACTGGCATAATGGAGGTTCTTTTAGTCCACCCGGCAACGGGGGATGAAATCACTACTTGTGGGTACAGTGGTACAAACTCTGCAGAGTTAAAAACTGTCTTGACAGCCGTGCTCACGGTTAAGAGCGGCCTGGACTTATTCATGATTAGAGAATTGATGGTTTTGGAAGTTAAGCGGGGAGCTTAACATTGGAAATGATGATTATGGTTATTGGTTTATGATGATGGGATGGGAGATTTGAACCATTTCACCTGTGTAGTAATGTAGGTGCTTAATAAGCTAAGGTGATAGGTATTTATTGCGTAGTGCTTTAACCATGAGTTCAACCTCTCCTTGTTCTAGCCATGCATGATATAATTTTCCCACACTTGCTGAGTACCATTGGTACTCAACCTTGCATATTTGTTGGTTTATATTGCTGCTCAGGTCAAGATAATGAGATGGTGTATAATGACCAAGATTTTGGACCCGAGGAAGGTTTCTAGGTTCATGAAGACCCCCGGGCAACACCTGTGATGGAGCCCTAAAGAATAATATTCCGCTGCTAGTTTATTTACTTGTGATGAAGCATTAGTGTTCATTAAGACATTTGTGATGTAAGACTTATTTATAATCGACACCTGGCTTGTAATAAATGATGCTTCACTATTTGTCATCACATGTATGAGAAAATGATCCTGGCATACATGTGATATTCACTTGGTTGTTCTTCGGAAAAACCGGGTGTGACATAAAGTTTGTGCACGACGTTTGATTGTTGTATTATTTGTATGTAAGTGGTCGTGAGTAGAATAACATGCTCAAGAGACCATCTACGAGGAACTACAGCACCAAGACCTTGAGACGTTTGAGCAACACGAACCGCGGGAGCAAGGCAAGTGCCCCTTGATCATATTTAACCTAAGTTTTGAAACTGTTTTGTTTGTAAAAACTGCATGCCCGTGTCAACTTGATGGGAAACCCTTTAGTAGGAGTTTACTAGTTTTGTTAGCCACCCTTGTCGCCGGGTTGAGTCGGGTATGCTCGTTTTCTTTTTGTTTTGCTTAACTTATGGTGTACGGGAAAACTGAAATAAAACTTGGTTAGCTACTGCACTCATAAAGATTAAGTATGATGAGATTATGATGATGTTAATGAGCATGAGATCAGGGAGATCTAGGCAGGTTTGGTTCGTGGATTTTGCTGAATGAGATGGTGGTTTGCTTGCCGTAGATCTAAGGACCGGTTCATGTGAGCACATGTCAGGAAAACAGTGCCACCGCAAGGCCAAATATAGGTGTGGCTTAGCTGCCTAATTAGGTGTGTTGCTAGCTTGTTATGGACCATTGGATGGCGCGGGGAATAGGAGTCGAGGAGGACTGCTCTGGGAAGTGCATGGCACACGAGGGGTCCGTGGGTGGGAGAATGGAGATTTGAGCCTGCCGGTGAAACCTCAGTGCGTCCGTACATTCTAGTAGCCCCTTTGTAAAGGCTATTTTCTGATCTCTTGTCCATACACCTATGGTTGTGTAGTGGCAGAATGGAGGTTTTCTCTAGCCGCCGACGGGTGACGAAATCACAAACTTGTGGGTAAAGTGGTGCCACCTCTATAGAGTGTAAAACTATCATGACCGTGCTTCCGGTTACAAGCGCCTGGCCAACTTCCATGATTAGAGCCAAAACTTGGGATGGTTATTCAGATATGGTTATGGTATTGTCATTGGGACTGGTTTTGGTTGTGATCATGAGGTTGGATTCGGTTATACGAATATGTGTTGATCATGAGCAATTGTGAATATGAGATGAACTTGAGAAAGAGCATTGGCTGGTTGATAAATAATGATTTATGATGGTATGGAACATGTGGGATGATGAATTACTTATTTGTGTCGGGATTTAACTCACCTAGACATAGTAGGGTGTTTTTATTGAGATTGTGAATAAAAATTGCTTGCTGCAAATGAACTTTTGTTTCCGACCTTGTTTTAAGCTACATGTTATACTTTCCCACACTTGATGATTACGATATGTACTCACCCTTGCATTCCCACAAATAATTCAGCTACAGGAGAAGAGTACTTCGAGGAGCGGGTGGAGTACTAGGCATGCGCACTACGGTCAACATGCCTGTGGAGTCGAAGTTGGAGCCCAGCCTTTTTTAGTTATTTTTCGCTGTCGTTTAGAGTCTTCCACTGCAGAATAAATTAGATACTATGATTGAGACATTGAGTTATTATAATAAAATAGTTAAACGCTATTTGTATGTGGTTATATTCTGAAATTCAGTTTGTGAAGTACGTGTGTATGTGTGATGAACATCCTGGGCACACATGCACATTCACTTGGTTCATTTTTGGAACCGGGTGTCACATAACACAAGTTGGGAGTCACCGGGAGACACCTAGCCACCTAGGGACAAAGTCCCGAGAGTAATAAACACAAACCACAACAGCAAGAAGGTGTGAAGATTAGCAAGCTACCCCCAAGGTGCTCTTCTTCTTGATTTTCCTCACAAACCCTAAAATCCTCACAAGATTCAAATTTGAGTGCTAGAGGGTGTGAGAGAGGTCTAGGAGTGCTCAAGAATGTTGGTGAAAGCTCTGGAGTGGATCCTCTATGAAATGGGGACGAGATCCCTCCTTTTATAAGGGTCCCCAAAATGTTACCGTTTCCAACCACTAAAGTTCGTACATGTCTGAACTCCACTTTGGACATGTCCTCGATTGCGGACCATCAACGATAAAATGATGTCCTCAACTGACACTAATTTGATTTGTCCTGTTGATTCCACTTCAGACATGTCCGACATTTTACACACATGTCCGAGCTGACATATCCGAACTAGACTTCGTACATGTCCGAACTCCATTTTGGACATGTCCGACCCTAAACAGAAAGTATATGTCTGAAGTGTTTGGATATGTCCGGACCTAGACAGAGGGTACTTGTCTGACTTTTTCGGACATGTCCGGACCTACACAGAGGGTACATTTCTGACATTCTCAAACATGTCTGACCCTCTTGACTTAGAACCTCCCATAACCCCTAGACTTCGGACATGTCCAAATTTATTCGGATATCTCCGAGTCTACTCAGAAAGTACTTCTACGAATCCTTCGGACATATCCGAGACTACACAGGGAGCACTTATCTGAATCTCTCAGACATGTCCAAGGTTAAACGACCTAAGAACTCTTTTCTACACTAAGTGTTATTTGAATTGGGATTGAGCATGCTTTTTCTTTGCCGCAACTTGTGTCCCTCTTAATAGTGTGGCGTTCCTATACTCAAGAAAATAAAAACCTTAATTCTTTTGTATAGCTTCACGCCTTCTTCTCCATTTTTCTTTTTGAAAAGCCCTCAATCTCTTGTTACCGTCTAACTTTTTTCTGCACACATGATCATTTCAACTCATTAGCATTTTAATTGTTCGTCATCAATCTTCCAAAACCCACACAGGGGCCAAAATGCACTTTCAAGTGGCACAGCCAAGTTAAGGGGGAATAAACCCTACTCGGATCGGAAGAGGTTTTATCTCAGAAGTTTATCTCCAAGGGTGGCCGCAGCTAAGGGGGATAACCCTACTCGGATTGGGAAGGGTTTTATCTCATTTCCTTTCCTTTTTTAAGTGATCTCTACATGAGAATGGATGCAATGCATGATTATGAAAATGAGGGTGTTACAGGGGAAGACCTCAACCGCGCCGGTCTATGTGTCACTGCCGCTGACGTCTTCAACCTGTCCAGTGACCATAGTATACTCTACACTGAGCTCTCTCATGACCTCATGCACCTCGTCCTAATAGGTACTCTTCATCTCTCCCTCTAATCACATATTGGACTCTGATTTGATTGATTAGAACCTCAGTCTACTCACGGATTTACGACCACTAGGATCCAGTCAGTTTTAAAGTGGTAATAGAGCTGAAGGGGGAGCGCACAACACAGTCCTCAGGTTCTTCAAAGAGGGGCGGCCGCAAGGGTCCGCCAAAGAAAAATGGAGGCAAGAAGGGAGGTCCCAGAAAGCATATTTCGCACGACCAGTGTAGAAAGTGAGGGAAGAAGCGCCATTGGTATCTCAGAGGTTTCGCCCTTAGGACCTCTCTTCCGCAGCTGTAGCCGTCGTCATGCCCAAGGTCACGCTCCCTCTCCTTGCTGTGCCGCCATCTCCCAGCTGCGCCGCCTGCCGCTGTCCTACCGCCATCTCACCTGTGGTCCGACCGCCCTCGACGTGTGGTGGTCGCCCGCGTCATCCACCTAACCCTAGCCACTGCCATTCCAAGGTGGCGTGTACCCGCGGTCCAACTGATGCCACTAGCGGTCTGACCGCTAGGGTCGTCCACCATACCTAACCCTAGCCGTCGTTTGTCCATGGTCCGATCGCTGTCACCCGCGGTCCGACCGCCAGCCATCCAGATTGCATCTATTGCAATCCGATGGCATCTGCAGCCGCCCCCAACAGCAATGGCTCCAACGACAACATCTCCAACATCCTGCGTGACCCAAGCAGTCGCGCAGGATGTTACCCTGGTGACCGAGTTAAATCAGTTAACCGCGGAGCTGATCTCTAGCCACCGAGGCAGCACGTGCGCGTCAAGCGGCTGACGAGGCAAGTTGTGCCTTGCTTGCCGGAGGTGACGAGGTTCGTCAAGACTTGGCCAGCCACAATCCTCCTCCTCCATCGTCCGATGATGTTTCTTCACTCCATAGTGAACCAATCGTCATGCTCAACATCAAGACGATGGTCCTCGTCGTCGTCGATAACCTTTCACCGCACTACAATCGATGGAAGGCTCTCTTCCTCAACACCCTTATCGATAATCTAGTCTTGTGATCTTCGAAGCCCCAGCACACGGTGTCCCGCCCTAGCACATCTTGGTTTATTGTGACAACGTGAGTGCAATTTATCTCTCGACCAATCCGGTGCAGCATCAACGCACCAAGTATATCAAGATCGATTCGCACTTCATTAGGGACAAGGTGGCTGCTGGATTGGTTCAGGTTCTTCACGTCTCACCCACTGTCATGTCTCACCCAAAGCCACGATGGTTCCATGCGAGGCGATTGTGTCTGGCGGGATTGAGCTGCAGTCTCCACCATATCTGCTGATCCTGAAGGGGTACTACATTGTTTCTTGTTCCATTCAGAGCTCTCCACATCAGCTTATACAGGCTGTACCATAGCATTCTTGTTCACTGTAGCCAATGCATTGTGACCAACAATCTCAAGAGAAGCCTCAATAGAGAACATGTTAGTTTCTTCTTGCACTTTAGAAGATTTGCGCTTCCGACCAGCAGCTTCCTGTTTTATGGCAGGAAAAGCTAGAGCATTAGCATGAACCTTGCCGCTGCACGCACGCACCCTCGATGGCTGGCACCTTGGCCACCTTTCTTGAGGCCTCATTTAGAAATCCTGTGATCGGAGTGTTTTCTAAGCCAATCCACACCACACATGGGTTGAAATACATGCCTGCCTAAAATACTCATCATAGGCAAAAATTGGATTTGGGTAGGTCATGTATCAGTTCCGCTCACTTTGATCCACTCCGATCCAAGTGGAAATCCACCAGCTCCTCCTCGGATTGGGATGCGACAGACTCCTCTCGCCTCCTCTCGCGATGACTCCTCCGCCATCCTCCTCCTCTCATGATGCGACTTCAGGCCAACAGCAGCGAAGGCAACATTATCCTTTGTCAGATCGATGGTGGCGACGTGCATCCCCTCTCACAGTGTGACACCTCCTCTGCTCCTTGTTGCCTCCTCTCTCTCCAACTCCACCAGGCCGATGGCGGCGAAGACAGCGCTGCCCTTCTCCAGGTCAATGGCAGTGATGGTGGCTCCGTACCCCTCTCCGAATGAACAGAAACAATAGTGGGTACCCTTCCTCCTCCTTCCACTCTCTCGTTCACTTTGTCTAGGGTTTCACCTGTGTTCACTCTTTTTGTTGTGCATCACAGATCCAGTGAGAACGAGCCTACGCTACCTGGTGGCAAGCCTTTGTGTGATCATTTGAGATGCATCTCTCTCTCTCTCTCTCTCTCTCTGTGTGTGTGTGTGTGTGTGCGTGTGTGTGCGTGTGCGTGTGTGTGTGTGTGTGTGTGTGTGTGTGTGTGTGTGTGTGTGTGTGTGTGTGTGTGTGTGTGTGTGTGTGTGTGTGTGTGTGTGTGTGTGTGTGTGTGTGTGTGTGTGTGTGTGTGTGTGTGTGTGTGTGTGTGTGTGTGTGTGTGTGTGTGTGTGTGTGTGTGTGTGTGTGTGTGTGTGTGTGTGTGTGTGTGTGTGTGTGTGTGTGTGTGTGGCAGATCAAAAATAGTTAGGAGGAAAGAAGAGGACGATGAATTGGTAACATTCATCTTTATGCTATGGCACAACGTGAGGATCTACAATATGAATTCAACCGTAATGGGGAAACGATCCACCAACATACCAAAGCAGTTTTTGATATAATTTCTACTCTCAACTATCGATCCTTGAAGTCAACCCTTTTAACTGAGACACATTGGAAGATTATCACTAGTACGACACACTTCTTTCCATACTTTAAGGTTAATAAATTAGCACACTGTTTTACAAATTATCAACCTATTCCTTCTAAAAGATATAACTCGCATCCACATTTATTTTATTTTTTCAGAACTACATTGGTATCATCGATGGCACCCATATTCCAATCACTATAGTTGAGGCCAGGTAAGCTTCATATAGGAACAAAAAGGACATACTAAGCTAGAATGTCATGCTATCTTGTGATTTTGATCTTAACTTCAATTTTATCTCTGTGGTTGGGAAGGATCTACAACTGATGCTAGTGTTCTATGGTCTGCTATGCTCGGTGGTTTTTGTGTAACCGAAGGAAAATATTTCCTTGTTGATGGAGGCTACACAAACACACCATGTTTCCTTTATCCTTATAGTGGTGTGAGATATCATCTAAAAGAGTTTTGACATGGTCACTGATGACCAAACAACTATAAAGAGTTGTTTAATCACTGCCACACTGTATTAAGAAATCACATAGAAAGGGCAATGGGAGTGTTGAAGAAAAGTTTTCTGATTTTAAAAGTTGCAACATGTCATCCTATGAAAAACCAAGTGAATATACCGGCATCCACTGCATTATTCCACAATCTTATTCATCATGGAGATGATGCATGACTAGATAACAAACCAGATAAAATACCACCTTATTTGTTGACCTTCCCGGAAGAGATAGTAGCTACAACAATGATGATGTGGTCTCTCTTAGTAGTCAAACAGAAAATGGGAATGTTGTGAGAGATGTAATTGCTTTGCAGATGTAGGAGGATTACTCTCATAATCAATCATGATGTGTTTGCACTTTGTTTTGTGACCAGGTGTAATAATTATGAACATGATGTTATCTTGATTGTCTTGCAGTAGTGTCAAGAAACAGAGCTGCTTCTTTCCCATTCCTTTATTTTATTTTTAATATATAGTTATAATTTATTCAGTTTTCCTTTCATTTGAATGCTTAGTGCAGCGGTGATGTTTGGAAGAGGCTCACCAAAAATTAACTTAATGCAAGTTGCATCTGTGCAAAGTAAGTCCTCATCGAGGAGTGGTAGTAAACAAGAAGAAGAGGTCACCAAAAGGTATTGGTTCTATTTTATACCTGTAAATTATGATTCTGTAAATTCTGCTTCTAGTTAAAGATAATAATAGTTTCAGAAACTTCTATATAATGCTTAGTGCAACTGCTACACTTCTAGTTAGACCAGTCGACTTCTTAGTGCAAGTGTTGCACTTTGATATGATGGTGACATATCCAGAACTATAAATTTTCCTACCAGCATGATAAATGTCAGAATCTTCTCAAACCTCTCTATCTTTATGTTTTAGATCTTTGGATATTTTCTATCTGGATGTTGTCCTCATCGCTTGGGTGCAATCAGAATGCATTTCTAATTAACTCGTAGTGTGGCAGCAGAAAATCATACTATGGTACAGGACATCAAGGCTAAGTTTGAGAAGGAAAGGTGGGCAACTAACTAATCCTTATGAATTGTATTTCATCTAGTGTCCATATGGAAATGCGTGCGCATTGTCTGGAAAAGTTCTTTTCTGTGTTACAAGTGCTTGGATTCAACTAGTCTCTCTCATTGTCTGCAAAGTTTGAAATAAACTTGACTTTCCAATATTTGTTTGCTACTTATGTTTTCTTCCTTTCAATATATTTTTGCTACAGGTAGCGCAATTTAATTTAGGAGAAAGTCCATTTTACTACTCTCAAGTATCTTCGTTGTCCATTTAACCCCTAAACAAAATTTTAGTCTAGTTTACTCCCTTTAACTATTTGGATTGGTTCGACACACCACCTCGTGAGATTTTACTTTTTGTATATGTACATGTAATATTTGAGGTTGAAATTTTATGATATTGTAATTTACACCATACCGTATGTCAGAAAAATATTTAAATATTTTTTTGAATTTTTTACGTTAAAAGCATGTAATATAGATGTGACATACGAGATAAAATAATGTATGAAAAAATTATGAAAAAAAATCGGAAAAATTATAACTATTCTACAAAATTGTAACTACAAACATAACCAATACAAAGAGAAACAAAAAAAATCTCACAAGGAGACAAATCGAAACAAATCTAATAGTTCGAGGGAGTAACTTAAATCAAAATTTTGTTTAGGGGGTTATGTGGACAACATAGATAACTTGGGTGCAGTAAAATGGACTTTCCTTTAATTTATATTACAGCATGTGTCCTTGTTTTAGAAATCTTTATTTGCTAAATATTAAACAGAAATTGAAATTATTCCCATTTGCGATGATTAGCTGGCAGTAAAGAGAGAAAATTTGCTATTACAATTAAATTAATTGCAAAGAAATCACTGCGTGCAGCTAAGCATGAGTGTTTGTACTCTTTCCGTGATCAAGCATTCAGTTTGTTGGGGGGTGGGGGTTCAGGCACTCGGTTGCTTGTAGATTGTTGATAATACCTAAATTTAAAGGCGTTGGTTTTTTATTTTCTCTGATTCCTCTACAACTGTCATTACTAATTTATTTCTTTACCTCTCTGTTTTTGCAGCATTGATCGGAAGTGTGCAACAGTTCGAGTATAGCAAAGATTATGTCAATGTTGGTTACCGCTCTAAACATGAGAATAATGCAAGGGCAAGACAACTGCGATGACAAGTGAACTATTCAAAAAGTTGATTAGTATAAATTTTTATTATGTTGCTAGTTCCATTCAGATGTTGAAAATATCAACTCTGATTCTTCATTTCAATGTCTGCTTCATTTTATTGATTTTTTAAATAATTTTAGCAATGACCGTGAAGGTGACTTTATATTAGTTAGTTTCTTTTTTGTGTGTCTTGACCCAACACACTTGTGTCAAAATTATGCTTATTTAAGTTTGCCACACTTGGATATGAAAGGAATATGAAATGGTGTCATTCTGTTTTAGCTGCTACAGATAAAGTAGGAAACTACTAGTCCACTTCATTCCCAAATGCTTGATGCAAACTACGGGATTAACTTCCACGGTGGGAGTGGATTGGGTAGTGAGAGGGGATCCACCCAATCCACGTTGGAATTGTAGCACAGATGTGTTCTCTCTCCCACAGCCGCCAAACGAGGCCTGAGCGAGGACGACAACTCGGGATCATCCTCATTCGCACCAAAACCCCGCCCACGGCACGCCGCATGTACGGAAGAGCCACCCGATGATCCCTGTGCAGACTGATCCTTATTACCCGGCATTGAGCAGGTCTTTTTAATGTAATCCTCCGGAACGAACAGCCTCTTGGCATGATACGGGAGCTCTCCAGACTCGTCACGGTCAGCTGGATTCAGACAAACCAGAGTCGAATGACCCAACAGACGACAGGAAAAACAATACAACGGCAAGCACTCGTACTGGACTTCATACAACTCCGTCGTCTGAAGTCCACGAGAGAACACCGTGACATAGCAGTAGAGGTGGGAGTCGGGCCCAGCCGGGCCGGCACGGCCCGGAATTTTCATACTTCGGGCTGATTCAGCCCGTGGCCCAAAAGCACGCCGGGCCATTTCGGGCCAGGCCGGCCGGCCCGAATTAGGAAACCGGCGGCCCAACGTGCCTATTTCGGGCCGGGCCCGGCCCAAGCACGACCCGGACATCGAAAAAACCGCAAATAATTCAAAAAAGTCCAAAAAATCTGTAAAATCGAAAAAAATCACAAAAAATCTGTAAACTAAAAAAATCTTTAAAAATCTGTAAAACCGAAAAAAATAAAAAAAACTATAAAAAATCCAGAAAAAATACAAAAAATCCAAATAAATCTAAAAAATTCAAAAAATTCCAGAGAAAATTCCAAAAAATATTGGAGTTTGAATAGGATAAATTATATGTGTCAATTGAATTTCACATTCAAACCAGGTGAACCCTAGTTTCGGGCATTTCGGGCTTTTTCGGGCATTTCGGGCCTTTTCGGGCCGATGGGCCTTTTCGGGCCGTTTTTGGGCCGGGCCGGGCCGAGCACGGCTCGAAACTCTATTTCGTGTCGGGCCGCCCGAAGCCTCCGAACCCGGGCACGGCACGGCTCGAAATACCGTGCCGGGCCGGCCCGGCCCGAATCTATTTCGGGCCAATTTCGTGCCTGGGCCATGCCGGCCCATCGGGCTTCGGCCCGCCCGGAATTGGCCCGGCCCATCTCCCAGCTCTACATAGCAGACCAGCCAGGTTCCTGCACTGCAATCTCGACCCTCAGCTGTATATAACCTCCCCAACATCGGCCTAAAGTATCAATTTCAATCTTCCTCATAATGCAAATGTTTTTAGCAATTCCCATCCTCCTTGATGAGTCATCAACCTGTTCGGGGGAGACAGTATTTTGGCCTAAATAGTCAGCATGAGACGACTTTTGATATGATTGCACCAAGAGTTGTAGTTGCTATGTAACTCATAAATATTTCTTTCCCGATCTATAAAATAAGAAATAACTTTCCTAATCCACGAAATAAGAAATCATGGGATGAGATATCTAAAAAGATCATTCATTATAGAGGTCATATTACAATTCGTCTAAAAATTATGAACGAGACAACACCGTTGTACTTACCCTAAAACATTGTAACTCAAGAGATTTTCTCTTGGAAGCCAATTTGGCCGCGTGTTCTCCACGTCGGTGTGGCGCCACGAAATTAGATCATGTCAACTGTTATAGGGTCACTGAAAGAACTTCAGTCCAGAGCGAGCTGTCGTGCTCCCTCGTAGCTGAGGCTTCCATCTACGGCTCTTGTGTGCTGAGAGAGTTATACTTCCCAGACATTTACGATTCGTGGATCCGTGTTATGCTTGCCAGATATATATGCTCCCATATCCGCCATTCTTATCAGCTACGACCAACTCAGAAGGCCACCCTAACCACACCGTGGTGTTCCATGCACTATATTGCTTTGTTCAGCACTATACGTTGAATGTCATCATGACACATAATTTTAGAAGCAAACTCATTATGGGGCATATGAAAATTTACATAGTAGGGAACAAGTGGTTGTGTTAGTGGCCTAACACCTCAGACCTGAGAACAAATTTGAGAACTGTACTGACAAAGGGTGCCAAAATGGGTATTCATGATACAAAAATAATTATTTCTTATTTTCGAGCTAAGGTGCAAATGATACGATGGAAATCTGTATTCCTCCTCGTAACATATTTTTGGGAAGTTGTACAAAATTAAAATTAGCAGGGGAATAGTACAGCACGAGTATAACAGTACAATAGGCATATTATAATCCTTTCTTATGTTTGTGGACGAGCTATGAATCGATTCATGTCTGAGCCTGACTCGGGTCATGATATATCAGCATTATAAACAAGTTATAAGCTGTGTTTGAGCACTTGCTATGTTTTATCACCGTGGAGTATATCACTGAATCTTACAAGAACACTAGTCAATCCAAGTTCAATTGAGGCAGTAAAAAGGTTGATACAAGCATACATGTTTATAAGTATCAAAGGTATTTACGCAAACTGAAGCAACGCAACATATATAGCCTAAAGATTTAGAAAGATGTACAAGATGACCTTTTTTAATACGGTATAAGATGTCCTAAACATACATTTAAAGGTGAGTATGGTTATACTGAGATGCATCCGTTTTTTAACAAAAAAATGTGATTTCCGTGTGTCAAAATTCTATAAATTTTATGCTATAAAAGTACAGCATACAAGGAAAAAAATTGGACACCTAGTCCAACAGATACAGTTCACTACAGAATAGGACGTTAAAGCAAAACAAAACTTTGATGGAGGAAAAAAACCTGACCATCTATTCCAACAGATCTAGGTACAAGATCTAACTGGTGTTGCTCCGTTAGGCAATTAATTAAAGTGAAATTTGTTACTACAGAGTACAGAGTCTGGCAGTCAAGGCAAAACTTCTATTCCATCACCTCCTAGGTGCACATGAGAGGACCGAATTACGGCAGCACATCCAGTATTCTGTAATGCTCACATTCATCCAGGGAAATGGAGATAACTGAAGATGCAACGTCGACGGCACCCTGAACATAGAAGAATAGGGACTTACAATAAATACCATCAAAGGCAAAACTAGACTGACATAATGTGTGTAGCAACCTTTCACCACTAAGGATTCCATATGCCAATTGTTTGCAGAAGGATCCAGTCCTGTTGAAAATTTTCTCATAGTTTGATCTGATTACTTGACCTGCACATGGCATCCTTTATGTTAGCAAAGATGCAACCAAGAAAAAAGCACAGAAGCAACTGCATTCTAGTTACTACAACAAATGTACAGATGCATCCTATACTGATATAAACAAGCATGCTAATGTGACACCGTAAGTAGGCTGCAAAAATAGCTCGCCTGCAAACACTCCTCAAAATATTAGGGGGCTATCTGCTCAGGACTTTAGTTTGTTGTTAACTAGCCATCGTATTACCTATATGGTTTCACAAGTGGAAACAATAATAATACGAACATGTTGCAGAGATAATTCAGCATTTATGCACATAAATAGAAGAAAAATAAATTGAACACGTCTTTTTCTCTAAAATGCAGGAGAGCCGCCAGCCGTGTTTCATTATATGAAGAAAAGGGGGGAACTGTCGGTGATATGCCCAAGAAGCAATCATAACAATTCGGATAAAGGCCTGATGGATATTTGATCCATAAGAAATTAGGGTACTAATGGGCCTGTGACTTAAAAGCCCAATAACGCGTCTATAAATATGAGGGGTAGGGTTAGGGGCAGAACACTCCACCACATAACAGCCCCAGACGCCGCCCCACAGAGGCCAGCCGCCGAAACCCCTGTCGCGCGCGCGGTGCTAGCACACCGACGCACGGCGTTCCTCCCTGTACGTGTGGACTCCGTGGAGGCGCTGCTGTTATTGCTGCGCTGATCGGCTACGACACACATCTACGATCCGCTGCGCTGTGCGTCTAGTGGTAACGATCCATGACCTTCTTACTCGCATATTTACTGGGTGACACGGTCGAATTGCTAGAATAGCACATCGCCTATTTCCCTACAGTGGTACCAGAGCCGACTTGCGTAGTTTTTGGTCCAGATCTACTCCACCGCCGTGCTTGCCGCAGGAGGGGATGAGGCCGTCATGGCCAAACTACTTCCCCGTCGCCTTGACCGGCCCAGCCCGGTCTTGGCTAATGAACCTCCCCCAGGGTTCCATAACTTCCTGGAGAGAGCTCTGCCGGCAGTTCATCGCCAACTTCGGCAGCCCCTACACCCGTCCCGGCACGGAGCCTGACCTCCACGCCATCAAGCAACAACCTGGGGAGTCGCTGTGCTCCTCCATTCAGCGGTTCTCCCAGGTACGCAACACCATTCCGCATATTCAAAGTGCTTCTGTGGTGGCGGCACTTCGACAGTGTCCGGGACGAAAAGATGCTTGAGAGGCTTTCAACCAGAGAGGTTTGCGATGCCTCCGAGATCTTCAATCTGGCGGACAAGTGCGCCAGAGCGGCCGGAGGGCGGAGTTGGCACTCACTGCCAGCTTCCGAAGCCGGAAGACAGCCCGAAGATGGCGGAGTTCAAGCTGAGCTCCCGACCACGTCAGACAGCCAAGAGCCAAGCACTGGCTGACTTCGTGGCTGAGTGGACGCCAACGAAGGCTGACCCAGGGGGCCGCGAAGACGGTGAACCAAAGTACCGAGCTCCGGTCTTCACCGGGCCTCACTGGACGCTCTTCTTCGACGGCTCCTCGCGAAAGCAGGGGGCCGGTGCCGGCGTACTGCTCCTCATGCCATCGGGGGAGCAGTCTGGGTACATGGTGCGTCTCAATTCCAAGGCAACCAACAACTTGGCAGAGTATGAAGCACTCATCTTTGGCCTAAAAGACAGTCCTGTCTCTGGGCGCTCGCCAGTTGTTGGCGCAGGGCGACTCCCAGCTAGTTATCAAGCCAGTTAAGGGTGAATGCCCCTGCAATGACCCACAACTAGCTGCTTATCAGCTCCACGTGCGGATGTTGGAGAAAGACTTCCTCACGTTGGACCTGCACCATGTACCGCGCGCTGGCACGGCCGCAGCTGACGACCTCTCAACGAAAGCCTCCATCAGAGCCCCTGCGCACGAAGGAGTCTTCGAGAGGACGTTGCTGCGGTCCACAGCCCGGCCCGCCGAGCCGGGCGAAGGGGGCTGAACCAGTGCCTCGAAGCTAGGCAGTCCCGGCGGCCCTGTATGCCGCCAAAGGATTGTAAGAGTCACTGGGGACTCCGTGCAACCCAGCGCTCAAGATCCAGAAGCTCAAGTAGTCCCGATGCATGGACCACGGAGGTCCGGGACTCCTTGAAGGACATCCTTCCTGATGAACGTGCATCCGCTGAACGGGTGGTGCGGATGGCTAAGTGCTACGCGCTGGTATCTTTACTGGCGTGGCGCCACGACATCCTATTGCGGTGCATAACCCAGGAGGAAGGCTGCGATTAGTTCGCAGTAGTCCAAGGAGGCGAGTGCTGGGAACGCTCATCGTCCCGCACGTTGGTCGGTTAAGCCACCCGGCATGGCTCCTACTAACCGAGAGCCACCTGGACGTCGTCAAACCGGTTAGGGATGCAATGTGTGCCAAGTCCACGCCAAGCAGACCCACACAACCGGTGCAGACGCGCACCCAGAGCTGTCAGGGGATACCGGCTCCTCCATGTCGAGGGCCAGCCGGACTTCTCAGGGCCGGGTCACGGGAACTACGCTTCCACATGGTATGCAGGGCCGAAGCCATGCTTCCCCCTGATATAGCCATGGGGGTCCCCCCGTGTCCGGCGTACGACGAAGCCACGCATGACCCGCTCTGCGTGAAGACAGGCGCTCCGACGCTACCCCAATAAGTTCACCATGCTTACTTAGGTGTTTATTTAAATTACGCATTAATTTATATGAATACCTCCCCACGCTCTAGACAGTGTGCGTCCATTGTACACTCGGTTCCTCTTTCCTGCTCTCATGCATAGTCGATATTTGTCGTCCTGCCGAAGGCGGTAGTGCTTGGGGTACGTGCCAGAGGCCCGGTGACCTTTTGGATCTCCCCCTGTAAGGGTACTGCACCACCAGTTGGTCTCCTCCGAGAAAAGACCTACGCTAGACCGGGGGGTCAGGAGCCTTGCTTTGCCCGGTCTTGCACCCAAAGCATGCGCACTCTGCCCCCCGGCGCTACGGTCTGAGTACCAGGGGGCCGGACGGTTACACCCTGACTGGGGCTGGGGCCAGACCTCCGGGACCAAGTGCACTGGATTACCCAAGCCCCGTATTCTGGCTTGGGACAGTAAGCCAAATGAGACTAAGGAACAGAAAAGGGGGGACCTCTGAGCAGTGCCGGACTCCGCCCCCACAGCTGGGCCGAGCTCCGATGACCTCCGGACCTCACGCCCTTCGCTGGCCTGAGCTCCGATGACTTCCGGACTTCGCCCCCACAGCTGGGCCAAGCTCCGAGGCCAGCCCTCGCCCTCCTTTCAGAGGCGGGCGCTGATGCCGGACCTCACGCCCTTCGCTGGCCTGAGCTCCGATGACCTCCGGACCTCACGCCCTTCGCTGGCCTGAGCTCCGATGACTTTCGGACCTCCGCCCCCACAGCTGGGCCGAGCTCCGAGGCCAGCCCTTGCCCTCCTTTCAGAGGCGAGCGCTGATGCCGGACCTCACGCCCTTCGCTGGCCTGAGCTCCGATGACCTCCGGACCTCACGCCCTTCGCTGGCCTGAGCTCCGATGACTTCCGGACCTCCGCCCCCACAGCTGGGCCGAGCTCCGATGCCAGCCCTCGCCCTCCTTTCAGAGGCGAGCCCTGATGCCGGACCTCACGCCCTTCGTGGACCTGAGCTCCGATGACTTCCGGACTCCGCCCCCACAGCCGGGCCGAGCTCCGATGCCAGGCTACACCCTGTCCTAAGAGGCTGAACTCTGAAGCCGTCAAGACCCTGCCAGCACAGGGAGTACTCAAGACAAGAAAGTGCGCGGGTAGGAGAAGGCCTCACCTCGGGCTCGTTACCTCCCCCGAGGTGAGCCCGGGGGCCACTGTCGGTACCCGCGATATGGGGTACCCCCGCGCACAGGGGAAAATGCCTAAGGATCTCGCCCTTCTCCGCAGGGAAAGCTCCGAAGGCGCCACGTGTCCGGTGGGGCCGTACCTCCCTCTCCTCATAGGAGAGCTCCGTGCTCGCCACGTGGCCTACAGCAGCCAGACCTCCCCCCTCCATGGGGAGAGCTCCGAAGGTGCCACATGTCCCGTGGGGCCGGACCTCTCCCTCCTCAGAGGAGAGCTCCAGACCCGCCACGTGGCCGACAGAAGCCAGACCTCTCCCCTCTGTGGGGGAGAGGTCCGAAGGCTCCACGTGTCCTGCGGGGCCGGACCTCCCCCTCCTCAGAGGAGAGCTCCGGGCCCGCCACGTGTCCAGCAGAAGAGCGCTGCTGCCCCCCAGTGGTAGGCAGCGGGCGTAAAGGCGCCCCATACCTTGTCCGTACAAGGTATTCAAGGCCCGCGCCTTCCTAAGACGCGGAGCACGCCTCTGTCAGGTGCCGTTGCGCCCAGTCGCATCACAGACTGGCGCGCGGTGTCAGAGCCTGCCAGCCACTAAACGCAGCGACAAGACATCCCATGCCGCCCCCGCCGTCATCAACCACTACGACTAGCATGCGGCATGGGCAGGGCTGCAAGACGAAGACTCAGAAGCCTTCGCCAGAGACAACTACCGGCATAACTGCAGATACGGTAGATAACAGTCAATCTCCCCGGGACCACCTGCCGGGTCCCGGGCCCCCTTGTAAGTCACCCGAGTCTTGGACTATAAAAGGCTCGGGTAGGCGACGATAGAAAGGGTTCGCACTCTAGCCATCAGCACCCTAGGTTGGCACTCGGCAACTCATACGCTAGCCATACACTCCCAAGCTGTAACTCACCCCCAAGCTCAGGACTCCGGCCCTGAGCAGCAAGCAATACAGCGAGCTCCATAGCTCGCCGTGGACGTAGCGTTTTACGCTCCGGCGGCCTGAACCACGTAAAACTCACCGCGTCAAGCTCTTACTAACTCGTCCATCCGCGCAAGCTCTCCGCAAGGGACTAGCCCCACCGAAAAAAGAACCTCCGCGGGCTGCCCAGTGCAGGCCCGGGGGAAGTGTCGACCGAACACTTCGACACAAGATAAAATTGAGTATGTTCTTGAGCAACCATACCCCAATGACCTCCCCGATGATGCAAATGTCGCAACTCGCGGGACTTATGAGAAGCACTGCAATGATGCGCTTAATGCAAGCTGTCTCATGCTTGCCACAATGTCCCCTGATCTACAGAAACAATATGAGCATGCAGATGCTTATTCTATGATTCAGTGACTACGTGGAATGTTTGAGAA
Organism: Neostapfia colusana; assembly: GCA_030760725.1. NCBI lineage: Eukaryota > Viridiplantae > Streptophyta > Magnoliopsida > Poales > Poaceae > Neostapfia > Neostapfia colusana. The sequence continues at coordinate 74,207,875 of JASWHV010000007.1, read as the reverse complement.
CCAAGCAAGGGCTGAGAGGTACAACATCTCAAAGTCCTTGTTCTCATACAAGCTAGCAGAAGGTAGCACGGTCAGTCCCCATGTAATCAAGATGATTGATTACATTGAGACTTTGGACAAACTTGGTTCTGAACTCAAGGATGACCTGTCTATTGACGTTATTCTCCAGTCACTCTCACCAAGCTATGAGCCATTTATATTGAATTATCAAATGAATGGCATGGAGAAAACGTTGGCCGAATTGCATGGGATGCTTAAAACAACCGAGAAAAGTATTAAGAAAAACATCACTCATGTGATGATGATTCAAAAGGAGAATAAAAAAAGGAAGCGTGTGATGCATCCTAAAGGCAAGGGAAAGGTTCCCAATGAGCCTTCAAGCTCAAAGCCAAAGGGTAAATCAGACCCTTCTCCTAATGATAAATGCTTTCACTGTCATGCTAAGGGGCATTGGTCTTGGAACTGCAAGTACTTGGAGGATAAGAAGAAGAAAGGGAGTGAGACTTCCACTTCAGATATAAATGTTATAGAAATCAATATTGCTACATCTTCTAGTGAATCATGGGTATTTGATACCGGATCAATGATTCACACTTGCAAATCGTTGCAGGGTCTAAGTGAGACTAGAAGATTTGCAAAAGAAGAGTTGGATGCTCGGATCGGCAATAGAGCAAAGGTTGTTGTCATAGTTATCGGAACTTATCACTTATCATTACCCTCAGGATTAGTTTTGGAATTAAATAATTGTTATTGCATTCCTTCTTTGAGCAAGAACATTATATCTTCTTTATGTTTGGAAGAAGTTAATGGTTATGAGATTAAAATAAAGAACAAATGTTGTTCTATTTATTATAATAAAATTTTCTATGTTCAATGTCCATTAGTGAATGGATTATATGTTCTTGATCTTGAGAATAAAACAGTCTATAACATTAATACAAAAAGGGCTCGACAAAATGATCTAAATCTCACTTTTATTTGGCATTGTCGCTTAGGTCATATAAATGAAAAACGCATTGAGAAACTTCATAAAGATGGTTTGTTAAATTCATTTGATTTTGAATCACTTGACACATGCGAGTCTTGTTTGCTTGAGAAGATGACCAAAGCATCCTTCACTGGTTAAAGTGAGAGGGCAAGTGACTTGTTAATACTTATACATACTAATGTATGTGGACCAATGAGTTCGGTAGATAGAGGTGGTTTTCAGTATTTCATTACTTTTACCGATGACTTTAGTAGATATAGAAATGTTTATCTAATGAGGCACAAGTCTGAATTTTTTGAAAAGTTCAAAGAATTTCAGAATGAAGTACAAAATCAGTTAGGCAAGACAATTAAACTTCTACGATCTGATCGTGAGGGTGAATATTTGAGCCATGAATTTTATGATCATTTAAAACAATGTGGAATTGTTCCACAGTTGACTCCACCTGAAACGCCTCAATGGAATGGGGTGTCCGAGCGGAGAAACCGAACCTTGTTAGACATGGTTAGGTCGATGATGAGCCAGACTGATCTTCCACTATCCTTTTGGGGTTATGCTCTTGAAACTACTGCGTTTACACTAAACAGAGTCCCAACTAAGTCTGTTAAGAAGACACCATATGAGATGTGGACCGGGAAACGTGCCGAATTGTCTTTCCTCAAAGTTTGGGGATATGATGCTTGTGTCAAACGTTTGACGTCAGACAAACTTACTCCCAAATCAGACAAATGCTTCTTTGTGGGGTATCTTAGGGAAACCAAAGGATATTATTTTTATAATAAAACGGAGGGTAAAGTGTTTACTGCTCGCAATGGTGTCTTCTTTGAGAAAGAGTTTCTCTCAAAAGGAGTTAGTGGGAGCAAGGTGCATTTTGAAGAAATTCAAGAAATAACTGAAAATGTTTCGGCACTCTCTAATCCTATACATGATGTACAAGATGTTGTACAACCACTTGATGAAACACCAGCCTCACGAAGGTCTACAAGGGTACGTCGTGCAACTGAAAAGTTGACACTCCTAACCACGGAACCACGGGACATGGTATTGTTGGACAATAATGAGCCTGTGACCTACACTGAAGCAATAATGGGACCCGACTCTGGAAAATGGCTTGGAGTCATGGAATCCGAAATAGAATCCATGCATGAGAATCAAGTTTGGAACTTGGTTGATCCAATCGATGGTGTGAGACCGATCGATTGCAAATGGATTTTCAAGAAAAGACTGATATGGATGGAAAAGTTCACATCTATAAAGCACGATTGGTGGGGAAAGGTTTCAAACAAATTCAAGGTGTTGATTGTGATGAAATATTTTCGCCCGTCGCTATGCTAAAGTCTGTTCGGATTCTCCTAGCAATTGCTGCATATTTTGATTATGAAATATGACAGATGGATGTCAAAACAGACTTCTTAATGGGAGTCTGACTGAGGATATGTACATGACACAACCTGAATGTTTTGTCAATCCTAAAAATGCTAGAAAAATATGCAAACTTCAAAAGTCCATCTATGAATTGAAGCAAGCATCTCGGAGTTGGAATCTACGTTTTGATGAAGTGGTCAAAGGGTTTGGTTTCATCAAGAATGTAAAAGAACCTTGTATTTACAAGAAGGTTAGTGGGAGCGCACTTATATTTCTCGTCCTATATGTAGATGACATATTGTTGATCAGAAATGACATTGCAGTACTAGATGTTGTTAAATCCTCAATAAGTAAAAGTTTCTCAATGAAGGATTTAGGAGAGGCAGCGTACATTTTGGGCATAAAGATCTATAGAGATAGATCTAAAAGGTTAATTGGATTAAGCCAAGACACATATATTGACAAGATATTGAATCGGTTCAATATGCAAGATTCTAAAAAAAGTTTCTTGCCAATGTCACATGGCATCACTCTAAGCAAAAGTCAGTGTCCTTCGACGCCTGATGAGCAAAAGAGGATGAGAGCGATTCCTTATGCTTCGGCTATTGGATCTATCATGTATGTAATGTTGTGTATACATCCAGATGTATCCTATGCTCTAAGTGTTACGAGCAGGTATCAATCAGATTATGGTGAGGCTCATTGGACAGTTGTCAAAAACATTCTGAAATACTTGAGAAGAACTAAGGATGTGTTCTTAGTGTTTGGAGGTGAAGAAGAGCTCGTTGTAAGAGGTTACACCGATGCTAGCTTCCAAACAGACAAGGATGACTCTAGATCGCAATCCGGTTTTGTATTCTGTCTCAATGGAGGGGCAGTGAGTTGGAAAAGTTCCAAGCAAGACACAGTAGCAGATTCAACGACGGAGGCAGAGTATATTGCAGCTTCTGAAATTGCAAAGGAAGTTGTTTGGATCAGAAAATTTGTTTCTGAGTTGGGTGTTGTTCGTACTGCGTCCGGACACGTGGATCTCTATTGCGACAACAATGGAGCCATTGCACAGGCAAAGGAGGCTAGATCACACAAAAGATCCAAACATATACTACGACGCTATCATCTGATTTGAGAGATTATCGACCGAGGTGATGTGAATATATGCAAGGTGCATACGGATTTGAATATGGCAGATCCGTTGACAAAGCCTCTTCCACAATCAAAGCATGAGACGCACACGAGATCTATAGTATTAGATACTTACATCAGTGATCCTAGTGTGTAGTGGGAGACTTGTGCCATAGCTATGTTTATGTACTATTTGAGTAACTATTATTCACATTGATCATCAAGTATATGACTTGTTCGTGAGACTCTTTGTTAATTATAATGTTACTCAAAATGATCCCTAGTCTACATCGTTATATGAGATAATGATAGTATGCAGACTAGCACATGTATTAATTGATGATCACGTTTCACGGATCATAGATATGGAGATATCAAATTAATAATGTGAACACATGTTAGTGAATATGGTGTTGGATAGACCCATTCCGAGACACTGTTGGGATTGTTATTTACATATGTGCTATCAGTTGGTCTAGAGTGATACACCTACTAGATTCTTAGACCTGAGATCGCCATTGTTTCTCACTATGTGTAGTTGTGCACTTTGAAACTATCAAACGCTACTCCGTAACTGAGTGGTCATAAAAATAGTCTTCAGGTACATGATGAAGCATGGAATGAGATGTGTGCGGATCAAGATGGGATTTGCCCCTCCTAAATAACAGGAGAGATATCTCTGGGCCCCTCGAGATAGTTGGATTGAAAATGCACGGCCATGCCAAAGTGATTAAAGAGTTAATCATTATGACTAAAAGTTAGTTATAGATTGAATCCACTATTTGATCGAGTGAATAGTCGAGCTATCACAAGGATGACACGTATCTCGCCTTGAGCTTGACTGGTATCGTGTGGCAAAGAATTAGCATGTGAATGTATATAGGTTCAGCCGATATGATCTTTATGTATATTCGGGAGTCAGTATGTCCTGCTAGGTACCTCTACTGACTTGTGTTTGAAAACGGTTTTCATTCATAACCGACTGTACATGAACCTAACGGGTCACACACTTAAGGGGGTGGAATATTAAAAAACTTGGCTATATGATTGTCTCTAGTGCAAGTGGGAGATTGTTGGTGATATGCCCAAGAGACAATCATAACAATTCGGATAAAGGCCTGATGGATATTTGATCCATAAGAAATTAGGGTACTAATGGGTCTGTGACCTAAAAGCCCATTAGCGCGTCTATAAATATAAGAGGTAGGGTTAGGGGCAGAACACTCCACCACATAACAGCCCCAGCCGCCGCCCCTTACAGGCCAGCCGCCGAAACCCCTGTCGCGCGCGCGGTGCTAGCACACCGACACACGGCGTTCCTCCCTGTACGTGTGGACTCCGTGGAGGCGCTGCTGTTACTGCTGCGCTGATCGGCTACGACGCGCATCTACGATCCGCTGCGCTGCGCGTCTAGTGGTAACGATCCATGACCTTCTTACTCGCATATTTTCTGGGTGATACGATCGAATTGCTAGAGTAGCGCATCGCTTATTTTCCTACAGGAACAAGCGTCCAGTATATGAAAAAATTTTGGGGCGTCTTGCTGGTCGGCCCATTAGCAAGCCTTTTCTCATTTCCTCCACTCCAGTAGTCCAGACTCCCTAGCGCCGCCTCCAGCTCAGAAGTCATGAAGGCATGAGTCTCCTCCTCTAGCGCCGCCCCCTACCCTGTGCGCCGCCCCTCCCCTCCTCCTTCCTTAGCGCCAGACGAGCCTCTTCCCATCCTATGCACCAGTTGACCTTCTTCCTCAGCGCTGTCTCTGAAGTCGGGACCAGGATGTGTCCATCCTCAGATGATGGTATGACTATGCTCCTAGCCTCTCCTTTCCTTAGTCACTTGCTGCCCTTGTGTTTTTGTTTGCCTGTGTCCTTAGTCCTTAGTGTTGTTGTGTGCCAAACATTTTATAGTGCAGTTACAGATTACAGTCAGTCCTTAGTTACATATTGCAGTTACAGATTACAGTCAGTCCTTAGTTACATATTGCAGTTACAGATTACAGTCAGTCCTTAGTTACATATTGCAGTTACAGATTACAGTTAGTCCTTAGTTACAGATTACACTTGTTGCTAATGTTGTTGAGTGCATCTACATATCATAGCTAGGATGTACTGCTATGTAGTATATACTGCTGTACGTAGCTCTATGAATCATTGAATCTGATGTACGATTGCGCTACCTTGTTGCTAAGTACTATTGGATGTGAATGTGCTTCTGAATTTTGTTTGTTAATTGCTATGCTAAATCTATGTGCACTATTACTGCTAATATATATATATATATATATATATATATATATGTTGGTATATATAGAGAGTCGACTAGATACTGACATAAAAAATGGGCAGGACGACTAGAGGTCAGACTAGGGTAGACTAGTCGCCCTAGTCGGTGGTCAGGCGATTAGGGGGGCATACCCAGTGCTGAAACTCCCACACATTGTGGGGTCTGGGGAAGGGGATTTCTAGGCAGCCTTCCCCTTGCTTATTTTGCAAGGAGGCTGATTCGAAACCAGGACCTCCAGGACACAAGTGGAGAGGCCTGCCCTTTTTCTAGGCAGCCTTCGGTGGTCAGGCGACTAGGCGACTTGAAAACATTGCTCACTCCACACACCCATAAGCTTCTTTGGTTCCATGTGCGCCAATTAAAATAACAAGATAACGACCATAGCTGTCCTAACTCAATCTACTGGGAGGCGGCGGTCAGGTAAGACAACCCTTGAACCCCTGCCATCAAACACAATGTTTAGATTAATAACAATTCATGCAGAGTTGCGAGTGTGTAGACAGAAATTATGATATAAATATAAATAGCGCTTAGATATACAATCATGTATCAATACAAGATAGGTCTAAGCAAACATTGAGACATTTTACCAAGAGTAGCGTAGTTGCTATGGAGTTCTGAAATTATTGATTCTGGCTGTCCAAGGATGAGATGCTCTGTTTTTCTTTCATTACAATCTCTGACTGGATGTGCTGATAAGTCGTCACCTTCATAAGTATGTTCACATGTTGATGGCACATGAACCAACACTAATCCAGCAGAAAATATTTGCCTTCTCATTAGCCACACAATTAACTCAGCATAAGAAGTTGAGTGGATAACAGAGACCGCTATTTCCAGAAGCACACACAAGCAGATGATAGTTGTTGTCAACATAGAGAAGAATATATAGAATACAGAAGTTGTTGGTATAAGAAGCAGGACTGGTGTAAACAGTAGGGAACCAACCACATGCTGTTCAACTGTGTAGTCATAGCTATCTAACCTCTGCCTCAGAGGATTCCATTTGCGTCCTCTGTAATGACATAAGCATGTGATCAGCAAACTAAGAAGATGCATAAACAGAAGAAATCTAACAGGGAAACACACATTTCAGAACATCAGTTGCTACAGATTATCTATCATTGTAACGATATATATATCATATTAAATAAACAGCAAACTCCGCCTATGTTGTAATGACATAGCCGGTCCCAAGCCCGGGTAAAGGAGGAGGGGGTTGTGATAGGCTTGGCGAGCCAACAACTTACACTTAGCCATTCTCATGGAAATGAAACCCAATAGAAATTCGTTGGGGCGTAACCCTCTTAGCGACGCGCCATATCGGAACCCGGGTATGGTGTTAAGTGGGCAAGGGCCGGGTCGCCACCGCCTTAGTGGCGCGCCATATCGGAACCCGGATATGGTGTTAAATGAGCAAGGGCCGGATCGCCACCACCTTAGTGGCGCGCTACATCATCGCCCGGATGTAGTGATAAGTGAGCAAGGGTCTTTGCATCTTACTCGACGGGTGCAAAGCGTAAGGAAGCTAGCCGAGGAACATAGATTTCGGGTGGGTAGTTGGAATGTAGGATCCTTGACGGGGAAGCTACGTGAGTTAGTAGATGTTGCTATTAGGAGACGAGTAAATATCCTTTGTGTACAAGAGACTAGATGGGCGGGTCAAAAGGCGAGAGAAGTTGATAATACCGGTTTCAAGCTTTGGTATTCTGGTTCGGCTGGGACTAGGAATGGCGTAGGTGTTCTAATAGATAAGAGTCTTAAGGATGGAGTAGTGGATGTTCGAAGACGAGGGGATAGGATCATCTTAATCAAGATAGTAATTGGGGACATTGTCTTGAACGTCATTAGTGCTTATGCCCCACAAGTTGGGCTCAACATGAGTGCCAAGAGGCAATTTTGGGAGGACTTGGAGGATATGGTTAGCAGTGTACCGATAACCGAGAAACTCCTCATAGGGGGAGATCTCAATGGTCATGTGGGTGCAACTAATCTAGGATTTGAGGGAGTACATGGAGGTTTTGGATGCGGCGGTAGAAATCAAGAGGGTAAGGACATCCTAGACTTTGCCGTAGCCTATGACCTGTTGGTAGCTAACACCCTCTTTAGGAAGAGGCAATCTCACCTAGTGACCTTTAGTAGTGCCCAACACTCTAGCCAGATTGACTTTGTCCTTACTAGGAGAAAGGATAGACGGGAGTGTCTTGATTGTAAGGTGATCCCGGTGGAGTGTGTTGTGACACAACATAAGCTTGTGGTAGCTGACTTTCGCTTCCATACATGCTCTTTGCGGGACAAAGATGTCAAAATCACAAGAACAAAGTGGTGGAAGTTGAAGGGAGAATCACAAGAATCCTTTAAAAATAGGGTGATCACAGAAGGACCCTGGGCAGAAAATGGAGATGCAGATAGTATGTGGATGAAGATGGCAACTTACATTAGGAAGGTAGCTAGTGAGGTGTTCGGTGTGACAAAGGGAAAGAAACTTGTAGGTAAAGACACTTGGTGGTGGAATGAGGATGTACAAAAGTCCATTAAGGAGAAGAAGGAGTGTTACAAGAGTTGGCATAATGATAGAAGCGCAAGCAACATGCTTAAGTACAAAGAGGCGAAGAAGAATGCAAAGCGGGCTGTGAGTAAGGCAAGAGGACAGGCCTATGATAAGTTATATGAGAGACTAGAGACAAAAGAAGGTGAAAAGGACATATACAAGGTAGCAAAAATCCGAGAGAGAAAGATGAGGGATCTCAATCAAGTTAAATGCATCAAAGATGAGACTGACCGCATTCTAGTGAAGGATGAAGAGATTAAGAATAGATGGCGTGATTACTTTCATGGGCTATTCAATGATGGGAATGGGAGCACTATGGTTGAGTTGGATGACTCCAACAGGCGGTTCGTGCGGAGGATACAAGAGTTTGAGGTTAAGGAGGCCTTAAAAAGGATGAAAGGAGGAAAGGCCCTCGGCCCCGACGATGTCCCTATTGAGGTGTGGAGATGTCTAGGGGACGTGGCAATAGTATGGCTCACAAAGCTATTCAACCACATTTTTCGGTCAAACAAGATGCCTGAAGAATGGAGGAAAAGTATATTAGTACCTATCTTCAAAAATAAAGGAGATATTCAAAGTTGTACTAATTATCGAGGCATTAAGCTTATGAGTCATACTATGAAGCTTTGGGAGAGAGTGATTGAACAACGCCTGAGGAAAGTGACCAATGTCACTAAAAACCAGTTTGGTTTTATGCCTGGGAGGTCTACAATGGAGGCGATTTTCTTACTTCGTCAGCTTATGGAGAGATATAGGGAGCAGAAGAAGGACTTGCATATAGTGTTCATCGACTTGGAGAAGGCGTATGACAAGATACCAAGGTCAGTCATGTGGTGGGCACTAGAGAAACATAAAGTGCCAACAAAGTACATTACCCTTATCAAGGATATGTACAATAATGTTAGGACAAGTGTGCGCGTAAGTGATAGTGAGACTGATGCATTTCCTATCACGGTAGGACTACATCAAGGATCAGCTTTGAGCCCATACATCTTTTCCTTGGTGATGGATGAGGTGTCGAAGGATATACAAGGGGATATCCCTTGGTGCATGCTCTTTGCTGATGATGTAGTGCTGGTAGATGGAACTAGAGAGGGTGTTGATAAGAAATTAGAGTTATGGAGACAGACCTTAGAGTCCAAGGGGTTTAGACTTAGTAGGACCAAAACCGAGTATATGAGGTGTGACTTTAGTGGTGTTGGTCGTGAAGAGGGAAATGTTAGTCTACAAGGACAAATAGTACCTAGAAGGGACTCTTTCCGATACTTAGGATCAATGTTACAAAGCAATGGCGATATTGATGAGGATGTTTGCCACAGGATCAAGGTAGGGTGGATGAAATGGCGACAAGCCTCTGGAATCCTATGTGATAGGAAAGTCCCACAAAAGCTAAAAGGGAAGTTCTATAGGACGGTGATCAGACCCGCGATGCTCTATGGGGCGGAATGTTGGCCAACTAAACGGCAACATGTCCAACAAATGAGTGTCGCAGAGATGCGCATGCTACGGTGGATGTGCGGGCACACGAGAAGAGACCGAATAAGGAATGAGGTGATTCGAGATAAGGTAGGGGTGGCGCCGATTGAAGAGAAGTTAGTCCAACATCGACTTAGGTGGTTTGGACATATCCAACGGAGACCTCCAGAAGCACCGGTTAACAGTGGGATTTTAAGAGGTAGAGAAAGTATTAGGAGGGGTAGAGGACGACCAAGGTTGACCTGGGAGGAGGCGGTAAAACGAGATTTGAGAGATTGGAATGTATCCAGAGACTTAGCTCATGATAGGACCGCATGGAAAGTAGCAATCCATGTGCCAGAATCGTAGTCTTGTTTTTTTCTTTTTTCTTTTTTTTCTTTTTTTCTTTTCTCTTTTCTCTTTTCTTTTTCTTTTTTCTTTTTTCTTTTCTCTTTTTCTTTTCTCTTTTTCTTTTTTCTTTTTTTCTTTTTTCTTTTTTCCTTTTTTTTTCTTTTCTTTTTTCCTTGTTCTTATAACTCTTTCTCTCTTTTACTTCATTGATATTGGGTTTCATGTCTAGCCGACCCCAACAGGCTTGGGATAAAGGCTTGGTTGTTGTTGTTGTTGTTGTTGTATTAAATAAACAGCAACTGAATATTAACATCAACTGAAGAGGCACACAATGTGATATTCTTTAACATACAAAAAAATAAAAGGAACATCCCATTTTGACATCCTAGGTTTGAACCAAACAAACCTAAAGTAAAAGACCAGGTTTTATAGTTTCTAGGGGTAAGTGAACTACAGAAAAGTTTAGGAGGTAAAATGGACATGATCCAAATTAATATGATGGCCATATTATCGATAGAAAGACTCTAAATTTGAACCAGATAAAGATCCATATCACACTATCTATTCCATACAAGTCAACCAAGAGATATGTCCCCAAACCAAAATTAGAGACTAACTATATTGGGTAGCAATTAACTAGTTCGTATATCATTCAGTAATAAGAATAGGTAGCACTTTTAGTACCCTTTTTGTTTAAACAAATACTCCATAAGTGCACCAACAGTATGTTACCTGAAAATACGCCACAACGATGCAACTGTCTGAATCTGCCTTGAATACATTGATGAGATTAACCAGTGAAGCATGGTAACATGCAATGTAGCGAGCTGGATAACATCAATCAAGAATGACAAGGGAACTGTCAAACCTAAAATAATTCCAGAAAATGCAATGCTCTGAATTATATGCCTCAAGAAACCTCCTGCCAAGAACCAAAGGGTAGAGTAAATTTGAACTGCGTTTAGAGAAATCATGCCTAGAAGCTCTGCCAACTCTGTATTCAGCTTAAAGCCAGCTGGAACACCCATCAGCCAGACACAACCAGGTCGCAAAACACCATCTGTCATGGAGTGGACAAGAGCAATAGTCCAAGAACAAATGGTCTCTGTATTTAACAAAAATGCAGCTCCAATGACAAAACCCATCAGGAGATCCACAACAATATTTGACCACAAAGTATGCTTCTGAACTGCAGTTGTATGTGCATATTCGGCGTCCACAGTTGAGCTGAACCAAGGATAATGAAAGCAAATATTAATATTATCAATATATCATACTAGTAGGTAGTGAGTCTCCCCAATTCAAGAAGTAACAAAGATTGTTGGTACAATGTTACATGCACAAATGGCATGTGAAGCAGTGCAGCATGACTAATATTTATTCGTGTAAGTTTCTTATCTTAGCCATTCTGGTGGCTAATATTTATCCGCCTGTGTTGTAATGACATAGTCAGTCCCAAGCCCGGGTAAAGGAGGAGGGGTTGTGATAGACTTGGTAAGTCAACAACTACACTTAGCCATTCTCATGGAAATGAAACCCAATAGAAATTCGTTGGGGCGTAACCCTCTTAGCGACGCGCCATATCGGAACCCGGGTATGGTGTTAAGTGGGCAAGGGCCGGGTCGCCACCGCCTTAGTGGCGCGCCATATCGGAACCCGGATATGGTGTTAAATGAGCAAGGGTCGGATCGCCACCACCTTAGTGACGCGCTACATCATCGTCCGGATGTAATAATAAGTGAGCAAGGGTCTTTGCATCTTACTCGACGGGTGCAAAGCGTAAGGAAGCTAGCCGAGGAACATAGATTTCGGGTAGGTGGTTGGAATGTAGGATCCTTGACGGGAAAGCTACGTAAGTTAGTAGATGTTGCCATTAGGAGACGAGTAAATATCCTTTGTGTACAAGAGACTAGATGGGCGGGTCAAAAGGCGAGAGAAGTCGAGAATACCGGTTTCAAGCTTTGGTATTCTGGATCGGCTGGGACTAGGAATGGCGTAGGTGTTCCAATAGATAATAGTCTTAAGGATGGAGTAGTGGATATTCGAAGACGAGGGGATAGGATCATCTTAATCAAGATAGTAATTGAGGACATTGTCTTGAACGTCATTAGTGCTTATGCCCCACAAGTTGAGCTCAACATGAGTGCTAAGAGGCAATTTTGGGAGGACTTGGAGGATATGGTTAGTAGTGTACCGATAACCGAGAAACTCCTCATAGGGGGAGATCTCAATGGTCACCTGGGTGCAACTAACCTAGTATTTGAACGAGTACATGGAGGCTTTGGATGCGGTGATAGAAATCAAGTGGGTAAGAACATCCTAGACTTTGCCATAGCCTATGATCTGTTGGTAGCTAACACCTTATTTAGGAAGAGGCAATCTCACCTAGTGACCTTTAGTAGTGCCCAACACTCTAGCCAGATTGACTTTGTCCTCACTAGGAGAAAGGATAGACTGGGGTGTCTAGATTGTAAGGTGATCCCCAGGGAGTGTGTTGTGACACAACATAAGCTTGTGGTAGTTGACTTTCGCTTTCATACATGTTCTTTGCGGGACAAAGATGTCAAAATCACAAGAACAAAGTGGTAGAAGTTGAAAGGTGAATCACTTGATCACAGAAGGACCCTGGTCAGAAAATGGAGATGCAGATAGTATGTGGGTAAAGATGGTAACTTACATTAGGAAGGTAGCTAGTGAGGTGTTTGGTATGACAAAAGGAAAGAAACTTGTAGATAAAGACACTTGATGGTGGAATGAGGATGTACAAAGGCCATTAAGGAGAAGAAGTGTTACAAGAGTTGGCATAATGATAGAAACGCAAGCAACATGTTTAAGTACAAAGAGGCTAAGAAGAATGCAAGGCGGACTGTGAGTAAGGCAAGAGGACATGCCTATGATAAGTTATATGAGGGACTAGAGACAAAAGAAGGTGAAAAGAACATATACAAGGTAGCAAAAATCCGTGAGAGAAAGATGAGGGATTTCAATCAAGTTAAATGCATCAAAGATGAGACTGACCGCATTCTAGTGAAGGATGAAGAGATTAAGAATAGATGGCGTGATTACTTTAATGGGCTATTCAATGATGGGAATAGGAGCACTATGGTTGAGTTGGATAACTCCTTTCATGACTCCAACAGGCGGTTCGTGCGGAGGATACAAGAGTTTGAGGTTAAGGAGACCTTAAAAAGGATGAAAGGAGGAAAGGCTCTCGGCCCTGACGATGTCCCTATTGAGGTGTAGAGATGCCTTGGGGACGTGACAATAGTATGGCTCACAAAGCTATTCAACCATATTTTTCAGTCAAATAAGATGACTGAAAAATGGAGGAAAAGTATATTAGCACCTATCTTCAAAAATAAAGGAGATATTTAAAGTTGTACTAATTATCGAGGTATTAAGCTTATGAGTCATACTATGAAGCTTTGGGAGAGAGTGATTGAACACCGCCTGAGAAAAGTGACCAATGTCACTAAAAACCAGTTTGGTTTTATGCCTGGGACGTCTACAACGGAGGTGATTTTCTTGCTTCGTCAGCTTATGGAGACATATAGGGAGCAGAAGAAGGACTTGCATATGGTGTTCATCGACTTGGAGAAGGCGTACGACAAGATACCAAGGTCAGTCATGTGGTGGGCACTAGAGAAACATAAATTGCCAACAAAGTACATTACCCTTATCAAGGATATGTACAATAATGTTAAGACAAATGTGCGCGTAAGTGATAGTGAGACTGATGCATTTCCTATCACGGTAGGACTACATCAAGGATCAGCTTTGAGCTCATATTTTCATTGGTGATGGATGAGGTGTCGAAGGATATACAAGGGGATGTCCCTTGGTGCATGCTCTTTGCCGATGATGTAGTGCTGGTAGATGAAAATAGAGATGGTGTTGATGAGAAATTAGAGTTATGGAGACTAACCTTAGAGTCTAAGGGGTTTAGACTTAGTAGGACCAAAAACGAGTATATGAGGTGTGACTTTAGTGGTGTTGATCGTGAAGAGGGAAATGTTAGTCTACAAGGACAAATAGTACCTAGAAGGGACTCTTTCCAATACTTAGGATCAATGTTACAAAGCAATGACGATATTGATGAGGATGTTTGCCACAGGATCAAGGTAGGGTGGATGAAATGGCGACAAACCTCTAGAATCCTATGTGATAGGAAAGTCCCACAAAAACTAAAAGGGAAGTTCTATAGGACGATGATCAGACCCGCGATGCTCTATGGGGCGGAATGTTGGCTAACTAAACGGCAACATGTCCAACAAATGAGTGTCGTAGAGATGCGCATGCTACAGTGGATGTGCAGGCACACGAGAAGAGACCGAATAAGGAATGAGGCGATTCGTGATAGGGTAGGGGTGGCGCCGATTGAAGAAAAGTTAGTCCAACATCGACTTAGGTGGTTTGGACATATCCAAAGGAGACCTCCAGAAGCACCGGTTAACAGTGGAAATTTAAGAGGTACAGAAAATATTAGGAGGGGTAGAGAACGACCAAGGTTGACCTGGGAGGAGGCGGTAAAACGAGATTTGAGAGATAAGAATGTATCCAGAGATTTAGCTCATGATAGGACCGCACGGAAAGTAGCAATTCATGTGCTAGAATCCTAGTCTTGTTTTTTTCTTTTTTCCTTTTTTTCTTTTTTTTATTTTTTCTTTTTTCCTTTTTCCTTGTTCTTATATCTCTTCGTCTCTTTTACTTCATTGATATTGGGTTTCATGTCTAGCCGACCCCAACATGCTTGGGATAAAGGCTTGGTTGTTGTTGTAAGTTTCTTATCTTCACTTTATCAGCACGACTAAGATGCTATTTGAGAGGAACTGTAGCTTGTTGATATTTTTCAATGTGATACAAGTTAAAACAACAACAACAACAAAGCCTTTTGTCACAAGCATGTTGGGATACAAGTTAAAAGGGTGACTAAAGTTGCAATGTTCAGCTTACGACGCGACAGCTATTTATTTACCTTAGGGAGGTATCTTGAAGGACAATAGGCCAGTAAAGAATTTGACAACTACGAAGATGAAGGTTATTCCATGAATGGCTGAAAACCTTCTGTACCATCAAACACAGGGTTTTATGGTTTAAACATTTTTTGCACAGGATAATCATGGTGTAGAGAAATGTTGATGCTGAAGCCAAAAATATCCACATGCAGTTCCATGTTGCTTGTACTAAGGCATCAAATCTGAAAAAGCAAGCTGCAAAGCAAAAGCAGAAGAAATCAGTAGAACACAGAAGAAAAAGGATAATGCTTACATAGATTTGAAGGGGAAATGGGCTTGAGTACTGTTGGTAGGATATTCCTGAGCAATTGGCAGTCTAGCCGCATTTGAACAGTTAAGAGCCAAAATTATAGGACCCTTCAAACAAAATGATTCAGAACTTCCTTAGCAGACTATCGAAAGAAAAAGTTGTAAACAAAACCATTCATGTGCATACCAAATCAAGAACTGGTGGATTATTCTGTAGATCATTAATCCAATTTGGCTTTTTAGAGGAAGCCTTCAACTTACGAGATGCATCCACACTGAGTGAAAAATGGTTTCTGCCAATGGTTGGAACATCATACAGTATGACCTAAAATAAAACGAATAATATCTAAGCAGTTTATAAGAGTAACATGTGCAATTACTAAACAGATATAACATCTAAATGATTCAGAAGATGATAGATTAGCATATCATAAACAGCGTTAACGACTTACATACGTGGCAATGATTCATTTTGATCTGTTGGCCATCAAGATACATATGGTGAAGCAATGGAACCTGATTCAGGTCCCGCTTAAAGCTCTTTCCAGGGATGCTAAAGAGATGCATCCAGGTACCCTCTTTAACTGCAGACTTTCTATAAGTATCCAGAAAACCATCTAATGCACAAAAATTGGGTACCCATTTCCTATCATCGCAACTTGGACGTTGGTACTCGGTCACAAAAGATCCACTCACATTGTTTCTGCTTGCATCGAAATTCTCTTGCTGCACAAATTTTCTATCATAATGCAGTTGTTCTTGTTTACTGCAATAGTCCTCTTTCGATTCTCCAGGGTGATGAACCACACAATCCCCAAGAGTAATAAATGATGCAGATTCTTGCAGGCTTACTGGCATCAGCTTATCCAAGGAAAAAACCATGCTCTGACATGAGAGACAAAATTAAGCATAGAAAACTATGAACAATATAAATGCAACTAAGAATAAGCATGTATTGGCAGCTACATCAGCGAGCAGTAGATATCCTGCAGGATTCCCTCTGCCAAGCACTAGATACTCCTTAGTAAATCAGGTTTTAAAATGGATGATCGTGTTTCTTAATAAATGGGGAAGGGCTGTAAATGCCTCTAGATCTAAAAGAAATACGCACACAAGCTAGATTATGGTCAGAAGGAATGATTTGTTGAGTATGTGAACAAAAGACTGCTACATTTGACAAATGGTTGTTCTAGAGACAAAAAAAAATAACCAACGTTGACCATGGTTAGTGTCTACAACATACATGGTCTGTACTACATTGGATGGAATTCAATTTCTTTTTAGAGCTAAAATGATAGTCATAGAGCTTGGAGGTGGGAAAACAAAAACCTATAGGACTGATATTCATAGTGCTTACCAGAGGCTCTCAATTATATAAACTCTTCCCTACCTTGGCAGTTGTGATGCACAACTCTTTGTTCTATGTCAGCAAATCAACTACTAAATCAAACACAAAATTAGCTGCAAATAGCAAGCAGTACATCAAATTCAAGCCATGAATGTTCTACATTGTTATCCGAAAGGTTGCGTCTGCCTTAGAGAGAACCAGAAAACTCATTTTGGGTGCAAGTTCACCAATAGATATCATAACTAGCCCCTTTGGTCCTTATTATTACAATAGCTAATACTTCCTACAGTTAATTGAACCAGACATCCCTCTCAATGACGGCATGGCATTCTCAGTGCAAGCTTTCCTTATAACAAAAAGCTAATATTCTAGCTCCAAACCGTTTTTTCAGTTCCACTTAATACCTCAAATCAGGTTAAAGGAGTTGCAATTTAAATCTTCTATGAAAAAAAAAAGAATGGAAAAAATACACCTTGTGCTAATCCTTAAGTATGGTATTGCAAGGGAATCTCAAAATACTGCAACGACAAATACATATTGCCATATTCAATGTGTTCATGCCTCTACTGAAAACAACCCAATAAATCGATGCAGGGTGAGAAGCCATATTGACTAAACAGCGTATTACGGCACTCCAATTCGAATTGAAATGATATCAATATATCAACCTGTAGGGCGTCGAGCGTGGCAAATGACCGCAAGATCTGATCCTGGGGGACTGCTGCAGAGACGACAGCGTCGAGGGAGCCTGTGCCAGTGAAGAGCCATCCAAATAGGACAAGGACCACGGGGCCAGAGTCGTGCTCGAGCTGCAGGTACTGGCGTGGCCACCAGATCCTGCACCGCTCAATGGCCATCTGTGGAGTAAATTTGAGCCTGGCCTGAGGAATACGCAGCCGTCCGACGGAGAAGGGAGGGGTGGGGGAAGAGAGAGAGAGGTTTGGATTTCTTTTTTTTAGGGAACGAAGGAACCCATCCAAGAGGCTAGATTTACATACACATACCAGCAGAAGAAGAACAATCAATCCACGTTTGGGCGCCGCAGTCGCTGGCGTAGTGCAAGGCTGTGCGTTGCATCGACGGTGTAGATTTAGCCGGCCTTCATTCCCTACGTGAAAGGAGGCCCGTGCGGGGTGTAATACCCCGTCTTAAAAATGAAAAAAGACCATTAAACGTGGCCCTTAATGGTCTTAATCACTGTTCAGGGTCATCAATATCACTAATTGTTCTTTCTGGTCACCGATGGTCATAAATCATCTTTTATGTCAGTCAATGATCATTATTCGTCCTTCATGACCACTAAGAGTCATTAATGTTCGTTACTCCGGAAAGCCCCGTGCCCACTGCCTCTTATTCCGACAGTCACTCGTATGTTTAAGTATGTCATGATCCAAAAGTAACAAAAAAAACCTTGAAAACCAAAAGTTCAATCAACAAGATTGAGCATAAATAGTTTATTTGCATGCAATTGTAATCCTGAAACCTATGTTACAAGTTTACTAGTTTCTCAGTCTTTGAAGCCTAATTGGGAGATTTTGGTGTATGTCTAGGTATTACTATGCTAGCGATGTTGTAATATTTGTCGGAAGACTGAGATTTAATAATTTGACTTAGGGTCCGTTTTGTTTAGTTTTTTATACTAGATTCTCTGTAAAAAAATCTGAAATATCAACCCAAAGGGTTTCCCTATGAATCAGATTATCGATGAGTTGTAGATTTTTCCAATATAAATTAGAATCACATCCCACCCTATATTTTCAAGATTCCTCATCCAACTATTGGAAGACAATACCCATATGCCATTGGTTATACATTCAAATCGTTTTCTTTCTTTTTCTTTGTCCCAGCTCACAACAAGTTTTTCTACAGCTCACAGCTAAAATCATATTTTCAGTAATTCAAAGTTGAACCAAACGCACCTTTAATGTTGCATTTAATTATGCTTAGAATGATGATAGTCTTGTAGCTAGAGAAATAAGAGTCTAGACAGATCGGTTTGTTTGGTATGGTACGTGCACGAGATCTTAGTTTGTGCTAGTGTTCGTTTTAGAACTACCGGTTCATATAGCAACTAACCAAGTGCTATAACCAAGTTTCAGAGTGTCGTCACAGGGCTGGGAATTGAACAACATGGTCAATTAATTAGGTGTTCTCTTGGTATTGTATAAGTGTTTGGATGTTGCAAGAAATAAGAGTCAAAGGGATTGCCTAGGAACCGCAAGGCTCAAGAGCGGGCTTTTGGAGCGGAGGTAAAATACATAGCGTGAGATGTTGGTGGTGGTGTAACCTTAGTGTCAGTGTTATTACCACCGGCTAGTAATCAAATGCTTCGAGTTTTATATCTGGATGTGTCGATGTTCGGATATCCTACTAGTGATCAATTGTATCGCACGTTCTACCTCGAGGTGGCCTAACTAAAAGCTCATGAGAAGTTTATCCTGGTTCGGGTAAAATGCTCTACGTCCAGCCGGTGTGTCTCGCTTGTTCTTACTCAAGAATGGGGTGATTCTTACAAGTGCAAGAGCATGCCTCTTCGGATTAATAGGTCCCTCTATTTATACTCTCTCTCTCTCTCTCTCTCTCTCTCTCTCTCTCTCGTCTCCCTCCATACTGTAGTGGGAAGACAAGTCGCGGGTGTAGGGGTGAATGTGCCTAGAGAGGGGGTGAATAGACTTTTTGAACTCTTGAAATGCTTAATGCAAAAGATGTTAAATTCCAGAGTCCGCACTGGTCCGGTGTCATTGCGGACTAGTCCGTGACTCAGCAAAACCTTTTGTGGTTTTTTTTTCAGATTTCTCGTAGCAGAAAGTATGCAATTACTTTAGTAAATTTAACTAGTGTTTACGAGACCTTAATATCGCGTGGATCACAAGAATAACTAAAATCACAAAATTAAACCCTAACTAGTGATGATATGAATTAAAAGTACATGAGATAAATGATTTTTACCGAGGTTCAATCCCACACAACAGATCTACATCCTCATTGAGAAGCTCACACAGAGTTGAGTCTTAACCAACCCTTTCCTCGTCAAGTCACCACC
Organism: Neostapfia colusana; assembly: GCA_030760725.1. Classification (NCBI taxonomy): domain Eukaryota; kingdom Viridiplantae; phylum Streptophyta; class Magnoliopsida; order Poales; family Poaceae; genus Neostapfia; species Neostapfia colusana. The sequence continues at coordinate 74,188,105 of JASWHV010000007.1, read as the reverse complement.
AAGGCCGATTGATCTCCACTATCAACCGGGGTAACCACCAAGTTTTTGGGGCTTGCTCACAAGTTGAGGGCTCCCACAAGTTTAAAAATGAATGGGGACCAACATACTCGAAAATTATACAATAATCAACAGGAGTGTGTGAGAGAAATCAAACCAAGAGCTCAATGAAGATGAATTCTTCCCTCTCCCTTTTCTAATCTCCCAAATCCCAAGCACTCGATCCTTAGGGGTTTATAATGTGTGGAGAGGAGTGTTTTGTGCTCTTGGATGTTGTGGCAGCGCTAGGGTTCGTGTCTCCTCGAAAATGAGTCGGGGGTCCCTTTTTATAGAGGTCTCTATATGTATCCTCTTTCAAGTTGTGTCCTGCCACCAGTTGGGTTTAAATGAGTTAAACCCTAATCATACGGATTAGTTCGTATGACATCCGACAAGTCCGATGTCACATAGAGAGTGCTTGTCCGTTTGAATACGAACTAGTCTGTGATGCACGAACTAGTCCGATGTCACATGGAGAAGGGTAGATTATTGAAAATCAGACAAGTCTGGCCATGTCGGACTAGTCCGTTATGACACGGGCTAGTCCGATGTCACACAGAGAGGTCTTCTCCGTGGCATATAGGACATGTCCGCATGCACCAGACTAGTCCATTCCTGACTGGACTAGTCCGTTTTTTTGGATTGTGTGTTTTTTCTCACTCACCCTTCCCGCACTAACTTGAGATTACCATTGAGCTCTTAGAGGTGTCTCTCACACACACTCTATACTTAAACCATGAGCCTAAGTTTTTCTCCTTTACTTGCACTACAGAAAAATATCAAATTAATGATGGCCAAATATATTAACGACGGTACCATCGTTAATAAAAAATATTCAAGACGGTGTATTTTGGTCGTCGTGAATAATGCCCTTATTCACGACGGTTGACCTAGATCGTCGTCAACAATGTCCTTATTCACGATGGTGGGCACTGACTATAAGAGCCTAAGTTTTTGGTACACATTCAAAGTGTTCACACCACACACACACCCTCATTTGAGGAAACTTGATGAATACATTTGAAGAGCAAGTAAACACCATCAACATGCTCATTAGAGAATAAACTCACAAAATGCAAAAGTGGCATTTTCCACATGCATCATATAGGGGCTGGGCATATGAAAAACTCCTACATCTTGCTAGGAATGTCCATGCCAAATTTCACCCAAATCCAAAACCTTTTGAGGTCTTTTTGGGTATAACTAGAAAGAGGGTAGTTTGAACTCAAATTCAAATTCAAACTACTTCCATCCCATAAATTCAAAAGTGGGAGGCATATTCTTACTCAGCATATTTTTGGGGCTCACACACCAATTTTCACTCCATTTGGAGTTGATCTTGACATGAGCTAAGTTTAACAAATTCAAACTCAATTTGAATTTCAAACTGCATATGTGCTGAAAATTAATTCAAACACTTCACAATTTGAATTCTATCAACTTCAAATTGGCTTGTGGTTGATAATTCAAAAATAAGAGGGTATTTGGGTCTCTACTCTTTAGAGCAGTGGGGAAAATTTAATTTCATAGGTTAAACCTCGGGTGGGACCCACATGTCAGCCTCAATAGCCAAAGCAACCGACTGAGGGGTTCAACCCGGTTTCTTGCGCCGGCTCAGGCTGCCGCCACGGCAAGAATCGATCGTGACAGCAGATGGTTGCCGCCCCGATCACTGAACCGCCTCACCCCCTCCCTCTTATCCTCGCAGCGGAGCCGAACCAAGGCACTCCCGATCATTTCTTCGTTCTTGCGCAAGAAAGCATCGCCTCGCCACCGCGCTCTCGGAAACTGATCAGAAAGCTCGTGATCACAGCCGCTCCACTCCCTCCAAGCTGCAAAACGGTACTAGAGGCTCTCCTCTTCGTTCCCCGTCGTAGGAAATTAGCTGAACTCGGATGATCTCGCCCATACCGAAAGTTCTTTCCGGTGACTTAAGTTCGCCGCACCTCGGGCTCCCGTGGACAGCCCAAACGGGAGGTTGGCACGCCCAAGCTAAGGCGCCCACAGACGTGTTAGAGGCTGGTGCTTGTCGAAGTGTGTAGTCGACACTTCTCCCGGACCTGCTCTGGGCAGCCCACGGAGGTTCTTTTTCGGAGGGGCTAGACACTTGCGGAGAGCTTTAGCGTTAGGGACGAGTGAGGGAGAAGCTTGACACGGGGAGTTTTACGTGGTTTAGGCCGCTGGAGCGTAAAACCCTACGTCCACGGTGAGCAGAGGTGCTCGCTGTATTGCTTGCTGCTCAAAACCGGAGTCCTGAGCTTGAGGGTGAGTGATGTCTAGAGTGCGAGTTCACATAGTTCGAACCCTTGCTAACGTTGCCTACCCGAGCCTTTTATAGTCCAAGGCTCGAGTGACTTACAAGATGGGCCCGGGACCCGACAGGTGGTCCCGGGGAGATTGCCTGCCGACTACCGTATCTGCAGTTATGCCGGTAGTTGTCTCTGGCGAAGGCTTCCGAGTCTTCGTTCTGCCGCCCTGCCCATGCCGCAAGCTAGTCGTAGTGGTTGATGATGGCAGGGGCGGCAGGGGATGTCTTGTCGCTGTGTTTATTGGCGGGCAGGCTCTGACACGGCGCGCCAGTCTGCGATGTGACTGGGCGCAACGGCACCTGATAGAGGCGTGCTCCGCGTCTTGTAAAGGCGCGGGCCTTGAATATCTTGTACGGGCAAGGTATGGCGCGTCTTTACGCCTGCTGCCTACCGCACGGGGGCAGGCAGCGTTGCTCTGCTGGCCACGTGGCGGGCCCGGAGCTCTCCTCTGAGGAGAGGGAGGTCCGACCCCGCGGAACACGTGGAGCCTTCGGAGCTCTCCCCGCGGAGGTGGGAGGTCCGGCTGCTGCTGGCCACGTGGCGGGCCCGGAGCTCTCCTCTGAGGAGAGGGAGGTCCGGTACCGCTGGACACGTGGAGCCTTCGGAGCTCTCCCCACGGGGGGGGGGGGGAGGTCCGGCTCAGTTGGCCACGTGGCGAGTCCGGAGCTCTCCTCTGAGGAGAGGGAGGTCCGGCCCCGCTGGACACGTGGCGCCTCCGGAGCTCTCCCTACGGAGAAGGGCGAGGTCCTTATGCATTTTTCCCCTGTGCGCGGGGGTACCCCATATCGAGGGTACCGACAGTGGCCCCCTGGCCCATCTCGGGGGAGATAGCGAGCCTGAGGTGGGGCCCCCGTCTCTTCTATTCCGCGCACTTTCTCTAAGTCCCGCATCGACCGTTGCCGGAGCACGAACAGTCATGGCATCGACCGTTGCCCACTTGATGGTTGCTTTCACTGCGGCGGTTCCCAAGGCTGCCACTTCTATACGTCGCGGCGCTTTTTCGGGAACCGCCGAAGCGCCTTGCCGGCTCGTCTACTTGGGAGACTGACTTCCTGGCCCACCGCTCCAGCTGGACAACTTGGGTCCACTTTTCGTCGACGCTTAGTCTTGGAGCCGAAGCGGTTGCACAAGCGGCGTATTCGAAGAGTTTCATATCGCTTTGAATCGCACCTGGGAAGTTTTTAAAAGGGGATCTTACCTGCATCGCGGCTTGCCTTCGCACTCCCCAGCGCTTTGCACCTTCCGTGAGTTCTCGCGCCTTTGTCTTCTGCCATGGCTTCCAACCCACCTCCAGAGAAGAAACGCGCTCGATCTCCTCCGGCGGCGGCGTCTGCGCCGAGTCAGGGATCCAGGGTGCCTGCACGCCCTGCATCTGGAGATGGCGCCCCGTCCGGTGGCGACCCCAAGAGGTCTCGGGCTCATCATCCCGACGGGACTCCTCTTGAGCGACGACAGGCTGAAGGTTCCCGGGCGTCGCGTCCTCCCTCCTTAGGCGGTGGAGTCTCCAAGGAAACTGCTGACACGCCGAGGAGGGCTTTAGGTGGTGGAGTCTCCAAGGAGACTGCTGATGCGCTGAGGAGGGCTTCGGGCGGTGGAGTCTCCAAGGAGACTGCTGATGTGTCGTGGGGAGCTTCAGGAGCATCCCCTGCTCCGTCAGTCCAGGCGACTGCGGAGCAGCCGTCGGTGGCGACGGTGGGCTCTAGTGGTCCTACCCCAGCTCGGAAGCCGGGGTCCAGAGCCCGTTGGAGTGCTCGCGTTTCTCGGCCGTTCCCGACTGATGGGGAGTCTGCATTATAGCGCTCGGAAGCCAAGACGGTTGCCGTGGCCCCCAAGCCAGCGCGGGTTCCTCTTGTACCAGGCGGCCCGTCTTCTATGGCAGCGTCGACTCCATCCTCTCGTCCCTCTCCACCGGCTCAGGAGCCCGCTGTCGGTGGGGGTTCGGTGGGTCCGGCTGTCGAAGTCCCGACACCGGCTTCTCCTGACCGGCGTCTCATCCCGGTCGCCGGTGCGTCGTCTTCTCTTGAAGACGACGTGATGGAGGAAGTCGGGGGCACCGCTCCGGCCTCTGCTACCCCACTGCCCCTGGCAGATGCTCTCGCGCTCGCCTAGACGAGCGTCCGGCAGGTCTTCGCCGTGCTCGGTCGTGAGCGAGAGGAGCAGGTGGTTGAGAGGGATCGCCTCCTCATCTGGGGGAACCTTTTGCGGGAGTGGACCGTGAAGGTCAAGGGCGAGCTCGACTCCAGGCGAGAGTCGCTTGACATCATGGAGGCGCTCCTCGACCGGCAGAAGCAGGTTGTCGACCGTCTGGACTCCGAGACGCGACGGCTCCACAGGGAGGCCCTTGAGGCGCATGCCCGGGCCGAGGAGAACTTCTCTACCCTGGAGGAGGTACGGCAGAGGCTGGCGCGCCGTAAGCGCGCCGTTGAGGACCAGGAGCGCTCCGTGGCGGCCGAGGCGGAGAGGGTCGCTGCGCGGCTTGCGGCAGGCGAGGGCGACCTGCGAGCTCGGGCCACGGAGCTAGAGGCCCGAAAGGCAGACCTTGCCACGAGGGAAGAGAAGGTCTCTCGGGAGCGCCAGGCGATCCTGGATCGGGAGTTGGCTGCCGACTTCTAGGCTTCAGAGTTAGAGCGGCTTGCCCAGACTCTCCGCCTTCGGGAAAGCTCCCTGGTGGCCAAGGAGAAGGAATTCTCCGAGGGGAGCCACGACGCCCTGCGGGCAGCCCGCCGCGAGGTAGAGGAGCTCTTGGCCTTGCGGTCTTCCGAGGCCCGTGCGGTCTCGAGCTTCGTTGACCAGGCAGGGTCCGCCTTGGTCCCCCTTGGCTTCAGCCCAGTGAAGACGGCGGCCCCTGCGCTGAAGGTGGCTGAAGTGATCCCCGCGCTGGAGTCAATCAGCACCAAGCTGAGCAGGCTAGATGCGGTGGTCGCCGGCGAACTCGAGGCAGAGGGGCGGGGCCTGGCCGTGGAGGTTGCCACTCATGTGTTGGCATGCTTCAGGAGCCGGGACCCTTCTTTCTCACTGGAGCCAGCGAGACAGGGCCCTGCTGCGGAGCGGGAGGAGACCGCTAGGGCTGAAGTTTGGATGTGGCCGCCCTTGTAGCCTCTAGGTTCCGGCGCGAGCCAGGGGGGCCCTAGGGCTTGTATCTCCCTCTTTTTATTTTTATTGAGTCTGTAGTCCAACTCATGGATCCATGAATAAATAGACTCTTGTGACCTTTTGTGCCTGTTATGCTTTTGTCTTCTTCTTGGTTTTGCCTGGCCGAGCCCTTAGCTCCGCAAGGTACTTAGAGGCCTTCACCAATCTTGCAGCCCTGCACAGACACCTTCCCCGAGTCCTTATTGTGTTAAGGGCCCCGGGGGTCTCTGGAACCCGCCCCGTGAGAACGGGGAGGTCCGGGTCTGCCGACCACGTGGCGAGCCTGGAGCTCTCCTCTGAGGAGACGGAGGTCCGGCCCCGTGGGACACGTGGAGCCTTCGGAGCTCTCCCCACGGAGGGGGGAGGTCCGGCTTCTGCCGGTCACGTGGCGAGCCCGGGGCTCCTCCTGAGGAGAGGGGGACTCCGGACCCGCTGGACACGTGGGGCCTTCAGGGCTCTCCCCTACGGAGGGGGCGAGGTCCGGATCCTTCGGTTTTGCCTTGGAGCTCCGGTCTTGCACGATCCCGTAGTGGCCCCCTGTTAGGTGTGGCCCATTGGTTGGGCGCTCCTACCATACTCCTTCAGGGAGCTAAGGCCAAGAGGTCCTGCACACAAGTAAGGGAAACGTAATTCTCCTTGGGGCTCCCCCTTCCCTATCTCATAGTCTTATTTGGCTTACGGTCCTTATCCATTTGTACGGTGCTTGGGAACTACAGTGCGCGAAGTGCCGAGGGCTCGGGGCCCCCTGGCCATCGGCAGGTACCTCAAACGCAACCGCCTTCGGTAGGATAGCAAATGCCGACTAGAGGTGAGAATGAGAAAAGGGGGCTGAGTGCATGGTGAGCATACACCGGAAGTGCGGTCATAAAAATTAATATGTAATTTAAATGAGCACAAGGGAAGAGCAAAGTAGGATAGGTTTCTTTTCATATAAATTCCCATAGGAGGAAGGCAGGCTAAACATGGAGGCAACGACCCGCCCCATTAAGAAGGGAAGCAAAACTCTACGCGCTTAGGGTCAGAACCAGGCCAAGCTGAACGTAGTCCTGGACCGTCCCCTGAGACTTAGCTGCTCCGAGCGCTGTTCCTGGACTCTATGGAATCTATTACAAAAAGAAGAGACTGTCCTATTATTGCTCTAGGGGTAGAACTTACGGAGGTGTTCCATGTTCCAAGGGTTCGGGAGTGGGTCCCCATCCTCGGTGGAAAGGCGTACGCACCCGGGGCTGCATACTTTCGTGACCCGGAAGGGACCTTCCCAGCCGGGGGAGAGTTTGTCGGTCCCTTCACGAGAGTATGCGCCGCAACACCAGGTCACCTTCCTGCAGCTCCCGGACACGCACAAACCTTTGGTGGTAGCGCCAGAGCGCTTGTCGGTATCGTGCGTTGCGGAGTGCTGCATGTAATCGAGCCTCATCGACAAGGTCGATGTCTTCATGCCAGAGGTTGTCCTGCGCGGCTTCGTCGTAAGCTCGGACACGGAGGGACCCCATGGTGATCTCTGGGGGAAGCACAACCTCGACCCCGTATACCATGAAGAAGGGTGTCTCTCCAGTGGCCCGACTCTGGGATGTCCGGTTAGCCCATAGTGTGCTCGGAAGCTCGTCCACCCACTTGGCGCCATGTTTCTTCAAGCCGACATTGGTGCGGGTCTTGAGGCCCCGAAGAATCTCGGCGTAGGCCCTCTCAACTTGTCCATTGCTCTTTGGATGAGCAACGGAGGCATAGCACACCTGGATGCCGAGGTCTTCGCAGTATTCTTGGAACGCTGCGCTGGTGAACTGGGTCCCGTTGTCAGTGATGATTCTGTTCGGGACCCCAAACCGGCAGACGATCGACTTGATGAACTTTACTGCGGATTGCTTTTTGATGGTGACGACGGTGTGGATTCCGGCCACTTGGTGAACTTGTCGATGGCGACGTAGAGGTACCGGAATCCCCCGACGGTTCTGGGGAATGGTCCCAGGATGTCCAACCCCATACGACAAACGGCCATGAGGGTGGGATCATCTGAACCGCCTGAGCCAGTGTATGGATCTGCTTGGCGTGGAACTGGCACGCCTTGCAGCTCTCGACCAGCTTGACGGCATCCTGGAGTGCTGTCGGCCAGTAGAAGCCATGCCGGAAGGCTTTACCGACAAGCGTGCGTGAGGAAGAGTGACTCCCACATTCGCCTCCATGGATCTCAGCGAGCAAGTCGCAGCCTTCCCCCTGGGTTATGCACCGCAATAGGACGTGGTTGGCGCCACGCCGGTAGAGATCCCCTTCTACCAGCGCATACCTCTTAGCCATGCGCACGATCCGTTCAGCGGATACACGTTCATCAGGGAGGATGTTGTCTTTCAAGTAGTCCCGGATCTCCGTGATCCATGCATCGGGTCTGACTTGAGCTTCTGGATCTTGAGCGCTGGGTTGCACGGAGTCCCCTGTGACGCTTACGATCCTTGGCGGCATCCATGGCTGCAGGGCCGCCGGGACCACCAGCTTTGAGGCGCTGGTCTAACCCCCTTCGTCCGGCTCGGCAGGCCGGGCTGTGGGCCGCAGCTACGTCCTCTTGAAGACTCCTTCGGGCACAGGGGCTCCGGTGGAGGCCTTCGTTGAGAGGTCGTCAGCTGCGGCATTGCCAGCGCGCGGTACATGGCGCATGTCCAAGGCGAGGAAGTCTTTCTCCAACATCTGCACATGGAGCAGATAAGCAGCTAGCTGTGGGTCATTGCAGGAGCATTCACCCTTAACTTGTTTGATGACTAGCTGGGAGTCGCCCTGTGCAACCAACTGGCGAGCGCCCAAAGACAGGGCTGTCTTTAGGCCAAAGATGAGCGCTTCATACTCTGCCATGTTGTTAGTTGCCTTGAAGTTGAGACGCACCATGTACCAAACTACTCCCCCGATGGCATGAGAAGCAGTACGCCAGCACCAGCCCCCTTCTTTCGCGAGGAGCCGTCAAAGAAGAGCGTCCAGTGAGGCCCAGTGAAGACCGGAGCTCGGTGCTTCGGGTCACCGTCTTCGTGGCCCCCTGGGTCAGCCTTCGTTGGCATCCACTCAGCCACGAAGTCAGCCAGTGCTTGGCTCTTGACTGCATGGCGAGGAAGGAAGTCCAGCTCAAACTCCGCCAGTTCCGCTGCCCATTTAGCGACATTGCCGGCCGCGTGAGGGCTGTGAAGGATCGCCTTCAGCGGATAGGAGGTGACCACCGAGATCCGGTGGGCTTGAAAGTAGTGGCGGAGCTTTCTGGATGCCACGAGCACTGCATACAGCAGTTTGTGGACCTCTAGGTACCTTGTCTTGGCGTCGTGGAGGACTTCGCTGATGTAGTAGACAGGCCTCTGGATGGTCCGGACCCTCCCTCCCAGGCCAGAGATGTCTTCATCCATTGGCTCAGGCCTACCGGAGGTGGGTGGGTCCAGGGGGTCTTCCGGGAGCTGGGACTCAAAGGCTCCTAAGCCGCCTTGGACCTCCGGTAGATCCCGCTGGTTTGCCAGGAGCCCCGGGAGGTCCCGTTGGACCTCCGGGAGGTCCCGTTGGACCTCCGGGAGGTCCCGTTGGACCTCCGAGAGGTTTTCGTGGAGGTCCGAGGGTCCGTCTTGGACCTCCGGGATTTCCTGGTGCTTGTCTCCTGCTACCGGAGCAGGCTGTGGTGACGAGAGATCCGGCCGCTCTGCGATGAGGACCATACTCACCACTTCAGTTGTTGCCGCGATGTAGAGCAACAAATGCTCTTCGGGCTCAGGGGCTACCATGATGGGTAGGGTCGTCAGGAGTTGCTTCAACTCCTAGAAAGCTTCTTCTGCTTCGTCGGTCCAAGCAAATGGACCGGATTTGCGTAGGAGCTTAAAGAAGGGGAGCGCTCGCTCTGCTGGCCTCGGTATAAACCGACTCAGCGCGGCTAGGTATCCCGTGAGTTTCTGGACTTCTTTGATGCGGGCGGGAGGCCGCATCAGGTCGATGGCCTTGATCTTCTCTGGGTTGGCCTCAATTCCTCGGTGTGAGACCAGGAATCCTAAGAGTTTTCCAGAGGATATGCCGAACACACACTTGTCGGGGTTCAGCTTGGTGCGCGTGGAGCGCAGTTTGTCAAAGACTAAGGCCCGGTTATGTAACAAGGATGAATTCTGCCTGACCTTGACAACGATGTCATCGACATACACCTCAACTAAGTCTCTTATTAACTCTCCAAAGGTTTTGTGCATTGCACGTACAAAGGTGGGAAGAGCATTCTTTAGGCCATAAGGCATAGAGACATAACAATACAGGCCATCTACTGTGACGAAGGAGGTGTGCTCTTCATCTTCTCTAGACATAGCGATCTGATGGAAACCCGAGTAAGCGTCTAGGAAGCACAACATATCACAGCCTGATGTCGAGTCTACTATTTGATCTATTCTAGGGAGAGGAAATGGATCTTTGGGACATGCCTTATTGAGACTGGTGTAGTCGATGCACATCCGGAGCTTCCCGCCGACCTTCGGGACAACAACGGGGTTTACCAACCACCGGGGGTGGTGGACTTCCCGTATGAAGCCAGCGTCCAACAGCTTCTTGATTTCTTCTCGAATAAAGTTTTGCCGCTCGATGGACTGCTTGCGAGGCTTCTGTTGGACTGGTCGGGCGTCTGGGAAGACCTTCAAGTGGTGCTCGATCACCTCCCTAGGGATCACCGGCATCTGTGACGGCTGCCATGCAAACACGTCGACGTTGTGCCGGAGGAAGGTGGCGAGCGCGCCTTCCTATTTGCTATCCAGGCCCCCGGCTACCCGGGTGGTCTGGGCAGCATCGGCGCCGACTTGGACGACCTTCAGGGGGACGTCGCCCTCGTCGAGGGGTTGCACACGGGGTGCTGCGGTAGAGGCACGGTGGCGTGCACTCTGGTGGAGCCGGTCCAGTTCTGCACTGTCAGGGGCTGGTGCTCGAGCTGTTGCAAGTGCCTGGAGCTTTTCCAAGGCTGACACTGCAGCAGTGCGGTCTCCACAAATCCTGAGGACGCCAGTTGGTGTAGGCATCTTCAAGACGAGGTAGCCGTAGTGGTCTACTGCCATGAATCAGTACAGGGCAGGCCTGCCGATAATGGCGTTGAAGGGGAGGTCGATCTCTGCCACGTCAAATAGAATTTATTCTGTCCGATAGCTGTCCGGTGCCCCAAAGGTCACCGGAAGGCTGATGTTGCGTAGGGAACGACCTGTCCCGGCCCTACCCCTGAGAATGGGCTCGATGGGGTGAGCTTGGCCATCGGGATCTACAGCTTCTGGAAAGCTGCGCGGCTGATGAGGTTCAGCCCGACCCCGCCGTCTACCAGAACATAGTACATCCTCACGTTGGCGATGGTGGGCGCTACCAAGAGCGGTAGTTGGCCGGCCCTAGCCATGTTCCTGGGGCAGTCAGTGGCATCGAAGCTGATGGGGGTTCCCATCCACTTGAGGTGCGGCACGACACTTGGAAGGGGAGCCACCGACGTACCGCTTGGCGCAGGGTCTTAACCGCGCTTCGGGATGAGGGGTCAACGTACCCTCCGTAGATGACGTAGAGCATCTTCTGGCGCTCGTCATCACTGGAGCTGGAGTCCTAATGGTTGCGCACCGCCTTCACGGCGCGCTGAGGCTCCTGGAACTCCACTTGGTGGTCGACGTTGTCTGGGGTGTCGACCTTCTGCTTGCCCTCCCTTTGATGGAAGGGTGGGGCGTCAGTTCGCAACTGCTTCCCTTTTCGGAAGCGCTCCGCGAGCTTCTGGATCCCCCGACACTCGGAAGCAGTATGGTAACTGGTGCCGTGCACGGGGCATAGCTCGCCTTGGTCACCATCTAGAGCTGGTGACAGCCGCTGCCTTTTGTCGGGCTGTGGCCCCCCGAGCTCCACTGGGTGCCGCTGCTGCAGCAACGGGAGCCGCGGCCGGTGGCTTCATCTTGCCACCGCCCCGGTTCTTGATCTTCTTGCCGCTTCCATAGGAAGCAGAGCCAGATCCGGGCTGTCCTCCTGACTCGGAGGCTGGCAGAGAGTGCCAGTTTCGCCCTTCTGCTGCTCTGGCGCACTTGTTCACCAGGCTGAAGAGCTCCGAGACGTTGCGAACCTCTCTGGTCGTGAGCTTCTCAAGCATCTTCTTGTCCCGTACACCCTGCCAGAACGCCACCACCGCAGAAGCATTTTGGATATGCGGGATGGTGTTCCGTACCTGGGAGAACCGCTGGATGAAGGAGCACAACATCTCTCCAGGTTGTTGCTGGACGGCGTGGAGGTCGAGCTCCGTGCCAGGCCGGGTGTAAGAGCTGCCGAAGTTAGCCGTGAACTGCCGGCAGAGCTCTCCCCAAGAGGTTATGGAACCCTGGGGGAGGTTCATGAGCCAGACTGGGCTGGGCCGGTCAAGGCGACGGGGAAGTAGTTGGCCATGATGGCGTCATCCCCTCCTGCAGCAAGGACGGCGGTGGAGTAGATCTGGAGGAACTCTGCTGGGTTGACGCTGCCGTCGTACTTCTCGGGCAGGTGCGGCCGGAACTTGCGCGGCCACCTCGCAAAGCGAAGGTATGGCGCCAGGGCTGCACATCCTGCTCGTGTTGCTGCAGGTGTTGGTGCCGCGAACGCTTGGTTCGCTGCTGACACTGTGTACCCCGGTATGGGCAAGGATGCACCATAGACCGGGGGCACCGCTTGCAGGGCATATGGCTTGGGCACATGCTGCACGGCGTATGCCTGGGGCAGAGATTGCGTAGCGAACATCTGCGCCTCAGGCAGGGTTGAGGCAGTCGACATGCTATCGGCGGCCTCCTGGTTGCAACGCCTTTCTCGTCATCGCTCGAGGAACACACGAGCATCTTGGCCCAAGTGGCATCGTTCCAACTCCATCCTCAGGTCCGCCGATGGGAGCCTGGTGGAGCGGGAATCCGCCGTCTGCCCATCAACCGTTGGCGTGCGCATCAACGACACAGCCGGTTGGACGGAACGTCGTCCCCGCCAAGGTCGAGGGTTTGCGGCGGCTACGACGAGACGATCTACCTCGCGAATCCACTGTTGGGTCGCTGACTGAGGCGCGTCCCCAGCAGGTGGATTGCGCAGCAGCGCCCTTGGTGCAGCTAGCGCGCCCCTGTGGGGGACGCTCAGCGCTGCAGAGGATCCCACGCTCGCTGGAGCCTGCGTTGCCGGAGTCGGCGCTGCCGGAGTCGGCTGCTGGCGTCCAGCTTGTGCCGACACACTCCGTCCAGAGTGTGTCGAGACGTAGTCCCCGCTAGTCACGGTCCGTCGTGAACGCGGGGGAGGAGAGCTTGCCGCTGAAGGAAGCTTGGTCATCTTCGCCGGCAAAAGCTCGCCGCGCAAGGGAAAAGCCCCCTTCCTGGCGCGCCAAATGTCGAAGTGTGTAATCGACACTTCCCCCGGACCTGCTCTGGGCAGCCCACGGAGGTTCTTTTTCAGGGGGGCTAGACACTTGCGGAGAGCTTTAGCGTTAGGGACGAGTGAGGGAGAAGCTTGACATGGGGAGTTTTACGTGGTTCACCCTATGTCCACGGTGAGCAGAGGTGCTCGCTGTATTGCTTGCTGCTCAGAACCGGAGTCCTGAGCTTGAGGGTGAGTGATGTCTAGAGTGCGAGTTCACAGAGTTCAAACCCTTGCTAACGTTGCCTGCCCGAGCCTTTTATAGTCCAAGGCTTGAGTGGCTTACAAGATGGGCCCGGGACCCGACAGGTGGTTCCGGGGAGATTGCCTGCCGACTACCGTATCTGCAGTTATGCCGGTAGTTGTCTCCGGCGAAGGCTTCCGAGTCTTCGTTCTGCCGCCCTGCCCATGCCGGAAGCTAGTCGTAGTGGTTGATGATGGCAGGGGCGGCAGGGGATGTCTTGTCGCTGTGTTTATTGGCGGGCAGGCTCTGACATGGCGCGCCAGTCTGCGATGTGACTGGGCGCAACGACACCTGACAGAGGCGTGCTCCGCGTCTCCGTGTCTTGTAAAGGCGCGGGCATTGAATACCTTGTACGGGCAAGGTATGGCGCGTCTTTACGCCTGCTGCCTACCGCACGGGGGCAGGCAGCGTTGCTCTGCTGGCCACGTGGCGGGCCCGGAGCTCTCCTCTGAGGAGAGGGAGGTACGACCCCGCAGGACACGTGGAGCCTTCGGAGCTCTCCCCGCGGAGGGGGGAGGTCCAGCTGCTGCTGGCCACGTGGCGGGCCCGGAGCTCTCCTCTGAGGAGAGGGAGGTCCGGTCCCACTGGACACGTGGAGCCTTCGGAGCTCTCCCCACGGGGGGGAGGTCCGGCTCAGTTGGCCACGTGGCGAGTCCGGAGCTCTCCTCTGAGAAGAGGGAGGTCTGGCCCCGCTGGACACGTGGCGCCTCCGGAGCTCTCCCTGCGGAGAAGGGCGAGGTCCTTAGGCATTTTTCCCCTGTGCACGGGGGTACCCCATATCGAGGGTACCGACAGTGCTGCTCACCCCCGAACCACAGCCCGAGTGTTTGATCACCAGCGACAAATTTCAGTTTTCCCTTTCGTTCGATGCAGACCGGCCTTCGGGTGCGGATCCGCCAAATTCTCACTCCATAGTTGTTTAGAGATCCTCAAACTGTTCCTACATGAGCTAGGCTTGGTAGCGACCAACTTTCCTTCACAGCCGTGGCAAGAAAACCTTGGTAGACCGGTCAGTTCTAGCTTTTCTACCGGCGTTAATGGCGGAAGCCGTCGGGCGCACGGTGAGAGCTTACCTAGAGCCTATTCCAAGCTGCCTAGAGCCCATGCCGAGTTTTCCTAGGGTCCACTGATGCTCTCCGGCCTTTTGCTCGATCGTTTGGGGTGCTAGGAAGTCCGGCCGACACGGCCAAAGTTCTTTCGAAGCCGCTGCTCGTCACCGGCCGTGTTCCGGTGACTGTCACGACGAGCTGAGCCCAGCATCGTGTTACCCGGGTGTTATTAGGCAGAGGCGGCCAAGATCATGAAGTTTGGTACACGGCAGAGGCCACCGGCGAGCACTCCGGCGAGGGTTCACAGCGGCCGAGCGCGGGAGGCTGGAGGTAGACGAAGCCCCGGTCCCATGTGTCAGCGGCCGATATTTTAAAACCCGGGATTTGCTGTGGCACCGGATCGGGTGCGGCTGCGCACGAAAGGTTACGTAGCCCCGTGTGTCGACCGCTGAGAAGTTGACACGTAGCCCCGGTCCCACGTGCTGTGTTTTAAAAATTTCCCTGATTTTCAGTTTTAGTTCAAACTTCAAACCCACATAACTTTAACTAGGAAACTCCAAATCGAGTGAACCAAATTTTGTTGGATTCAACTCTCTGAGTACTTTCCAACAAATCAAGTTTCACATCATGAAAATCCATAGTTCTCCAGAATTAATTCTCCAAATTTAAAATGTTTAGAATTTTAACTGGAGCACCCTTTGGAGGAAAATTCTGAAATTTTGGTAGGATGTTCACCAAAATATCCCTGAGCTACCATAAAAATTTCATATCCATTTGAGCTCATTTGATCCACCTAATGGTGTGATTAACAAAACTGTTCCAGAGAAAATAGAAAATGTCTAGAAACATTTTTATAATTTCTCTGGAATTGTTTAGCTCATATCTTTAGCAAGGAACCTTCAAATCCCTAGTTTTCAGAAAGTCATGGCTTTCTCCATGAAAATCCCTAGAACATCCTAGGAGCTCTAATTAAGGTCAAGTACATTATTATTTGTGGAGAGCTCAAATGAGCTTTGCTGCAAATGAAACTTGACCAAATCTTTGCTTAGGTTGTATCCAAACCACAGTAAAAATTTCAGAGTCATTGGGTCTGTCTAGTAAGACTTATAGTCCTCACAAGTTTAAACTTTAATTTAAATGCATTCAAATTGATACATATATATATTCTCTCATTTAGTCGCTAAGGTTGAGGAGGAACCCGAAGTCTTAGACTTCGTCACTCTGGAAGAACAGCTAGCCTACGACGAAGAGCAGCAAGGCAAGCTCCGGTTTGCATTAACCTTTTTACAAATTTTTACTGTTTTGAGAACTTACTTTGAGCACCCACTTACTTCTTGCATTAGAGTCTTGTTTGAAACCCAAATGCATAGCCAAGGAAAACATGGGTTGAGATTAGGATTGAAAACCCCGTTTAGCTACTACAATGCTAAGATAGTGTAGGATTCGGTACAAGTCGAGTAGTTGGAACTACTCGCGAGGATATTCTAGAGGCACTCTGTGAGACCTATGTGTGCTGAATACATTGGCAATTAGGATAAAAGTTAGCATTAACATTCAAAGTTTTGAATATTGCCAAAACATTCTTCTGTGGCAAGGTCTGACAAGTTCTTTGTTAGGTCCGCCAAGTGTTGGCAAGGTCCGACGCAAGGTCCAGAGAGCTCCTGTATAATCTGGAGAGTTTCTGTGAGGTCCGGAGCTTGTTTTTAGGGAGCTCCCGTGAATTTCAACTCGTAGAACTGCAGCGTCTTGTTTTTGTTTTTAACTCGCAATGTTTCAAACTTGCTTTATGGGAAGGTTTGCTTAGTATTAATTTGCTAAGTTTTTGGTGTGTTTTGGTGGTTATGGCTGTTATCATTTGATATGGTTTGCAACATGCTTATGTGACATGCTCATGTAAGGTGTTGTGGTTTTCGAACTAACGTGAGTCAAGTCGAGGACTTGTGCTCGGAAGAATTGGTTGTTTATTCATGTGCAGGTGTTGCTTGAGTTCAAGACATGGCTGGTGACGGGATCCTTGGACTAGTCTCAGGGAGGAGATGAGGTTCCAACAACCAAGTTCGGGAGGAGCTGTGGTTGAGTTGATCGGGAGGTCGCGCAGCATGTTTGGATTAAGGGCAGTGCATATAAAGGTTGCGTGTATGTCGTTGGAAGGTGTTTGCACGTGTGCAAGGAGTGCATGGACGTGGCAACATTGTTCCAAGGCGTGATGAAGAGAAGTGGACGTAAAGAATTTGTCGAAAAGGTCCAACCGGCAGGATTGCGTACTCAGGCTGAGTCGGATATGGCTCAAATATGGAAGATTTAAGTTGGTTATGATAGGATTTCGTGCTAGGCACGAAGTTGAGTTGTTTTAGGAATGTTTAGGATGTTCCTAAGGTGTTTGGAAGTCTCACGATTGCTTCTATATGCGAATAGGAGAGTCCTGAGCAGTTATGGTAAGTTAGGATACGAGTCCAATTAGGAGTAGGAGTCCTATATTGGATTGTTTAGCCTGAGGGCTGGCTATAAAAGCATGGGAGGCCAGAGCTCTCGTGGGTAGAGAACTTTGGGCTGTTCCTCTTGTGTTTCTATTGAATAAAGTTCATAGTTTCGAGGAGCTTATGCGCCTTGTTCGTCCGACTTGTTTTTCGTCAAGTCTTTCTCGCCGAGTTTCTGGACAGACCGACGTTGCTTCAGTGTTTTGTTCATAACTCGAGTTTTACAGATCCGATTGACGTAATTCTTTTTGGGTTGTCTTTGCAACTCAATTATCTATCGTCTGTGAAATTTTCTCGAGCTTAAGATCTGTAGTTTTTGAGATACACGAGTTTCTTTGCAGCGTTGCAGATCTGTTTTATATCGGGTAGAACAGATTAATCTTCGTTTAATATTTTGATCGTATCTCAAGTTTTACTTCGTGTTTTCAAGTGATTCTTGTTGCATTAGATCCGTGACTTGATTCTCTACCTCTCTACTTGATTTGTCACGGTTGAACACGTTTGAAAACACTTGCACACACGGTTTCTTTAACCGATTGATTTTTGCTAAGGGGTTTTTATTGTTTCCGCTGCGAAAAGTTTTAATCTACCATTCACCCCCTCTGGTAGCTTTTCACGTGCTCTTCGATCCTACAATTGATATCAGAGCCAAGGTGCTCTAATCTTTGTGATTTGCACGTGTTTTGACTAACCATCATGGAGAAGTACTCCGCAAAACCTTGTGTGTTCAATGGCATCGATTTTTAGGTTTGGAAGGCGCGGATGGAGGCCTACATACAGGCGCAAGGCTTCGCCATATGGGAAAAGGTCAACCGGAACTTCGATGTACCACCCAACGATCAAGTTACGGCTGCGAACATGAGAGATGTTGACAACAACAACAACGCTTGCAACTTGATCATCCAAGGATTGACTCAAAGCAACTTCGACCGTGTTGCACACCTCCGATCTGCATATGATGTTTGGAAAGCTCTTTGTGACTACCATGAAGGATCCAATACGATCAAGGAGGTAAGGCAAGATATGTTCAAGAAAGAATACATGCGTTTTGAGATGCAACCCGGTGAGTCAATTGACGACCTTTTTGCTCGCTTTAATAAAATTCTCAGCAACTTGCGTAGTGTCAATGTTAACTTTTCAGATGCTGAAAATGCTAGATAATTGTTAGGAGCATTAGATATGTCAATTTGGGAGATGAAAGTTACATCTATTCGTGAATCTACTGTCATGAGTTCTCTTACTTTAGACGTGCTTTATTCTAAATTGAAAACTCATGAAATTGACATCATCTCACGTAAAAACCCCAACAAGTCTATTGCATTTGTTTCGCAACGTGACATGTCTAGTTCTAGTCAATCATCATCTAGTGGTGCACTCTCTTTGCTGTTCTCTCTAACCCTTGAACAGATTGAAGAGTTTCCAGAGGAGCTTGCACTCATCTCTACTCGGTTCTCAAAAGCATTGCAAAATGTGAGAAGTAGAAGGAGAGGAAGCTCCGGACCTCAACGATGTTTTGAATGTGGTAAGACAGGACATTTTCGTACGGAGTGCCCTAACCTTTCAGGTCCGACTTCACGTGAAGAAAAGCAAACAAGGCCGAAGAAATCGTTTGCAAAGAATAAGAAGAAGAAATATTTATCAATGCGCAACATAGTGCATAGTATGATCTCTGCACTTCAAGATTTCGGCTCAAGTGATGTGGACACCGGTAGTGATGAAGATGAAGAAGCTATGGCAAATATGTGCTGCATGGCGAGCAAGTCAAGTTCAAGCTCCGAGGAGGCAGAACACAACAGCGACGATGAAGAGGTATGTCCCACTTGCGAAGAAATGTGTGATGCTATTTATCGTGCCACTGTTATATTAAAGAAAAAGGATAAAAAATTTAGGAACAATGCAGTTAAAATTGAATCACTAGAATCTGAAATTAATCGTTTAAAAACTTTGATTCCTAGTGATGATTCTTATTCCTCATGTGATTTAATTTATGAACAATTATCCTCTTTAAGAAGTGCACACGCATCTACACTTGATAAACTTGAACTTGAAATTGAAAAGAACAAAGAGCTTGCTGCACTTAATGATAAAAATTTGAAAGATGCTTGTTGTTCTACAATTGATTTGCATTGTTGTTCATGTGATGATCTGAATAAGAAACTAAATGATGCTATGAATGAGATTTCTATTTTGAACAATGCTTTACGTGTGCATGAAGTTAAATATTGTTCAAATTGCAAACTAAAAGGAAAAACTTCATGCGAAAACTGCTTTAATCTGTCCAATAAACTTGATGACATGCATAGGACACTAGATCGGTTTTCTAATGCAAATAAGAACCTAAACTTGCTGCTGAATTCTTCCAAGTCTTGTAATGATAAAACTGGTTTAGGTTTTAATTCTCATGCTCATGCTAAGGCACACCCACCTAAAGTTGTAAAGTCATTAGGAAGCGGTTTGATTCAAACAGCTCCTAGACAAAAAGAGGTGATTTTCAAATCTGCAGGAGTACTGTCCCATTCGAGTTCTAATAAACGTGTTGCTTGCTTATCTAGACATGATAATAAGGTTATTTTTCATTGTACCTACTGTGGTAGAGATGGTCATGTCATGGATTTTTGTTATAGACTAGCTAAACACGATAAGAAACAAAGATTACTTGCTAGATCACATAACAACCAAGCAAAATCTGCTAGACCGAATGTTCGGAGCTTGCAACCTGCTGTAATGAGTCAAAAACTTGCTCCCGGACCTACTATTTTTTGTGCTACATATAACACATCTTCTAAGTCAGTAGTTGGGAACAAAAATTTTCGATGTTTGGCTCATAAACCTGCTGTACCTTCTCAGCTTTCGCGTGTTATTCCTGCTGGACGTCGTGTGACTCAGTACTGGATTCCTAAGTGTCTTTTAACTAACCCCAGTATTGAGTTATCGACGTATTGTGCTGCTGTGTAGGTTTCACGTTTGAGGAAGGAGAACATTTGGATTGTGGATTCAGGTTGCTCACGCCACATGACCGGTAACAAAGAATGGTTCTCCTCTCTCTCTTTTGTGTCACGTGTAGAAAATGTTACTTTCGCCGATAACTCTTCTACTCCCATAATTGCTAAAGGTTCGGTTAGAGTAAACAATCTCTACACTTTGAAAGATGTGGCACTTGTTAAAAATTTGAAATACAACTTGCTTTCGGTTTCACAATTGCTAGATGAAAATCTAGAGGTTAGCTTTGCTAAAAATTGCTGCAAGGTTGTAGATTCAAAAGGTGAGCTTTTGTTTAACATGTCTAGGTTTGGAAGAGTTTTTAAAGCTGATTTTGATTTGTCAACTTCTAAGTATCGGTGTCTAGTTGCTAATGATACAAAGGATCTATATTTTTGGCATCGTAGACTTGGTCACATAGACTTTGATCATCTCACTCGTGTTAGTGCTCTCGATTGCATACGTGGGCTGCCGAAGCTTAAAAAGGACAATGATATTGTGTGCTCTTCTTGTAGACATGCTAAGTTTGTTGCAGGTTCACATGCTCCTCTCACAATGACCATGACAGCTAAACCGGTTACAACTTTTACATCTTGACACAGTAGGTCCGGCACGTGTTCAATCCTTCGGAGGTAAATGGTATCTGCTTGTGATTGTTGATGATTATTCCAGATATTCCTGGGTTTATTTTATGGCATCTAAGAATGAAGCTTTTAGTCATTTTAGAACTTTATTTCTTAGATTATCTATTGATCACCCAGGATCATTAAAAGCAATTAGAAGTGATAACGGAACTGAATTTAAAAACTAATCCTTTGATCACTTTTGTGCTGAAAATGGAATAGATCATCAATACTCTTCACCCTATGTACCACAACAAAATGGTGTCGTAGAAAGAAAGAACAGGATCTTAGTTGAGATGGCTAGGACTATGCTTGATGAATATCAAACTCCTAGGAAATTTTGGGCTGATGCAATTGCAACCGCTTGTTATGTCTCAAATCGTGTTTTCTTGCGTGCTAAGCTTGAAAAAACCCCATATGAGCTCTGGTTTGGACATAGGCCTAGTGTTACACACTTTAAGGTTTTTGGTTGCAAATCCTTTATTAAGAAACATGGTAATCTTGATAAATTTGAAGCTAGAAATCTGTTGATGGCATGTTTCTTGGTTATCCATCTCATACTAGAGGCTACCGTGTGCTTTTACTTGACACTAACAAAATTGTGGAGACTTGCGAGGTTTCTTTTGATGAAGCTAGCCCAAGTACTAGCTCCGATATTGCAGGTCCGGATCCATATCCACAGGGGGAGAGTATTTTTATTGAAGAAGATGAAGAAGTGGTGCTGCTGCCCGAAAACTCGGAAGTAAATAACGATCAAGCTGCTGATTTTGCACCACAACCAGCACCAACAGTCACTACTGCTGGTTCGGACCTTCCTCAATCAACAAGCTCTCCTAATCAAAGGTCTTAACATGGAGAAGAAGGTGCTTGTGAAGTGTCTACTCCCCTCCGAGTACTCAAAAGTCATCCTCCACAATAAATCACTGGAAGCTTGCATGAATGAGTCACTCGGTCCAGGTTTTACGATCCAAACTCTTATGCTCATTCTGCTTTTGTTGCTTCTTTTGAACCCAAGGATATATCACACACACTCACTAATGAATCTTGGATTAATGCCATGCAAGAAGAGTTAGAAAATTTTGAAAGAAATAATGTTTGGAAACTTGTACCTCCACCTCAAGGTCACACATTAATTGGAACTAAATGGGTATTTAAAAATAAGCAAAGTGAGGATGGGGTTGTGGTTAGGAATAAAGCTAGGTTGGTTGCTCAAGGTTTCACTCAAATTGAAGGTCTAGATTTTGATGAAACATTTGCTCCTGTTGCTAGATTAGAAGCTATAAGAATTTTATTAGCATTTGCTACATCTAAAGGTTTCAAGTTATATCAAATGGATGTTAAAAGTGCTTTTCTTAATGGCTACATAGAGGAAGAGGTTTATGTTAAGCAGCCACCGGGTTTTGAAATTCCAAATTTTCCTAATCATGTTTACAAACTGTCCAAAGCCTTGTACGGTCTAAAACAAGCCCCTAGAGCATGGTATGATAGGTTAAAAACATTCTTACTTGAAAAGGGGTTTACCATGGGCAAGGTTGATAAAACTCTTTTTGTACTTAAGCATGGCAATGACTCATTATTCGTTCAAGTGTATGTGGATAATATTATCTTTGGTTGTGCTTCTCATGATCTCGTGTCCAAGTTTTCAGCTATGATGAGTTCAGAATTTGAGATGAGTATGATGGGAGAACTCACATACTTTTTGGGGCTGCAAATCAAGCAAACAAAAGAAGGAACTTTTGTGCATCAAACTAAGTATACAAAGGACCTTCTTAAGCGCTTCAACATGGACAAATGCAAGCCTCTTCGGACACCAATGGGAACAGCAACAACACTTGAACTTGACGAAGATGGTGACCCGGTCGATAAAAAAGAATACAGAAGTATGATTGGATCACTTTTGTATCCCACGGCGTCAAGACCGGACATACAATTCAGCGTATGTCTTTATGCACGTTTTCAAGCTTCTCCACGTGCTTCACATCGCCAAGCCATCAAAAGGATTCTCAGGTACCTACATGGAACTCAAGAATTTGGCATTTTTCTTCCTTCTTCCTCAACCGTTTCTTTGAAAGTTTTTTCGGATGCTGATTTTGGGGGTTGTAGGATTGATAGGAAAAGTACTTCGGGTGCTTGTCATTTTCTTGGTAATTCACTTGTTGCTTGGTCCTCTAGAAAACAAAGTTCAGTTGCACAATCCACGGCCGAATCTGAATATGTAGCTGCGGCTAGCGCTTGCTCACAAATTCTTTGGATTGTTCAAACACTTAAGGACTATGGGGTTGATTTAGATAGTGTTCCACTGTTTTGTGATAACACTAGTGCAATTTGTATTGCTAAAAACCCCGTGAAACACTCTAGAACTAAGCACATTGACATTAGGTATCACTTTCTTCGTGATAATGTTGAAAAAGGAAATATTGTGCTTCACCATGTCGATACCGAACAATAATTGGCTGATATTTTTATAAAACCTTTGGATTTCACTCGTTTTTGTTTCATTCGTAGTGAAATAGGGGTTATGCATCCTCATGGCTTAAATTGAGGGGGAGTTTTTGAAACTTTGAAAGTCTATGTGTGAATCTGAAACTAAAATAATATGAGCATAGTATTTCATACATATATGACTTTGTGATTCCTTTTACAGGCTGAAAGTTCTTACTACATTACTCATGTTATACATTTTGTAGTTTTTGCCATGACTAGTAATTGGAATAATTACTTACACTAAATCTGGTCATGATCGAACTTTCTTGCTGTTTTGAACTTGTTGCGTGCTCATAAGTGCTTTTAATCATAAAAAAATTAATCAAGTGATCAGCTCACATGTTGAGTTTTTAAATAAAAAATTGAGAAAAGATCAAGAGAATATGCATGCATCACACTTCTTCTTTTGAGATTACTTATCATTGCACTAAGATATGAACTTGGAAGGAATTGTGTATGACTAAAACCATGTCCTTAAGCTTCTGATTGTCAAATGACATAGACTGGGCTTGGTTGGTTAGAATAAGGCTGATGCGGCATATAATCTCTTGCAAATATCATATGATCAACTTTGTGCCTTAAATGATTATGAATAATAAAAATGCAGCAACAAGTGTCATGTTTTCAGATTTTGAAATAGTTGAGTAAGGGAGATCATGACTTGCTTAAACTGAAAAACACATTTGATCTCTAGCATGGCTTACACTACTTTATGTATCTCATTGATGTGATAGTGTAAGTAATCTGATAGTATGACTTAGATGAGCTTTGTTTTGTATGTATATGTTATAATATGATCATAACATTTAAAAACTTCTCCTTTGAACCTTGCTGAATACATTGTCAAAGGGGGAGAAATATGTATAAGGAGAGATTTTTTTTACACTTTGCATATATTATACACTTTCTTCCTTCTCTGATTTTAAAAAATGGGGAGAAATTAATAAAGGGGGAGAAATAAGTTTTCAAAGCTTTTCAAAACTTTTCATAAGCCAATGTTCGGATTTTAATTGGTGTTGCCAATGCATTTATCAAGGGGGAGATTGTGAGACCTATGTGTGCTGAATAAATTGGCAATTAGGATAAAAGTTAGCATTAACATTCAAAGTTTTGAATATTGCCAAAACATTCTTCTGTGACAAGGTCCGACAAGTTCTTTATTAGGTCCGCCAAGTGTTGGCAAGGTCCGACGCAAGGTCCGGAGAGCTCCTGCAAGGTCCGGAGAGCTTCTGTGAGGTCCGGAGCTTGTTTTTAGGGAGCTCCCGTGAAGTTCAACTCGTAGAACTGCAGCGTCTTGTTCTTGTTTTTAACTCGCAATGTTTCAAACTTGCTTTATGGGAAGGTTTGCTTAGTATTAATTTGCTAAGTTTTTGGTGTGTTTTGGTGGTTATGGCTGTTATCATTTGATATGGTTTGCAACATGCTTATGTGACATGCTCATGTAAGGTGTTGTGGTTTTCGAACTAACGTGAGTCAAGTCGAGGACCTGTGCTCGGAAGAATTGGTTGTTTATTCATGTGCAGGTGTTGCTTGATTCAAGACATGGCTGGTGACGGGATCCTTGGACTAGTCTCAGGGAGGAGATGAGGTTCCAACAACCAAGTTCGGGAGGAGCTGTGGTTGAGTTGATCGGGAGGTCGCGCAGCATGTTTGGATCAAGGGCAGTGCATATGAAGGTTGCGTGTACGTCGTTGGAAGGTATTTGCACGTGTGCAAGGAGTGCTTGGACGTGACAACATTGTTTCAAGGCGTGATGAAGAGAAGTGGACGTAAAGAATTGGTCGGAAAGGTCCAACCGGCTGGATTGCGTACTCAGGCTGAGGCTGAGTCGGATATGGCTCAAATATGGAAGATTTGAGTTGGTTATGATAGGATTTCGTGCTAGGCACGAAGTTGAGTTGTTTTAGGAATGTTTAGGATGTTACTAAGGTGTTTGGAAGTCTCATGATTGCTTCTATCTGCGAATAGGAGAGTCCTGAGCAGTTATGGTAAGTTAGGATACGAGTCCAATTAGGAGTAGGAGTCCTAGATTGGATTGTTTAGCCTGAGGGCTGGCTATAAAAGCAAGGGAGGCCAGAGCTCTCATGGGTAGAGAACTTTGGGCTGTTCCTCTTGTGTTTCTATTGAATAAAGTTCATAGTTTTGAGGAGCTTTTGTGCCTTGTTCGTCCGACTTGTTTTTCGTCAAGTCTTTCTCGCCGAGTTTCTGGACAGACCGACGTTGCTTCGGTGTTTCATTCATAACTCGAGTTTTAAAGATCCGATTGACGTGATTCTTTTTGGGTTGTCTTCACAACTCAATTATCTATGATCTGTGAAATTTCCACGAGCTTCGGATCTGTAGTTTTTGAGATACACGAGTTTCTTTGCAGCGTTGCAGATCTGTTTTATATCGGGTAGAACAGATTGATCTTTGTTTAATGTTTTGATCGTATCTCAAGTTTTACTTCGTGTTTTCAAGTGATTCTTGTTGCATTAGATCCGTGACTTGATTCTATACCTCTCTACTTGATTTGTCACAGTTGAACACGTTTGAAAACACTTGCACACACGGTTTCTTTAACCGATTGATTTTTGCTGAGGGGTTTTTGTTGTTTCCGCTGCGAAAAGTTTTAATCTACCATTCACCCCCCCTCTGGTAGCTTTTCACGTGCTCTTCGATCCTACACACTTGACTCAGGTAAAGATAGGAAATGAAACACATGGCAAGAAAATGAGACCGAGCGGAGAGTAAGGGCAGCAGGACTTTGGGGCCTGGGTGCTATAGCTCCGCTTGTGTCGATTGAGAACCGAACCGTGTGCAGGCCTGTTGAACAAGCTAGAACAGTACCAAAGACCTACCGGCTATATGGGAACTGGGAAACTGATGTAACTTGGGTAGCTGGGTATTGAGGCATTGCCTGTCGTTCAGAGGGTAGGTTGAGAGCTCGAGGTGTAAATCGGCTGGCGGCACTGAGATGCGCGTGTAGAGACCTCTTGCTCGGGACGATTGGACCGGTTCAACATTTGGCTAACGGGTGAAAGGTGGTTGCGTACGGTGTCTGTGATGGTTGCTGTAGGCATCGAGTACGGGCGTACGTGACAGGTTATTCGGGTAACCCTGCAGGTGTAAATCGACCACCAGTGCGCACAAGCTGAAGGGTGGAGCCTCACGGGTGGCAGGTAACCCGACCCGCTTTAATATCCTCTACGACTCTTCATGTCGTTTGGGGTATTCGAGCAACGTCTTTCCCTGGCATGCTTTGGGAATTTTGGGAGACCCCATCACGTGGTCAGTAACGTGAACACGTAGCTCAAGCCGTGTTTGGCTTGAGAACATCCGGGCGAGTGATGACGGCCGGGTGTATGAACTGTGTGTATACCGGGCTTGGTGTGCAGCTGAGTCTGACAATTGTATGAGTTATTTGCAGGTAGTCTAACCACGAAATGGTAGATGTGTAGCATCCGTGTGCGAGAGACGTTTAGTGCCACTGAACTAACAAAGCCGGCTAAGTCCGGTATAGGTTTTCCTTTGTGAGGACGTAGTACCGACGTGAACTGGTGACGCATCGACGTCACACCCCACTAAATGATCAAATTCATGGTTAAATTGAAAGTTTTAATCTAGAGCACTAAAACTTTGATGCAACCTCTTCCCTTAATCAGGATATTCAAAGTTAGCAAGTTTTAAACTTATAGGGTACTAAGGACAGAGTCCCCTGTTTTCAGCTGAAATAAGGCTGAAGTAAGTCAGAGGTTAGAGGTTGAGTTCTTTCGAGGTTGGGGTTATATGATACATTTATGGAAAGCTTTAGAAGAGCTTTACAACTCTTCTGTTGATGGCCAGTGGTGTTTCAGCCCCTAACCAAACGAAAAATGCATTAGAGTTGAAACTGTATAAAAAACAGGGCAGAGCAAACACTCTCTGTAACTGTCTGTAAATTGAGCATAACTTTCTGCATGAAAATCCAAAAATAGAAAATGAGATAGTTCTGGAAAGTTTATGAGATGGCTTACAACTTTGTAACAGAAAGTTGTGTCAGATTTGGTGTAGAATTAACTGGAATTCTTGGATCAAATCAGTACCTCAAGCAGGGAGGTGCTGTCCAATTTTCTCCAGAAAATCTGTCAACTTTGACATCTCATAACTGTTGAACCTGGACAGATATTAGGCTAAGCAAATACTTTATGGAAATCTTTTGAAGTTAACTTTAACTTTGATGTTGATCTCTGGAATTGGTTTTGCTTTTAGCATGGTCTAAATCAGGTTGAAATGGAAACTGGTCAGGGCTGTCATATTGGACAGCAGACCAGTAGTCAAATTTGTTTAAATTTGAACTATGTGTCCAAGATTTATGAGTTCAATGTCATGTAGAAGTTTCATGTATAGGAGAGACGGGTGAGTCTTGCTGAGCCATCATGCTCACTGCTTGTGTTTGAAGCTTTTGCAGGGGTTTATGAGGAAGGGACTCCCGAGGAGGAGACGGAACCCCAAGATGGAAATCCCGTCGAATGGGAGTCGTGCACACCACCATGTTAGTGTGCGTGTGTGCTAGCAGGGATACGTTCATGGGCTGAACATGAACTCGATGCGTAGTCTACGCCCGTGAGTGTAGACGGAACATATTTTGTTGTACAAATGTTCATAAACCTGTTTATGTAATAAAACTTTGCTTCTGCTTTGTATCTTTGATGTGCATTATCCGGTGCTGTACAACGCAGCACCCCTCAGTGTGATCCTGGCTCGACAAGGCCATGGGGCTGTGTCACTGACCGTCATGAGTACTTAGTTTATTTACGACGGGGCCAACAACCGTCGTAAATATCACCTTATTTACGACGGCCCGGGACCGACCATCGTAAATAAGGGATATATACCCACCCGTGCCTGGGTCAGCGCGGGCATTCACGCAGGCGCCAACCCTGAGCAGTTGCGCCGCTGCCGCCGCCGCCCTCACGCGCGCTGCCCCCGCCGCCGCCCAACCGAGCCACCGCCGCCTCGCAAGCGCGCCGCTGCCCCCGCGACCTACCCACGCGCCGCCACCGCCCCGTCCTCCCTCGGCCCGCGCGCCCCCGCCGGCCTCCCCCGGCCCGCGCCGAGCCACCCCCGTGCGCCCCGGCCCCCCCGCGTCGCCGCCGTCTTCATCCGCGCCACCCCTGGTTTCCCCGCGCCACGCCACCTCCAAAAACAAGTAAGTTAGAAATTTAGTTTGTGAATTATTAATTTAGTTTGTAATTAATTTAAATTTAGTTATTTAGTTTAGTTTGTAATTAGTTTAATTTTAATAGTTTAGTTTGTAATTAGGTTATTTTAATTAGTTTAGTTTAGTTTGTAATTAGTTTAAATTAGTTAGTTTAGTTTCGTTTGTGATTATGTTTTAATTAGTTTATTTTACTTTAATTAGTTTAAGTTAGGTGATTAATTCATTTAATTAATCACTTAGTTAGTTTGTTTTTAGTTTTTAATTAGTTTGTAATTAGTTTGTTTAACTAGTTTGTAATAGTTTAATTAGTTTTTAATTATTCAATTAATTTCATAAGTTAATTAGTTTTAATTATTTAATTGTTTATTTAGGTTTGAATTGTTCAATTAGTTTTGATTTAGTTAATTAATTGATTGTGAGTGTTTAATAATTATACGTATATTAACGGGTTTCGTGTCGACTCGGCACGACACGGCATGACCTGACACGGCCCGACCCGACACGACACAGCCCGACCCGGCACGGCCCGACACGGCACGGCCCAACCCTGCACAGCCTGATCCGGCACGACACGGCATGGCGACGAGACTGATTGGCCCTTTGAACTTTATACTCTAACCATCTTACCCCCTCTTTCTCGTTCTTTCCTCTCATGTAAATGACTGAAAAATGAAAATGAGTAACATAACCTATAGAAATTAATACCCGTTTTGAATTTGCACGTCTCACATGCGATAGGCATGTGAGGTGTGCAGGTTCCGAATTGTCCATTTTTTGATAGCCTGAGAGTGACCGAGGACGTGCTTTTGACGAGTTAGGTACGGGGTCTTGATTTGGACGTGATTTCGACAGCATAACCCTAATGTTCTCTGCTGCACCACTTTTGAGCGTGCAGTTGGAGAACTGCGGGGTTACGCTGCTGAAATTTCTTCTGGATTCAGACTCCGTGTCTCGTCATAAGCACGTTACCTCGGTCACTCTTGGGTGGGTTTAAAACCTATCTGTCTAGTTGTAGGGGCCGTGACAAGACATAAAATGTACTAATAATGATTTGTCTGCTTCGAAGGTATAACCTCAGACATAGCTGAAGACCGAACTTGGAAGTAATGTGGTTGAAAAAAGAATGGGCATCACTTAGATGAGTGGTTCACCAAGACAGATGCTTTTATACATCGAGCTCTTTCGTTGTCCAATAGCAGTAGGGTGCGGTGCCCATGTACCAAATGCCAGAATGCGATTTTTTTGGACAAGGTGACGTTGACATTTCACTTGTGTCGAAACGGTTTCATGCAAAAGTATGAGATATGGTACTTTCACGGCTAGACACGTTCTAAAGCTTTAGAAGATGAAGTGGTGGATGATAGCACGGGGATCGATAGGATGGACGAGATTCTTGAAGCCATAGATCCTGAGTTGACGAAGGATGCTCCTACAACAGAGGTTGAAATGTTCTTTATCTTCTCAAACTTCAGAAGAGCCACTGCATGAACACACAAAAGTGACTCTTCTTAATTCATGACCAGACTTATAGCAATTAAGTCTAAGTATTTCTTCTCTAACAATTATTACAACGATCTCATCAAATTGATCAGCGATATCCTTCCTCAACCGCATAAAGTGCCGAAAGATATGTACCAGTCCAAGAAATTGATTTCTGGTCTTGGTATGAAAT
Organism: Neostapfia colusana; assembly: GCA_030760725.1. Taxonomy (NCBI): domain Eukaryota; kingdom Viridiplantae; phylum Streptophyta; class Magnoliopsida; order Poales; family Poaceae; genus Neostapfia; species Neostapfia colusana. The sequence goes on along the minus strand of JASWHV010000007.1, from coordinate 74,158,562 downwards.
ATGAGAAGATTGATGTCTGCCCAGCCAACTACATGCTTTTTTGGAAAGAGCACGCCAACGAGAAGAAGTGCTTACAATGTGGCAAATCGAGGTTGATAATGACAAAGGAGAGCGTGTACAGATTGAAGTCGCACATAAGCAGCTTCGTTACTTTCCTGTCACACCTCGGTTGAAGCGCTTGTTTCTCTTAAAAAGAACTGCCAGACATATGAGATGGCACAAATAAGGTGTAGTGAGAACCTCAGAGTCATGGTGCACCCGTCCGACGGTGAGGCATGGAAGGTGTTGGACCGCTTCAATCCAGATTTCGCCATTGATGCAAGAAATATTCGCATCAGGTTAGCGACAGATGGCTTCTCATCGTTCAGTACAAACCCACATCATACTCATGTTGGCCCGTGTTTTCTATTTCGTACAACTTACCACCATCTCTTTGTATGAAGTATGAATTCATGTTCCTTTGCCTCATCGTTCCTGAACGAGATCACCCTGGTTCACGACTCAACGTGATGTTGAAGTTGTTGATTGAAGAGTTGAAATTTTTATGGACAGGAATCGAAGCGTAGATTGTTACAAAAAACAGAAATTCATCCTTTGAGCTGCATACTTGTGGTCCGTTCATGATTTCCTAGCATACGACATGTTTTCGCAGCATACAGTATGTTTTCCAGCGGAAGTACTCATGGTCGTTTGACGACTTCCCGGGTTCTGCAGGTAGCGGACGTGGTAGTGCGTAGTGTGGTGTGTGTGTCTAGTGTTCACGAATTACTTTTATGTTTATAATGTTTTGACTGCCTGTGTGAGCTAGCCATTGATCCAGGGCTGGCCTCGAAGCCAGGGCAGAATTTTCTCATTTAAAAAAATTACCACCCTTATTTACGACGGTTTTCTGGTCACGACCATCATAAATAAGCCAGAGTTATTTACGACGGCCTGCCCCGTCGTCAATAGTATCATGCCTATTCACGACGGGGCCATCGTGAATAAAATGGAGTATTCACGGCAGCCCCGTCGTGAATAAATCCCCCTCGCCACGTGGCAGTCAGGGAGCTTATTCGTGACGGGATTATTTAGCCGTCGTGAATAAGCTTATTTACGACAGGCACCGTCGTTAACAACCTTATTTATGACTAATTATCGCTGACGGCCAAAAATTGTCGTGAATAAGCCTTCCCCGTCATGAATAACTTATTCACGAATTTTTACCTTTTATTAACAATGGTTTCTAGCCATCGTGAATTGTTTATATTCCTGTAGTGTTGGGTCTTTTCATTCATGATTCTTCCTTTTCTCATCAAGGCCACCTTCTCCCTGTTTGTATTATTCTCCTTTTTCTTCATGTGACCTGCTCTCACTTAGCAAGTTTGATTAGCTCTTCACTTGTTTGGCATCGATCATCCAAAACCCACACGGGGATGCCTAGATGCACTTACAATCTCCCCCTTTTTGGTGATTGATGACAACCAAGCAAAGTTTAAACATTTGGGAGTAAATGAATCTAGTTTTCATAAAGTATACACATATGAGTGGTGATATGCATGAACCATGGATGAATTCTCATATGTGTATTCTTAATGGTGGGGTTCCTATCGATGTGAGTGTAACATACAAAGTGTTTCAAGAGTTATAATCATGAGAGTACCTTATTATAAAAAGAACATGAATAACCAAGTGTGCAACAAGAGATAATATAGTGTCTTACATAGTCTTACATGAAACATCATTACATAGTCTTAATCATAAATACATTACATGTTTTTAAAAATAGTCCATGACCAAAAAAAGACTAGGGTAACGACTAGGAACTCCCCTTGATCTCTACCCCTTTGGCATCAAGACACCAATAAGGGAGAAGGAAAAACAGTGGAGGACTACTCATCATCTTTATCATCTTGCTCACTAGCTACACTTTGAGTCTTCTCGCTATCCCGCTCTTAATCATCATCTTCATTTCTAGTTTGGCGAGGAGCTCGTGAGCAAGTAGAGGAGCCGATCCCAAAGTAAGTAAGCTCCTCATCGGTCAATTTTGGAATCTCCGTGTAGTCCTCATTGGAGTCCTCGGAGATCTCTGAAGAGCCAATGGGAGATATCTCTAATTTATGGCATAAGGTTGTGACATTCTCCTTCCTGAAGCGGGCATGACGCTTCCTAGCAAGGCTCTCCACATGCTGCTTCACTTCCAATTTGTGGCAGGAGACAAAAATGGATTGGAGCATCTTCAGTATCCCTCCAGTGGAGCCTCTAGAAGAGGACGGAGCCTCTGTGTCTCTGTGGGCTGAGATGCTCGCTGCCTCATAGTGGAGGAAGGTGCTGGTGGAGCTTTAGGCACCTGAGGTCAAAGCCTTAGATGCTTGACATCTTTGACGAACTCCAAGCTTATGACATGCTCAATTATGCACATGATGTACAGGGCATAGCCACAGGAACAATTTGGAGTATGAGCAATGTTGTAGATATCATTGTAGATATAGTCAAAGATGTTGAACTTCTCCGTCCTGCTGATAATCTGCATCAGGTTGCGGAGATATACCTGAATGCTTCCCGCATCACCATCCTTGGAGGCAATGGTCTTCCTCAGCACACAATTCAGTACCACTAAGAATGGCTTCATGTTATTGGTTGACGGAGGCTTGTATGGATAGTGGCCATCATAAAGAAAATCGAGCTCATTCTTGTCAAGTGGCTTCGTGTTGTGAACAGTAAGCTCATTTTCCAAAATGTCCTCTAAATCTAGACACTTGGCAAAATCCACATATGATATTGTATATTGTTTGCCATGTATCATCCAAGTAGCTCTCATGGCATTCTGTTGTGAGAAGTAGCATGTGGAGTACAATTGAGCAATGACTTCATTGTTCCAATCATATTTGAAGGCCATGAGATTCTTCAAACCATGGAGCTCCACAGCAGCTAGGACATGATCAAAATCCTCAATATGCTTCTCTCCCATGTAATCCCAATCGATCCATTGATTCTTTGCTACGGGATTCTTCATTTTGAGATACATGGTTCCATACTAGCCATAATGGAAGTTGCTCCAGAACCGTGGATCCGCTGCCATTTTCTCATAATCATACATGTTCTCCATCCGGAATTTTTTTCGCTTTGTCACTTTCTTTCCCTTTGAATGGGTTGGTGGAGAGGTGTCGATTGCGGTCCGAGAGTGGTGGAGTCATTTCCAATGGACCAATCGGTCCAGAGGTTCTAGCAGATCCTTTCCCTTTGCTTCTCTTGCTAGTGACGGCCTTCTCTTTGCCCTTGGTGCTAGGGCTAGCTTTCTCTTTGTCCTTGCTGCCTTCAGGTTGTTTAGCAAGTACTTTCCGTCTTGAGGCAGCAGGGTCTTCATTTGCATCACGATCATTTCTTTTCATTGATCTCAATGGCTGGACTCTCTTCGCCTCTCGATATGCGACTTGACGTGTCGCTTCAAGTTCTTATTCACTAAAGACACTGTCTTTGGAGCTTGACATGATTCCTGAAAAGATAGGAGTATATGAGAACAAGGGAAAAGGTACCAAAGAGAAAAATTGACAAACTCGACATTGTAGGCTTAATAATGTTAACAGCCGGACTTGTTCGAGGTTTATGACGACTAGTCCGGCATACCGGACTTATCCGCATGAATACCCAGACTAGTTTTCTGTTCATCAGCAAGAATCCTAGCTAATAAAAAATCGTCAAATATTTGGGGACAAGGTTCATTGTGCAGGGGAATGACAATGTAGAGCACACTAAGTGGTATTGAAACCCTAGAACATGATGGATTTGGCCTAAACCCTAGAAAAATTAGAAGATTAGGGTTAGGGCAAGGGTTTACCAAGAGGAGATTAAATCACGTACTAGAGCGGATCCCAGGTGCGGAGAAGTCCGGGGTGAACTTCCCTTCGGGCTTCCAAGCCTTCCCCTTTGAAAAATCAAGTTTTGGTGGAGGGTACGAAGAAATCACCGTGAGAGCTCGAGTGAGGAGAGAGAACACTGTGGGGAAAGTGAGATGAAAAAGAGGCTATCGGGCTGAGTCGAATGGTTAAGTCCACGGATACCGGACTTGTCCGATGTATATACCGGACTAGTCCGGTGCTGTAGACTACGGCCGAACTAAGCCGTGGTACGGACGAGTCCAGTTTTACAACGGACTTGTTCGTGGTATGATAAAAAATATTTCCTAGCATCCTTGTATATAGGGGAATTTGACCATGTTGATCATTTGGACATATATAATTTTTTTGAAAAGTATTCTTGTGAGTGTGATCAGTAAGCAATCAACATTCAAACTATGACCATAATTCACCAAGAGTTAATATTTGAAATAGTTTTAGAGTTAAAAAGAGGTAGGGGATAATTTTTCGCAATTGTAACACCCCAAAACCTGCTAAAGAGAGGAATTTAAAAATTTTTGGACGTATTGCATGAGGTGTAGCAATTCAAATTCAAACTGGAATTTAGATTTGAATCAAACCAGAAAAAGGAAAAGGAAAAAGAAAAAAAAAGAAAAAGGGAAAACCGACCAGTGGGCCGAAACCCACCCAGCCGGCCTAGAACCCACGCGCGCTCCCTCCCTCTCTCCTTCTCTCTGACATGCGGGACCCGCATGTCATCCCTTTCCCCCGCGCGCCCCAACCGCCCCGTCTCTCTCGCGCCCGATCACAACCACCCTCCCGAACCCCGCGCTCGCAGCCCCGATCTTCGGCCCCAGACGCTGCTACTTATCCAAACCGACCCTCCGCCGCCTCTCCTCGTGCATTCCACGCAAGGAAACTCGCCGAATTCCCCAGCGCTGCTCCATCTTTCTTTACGGTGAGAACCGAAGCTTCCACCGTCGTTTTCCTTCGATCCTCGCTCGGATTTCCTGATCTAACGTGCTGATCATGTTCCACCGCCTCCGGGGAGTCTCGCAGGTGAAGGAAACCCTGTGTTTTGCACTCTAGACACAGCTCTGGTGAGCACCGCCGCGTTTTCATATCGGACCTCGTCGCCGACCACCTTCCAGGGCCTCCGAGCTCAAGAAAAATCCCGAGGTGAGATCCCCGACCTCCCCTCTTCCGTTCTATGCCAAGAAATCCAAGTTTTAGGAAGTATAGACGAAAACCCGAAGATCTCCGGCGAGATCGCTGCCTCCCGCCACCGCGCGCCGCCGGGCAGCGCCGCCCGCACACGGCCAGGCGACGTGGCCCCCTGAGGCCCGTCCATTTTAAATCGTGCGGTTCCTATTAGATCTACCCCGTACCGCTTCACATTATAATCTCAGCCACCTGTTTTAAATCCAACGGTCCAAGTCGGTCCCGCATTATAAAGGCCGGTAATCTTACGCGCTACCCCCTGGGGATCTCAGAAAACACGAGCTAGCCCCGGAAACTTCTGATCTAGCCCCTGGACCTTCAGAAATTCATGTAAATTCATTTAAAAATCAGTTTTAGCCCCTGGACTTAATAAAAATTAGGAAACCCTTCTGTTATGAGTAATTAGACCCCTGAAAATTTAGGAAATAGTAAATTAAACCCTGCAGTAGGATGAATTTGCCTTTTTGACCCTATAGGATATTAAATTCAGAAATTTGAACATGTGACTAGGATTTAAATTTAAATGGTGATGCAAACATATGTGCAAATATAAGTTTAAACTCTCCTAGCACTTGGAAAACTTTGGAATGAGTTAAAAATAGATTTTAGGCTGAAATGAAATCTGCCTAAGTGTTGCTCATTTTTATTATCTCTAGAGACACATTTTAGGGTAGGAAAGAATTCTAAAAACTGGTAAAATAAATTTAAATTGTTCCACATCAGAGAGGAAGTTCAAAAATACTTTATTGAACATTTTTAGATCAGAACCTATTCTGTTTAGGTGATATGTCTTACTACTTTAATAGTAAAGTTCACTTTTAGGCATAGAAAATAAATCTGAAAATATAGGAAAATAGGTATGCATAATTAGAAAATGATAAATGAGGTCTTTATTTTCAAAAACTTCAAATTGAGATTTTGAAGAAGATCTGAAAACCTAATTGAAGTAGGAAACTTTTTTTATGCAAATTTTGTGGCTAAGGAGTGTATTAATTAAATATAGAGAGTTTGTTCAAATGGGAAATTAATATATAGTGTGCAACTAGAAATCTGAATACAAAAGTTAGAAATAATATATATATGTTTAAAAGTGCATGTAGGCCAAAAATCAACACATCTAGGGTAACCATAACACCTAAACATGTGAATGACTTTAGTATGTATGTATGTATGTATGTATGTATGTGTGGTTTGCATGAGTGAAAGTGTGAACTATGGCTTATGGATTGTTGTTTTCTTTTGCTATGTGTATTGGCATGAGTAGAACCTGCCCCAGAGCAAGTTCTCCCCTTCCAAGACCAAGACTTTCCATTCCCAGAGCAGCAGGAAGAAGGCAAGTGTCCTTGACCACTTTGATCCTATACTAGGATATGTAGCTAGAATTAATTTGCATTGTCAATTTGTAATATGATACCCAAGCTAGGAAGTTTCCCTAGATTTTCATTATCTTATTTCCTTGTAGCGTGGGTTGGGATTTATTTTATTATGTCTTTCACTCATATTACTTATGCTTAGCCATGCTTAGAATGGGATAAGTGGGATATGAGATCATCAACTTATTTACCTTACTCTTGAATGAGATATTATGAGTTATGTAGAGGTAGGGATCGAGGCAAGTTGGATGATTTGGTTGGTGCTGTGTGCACGAGACTCGGATTTGTGTTTAGTACTTGCCTCGATCCTAAGGACCGGTTCATGGAGCATGTAACCTGGCTTTACCGTGCCAACCACATGCTGAGATGGGGAAGCTTGGCCAATTAATTAGGTGTATCCCCGGCATAGTATGGGTGTTTTGGATGGTGCAGGGAATAGGTGTCAGCTGGACTACCAGGCTCAAGAGGGGGCCACTGCAGCGGGGTTGGAGCCTCTTGTATGCTGTTAGGGGTGAAACCTCAGTGGGCCCACGCTCGTTGGGAATCCCTTTGTATAAGCCTCGTAGTGATCTCCTGGCTACACACCTGGGAAGTGTGAACGTGGTTCGCGGCCACTGGCATAATGGAGGTTCTTTTAGTCCACCCGACAACGGAGGATGAAATCACTACATGTGGGTACAGTGGTGCAAACTCTGCAGAGTCAAAACTGTCATGACAGCCGTGCTCACGGTCAAGAGCGGCTTGGACTTATTCATGATTAGAGGATGATGGATTGGGAAGTTGAGGATGTTAAGCGGGAAGCTTAACATTGGGGATGAGACTATGTTTACTTGATATTGATGATGGGTTGAGGGATTGGGACCATTTCACCTATGTAGTAATGTAGGTGCTTAATAAGCTAAGGTGATAGGTATTAATTGCGTAGTGTTGTAACCATGAGTTCAACCTCTCCTTGTTCCAGCCATGCATGACATAACTTTCCCACACTTGGTGAGTACCAACGGTACTCAACCTTGCTTTTCTGTTGGTTTAAATTGCTGCTCAGGTCAAGGGGATGATGTGGTGTTCAATGACCAAGACTTCGGACCTGAAGAAGGATTCTAGGTTCACGGAGTCCCCTGGGCAACGCCTGTGACGGAGCCCACAAGATTTACATTCCGCTGCTGTTTTATTTACATGTTATGAACTTATTATCGTCCATCGAGATGTATGCTATGTAAGACTTATTTATATTCGAACACCTGGCTTGTAATATGATGATGCTTCACTATTTATCGTCACATGTATGAGAAAATGATCCTGGCATACATGTGATATTCACTCGGTTGTTCTTCGTAGAAACCGGGTGTGACAACAATCATGCTGGTATTTTGAAGTTCTAGATAACTAGCAATCAGATATGCAACGTTCAAGACACATTTCGAGAATCAAGGATATTCAATTCATTCCTAAGCTCATAAAACCTTTTCTCTTCTAATAATTTGGTGAAAATATCTGCTAGTTTTTGTCCGGATTTAACATGTGAAATTACAATGTCTCCTTTGATAGAGTGGTCTCTCAAAAAATAGTGCCGGATGTCAATGTGTTTGGTTCTAGAATGCTCAACGGGGTTATGAGCTATGTTTATGGCACTCTCGTTGTCACATAGGAACGGAATATGGTTCAAATTGTAACCATAATTCCTTAGAATTTGTCGCATTCAAAGGAGCTATGCACAACAACTCCCAGCTGCAACATACTCCGCTTCGGCTATGGATAAGGCAATGGAGTTTTTCTTCTTGGAAGACCATGATACTAGGGACCTACCCAAGAATTGACAAGTCCCGGATGTACTTTTTCTATACACTTTGCAATCAAGTGATACTTTTTTGGAGCGGCTTGAAACCTTGCACACATACATACATTCAACATGATGTAGGGTCTAGTCGCACGAAGATATAATAAAGAACCGATCATAGAATAATATACCTTTTGGTCGACATTCGGACAATCTTCATTGAGATCAAGATGTCCAATGGTCACCGTTGGAGTTTTGATGGGCTTTGTTTTATCTATGTTGAAATTTTTGAGGATATCTTGTGTATACTTTGTTTGGCAAATAAAAGTGTCCTCTCTAAGTTGCTTCACTTGGAAGCCTAGAAAGAACCTTAATTCGCCCATCATAGACATCTCGAATCTATCCGTCATAATCTTACTAAACTCATCACAAAATAACTTATTAGTAGAACCAAATATTATGTCGTTGATATATCTGGCAAATGAATAAATCATTATCAAAATGTTTTGTAAATAAAGTGTAATCAGCTCTTTACATTTTAAAACCATTATGAATTAGAAAATCTCTAAGACACTCATGCCAATCTCTAGGAGCTTGTTTGAGGCCATTGAGAGCCTTACGCAGTTTGTACACATGGTTGGGGAGTTCTTGATCCTCAAAACCGGGTGGCTGCTCCACATACACCCCCTCCTTGATCGGTCCATGAGGAATGCACCTTTGACATTCATTTGGTACAACTTGAAATTATGGTGACTAGCATAGGCCAACAATATTCAAACAGATTCAATCCTAGCTACAAAAGCAAAAGTCTCACCGAAATCTGAACCTTCAACTTGTGAGTACCCCTTGGCCACAAGTCGTGCTTTATTTCTTGTCACCGCGCCGTGTTCGTCTTGTTTATTGCGGAACACCCATTTTGTGCCCACAACATTCACGTTTGGTCGTTCCACAAGTTCCCACACTTCATTCTGCTTAAAGTTATTTAGCTCTTCTTGCATTGCCATCACCTAATCCGAATCTCGTAGTGCATCTTCAACCCTATATGGTTTCAAAGAGGAAACAAAAGAGTAATGTTCACAAAAATTTGCAACAAGAGACCGAGTAGTTACCCCCTTGTAGATGTATCCAAGGATATTGTCGACGGGATGATCCCCTTGGATGCGCTGGTGCACTCTTGGGTGTGGAATTTGGGGACTTGTTTCAACATCCTCATTTTCCTCATCTTCTTTTTGTCCCCCTAGATCATTGCTTCCATTTTGATCTTGATCATCTTGATTTTGTTGAGGTTGGCTTTGGTCTTGTGTTGGATGCTCTGGTTGTGATGGATATGGCTCTCTTGGATCTTAAGATTGCTCTTGAGGTCAAACATCTCCAAGCGCCATTCTTTTCAAGGCTTGCCAGGGAGCTTCTTCTTCATCTAGCACACGACGATCAAGTTGCTCCACTTGGTAGCCGTTAGTCTCATCAAACACTACGTCACATGCAACTTCAACAATCCCGGAGGTTTTGTTGAAGACACGATAGGCGTAAGTGCTTGAATCATAACCCATCAAAAAACCTTCATCAGATTTTGAAGCAAATTTTGAATTCCGAGGCTTTTTTTTAGGATAGCATTTACTTCCAAAGACTTGGAAATATGAAATATTAGACTTGTTACCGGTAAGAAGCTCATATGAAATTTTCTTAAGTAGCCGACGGAGATAGAGTCGATTCGTCGCATGACACACGGTGTTTACCGCTTCCGACCAGAATATGTCTGAGGTCTTGTATTCATCAAGCATTGTCCCTGCCATCTCAATAAGTGTCCTATTCTTCCTTTTGGCAACCCCAATTTTGTTCGGGGGAGTAGGGAGCCGAAAATTCATGTTTCATGCCTTCTTTATCAAGAAAGTCTTCAACTTGGGTATTCTTGAACTCAGTGCCATTGTCGCTCCTTATCTTCTTAAACCTCAAGGAGAACTCATTTTCAGCTCCTCTCAAGAATTTCTTGAGTACACCATGTACTTCTCCCTTATCATGCGAGAAAAATACCCAAGTGAATCTAGAAAAACCATTATGTTGTCATTATGTTCTTGGCGGGGTGAGATGCTCCAACTTGTTTACCGGCTTGGCACACGCTGCATCGCCCGTCTTTCTCAAATACAACATTCTTCAAACCTCGTATGTGATCCCCTTGTAGAAGTTTCTGTAGATTTCTCATATCAACATGAGCTAGCCGTCTATGTGTAAAAGTCCCAAAAATGTAAATGCAATAAACTGAAGGTTGAATGCCGTTTGGTTTCGAGTTCATGAAATTGGGACTTACAAAAACTTTCTACACGTGATGATGCACATGAGGTCCAACCAAACGAGCTCAAATGTTCATTTGAAATGTTATAAGCCAAGGTTGAATTAAACACTATGTGTAAAGTTCTCATGTGCAAGGGGAAGTTTTAAATTAAGATTTTGAACTCAATTTGTTCACTCAAATTCAAACTTGTGTCATCACAAAAAGAGTATGCAAACTGTTGTTTCAAATATGCCATTCGCAGCAGCCAATTTAGAAATCAGATTTCATATTCGTATTCCTCGGGTCCAAATTAGTGGGAATGCTAAGTTTGAAAAACTTTGGAGATACTTTATTAAGTATTTCATAGAGGACATTGAGTTACATAGGAAATTCAAATTCAAGTTTGAATTTTGAGGAGACTCGGTCAATTGTCAAATTGCATGTCAAATTTGAACTCCAGAAATTCGATTTGGATCACCTGCCAAAGTTGGTAAGGATTTGAATGTAACAAAGAAGGATAAGGAGGAGAGGAAAATGTGGGGCCCAACTGCCCGTGAAATGAGCCACGGGCTCTGTTTTTCCTCTGCCAAGCGCTGGACAGCAAATGTTAGCAATGCCAGCGTGCGCGCTCGATGTTTCCCGTCTGATCACACATCGAACCGACTCAACTACGCCCGATAAAATCTTCCCGGGTGGCCACAACACTCGGCAACTGTGGCTCGACTGCCTCACACTTTCCCTCTCGTTGTTGCCTCCCCGCGTGAGTGCTTCTACCTCTGACACCGTGTGCCACACCGGAGAACCGGTGTCCGACTTTTGCGGCTCGTTGCACGCCCAGCTTAGCATGTTCCTGGCTGCGCCGTGCCTCCCTCGACGTCCCCGAAGCAGGAAATCGACGCCCTCGGCACTGCACCGCAGCACCGAGCTCGGTTTTTCTTCTCCGGCGCCGTGTAGAGCTGCCACCACAAGACTTCATCGCTCGGCCACAAGAAACCTTCTCCCGTCGAGTTTGGCGCGCCAGAAGGTTCGCCTAGGACCCTCCTTCTTTCCCTGCAACTCCGGCAGCATGCCATAGCTTGTGCTCGTCGGAATTTCACTTCTTCCTGCCAGCATGCAATATGGACCCCGGAGGATCTACCCAAAATTCTTGCTATACATTGCACCACTCATCACACAACTTAGAAAACTATTTCTAGACATCCGTGCGAGTCCCTAGGATCAAAAACCACGGAGAACCGTCGAGCAAACACAGTGTTCCTCGAGTTTTCCGATTTCCGCAGGATTTTCACCTAGCTCGACGGTGCGGTCATACTTCCAGTGAGTTTCAGCTAGACCAGGATGCATTTTCGTGTTTCCCTCGATGCCATGCTACTGTACTAGCAATCGGCAAAGCTTTTGCTTGAGTAGCGAGCGAGTTCGAGCTCGCCGGACTTGCTGAAGCCGCTGTCGCCGTCGGTCAAGGTTTTCCTGTCATCCTTGGTTCGAGTTAGGGCCCGCAGTATATTCCCCATGTGAAATTAAGTAGAGGCAGCAAGTTTGGTGAAGCTCAGAGCACGGGAACCCCCTCCCGGCGAGCTCTACGGCGAGGTGGGCGGCGGGCTAGCATGGGTGTTTTGAATTTCTAGATTTCATTCAAACTTTAGCACTTCATAACTTTTGCTAGGAAACTCCAAATTGGGTGATTCAAATTGGGTTAGATTCAGCTTGGAAATATATATCGAAATTAGCAACCCAATTAATATGAAAGTCAATAATAAATTCTGGAAAATTCTTTGAATATTTTCAGTAAGAGAACTATTGAGGGAGTTTGGTTCATCCAAAATTTTCCAAAATTTTACGAAAATATTATTTAGGATATTATTGAATTTCTGTTAAAAGTTCAACTTATTTGGAGTTGATTTGAGTAGGAAATTCCAGAGTACAAACTACTGCACTCAAATAAGGCCAGAAACTTTTTCAGAAAATATACCAGTTTTGTAAAATCAGTTCTGACCAATTATTAGCTCCAAAAATCCTAGGAAAATTTATGCATGCTTATGAGCTATGATTGAAATTTTAGTTCACTTGATTTTGCATGAAAATGCAAATTACTTAAGAATTAGTTCCTTTTATCCTAAATGCTTAGTGAATTATTCTAGATGAACTACTCAATGAAAAGTTCAAAATTTTGGCCCAGAATATTTTATTGTGACAAGGAACTCACATGAAAAATTGCAGCTCCATTAGAGCTATGGATCATTACTTTTCTGTATACCTTGCTTAGGTGAAAACACGACAATTAGAAAGAACACTTAGTGTTTAACCCACTTTGCTAAATCCATCTTCATCCACTAGGATCAGTTCAATTCCAACTCCTAATCAGTAGTTCTGTTTTAACATTCTCATTAGGCCTTGATAGCAAAGTATTTACAATTAAGTGCATATGCATGTTCATAACGTGTAGTGTTGACATGGAAAATTGTTGAGCAAGTGAAACTTGGATCAAGGATCAAGAAGATCAAGTGATTAAGCAACAAGTGACAGCAACACTAACTGAACGATATACTACTAGTCACCTGCAAAACAGGCAAGCCCCAATTTGCATTTAAGCAATCTTTGTAAAGTTTTACTTTGTATTACACTATATGTATGAGTTGCTGATGTGCATTAGGTCTAAGTGATTCGAAACCCAGTTGCATGACCAGATTTTAACCTAAGAGAGAAGGGGTAGAATATCACCTCATAGAGTGAAGTATTCTACGCTTAATGTTTATTGGAAGGACCGGTAAAAGTCGAGTAGCTGGACTCTACTCGCGAGCTTAGGGCTTGGATTCATCGGTACGGGTTTATGAGTAGAACCTTGAGGAAAATTCACAAATGAGAATTTGAGACCGAGCAGGGATGTAGAGAGCAGCAGGACGAGGTCCGTGCGTGAGTAGCCCTACCTGTGTCAGTTAAGGCCCGTCCATACGTAGCCCTGTTGGATAAGTTTGTGGTGTGTACCGGGCGCATACTGGCTATATGGGACCCATGAAACCGATGTACCTTGTGAGATCCATATTGGAACTTTTTTGATCGGCTTAGGCTTTTGGCGTTAGTACAATAGGAGGTAACTTGCTCAAGAACATCTTACAGCGGAGATGTACCTTGAGGGAGCTTGCTGTTCGGGTCGATGGGACCGCGTCCGATTTGGATGAACTCGGGAAAGGTGGCTGCATGCAACATTGGTCGAGTGTGCCGACGGCAACTCGGGAATGGGTGTACGTGTTGTGCAGTCCGGGTGTGTTTTGATTCGAATCACCGTCGCTCGTGGTTATTTGAGCATACTTGGACATTGAGTCTTGACATAGTAAGAAGTGAAGTGAATTACTTGAATGGATATGTCTTGTCTTATAAATTGTATTGCAACCGTGTATGAATTAGAGATAGTGCAAATTAAGCTTATTTCAGCTTGTGCAAGAAGCATCGTAATGAAGTGTTTCTTATTTGATTGTGGAGTTGCGATGCTGCTCGGATCAAGGCTGTAAATTGATGCTATAAAATCTGAAAACTAAGGATCAATTGTAGGCGAGTCCTTTATGCAAATCTCAGCTGCCATGTTTATTGTTACCTGCATATAGAGTTTCCTGTTTAAGAGGAGACTGTTAAGTCTTGCTGAGCCTTTGTGCTCATGCTTGCTATATTAGTGGTTTTGCAGGTTAACATATATGCCTATGATGAGGTTGTCCGGTGAGACTCAGAGCCATCCGGGTTGTTTTTTTCATGGACACCCCTTCCACTGTCGTATGTCTTCGTGTTGCTAGTGAGAAGAGTCCGCGGGCTGGACGTCTTCTCTGTTGCTTAAGTTTAGATATGAGATTGAGTTGTATTAGGCTTCCATTGTAGTTTATTTTGAGGTAAAGTATTTGTAAAGTAACACTTTGTAAGCTTCTGCATGTGATATGATGTCTTTATATGTGTGTTGTTCGGTGCCACATCGCACGACACCGCCCAATGCGATTCTCGGGCAGTGTGGATCCTGAAGGGGTCCCCACAGAGTGTGGTACCAGAGCCGCATTGAAAATAGCAGACGGAATAAGAATCGTATTACGATAAAAACTTAGGATACAGTGAGAAAATGGTACTAGGCCCACATAAGGACTACTATTAGCGTAAATATGGAAGCTGGCAAAACCTATTTGTCTATGTCGGAAAACATGCATCTCGGAACGTTCTATGTCTTGGGGTGCATGGATACGCTGTCAACCAGCACGCACAAGCTGAAGGGTGGAGGCTCACGGATGGCAGGTAACCCGGCCCGCTCATATGTTCTCTACGACTCTTCATGTCATTTGTGGTATGTGAGCAACGCCAGTCCCCGGCATGCCGCGAGCAAGTAGGCGGAGACCCCTTCACGTGATAGTAACGTGAACACGTAGCTCAAGGCATGTTTGGCTTGAGAACATCCGTGTGACTGACCACATACAGACGTATTAAACTGTTTATGGAGCCGGGTTCAGTTTGCAGCTGAACCTGATGATTGTGTGTCTTATGCAGGTACATTAACCATGAAACCGTATTATGAGTAGAACAAGTTTGCGAGTGACCCTTCTTAGTTCCACCTATGGATACGTATATGCCAGTGTAATCCAGTTGGGATTTTCTTTTGGTGAGGCAACGTAGTACCGACATCTCTCTTACGGTGCATCGACATCGTACTACACATGATAACCTCTTTCCTATGAGAAATGACTCATGAACTAAATTTCAACTAAAAATGGATTTTTTGAGACCTATATTAGTTACTGATCTCTTAATTTGAACTAATATTCAAATAAGAGAATTGCTAGGTGTCAAAGGTTCCAAAAACAGAGTGCTCTGTTTCTGGCAGGAAATCTTGCTGGATTTTGATAGAGCATAACTCTAAGTAAATTTACCCAATGGAGGTGTATGATAAAGTTCTGTAAAGTTTTTTAAGTTCTCTACATCTTCTGTGTAGACCTCTGGAGCAAAATCACACGCAAAATTGGTTGAATGTCCAGTTGAATGCAAATTGTCCAGAAACAGGACAGATTCAAACCTCTCTGCACATTTCTGTATATCATCCATAACTTTATCTAGAAAAATCCCTAAGGATCCTATGATACACCATTGGAAATTTTATGAGATGTCCAATAATTTTGTAGTTCAAAGTTTGTTCAGAACTGTATTGTATTTTCAGATACAACTGTGATAATAACAGCCACAGTCAAGGGAGATGCCGGCAAATTTTATCCAGGAATTCTGTCAACTTTGAATGATCATAACTTTCTATCCAGAACTGATCTGGAGGCATATAAATACTAGTTGGAAATATATTGAAGTTAACTTTAACTTTGGTATTCAACTTGTATATGAAGATGCTGTTAACCAGATCAAAATATGTGTTAAGTGCAAACTGGTCTACTCTGTCTAGAAAAGCTGACTAGTTGAGCATACTTTAAGGATTTGTGTAAACATGAATGTTGTTACTGCTTTCATAAAGTTTTGACATATTCATGCTTTCCTTATATTCACATACTGCAGAGTTCATTTTTGACTCACCTCGAAATGTATTTATGCAGTATGGTGCATATACGTTCTTCGAGAAAGGCCGGAAGCTCATGCCAATACGGTGATGATTTGATTCCATGCCGGCACCGCCATCCACGGGATGGATGGATATTATGACTCATGTGGTCGAGTCTAACCAATAGAACAAGAGGCTACTACAAGAATCAACTCAAGAGAACACTAGATTACTCCAAGCCTTGGTACAGAAAGACATGCTTCATCGAATGCAACAAGTCGTTCCACCTCAGAACGCTTATTTGGATTTCTTGGCGACTCAACCGCCAATCTTCAGGGAAGCTACCGAACCTGTTGAAGCAGATCAGTGGCTTCATGTAATGGAATCCCAGTTTGGAGTATTTGAATGTGATGAATATTAGAAAACGTTATTTGCCGCTCAACAACTCCATGGAGCCGCGGAAATTTGGTGGGTTGAGTATCTTGCCACCATCCCGGAAGGCCATCAAGTGGCATGGAGTAAATTTGTGAAGCTTTTCATGCTCGTCACAAACCTATGGGTATTATCAGGACCAAGCGGGAGGAATTCCTGAAATTAAAGCAAGGGGATATGAATGTCCTTGATTATGTCAAAAGGTTCAACCATTTGGCACAATACGCTCCCGATTATGTGATGATAGAAGCAGCGAGGTGTGATTATTTCCTCTATAGTCTGAGTGTCATATTAAGGGAGAAATTGACCCTATTCAGTAAAGGCAATTACACCGAGTTGGTCAGTGCGGCCATCATGCAAGAAAAGACGACACTCGAGTGTCAAGCTGAGAAGAGGACTAGGAGTGATGTGCAGGACAGCACAAGTAATGTGCCCCAGAAATAACGTTTGGTGTACCGAACATCATCCGGTGAAATATGGCGGCCACCTGTACGATCAACTCACCGAAAGTTTGCTGGTCAAGTATCAAAACTTGTACCACCTCCACAGCTACAGCAGCAGATGGTTGTATGTGCTCCATTCCTGCAGCCATGTGTACCTAGTTTCCAACCACAAGTCAGCGAAGAACCGGAGAAACAACCGTGTTGAACTTATGGTCGTATGGGCCATTATGCTAGGTATTGTCCGGAGGGAAATAAAGGCTGTGGTCCGTCGTATGCTCAATATTCAGACCCATACCTAAATATGCAGAAAATAGGACAGAAAAGGGGCAACATTCACTACACAGTTATTGATGATGTTCCGGAAGGAGAAGCCGTGTTAGCAGGAATGTTTTCTCTTAATCAGCTACCGGTGTGTGGGGACCACCCTGTGGTTCACCCACTCTAGGATCGCAGAGGGTGGTGCCGTGCGATGCGGCACCCAACAGCACACAAGGAAAGATTAAGAACAACATACAAACTTTTATTTTACATAGAAACAGCGGAAGTCTTTTACAAAACATAATTATACAGCAGAAGTCTTATTGACAGCCAAACTCTCAGCCTAGCTACGCAAAAGTGCAGCCGTCCAGCCCAGGGACGCTACACACTAGCAACATAAAACCGGAGATTACGGCGGCGTGCAGGGCTCCAGCTCGGCCGTGTACCCCGACGGGGGCATCGCCTCGTCCTCGGACCCTTCTTCATAACTGTCACCTGCACACAGCTCAAATATTGCAACCGTGAGCATGATGGCTCAACAAGGCTTAACCGACACCCTAGTCATAGAACCCTACATGCAGGGATTAGTAATATGGGATAAAGACATTGCAATAAAGACATGACTACATGTTAATCCTTACTTTCAATTTTATAGCAGTAGTTTAATGAGCCTTAGGCAGCCCTCACATCGAAAGTCCACATTCAAACAAGAAACGCTTTCCTCTGATGTGGTGATGCCAAAGTGGAAAATAAACTTAATTAGCTCTACATCTACAGCAGACATGGTTTCAAAACATTAATAGTTCATCACAGCATATATCATTCATCTAGCTTCTTTCACTTCTTACTACATCACAGAATAGTGAACAAGCGGTACTCAAATAACCGCGAGGGATGGTGATTGGAATCAGGACACACCCGGACAACACGTCACATACACCCAATTTCAGAAGTGTGGTGCTTCACACTTTCCTACTCTGTTGTATGCAACAACCTTTCAAAGGAAACCCAAATGCCGAACCAGCCCATCCGTAACGGGCAGGAGGTCCCCGCGTGGATCGTGAGTGTGCCCACCGGCAGATTTACACCTTGCTACTGTCAACCAACTCCTATAAAACGGTTGGGTAAGCCTTGGCACCAAGGTTAACCAATTACATCGGTTTCCTGCTTATGTCAGTATGCTATATGGTACTGTTCGATACTTGTTCAGCAGGCCCGCACACGAATCGGTCCTCAATCAACACCAACAGGGCTACGCACGTGAGACCTCCGCTCACTGCATCCTATCCCTCCTGCTGGGTCTCAATTTCACAATTCTTAAGCCATTCTCTACTCTTTTCCATACCGTGTGATAAAACCTTACCTCGCGAGTAGATTTCAACTACTCGACTTCTATTGCGATCCTAAGCACATTAGCATGACATTATCTACTCGTCGATTCTGTAAACAACCCAACCCTTTATAGGATTTAAAGTCATCAAAGTGGGGTTTCAAACACCCTAACTCTAATGCAAGCAATTCAACCTAGACATAAGTGATACAAATGAAAACTTTGCAAAAGGTAATTAAATGCAAACCGGGGCTTGCCTGGTTGTGAGTCAAAAGAGAAGTTAGCGTCGGGTGGGAGGACGTCCAACGGCTCCGGTGTATCCTCAACTTCGGTCACTATATGAAATGTAGCAAAATATATGTATAACTGCTAGTGTTATATAAGAGATGAACTCCTATTACTAGCTACTGCTGTTTAGGTTTCTTAATTTGACTTGGGATTTTTCCAGTGGATGGTCTGAGCAAAATTTGGAGAAATTTCATTGAAGCTTGTGGTCTCCAAAAATCCCACAAGTACAAGGCTTCTCTGAATCTTGAACCCAAATCTGAAGTTTTGACATGATTAACAATGGAATATATAATTAGAGAAGGTCTCTATGGTTTTAACAAAATTGGTTTCACCATTTTTGGAGCTACCTACAGTGAGAAATGAAATTTTGAAGTTGGACAGGATTTATGAAAAGTTTCTGTTTAGAATTTGAATTTTCAAATAAAGGCTGAACTTTGGAAGACAATTTAGCCTAGCAAATGAACTCCAATGAAGCTCAAATTTTTACTGGAGATCAGTAACTATGAAAAAGATTTTCCTCCCAAATTTGGGAATGTTTCATAAAGAATTGTTCCTGGAATAAATCTCTAAAAGATTTAGTAAAAACAATTCTACAGAACTTCCTGGGCATTTTCATAGCAAGCACTTTGTTTCTCTGTAAAGTACTTCTTATGAGGAATCTAACAAATTGTCTCACCCTTTTTGGAGTTTTCTACACAAAGTTATGGGTTTTTCAAGTTTGAACCACTTTCTGTTTGAATTTTCACAGAGAACTCAACTGTGGGGCCCACGGGTCAGTCTTCTTCAACCTCCCGACAGACACTGCACGCGCACGCTGGACCCGAAGATGGCGCACCTTGTTCTCCTCCAATTCTCAACCATTTTTTATGAAATTTCGCCCTAAGCGTTCCTCGGACCATGGCGGAACCGCCGGGCAACCTTTCATCACATGAAAGTGACCGGAACCCACTCGGCATCGGTGGGGCGGCTCGGAGTTGTGGCGCCGGCAAGGAACACAGCCTTCCCGAGCTTAAATTGACTAGCAAAGTTGCCCTACAGCATCACCAGAGCAAGTAGAACGTGACTCCACCCCTAACCCGAGCTAACAACGGCGGCAACCTGGCTGTCACCGGTGAACCGCCCCATTTTTGCCCGCGGCGGCAATTTTCCGTCGCCTGGGGTGGAGGAAGGTCGGTTTCCTTCAAGATTCAGCGTGGGAGGGCGCTAGGACTCAAGGTTGCCGTGGATTGAAGTACACGAACGTTGATCAAGTGGTTTGGAAGAATTTCACGATTTTGCTAGTGGCGGTTCTTCACGTGCGCCGGAGGTAAAATCCGAATTCCGGCTAGCCGGCGATGAGGAAAAGCAAAAGGACCACGGGAGATGGATAAAGACCTTGTGGTGCATCTCTGTGGGCTTTTGAGCATGTCGGGGAGGATCGGACACGGCCGGTGACGTGGAACCGAGAGGCGGCGTCGTACCCTGTTTTTCCCGGAGAAGAACAGCTCGACACCAGGTGTAGACAGCCGGTCACGAGCTGAGGAACGGTGAGAATCGTCGGGGAGGCGCCGACGGAGCTTGTGGCTGGCTCAGCTTGGCGCTAACCCGGGCGGAAGGTCGATCGGCGATGACACGGCGACGAGCGGGCGCGTGTGGTGCTTTTCTCTCGGCGAACGCTCGAGAGCTGAGGGGTGGAGGCAGAGAAGATAAAGGGAATTGTGCTGCTGCTTTGATCACCCTCGCACGAGTTGCCTTCGGGAGCACGTTGAGGCAAGCAGCTCAGTGGAGCAAGCGCAGTTCGGTGGCACGCTGGTGATCAGCCGAGGGAAAAAACAGAGAAGTTAAAGACAATTGTGTGGCTGACATGTGGGGCCCCTCCCACCTAATTTTTCCACTGATATTTTACCTTTGGTCTCCAAATTAACTCCTTTGCTTCCTTCCAAAGTTATGGTTTGAAATCTTTGAATTCAAATGACTTGAATTCTAGTGTGGAATTTGAATTGAGTTTGGTTATTTGAATTTGAATCTCCCTTTGCATTGTTCCAAAAACATAGCGAACCAACTCAAAAAATACTCAATTTTGGTATGGCTGCTAATTCAAATGTGGAGAACACATTTGTGGAACTAAATTTTCATCTTGAGGAATTTGGGATTCGAAACTGAAATTTAAATTGAGATTCGAGGGCTTCCTCTTTTAATCCCAAACAAATACTAGAACCCCTCCAGATAAGCTGAAATCTGGAAGGTTGAATATTTGAAATATGGAGACCCAAGTTATGAATTTAGATCTCCATGTTGGGAAGTTTTGGGAAGTTTGAATCCTTACTTTGAACTCACACCAGTATAATTCAAAGTTTTAATTCCCCTCATTTTTTTTAAGTGTAAAAGTGCTGAAATCTTTGTTAGCACTTTTGGGGATTTTACATCCCTCCCCCTTAAAAAGAATCTCGTCCCGAGATTCCAAAAGAAAAGCAAAGTGGGGAAACTTTACCGGGTATATGATGATAGCAATTCCGGATAATTTGCTTGAAGATAGTCCTCCCTTTCCCATGTCGCCTCATCAGCGGTATGGTTACTCCACAAGACCTTGTAAAACCATAAGGTCCGGTTTCTTGTGGCGCAAGTCTTTTAATTGATAATCCGGATCGAATACTCGGAGTACGTGAGGTCCGGTTGAAGAACTTCTATGTCTTCAGTGCGGATTTAAGCCGAGGGTTTGAGGCACTTCCTCAGCTGAGAAATGTGGAAGACGTTGTGAATTGCTGCGAGCGACGCCGGTAACTCCAAGCGACAGGCGCTGACGGGACCCCACGCCACCCGTTCAGTCACGGGGACGGGGCACCTCGCCCGGGAATCGCATTGGGTGGTGCCGTGTTATGCGGCACCCAACAGCACACATATAAGGAAAACTGTATTACATAAATCAAAAGCGGAAGCTTACAAATGTTCTTTGTAAATAATTTACATAAAATAGCTACAGCGGAAGTCTATAAACAGCTCACGTCGAATAACTAGTGAGCACCCGAGAAGAGGTCCAGCCCGCGGACTCCCCTCGCTAGCAACACGAAGACATGGCAGCGGCTAGGTCCTCCATATGTAACATGACTCGGAAGTCTCCGAGTCTCACCGGACAACCTTCTTTATGTGCGTCGATATTAACCTGCAAAACCACTCATATAGCAAGAGTGAGCACAAAGGCTCAGCAAAACTTAACCGTCTCTCCTAAGACATGCAACTCTACATGAAAGTAACTTAAGACCTAAAAATATATGTTGCAAAAGACTCGCCTAGAGTTCATCCTTAACTTTCAGATTTTAGCCATAATAGTAGTGACCTTGCGCCCAGCAACATTGGAACTCCACAATCAAACAAGAAACGCTTTATTCCAATGTTACTTGTCCCAATGTAGAAAATAACTTTAGTTTGCTCTATCTCTACTTCAAACAGGGTTTTTGTGCAATTTACAATAATCATAGCAGCAATTAAAACTTTGCAAACTGTTTCCACACAAGTTGATTACTACGGCACAACGCAGTGAGCAAGCGGTACTCATAACCGTGAGGGACGGTGATTCGAATCAAACACTACCCGGATACCTCGACACATACGCCCGCCTCTGAAGACCCAAATCTAGCGTCCTTCATTACGTCGTATGTGTCAACCTTTCGCAGGGCACTCGACTGTAGAACCGGTCGCGCCGTCTCGGGCTCATAGGTCTAACGACACGATGTGGTATGCCTCTACAATCCAGTGAACCTGGTACATCGGTTTCATGGTTCCCATATAGCAGTAAGCATCCGGTATACAACTCAATACTTGCTCCCACGGCCGCACACGCTTCGGTCCTTAACTGACACAGGCAGAGCTACTCGACCAAGACCTCGTCTTGTCACTGCCTAACCCTCCTGTCCAGTCTCATCTTTAGAAATGTAAACTTTAGTTTGCCTCTATTCCAACCACACTTATGTAATCCTAAACTATAGCTCGCGAGTAGATTGCAACTACTCGTCTTCTACCGGATGTCATAACCTATTTAGCACGGCAACGTTCTACAGCGGGAAACTATACGCTACCCTTGACTCCAGGGTTCATTTGGTCATGCATTTGGAGTATAAAGCATCTTTGACCTAATGCACATACAAACCCTAAACCATAATTGTGAACAAAGTAAATTTTTTATAAATAACTTAAATGCAATCCGGAGCTTGCCTTGGTTTTGCAGGTGACTAAAGTCAGAAAATTGTGAAGTTAGCTGCTGATGACTTGAAACTTAATCACTGCCCTTCTTGCTCCTTGATCCAAACTTCACTTCTCCTCCACTCTTCCACGTTTAATCACTATACGTTATGAACATGCATATAGATTTAATTGTAAAACTTTTGCTAACAAGTTCTAAAGACAAGTTTAAAACTGGAACTCTGCTTAAGAATTTAAAATGACACTGGTGCTAGTGGTTTGGGATTTGGGTCTAAGCACTATGATCAAGTGATAAGTATTTTTCATCACTTGTGTGTGTTGATCATCTATAAGGTTAAACAGGACAGTACTGATCCAGGACTCCAATGGAGCTGAAATTTTTCATGTGAGTTCCTTATCACAAGAAAGTCACCTGGACCAAAATTTGTAATTTTTCCATGAATTGATCACTCAGAACAATTCCCTAAGCATTTAGGCAAAAAGGAATTAATTTCTAAATAAATTTGCACTTTCATGCAAATCCAAGTGAAATATAATTTCAAACATAGCTCAGAGAGTATGCATGAATTTTCCTAGGATTTTTGGAGCTAATATTTTCTATAACTGAATTTCCAAATTTTGGAAATTCTCTGAAAATGTTTCTGTATTCATTTGAACACAGAAATTTGAAATCAGAATTCTTCTAAGAAAACCAACTCCAAATGATCTGAAATTTTACAGGAGTTAACTAACATCCTAAAGAATATTCTGGCAAAATTTGAGGATTTTGGATGAACCAAACTCCCTCTAGAATTCTTTTGCTGAAAATCTTTAATTTTTTTTACATAATTTAATAATGATTTTAATACATATTGGGTTGCACATTTGGATAGAGTTTTTTGAATCTGAATCCAACCCAATTTGAATCACTAAATTTGGAGCTTCCTAGCACAAGTTATGCCCTCCCAAAGTTTGAATCAAATCTGGTATTTAAAATAAACCAGGAAAATGTTTAAAAGTCTGACAGCGGGTCCGGGGGTGACGTGGCGCCTTCTGATGCGCCGGCACATGAGACTATAGAGTTCTCCCTGCACAGTCGCAAACTGATCCGGTGCAACAGAAGATCCCATTCCCCCACTACCGACGCTGACACGTGGGCCAGCCCCGGCTTCGTCTACCTCCCGCCACCCGCGCTCCCGCGCCGCCGAGCACGCCGGAGCTCTCGCCGGGAGGGGGTTCCCGTGCTCGGAACTCGCTGATTCTCTCCACCCCTACGTATTCTCGTGCGGGGAACACGTTGCCGGTCTTATCTCGGATCGAAGATGGCCGGAACCTAGGTGCGACGGTGACAGTGGCTGCGGCATCGACGTCGCTAGGGCGCTATGCTGCACCAAACACGTCACCGTTTGCTCGTACAGCACCACTGCACCGAGGAGAACACGGATCCAACCGCTGATCTCGCTGAAACTCGCCGGAAATACGACCTCACCGTCGGGCTAGGTCAAAAATCCGGCGCCAATCGAAAAACTCGATGAACAGAGGCTTTGCTCGACGGTTCTCGGTGGTTCTTGATCCTATGAACTCGCACGGAGGTATAGAAGGTGTATTCTATGTTGTGTGTGGTTTGGTTGATCATGCGGCGTGAATTTTTGATTCGAAGCTACTTCGGTGTCCACCGCGCACCAACGGAAAAACAGGGAAATTCCGGCAAGACACGCCATAGCATGCTGCCGGAGTTGGTGGGGTAGTAGAAGGCTTCTAGACGGACCTTTTTTCTTTTTGTAGCTCGGTGGGAGAAGCTCTGTGGTGGCCGGGCGACGAGTCCTCGTCGCGGCGACTTCCCTTGGCGCTGTGGAGGAAGATGAGCTCGACGCTGGAGTTTCCGCGGGGCTAGCACCTGGTTCTCGTTTCGGGTACGCTGAGGGAGGTCCGGCGGTGCTGTAAGGAGGCTCAGCTCAGTGTGCAACTCGTCGGGCTGGCCGGGCACCGGTGGACCGAGCGTTTTCTTCCATGCGGCAAAAACTCGGCGATGAAGGCGCGTGATAACGGCGGCAGCCATGGTGAGGCGGTTGGTGAAGCGGTGTGCGCCTGGTTGGAGCCGATAAGGGCAAGGAAACGTGCCTCTGGCTGCTTGGGAGCTGGCGGCGACCGCTGCCTCGGTGGCGCTCTCGGCGGTTCAGCGGCTACGAGTGGTACCGAGAGCAGGGCAACAAGACTTGGTGTGTAAGTCTCCCCCTCCATTGACAAGTGGGTCCCACTGCTCTCCTCCCCCAAATATCTCAATTTGGTGCTTTACAACTTTCAGTCATAATTTAAATTCCAATTTGGACACCATTTGGCAAATTGACAATTTTGACCTCAACTTCAAATTTGAATTCAAATTTCAATGAAATTCACAAGTCTCTTTGATATACATATCAAAGCACCTCCAAATTTTCTCAAAATTTGCCTTCCTCATAATTTGGACCTGAAGAATATTAATATGCCATCTGATTTTTGAGTTGGCCACTGCAAATGAGAGTTTTGATCCAACAGTTTGGAACCCGCTTTTTGGAAATGGCCACCTTATGATTGAAGTGAACAATTTAGTTCAAAGACTAATTTAAACTCCTTTTGCACAGGACCACATTCACATGTTTATGAAAGTTTTTGCAAGTCTTAATTCTTGAAATTAAACTCAACTTTATTCACAACTCAAGTTTTGCATTTACAAGTTTTTGGGACTTTTACATTCCTCCCCCCTTAAAAAGAATCTCGTCCCGAGATTCACAATTAAGAATAACGTGGGGAGAACAACTATCAAACATAAGCCTCTAATAACTCCGGATGATTGCATTGTAAATATTCCTTGCTTTCCCATGTGAGTCTTTTCATCGATTATCCGGGTTGGATGCTCAATATATGTGAGGTACGGCTTCAAATCTGTTATGTCTCCCGTGAGAATCCCCGTTGGAACTTTCAAACACTGATATGTGGAAGACGTTATGAACTCCGGCTAAGGCTGCCGGTAACTCCAAACGGTATGCCACGGGTCCACATCTTTCAATGATGACGAAGGGACTGATAAAACGTGGAGCTAATTTCCCCCTCACTCTGAATTGTTGAATTCCCTTCATAGGAGATACACGGAGGTATACGTGGTCCCGAACATGGAAGTCCAGCGGACGATGTCTCCTATCCGCATAGCTCTTTTGTCTGGACTGAGCGGCTTTAAGATTTGCTTGAATAAGTCTTACCCGCTCTTCAGCTTCATTTACGAGATCAATGCCGTAAATCACTCTCTCGCCAGATTCACACCAGTTCAAGGGTGTGCGGCACTTCCGGCCATAGAGAGCTTCATAATGTGCCATTTTTATGCTCGATTGATAACCGCTGTTATATGAGAACTCCGCCAATGGTAAGTGATCATCCCAACTCTTACCGTGGTGGATGGCACACGCCCTTAGCATATCTTCAAATATTTGATTCACCCTCTCAGTTTGCCCATCGGTTTGAGGGTGATACGAGGAGCTTCGAATCAATTTGGTTCCCAAGGATGCGTGTAGCTGTTCCCAGAAACGGGATACGAACAGAGATCCTTGGTCGGACACAATGGTACGGGGAACTCCATGTAAGCACAAGATTCGTGCTATGTACAACTCCGCATACTTTTTGGCGTTGTATTTGGTACGCACCGGGATGAAGCGTGCTGATTTGGTTAACCGATCAATGATTACCTAAATCGAATCATGCTTACTTTCCGTGAGTGGTAGTCCGACAATGAAGTCCATACTAATATCCTCCCACTTCCATGCCGGAACGCTTAGCGGTTGTAAGGTTCCCGCTTGCTTCATGTGGTCGGCTTTAACTCGCCGACACATATCACATTCTGATACGTATTTAGCAACCTCTCGCTTCATCCGGGTCCACCAAAACTTCTTCCGGAGGTCTTGGTACATTTTATTGCTGCCCGGATGAATAAAAATTTTGGATAAGTGAGCCTAATCCAAAATTTTCTTCTGCAGCCTCATATCACGGGGTACGACTATCTAGTCCTTGAACCATAAGGTATTTTCATCATCTAACCGGAAACATTTCATCTCCCCGTTCTTCAACCTCCTTTTGATATGAGCCATGCCCTTGTCTTTCTTTTGGGCTTTCATAACCTCCTCTCTTATTGTGGGTATGAGAGATAGATTATGTAGAGCTCCATATGGAACCAAGTAGAGACTTGGTTCTTCCTCTTCTATCAGCGTAATGGTCAGGTTATGAACATGAGACTTCCGGCTGAGTGCATTGGCAACCACATTTGCCTTGCCCGGATGACAATGAATTTCAATCTCATAGTCTTTGATCAGCTCCAACCATCGCCGTTGTCGCATATTCAACTCTTTTTGAGTGAATTGTACTTCAAGCTTTTGTGGTCGGTGTAGAGATGAACCAGATTCCCTAATAGGTAATGTCTCCACATCTTCAAAGCTAATACCACAGCAGCAAGCTCGAGATCATGAGTTGGATAATGTTGTTCATGATTCCGTAATTGCCGTGATCCATATGCGACCACACGTCCTCCTTGCATGAGTACACAACCAAGTCCGATGCCGAATGCATCACAATAAACATCAAAGGGCTCGGTTGTATCTGGTTGAGCTAAAACCGGGGCTGTTGTGAGGTGTTTCACCAACGCTTGAAAAGCTTCCTCACATGTCTTGCTCCAATCATATTTGATGCCATTTTTCAGTAGCTCCGTCATAGGTTTGGAGATTTTTGAGAAGCCCGGGATGAACCTCCGATAATATCCCGCCAAACCTAGGAAGCTACGAACTTCATGGACTGATGTTGGAGACTTCCATTTCAGCACTTGATCAATCTTGCTTGGATCAATAGCAATGCCTTCCGCTGAAATAATATGTCCAAGAAACGGCACTTGGTTGATCCAGAATTCACATTTACTAAACTTTGCATAGAGCTTGTGATCTCTCAATCGCTGGGGCACAATATGCAAATGTTTAGCGTGCTCCTCTTCAGATTTGGAATAGACCAGGATGTCGTCGAAGAATACCACGATGAACTGGTCCAGTTCCAGCATGAACACTGAGTTCATAAGATACATAAAGTGAGCCGGAGTATTAGTCAACCCAAATGACATGACAAGATACTCATAGAGTCCATATCTTGTCGAGAATGCTGTTTTCGGGACATCTTCCGCTCGAATCTTGATTTGATGATATCCCGACCTTAAGTCCATCTTGGAGAAGACTTTAGCACCCACTAGCTGATCGAAAAGAATATCAATTCTTGGTAGTGGATACTTGTTCTTTATCGTCACAGCATTTAACGGACGATAATCGACGCATAGCCTCAGCGTCTCATCCTTCTTCTTCACAAATAAAGCCGAGCAACCCCATGGGGATGAACATGGACGAATAAATCCCTTGTCCATCAGATCTTTGAGTTGCTCCTTTAGTTCTGCTAGTTCATTCGGAGCCATTTTGTATGGTCTCCAAGAGATCGGCGTGGTTCCCGGTATCAACTCTATTTTGAATTCCACCTCGCGCTTAGGTGGTAAGCCTGGAAGATCTTCGGGAAATACGTCCGGATATTCACGGACTACCGGAATGTCTTCTAACTTGCAAGCCTCGGCATTACATACTTCCGGTTCTTTGGAAACCGCTTTGCCGAGATACAATGTTTGACGCCTGTGAAGGGGAGAGTCCAAATGAACACTCCTGCTCTCGATGTCCCGAACAGCCTTATGGAAGGTCAACCATGATATTCCCAATATAGAATTGATTCCTTGATCTTCGAGAATAATGAGGGTGGTAGGATAAAATTTTCCACCCAAACAAAGTGGTGCTCTAGAAACGACTTCATTAGTCGATATGTCTCCACCTGGCGAATGAATAAGGTAAGAACCTTTTGTGGTAGTTGTGGAGATCTGATCCCGGATCACCGTCGCCTTGCTAATGAAATTATGTGTTGTACCAGAGTCGAATAGAATGACAACCGGCTTGTCATTTAATGTGAACCTACCCGCAAGGACTGGACCTCCTTTGGGCAGGTCATCGACTGACACATAATTAACAGTTCCCACTTTGAACATAGCTTTTCTTTCCTGTCCAAGATCACTCTTTGGAACTGAACCCACAGACATAATGTTGCTGCTTGGTTCAGTTGCTTCATTGCCATTGAGTTCATTGTCAATATGAAGTGGGACACCACTCGGTTCAGTTGAGAAATCACCGGGATCATCTTCAACATCTTGAAGGAAATAACATTCTGGTGCACCTTGTTGATACTGAGGTGCATGAGAAATAAGTTGCTGCTGCGGTGGAGGTGAATAAAACCTCTGGGGAGTAGAAGAGTCGTCATACTCCCAGAATGACTGCACCTCTTGTGGAACCTCGACCGGAAGGTGAATGGATTACCAACCGATACTTCTGAGGCAGATAATTGCATTCATTCTGTGATGAGTCTCTCTCCCTCTTTTCTTTAAGGTAGAGATTGGAATAATATTCCCGAGTGATAACACAGCTAACAAACTTATCAAAACTCTCTTGGCTAACTTGAGCCAACTCACATCGCAGCCTAGCGGTCAGCCCTCGGTAAAAATGATAACCCTTCATGGCTGGTGACTTCACATAATCAGGGACATATTGAGCTATGTGATTGAATTGCTTCGCATACTCAATAACACTCATTTCCCCTTGCTTTAGATTCCAGAATTCATCCAGACATGTTTGCATTACGCCCGCAGGGACGAACCGAGCACGAAACGCATCCTGGAACTCCCCATGTGACACGATGCCCTGCTGGTTGGATAGCAAGGTATTCTGCCCACCATGCTCCAGCAAAGCCGTGAAGCTGCTGAGCGGCAAATAGAGTCTTCTGGAATTCATCACATTGAATCAACCCAAACTTGGACTCAATGACACGTAACCAGTGATTTGCTTCACAATGGTCAGCCTCTTCGGAGAATACCGGCGGTTGTGTTACCAAGAAATCCAGATATGTGCTCGGGGTTGGTATATGATGTTGAGCCTCTTTATTTATTCCTTGCTGAAATAGAGTTTGAAGAGTTTCATTCATCTTTTCCATAATGTCCGCCAATTCGGTTGGCGATGGCTCTTGTGATGAAGTCGAGTCATTCCCACCTCGACTCGAACCTCCAAGCTCCATTTGAGAATGTGTGCGTACCATACTGCACGAAACAAAATTTTGAGTCAATCAAAATTCTATCTCAGTAATAAGTAAAGATAAGTAAAACATGAACATTTCATGAACTTTATGAAAGCATAACCACATTCATGTTTAAACAAATCTTACGTACGCTAAACTAATCAGCTGGACTACCCTGACCAGTTCACACAAACTCCAAAATTTACTCAAGTTATCTACAGATTCTTGACTTGAGTTCAATACCAAAGTTTTAGTAAACCTCAGTATATTTCCAACGAGTATTCATATGCCTTCATATAAGCTCTAGATCAAAAGTTATGATTGCTCAAAGTTGACAGAATTCCTGGATAAAATTTACCAGCATCTCCTTTGTATGTGGCTACCTTTATCACAGTTGTATATGCAAATACAATAAAAATCTGAGCAAACCCTGAAATACAACAATGTTACAAATTTCATAACCTTTCCAAAGGTGTATCATAAGCTCCTTAAGGATTTTTCTACAGGAAGCTATGGCTTAAAAACAGAAAGGTCCAGAGAGGTTTTTGCTGCTGTCCGGGTTCTGAAAAGGTTGCCTTCAACTGGACTTTTCACCAACTTAACGTGTGATTTTGCTCTGGAGATCTACAAAGAAGTTGTAGAGAAATTGAAAATATTTCCATAACTATATCATACACCTTAATTGGTTATATCTCAGAGTTATGCTCTGTTAAATTCCAGCAAGAATTCCTGCCAGAAACAGAGCACTCTGTTTTTGAAATCTTTGAAGCCTAGTCATGCTCTCATTTGAATCTTAGCTCAAAATAAGAGTTCAGTAACTAATATTTGTTTCAAACTTCCATTTTTAGCTGAAAGTTAGTTCATGAATACTTTCTTCATAGGGAATAGGTTATTAAGTGTAGTACGGTGTCGATGCACCGTAAGAAACATGTCGGTACTACGTTGCCTCACCAAAAGAAAAATCCTAACCGGATTATACCGGCATATATGTATTATCAGTGGCACTAAGACGGTCTCTCGCACACGTGTACTACACGGGATACGTACGTGGTTAGTACCTGCAGAAGAACACTCAATAGTGGTGCACTCAAAGGTTGTTTTCATTTCAGGTAGTTCCATATCATACTAAAAACATACGCCCCGTATCATTTCCATACGGGTCGTCCTGGAGTCAAGCCACGTCTCAAGGTACATGATCGTGTTTTTACACCACACGATGGGGAACCCGAGTAGAGCACAAACGGGTCGTCACGGTTGGGAATTTTATCACCCCAACAGATACCACCTACTGCCCTGCAGGGCACGCCGTTGGCAAGCGCTGCGTATGTCCTCCTAGGCTAATTCCAGAAGAACACACTATCGCGTTACATACCACATGATGGGGTCTCCACTTGCTTGCCTAATGCACGCCAGGGATCAACGTTTCATATGAACTCAGGAACATGAAGAGTCCAAGAGTTTCATATTAACGTCTCACACCAAGCTGTGAGACCATCCCTGAACCACTTTCCTCGTCAGGGGAGCTAACCGAAATTGAAGCGCTTTTGGTGGCATTCCTTACCATGCTTACCTGAGCATAGGTGCGTCGTTACATAATCAAAATTCAGAATTATAACAAGTATGTTAGTCCTGCCACTTTAAGTAACTATACTACTATAGTTCTTATGTGGGCCTAATACCGTTTCCTCACCGTATCCTAAGTTTTGGTCGTAATACGATCCTTACTCTGTGCTCTATTACCAATGCGGCTCTGATACCACGCTGACGTGACCCCACGCCACCCGTTCAGTCACGGGGACGGGGCACCTCGCCCGGGAATTGCATTGGGTGGTGCCGTGTTATGCGGCACCCAACAGCACACATATAAGGAAAACTGTATTACATAAATCAAAAGCGGAAGCTTACAAATGTTCTTTGTAAATAATTTACATAAAATAGCTACAGCGGAAGTCTATAAACAGCTCACGTCGAATAACTAGTGAGCACCCGAGAAGAGGTCCAGCCCGCGGACTCCCCTCGCTAGCAACACGAAGACATGGCAGCGGCTAGGTCCTCCATGTGTGACATGACTCGGAAGTCTCTGAGTCTCACCGGACAACCTTCTTTATATGCGTCGATATTAACCTGCAAAACCACTCATATAGCAAGAGTGAGCACAAAGGCTCAGCAAGACTTAACCATCTCTCCTAAGACATGCAACTCTACATGAAAGTAACTTAAGACCTAAACATATAAGTTGCAAAAAGACTCGCCTACGAGTTCATCCTTAACTTTCAGATTCTAGCCATAATAGTAGTGACCTTGCGCCCAGCAACATTGGAACTCTAGAAACAAACAAGAAACACTTCATTCCAATGTTACTTGTCCCAAGGCAGAAAATAACTTTAGTTTGCTCTATCTCTACTTCAAACAGGGTTTTCGTGAAATTTACAATAATCATAGCAGCAATTAAAACTGTGCAAACTGTTTCCACACAAGTTGATTACTACGTCACAGTGCAGTGAGCAAGCGGTACTCATAACCGGGAGGGACGGTGATTCGAATCAAAAACTACCCGGATACCTCGACACATACGCCCGCCTCTGAAGACCCAAATTTGGCGTCCTTCATTACGTCGTATGTGGCAATCTTTCACAGGGCACTCGACTGTAGAACCGGTCGCGTCATCTCGGGCTCATAGGTCTAACAAGACGATGTGGTATGCCTCTACAATCCAGTGAACCTGGTACATCGGTTTCCTAGTTCCCATATAGCAGTAAGTATCCGGTACACAACTCAATACTTGCTCCGAGGGCCGCACATGCTTCGGTCCTTAACCGACACAGACAGAGCTACTCGACCAAGACCTCGTCTTGTCGCTGCCTAACCCTCCTGTCCGGTCTCATATTTAGAAATGTAAACCTTAGTTTGCCTCTTTTCCAACCACACTTATGTAATGCTAAACTATAGCTCGCGAGTAGATTCCAACTACTCGTCTTCTACCGGATATCATAACCTATTTAGCATGGCAACCTTCTACAGCGGGAAACTATACTCTACCCTTGACTCCAGGGTTCATTTGGTCATGCATTTGGAGTATAAAGCATCTTTGACCTAATGCACATACAAACCCTAAACCATAATTGTGAAACTTTATAAAAACTTAAATGCAAACCGGAGCTTGCCTTGGTTTTTCAGGTGACTAAAGTCACAAATTTGTGAAGTTAGTTGCTGATGACTTGAAACTTAATCACTGCCCTTCTTGCTCCTTGATCCAAACTTCACTTCTGCTCCACTCTTCCACGTTTAATCACTACACGTTATGAACATGCATATAGGTTTAATTGTAAAACTTTTGCTAACAAGTTCTAAAGACACGTTTAAAACTGGAACTCTGTTTAAGAATTTAAAATGACACTGGTGCTAGTGGTTTAGGATTTGGGTCTAAGCACTATGATCAAGTGATAAGTATTTTTCATCACTTGTGTGTATTGATCATCTATAAGGTTAAACAGGACAGTACTGATCCAGGACTCCAATGGAGCTGAAAATTTTCATGTGAGTTCCTTATCACAAGAAAGTCATCTGGACCAAAATTTGGAATTTTTCCATGAATCGATCACTCAGAACAATTCCCTAAGCATTTAGGCAAAAAGGAATTAATTATGAATAAAATTGCACTTTCATGCAAGTCCAAGTGAAATATAATTTCAAACATAGCTCAGAGAGTATGCATGAATTTTCCTAGGAATTTTGGAGCTAAGAATTTCCTATAACTGAATTTCCAAGTTTTGGAAATTCTCTGAAAATGTTTCTGTATTCATTTGAACACAGAAATTTGAAATCAGAATTCTCCTAAGAAAACCAACACCAAATGAGATTTTTAAAGGAGTTAACTAACATCCTAAAGAATATTCTGGCAAAATTTGAGGATTTTTGGATGAACCAAACTCCCTCTAGAATTCTTTTGCTGAAAAGTTTTAAATAATTTTACAGAATTTAATAATGATTTTCGTACAAATTGGGTTGCACATTTGGATAGAGTTTTTCAATCTGAATCCAACCCAATTTGAATCACTAAATTTGGAGCTTCCTAGCACAAGTTATGCCCTCCCAAAGATTGAATCAAATCTGGTATTTGAAATAAACCGGGAAAAAGTTTAAAAGTCTGACAGCGGGTCCGGGGGTGACGTGGCGCTTTCTGATGCGCCGGCACACTGATCCGGGGAAACAGAAGATCCCATTCCCCCGCTACCGACGCTGACACGTGGGCCAGCCCCGGCTTCGTCTACCTCCTGCCACCCGCGCTCCCGCGCCGCCGAGCTCGCCGGAGCTCTCGCCGGGAGGGGGTTCCCGTGCTCGGAACTCGCTGATTCTAGCCGCCCCTACGTATTGTCGTGCGAGGAACACGTTGCCAGTCTTATCTCAGATCGAAGATGGCCGGAACCCTAGGTGTGACGGTGACAGTGGCTGCGGCATCTCCGGCGACGTCGCTAGGGCGCTATGCTGCACCAAACACGTCGCCATTTGCTCGTACAGCACCACTGCACCAAGGAGAACATGGATCCAACCGCCGATGTCGCTGAAACTCGCCGGAAATACAACCTCACCGTCGGGCTAGGTCAAAAATCCGGTGCCAATCGAAAAACTCGATGAACAGCGGCTTTGCTCGACGGTTCTCGGTGGTTCTTGATCCTATGAACTCGAATGGAGGTATAGAAGGTGTATTCTATGTTGTGTGTGGTTTGGTTGATCGTGCGGCACGGATTTTTGATCGAAGCTACTTCGGTGTCCACCGCACACTGACGGAAAAACAGTGAAATTCCGGCAAGACACGCCATAGCATGCTGCCGGAGTTGGCGAGGTAGTAGAAGGCTTCTAGACAGACCTTTTTGCTTTTTGCAGCTCGGTGGGAGAAGCTCTGTGGTGGCCGGGTGACAAGTCCTCATCGCGGCGACTTTCCTTGGCGCTGTGTGTGGCGGACCGGGATCCGCTCATCCAGGATCGCAGAGGGTGATGCCGCACGATGCGACACCCGACAGCACACGTCATAAGGACACAATATATTACATGGAAAACCAACTGAACTGTACAAACAGGTACAAACTTCAGTTACAAACTATTGTTTATATTACACAGCGGAAGTCTAAATTATACAACTCATGCCCGCCTATCTAGCAAAAGTCGGTTGCCCAGCCCTAGGGCAACCCACACTAGCTGCACGTCTCAGCTCAGCGCGGCGTGTACGGCTCCCACTCAGCCTTGGTCCCCGACGGAGGGTAACCCTCGCCGGTGGAATCGTAGCCCGAGTCCGTGGGTGGCTCCTCACCTGAAAAACACTTAAGCAACAACCGTGAGCACGATGGCTCAACAAGACTTAACCGACTCACCTAGGCATGAAACACTACATGAGGTGTACAATGAACATAGGATAGTAACAAGGCATCAAATGGACACGCCTACAAGTTCATCCTTAGTTCATCTTTTAGCCACAAGTTAACAGTTCGGGAATCTGAAATTAGTAAGCAATATTTGGTGGCACACATGTAGCAATACAATTATATCATAACAGCAATATTGAATCATAACATTCCATAAATTATCTACGTTACGACGCAGTGAACAAGCGATACTCGTCACTGTGAGGGACGGTGAATCGACTCGATATACACCTGCAGGGACACCCAAAAAGCACGTCACATACGCCCACCCGTGGAGCTGCACAACACGCTCACTCGATGCCGTACGGGACAACCTTTCACCCAACAGCCCAAACGTCGAACCGGTCACACCGAAACGGACAGGAGGTTCTCTACACGGAGCATCTCTCTATGCCCCTTAGCAGATTTCCAACTTGCTGCCCTCAACCTACACCTATAAATCGGTGTTCTATGCCTCGACGCCCGGAGGTTTAGGCTACATCGGTTTATTTGGGCCCATATATCCGATATGCCTTCGGTACGTTC
This sequence comes from Neostapfia colusana, assembly GCA_030760725.1. Taxonomy (NCBI): domain Eukaryota; kingdom Viridiplantae; phylum Streptophyta; class Magnoliopsida; order Poales; family Poaceae; genus Neostapfia; species Neostapfia colusana. Next base: position 74,122,571 of record JASWHV010000007.1, on the reverse strand, counting down.
AATACTTGTTCAGCAGGGCTGCACACGGATCGGTCCTCAATCGACACGGACAGGGCTGCGCACACAAGACTTCCTCTTGCTGCGCCCTAGCCCCTGCCTAGTCTCATTTTCATTACTAAATGATCTCACATCACTCGAACCAAACCCGTGTGTCCCAAACCTAACTCGCGAGTAGAATCCAACTACTCAACTTGTACCGAAGTCCTATGAATCATTAAGCACAGCCTGTCTATTCGAGACCCTAGACACTACCCTCACTCTTGGGGAAAATTCTGGTTATGCAGTTGGTATTCATCCATCCTACACCTAATGCACATACACACTTCACACTACGTATGTAAACAAAGTAAAAACTTTATAAAAGGCTTAATGCAAACCGGCCCAGCCAAATTTTAGAATTTTTCATAAAGTAGTCATCCAGATAAAATTCCTAACAGTTTAAAGTTTAGTGATTTAATTCTGGAAAACTATTAAGTTTCATGAGCTAAAATTTGTGTTGCTGGAAAGTACTAAAAAATCTGAGTTCAGCAAAATTTGGTTCACTGAATTTGGAGCTTCCTAGCAAAAGTTCTATGCATTTGAAGTTTGAACTAAACTGGAAAATCCCAAAATGTTTAAACTCTGCAGGTGGAGCCCACCCTTTAAACCGGCCCACTGAGAACGCGGCCACACCGCAGCACACGGGGTTTTACCCGCGCTGCCGCACCGGATCCCAGCCGCAAAGTGGATCCCCACGAGAGAACATAGACTGACCGGTGGACCCGGCCCCCCTTCGTCTACCTCGCGACCTCCCGCGACCCCCGCGGTGGCGCTTCGCCGGAGCTCTCACCGCCGGCCAGTTCGCTGCACGACCTCTGATGGATTTCACCGCCTGTGCCTAACTTTGCTCGGAGAACACGCTGGTTCCCTCACCGAAGCTCGGCGATGGCCGGAACCACGGCCGCGACGGTGACAGCGGCTATCCCTACTCCGGCGATGTTGCCCGAGCTACTCAGGGCGTTATTTTCGGAACGGTTTGCTCCTACAGCTCCGCTGTAGCCTGCTGAGCATGAAAATGAGCTCGGTTTGCCATGGAAATGGCTGGAGCTATGTGCTCACCGTTGACCTAGGCCCGATATCGGCTGTGACCTGAAAAACTCGATAACCAGAGTCTATGCTCGACGGTTCTTTATACTTTTTGATCCTGGATGGCCGTGGCAAGGTGTAGATCACGTGTGTAGCTCGGTATACCCGGTGATGAGCTAATACCTGCGAATTTTAAGATTTGGGATGGATCGGTCCTAAGAACACCAAAACTTTCCCGGGGAAATTCTCCCACGACAGTGCATGAAACAATGAACGGTTTGGACTAGCAGGACCAGCACCATAGGGCGGTTGTTTCTTGTGTTGATCGTCAGGCACGTGGAGGCTTGTGTCGCCCGGACGTCGGCAAACAGAGGGAGGCGAACTCAGAGCGAGTTGCTGTGGTTGTGTGCGGCAGAACAGAGAATGCGTGAGGGGAGAAACGGAGCACGGCAGGAGCGCACGTTTTATCCCTTCGGTCAGTGAACTTTTCTCCCCCCCCCCCTCACCGAGCAGGAGCTGGCCTGGCTGAGGCGGTCGGGCAGCGACGCCGTGGCTGGCTGGCGCGCGCTCTCGGCCGAGAGAAAAATCAACCCGAAGACTTCAGTGTGAAGGCTACTGACAAGTGGGTCCCTCCCCTCTAATGCTTTTCTAATTTTTCATCTCTGTTTTTGCTGAAATTATCCCCAGCTACTCACAATTGAATGTGAGACTTAACCTCCAAGTCATTGTTTGAACTTGATTTCCTAAATTTGAAATTGGTTTGGCTAAATTTGCTTGACATTTAAACTGAAATTCAAACTCAGTTTTGAATTAATGCAAATTTAGCTCCCGACAAGATGAAGTCCAATGGGGATGAAAATTGGTGGGCTAACTCAGAAAAATGTGCTGAGTTTGAATATGAAGCCAACTTTTGAATTCAAGTGATAAAAGTTGCTGCAATTTGAATTTACATTCAAATTGGCCCCTTTTTCAAATGCCTCCAAAAGTGCCTCAAAAAGCATTGGATTTGCATGAAATGTGGCCCGAGCCTTCCCAAAAATATATAAGGTCTAGGGGTGAGCTCAACCTTTCATGTTCTTGTGTAGCAATCCTACTTTTTTGGAAGTTAGGGCTTTCCCCTCTAATCACCCTTTTGATGGTGGTTACTTGCTCTTCACAAGTGTTCACAAGATATCCACCAGATGAGCTGTGGTGTTGTGAGGTGATGAACAAATTTTTGCAAGTCACTTTCTTGGACTTTTACATCCCTCCCCCCTTAAAAGAATCTCGTCCCGAGATTACAAAAGAAGAGACAGCGATGTAATTAGGAACTCACCCGTGCTGAGACGTCATGAACTCCGGGTAGTTTGAGCGAAGGAATTCCTCGCTCTCCCACGTCGCTTCTTCGGCGGTGTGGTTGCTCCAGAGTATCTTGTAGAACCGCAGCGTTCGGCTACGCGTGGTCTTGGCTTTCTCATCAATTATTGCCACCGTATATTCTTCATACGTCAAGTCCGGTTGCAACTCGCCGATGTCTTCGGTGGGAACAGCAGCTGTATACTTCAGACATTTTTGCAGTTGTGAAACATGGAAAACGTCGTGAACACCAGCAAGAGATGCCGGTAGTTCCAGTCTATACGCCACTGGTCCACACTTCTCGGTGATGGCATAGGGTCCAATGAATCGGGGACCGAGTTTCCCCTTCACACCGAACCGGTGCACGCCTTTCATCGGAGATACACGGAGATACACGTGTTCTCCGATGTCAAAGTGCAGCGGTCTACGCCTCTTATCAGCGTAGCTTTTCTGCCGGGATTGAGCGGCCTTCAAGTTGGCTTGAATAATCCGAACGCTCTCTTCGGCGTCGTCCACCACATCAACCTCGAATGTGACCCTTTCACCGGACTCACACAAATTCAATGGGGTGCGGCATTTACGACCGTAGAGAGCTTCATATGGCGCCATCTTGATACTCGCCTGATAGCCGTTATTGTACGAGAATTCCGCCAACGGTAGGTGATCATCCCAGTTTCTACCGTGGTGGATGACACACGCCCTCAACATGTCTTCTAGCACCTGATTTACCCGCTCTGTTTGCCCATCTGTCTGATGGTGATAGGCGGAGCTCCTAATCAGCTTACTACCCAATGCAGAGTGCAACTGCTCCCAAAAACGAGACACGAATAATGCACCTCGATCTGAGACTATGGTCTTGGGTACTCCGTATAAGCATAGAATTCTCACAGGAATGAAGTGAGCCGACTTGGTTAATCGGTCAATGATTACCCAAATGGAATCATGCTTGTTGGAAGTCAGGGGTAATCCCACAATGAAATCCATGCTCACATCTTCCCATTTCCATGCCGGGATTTTCAGGGGTTGCAGCAGCCCTGATTTCTTCATATGATCAGCTTTCACTTGTCTACACGTATCACACTCAGATACGTACTTCGCCACTTCCCGCTTCATCCGTGTCCACCAAAATTTCTCTTTCAAATCTTGGTACATTTTGTTGCTGCCCGGATGAATGGAGTATTTAGACAAGTGAGCTTCATCAAGAATCTTCTTCCTCAGCTCCATATTCCGGGGTACGACTATGCGGTCATTGAACCACATCGTCCCCTCATCATCTTTCCGGAAACATTTAATTTCCCCGTTGTCTATCCATCTCCGGAGATGTGCCATGCCCTTATAAACTTTCTGAGCTGCAATGATGTCCTCCCTAATAGTAGGGATGAGAGCAAGGTTGTAGAGTGATCCATAAGGAACCAAGTACAAGCTCGGCTCTTCCTCCTCCACCGGTGTAATGGTGAGGTTATGGACATGTGATTTCTGACTCAGCGCGTTGGCAACCACATTCGCCTTGCCGGGGTGGTAATGAATCTCAATCTCATAGTCTTTGATTAGTTCTAACCACCTCCTTTGCCTCATATTCAGCTTCTTCTGGGTGAATATGTACTTCAAGCTCTTGTGGTCGGTGTAGAGATGCACCAAATTCCCCAGGAGATAGTGCCTCCATATTTATAACGCCAAAACCACAGCAGAAAGCACAAGATCATGAGTTGGGTAATTCTGCTCATGTTTTCGAAGTTGGCGCGAGCCATACGCGACCACACGTCCTTCCTGCATCAACACGCAGCCGAGCCCAATACCGGATGCGTCACAATACACGTCGAAAGGCTTGGTTGTATCCGGTTGAGCTAAGACCGGGGCTGTTGTGAGATGCTTCACTAATGCTTGGAACGCTTCTTCACACGCCGTGTTCCAAACATATTTTGTTCCCTTCTTCAGCAATTCTGTCATCGGCTTAGCAAGCTTGGCGAAGCTTGTAATGAATCTCCGATAGTATCCCGCTAAGCCGAGGAAGCTTCTGACTTCATGGACTGAAGTGGGAGCTTTCCATTTCAGCACTTGCTCGATTTTGCTTGAGTCAACCGCAATGCCTTCCGCTGAGATGATATGTCCCAGAAATGGCACTTGGCTGATCCAAAACTCACATTTGCTGAACTTGGCGTAGAGCTTTTGGTCTTGCAATCATTGAAGAACGATCCTCAAGTGTTCGGCGTGTTCTGCTTTTGTCTTGGAGTAAACCAAGATATCATCAATGAACACCACCACGAACTTGTCCAGCTCTGGCATGAACACCGAGTTCATGAGATACATGAAATGTGCTGGCGCATTTGTGAGACCAAAAGACATGACGAAATATTCATATAAGCCATATCTCGTCGAGAAAGCCGTCTTTCGGATATCCTCCGCCCGGATTTTTATTTGATGATATCCAGAGCGAAGGTCCATCTTGGAGAACACACTTGCACCCACAAGCTGATCAAATAGGATGTCAATGTGGGGCAGTGGGTATTTGTTCTTGATGGTGACGGCGTTGAGCGGCCGGTAGTCCACACACAGCCTCAAGGTTTCATCCTTCTTCTTTACGAACAGCGCCGAGCATCCCCAAGGCGAGGAACTCGGCCTAATGAAACCTTTGCTCAACAGATCATTAAGCTGCTCTTTCAGTTCAACCAGCTTGTTTGGAGCCATCTTGTATGGTCTCCGTGATATGGGCGTAGTCCCGGGTACAAGCTCAATCTTGAACTCGACGTCCAGCTCAGGCGGCATGCCCGGAAGATCATTCGGAAACACGTTGGGGTACTCCCGGACTATGGGAATGTCCTCTAGCTTGAGAGATTCAGTATTATTAATTGCTGAAACTTCCCGGACTGGATTGTCTAATACCATGGAATGTGGACGGTGGAATGGAGAATTCAAATGAACCGTCCGTGCCCGAGTGTCCAGGACAGCACCATGGTAGAGTAACCATGACATCCCTAAGATTGCATCAATCTTCTGTCCCGTAAGGATTATCAAGGTGGTGGGATATATCTTCCCACCTAAGCACAGTGGTGCTTTCGGAATCATCATATTTGCTGAAATCTTCCCTTCCGGTGAGCAGATCATATAAGAACAGTCGGTTGGGAAGACTTGCATTTGATGCTTAGCCACATAGGATGCACTTACAAAACTGTGGGTTGCACCCGAATCGAATAAAATGATGATTGCTTGGTTGTTGAGAGTGGACGTACCCGCCAGCGCGTTGTCTCCCTCTAGGGTGTCCTCATTGTCGAGGTTGCGAATGCCCCCAGTCCACTGACCAACCTTTTTGACTGGAGGTCGGCCTCGAGCACCGCCCTGGAACTGGGCTTGCCCGCTGCTCTGCTGCCCCTGGGGACAGTCCTTCGAGAAATGGCCCGCCTGGCCACACGTAAAACAAGTGTAGCGGGGCGGTCCTCCGCTGATCGGCGGATGGAAACTCGGGGCGCGTTGTGGTGGTGGGAATCCCGGAGTACCATCTGCTGCTGCTGTTGCGGTCGCGGTGGTGGCATCTGCGTTCGGAACGGGGATGGCTGAAAAGAACGACCCCCAAAATGCTGAGGTCGTGCCGGTGGATGCCACTGCTGTCCGGATGATGTCCGATACACCATGCGGTACTTCTGGGGAGCTCCACCCCCACTGCTGGGTGGAGTGCTGCGCTTTCGCTGCTCAGCGGCAAATTCTCGCTGAGCGTCTTTTTGCATGATCGCGGCATTAACAAGGTCGTTGAAGGTGCCGCGATTCCATTGGACGAGATGCGTTTTCATCTCGGGGTGTAACCCCCGATAGAAGTGCTCCCGCTTCTTCTCCTCGGTGGAGACGTAATCCGACGCATACTGCGCCAGATGGTTGAAGGCACGGGAGTAGTCATGGGCACTCCTTCCGCCCTGCTTCAGCTCCAGAACTCTTGGAACTTCCGCTTCATTATCCCGGGAGGGATATGATAGGCGCGGAACGCCTTCCGGACTTCTTCCCACTCCACGGCATGGCCAGCCGGACGTGAAGCGACATAATTCGCCCACCACGCACCAGCGGCACCATGAAGCTGCTGCGCCGCGAACAGAGTCTTTTGCCGCTCCGTACATTGGAGCAGCCCGAACTTGGACTCAGTTGTCCGCAGCCAGTTGTCGGCCTCCAGGGGTTCTGCTGCTTCTGTGAACACCGGAGGTTGCGTACTCATGAAGTCTGAGTACGTCACATCACGGGGCTCACGAGGCCCCCTCTATTGATGCCCCCCACCTGGGACGTATTCTGCACGATCGTGCAGAGCAGGTCGGTCTGCTCCTCACGATTCCCCACCAGTGCCGCTATCACATCCGCTAGGGTAAGCGGAGCCGGCGGTGGCGGTTGTTGCTGCGGGGTGCTGTCGTAGGCAGTTGGCTGGGGAGTCATCACCTCCCTGCTGGCTAGAGCCACCAATCTCATGCATAGTCCGAGTGCGAACCATCTGCAACCATACGACAATAAACATCAGTCCCGCCACATATTTCATGCAGTCCAATAAAATGGCATAAACATAATGACAGTAAAAACATGCGATACATCTCGTATGCAGATAATGTAATAACTTTGCACAAGCTGCACCATTACCAGACCAAATACAAGCTAGTTAAATCCAATTTGACGGACTTCCTCTTTGAAAGTTCATCTCAACTAGGTTTGGTCACTATGAGACGTTAATATCGCTTTGTCATCACGTACACTACCCTTTTATCTTCAATACGACACAAACATGGTCTCTAGCAAAAGAAACTTGAGTAAGAAATATACTCAAATCTTTCACTAGTTGAAGATAACCCCTCATGAGTGTGTTCTACCCCATTGGAAGTACTTAAACCCCCTAGGGTACAACAATCTCTCAAATGAGTTCAATTGTCATTCCTCTGTCAGAATGACCAGTTTCCACATATCCCAGATTTTGATCTGGTTCTGGCATTTTCATGACTCACGCTGAATACCAAATTAAAGTTAACTTTAGTATCTTTCCAATGAGTATTTATTTGCCCTCAGATCAGCTCTGGTTTAAAAGTTACCGTAATTCAAAGTCAACAGAATTTCTGGAAAAATTTCAACAGCACCTCCTTTGGGAAGTTGCTGTTTTCAACTCTGTTTCCACTGAGTTCTGTGCTGAAATTTCAGAAACTTTGAATTACAAAGATGTAAAACATCTCCTACCCTTTCTAAAGATGTATGGTATGAAAATTTTAGATTTTTCTACTGGAAGTTATGATTGAAAAACAGAGCAGTCCAGAGAGTAGTGTAAATCTGTCCTGGTTCTGGATAGTTTACATTCCTCTGGGATTTAAGCCACCTTAGGATGTGATTCAGTTCTGGAAGTCTACAACAAAGTTGTCGAGTGCTTAAACACCTTTCCAGAACTATCTCCCACACCTCCATTGGCTAAATGATCTGTGAGTTATGCTCTGTTAAAGTTCAGCAAACTTGCTGCCCCAAACAGAGCACTCTGTTTTTTAATCCCTTTTTACTACACTGATCAACTATTGAACTTTTCTACCCAGCCAGAGTCCTAAATGTTAACACTTAGTGATTTTAGTTCCCTGTTATCATTATCTTTCATGCACATGCCTATTATATGTCGGTACTACGTTCCTCACAAAAGAAAATCCTAACTGGATTATACCGGCATATACGTCTCAAGTGTGGCACTAAACGGTCTCTCGCACACGTTTACTACACAGAATACATACGTGGTTTGTACCTACAGAAGAACACCCAATAGTGATGCACTCAAAGGTTATGTTCATTTCAGGCAGCTCCATATTTGAAAGTAAATACAAACACCCGTATCATTGCCATACGACCGTCCTTGAGTTAAGCCACGTCCCAAGGTACGTGATCGTGTTTTAACACCACACGACGGGGAACCTGAGTAGAGTGCGAACGGGTCGTCACGGTTGGGAATTTTATCACCCCAACAGATACCACCTACTGCCCTGCAGGGCACGCTGATGGCAAGTGCTGCGTATGTCCTCCTGAGCTAATTCCAGACGAACACACTATCGCGTTACTGACCACATGATGGGGTCTCCACTTACTTGCCTAATGCACGCTAGGGACCAACGTTTCATATGAACTCAGGAACATTAAGAGTCCAATAGTTTCATATTGACGTCTCACACCAAGCTGTGAGACCTATCCCTGAACCACATTCCTCGTCAGGGGAGCTAACCGAAATTGAACCGCTTTCGGTGGCGTTCCTTACCATTCTTACCAGAGCGTAGGTGTGTCGTTACATAATCAAAATTCAGAATTATGACACATATGTTAGTCTTGCCATTTTAAGTACTATGCTAATATAGTCCTTACTTGGGCAATCTACTAAATCCTCACCGTAAACCTAAGTTTTCCCGTAATACAGTCCTTAATTAATGTGCTATCCCCAATGCGGCTCTGATACCAGCCTGAGGCGGATCGGAATCTGCTCATCTAGGATCACAGAGGGTGGTGCCGCACGATGCGACACCTGACAGCACACATTCATAAGGATACATTGTATTACATAGAAAACCAACTGAAGTAGTACAATACTCTGTTACAAACTAATGTTTATATTACACAGCGGAAACTAAATTTGTACAACTCATGCCCGTCTACCTAGCAAAAGTCGGTTGCCCAGCCCTAGGGCAACCCACACTAGCTGCACTCCTCAGCTCAGCGCGGCGTGTACGGCTCCCACTCAGCTGTGGTCCCCGATGGAGGGTAACCCTCGCTGGTGGACTCGTAACCCGAGTTCGTGGGTGGCTCCTCACCTGAAAAACACTTAAGCAGCAACCATGAGCACGATGGCTCAACAAGACTTAACCGACTCACCTAGCATGAAACTCTACAGGTAGTGTACACTGAACATGGGACGGTAAAATTGCAGCAACGGACACGCCTACAAGTTCATCCTTAGTTCATCTTTTAGCCACAAGTTAACAGTTCATAAATATGAAATTTAGTAAGCAATATTTGGTGGCACACAAGTAGCAATACAATTTTATCATAACAGCAAAATTGAATCATCACATTTCATATAGTAGCCTACGTCACGACTCAGTGACCAAGTGGTACTCTTCACCATGAGGGACGGTGAATCGACTCGATATACACCTGCAGGGATACCCGAAGAGCACTTCACGTACGCCCACCCGTGGAGCTGCACAGCACGCTCACTCGATGTCGTACGAGACAACCTTTCACCAAACAGCCCAAACGTCGAACCGGTCGCACCGAAACGGACAGGAGGTTCCCCATTGGTTCTGAAATTTTTATGGTGGCTTGGTAGGGTCCTAATCAGAGTCTTGACCAAGTTTCATTTGAAACAAAGTTCATTTGAGCTTTGTACAATTAAAAGCCTATTTGGTCAATATTAGAGCCTCTAAGGAATTCCAGGGGTTTTCATGGTTCCAACCATTACTTTCTGGAAACTAGAATTTGAGATGGTTCTAATGGAATTGGTTTCATGTCATTTGAAGAATTCTAGAGGAAGTTATGCCCTAAGCAAGATTTGAGATAATCTGAAAAATGTTTCTGTACATTTTTCTATTTTCTCAGAGCAGTTCACTTAATCACACCATTAGGGGGACTAAATGAACTTGGATGGGTCTGAAAGTTTTACTGTGACTCCAGGATTTTCCAATGAACCTCCCAGCCAAATTTCAGATTTTTTTATAAAGTAGTTATCCAGATAAAATTCCTAACAGTTTAAAATTTAGGGATTTAATTCTGGAAAACTATTAAGTTTCATGAACTGAAATTTGTGTTGCTGGAAATTACTCAAAAACCTGAGTTCAGCAAAATTTGGTTCACTAAATTTGGAGCTTCCTAGCAAAAGTTCTATGCATTTGAAATTTGAACTAAACTGGAAAATCCCAAAATGTTTAAACTCTTCGGGTGGGGCCCACCTTTAAACCGGCCCACTGAGAACACGGCCACACCGCAGCCCACGGGGTTTTACCCGCGCTGCCGCACTGGATCCCGGCCGCAAAGTGGATCCCTGCGAGAGAACAGAGACTGACCGGTGGACCCGGCCCCCCTCGTCTACCTCGCGACCCCCGCGGCGGCGCTTTGCCAGAGCTCTCGCCGCTGGCCAGTTCGCTGCACGACCTCTGACGGATTTTGCTGCCTGTGCCTAACTTTGCTCGGAGAACATGCTGGTGCCCTCACCGAAGCTCGGCGATGGCCGGAATCACGGCCGCGACGGTGACAGCGGCTATCCCTACTCCGGCGATGTCGCCCGAGCTACTCAGGGCCTTATTTTCGGAACGGTTTGCTCCTACAGCTCCGCTGTAGCCTTCTGAGCATGAAAATGAGCTCGGTTTGCCATGGAAATGGCCGGAGCTATGTGCTCACCGTCGACCTAGGCCCGATATCAGCTGTGACCTGAAAAACTCGATAACCAGAGTCTATGCTCGACGGTTCTTTGTACTTTTTGATCCTGGATGGCCGTGGCAAGGTGTAGATCACGTGTGTAGCTCGGTATACCCGGTGATGAGCTAATACCTGCGAATTTTAAGATTTGGGATGGATCGGTCCTAAGAACACCAAAACTTTCCCGGGGAAATTCTCCCACGACAGTGCATGAAACAATGAACGGTTTGGACTAGCAGGACCAGCACCATAGGGCGGTTGTTTCTTGTGTTGATCGTCAGGCACGTGGAGGCTTGTGTCGCCCGGACGTCGGCAAACAGAGGGAGGCGAACTCAGAGCGAGTTGCTGTGGTTGTGTGCGGCAGAACAGAGAATGCGTGAGGGGAGAAACGGAGCACGGCAGGAGCGCACGTTTTATCCCTTCGGTCAGTGATCTTTTCTCCCCCCCCCCCCTCACCGAGCAGGAGCTGGCCTGGATGAGGCGGTCGGGCGGCGACGCCGTGGCTGGCTGGTGCGCGCTCTCGGCCGAGAGAAAAATCAACCCGAAGACTTCAGTGTGAAGGCTACTGACAAGTGGGTCCCTCCCCTCTAATGCTTTTCTAATTTTTCATCTCTGTTTTTGCTGAAATTATCCCCAGCTACTCACAATTGAATGTGAGACTTAACCTCCAAGTCATTGTTTGAATTTGATTTCCTAAATTTGAAATTGGTTTGGCTAAATTTGCTTGACATTTAAACTGAAATTCAAACTCAGTTTTGAATTAATGCAAATTTAGCTCCCGACAAGATGAAGTCCAATGGGGATGAAAATTGGTGGGCTAACTCAGAAAAATGTGCTGAGTTTGAATATGAAGCCAACTTTTGAATTCAAGTGATAAAAGTTGCTGCAATTTGAATTTACATTCAAATTGGCCCCTTTTTCAAATGCCTCCAAAAGTGCCTCAAAAAGCATTGGATTTGCATGAAATGTGGCCCGAGCCTTCCCAAAAATATATAAGGTCTAGGGGTTAGCTCAACCTTTCATGTTCTTGTGTAGCAATCCTACTTTTTTGGAAGTTAGGGCTTTCTCCTCTAATCACCCTTTTGATGGTGTTTACTTGCTCTTCACAAGTGTTCACAATATATCCACCAGATGAGCTGTGGTGTTGTGAGGTGATGAACAAATTTTTGCATGTCACTTTCTTGGGATTTTACAATGTTCCCCTCCTTGGCTCCTGGCTTGCCCCTAGATTTGTTTGTTACCGTGCTTTTAATCTTATTTTTGGATAGAGGCTTGCCAATCGTGAGGCCGAGCGGGGGCGGCTCCACATGGAAGCCCTCCGCCGGCAAAGGATTGTAGAGACCGAGGTGACAAGGTGGAGGGAGGAGGTCGAGAAGGCTCGAGCTGAGGCCATAGCCGCCCGAATGGAGGTGGACTGTTCTGGTGCTGCGGCTGCCGTGACCCGGGTAGAAGTCTCCCTGTCGCTTCGGGAGAAAGAGGAAGCCGTAGCGGCCACTAAGGCAAATCTCGTCGGGGAGATTACTGACGGGGCCCGACCCAAAACCACGGGGCCGTGCCGCTCGCCCGGGAATCACATTGGGTGGTGCTGTGATATTCGGCACCCAACAGCACACATATAAGGAAAACCGTATCACATAAATCAAATGCGGAAGCATACAAGTGTTCTTTGTAAATAATTTACATAAATTAACTACAGTGGAAGACTAAATTTCTCACGTTTATTATCTACTAAGCACTCGAGAAGATATCCAGCCTGCGGACTCTTCTCGCTAGCAACACGAAGGCAACTGCAGCGGCTGGGTTCTCCATGTGTTAAACGACTCGGAAGTCTCCGACTCTCACCGTACAACCTCCTCATAGCATCGATGTTAACCTGCAAAACCACTCATATAGCAAGCATGATCACATAGGCTCAGCAAGACTGATTTGTCTCCTCTAAACACGAAACTCTACATGCACGATGGATTGAAACATGGTAGCTGAATTTGCATAAAGGACTCGCCTACAGTTGATCCTTAACTTTCAGATTTCAAAACCTCATTTTAAAGACCTTGAGCCAAACAGCATCGCAACTTTACAATCAAACAAGAAACGCTTTGTTGTGATGCTTCTTGCACAAGGTGAAGTAAACTTAATTTGCACTATCTCTAACTCAAACATGGTTGCAATACAAGTTAGATCACAATCCTTATCAATTCAATGTAATTCACTTCAGTTCTTACCACATCAAGACGCAGTGGCCAAGTATGCTCATATAACCACGAGCAACGGTGATTCGAACCAGTACACGCCTGGACTGCACGACACATACACCCATCTCCGAGTTGCCGTCAGCGAACTTGACCGATGTCATACGCAGCCACCTTTCCCAAGTTCATCCACACCGAACGCGGTCCCATCGACCCGAATAGCAAGCTCCCTCAAGGTACATACCAGCAGTGATATGTTCTTGAGCGAGTTACCTCCTGCTGTACTGACGTCGAAAGCCTATGCCGATCGGAAAAGATCCCATGTAGATCTTACGAGGTACATCGGTTTCCTATGTCCCATATAGCCAGTATGCACCTGATACACAACTCAAACTTATCCAACAGGGCTCAGTACGGACCGGCCTTAACCGACACAGGCAGGGCTATGCACGCACGGTCCGCAGCCTGCTGCATCTCAATCTCCCTGACGGGTCTCAATTTCTGACTTGTGAATTTTCCTCACTGATTCTATTCATAACCTGTTCCGATGAAACCAAGCCCTAAACTTGCGAGTAGATTCTAACTACTTGACTTCTACCGGTCCTTCCAAAGTAACATTTAGCGTAGCCTAATTCCACTTGATGAGGTGCTAATCTACCCTTTCTCTCTTGGGTAAATCTGGTCATGCAATTGGGTTTTCAATATCATCTAGACCTAATGCAATCAATATTTCATAGCTATGATCTCTAGAAATGAAAAGACTTTATAAAATTGCTTGAATGCAAACCGGGGCTTGCCTGTTTTGCAGGTGACTAAGAATATATATTTTTCAGTTAGTGATGATCACTTGAGGCTAGATCACTTGCTTTCCTTCCTCTTTGATCTCCACTTCAATTACTTCACAATCTTCACGTTGGTGCTACACGTTATGAATATGCACAAGTATTTAATTGTAAAGCTTTTGGTAACATGGACTACTGATAAGTTTAAACCAGAACTAGTGTTTAAGAATTTAAAATGGACCTGGTGCTAGTGAGTGTGGTTGGGTTTATCAAAATGATCAAGTGCTAAGTGCTTTTCCTAATTGGAGTATTTTCCTCTAAGCAAAGTGTAATGAAAAGTACTGATCCAAGCTCAACTTTAGCTGAAATTTTTCATGTGAGTTCCTTGTCACAAGAAAGCGTTCTGGACCAAAAATTAGCACTTGTCATTGAGTGGTTTATTCAGAAAAATTCCCTAAGTAATTAAGCACAAAGGAATTAATTCTGAAGTAACTCACATGTTCATGCCAAACTTAGTGAACTAAAATTTCAACTATAGTTCATAGAGCCTTCATGAATTTTTCTAATATTTTTTGTGCTCAGAATTGCCCATAAATGATTTTACAACTTTGGGACTTTTCCTGAAAAGTTTCTGTATCCATTTGAACACAGCAAACTGAAATCTGAATTCTCCTACAAAAATCAACTCTAAATAATCTTAAAATTTTACAGTAGTTCAATAATATCCTAAGGAAAATTCTAGCAAAATTTGGGGATTTTTGGATGAACCAAACTCTCTCTAAAATTCTTTTACTGAAAATGTTCAAAGAATTTTCCAGAATTTATTTTTGACTTTCGTGCAAATTGGGTTGCTTATTTGGATAGATTTTTTCAATCCTAATATAAACCAATCTGAATCCCCAAATTTGGAGTACCCTAGCAAGAGTTATGTTCATCTAAAATTTGAACCAAATCTGTCAATTGAATTAATTTGGAAAATTTGAAATGCCTGCTGCTGGGCCCGGGCCACGTGGCGCCATTCGAAAGGAAGACACACGGGTTCGCAAAATTAAAGTGCACAGCCACAATTTGATCCGGGGTCACAGAAGATCCGGCTCTCTCAGTATAGGGACTGACGTGTGGGGCCGGGCAGTCGTCTTCAACCTCCCGCACTCCCGCGTGTGCCCGTGCCCGACCTCGCCGGAGCTCCATGGAGTTTGGTCGTCCGGACTTCTCCCGTGCTCCCACTCGCTGTCAGCCCCTAAAAACATGTGCTGGACACGTTGGAGGGGTTTCCCTGGACCGGCGACGGCTCCAACATAGCCCGCGACGGCGCAGCGGCTCGGATTCACTTTGGCGGCGTCGACCTGACGCCCTAACCCGACAAATTTGATGAAATTTGGCCCTACAGCACCAGCAGAGCTTGTAGATCACCGACGTGCATGCAAACTTGCTCGGAGAGGTTGCTAAGTATGCTGTCACCGTGCGCCCGAGACGTTTTGCGCGGCGGCGGAAAAGGACTCCGCATTCTACGGCTAGAGTTGATGAAATCGAGCCCCGTTTGGTCGATGAGGTCCATAGGAGGCTATGGAACATGACCCTAGAACAGAATTTAAACCCCCTACGACTCATGAGAATTTTACGGTTTGGTGCTGGTGGCCCGAAGAAACCGCCATGATAAAAACCTAAAGTACGGCCTAGTCATCCTATGAAATGAATCCACACTTGATGGACAGCAATGGGAGGTGCTAACCAACCTTTTTCTGTGGCTTGGTTGCGCGTGAAATGCCGGAGAGACTCGGTTCCACGCAAGACACTGAGGTCGGTTCGCCGGAGGAAAAAGAGCTTGCCGACGTGATTGTAACCCACTGCACACTCGAGAATCACTTTGACAAGCTTGAGGGAGCATGGGTGACACCGTTTTCATGTCCGTCCGGTTTCTCAAAACTCGCGGAACGTGTTGGCGACGGAGCCCCGGTGTGTGAGCTCGGTGCCGGAAAGAAATCCCGAAAAAAGGTGCTGTTGCGTGGAGGAGGTCGAAGCACGAGAGTGTCTCGGTTTGGTGAGGCAACACGCCCCCGGTTTGAGCTGAAAAGGGCGAGGGCGGGAGTCCACGAACTGCTCAGGAGGTGTCCTCAGTGTCGAGCTGTTAGTCTTCGGTTGCTTCAGGTATAAAAACAGAGGAGCAAGACTTCGAGTGTGAGGAAATTTTTTACAATGACAAATGGGCCCCACTCCATTTCACCCCCTTATCCTCCACAAAAGATTTAAATTCTTGGCAGGTGATCAATTCAAATGTGTGGAGTTTGAATATGGAATGCATTTGTATAATTGATCAAGTTTCATCCAAATTCAAATTTGAATTTGAATTCCTATGCAATTTAAAGTCCTCTTTTAAATAGCTAGCAAAGTATCTCCCAAATTCTTGAAACTTTGCATCCCCACTAATTTGGAGCTGAGGAACTCAAATATGAAACCTGATTTTTGGTTTGACTGCTGCAAATGAGATTTTTAACACAACAGTTTGCATTTCTATTGTGTTGCCCTCATTTGAAATTTGAATTGAACTAATTGAGTTCAAAAGCTGAATTTACACTTTCTCTTGCACATGAGAACTTACACATGGGTTTTAAATTAACTTTGTCTCCCAAACACTCAAATGATCCTTTGCCAGTGTGGTGGAACACTCATGTATATCATCATATGTGGAAAGTTTAAACAAGTCCAAATTTTCATACACATGAAACCAAATGGCAGTCAAACTTTTTTCATTTATATTCACAATTTTTTTGGAACCTTTACATTCCTCCCCCTTAAAAGAATCTCGTCCCTAGATTACAAAAGAAGAACGAGACGGGAGGGTGTAGGATCGAAGAGCACGTGAAAAGCTACCAGAGGGGGGGGTGAATGGTAGATTAAAACTTTTCGCAGCGGAAACAACAAAAACCCCTCAGCAAAAATCAATCGGTTAAAGAAACCGTGTGTGCAAGTGTTTTCAAACGTGTTCAACCGTGACAAATCAAGTAGAGAGGTAGAGAATCAAGTCACGGATCTAATGCAACAAGAATCACTTGAAAACACGAAGTAAAACTTGAGATACGATCAAAACATTAAACGAATATCAATCTGTTCTACCCGATATAAAACAGATCTGCAATGCTGCAAAGAAACTCGTGTATCTCAAAAACTACAGATCCGAAGCTCGTGAAAATTTCACAGATGATAGATAATTGAGTTGTGAAGACAAACCAAAAAGAATCACGTCAATCAGATCTGTAAAACTCGAGTTATGAACGAAACACCAAAGCAACGTCGGTCTGTCCAGAAACTCGGCGAGAAAGACTTGACGAAAAACAAGTCGGACGAACAAGGCACAAAAGCTCCTCGAAACTATGAACTTTATTCAATAGAAACACAAGAGGAACAGCCCAAAGTTCTCTACCCACGAGAGCTCTGGCCTCCCTTGCTTTTATAGCCAGCCCTCAGGCTAAACAATCCAATCTAGGACTCCTACTCCTAATTGGACTCGTATCCTAACTTACCATAACTGCTCAGGACTCTCCTATTCACAGATAGAAGCAATTGTGAGACTTCCAAACACCTTAGGAACATCCTAAACATTCCTAAAACAACTCAATTTCGTGCCTAGCACGAAATCCTATCATAACCAACTCAAATCTTCCATATTTGAGCCATATCCGACTCAGCCTCAGCCTGAGTACGCAATCCAGCCGGTTGGACCTTTCCGACCAGTTCTTTACGTCCACTTCTCTTCATCATGCCTTGAAACAATGTTGCCACGTCCATGCACTCCTTGCACACGTGCAAACACCTTCCAATGACGTACACGCAACCTTCATATGCACTGCCCTTGATCCAAACATGCTGCGCGACCTCCCGATCAACTCAACCACAGCTCCTCCCGAACTTGGTTGTTGGAACCTCATCTCCTCCCTGAGACTAGTCCAAGGATCCCGTCATCAGCCATGTCTTGAACTCAAGCAACACCTTCACATGAATAAACAACCAATTCTTCCGAGCACAAGTCCTCGACTTGACTCACGTTAGTTCGAAAACCACAACACCTTACATGAGCACGTCACATAAGCATGTTGCAAACCATATCAAATGATAACAGCCATAACCACCAAAACACACCAAAAACTTAGCAAATTAATACTAAGCAAACCTTCCTATAAAGCAAGTTTGAAATATTGCGAGTTAAAAGCAAAAACAAGACGCTGCAGTTCTACGAGTTGAACTTCACGGGAGCTCTCTAAAAACAAGCTCCGGACCTCACAGAAGCTCTCCGGACCTTGCAGGAGCTCTCCGGACCTTGCCAACACTTGGCGGACCTAAAAAAGAACTTGTCGGACCTTGCCACAGAAGAATGTTTTGGCAATATTCAAAACTTTGAATGTTAATGCTAACTTTTATCCTAATTGCCAATGTATTCAGCACACATAGGTCTTACAATCTCCCCCTTGATGAATGCATTGGCAACACCAATTAAAATCTGAACATTGGCTTATGAAAAGTTTTGAAAAGCTTTGAAAACTCATTTCTCCCCCTTTATTAATTTCTCCCCATTTTTTAAAATCAGAGAAGGAAGAAAGTGTATAACATATGCAAAGTGTAAAAAAATCTCTCCTTATACATATTTCTCCCCCTTTGACAATGTATTCAGCAAGGTTCAAAGGAGAAATTTTTAATTGTTATGAGCATATTATAGCATATACATACAAAACAAAGCTCATCCAAGTCATACTATCAGGTTACTTACACTATCACATCAATGAGATACATAAAGTAGTGTAAGCCATGCTAGAGATCAAATGTATTTTCCAGTTTAAGCAAGTCATGATCTCCCTTACTCAACTATTTCAAAACCTGAAAACATGACACTTGTTGCTGCATATTTATTATTCATAATCATTTAAGGCACAAAGTTGATCATATGATATTTGCAAGAGATTATATGCCACATCAGCCTTATTCTAACCAACCAAGCCAAGTCTATGTCATTTGACAATCAGAAGCTTAAGGACATGGTTTTAGTCATACACAATTCCTTCCAAGTTCATATCTTAGTGCAATGATAAGCAATCTCAAAAGAAGAAGTGCAATGCATGCATATTCTCTTGATCTTTTCTCAATTTTTTATTTGAAAACTCAACATGTGAGCTGATCACTTGATTAATTTTTTATGATTAAAAGCACTTGTGAGCACGCAACAAGTTCAAAACAGCAAGAAAGTTCGATCATGACCAGATTTAGTGTAAGTAATTATTCCAATTACTAGTCATGGCAAAAACTACAAAATGTATAACATGAGTAATGTAGTAAGAACTTTCAGCCTGTAAAAGGAATCACAAAGTCATATATGTATGAAATACTATGCTCATATTATTTTAGTTTCAGATTCACACATAGACTTTCAAAGTTTCAAAAACTCCCCCTCAATTTCAGCCATGAGGATGCATAACCCCTATTTCACTACGAATGAAACAAAAACGAGTGAAATCCAAAGGTTTTGTAAAAATATCAGCCAATTGTTGTTCGGTATCGACATGGTGAAGCACAATGTTTCCTTTTTCAACATTATCACGAAGAAAGTGATACCTAATGTCAATGTGCTTAGTTCTAGAGTGTTTCACGGGTTTTTTAGCAATACAAATTGCACTAGTGTTATCACAAAACAGTGGAACACTATCTAAATCAACCCCATAGTCCTTAAGTGTTTGAACAATCCAAATAATTTGTGAGCAAGCGCTAGCCGCAGCTACATATTCAGATTCGGCTGTGGATTGTGCAACTGAACTTTGTTTTCTAGAGGACCAAGCAACAAGTGAATTACCAAGAAAATGACAAGCACCCGAAGTACTTTTCCTATCAATCCTACAACCCCCAAAATCAGCATCCGAAAAAGTTTCAAAGAAACGGTTGAGGAAGAAGGAAGAAAAATGCCAAATTCTTGAGTTCCATGTAGGTACCTGAGAATCCTTTTGATGGGTTGGCGAGTGAAGCACGTGGAGAAGCTTGAAAACGTGCACAAAGACATACGCTGAATTGTATGTCCGGTCTTGACGCCGTGAGATACAAAAGTGATCCAATCATACTTCTGTATTCTTTTTATCGACCGGGTCACCATCTTCATCAAGTTCAAGTGTTGTTGCTGTTCCAATTGGTGTCCGAAGAGGCTTGCATTTGTCCATGTTGAAGCGCTTAAGAAGGTCCTTTGTATACTTAGTTTGATGCACAAAAGTTCCTTCTTTTGTTTGCTTGATTTGCAGCCCCAATACTCATCTCTGAACTCATCATAGCTGAAAACTTGGACACGAGATCATGAGAAGCACAAGCAAAGATAATATCATCCACATACACTTGAACGAATAATGAGTCATTGCCATGCTTAAGTACAAAAAGAGTTTTATCAACCTTGCCCATGGTAAACCCTTTTTCAAGTAAGAATGTTTTTAACCTATCATACCATGCTCTAGAGGCTTGTTTTAGACCGTACAAGGCTTTGGACAGTTTGTAAACATGATTAGGAAAATTTGGATTTTCAAAACCCGGTGGCTGCTTAACATAAACCTCCTCCTCTATGTAGCCATTAAGAAAAGCACTTTTAACATCCATTTGATATAACTTGAAACCTTTAGATGCAGCAAATGCTAATAAAATTCTTATAGCTTCTAATCTAGCAACAGGAGCAAATGTTTCATCAAAATCTAGACCTTTAATTTGAGTGAAACCTTGAGAAACCAACCTAGCTTTATTCCTAACCACAACCCCATCCTCACTTTGCTTATTTTTAAATACCCATTTAGTTCCAATTAATGTGTGACCTTGAGGTAGAGGTACAAGTTTCCAAACATTATTTCTTTAAAAATTTTCTAACTCTTCTTGCATGGCATTAATCCGAGATTCATTAGTGAGTGCGTGTGATATATCCTTGGGTTCAAAAGAAGCAACAAAAGCAGAATGAGCATGAGAGTTTGGATCGCAAAACCTGGACCGAGTGACTCATTCATGCAAGCTTCCAATGATTTGTTGTGGAGGATGACTTTTGAGTACTCGGAGGGGAGTAGACACTTCACAAGCACCTTCTTCTTCATGTTCGGACCTTTGATTAGGAGGGCTTGTTGATTGAGGAAGGTCCGAACCAGCAGTAGTGACTGTTGGTGCTGGTTGTGGTGCAAAATCAGCAGCTTGATCGTTATTTACTTCCGAGTTTTCGGGCAGCAGCACCACTTCTTCATCTTCTTCAATAAAAATACTCTCCCCCTGCGGATATGGATCCGGACCTGCAATATTGGAGCTAGTAATTGGGCTAGCTTCATCAAAAGAAACCTCGCAAGTCTCCACAATTTTGTTAGTGTCAAGTAAAAGCACACGGTAGCCTCTAGTATGAGATGGATAACCAAGAAACATGCCATCAACAGATCTAGCTTCAAATTTATCAAGATTACCATGTTTCTTAACAAAGCATTTGCAACCAAAAACCCTAAAGTTTGTAACACTAGGCCTATGTCTAAACCGGAGCTCATATGGGGTTTTTCCATGCTTAGCACGCAAGAAAACACGATTTGAGACATAACAAGCGGTTGCAATTGCATCAGCCCAAAATTTCCTAGGAGTTTGATATTCATCAAGCATAGTCCTAGCCATCTCAACTAAGGTCCTGTTCTTTCTTTCTACGACACCATTTTGTTGTGGTACATAGGGTGAAGAGTAGTGATGATCTATTCCATTTTCAGCACAAAAGTGATCAAAGGATTGGTTTTTAAATTCAGTTCCGTTGTCACTTCTAATTGCTTTTAATGATCCTGGGTGATCAATAGATAATCTAAGAAATAAAGTTCTAAAATGACGAAAAGCTTCATTCTTAGATTCCATAAAATAAACCCAAGAATATCTGGAATAATCATCAACAATCACAAGCACATACCATTTACCTCCGAAGGATTGAACACGTGCCGGACCTACTGTGTCAAGATGTAAAAGTTGTCCCGGTTCAGCTGTCATGGTCATTGTGAGAGGAGCATGTGAACCTGCAACAAACTTAGCATGTCTACAAGAAGAGCACACAATATCATTGTCCTTTTTAAGCTTCGGCAGCCCACATATGCGATCGAGAGCACTAACACGAGTGAGATGATCAAAGCCTATGTGACCAAGTCTACGATGCCAAAAATATAGATCATTTGTATCATTAGCAACTAGACACCGATGCTTAGAAGTTGACAAATCAAAATCAGCTTTAAAAACTCTTCCAAACCTAGACATGTTATGGGAGTAGAAGAGTTATCGGCGAAACTAACATTTTCTACACGTGACACAAAAGAGAGAGAGGATAACCATTCTCTGTTACCTGTCATGTGGCATGAGCAACCTGAATCCACAATCCAAATGTTCTCCTTCCTCAAACGTGAAACCTACACAGCAGCACAATACGTCGATGACTCAATACTGGGGTTAGTTAAAAGAATTTAGGAATCCAGTACTGAGTCACATGACGTCCAGCAGGAATAACACGCGAAAGCTGAGAAGGTACAGCAGGTTTATGAGCCAAACATCGAAAATTTTTGTTCCCAACTACTGACTTAGAAGATGTGTTATATGTAGCACAAAAAAAAGTAGGTCCGGGAGCAAGTTTTTGACTCATTACAGCAGGTTGCAAGTTCCGAACATTCGGTCTAGCAGATTTTGCTTGGTTGTTATGTGATCTAGCAAGTATTCTTTGTTTCTTATCGTGTTTAGCTAGTCTATAAAAAAAATCCATGACATGACCATCTCTACCACAGTAGGTACAATGAAAAATAACCTTATTATCATGTCTAGATGAGCAAGCAACATGTTTATTAGAACCCGAATGGGACAGTACTCCTGCAGATTTGAAAATCACCTCTTTTTGTCTAGGAGCTGTTTGAATCAAACCGCTTCCTAATGACTTTACAACTTTAGGTGGGTGTGCCTTAGCATGAGCATGAGAATTAAAACCTAAACCAGTTTTATCATTACAAGACTTGGAAGAATTCAGCAGCAAGTTTAGGTTCTTATATGCATTAGAAAACCGATCTAGTGTCCTATGCATGTCATCAAGTTTATTGGACAGATCAAAGCAGTTTTCACATGAAATTTTTCCTTTTTGTTTGCAATTTGAACAATATTTAACTTCATGCACACGTAAAGCATTGTTCAAAATAGAAATCTCATTCATAGCATCATTTAGTTTCTTATTCAGATCATCACATGAAGAACAATGCAAATCAATTGTAGAACAACAAGCATCTTTCAAATTTTTATCATTAAGTGCAGCAAGCTCTTTGTTCTTTTCAATTTCAAGTTCAAGTTTATCAAGTGTAGATGCGTGTGCACTTCTTAAAGAGGATAATTGTTCATAAATCAAATCACATGAGGAACAAGAATCATCACTAGGAATCAAAGTTTTTAAACGATTAATTTCAGATTCTAGTGATTCAATTTTAACAGCATTGTTTCTAAGTTTTTTATCCTTTTTCTTTAATATAACAGTGGCACGAGAAATAGCATCACACATTTCTTCGCAAGTGGGACATACCTCTTCATCGTCGCTGTTGTGTTCTGCCTCCTCGGAGCTTGAACTTGACTTGCTCGCCATGCAGCACATATTTGCCATAGCTTCTTCATCTTCATCACTACCGGTGTCCACATCACTTGAGCCGAAATCTTGAAGTGCAGAGATCATACTATGCACTATGTTGCGCATTGATAAATCTTTCTTCTTCTTATTCTTTGCAAATGATTTCTTCGGCCTTGTTTGCTTTTCTTCACGTGAAGTCGGACCTGAAAGGTTAGGGCACTCCGTACGAAAATGTCCTGTCTTACCACATTCAAAACATCGTTGAGGTCCGGAGCTTCCTCTCCTTCTAGTTCTCACATTTTGCAATGCTTTTGAGAACCGAGTAGAGATGAGTGCAAGCTCCTCCTCTGGAAACTCTTCAATCTGTTCAAGGGTTAGAGATGACAGCAAAGAGAGTGCGCCACTAGATGATGATTGACTAGAACTAGACATATCACGTTGCGAAACAAATGCAATAGACTTGTTGGGGTTTTTACGTGAGATGATGTCAATTTCATGAGTTTTCAATTTAGAATAAAGCACGTCTAAAGTAAGAGAACTCATGACAGTAGATTCATGAATAGATGTAACTTTCATCTCCCAAATTGACATACCTAATGCTCCTAACAATTGTCTAGCATTTTCAGCATCTGAAAAGTTAACATTGACACTACGCAAGTTACTGAGAATTTTATTAAAGCGAGCAAAAAGGTCGTCAATTGGCTCACCGGGTTGCATCTCAAAACGCATGTATTCTTTCTTGAACATATCTTGCCTTACCTCCTTGATCATATTGGATCCTTCATGGTAGTCACAAAGAGCTTTCCAAACATCATATGCAGATCGGAGGTGTGCAACACGGTCGAAGTCGCTTTGAGTCAATCCTTGGATGATCAAGTTGCGAGCCTTGTTGTTGTTGTCAACATCTCTCATGTTCGCAGCCGTAACTTGATCGTTGGGTGGTACATCGAAGTTCCGGTAGACCTTTTCCCATATGGCGAAGCCTTGCGCCTGTATGTAGGCCTCCATCCACGCCTTCCAAACCTGAAAATCGATGCCATTGAACACACAAGGTTTTGCGGAGTACTTCTCCATGATGGTTAGTCAAAACACGTGCAAATCATAAAGATTAGAGCACCTTGGCTCTGATACCAATTGTAGGATCGAAGAGCACGTGAAAAGCTACCAGAGGGGGGGGGTGAATGGTAGATTAAAACTTTTCGCAGCGGAAACAACAAAAACCCCTCAGCAAAAATCAATCGGTTAAAAAAACCGTGTGTGTAAGTGTTTTCAAACATGTTCAACCGTGACAAATCAAGTAGAGAGGTAGAGAATCAAGTCACGGATCTAATGCAACAAGAATCACTTGAAAACACGAAGTAAAACTTGAGATACGATCAAAACATTAAACGAAGATCAATCTGTTCTACCCGATATAAAACAGATCTGCAACGCTGCAAAGAAACTCGTGTATATCAAAAACTACAGATCCGAAGATCGTGAAAATTTTACAGATGATAGATAATTGAGTTGTGAAGACAACCCAAAAAGAATCACGTCAATCGGATCTGTAAAACTCGAGTTATGAATGAAACACCGAAGCAACATCGGTCTGTCCAGAAACTCAGCGAGAAAGACTTGACGAAAAACAAGTCAGACGAACAAGGCACAAAAGCTCCTCGAAACTATGAACTTTATTCAATAGAAACATAAGAGTAACAGCCCAAAGTTCTCTACCCACGAGAGCTCTGGCCTCCCTTGCTTTTATAGCCAGCCCTCAGGCTAAACAATCCAATCTAGGACTCCTACTCCTAATTGGACTCGTATCCTAACTTACCATAACAGCTCAGGACTCTCCTATTCGCAGATAGAAGCAATCGTGAGACTTCCAAACAACTTAGGAACGTACTAAACATTCCTAAAACAACTCAACTTCGTGCCTAGCACGAAATCCTATCATAACTAACTCAAATCTTCCATATTTGAGCCATATCCGACTCAGCCTCAGCCTGAGTACGCAATCTAGCCGGTTGGACCTTTCCGACCAATTCTTTACGTCCACTTCTCTTCATCACGCCTTGGAACAATGTTGCCACGTCCATGCACTCCTTGCACACGTGCAAACACCTTCCAACGACGTACACGCAACCTTCATATGCACTGCCCTTGATGCAAACATGCTGCGCGACCTCCCGATCAACTCAACCACAACTCCTCCCGAACTTGGTTGTTGGAACCTCATCTCCTCCCTGAGACTAGTCCAAAGATCCCGTCACCAGCCATGTCTTGAACTCAAGCAACATCTGCACATGAATAAACAACCAATTCTTCCAAGCACAAGTCCTCGACTTGACTCACGTTAGTTCGAAAACCACAACACCTTACATGAGCACGTCACATAAGCATGTTGCAAACCATATCAAATGATAACAGCAATAACCACCAAAACACACCAAAAAACTTAGCAAATTAATACTAAGCAAACCTTCCCATAAAGCAAGTTTGAAACATTGCGAGTTAAAAGCAAAAACAAGACGCTGCAGTTCTACGAGTTGAACTTCACGGGAGCTCCCTAAAAACAAGCTCCGGGCCTCACAGAAGCTCTCCGGACCTTGCAGGAGCTCTCCGGACCTTGCCAACACTTGGCGGACCTAACAAAGAACTTGTCGGACCTTGCCACAGAAGAATGTTTTAGCAATATTCAAAACTTTGAATGTTAATGCTAACTTTTATCCTAATTGCCAATGTATTTAGCACACATAGGTCTCACAGAGGGTAATTTACAAAGTCTATGACAAAAGTCCTAGATAATTCTTGTGGATGTAATCTTTACATTCCCACGTCGCCTCTTCTGCGGTATGATTACTCCACAGGACTTTGTAAAATTTCAAAGTCCGGTTCTGGGTAATCCGGGTCTTTTCATCGATAATCTGAATTGGTTGCTCGGCGTATGTGAGATACGGTTTTAGCTCGTCGATGTCTTCGGTGCGGACAGCAGCGGTAAAATTGAGACACTTCCGTAGCTGTGACACGTGAAATATGTCGTGAATATCAGCAAGATTTGCCGGTAATGCCAGCCGATAGGCTACGGTTCCACACTTCTTTGTGATGGTTAACGGACCGATAAATCGGGGAGCAAGTTCCCCTTGACACTGAACCGATGAATTCCTATCATCGGAGACACACGAAGATAAACGTGCTCTCTGATGTCAAAATACAGCGGTCGACGCCTCTGATCTGCATAGCTCTTTTGACGAGATTGAGCAGCTTTGAGGTTCTCTTGTATTATCCGAACTCTATTTTTGGCTTCATTGACAAGATCAACCCCGAACGTTACTAGTTCACCGGACTCGCACCAATTCAATGTTGTACGACACTTCCGGCCGTAGAGAGCTTCATATAGTACCATTTGGATGCTCGTCTTATATCCGTTGTTGTACGAGAACTCCGCCAATGGTAAGTGATCATCCCAGTTATTACCGTGGTGGATGGCACACTCTCTTAGCATATCTTCAAGAATTCGATTCACCCTCTTAGTTTGCCCATTGGTTTGAGGGTGAAACGCGAAGCTTCAAATCAATTTGGTTGCCAAGGATGCGTGTAGCTTTTTGCAGAAACGGGCTACGAACAGCGATCCTCTGTCAGACACAATGGTACAAGGAACTCCATGTAAGCACAAGATTCCTGCTATGTACAACTCCGCATACTGCTTTGTGTTGTATCTGGTATGCACAGGGAGGAAGTGTGCAGATTTGGGTTAACCAGTCAACGATTACCCAAATCGAATCATGTTGGTGGGAGGTCATCGACAACCCGACAATGAAATCCATACTTAAGTCCTCCCATTTCCATGCCGGTATTTGCAGTGGTTGGAGCAGGCCCGACTTCTTCACATGGTCGGCCTAGATTATTCGACACGTATCACATTCTGAAACGTACTTTGCAATTTCACATTTCATACGTGTCCACCAAAATTTCTTCCAAAGATCTTGGTACATTTTATTGCTGCCCGGACGAATGGAAAATTTGGATAAATGAGCTTCATCCAAAGTTTTCTTCCGTAGTCCCATATCCCGGGGTACTACTATCCGATTGTTGAACCACAATGTACCCAGTTCATCTTTCCGGAAGCACTTCATCTCTCCGGTGTCCATTCCTCGCCTTGTGTGAGACATACCCTTGTCTTTTCTTTGAGCTTCAATGATCTCCTCTCGGATGGTAGGAATGAGAGCGAGATTATAGAGGGCTCCAGACAGGATGACATGGAGACTTAGTTCTTCATTATCAATTTTAGTAATAGTCCAGTGGTGGACATGCGCCTTACGACTGAGCGCATCGGCGACCACATTCACCTTTCTCGGATGATAATGAATCTCAAGTTCATAATCTTTAATGAGCTCTAACCATCTTCGCTGTCTCATGTTCAATTCTTTCTGAGTGAAGATGTATTTCAAGCTCTTGTGGTCGGTGTAGAGGTGTACAAGATTTCCGAGCAACTAATGCCACCACATCTTCAAAGCAAGAACAACGGCAGCTAACTCGAGATCATGTGTTGGATAATGCTGCTCATGGTTTTGGAGTTGATGAGATGCATAAGCGCCACTTGTCCTTCTTGCATCAGCACGCAGCCAAGACCAATGCCAGATGCATCGCAATAAACGTCGAATGGCTTCGTTGTATCCGGCTGAGCAAGAACTGGCGCTGTTGTGAGATGCTTCACTAAAGTCTTGAAGGCTTGTTCACATGCAGCACCCCAAAAAATTTGGTACTCTTTTTCAATAATTCTGTCATCGGTTTAGCAATCTTTGAGAAGCTCGGGATGAACCTCCGGTAATAACCCGCTAAACCGAGGAAGCTTCGGATTTCGTGAACAGCCTTTGGTGACTCCGAATTCTGCACTTGGATAATCTTACTAGGATCAACAGCGATGCCCTCCGCTTAAATAATGTGTCCGAGAAAAGGTACTTGATTAATCCAGAATTCGCACTTGCTGGATTTTGCATAGAGCTTGTGATCTCGCAATCTTTGCAGCACAATATGCAGATGCTCAGCATGATTTTCTTCTGACTTAGAGTACACAAAGATGTCGTTGATAAAGACAACGACGAATTTATCCAACTCCGGCATGAACACTAAATTCATCAGATACATAAAGTGTGCCAGGGCGTTGGTCAACCAAAAAGACATGACGAGATATTCGTATGAACCGTATCTCGTCCAGAATGCCGTCTTTGAAATATCTTCTGCACAGATTTTAATCTGATGATATCCGGACCGAAGATCCATCTTCGAGAATACTTAGAGGTAGTGGATACTTGTTTTAATGGTAACGACATTAAGAGGACGATAATGTAAGGGCCTAAGTTTTTGCACGCATCCAAAGTGTTCATCACACCACACACACCTCATTTGAGGAAAAGTTATGAACACATTTGAAGAGCAAGTAACCACAATCAATTTGGTCATTAGAGGATGAACTCACAAAATGTAAAAGTGGTATTTCCCACATGCATCATATAGGGGCCGAGCATATAAAAAACTCCTACACCTTGCTAGGAATGCTCATACCAAAATTTACCCAAATCCAAAACCTTTTTGAGGTATTTTTGGGTATAACTAGAAAGAGGCTAGTTTGAACTCAAATTCAAATTCAAACTCCTTTTACCCCATGAATTCAAAAGTGGGTTTCATATTCACACTCAGCACATTTTTGTGAGCTCACACACCAATTTTCACTCTATTTGGAGTTGATCTTGACATGAGCTAATTTTAGCAAATTTAAATTCAATTTGAATTTCAAACTGCATATGCGCTGTAAATATATTCAAACACCTCACAATTTGAATTCTATCAAGTTCAAATGGGCAGTGGGTAGATAATTCAAATTTTCAGGGGTACTATGGGCTCTACTGTTTAGAGCAGTGACAAAAAATTGAATTTAGGAGGTTAAAACTGGGAGTAGGGCCCACAGGTCAGCCTCACAAGGCAGAGAACCGACTGAGGCACAGAGCACTCGGTTTCTCGGGCCGGAGCTGCGGTCGCCACGGAGCTGAACACCGCTGCCAGCTCCTTCTCGGCCTGCACCGTACTCAGCCGACGTTGCCTCCCTCTTATCCCCAAAGCCGAGCCGGCCAGCGGCAGAGACGCTCAGTTCTTCGCTCCCTCGCGCAAGAAAACTTTGCCTTGCCGCCGCTTTCTCGGATTTGATCGGAGAACCGGCAACCACAGCTTCCCCACTCCCTCCAAGCTGCAAAATGATACTAGAGACTTGCCTCCTCCTTTCCCGTCATAGGAACCAGCCGAATTCGGTTGCCCTCGCCCATACCGAAAGTTTTTCTGGTGACCTAAGATTTTGCGCACCTCGAGCTCCCGTGGACAGCCTAAATGGGAAAGTGTCACGCCCAAGCTAAGGCATCCCCGGATGTGTTAGCATCTCGTGTTGCTCACCACCGAACCACCGCCCGAATGGTTGATCACCGGCGACGAATTTCGTTTTTCCCTTCCATTCTGCGCAGACCGACCTTAGGGTGCGGGTCTGCTAAATTCTCTTTCCATAGTGGTTTAGAGATCCTAAAACTGCACCTACACGAGCTAGGCTTCGTAGCGAGCAACTTTCCTTCACAGTCCTAGCAAGAAAACCTTGGTAGACCGGCCATTTCTAGCTTTTCTACCAGCGCTAACGGCCGAAGCTGTCGGGCGCATGGTGAGAGCTCACCTAGGACCTTTTTCGAGCGGTCTTGAGTCCATGCCAATCTTCCCTAGGGTGCACCGATGCTCTACGACTGATAGCTCGACCTTTTGGGGTGCTAGGAGGCCCGGCCGATACCTCACTTCAATTTTGCATTAGAGTCTTGTTTGAAAACCCAAATGCATAGCCAAGAAAACCCTGGTTGGGCTTAGGTTTGTAAACCTCGACTAGCCACTGCAATGCTAAGACAGTGTAGGATTCGGTACAAGTCGAGTAGTTGGAACTGCTCGCGAGAATAGGCTAGAGGCACACTACTCGGGTAAAGATAGCAAATGGAACGCATGGTGAGAAAAATGAGACCGAGCGGAGAGTAAGGGCAGCACGACATTGGGGCCTGGGTGCCATAGCTCCACTTGTGTCGATTTAGGACCGAGCCGTGTGCGGGCCTGTTGAACAAGCTAGAACAGTACCGAAGACCTACCGGATATATGGGAACCGGCAAACCGATGTAACTCGGGTAGCTGGGTGTTGAGGCATAGCTGGTCGTTCAGAGGGTAGGTTGAGAGCTTGAGGTGCAAATCGGCTGGCGGCACTGCGGATGCACGTGTAGAGACCTCTTTCTCGGGACGATTGGACCGGTTCAACATTTGGCTGACTGGTGAAAGGTGGTTGCGTACGATGTCCGTGATGGTTGCTGTAGGCAACATCGAGTACGGGTATACGTGGCGGGTTATTCGGATAACCCTGCAGGTGTAAATCGATTATAATCACCGTCCCTCACGGTCAGTGAGTACCAATTGTTCATTGTACCGTGACGTAGAAAGAACAGGCTAGAGTCATGTAAAAGTTGCTGATTGAAAGCTATACCTTGATTGTAATTGTCTTGCTATAGTTTAGAGTGAATTAAAGTTCTTTTCGACCTTGGGCAAAGTACATGAGAGAAATGCGTTTCTTATTTGATTGCGGCTCTCTCATATGCCTTAGTGTATGGTTCTCCACAACTGCTGCTAAAACTTGAAAGTAAGGCTCAAATAATTATGCGAGTCCTTTGCAACTTATTTACCTCATGTACCCTGAATCCCTCATGTAGAAGTTTCATGCATAGGAGAGACGGGTCAGACTTGCTGAGCCATCGTGCTCACTGCTTGTGTTTGAATCTTTTGCAGGGTGTTATGAGGAAGGGACTCCCGAGGAGGAGACAGAACCCCAAGAGGGAAACCCCATCGAGTGGAAGTCATGCACGCCGCCGTGTTAGTGTGTGTGTGTGCTAGCAGGGACACGTTCACGGGCTGAACGTGAACTCGATGCGTAGTCTACGCCCGTGAGTGTAGACTGAACATATTTTGTTGTAAAAATGTTCATAAACTCGTTTATGTAATAAAACTTTGCTTCCACTTTGTATCTTTGATGTGCGTTATCCGGTGCTGTGCAACGCAGCACCCCTCAGCGTGATCCTGGCTCGACGAGGCCGTGGGTCCCTCGCAGATAATCAACACAAAGCCGTAGTACTTCGTCCTTCTTCTTGACATACAATGCTGAACAACCCCAAGGTGACAAACTCAATCGTATGAAGCCCTTGCTCATTAGGTCATTCAGCTATGTCTTCAATTCTGCCAGTTCATTGTGTGCCATCTTGTACGGCCTTCGTGATATCAGTGTTGTTCCCAGCGCAAGTTCAATCTTGAACTCTACGTCCCGCTCGGGTGGCATTGCCTGGTAAATAATCAGAAAACACATCCTGATATTCACGTACCACCAGAATGTCCTCTATCTTCATAGTTTCCAAGTGGTTCAATGCTGCAATCTGTTGCCAACTGGCGCCCAGAAATAATACCTGAAGACCTTGCTGTGGGGAGTTAAGCTTGACGGTTCGGGAACTGATATTGAGAACCGCATTGTGGTAGTTCAACCACGACATCCCCAAAATGATGTCGATCTTCAGACCCCCAAGAATGATGTGACACCCGATTCCGAAAATGAACCAAGTGAATGCATATGTGTGCCTAGGATGTTCATCACACATACACGGCTTTATCACAAACTGAATTCAGAATATAACCACGTACAAATAATGATTAAGTACTTTATTACATTGACTCATTGTCTCACTCATAAATATCTAACTTATTCTTGCAGCGGAAGACTCTAACGACAACAGAAAATGACTAAGACAGCAGACTCCAACTTCAACTCCACAGGCATGTTGACGGTAGTGCGCAGGCCTAGTACTACATCTGTTCCTCGAAGTACTCTTCTCCTGTTGCTGAGGTATATGTGGGAATGCAAGGGTGAGTACATGTCATACTCAGCAAGTGCGGGAAAAGTATGACATGTAGCTTACAACAAGGTAGGGAATAAAGAGGTTCATTGCAGCAAACAAATTTTATTTCACAAACATGGTAAAAACAACAACTATTTCTAGGTGAGTTAAATCCCAACATAACCATGTAAATCATCAACATTCTTTCATCATAATTCACCATTTATCAAGCCTCAACCAGCCAATACTCTTTCTCAAGTTCATCTCATACTCATAAATATTCATAACCATCTCATTTTCATATAACTGAAACCAAACTCATTGTCAGGACCCAAGAAAGTCCCAAAACCAATCCCAATGGCCATACCTGAATAACCATCCCAAGTTTTGCCTGCAATCATGGAAGTTGGCCAGGTGCTTGTAACCGGAAGCACGGCTATCATGATAGTTTTACACTCTGCAGAGGTGACACCACTTTACCCACAAGTTCGTCATTTCGTCACATATCGGCAACTAGAAAGAACCTCCATTATACCAGTACACAA
Source organism: Neostapfia colusana (assembly GCA_030760725.1). NCBI lineage: Eukaryota > Viridiplantae > Streptophyta > Magnoliopsida > Poales > Poaceae > Neostapfia > Neostapfia colusana. The sequence goes on along the minus strand of JASWHV010000007.1, from coordinate 74,089,736 downwards.
CCATCGGTGTATGGCCAAGAGATCACTGTAACACCCTAAAATTTGTATTTATGCATTCATACAGATTTCATATAGAGAAAACATTTTAAACAAAGTGGAAACAGAGAAAGAATAAGAAAGATAGCCAAAAAGAGGCGAATCCAATCCACCGAGAGCGCTGTAGACACTTCCCGCGGCCCGCTGGCCACATGGCGCCTTCGGAGCTCATCCCTGCGAAAGGGTGAGGTCCGGCACTAACTGGCTACGTGGCAGGCTCGGAGCTTGCCTCTGTGAAAGGGGAGAGGTCCGACCCTGTGGGACACGTGTTGCCCCTGGAGCTAGCCTCTGCAGAGAAGCGAGGCCAGTCCCGCAGGACACGTGTCGCCTTCGGAGCTAGTCACTGCGGAGAAGCGTGGCCCAGAACCGCGGGACACATGTCACTCTTGGAGCTTGCCTCCGAGAGGTCCAGCCCCGCTAGACACGTGTCACCCTCGGAGCACACCTCCGGGAGGTCCGGTCCTACTGGACACGTGTTATCCTCGGAGCTCACCTCCGAGGAGAAGATACTGTATACTGGACACGTGTCGACCTCGGAGCCCACCTCCGAGAAGAAGGGAGGTCCGATGCAGTTGGACACGTGTCGACCTCGGAGCTCATCTCTGAGTAGAAAGGAGATACGACACTGCTAGACACGTGGCACTCTCGGAGCTCACCTCCGAAGAGAGGGGAGATCTGACACTGACACATGGCGTACGCGGAGCTCATCTCTAGAGAGAGAGGAGGTCCCGACCCACCAGACACGTGGCGCACGCGGAGCTTGCCTCTTAGGGAGAGGGAGGTCCCGCCCGCCAGACGCGTGGCGCACACGGAGCTTGCCTCTAACGAAGAGGGAGGTCCCGCCCGCCTGACACGCGGTGCAACCGAAGCTCGTCTCTGCGGAAAAGGGAGACCAGGCCCCCGCTAGACACGTGGAGCCTCAGGAGCTCATTGCTGCGGAAGGACGAGGTCCTTAAGCGGTTTTTCTCCTGTGCGCGAGTGCCCGGTACAGAGGAAACCAACACGAACTCTTCTACGTTGAATACTGCAACCAAATCGATTAGAGATAAGCTATTAAGATCCAAAACAAATCGAATAGGACTCTTATTTGAAATCCAATCAGAGTAGGACTCTTTCTGACCTCTTATAAATAGAACCCGAAACACCCCCTTGGCCATAACACCTTTTCAAGTCGACGACTTAGAGGCCCTAGCCCCCAACTCGCCGAGCTAACCCCCTTCGCCGGAGTTCAGCCACCGTGAGACCGCCGACGAGCCCCGACATGCTCGCCATCGCCGAAGGAGAGTCGACGATCTGTTTTGTTAGAAGGAAGGCCCCGAAGAAGTAAGAAGGACAAGCTCAGGGAGCTATCTATGAAGGAATACAACACCAAGACTTCGAGATCCAAGAGCAACAGAAATCACAGGAACAAGGCAAGTGCCCCTTGACCATATTAATCCCATGTTTTGGAAACTGTTTTGTTTGCGAAAAGGTGTGTGTGCTTGAGTCAACTCGATGGAAAACCCTTTTATAGGAGTTTACTAGTTTTGTTAACCACCCTTGTAACTGGGAAAGTCGATGAGTCGGGTATGGTCCTTTTTGCTTTTTGCTTCGCTGAGTCCCCGGGATATGGGAAGCGAGATAGAATGTGTCTAGCTACTGCACTCATATGAACAATGAAAATGTGAACTTGATGTTGATAATGAACATGAATCGGGGGAGATCTAGGCAAGATTGGTTTGTGGATGAGGTAGAATGAGATGGTGGTTTTCTTGCCGTAGATCTAAGGACCGGTTCATGCCAGCACATGCCAGGAAAACAGTGCCACCACAAGGCCAAATATGGGTGCGGCTTAGCTGACTAATTAGGTAAGTTACTAGATTGTTATGGACCGTGGAAGGCGCGAGGAATGGGAGTAGAGAGAGGACTGCCCTGGGAACTGCATGGCACAAGAGGGGGCCTGCGGGTGGGAGAATGGTGATTTGAGCCTGCTGGTGAAACCTTAGTGAGTCCATACATCTAGTAGCCCCTTTGTAAAGGCTATTTTGTGATCTCTTGGACATACACCGACGGTTGTGTACTGGTATAATGGAGGTTTTGCAGTCGCCAACGGGTGACGAAATCACAAACTTGTGGGTAAAGTGGTGCCACCTCTGCAGAGTGTAAAACAATCATGATAGCCATGCTTCCAGTCACAAGCGCCTGGCCAACTCACATGATTAGATGGGATGGTATTTGATTTGGATATTGGTTTGGTCTTTGGATTTGGTTTTGGGACTGTTGAGTCTTGGTGACGAAAATAGGACTGTTAAGTCGTGATAATGAGCTTTGGTCTCGGTATGAGATGGAATCGAATATGAGATGAGATGGTAATGAATACGAGATGGTATTCATGAGCATGAGAAAAAGTTGAGAAAGATGAATGTCTGGTGAGATATGAAAAGAGGTGAAATATGATGGAGGTATGTTGATGTTTTAATTGGATACATGTTGCGATTTAATTCACTTAAAGCTAGTTGCTGTTTTTATCATATTTTGTGAAATAAACTTTGCTTTTATGCAATGAGCCTTTTTATGTCTACCTTGTTGTAAGCTACATGTCATACTTCCTGCACTTGCTGAGTACGACATGCACTCACCCTTGCATTATCGTACATCATCAGCAACAGGAGAGGAGTACTTCGAAGAGCATGTGGAGTACTAGGCGTGTGATCCACCGTCAACTTGCCTGTGGAGTAGGAGATGGAGCCGCTGCCACTGTTTAGTTTGCTTCCGCTATAGTTTAGAAGACTTCCGCTGCTAGAATAAAGTTAGAGACTTCCGCTGCAAGTACAAGTTAGAGAATGATGTAATAAAGTACTTAAACTCTATTAATGGTGGTTATATTCTGAATTCAGTTTGTGGATTACATGTGTATGTGTGATGAACATCCTGGGCACACATATGCATCAGCTGGGTTCCGTGGTTTTCATGGGGCCGGGTGTCACAGATTGGTATTAGAGCTACCACGGTTGATCGTAGGTCGCAAGCCTAGATAGAATTCACAGATTGGCATTAGAGCCACGCTGACCATAGGATGCAAGCTTAGGAAGAACGCATAGATTGGCATCGAACCACCTTGACCATAGGATGCAAGCCTAGGTAGAAGTCACAGATTGATCACAGATTGGTATCACCCCAAACCACATAGGACCCCCATTGAATAAGCTTGAGTAGGATTGGTGTGAACTTTTGTGATGATTGCTTGTGTTTGAGTGCTTAGTGTGAGTTGTGGGACGTTTCAGCGTTGTCCATATCCACACATAGTAGAGAGATGTGAGATGCTTCGGCACTTGTTCACATCCTCATATAGGCTAATATATTTAGTCCATCCACCTTGATGCATATAGATTGAGGGAAATCAATCTAAACCTCTAACTTCTCTTCTACCCAACTCTCTCTCACAGATGGTGAGAGAAAACACTGGCCGTCAAAGGAGGAACGTCCGTGGCAACCAGGAACCACAAGAGGATGGCCACGCCGAAGTTCCTGAGAATGATAACCCCGGGGCTGGTGCAAACAACCTTGAATGGTTGATGGCTATGCAGAACCATCTTATGCAAAATATGAGCCAAACTTTGGGTCAGCTGCGATCCAACAACAACAACCCCGTTCCTGCACCACCGCCACCACCGCCGGCTCACAACCGATTGGAAGAGTTCATGAGGACTTGGCCACCCACTTTTGCACAAGCTAATGATCCCATGGAGACCGATGATTGGTTGAAGTCCATGGATAAGAAGCTTGCCATAGTTCAGTGCAATGACTGATAGAAAGTTCTCTTTGCATCGCACCAACTTATGGGAGCAGCCGCTGACTGGTGGGACGCTCTATGCAACGCTCATGTAAACCAGGAGACTATCATTGGGACTGAGTTCTAGGAGAGTTTCCGCTCTCATTACGTCCCTGCTGGAGTCATGATGCTCGAAAGGCAAGAGTTTGAAGGTCTCCGCCAAGGCAAGAAGAGCGTGAATGACTACCTCAACATGTTCACACAGCTGTCAAGGTATGCCCCGAAGATGTCAACTCATATCAACGGAAGCAATACTTGTTCATGAGAGGGTTGAACGATGAGATCCAGGTTCAGCTCCTCAACAACGACTATGCAAACTTCCAGAAGCTAGTTGACAAAGCTATAGTGGTTGAGAGCAAGATCCGAGAGATCGAGCAAGAGGGCAAAGGAAAGATGCCATACCAGCGACAAGGGAGCAACGTACGCCCTCGGTACATGCCCTCAGCTGCACCGCAGTATGGATCATCTGCTTATACTTTTCTCCCTAATCAACCACCACAGCAACGTCCCGTTACGCAAGCACCTCGTGTGCCTTTACCTCCTGCGCCTCGTCCCAACATGGGCGCCCCTGTTCAAAACCACCCTCGCCCTAACGTTCCTGCTGTCTTGGGCAACAAGGCATGCTTTGCATGCGGAGAAACAGGACACTTTGCGAGTCAGTGCCCGAGGAATGGTCTTGGACAGCCAAGCAACGCGCCCAAGTAGAACCCACGGTCAAACGGAGGAGCTAATAAAGGCAACCGTGGGCAGCAAAACTATGCTCGGGGCAACGTGAATCATGTCTCCGCTTGTAAAATCCCCAAAAAGTGGTAGCAAGAATTTTCAGCTCATGTACACTTAGGAAAAATGAGGGAAATTAAAACTTTGAATTATAACGGTGAAGGTTCAAAGTGAGCATTCAAACTTCCAAAAACTTCCAAAAATGGAGATCTAAATTCATAACTTGGGTCCTCATATTTCAAATATTTAACCTTCCAAATTTCAGCTCATTTGGAGGGGTTTTAGTATTTGTTTGTGATTAAAAGGAGAATCCCTTTAATCTGAATTTCAAATCCAGTTTCAAATCCCAATTTCCTCAATTTGCAAATTTGGTTCCACAAATGTGATCTCCACATTTGAATTAGCAGCCATGCCAAAAATCAGAAACTTTGGACTTGGTTGCTATGTTTTTGAAGCAATGCAAAAAGGAGAATTCAAATTCGAATGAGACCCAGCAGGGAGAATAGGAAGCAGTGAGCGAAGGTCTCATGTGCGTAGCCCTGTTGGTGTCGATTGAGGACCGAGTCGTGTGCGGGCCTGCTGAACAAGTAATGAACAGTACCGGATGGCATACTGACATAAGCAGGAAACCGATTTAATTGGTTAACCTGGGTGTCGAGGCTTACCCAACCGTAAATAGGAGCGGGTTGAGGGTAGCAAGGTGTAAATCTGCCGGTGGGCACAGTCACACGCCACGCGGGGACCTTCTGCCCGTTACAGATGGACCGGTTCGGCATTTGAGTTGCCTTTGAAAGGTTCTTGCATACAACAGTGTAGGAAGGGGTGTGGAATCACGCTTCTGAAAGTGGGTGTATGCAACGTGTTGTCCGGGTGTCTCCTAATTGCAATCACCGTCCCTCGCGGTTATTTGAGTACCGCTTGTTCACTGTTCTATGACGTAGTAAGAAGCAAAGTAAGCCAGATGAATGATAATATGCTGTGATGATATATTAATGTTTTGGAAACCATGTCTTCTGTAGATGTAGAGCTAATTAAGTTTATTTCCCGCTTTGGGCATCATCACATTGGAGAAAAGCATTTCTTGTTTGATTGTGGACTTCCGATGTGAGGGCTGCCTGAGGCACATGAATCTGCTGCTATAAAACTGAAAGTAAGGATCAACTTCTAGGTGTGTCTTTGTTGCAAAGTCCCTTTTCCTATCTTACACATCCCTGCATGTAGAGTTCCATGCCTAGGCTAGTCGGTTAAGCCTTGCTGAGCCATCGTGCTCATGGTTGCAATATTTGAACTGTATGCAGGTGAGAGCTATGACAAGGGGTCCGAGGACGAGGCGATGCCCCCGTCGGGGTACACGGCCGAGCTGGAGCCCTGCACGCCGCCGTGATTCTCCGGTTCCATGCTGCTAGTGTGTAGCGTCCCCGGGCTGGATGGCTGCACTTTTGCATAATTAGGATGAGGCTACGTATGTATATTACTTCCGCTGTATAAATAAGTTTTATAAAAAGACTTTCGCTGTTTTATATCAAATAAAAGTTTGTATGTTTTCTTTAATCTTTTCGTGTGTGCTGTTGGGTGCCGCATTGCACGGCACCACCCTATGCGATCCTGGAGTGGGTGAACCACGGGGTGGTCCCCACAGGCGTGGTATCAGAGCCGCATTGGGAATAGCACGCTCGAAAAGAGCCTATTTGGAAAATTTAGAAGTAGTCAAGTGAGGATTAGTCATTAAGCCCACATATGGTCTATGATAGTAGTAGTTACTATGGTGGAAAAAGCTAACTTATATGTTATACATTCTGTAACGACGCTCCGACGTCAGGTAAGAGGTAAGGTACGCCACCGCAGGCGGATCAATTGCGGTAACTCACCATGCGAGTAATAGTATGGAAGAATATACCGTGTCTTGGCACGGTAGTGAATATGAGTCTCTGAACCTTTCTATGGTTCTGAGAGCATATGAAAACGCTGATCTCCAGCGTGCTTTAGACAAAAGTGAGGATACCCCATCGTGTGGTAAGCAACACGATAGTATGCAACTCTTGAACGTTCAATGTTCAAAGGGCCATATGCAGCACTTGCCATCGGCGTGCCTCAACGGTCATGAGGCAGTATGTGGTATCCGTTGGGTTGATAAAATTCCCAACCGTGATGACCCGTTCGCGCTCTACTCGGGTTCCCCGTCGTGTGGTGTGAAAACATGACCATGTACCTTGAGACGTGGCTTGACTCAAGGACGATCCGTATGGCAATAAAATGGACCGTATGTTTTATTATGATATAGAACTGCCTGAAATGTCAAAAACTTTTGTGTGCACCATTATTGTATGTTCTTCTGCAGGTACATTAACCACGTTAGTGCATGACGTGTAGAAACCGTTTGTGAGTGACGTTCTTAGTTCCATCAATTGACACGTATATGCCGGAATACCAGCTTAGGATTTTTCTTTGGTGAGGAAACGTAGTACCGAGACTGCATAAAAGGATATTTTTAAAGAAAAGAGTTAAAATGAAGTTTAGGATTCCATTTAGGGGTTATTGAACTCCAATATTGAACTGAGAGTCGATTGGGAGTATAGATTCAATCCCTAAGACTTAGGAACAACCTCCCTTGTTTTCGGCAGAAATTTTTGCTGAATTTAAATAGGGCATAACATATGATTGGTTGAACCAATGGAGGTGTGGGATACCATTCTGGAAAGGTTTGGAAGTCCTCTACAACTTTTCTGTAGAGCGCCGGAACATAATCTCCCTCCAAATGGATGAAAATCTCAGATGAGTAGGCACTGTCCAGAAACAGGGCAGACCAAAATGCTCTCTGGAATTTTTTGTATTTCAACCATAACTTTCTGTAGAAAAATTACTAAGGGTCTAGCAAGACACCGTTGGAAAGTATAGGAAATGTGCTACAACTTTGTTGTTGAACTCTAGTCCAGATTTTGCCCTTAAGGTGGTCAAAACTGTTGCATTATCCAGACTGGTCAGCTGGACCAGAAGCTGGAAAGTGAACACCATGTTGAAGTGTTTCAACCAAAACACTTAGTTTCACAATTCGACGTCCAGTGGCTGTTGTAAAACAGCGAGCTGGAATCAAAAAGTTTATGCATTTGACATATCATTCTGAGCTAGTGCATGTTTGGGTCCAGTACAATAACGAGGAATTATGCCTGCTAACACATTTAACATCCCGTGGCAACCTACGATGGTCGAAAGGAACTTTTAACCCATAAAGTTCAATACTTTGGAACTCGATCGTGTGACACGGTCCAGGGACGTATATGTTGTATAAAGTTTATACTTTATCCATATGTGTGATTGTTATGCGCATTATTTATTCCATTCTCGCAACAATTGTATAGACTGAATGAAATGAACCAACATGTGCTGATCATTTGAATGGTATGAATGCAGAATGGTGCGTACACGGTCTACGCAAGAGGAGGGAGGTCCGAGTCAGGTTCGTGGTGACGAGTCTCCACCTCTGGAGCAAACCACGACGCAGCAGCAGGCACCTCCTCCACCGCTAGAACTTCCAAGAAATCTTGCGGAGGTTCTCGCTGCAGTGCTCGGCTCGCGCGACGAGCAAACTGAGTTGCTGCGGATGCTGGTGCAGCAGAATGCGTCCCATCCAGGCGGACGCCAGACAATGGGCAACGCCAGCCCCAACAAAGTTCTTATTCAGAATTCCTGGCGACCCATCCACCGGTCTTCACGGAGGCTGAAAAGCCTTTGGAGGTGGACAGCTTTATCCGCACTCTGGAAGCGAAGTTCGGGCTGCTACGATGCACCGGACACCAGAAGGCGCTGTATGCAGCGCAACAGCTTCAAGGAGAAGCCGGTACCTGGTGGGCGAACTACACCGCCTCCTTACCGTCTGGCCATGCCATCATATGGACGGAGTTCCGGGAGGCGTTTCGCGCCTATCACATACCTCCCGGTGTTATGGAAAGGAAGCTCCAGGAGTTCCTGGCGCTACGACAAGGCGAGAGGAGTGCTCATGAGTACTCCAGGTTATTCAACCGACTGGCGCAGTATGCACCAGGATTTGTGGGGACGGAGGAAGACAAGCGCAATGCATTCTTCTGGGGCCCGAATTCAAAGATGAAGGTCCATCTCGCCGAAAGCAATCACGGCACATTCAACGACCTTGTTAATGCCGCGATTCTACAAGAGAATGCTCAGCGCGAGCGCGGTTCTGATAAGAGAAAACGCAGCGCGTGTAAGGGCCTCAGTTTTGACACATAATTGAAGTGTTCATCACCACACACACACACCTCATTTGAGGAAAGATGATGAACACAAATGAAGAGCAAGTAACCACCATCAACATGCTCATTAGAGAACAAACTCACACATTGAAAAAGTGGTATTTTCCACATGTGATATAGGTGGGCTGGACATATGAAAACTCCTACACATTGCTAAGAATGTCCATGCCAAGTTTCACCCAAATTCAAAACCTTTTTGAGGTCATGTTGGGTATAGTTAGAAAGAGGGCAGTTTGAAACCATATTCAAATTCAAACTGTTTTTAGCCCATGAATTTATAAGTGGGAGGCATAACCTTATTCAGCACATTTTTATGAGCTCACACACCAATTTTCACTCCATTTGGAGTTGATCTTGACATGAGCTAAGTGGGACAAATTCAAACTTTATTTGAATTCAAAACTGAACTTGTGCTGAAATTCATTCAAACCAAACCCAATTTGAATTCTACTCAATTCAAATGGCTCATGGGTGAATAATTTGAATCACCATGGGTATTTTGGGGCTCACTGTTTACAACAGTGATTAGGAGTGAATTACAGAGGATAAAACCATGGGTGGGTCCCACATGTCAGCCACAGAGAAGAATCAACCGACTGAGACTTTTCTCACTCGGGTCGCCGAGCCGCCGCTGCGATCGCCACCGAGGGGAGCCGCCGCGCCAGCAGCTGCTTGGCCACGCGCGGGCGTGAGGTGGTTCAGAGCCTTCTTAAGGCGCCTTCCCCCCTCCTCGGCCGAAGCCTCGCCCGTTTCCTCCCCCGCAAGAACTCAGCACCGGCAAAACTCCTTCCGCAGCTCGGAATCGATCGGATAGCGCTGATCACAGCCTTCCCGTCCCATCTCGAGCTATGGCAAGGTACTAGGGACTCTTCTCCTTCCTCCCCGTTGCTAAAACTCAGTGTAAACCGATTGATCTCGGCTATGCCGAAAGATCAATTCGGTGACTTAAAACCGCCGCACCTCGGGCTCTCGTGGACAGCCCAACCGGGGTGTTGTCACGCCCGAGATAGGGCACCCTTGGACGCGCTGGTGACCGGTGCTGCTCACCCCCGAGCCACAGCTCGAGTGGTTGCTCACCGGCGGCGAATTTCCAGTTTTCCCCTTTCTGTGTGCATAACGACCTTCGGGTGTGGTTCCGTTGAATTCATACTCTAGAAAGGATTAGAGGGCCTGAATCCGCTCTCACACAAACTAGACACAGTAACGCACAAGTTGCCTTCACAACTTTTAGCCGGAGAACCTCTGCAACCGGCGTAATTCGAGGTTTACCAACGGCGGAGCAAGCGGGAGATATCGGGCGCACGGTGAGGACCTACTTCGGGCCTTCCCCGAGCTGCCTCAAGCTCATGTCGACCTTCCCTGAGGTCCACTGATGCTTCCCGACCGGTTGCTCGCGTAGTTGAGGTGCTAGGGAAGTCAGCCGACACGGCCGAAGTTGTTCCGAGACGGTGGCTCGTCGCCGACCATGCACCGGCCGTTGTCATGACGAGCTGACCCCAGAATCCTGTCCCCCGAGTGAAAGTAGGCAGGGGCGGCCAAGATGGTGAAGTTTGAAGCTCCACAGAAGCTGCCGGCGAACTCTCCGGCGAGGTTCCCCAGCGGCAGAGCGCGGGCGTCGGGAGGTTGAAGAAGGGGGTGGACCCCAGCTGTCAGCGACCGATATTTTAAATCGGGATCGGGCTGCGGCCGGGATCGGCTGTTCTGGCATGCAAATACCCTGTGGGCCTCGGTGTGCCGGACACCTCCACGCTCAACACGTGTCCCCGCGGGCCCCCGTGAGTTTAAACTTTTCCCCCGATTTTCAGAATTCTTCCAAACTTCAAATCCTCATAACTTTGGCTAGGAAGAACCAAATCGAGTGAACCAAAATTTGCTGGATTCATCTCTCGGAGCACTTTCCAGCAAATCAAGTTTCACTTCATGAAAACCCTTGTTTCTCCAGAATTAATTCCTCAAAATTTAAACTGTTAGGAATTTTAACTGGAGAATCCTGTGGAGGAAAATCCTGAAATTTTGCTGGGATGTTCACCAAAATATCCCGGAACTACCATAAAAATTTCAGACCCATTTGAGCTCTTTTGATCCACCTAATGGTGTGATTAGTGAAACTGTTCCAGAGAAAATAGAAAATGTTCAGAAACATTTTCAGAATTTTCTCTGAAATTGTTTAGCTCATATCTTTAGCTAGGAACATCAAATTAAGTGAGACCAACTCCATTAGAACCCTCTGAAAACCTAGTTTTCAGAAAGTCATAGTTTGTTTCATGAAAAATCCTTAGAACACCCTAAAAGCCTTCAATTAAGGTCAAGTACATGATTAATTGTGGAGGGCTCAAATGAGCTTTTCTGCAACTAAAACTTGATCAAGTCTCTGTTTAGGTTGTAACCAAGCCACAGTAAAAATTTCACAGTCATTGGGCTTGTCTGGTAAGAGTTATAGACTTCACAAGTTTAAAAGTTAATACAACTGCATTTAAATTAATACATGTATTGCTTCTATCATGTAGTCGCTAAGGTCGAGGAGGAACCCGAAGTCCTAGACTTTGTTACTCTGGAGGAACAGCTAGCCTACGACCAAGAGCTGCAAGGCAAGCTCCAGTTTGCATTAACCTTTTACAAGTTTTATTGTTTTGAGCACATACTTGATTACGTTATTCCTTGCATTAGAGTCTTGTTTGCAAACCCAACTGCATAGCCAAGAAAACCATGGGTTGGGTTTAGGATGGCAGACCCCGTTAGCTACTGCAATGCTAAGATAGAGTAGGATTCGGTACAAGTCGAGTAGTTGGAACTACTCGCGAGCATAGGCTAGAGGCACTCGACTCGGGTAGTGATAGCACATGAAACACATGGCAAGAAAATGAGACCAAGCGGAGGGTAAGGGCAGCAGGACTTTGGGGCCTGTGTGCTGTAGCTCTGCTTGCATTGATTGAGGACCGAGCCGTGTGCGGGCCTGTTGAACAAGCTAGAACAGTACCGAAGACCTACCGGCTATATGGGAACCGGGAAACCGATGTAACTCGGGTAGCTGGATATTGAGGCATTGCCCGTCGTTTAGAGGGTAGGTTGAGAGCTTGAGGTGTAAATCGGCTGGCGGCACGGAGATGCGCGTGCAGAGACCTCTTGCTCGGGACGATGGGACCGGTTCAATATTTGGCTGACGGGCGAAAGGTGGTTGTGTACGGCGTCCGTGATGGTTGTTGTAGGCAACATCGAGTACGGGCGTACGTGACGGGTTGTTCGGGTAACCCTGCAGGTTTAAATCGATTATAATCGCCGTCCCTCGCGGTCAGTGAGTACCACTTGTTCACTGTACCGTGACGTAGAAAGAACAGGCTAGTTGCATGTTAAAAATGTTGCTGATTGAAAGATGGACTTGATTGCTAATGATTTGCTGTAGTCTAGAGCTAACTAAAGTTCTTATCAACTTTGGGCAAAGTACATGAGAGAAATGCGTTTCTTGTTTGATTGCGGCTCTCTCATGTGCCTTAGCGTAAGGTTCTCCACAACCTGCTGCTAAAACTTGAAAGTAAGGTTCCACTAATTAGGCGAGTCCTTGCAATTGATTTTTACCTCATGTAACCTATCACCCCTCATGTAGAAGTTCCATGCTTAGGTGAGACGGGTCAGACTTGCTGAGCCTTCGTGCTCACTGCTTGTGTTTGAAGCTTTTGCAGGGTTCTATGAGGAAGGGACTCCCGAGGAGGAGACGGAACCCCAGGAGGGGAATCCCGTCGAGTGGGAGTCGTGCACGCCGCAGAGTTAGTGTGCGTGTGTGCTAGCAAGGACACGTTCAAGGGCTGAACGTGGACTTGATGCGTAGTCTACGCCCGAGAGTGTGGACTGAAACTATTTTGATGTAAACATGTTCATAAACTTGCTTATGTAATAAAATTTCGCTTCCGCTTTGTACCTTTGACGTGTGTTATACGGTGCTGTGCAACGCAGCACCCCTCAGTGTGATCCTGGCTCGACAAGACCGTGGGGTCGTGTCAGCGTTGGTATCAGAGTTCGCTTGAGGTTTAACGCACTACTAAGGTCATCTTTTTCAAAAATCCAGTGAGGAACGAGTTAGTAGCCCGTATAAGGATGTTATTAGCATATAGAAAGTGGCATATTAACCTATTTGATTATGTCGGAAAATCGTGCATCTCGGGACGTGTATGTCTTGGGGGGTGCACGTAAGCGCTGTCCACCAGTGCGCACAAGCTGAAGGGTGGAGCCCCACGGGTGGCAGGTAACCCGACCCGCTTTGATATCCTCTACGACTCTTCATGTCGTTTGGGGTATTCGAGCAACGTCTGTCCCTGGTGTGCGTGGTGCAACTTGGGAGACCCCGTCACGTGGTCTGAAACGTGAACACGTAGCTCAAGGCGTATTTGGCTTGAGAACATCCGGCCGAGTGATGACGGCCGGGTGTACGAACTGTATGGATTCTGGGCTCGGTGTGCAGCCGAGTCTGACGATTGCTTGAGTTCTGCAGGTAGTCTGACCATGAAACGGTAGACGTGTAGCATCCATGTACGAGTGACGTTTAGTTCCACTGAATTAACGAAGCCGGCTAAGCCCGGTATAGGTTTTTCTTTGTGAGGACGTAGTACCGACATGCTCTGGTGACGCATCGACGTCACACCCAACTAAATGAACAAATTCATTATAAAAACTTGAAGGTTTTGATCCAAAGCAGTAAAACTTTGCTGTAACCTCTTCCCTTAATCAGGATGTTCAAAGTAAACAAGTTTTCAACTTATAGGTTGTTAAGGGCAGAGTACTCTGGTTTCAGCTGAATTAGGGCTGAAGTTGATCAGAGGTTAGAGGTTCAGTTCTTTCGAGGTTGGGGTCATATGATACATTTATGGAAATCTTTGAAAGAGCTTTACAACTTTTCTGTTGAGATCCAGAGGTGTTTCATCCCTTAACCAATTGAAAAATGCAGTAGAGTTGAAACTGTCCAGAAAACAGGGCAGAGCAAACACTCTCTGTAAATTAAGCATAACTTCCTGCATAAAAATCCAAAAATAAAAAATGAGGTAGTTCTGGAAAGCTTATGAGATGGTTTACAACCTTGTAACATAAAGTTTTGTCAGATTAGGAACAAATTAACTGGAATTCTTGGATGAAATCAGTACCTAAAGTAGGGAGGTGCTGTACAATTTTCTCCAGAAATTCTGTTAACTTTGACATCTCATAACTTTTGAACCAGGACAGATCTTAGGCCAAGCAAATACTTTCTGGAATGCTATTGAAGTTAGATTTAACTTTGATGTTGAGCTCCAGAATTGATTTTGCTTTCAACATGGCCTAAATCAGGTTGAAATGGAAACTGGTCAGGGCTGTCATGGGAACAGCAGATCAGCAGTCAAATTTGTTTAAAATTTGAACTATGTTTCCAAGTTTTATGGGTTCAATGACATGTCTTATGTTATAACTAAGAGGTTTACTGTTTAAATAAATATTTTACATTTCTCAAATATATTTTTACAGATGACAGCAGATAAGCAATTGGAGAACGGGTGGGTGGTGTCCCACTGTTCTCACCATAGCGGCTACCCGGAAGCATTGTGGCAAATGCTCCAATATTTCGGGTACAACCAGATGCCGCAGTACTTCGCCAAGGAAGAAGGCGAAGAGGGGAACAAGACGTGGACGATCCATGTCGAAGTCCCTGCAGGACCTACGCCACCCGGTTGGGTGCCGTTCACCGTCACGGTGAGAGTTAGACAGCCGGACGGGATGTGGCAAGTGGCAGCCCGTGACACTATGTCACGTTTCTGCCAACTACACGTGCAGGCTATGGAGGGCACTCCATACGCGCTCGTTCCGGTGGAGGGACGGGCTCAGCATGTGTGGGAAGAGAGGTACCTGGAGGCAACGGACCCGAGTTGCCCAAGGTACAACCCCGCGGAGGCAAACCTTAGCCTCCAGATGAGGGCGGGAAACGCCGTGATGGACAGCCAAGCTGTTCATACGGAGCATCTCGCCACAAAGCTCAAGGAGAGCATGAGCCGTGGAGACCATTTCGAGAGTGCTCACAGCGCACTCCGCAATGTGCTCCTTCCGACAATCAAGCGACTGAATGAACAGCACAATCAGTTGCATCGTCTGAAGAAGGCGAAGAGGAAAAGCCGTGTCGACATCGCGGCATTGCAAGAACTGGTATAGAATCTGACCCAGCAGAACGAGGAACTTACTCAAGAGCGGGACGACGCTATTGAGGAAGGGAAAGGCTTGGAAGAGGACTACAACCAAGCCATGGACGAGGTGCATGCATTGCAGGACCTCGTACCTCCGGTGTTAGGCGTACCGGTGGTCTTGGGCCTTCTAGCAATGGGAGAACCCGAGATGGAAGAAGAGGTGGTAGATCTAGAGCCACCAGCAGAGGTACCGGAGGAGGACGACCCACAGGAGGTTGAGTTGTACTCCGAGTAAGGGGTTACAATTGCCAAGTAGGGCAGCTAGGGTAGCGTAACCCAACTTTTGTAGTCGGTGACATGTCGTGTAGACAGTAGCGTATGTATAGGTAGTGACGACATGAGCACGACTTATCAGAGACCCGAGAATAATGTATCTTGTATAAAGTTTATGCTTTATCAATATATGTGAATGTTGTGCAAATTATTCATGTGTCACTTCAATACCTACTGTTGCATATGGAAATTTTTAAGCAAGACATGTGCTAATTGCTGCTGTTTTGAGTTTCAGAATGACGCGTACTCGTGCCAACCCTGATGTTGGGGGCACTAGCCAAGGGGGAGAGACCTCCCAACCACCTCCCGAGGACTCCTCGGGACAGCAGCAGCAACAGAAACAGCAAACACTGCCACTGCCAACGGTAACATTGGCCGACATCGTCGCGGCAATGGCGGGTTCACATCAGCAGCACACAGAGTTGCTGCAAACGCTTATCGCCAATACGTCTCGCCCAGAGAGACGTCAAGATCGTGAGGAGCGTCAACAGAGCTCCTACTCCGACTTCCTGGCAACTCATCCCCCAGTATTCTCAAGGGCGGATGAACCTCTTGACACGGACAACTGACTCCGCGCGATAGAGATGAAGTTCGGGCTGCTCCAGATAAGCGAGCAGCGCAAAACTCAGTTCGCGGTCCAGCAGCTCCAAGGATCCACGAGCGCGTGGTGGGCCAACTTCTGTGCTTCACAGCCTACCGACTGAGTGATGACCTGGGCGGAGTTCCGGACGGCCTTCAGGGCCTATCATATCCCGCCAGGTTTGATGAAGAGGAAGACGCAGGAGTTCTTACACCTGCAACAAGGGAGCCGGAACGCGCTGGAATACTCCAGGGCGTTCAACGATCTCGCGCTTTACGCGTCATATCACACAGATACTGACGAGAAGCGGCGGGACCACTTTTACCAGGGGCTTAACCCGCTCCTGAAGGACAAGTTGGTGATGTTCAATCGCGGCAGCCTCAACGACATCATTGATGCTGCAATTGTTCAGGAGGACTCCGGCAAGAAGTTAGCGGCAGCGGAGCGAAAGCGAAGTGCGCCGCAAAGCAGCGGAGAAGGAGGCGGTCCTTCTCAGAAGTTTCGGATGGTGAATCGCCCACCATCAGGTCCACGCTGGCAGCCACCACAGCGGTTGATGCCGTTCCGCAGTCGGCCGTACTCTTCACCGGCATTCAGGCCGGCACTGCCAGCACCACCTCCGCAACAACAGCAGCAGCGGGCAATGCCGCGTGCGTATGCACCTCAGCAGCGCATGCCGGGCTTTCGTCCCCCGAGCACTACACCAGCAGCGGCCACATGTTACAAGTGTGGTCGTCCAGGACACTTCGCGAGCAGTTGCCCGGAGAGGCAAGGCGGCGGAGTGGCACCGCAGTTTCCGGGGAGGAATCAACCCCGGAACCCTACTAATGCGCAGCGGGCAAACCCTAGGCCCGGCACCGTCCACCAGCTTGCCATAGAGGACGTGCCGGAGGGCGAGCCAATCCTTGCGGGTATGTTCCAACTCCACCAGCATCCCACTATAGTACTGTTTGATTCAGGCGCCACGCATAATTTTATTAGCCAAGCTTTCATTGCTAAACACAGCTTGCCAATACTACCCACCGATAGTCCATATTTAATTTGTTCACCGGGTGGGAAGATTTCAGCAAGCGTAATGGTTTCCAAAGCACCGTTATACTTAGCGGGTAGAGTGTACCCCACGTCTCTCATTATCTTAGAGGGACAGAAGGTCGATGTCATCCTAGGGATGTCGTGGTTAACCCGCCATGGCGCTGTTTTAAACACTGTCCTTCGAGTCGTGCACTTAAACTCAGAAGTGCACGGGTCTCACTCATTATTTCTGGACAGTCCAGAAATAAAACTTCCAAGTGTCTATCAAGCCACAACCATCAGATTGGAAGATATTCCAGTAGTCCGAGAGTTCCCTGACGTGTTCCTGGAAGATTTACCGGGGATGCCGCCCGATAGAGAGGTGGAGTTCAAGATTGAACTTGCACCGGGAACCATGCCAATATCCCGAAGGCCGTACAAGATGGCGCCCAAGGAGTTGGCTGAACTGAAGACTCAGCTCACGGACCTCCTGGAGAAGGGTTTTATTAGGCCGAGCTCATCGCCATGGGGTTGTTCGGCATTATTTGTCAAGAAGAAGGATGAGACGTTGCGGCTTTGCGTGGACTATCGTCCATTAAATGCTGTAACCATCAAGAACAAGTACCCGTTGCCACGGATCGACATGTTGTTTGATCAGTTGGTCGAAGCAAAGATCTTTTCCAAAATGGACTTAAGATCCGGGTACCATCAGATTAAGATAAGGGCTGAGGACATTCCGAAGACGGCTTTCTCGACGAGGTACGGACTCTATGAGTACCTGGTCATGTCCTTCGGCCTCACCAATGCTCCAGCTCACTTCATGTACTTGATGAACTCGGTATTCATGCCGGAGCTGGACAAGTTTGTCGTGGTCTTCATCGACGACATCCTGGTGTATTCCAAGTCGGAGGAAGATCACAAGAAACATCTGCGTATAGTCATGCAACGGCTGCGGGACCACAAGTTATACGCGAAATTCAGCAAATGTGAGTTTTGGATATCGCAAGTGCCTTTTCTCGGGCATATCATCTCAGCGGAGGGTATCGCTGTGGACCCGAGCAAGATCACCCAAGTGCTGAATTGGAAATCCCCGAGAACTGTTCACGAGGTACGGAGTTTCCTCGGGCTCGCGGGATATTATCGGAGGTTCATTCCGAACTTCTCGAAGATTGCCAAGCCTATGACAGAGCTGCTAAAGAAGGCTACCAAATATGTTTGGAGTCCAACATGTGAAGCATCATTCAAGGCTTTAGTTAAGCACCTGACATCAGCACCGGTTTTGGCACAGCCAGACACAACAAAACCATTCGATGTGTACTGCGATGCATCCGGCATTGGGCTCGGATGTGTGCTGATGCAAGACCGAAGAGTGGTCGCTTATGGATCACGGCAGCTTAGAAACCATGAGCAAAATTATCCAACTCACGACTTGGAGCTCGCTGCCGTGGTACTTGCACTGAAAATGTGGAGGCACTACCTACTCGGTAACCTCGTACATCTATATACCGACCACAAAAGCCTCAAGTACATATTCACTCAGAAGGAGCTGAACATGAGGCAGAGAAGATGGTTAGAACTGATAAAGGATTATGAAATAGAGATCCATTATCATCCGGGTTAAAACCACGGGTGGGTCCCACATGTCAACCACAGAGAAGAATCAACCGACTGAGACTTTTCTCACTCGGGTCGCCGAGCCGCCGCTGCGATCGCCACCGAGGGGAGCCGCCGCGCCAGCAGCTGCTTGGCCACGCGTGGGCGTGAGGCGGTTCAGAGCCTTCTTAAGGCGCCTTCCCCCCTCCTCGTCCGAAGCCTCGCCCGTTTCCTCCCCCGCAAGAACTCAGCACCGGCAAAACTCCTTCCGCAGCTCGGAATCGATCGGAGAGCGCTGATCACAGCCTTCCCGTCCCCTCTCGAGCTACGGCAAGGTACTAGGGACTCTTCTCCTTCCTCCCCGTTGTTAAAACTCAGCGTAAACCGATTGATCTCGGCTATGCCAAAAGATCAATTCGGTGACTTAAAACCGCCGCACCTCGGGCTCTCGTGGACAGCCCAACCGGGGCGTTGTCACGCCCGAGCTAGGGCACCCTTGGATGCGCTGGTGACCGGTGCTGCTCACCCCCGAGCCACAGCTCGAGTGGTTGCTCACCGGCGGCGAATTTCCAGTTTTCCCCTTTCTGTGTGCATAACGACCTTCGGGTGTGGTTCCGTTGAGTTCGTACTCTAGAAAGGATTAGAGGGCCTGAATCCGCTCTCACACAAACTAGACACGGTAACGCACAAGTTGCCTTCACAACTTTTGGCCGGAGAACCTCTGCAACCGGCGTAATTCGAGGTTTACCAACGGCGGAGCAAGCGGGAGATATCGGGCGCACGGTGAGGACCTACTTCGGGCCTTCCCCGAGCTGCCTCAAGCTCATGTCGACCTTCCCTGAGGTCCACTGATGCTTCCCGACCGGTTGCTCGCGTAGTTGAGGTGCTAGGGAAGTCAGCCGACACGGCCGAAGTTGTTCCGAGACGGTGGCTCGTCGCCGACCATGCACCGGCCGTTGTCATGACGAGCTGACCCCAGAATCCTGTCCCCCGAGTGAACGTAGGCAGGGGCGGCCAAGATGGTGAAGTTTGGAGCTCCACAGAAGCTGCCGGCGAACTCTCTGGCGAGGTTCCCCGGCGGCAGAGCGCGGGCGTCGGGAGGTTGAAGAAGGGGGTGGACCCCAGCTGTCAGCGACCAATATTTTAAATCGGGATCGGGCTGCGGCCGGGATCGGCTGTGCTGGCATGCAAATACCCTGTGGGCCTCGGTGTGCCGGACACCTCCGCGCTCAACATGTGTCCCCGCGGGCCCCCGCGAGTTTAAACTTTTCCCCCGATTTTCAGAATTCTTCCAAACTTCAAATCATCATAACTTTGGCTAGGAAGCTCCAAATCGAGTGAACCAAATTTTGCTGGATTCAGCTCTCTGAGCACTTTCCAGCAAATCAAGTTTCACTTCATGAAAACCCTTGTTTCTCCAGAATTAATTCCTCAAGTTTTAAATTGTTAGGAATTTTAACTGGAGAATCCTGTGGAGGAAAATCCTAAAATTTTGCTGGGATGTTCACCAAAATATCCCTGTACTACCAAAAAAATTTGAGACCCATTTGTGCTCTTTTGATCCACCTAATGGTGTGATTAGTGAAACTGTTCCAGAGAAAATAGAAAATGTTCATAAACATTTTCAGAATTTTCTCTGAAATTGTTTAGCTCATATCTTTAGCTAGGAACATTCAAATTAAGTGAGACCAACTCCATTAGAACCCTCTGAAAACCTAGTTTTCAGAAAGTCATAGTTTGTTTCATGAAAATCCTTAGAACACCCTAAAAGCCTTCAATTAAGGTCAAGTACATGATTAATTGTGGAGGGCTCAAATGAGTTTTGCTGCAACTAAAACTTGACCAAGTCTCTGTTTAGGTTGTAACCAAGCCACAGTAAAAATTTCACAGTCATTGGGCTTGTCTGGTAAGAGTTATAGATTTCACAAGTTTAAAAGTTAATACAACTGCATTTAAATTAATACATGTATTGCTTCTATCATGTAGTCGCTAAGGTCGAGGAGGAACCCGAAGTCCTAGACTTTGTTACTCCAGAGGAACAGCTAGCCTACGACCAAGAGCAGCAAGGCAAGCTCCGGTTTGCATTAACCTTTTACAAGTTTTATTGTTTTGAGCACATACTTGATTACGTTATTCCTTGCATTAGAGTCTTGTTTGGAAACCCAACTGCATAGCCAAGAAAACCATGGGTTGGGTTTAGGATGGCAGACCCCGTTAGCTACTGCAATGCTAAGATAGAGTAGGATTCGGTACAAGTCGAGTAGTTGGAACTACTCGCGAGCATAGGCTAGAGGCACTCGACTCGGGTAGTGATAGCACATGAAACACATGGCAAGAAAATGAGACCAAGCGGAGGGTAAGGGCTGCTGGACTTTGGGGCCTGCGTGCTTAGCTCCGCTTGCGTCGATTGAGGACCGAGCCGTGTGCGGACCTGTTGAACAAGCTAGAACAGTTCCGAAGACCTACCGGCTATATGGGAACCGGGAAACCAATGTAACTCGGGTAGCTGGATATTGAGGCATTGCCCGTCGTTCAGAGGGTAGGTTGAGAGCTTGAGGTGTAAATCGGCTGGCGGCACGGAGATGCGCGTGCAGAGACCTCTTGCTCGGGACGTGGGACCGGTTCAATATTTGGCTGACGGGTGAAAGGTGGTTGCGTACGGCGTCCGTGATGGTTGTTGTAGGCAACATCGAGTACGGGCGTACGTGATGGGTTGTTCGGGAAACCCTGCAGGTGTAAATCGATTATAATCGCCATCCCTCGCGGTCAGTGAGTACCACTTGTTCACTGTACTGTGACATAGAAAGAATAGGCTAGTTGCATGTTAAAAATGTTGCTGATTGAAAGATGGACTTGATTGCTAATGATTTGCTGTAGTCTAGAGCTAACTAAAGTTCTTATCAACTTTGGGAAAAGTACATGAGAGAAATGCGTTTCTTGTTTGATTGCGGCTCTCTCATGTGCCTTAGCATAAGGTTCTCCACAACCTGCTGCTAAAACTTGAAAGTAAGGTTCCACTAATTAGGCGAGTCCTTGCAATTGATTTTTACCTCATGTAACCTATCACCCCTCATGTAGAAGTTCCATGCTTAGGTGAGACGGGTCAGACTTGCTGAGCCTTCGTGCTCACTGCTTGTGTTCGAAGCTTTTGCAGGGTTCTATGAGGAAGGGACTCCCGAGGAGGAGACGGAACCCCAGGAGGGGAATCCCGTCGAGTGGGAGTCGTGCACGCCGCAGAGTTAGTGTGCGTGTGTGCTAGCAAGGACACGTTCAAGGGCTGAACATGGACTTGATGCGTAGTCTACGCCCGAGAGTGTGGACTGAAACTATTTTGATGTAAACATGTTCATTAACTTGCTTATGTAATAAAATTTCGCTTCCGCTTTGTACCTTTGACGTGTGTTATACGGTGCTGTGCAACGCAGCACCCCTCAGCGTGATCCTGGCTCGACAAGACCGTGGGGTCGTGTCAGCGCGCTGATGAGCAGCAGTGGTGGAGCGCCACAAAAATACTGTGTGGTGTATCGCTCACCATCCGGTCAGAGATGGCAGCCACCGGCGCGACCACCTCAGTTCCGCGGTCGCCAATATAATGCGCCGGGCTTCCAACCGACGTATCCACCACAGAAACAGCAGCAGCAAAGGATGGTCCCACGTGCGCCTCAGTTTCAACAGCGTGCACTGGGATTCCGTCCTCAAGTCGGAGGGACCCCGACACCTTACACGTGCTTCACGTGTGGCCGTGTCGGGCATATCTCAAGGGACTGCCCCGAGCCGCGACAGGGCAGGGGTGCAGCACCGTATCAGGGTGCTAATCAGCCCCATAATCAGCCCAAAAAACCAGCACCAAAACCTGGCAATGTCCACCACTTAGCTATCGAAGATGTGCCGGAAGGCGAACCCGTCCTCGCGGGTACGTTCTCCTATCTAGATCATCCTGTAGTCATACCTTTTGACTCCGGTGCCACCCATAATTTCATAAGTCAGTCTTATATTATTAAATATCATTTGCCTATCATTCCCACAAATAATTCATACTTGATATGTTCTCCGGGTGGGAAAAAAACAGCTGATAGAATGGTCTATAGAGCACCATTACAGTTGGGTGGAAATCTATATCCGACTTCTCTAATCATGTTAGAGAGTCAAAAACTTGATGTCATTTTAGGGATGTCATGGCTACATCGCCATGGTGCTGTTCTTGACATCATTCCACGTGTGGTTCGTCTAAACTCTCCACTTCATGAACCACATGTTCTTATTCTTGACCGTTTGGTTCAAGAAGCTCCAGCCACATATAACACGGAAGCCATAAAACTTGAGAATATTCGTGTAGTTCGTGAATACCTGGATGTCTTTCCGGATGATCTTCCGGGCATGCCGCCCGAAAGAGATGTCGAGTTCAAGATTGAACTTGTACCTGGGACGACACCGATATCACGGAAACCGTACAAGATGGCTCTGAATGAGCTGGCTGAACTGAAGGAGCAGCTCAACGATTTAATGAAGAAGGGTTTCATTCGACCGAGTTGCTCACCATGGGGATGCTCAGCGCTGTTTGTGAAGAAGAAGGATGAAACCTTGAGGTTGTGTGTGCTATCGACCTCTCAGCGCCGTCACCATCAAGAATAAATATCCACTGCCCCGCATCGATATTCTATTGGATCAACTTGTCGGTGCGAGTGTATTTTCAAAGATGGATCTTCGCTCCGGATATCACCAAATCAAGATCCGAGTGGAGGATATTCCAAAGACGGCCTTCTCGACGAGATATGGGTTGTATGAATACCTCGGCATGTCCTTTGGTCTCACCAACGCCCCGGCACACTTCATGTATCTCATGAACTCAGTGTTCATGCCGGAGTTGGACAAGTTTGTGGTGGTGTTCATAGACGACATCTTGGTTTACTCCAAGTCTGAAGAAGAACACGCTAAACACTTGCATATCGTGCTTCAACGATTGCGATACCATAAGCTTTATGCCAAGTTCAGCAAATGCGAGTTTTGGATCAGCCAAGTGCCATTCCTTGGTCACATTATTTCTGCAGAAGGCATTGCAGTTGATCCAAGCAAAATCGAACAAGTGCTGAAATGGAAATCCCCCACATCAGTCCATGAAGTCAGGAGTTTCCTCGGGTTAGCAGGATATTATCGGAGATTCACACCGAATTTCTCCAAGCTTCCTAAGCCGATGACTGAACTGTTGAAGAAGGGGATCAAATATGTTTGGAGCTCAGCTTGTGAAGAAGTTTTCCAAGCATTAGTGAAGCATCTTACAACAGCCCCGGTGTTAGCTCAACTGGATACAACCAAGCCCTTCGACGTATATTGTGATGCGTCCGGTATCGGGCTTGGCTGTGTATTGATGCAAGGAGGAAGAGTGATCACCTATGGCTCACGTCAACTTCGTAACCACGAGCAGCACTACCTGACTCATGATCTTGAGCTTTCTGCTGTGGTGTTGGCATTGAAAATGTGGAGGCACTATTTGCTTGGGAACCTAGTGCACCTCTACACCGACCACAAGAGTCTGAAGTATATATTCACTCAAAAGGAGTTAAATATGCGGCAACGGAGATGGCTAGAACTGATCAAAGACTATGAGATCAAAATTTACTACCATCCCGGTAAATCAAACGTGGTTGCCGATGCCTTAAGCCGCAAATCCCATGTCAACAGTCTGTCAATCACCCCACTTGAAGAGGAGGAGCCGAGTCTGTACTTGGTTCCATATGGGGCATTGTATAATCTTGCTCTCTTCCCTACAATATGAGAGGAGATTATGGAAGCGCAGAAGAAAGATGTGGGAATGTCACACATTCGGAGGAGGATGAAGAACGGCGAAATGAAATGCTTCCGAAGGGATGATAACGGTACACTATGGTTTAAAGACCGTATAGTGGTACCCCGTGACATGAAGCTTCGGAAGAAAATCCTGGACGAAGCGCATTTGTCCAAGTACTCTATTCATCCGGGCAGAAACAAGATGTACCAGGATCTGAAAACCAGGTTTTGGTGGACGCGGATGAAAAGAGAAATCGTAAAGTACATATCCGAATGCGATACGTGTCGGTGTGTGAAGGCCGACCATATGCGTAAAGCCAGACAGATGCAACCATTAAACATTCCGGTGTGGAAATGGGAGGATATCAGCATGGACTTCATTGTTGGTTTACCTCTCACATCTCACAAGCATGATTCGATTTGGGTGATAGTCGATCGACTAACCAAGTCGGCTCATTTCATTCCCGTACATACAAGTTACGTGGCCAAGCAATATGCGGAGCTGTATATTGCAAGGATCTTGTGCTTGCACGGTGTTCCCCGCTCCATTATTTCATATCACAGTGCGTTGTTCGTCTCTCGGTTTTGGGAACAGCTGCACGTGTCGTTGGGGACCAAACTGATCCGAAGCTCCACGTATCACCCGCAGACGGATGGTCAAACTGAACGGGTGAATCAAGTGCTTGAAGACATGCTACGCGCTTGTGCCATCCACCACGGCAAGAATTGGGACGATCATTTGCCGTTGGCGGAGTTCTCTTACAATAACGGCTATCAAGCTAGCATTAAGATGGCGCCGTATGAAGCTCTCTACGGCCGGAAATGCCGCACCCCTCTCAACTGGTGCGAGTCCGGCGAGCGAGTTATCTACGGCATTGAACTTGTGAATGAGGCTGAAGAACGAGTGCGAGTAATACAACCCAATCTCAAGGCTGCTCAATCTCGTCAGAAGAGCTATGCGGATAAAAGACGCCGCCCTCTCCACTTCGACATCGGGGACCAGGTTTATGTCCGTGTGTCTCCGATGAAGGGAGTTCATCGTTTCGGAGTGAAGAGTAAACTTGCGCTGCGGTTCATTGGTCCGTTCGCCGTCATTGAAAGATGCGGACCCGTGGCCTATCGCTTGGATTTACCGGCATCACTCGCAGGAATTCACAATGTCTTCCACATCTCTCATCTGAGGAAGTGCCTCAAACCCTCCGCTGAAATCTGCACTGAAGACATAGAAGTTCTTCAACCGGACCTCACGTACACGGAGTATCCAATCCGGATTATCGATGAAAAGACTCGCGCCACAAGAAACCGGACCTTATGGTTCTACAAGGTCTTGTGGAGCAACCATACCGCTGATGAGGCGACATGGGAAACCGAGGACTATCTACGAACATATTATCCGGACTTGCTCGTATACCCGGTAAAGTTTCCCCCACTTTGCATTTCTTTTGGAATCTCGGGACGAGATTCTTTTTAAGGGGGGAGGGATGTAAAATCCCCAAAAAGTGGTAGCAAGAATTTTCAGCTCATGTACACTTAGGAAAAATGAGGGGAATTAAAACTTTGAATTATAACGGTGAAGGTTCAAAGTGAGGATTCAAACTTCCCAAAACTTCCAAAAATGGAGATATAAATTCATAACTTGGGTCCTCATATTTCAAATATTTAACCTTCCAAATTTCAGCTCATTTGGAGGGGTTTTAGTATTTGTTTGGGATTAAAAGGAGAAGCCCTTTAATCTGAATTTCAAATCCAGTTTCAAATCCCAATTTCCTCAATTTGCAAATTTGGTTCCACAAATGTGATCTCCACATTTGAATTAGCAGCCATGCCAAAAATCAGAAAATTTGGACTTGGTTGCTATGTTTTTGAAGCAATGCAAAAAGGAGAATTCAAATTCCAATTTCAAATTCAAATGATCAAACACAATACAAACTTCACACCAGAATCCAAACCATTTGAATTCAGCAAGTTTAAACCATGACTTCGGGTGGAAGTATGGACTTTAATTCTGAGTAGCTGGGGCAAAAATATCAGAGAAAAATTTGATTAAAAGAGGGGGAGGTGGGGCCCAGTAGTAAGCCTCCCAACAGTTTTGCTTCAGCCGGTCGCCGAGGCGACGCCAGCTCCCGGCGCGACCCTCTCCCGAGGACAGCACCACGCCAGCTCCTGCTTCTCGGCTGCATGATCATCTCCGCGCCCCCCAGCTGCAGCACCGAAACGCTCTTTTGCCCCCTCGCACGCTCACCGCTGCTCGATTTCTTCCGCAAGGAAACCGCCTGGCGCTGTTGCTGTTCCTCCCTCGCCCACGCTCGCCCGAGCTCAGACGATCGAGCTCCAAGCAGCAAAAAGAAGCGCAAGAGCGTGCTCCAGCCTCCATCGCTCTTCCACCTGAGTTTCCTAGCTCGTGCTACGCGCAAACCAACAATTGGCGCCGGCGTTCGGAGGTGCCCAGCGGAACCCCGTTTGGATCACCGTGGACAGCACACTACGGCCGGTGTCACCACCCCTTCCCTACACAAGAAAGGTGCGTTGTTGCCCGTACTTCGTGTTGCCGAAAGCCTCATGTCAATTGATCTATCGGTTCGTGAGAATTTTGGGTTTTACCAAACCCTAGTTCATAGCGACCCCTCCCGGGCTACGATCAAATTCGTCACGCAGTAGTAGCTAGAGCTCATTCTGGTCTAGGTGAAGCTTTGCTAGATCCCTACGGTCCTTCTCGCTCAAACAGCGCTAGAAACCATCAAAGACTGAAGCAATTCTTCGAGTTTTTGTTGCCGCTGGCGTTTTGCAGGCTCGGGTCGCCGGTGAGGTCCCCTCTCCGGTGGTTTTCATGGAGAGTGGGCTATGGGTCGATGTTGTGAGACGGGCCGGGTACCGACTGAGACAGGGCTCAGCTAATGATATCACTTGTCACAGTTCTGATACCACGATGAGACGGCCCGACGCTGCCCGTTTAGTCACGGGGATGGGGCACTCGCCCGGGAATCGCATTGGGTAGTGCCGTGTTGTGCGGCACCCAACAGCACACATACAAGGGACAATGTGTTACATAAAACAATAGCGGAAGCTTACAAGTTTTTCTTTGTAAATAGTTTACATCAAATAGCTACAGCGGAAGTATATAACAACTCACGTTGAATAACTAAGAGCACTCGAGATGAAGTCCAGCCCGCGGACTCCTCTCGCTGGCTACACGAAGATAACAGCAGCGGCTGGGTTCTCCCTGTGTTAAACGACTCGGAAGTCTCCGAGTCACACCGGACAACCTTCTTCTTAGCATCGATGTTAACCTTCAAAACCACTTATATAGCAAGCGTGAGCACATAGGCTCAGCAAGACTGATCCGTCTCTTCTAAACAAGAAACTCTACATGCACGACAGTTGCAATTGGGTTAGCTAGATTTGCATAAAGGACTTGCCTAAAGTTGATCCTTAACTTTCAAATTTTTAAGCCTCATTGTGCAGACCTTGAGCCGAAAAGCCTCGCAACTCCACAATCAAACAAGAAACGCTTTGTTGCGATGCTCCTTGCACAAAGTGAAAGTAAAGTTTAATGAGCCTATCTCTAAATCAGTCATGCTTGCAATACAAGTAACATCACAGTCTTATCAAGTTCAAAGATAACCAGTTCAGCTGTTACTACGTCAAGACGCAGTGGGCAAGTATGCTCATATGACCGCGAGCGACGGTGATTCGAATCAGTACATGCCCGCACTACATGACACGTACACCCGTACTCCGAGTTGCCGGCAGCAACCTCGACTGACGTTGTACGTGGCCACCTTTCCCAAGATCTTCCACATTGGACACAGTCCAATTGCCCCGAGTACGCAAACTCCCTCAAGGTACATACCTGCAGTGGTATGTTCTTAAGCGAGTTACCTCCTGCTACCCTGACGCCGAAAGCCTAAGGCAGTTGGAAAAGTTCCACTATGGATCTCCCAAGGTACATTGGTTTCCTGGGTCCCATATAGCCAGTATGCGCCCGGTACACAACTCAAACTTGTCCAACAGGGCCAAGCACGGACGGGCCTTAACCGACACAGGCATGGCTATGCACGCACGGTCCGCAACCTGCTGCATCTAAACCTCCCTGCCCGGTCTCCATTTCTTATGTGTGAACTTTCCTCATCTTTTCTATTTTGGACCCATTCCGAGTAAACCAGCCCTAAACTCGCGAGTAGATTCCAACTACTCGACTTCTACCGGACCTTTCCTACTAACATTAGCGTAGCCAAATCCACTCGAGGAGGTGCTATTCTACCCTTTCGCTCTTAGGTATTTCTGGTTATGCAACTGGGGTTTTCAATATCAACTAGACTTAATGCAAACAAACAGTTCAAAGCTATGACCTCTAAAAATGAAAATGCTTTATAAAACTGTTCGAATGCAAACCGGGGCTTGCCTGTTTTGCAGGTGACTAAGAGTATAATCAGTTAGTGACGATCACTTGGAGCTTGATCACTTGCTTTCCTCCCTCATTGATCTCCACTTCAAGTCCTTCTCACGTTCTTCACGTATATGCTATACGATATTATCATGCATCTGTATTTAATTAAAAAGCTTTTGCTAATAA
Source organism: Neostapfia colusana (assembly GCA_030760725.1). Taxonomy (NCBI): domain Eukaryota; kingdom Viridiplantae; phylum Streptophyta; class Magnoliopsida; order Poales; family Poaceae; genus Neostapfia; species Neostapfia colusana. The sequence continues at coordinate 74,060,896 of JASWHV010000007.1, read as the reverse complement.
GATCTAATGACAGTTTAAAAACTGGAACCCTGTTTAAGAATTTAAAATGACACTGGTGTCAGTGGTTTAGGTTGGGTTCAACACTATGATCAAAAGTTGAGTGCTTTTCCCACTTGAGTGTTGATCACCTTAAGAGGTTACACATGACAGTGGTGATCCAGAGCTCCAATGGAGCTGATAATTTTCATGTGAGTTCCTTGTCACAAGAAAGTCATCTGGACCAAAAATTAGCACTTTTCATTGAGTGGTTTATGCAGAACAATTCTCTAAGTAATTAAGCAAAGAAGAATTAATTCTGAGGTAACACCTGTGTTCATGTCAAAGTCAGTCAACCACACTTTCAATTATAGTTCATAGAGCTTGCATGAATTTTCCTAGGATTTTTGGAGCTAAGAATTGCCCAGAACTGAATTTACAAGATTTCAAAATTCTCTGAAAATGTTTCTGTATTCAATTGAACACACCTGAATTACCCTGATCAAATCAACTCCAAATGAGCTGAAACTTTTACAGGAGTCTAATAACACCCTAAAGAATATTCTCGCAAAATTTGAGGATTTTTGGATAAACCAAACTCCCCCAAAATTCTTTTGCTGAAAAGTTTTAAAGAATTTTCCAGAATTAAATAAAGACTTTCATACAAATTGGGTTGAACATTTGGATAGAGTTTGTCAGTCTGAATCTAACCCAATTTGAATCACTAAATTTGGATGTTCCTAGCAAAAGTTATCCTCTTCTAAAGTTTGGGGAAGCCCTGAATTAAGCCCCACGAGGCCACAGAGCTGTTTCCCGCGTTGCCACAGTTAATCCGGCGCCACAGAGGATCCGACCACTGTTGCTATGCGACTGACGCGTGGGGCTGGTAGCACCTTCGTCTACCTCCTGCCCCCGTGCTCCCGCGCCGCCGGGCTCACCGGAGCTCGCCGGTTTTCGTCGCTCCGGCCAAATCCCGAGCTGCTACTCGCCGCCAGGCCCTAATTTAATTCGAGGAACACGATGGGACGAGTTCCATGGACCGGCGAGCCCCTAAACCATCCCGCACCGGTGCAGTGGCTCGGATTAAGTTCGGCGGTGCCATCCCGGTGAGCTAGCCCGCCAAAAGCTCCCTGGAAAGGCACTACAGCATCAGTGAAGGTTGGAGAAGCTAGGCATGGCCGCATATGGGCTCGGGAATGACTCCTACCTAGGGTTCATCGAGAGCCTGACGTGTGCTGCTAAAACTACGCCGCGCAGAGCGTGTTTCTAGCTAGTTTCAAAAGGGAAGTTGTTGCTAAGCAAGGATACTTCATGTGAGTGCAATTTGCAGTGCTCCAAACAATTATAGCGTGACAATTTGAGCGATCCTTACCCGCGGGTCCGTTTACACCGACCAGAGAGGATTTCCGTAATTCGTCGGCGAGAGGCAACGGCTGGAGCTGGGCTTCAGGTGGAAGCTGTAGGGAGGTCTTGCGCGTCCACTGGTGGCCTAGTTCGGCCGTGACAAGCCTCGGGTGAGGCTGTCCACGAGAGCCGTCGGTGGCGGTTTCTTCCGGCCGCCGCTGAAACTCGGTTTTCTCGGGTTGTGATGGCAAAACCCACAGAGGGATGGTGTGAGGGATTTGTGGGAGGGCTTGTGGTGCCGTTTGGTCACTTAGATGAGGCTCGCATGCGAGCTAGGCGATGGCTGATCGATCGAGAGCTCGGCGGCTGTCTCGGTTGGTTTCTCGCGCGGGGAGGGAAAGACAGCGCCGAGGCTTCGGGCTTCGGTGATGAGAGCGAAAGGGAGCACGGCAGGGGTATAAAAGCCTTGGATGAGGTGGTTCCCATGGGAGGCGGTCATCCTTGGTGGTGAGTACCGCTGTCGGCTCGCCCTCTGCTGTCGAGCGCATGTGAGAAGCAAAACAGAGACTGTGTTGTGAAGATCTTTTGCAATTAAACTGTTTCATTGACATGTGGGTCCCACAGCTCAGTCCCTCCTTATCTCTCTCCAAAATATATCTCCCAAAGTTTGAATATGATGGAATTCAATTGTGGAAGTTTAAATCTGAGAGACATTTGGACATTTGGGCAAGTTTCAACCAAATTCAAATATGCATTTGAATTCTTTATTATTTGAAGTCCATTTTGGAAAATGAGTTGCAAAACATTTCAACAAATCATGTAACTTTGCACACCCACTAATTTGGACCCAAGGAATTCAAATATGAAATCTGATTCTTAATTTGGCTGCTGCAAATGAGATTTGTAGCACAACAGTTTTGAAATTCATAGTGTTGCTCTCATTTGAATTTTTAGTTGAACAAGTTTGTTCCAAATCTGACTTTAGTTTTTCTCACACATATGGGAACTTCCCACCTTGGTTTTATATCCTTCTTGGTTTTCCAAGCCTTCAAATAAACATTTGAACTTGTGTGAAGAAAACCCTCATGTGTGTTATCACATGTGGAAAAGTTTTTAACAAGTCCCAAATTTCATTCATATGAAACCAACTTTTGTAAACAAGAGTTTCTTTGTATTCATATTTTTGGGACCTTTACATTCCTCCCCCCTTAAAAGGAATCTCGTCCCGAGATTACAAAAGAAGAACAAGACGGGAGGTAATTACAAAGTTTATGACAAAAGCTCAAGATAGTTCTTGTGGATGTAATCTTCGGTTTCCCACGTCGCCTCTTCCGGGGTATGATTACTCCACAGAACTTTGTAAACTCTCAAAGTCCGGTTTCGGGTGATCCGGGTCTTTTCGTCGATAATCTGTATAGGTGAGATCCGGCTTCAACTCGTCGATGTCTTTGGTGCGGATGGCAGTGGTAAACTTGAGACATTTCCGCAGCTGGGACACGTGAAATATGTCGTGAATACTGGCAAGGCTTGCCGGTAGTTCCAGCCGGTAGGCTACAGTTCCGCACTTCTCCGTTATAGCAAACGGACCGATGAATCGGGGAGCAAGTTTCCCCTTGACACCGAACCGATGAATCCCTTTCATCGGAGACACACGAAGATACACGTGCTCTCCGACTTCGAAGTGCAGCGGTCGACGTCTCTTGTCCGCATAGCTCTTTTGACGAGATTGGGCAGCTTTGAGGTTCTCTTGTATTATCCAAACTCTCTCTTCGGCTTCATTGACAAGATCAACCCTGAAGGTTACTCGTTCACCGGATTCGCACCAATTCAATGGTGTACGGCACTTCCAGCCGTATAGAGCTTCATATGGTGCCATTTTGATGCTTATTTGATATCCGTTGTTGTACGAGAACTCCGCCAGCGGTAAGTGATCATCCCAGCTCTTACCGTGGTGGATGGCACATGCTCTTACCATATCTTCCAGTATTTGATTCACCCTCTCAGTTTTCCCATCGGTTTGAGGGTGATAGGCAGAGCTTCTAATCAACATCGTCCCCAAGGATGCGTGTAGCTGCTCTTTGGAACTTAAGCTCTTTAATACCTGAGAAATGCAATGGTCACCTCACATATGGGCCCTTGGGCAGTCTAGACATGAATTCTTTGCCAAGATTCCAATTTGGGTTTAAATTTCCCTCCCCTCTACTCATAGAGGATGTACACATGAGTTAGATCTTTAGGAGTGAAATTCTCTCCCTGGGTCAACATGTTTCAGTATAAGCTAAAGAAAATGTTAGCTTTCCCCACATGTCCATGTTTGTGTTCTCATTTCATGTGACACAAACTCAAGTCATTCCTTTGCCTTAACATATTTGAATTTAACACGAATTCAAACATGATCATAATTTACTCCTCTCTAACTCACCCTCAAAACAGAAAGTTGACACTATAACTCTCCTCACCATCAAATGTGGGAGGTCCCATGTGTGTTCAAGAATTTGGCGGCACTTTGAGGTGAGCATTTGAGCCTAAAGAGCTGCTTTTAATTCTTCCTCATACACATGTATGATCACACAGGAGTTTAACTTCACCTTGGTCCAACACATCCAAATTAATGCTTGAACCCGTGTTGTTAAACCCCACGTATACCATCCTCTGTAAGAAAGTTTTTGTAAGTCCCATTTTCCATGAACCCAAAACACAATGATGCTCAAACATCCATCTCTTGGCATTCACGTTTTCGGGGCTTTTACATTCCTCCCCCCTTAAAAAGAATCTCGTCCCGAGATTCCAAGTAGGAGAATGAGACAGGAGAGGTAATGTCAAGTGGTATGACAATCAGAATTTCCGGATTGTTAATGCGGAGGAAATCTTTGCTCTCCACGTTGTTTCTTCCGTGGTATGATTACTCCACAGCACCTTGTAACAGCTTAATGCCCGATCCATGTGTTCCGGATCCTTTCATCGATAGTCTCACCTGTTTACTCGGTGTAAGCACGACCCGACTTCCACTTCGTCGATTTCTTAGGTGCGGCTAGCAGCGGTAAATTTGAGGCACTTCCGCAGCTGTGACACATGACTATGTCGTGGACACCCGCGATACATGCCGGTAGTTCCAGCCGGTAGTCTGCGGGTCCGCACTTTTTGTGATAGCAATTGGATCAACAGCTCGGGAAGCAAAATCTCCCCTTTACATCGTACCAGTGAATTCCTTTCATCAGATACACATGAAGATAAATGTGTTCTCCAACGTCGAAATGCCACGGTCTATGCCTTTGATCCTTGTGGCTTTTCTGTCGGTATTATTCAGCCTTCAAGTTCGCTTCTTATTGTTCGAACTCGGTCATCGGCTATGTTGACTAATCAATCCTGAACAGTACCCTTCCGCCATATTCACACCACTTCAGCGGGGTGCGACATTTCCGGCAGTAGAGTGTTTCATCTCATGAGGTATAACTATACGGTCTTTAAACCATAGAGTACGGAGTACCCTCACTGTCCCTTATAGTGACGGCATTTAGCGAACGATAATCAACACTTAATCTTAGTGTCTCATCGTTCTGCTTAACGAACAGCGCAGAGCAATCCCAAGGTGATGAGCTTGGTCAGATATAACCATTGCTCAAGAATTCCCTTAGTTGCTCCTTCTACTTCGCCAGTTCATCGGGTGCCATCATATACGGCTTCTGTGAAATCGGTGTTGTTTCCTGCGCCAGTTCAATCTTGGACTTGACGTCCCATTGGCCGGCATGACTGGTACTCATCAGAAACACATCGGATATCCACATACCACCGGAATATTCCCGGGTTTAGTCACTTCTGTGTGATAGGCTTAACTAACCCTCTTTGCTGTAAAGAACAGACCTGGCTGTCCTAACCCAGATTTTTAATCCGTTTACCAGCATTTTCATAACTCAAGTTGAATACCAAAGTCAAATTTAACTTCAGTATCTTTCCAACGAGTATGTATTTTCCCTCAGATCAGCTCTTGTTTAAAAGTTATGGTAATTCAAGGTCAACAGAATTTCTGGAAGAATTTCAACAGCACCTCCCTTGGAAGTTGCTGTTTTCAACTCTGGTTTCCACTGAATTCCGTGCTGAAACTACAAAAACTTTGAATTACATAGATGTAACACATCTCCTACCCTTTCTAAAGATGTATGATATGACAATTTTTGATTTTTCTACTGGAAGTTACACTTGAAAAACAGGACAGTCCTGAGAGTGTTTTAAATCTGTCCTGGTTCTGGACAGTTTACACTCCTCTGGGATTTAAGCCACCTTAAGGTGTGATTCAGCTCTGGAAGTATACAACAAAGTTGTAGAGTACTCCAATACCTTTCCAGAACTATATACCACACCTCCCTGGGCTGAAAGACCTGTGAGTTATGCCCTGTTGAAGATCAGCAAACTTGCTGCCCAAAACATAGCACTCTGTTTTTCAATCCTTTGGAACTACACTGAGCAATTATCAAACTTTCCTACCCAAACTGGATCCTAAATGTTGAAACCTAGTGATTTTAATTCCTTGTTATCATTATCTTTCATGCACATTCCTATGATATATCGGTACTACGTTCATTACAAAAAGAAAATCCTAACCGGATTATACCGGCATATACGTCTCAAGTGTGGCACTAAACGGTCTCTCACACACGTTTACTACACGGATACATACATGGTTAGTACCTGCAGAAGACCACACAATGATGATGCACTCAATGGTTGTTCATTTCTGGCAGGACCATATTTAAAAGTAAATACAAACGCCCGTATCATTGCCATACGGCCGTCCTTGAGTTAGGTCACGTCTCAAGGTACGTGATCGTGTTTCAACACCACACGACGGGGAACCCGAGTATGTCATGAACGGGTCGTCACGGTTGGGAATGTTATAAACCCAACAGATACCACCTACTTCCCTGCAGGGCACGCCGATGGCAAGCGCCGCGTATGTCCTCCTGGGCTATTTCCAGACGAACACACTCTCGCGTTACTGACCACGCGATGGGGTCTCCACTTACTTGCCTAATGCACGCTAGGGATCAGCGTTTCATATGAACTCAGGAACATGAAGAGTCCAAGAGTTTCATATTGACGTCTCACACCAAGCTGTGAGACCAATCCCTGAACCCCGTTCCTCGTCAGGGGGAGCTAACCGAAATTGAACCGCTTTCGGTGGCGTTCCTTACCATTCTTACCAGAGCGTAGGTGCGTCGTTACATAATTAAAATTCAGAATTATAACACATAGGTTAGTCTTTGCCACTTTAAGTAACTATACTAATATAGTCCTTACTTGGGAAACTACCGAACCCTCACCGTATATCTAAGTTTTCTCGTAATACAGCCCTTAAGTACTTGCTATCCCCAATGCAGCTCTGATACCAGGCTGTGGCGGACCGGAATCCGCTCATCCAGTATCGCAGAGGGTGGTGCCGCACGATGCGACACCCGACAGCACACGTCATAAGGACACAATATATTACATGGGAAAACAACTGAACTGTACAAACAGGTACAAACTTCAGTTACAAACTATTGTTTATATTACACAGCGGAAGTCTAAATTATACAACTCACGCCCGCCTATCTAGCAAAAAACGGTTGCCCAGCCCTAGGGCAACCAACACTAGCTGCATGTCTCAGCTCAGCACGGCGTGTACGGCTCCCACTCAGCCGTAGTCCCTGATGGAGGGTAACCCTCGCTGGTGGACTCGTAACCCGAGTCCGTAGGTGGCTCCTCACCTGAAAAACACTTAAACAGCAACCGTGAGCACGATAGCTCAACAAGACTTAACCGACTCACCTAGGCATGAAACTATACATCAGGTGTACAATGAACATAGGATAGTAGCAGTGCATCAAAGGGACACGCCTACAAGTTCATCCTTAGTTCATCTTTTAGCCACAAGTTAACAGTTCGGGAATCTGAAATTTAGTAAGCAATATTTAGTGGCACACATGTAGCAATACAATTATATTATAACAGCAATATTGAATCATAACATTCCATAAATTATCTACGTTACGACACAGTGAACAAGCGGTACTCGTCACCGCGAGAGACGGCGAATCGACTCGATATACACCTGCAGGGAAACCCAAAGAGCATTTCACGTACGCCCACCCATGGAGCTGCACAGCACGCTCACTCGATGCCATACGGGACAACCTTTCACCCAACAATCCAAGCGTCGAACCGGTCGCACCGAAACGGACAGGAGGTTCCCTACACGGAACATATCTCTATGCCTGTTAGCAGATTTCCACCTTGCTGCCCTCAGCCTACACCTATAAATCGGTGTGCTATGCTTCGACGCCCGGAGGTTTAGGCTACATCGGTTTATCGGGGCCCATATATCCGATATGCCTTCGGTACGTTCAATACTTGTTCAGCATGGGCCGCACACGGATCGGTCCTCAATCGACACGGACAGGGCTGCGCACACAAGATTTCCTCTTGCTGCACCCTAGCCCCTGCCAAGTCTCATTTTTATTACTAAGGTGATCTCACATCACTCGAACCAAACCCGTGTGTCCCAAGCCTAACTCGCGAGTAGATTCCAACTACTCGACTTATACCGAAGTCCTATAAATCATTAAGCATAGCCCGTCTATTCGAGGCCCTAGACACTACCCTCACTCTTGGGGGAAAATTCTGGTTGTGCAGTTGGGTATTCATCCATCCTACACCTAATGCACATACACACTTCACACTACGTATGTAAACAAAGTAAAACTATATAAAAAGACTAATGCAAACCGGGGCTTGCCTTGTTGCTGCTGGTCTAATAGTATGTAATTCAGTTAGAGTCTTGTCTCCCTTGAGGCTTGATCAACTGATCCCCTTCAACGGAATCACTCCGTCGAACTCCTTGCTTGATTGCCTCCATCGTAAGTCCTATTGATAAGTATATGCACATGTTCTTTTAATGCAATTTAAAGAGGTAAAGACTCGACTTGTTAATAACAGGAAACTATGTGGGAGTACTAAGAATGGAGTTCTTGTCCCTGTTGTGCAGAGGAATTAGAAGAAAAACCAACTGTCCATAAGGAGCTCCATTAACAGGTTCTAATGGTTCCCAATGGACAGGTCACATGAGTTGAAATGGGTTGAAAGGAACCAAAGGTCCTTCTCTCCAATGACCTCAAAATTTTTACATGAAGTCATAAACTACAAAGAGACTTAGCTTGCCAAATTACAGCTAATGTGGGTGGAAATTGTGTCTTCCATAATTCCCACCATAATTCTCTATGTGTTGCTCATATACATAAGCATGGAGAACAAGAACAGGTAGATCTAAAGTTCAACTTGAGCTGAAACTTTACATATGCGTTCCTGGTCACATGAAAGTAATTGGGTCCAAAATTCAGGACTTTTTAGTGAGTAGTTCCTCCTGAATAATTCCATAAGCAATTATGCTACAAGGAGTTAATTCTGAAGCAATGTGCATTTTCATGCCCAAATAACTGAACTACCATTTCAATTATGGCTCATAGAGCATGTACGAATTTTCCTCTGATTTTTGAAGCTAAGTATCGCCCAGAACTGATTTTACAAAGGAAAACTATTTTCTGGAAAAGTTTCTAGACAATTTTTAGTACAGCAGATTGTACTCTGGAAATTCCTACTCAAATCAACTCCAAATGAGCTGAAACTTTGCTGAAAGTTCAATAATATCCTAAATAATATTCTGGCAAAATTTGAGTATTTTCGGATGAACCAAACTCCCTCAATAATTCTTTTTCAGAAAACCTAAAAAGAATTATCCAGAATTTATTATTGAATTTCGTACAAATTGGGGTTCATATTTGGATAGATCCTTACAACAGGAATCCAACCCAATTCGAATCACCCAATTGGGAGTTTCCTACACAAAGTTATGAATTTTCAAAGTTGGAGCTGAAACTGTAATTGTTTTGCTATTGGAAAAGGACTTGGGCCCATGTTTTAACCCTCAGCCAATGAAATTCCAGCCCCACCGGGTCACACCCTTTTGGCGCGCAGCCACACTGGATCAAAGAGCCACAGCTGATCAGTTTTTAAACTTTATGTCACTGACACGTGGGACCCGCCTGGATCATCTTCTTCCTCGGGCCATTTCCCTCCCCCGCGTTGCCCCGTCGCCGGATCTTCGCCGGAGCTCACCGGACCGCCGTTTCTGGCCATCTCCCGGCCGGAGACTCACCGCCCGGGGGTTTTCAGGGTCGGGGAGCACGTCGCCGGGGTTGGCGTGGGTGATAGACCACGGGAAATGTGCCGGTGACGTGCGGCCACCTCGGGAGAAATCCGGCGCCATCGACTGGTGATCCTAGCCCGCGAAACTTTCGAGGAATTGGCTGTACAGCATCCTTGGATGCTAGGGAAGCTCGGCATAGCCTTGGAATTGCTCGGCAACAGCGGCAAATGTGTCTTCACCGTGCACCCGAGACACCTTCCATGTTTGAGCTCGAAAAACTCAGAATTTGTGCGGTCTACATGCATTTCCAAGCTAGGGTTGTGAAGCACAAATGTTCGCCGACTAGTTTCGGTCCTTCGTGCAAGATTTGGAGAACTAAGAGCAAAAATTGATCGAATTTGCGAGTGCCTTACTGGAAGGTCAGTTTATGCCCGCCGGATAACTTTTCTCGAATTCATGCTCTGTCGTCTCTGCCATTGCCTGAGCTTCGGAGGTGAGCATCACCGAGTACTGGCACGTCCGGAAATGCTCTTGCTCGGGCATGAGAAGCTCTCTGTAGAGCTGTCCACGGAAGCCCGCTCGTGGTTGGTTCTCGGGTCGCCGCAGGCCGACGTCATTCTTGGTCAGGGCAGCGGGAAATCTCTCGGGTTTGTGCCTAGTAGGTAGAGGAGAGTCCCCTGGTGCCGTTTTCTCAGCTTGGGAGGCCCTGTGGGCACGAGTTTGGCGGTTTTCTGATCGACTGCCCGCGGCGGCTACGAGCGGCGGCTCTGTTTCATTCTCGCGTGAGGGTTAAGCAACGGCCGGGAGCTCGGTCACTGGGGAAACGGATCACGCCGCGCGCTAAAGCAGCCCACGAGCTGGTCTCCAGCGCTGCCCAAGCAGCTAGGAGGTGGCGGCACCCCCTCCTCGGTGGCGCGCTCTCGGCTGCACGGGGTTCGCGTCTGATCCGCGCGTGAAGACTTCGGGTGCAAGTCTCCTTCGCTCACTGCCAGGTGGGCCATCCCCCCTCATTTGATATTTCTCCACTGTACTTTGAGATTCCCACACAACCATGATCCGAATTTGACCAAATTTGGAGGGTAGGCCAAACATGATGTGAGGAGTTTGAATCTGAACTCAGATTTCAAAATTGAGCACGTTTGGTTCAGTTTCCAAATTCAAATTTGAATTTGAATGTGATATCAAATAATGCTTGAACAATTGGTATATGATCTCAAAATTTCTCCAAATTTGGAACTTAAGCTCTTTAATACCTGAGAAATGCAATGGTCACCTCACATATGGGCTCTTGGGCAGTCTAGACATGCATTCTTTGCCAAGATTCCAATTTGGGTTTAAATTTCCCTCCCCTCTACTCATAGAGGATGTACACATGAGTTAGATCTTTAGGAGTGAAATTCTCTCCCTGGGTCAACATGTTTCAGTATAAGCTAAAGAAAATGTTAGCTTTCCCCAGATGTCCATGTTTGTGTTCCTCATTTCATGTGACACAAACTCAAGTCATTCCTTTGCCTTAACATGTTTGAATTTAACACGAATTCAAACATGATCATAATTTACTCCTCTCTAGCTCACCCTCAAAACAGAAAGTTGCCACCATAACTCTCCTCACTATCAAATGTGGGAGGTCCCATGTGTGTTCAAGAATTTGGCGGCACTTTGAGGTGAGCATTTGAGCCTAAAGAGTTGCTTTTAATTCTTCCTCATACACATGTATGATCACACAGGAGTTTAACTTCACCTTGGTCCAACACATCCAAACTAATGCTTGAACCCGTGTTGTTAAACCCCACGTATACCATCCTGTGTAAGAAAGTTTTTGTAAGTCCCATTTTCCATGAACCCAAAACACAATGATGCTCAAACATCCGTCTCTTGGCATTCACGTTTTTGGGGCTTTTACATTCCCCCCCCCTTAAAAAGAATCTCATCCCGAGATTCCAAGTAGGAGAACGAGACAGGAGAGGTAATGTCAAGTGGTATGACGATCAGAATTTCTGGATTGTTAATGCGGAGGAAATCTTTGCTCTCCACGTTGTTTCTTCAGTGGTATGATTACTCCACAGCACCTTGTAACAGCTTAATGCCCGATTCCAGGTGTTCCAGATCCTTTCATCAATAGTCTTACCTGTTTACTCGTTGTAAGCACGACCCAACTTCCACTTCGTCGATTTCTTCGGTGCGGCTAGCAGCGGTAAATTTGAGGCACTTCCTTAGCTGTGACACATGACTATGTTGTGGACACCCGCGATACATGCAGGTAGTCTGCAGGTCCACACTTTTTGTGATAGCAATTGGATCAACAGCTCGGGAAGAAAAATCTCCCCTTTACATCGTACCGGTGAATTCCTTTCATCGGAGACACATGAAGATAAATGTGTTCTCCGACGTCGAAATGCCACGGTCTATGCCTTTGATCCTCGTGACTTTTCTGTCGGTATTATTCAGCCTTCAAGTTCGCTTCTTATTGTTCGAACTCGGTCATCGGCTATGTTGACTAATCAATCCCGAATAGTACCCTTCCGCCGTATTCACACCACTTCTGCGGGGTGCGACATTTCCGACAGTAGAGTGTTTCATCTCATGAGGTATAACTATACGGTCTTTAAACCATAGAGTACCCTCACTGTCCCTTATAGTGATGGCATTGAGCGAATGATAATCAACACTTAATCTTAGTGTATCATCGTTCTGCTTAATGAACATCGCAGATCAATCCCAAGGTGATGAGCTTGGTCAGATAAAACCATTGCTCAAGAATTCCCTTAGTTGCTCCTTCTACTTCGCCAGTTCATCGGGTGCCATCATATACGGCTTCTGTGAAATCGGTGTTGTTTCCGGCGCCAGTTCAATCTTGGACTTGACGTCCCATTGGCCGGCATGACCGGTACTCATCGAAAACACATCGGATATCCACATACCACCGGAATATTCCCGGGTTTTGTCACTTCCGTGTGATAGGCTTAACTAACCCTCTTTGCTGTAAAGAACAGACCCGGCTGTCCTAACCCAGATTTTTAATCCGTTTACCAGCATTTTCATAACTCAAGTTGAATACCAAAGTCAAAGTTAACTTCAGTATCTTTCCAAAGAGTATGTATTTGCCCTCAGATCGGCTCTGGTTTAAAAGTAATGGTAATTCAAAGTCAACAGAATTTCTGGAAGCATTTCAACAGCACCTCCCTTGGAAGTTGCTGTTTTCAACTCTGGTTTCCACTGAATTCCGTGCTGAAACTACAAAACTTTGAATTACATAGATGTAACACATCTACTACCCTTTCTAAAGATGTATGATATGACAATTTTTTATTTTTCTACTGGAAGTTACGCTTGAAAAACAGGACAGTCCCGAGAGTGTTTTAAATCTGTCATGGTTCTGGACAGTTTACACTCCTCTGGGATTTAAGCCACCTTAATGTGTGATTCAGCTATGGAAGTCTACAACAAAGTTGTAGAGTACTCAAATACCTTTCCAGAACTATATTCCACACCTCCCTGGGCTAAAATACCTGTGAGTTATGCCCTGTTGAAGATCAGAAAACTGGGCTAAAAGACCTTTGAGTTATGCCCTGTTGAAGATCAGAAAACTTGCTGCCCAAAACAGAGCACTCTGTTTTTCAATCCTTTGGAACTACACTGAGCAACTATCACACTTTCCTACCCAACCTGGATCCTGAATGTTGAAACCTAGTGATTTTAATTCCTTGTTATCATTATCTTTCATGCACATGCCAATGATATATCGGTACTACGTTCCTCACAAAAAGAAAATCCTAACCGGATTATACCGGCATATACGTCTCAAGTGTGGCACTAAACGGTCTCTCGCACACGTTTACTACACGGATACATACGTGGTTAGTACCTGCAGAAGACCACACAATGATGATACACTCAATGGTTGTTCATTTCAGGCAGGACCATATTTAAAAGTAAATACAAACGCCCGTATCATTGCCATACGGCCGTCCTTGAGTTAGGTCACGTCTCAAGGTACGTGATCGTGTTTCAACACCACATGACGGGGAACCTGAGTATGTCATGAACGGGTCGTCATGGTTGGAAATGTTATCAACCCAACAGATACCACCTACTGCCCTGCAGGGCACGCCGATGGCAAGCGCTACGTATGTCCTCCTGGGCTATTTCCAGACGAACACACTCTCGCGTTACTGACCACGCGATGGAGTCTCCACTTACTTGCCTAATGCACGCTAGGGATCCGCGTTTCATATGAACTCAGGAACATGAAGAGTCCAAGAGTTTCATATTGACTTCTCACACCAAGCTGTGAGACCAATCCCTGAATCCCGTTCCTCGTCAGGGGGAGCTAACCGAAATTGAACCGCTTTCGGTGGCGTTCCTTACCATTCTTACCAGAGCGTAGGTGCGTCGTTACATAATTAAAATTCAGAATTATAACACATAGGTTAGTCTTTGCTGTAGAAGCCCAAGAAAAAGGACTTGCAAAAACTTTTCATCACCTCACAACACCACAGTTTTTATTGTGGATATCTTAGGAAAAATTGTGAAGAGCAAGTAACCTCCATCAAAAGAGTGATTAGAGGGGAAAGCCTTCACTTTCACAAAGTAGGATTTCTACACATGAACATGAGAGGTTGAGCTCACCCCTAGGACTTAAAAAGTCTTGGGAAGGTGCAAGCCAAGTTTCATGCAAATCCAACACTTTTTGGGGCACTTTTGGAGGTATTTGAAAAAAAAGCCTAATTTGAATTTACATTCAAATTGCAGCAACTTTCATCCCTCAAATTCAAAAGTTAGCTTCATATTCAAACTCAGCACATTTTTCTGAGTTAGCCCACCAATTTTCATCCCCATTGGAGTTCATCTTGTCGGGAACTAAATTTGCAATAATTCAAAACTGAATTTGAATTTCAGTTTAAACATGAAGCAGATTTAATCCAACAAAGTTAAATTTGAGAACTCAAATTCAAACCAATACTTGGGGACTAAGTCTCTCATTCAATGTTTAGTAGCTGGAGGTATTTCAGCAAAAATATAAATGACAAAATTGGAAAAAGAATTAGGGGGGAGGCCCACATGTCAGTAGTCTTAAAAGAGAAGTCTACCCCTGATCTTTTCTCCTTCGGCCGAAATCGCGCGCCAGCACACGGCGACACCGGCGCCCGATCGCCTCGGCCAGCCACCTCCTGGTTCCTCCTCGCTCGCACTGGCAGCCGGGCAACAGCTCGCCCCCTCCTCTACGTGACCCCCTCCCCACGCAAACAAGCCGTACACGTTGCTTCTCTGCAAAACAGCACCGCACCGGCTCTGTTTCGTTCACCGGCGCCGCTCCTCCGACTTTCCCTGAACGCTGGCGCCTGCTCGGCCTTTGCCCGAGCCTCCAACACAAAAGAGGAGCACCAGTGCGTGCTCTAGCTAACCACCCCGCCACCTCGCGGCGTTAGCACTTCATTCGGCCACCAATCGACGATCACAGCTGAGGACCGAGGCCACCCGCTGGAAAACCGAGGTTGCTCTCCGTGGACAGCACACCACGGCCATTTTCACCGCCTGACTTCTACACGATAAAGGTGCGCCGTAGTATCCAGATCGTGTAGCTGCAACCCTCATAGCCATTGATAGACCGAGCGCAGAGAATTCCTAAGGATCCCGAAAACTAGTGCATATGGGTAGGAGTCGGTCTACCCCAAAATTCTAGCTACACCGTCCAAACCAGCTCGGGTAAGCTTGCACCCACCTTCCTCACTTCCTAGCGGCCCTCCTCGACCAAGAATCAAGGGATATGGTCCAGAAATTACCGGGTTCTGGTTGTTTTTCGGGCCGGCATGGAATAATAGCTCGGGTCACCGTGGAGCTCTATGTTGCCGACCTTTTCACGGGGTTTGGCGGCCATTTTTGACACCCCGGAGTTCCCGCGGTGCTCTCCCATCCATTTCCGATCATTTTGATGCATTGTAGAGCATTCCCGACCACGCCGGAACCCCTACAGTCGCTGTCACCGTCGGGTGCCCTGTTCCGGTGAGCTACGGCCGCCGGCGACCCCCGAGCCGAGTTCAGCGTCGCAAGTTAGGGCTGGGCGGCGAGTCTGGGGTCGGGAGATGGCCGGGAGAGCGGTTCCGGCAATGCTCGCCGGAAGGCGCCGCCGCGGGCCCCTTTTTGGCGCGAGGAAGGAGAAGACCTGCCGGGTGGGACCCACTGGCAGGCATTTGAACATTTTGGAATTTTCAGTTTAAACTTTAGAGGGCCACAACTTGGTGTAGGAGAATCAAAAAATTGTGAAACAAATTTTGCTGGATTCCTCTAATAGAGTACAATCCAAATATGAAACCCAATTAGTATGAAAACCATTAATTAATTCTGGAAAATTCTTTAAAGCTTTTCAGCAAAAGAATTTTTGAGCGAGTTTGGTTCATCCAAAAATCCTCAAATTTTGCCATAATATTCTTTTGGAGTTAGTAAATCCTTGTAAAATTTTCAGGCCATTTAGAGTTGATTTGATCAGGGCAATTCAGGTTTGAAGGTGCTGTGTTCATTTGAATACAGAAACATTTTCAGAGAATTTCCAAAACTTGGAAATTCAGTTCTGGGCAGATCTTAGCTCCAAAAATGCTAGGAAAATTCAGGCAAACGCTAGGGGCTATAATTCAAATCGTAGTTCATTAAGTTGGGCATGAACAAGGGTGTTACCGTAGAATAAATTCTTCTTTGCTTATTTGCTAAAAGAATTATTCTGAACAAACCACTCAATGAAAAGTGCTAAATTTTGATCCAGAGAGTTTTATTGTGACAAGGAACTCACACAAAAATTCTCAGTTCCATTGGAGCTCTGGATCACCCCTGCTCTGTTTAACCACTTGAGGTGATCAATGGGGAAGAGGGGGATCACCACTTAGCACTTAACCATGTGCTTAGGTCCAAACCCAAACCACTAGCCCCAGTTTCATTTTAAATTCTTGAACAGAGTTCCAGTTGTTAAAAACGGGTTATTAGAACTAATAGCAGAAGCATTACAATAAACTTATGTGCATATCCATTAACATGTAGTATTTCATTAACGTGTAGTCGCTGAAGGCGAGGAAGCCCCGGAGGTACTCGACTTCCTGCTTCCAGAAGAAGAACTAACTACTGACCAGCAGCAACAAGGCAAGCCCCGGTTTGCATTAACCTTTTTAATAAGTTTTACTTTGTTTACATATGTCATATGATGTATGAATGTGCATTAGGTATAGGATGGATGGAACCCCACTTGCATGACCAGAAGTTTTCCATAAGAGTGAGGGTGGTGTCTAAGACCTCGAGTAGACAGGCTATGCTTAATGTTTCATAGGGCTTCGGTACAAGTCGAGTAGTTGGAATCTACTCGCGAGATAGTCTTGGGACACACGGGTTCGGTGGAGTGATGTGAGATCACTTTAGTAATGAAAATGAGACTAGGCAGGGGCTAGGGCGCAACAAGAGGAAGTCTTGTGTGCACAGCCCTGTCTGTGTCGATTGAGGACCGATCTGTGTGCGGCCCATGCTGATCAAGTTTGAACGTACTGAAGGCATATCGGATATATGGGCCCCGATAAACCGATGTAGCCTAAACCTCCAGGCGTTGAGGCATAGCACACCGATTTATAGGTGTAGGTTGAGGGCAGCAAGGTGGAAATCTGCCAACGGGCATAGAGTGATGCTCCGCGTGGGGAACCTCCTGCTCATTTCGGTGCGACCGGTTCGACGTTTGGGCTGTTGGGTGAAAGGTTGTCCCGTACGACATCGAGTGAGCGTGCTGTGCAGCTCCACGGGTGGACGTACGTGACGTGCTCTTTGGGTTTCCCTGCAGGTGTATATCGAGTCGATTCGCCGTCCCTCGCGGTGAAGAGTACCACTTGGTCACTGAGTCGTGATGTAGGCTAATGTATGAAATATGATGATTCAATATTGCTGATTGATATGATTGTATTGCTACATGTGTGCCACCAAATATTGCTTACTAAATTTCAGCTTCCCGAACTGTTAAATTTGTGGCTAAAAGATGAATTAAGGGTGAACTTATAGGCGTGTCCATTTGCTGCAATGTTACTATCCTATGTGCTTTGTACACCACATGTAGAGTTTCATGCTTAGGTGAGTCGGTTAAGTCTTGTTGAGCCTTCGTGCTCACGATTGCTGCTTAAGTGTTTTTCAGGTGAGGAGCCACCCACGGACTTGGAGTACGAGTCCACCGGCGAGGGTTACCCTCCGTCGGGGACCACGGCTGAGTGGGAGCCGTACACGCGACGCTGAGCTGAGGAGTGCAGCTAGTGTGGGTTGCCCTAGGGCTGGGAAACCGACTTTTGCTAGATAGGCGGGCGTGAGTTGTACAGAGTAGACTTCCGCTGTGTAAAATAAATACTAGTTTGTACTGAAGTTGTACCTGTTTATACAGTTCAGTTTGTTTTTCCCATGTAATATATTGTGTCCTTATGACGTGTGCTATCGGGTGTCGCATCGTGCGGCACCACCCTCTGTGATCCTGGATGGGCGGATTCCGGTCCGCCACAGCCTGGTATCAGAGCTGCAGTGGGGATAGCACAGTACTTAAGAACTGTATTATGGGAAAACTTAGGTACGGTGAGGATTCGGGAGTTGCCCAAGTAAGGACTATACTAGCATAGTTACTTAAAGTGGCAAAGACTAACCTATGTGTTATAATTCTGAATTTCAATTATGTAACGACGCACCTACGCTCTGGTAAGGATGGTAAGGAACGCCACCGAAAGCGGTTCAATTTCGGTTGGCTCCCCTGACGAGGAACATGGTTCAGGGATAGGTCTCACAGCTTGGTGTAAGACGTCAATATGAAACTCTTGGACTCTTCATGTTCCTGAGTTCATATGAAACGCTGATCCCTAGCGTGCATTAGGCAAGTAAGTGGAGACCCCATCGCATGGTCAGTAACGCGAGAGTGTGTTTGTCTGGAAGTAGCCCAGGGGGACATATGCAGCGCTTGCCATCGGTGTGTCCTGCAGGGCAGTAGGTGGTATCTTTTGGGTTGATAACATTCCCAACCGTGACAACCTGTTCATGACCTACTCGGGTTCCCCATCGTGTGGTGTTGAAACACGATCACGTGCCTTGAGACGTGACTTAGCTCAAGGACGGCCTTATGGCAATGATACGGGCGTTTGTATTTACTTTTAAATATGATCCTGCCTGAAATGAAAACAACCATTGAGTGCACCATTATTGTGTGGTCTTCTGCAGGTACTAACCACGTATGTATCCGTGTAGTAAATGTGTGCGAGAGACCGTTTAGTGCCACACTTGAGACGTATATGCCGGTATAATCCGGTTAGGATTTTCTTTTGTGAGGAACGTAGTACCGAGATATCCTAGGCATATGCATGAAAACAATGATAACAAGGAATTAAAATCATTAGGTTCAACAATTAGGACCCTGGTTGGGTAGACAAATTAGATAGTGATGAGTGTAGTTCCAAAAAGATTGAAAAACAGAGTGCTCTGTTTTGGGCAGCAAGTATGCTGATCTTCAACAGGGCATAAATCACAGGTCTTTTAGCCCAGGGAGGTGTGGAATATAGTTTTGGAAAGGTATTTGAGTACTCTACAACTTTGTTGTAGACTTCCAGAGCTGAAACAAACCTTAAGATGACTTAAATCCCAGAGGAATGTAAACTGTCCAGAACCAGGACAGAGTAAAACATTCTCTGAACTGTTCTGTTTTTCAAACATAACTCCCAGTAGAAAAATTAAAATTTTTCTTATGTTACATTTTTAGAAAGGGTAGAATATGTGTTACATCTTTGCAATTCAAAGTTTCAGAAATTTCAGCACAGAATTCAGTGGGAACCAGAGTTGAAAACAGCAACTTTCCAAGGGAGGTGCTGTTAAAATTCTTCCAGAAATTCTGCTGACTTTGAATTACCGTAACTTTTTAACCAAAACTGATCTGAGAGCAAATGAATACTCGTTGGAAATATACTGAAGTTAGCTTTAACTTTGGTATTCAACTTGAGTCATGAAACTGCCCAGAACCAGACCAAAACCTTTAATATGTAGAAACTGGTCATTCGGACAGAAAAATGACAGTTGAACTCATGGGAGAGATTGTTGTACCCTAGAGGTGGTTTAAGTACCGCCAATGGGGTAGAACATACTCATGAGAGCTTGTCTTCAACTAGTGAAAGATTTGAGTGTAGGTCTCGCTCAATTTTCTTTTACTAGAGACCATGTTTGTGTCGTATTGAAGATAAAAGGGTAGTATACGTGGTGACAACGCGATAGTAATGTCTCGTAGTGACCAAACCTAGTCGTGGTGAGCTTCCAAAGAGGAGGTTCATCAAGTTGGATTAAACTAGCTTGTATTTGGTATGGTAATGGGGTAGCTTGAGCAAAGTTATTACATTATCTACATACGAGATGTATTGCATGTTCTATTGTCATTATGTTTTTACGCCTATTTCATTTGGACTGCATGCAATATGTTGCAGGACTGATGTTTATTGTCGTATGGTTGCAGATGGTTCGCACTAGGACCACGCATGAGGTTGGTGGCTCTAGCCAATAGGAAGGTGATGACTCCCAGCCACCGGCCCACGACAGCACCCCGCAGCAGCAGCCACCACCGCCGCCTCCGCTTACTCTAGCGGATGTGATAGTGGCACTGGTAGGAGGTCGTGAGGAGAAGACCGACCTGCTCCGCACGATCGTGCAGAATACGTCCCCGGCGGGGGGGGGGGGGGACGTCAAGACAGAGGGCCTCGTGAGCCCCGTGAGGTGCCGTACTCGGATTTCATGAGTACGCACCCTCCAGTGTTCACAGAAGCCGAAGAACCACTGCAGGCTGATAACTTGCTGCGGACCATCGAGTCCAAGTTCGGGCTGCTCCAATGTACGGAGCGGCAAAAGATTCTGTTCGCAGCGCAGCAACTCCACGGTGCCGCTGGTGCGTGGTGGGCGAACTATGTCGCCTCACGTCCGGCTGGCCATGCCGTGGAATGGGGAGAGTTCCGGGAGGCGTTCCGCGCCTATCATATTCCTCCCGGAATAATGAAGAGGAAGTTCCAAGAATTATTGGAGCTGAAGCAGGGCGGGAGGAGTGCCCATGACTACTCCCGTGCCTTCAACCATCTGGCGCAATACGCGTCAGACTATGTCTCCACTGAGGAGAAGAAGCGGGAGCACTTCTATCGGGGGTTACACCCCGAGATGAAGACGCACCTCGTTCAGTGGAATCGCGGCACCTTCAACGACCTAGTCAATGCCGCGATTATGCAAGAAGATGCTCAGCGGGAGTTGGCAGCTGAGCAGAGGAAGCGCAGCGCTCCGCCCAGCAGTGGTGGTGGCACTCCTCAGAAGTACCGTATGGTGTATCGGACACCATCCGGACAGCAGTGGCATCCACCGGCGCGACCTCCACGGTTCGGGGGATGTCCTTTTCAGTCACCTCCGTTCCGTCCGCCGATGCCACCACCAAGACAGCAGCAGCAGCAGCAGCAGACGGTACCCCGGGCGTTTCCACCGCCACAACGCGCCCCGGGTTTCCGGCCACCGATCAGCGGGGGACCACCCCGTTTCACTTGCTTCACGTGTGCCCAGGCAGGCCACTTCGCGAAGGACTGTCCTCAGGGGCAGCAGAGCAGCGGGCAAGCCCAGTTCCAGGGCGGTGCTCGAGGCCGACCTCCGGTGAAGAAGGTTGGTCAGCGGACTGGGGGCATCCGCAACCTCGACAATGAGGACGCCCCAGAGGGAGATAACGTGCTGGCGGGTACGTTTACTCTCAACAATCAAGCCATCATCATACTCTTTGATTCTGGTACAACCCACAGCTTTATAAGTGCATCCTATGTGGCTAAGCATCAAATGCATGTCTTCCCAACCGACTGCACTTATATGATTTGCTCACCGGGAGGGAAGATCTCCGCTAATATGATGATTCCAAAAGCACCTCTGTGCTTAGGTGGGAAACTATATCCCACCACCTTGATAATCCTTATGGGGCAAAATATTGATGCAATCTTAGAGATGTCATGGCTACAATACCATGGCGCTGTCCTGGAGACTCGGACACGGACGGTTCATTTAAACTCTCCATTTCACCGTCCACATTCCATGGTGTTAGACATGCCATGTGACGCCCTCAATTCGGGGAAAACCACGGAACTGAGAACTAATGCATATGTGTGCCCAGAATGTTCGTCACACATACACATACGTTCCAAAAACTGAATTCAGATTATATATTACCATGAATAACAGAGTTTATTACAATACCTCATGAGTCTTGAACTCATGCTCACAGCGGAAGCCTTATTTCTGTGCAGCGGAAGTCTTTATTCTAATGCGGAAGCAAATCTAAGCAGAAGTGGCTCCATCTCTACTCCGTCCACAGGCAAGGTTGAGAATAGATCACATGCCATAATGCTCCACTTGATCTTCATAGTAGGCTTCTCTTGATGCTGATGATGAAGTAATAATGCAAGTTTGAGTACAATGATGTACTCAGCAAGTGCGGGAAAACACATGATATGCAGCTCATAAACAAGGTAGGTATAAAAAGGCTTATTTGCAGAAAAGCAGATTTGTAAAACCATGATAAAACAGCAACTTAACTTTAGATGAATGTAATCCCAACATGAATTAAATTACCAACATACCTCCATCCCTTTCCGTGTTCCATCCGAACATTAACCAACCGTTATTCACACTCACGAATACCTCCTCGTATTCGCTACCATCTCACGAATACCCTCTCGTATTCGTTACCATCTTATCTCATAAAACAACCTCGTCTCACACCGAGACCAAACTCGCTGCCATGACTCAACAGTCATGCAACCATCTCATCACCCAGACTCAACAGTCCCAACAACCATACCATAACCAAGCCAATAACCTTCCCAATAACCATCCCAATAACCATCCCAACTAATCATGGCAGTTTAGCCAGGTACTCGTGACCGTAAGCTCGGCTATCATGATAGTTTTATTAACTCTGCAGAGTTTGCACCTCTTTACCCACAAGTTTCTGATTTCATCACCCGTCGGCAACTGCAGAACCTCCATTATACCAGTACACATCCGTCGGTGTATGGTCAAGAGATCACAAAATAGCCTTTACAAAGGGGTTACTAGATGTATGGACTCACTAATGTTTCACCGGCAGGCTAGAATCTCCAATTCTGCCACCCACGGGCCCCCTCTTGTGCCATGCAGTTGCCAGGGCAGTCCTCACTTGACTCCCATTCCCCGCGCCTTCCACAGTCCATAACACTCTATCAACTTATTTAATTACTCAGCTAAGCCGCACCCATACTTGGCCTTGTGGTGGCACTGTTATCCTGGCATGTACATGCATGAACCGGTCCTTAGATCTACGACACGTAAACCACCGTCTCATGCTACCTCATTCACAAACCCAGTCTTGCCTAGTCTCCCTCCGATCCATGTCCATTATTAACATCAGTTTCTCATTATCATTACGAGTGCAGTTAGCTAGACACATCTATCTCGCTTCCCAATCCCATGACTCAGCGAAGCATAAAGCAAAAACCATACCCGACTCATAAACTTCCCTGGCGACAAGGGTGGTTCAACCAAAACTAGTAAACTCCTATAAAAGGGTTTTCCCATCATGTTTGACTTAGTACGCACACCTTTTCGCAAAACAAACAGTTTTACCCAAAATATATTATCAATATGGTCAAGGAGCACTTGCCTTGTTCTTGCGGTTCCGGTTGTTCTTGGATCTCAAAACCTTGTTGCTGCAGCTCGTGGTAGACAGCTCCCTGAGCTTGTCCTGCTTACGTTGGATCACGTGCATACAAGATTCACAGCAATCAATATCATGCGCAAACCTTAAACTAGATGCGATGATGCATATGCATGCTATCCTATGATTTTTATTAGACTGGTGTGTTCTTGCATGGCTTGCATGGACAGAGGTGTTCGGATCAAAAGGTGGACGTGGCAATGATCTTGTCTTTAGATCAATCTAATCATCAGGTGATCTGTCTACGAGAAGGCTTCTGTTCGAAAGGAATCAAAGAACATATGCAAGGAAAACACAACGATATCGTAAGGTGGTATTGGGGCCTACCTTACGTTTCCTCTCGGCTTTTGAGGTCCTCCTCAGACCGCTGGGCTGTCCTCCGGCGATCTTCCTTGCCGTGCTCAGGTGATGGCTTTCTCGGCGGGTTGGGGCTAGGGCTCTAAGTCGTCGGCTCAGGAGTTGGAAAAGAAGTTTGTGGTTTCGGCCAGAGGTTCTGGATTCTATTTATAATCGGGAAGAGAAGAGTCCTAATCTGATTGTATCCCGAATAAGAGTCTTATTCAGATCGTCGTTGGATCCTATCATCTTATCTTTAGTTGATTTGGTGCGTTGTGGAATTCAGGTCGGTTTCCCTTATGTACCGGTATTCTTACGCGTAACAGCCTTCCAGAACTCGTTACCTTCACGGCGATGAGCTCCGGAGGCTCCACGTGTCCTTCCGGGCCTGGTCTCTCTTTTCCTGCAGAGATGAGCTCCGGTTGTGCCGCGTGTCAATCGACCGAGACCTCCCCCTCCTTTGAAGGTGAGCTCCGCGCACACCATGTGTTGGCGCCGGTCTTTCCTTTCTTCTTTCTTCGGGGACATGCCCCGAGGTCGACACGTGTCCAGCAGCGACAGACCTCCCAGAGATAAGCTCCGGTGACGACGCGTGTCCAATAGAACAGGACCTCTCGGAGATGGGCTCCGAGATCGACATGTATCCCGCGCGACTGGTCCTCTGATTTCCGCGAGGACTAGCTCCGAGGATGACACGTATCCTGCGGAAATGCCTTTGCTTCTTCCGCAGAGGCTAGCTCCGTGGCAACACGTGTCCCACAGGATCGGACCTCTCCCTTTTGCGGAGACGAGCCCCGAGCCTGCTACGTAGCCAGCTGGCGGCGGCCTCTCCCCACTTCGCAGGGACGAGCTCCGAACACGCCACGTGGCCAGCAGCCGCGGTAAGTTGTCTTTGGCGCTTTCTGAGAGCTGGATTCGGCCCTTATTGGCTATCCCTTTGATATATTTTTTTTCTGTTCCTTCTTCTCTTAAAATGTTTCCTCTTCATAAAACATGAACATAGGCTGACACCCGAGATGAGGGTGTCACAAATCTACCCCCCTTAAATTGAATCTCGCCCTCGAGGTTCGTTAGTAGAAAATAGATGGGGAAATTCTGCCTTTATATCTTCTTCACGCTCCCATGTGGCTTCAGCTTCAGTATGATGGCTCCATTGTACCTTGCACCATCGAATTACTTTGTTTCGGGTGACCCTTTCCTTTACGTCCAAGATTCGGACAGGGTGTTCTGCATAAGTCAGGTCCTTTTGAAGTTCAAGCTCTCCCATTGATACTTGTTCTTCTGGTACTCTCAAGCACTTCTTGAGTTGGGATACATGAAACACGTCATGTACGTCGGAGCGGTGGGTTGGGAGCTCTAGTTGATAGGCTACTTCTCCTCGCTTATTCAGAATCTTAAATGGTCCAATGTAGCGAGGTGCTAGCTTGCCTTTGACGTTAAACGTCGTTGGCCTCAGATAGGCGATACCTTAAGGTATAAGAAGTCTCCCACTTCGAAAGTCAACTTCCTTCGCCTATTGTTCGCATAGCCTTTCTGTCATGACTGAGCAGCCTTTAAGTTCTCCCGTACCGTTTGGACTTGCTCTTCGGCTTCTTGTAGCACTTCGGGTCCAAACACCTGGTTTTCTCCGGTCTCATTCCAGAACAGTGGCGTTCTACACCGTCTACCATATAAGGCTTCGAAAGGTGACATTTTCAAGCTAGCTTGATAGCTGTTGTTATAGGAGAATTCGGCATACGGTAAACTCCTATCCCAACTACGCCCACGTTTCAAGGCGCAAGCTCTCAACATGTCCTCCAAAATTTGGTTCGTCCTTTCGGTTTGTCCATCTGTTTGTGGGTGATAGGCGGAGCTAAAATCCAGTCGTGTACCCATGGCTTTCTGCAGCTTTCTCCAGAACCTAGAGGTAAACTGAGAGCTTCGATCTGAGACTATCCTCCTCGGAACTCCGTGACGGCACATGATCTGCTCCATGTATAACTCTGCCAATTGTGCAACGTTGTAACTGGTCTTTACAGGGAGAAAATTGGTGGTTTTCGTCAATCGGTCCACAATGACCCAGATGGAGTCGTATCCCGACTGAGTACGTGGCAATCCGACGATGAAATCCATACTGATATCCTCCCACTTCCATTCGGGTATCTTCAAAGGTTGCAACAATCCAGCGGGTTTTTGATGTTCAGCCTTCACCCATTGGCATGTGTCGCATAGGGCAACGTATTCGGCTATATCCCTCTTCATACCATCCCACCAATAACAAGTTTTCAAGTCCTTGTACATTTTGGTGCTTTCGGGATGTATGGAATAGGGGGAATCATGTGCCTCCTTCAATATCATGTCGCGGAGGTGTCTTATGTTCGGCACACAAATCATTTTTCCTAGCCAAAGCGTACCCTTTTCATCCTCCTTGAAATCCTTCTCTATTCCTTATCGGATTCTTTCCTTGATCTCCTTGATCTCCTCGTCCGTTGCTTGGCCCTCTCTTATTTCTTGCTCCAATGAGGAGTGGATCTCTATTATTTCCATGTTATTCAAGAATCCGAGGTGTAACCGTTCGAACTCCTTACGTAGTTCGGGTGGTAGCTCCCGAACCACGAGTTGGTGACATGCTCCCTTTCGGCTCAATGCATCAGCTACTACATTGGCCTTCCCGGGGTGGTAGTTGATTCCAACATCATAATCCTTGACAAGTTCTAACCATCGACGTTACCTCAAATTCAAGTCCGTTTGTGTGAATATGTACTTGAGGCTTTTATGATCTGTATAGATCTCACATCGATGACCAAGGATATAATGTCTCCAAATCTTCAATGCATGCACCACTGCTGCTAACTCCAAGTCATGTGTAGGATAGTTAAGCTCGTGCTTCTTTAATTGCCGTGAGGCATAGGCTACCACTTGTCCTTCCTGCATGAGGACACATCCGAGCCCTTGTCTGGATGCGTCACAATATATGTCAAAGCTCTTGCTTACGTCTGTTAATACAAGAACTGGTGCTGTGGTTAGCCTTTTCTTGAGTTCCTCGAAACTTTCTTGGCAGGCTGGTGTCCATTGAAAGACCTTTCCCTTCATTAGCAACTCCGTCATAGGTTTTGCTATTTTAGAGAAGTCTTTAATGAAGCGCCGATAGTATCCTGCCATCCCAAGGAAACTCCGAATATCCCTCACGCTCTTCGGTTGGTCCCACTTCAGGACATCTCTCACCTTTCCAGGATCAACCGATACCCCTTCCTCGGAGATAATGTGGCCTAGGAAAAGTATTTCCTTTAGCCAAAATTGACACTTGTTGAGCTTGGCATATAATTGATGCTCCCGCAATTTCTGCAAGGTCAATTTCAAATGTTCTTCTGCTCCTCCTCACTTTTTGAATACACCATAATGTCGTCGATGAAAACAACGACGAACTTGTCCAAGTACTCCATGAAGACCTTGTTCATAAGGTACATGAAGTATGCGGGTGCATTTGTCAACCCAAACGAAATAACGGTATATTCATACGAACCATACCATGTCCGAAAGGTTGTCTTAGGTATATTGGAGGGATTAATCTTCAGCTGGAAGTATCCCGACCGAAGATCAATCTTGGAGAACACTCGGGCTCCTTTCATTTGGTCGAACAGGTCCTCTATACGGGGCAGAGGGTATTTGTTCTTGATTGTTACCTCGTTGAGGGACCTATAGTCCACGCACATCCTTTGGGTTCCATCCTTCTTGTCTACGAAGAGCACCGGAGCTCCCCATGGTGACGAGCTTGGACGGATAAAACCCTTTTCCAACTGTTCTTGAATTTGCTTCTTGAGTTCAACTAGCTCGTTGACGGGCATCCTATAGGGTCTCTTGGCTATGGGTGCAGTTCCTGGTACCAAATCTATGGCAAACTCGATGTCCCGGTCAGGTGGAATACCTGGAAGCTCTTCCGGGAACACGTCCGAAAATTCCTGAACCACTGGAATGTTATCCAATGTTGCTTCTTCGACATGGTTCAAATTTGCCCGTTCGGTTGTTTGCTGAGCTGACTCAAACTCGACACGAATTCCGTGCTCATTTGTCAACTGCACGCTCCTCTCAGCACATTGGATTACTCCGTTGTGTTTACTTAGCCAATCCATTCCGAGTATGATGTCAATCCCTTGGGAGTCCAAGACAATAAGGTTGGCAAGGAAGTCTACCCCCCTTATTTTAAGGCTTACTTTAGGACATACTATATTAGTCCTCATTTCTCCTCCGGGAGAATTAACTAACATAGCACATTCTAAGTGGGATACGGGTAGATGATGCTTGGCAACATATTTGGATGATATGAAGGAATGCGATGCTCCAGAATCAAATAAGATGGTGGCTGGGTTGGAGTTGGCAAGGAACATACCAATTACGACGTCCTCAACCTGTTGTGCTTCCTCGGTAGTGACATGGTTCACGTGGCCGCGAGCATAGTTCTGCTGTCCATTGTTCCCTTGATTGTCTCCTCCGTTCGGTCGCGTGTTCTGCTTGGGCACATTACCTTGCTGTCCAGGGCCTCTCCTCGGGCACTGGTTCACGAAGTGTCCTACTTCCCCGCATGCAAAGCATGCCCTGTTGCCTACGGCAGCAGGTACGTTGGGGCGGGGGTTTTGAACAGGGGCGCCATTGTTAGGTTGGGGCGCGGGAGGCATGGGCACGCGAGGTGCCGGTGCAACGAATTGTTGCTGTGGTGGCTGACCAGGGCGGTAAGCAGGAGTGGTCGATCCATACTGCGGTGTAGGGGGCACGTACCTAGGTCGTACATTGCTCCCTTGGGGCTTGTATGGCATCTTCCTCTTGCACTCTCGCTCGATCTCTCGGATCTTGTTTTCAACAACTATGGCCTTGTCAACCAGCTTCTGGAAGCTTACGTAGTCATTGTTGAGGAGCTGAACCTGGATCTCATTGTTCAACCCTCTCATGAACAGGTACTGCTTCCTTTGATCTGAGTTGACATCTTCGGGGGCATACCGGGACAGTTGTATGAACTTGTTGAGATACTCATTCACACTTTTCTGCCCTTGGCGGAGACCTTCGAACTCCTGCCTTTTGAGCATCATTACACCAGCAGGGATGTAATGAGAGCGGAAACTTTCCTTGAACTCAGTCCAAGTGATTATCTCCGGGTTGGCATGAGCGTTGCTCAGGGCATCCCACCAGTCAGCAGCGGCTCTCGTCAGTTGGTGCGACGCGAAGAGAACCTTCTCTCGGTCATTGCACTGAACAATGGCAAGATTTTTCTCCATGGATTTTAACCAATCATCGGCCTCCATGGGATCACTAGCTTGAGCAAAGGTGGGTGGTCGAGTCCTCATGAACTCTCCCAACCTGTTATGAGCCGACGGTGGTGGTGGCGGCGGTGCCGGAACGGGGTTTTGGTTGGCCTGCAACTGACCCAAAGTTTGGATCATGGTTTGCATAAGCTGGTTTTGCATGGCCATCAACCTCTCCAGATGGTTTTCGCCAGCTCCTGGGTTACCAGGAACTTCATCATGGTCATCCTCCTAGACGTTCCTTCGGCCGGCGTTTCCTCTCACCATCTGTGAGAGAGATCGAAATAGAATAGGGTGTTAGAAGGTTAGGTAGATTCCCTGTAACTATATGCATCAAGGTGAGTTGGACTATGTATATATTAGCCCATATGAGGATGTGAGCAAGTGCCGAAACATCTCACACTTCTTTCTTCTTACGTGTGGATATGGACAACATTTTGAGACGTCCCACAAATCATACTAAGCACACAATCACAAATAATCATCACAAGGGCCCACACAACTCCTATTCAAGGATGGTTTCCTATGTCAAGGTGGGTTTAAAGGCCAATCTAATCTATTCACCTTAGGATGCTTCCTTTGGTCAGCGTGGCTTAGCTACCTGTCACTCCTATTTAGGGTGTAACTTGCTGTTAACCCGTGGATCTAATATCAATCTAAGGTTTCTATCTAGGCGTGTAACCTACTGTCAACCCGTGGCTCTGATACCAATCTGTGACGCCCTCAATTCGGTGGAAAACCACGGAACCGAGAACTAATGCATATGTGTGCCCAGGATGTTCGTCACACATACACATACGTTCCACAAACTGAATTCAGATTATATATTACCACGAATAACAGAGTTTGTTACAATACCTCATGAGTCTTGAACTCATGCTCACAGCGGAAGTCTTATTTCTATGCAGCGGAAGTCTTTATTCTAATGTGGAAGCAAAAACTAATGAGGAAGCAAATCTAAGCAGAAGTGGCTCCATCTCTACTCCCTCCACAGGCAAGGTTGAGAATAGATCACACACCATAATGCTGCACTTGATCTTAATAGTAGGCTTCTCTTGCTGCTGATGATGAAGTAATAATGCAAGTTTGAGTACAATGATGTACTCCGCAAGTGCGGGAAAACACATGATATGCAGCTCATAAACAAGGTAGGTATAAAAAGGCTTATTTGCAGAAAAGCATATTTGTAAAACCATGATAAAACAGCAACTTAACTTTAGATGAATGTAATCCCAACATGAATTAAATTACCAACATACCTCTATCCCTTTCCGTGTTCCATCCGAACATTAACCAACCTTTATTCACACTCACGAATACCTCCTCGTATTCGCTACCATCTCACGAATACCCTCTCGTATTCGTTACCATCTTATCTCATAAAACAACCTCGTCTCACACCGAGACCAAACTCGCTGCCATGACTCAACAGTCATGCAACCATCTCATCACCCAGACTCAACAGTCCCAACAACCAAACCATAACCAAACCAATAACCTTCCCAATAACCATCCCAATAACCATCCCAATAACCATCCCAACTAATCATGGCAGTTTAGCCAGGTGCTCGTGACCGTAAGCTCGGCTATCATGATAGTTTTATTAACTCTTCAGAGTTTGCACCTCTTTACCCACAAGTTTGTGATTTCGTCACCCGTCAGCGACTGCAGAACCTCCATTATACCAGTACACATCCGTCGGTGTATGGTCAAGAGATCACAAAATAGCCTTTACAAAGGGGTTACTAGATGTATGGACTCACTAAGGTTTCACCAGCAGGCTAGAATCTCCAATTCTGCCACCCACGGCCCCCCTCTTGTGCCATGCAGTTCCCAGGGCAGTCCTCACTCGACTCCCATTCCCCGCGCCTTCCACAGTCCATAACACTCTAGCAACTTACCTAATTACTCAGCTAAGCCGCACCCATACTTGGCCTTGTGGTGGCACTGTTATCCTGGCATGTGCATGCATGAACCGGTTCTTAGATCTACGGCAAGTAAACCACCGTCTCATGCTACCTCATTCACAAACCCAGTCTTGCCTAGATCTCCCTCCGATCCATGTCCATTATTAACATCAGTTTCTCATTATCATTACGAGTGCAGTTAGCTAGGCACATCTATCTCGCTTCCCAATCCCATGGACTCAGCGAAGCATAAAGCAAAAACCATACCCAACTCATAAACTTCCCAGGCGACAAGGGTGGTTCAACCAAAACTAGTAAACTCCTATAAAAGGGTTTTCCCATCATGTTTGACTCAGTACGCACACCTTTTCGCAAAACAAACAGTTTTATCCAAAACATAGGATCAATATGGTCAAGGAGCACTTGCCTTGTTCTTGCGGTTCCGGTTGTTCTTGGATCTCAAAACCTTGTTGCTGCAGCTCGTCGTAGACAGCTCCCTGAGCTTGTCCTGCTTACGTTGGATCACGTGCATACAAGATTCACAACAATCAATATCATGCGCAAACCTTAAACTAGATGCGATGATGCATATGCATGCTATCCTATGATTTTTATTAGACTAGTGTGTCCTTGCATGGCTTGCATGGACAGAGGTGTTCGGATCAAAAGGTGGATGTGGCAATGATCTTGTCTTTAGGTCAATCTAATCATCAGGTGATCGGTCCACGAGAAGGCTTCTGTTCGAAAGGAATCAAAGAACAGATGCAAGGAAAACACAACGATACCGTAAGGTGGTATTGGGGCCTACCTTACGTTTCCTCTCAGCTTTCGAGGTCCTCCTCAGACCGCTGGGCTGTCCTCCGGCGATCTTCCTTGCCGTGCTCCGGTGATGGCTTTCTCGGCGGGTTGGGGCTAGGGCTCTAAGTCGTTGGCTCAGGAGATGGAAAAGAAGTTTGTGGTTTCGGCCAGAGGTTTTGGGTTCTATTTATAATCGGGAAGAGAAGAGTCCTAATCTGATTGTATCCCGAATAAGAGTCTTATTCAGATCGTCGTTGGATCCTATCATCTTATCTTTAGTTGATTTGGTGCGTTGTGGAATTCAGGTCGGTTTCCCTTACGTACCGGTATTCTTACGCGTAACAGCCGTTCCAGAACTCGTTACCTCCGCGGCAATGAGCTCCGGAGGCTCCACGTGTCCTTCCAGGCCTGGTCTCTCTTTTCCCACAGAGACGAGCTCCGGTTGTGCCATGCGTCAATCGACCGACACCTCCCCCCTCCTTTGGAGGTGAGCTCCGCGCACACCACGTGTTGGCGCCGGTCTTTCCTTTCTTCTTTCTTCAGGGACATGCCCCGAGGTCGACACGTGTCCAGCAGCGACAGACCTCCCGGAGATAAGCTCCGGTGACGACGCGTGTCCAATAGAAGAGGACCTCTCGGAGATGGGCTCCGAGATCGACACGTATCCCGCGCGACTGGTCCTCTGATTTCCACGAGGACTAGCTCCGAGGATGACACGTGTCCTGCGGAAATGCCTTTGCTTCTTCCGCAGAGGCTAGCTCCGTGGCAACACGTGTCGCACAGGATCGGACCTCTCCCTTTTGCGGAGACGAGCCCCGGGCCTGCCACGTAGCCAGCTTGGCGGCGGCCTCTCCCCACTTCGCAGGGACGAGCTCCGAACACGCCACGTGGCCAGCAGCCGCGGTAAGTTGTCTTTGGCGCTTTCTGAGAGCTGGATTCGGCCCTTATTGGCTATCCCTTTGATATATTTTTTTTCTCTTCCTTCTTCTCTTAAAATGTTTCCTCTTCATAAAACATGAACATAGGCTGACACCCGAGATGAGGGTGTCACACGCCAGTCCGGGAAATTTCAGCAATTAATAATGCTGAAGCTCTCAAGTTAGAGGACATCCCCGTAGTCCGGGAGTACCCTGATGTGTTCCTGGATGATCTTCCGGGCATGCCACCTGAGCGGGACGTCGAGTTCAAGATTGAACTTGCACCCGGGACTACGCCCATATCCCAGAGGCCATACAAAATGGCTCCCAATGAGCTGGCTGAACTAAAAGAACAGCTCAATGATTTGTTGAGCAAAGGTTTCATTAGGACGAGTTCCTCGTGTTAGTGATGCTCGGCGCTATTTGTGAAGAAGAAGGATGAAACCTTGAGGCTGTGTGTGGACTACCGGCCGCTCAACGCCGTCACCATCAAGAATAAGTACCCACTGCCCCGCATCGACATATTGTTTGATCAACTTGTGGGTGCAAGTGTATTCTCCAAGATGGACCTTCGATCTGGATATCACCAGATAAAGATCCGGGCGGAGGATGTCCCGAAGACGGCTTTCTCGACGAGATACGGCTTATACGAATATCTCGTCATGTCCTTTGGTCTCACAAATGCTCCAGCCCATTTCATGTATCTCATGAACTCGGTGTTTATGCCGGAGCTGGACAAGTTCGTGGTAGTGTTCATCGATGATATCTTGGTTTACTCCAAGACAGAAGCTGAACATGCCGAACACATGAGGATCGTTCTTCAACGATTGCGAGACCACAAGCTCTACGCCAAGTTCAGCAAATGCGAGTTTTGGATCAGCCAAGTGCCATTATTGGGACATATCATCTCAGCAGAAGGCATTGCGGTTGACCCAAGCGAAATAGAGCAAGTGCTGAAATGGAAAGCTCCCACTTCAGTCCATGAAGTCAGAAGCTTCCTCGGGTTAGCGGGATACTATCGGAGATTCATTCCAAACTTCTCCAAGCTCGCTAAGCCGATGACAGAATTCCTAAAGATCCCGAAAACTAGTGCATACGGGTAGGAGTCGGTCTACCCCAAAATTCTAGCTGCACCGTCCAAACCAGCTCGGGTAAGCTTGCACACACCTTCCTCACTTCCTAACGGCCTTCCTCGACCAAGAATCGAGGGATATGGTCCAGAAATGACCGGGTTCTGGTTGTTTTTCGGGCCGCCATGGAATAATAGCTCGGGTCACCGCGGAGCTCTATGTTGCCGACCTTTTCACGGGGTTTGGCGGCCATTTTCGACACCCTCGAGTTCCCACGGTGCTCTCCGATCCTTTTCCGATCATTTTGACGCGTTGTAGTGCATTCCTGACCACGCCGGAACCCTAACAGTCGCTGTCACCGTCGGGCGCCCTGCTCCGGTGAGCTACGGCCGTCGGCGACCCCCCGAGCCGAGTTCAGCGTCGTAAGTAAGGGCGGGGCGGCGAGTCTGGGGTCGGGAGATGGCCGGGAGAGCGGTTCCGGCGATGCTCGCCGGAGGGCGCCGCCGCGGGCCCCTATTTGGCACGAGGAAGGAGAAGACCTGCTGGGTGGGACCCACTGGCAGGCATTTGAACATTTTGGAATTTTCAGTTTTCAGTTTAAACTTTAGAGGGCCACAACTTGGTGTAGGAGAATCCAAAAATTGTGAAACAAATTTTGCTGGATTCCTCTGATAGAGTACAATCCAAATATGAAACCCAATTAGTATGAAACCCATTAATTAATTCTGGAAAATTCTTTAAAGCTTTTCAGCAAAAGAATTTTAGAGGGAGTCTGGTTCATCCAAAAATCCTCAAATTTTGCCAGAATATTCTTTAGGAGGTTAGTAAACCCCTGTAAAATTTTGCCCGAAGACGGCTTTCTTGATGAGATACGGCTTATACGAATATCTCGTCATGTCCTTTGGTCTCACAAACGCTCCAGCCCATTTCATGTATCTCATGAACTCGGTGTTTATGCCGGAGCTGGACAAGTTCGTGGTAGTGTTCATTGATGATATCTTGGTTTACTCCAAAAAAGAAGCTGAACATGCCGAACACATGAGGATCGTTCTTCAACCATTGCGAGACCACAAGCTCTACGCCAAGTTCAGCAAATGCGAGTTTTGATCAGCCAAGTGCCATTCTTGGGACATATCATCTCAGCAGAAGGCATTGCGGTTGACCCAAGCAAAATAGAGCAAGTGCTGAAATGGAAATCTCCCACTTCAGTCCATGAAGTCAGAAGCTTCCTCGGGTTAGCGGGATACTGGAGATTCATTCCAATCTTCTCCAAGCTCGCTAAGCCGATGACAAAATTGCTGAAGAAAGGGACAAAATATGTTTGGAACACGGCGTGTGAAGGAGTTTTCTAAGCATTGGTGAAGCATCTCACCACAGCCCCGGTCTTAGCTCAACCGGATACAACAAAGCCCTTCGACGTGTATTGTGACGCATCCGGTATTGGGCTCGGCTGCGTGTTGATGCAGGAAGGACGTGTGGTCCCATATGGCTCACGCCAACTTCGGAACCACGAGCAGCATTATCCCACTCATGATCTTGAGCTTGCTGCAGTGGTTTTGGCGCTAAAAATGTGGAGGCACTATCTCTTGGGGAATCTGGTGCATCTCTACACCGACCACAAGAGCTTGAAATACATTTTCACCCAGAAAGAGCTGAACATGAGGCAAAGGAGGTGGTTAGAACTGATCAAAGATTATGAAATTGAGATTCATTACCACCCCGGCAAGACGAATGTGGTTGCCGACGCGCTGAGTCGGAAATCACATGTCCATCACCTCACCATTACACCGGTGGAGGAGGAAGAGCCGAGTTTATACTTGGTTCCTTATGGATCGCTTTACAACCTTGCCCTCATCCCTACTATTAGGGAGAACATCATTGCAGCTCAGAAGACTGATAAAGGCATGGCACATCTCCGGAGATGGATAGACAATGGGGAGATCAAATGTTTCCGGAAAGATGATGAGGGGACGTATGGTTCAATGACCGCATAGTCGTACCCCGGGATATGGAGTTGAGGAAAAAGATCCTCGATGAAGCTCACTTGTCTAAGTACTCCATTCATCCAGACAGCAACAAAATGTACCAAGATTTGAAAAAGAAACTTTAGTGGACATGGATGAAACGGGAGGTAGCGAAGTACGTATCCGAGTGTGATACGTGTAGACGAGTGAAGGCGGATTATATGAGGAAGTCAGGGCTGTTGCAACCCCTGAAAATTCCAGCATGGAAATGGGAAGATGTGAGCATGGATTTCATTATGGGATTACCCTTAACATTCAACAAACATGATTCCATTTGGGTGATCGTTGACCGACTAACCAAGTCAGCTCACTTCATTCCCGTGCATACACATTTCCATGCCAACCGGTATGCGGAGTTATATATCGCCAGGATTTTATGCTTGCACGGGGTACCCAAGACCATAGTCTCAGACCGAGGTGCATTGTTTGTATCTCGCTCTTGGGAGCAGTTGCATGCTGCTTTGGGTACTAAACTAATTAGAAGCTCCGCCTACCACCCTCAGACAGATGGCCAAACAGAGAGGGTGAATCAGGTTCTGGAAGACATGTTGAGAGCATGTGCCATCCACCATGGTAGGAACTGGGATGATCACCTACCATTGGTAGAATTCTCGTACAACAACGGCTATCAGGCGAGTATCAAGATGGCACCCTACGAAGCTCTCTACGGTCGCAAATGCCGCACCCCATTAAACTGATGCGAGACCGGTGAAAGGGTCACATTCGGGGTTGATGTGGTGAACGACGCTGAAGAGCGCGTTCGGACGATTCAAGCCAACTTGAAGGCCGCTCAATCCCGGCAGAAAAGCTACGCTGATAAGAGGCGTAGACCATTGCACTTTGACGTCGGTGAACACGTGTACCTCCGCGTGTCTCCGATGAAGGGCGTGGATCTGTTCGGTGTGAAGGGGAAGCTCGCTCCCCGTTTCATTGGGCCCTATGCCATCACCGAGAAGTGTGGACCAGCAGCGTATAGATTGGAGCTACCGGCATCTCTTGCTGGTGTCCATGACGTTTTCCATGTTTCGCAACTGCGAAAATGTTTAAAGCATACAGCTGCTGTTCCTACCGAAGACATCGGCGAGCTGAAACCCGATTTAACATATGATGAGTATCCGGTGGCAATTCTTGATGAGGAAGCCCGGACCACGCGTAGCAGAATGTTGTGGTTCTACAAGGTACACTGGAGCAACCACACCGCCGAAGAAGCGACGTGGGAGAGCGAGAAATTCCTTCACTCAAATTACCCAGAGTTCATGGCGTCTCAACACGGGTAAGTCCCTACTACATCGTTATCTCTTCTTTTATAATCTCGGGACGAGATTCTTTTAAGGGGGGGGATGTAAAAGCCCAAGAAAAGGGACTTGCAAAAACTTTTCATCACCTCACAACACCACAGTTTTTATTGTGGATATCTTAGGAAAAATTGTGAAGAGCATGTAACCTCCATCAAAAGAGTGATTAGAGGGGAAAGCCTTCACTTTCACAAAGTAGGATTTCTACACATGAACATGAGAGGTTGAGCTCACCCCTAGGACTTAAAAAGTCTTGGGAAAGTTCAAGCCAAGTTTCATGCAAATCCAACACTTTTTGGGGCACTTTTGGAGGTATTTGAAAAAGAGGCCAATTTGAATGTAAATTCGAAATGCAGCAACTTTCATCCCTCAAATTCAAAAGTTAGCTTCATATTCAAACTCAGCACATTTTTCTGAGTTAGCACACCAATTTTCATCCCCATTGGAGTTCATCTTGTGGGGAACTAAATTTGCAATAATTCAAAACTGAATTTGAATTTCAGTTTAAACATGAAGCAGATTTAACCCAACAAAGTTAAATTTGAGAACTCAAATTCAAACCAATTCTTGGGGACTAAGTCTCTCATTCAATGTTTAGTAGCTGGAGGTATTTCAGCAAAAATAGAAATGACAAAATTGGAAAAAAGAATTAGGGGGGAGGCCCACATGTCAGTAGTCTTAACAGAGAAGTCTACCCCGGATCTTTTCCCCTTCAGCCGAAACCGCGCGCCAGCACACGGCGACACCGGCGCCTGATCGCCTCGGCCAGCCACCTCCTGGTTCCTCCTCGCTCGCGCTGGCAGCCGGGCAACAGCTCGCCCCCTCCTCTACGTGACCCCCTCCCCACGCAAACAAGCCGTACGTGTTGCTTCTCTGCAAAACAGCACCGCACCGGCTCTGTTTCGTTCACCGGCGCCGCTCCTCCGACTTTCCCTGAACGCCGGCGCCTGCTCGGCCTTTGCCCGAGCCTCCAACACAAAAGAGGAGCACCAGTGCGTGCTCTAGCTAACCACCCCGCCACCTCGCGGCGTTAGCACTTCATTCGGCCACCAATCGACGATCACAGCTGAGGACCGAGGCCACCCGGCGGAAAACCGAGGTTGCTCTCCATGGACAGCACACCACGGCCATTTTCACCGCCTGACTTCTACACGATAAAGGTGCGCCGTAGTCTCCAGATCGTGTAGCTGCAACCCTCATAGCCATTGATAGACCGAGCGCAGAGAATTCCTAAGGATCCCGAAAACTAGTGCATACGGGTAGGAGTCGGTCTACCCCAAAATTCTAGCTGCACCGTCCAAACCAGCTCGGGTAAGCTTGCACACACCTTCCTCACTTCCTAGCGGCCCTCCTCGACCAAGAATCAAGGGATATGGTCCAGAAATGACCGGGTTCTGGTTGTTTTCCGGGCCGCCATGGAATAATAGCTTGGGTCACCGCGGAGCTCTATGTTGCCAACCTTTTCACGGGGTTTGGCGGCCATTTTCGACACCCTCGAGTTCCCGCGGTGCTCTCCGATCCTTTTCCGATCATTTTGACGCGTTGTAGCACATTCCCGACCACGCCGGAACCCTAACAGTCGCTGTCACCGTCGAGCGCCCTGCTCCGGTGAGCTACGGCCGTCGGCGACCCCCGAGCCGAGTTCAGCGTCGCAAGTTAGGGCGGGGCGGCGAGTCTGGGGTCGGGAGATGGCCGGGAGAGCGGTTCCGGCGACGCTCGCCAGAGGGCGCCACCGCGGGCCCCTGTTTGGCGTGAGGAAGGAGAAGACCTGCCGGGTGGGACCCACTGGCAGGCATTTGAACATTTTGGAATTTTCAGTTTTCAGTTTAAACTTTAGAGGGCCACAACTTGGTGTAGGAGAATCCAAAAATTGTGAAACAAATTTTGCTGGATTCCTCTGATAGAGTACAATCCAAATATGAAATCCAATTAGTATGAAACCCATTAATTAATCCTGGAAAATTCTTTAAAGCTTTTCAGCAAAAGAATTTTAGAGGGAGTCTGGTTCATCCAAAAATCCTCAAATTTTTCCAGAATATTCTTTAGGAGGTTAGTAAACCCCTGTAAAATTTTCAGGCCATTTAGAGTTGATTTTATCAGGGCAATTCAGGTTTGAAGGTGCTGTGTTCATTTGAATACAGAAACATTTTCAGAGAATTTCCAAAACTTGGAAATTCAGTTCTGGGAAGATCTTAGCTCCAAAAATACTAGGAAACTTCAGGCAAACTCTAGGGGCTATAATTCAAATTTTAGTTCATTAAGTTGGGCATGAACAGGGGTATTACCTCAGAATAAATTCTTCTTTGCTTATTTGCTAAAAGAATTATTCTGAACAAACCACTCAATGAAAAGTGCTAAATTTTGATCCAGGGAGTTGTCTTGTGACAAGGAACTCACACAAAAATTCTCAGTTCCATTGGAGCTCTGGATCACCCCTGCTCTATTTAACCACTTGAGGTGATCAATGGGGAAGAGGGGGATCACCACTTAGCACTTAACCATGTGCTTAGGTCCAAACCTAAACCACTAGCCCCAGTTTCATTTTAAATTCTTGAACAGAGTTCCAGTTGTTAGAAACGGGTTATTAGAACTAATAGCAGAAGCATTACAATAAACTTATGTGCACATCCATTAACATGTAGTATTTCATTAACGTGTAGTCGCTGAAGGCGAGGAAGCCACGGAGGTACTCGACTTCCTGCTTCCAGAAGAAGAACTAACTACTGACCAGCAGCAACAAGGCAAGCCCCGGTTTGCATTAACCTTTTTAATAAGTTTTACTTTGTTTACATGTGTCATATGAGGTATGAATGTGCATTAGGTATAGGATGGATGGAACCCCACTTGCATGACCAGAAGTTTTCCATAAGAGTGAGGGTGGTGTCTAAGACCTCGAGTAGACAGGCTATGCTTAATGTTTCATAGGGCTTCGGTACAAGTCGAGTAGTTGGAATCTACTCGCGAGATAGGCTTGGGACACACGGGTTTGGTGGAGTGATGTGAGATCACTTTAGTAATGAAAATGAGACTAGGCAGTGGCTAGGGCGCAACAAGAGGAAAACTTGTGTGCGCAGCCCTGTCCGTGTCGATTGAGGACCGATCCGTGTGCAGCCCACGCTGATCAAGTTTGAACGTACCGAAGGCATATTGGATATATGGGCCCTGATAAACCGATGTAGCCTAAACCTCCGGGCGTCGAGGCATAGCACAACGATTTATAGGTGTAGGTTGAGGGCAGCAAGGTGGAAATCTGCCAACGGGCATAGAGATATGCTCCGTGTGGGGAACCTCCTGCTCGTTTCGGTGCGAACGGTTCGACGTTTGGGCTGTTGGGTGAAAGGTTGTCCCGTACGACATCGAGTGAGCGTGCTGTGCAGCTCCACGGGTGGGCGTACGTGACGTGCTCTTTGGGTTTCCCTGCAGGTGTATATCGAGTCGATTCGCCGTCCCTCACGGTGAAGAGTACCGCTTGGTCACTGAGTCGTGACGTAGGCTAATGTATGAAATATGATGATTTAATATTGCTGATTGATATGATTGTATTGCTACATGTGTGCCACCAAATATTGCTTACTAAATTTCAGCTTCCCGAACTGTTAAATTTGTGGCTAAAAGATGAATTAAGGGTGAACTTATAGGCGTGTCCATTTGCTGCAATGTTACTATCCTATGTGCTTTGTACACCTCATGTAGAGTTTCATGCTTAGGTGAGTCGGTTAAGTCTTGTTGAGCCTTCGTGCTCACGGTTGCTGCTTAAGTGTTTTTCAGGTGAGGAGCCACCCACGGACTCGGAGTACAAGTCCAACGGCGAGGGTTACCCTCCGTTGGGGACCACGGCTGAGTGTGGGTTGCCCTAGGGCTGGGCAACCGACTTTTGCTAGATAGGCGGACGTGAGTTGTACAGAGTAGACTTCCGCTGTGTAAAATAAATACTAGTTTGTACTGAAGTTGTACCTGTT
This sequence comes from Neostapfia colusana, assembly GCA_030760725.1. Classification (NCBI taxonomy): domain Eukaryota; kingdom Viridiplantae; phylum Streptophyta; class Magnoliopsida; order Poales; family Poaceae; genus Neostapfia; species Neostapfia colusana. The sequence goes on along the minus strand of JASWHV010000007.1, from coordinate 74,020,077 downwards.
TGTACAGTTCAGTTTGTTTTTCCCACGTAATATATTGCGTCCTTATGACGTGTGCTGTCGGGTGTCGCATCGTGCGGCACCACCCTCTGCGATCCTGGATGGGTGGATTCCGGTCTGCCACATTTGCCACTTTAAGTAACTATACTAATATAGTCCTTACTTGGGCAACTACCGAATCCTCACCGTATACCTAAGTTTTCCCGTAATACAACCCTTAAGTACTGTGCTATCCCCAATGCAGCTCTGATACCAGGCTGTGGCGGACCGGAATCCGCTCATCCAGGATCGCAGAGGGTGGTGCCGCACGATGCGACACCCGACAGCACACGTCATAAGGACACAATATATTACATGGGAAAACAACTGAACTGTACAAACAGGTACAAACTTCAGTTACAAACTATTGTTTATATTACACAGCGGAAGTCTAAATTATACAACTCACGCCCGCCTATCTAACAAAAGTCGGTTGCCCAGCCCTAGGGCAACCCACACTAGCTGCACGTCTCAGCTCAGCGAGGCGTGTACGGCTCCCACTCAGCCGTAGTCCCCGACAGAGGGTAACCCTCGCTGGTGGACTCGTAACCCGAGTCCGTGGGTGGCTACTCACCTGAAAAACACTTAAGCAGCAACCGTGAGCACGATGGCTCAACAAGACTTAACCGACTCACCTAGGCATGAAACTCTACATGAGGTGTACAATGAACATAGGATAGTAGCAGTGCATCAGAGGGACACGCCTAAAAGTTCATCCTTAGTTCATATTTTAGCCACAAGTTAACAGTTCGGGAATCTGAAATTTAGTAAGCAATATTTGGTGGCACACATGTAGCAATACAATTATATCATAACAGCAATATTGAATCATAACATTCGATAAATTATCTACGTTACGATGCAGTGAACAAGCGGTACTCGTCACCGCGAGAGACGGCAAATCAACTCAATATATACCTGCAGGGAAACCCAAAGAGCACGTCACGTACGCCCACCCGTGGAGCTGCACAGCACGCTCACTCGATACCGTACGGGACAACCTTTCACCCAACAGCCCAAGCGTCGAACCGGTCGCACCGAAACGGACAGGAGGTTCCCTACACGGAGCATCTCTCTATGCACGTTAGCAGATTTCCACCTTGCTTCCCTCAACCTACACCTATAAATCGGTGTGCTATGCCTCGACGCCCGGAGGTTTAGGCTACATCGTTTTATCAGGGCCCATATATCCGATATGCCTTCGGTACGTTCAAAACTTGTTCAGCATGGGTCGCACACGGATCGGTCCTCAATCGACACGGACAGGGCTGTGCACACAAGATTTCCTCTTGCTACGCCCTAGCACCTGCGAAGTCTCATTTTTATTACTAAGGTGATCTCACATCACTCGAACCAAACCCGTGTGTCCCAAGCCTAACTCGCGAGTAGATTCCAACTACTCGACTTGTACTGAAGTCCTATAAATCATTAAGCATAGCCCGTCTATTCGAGGCCCTAGACACTACCCTCACTCTTGGGGGAAAATTCTGGTTCTGCAGTTGGGTATTCATCCATCCTACACCTAATGCACATACACACTTCACACTACGCATGTAAACAAAGTAAACCTTTATAAAAAGACTAATGCAAACCAGGGCTTGCCTTGTTGCTGCTGGTCTAATAGTATGTAATTCAGTTAGAGTCTTGTCTCCCTTGAGGCTTGATCAACTGATCCCCTTCAACGGAATCACTCCGTCGAGCTCCTTCCTTGATTGCCTCCGTCGTAAGTCCAATTGATATGTATATGCACATGTTCTTTTAATGCAATTTAAAGAGGTAAAGACTCGACTTGTTAATAACAGGGAACTGTGTGGGAGTACTAAGAATGAAGTTCTTGTCCCTGTTGTGCAGAGGAATTAGAAGAAAAACCAACTGTCCATAAGGAGCTCCATTAACAGGTTCTATGGTTCCCAATGGACAGGTCACATGAGTTGAAATGGGTTGAAAGGAACCTAAGGTCCTTAAGCTCTTTAATACCTGAGAAATGCAATGGTCACGTCACATATGGGCCCTTGGGCAGTCTAGACATGAATTCTTTGCCAAGATTCCAATTTGGGTTTAAATTTCCCTCCCCTCTACTCATAGAGGATGTACACATGAGTTAGATCTTTAGGAGTGAAATTCTCTCCCTGGGTCAACATGTTTCAGTATAAGCTAAAGAAAATGTTAGCTTTCCCCACATGTCCATGTTTGTGTTCTCATTTCATGTGACACAAACTCAAGTCATTCCTTTGCCTTAACATGTTTGAAACACGAATTCAAACATGATGATAATTTACTCCTCTCTAGCTCACCCTCAAAACAGAAAGTTGCCACCATAACTCTCCTCACCATCAAATGTGGGAGGTCCCATGTGTGTTCAAGAATTTGGCGGCACTTTGAGGTGAGCATTTGATCCTAAAGAGCTGCTTTTAATTCTTCCTCATACACATGTATGATCACACAGGAGCTTAACTTCACCTTGGTCCAACACATCCAAATTAATGCTTGAACCCGTGTTGTTAAACCCCATGTATACCATCCTGTGTAAGAAAGTTTTTGTAAGTCCCATTTTCCATGAACCCAAAACACAATGATGCTCAAACATCCATCTCTTGGCATTCACGTTTTTGGGGCTTTTACACCATTTTGTACGGCCTTCGTGATATCAGTGTTGTTCCCGGTATAATTTCAATCTTGAACTCAACATCTCGCTCGGGCGGCATGCCCGGTAAATCATCGGGAAACACATCCAGATACTCACGTACCACCGGAATGTCCTCTATCTTAACAGCTTCCGTGTGGTTCACTGTTGCAATCTGTTGCCGTCTGGCGCCCAGAATTAATATATGAAGACCGTGCTGTGGGGAGTTGAGCTCAACGGTCCTAGAGCTGATGTTAAGAACCGCCTGGTGGTAATTCAACCACAACATCCCCAAAATGACGTCGATCTTCAGACCCTCAAGAATAATGAGAGTCGTAGGGTATATTTTACCCCCCAAACAAAGAGGTGCTCGGAAGACAACCTCGCTTGTGGTACTGCTGCCGCCGGGCGAAGATATGAGGTATTGCCTCTTTGTATAAACTGTTTGGAGCTGATGTTGAGCCACAAAAGACTGGCTAATGAAATTGTGTGTGGCACCGGAATCAAAGAGAATCAAAACCGGTAGTTGATTCAGAGAAAAGATCCCTGCTAAAGCGGCTTCTCCTTCCGGAACATCATCAATCACAGTATAGTGAATGTTGCCCCTTATCTGCCCTCCTGTATGCAGATTGAGGTATGGGTCGTATTGTTGTAAATATGATGACCCGCAGCCTCTAGTTCCCTCCGGACAATGCCTAGCATAATGGCCCATACTCCTACAAGTGAAACACGGATGTCTTTCCGGTTCTTCGTCGACTTGCGGTTGGATGCTAGGTACACATGGCTGCAGCGATGGAGCACAAACCACCGTCTGATGCTGCGGCTGTGGAGGTGGTGCAAGTTCTAGAACTTGACCAGCAATCAATCTCTAAGGAGTTGATCGTACAGGTGGCCTCCATCTTTCACCGGGTGGCGTTTGATACACCAAACGGTACTTTTGAGGCACATAACTTGTGCTAGCCTGCTCGATCTCACTCATCTTTCTCTTCTCGGTTTGCCACTCAAGTGTCGGCTTCTCTTGGATGAAAGCCGCATCTACCATGTCGGTGTAACTGCCGTTATTGTGCACGGCCAACTTCTCCTGTAATATGGCACTCAGGCCATGGAAGAATAGGTCACACCGTGCCTCTTCTTTCGCCACATATTCGGGAGCATATTGGGCCAAAAGGTTAAACCTTCTGACATACTCGAGGACACTCATGTCCCCTTCTTCAAGCCCAAAAATTCCTCCCACTTTGCCTTGACAATACCTAGTGGTATGTGACAAGTACGAAATGCTTCAACAAGACTCACTCCATGTCACTTGATGGTCTTTCGGAATGGTGGCAAGATGATCCACCCACCAGTTTCTGGCGGCTCCATGGAGTTGCTGAGCGGCAAACTTGGTCTCCTGGTATTCATCACACTCGAATACTCTGAATTTTGACTCCATGACACGAAGCCATTTATCTGCTCCCACAGGTTCGGTGGCTTCAGTAAAGATAGGCGGTTGAGTCGCCAAGAAGTCCAGATAAGCGTTCCGAGGTGGAATGACTTGTTGCGTGTTCTGGAGTACGCCTTGCTGTACCAAAGCTTGGAGTAAGCATGTGTGTTCTTGCGTTGTTTCTTGGATTAGCCTAGTGTTCTCTTGGTTAGGCTCGACGACTCGAGTCATAAAATCCATCCATCCCGTGGATGGTGGTTCCGGCGGTGGAATAGAAGCATCACCGCCTCGACGAGAACTCCCAGCCCTACTCCTAGAGCGATTACGAACCATACTGCAAAAATGTAGTTGAGATGAGTTAAACAAGAACTCAGCAGTATGTGAGACTAACGGAAACATGAATATGTCAAACTTTATTAAAAGCAGTAACAAAATCCATGTTTACACAATTCCTTAGTAGGCATGGCCATCTAGCCTATCAGTACAGAACAGACCTTTATGCACTATCTTCAGATTTTGATCTAGTTAAGGGCATTTTCATAACTCAAGTTGAATACCAAAGTTAAAGTTAACTTCAGTATCTTTCCAATGAGTACTCATATGCCTCCAGATCATCTCCGGATTAAAAGTTATGATTTTTCCAAAGTTGACAGAATTCCTGGATAAAATTTGCCAGCACCTCCTTTGTATGTGGCTGGTTTTATCACAGTTGTATATGCAAATACAATAAGAATCTGAACAAACTTTGAACTACAAAAATGTTTCACAATTCATAACATATCCAACGGTGTATCATAGGCTTCTTAAGGATTTTTCCTACAGAAAGTTATGGCTTTAAAAACAGAAAGGTCCAGAGAGGTTTTGCTGCTGTCCTGGTTCTGGACAGTTTACCTTCCTCTGAACTTTCTACCCATTTATCTTGTGATTCTGCTCTGGTGGTCTACAAAGAAGTTGTAGATCACTTGAAAATATTTCCAGAACTGTATCATACACATTAATTGGGTCAATCTACTCAGAGTTATGCTCTGTTAAATCCAGCGAGAATTCCTGCCGAAAACAGGGCACTCTGTTTTTGAAATCTTTGAAGCCTAGTCTTCCCCTCATTTGAATCTTAGCTCAAAATAAGAGTTCAGTAACTAAAATTTGTTTAAAACTTCCATTTTTAGTCAAAATTTAGTTCATGAGTCATTTCTTCAAAGGAAGGAGGTTATTAAGTTTAGTACGGCGTCGATGCACCGTAAGAAGCATGTAGGTACTACGTAGCCTCACCAAAAGAAAATCCTAACCGGATTATACCGGCATAAACGTATCTTAGGGGGCACTAAAATGGTCACTCGCAAACGTGTACTATTCGTACTATGGTTTCGTGGTTAATCCTGCATAAGTCACACTCAATCGTCAGGTCCGGCTGCACAGCGAACCCGGTATCCATACAGTTCATACACCCGTCCGTCATCACTCGCACAGGTGTTCTCAAGCCAAACACGCCTTGAGCTACGTGTTCACGTTACTAACCACGTGACAGGGTTTCCCAGATTGCACCACGCACGCTCGGGACAGACGTTGCTCGAATACCCCAAACGACATGAAGAGTCGTAGAGGATATTAAAGCGGGTCGGGTTACCTGCTACCCGTGGGGCTCCACCCTTCAGCTTGTGCGCACTGGTGGATAGCGCTTACGTGCACCCCCCAGAACATAAATCGTCCCGAGATGCACGACTTCCGACATAACAAATAAGTTAGTTTGCCACCTTCATATTATGCTAATAGTAATCCTTATGTGGGCCTAGTACCGTATCCTCATCGTAACCTAAATTTTTATCGTAATACCTTCCTTATTCTGTGCGCTATTACCAATGCGGCTCTGATACCAGCTGAGACGGGCCGGGTACCGACTGAGACAGGGCTCAGCTAATGATACCACTTGTCACAGTTCTGATACCACGATGAGACAGCCCGACGCCGCCCGTTAAGTCACGGGGATGGAGCACTCGCCCGGGAATCGCATTGGGTGGTGCCGTATTGTGCGGCACCCAACAGCACACATACATAGGACAATGTATTACATAAAACAAAAGCGGAAGCTTACAAGTTTTTCTTTGTAAATAGTTTACATCAAATAGCTACAGCGGAAGTCTATAACAACTCACGTCGAATAACTAAGAGCACTCGAGATGAAGTACAGCCCGCGGACTCCTCTCGCTAGCAACACGAAGACAACAGCAACGGCTGGGTTCTCCCTGTGTTAAACAACTCGGAAGTCTCCGAGTCACACCGGACAACCTTCTTCTTAGCATCGATGTTAACCTGCAAAACCACTTATATAGCAAGCATGAGCACATAGGCTCAGCAAGACTGATCCGTCTCTCCTAAACAAGAAACTCTACATGCACGACGGTTGCAATTGGGTTAGCTAGATTTGCATAAAGGACTCGCCTAAATTTTATCCTTAACTTTCAAATTTTTAAGCCTCATTGTGCAGACCTTGAGCCGAAAAGCCTCGCAACTCCACAATCAAACAAGAAACGCTTTGTTGCGATGCTCCTTGCACAAAGTGAAAGTAAAGTTTAATGAGCCTTTCTCTAAATCAGTCATGGTTGCAATACAAGTTACATCACAGCTTATGAAGTTCAAAGATAACTAGTTCAGTTGTTACTACGTCAAGACGCAGTGGGCAAGTATGCTCATATGACCGCGAGCGACGGTGATTCGAATCAGTACACGCCCGGACTACACGACACGTACACCCGTACTCCGAGTTGCCGGCAGCAACCTCGACTGACGTTGTACGCGGCCACCTTTCCCAAGATCTTCCACATTGGACGCAGTCCAACTGCCCCGAGTACACAAGCTCCCTCAAGGTACATACCCGCAGTGGTATGTTCTTAAGCGAGTTACCTCCTGCTACCCTGACGCCGAAATCCTAAGGCAGTTGGAAAAGTTCTACTATGGATCTCCCAAGGTACATCGGTTTCCTGGGTCCCATATAGCCAGTATGCGCCCGGTGCACAACTCAAACTTGTCCAACAGGGCCAAGCACGGACGGGCCTTAACCGACACAGGCAGGGCTATTCACGCACGGTCCGCAACCTGCTGCATCTAAACCTTCCTGCCCAGTCTCCATTTCTTATGTGTGAACTTTCCTCATCTTTTCTATTTTGGACCCATTCCGAGTAAACCAGCCCTAAACTCGCGAGTAGATTCCAAGTACTCGACTTCTACCGGACCTTTCCTACTAACATTAGTGTAGCCAAATCCACTCGAGGAGGTGCTATTCTACCCTTTCGCTCTTAGGTATTTCTGGTTATGCAACTGGGGTTTTCAATATCAACTAGACTTAATGCAAACAAACAATTCAAAGCTATGACCTCTAAAAATGAAAATGCTTTATAAAACTGTTCGAATGCAAACTGGGGCTTGCCTGTTTTGCAGGTGACTAAGAGTATAATCAGTTAGTGACGATCACTTGGAGCTTGATCACTTGCTTTCCTCCCTCCTTGATCTCCACTTCAAGTCCTTCTCACGTTCTTCACGTATATGCTATACGATATTATCATGCATATGTATTTAATTGAAAAGCTTTTGCTAATAAGATCTAATGGCAGTTTAAAAACTGGAACCCTGTTTAAGAATTTAAAATGACACTGGTGCCAGTGGTTTAGGTTGGGTTCAACACTATGATCAAAAGTCGAGTGTTTTTCCCACTTGAGTGTTGATCACCTTAAGAGGTTACACATGACAGTGGTGATCCAAAGCTCCAATGGAGCTGATAATTTTCATGTGAGTTCCTTGTCACAAGAAAATCATCTGGACCATAAATTAGCACTTTTCATTGAGTGGTTTATGCAGAACAATTCTCTAAGTAATTAAGCAAAGAAGAATTAATTCTGAGGTAACACCTATGTTCATGTCAAACTCAGTGAACCACACTTTCAATTATAGTTCATAGAGATTGCATGAATTTTCCTAGGATTTTTGGAGCTAAGAATGCCCAGAACTGAATTTACAAGTTTTGGAAATTCTCTGAAAATGTTTCTGTATTCAATTGAACACAGAAACTTACAACCTGAATTACCCTGATTAAATCAACTCCAAATGAGCTGAAACTTTTACAGGAGTCTAATAACACCCTAAAGAATATTCTGCCAAAAGTTGAGGATTTTTTGATAAACCAAACTCCCCCAAAAACTCTTTTGCTGAAAAGATTTAAAGAATTTTCCAGAATGAAATAAAGACTTTCGTACAAATTGGATTGAATATTTTGATAGAGTTTGTCAATCTGAATCTAACCCAATTTGAATCACTAAATTTGGAGGTTCCTAGCAAAAGTGATGCTCTTCTAAAGTTTGGGGAAATTTCTGGGATTTGAATTAATCCGGGAAAAGTTTAAAACTGACTGTGGGTCCGGGGAGCACATGTGTCACACCCTGAATTAAGCCACATGGGGCCACAGAGCTGTTTCCCGCGTTGCCACAGTTAATCCGGCACCACAGAGGATCCGGCCACTGTTGCTGTGCGACTGACGTGTGGGGCCGGTAGCACCTTCGTCTACCTCCCGCCGCCGGGCTCACCGGAGCTCGCCGGTTTTCGTCGCTCCGGCCAAATCCCGAGCTGCTACTTGCCGCCAGGCCCTAATTAAACTCGAGGAACACGATGGGACGAGTTCCATGGACCGGCAAAGCCCCTAAACCATCCCGCACCGGTGCAGTGGCTCGGATGAAGTTCGGTGGTGCCATCCCGGTGAGCTAGCCCGCCAGAAGCTCCCTGGAAAGGCCCTACAGCATCAGTGAAGGTTGGAGAAGCTAGGCATGGCCGCATATGGGCTCGGGAATTCCTCCTACCTAGGGTTCATCGAGTGCCCGACGTGTGCTGCTAAAACCGCCGTCGGAAAGATTGAAATTACGCCGCGCAGAGCGTGTTTCTTGCTAGGTTTCAAAAGGGAAGTTGTTGCTAAGCAAGGATACTTCATGTGAGTGCAATTTGCAGTGCTCCAAACAATTATAGCGCGAGAATTTGAGCGATCCTTATCCGCGGGTCCGTTTACACCGGCCGGAGAGGATTTCCGAAATTCGTCGGCGAGAGGCAACGGCTGGAGCTGGGCTTCGGGTGCAAGCTGTAGGGAGGTCTCGCGTGTCCACTGGTGGCCTAGTTCGGCCGTGACAATCCTTGGGTGAGTCTGTCCACGAGAGCCGTCGGTGGCGGTTTCTTCCGGCCGCCGCTGAAACTCGGTTTTCTCGGGTTGTGATGGCTAAATCCACACAGGGATGGTGCGAGGGGTTTGTGGGAGGGCTCGTGGTGCCGTTTGGTCGCTTAGCTGAGGCTCGCATGCGAGCTAGGCGATGGCTAATCGATCGAGAGCTCGGCGGCTGTCTCGGTTGGTTTCTCGCGCGGGGAGGGAAAGACAGCGCCGAGGCTTCGGGCTTCGGTGATGAGGGCGAAAGGGAGCACGGCAGGGGTATAAAATCCTTGGATGAGGCGGTTCCCGTGGGAGGCGGTCGTCCGAGGCGGTGAGTACTGCTGTCGGCTCGCCCTCTGCTGTCGACCGCATGTGAGAAGCAAAACAGAGACTGTGTTGTGAAGATCTTTTGCAATTAAACTGTTTCATTGACATGTGGGTCCCACAGTTAAGTCCCTCCTTATCTCTCTCCAAAATATATCTCCCAAAGTTTGAATATGATGGAATTCAATTGTGGAAGTTTAAATCTGAGAGACATTTGGACAATTGGGCAAGTTTCAACCAAATTCAAATATGCATTTGAATTCTTTATTATTTGAAGTCCATTTTGGAAAATGAGTTGCAAAACATTTCAACAAATCATGAAACTTTGCACACCCACTAATTTGGACCCAAGGAATCCAAATATGAAATCTGATTCTTAATTTGGCTGCTGCAAATGAGATTTGTAGCACGACAGTTTTGAAATTCATAGTGTTGCTCTCATTTGAATTTTTAGTTGAACAAGTTTGTTCCAAATCTGACTTTAGTTTTTTTCACACATATGGGAACTTCCCACCTTGGTTTTATATCCTTCTTGGTTTTCCAAGCCTTCAAATAAATATTTGAACTTGTGTGAAGAAAACCCTCATGTTTCTTATCACATGTGGAAAAGTTTTTAACAAGTCCCAAATTTCATTCATATGAAACCAACTTTTGTAAATAAGAGTTTCTTTGTATTCATATTTTTGAGACATTTACATGTTGTCCATGTGACACTGGTGCTTTTAGAGCAAACCCTATACCGAAAGACCCACTGTCGAGTGAGAATGAGGTCGCCGAAGTGAGGTTCAACAGGATCATCGGTGCGAGCACCGTTCCGGCCGTTGTCATCGGCTCCCGACCCGACCATCGTGTTCAGCACGGTGTAGAACTCACATGCGGCGAGTTTGAGGAAGTTCGGACCACGGGAACCCCGTCCCACCGGTCAGCCTCTATATACGTGTGGGGATCGGTCTGTGGCACCGGATCCGGTGTGGCTGCGCGGGTGAAAACCCTGTGGCCCCGGTGTTGTCGTCATCTGAGTGGATAGCGCCATGGGTGGGGCCCACAGCCAGGATTTAAACATTTCCAGTTTTCCTAATTCAGTTCAAACTTTGGAGACACATAACTTTGTGTAGAAAACTCCAAAAAGGGTGAGACCAATTTTGTTGGAATCCTCATGAGGAGTACTTCACAGAGAAATAAATTGCTTGCTATGAAAATGCCCAGGAATTTCTGTAGAATTGTTTTTATTAAATATTTAGAGATTTATTACAGGAGAAATTGTTTATGAAACATCCTCAAATTTCGGCAGCAAATCTTTTTCATAGTTACAGATCTCCAGTAAAAATTTGGGCTTCATTGGAGTTCATTTGCTAGGCTAGATTGCCTTCCAAAATTCAGCCTTATTTGGAAATTCAAATTTAAACAGAAACTTTTTCAGAACTCCTATCCAACTTCAAAAATTCATATCTCTCTGTTGGTAGCTCCAAAAATGGTGAAACAAATTTTGTTAGAACCATGGAAACTTACCCTAATCACATCTTTCACTCTTAGCTATGTCAAAACTCCTTATTTGGGCTCAAAATTCAGAGAAGCCTTGTACTTGTAGGAATTTTGGAGACTACATTGTGCAATGACATTTCTCCAAATTTTGCTCAGATCATCCTTAGAGAGTCTAGTATCCACTGTAAAAATCCCAAAGCCAATTAAGGAAAATAAATAGCAGTAGCTATGAATAGAAGTTCAATTCTTATAAGTCCTTAATACTTATACATATATTTTGTTACATTTTATAATAGTGACCGAAGTTGAGGACGCACCGGAGCCCTTGGACGTCCTCCCACCTGAAGCTAACTTCCCGTTTGACTCGCAACCAGGCAAGCCCCGGTTCACATTTAAGTACTTTTGCAAAGTCTTTATTTGTATCACTTATGTTTAGGGTGAAATGCTTGCATTAGAGTTAGGGTGATTGAAACCCCACTTGCATAACCTTTGAAATCCTATGGAGGGTTGGGTAGTTTACCGACTTGACGAGTAGAGAATGCCATGCTAATATGCTTAGGATCTCGGTAGAAGTCGAGTAGTTGGAATCTACTCACGAGGTGAGGTTTTATCACACGGTTTAGTCAGAGTAGAAAATGGCTTAAGAGTGGTGAAAATGAGACCCAGCAGGGGGGATAGGAAGCAGTGAGCGAAGGTCTCATGTGCATAGCCCTGTTGGTGTCGATTGAGGACCGAGTCGTGTTCGGGCCTGCTGAACAAGTATCGAACAGTACCGGATGGCATACTGACATAAACAGGAAACCGATGTAATAGGTTAACCTGGGTGTCGAGGCTTACCCAACCATAAATAGGAGTGGGTTGAGGGTAGCAAGGTGTAAATCTGCCGGTGGGCACAGTCACACGCCACGCGGGGACCTCCTGCCCGTTACGGATGGACCGGTTCGGCATTTGGGTTGCCTTTGAAAGGTTGTTGCATACAACAGAGTAGTAAGGGGTGTGGAATCACGCTTCTGAAAGTGGGTGTATGCAACGTGTTGTCCGGGTGTCTCCTGATTGCAATCACCGTCCCTCGTGGTTATTTGAGTACCGCTTGTTCACTGTTCTGTGACGTAGTAAGAAGCAAAGTAAGCCAGATGAATGATAATATGCTGTGATGATATATTAATGTTTTGGAAACCATGTCTGCTGTAGATGTAGAGCTAATTAAGTTTATTTCCCGCTTTGGGCATCACCACATCGGAGGAAAGTGTTTCTTGTTTGATTGTGGACTTCCGATGTGAGGGCTGCCTGAGGCACATGAATCTGCTACTATAAAACTGAAAGTAAGGATCAACTTCTAGGCGTGTATTTGTTGCAAAGTCCCTTTTCCTATCTTACACATCGCTGCATGTTGAGTTCCATGCCTAGGCTAGTCGGTTAAGCCTTGCTGAGCCATCGTGCTCACGGTTGCAATATTTGAGCTGTATGCAGGTGAGAGCTATGAGCAGGGTCCGAGGACGAGGCGATGCCCCCATCGGGGTACACGGCCGAGCTGGAGCCCTGCACGCCGCCGTGATTCTCCGGTTCCATGCTGCTAGTGTGTAGCGTCCCCGGGGTGGACGGCTGCACTTTTGCATAGTCAGGATGAGAGGCTACTTAATTATATTACTTCCCCTGTATAAATAAGTTTTGTAAAAAGACTTCCGCTGTTTTATATCAAACAAAAGTTTGTATGTTGTTCTTTAATCTTTTTGTGTGTGCTGTTGGGTGCCGCATCGCACGGCACCACCCTATGCGATCCTGGAGTGGGTGAACCACGGGGTGGTCCCCACACCGCTGAGGAGGCGCAACAGGCTGAGGACGTCATGATTGGTATGTTCCTTGCCAACTCCAACCCAGCCACTGTTTTATTTGATTCCGGAGCATCGCTTTCATTCATATCATCCAAGTATGTTGCCAAGTATAATCTACCCATATCACACTTGAAATATACTATGTTGGTTAATTCTCCCGGTGGAGAGATGAAGACTAATATAGTATGTCCGAAAGTAAACCTTAAAATAAGGGGGGTAGACTTTCTTGCCAACCTCATTGTCTTGGATTCCCAAGGGCTTGACATAATACTCAGAATGGATTGGCTAAGCAAGCACAACGGAGTGATCCAATGTGCTAAGAGGACGGTACTCGTATTGAGTTCGAGTCAGCCCAACCAACAACCGAGAAGGCAATATTGAACCACGTCGAAGAAGCAACCTTGGAAAGCATTCCGGTGGTTCAAAAATTCTCGGACGTGTTCCCGGAAGAACTTCCAGGTATGCCACCTGACCGGGACATCGAGTTTTCCATTGATTTGGTGCCCGGAACCGCACCTATAGCAAAGAGACCATATAGGATGCCCGTTAATGAGCTAGTGGAACTCAAGAAGCAAATTCAGGAGCAGTTAGAGAAGGGTTTTATACGCCCAAGCTCATCACCGTGGGGAGCCCCCGTGCTCTTCATAGACAAGAAGGATGGGACCCAAAGGATGTGCATGGATTATAGGTCTCTCAATGAGGTGACGATCAAGAATAAATACCCGCTGCCCCGAATAGAGGACCTGTTCGACCAAATGAATGGAGCCCGAGTTTTGTCCAAGATTGATCTTCGGTCGGAATACTTCCAGCTGAAGATTAAGCCCTCCGATATACCCAAGACTGCCTTTTGAACACGGTATGGTTCATATGAATATACCGTCATGTCTTTTGGGTTAACGAATGCACCTGCATATTTCATGTACCTCATGAATAAGGTCTTCATGGAGTACTTGGACAAGTTCGTCATGGTTTTCATTGACGATATCATGCTGTATTCAAAAAGTGAGGAGGAGCATGAAGAACATTTAAGATTGACCTTGCAGAAACTGCGAGAGCATCAATTGTATGCCAAGCTCAGCAAGTGTCAATTCTGGCTAAATGAGATATCGTTCCTAGGCCACATCATCTCCGAGGAAGGAGTATTGGTTGATCCCGGAAAAGTGGGAGATGTTCTGAAGTGGAACCAACCGCAAAACGTGAGGGATATTCGGAGTTTTCTTGGGATGGCTGGATACTACCACCGGTTCATCAAGGATTTCTCCAAGATAGCAAAGCCTATGACTGAATTTCTAATGAAGGGAAAAGCATTTCAGTGGACACAAGCGTGTCAAGAAAGCTTTGAGGAGCTCAAGAAAAGGCTAACCACAGCGCCGGTTTTGGTATTGCCGGACATGAGCAAAAGTTTCGACATATATTGTGACGCATCAAGACAAGGGCTTGGATGTGTGCTCATGCAAGAAGGACAACTGGTAGCCTATGCGTCGAGACAACTAAAGGAACACAGGCTGAATTACCCCACACATGATTTGGAACTTGCAGCCGTGGTGCATGCATTGAAGATTTGGAGACATTATATCCTTGGCCACCGATGTGAGATCTATACGGATTATAAAAGCCTCAAGTACATATTCACGATTTGAATTTGAGGCAACGTCAATGGTTGGAACTCATCAAGGATTGTGATGTTGGAATCAACTATCACCCCGGGAAGGCCAATGTAGTAGCTGATGCATTGAGCCGAAAGGGAGCATGTCACCAACTCATGGTTCAGGAGCTACCGCCGAGCTATGCAAGGAGTTCGAACAGTTACATCTCGGGTTCTTGAACGAGATGGAAGTGATGGAACTCCAGTCTTTGCTGGAACAAGAGATAAGAGATGGCCAAGCTACGAATGAGGAAATCAAGGAGATCAAGGAAAGAATCCGACAAGGCACAGAGAAGGACTTCAAGGAAGACGATAAGGGTACACTTTGGTTAGGAAAAAGGATTTGTGTGCCTAACGTGAAGCACATCCGTGACACGATATTAAAGGAGGCACATGATTCACCTTATTCCATACATCCCAGAAGTACAAAGATGTACAAGTTGCTGAAGACTTGTTATTGGTGGGATGGTATGAAAAGGGACATAGCTGAGTATGTTGCCCTATGCGACACATGCCAACGGGTGAAGGCCGAACATAAGACCCGCTGGACTATTGCAACCACTAAAGGTACCCGAGTGAAAGTGGGAGGAGATCAGCATGGATTTCATTGTTGGATTACCACGCACCCAGTCAGGTTATGACTCCATCTGGGTTATCGTGGACCGATTGACGAAAACAGCCCATTTTCTTCCTGTTAAGACCACGTACCGCGTCACCGAACTAGCCAAGCTATACATGGAGCAAATCGTGTGCCGTCATGGAGTCCCGAAGAGGATAGTTTCATACCGGGGTACCCATTTTACCTCTAGGTTCTGGAAGAAGCTGCATGAAGCTATGGGTACACGACTAGATTTTAGCTCCGCTTACCACCCGCAAACCGATGGACAAACCGAGAGGACAAACCAAATTTTGGAAGACATGTTGAGAGCTTGCGCCTTGAAACATGGACGTAGTTGGGATAGGAGCTTGCCGTATGCCGAGTTCTCGTACAACAACAGCTATCAGGCCAGTTTGAAAATGTCACTTTTTGAAGCATTGTATGGTAGACAGTGTAGAACGCTGTTGTTTTGGAACGAGACCGGAGAGAACCAAGTGTTTGGACCTGAAGTGCTACAAGAAGCGGAGAAGCAAGTCCAAACAATACGGGAGAACTTGAAGGCCGCTCAGTCACGACAAAAAGGCTATGCGGACAATAGGCGAAGAAAGTTGACCTTCGAAGTAGGGGACTTCGTATACCTTAAGGTATCGCCTATCCGTGGCCAACGACGT
This sequence comes from Neostapfia colusana, assembly GCA_030760725.1. NCBI lineage: Eukaryota > Viridiplantae > Streptophyta > Magnoliopsida > Poales > Poaceae > Neostapfia > Neostapfia colusana. Next base: position 74,004,267 of record JASWHV010000007.1, on the reverse strand, counting down.
TTCAACGTCAAAGGCAAGTTACCACCTCGCTACATCGGGCCATTTAAGATTTTGGACAAGCGAGGAGAAGTAGCCTATCAACTAGAGCTCCCAATGCACCTCTCTGACGTGCATGATGTGTTTCACGTATCCCAGCTCAAGAAGTGCTCGAGAGTACCGAAAGAACAAGTACCGATGGATGAACATGAGCTTCAAGAGGATCTGACCTATGTAGAGCACCCTGTCCGAATATTGGACGTGAATGAAAGGGTCACAAGGAACAATGTGATCCGTTGGTGTAAGGAACAATAGAGTCATCACACGGAAGCCGAAGCAACATGGGAGCGTGAGGAAGACCTCAAGGCAGAATTCCCTTGTCTATTCTCCGCTCTATCGAATCTCGAGGGCGAGATTCAATTTAAGGGGGGTATGTTTGTAACACCCTCAAATTCGTATTTATGCATTCATACAGATTTCATATAGAGAAAACATTTTAAACAAAGTGGAAACAGAGAAAGAATCAGAAACATAGCCAAAAAGAGCCGAATCCAATCCACCGAGAGCGCTGTAGACACTTTCCGCGGCCCGCTGGCCACGTGGCGCCTTCGGAGCTCATCCCTGTGAAAGGGTGAGGTCCGGCACTAACTGGCTACGTGGCAGGCTCGGAGCTTGCCTCTGTGAAAGGGGAGAGGTCCGACCCCGTGGGACACGTGTTGCCCCCGGAGCTAGCCTCTGCGGAGAAGCGAGGCTAGTCCCGCAGGACACGTGTCACCTTCGGAGCTAGTCACTGCAGAGAAGCGAGGCCCAGAACCACGGGACACGTGTCGCTCTCGGAGCTTGCCTCAGAGAGGTCCGACCCACGGGACATGTGTCGCTCTTGGAGCTTGCCTCCGAGAGGTCCGACCCCGCCAGACACGTGTGACCCTCGGAGCACACCTCCAGAAGGTCCAGTCCTACTGGACACGTGTTATCCTCGGAGCTCACCTCCAAGGAGAAGATACTGTAGGACACGTGTCATCCCCGGAGCTCGCCTCTGACGAGAAGGCACTACTGGACACGTGTTGACCTCAGAGCACATCTCTGAGAAGAAGGAAGCTCTGACGCGGTTGGACACGTGTCGACCTCGGAGCTCATCTCTGAGTAGAAAGAAGATACAACGCTGCTGCACACGTGGCACTCCCGGAGCTCACCTCCGAAGAGAGGGGAGGCCCGACACTGACACATGGCATACACGGAGCTCGTCTCTGGAGAGAGAGGAGGTCCCGACCCACCAGACACGTGGCGCATGCGGAGCTCGCCTCTGAGGGAGAGGGAGGTCCCGCTCCCCAGACGCGTGGCGCATGCAGAGCTCGCCTCTGATGAAGAGGGAGGTCCTGCCAGCCTGACACGCGGCGCAACTGAAGCTCGTCTCTGCGGAAAAGGGAGACCAGGCCCCCGCTGGACACGTGGAGCCTCAGGAGCTCATCGCTGCGGAAGGATGAGGTCCTTAAGAGGTTTTTCTCCTGTGCGCGAGTGCCCGGTATAGAGGAAACGGACACAAACTTTTCTACGTTGAATACTGCAACCAAATCGATTAGAGATAAGCTGTTAAAATCCAAAACAAATCGAATAGGACTCTTATTTGAAATATAAATCAGAGTAGGACTCTTTCTGAACCCTTATAAATAGAACACGGAACACCCCCTTGGCCATAACACCTTTTCAAGTCGATGACTTTGAGGCCCTAGCCCCCAACTCGCCGAGCTAACCCCCTTCGCCGGAGTTCAGCCACCGTGAGACCGCTGACGAGCCCCGACACGCTCGCCATCGCCGAAAGAGAGCCGACGATCTGTTTTGTTAGAAGGAAGGCCCCGAAGGAAGTAAGAAGGACAAGCTCAGGGAGCTATCTACGAAGGAATACAACACCAAGACTTCGAGATCCAAGAGCAACAGAAACCACAGGAACAAGGCAAGTGCCCCTTGACCATATTGATCTCATGTTTTGGAAACTGTTTTGTTTGCGAAAAGGTGTGTGTGCTTGAGTCAACTCGATGGGAAACCCTTTTATAGGAGTTTACTAGTTTTGTTAACCACCCTTGTAACCGGGAAAGTTGATGAGTCGGGTATGGTCGTTTTTGCTTTTTTGCTTCGCTGAGTCCACGGGATATGGGAAGCGAGATAGAATGTGTCTAGCTACTGCACTCATATGAACAATGAAAACGTGAACTTGATGTTGATAATGAACATGGATCGGGGGAGATCTAGGCAAGCTTGGTTTGTGGATGAGGTAGAATGAGATGGTGGTTTACTTGCCGTAGATCTAAGGACCGGTTCATGCCTGCACATGCCAGGAAAACAGTGCCACCACAAGGCCAAATATGGGTGCGGCTTAGCTGACTAATTAGGTAAGTTACTAGATTGTTATGGACCGTGGAAGGCGCGGGGAATGGGAGTCGAGAGAGGACTGCTTTGGGAACCGCATGGCACGAGAGGGGGGTCCGTGGGTGGGAGAATGGTGATTCGAGCCTGCTGGTGAAACCTTAGTGAGTCCATACATCTAGTAGCCCCTTTGTAAAGGCTATTTTGTGATCTCTTGGCCATACACCGATGGTTGTGTACTGGTATAATGGAGGTTCTGCAGTCACCGATGGGTGACAAAATCACAAACTTGTGGGTAAAGTGGTGCCACCTCTGCAGAGTGTAAAACTATCATGATAGCCGTGCTTCTGGTCACAAGCGCCTGGCCAACTGTCATGATTAGATGGGATGGTATTTGGTTTGGATATTGGTTTGGTCTTTGGATTTGGTTTTGGGAATGTTGAGTCTTGGTGATAAGAATAGGACTGTTAAGTCGTGGTAATGGGCTTTGGTCTCGGTATGAGATGGAATTGAATATGAGATGAGATGGTAATGAATACGAGATGGTATTCATGAGCATGAGAAAAAGTTGAGAAAGATGAATGTCTGGTGAGACATGAAAAGAGGTGAAATATGATGGAGGTATGTTGATGTTTTAATTGTATACATGTTGGGATTTAATTCACTTAAAGCTAGTTGCTGTTTTTATCATGTTTTGTGAAATAAACTTTGCTTTTATGCAATGAGCCTTTTTATATCTACCTTGTTGTAAGCTACATGTCATACTTCCCGCAATTGCTGAGTACCACATGTACTCACCCTTGCATTATCATACATCATCAGCAACAGGAGAGGAGTACTTCGAAGAGCATGTGGAGTACTAGGCGTGTGATCCACTGTCAACTTGCCTGTGGAGTAGGAGATGGAGCCGCTGCCGCTGTTTAGTTTGCTTCCGCTATACTTTAGAAGACTTCCGCTGCTAGAATAAAGTTAGAGACTTCCTCTGCAAGTACGAGTTAGAGAATGATGTAATAAAGTACTTAAACCCTATTAATCATGGTTATATTCTGAATTCAGTTTGTGGATTACATGTGTATGTGTGATGAACATCCTGGGCACACATATGCATCAGCTGGGTTCCGTGGTTTTCACGGGGCCGGGCGTCACAATCACAAAATAGATTTTACAAAGGGGCTACTAGGATGCACGAACCCATTGAGGTTTCGCCGGCAGACTCGAATCTCCATTCTCCCACCCACGGGCCGCCTCTTGTGCCATGCAGTTCCCAGGGCAGTCCTCCTAGACTCCCATTTCCCGCGTCATCCAATAGTCCATAACAAGCTAGCAACACACCTAATTAGTCAGCTAAGCCGCACCCATATTTGGCCTTGTGGTGGCACTGTTTTCCTGGCATGTGCTCACATTAACCGGTCTTTAGATCTACGGCAAGCAAACCACCATATCAGTCAGCAACATCCATGAACCAAGCTCGCCTAGATCTCCCCAATTCCATGCTTATTAACATCATCAAGTTCTCATCATCTTTAATCTCATGAGTGCAGTAGCTAAACATGTTTTATTTCAGCTTCCCGTATCCCGTAAGTTGAGCGAAGCAAAAAGGAAAACAACCATATCCGACTCATCAACTTTCCAGGTGACAAGTATGGCTAAAAAACTAGTAAACTCCTATAAAAGGGTTTCCCATCAAGTTGACATAAGCATACAAGTTTTGTCAAGCAAAACAGTTTCAAAAACATGGGATCAATATGGTCAAGGGGCACTTGCCTTGCTCCCGTGGTTCATGTTGCTCAAGCGTCTCGAAGTCTTGGTGCTGTAGTTCCTTGTAGACAGCCTCTTGAGCGCGTCCTTCTACTCACGACCACACACATAAAAAATTTACCGCAATCAATTATCATGTACAAACTTTACTCAAGATGCAATGAGGTGGATGAATGCAATTCCTATGGTGCAGTTTATAAAAATCAGTTTGCACGTGTTCTTGCAAGTTTTAGTAGGCTTCCATGGAGTTTTATGATGAACAAGGCTGCTGGGATCAAGTGTGGACGTGGTTATGATCTTGACACAGTTCGTAGATCAATTCAACCATCAAAAATTTGAGCAAAACATGGTATGTCCACATGCAGTAATTTCTGCTTGCAGGGGGTGGAGAAAACGGGTGCATAGAAACAGCGGCGATGTGGTAAGAGGGGTAATGTTAACCTACCTCAATTCTTCCTCCTCTCTTCCTCGCTGCAGGGCCTTCTCCTTACAATGGCAGCAGCTGGAGATTTTCTTGGAGAATTATGCAGCTGCGGCTAGGACAGAATGTCGGGGGCTTCTTCTCCGGCGAGGGCGAGGCGTGGCGGAGCTTCCACGGCGGCCAAACTCCAACAAGGGGCGGCGACCTGAGCTTGGCAGAATGGGAGAGCGGCGGCCAGGGGTTTTTAGGGCTGGGGTAGCGGCTAGGGGGGGGGTTTATTTATAAGAGGGGAAAATAGCTAGGGAGGCTAGGATTTTAGCAACTCAATTATCAAAGGGCTGAGATTTAATTTTAAAAGAGGTGGGAGCTAGGGGCTGTGATTTTATTATTTATTTTCCACCAAGGGCTGAGATTAATTGGGGGGAAATAAAATCCCACAAAAAAACAAAGGGGGGCGGTTAGGGTTCCCCCCTTATGGGCTGCGGCCAAGGAGGAGGGGGGCTGGCTAGGGTTTCCCCCCCTAAGTGGTGCGGCCAAATTCCCTAGGGAAATAGGGGAGAGGGGAATTTGGGGAAAACCAGGAAAATTAGGGAAATAGGGGAGAGGGGAATTTGGGGAAAATTTGGGGGCGGCCAGGTTTGGCTATTTTATTTATTTTTTCTTTTTCTTTTTCTTTTCTAGTTATTTACAGTATTTTATATTCTTATTTCCTCTCATTATTATATTTGCTTCTATATTCCTTTCTTTATTTCTTCTTCTTTTTAAATGCTTCTCTACATGAAAAATGTATGCAATGCATGGTAGTAAAATTGAGGGTGTTACAAATGATGAGGGTGGGGGGGTATATTTTACCCCCCCCCCCAAACAAAGAGGTGCTCGGGAGACAACATCGCTTGCTGTAATGCTGCCCCCGGGTGAAGATATGAGGTATTGGCTCTTTGTATAAGCTGTTTGGAGCTGATGTTGAGCCACAAATGATTGGCTAATGAAGTTGTGTGTGGCATCGGAATCAAAGAGAATTAATACTGGTAGCTGATTCAGAGAAAACATTCCTGCTAACGCGGCTTCTCCTTCCGGAACATCATACAGTGTAGTGAATGCTGCCCCTTGTCTTCCCCCTTTTCTGCAGATTTAGGTACCAGCCTGAGTATTGCAAATATGATGACCCGCATCCTTGATTTTCCTCCAGACAATACCTAGCATAATGGCCCATACGACGACAAGTGAAACACAGATATCTCTCCGGTTCTTTGCTGACTTGCGGTTGGATGCTAGGTACACATGGCTGCAGCGATGGAGCAGAAAGCACCGTTTGATGCTGCTGATGTGGAGGTGGTGCAAGTGGTGGTACTTGACCATCAATCAAACTCTGAGGAGTTGATCGTACAGGTGGCCTCCATACTTCACCAGATGCCATTCGGTACACCAAACGGTATTTTCAGGGCACATAACTTGTGCTGGCCTGCGCGATATCACTCATTTTTCATTTCTCTGCTTGCCACTCGAGTGTCGGCTTTTCTTGTATGAGAGCCGCATTGACCATGTCGCTGTAATTGCCTTTGTTGAACATGACCAATTTCTTCTGTAATATGGCACTCAGGCCATAGAAGAATAAATCACACCGTGCCTCTTCTATCGCCACATATTCGGGAGCGTATTGAGCCAAATGGTTAAACCTTTGGGCATACTCAAGGACACTCATGTCCCCTTGCTTCAATTTCATAAATTTATCCCACTTTGTCTTGATAATTCCTATCGGTATGTGACAAGCATGAAACGCTTCACAGAATTCCGTCCATGTCACTTGATGGCCTTCTGGAACAGTGGCTTGATGTTCGACCCACCAATTTCCGGCGGCTCCATGAAGTTGTTGAGCGGCAAACAATGTCTTCTTATATTCATCACACTGGAATACTCCAAATTTGGACTCCTGACATGAATCCACTGATCTGCTTCCACACGTTCGGTAGCTTTCGTAAAGATTGGCGGTTGAGTTGCCAAGAAATACAGTTAAGCGTTCCGAGGTGGAACGACTTGTTGCGTGTTTTGGAGTATGCCCTGCTGTACCAAGGCTTGGAGTAAGCATGATGTTATCTTGAGTTGCTTCTTGGAGTAGCCTCGTGTTATCTTGGTTAGACTCAACAACCCGAGTCATAAGATCCATCCATCCCGTGGATGGTGGTTCCGACGGTGGAATAGATTCATCACCGCCTCGGCGAGAACTCCCGACCTTACTCGAAGAACGAGTACGAACCATACTGCAAAAATTACATTTCGAGATGAGTCAAACATGAACTCAGCAGTATGTGGAGCTAACTAAAACATGAATATGTGAAAACTTTATGAAAGCTGTAACCAAATTCATGCTTACACAAATCCTTAGAGTAGGCATAACTAGTTAGGTTTCTGTACAGAACAGACCAGTTTGCACTTAATCCATATTTTGATCCAGTTAACAGCATTTTCATAACTCAAGTTGAATACCAAAGTTAAAGTTAACTTTAATGTATTTCCAACGAGTATTTATATGCCTTCAGATCGTTTCTGGATGAAAAGTTATGATTTTCCAAAGTTGACAGAATTCCTGGATAAAATTTGCCAGCATCTCCTTTGTATGTGGCTGTTCTTATCACAGTTGTATCTCAATATACAATACTAATATGAAAAACTATGAACTACAACAATGTTGCATATCTCATAACCTTTCCAACGGTATATCATAGGATCCTTAGGGATTTTTCTACAGTGAGTTATGGATGAAATACAAAAATGTACAGAGAGGTTTTGCTTCTGTCCTGGTTCTGGACAGTTAGCCTTCAACTAGACTTTTCACCAATTTGGCTTGTGATTTTGCTCTGGAGGTCTGCAGAGAAGTTGTAGAGCACTTAAAAACATTTCAAGAACTGTATCACAAACCTCCATTGGTTAAAGCTACTCAGAGTTATGCACTGTGCAAGTCCAACAAGAATTCCTGCCAGAAAAAGAGCACTCTGATTTTGAAACTTTTGAAGCCTAGTCATTCTCTCATTTGAATCTTAGCTCAAAATAAGAGTTCAATAACTAATATTTGTTGCAAAATTCCATTTTTAGTTGAAAGTTAGTTCATAAATCATTTCTTACAAAGAATGGTCACTCACAAATTTGTTCTACTCAAACTACGGTTTTGTGGTTAGTACCTGCATAAGTCACACACAATCATCAGGTTCGGCTTCACACCGAATCCAACTCCATAACAGTTTCATACACCCGTCCGTCATCACTCGAATGGGTGTTCTCAAGCCAAACACACCTTGAGCTACATGTTCACGTTACTAACCATGCGACAGGGTCTCCCCTACTTGCCTGTAGCACACCAGGGAAGGACGTTGCTTGAATACCCCAAACGGCATGAAGAGTCGTAGAGGATTCCAAAGCTGGCCGGGTTACCTGCCACCCATGAGGCTCCACCCTTAAGCTTGTGCGCACTTGTGGACATCGCATACATGCACGCACCCCCAAGACATGAAAAGTCTCGAGATGCATGATTTTTCAACATAGCATATAAGTTAGGTCGCCACATTCATATTAGGCTAATATAGTTAGGTGGGCCTAGTACCGTTTTCTTACTGTATCCTAAGTTTTTGTCGTAATAAATTCCTTATTCTGTGTGCTATTCTCAATGCGGCTCCGATACCTTGCTGACAAGGCCTGACCCGAGACCAAGGGGCCGTGCCGCTCACCAGGGATTCACATTGGGTGGTGCCGTTATATACAGCACCTAACAACACACATATAAGGAAAACCGTATCACACAATACAATTGCGGAAGCGTACACGTGTTCTTTGCAAATAATTTACATCAATTAACTACAGCGGAAGACTAAATTTCTCACGTTTATTATCTACTAAGCACTCGAGAAGATACCCAGCCCGCGGACTCTTCTCGTTAGCAACACGAAGACAACTACAGCAGCTGGGTTCTCCATGTGTTAAACGACTCGAAAGTCTCCGAGTCTCACCGGAAAACCTCCTCATAGCATCAATGTTAACCTGCAAGATCACTCATATAGCAAGTGTGAGCACATAGGCTCAGCAAGACCGATCCATCTCCTCTAAACAAGAAACTCTAGATGCATGACGGATTGAAACATGGTAGCTGAATTTGCATAAAGGGCTCGCCTACAGTTGATCCTTAAATTTCAGATTTTAAAGCCTCATTTTAAAGACCTTGAGCCGAACAACATCGCAACTCCACAATCAAACAAGAAGCACTTTGTTGCGATGCTTCTTCACAAGGTGAAGTAAACTTAATTTGTACTATCTCTAACTCAAACATGGTTGCCATACAAGTTGGATCACAATCCTTATCAATTCAAAGTAATTCACTTCAGTTCTTACTACGTTAAGATGCAGTGGACATGTATGCTCATATAACCGCGAGCAACGGTGATTCGAACCAGTACATGCCCGGACTGCACGACGCGTACACCCATCTCCGAGTTGCCGGCAGCGAACTCGACCGATGTCATACGCAGCCACCTTTCCCAAGTTCATCCATACCGGACGTGGTCCCATCGACCCAAACAGCAATCTCCCTCAAGGTACATACCCTTTCTCTCTTGGGCAAATATGGTCATGCAATTGGGTTTTCAATATCATCTAGACCTAATGCAATCAATATTTTATAGCTATGATCTCTAGAAATGAAAAGACTTTATAAAATTGCTTGAATGCAAACCATGGCTTGCCTTTTTTGCAGGTGACTAACAATATATAATTTTCAGTTAGTGATGATAACTTGAGGCTTGATCACTTGCTTTCTTTCCTCTTTGATCTCCACTTCAATTACTTCACAATCTTCACGTCGATACTACACTTTATGAATATGCACAAGTATTTAGTTGCAAATCTTTTACTAACACGGACTAATGATAAGTTTAAACCAGAACTCTGTTTAAGAATTTAAAATGGAACTGGTGCTAGTGGGTGTGGTTGGGTTTAGCAAAATGATCATGTGCTATGTGCTTTTCCTAATTGTAGTATTTTCCTCTAAGCAAAGTGTAATGGAAAGTACTGATCCAGAGATCAACTTTAGCTGAAGATTTTCATGTACTTCCTTGTCACAAGAAAGTTTTCTGGACCAAAAATTAGCACTTTTCATTAAGTGGTTTATTCAAAAAAATTCCCTAAGCAATTAAGCACAAAGGAATTAATTCTGAAGTAACTCACATGTTCATGCCAAACTTAGTGAACTAAAATTTCAACTATAGTTCATAGAGCCTTCATGAATTTTCCTATGATTTTTGGAGCTCAGAATTGCCAAGACATGATTTTACAACTTTGGGACTTTCTGAAAAGTTTCTATATCCATTTGAACACAGCAAATTGAAATCTGAATTTTCCTACCCAAATCAACTCTAAATGAGCTGAAAATTTTACAGTAGTTCAATAATATCATAAGAAAAAGTCTGGCAAAATTTCGAAATTTTTGGATGAACCAAACCCCCTCTAAAATTCTTTAACTCTAAATATTTTATGAATTTTTCAGAATTTATTATTGACTTTATTACAAATTGGGTTGAATATTAGATAGAGTTTTTCAATCTGAATCTAACCCAATTTGAATCATCAAATTTTGAGTTTCCTAGCAAAAGTTATGTGTGGGGCCGGGCGGTCGTCTTCAACATCCCACACTCCCGCGCGCGCCCGCGCCCGACCTGGCCGGAGCTCGGTCGTCCAGCCTCCTCCCGCGCTCCCACTCGCCGCCAGCCCCTAAAAACACGTGCTGAACGTGTTGGAGGGGTTTCCCCAGACCAGCGATGGCTCAAACCTAGCCTGTGACGGTGCAGCGGCTCGGCTTCACTTCGGCGGCGTCGACCCGACGCCCTAACCCGCCAAACTTGATGAAATTCAGCCCTACAGCACCAGTGGAGCTTGTAGATCACTGACATGTGTGCATACTTGCTCGGAGAGGTTGCTAAGTATGCCGTCAGCAGGCGCCGAGACGTTTTGCGCAGCGGCATAGAAGAACTCGGCGTTCTACGGCTAGGGTTGATGAAATCGAGCCCCGTTCTGTCAATGAGGTCCATAGGAGGCTAAGGAACATGACCCTAGAACAGAAATTAATGCCCCTATGCCTCGGATGAGAATTTTACGGTTTGGTGCTTGTGGGGAGCCACCCCATGGTCTTCCCACTCCGGGATTGCAGAGGGTGGTGCCGTGCGATGCGGCATCCAACAGCACAAAAGAAAAGATTAAGAACAACATACAAACTTTTATTTTACATAAAAATACAGCGGAAGTCTTTTACAAAAGTAATGTACAGCGGAAGTATTATTTATAACTACACTCTCATACTAACTAAGCAAAAAGTGTAGCCGTCCAGCCCGGGGACGCTACACACTAGCAGCACTCATACAAAGATCACGGTGGCGTGCAAGGCTCCAGCTCGGCCGTGTACCCCGACGGGGGCATCGCCTCATCCTCGGACCTTTCCCAATAATCCTCACCTGCAACATCTCAAATATTGCAACCGTGAGCACGATGACTCAGCAAGACTTAATTGACACTCCTAAACATGAAACTCTACATGCAGGGATTAGTAAGATGGGAAAAAGATATTGTGATAAAGACACGCCTAAATGTTAATCCTTACTTTCAGTTTTATAGCAGAAGTTTAATGTGCCTTAGGCAGTCCTCATATCGGAAGTCCACAATCAAACAAGAAATGCTTTCCTCCGTTGTGGTTATTCCCAAAGTGGAATATAAACTTAATGAGCTCTACATCTACAACATACATGGTTTCAATAAAATAATAGATCAATGCATCATATTCTTCTGGCTTCTTTCAATTCTTACTACGTCACAACATAGTAAACAAGCGGTACTGAAATAACCGCGAGGGACGGTGATTGCAATCAATAGACACCCGGATAACACGTCACATACACCCAAATTCAGAAGTGTGGTGCTTGACACCTTCCTACTCTGTTGTATGCAGCAAACTTTCAAAGGAAAACCAAATGCCGAACCGCTCCATCCGTAACAGGAAGGTGGTCCCTGAGTGGAGCATGTCCGTGCCCACCGGCAGATTTACACCTTGCTACCCTCAACCCACTCCTATAAAACTGTTGGGTAAGCCTAAGCACCCAGGTTAACCAATTACATCGGTTTCTTGGTTCCCATATACCAGTATGCATCTAGTACTATTCAAACTTGTCCAGCAGGGCCGCACAAGGCTCGGTCCTCAATCAACACCAACATGGCTACACACGTGAGACCTCCGCTCACTGCATTCTGTCCCCCCTGCTGGGTCTCAATTTCACATTCTTAAGCCATCCTATCTATCTTTCTTTCTTTCCCGTGTGATAAAATTCCTATCTCGCGAGTAGATTCCAACCACTCGACTTCTACCAAGATCCTAAGAACATTATCATGGCATTCTCTACGCATCGAGTTGTAAAATACCCAACCCTTCATAGAATTTAAAAGTCATGTAAGTGCGGTTTCAATCACCTTAACTCTAATGCAAACATTTTACCCTGGACATAAGTGATACAAATGAAAACTTTGCAAAAGGTAATTAAATGCAAACCGGGGCTTGCCTGGTTGCGAGTAAAAGGGGAAGTTAGCGTCTGGTGGGAGGACTTCCAAAGGCTCCGGCGTGTCCTCAACTTTGGTCACTATATGATATGCAACAAAATAGATGTATAAGTGCTAATGAATTATAAGAATTACGCTTCTATTAATAGCTACTGCTATTAAGGTTTGTTAATTGGCTGTGGGATTTTTCCAATGGATACTAGACTCCCCAAGGATAATTTGAGCGAAATTTTGAGAAACTCTCATGGAAGCTTGTGGTCTCCAAAGTTCCCACAAGTACAAGGCTTCTCTGAATCTTTATCCCAAATATGAAGTTTTGACATGGCTAACAGTGGAAGATCTAATTAAAGCAGGTCTCCCTGGTTCTAACAAAATTTGTTTCATAATTTTTTGAGCTACCTACATAGAGAAATGGAATTTTTAAAATGGGTCAAATTGCTGAAAAGTTTCAGTTTAAAATTGGAAATTTCAAATGAAGGCTGAACTTTGGAACATAGTTTAGCCAAGCAAATGTACTCCTTATGAGGATTCCAACAAAATTGATCTTACCCTTTTTGGAGTTTTCTACATGAAGTTATGGGCTTGCAAAGGTTGGCCAATTTATGGAATTATTTAGCTAAAGGAAAATCCCCTCCCGGCTGACAGTGGGGCCCGCCTGTCAGTTGTTTCTTCAACCTCGGGAGATAGCCCGCGCACACGCCGGAACAGAGGGATGGTGCACCCTGTTCTCCCTCGTTTCTCAACCATTTTCGCTCCGGTTTTGCTCTACACGATCCTTGAAACATGGCACAGCTGCCGGGCAAGGTCCTACCGCGTGACAACGGCCAGAAACGGGTTGGCACCGACGGCGGCGCTCGGTGGCACGACGCTGATGAGGGACGGCATGTCCCATGCCTCTTCCGACGAGATGAGTTGCCGTACAACACCACTAGGACATGTAGTACGTGAATCCATACCCTACTCGAGCGGAAAACGGCGGCACCCTAGCTGTCACCTGGACCGGCGCATTATTGGCCGGCGCGGTGAATTTCCGTCGCCCGGGGCGTGGAATGGCCGGTTTGATGCGTGCTTGGGTATGGGAGGTCGCTAGGGTGGTGGGATGCTGTGGCTTGAACCGAAGAATGGATGATCACTACAGTTGGGAGAGTTTGCCGACTTGGTTTTCAGTGTTTCTTCAAGTATACCGGCGCCAATTTTCAAATTCTGGCTAGACGGCAGTGGAGACGAGCAAAGGGAGATCAGGAGCATGATCTAGACCTCATGGCGCACCTTAGGGTGGTGTGGTTCATTCCGAAAGGGCACTGGATCGGCCGGAAGACGAGGAGCAGTGAGGTGCGACGTTGTGTGGACCTGATGAAGGAACGTAGCAGCGTTGGAGGAAGCTGGGCACATGCTGGTGATGCTTCAAGGATGTCTAGGAGTGCTCGGCGCAGCCCTTGAGTGGTTCAACCAGGTGCCAAAGTCACCAGAAGCCATTCAGCGATGATCACACAGAGGCGGGCGCACGGTGTGGTTCTCGGGTGAGCACTCGAGCAGAGGACAGGAGCTTCAGTTGAACGTGTAGAGAGGAAAATTTGAGTTGCGCAGATGCTTTGGATATCGATCAACCACGCAAGAATTTGCTGCCGTCGGGAGCAAGTTTCAAGCAGCTCGGTGGAAGGTTGCACCCTCGGTGGCAAGCTGTTTATGTCTCACTGACATGTGGGTCCCACCCCACCTAATAGCTCTTATATTTTCATCCAAATTAAATCCTTTGCTTCCTCACAAAGTAATGTATTTGAATTTGAATTCCCCTGGATTTTGTTTCAGTCAAAAAGTTTGAATTGCATTTGGGTTTTATAATTTGAAATTAGGAATTAAATTTCCCTTTTCCATTGATTCAAAACCCTAGCAACCTAAACTCAACTAATCTGAATTTTGGCATGGATGCTAATTCAAATGTGGGAAACACATTTGTGAAACCAAATTTGCAGGTTGAGGAAGTTGGAATTTGAAACTGAAATTTAAATTCAGATTTGAGGGCTTCCTCTTTTAATTCCAAACAAATAGTAAAACCCCTCCAAATGAGCTGAAATTTGGAAGGATATATTTGGATTATGGAGACCAAAATTATGAATTTAGATCTCCATGTTTGGAAGTTTTTGGGAAGTTTGAATCATCACTTTGACTCACACCGTCATAATTCAAAATTTTTAATTCCCCTCATTTTTTCAAAGTGTGAATGTGCTGAATTTCTTGCTAGCACTTTTGGGAATTTTACATCTCTACTCCTTAAAAAGAATCTCGTCCCAAGATTCCAAAAGAAAAGCAAAGTGGGGAAAGATTTACCGGGTATACGATAATAGCAATTCTGGATAATTTGCTTGTAGATACTCCTGACTTTCCCATGTTGCCTCCTCAGCGGCATGATTACTCCACAAGACTTTATAAACCATAAAGTCCATTTTCTTGTGGCGCGAGTCTTTTCATCAATAATCAGGATCGGATACTCCGAGTATGTGAGTTCCGGTTGGAGAACTTCTATGTCTTCAGTGCGAATTTCAGCCAATGGCTTGAGGCATTTCCTGAGCTTAGAGATGTGGAATACATTGTGAATTCCCGCGAGTGACGCCGGTAACTCCAAGCGATAGGCCACGGGTCTGAATTTTTCAATGACGGCGAACGGACCGATGAATCATGGAGCAAGCATTCCTTTTACTCCGAAACGATGCACTCCTTTCATCGGGAACACCCAAACATAAACATGGTCTCTGATGTCAAAGTGGAGAGGACGGCGTCTATTATCCGCATAGCTCTTCTGACTAGATTGAGCAGCCTTAAGATTGGCTTGTATTACCAGTACTCGTTCTTCAGCCTCATTCACAAGCTCAATGCCGTAGATAACTCGCTGGTTGGACTCACACCAGTTGAGTGGTGTGCGACAATTCCCTCCATAGAGAGCTTCATACGGCGCCATCTTGATGCTAGCTTGACAGCCATTGTTATATGAAAACTCCGCCAATGGCGATTGATCATCCCAGTTTTTACCATGGTGGATGGCACAAGCGTGTAGCATGTCTTCAAGCACTTGATTAACCCGTTCAGTGTGGGGGTACTGAAAGTGCATCTAGGCACCCCTTGTGGGTTTTGGTTGATTTATGACAAACAAATGAGACCCTAACGAAATTGTTGAGAATGAGCGCAGGTTCTCAAAGAAATTAAGAAGAAAGCGCAAAAAGAAAGGAGAAGGAGGATCCAAATTGATAAGAGCTCAAGAACTGAAAAGATTAGATCACTTAGTAAAAAGTGTGTTGGAGAAACACACCCCAAAAGCCCAAGAGAAAGAAATCAAACTAACTGCACAATTTCAACATGTGCGGACTAGTCCGATATCAACTGGACTAGTCCAATTTTCATTCTGACCAGAAAACGGACTAGTCTGATAACATCCGGACAAGTCCGATTTTGTCTCTAGACAGAAAACGGACTAGTCCGCACTACTACGGACTAGTCCGATATTTCACGACACTTAGGGTTTTCTACACACCGCACACCGTATTAGTCCGGAGTCAAACCACGGACTAGTCCGGACATCGCAAACCCTAACGTACCCGTTGGAAACCCTACTATAAAAAGAGGTGTACGGCCATACCAACACATCTCTTGAACCCCCTGCGCCATCACACCTCCCAAGAGCCCAAAATTCACCTCTCTACACATATTCTAACCCAAGAAGGATCAATTCTTGGGGATTGGCAATTGATCAAAGAAGAGACTTGTTCTACACCTCTTGAGCTCTTGGGTTTGATCTCTCGCACACTCTTGTTTGTTAATGTTCATCTGTTAAGTGTGTTGAGTTGTGTTCATTCATTCTTTGTAACTCTTGGGGAGCCCTAAACTTGTGAGAAGGCCCCTTGAACGATTTATTCCCCTTTCTGATTAGTGGAAGAGAATCGGCCTTTGTGGCGATTCGACGAGGATAGGGTTGGAGAAGACCCGGTCCTTAGTGGACTCCTCAACGGGGACGTAGATTTCATTCGTGGAATCGAACCCCGGGATAAACACTTGTCTCCTATTCTTGTTAGTTAATTGTTCATTATATTCTACTATTTAATCTACCTTTAAAATTCACATTCAAACATTAAAATCAAAGTTGTTTCCTGTTACTCATTGTGTCACTGTTGCAATACATACAAACTAACAATTAATTTCCGCTGCATAGAGTATTAGAAGTGAACATTGATCAATCTTGATCTCCCTAGTTTACACATACCGGACTAGTCCGCCCAGTACCGGACTAGACCAATTTTTCTCTGTTTAGAAAACGGACTAGTCCGCACTCTACCGGACTAGTCCGATTTCTCTGTATTTGATAAACCTACTAAGTGCTTTAGGGATTAACAAAGCATCGAAAAGCCCATTGACCCACCTCTAGGCTACATTCAATTGGTATCAGAGCCAAACTCTTCAAAAGAGACTCACCGCTCGAAGAGACGATATGGACGCCAAGGATGTACACAAGAAGATCGACGACGAAAAGAGTAATGATGAAAGGACTCAAAAGCTAAATAAGTTACTCGACGCCATTCAAGACAGTGAGTACGATGATGAGGAGGTGCTCCAACTCAAGGCCCTTCTACGGAAGAAGGCAATCTCTCCAAAAGGGAAGAAGAACACCGATGATGAAAAGAAGAAGAAAGGGGGTAGTCACACAGACTACTCCCGATATCCTTTTGATTATGAACGTTTGAATTCTAACAATAATCATTACTTATCAATTCCCCTAGGGAAAGCACCTTACTTTGATGGCAATGACTATTCAATGTGGAGATAAAACATGAAAATGCACCTTATATCTCTTAACCCAAGTTTGTGGCATATAGTGTGTACAGGGATAGATATCCCGGATGATGACGAAGAGCTGACCCCAAGCCAAGAACAAGCCATTCATTGGAATGCTCAAGCTGCAGCTGTGATCACGTCATCACTAAGCCGAGACGAGATCACCAAGGTGGATGGTCTCGAGATTGCCAAGGAGATATGGGACACACTGCAAACTGCACATGAAGGTGATCGTCACGTACATGAGGCCAAGATAGTAATGATTGAAGGTGAATTGGGAAGATTCGCAAAAGAAGAAGATGAATCACCACAAGATATGTACAATCGACTAAAGAATCTTATCAACAAAGTACGAGCTTATGGGAGCAAGAAGTGGAATGATCATGAGGTTGTGAAGTTGATTCTCAGAGCATTCATGCCGCGCAACGTAACTCTTTGCTCTATGATCAGAGAAAGCCCCGGGTACCAGAAAATTACACCAGATGAACTTCTTGGCAAGATTATCAACTTTGAGATGATGGAGAAGCAAGCCAAGCATGTTAAGGAAATTGTCGATCTCACCTCGGCAAAGAAGAAAGGAGTTGCTTTGAAGTCAACTTGTAAACCCGTATCAAAGGAAGCTCGAGAATCTTATGGAGAAGACGACAGCGACGATGAAAGCGGTGATATCGATGAAGAAGACATGATCTTGTTCATGAAGAAGTTCAAGAAAATGAAGAGAAGAAAAAAGGGCAGCAGCTCAAATGAAGGAAGACAAAGGATACGATCACCCAAGATGAGACGGACGTGCTATAACTACGGAGGATACAATCACTTCATAGTAGATTGTCCACATGATGAAAACAAGAAGACAAAAGATAACAAGTCTCAACCAATGAAAATGTTCAAGAAGAAGAAGCAATATGGTCAAGCGCATCTAGGGAAGGAGTGGGACTCCAATGATGAATCTTCATCTGAAGAAGAAGAGGAGATGGCCACCATAGCCATAAAGAAGACTACCAAGAAATCCACTCTATTCCCAACCATGGGCGCATGGAAGGACACCGACAACACCTGTCTAATGGCAAAGGAAGGTAAACAAAAGGTACCAACTAAATCTTCCTTCTCGCTTTATTTTACTAGTGATAGTGATAATTCTAGTGAGGATGATAGCAGTGATGAAGATGAATATATGCTTAGGGGTTTAGATAAAAAGACAACTGCTAAAATGAAATTTCTACTTGATAAGCTTGTTGATATGGAGAAGTTAGTCAATCGTCAGGAAGATATGATCATCTCCCAAAAGGAGGAATATCTTGAGATTAAAAAGCTTCTTGAATTTGAAAAGGAACATATAAATCACTAGAGCTTGAATTAGCTTCAAGCAAGGAAGCTTGCTTGAAGTTAAAAGACTCAAACACCACCATCAAGGATGAACTTGCTAACTTAACAAAAGTTAACAAGATCCTTGAGGGACAAGTTGAGTGATTCAAGCAAAGTGGTTCTTCATCAACGTCTAGCTCACATTCTCAACACACAAAGTCTGAAACTAGCATTACTTGTACTTGTGCCAAAAATGACACTAACATGAAGAAAAAGCCAAACTTGACAAAGGACAAGCAATCTTCTCAAAGTGGCATATTTGACAAGGACAAGATCAAGTATGCACGCAGTGTATACTCAGTCGCAAGACCTCCTAATGTCAAACATGGCATTGGATATTCTAATGGTGAAAAGCACAATGCTAGAAACCACAAGAATAACAAGGGTTGCATTGCCTTTGTCAAGGGAAACTCTTCTCAAACTACAAAGCTTAGTAATGTTGATAAATTTAACAATGTGATCACATATGAACAACCACTTCTATTTAGAACCTTTGATGCTTCACATGTACTTATGAAAAGTAGTATTGGAAGAGTTTATGCTAAATATGTTGGGCCACGCCGTGGGAATACCAAGTCTCATGTGTCGGTGCCCAAATCACTCGTGACTAACCTCAAAGGACCCAAGCAAGCTTGGGTACCTAAGACCAAGGCATAATTTATTTTTTGCACACTTATTCATCCGGCGGAGCAAAATGGGTGCTAGATAGTGGATGCACCAATCACATGACCAGATAAAGAAGAATGTTTATGGAATATGAAGAAAATGAAGACCCAAACGAAGGCATTTATTTTGGTGATAATAGTCAAGGAAAAGTGCTTGCTACCGTTAAAATTGCAATTTCATCACAACATACTCTCTCATGTTTTACATGTTGACTCCCTGGATTATAATCTTTTGTCAATATCTTAATTATGTGACAAGGGTTATAATTGTTTATTCACTAATGAGGGTGTGACTGTCTTTAGAAGGAGTGATAACTCAATTGCATTAAAGGGTGTGTTGAAGGGAAAACTTTATCTAGTTGACTTCAACAAAGATAAAGCCAAACTTGACACATGCTTGATTGCAAACACCAACATGGGTTGGTTGTGGCATAGACGGCTAGCACATGTTGGTATGAGGAATCTTCAAAAACTCCTCTAAGGCGATCACATCCGAGGTTTAAAGGATATTGTTTTTGGGAAAGACATGTCGTGTAGAGCATGTCAAGCAGGAAAGCATGTAGAAGCACCCCATCCCGCAAAGAATGTCATGACCACAACAAGACCGCTTGAGCTCCTTCACATGTATCTATTTTGTCCAGTTGCCTACTTAAGCATCGGCGGTAATTAATACGGTCTAGTCATTGTTGATGATTTTTCACGCTTCACGTGGGTTTTCTTTTTACATGATAAGACAGAAACTCAAGGAACCCTCAATAAGTTCATCAAGCATGCACAAAATGAATTCTCATTGAAGATCAAGAACATACGAAGTGACAATGGGACAGAATTCAAGAACACTCAGGTTGAAGAGTATCTAGATGAAGAAGGAAAAAAGCACGAATTTTCAGCACCATATACTCCTCAACAAAACGGAGTAGCCGAAAGGAAAAACATAACTCTCATTGAGATGTCGAGGACAATGCTAAATGAATACAAGACTTCGGGCAGGTTTTGGGCTGAAGCGGTTAACACCGCTTGTCACGCCATAAACCGACTATATCTTCATTGGCTGCTCAAAAAAACCTCTTATGAACTACTCACGGGTAACAAGCCAAATATTTCAAACTTTCGAGATTTTGGTTCAAAATGTTATATTTTAAATAAGAAGCCAAGGGCCTCATAGTTTGCTTCGAAGTCCGATGAAGGTTTATTACTTGGCTATGATTCGAACTCCTACGCTTATCGTGTCTTCATCAAAACCTCCGGACTTGTTGAAGTAGCACGTGACGTAGTGTTCGATGAAACTAACGGCTCTCAAGAAGAGCAAGTTGATCAGTGTGTGCTAGATCAAGAAGAAGCTCCATGTCAAGCATTGAGAAGAATGGTTTTGGGCGATGTTCGACCACAAGTGCCACCTTCAAATGCGAATGAAGAAAATGAACCACAGATAGAGGAAAATGATCAAGGGGGAGCTTCCATACAATATCAACCTCAAGAAAATCAAGAAGGCTGAAACATCAATGGGGGCAACTATCCAGGGGGAGAAGAAGATGATAATGAAAATTCAAGACCACAAGTGCCACATCCAAGAGTACACCAAAGCATCCAAAGAGATGACCCCGTTGACAACATAATCGGTGACATCCAAAAGGGAGTAATAACTCAATCTCACGTAGCTAATTTTTTTGAACACTATTCCTTTGTATCTTCTTTAGAACCATACAGGGTCAAGGATGCATTAAAAGATCCGGACTGGGTGATGGCGATGCAAGAAGAATTGAACAACTTCAAAAGGAACGAAGTGTGGGAGCATGTTGAGAGACCCAAGTCCAATGTCGTCGGCACTAAATGGGTCTTCCGCAACAAGCAAGATGAACATGGAGTGGTAACAAGGAACAAGGCATGACTTGTGGCAAAAGGGTACTCACAAGTCGAAGGTTTGGATTTCAATGAGACTTTTGCTCCCGTAGCTAGGCTTGAATCGATTAGTATATTACTTGCATATGCTACTCACCATGATTTCAAGCTTTATCAAATGGACGTGAAAAGCGCCTTTCTCAACAGACCGATCAAGGAGGAGGTGTACGTGGAGCAAACACCCAGTTTTGAAGATCAAGAGCACCCCGACTATGTGTTCAAACTGCGTAAGGCTCTCTATGGCCTCAAACAAGCTCCTAGAGCTTGGTATGAGTGCCTTAGAGATTTTTTGATTGAAAATGACTTCAAGATTGGAAAAGCTGATTACACCTTGTTTACTGAACACTTTGATGATGATCTCTTCATTTGCCAAATTTATGTTGATGATATTATATTTGGTTCAACTAACAAATCCTTTTGTCAAGAATTTAGCAAGATTATGATAGATAGATTTGAGATGTCCATGATGCGAGAGCTGAGGTACTTCTTGGGATTCCAAGTAAAGCAACAAAAGGACGGGACGTTCATAAGACAAAGTACACTAAAGACATTCTCAAGAAGTTTGGAATGGACAAAGCAAAGCCCATAAAGACTCCCATGGCGACAAATGGACACTTGGATCTAAATGAAGACGGACCTAATGTGGATCAAAAGGTATACCGTTCTATCATTGTCTCCTTACTCGATTTATGTGCATCTAGACCTGATATCATGTTGAGTGTATGTTTGTGTACCAGGTTTCAAGCCTATCCTAAGGAATGTCATTTGACAGCCGTTAAAAGGATCTTGAGATATTTAGTTCATATACCCAACCTAGGCCTTTGGTATCCTAAAGGTTCAAAATTCAATCTCATCGGATACTCCGATGCAGATTATGCCGGATGCAAGGTAGATAGAAAAAGTACTTCTGGTACTTGCCAATTCCTAGGTAGATCCCTAGTTTCTTGGTCCTCCAAGAAACAAAATTCAATTGCTCTATCCACAGCCGAAGCGGAGTATGTTGCTGCCGGGAGTTGTTGTGCACAATTTCTTTGGATGCGACAAACTCTAAGGGATTACGATTACAATATGAGCCGTATTCCACTCCTTTGTGACAATGAGAGTGCTATCAAAATTGCCCATCACTGTGGGGACCACCCCGTGGTTCACCCACTCCAGGATCGCATAGGGTGGTGCCGTGCGATGCGGCACCCAACAGCACACACGAAAAGAATAAAGGATAACATACAAACTTTTATTTGATACAAAACAGCGGAAGTCTTTTTACAAAACTTATTTATACAGCGGAAGTAATATACATATAAGGCCTCTCATCCTAACTATGCAAAAGTGCAGCCGTCCAGCCCGGGGATGCTACACACTAGCAGCATGGAACCGGAGAATCACGGCGGCGTGCAGGGCTCCAGCTCGGCCGTGTACCCCGACGGGGGCATCGCCTCGTCCTCGGAACCTTCCTCATAACTCTCACCTGCACACAGCTCAAATATTGCAACCGTGAGCACGAAGGCTCAGCAAGTCTTAACCGTCAACCCTAGGCATGGAACTCTACGTGCAAGGATATGTAAGATGGGAAAAGGAATTTGCAATAAAGACACGCCTATAAGTTGATCCTTACTTTCAGTTTTATAGCAGCAGGTTCATGTGCCTCAGGCAGCCCTCACATCGGAAGTCCACAATCAAACAAGAAACGCTTTCCCCGATGTGGAGATGCCCAAAGTGAAATATAAACTTAATTAGCTCTATATCTACAGCAATCAAGGTATTCAAGACATTAAGATCAATACAGCATTTTCCGTTGGCTTATTTCACTTCTTACTACGTCACAGCGCAGTGAACAAGCGGGTACTCAAATAACCGCGAGGGACGGTGATTGCAATCAAGACACACCTGGATAACACGTCACATACACCCACTTTCAGAAGCGTGATTCCACACCCCTTCCTACTCCGTTGTATGCGACAACCTTTCAAAGGCAACCCAAATGCCGAACCGGTCCATCCGTAACGGGCAGGAGGTCCCCGCGTGGAGCGTGACTGTGCCCACCGGCAGATTTACACCTTGCTACCCTCAACCCACTCCTATTTATGGTTGGGTAAGCCTCGACACCCAGGTTAACCAATTACATCGGTTTCCTGGTTCCCATATGCCAGTATGCATCCGGTACTGTTCGATACTTGTCCAGCAGGGCCGCACACGGACGGTCCTCAACCGACGCCAACAGGGCTACGCACGTGAGACCTCTGCTCACTGCTTCCTATCCCCCCTGCTGGGTCTCATTTTCATAACTCAAGCCATTATCTACCTCTTTTCTTCCCGTGTGATAAGTACTATCTCGCGAGTAGCTTCCAACCACTCGACTTCTACCGAGATCCTATACATTAGCATGGCATTCTCTACTCGTCGAGTTTGTAAACTACCCAACCCTCCATAGGATTTAAAAGGTTGTGCAAGTGGGGTTTCAATCACCCTAACTCTAATGCAAACATTCAACCTAGACATAAATGATACAAATGAAAACTTTATAAATGGTACTTAAGTGCAAACCGGGGCTTGCCTGGTTGCGAGTCAAACGGGAAGTTAGCTTCCGGTGGCAGGACGTCCAAGGGCTCCGGTGCGTCCTCAACTTCGGTCACTATTATGAAATGTAATAAAATACATGTATAAGTATTAAGGATTTATAAGAATTGGACTTCTACTCATAGCTACTGCTATTTAGGATCCATAATTGGCTTTGGTATTTTTACAGTGGATACTAGACTCTCTAAGGATGATTTGAGCCAAATTTGGAGATATGTCATTGCACAATGTAGTATTTAAAATTCCTACAAGTACAATGCCTCCCTGAATTTTGAGCCCAATTCAGGAGCTTTGACATAACTAATGGTGGAAGATCTGATTAGAGTAAGTCTCCATGGTTTTAACAAAATTTGTTTCACCATATTTGGAGCTACCATCAGAGAGATATGAATTTTTGAACTTAGACAGGAGTTCTGAAAAAGCTTCTGTTTAAATTTGAATTTTCAAATAAAGGCTGAACTTGAGAAGGTAATTTGACCTAGCAAATGACCTCCAATGAAGCCCAAATTTTTACTGGAGATCAGTATCTATGAAGAGGATTTGCTGCCCAAATTTGGGAATATTTCATAAAGAGTTGCTTCTGTAATAAATCCCCAAAGAATTTAGTAAAAACAATTCTACAGAAATTCCTGGGCATTTTCATAGCCAAAATTTGGTTTCTCTGTGACGTACTCCTCCTGAGGAATCCAACAAAATTGGTCTCACTCTTTTATGGCCTTGTAAAGATCAGCTAATTTCTGGAATTATTTCCCTAATAGAAACTTCAAATAATTGGGCTGGGCCCACTGGTTTAATTTGGACCAGTCAGATTTTAGCAACACCGGGGGCTACGGGGTTATTCCCGCGCAGCCGCACCAGATCCGGCGCCACAAACCGATCCTCGCGCGCACCCGGAGGCTGACTGGTGGGACCGGCCCTCCTTCGTCTTCCTCGCGCTGCCCGCGCCTCCCGCGGCGGCGCATGCCGGCGAGGCTCGCCGGGACAGGGTTCCTGTGGTCCAAACTTCGTCAAACTGGTCACCTGTGAGTTCTACACCGTGCTGAACACGATGGTGGGGTCGGGGGCCGATGACAACGGCCGGAAAGGTGCTTGCACTGGCGACCATGTCGAACTTTACTTCGGCGACCTCGCTCTCCCTCAACCGTGGGTCTTTCGGGCTAGGGTTTGCTCCAAAAACACCAGTGTCCCATGGACATTTTCGACCCGTAGCTCGCTCTTCCTGAAACCCACCGGAGATGGGACCTCACCGGCGACCCGACCCCGCAAAACTCCGGCGGCGACAAAAACTCGGTACCTGGCATCTCTACTTGATCGTTTGAGCTGCTAGGACTTCGGGAAGATGCACAAGCATGTGCTGAGCTACTCTAAGCTCAGCTAGCGCGGAGCTACCCCAAGCACAACGAATTTTTGGTTAGACCCGGCTCTATCCGTCGGTGTACAGTTTGGGGAAACGGTGAAATTCTCACCACCGGTTCTAACAAACGCTAAGCGGCCTCCGGCCACACGACCAGGACATGTCCATGCACCTTTCTTGTATAGAAAGTCGGGGGAGAGGGCGGCCGGTTGCTGCTGTCGACGGAGAGCCGAAACGGCGAGGTTCGGGCACCTTGAAGCTTTGGCGCCAATCCGCGTTTCTCGAGCAGTTCGGACCGGCAAACCTCGAAGGGGCTTTGGCAAGGGCTAGAGCACGTCCAGGCGATGCTCTTTGCTGTGGAGTGCTTGAGCAATCGAGCTTGGAGGGCTGTGGTCAATCCGAGAGAGCTGAGCGGTGGTGTTCAGCGGAAGTGAGACGGTCGCGGCGCTGCACGAGCTGAGGAGGAGGAGAAGTAGCGCTGGGGTACTCGGGCGGCCGCTCTTATCGCCCACGCGCGCGCGCCGACATCAGCCAGCGAGAACCAGCTCGGTGGCTCGGTGAGGGCGTCGGGGGGAGCGCTTTTCCGAGAGCTGTCGCGCCGCGATCAACCGGGAACAGAGAGAGAGAGGGAAAACAGTCGGTTGTTTGCTTTAGGTGGCTGACAATTGGGCCCCACTTCCCCCTTTGTTTAGTAAAACTTTTCTGATATTTTTCCCTCCAGCAACTCAACATTAAAAGCTTTACTTCATCCCAAAGTTATGTTTGAATTTGCAGAATTCAAATGGTTTGAATTCTGGTGTAGAATTTGAATGGGGTTTGATCATTTGAATTTGAAAAGGAGTTTGAATTCTCCACTTTGTATTGCCTCAAAAGTATAGCAAACCAGCTCCAAAGTTTCCAATTTTTGGCATGGCTGCTTATTAAAAGGTGGAGAACACCTTTGTGAAACCAAATTTTCAAATTGAGGGAATTGGAATTTGAAACTGAATTTGAAGTTCAGATTAGAGGGCTTCTCCTATTAATCCCAAACAAATATTAAAACTCCTCCAAATGAGCTGAAATTTGGAAGGTTGAATATTTGGACTATGAAGATCCAAGTTGTGCATTTAGATCTCCATGGTTGGAAGTTTTGGGAAGTCTAAACCCTCACCTTGAACTCACCCCCTTATAATCCAAAGTTTTAATTCCCCTCATTTTTCATAAGTGTACATGAGCTGAATTTTCTTGCTACCACTTTTTGGGGATTTTACATCCCTCCCCCCTTAAAAAGAATCTCGTCCCGAGATTCAAAGGAAAAGCAAAGTGGGGAAAACATTACCGGGTATATGATGATAGCAAGTCCGGATAATACGTGCGTAGATAATCCTCGCTTTCCCATGTCGCCTCATCAGCGGTATGGTTACTCCACAAGACCTTGTAGAACCGTAAGGTCCGGTTTCTTGCGGCACGAGTCTTTTCATCGATAATCCGGATTGGATACTCCGTGTACGTGAGGTCCGGTTGAAGAACTTCTATGTCTTCTGTGAGGATTTCAGCTGAGGGCTTGAGGCACTTCCTTAGCTGGGAGATGTGGAAGACATTGTGAATGCCTGCGAGAGACGCTGGTAACTTCAGGCGATAGGCCACGGGTCCGCATCTTTCAATGACGGCGAACGGACCAATGAACCGTGGCGCAAGTTTACCCTTCACTTCGAAACGGTGAATTCCCTTCATCGGAGACACACGGACGTAAACATGGTCCCCGATGTCGAAGTGGAGAGGGCGGCGTCTCTTATCCGCATAGCTCTTCTGACGAGATTGAGCAGCCTTGAGATTGGCTTGTATTACTCGCACTCGTTCTTCAGCTTCATTCACAAGTTCAATGCCGTAGATGACTCGCTCGCCGGACTCGCACCAGTTGAGGGGTGTGCGGCATTTCCGGCCGTAGAGAGCTTCATACGGCGCCATCTTGATGCTAGCTTGATAGCCATTGTTGTAATAAAACTCCGCCAACGGCAAATGATCGTCCTAATTCTTGCCGTGGTGGATGGCACAAGCGCGTAGCATGTCTTCAAGCACTTGATTCACCCATTCAGTTTGACCATCTGTCTGCGGGTGATACGCGGAGCTTCGGATCAGTTTGGTCCCCAATGATGCGTGCAGCTGTTCCCAAAACCGAGAGACAAACAGCACACCGCGATCTGAAATAATGGAGCGGGGAACACCGTGCAAGCATAAGATTCTTGCAATATAAAGCTCCGCATATTGCTTGGCCACGTACTTTGTATGTACGGGGATAAAATGAGCCGACTTGGTTAGTCGATCGACTATCACCCAAATCGAGTCATGCTTGTGAGACGTGAGAGGTAACCCGACTATGAAGTCCATGCTGATATCCTCCCGCTTCCACGCCGGAATGTTTAATGGTTGCAGCTGTCCGACTTTACGCATATGGTCGGCCTTCACACGCCGACACGTATCACATTCGGATACGTATTTTGCGATTTCTCTTTTCATCCGTGTCCACCAAAACCTGGTTTTCAGATCTTGGTACATCTTGTTGCTGCACGGATGAATAGAATACTTGGACAAATGAGCCTCGTCCAAGATTTTCTTCCAAAGCTTCATGTCACGGGGTACCACTATACGATCTTTAAACCATAGAGTGTCGTGTTCATCTCTTCGGAAGCATTTCATTTTGCCATTCTTCATCCTTCTCCGAATGTGCGACATTCCCATGTCCTTCCTCTGAGCTTCCATAATCTCCTCTCTTATGGTTGGTATGAGAGCAAGATTATATAACGCCACATATGGAACCAAGTACAGACTCGGCTCCTCCTCATCAAGTGGGGTGATGGACAGATTGTTGACATGGGATTTGCGGCTTAAGGCATCGGCAACCACGTTTGCCTTCCCGGGATGGTAGTGAATCTCGATCTCATAGTCTTTGATCAGTTCTAGCCATCTCCGTTGCCGCATATTCAACTCCTTTTGAGTGAATATATATTTCAGACTTTTGTGGTCGATGTAGAGGTGCACTAAGTTTCCAAGTAAGTAGTGCCTCCACATCTTCAAGGCCAACACCACAGCAGCGAGCTCAAGATCATGAGTCGGATAGTGCTGCTCGTGGTTACAAAGTTGACGTGAGCCATAGGCGACCACTCTTCCCCCTTGCATCAA
The DNA here is from genome assembly GCA_030760725.1 of Neostapfia colusana. Lineage (NCBI taxonomy): Eukaryota > Viridiplantae > Streptophyta > Magnoliopsida > Poales > Poaceae > Neostapfia > Neostapfia colusana. The sequence goes on along the minus strand of JASWHV010000007.1, from coordinate 73,976,333 downwards.
TACACAGCCAAGCCCGATACCGGACGCATCACAATATACGTCGAAGGGCTTGGTCGTATCCGGTTGAGCTAACACCGGGGCTGTTGTAAGATGCTTCACTAATGCTTGGAAAGCTTCTTCACAAGCTGAGCTCCAAACATATTTGATCCCCTTCTTCAACAGTTCAGTCATCGGCTTAGCAAGCTTGGAGAAGTTTGGTATGAATCTCCGGTAATATCCTGCTAACCCGAGGAAACTTCTGACTTCATGGACTCATGTGGGGGACTTCCATTTCAGCACTTGTTCGATCTTGCTTGGATCAACTGCAATGCCTTCTGCAGAAATGATATGACCAAGGAATGGCACTTGGCTGATCCAAAACTCGCACTTGCTGAACTTGCCATAAAGCTTATGGTCTCTTAATCATTGAAGCACGACATGCAAGTGTTTGGCGTGTTCTTCTTCAGTCTTGGAGTAAACCAAGATGTCGTCTATGAACACCACCACAAACTTGTCGAACTCCGGCATGAACACTGAGTTCATGAGATACATGAAGTGTGCCGGGGCGTTGGTGAGACCAAAGGACATGACGAGGTATTCATACAACCCATATCTCGTCGAGAAGGCTGTCTTTGGGATATCCTCCGCTCGGATCTTGATTTGATGATATCCGGAGCGAAGATCCATCTTGGAAAATACACTCGCACCCACAAGTTGATCGAAGAGAATATCGATGCGGGGCAGTGGATATTTATTCTTGATGGTGACGGCGTTGAGAGGTCGGTAGTCCACACACAACCTCAAGGTTTCATCCTTCTTCTTCACAAACAGCGCCGAGCATCCCCATGGCGAGGAACTCGGTCGAATGAAACCCTTTTTCATCAAATCATTGAGCTGCTCCTTCAATTCAGCCAGCTCATTCGGAGCCATCTTGTACGGTCTCCGTGATATCGGTGTCGTCCCCGGTACAAGTTCAATCTTGAACTCGACATTTCTTTCGGGTGGCATGCCCGGAAGATCATCCGGAAAGACATCCGGATATTCACGGACCACACGAATATCCTCAAGTTTCGTGGCTTCCGTGTTATATGTGGCTGGGGTTTCTTGAACCAAACGGTCAAGAATAAGAACATGTGGTTCATGAAGTGGAGAGTTTAAACGAACCACACGTGGAATGATGTCAAGAACAGCACCATGGCGATGTAGCCATGACATTCCTAAAATGACATCAAGTTTTTTACTCTCTAACATGATTAGAGAAGTCAGATATAGATTCCCACCCAACTGTAATGGTGCTCTATAGACCATTCGATCAGCTCTTATTTTCCCACCCGGAGAACATATCAAGTATGAATTATTTGTGGGAATGATAGGCAGTTGATATTTAATAACATAAGACTGACTTATGAAATTATGGGTGGCACCGGAGTCAAAAAGTATGACTACGGGATGATCTAGGTAAGGGAACGTACCCGCGAGGACAGGTTCGCCTTCCGGCACGTCTTCAAGGGCTAAGTGGTGGACGTTGCCGGGTTTTGGTGCAAGTTTCTTGGGCTGATTGCGGGGCTGATTAGCACCCTGATATGGTGCTGCACCCCTGCCCTGTAGCGGCTCGGGGCAGTCTCTTGAAATGTGCCCGACACGGCCACACGTATAGCACGTGTAAGGTGTTGGGGGTCCCGCCAACTTGAGGACGGAATCCCGGTGCACGCTGTTGAAACTGGGGCGCACGCGGGACCATCCTTTGCTGCTGCTGTTGCTGTGGTGGATACGTCGGTCGAAAGCCCGGCGCATTATATTGCCGACCGCGAAACTGAGGCGGTCGTGCCGGTGGCTGCCATCTCTGATCGGATGGTGAGCGATACACCATGCGGTATTTCTGTGGCGTCCCACCACTGCTACTCGTCAGCGCGCTGCGTTTCCTCTTGTCAGAACCGCGCTCGCGCTGAGCATTTTCTTGTAGAATCGCGGCATTAACTAGGTCGTTGAATGTGCCGTGATTGCTCTGGGCGAGATGGACCTTCATCTTGGAGTTCAGGCCCCAGAAGAACGCATTGCGCTTGTTGTCTTCCGTGCCCACAAATCCTGGCGCATACTGCGCCAGCCGGTTGAATAACCTGGAGTACTCATGAGCACTCCTCTCGCCTTGTCATAGCGCCAGGAACTCCTGGAGCTTCATTTCCATCACACCGGGAGGTATGTGATAGGCGCGGAACGCCTCCCCGAACTCCGTCCATGTGACGGCATGGCCAGCCGGTAAGGAGGCGATGTAATTCGGCCACCAGGTACTGCCTTCTCCTTGAAGCTGTTGCGCTGCATACAGCGCCTTCTGGTGTTCGGTGCATCGTAGTAGCCCGAACTTTGCCTCTAGAGTGCGGATAAAGCTGTCCGCCTCCAAAGGTTCTTCGGCCTCCGTGAAGACCGGTGGATGGGTCGCCATGAATTCCGAATACAAGCTTTGTTGGGGCTGGCGTTGCCCATTGTCTTGGCGTCCTCCCTGATGGGACGCATTTTGCTGTACTAGCATCCGCAGCAACTCGGTTTGCTCGTCGCGCGAGCCGAGCACTGCGGCGAGAACCTCCGCAAGATTCCTTGGAAGTTCTGGTGGCGGAGGAGGTGGTTACTGCTGGGTCGTGGTTTGCTCCAGAGGTGGAGACTCATCACCACGAACTTGACTCGGACCTCCCTCCTCTTGCGTTGAACGTGTCCGCACCATTCTGCATACATACCATTCAAACGATCAGCACATGTGGGTTTAGCTCATCCAGTCTATACAATAGTAATGCGAGAATGGGATAAACATCGCGCATAACAATCACACATATGGATAAAGTATAAACTTTATGCACCATATACATCCCTGGACTGTGTCATACGATCGAGTTCCAAAGTATTGAACTTTATGGGTTAAAAGTTCATTTCGACCATCGGGGTCACCACAGGATGTTAAGTGTGTTAGCATGCGTACTTCCTCGCTATTGTATTGGACCCAAACATGTACTAACTCGAAGTGATATGTCAAATGCATAAACCCTTCGACTCCAACTCGCTGTTTTACAACAGCCACTGGACGTCAAACGGTGAAACGAAGTGTTTTGGTTGAAATACAGAAAATTCCAGAGAGCATTTGGTCTAGCCTGTTTTTGGACAGTACCTACTCATCTGAGATTTTCATCCCTTTGGACGGAGATTTTGTTCTGGAACTCTACAGAAAAATTGTAGAGGACTTCAAAACCTTTCCAGAATGGTATCCCACACCTCCATTGGTTCAACCAATCTTATGTTATTCCCTATTCAAGTTCAGCAAAATTTCTGCCAAAAACAGGGGGGATTATTCCTAAGTTTTTGAGACTGAATCTATACTCCCAATTGACTCTTAGTTCAATATAGGAGTTTACTAACCCCTAAATGAATTCCTATACTTCATTGTGACACTTTTCTTTGAAAATAAACCTTTATGCAGTCGGTACTACGTTTCCTCACCAAAGAAAAATCCTAAACCGGTATTCTGGCATACACGGGTCACATGGTGGAACTAAAGTCGTCACTCACAAACGGTTTCTACACGTCATGCACTAACGTGGTTAGGGTACCTGCAGAAAAACACACAATAATGATGCACACATAGGTTTTAACATTGCAGGCAGTTCCATATCATAATAAAAACATACGATCCGTATCATTGCCATACGGATCGTCCTTGAGTCAAGCCACGTCTCAAGATACATGGTCGTGTTTTCACACCACACGACGGGGAACCCGAGTAGAGCGCGAACGGGTCGTCACGGTTGGGAATTTTATCAGCCCAACGGATACCACCTACTGCCTCATGACCGTTGAGGCACGCCGATGGCGAGCGCTGCGTATGACCCTTTGAACATTGAACGTTCAAGAGTTGCATACTATCGTCTTGCTTACCACATGATGGGGTATTCTCACTTTTGCCTAAAGCACACTGGAGATCAGCGTTTTCATATGCTCTCAGAACCATGGAGAGGTTCAGAGACTCATATTAACTACCGTGCCAAGCCACGGTATAACCTTCCATACTATTACTCGTATGGGGAGTTACCGTAATTGATCCGCCTACGGTGGCGTACCTTACCTCTTACCTGACGTCGGAGCGTCGTTACAGAATGTATAACATATAAGTTAGCTTTCCACCATCATAACTAGAACTATCATAGACCTTATGTGGGCTTAATGACTAATCCTCACTCGACTACTTCTAAGTTTTCAAAATAAGCTCTTTTCGAGCGTGCTATTCCCAATGCGGCTCTGATACCACGGCTGTGGGGACCACCCCGTGGTTCACCCACTCCAGGATCGCATAGGGTGGTGCCGTGCGATGCGGCACCCAACAGCACACATGAAAAGAATAAAGGATAACATACAAACTTTTATTTGATACAAAACAGCGGAAGTCTTTTTACAAAACTTATTTATACAGCAGAAGTAATATACATATAAGGCCTCTCATCCTAACTATGCAAAAGTGCAGCCGTCCAGCCCGGGGACGCTACACACTAGCAGCATGGAACCGGAGAATCACGGCGGCGTGCAGGGCTCCAGCTCGGCCGTGTACCCCGACGGGGGCATCGCCTCGTCCTCGGAACCTTCCTCATAACTCTCACCTGCACACAGCTCAAATATTGCAACCGTGAGCACGAAGGCTCAGCAAGTCTTAACCGTCAACCCTAGGCATGGAACTCTACGTGCAAGGATATGTAAGATGGGAAAAGGAATTTGCAATAAAGACACGCCTATAAGTTGATCCTTACTTTCAGTTTTATAGCAGCAGGTTCATGTGCCTTAGGCAGCCCTCACATCGGAAGTCCACAATCAAACAAGAAACGCTTTCCCCCAATGTGGAGATGCTCAAAGTGGAATATAAACTTAATTAGCTCTATATCTACAGCAATCAAGGTATTCAAGACATTAAGATCAATACAGCATTTTCCGTTGGCTTATTTCACTTCTTACTACGTCACAGCGCAGTGAACAAGCGGGTACTCAAATAACCGCGAGGGACGGTGATTGCAATCAAGACACACCCGGATAACACGTCACATACACCCACTTTCAGAAGCATGATTCCGCACCCCTTCCTACTCTGTTGTATGCGACAACCTTTCAAAGGCAACCCAAATGCCGAACCGGTCCATCCGTAACGGGCAGGAGGTCCCCGCGTGGAGCGTGACTGTGCCCACCGGCAGATTTACACCTTGCTACCCTCAACCCACTCCTATTTACGGTTGGGTAAGCCTCGACACCCAGGTTAACCAATTGCATCGGTTTCCTGGTTCCCATATGCCAGTATGCATCCGGTACTGTTCGATACTTGTCCAGCAGGGCCGCACACGGACGGTCCTCAACCGAAGCCAACAGGGCTACGCACGTGAGACCTCTGCTCACTGCTTCCTATCCCCCCCTGCTGGGTCTCATTTTCATAACTCAAGCCATTATCTACCTCTTTTCTTCCCGTGTGATAAGTACTATCTCGCGAGTAGCTTCCAACCACTCGACTTCTACCGAGATCCTATACATTAGCGTGGCATTCTCTACTCGTCGAGTTTGTAAACTACCCAACCCTCCATAGGATTTAAAAGGCTGTGCAAGTGGGGTTTCAATCACCATAACTCTAATGCAAACATTCAACCTAGACATAAATGATACAAATGAAAACTTTATAAACGGTACTTAAGTGCAAACCGGGGCTTGCCTGGTTGCGAGTCAAACGGGAAGTTAGCTTCCGGTGGCAGGACGTCCAAGGGCTCCGGTGCGTCCTCAACTTCGGTCACTATTATGAAATGTAATAAAATACATGTATAAGTATTAAGGATTTATAAGAATTGGACTTCTACTCATAGCTACTTCTATTTAGGATCCTTAATTGGCTTTGGGATATTTACAGTGGATACTAGACTCTCTAAGGATGATTTGAGCCAAATTTGGAGATATGTCATTGCACAATGTAGTATTTAAAATTCCTACAAGTACAATGCTTCCCTGAATTTTTAGCCCAATTCAGGAGCTTTGACATAGCTAATGGTGGAAGATCTGATTAGAGTAAGTCTCCATGGTTTTAACAAAATTTGTTTCACCATTTTTGGAGCTACCAACAGAGAGATATGAATTTTTGAACTTAGACAGGAGTTCTGAAAAAGCTTCGGTTTAAATTTGAATTTTCAAATAAAGGATGAACTTGAGAAGGTAATTTGACCTAGCAAATGACCTCCAATGAAGCCCAAATTTTTACTGGAGATCAGTATCTATGAAGAGTATTTGCTGCCCAAATTTGGGAATATTTCATAAAGAGTTGCTTCCATAATAAATCCCTAAAGGATTTAGTAAAAACAATTCTACAGAAATTCCTGGGCATTTTCATAGCCAAAATTTGGTTTCTCTGTGAAGTACTCCTCCTGAGGAATCCAACAAAATTGGTCTCACTCTTTTTGGAGTTTTCTACACAAAGTTATGGCCTTGTAAAGATCAGCTAATTTCTGGAATTATTTCCCTAATAGAAACTTCAAATAATTGGGCTGGGCCCACTGGTTTAATTTGGACCAGTCAGATTTTAGCAACACCGGGGGCTACGGGGTTATTCCCATGCAGCCGCACCAGATCCGGCGCCACAAACCGATCCTCGCGCGCACCCGGAGGCTGACCGGTGGGACCGGCCCTCCTTCGTCTTCCTCGCGCTGCCCGCGCCTCCCGCGGCGGCGCACGCCGGCGAGGCTCGCCGGGACAGGGTTCCTGTGGTCCAAACTTCGTCAAACTCGCCGCCTCTGAGTTCTACACCGTGCTGACCACGATGGTGGGGTCGGGGGCCGATGACAACGGCCGGAAAGGTGCTTGCACCGGCGACCATGTCGAACTTTACTTCGGCGACCTCGCTCTCCCTCAACCGTGGGTCTTTCGGGCTAGTGTTTGTTCCAAAAACACCAGTGTCCCATGGACATATTCGAACCATAGCTCGCTCACCCTGAAACCCACCGGAGATGGGACCTCACCGGCGACCCGAGCCCGCAAAACTCCGGCGGCGACAAAAACTCGGTACCTGGCATCTCTACTTGATCGTTTGAGCTGCTAGGACTTCGGGAAGATGCGCAAGCATGTGCTGGAGCTACTCTAAGCTCATCTAGCACGGAGCTATCCCAAGCACAACGAATTTTTGGTTAGACCCGGCTCTATCCGTCGGTGTACAGTTTGGGGAAACGGTGAAATACTCACCACCGGTTCTAACAAACGCTAAATGGCCTCCTGCTACACGACCAGGACATGTCCACGCACATTTCTTTTATAGGAAGTCGGGGGAGAGGGCGGCCGGTTGCTGCTGTCGATGGAGAGCCGAAACAGCGAGGTTCGGGCACCTTGAAGCTTTGGCGCCAATCCGCGTTTCTCGAGCAGTTCGGACCGGCAAACCTCGAAGGGGCTTTGGCAAGGGATAGAGCACGTCCAGGCGATGCTCTTTGCTGTGGAGCGCTCGAGCAATCGAGCTTAGAGGGCTGTGGTCGATCGGAGAGAGCTGAGCGGCGGTGTTCAGCGGAAGTGAGACGGTCGCGGCACTGCACGAGCTGAGGAGGAGGAGAAGTAGCGCTGGGGTACTCGGGCGGCTGCTCTTATCGCCCACGCGCGCGCGCCGACGTCGGCCAGCGAGAACCAGCTTGGTGAGGGCGTCGGGGGGAGCGCTTTTCCGAGAGCTGTCGCGCCGCGATCAACCGGGAACAGAGAGAGAGAGGGAAAACAGTCGGTTGTTTGCTTTAGGTGGCTGACAATTGGGCCCCACTTCCCCCTTTGTTTAGTAAAACTTTTCTGATATTTTTCCCTCCAGCAACTCAACATTAAAATCTTTACTTCATCCCAAAGTTATGTTTGAATTTGCAGAATTCAAATGGTTTGAATTCTGGTGTAGAATTTGAATGGGGTTTGATCATTTGAATTTGAAAAGGAGTTTGAATTCTCCACTTTGTATTGCCTCAAAAGTATAGCAAACCAGCTCCAAAGTTTCCAATTTTTGGCATGGATGCTTATTAAAAGGTGGAGAACACCTTTGTAAAACCAAATTTTCAAATTGAGGGAATTGGAATTTGAAACTGAATTTGAAATTCAGATTAGAGGGCTTCTCCTTTTAATCCCAAACAAATATTAAAACTCCTCCAAATGAGCTGAAATTTGGTAGGTTGAATATTTGGACTATGAAGATCCAAGTTGTGCATTTAGATCTCCATGGTTAGAAGTTTTGGAAAGTCTAAACCCTCACTTTGAACTCACCCCCTTATAATCCAAAGTTTTAATTCCCCTCATTTTTCATAAGTGTACATGAGCTGAATTTTCTTGCTACCACTTTTTGGGGATTTTACAATCACCCTGTTGAGCACTCTAGAACTAAACACATAGATACCTGTCATCATTTTTTGAGAGATCACTAAATGAAAGGAGACATAGCCATTTCCCATGTCAACACTGAAAAACAACTACCCGATATCTTTACCAAGCCACTTGATGAAAAACGCTTTTGTGAGCTCTAAAATGAACTAAATATCCTTGATGCTCGAAACGTGGCTTGAAAACTTGCATATCTATATACCATCCTCAAAATCATGTTAATTATGTTGAAAAATCATCTCTCTCTATTTTTCTCTTAAAAAACTATGTTAGTTACTTGATCTTGGTGAATCATGGTCATAGCTTGATTGTTGTATGATTATGGATCATATTCATCAAGAATATCTGTGTCTTTGTCCCTTATTCCTTAGAAGAAACTTTTAAATATATATATAAATATATATATATATATATATGTTTTATACACCTCTGTACAAGGGACCACGGACTAGTCCGCACTGGTAGACTAGTCTGCACTTCGTCCGTTAGTCCGGACTAGTCCGGAGAACCACGGACTAGTCTGATTTTCTCTCTGGATAGAAAACGGATTAGTCCGATATTTCGACTCCATAACCCTAGGGATGGCTCAAACCTAATCTTCTTCATCCTCACAACCCTCCCTTCTCTCTCTCTCCTCACTCAAGAGCTCCCAAGGCGGATTTGCGATTTCTCCATCAAAACCATCCAAATTTACGTGGGAAACGTTCTCCACCGCAAAGGGGTCAAAGACCCTAGACTAGTCCGGATCAAAAACTCCCTCAACGCCTCGAATCGAAGGATTTGGTAAACTTCTCTCCAAACCCTAGAACCTTCGATCTTCCTTGTTTTTGCTCAATTAGATCAGCTCCTCTAGTCAATACATGCTTTATTGATGTATTCCATGTACCCTAGATCACATTTGCATTGAATATTCTCAAATTTCAAAAAATTAGGGCTTGAGCAGCCACATAATGGACTAGTCCATTATTAGGGCGGACAAGTCCAGTACTCCGGACTAGTCCGACCCTGAACACCGGACTAGTCCGATATGCCCTGATTCAGAGATCTTGTTAGGGAATCCTAGCTTATGTCAACTTAATGCAATCCTTTGTCATTCTTGATTATTCATACCCACTTTATCTTCCTTGTCAGAAATCATGTTGGGATCAAATGAGAGTCTCTCGGACTTTGAGGCCGAGATGGATCAAGATATGATGTCTCAACCTCAGGAGTCTCGCTTCAAAAAGAGACAAGATCATGCTGTCGAGCCCTCGCTCACCCCACCTAGGGTTTGCCAAAAGGTCACAATCAAGAGACCAGCATCAAGAGCAAATGTGGCTGGTTCTAGCTCGGCGGCTCAATGCCAAATCAAGGGCAAGGGAAAGGGGCTTGCTTCCAGCCCGATTGGTCCCCTGAAGATGACAGCTCCAAGGCAGGGAAATAGGGATCCCTCGGAGCAGAAATTCAATGGCAAAGGTAGCGAAGTGGCATGGAACCTGAGGAAGGTTGATGCCTACAGCTCCGGCAAAAAGGCAGCCGACAAGAGATTTTGGAGTAACTTTCACTCGGACTACTATAGTTCAGTGTACCTCCAAATGAAGACTCCAGTGGTCTGAAGTCAATGGATCGACTGGACGTACTTTGAAATGAAAAACTGTGAAGCTTTTGAGGAGGTCATAGAGGCTGCAGAGAAACATGGACTCAAGGACCTGCTCGCCTTCAGGTACACCTGGAATGATGATATCATTGCCCAGTTTTACTTGACCTGCCACTTTGCTCATGATGGAGAAGACAAAGTGACTTGGATGACACATGGATCCAAGTACACAATCTCCTACTCTGAGTTTGCCAGACTGCTGCATCTTGAGGACACCGGGAATGATGAGATTGTGATTCACAATCTGGGAGTGGTGGAGAAGGACAAGATGGAGTTTCTCTATGATACTCGACCTCCATTCAACCCTCCCTCAACCAAGAACATGAATCCCTTCTTCATTATTCTCAATAGAGTGCTCCGGAAGAACATTGCTCCAAAGGATGGAGATGTCAGGAGCTCCAAGGTTATCTGAGAACCTTGATGAAAGTGATCAGCAGGAGGAGAAGATTTAATATCTTTGTCTATATTTGGAATGACATGGTAAACATATCCTGCACACCAAACTATTCCTTTGGCCATGCTCCTTACTTCATGTTCATGATTGAGAAAGTCACAGAAATTGAGTTTGTGAAGGATGTAGAGCACACTACTCTAAGGCCTCAGAAGCCTCCTCAGGCCTCCCTCCCAGCTGCTCCCTCACCTGGATCACCTGAAGAACATCAAGAGAGAGCGCATGAAGATGCAAGGGCTGCATCCAAGACTAGGGCCTCTCCACAGAAATGTTCCTCCAGTAGGATCATGAAGCTTTTGGCTGCTATCTTCAGCTCTTGCCGTAAAACTGAGGTGAAGCTACATAAGATGAACAAGGCAAGAAAAGAAGAGACGAGATACATGAAGGTAAATGTCAAAGAAATATGCCAAAAACTAAAGATTGATCCCATTGGATCCCCAGTTATCTCAGAGGACCCTGCATCTGAGTTTACAGAGCTTCCTCCTCTCTCTCCTTCAGAGCGTGCCTACTTTGGCACGACGAGTGGTTCCTCTCCTCCTCTTCCTTAGGCTGATGATGAAGATGAAGAAAGGACATACAGCGAGGAGTGAGCCGGCGAGGACAAGTAATCCCTCCTCTCCTCTTTTTGGTGCCTTGATGCCAAAGAGGGAGAGATTGAGGGGGAGTCCTAGGTCGTAGGTCTTTCCTTTTGTGTCTTAGCTTAAGAAATGAGCTTGTGTAAGACCTATGCTATCATTATGCTGTTGTAAGACTTATGCTACCATTATGCATTTGTAAGACTTATGTTATCATTATGCTTTTGTGAGATGACTATGTTATGCTTATGATTAATGGCATATGTTTAAAACTTCTATGTAAGATTGAGACTCTTGATGAGTATGCTCATTATGATATTTACATCAAAATTATTGCTCACACATGTAGTTTTGCACCCCACCATAAAGAGTGCACCTATGTCTCAAGGCTTCATTGCCTATTTTGTTCAAAACTCATATGTGCACACTTTATGAAAATCTGAATTCTTATTGTCATATTTGTGTGATTTCAATTGGTTGTCATCAATCACCAAAAAGGGGGAGATTGAAAGTGCATCTAGGCACCCCTTGTGGGTTTTGGTTGATTTATGACAAACAAATGAGACCCTAACGAAATTGTTGAGAATGAGCGCAGGTTCTCAAAGAAATTAAGAAGAACGCGCAAAAAGAAAGGAGAAGGAGGATCCAAATTGATAAGAGCTCAAGAACTGAAAAGATTAGATCACTTAGTATAGAGTGTGTTGGAGAAACACACCCCAAGAGCTCAAGAGAAAGAAATCAAACTAGCTGCACAATTTCAACATGTGCGGACTAGTTCGATATCAACCGGACTAGTCCGATTTTCATTCTGACCAGAAAACGGACTACTCCGATATCATCCGGACAAGTCCGATTTTGTCTCTGGACAGAAAACGGACTAGTCCACACTACTACGTACTAGTCCGATATCTCACGACACTTAGGGTTTTCTACACACCGCATACCGTACTAGTCCGGAGTCAACCATAGACTAGTCCGGACATCGTAAACCCTAACTTACCCATTGGAAACCCTACAATAAAAAGAGGTGTACGGCCATACCAACACATCTCTTGAACCCCCTGCGCCGTCACACCTCCCAAGAGCCAAAATTCACCTCTCTCCACATATTCTAACCCAAGAAGGAAAAATTCTTGGGGATTGGCAATTGATCAAAGAAGAGACTTGTTCTACACCTCTTGAGCTCTTGGGTTTGATCTCTCGCACACTCTTGTTTGTTAATTATTCACCTGTTGAGTGTGTTGAGTTGTGTTCATTCATTCGTTGTAATTCCTGGGGAGCCATCAACTTGTGAGAAGGCCCCTTGAATGATTTATTCCCCTTTCTGATTAGTGGAAGAGAATCGGCCTTTGTGGCGATTCGACGAGGATAGGGTTGGAGAAGACCTGGTCCTTAGTGGACTCCTCAACGGGGACGTAGATTTCCTTCGTGGAATCGAACCTCGGGATAAATAAACACTTGTCTCCTACTCTTGTTCATTAATTGTTCATTATATTCTAATATTTAATCTATCCTTTGAAATTCACATTCAAACATTAAAATCAAAGTTGTTTCGTGTTACTCATTGTGTCACTATTGGAATACATCCAAACTAACAATTAATTTCCGCTGCATAGAGTATTAAAAGTGAACATTGATCAATCTTGATCTCCCTAGTTCACGCATACCGGACTAGTCTGCCCAGTACCGGACTAGTCCGATTTTTCTCTGTTTAGAAAACAGACTAGTCCGCACTCTACCGGACTAGTCCGATTTCACTGTATTTGATAAATCTACTAAGTGTTTCAGGGATTAACAAAGCATCGAAAAGCCTATTCACCCCCCTCTAGGCTACATTCAGGTACCGCCGCCGAGCAACGCCCCGGACAGGATCTCGTTGGATGGTGCCGTGATATGCGGCACCCAACAGCACATGGGTCGAGGAAACACATCATATTACATAAATTATTTGCCGAAGTGTACAAAAGTATTTTACAAATACTTATATCAAAATAAGCTGCAGCGGAAGACTATAACTCTCACGGCTCATTTCTAACTTAGCAACAAATAAACAGTCCAGCCCGCGGACGTTTCTTACTAGCAGCACGAAGACAAACCGCAGCGGCGAGGATGCTCTTGAGTAACCACTCGGAGGTTCCTGAGTCTCATCGGCATCCCTTCTCATAAGCATGAAGTCAATAACAGCAAAACCACTCAGATAACATCCGTGAGCATAACGCTCAGCAAGACTTAACCGTCACCCTAGGCATGAAACTCTATATGAGGTTATGAACATAAAGTAGGATGGCATAATGCATAATTAAACTCGCCTAAAAGTGAATCCTTACTTTCACGTATTATTGCAGCAATTTAAGTAACCTTGGCACGCCACATCGGGAGTCCACAATCAAACAAGAAATGCTTTCCCCCGATGTAATTTGCTCACGGCATAAAAGAATCGAGTTTGCACTAGCTATTCATCAAAGATACATCACAAAGATAGTATACTTCAAAACAATGTGATTAGTTCCTTTCTCATGCAAGTTCTTACTACGTCATGACTGTGAGAACAAGTATGCTCGGTCCATTCCGCGAGCAATGGTGATTCGAATCAATAACACCCGGACTACACGACATGTACCCCCGTACTCGACGTTGCCTACAGCAACCATCACTGACGTCGTACGTGGCAGCCTTTCTCCCGTTTCACCCCCATTGAATCGATCAAGTCGCCCCGTACAGTAGCCACTCTCATGGTGCACCTACTGACATGAGATGTCATGAGAATGTTACCCACATACTGCACACCGGCCGTCTCGCCTGAGGCGACCCGAAAAGGCTCAACGCAAGCATCCCGAGGTAAATCGGTTTACTGGGTCCCATATAGCCAGCATGAGTCCGGTACACAACTCAAATTTGTTCAACAGGGCCGCATACGGATTGGTCCTTGACCGACATGGACAGGTCTATAGCACCCAGGCCCCTATGTCCTGCTGCCCCTACAACCTTCCAGTCTCAACTTTATCTTGCTAATTCATTTTTGAACCAATCCTGTATGCCCCTGTTGTTTCTGAACATGCGAGTAGCATCTCACCACTCGACTTCTACCGAACCTTACTTAAGCATGGCAGTTCTACACGATAAAAGACATCTACCCAATACTCCATGGGTTTAGTTGGTCTAGCAAGAGGAGTATCAAACAACTAGACCTAATGCACATTTCATATCTTAACCGAAAGTGAATACAAAGTTAAAAACTTAACAGCTATTAAATGCAAACCGGAGCTTGCCTGTTTTGCAGGGTAGTCATATATAATCAGTTAGTGATCCTTGCTGATAAAACCCTGATTCTCCGGAGTCTGATCCACTTCAATGAATCGCTCCTTTTGAATCCCATTCGTCGTGAATCCTAATGAAATGTATATGCACAAATTTATATAATGCAATGGAAAAAAATTAAGACTTGATTTCTTAGGAAAATAGGTTGTGTGGAAAATGCCAAGAATGGCTTGGTTTGCCTCTGTTGTGCAAATAAAAGTGAATGAACTAACTTGGTCTTAATGTTTAAGCTATACCCTAACTAATTTTCTCTACTGAACATAAGAGATGAGCTGAAAATATTTGAATGCAACTGAAGAACAAGAACTCCAAAGGATTCAAAACTTTTAAAGCAGGTTCTATACTACCTAGGGATTCAGCTTGCCAAATTGCAGCTAATGTGGAAAACAAATGTGTTCTCCACAATTCCCATAATGCACTTATGTATTTTTCCTACATACATAAGCATGGAGAACAAGAACAGGGAGATCTAATGCTCAACTTGAGCTGATAATTTATATGTGAGTTCCTGGTCACATGAAGGTAAATTTTTCCGAAATTCAGACCTTTTACTTGAGTAGTCCTCCCAGAATAATTCCTTAAGCATTTCTAATCAAAAGAATTAATTCTGGAGTAATGTGCATTTTCATGCCCAATTAAGTAAACTACAATTTCAAATATGTCTCATAGAGTATGTCCAAATTTTCCTATGGTTTTTGGAGCTAATAATTGCCCAGAATATATTTTACATGTGGGCAACATTTTCTGAAAATGTTTCTGGACTCTTATGAACACAGCATTTTGTATTTAGCAAATTACTACTCAAATGATCCGCAAATGAGCTGAAAATTTTCTAGAAGGTCAACAATATGATAAAGAATATTCTGGCAAAATTTGAGGATTTTTGGATAATTCAACTCCCTCAATAATTCTTTCTCATAAAATCTTCAAAGAATTTTCCAGAATTTAATACTACTTTTGATACAAATTCGAGTTCATATTTGGATATATCATTGCACAAGGAATCCAACCCAATTTGAAGCACTCAATTCGGAGATTTCTACACAAAGATATGATTTTCCAAAATTGTTGCAGTCTCTGGAATTATTTTCCCTATTGAAATTCCACTGGGCCCGCTATTTAAATCCCAGCCAATAGAATTGAAACCACACTGGGCTCACAGGGTTCCAGCGCGCCAGCACACCGGATCCGGGCCACAGCCGATCGAAGATTTAAACGTTACAGCCACTGACATCCGGGGCCCACCCGGTCTTCTTCTTCCTCCGGCTGCTTTCCCGCGCTCGCGCGTTCCCCCTAGCCGGAGCAATCTGCAGCTCGCCGGATCGCCTCTGCCGGCCACCGCTCAAGCTGAGGCTCGCCGCCAGAGGGTTTTGGACGCCGAGGATCACGATGGTGGGGTGTTCTAGGGCTGCCGTTGACCAGAAACACCGCAGCGACGTGTGGCGGCCTCGGTTAGAGTTCGGCGCCGTCGTCTGTGGGTTCTATCCCTCCAAACAAGCAACAAAAACGTGCTACAGCAACTATGGGTGATCACAAAGCTCGGCATAACCTCAAATTAGCTCGGAAACAGCGGTAAATGGATCGGCACCGTGCGCCCAATCGGTCCCGCTGAAGAAGTGTTCGGTAGACTTCAACATCCGTTGCTCCGAGGTGTTTTCATGCTAGGGTTGCAAAAGGAGAATTGATCGCCGGCTAGTACAGCTTCTATATTGCAAAGTTTGATGCGTTAAGAAGAATTAGAGGTGGAGAATTTGGGTTTCACGTACTGGATGCTCGGGTTGAAGCCGCCGGAGCAAAATCCCAAAATTCGCCGTTGATAGATCACGGTTTGGCTTGAGCTTCAGGTGATAGCAGCACGGTGGCCGTGCTCTCCCGTGGCCGCCCTTGCTCGGCTGAGAAAGCTCCTGTGGAGAGCTGTCCACAAGCGCCCGATCACCATTTTGAGTTAGGTCGCCGCAGAGTGGCTGTTTGAGGGCTCGGGAACGCCGGGACTCGGTGGTCTTTGGGTCGAGGGAGTGAGCAACGGTTGCGCCATGGTGTTTCGCAGCTTGGAGGCAGTGAGCAGGGGTTTCTCTCGTTCTCCCGGTTGCTCTCGAAGCACGGCGGTGAGGGAAGGCTCTGTCGGTGCTGTTCATGAGAGAGGGGGTAGAAAAGGGCGAGTGGCTCGGTCTGTGAGAGGAGCATCACGTTGAGTGCACGAGGAGCATTCAATCGGTCGCCAGTGCGTGGGAGGAGGGAGCAGGAGGTGGCGCCTCTGCCCCTCGGTTGCACACGGGTTAGAGCCCCTCGGCTGCTTCGACTGAAACCGCAAGTCTTCGGTGGAGTGGAAAAACAGAGACCCTTTACCTCAATTGCTTTTGTGTGCAAGTCACTAATCCAACTCCATGACATGTGGGTCCACCCAAAATATCTTCTCATGTTGATCTCTCAAAATTCCACAGTTTTGAAATTTAAATGTGGGCTAGCATTTGAATTCATCAAATTCATTTTGACTTTGCATAGCAAAATTTGAATTTGGATGGAATTTTAAAATGCTTCTATTTAACTCCTTTTTGAGCCCACCCCCAAGTGACAAGTTTGACATCCAACTTTTTCCACAATTTCCAAACTATATGGCTGCATGACTATTCAAAGTTTTTGGCCATCATTTGTGTGAACTTTGAATTTAAAATCTGATTTTTAAAATTTCATGCAAAGAGGTATTTAAATCCTTATTGATTCAACACCTTCGAATAAAATGTGAGCCTCATTTTGGATGATCATCCATGTATCACTTGGCATGAAGAAAAGTTTTAGCAAGTCCCATTTTTCATGCCTTTGCCAGACATATGGATTCAAACCTTGGTTTATTCATATACATGTTTGGGACTTTTACATTTTTCCCCCTTAAAAGAATCTCGTCCTGAGATTAGAAAAGAAGAACGAGACGGGAGAGGTAATTACAAACTGTACAAAGCTAAAAGTTCCGGATAATTGGTGCAGAGGTAATCTTCACTTTCCCACATCGTCTCTTCTGCGGTGTGATTACTCCACAGCACCTTGAAAAATTTTATCGTCCGGTTCCGGGTTACCCATGTCTTTTCATCCAAAATCTGAACCGGTCGCTCGGTGTAGGGAAGGTCCGGTTTCAACTCATGGATTTCCTCAGCGCGGACAACAGCGGTAAATTTGAGGCACTTCGGCAGCTGTGACACATGAAATACATCATGAACACTCGCAAGACTTTCCGGTAGTTCTAGCCGGTAGGCTACGGGTCCGCACTTCTCCATGATAGCAAAAGGACCTATAAAGCGGGGAGCGAACTTCCCCTTTACACCGAACTGGTGAATCCCTCCATCGGAGACACATAAATATATACGTGCTCTCCGACGTCAAAGTGCAACGGCCTACGCCTTTGATCAACGTAGCTCTTCTGTCGGGATTGTGCAGCCTTCAAATTTTCTTGTATCAACCGAACTCGGTCTTCGGCTTCACTGACAAGATCAACC
The DNA here is from genome assembly GCA_030760725.1 of Neostapfia colusana. NCBI lineage: Eukaryota > Viridiplantae > Streptophyta > Magnoliopsida > Poales > Poaceae > Neostapfia > Neostapfia colusana. The sequence goes on along the minus strand of JASWHV010000007.1, from coordinate 73,958,498 downwards.
CTAAACAGAACTCTTTCGCCAGACTCACACCAATTCAGCGGTGTGCGACACTTCCGGCCGTAGAGAGCTTCATACGGTGCCATTTTAATACTCGCTTGATACCCGTTGTTGTATGAAAACTCCGCCAACGGTAAGTGATCATCCAAATTCTTAACGTGGTGGATGGCACACGTTCTCAACATATCTTCCAGAACCTGGTTCACCCTCTAAGTTTGTCCATCGGTTTGAGGGTGATATGCGGAGCTTCTAATCAGCTTGGTGCCCAACGAGGCGTGCAGCTGCTCCCAAAACCAAGCAACAAACAGCGCAGCTCGATCTGAAACGATGGTCTTTGGGACACCATGTGAGCATATAATCCTCGAGATGTATGACTCCGCATATTGCCTTGCTCAATAATGAGTGTTCACCGGTATGAAATGAGCTGATTTCGTCAACCGTTCGATGATCACCCATATCGAGTCATGCTTCCAGGATGTGAGTGGTAATACGACGATGAAATCCATACTCACATCCTCCCATTTCCATGCCGGTATTTTCAGCGGTTGTAGCGGTCCAGCTTTCCGCATTTGATCAGCCTTGACCCGTCTACACGTATTACATTCGGATACGTATTTAGCAATTTCCCTCTTCATCCTCGTCCACAAAAATTTCTGTTTCAAATCTTGGTACATCTTGTTACTTCCGGGATGAACGGAAAACTTCGACAGGTGGGCTTCATCTAAGATCTTCTTCCAGAGTTTCATATTGCGCGATACCACTATACGGTCGTTAAACCATATCGTACCATTCTCATCCTTCCGGAAACGTTTCACCTCTCCGTTGTCTAGTCTTCTCCGTATGTGAGACATACCCCTGTCTCTTCTTTGAGCCTCAACAATCTCTTCACAGATCGTTGGAATGAGCGCGAGATTATAAAGCGTGCCATACAGAATGACACGGAGACTTGGTTCTTCATCTTCCAACTCAGCAATCGCCAAGTTGTGAACATGGGCTTTCCGATCAAGCGCGTCGGCAACCACGTTCGCTTTACCCGGATGATAGTGGATCTCAATTTCATAATCTTTTATGAGATCCAACCACCTCCGTTGTCTCATATTCAACTGCTTCTGCGTGAAGATATACTTCAAGCTTTTATGGTCGGTGTAGAGGTGAACAAGATTACCAAGTAGATAATGCCACCACATCTTTAACGCCAACACCACTGCAGCAAGCTCGAGGTCGTGAGTTGGATAATGCTGCTCGTGATTTCATAGTTGAAGAGACCCCATAGGCGACTACACGCCTTTCTTGCATCAGAACACAGCAGAGACCGAAGCTGGATGCATCACAATATACATAAAATGGCTTTGTCGTGTCCGGCTGAGCAAGAACTGGAGCTGTTGTGAGATGTTTCACCAGAGTTTTGAATGCGGCTTCACATGCTGCATTCCACATGTATTTAGTGCCCTTCTTCAGCAGCTCCGTCATTGGTTTAGCAATTTTTGAGAAGCTCGGAATGAACCTCCCATAATACACCGCTAAACCTAGAAACTTTGGACCTCGTGGACGGATTTGGGAGATTCCTACTTCAGCACTTGTTCAATTTTGCTGGGGTCCACGGCAATGCCCTCTGCTGAAATAATATGGCCTAGGAAAGGCACTTGATCAATCCAGAACTCGGACTTGCTGAACTTGGCATATAATTTGTGCTACCTCAATCGTTGTAGCACGATACACAAATGTTCAGCGTGCTCTTCTTCAGATCTGGAGTAAACCAATAAGTCGTCGATGAGTATCATGACGAACTTGTCTAACTCCGGCATGAACACAGAATTCGTCAAGTACATGAAGTGTGCCAGAGCGTTGGTTAACCCAAATGACATGACGAGGTACTCATAGAGTCCGTATCTCGTTGAGAACGCTGTCTTCGGTATGTCCTCTGGTCGGATCTTGATTTGGTGATAGCCCGACCGAAGATCCATCTTCGAAAATACCTTTGCACCCACAAGTTGAACGAACAAGATGTCGATGTAGGGCAAATGTTACTTGTTCTTTGTCGTGACGGCATTTAGAGGATGATAATCAACACATAGCCACAGTGTTTCATCCTTCTTCTTAACGAACAGCGCAGAGCAACCCCAAGGTGAAGAACATGGTCGTATGAAACCCTTGCTCATGAGTTCATTTAGATTCTCCTTCAACTCCGCTAGCTCGTTAGGTGCCATCTTATAATGCCTTCGTGAGATAGTCGTCGTTCTCGGTGCCAGTTCAATCTTGAACTCGACGTCCCGTTCGGGCGGCATGCCCGGTAAATCATCGGGAAACACGTCGGGATAATCACATACCACCGGAATATCTTCAAGTTTCAGTGCTTCCGTGTGGTAGGTCTGTACCATATCTTTATCATCACTGTCTAAAAACAGCGTGTTCTGTCCGTGAATCGGCGAGTCAATCTGGATAGTCCGGTTACCGATATTGAGAACGGCACTGTGACAATTTAACCAATACATCCCCAATATTATGTCTATCTCCTGCCTATCCAACATAATCAGCGATGTTGGGTATATTTTTCCGTCCAAACACAAAGCTGCTCGGGACACAATCTGATTAGCAGAGATATTTCCTCCCGGTGAACGGATAAGATAACTCGTTGTGGGAGTATTGGTGGATAATTGGTGCTGATCCACGCAGGTATTGCTGATAAAATTGTGAGTTGCATCATAATCAAAAAGTATGATCATGGGCACGTCTTTGAGAGTAAACATGCCCGCAAACACTGGTGCTCCCTCCTACACATCCTCAATAGCAAGATGTTGCACACTCCCGGATTGCAATCCTGTTATATTAACATGAGCAGGTGGCGGCATACCACCTGATAATGATGGTTGTCTGGTGTTCAACAACTTCTCCCGGCATTCTTTCCTAAAATGCCCAGAATGGTGGCAATAAGAACACAGGTGTTTCCCCGGTTCTTCATTGACTTGTGGTTGAAAAGTTGATGTACTTTGCTGCAGCAGTGATGCACCAGGTATCATCCATTGCTGCGGCAATGGTGTTGCTTCAAGACATGATTCTTGAGCAGGAAATCTGTATTGAGTTGTTCTTACCGGTGCTTGCCATAGTTCATCGGATGGTGTGTGATATACCACATGGTATTTACGAGGAACAACTGGTGTGTCGTCTTGCACATCATCCTGGTCCCTCTTCTCTGCTTGACACTCAAGTGTCGCCTGTTCTTGCAGCAGAGCAGCACTGATCAACTCGGTGTAATTGCCTTGATTGAACAAAGCTAACTTATCTTTTAATATGGCACTCAGGCCATAGAAAAAGTAGTCACACCTTGCAGCTTCGCTCATCGCATAAGCAGGGGCATATTATGCCAAAAGGTTGAACCGTTTGACATAATCGAGGACACTCATGTCTCCCTGCTTCAAGTTCCTGAATTCCTGCTGCTGGGCCTTGATAAAACCCATAGGAATGTGACGAGCACGGAATGCTTCAAGAAATTCCGTCCATTCCACTTGATGGCCCTCCGGAATGGTGTCGAGATAAGCGAATCACCAATTCCCGGCGGCTCCATGGAGCTGTTGCTGCAAATAAGGTCTTCTGATATTCATTGCACTCAAACACTCCAAACTTGGACCCCATAACCCGAAGCCACTGATCAGCTTCCACTGGTTCTTTGGCTTCCGTGAAAATTGTCGGTTGTTTCGCCAAGAAGTCCAAATAGGCGTTCCGAGGTGGAACAACCTGTTGTGTACGTTGACGTAAGCCCTGTTGTACCAAGGCTTGGAGTAGTCTTTTGTTCTCTTTACTTTACTCGACCGTCTGATCCATGACATCCGCCCATACCATTGATGGCGGTGCCCGTGGTGGAGTCGAGTCATCACCGTCGCGGCGAGAACCTTCAGCCCTACTCGGAGAATGAGTATGCACCATACTGCAAATGAATAATTTTGAGGGGAGTCAAAACCCTCAGCAGTATGTGAAAGTATGTAAAACATGAACATGCTAAAACTTTATGAAAGCATAATAAAATTTCATGTGTACACATCTTCCTAAAGCCAACATAATCAGTCCACTATTCTGTACAGAACAAACCTTTCTGTACTTAATCCAGATTTTGATCGGGTTAACAGCATTTTCATAACTCAAGTTGAATACCAAAGTTAAATTTAGCTTCAGTATCTTTTCAACGAGTACTCATATGCCCCTAGATCATTTCTGGATCAAAAGTTATGATTGTTCAAATTTGACAGAATTTCTGGATAAAATTTTCCAGCATCTCCTTTGTATGTGGCTGTTTTCATCACAGTTGTACATAAAAATGTAGTACAATTCTGAACAAACTATGAACTACAAAATTGTTGCAAATTTCATAACCTTTCCAATGGTGTATCATATGACCCGTAGAAATTTTTCTACTGAATGTTATGGCTAATTTACAGAAACATCCAGAGAAGGTTGCAGCTGTTCTGTCTTCTAAATAGTTTGCATTCATATGGACATTCAACCAAGTTGGCTTCTGATTTTGCTCTGGAGGTCTACAGAAAAGTTGTAGAGCTTAAAAACCTTTCCAGAACTGTATCATACACCTTCATTGGGTCAATCTACACAGAGTTATTCTCTGTCAAAATCCAGCAAAAATTTCTGCCAGAACGGAGCACTCTGTTTTTGGATCAGAAGAAGCCTAGCAAGTCTCTTCTTTGAAGCTTAGTTCAAATGAAGAGCTCGGTAACTAATATGTGCTTTCCAACATCAATTTTTAGTTTGAAAGTTAGACATGAATGATTTTTTCATAGGAAATAAGACTATCCAGTGTAGTACGGTGGCGAGGCACCGTAAGACATATGACGGTACTACGTTGCCTTGCCAAAGAAAAACCTAACCGGGCAACACCGGCATATATGTATCCTTAGGTGACACTAAAACGGTCACTCGCAAACGTGTTCTACACGTACTATGGTTTTCTTGGTTAGTACCTACATAAAACATACTCAATCATCAGGTTCGGCTGCACACCGAACCCGGTCCCAATACAGTTCATACACCCGTCCGTCATCACTCGCACGGGTGTTCTCAAGCCAAACACGCCTTGAGCTACGTGTTCATGTTACTGACCACGTGACGAGGTCTTCCATACTTGCCCAAAGCACGCCATGGACGGGCGTTGCTCGAATACCCCAAACGACATGAAGAGTCATAGAGGATACTATAGCGAGTCGGGTTACCTGCCACCCGTGAGGCTCCACCCTTCATCTTGTGCGCACTGGTGGACAGTGCTTACGTGCACCCCACAAGACATAGAATATCCCAAGATGCACGGTTTTCTGACATAACAAATAAGTTAGGTGGCCACCTTCATAATATGCTAAATAGTAGTCCTTATGTGAGCCTAGTACCGTCATATCACCGTATCCTAAGTTTTTATCATAATATGATGCTCAATCCATGCACTATTCCCAACGCAGCTCTGATACCACGCTGTGGAGGTACCGCCGCGGAGCGACGCCCTGGACAGGATCTCGTTGGGTGGTGCCGTGATATGCGGCACCTAACAGCACACGGGTCGAGGAAACACATCACATTACATAAATTATTTGCGGAAGCGTACAAGAGTATTTTACAAATACTTATATCAAAATAAGCTACAGTGGAAGACTATAACTCTCACGACTCATTTCTAACTTAGCAACAAAGAAACAGTCCAGCTCGCGGATGTTTCTTACTAGCAACACGAAAACAAACCGCAGCGGCGAGGATGCTCTTGAGTAACCACTCGGAGGTTCCCGAGTCTCATCGGCATCCCTTCTCATAAGCATGAAGTCAAAACCTGCAAAACCACTCGGATAGCATCCGTGAGCATAACGCTCAGCAAGACTTAACCGTAACCCTAGGCATGAAACTCTATATAGGTTATGAACATAAAGTAGGATGGCATAATGCATAATTAAACTCTCCTAAAAGTGAATCCTTACTTTCAGGTATTATTGCAGCAATTTAAGTAACCTTGGGCACGACACATCGAGAGTCCACAATCAAACAAGAAACGCTTTCCCCCGATGTAATTTGCACTAGCTATTCATCAAAGATACATCACAAAGATAGTATACTTCAAAACAATGTGATTAGTTCCTTTCTCATGCAAGTTCTTACTATGTCACGACTGTGAAAACAAGTATGCTCGGTCCATACTTTCAGGTATTATTTGCAGCAATTTTTGAAACCTTGGGCACGCCACATCGGGAGTCCACAATCAAACAAGAAACGCTTTCACCCGATGTAATTTGCTCACGGCATAAAAGAATCAAGTTTTCACTAGCTATTCATCAAAGATGCATAACAAAGATAGTATAAACTTTAAATCAACGTGATTAGTTCCTTTCTCATGCAAGTTCTTACTACGTCACGACTGTGAGAACAAGTTTGCTTGGTCCATTCTGTGAGCGACAGTGATTCAAATCAATAACACCCGGACTACACGACACGTACGCCCATACTCGATGTTGCCTACAGCAACCATCACTGACGTCATATGTGGCAGCCTTTCTCCCGTTTCAACCCTGTTGAATCGATCAAGTCGCCCCGTACAGTAGCCACTCTCATGGTGCACCTACTAACATGAGATGTCATGAGAATGTTACCCACATACTGCACACCAGCCGTCTCGCCTGAGGCGACCCGAAAAGGCTCAACGCAAGCTTCCCAAGGTATATCGGTTTACTGGGTACCATATAGCCAGCATTAGTCCGGTACACAACTCAAAGTTGTTCAAAAGGGCTGCATACGGATCGGTCCTTGACCGAAACGGACAGATCTATAGCACCCAGTCCCCTATGTCCTGCTGACCTTACAACCTTCCGGTCTCAACTTTAACTTGCTAATTCATTTTTGAACCAATCCCATATGCCCCTGTTGTTCCTGAACATGCGAGTAGCATCTCACCACTCCACTTCTACCAAACCTTACATAAGCATGGCTGTTCAAAACGATAAAAGACATCTACCCAATACTCCATGGGTTTATTTGGTCACGCAAGAGGAGTATCAAACATTTAGACCTAATGCACATTTCATATCTTAACCGAAAGTGAATACAAAGTTAAAAACATAACAGCTGTTAAATGCAAACCGGAGCTTGCCTGTTTTGCAGGGTAGTCGTGTATAATCAGTTAGTGATCCTTGCTGATCAATCCCTGATTCTCCGGAGTCTGATCCACTTCAATGAATCGCTCTCTTTGAATCCCCTTCGTCATGTGTCCTAATGAAATGTATATGCACAATTTTTATAGAATGCAATGGAATGAAATTAAGACTTGATTTCTTAGGAACAGAGGTTGTGTGGAAAATGCCAAGAATGGCTTGGTTTTCCTCTGTTGTGCAAAGAAAAGTGAATGAACTATCTTTGTCTTAATGTTTAAGCTATATCCTAACTAATTTTCCATACTGAACATAAGAGATGAGCTGAAAAGATTTGAATGCAACTGAAGAACAAGAACTCCAAAGGATTCAAAACTTTTACAGCAGGTTCTATACTACCTAGGGATTTAGCTTGCCAAATTGCAGCTAATGTGGAATACAAATGTGTTCTCCACAATTTCCATAATGCTCTTATGTATTTTTCCCACATACATAAGTATGGAGAACAAGAACAGGGAGATCTAATGCTCATCTTGATCTGATAATTTACATGTGAGTTCCTGGTCACATGAAGGTAATTTGGTCCTAAATTCAGAGTTTTTACTTGAGTAGTCCTCCCAGAATAATTCCTTACGCATTCTACTCCAAAGAATTAATTCTGGAGTAATGTGCATTTTCATGCCAAATTAAGTGAACTACAATTTCAAGTATGTCTCAGAGAGTATGCCCAAATTTTCCTATGACTTTTTGGAGCTAAGAATTACCCAGAATAGATTTTACAATTGGGCAACATTTTCTGAAAATGTTTCTGGACTCTTATGAACACAGCATTTTATATTTAGCAAATTACTAATCAAATGATCCTCAAATGAGCTGAAAATTTGCTAGAGGGTCAACAATATGCTAAAGAATATTCTGGCAAAATTTGAGGATTTTTGGACAAACCAAACTCCCTTAATAATTCTTTTTAAAAAACCTTCAAAGAATTTTCCAGAATTTAATACTGACTTTCATATAAATTTGAGTTCATATTTGGATAGGTATTTGCACAAGAAATCCAATCAAATTTGAATCACTCAATTTGGAGATTCCTACACAAGGATATGATTTTCCAAAATTGTGGCAATCTCTGGAATTATTTTCCCTTTTGAAATTCAACTGGGCCCACTATTTAAATCACAGCCAATAGAATTGAAACCACACTGGGTTCACAGGGTTCCAGTGTAAGGGTCCCAAAAATATTAATACAAAGAAACTCTTGTTTACAAAAGTTGGTTTCATATGAATGAAATTTGGGACTTGTTAAAAACTTTTCCACATGTGATAACACACATGAGGGTTTTCTTCACACAAGTTCAAATGTTTATTTGAAGGCTTGGAAAACCAAGAAGGACATAAAACCAAGGTGGGAATTTCCCATATGTGTGAGAAAAACTAAAGTCAGATTTGGAACAAACTTGTTCAACTAAAAGTTCAAATGAGAGCAACACTATGAATTTCAAAACTGTTGTGCTACAAATCTCATTTGCAGCAGCCAAATTAAGAATCAGATTTCATATTTGAATTCCTTGAGTCCAAATTAGTGGGTGTGCAAAGTTTCATGATTTGTTGAAATGTTTTGCAACTCATTTTCCAAAATGGACTTCAAATAATAAAGAATTCAAATGCATATTTGAATTTGGTTGAAACTTGCCCAATTGTCCAAATGTCTCTCGGATTTAAACTTCCACAATTGAATTCCATCATATTCAAACTTTGGGAGATATATTTTGGAGAGAGATAAGGAGGAACTGAGCTGTGGGACCCACACTTCAATGAAACAGTTTAATTGCAAAAGATCTTCACAACACAGTCTCTGTTTTGCTTTTCACATGCGCTCGACAGCAGAGGGCGAGCCGACAGCGGTACTCACCGCCTCGGACGACCGCCTTCCACGGGAACCGCCTCATCCAAGGCTTTTATACCCCTGCCGTGCTCCCTTTCGCCCTCATCACCGAAGCCCGAGGCCTCGGCGCTGTCTTTCCCTCCCCATGCGAGAAACCAACCGAGACAACCACCGAGCTCTCGATCGATCAGCCATCACCTAGCTCGCATGCGAGCCTCAGCTAAGCGACCAAACGGCACCACGAGCCCTCCCACAAACCTCTCGCACCTTCCCTGTGTTGGTTTAGCCATCACAACCCGAGAAAACCGAGTTTCAGCGGCGGCCGGAAGAAACCACCACCGACGGCTCTCGTGGATAGCCTCACCCGTGGCTTGTCACGGCCGAACTAGGCCACCAGTGGACGCGCGAGACCTCCCTACAGCTTCCACCCGAAGCCCAGCTCCAGCCGTTGCCTCTCGCCGACGAATTTCGGAAATCCTCTCCGGCCGGTATAAACGGACCCGCGGGTAAGGATCGCTCAAATTCTCGCGCTATAATTGTTTGGAGCACTGCAAATTGCACTCACATGAAGTATCCTTGCTTAGAAACAACTTCCCTTTTGAAACCTAGCTAGAAACACGCTCTGCGCGGCGTAATTTCAATCTTTCCGACGGCGGTTTTAGCAGCACACGTCGGGCACTCGATGAACCCTAGGTAGGAGCCATTCCCGAGCCCATATGCGGCCATGCCTAGCTTCTCCAACCTTCACTGATGCTGTAGGGCCTTTCCAGGGAGCTTTTGGCGGGCTAGCTCACCGGGATGGCACCGCCGAACTTCATCCGAGCCACTGCACCGGTGCGGGATGGTTTAGGGGCTTCGCCAGTCCATGGAACTCGTCCCATCGTGTTCCTTGAGTTAAATTAGGGCCTGGCAGCAAGTAGCAGCTCGGGATTTGGCCGGAGCGACGAAATCCGGCGAGCTCCGATGAGCCCGGCGGTGTGGGAGCGAGGGGGCGGGAGGTAGACGAAGGTGCTACCGGCCCCACGCGTCAGTCGCACAGAAACAGTGGCTGGATCCTCTGTGGCGCCGGATTAACTGTGGCAACGTGGGAAACAGCTCTGTGGCCCCATGTGGCTTAATTCAGGGCGTGACACGTGTGCTCCCCGGACTCACAGTCAGTTTTAAACTTTTCCCGGATTTATTCAAATCCCAGAATTTTCCATAACTTTAGAAGAGCATAACTTTTGCTAGGAACCTCCAAATTTAGTGATTCAAATTGGGTTAGATTCAGATTGACAAACTCTATCCAAATATTCAACCCAATTTGTACGAAAGTCTTTATTTAATTCTGGAAAATTATTTAAAACTTTTCAGAAAAAGAATTTTTGGGGGAGTTTGGTTTACCCAAAAATCCTCAACTTTTGCCAGATTATTCTCTAGGGTGTTATTAGACTCCTGTAAAAGTTTCAGCTCCTTTGGAGTTGATTTGATCAGGGTAATTCAGGTTGTAAGTTGCAAGGAGGGAGGAAAGCAAGTGATCAAGCTCCAAGTGATCGTCATTAACTGATTATACTCTTAGTCACCTGCAAAACAGGCAAGCCCCGGTTTGCATTCGAACAGTTTTATAAAGTATTTTAATTTTTAGAGGTCATAGCTTTGAATTGTTTGTTTGCATTAAGTCTAGTTGATATTGAAAACCCCAGTTGCATAACCAGAAATACCTAAGAGAGAAAGGGTATAATAGCACCTCCTCGAGTGGATTTGGCTACGCTAATGTTAGTAGGAAAGGTCCGGTAGAAGCCGAGTAGTTGGAATCTACTCGTGAGCTTAGGGCTGGTTTATTCGGAGCTGGTCCAAAATAGAAAAGATGAGGAAAGTTCACACATAAGAAATGGAGACCGGGCAGGAAGGTTTAGATGCAGCAGGTTGCGGACCGTGCGTGCATAGCCCTGCCTGTGTCGGTTAAGGCCCGTCCATGCTTGGCCCTGTTGGACAAGTTTGAGTTGTGTACCGGGCACATACTGGCTATATGGGACCTAGGAAACCGATGTACCTTGGGAGATCCATAGTGGAACTTTTCCATCTGCCTTAGGCTTTCGGCGTCAGAGTAGCAGGAGGTAACTCGTTTAAGAACATACCACTGCAGGTATGTACCTTGAGGGAGCTTACGTACTCGGGGCAGTTGGACTGCGTCGAATGTGGAAGATTTTGGGAAAGGTGGCCGCGTATCACGACAGTCGAGGTTGCTGCCGGCAACTCGGAGTACGGGTGTATGTGTCGTGTATTCCGGGCGTGTACTGATTCGAATCACCGTCGCTCGCGGTCATATGAGCATACTTTCCCACTGCATCTTGACGTAGTAACAACTGAATTGGTTATCTTTGAACTTGATAATACTGTGATGTAACTTGTATTGTAACCATGACTGATTTAGAGATAGGCTCATTAAACTTTACTTTCACTTTGTGCAAGGAGCATCGCAACAAAGCGTTTCTTGTTTGATTGTGGAGTTGCGAGGCTTTTCGACTCAAGGCCTGCACAATGAGTCTTAAAAATTTGAAAGTTAAGGATCAACTTTAGGCGAGTCCTTTATGCAAATCTAGCTAACCCAATTGCAACTGTCGTGCATGTAGAGTTTCTTGTTTTGGAGAGACGGATCAGTCTTGCTGAGCCTATGTGCTCACGCTTGCTATATAAGTGATTTTGCAGGTTAACATCGATGCTAAGAAAAGGTTGTCCGGTGTGACTCGGAGACTTCCGAGTCGTTTAACACAGGGAGAACCCGGCCGCTGCTGTTGTCTTCGTGTTGCTAGCGAGAGGAGTCCGCAGGCTGGACTTCATCTCGAGTGCTCTTAGTTATTCGACGTGTGTTGTTATAGACTTCCGCTGTAGCTATTTGATGTAAACTATTTACAAAGAAAAACTTGTAAGCTTCCGCTATTGTTTTATGTAATACATTGTCCCTTGTATGTGTGCTGTTGGGTGCCGCACAACACGGCACCACCCAATGCGATTCCTGGGTGAGTGCCCCGTCCCTGTGACTAAACGGGCGGCGTCGGGCCGTCTCATCGTGGTATCAGAACTGTGACAAGTGGTATAATTAGCTGAGCCCTGTCTCAGTCGGTACCCGGCCCGTCTCAGCTGGTATCGGAACCGCATTGGTAATAGCGCACAGAATAAGGAAGGTATTACGACAAAAATTTAGGTTACGGTGAGAATACGGTACTAGGCCCACATAAGGATTACTATTAGCATAACATGAATGTGGCAAACTAACTTATTTGTTATGTCATAAGTCGTGCATCTCGGGACGATTTATGTCTTGGGGGTGCACGTAAGCGCTGTCCACCAGCGCGCACAAGCTGAAGGGTGGAGCCCCACGGGTGGCAGGTAACCCGACCCGCTTTAATATCCTCTACGACTCTTCATGTCATTTGGGGTATTCGAGCAACGTCTGTCCCGGGTGTGCGTGGTGCAATTTGGGAAACCCCGTCACGTGGTTAGTAACGTGAACACGTAGCTCAAGGCGTGATTGGCTTGAGAACACCTGTGCGAGTGATGACGGACGGGTGTAAGAACTGTATGGATACCGGGTTCGGTGTGCAGCCGGACCTGACGATTGAGTGTGACTTATGCAGGATTAACCACGAAACCGTAGTACGAATAGTACACGTTTGCGAGTGACCGTTTTAGTGCCACCTAAGATACATTTACGCCGGTATAATCCGGTTAGGATTTTCTTTTGGTGAGGCTACGTAGTACCGACATGCTTCTTACGGTGCATCGACGCCGTACTAAACTTAATAACCTCCTTCCTTTGAAGAAATGACTCATGAACTAACTTTTGACTAAAAATGGAAGTTTGAAACAAATATTAGTTACTGAACTCTTATTTTGAGCTAAGATTCAAATGAGGAGAAGACTAGGCTTCAAAGATTTCAAAAACAGAGTGCTCTGTTTTCGGCACGAATTCTTGCAGGACTTTAACAGAGCATAACTCTGAGTAGATTGACCCAATTAAGGTGTATGATACAGTTACGGAATGATTTTCAAGTGATCTACAACTTATTTGTAGACCCCCAGAGCAGAATCACACGTTAAATGGGTAGAAAGTTCAGAGGAAGGTAAACTGTCCAGAACCAGGACAGCAGCAAAATGTCTCTGGACCGTTCTGTTTTTAAAGCCATAACTTTCTGTAGGAAAAATCCTTAGGAAGCCTATGATACACCGTTGGATAGGTTATGAATTGTGCAACATTTTTGTAGTTCAAAGTTTGTTCAGATTCTTATTGTATTTGCATATACAACTGTGATAAAACAAGCCACATGCAAAGGCGGTGCTGGCAAATTTTATCCAGGAATTCTGTCAATTTGGAAAAATCATAACTTTTAATCCGGAGATGTTCTGGAGGCATATTAGTACTCATTGGAAAGATACTGAAGTTAACTTTAACTTTGGTATTCAACTTGAGTTATGATAATGCCCTTAACTAGATCAAAATCTGGAGATAGTGCATAAAGGTCTGTTCTGTACAGATAGGCTAGATGGCCATGCCTACTAAGGAATTGTGTAAACATGGATTTTGCTACTGCTTTTAATAAAGTTTGACATATTCATGTTTCCGTTAGTCTCACGTACTGCTGAGTTCTTGTTTAACTCATCTCAACTACATTTTTGCAGTATGGTTCGTACTCGCTCTAGGAGTAGGGCTGGGAGTTCTCGTCGAGGCGGTGATGCTTCTATTCCACCGTCGGAACCACCATCCACGGGATGGATGGATTTTATGACTCGAGTCGTCGAGTCTAACCAAGAGAACACTAGGCTACTCCAAGAAGCAACGCAAGAACACACACGCTTACTCCAAGCTTTGGTACAGCAAGGCGTACTCCAGAACACACAACAAGTCGTTCCACCTCGGAACGCTTATCTGGACTTCTTGGCGACTCAACCGCCTATCTTTACTGAAGCCACCGAACCTGTGGAAGCAGATCAATGGCTTCGTGTCATGGAGTCAAAATTCGGAGTATTCGAGTGTGATGAATACCAGAAGACCAAGATTGCCGCTCAGCAACTCCATGGAGCCGCTGGAAACTGGTGGGTGGATCATCTTGCCACCATTCCGAAAGACCATCAAGTGACATGGAGTGAGTTTTGTGAAGCCTTTCGTACTCGTCACATACCACTAGGTATTGTCAAGGAAAAGCGGGAGGAATTTTTGGGCTTGAAGCAAGGGGACATGAGTGTCCTCGAGTATGTCAGAAGGTTTAACCTTTTGGACCAATATGCTCCCGAATATGTGGCGAAAGAAGAGGCACAGTGTGACCTATTCTTCCATGGCCTGGGTGCCATATTACAGGAGAAGTTGGCCGTGCACAATAACGGCAGTTAGACCGACATGGTAGATGCGGCTTTTGACATGACCCCACGGTCTTGTCGAGCCAGGATTACGCTGAGGGGTGCTGCGTTGCACAGCACCGGATAACACACATCAAAGGTACAAAGCGGAAGCAAAATTTTATTACATAAACCAGGGTATGAACATTTTTACAACAAAATATATTCAGTCTACACTCACGGGCGTAGACTACGCATCAAGTTCGCGTTCAGCCCGTGAACGTGTCCTTGCTAGCACGCACGCACACTAACACGGCGGCGTGCACGACTCTTACTCGACGGGGTGACCCTCCTGGGGTTCCGTCTCCTCCTCGGGAGTCCCTTCCTCATAGAACCCTGCAAAAGCTTCAAACACAATCAGTGAGCACGAAGGCTCAGCAAGACTGACCCATCTCTCCTAAACATGAAACTTCTACATGGAGGGTGATAGGTTATATGAGACAAAATAAGTTACAAGGACTCACCTAATTAGTGGGACCTTACTTTCAAGTTTTAGCAGCAGGTTGTGGAGAACCTTACGCTAAGGCACATGAGAGAGCCGCAATCAAACAAGAAACACATTTCTCTCATGTACTTTGCCCAATGTTGAAAAGAACTTTAGTTAGCTCTAAACTACAACAAATCATTAACAATCAAAGTTCATCTTTCAATCAACAACATTTTAACATGTATCTAGTCTGTTCTTTCTACGTCACAGTACAGTGAACAAGTGGTACTCACTGACCGTGAGGGACGGCGATTATAATCAATTTACACCTGCAGGGTTACCCGAATAACCCGTCACGTACGCCCGTACTCGATGTTGCCTACAGCAACCATCACGGACGCCGTACGCAACCACCTTCCACCCGTTAGCCAAATATTGAACCGGTCCTATCGTCCCAAGCAAGAGGTCTCTGCATGCGCATCTCGGTGCCACCAGCCGATTTACATCTCAAGGTCTCAACCTACCCTCTGAACGACAGGCAATGCCTAAATACCCAGCTACCCGAGTTACATCGGTCCCGGTTCCCATATAGCTGGTAGGTCTTCGGTACTGTTCTATCTTGTTCAACAGGCCCGCACACGGCTCGGTCCTCAATCGACACAAGCGGAGCTATAGCACACAGGCCCCAAAGTCCAGCTGCCCTTACTCTCCGCTCGGTCTCGTTTTTCTTGCGATGTGTTTCATTTGCTATCTCTACCCGAGCAATGTGCCTCTAGCCTATTCTCGCGAGTAGTTCCAACTACTCGACTTGTACCGAATCCTACACTATCTAAGCATTGCAGTAGCTAACGGGGTTTTCAATCCTAATCACAACCCATGGCTTTCTTGGCTATGCATTTGGGTTTCAATGAAGACTCTAATGCAAGAAGTCAATGGTACTCAAAGAAAGTTCTCAAAACAGTAAAAATTTGTAAAAAGGTTACTGCAAACCAGAGCTTGCCTTGCTGATCTTGGTCGTAGGCTAGCTGCTCTTCCAGAGTGATGAAGTCTAAGACTTCTGGTTCCTCCTCGACCTTAGCGACTACATGAGATAACAAGTATATGTATTAATTTAAATGCATTTGAATTGAATTTACACTTGTTACGATTATAAATCTCACTAGACAGACCCAATGACTCTGAAATTTTTACTATGGTTTGGTTATAACCTAAACAGAGACTTGGCCAAGTTTTATTTGTAGTAAAGTGACATGACCCCACGGTCTTGTCGAGCCAGGATCACGCTGAGGGGTGCTGCGTTGCACAGCACCGGATAACACACATCGAAGGTACAAAGCGGAAGCAATGTTTTATTACATAAACAAGGGTATGAACATTTTTACAACAAAATATGTCCAGTCTACACTCACGGGCGTAGACTACGCATCGAGTTCACGTTCAGCCCGTGAACGTGTCCCCGCTAGCACGTACACACACTAACACGGCGGCGTGCACGACTCCCACTCGACGGGGTTCCCCTCCTGGGGTTCCGTCTCCTCCTCGGGAGTCCCTTCCTCATAGAACCCTGCAAAAGCTTCAAACACAAGCAGTGAGCACGAAGGCTCAGCAGGACTGACCCGTCTCTCCTAGACATGAAACTTCTACATGAGGGGTGTTAGGTTACATGAGGAAAAAAATCATTTGCAAGGACTCGCCTAATTAGTGGAACCTTACTTTCAAGTTTTAGCAGTAGTTTGTGGAGAACCTTACGCTAAGGGACATGAGAGAGCTGCAATCAAACAAGAAACGCATTTCTCTCATGTACTTTGCCCAAAGTTGAAAGGAACTTTAATTAGCTCTAAACTATGGCAGAACATTAACAATCAAGTTCATCTTTCAATCAGCAACATTTTAACATGTAACTAGCCTGTTCTTTCTACGTCACGGTACAGTGAACAAGTGGTACTCACTGACCACAAGGGACAACAATTATAATCGATTTACACCTGCAGGGTTACCCGAATAACCCGTCACATACGCCCGTACTCGATGTTGCCTACAGCAACCATGACGGATGTCGTACGCAACCACCTTTCACCCGTTAGCCAAATGTTGAACCGGTCCAATCATCCCGAGCAAGAGGTCTCTGCACGCGCATCTCAGTGCCGCCAGCCGATTTACACCTCGAGCTCTCAACCTACCCTCTGAACGACCAGCTATGCCTCAACACCCAGCTACCCGAGTTACATCGGTTTTCCGGTTCCCATATAGCCGGTAGGTCTTTGGTACTGTTCTAGCTTGTTCAACAGGCCCGCACACTGCTCGGTCCTCAATCGACACAAGCGGAGCTATAGCACACAGGCCCCAAAGTCCTGCTGCCCTTACTCTCCGCTCGGTCTCATTTTTCTTGCCATGTGTTTCATTTGCTATTTTTACCCGAGCGATGTGCCTCTAGCCTATTCTCGCGTGTAGTTCCAACTACTCGACTTGTACCGAATCCTACTCTATCTTAGCAATGCAGTGGCTATCGAGGTTTTCAATCCTAATTCCAACCCATGGTTTTCTTGGCTATGCATTTGGGTTTCAAACAAGACTCTAATGCAAGAAATAAGTGATGCTCAAAGAAAGTGCTCAAAACAATAAAAATTTGTAAAGAGGTTAATGCAAACTGGAGCTTGCCTTGCTGTTCTTGGTCCTAGGCTAGCTGCTCTTCCGGAGTAACGAAGTCTAAGACTTCGGGTTCCTCCTCGACCTTAGCGATTACATGAGATAGCAAGTACATGTATTAATTTAAATGCATTTGATTAAAATTTAAACTTGTGAAACTTATAAGTCTTACTAGACAGACCCCATGACTCTGAAATTTTTACTGTAGTTTGGTTACAACCTAAGCAGAGACTTGGCCAAGTTTTAGTTGCAGCAAAGCTCATTTGAGCTCTCCACAAATAATTATGCACTTGACCTTAATTGGAGCTCTTAGGGTGTTCTATGGATTTTCATGGAGCAACCCATGACTTTCTGAAAACTAGATTTTCAGAGGGTTCTAATGAAGTGGGTCTCACTTAATTCGAAGATTCTTAGCTAAAGATATGAGCTAAACAATTTCGGAGAAAATTCTGAAAATGTTTCTGAACATTTTATATTTTCTCTGGAACAGTTTTATTAATCACACCATTAGGTGGATCAAATGAGCTCAAATGGATCTGAAATTTTTATGGTAGTTCAGGGATATTTTGGTGAACCTCCCAGCAAAATTTCACAGTTTTCCACCAAAGGATTCTCCAGTTAAAATTCCAAACATTTTAAAGTTTGAAGAATTAATTCTGGAGAAATAAGGATTTTCATGAAGTGAAACTTGATTTGTTCGAAATTACTCACAGAGCTTAATCCAACAAAATTTGGTTCACGAGATTTGGATGTTCCTAGCCAAAGTTATGAGGATTTGAAGTTTGAATGAAATCAGAAAATCAGGAAAAGTTCAAATCACGGCATGTGGGACCCGGGGCTACCTGTCAGCTCCTCATCGGTTGACACATGCGGCTACTGAGTCCTTCGCGCGCCGCCGCACCCGATCCGTGCCACAGCAGATTCCAGTTTTAAAATATCTGCTGCTGACAGCCGGGACCCACCCCCTTCGTCTTCCTCCCGCCTCCCGCGCTTTGCCACAGCGATACCTCGCCGGAGAGCTCGCCGGCGGCCTCTGTGGTGCTCCAAACTTCATGATTCTGGCCGCCCCTGCCTATCTCCACTCGGGGAACATGATTCTGGGCTCAGCTTATCATGAAAATGGCCGGCACCTGGTTGGCGACGAGCGGTAACTTCGGAAGAACTTCGGCCGTGTCGGCCGGTCTTCCTAACACCTCAACCAATCGAGCAAAAGGTCGTCGAGCACCAGTGGACCCTAGGAAAGGTCGACATGATCTCCACGGAGCTTGGAAAGGGCTGTCACCGTGCGACCTAGGCTGGAAATCGGGAATTCTCCTAAAACTCGGAGAACGGCGGTTTCCCTCAACGGTTCTTCGTTGTTCCTGCTCCTATGGGCTCGTACGGGCTCCTAGAAGTGATGCCCTCCACAAGAGGATGAGTGGTGCGGTGTGGACTACGAATTTTGCGGAGCAGTTTGGACTTCCCTTTTGCACACCGTCGCGAAATCATGAAATTCCGACGTGAGCAATCTATGTCATGCCGCCGGAGCTTGCGGCAATGAAAGAGGGACTGAAGGCGAACCTTTTTGCTGTTCACGGCTCGGTGAACGGCAGGCTGTGGTGGCCGGATGGATCATTCCCGCGATGGCGGCTCGAGGTGATCCGGCAGAGGAAAGATCGTCTCGGTGGAGCTCGGGAAGGACTGCTCCGGGCCTGGAACCGGCTCGAGGGCGTCAAGGATGGCTTGGCGCACCTGGTGCTGGTCTCAGATCGCCGTGGAAGCCTCAGGGTTAGCCGGCCGACGAGGTACCGAGGGTTCAACCGGGCGGCGAGGAGTTTCAGTTTTTCTGGGTGGGAATGCGTCGGGGCAGCGGTGAGAAGCACCGGAGACCGCTCGGGCGCGTAGATAAAGGCCCCGAGAGTCGGTTCAGCAGCCGAGGGCGGCAAGCAGCTGGTGGCGCGGCGGCCTCCCCTCGGTGGCACCCTCGGAAGCAGCTCGGGAACCCGAGCACTGAAAGTTCAATCGGTTGAATTTCCTCAGTGGCTGACCTGTCGGTCCCACTACCTTTTTAACCTCTGAACTTAACTCCATATTACTGTTGTAAACAGTAAGCCCTCTTATACCCATGGTGATTTGAATTATCTACCCCTGAGCCATTTGAATTGGTCAGAATTCAAATTGGGTTTGGTTTGGCTAAATTTTCAGCACATATTCAGTTTGTAATTCAAATAAAGTTTGAATTTGCTAAACTTAGTTCATGTCAAGATCAACTCCAAATGGAGTGAAAATTGGTGGGTGAGCTCACAAAAATGTGCTGAGTAAGAATATATCTCCCACTATTGAATTCATGGGAGGAAAACAGTTTGAATTTGAATTTGAGTTCAAACCACCCTCTTTCTAGCTATACCCAAAAGGACCTCAAAAAGGTTTTGAATTTTGGTGAAACTTGGCATGGACATTACTAGCAAGATGTAGGAGTTTTTCATATACAGCCCCTAGATGATGCATGTGGGAAATGCAACTTTTGCATTGTGTAAGTTTGTTCTCTAATGATCATGTTGATAATGGTTACTTGCTCTTCAAATGTGTTCATCAATTTTCTTCAAATGAGGTGTGTGTGTGTGTGTGGTGATGAACACTTTGAATGTGTCAAAAACTTAGGCCTTTACATTCCACTCCCGTTAAAAGAATCTCGTCCCGAGATTATAAGGTGAAAATGAGAGGGAGGACGGTGAAAAGTTACCGAATTTGTGACGTGAAAAAGTCAGGGTAGTTAGCGTGAAGAAATCCTTCGCTCTCACATGTCGCTTCGTCCATGGAGTGATTACTCCATAGAACTTTGTAGAACCACAACGTACGGTTGCGTGTGGTTCGGGCCTTCTCATCAATAATCTGAACCGGTTCCTCCTGATACGTGAGATCCGGTTGCAGTTCTTCAATATCCTCCAGCTGAATGGTAGTTGATAGCTTAAGACACTTCCTCAGCTGGGAAATGTGAAAGACATCGTGCACACCGGAAAGTGCTTCTGGTAATTTCAGCCAGTATGCTACTGATCCACATCTTTCTATAATCTGAAATGGACCGATGAATCGGGGTGCCAACTTTCCTCTCACCCCAAATCTGTTCACGCCCTTCATTGGATACACACGTAAGTATACGTGATTCCCGACTTCGAATTGTGGTGGGCGTCTTCTTCGGTCCGCGTATTGTTTCTGTCGGGATTGTGCGACTTTTAGGTTCGCTTGAATCAGTCGAACCTTTTCCTCCGCGTTGTTGACAAGATCAATCCCGAAGGTAACCCTTTTGCTAGACTCACACCAGTTCAGTGGTGTGTGGCAGTTTCTCCTGTATAGCGCCTCGTAAGGCGCCATCTTTATGCTGGCTTGGTACCCATTATTGTACGAGAACTCGGCTAACGGCAAGTGATCATCCCAATTCTTGCCGTGGTTGATAGTGCAAGCTCGTAGCATGTCTTCTAGAATCTGATTTACCCGCTCGGTTTGCCCATCTGTCTGCGGGTGGTATGCTGAACTACGGATCAGCTCCGTCCCCAATGCAGCATGTAGCTGCTCCCAAAAACGGGACACAAATAAAGTGCCCCAATCCGATATGATGGTACGGGGTACGCCGTACAAGCATAGAATCCGTGAGATATACAGTTCAGCGTACTTCTTGGCGTTGTAGTTGGTGTTGACCGGGATGAAATGGGCAACTTTAGTGAGCCGGTCGACAATCACCCACACAGAATCATGTTTCTGAAAGGTGGCGGGTAGACCGATGATGAAGTCCATGCTCACGTCCTCCCACTTCCAGGCAGGAACGCCCAGTGGTTGTAGCAGTCCCGGTTTCCGCATATGATCTGCCTTCACCCTTCGACATGTATCACTCTCGGACACGTACTTTGAGATCTCCCACTTCATCCGTGTCCACCAAAACTTGCTTCTGAGTTCTTGATACATTTTGTTGCTGCCGGGGTGAATAGAAAATTTTGACAAGTGAGCCTCATCGAAAATTTTCTTCCATAACTCCGGGTTACGGGGTACAACGATCCGGTCCTTGAACCATAGGACGCCGTCTCCGTCTTTTCAGAAACATTTAAGCTCCCCACTGTCTATACGTCTCCGCAAATGTGACATGCCCTTGTCATGTTTCTGAGCAGCCGCAATCTTTTGACGGATGGTGGGGATCAAAGCTAAGTTGTAGAGAGCTCCATGTGGAATCACATGCAGTGGTGGTTCGCTCTCTTCCAACGGTGTGATGGTCAGATTGTTGACGTGTGACTTGCGACTCAGCGCATCCACCACTACGTTTGCTTTGCCAGCGTGATAATGGATCTCTATTTCGTAATCCTTTATCAATTCTAACCATCTTCGCTGCCTCATGTTCAGCTCTTTCTGAGTGAATATGTACTTGAGGCTTTTGTGGTCGGTATATAAATGTACGAGGTTACCGAGTAGGTAGTGCCTCCACATTTTAAGTGCAAGTACCACGGCAGCGAGCTCCAAGTCGTGAGTTGGATAATTCTGCTCATGGTTTCTAAGCTGTCGTGACCCATATGCGACCACTCTTCGGTCTTGCATCAGCACACATCCGAGCCCGATGCCGGATGCATCGCAGTACACATCGAACGGTTTTGTTGTGTCTGGCTGCGCCAAAACCGGTGCTGATGTTAGGTGCTTGACTAAAGCCTTGAATGCTGATTCACATGCTGGACTCCAAACATATTTGGTAGCCTTCTTCAGCAGCTCCATCATAGGCTTGGCAATCTTCGAGAAGTTCGGAATGAACATCCGATAATATCCCGCGAGTCCGAGGAAACTCCATACCTCGTGAACAGTTCTCGGGGACTTCCAATTCAGCACTTGTGTGATCTTGCTCGGGTCTACAGCGATACCCTCCGTTGAGATGATATGCCCGAGAAAAGGCACTTGCGATATCCAGAATTCGCATTTGCTAAACTTCACGTATAGTTTGTGATCCCGCAGCCGTTGCAAGACTATACGCAGATGCTTCTTGTGATCTTCCTCCGACTTGGAATATATCAGTATGTCATCGATGAAGACCACGACAAACATGTCCAGCTCTGGCATGAATACCGAGTTCATTAAATACATGAAGTGAGCTGGAGCGTTGGTGAGCCCGGAGGACATGACCAGGTACTCAAAAACTCTATACCTCGTCGAGAAAGCTGTCTTCGGAATATCCTCAGCCCGTATTTTAATCTGATGGTACCCGGATCTTAAGTCCATCTTGGAGAAGATCTTTGCTTCGACCAACTGATCAAACAACATGTCGATCCATGGTAACGGGTACTTGTTCTTGATAGTTACGGCGTTTAATGGACGATAGTCCACGCAAATCCGCAACGTCTCATACTTCTTCTTCACAAATAATGCCGAACAGCCGCATGGTGAGGAGAGCGGCCTAATAAAACCCTTCTCCAGCAGGTCCGTTAGCTGGGTCTTCAGTTCAGCCAACTCCTTTGGCGCCATCTTGTACGGCCTTCAGGATATTGGTATGGTTCCCGGTGCAAGTTCAATCTTGAACTCCACCTCTCTATCGGGCGGCATCCCCGGTAAATCATTCAAGAACACATCAGGGAACTCTCGGACCACGGGAATGTCTTCCAATCTGATGGTCGTGGATTGATAGATGCTTGGAAGTTTTATTTCTGGACTGTCCAGAAATAAGGAATGAGATTCGTGCACTTCTGAGTTCAAGTGCACAATTCGGAGGATGGTGTCTAAAACAGCGCCGTGGTGGGTTAACTACGACATCCCTAAGATATTGACCTTTTGTCCCTCTAAAATTATGAGATACGTAGGGTATACTCTACCCTCTAAGCATAATTGTGCTTTTGGGACCATCATGCTTGCTGAAATCTTCCCACCCGGTGAACAAATCAAATATGGACTATAGGTGGGTAGTATTGGCAAGCTGTATTTAGCAATGAAAGCATGGCTAATAAAGCTATGTGTGGCGCCTGAGTCAAATAATACTATGGCGGGATGCTGGTGGAGTTGGAACATACCCGCAAGGATCGGCTCTCCCTCCGGCACGTCCTCTATGGCAAGTTGGTGGACGGTGCCGGGCCTAGGGTTTGCCCGGCGCGCATTAATGGGGTTCCAGGGTTGATTCCTCCTCGGAAGTTGTGGTGCAACTCCGCCGCCTTGCCTCTCCGGACAACTGCTGGCGAAGTGTCCTGGCCGACCACATTTGTAGCATGTGGCCGCTGCTTGTCCGGTACTTGGAGGATGAAAGCCCGGCATGCACTGCTGAGGTGCATACGCACGCGGCATCGCCCGCTGTTGCTGTTGTTGTTGCGGAGGTGGTGCTGGCAGTGCCGGCCTGAATGCCAGTGAAGAATATGGCCGACTTCGGAATGGCATCGACCTCTGTGGTGGCTGCCAGCGTGAACCTGATGGTGGGCGATTCACCATCCGAAATTTCTGAGAAGGACCGCCTCCTTCTCTGATGCTTTGCGGCACGCTTCACTTTATTTCCACCGCCGCTAACTTCTTGCTGGAGTCCTCCTGAACAATCGCAGCATCAATTATGTCACTGAGGCTGCCGCGATTGAACATCGCTAATTTGTCCTTCAGGAGCAGGTTAAGCCCCTGGTAGAAGTGGTCCCGCCGCTTCTCATCAGTATCGGCATGATACGACGCGTAAAGCGCGAGATTGTTGAATGCCCTGGAGTATTCCAGCGCGTTCCGGCCCCCTTGCTGCAGGTGTAAAAACTCATGCGTCTTCTTCTTCATGAGACCCGGCGGTATATGATAGGCCCTGAAGGCTGTCTGGAATTCTGCCCAGGTCATAACTCTGTCGGTGGGCTGTGAAGCACAGTAGTTCGCCCACCATGCGCTCGCGGATCCCTGGAGCTTTTGGACCGCGAACTGAGTCTTGCGCTGCTCACTCACTTGGAGCAGCCCGAACTTCATCTCCATCGTACGGAGCCAGTTGTCCGCATCGATGGGTTCATCCGCCCTTGAGAATACCAGGGGATGAGTTGCTAGAAAGTCATAGTAGGAGCTCTGTTGGCGCTACTCACGATCTTGACGCCTCTCTGGTCGAGACGTATTTGCGATGAGCGTCTGCAGCAACTCCGTATGCTGCTGATGAGAACCCACCATTGCCGCAACGATGTCGGCCAATGTAACCGTTGGCGGTGGCGGTGGTGGTGTTTGCTGTTACTGTTGCTGCTGCTGTCCCGAGGAGTCCTCAGGAGGCTGTTGGGAAGTTTCTCCCCCTTGACTAGAACCCCCAACGTCCGGGTTGGCACGAGTACGAGTCATTCTGAAATTCAAAACAGCAGCGATCAGCACATGTCATACTTAAAAATTCCATAGGAAACAGTAGGTATTGAAGTGACGCATGAATAATTTGCACAACATTCACATATATTGATAAAGCATAAACTTTATACAAGATACATTATTCTCGGGTCTCCGAGAAGTCGTGCTCATGTCATCACTACCTATACATACACTACTGCCTACACGACATGTCACCGGTTACAAAAGTTTAGGTTACACTTCTCTGGTTGCCCTACTTGGCAATGGTAACCTCCTACTCGGAGTAGAACTCGACCTCCTTTGGGTCGTCCTCCTCCGGTATCTCTGCTGGTGGCTCTGGATTTACAACCTCATCTCCCATCTCAGGTTCTCCAGTTGCCGGAAGACCCAAGAGCACCGGTATGCCCAAAACCGGGGGTACGAGGTCCTGCAACGCGTGCACCTCGTCCATGGCCTGGTTGTAGTCTTATTCCCAGCCTTGCCCTTCCTCAATAGCATCGTCTCGCTCTTGATTAAGGACCTCATTCTGCTGGGTCAGAGCCTGCACCTGTTCTTGCAACGCCGCGATGTCAACACGGCTTTTCATCCTTGCCTTCTTCAGACGATGCAACTGATTATGTTGTTCGTTCAGTCGCTTAATCGTCGGAAGGAGCACATTGCGGAGTGCGCTGTGAGCACTCTCGAAATGGTCTTCACGGCTTGTGCTCTCCTTGAGCTTTGCATCAAGACAATCCGTGTGATCAGCTTGGCTGTTCATCACAGTCTTTCCTGCTTTCAATTGGAGGCTGAGGTTCGCCTCCACGGGGTTGTACCTTGGACAACCCAGATCGGTTGCCTCCATGTACCTCGCTTCCCACACATGATGAGCCTGTCCCTCCACCGGAACGAGCGCGTATGGAGTGCCCTCCATCGCTCTCACGTGTAGCTGGCAGAAACGCGACATGGCATCGCGGGCTGCTACTTGCCACCTTCCCTCTGGTTGTCTACCTCTCACCGTGACGGTGAACGGCGCCCAACCGGGTGGTGTAGGTCCCGCAGGAACCTCGAAATGGATTGTCCACGTCTTGTTCCCCTCCTCGCCTTCTTCCTTGGCGAAGAACTGCGGCATCTGGTTGTACCTGAAATATTGAAGCATCTGCCTCAATGCTTCCGGATAGCCGCTGTGGTGAGAACAGTTAGATTCCACCCACCCGTTCTCGAACTGTTTATCCGCTCTCATCTGTAAAAACATATTTGAGAAATGTCAAATATTTATTTGAACAGTAAACCATTGAGTTATAACAAAAAACATGTCATTGAACTCATAAGACATGGAATCCTAGTTCAAATTTAAACAAATTTGACTGCTGATCTGCTGTCCAACATGACAGCCCTGACCAGTTTCCATTGAAACCTGATTTAGGCCATGCTAAAGGCAAAACCAATTCTGGAGCTCAACATCAAAGTTAAAGATAACTTCAATATATTTCCAGAAATTATTTGCTTGGCCTAATATCTGTCCTGAGTCAAAAGTTATCAGATGTCAAATTTAACAGAATTTCTGGAGAAAATTGGACAGCACCTCCCTGCTTTAGGTACTGATTTGATCCAAGAATTCCAGTTAATTCTACTCCCAGTCTGACAAAACTTTCTGTTACAAAGTTGTAACCCATATCATAAGCTTTCCAGAACTACCTCAATTTTTATTTTTAGATTTTTATGCAGGAAGTTATGCTCAATTTACAGAGAGTTTACAGAGAGTGTTTGCTCTACCCTGTTTTCTGGACAGTTTCCACTCCACTGCATGTTTAGATTGGTTAAGGGATGAAACACCTCTGGACCTCAACAGAAAAGTTGTAAAGCTCTTCCAAAGCTTTCCGTAAATGTATCATATGACCCCAATCTCAAAATAACTCAACCTATAACCTCTTATTAACTTCAGCCTTAATTCGGCTGAAAACAGGGGACTCTGTTCTTAGTGTCCTATAAGTTGAAAACTTGTTAACTTTGAATATCCTGATTAAGGGAAGAAGTTACATAAAGTTTTAATACTCTGGATTAAAACTTTCAAGTTTTACAATGAAGTTTTTCATTTAGTGGAGTGTGACGTCGATGCGTCACCAGAGCATGTCGGTACTACGTCCTCACAAAGAAAAACCTATACCGGACTTAGCCGGCTTCGTTAGTTCAGTGGCACTAAACGTCTCTTGTACACGGATGCTACACGTCTACCGTTTCGTGGTTGGACTACCTGCAGATAACTCACACAATCGTCAGACTCGGCTGCACACCGAGCCCGGTATCCATATAGTTCGTACACCCGGCCGTCATCATTCGCCCGGATGTTCTCAAGCCAAACACGCCTGAGCTACGTGTTCACGTTACTGACCAGTGACGGGGTCTCCCAAATTGCACCACGCACGCCAGGGGCAGACGTTGCTAGAATACCCCAAACGACATGAAGAGTCGTAGAGGATATCAAAGCGGGTCAGGTTACTTGCGACCCGTGGGGCTCCACCCTTCAGCTTGTGCGCACTGGTGGACAGCGCTTACGTGCACCCCCGCAAGATATTAAGCGTCCCGAGATGCACGATTTTCCAACATAAGCAAATAGGTTAGTATGCCACTTTCTATACACTAATAACATCCTTATATGGGCTACTAACTCGTTCCTCACTGAATTTTTGAAAAAAAGTTGACCTTTTTAGTGCGTTAAATCTCAAGCGAGCTCTGATACCAACGCTGACACGACCCCACGGTCTTGTCGAGCCAGGATCACGCTGAGGGGTGCTGTGTGGCACAGCATCGGATAACACACATCGAAGGTACAAAGCGGAAGCAAAGTTTTGTTACATAAACCAGGGTATGAACAATTTTACAACAAAATATGTCCAGTCTACACTCACGGGCGTAGACTACGCATCGAGTTCACGTTCAGCCCATGAACGTGTTCCCGCTAGCACGTACACACACTAACACGGCCGCGTGCACCACTCCCATGTCACACCCGGTTTTTCCGAAGAACAACCAAGTGAATATCACATGTATGCCAGGATCATTTTCTCATACATGTGATGACAAATAGTGAAGCATCATTTATTACAAGCCAGGTGTCGAATATAAGTAAGTCTTACATAGTAAATGTCTCGATGGACAATAATAAGTTCATCACAAGTAAATAAACTAGCAGCGGAATATTATTCTTGAGGGCTCCTTCACAGGTGTTGCCCGGGGGTCTCCATGAACCTAGAAACCTTCTTCGGGTCCAAAGTCTTGGTCATTATACACCACCTCATTATCTTGACCTGAGCAGCAATATAAACCAACAAAATATGCAAGGTTTAGTACCAATGGTACTCAGCAAGTGTGGGAAAATTATATCATGCATGGCTGGAACAAGGAGAGGTTGAACTCATGGTTAAAGCACTACGCAATTAATACCTATCACCTTAGCTTATTAAGCACCTACATTACTAAACAGGTGAAATGGTCCCAATCTCCCAACCCATTATCATAATCCAATAACCATAACATCATTTCCAATGTTAAGCTCCCCGCTTAACTTCCAAAACCATCAATCCCCTAATCATGAATAAGTCCAGGCCGCTCTTAACCGTGAGCACGGCTGTCAAGACAGTTTTGACTCTGCAGAGTTTGTACCACTGTACCCACATGTAGTGATTTCATCCCCCGTTGCCGGGTGGACTAAAAGAACCTCCATTATGCCAGTGGCTACGATCCACATTCACACTTCCCAGGTGTGCAGCCAGGAGATCACTACGAAGCCTTTACAAAGGGATTCCCGACGAGCGTGGGCCCACTGAGGTTTCACCCCTAACAGCATATAAGAGGCTCCAACCCCGCTGCAGTGGCCCCCTCTTGAGCCTTGCGGTTCATATGGTAGTCCAGCTGACACCTACTCCCCGCACCATCCATCACACCCATACTACGCCGGGGATACACCTAATTAATTGGCCAAGCTGCCCCATCTCAGCATGTGGTTGGCACTGTAAAGCCGGGTTACATGCTCCATGAACCGGTCCTTAGGATCCAGGCAAGTACTAAACACAAACCCGAGTCCCGTGCACCCAGCACACAACCAAAACATCCAACTTGCCTTGATCCCTACCTCTACATAACTCACAATGTCTCATTCAAGAGTATGGTAATATAAACTGATGATCTCATGTCCCAAATATCCCATTCTAAGCATGGCTAAGCATATGCATGGAAATAAATGACATGGTAAAATAAATCCCAACCCAAGCTACAAGGTAATGCAATTCTAGGGAAACTTTCCTATCATGGGTTTCATATTTCAATTGACAATGCAAATAATTCTATCTACACATCCTAGCATAGGATCAAAGTGGTCAAGGACACTTGCCTCCTTCTTGCTGCTCTTGAAATGGGTAGTCCTGATCTTGGAAAGGAATAACTTGCTCTTGAACAGGTTCTACTTCATACCATCACACATAGCAAAAGAAAAACAACAATCATAAGACATAGTTCACACTTCTTACTTCATACAAACCACACATTCATATTTATGAAATTCATTCACCATTATATGTGTTGTGGTCACTTTGTGTGTTGATCTGTGGCTTGCACACACTTTTATTTATATGTGTATGATTCCTACTTTGGTGTTCATATTTATACTTACATACTATATATATATATATATGTGTGTTTGTTTCAGTTTTAAATAAATTCCTTATATTAAACTACCAAGTATGTAAGAAAAGTATTTTTCTTCTCCATATGTGCCTTCATAATTTCTATCAACCCTAAACTGAACTCTTTAAATTTTAAAAACTCCATTTATCATTTACTAGTTGCTATATTTTCAGATTTATATTCCTATGCATAATTGTGTATTTTATTATGAAATTAGTAATACACATCATCTAAACAGTATAGGTTTTGGTCCTAAATAATTGAATAACATATTTTGACCTTGGCCTCTGATGTAAACTATTTCATATTTATTTTCCCTATTTTTCTATAGCTATTCTTTACTTAAAAATGTGTCCCTATACTAAATAATGTGATTAATAAATGAAACAGATTCATTTCAGCCCAAAATATAATTTTATCTCACTCCAAAGTTTTCTAAGTACTGAGAAAGCTTTTAATTAATTTTGACAATTATGTTTGTCCCACTTTTTAATTTTTAAACACTAGTTACATATTCAATTTTCTAAATTAAATACTAAACAGGGCTAAAATAATGAACTCACCCCATTACAGGGTCTATAATATTATTTTCATAATTTCCAGGGGTCTAGCTACACTTATCAGAGGTGTTTTTCCTAATTTTTATTAAGTCCAGGGGCTAAAACTGATTTTTAAATGAATTTACATGATTTTCTGGAGTTCCAGGGGCTAGATCAGAAGTTTCCGGGGCTAGCTCTTATTTCCAGAGAACCCCAGGGGGTAGCACGTAAGAATTCCAGTCTTTATAACGCGGGGCTGACGTGGACCGTCCGATTTTAAACCGACGGCTGAGATTATAACATCGAACCGGTACGCGGGGTTTTAAAGTCTACCGTGCGATTTAAAATAAACGGCGCACAAGCGGCCACGTCGCTCTGATCGAGCGCGGGCGGCGCTGCCGGCGGCGCACGGCGGCGGGAAGCGGCGATCTCGCCGGAAAGTTTCGGATCCGCGAGAATTCTGCCTAGAACTGTGATCTTATGGCATAGATCGGTAGAGGGGAGGTCAGGGATCTCACCTCGGAGGTTTTCTCGAGCTCAGGGGTCCTGGAAAGTGATCGGCGGCGAGGTCCGAGGCAAAACCACGGCGAAGCTCGTCGGCGCTGTGTTTAGACCGTAAGTCTCCGAGTTTTCTGCACCTGCAAAGCTCCCCGGAGGCGGTGGATCAAGACCAGCGAGTTAGATCAGAGTTTCCGAGCTTAGATCGGCCAGAATTCACCGGCGAAGTCTCGGTGCTCACCGGAGTAAAAATCGGCGATCGCGTGGGAAAAACTGATCGGGGCCGGGGTTTTTATAGCCGGGGAAGGGCGGTGGGTCAGTTGTGATCGAGTTTGATTCTTCTGGGACCGGAATTCGGGCTGAGGGACGCGGTATTCCGATCGGTTAAGATCGCGCGCGCGCGGGAGAGTCCGGGGTCGCGGGGTTAGGGATGACAGGTGGGTCCCACCTGTCTGTGAGGGATAGCGCGGGCGCGCGGCTGCGGGCTGGCGCGGGGGAAACTGGGCCGGCTGGCGGGTTTCGGCCCACTGGCCGGTTTTTCCCGTTTTCTCTTTTTCTTTTTCCATTTCTTTTCTGTTTTGAGTCTAATTTGAATTCCAGTTTGAATTTGAATTTTTGCAAAACATGCAACACGTCCAAAAATTTTTAAATTCCCCTCTGAACATGGTTTAGGGTTTTGAATCAAAATTTGGGGTGTTACATCCCACTCGACGGGGTTCCCCTCCTGGGGTTCCGTCTCCTCCTCGGGAGTCCCTTCCTCATAGAACCCTGCAAAAGCTTCAAACACAAGCAGTGAGCACGAAGGCTCAGCAAGACTGACCCGTCTCTCCTAAACATGAAACTTCTACATGAGGGGTGTTAGGTTACATGAGGAAAAAAATCATTTGCAAGGACTCGCCTAATTAGTGGAACGTTACTTTCAAGTTTTAGCTGCAGGTTGTGGAGAACCTTACGCTAAGGCACATGAGAGAGCCGCAATCAAACAAGAAACGCATTTCTCTCATGTACTTTGCCCAAAGTTGAAAGGAACTTTAATTAGCTCTAAACTATGGCAAAACATTAACAATTAAGTTCATCTTTCAATCAGCAACATTTTAACATGTAACTAGCCTGTTCTTTCTACGTCACGGTACAGTGAACAAGTGGTACTCACTGACCGCGAGGGACGGCGATTATAATCGATTTACACCTGCAGGGTTACCCGAATAACCTGTCACGTACGCCCGTACTTGATGTTGCCTACAGCAACCATCACAGACGCCGTACGAAACCACCTTTCACCCGTTAGCCAAATGTTGAACCGGTCCAATCGTCCCGAGCAAGAGGTCTCTGCATGCGCATCTCAGTGCCACCAGCCGATTTACACCTCGAGCTCTCAACCTACCCTCTGAACGACCAGCTATGCCTCAACACCCAGCTACCCGAGTTACATCGTTTTCCTGGTTCCCATATAGCCGGTAGGTTTTCGGTACTGTTCTAGCTTGTTCAACAGGCCCGCACATGGTTCGGTCCTCAACCAACACAAGAGGAGCTATAGCACACAGGGCCCAAAGTCCTGCTGCCCTTTCTCTCCGCTCGGTCTCATTTCTCTTGCCATGTTTTTCATTTGCTATTTTTACCCGAGCGATGTGCCTCTAGCCTATTCTAGCGAGTTGTTCCAACTACTCGACTTGTACCGAATCCTACTCTATCTTAGAAATGCAGTGGCTAACGAGGTTTTCAATCCTAATCCCAACCCATGGTTTTCTTGGCTATGCATTTGGGTTTCAAACAAGACTCTAATGCAAGTAATAAGTGATGCTCAAAGAAAGTGCTCAAAACAATAAAAGTTTGTAAAGAGGTTAATGCAAACCGGAGCTTGCCTTGCTGTTCTTGGTCGTAGGCTAGCTGCTCTTCCGGAGTAACGAAGTCTAAGACTTCGGGTTCCTCCTCGACCTTAGCGACTACATGATATAGCAAGTACATGTATTAATTTAAATGCACTTGATTAAAATTTAAACTTGTGAAACTTATAAGTCTTACTAGACAGACCCCAAGACTCTGAAATTTTTACCGTAGTTTGGTTACAACCTAAGCAGAGACTTGGCCAAGTTTTAGTTGCAGCAAAGCTCATTTGAGCTCTCCACAAATAATTATGCACTTGAACTTAATTGGAGCTCTTAGGGTGTTCTATGGATTTTCATGGAGCAACCAATGACTTTCTGAAAACTAGATTTTCAGATGGTTCTAATGAAGTTGGTCTCACTTAATTAGAAGGATCCTAGCTAAAGATATGAGCTAAACAATTTCTGAGAAAATTCTGAAAATGTTTCTGCACATTTTCTATTTTCTCTGGAAAAGTTTTATTAATCACACCATTAGGTGGATCAAATGAGCTCAAATGGATCTGAAATTTTTATGGTAGTTCTGGGATATTTTGGTGAACCTCACAGCAAAATTTCAGAATTTTCCTCCAAAGGATTCTCCGGTTAAAATTCCAAACAGTTTAAATTTTGAAGAATTAATTCTGGAGAAATAAAGATTTTCATGAAGTGAAACTTGACACATGCGGCTACTGAGTCCTTCGCGCACCGCCGCACCCGATCTGTGCAACAGCAGATCCCGGTTTTAAAATATCTGCCGCTGACAGCCGGAACCCACCCCCTTCGTCTTCCTCCCGCCTCCCGCGCTCTGCCCCCGCGATACCTCGCCGCAGAGCTCGCCGGCGGCCTCTGTGGTGCTCCAAACTTCATGATTCTGGCCGCCCCTGCCTAACTCCACTCGGGGAACATGATTCTGGGCTCAGCTTGTCAAGAAAATGGCCGGCACCTGGTCGGCGACAAGCGATAGCTTCGGAAGAACTTCGGCCGTGTCGGCCGGCCTTCTTAACACCTCAACCGATCGAGGAAAAGGTCGTCGAGCACCAGTGGACCCTAGGAAAGGTCGACATGAGCTCCACGGAGCTCGGAAAGGGCTGTGTTGGGCTGTCACCGTGTGACCTATGCCGGAAATCGGGAATTCTCCTAAAACTCGGAGAACAGCGGTTTCCCTCAATGGTTCTTCGTTGTTCCTGCTCCTATGGGCTCGTACGGGCTCCTAGAAGTGATACCCTCCATGAGAGGACGAGTGGTGTGGTGTGGACTACGAATTTCGCGGATCGGTTTGGGCTTCCCATTTGTACACCGTCGCGAAATCATGAAATTCTGACGTGAGCAATCTATGTCATCCCGCCGGAGCTTGCGGTAATGAAAGAGGGACTGCAGGTGAACCTTTTTTCTGTTCACGGCTCGGTGAACGGCAGGATGTGGTGGCCGGACGGATCGTTCCCACGATGGCGGCTCGTGGTGAACCGGCAGAGGAAAGATCGTCTCGGTGGAGCTCGGGAAGGACTGCTCCGGGCCTGGAACCGACGCGAGGTTGTCAAGGATGGCTTGGCACACCTGGTGGGTCTCAGATCGACGTGCAAGCCTCAGGGATGGCCAGCCGACGAGGGACCGAGGGTTCAACCGGACGGCGAGGAGTTTCAGTTTTTCTGGGTGGGAATGCGTCGGGGCAGCGGTAAGAAGCACCGGCGACCGCTCGGGCGCGTAGATAAAGGCCCCGCGAGTCAGTTCAGCGGCCGAGGGCGGCAAGCAGCTGGTGGCGCGGCGGCATCCCATCGGTGGCGTCCTCGGAAGCAGCTCAGCGACCCGAGCACTGAAAGTTCAATCGGTTGAATTTCCTCAGTGGCTGACATGTGGGTCCCACTCCCTTTTAACCTCTGAACTTAACTCCATATTACTGTTGTAAACAGTAAGCCCTCTTATACCCATTGTGATTTGAATTATCTACCCCTGAGCCATTTGAATTGGTCAGAATTCAAATTGGATTTGGTTAGGCTAAATTTTGAGCACATATTCAGTTTGTAATTCAAATAAAGTTTGAATTTGCTAAACTTAGCTCATGTCAAGATCAACTCCAAATGGAGTGAAAATTGGTGGGTGAGCTCACAAAAATGTGCTGAGTAAGAATATGTCTCCCACTTTTGAATTCATGGGAGGAAAACAGTTTGAATTTGAATTTGAGTTCAAACCACCCTCTTTCCAGCTATACCCAAAAGGACCTCAAAAAGGTTTTGAATTTGGGTGAAACTTGGCATGGACATTACTAGCAAGATGTAGGAGTTCTTCATATGCCCAGCCCCTAGATGATGCATGTGGGAAATGGCACTTTTGCATTGTGTAAGTTTGTTCTCTAATGATCATGTTGATAATGGTTACTTGCTCTTCAAATGTGTTCATCAACTTTCTTCAAATGAGGTGTGTGTGTGTGTGTGGTGATGAACACTTTGAATGTGTCAAAAACTGAGGCCTTTTTACATAAAGTTCATTTGAGCTCTCCACAAATAATTATGTACCTGAACTCAATTGGAGCTCTTAGGGTTTTCTAGAATTTTTCATGGAGCAAGCTATGACTTTCTGAAAACTAGATTTTCAGAGGGTTCTAATGGAGTTGGTCTTACTTAATTTGAAGGTTCCTATCTAGAGATATGAGCTAAACAATTTCAGAGAAATTCTGAAAATGTTTTTGAACATTTTCCATTTTCTCTGGAACAGTTTTATTAATCACACCATTAGGTGGATCAAATAAGCTCAAATGGATCTGAAATTTTTATGGTAGCTCAGGGATATTTCGGTGAACCTGCCAGCAAAATTTTAGAATTTTCCTCCAAACGGTTCTCCAGTTAAAATTCTAACCAATTTTAATTTTGAAGAATTAATTCTGGAGAAATATGGGTTTTCATGAAGTGAAACTTGGTTTGCTGGAAAGTACTCAGAGAGCTGAATCCAACAAAATTTGGTTCACTCGATTTGGACTTTCCTAGCCAAAGTTATGAGGATTTGAAGTTTGCATGAAATATGAAAATCGAGAAAAGTTCAAATCACTGTGCGTGGGACACGGGGCTACGTGTCGGCTCCTCATCGGATGACACACGCGGCTACAGATTCTTTCGCACGCAGCGGCACCCGATCCGTGCCACAGCAAATCCCGGTTTTAAAATATCTGTCGCTGACAGCCGGGACCCATCCCCTTCGTCTTCCTCTCGCCTCCCGCGCTCTGCCGCCGTGACGCCTCGCCGGAGAGCTCGCCGGCGGCCTCTGTGGTGCTCCAAACTTCATGATTCTGGCCGCCGCTGCCTAAATCCACTCGGGGACATGATTCTGGGCTCAGCTTGTCATGAAAATGTACGGCACATGGTCGGCGTTGAGCGGTAGCTTCGGAAGAACTTCGGCCGTGTCGGCCGGCCTTCCTAACTCCTCAACCGATCGAACAAAAGGTCATTGAGCACCAGTGGACCCTAGGAAAGGTCGACATGAGCTCCACAGATCTCGGAAATGGCGGTGTTGGGCTCTCAATGTGTGACTTAGGCCGGAAATCGGAAATTCTTCTAAACTCGAAGAACAGCGGTATCCCTCAACGGTTCTTTGTTGTTTCTGCTTCTATGGGCTCGTACGGGCACCTAGAAGTGATCCCCTCCACGAGAGGATGAGTGGTGAGGTGTGGA
The DNA here is from genome assembly GCA_030760725.1 of Neostapfia colusana. Taxonomy (NCBI): domain Eukaryota; kingdom Viridiplantae; phylum Streptophyta; class Magnoliopsida; order Poales; family Poaceae; genus Neostapfia; species Neostapfia colusana. Next base: position 73,922,554 of record JASWHV010000007.1, on the reverse strand, counting down.
CTACGAATTTCGCGGATCGGTTCGGGCTTCCCTTTTGCACACCGTCGCGAAATCATGAAATTCCGGCATGAGCAGTCTATGTCATGCCGCCGGAGCTTGTGGTAATGAAAGAGGGTCTGAAGGCGAACCTTTTTGCTGTTCACGGCTCGGTGAACAGCAGGCTGTGGTGGCCGGATGGATCGTTCCCATGATGGCGGCTCGAGCTGAACTGGAAAAGGAAAGATCTTCACGGTGGAGCTCGGGGAGGATTGCTCAGGGCCTGGAACCGGTGCGAGGGTGTCAAGGAGTACTTGGCGCACCCGGTGCTGATTTCAGTTCGCCGTGAAAGCCACAGGATCGGCCAGGCGACGAGGAACCAAGGATTTCACCGAGTGGCGAGGGCTTTCGGTTTGTTGGGCGAGAACGCGTCGGGTCAGTGGTGGGGAGCACTGGAGATAGCTCGGGCGCGTAGATAAAGGCCACGAGAGGCAGTTCAGCGGCTGAGGGCGGCAAGCAGCTGGTGGCACGGTGTCCTCCCCTCGGTGGCGCCCTCGGAGGCAGCTCGGGGACCCAAGTACTGAAGTCTCAGTCGGTTGAATTCTCTCCAGTGGCTGACATGTGGGTCCCATCTCTGTTTTAACCTCTGAACTTAACTCCCTTTTACTGTTGTAAACAGTAATCCCTCTTATACCCATGGTGATTTGATTTATCTACCCCTGAGCCATTTGAATTGGTTAGAATTCAAATTGGGTTTGGCTTGACTAGATTTCAGCACATGTGCAGTTTGAAATTCAATAGAATTTGAATTTGCTAGACTTAGCTCATGTCAAGATCAACTCCAAACGGAGTGAAAATCGGTGTGTGAGCTCACAAAAATGTGCTGAGTAAGAATATGCCTCCCACTTTTGAATTCATGGGATGAAAGCCGTTTGAATTTGAATTTGAGTTCAAACCACCCTCTTTCTAGCTATACATAAAAGGACTTCAAAAAGGTTTTGAATTTGGGTGAAACTTGGCATGGACATTCCTAGTAAGGTATAGGAGTTTTTCATATGTCCAGCCCCTACATGATGCATGTGGGAAATGCCACTTTTGCATTTTGTGAGTTTATCCCCTAATGAACATGTTGATGGAGGTTACTTGCTCTTCAAATGTGTTCATCAAGTTTCATCAAATGAGGTGTGGGTGTGGTGATGAACATTTTGGACATGTGTCAAAAACTTAGGCCCTCACATTCCTCCCCCCTTAAAAGAATCTCGTCCCGAGATTATAAGGTGAAAATGAGAGAGAGGATGGTGGAAAATTACCGTATATGCGACGTGAAAAAGTCGGGGTAGTTAGCGCGAAGAAATCCTTCACTTTCCCATGTCGCTTCGTCCATGGAGTGATTACTCCACAGAACTTTGTAGAACCACAACGTACGGTTCCATGTGGTTCGGGCCTTTTCATCAATAACCTTAACCGGTTCCTCCCGATACGTGAGATCCGGTTTCAGTTCTTCTATGTCCTCCAGCTGAATGGTAGTTGATAGCTTAAGACACTTCCTCGGCTGGGAAATGTGAAAGACGTCGTGCACACCGGAAAGTGCTTCTGGTAATTTCAGCCGGTATGCTACTGATCCACATCTTTCTATAATATGAAATGGACCGATGAATCGGGGTGCCAACTTTCCTCTCACCCCGAATCTGTTCACGCCCTTCATTGGAGACACACGTAGGTATACGTGATCCCCGATCTCGAATTGTAGTGGGCATTTTCTCCGGTCCGCATATTGCTTCTGTTGGGATTGAGCGACTTTTAGGTTCGCTTGAATCAGCCGAACATTTTCCTCCGCGTTGTTGACAAGATCAATCCTGAAGGTGGCCCTTTCGCCAGACTCACACCAATTCAGTGGTGTGCGACATTTTCTCCCGTATAGGGCCTCGTAAGGCGCCATTTTGATGCTGGCGTGGTACCCATTGTTGTACGAGAACTCAGCTAATGGCAAGTGATCATCCCAATTCTTGCCGTGGTTGATAGCGCAAGCTCGTAGCATATCTTCTAGAATCTGATTTACCCGCTCAGTTTGCTCATCCGTCTGCGGGTATTACGCTGAACTACGGATCAGCTTCGTCCCCAACGCAGCTTGTAGCTGCTCCCAAAAACGGGACACAAATAAAGCGCTTCGATCCGATATGATGGTACGGGGTACGCCGTACAAGCATAGGATCCGTGAGATATACAGTTCAGCGTACTTCTTGGCGTTGTAGTTGGTGTTGACCGGGATGAAATGGGCAACTTTGGTGAGCCGGTCAACGATCACCCACACAGAATCATGTTTTTGAAAGGTGGTGGGTAAACCGACAATGAAGTCCATGCTCACATCCTCCCACTTCTAGGAAGGAACGCCCAGTGGTTGTAGCAGTCCCGATTTCCGCATATGATCTGCCATCACCCTTCGACATGTATCACACTCGGACACGTACTTTGCAGTCTCCCGCTTCATCCGTGTCCACCAAAACTTGCTTCTGAGTTCTTGATACATTTTGCTGCTGCCGGGGTGAATAGAAAATTTTGACAAGTGAGCCTCATCAAAAAATTTCTTCCGTAACTCCGGGTTACGGGATACGACGATCCAGTCATTGAACCATAGGACGCCGTCTCTGTCTTTCCGGAAACATTTCAATTCCCCACTATCTATACGTCTCTGCAAATGTGACATGCCCTTGTCATTTTTCTGGGCTGCCGCTATCTCTTCACGGATGGTGGGGATCAAAGCTAAGTTGTAGAGAGCTCCATGTGGAATCACATGCAGTGGTGGTTCGCTCTCTTCCAACGGTGTGATGGTCAGGTTGTTGACGTGTGACTTGCGGCTCAGCGCATCTGCCACTATGTTTGCCTTACCGGGGTGATAATGGATCTCTATTTCGTAATCCTTTATCAACTCTAACCATCTTTGCTGCCTCATGTTCAGCTCCTTCTGAGTGAATATGTACTTCAGACTCTTGTGGTCGGTATATAAATGTACAAGGTTACCGAGTAGGTAGTGCCTCCACATTTTAAGTGCAAGAACCACGGCAGCGAGATCCAAGTCGTGAGTTGGATAATTCTGCTCATGGTTTCTAAGCTGCCGTGACCCATACGCGACCACTCTTTGGTCTTGCATCAGCACACATCCGAGCCCAATGCCGGATGCATCGCAGTACACATCGAACGGTTTTGTTGTGTCTGGCTGCGCCAAAACCGGTGCTGATGTCAGGTGCTTCACTAATGCCTTGAACGCTGCTTCACATGCTGGACCCCAAGCATATTTGGTAGCCTTCTTTAGCAGCTCTGTCATAGGCTTGGCAATCTTTGAGAAGTTCGGGATGAACCTCCGATAATATCCCGCGAGCCCGAGGAAACTCCGTACCTCATGGACAGTTCTCGGAGATTTCCAATTTAGCACTTGTGTGACTTTACTCGGGTCTACAGCGATGCCCTCCGCTGAGATAATATGCCCGAGAAAAGGCACTTGCGATATGCAGAATTCGCACTTGCTGAATTTCGCGTATAGCTTGTGATCCCGCAGCCGTTGCAAGACTATACGCAGATGCTTCTTGTGATCTTCCTCCGACTTGGAATATACCAGTATGTCGTCGATGAATACCACGACAAACTTGTCCAGCTCCGGCATGAATACCGAGTCCATTAAATATATGAAGTGAGCTGGAGCGTTGGTGAGGCCGAAGGACATGACCAGGTACTCATAAAGTCCGTACCTCGTCGAGAAAGCTGTCTTCAGAATGTCCTCAGCCCGGATCTTAATCTGGTGTTACCCGGATCTTAAATCCATCTTGGAAAAGATCTTTGCTTCGACCAACTGATCAAACAACATGTCGATCCGTGGCAACGGGTACTTGTTCTTGATGGTTATGGCGTTTAATGGACGATAGTCCATGCAAAGCCGCAACTTCTCATCCTTTTTCTTCACAAATAATGCCGAACAGCCCCATGGCGATGAGCTCGGCCTAATAAAACCCTTCTCCAGCAGGTCCGTTAGTTGGGTCTTCAGTTCAGCCAACTCCTTGGGCGCCATCTTGTACCACCTTCGGGATATTGGCATGGTTCCCGGTGCAAGTTCAATCTTGAACTCCACATCTCTATTCGGCGGCATCCCCGGTAAATCATCCGGGAACACGTCAGGGAACTCTCAGACCACTGGAATATCTTCCAATCTGATAGTTGTGGACTGATAGACACTTGGAAGTTTTATTTCTGGACTTTCCAGAAATAAGGAGTGAGATCCATGCACTTCTGAGTTCAAGTGCACGATTCGAAGGACGGTGTCTTAAACAGCGCCGTTGCGGGTTAACCACGACATCCCTAAGATGACATCGACCTTCTGTCCCTCTAGAACTATGAGAGACGTAGGGTACACTCTACCCGCTAAGCATAATGGTGCTTTGGAAACCATTTCGCTTGCTGAAATCTTCCCACCCGGTGAACAAATCAAATATGGACTATCGGTGGGTAGTATTTGCAATCAGTGTTTAGCAATGAAAGCTTAGCTAATAAAATTGTGCGTGGCGCCTGAATCAAATAATACTATGGCGGGATGCTGTTGGAGTTGGAACATACCCGCAAGGATTGGCTCACCCTCCGGCATGTCCTCTATGGCAAGCTGGTCGATGGTGCCGGGCCTAGGATTTGCCCACCGCGCATTAGTAGGGTTCCGGGGCTGATTTCTCCACGGAAGTTGCGGTGCAACTCTGCCGCCTTCCCTCTCCGGACAACTGCTAGCGAAGTGTCCTGGACGGCCACATTTGTAGCATGTGGCCGCTGCTTGTCCGGTGCTTGGGGGACGAAAGCCTGGCATGCGCTGCTGAGGTGCATACGCACGCGGCATCGCCCGCTGCTGCTGTTGTTGTTGCGGAAGTGTTGCTGGCAGTGCCGGCCTCAATGCCGGTAAATAATATGGGCGACTGTGGAACGACATTGGCCTCTGTGGTGGCTTCCAGCGTGGACTTGATGGTGGGCGATTCACCATCCAATATTTCTGAGAAGGACCACTTTCTTCTCCGCTGCTTTGCGGCGCGCTTCGCTACCTTTCTGCCGGCGCTAACTCCTTGCCGGAGTCCTCCTGAACAATCGCAGCATCAATTATGTCGTTGAGGCTGCCGTGATTGAACATCACCAGTTTGTCCTTCAGGAGCGGATTAAGCCCCTGGTAGAAGTGATCCCGCCGCTTCTCGTCAGTATCGGTGTGGTACGACGCGTAGAGCGCGAGATCGTTGAACGCCCTGGAGTATTCCAGCGGGTTCCGGCTCCCTTGTTGCAGGCATAAGATCTCCTGCTTCTTCCTCTTCATTAGACCCGGCGGTATGTAATAGATCCTGAAGGCCGTCCGGAACTCCGCCCAGGTCATAACTCGGTCGGTGGGCTGCGAAGCACAGTAGTTCGCCCACCACGCGCTCGCGGATCCCTGGAGCTGCTGGACCGCGAACTGAGTCTTGCGCTGCTCACTCACTTGGAGCAGCCCGAACTTCATCTCCATCATGAAGAGCCAGTTGTCCGCCTCGAGGGGTTCATCTGCCCTTGAGAATACCGGGGGATGAGTCGCTAGGAAGTCGGAGTAGGAGCTCTGTTGGCGCTCCTCACGATCTTGACGCCTCTCTGGTCGAGACGTATTTGCAATAAGAATTTGCAGCAACTCCGTGTGCTGCTGATGAGAACCCGCCATTGCCGCAACGATGTCGGCCAATGTAACCGTTGGCGGCAGCGGTGGCGGTGTTTGCTGTTGCTGTTGCTGTCCCGAGGAGTCCTTGGGAGGCTGTTGGGAGGTTTCTCCCCCATGACTAGAACCCCCAACGTCCGGGTTGGCACGAGTACGAGTCATTCTGAAATTCAAAACAGCAGCGATCAGCACGTCATACTTAAAATTTCCATATGAAACAGTAGGTATTGAAATGACACATGAATAATTTGCACAACATTCACATATATTGATAAAGCATAAACTTTATACAAAATACATTATTCTCGGGTCTCCGAGAAGTCGTGCTCATGGCGTCACTACCTATACATACGCTACTGCCTACACGACATGTCACTGGTTACAAAAGTTTGGGTTACACTTCTCTGGTTGCCCTACTTGGCAACGGTAACCTACTACTCGGAGTAGAACTCGACCTCCTGTGGGTCGTCCTCCTCCGGTACCTCTGCTGGTGGCTCCGGATCTACAACCTCTTCTCCCATCTCGAGTTCTCCCATTGCCGGAAGACCCAAGACCACCGGGATGCCAAATACCGGAGGTACGAGGTCCTGCAACGCGTGCACCTCGTCCATGGCTTGGTTGTAGTCCTCTTCCCATCCTTGCCCTTCCTCAATAGCGTCGTCCCGCTCTTGAGTAAGGACCTCATTCTGCTGGGTTAGAGCCTGCACCTGTTCTTGCAACGCCACGATGTCAACACGGCTTTTCTTCCTTGCCTTCTTCAGATGATGCAACTGATTATGCTGTTCGTTCAGTCGCTTAATCGTCGGAAGGAGCACATTGCGAAGTGCGCCTTGAGCACTCTCGAAATGGTCTCCACGGCTTGTGCTCTCCTTGAGTTTTGTGGCGAGACACTCCGTATGAACAGCTTGGCTGTCCATCACGGCCTTTCCCGCCCTTATCTGGAGGCTGAGGTTCGCCTCCGCAGGGTTGTACCTTGGGCAACCCGGATCTGTTGCCTCCATATACCTCCCTTCCCACACATGATTAGCCCGTCCCTCCTCCGGAACGAGCGTGTACGGAGTGCCCTCCATAGCTCTCACGTGTAGTTGGCAGAAACACGACATGGTGTCGCGGGCTGCCACTTGCCACATCCCCTCCGGTTGTCTACCTCTCACCGTGACGGTGAATGGCACTCAACCGGGTGGCGTTGTTCCTGCAGGAACTTTGACATGGATCATCCACGTCTTGTTCCCCTCCTCGCCTTCTTCCTTGGCAAAGTACTGCGGCATCTTGCTGTATACAAAATATTGAAGCATTTGCCTCAATGTGTCTTGATAGCTGCTGTGGTGAGAACAGTGGGACACCACCCACCCGTTCTCCAACTGTCTATCAGCTGTATGTCAAATATTTATTTGAACAGTAAACCATTTGAGTTATAACATAAGACATGTCATGGAACTCATAAAACTTGGAAACTTAGTTCAAATTTAAACAAATTTGACTGCTGATCTGCTGCCCAACATGACAGCCCTGACCAGTTTCCATTTCAACCTGATTTAGGCCATACTAAAGGCAAAACCAATTCTGGAGCTAAACATCAAAGTTAAAGCTAACTTCAATAGCTTTCCAGAAAGTATTTTCTTGGCCTAATATCTGTATTTGTTCAAAAGTTATGAGATATCAAAATTAACAGAATTTCTGGAGAAAATTGAACAGCACCTCCCTGCTTGAGGTACTGATTTGATCCAAAAATTCCAGTTAATTATACTCCCAATCTGACATAACTTTCTGTTACAAAGTTGTAACCCGTCTCATAAACTTTTCAGAACTACCTCAGTTTCTATTTTTGGATTTTTATGCAGGAAGTTATGCTCAATTTACAGAGAGTTACAGAGAGTATTTGCTCTGCCCTGTTTTGTGGACAGTTTCAACTCTACTGCATCTTTCGATTGGTTAAGGAATGAAACACCTCTGGACCTCAACAGAAAAGTTGTAAAGCTCTTCCAAAGATTTCCAGAAATGTATCATATGACCGCAACCTCGAAAGAACTCAACCTCTAACCTCTGATTAACTTCAGCCTTAATTCAGCTGAAAACAGGGGACTCTGTCCTTAGCAGCCTATAAGTTGAAAACTTGTTAACTTTGAATACCCTGATTAAGGGAAGGAGTTACATCAAAGTTTTAGTGCTCCAGATTAAAACTTTCAAATTTCACAATGAAGTTGTTCATTTAGTGGAGTGTGACGTCGATGCGTCACCAGAGCATGTCGGTACTACGTCCTCACAAAGAAAAACCTATTCCGGACTTAGCTGGCTTCGTTAGTTCAGTGGCAGTAAGCGTCTCTCGCACTTGGAAGCTACAAGTCTACCATTTAGTGGTCAAACTACCTGCAGATAACTCACGCAATCGTCAGACTCGGCTGCACACCGAGCCCGGTATCCATACAGTTCGTACACCCGGCCGTCATCACTCGCCCGGATGTTCTCAAGCCAAACACGCCTTGAGCTACGTGTTCACGTTACTGACCACGTGACGGGGTCTCTCAAATTGCACCACGCACGCCAGGGACAAACGTTGCTCGAATACCCCAAATGACATGAAGAGTCGTAGAGGATATCAAAGCGGGTCGGGTTACCTGCCACCCGTGGGGCTCCACCCTTCAACTTGTGCGCACTGGTGGACAGCGCTTACGTGCACCCCCCAAGACATAAACGTCCCGAGATGCACGATTTTCTGACATAATCAAATAGGTTAGTATGCCACTTTCTATACACTAATAACATCCTTATATGGGCTACTAACTCGTTCCTCACTGGATTTTTGAAAAGGATGACCTTTGTAGTGCGTTAAACCTCAAGCGAGCTCTGATACCACGCTGACACGACCCCACGGTCTTGTCGAGCCATGATCACGCTGAGGGGTGCTGCGTTGCACAGCACCGGATAACACACATCAAAGGTACAAAGTGGAAGCAAAGTTTTATTACATAAACAGGTTTATGAACATTTTTACAACAAAATATATTCAGTCTACACTCACGGGCGTAGACTACGCATCAAGTTCACGTTCAGTCCGTGAACGTGTCCTTGCTAGCACGCACGAACACTAACACGGCGGCGTGCACGACTCCCACTCGACGGGGTTCCCCTCCTCGGGTTCCGTCTCCTCCTCGGGAGTCCCTTCCTCATAGAACCCTGCAAAAGCTTCAAACACAAGCAGTAAGCACGAAGGCTCAGCAAGACTGACCCGTTTCTCCCAAACATGAAACTTCTACATGGAGGGTGATAGGTTACATGAGGCAAAATAAGTTGCAAGGACTCGCCTAATTAGTGGGACCTTACTTTCAAGTTTTAGCAGCAGGTTGTGGAGAACCTTACGCTAAGGCACATGAGAGAGATGCAATCAAACAAGAAACGCATTTCTCTCATGTACTTTGTCCAAAGTTGAAAAGACCTTTAGTTAGCTCTAAACTACAACAAATCATTAACAATCAAAGTTCATCTTTCAATCAGCAACATTTTAACATGTATCTAGCATGTTCTTTATATGTCACGGTACAGTGAACAAGTGGTACTCACTGACCGTGAGGGACGGCGATTATAATCGCTTTACACCTGCAGGGTTATCCGACTAACCCGTCACGTACGCCCGTACTCGATGTTGCCTACAGCAACCATCACGGACGCCGTACGCAACCACCTTTCACCCGTTAGCCAAATATTGAACCGGTCCTATCGTCCCAAGCAAGAGGTCTCTGCATGAGTATCTCAGTGCCGCCAGCCGATTTACACCTCTAGCTCTCAACCTACCCTCTGAACGACAGGCAATGCCTCAATACGCAGCTACCCGAGTTACATCGGTTTCCTAGTTCCCATATAGACGGTAGGTCTTTGGTACTGTTCTAGCTTGTTCAACAGGCCCGCACACGGCTCGGTCCTCAATCGACACAAGCGGAGCTATAGCACACAGGCCCCAAAGACCTGCTGCCCTTACTCCCCGCTCGGTCTCATTTTTCTTGCGATGTGTTTCATTTGCTATCTCTACCCGAGCAATGTGCCTCTAGCCTATTCTCGCGAGTAGTTCCAACTACTCGACTTCTACCGAATCCTACACTATCTAAGCATTGCAGTAGCTAATGGGGTTTTCAATCCTAATCCCAACCCATGTCTTTCTTGGCTATGCATTTTGGTTTCAATCAAGACTCTAATGGAAGAAGTCATTGGTACTCAAAGAAAGTTCTCAAAACAGTAAAAATTTGTAAAAAGGTTACTGCAAACCGGAGCTTGCCTTGCTGCTCTTGGTCGTAGGCTAGCTGCTCTTCCGGAGTTATGAAGTCTAAGACTTCAGGTTCCTCCTTGACCTTAGCGACTATATGAGGTATCAAGTATATGTATTAATTTAAATGCATTTGAATTAAATTTACACTTGTGACGATTATAAATCTCACTAGACAGACCCAATGACACTGAAATTTTTACTATGGTTTGGTTATAACCTAAACAGAGACTTGGCCAAGTTTTATTTGTAGTAAAGTTCATTGGAGCTCTCCACAAATAATTATGTACTTGACATCAATTGGAGCTTAGGGTTTTCTAGAAATTTTCATGGAGCAAGCTATGACTTTCTGAAAACTAGATTTCAGAGGGTTCTAATGGAGTTGGTCTTACTTATTTGAAGATTCCTAGCTAGAGATATGAGCTAAACAATTTCAGAGAAATTCTGAAAATGTTTCTGTACATTTTCCATTTTCTCTGGAACAGTTTTATTAATCACACCATTAGGTGGATCAAATTAGCTCAAATAGATCTGAAATTTTATGGTAGCTCAGGGATATTTTGATGAACCTCCCAGCAAAATTTCAGAATTTTCCTCCAAAGGGTTCTCCAGTTAAAATTCTAACCAGTTTGAAATTTGAAGAATTAATTCTGGAGAAATAGGGGTTTTCATGAAGTGAAACTTGGTTTGCTGGAAAGTACTCAGAGAGATGAACCCAACAAAATTTGGTTCACTTGATTTTGAGTTTCCTAGCCAAAGTTATGAGGATTTGAAGTTTGAATGAAATCTGAAAATTGGGAAAAGTTCAAATCACTGCGCGTGGGACCCGGGGCTATGTGTCGGCTCCTTATCGGACGACACACGCGGCTACAGATTCTTTCGGGCGCAGCCACACCCAATCCGTGCCACAGCGAATTATCCGCCGCTGACAGCCAGGACCCACCCCCTTCGTTTTCCTCTCGCCTCCCGCGCTCTGCCGCCGCGACACCTCGCCGGAGAGCTCGCCGGTGACCTCTGTGGTGCTCCAAACTTCATGATTCTGTCCGCCCCTGCCTAAATCCACTCGGGGAACATGATTCTGGGCTCAGCTTGTCATGAAAATGGCCGGCACATGGTCGGCGACGAGCGGTAGCTTTGGAAGAACTTCGGCCGTGTCGGCCGGCCTTCCTAACACCTCAACAGATCGAACAAAAGGTCGTTGAGCACCAGTGGACCCTAGGAAAGGTCGACATGAGCTCCACGGAGCTCGGAAAGGGCTGTGTTGGGCTGTCACTGTGCGACTTAGGCCGGAAATCGGAAATTCTTCTAAACTCGAAGAACAGCGGTGTCCCTCAACGGTTCTTCGTTGTTTCTGCTTCTATGGGCTCGTACGGGCACCTAGAAGTGATCCCCTCCACGAGAGGATGAGTGGTGCGGTGTGGACTACGAATTTCGTGGATCGGTTCGGGCTCCCCTTTTGCACACCGTCGCGAAATCATGAAATTCCGGTGTGAGCAGTCTATGTCATGCCGCCGGAGCTTGTGGTAATGAAAGAGGGACTGAAGGCAAACCTTTTTGCTGTTCACGGCTCGGTGAACGGCAGGCTGTGGTGGCCGGACGGATCGTTCCCGTGATGGCGGCTCGAGCTGAACTGGAAAAGGAAAGATCGTCGTGGTGGAGCTCGGGGAGGATTGCTCAGGGCCTGGAACCGGTGCGAGGGCGTCAAGGAGTACTTGGCGCAACCAGTGCTAGTTTCAGATCGCCGTGAAAGCCACAAGATCGGCCGGGCAACGAGGGACCGAGGATTACACCGAGCGGCGAGGGCTTTTGGTTTATTGGGCAAGAACGTGTCGGGTCAGTGGTGGGGAGCACCGGAGACAGCTCGGGCGCGTAGATAAAGGCTCCGAGAGGGGGTTCAGCGGCTGAGGGCGGCAAGCAGCTGGCGGCATGGTGTCCTCCCCTCGGTGGCGCCCCCGGAGGCAGCTCGGGGATCCGAGTACTGAAGTCTCAGTCGGTTGAATTCTCTCCAGTGGCTGACATGTGGGTCCCATCTCCCTTTTAACCTCTGAACTTAACTCCCTCTTACTGTTGTAAACATTAATCCCTCTTGTACCCATGGTGATTTGATTTATCTACCCCTGAGCCATTTGAATTGGTTAGAATTCAAATTGGGTTTGGTTTGACTAGATTTCAGCACATGTGCAGTTTGAAATTCAAATAGAGTTTGAATTTGCTAGACTTAACTCATGTCAAGATCAACTCCAAATGGAGTGAAAATTGGTGTGTGAGCTCACAAAAATGTGCTGCGTAAGAATATGCCTCCCACTTTTGAATTCATGGGATGAAAACCGTTTGAATTTGAATTTGAGTTCAAGGCACCCTCTTTCTAGCTATACCCAAAAGGACCTCAAAAAGGTTTTGAATTTCGGTGAAACTCGGCATGGACATTCCTAGTAAGGTATAGGAGTTTTTCATATGTCCAGCCCCTACATGATGCATGTGGGAAATGCCACTTTTGCACTTTGTGAGTTTATCCCCTAATGAACATGTTGATGGAGGTTACTTGCTCTTCAAATGTGTTAATCAAGTTTCTTCAAATGAGGTGTGGGTGTGCTGATGAACACTTTGGACATGTGTCAAAAACTTAGGCCCTCACAGCTTTCATCCAAGAGAAGCCAACACTTGAGTGGCAAGCCAGGAATAGAAAGATGAGTGAGATCGAGCAGGCTAGCACAAGTTATGTGCCTCAAAAGTACCGCTTGCTGGTCAAGTTCTACAACTTGCAGCACCTGCACAGCCGCAGCATCAGACGCTGGTTTGTGCTCCATCGCTGCAGCCATGTGTACCTAGCATCCAACCGCAAGTCGACGAAGAACCGGAAAGACATCCGTGTTTCACTTGTAGGAGTATGGGCCATTATGCTAGGCATTGTCCGGAGGGAACTAGAGGCTGCTGGTCATCATATTTACAACAATACGACCCATACCTCAATCTGCAGACAGGAGGGCAGATAAGGGGCAACATTCACTATATTGTGATTGATGATGTTCCGGAAGGAGAAGCCGCTTTAGCAGGGATCTTTTCTCTGAATCAACTACCGGTTTTGATTCTCTTTGATTCCGGTGCCACACACAATTTCATTAGTCAGTCTTTTGTGGCTCAACATCAGCTCCAAACAGTTTATACAAAGAGGCAATACCTCATATCTTCGCCCGGGGGCAGCAGTACCACAAGCGAGGTTGTCTCCCGAGCACCTCTTTGTTTGGGGGGGGGGGGGTAAAATATACCCTACGACTCTCATTATTCTTGAGGGTCTGAAGATCGACGTCATTTTGGGGATGTCGTGGTTGAATTACCACCAGGCGGTTCTTAACATCAGCTCTAGGACCGTTGAGCTCAACTACCCACAGCATGGTCTTCATATATTAATTCTGGGCGCCAGACGGCAACAGATTGCAACAGTGAACCACACGGAAGCTGTTAAGATAGAGGACATTCCGGTGGTACGTGAGTATCCGGATGTGTTTCCCGATGATTTACCGGGCATGTCGCCTGAGCGAGACGTTGAGTTCAAGATTGAACTTATACCGGGAACAACACCGATATCACGAAGGCCGTACAAAATGGCACCCAATGAACTGGCAGAATTGAAGACACAACTGAATGAGCTAATGAGCTAGGGCTTTATACGAACGAGTTCGTCACCTTGGGGTTGTTCAGCATTATTTGTCAAGAAGAAGGACGAAACACTATGGCTGTGTTGATTATCGTCCTCTGAACGCCGTTACCATCAAGAACAAGTATCCACTACCTCGCATTGATATGCTCTTCGATCAATTAGTGGGTGCGAAAGTGTTTTCGAAGATGGATCTTCGGTCCGGATATAACCAGATTAAAATCCGGGCAGAAGATATTCCGAAGCCGGCATTCTCAAAGAGATACAGGCTGTATGAGTATCTCGTTATGTCTTTTGGTTTGACCAACGCCCCGGCCCACTTTATGTACCTGATGAATTCAGTATTCAAGCCGGAGTTGGATAAATTTGTCGTTGTCTTCATCGACGATATCTTGGTGTACTCCAAGTCAGAGGAAGAACATGCTGAACATCTGCATATTGTGCTACAAAGATTGCGAGATCATCAGCTCTATGCAAAATTAAGCAAGTGTGAATTCTTGATTAATCAAGTACCGTTTCTCGGACACATTATTTCAGCGGAGGGCATCGCTGTAGATCCGAGTAAGATTATCCAAGTGCAGAAATGGAAGTCACCAAAGTCTGGGCATGAAATCCGTAGCTTCCTCGGTTTAGCGGGTTATTACCGGAGGTTCATTCCGGGTTTCTCCAAGATTGCTAAACCGATGACGGAATTATTAAAGAAGAATACCATATTTGTGTGGGGTGCTGCATGTGAACAAGATTTCAAGACTTTAGTGAAGAATCTCACAACAGCCCCATTTCTTGCTCAGCCGGATACAACGAAGCCATTCAACGTTTATTGCGATGCATCTGGCTTTGGTCTTGGCTGCGTGCTGATGCAAGAAAGACGAGTGGTCGCTTATGGATCTCGTCAACTCAGAAATCATGAGCAGCATTATCCAACTCATGATATTGAGTTAGCTGTCGTGGTCCTTTCTTTGAAGATGTGGAGGCATTACTTGCTCGGAAATCTTGTACACCTCTACACCGACCAGAAGAGCTTGAAGTACATCTTCACTCAGAAAGAATTGAACATGAGACAACGAAGATGGCTAGATCTCATTAAAGAATATGAACTTGAGATTCATTATCATCCAGGAAAGGCGAATGTGGTCGTCGATGCGCTCAGTCGTAAGGCGCATATCCATCACCTGACTATTGCTGAAATGGATGGTGAAGAACCAAGCCTCCGTGTCATCCCGTATGGAGCTCTCTATAATCTCGCTCTCATTCCTACCATCCGAGAGTAGATCATTGAGGCTCGACGAAAATACAAGGGTATGTATCACATACGGCGAAGATTAGACAACGGAGAAATGAAGTGCTTCAGGAAGGACGATGAAGGTACTTTGTGGTTCAACGACCGGATTGTAGTACCCCAGGATATGGGACTACGGAGGAAAAATTTGGATGAAGCTCATTTGTCCAAGTTTTCTATTCATCCGGTCAGTAATAAAATGTACCAAGATCTCCGGAAGAAGTTTTGGTGGACACGTATGAAATGTGAAGTTGCAAAGTACGTTTCAGAATGCGATACGTGTCGAAGAGTTAAGGCCGACCATGTGAAGAAGTTGGGCCTTTTGCAGCCATTGCAAGTACCGGCATGGAAGTGGGAAGACCTGAGTATGGACTTCATCGTCGGGTTGCCGATGACTTCCCACAACCATGATTCGATTTGGGTAATCGTGGATCGGTTAACCAAATCAGCACACTTCATCCCGGTGCATACAAGGTATAACGCAAAGCAGTATGCAGAGCTGTACATAGCATGGATCTTGTGCTTACATGGAGTTCCCCGCACCATTGTGTCCGATAGAGGATCGCTGTTCGTAGCCCGTTTCTGAGAGCAGCTACACGCATCCTTGGGGACGAAGTTGATTAGAAGCTCTGCGTATCACCCTCAAATCGATGGGCAAACTGAGAGGGTGAATCAAATACTGAAAGATATGCTAAGAGCATGTGCCATCCACCACGGTAAGAGCTGGGACGATCACTTACCGCTGGCGGAGTTCTCGTACAACAACGGATATCAAACGAGCATCAAAATGGCACCATATGAAGCTCTATACGGCCGGAAGTGCCGTACACCATTGAATTGGTGCGAATCCGGTGAACGAGTAACCTTCGGGGTTGATCTTGTCAATGAAGCTGAAGAGAGAGTTCGGATAATACAAGAGAACCTCAAAGCTGCCCAATCTCGTCAAAAGAGCTACGTGGACCAGAGACGTCGACCGCTGCACTTCAAAGTCGGAGAGCACGTGTATCTTCGTGTGTCTCCGATGAAAGGGATTCATCGGTTCGGTGTCAAGGGAAAACTTGCTCCCCGATTCATCGGTCCGTTTGCTATAACGGAGAAGTACGGAACTGTAGCCTACCGGCTGGAACTACCGGCAAGCCTTGTCTGTATTCACGACATATTTCACGTGTCCCAGCTGCGGAAATGTCTCAAGTTTACCACTGCCATCCGCACCGAAGACATCGACGAGTTGAAGCTGGATCTCACCTATGTCGAGCAACCTATACAGATTATCGATGAAAAGACCCGGATCACCCGAAACCGGACTTTGAGAGTTTACAAAGTCCTGTGGAGTAATCATACCCCAGAAGAGGCGACGTGGGAAACCAAAGATTACATCCACAAGAACTATCCGGAGCTTTTGTCATAAACTTTGTAATTACTTGCTGTCTCATTCTTCGTTTGTAATCTCGGGACGAGATTCCTTTTAAGAGGGGAGGAATGTAAAGGTCCCAAAAATATGAATACAAAGCAACTCTTGTTTACAAAAGTTGGTTTCATATGAATGATATTTGGGACTTGTTAAAAACTTTTCCAAATGTGATAACACACATGAGGGTTTTCTTCATACAAGTTCAAATGTTTATTTGAAGGCTTGGAAAACCAAGAAGGATATAAAACCAAGGTGGAAAGTTCCCATATGTGTGAGAAAAACTAAAGTCAGATTTGGAACAAACTTGTTCAACTAAAAATTCAAATGAGATCAACACTATGAATTTCAAAACTGTTGTGCTACAAATCTCATTTGCAGCAGCCAAATTAAGAATCAGATTTCATATTTGAATTCCTTGAGTCCAAATTAGTGGGTGTGCAAAGTTTCATGATTTGTTGAAATGTTTTGCAACTCATTTTCCAAAATGGACTTCAAATAATAAAAAATTCAAATGCATATTTGAATTTGATTGAGACTTGCCCAATTGTCCAAATGTCTCTCAGATTTAAACTTCCACAATTGAATTTCATAATGTTCAAACTTTGGGAGATATATTTTGGAGAGAGATAAAGAGGGACTTAGCTGTGGGACCCACATGTCAATGAAACAGTTTAATTGCAAAAGATCTTCACAACACAGTCTCTGTTTTGCTTCCCACATGCGCTCAACAGCAGAGGGAGAGCCGACAGCGGTACTTACCGCCTCGGACGACCGCCTCCCACAGGAACCGCCTCATCCAAGGATTTTATACCCCTGCCGTGCTCCCTTTTGCCCTCATCACCGAAGCCCGAAGCCTCGGCGCTGTCTTTCCCTCCCCGCGCGAGAAACCAACCGAGACAGCCGCCGAGCTCTCGATCGATCAGCCATCGCCTAGCTCGCATGCAAGCCTCAGCTAAGCGACCAAAAGGCACCACGAGCCCACCCACAAACCCCTTGCACCATCCCTGTGTGGGTCTACCCATCACAACCTGAGAAAACCGAGTTTCAGCGGCAGCCGGAAGAAACCGCCACCGACGGCTCTCGTGGGCAGCCTCACCCGAGGCTTGTCACGGCCAAACTAGGCCACCAGTGGACGCGCGAGGCCTCCCTACAGCTTCCACCCGAAGCCCAGCTCCAGCCGTTGCCTCTCGCCGACGAATTTCGGAAATCCTCTCCGGCCGGTGTAAACGGACCCGCGTGTAAGGATCGCTCAAATTCTCACGCTATAATTGTTTGGAGCACTGAAAACTGCACTCACATGAAGTATCCTTGCTTAGCAACAACTTCCCTTTTGAAACTAGCTAGAAACACGCTCTGCGCGGCGTAATTTCAATCTTTCTGACGGCGGTTTTAGCAGCACACGTCGGGCACTCGATGAACCCTATGTAGGAGCCATTCCCGAGCCCATATGCGGACATGCATAGCTTCTCCAACCTTCACTGATGTTGTAGGGCCTTTCCAGGGAGCTTTTGGCGGGCTAGCTCACCGGGATGGCACCGCCGAACTTCATCCGAGCCACAGCACCGGTGCGGGATGGTTTAGGGGCTTCGCCGGTCCATGGAACTTGTCCCATCATGTTACTCGAGTTAAATTACGGCCTGGCGGTGAGTAGCAGCTCGGGATTTGGCCGGAGCGACGAAAACAGGCGAGCTCCGGTGAGCCTGCCGGCGCGGGAGCGCGGGGGCGGGAGATAGACGAAGGTGCTACCGGCCCCACGCGTCAGTCGCACAGCAACAGTGGCCAGATCCTCTGTGGCACCGGATTAACTGTGGCAACGTGGGAAACAGCTCTGTGGCCCCGTGTGCATTAATTCAGGGCGTGACACGTGTGCTCCCCGGACCCACAGTCAGTTTTAAACTTTTCCCGGATTTATTCAAATCCCAGAATTTTCCCCAAACTTTAGAAGAGCATAACTTTTGCTAGGAACCTCCAAATTTATTGATTCAAATTGTGTTAGATTCCGATTGACAAACTCTATCCATATATTCAACCCAATTTGTATGAAAGTCTTTATTTAATTCTGGAAAATTCTTTAAAGCTTTTCAGCAAAAGAATTTTTGGGGGAGTTTGGTTTATCCAAAAATCCTCAAATTTTGCCAGAATATTCTTAGGGTGTTATTAGATTCCTTTAAAAGTTTCAGCTCATTTGGAGTTGGTTTGATCAGGGTAATTCAGGTTGTAAGTTGCTGTGTTCAATTGAATACAGAAACATTTTCAGAGAATTTCGAAAACTTGTAAATTCAGTTCTGGGCAATTATTAGCTCCAAAAATCCTAGAAACTTCATGCGAGCTCTATGAATTATAATTGAAAGTGTGGTTCACTGAGTTTGACATGAACATAGGTGTTACCTCAGAATTAATTCTTCTTTGCTTAATTACTTAGAGAATTGTTCTGCATAAACCACCCAATGAAAAGTGCTAATTTTTGGTCCAGATGACTTTCTTGTGACAAGGAACTCACATGAAAATTATCAGCTCCATTGGAGCTCTGGATCACCACTGTCATGTGTAACCTCTTAAGGTGATCAACACTCAAGTGGGAAAAGCACACAACTTTTGATCATAGTGTTCAACCCAACCTAAACCACTGGCACCAGTGTCGTTTTAAATTTTTAAACAGGGTTACAGTTTTTAAACTTTCATTAGATCTTATTAGCAAAAGATTTTCAATTAAATACATATGCATGATAATATCGTATAGCATATACGTGAAGAACGTGAGAAGGACTTGAAATGGAAATCAAGGAGCGAGAAAAGCAAGTGATAAAGCTCCAAGTGATTGTCACTAACTGATTTTACTCTTAGTCACCTGCAAAACAGGCAAGCCCCGGTTTGCATTCGAACAGTTTTATAAAGCATTTTCATTTTTAGAGGTCATAGCTTTGAATTGTTTGTTTGCATTAAGTCTAGTTGATATTGAAAACCCCAGTTGCATAACCAGAAATACCTAAGAGTGAAAGGGTAGAATAGCACCTCCTCGAGTGGATTGGCTACGCTAATGTTAGTAGGAAAGGTCCGGTAGAAGTCGAGTAGTTGGAATCTACTCGCGAGCTTAGGGCTGGTTTATTCGGAGCGGGTCCAAAATAGAAAAGATGAGAAAAGTTCACACATAAGAAATAGAGACCGGGCAGGGAGGTTTAGATGCAGCAGGTTGCGGACTGTGCGTGCATAGCCCTGCCTGTGTCGGTTAAGGCCCGTCCGTGCTTGGCTCTGTTGGACAAGTTTGAGTTGTGTACCAGGCACATACTGGCTATATGGGACCCAGGAAACCGATGTACCTTGGGAGATCCATAGTGGAACTTTTCCAACTGCCTTAGGCTTTCGGCGTCAGGGTAGCAGGAGGTAACTCGCTTAAGAACATACCACTGCGGGTATGTACCTTGAGGGAGCTTGCGTACTCGGGGCAGTTGGACTGCGTCCAATGTGGAAGATCTTGGGAAAGGTGGCCGCGTACAATGTCAGTCGAGGTTGCTGCTGGCAACTCAGAGTACGGGTGTACGTGTCGTGTAGTCCAGGCATGTACTGATTCGAATCACCGTCGCTCGCGGTCATACGAGCATACTTGCCCGCTGAGTCTTGACGTAGTAACAAATGAACTGGTTATCTTTGAACTTGATAAGACTGTGATGTAACTTTTATTGCAACCATGACTGATTTAGAGATAGGCTCATTAAACTTTACTTTCACTTTGTGCAAGGAGTATCACAACAAAGCGTTTCTTGTTTGATTGTGGAGTTGCGAGGCTATTCCGCTCAAGGTATGCACAATGAGGCTTAAAAATTTGAAAGTTAAGGATCAACTTTAGGCGAGTCCTTTATGCAAATCTAGCTAACCCAATTGCAACCGTCGTGCATGTAGAGTTTCTTGTTTAGGAGACACGGATCAGTCTTGTTGAGCCTATGTGCTCACGCTTGCTATATAAGTGGTTTTAAAGGTTAACATCGATGCTAAGAAGAAGGTTGTCCGGTGTGACTCGGAGACTTCCGAGTCGTTTAACACAGGGAGAACCCAGCCGCTGCTGTTGTCTTCGTGTTGCTAGCGAGAGGAGTCCGCGGGTTGGACTTCATCTTGAGTGCTCTTAGTTATTCGACGTGAGTTGTTATAGACTTCCGCTGTAGCTATTTGATGTAAACTATTTACAAAGAAAAACTTGTAAGCTTCCACTATTGTTTTGTGTAATACATTGTTCCTTGTATGTGTGCTGTTGGGTGCCGCACAACACGACACCACCCAATGCGAATCCAGGGCGAGTGCCCCGTCACCATGACTAAACGGGCGGCGTTGGACCGTCTCATCGTGGTATCAGAAATGTGACAAGTGGTATCATTAGCTGAGCCCTGTCTCAGTCAGTACCCGGCCCGTCTCATCCAGCGCACCAGCACACCGGATCCGGGCCACAGCCGATCAAAGATTTAAACGTTACAGCCGCTGACAGCCGGGGCCCACCCGGTCTTTTTCCTCCGGCTGCTTTCCCGCGCCCGCGCGTTCCCCCTCGCCGGAGCAATCTGCAGCTCGCCGGATTGCCGCTGCCGGCAAGCGCTTGAGCTGAGGCTCGCCGCCAGAGGGTTTTGGACGCCGAGGATCACGATGGTGGGGTGTTCTAGAGCTGCCGGTGACCGGAAACACCCCGGCGACATGCTGCAGCCTAGGTTAGAGTTTGGCGCCGTCGTCCGTGGGTTCTAGCCCTCCAAGCAAACAAACAAAATGTGCTACAGCAACAGTGGGTGATCAAAAAGCTCAGCATGACCTCAAATTAGCTCGGAAACGGCGGTAAATGTATCAGCACCGTGCGCCCGATCGGTCCCGCCGAAGAAGTGTTCGGTAGACCAACAAATCCGTCGCTCCGAGGTGTTTTCATGCTAGGGTTGCAAAAGGAGAATTGATTGCCGGCTAGTCCAGCTTCTATGTGCAAAGTTTGATGTGCTAAGAACAATTAGAGGTGGAGAATTTGGGTTTCCCGTACCGGATGCTCGGGTTGAAGCCGCAGGAGAAAAATCCTGAAATTCGCCGTCGATAGCTCACAGTTTTGCTTGAGCTTCGGGTGAGAGCAGCACGGTGGCCGTGCGCTCCCGTGGCCACCCTTGCTCAGCCATGAAAGCTCCTGTGGAGAGCTGTCCACGAGCTCCCGTTCACCATTTTGAGTTAGGTCGCCGCGGAGTGGTTGTTTGAGGGCTCGGGAACGCCGGGACTCGGTGGTTTTGGGGTCGGGGGAGTGAGCAACGGTTGCACCGTGGTGTTTTGCAGCTTGGAGGCAGTGAGCGGGGGTTTCTCCTGGTCTCCCGGTTGCTCTCGAAGCACAGCGGTGAGGGAAGGCTCTGTCAGCGCTGTTCGTGAGCGAGGGGGTATAAAAGGGCGAGGGGCTCGGTCTGTGAGAGGAGGATCACGTCGAGCACACGAGGAGCATTCAATCGGTCGCCAGTGCGTGGGAGGAGGGAGCAGGAGGTGGCGCCGCTGCCCCTCGGTGGAACACGGGTGAGAGCCCCTCGGCTGCTTCGACTGAAACCGCAAGTCTTCGGTGGAGTGGAAAAACAGAGACCCTTTACCTCAATTGCTTTGTATGCACGTCACTAATCCAACTCCATGACATGTGGGTCCACCCAAAATCTCCTCCCAAAATATCTTCTCATGTTGATCTCTCAAAATTCCACAACTTTGAAGTTTAAATGTGGGCTAGCATTTGAATTCATCAAATTCAGTTTAACTTTGCATAGCAAATTTTTATTTGGATGGAATTTGAAAATGCTTCTATTTAACTCCTTTTTGAGCCCACCCCCAAATGAAAAGTTTGGCATCCAACTTTTTCCACAATTTCCAAACTATATGGCTGCATGAGTATTCAAGGTTTTTGGCCACCATTTGTGTGAACATTGAATTTAAAATCTGATTTTTAAACTTTCATGCAAAGAGGTATTGAAATCCTTATTGGTTCAACACTTTCAAATAAAATGTGAGCCTCATTTTGGATGGTCATCCATGTATCACTTTGCATGAAGAAAAGTTTTAGCAAGTCCCATTTTTCATGCCTTTGCCACACATATGGATTCAAACCTTGGTTTATTCATATACATGTTTGGGACTTTTACATTCGGTTTGAACATCCGTCTGCGGGTGATACGCGGAGCTTCAGATCAGTTTGGTCCCCAATGACGCATGCAGCTGTTCCAAAAATCGAGCGACAAACAGAGCACCGCGATCTGAAATAATTGTGCGGGGAACACCGTGCAAGCACAAGATCCTTGCAATATACAGCTCCGCATATTGCTTGGCTACGTACATTGTATGTACGGGAATAAAATGAGCCAACTTGGTTAGTCGATCGACTATCACCCAAATCAAATCATGTTTGTGGAAGGTGAGAGGTAACCCAACTATGAACCCATTCTGATATCCTCCCACTTCACGCCGGAGTGTTCAATGGTTGCAGCTTTCCGGCTTTACGTATATGGTTGGCTTTACATGCCGACACGTATCGCACTCGGATACGTACTTTGTGATTTCTCTTTTCATCCGTGTCGACAATACCAGGTTTTCAGATCTTGGTACATCTTGTTGCTGCCCGGATGAATAGAATGCTTGGACAAGTAAGCTTCATCCAAGATTTTCTTCCGAAGCTTCATGTCACGGGGTACTACTATACGGTCTTTAAACCATAGAGTACCATGTTCATCCCTTCGGAAGCATTTTATTTCACCATTCTTCATTCTTCTCCGAATGTGCGACATTCCCACATCTTTCTTCTGAGCTTCAATAATCTCCTCTCGTATGGTAGGGACGAGAGCAAGATTATATAATTCACCATATGGAACCAAGTATAAACTCGGCTTCTCCTCTTCAAGCGGGGTGATGGACAGATTGTTGACGTGAGATTTGTGGCTTAAGGCATCGGCAACCATGTTTGCCTTACCGGGATGGTAGTGAATCTTGATCTTATAGTCTTTGATCAGCTCTAGCCATCTTCGTTGCTGCATATTCAACTCCTTTTGAGTGAATATATATTTTAGACTCTTGTGGTCAGTGTAGAGGTGCACTAAGTTCCCAAGTAGATAGTGCCTCCACATTTTTAATGCCAACACCACAGCAGCGGGCTCAACATCATGAGTCGGATAGTGCCGCTCGTGGTTACAAAGTAGACGTGAGCCATAGGCGACCACTCTTCCTCCTTGCATCAATACACAGACAAGCCCGATACCGGACGCATCACAATATACGTCGAAGGGATTGGTTGTTTCCGGTTGAGCTAACACCGGGGCTGTTGTTAGATTCTTCACCGGGGCTTGGTTGCCTTCACATGCTGAGATCCAAACATATTTAAACTCCTTCAACGATTCGGTCATCGGTTTAGGAAGCTTGGAGAAGCTCGGTATGAATCTCCGATAATATCCTGCTAAACCGAGGAAACTTCTGACTTCATGGACAGATGTGGGGGACATCCATTTCAGCACTTGCTCAATCTTGCTTGGATCAACTGCAATGCCTTCCGCAGAAATAAGATGACCAAGAAACGGAACTTGGCTGATCCAAAACTCGCACTTGCTGAACTTGGCATAAAGTTTATGGTCTCACAATCGTTGAAGCACGATATGCATGTGTTCGGCGTGTTCTTCTTCGGGCATGGAATAAACCAAGATATCGTTGATGAACACCACCACAAACTTGTCCAACTCTGGCATGAACACTGAGTTCATGAGGTACATGAAATGTGCCAGGGCGTTGGTGAGACCAAAAGACATGATGAGATATTCATACAACCTATATGTCATCGAGAAGGCCGTCTTCGGAATATCCTCCGCTCGGACCTTGATTTGGTGATATCCGGAGCGAAGATCCATCTTCGAAAATACACTCGCACCCACAAGTTGATCGAATAGAATATCGATGTGGGGCAGTGGATATTTATTCTTGATGGTGATGGCGTTGAGAGGTCGGTAATCCACACACAACCTCAAGGTTCCATCCTTTTTCTTCACGAACAGAGCCTAGCATCCCCATGGCGAGGAACTCGGTCGAATGGAACTTTTTTTCATCAAATCATTGAGTTGCTCTTTTAATTCAGCTAGCTCATTTGGAGCCTTCTTTTACAGTCTACGTGATATCGGTGTTGTCCCGGGTACAAGTTCGATCTTGAACTCGACATCCCTTTCGAGAGGCATGCCCGGGAGATTATCCGAAAATACGTCCGGGTATTCACGGACCACACGAATATTATCATGTTTTGTGGCTTCCTGTTATATGTGGCTGGAATTTATTGAACCAAACGGTCAAGAATGAGAGTATGTGGTTCATGAAGTGGAGAGTTTAAACGAACCACACGTGGAACGATGTTGAGAACAGCACCATGGCGATGTAGCCATGACATTCCTAAAATGACATCGAGTTTTTGACTCTCTAACATAATTAGAGAAGTCGGATATAGATTCCCAACCAATTGCAATGGTGCTCTATAGACCATCCTATCAGCTGTTATTTTCCCACCCGGAGAGCAAATCAAGTATGAACTTGTGGCGGACCGGGATCCGCTCATCCAGGATCACAGAGCGTGATGCCGCACGATGCGACACCTGACAGCACACGTCATAAGGACACAATATATTACCTGGGAAACCAACTGAACTGTACAAACAGGTACAAACTTCAGTTACAAACTATTGTTTATATTACACAGCGGAAGTCTAAATTATACAACTCACGCCCGCCTATCTAGCAAAAGTCGGTTGCCCAGCCCTAGGGCAACCCAAACTAGCTGCACGTCTCAGCTCAGCGCGGCGTGTACGGCTCCCACTCAGCCGTGGTCCCCGACAGAGGGCAACCCTCGCCGGTAGACTCGTAACTCGAGCCCGTGGGTGGCTCCTCACCTGAAAAACACTTAAGCAGCAACCGTGAGCACGATGGATCAACAAGACTTAACCGACTCACCTAGGCATGAAACTCTACATGAGGTGTACAATGAACATAGGATAGTAACAGTGCATCAAATGGACACGCCTACAAGTTCATCCTTAGTTCATCTTTTAGTCACAAGTTAACCGTTCAGGAAGCTGAAATTTAGTAAGCAGTATTTGGTGGCACACATGTAGCAATACAATATTATAACATAACAGCAATGCTGAATCATCACATTTCATACATTAACTACGTTACGATGCAGTGAACAAGCGGTACTCGTCACCGCGACAGACGGCGAATCGACTCGATATACACCTGCAGTGAAACCGAAAGAGCATGTCACGTACGCCCACCCATGGAGCTGCATAGCACACTCACTCGATGCCATACGGGACAACCTTTCACCCAACAGCCCAAACGTCGAACCGGTCACACCGAATCGTGCAGGAGGTTCCCTACACGGAGCATCTCTCTATGCCCGTTAGCAGATTTCCACCTTGCTGCCCTCAGCCTACACCTATAAATCGGTGCGTTATGCCTCGACGCCCGGAGGTTTAGGTTACATCGGTTTATCGGGGCCCATATATCCGATATGCCTTCGGTACATTCAATACTTGCTCAGTAGGGCCGCACACGGATTGGTCCTCAATCGACATGGATAGGGCTGCACACACAAGACTTCCTCTTGCTGCGCCCTAGCCCCTGCATAGTCTCATTTTCATTACTAAAGTGATCTCACATCACTCAACCGAACCCGTGTGTCCCAAGCCTATCTTGCGAGTAGATTCCAACTACTCGGCTTGTACCGAAGTCCTATGAATCATTAAGCATAGCCTGTCTACTCGAGGTCTTAGACACTAGCCTCACTCTTGGGGGAAAAATTTTTGGTTATGCAGTTGGGTTTTCATCCATCCTACACCTAATGCACATACATACTTCATACTACGTATGTAAACAAAGTAAAACTTTATAAAAGGGTTAATGCAAACCGGGGCTTGCCTTGTTGCTGTTGCTCAGTGGTTAGGTCTTCTTCCGGAAGAAGGAAGTCGAACACTTCCGAAGTCTCCTCGCCTTCAACGACTACACGTTAATGAATATGCACATAAGTTTAATTGTAAAGATTCTGCTACAAGTTCTACTAACAAGTTTTTAACAACTGGAACTCTGTTTAAGAATTTAAAATGAAACTGGGGCTAGTGGTTTGGGTTTGGACCTAAGCACATGATCAAGTGCTAAGTGGTTTTCCCCCCTCTTCCATATTGATCACCTCAAGTGGTTAAACAGAACAGGGGTGATCCAGAGCTCCAACGGAGCTGAGAATTTTAATGTGAGTTCCTTGTCACAAGAAAACCCTCTGGACCAAAGATTAGCACTTTTCATTGAGTGGTTTGTTCAGAATAATTTTCTAAGCAATTAAGCAAAGAAGAATTAATTCTGGGATAACCCCTATGTTCATGCCAAACTTAGTGAACTACAATTTCAATTATATCTCATAGAGTTTGCATGAATTTTCCTAGCATTTTTGGAGCTAAGAGCCCAAAACTAAATTTCCAAGTTTTGGAAATTCTCTGAAAATGTTTCTGCATTTAAGTGAATACATCATCTTCAAATCTGAATTGCCCTGATCAAATCAACTCCAAATGCTCTGACACTTTTACAGGCGTTCACTAACATCATAAAGAATATTCTGGCAAAATTCGAGGATTTTTGGATGAACCAAACTCCCTCTTAAATTCTTTTGCTGAAAAGCAAGCTTTAAATAATTTTCCAGAACTAAATAATTGGTTTCATACAAATTGGGTTTCATATTTGGATAGTACTCTATTAGAGGAATCCAACAAAATTTGTTTCACAATTTTTGGATTCTCATACCCCAAGTTGTGGATATTTGAACTTGAACTGAAATTTGAAAATCCTAAAAATGTTCAAATGCTGACTATGGGTCCAGGGGACCACGTGTGACTTGCCGGGACGGGCCACACGGGGCTACTGGACATTTCCCGCGCAGCCACAAGAGATCGCAGCCGCAGCAGATCAGAACCGAACTCACTGTCGCTGACATGCGGGACCCGCCGGGTCGTCTTCAACCTCCGGCCAAACAGAGGCCGCGGCGGCGCTCTCCGGCGAGCGTCGCTGGAACAGCCTTCCCGGCCATCCCCTGACCTCAGACTCGCCGCCCCACCCTATCTCGTGGCGCTGAACTCGTCCAGGGGGTCGCCGGCGGCCGTAGATCGCCGGAACAGGGTGCCCGACAGTGACAGTGGCCGCTAGGGTTCCGGTGAGCTCGGAAATTGCCTACACCGCATCAAAAAGGCCGGGAATGGCTCGGAGAGTACCGGGGCAGCTTGAGAATGTCGGAAATGGGCGCCAAACCATGTGAAAAGGCCAGCAGCATAGGGCTCCACGGTGACCCGAGACGATTTCTTCATGGCGGCACGAAAATTAGCTATAACTCGGTCGATCCTAGGTGTTTTCGCTCGGTTCTTCTTTGAGGATGATCGCTAAGAGGTGTAGAGGCTGTGTGCAAGCTCGCCCGAGCTTGGGTGGATGGTGCCACTAGAATTTTTGGGGTAGACCGACCCCTACCCGTATGGACTATGTTTCGGGAACTTCGGAAATTCTCCCTACTCAGTTGATCGTTTGCTCTGCGGTTTGCAGCTACACGAGCTAGGGATCCTGGCACACCTTTTTCGTGTTGAGGAGGAATGGTGAAAAGAGCCGTAGCCCGCTGTTCACAGTGACCCGACTTGGATTCCGCCGGTGAGCCTCGGTTCTCGGCGGCGATCGTCAAATTGTGGGCAAACGGAGCGACAACACTGCGAAGTAGCGGGATGGGTAGCTAGGCAATGTGTTGGTGCTCACATTTTGTATTGGGGGCTCGAGCAGAGGCGGAGCAGCGCCGGTGTGCGCAGGAGAGTTGAGGAGCGGCGCCGATGAGGGAAGACATAGCGCGGTGTGGCTGCTGATCGTGAGGAGGAAACAAAAGCGTTTGGCTCAGCTGTGTGGGGAGTGGATCACGTAGAGGAGGGGGCGAGCTGCTGCCCGGTTGCCAGCGCGAGAGAAGAAAACCAGGAGGTGGCTGGGCGAGGTGATCGGACGCCGGTGCTGCCGTGCGCTGGAGCGCGGTTTCGGCCGAAAGAGAAAAGATCACTGTGTAAACTTCTCTGTTAAGACTGCTGACAGGTGGGGCCTCCCCTCTAATTCCTTTTTCATTTTTCTCAATTCTGTTTGTGCCAAATATCCTCAGCTACTCACAATTGAATGCGAGACCTAATCACCAAGTCTTGGTTTGAATTTGAGTTCTCAAATTTGAACTTTGTTTGGCTAAATTTGCTTCATGTTTAAACTGAAATTTAAATTCAGTTTTGAATTATTGCAAATTTAGCCCCTGACAAGATGAACTCCAATGGGGATGAAAATTGGTGGGCTAACTCAGAAAAATGTACTCAGTTTGAATATGAAGCTAACTTCTGAATTTGAGGGAGGAAAGTTGCTGCAATTTGAATTTACATTCAAAAGTGCCTCTTTTTCAAATGCCTCCAAAATTGCATCAAAAAATGTTGGGTTTGCATGAAACTTGGCTTGAACCTTCCCAAGACTTTTTTAAGTCCTAGGGGTGAGCTCAACCTCTCATGTTCATGTGTAGAAAACCTACTTTGTGAAAGTTAGGGCTTTCTCCTCTAATCACTCTTTTGATGGAGGTTACTTGCTCTTCACAACTTTTCACAAGATATCCACAACAAAAACTGTGGTGTTGTGAGGTGATGAAAAGTTTTTGCAAGTCCCTTTTCTTGGGCTTTTACAGAACATTTGGTGGGAATGATAGACAATTGATATTTCATCATATAAGATTGACTTATGAAATTATGGGTGGAACCGGAGTCAAAAAGTATTACTATGGGGTGACCTAGATAAGAAAACGTAGCCGCGAGGACGGGTTTGCCTTCCGGCACGTCTTCGATGGCTATGTGGTGGACGTTGCCAGGTTTTGGTGCTGGTTTCTTGGGCTGGTCACGGAGCTGATTTGCACCCTGATACGGTGCTGGACCCCTGCCCTGTCGCTGCTCGGGGCAGTCCTTGGCAAAATGCCCGACACGGCCACACGTGAAGCACGTGTATTATGTCGGGGTCCCTCCGAATTGAGGACGGAATCCTGGCGCACGGTTGAAATGGAGTCGCACGTGGGACCCACTACAGGAAAATGGAAAATTTTCGTGGGCTAGGTATATTTTCGTGGGCCCTCACAAAAATAGGTTTATTTTCGTGAGCTAGGTTATTGCTCACGAAATTAAATGTTTATTTTCGTCGGCTAAAAGAACAACACACGAAATTAGGAGTTATTTCGTGGGCCAAGAATGTAGCACACAAAATTAAATATAATTTCGTGGGCTTGGTAACAAGCACACGAAAATAAACGAGGGTTTCTCGGTTCCACGTAGGAGTAGCCCTATTTTCGTGGGCAGTAGTGGAAGCTCACGAATATATTAGACGCAGTTTCGTTGGCTTCTGAAAAAGCACACGAAATTGATCCATATCCCGACCGGCACACAAAACAAGGCATGCATTGTCGTATTGTCGTCGGCTTCGGACAGAACACACGAAAATGATTGGTACACAAAATAAGGCATGCATTGAGGTATTGTCGTCGGCCACGTAGAAGCTCACGAAAAAACCCTAATTTCGTCGGCTATGGCAGAAGCACACGAAATTTATTTATTGTCGTCGTCTTCTGACACAGCACACGAAATTATGGGCACACAAAACAATGCA
Organism: Neostapfia colusana; assembly: GCA_030760725.1. Classification (NCBI taxonomy): domain Eukaryota; kingdom Viridiplantae; phylum Streptophyta; class Magnoliopsida; order Poales; family Poaceae; genus Neostapfia; species Neostapfia colusana. The sequence goes on along the minus strand of JASWHV010000007.1, from coordinate 73,892,588 downwards.
TGCGTAGAGTTATTTTCGTCGGCCTCTGACAATGCTCACGAAAATGAAGCTTATTTTCGTCGGCCTTATAACAAGCTCACTAAAATGGAACATATTTTCGTAGGCACCCGTGTAGCTCACAAAATTACCACGTATAATGACCCGGGCGACCAAACGCGTGAATCTCAGAGCCTGCTAACTCACACGACACCGCCGCCAGCGCCGCCGCTCCAACCGCCGCTCGGCCTCGTTCTCGGCGGCGCTCTTGTGCCGGCAATCTGTGGCGCACGGCGCACGCGCCCCGGCCGGGACAGTCTTCATCGGAGAGGACACACCCGCTCCAGCCCTCGTCGCAGGCAAGACGCCCCCGCGCCGGCCCTCGTCGCAGGCAAGGCCCGGGCGCCGCCTCCGCGCCGCAGCTCCCGGCGCCCCCACTGCCGGCGCAATACGTACCCGCGCCGCACCTCCGGGCGCCGCACATCCCTGTGCAGGGAGCCCCCACGTCTCACATGTCCCGGAATCCACCCGTACCGGTGCACGGCACTCCCACGCCGCACCTCCCGGCGTCGCTGCTTCACCCCTGCACTGCCCTTCTCAGCGCCGGCGCGGCCGCCCTGCCCCGGCCTGCACGTCCCCGCCCCACCCGGTGCAGGCGCGCGTCTACCCCGACCCTAGCGGTCCGAGGTGAGCTCTCTAATTGTGTATAGATTTTCATTATTTACAATGTTGTAAGAGTTAACTATCATAATACAAACATAAAACAGTAGCATATGCATTATCGATGTTGAAAAGAATACTACCGGCTGGAAGCGAACATTATTGGATTTGTTTGTAGTGCTACCGATGATCGCCGTTTGGCATAAAAATAGCGTGCAGTTAGATTGAAGACATAATTTGGCCATGTGTTGACCCATGTCTTGAGCTACGAATTCAATTTTTAGACTACTACAGTTTCATGCTAACGTAGTCCTTAGTTTGTAGACATGGGTGAAAACCAAACAACAATTACAAGAAAACTTTTAATTTTGCATGCTGCCGCAGCCAGCCGCCTCGTTTGGGTCAGGGCAGCCCTTTCCGGAGCAGCCTGGCGACCGGCGCCCGGCATCGATTGGTGTAGAGCGCTCTCTCCCCTGTGCAGCCTGCAACAGGCGCCGCCCCTTCCCCGTCACCCGGCACCGACCGGCCCGGTGCTGCACCTTCAGCCTGTTGAAAATAATGCTATAATACTGTTTCATTATTCATTAACCTAAATAACGTGAATGCTTTAATTTATGTGTTATGCTTTGGTTTAATGGCTATTATGGTCGTGCATGTACCATATCCATCTATGAATGAAAATTTAGCGGGTTATAGCGAAATATAAATAAACGGGTTTCGGGCCGGCTCAGCCCGACAATTGGGCCGTCTAAAAGTTATCATTAGCGGCACCCGGTACAGCATAATTTAAGACGATTGACTCAATTCACTGTCTCTCTTTCGTTCTTTCCTCCTGTCTCTCGTTCTTACCTCTCTCTTGTAGAAATTAGATTCACGTAACCTATACAATATGTGTCACCCGTTTCGGACCGGCCCGTCTCACATGCGTTACGCATGTGAGGCGTGTAGGTTCGGAATTGTCCCTTATTGGACAGCCTGGGAGTGACCGAGGGGGCGTTCTTATGACGAGACATGGGGTATGGATTCGGACGAAATTTCAACGACGTAACCCTAATGTTCTACGCTACACCATTATTGGGCGTGTAGTTGGAGAACAACGGGGTTATGCTGCCGAAATTTTGTCTGGATCTGAATCCCGTGTCTCGTTATAAGCACGCTCCTCTCGGTTACTCTTGGGTGGGTTTAGGACCTATCCCTTCCAATAGATGTAAAGTGAATGTAATTAAATAATAATTTGTTTTTGTGATATTTTTAGTTGCAATATACATATTTATGACTTCTATGTTCTTATATTATATAGTCTAGAACATGGGTGATGATAGACGATAGATGTATGATGGTTGGCGGAAGAATGCTGCGCCTTCAAATGAATGGGTTATCAATACTAAGGCATTTATCAGTCGGGCTTTCTCTTTATCGACAAACCGGTTTGTGAAATGTCCGTGCAGCAAGTGTCGTAACTTCTTATGCAAGGAAAAGTTTGACATGGAACGAGATCTCTGACGATTTGGTTTTATGCCAGGTTATGAAACATGGTATGAGCATGGTGAGTTATACCATAGTAATGTTGATGTTGATAACATAGATGGTGATAACGAGGACAGAATGGAAGAAATGGTTGAAGCACTAGATCGTGATCGTGGTGCAGATACATCTGAAGAAATTACTGGACCTGAAGTTCAAGAGTTTTATAGAATCCTCTCAGCATCACATGAACAGTTGCATGATCACACTAAAGTGTCTGTCCTTTCAACCGTTACTCGTCTCATGTCTATAAAATCAAAGTATAATTTGTCGAACAAGTGCTACGATGATCTTATGGATTTGATAGCGGATATTCTTCCGATTAATCATAAGTTACCAAGAGACATGTACCAGTCAAAGAAATTGTTGTCAGGCCTTGGTACGAAGTACGAAAAAATTGATTGTTGTCCTAACAATTGTATGCTTTTCTGGAAGGAGAATTCAAATCTGACACAATGTTCGGTCTGTAAGGAATCTCGATACATTGAGGCCACAAATGATGATGGTACATTGGTAAAGACAAAAGTGGTAGTTAAACAACTTCGTTATATGCCTCTTGCACCTAGGCTAAAACGGTTGTTTCTATCTAAATCAACTGCTAGACACATGCAGTGGCATAAGGAAGGTGTGCGCGACTCAACGGGGATAATGACACACCCATCTGATGCTCAGGCTTGGAAGGCATTGAACTCCTTTGATGAGTACTTTGCAGAAGATGCTAGAAATGTTCGTATTGGATTGGCCACAGATGGTTTCACACCATTCAACACATCTTCTGCATCGTACTCATGTTGGCCCGTTTTTGCTATACCATACAACCTTCCACCAGCTATGTGTATGAAATATGAATATATGTTCTTGTCTCTAATCATTCCCGACCGTAAACATCCGGGAAAACGTTTAGGGGTTTTTCTTCAGCCATTGATTGAGGAGTTAAAAGAATTGTGGATCGGAGTAGAAGCGTATGACATCTACAAAAAACAGAAATTCAACCTGCGAGCAGCATACTTATGGTCCATTCATGATTTTCCTGCATATGGTGTTTTTTCAGGATGGAGCACACACGGCAAACTTTGTTGTCCTATTTGTGAATCAGACTTTGATTGTTTTAGACTTACTCATGGGGGCAAAGTGTGTTTTTTTGATTGCCACCGACGATTTCTACCAGCAAATCACCCATTTTGAAAGCAAGTTAATACATTTCGAAAGGATACTATTGTAACAAAGGGTCCGCCAAAACGTTTGGCTAGTGTTGAGATTGCTGCATGGCTCAGTCAACTTATCCCTACGGATGATGGATTTGTTGGTTTTGGTCAGGAGCACAATTGGACTCATATATGTGTCTTATGGGATCTTCCTTACGCTAAAGCATTGTTATTGCTGCACAACATTGATGTCATGCACCAGGAACGCAATGTAGCAGAAAGCATAATTAGCACATGTTTCAATTTTAAAAAGACAAGATAATTTGAAAGCTCGAAAAGATTTAGCGGATATTTGTAATCGTCCGACTCTAGAAGTTAGACAGGATGGTTGTGGAAAACAGAGATTGCCACGTGCTCCATTTTGTCTTAAAGTTAGTGAAATGAAAGAAGTTTTAAAATGGTTGCAACAATTGAAGTTTCCTGACGGTTACTGTGCTGGGTTGAGACGCACGACAAATCTTGAAAATTAGGTATTAAATAATCTTAAAAGCCACGATTATCATATAATAATGGAAAGACTTCTTCCAGTAATGTTCTGTGGATATGTGCATCAGGATGTGTGGAGAATACTTGTGGAACTTAGTTTCTTTTATAGACAACTATGTGCTAAAGAAATTACAGTTCAAATGATGGAAAAACTTGAGAAAGAAATACCTTTACTCATATGCAAAATGGAAAAGATATTTCCGCCAGGATTTATGAATGTAATGCAACATTTGCTTGTGCATTTGCCTTATGAAGCTAAAGTTTGTGGCCCTGTACAATATCGATGGATGTACCACATTGAAAGGACACTAAAAAAAACTACGATCAATGGTTTTGAATAAAGCAAGAGTAGAAGGGTGTATTGCATAAGCATTTGCTCTGAAAGAGGTAGCATATTTCCCAAGTACATTCTTTGCAGAGGAGCATAATGTGTTTACTCCCACAACACGGTACCATATAGATAAAGAAACTCCTGCGGGAAAATTAAGTATTTTTTTGTGGAAAGGAAAAACGGTTGGTGGCAGCAGTAGGCATGTGGTTTCAGAAGAAGAATGGAATTCATGTATGTTATACATGTATACAAACATCAAAGAGATGGCTCAATATTTTGTGTAAGTGTTTTTTATTCTAATAACCGCGAGGTAACACCTAATGTTTTCTTACATTTTACATGAGAGATTTTCTAATGTATTCATATTTTACATTATGTAGCGAGTTTGACAAACAATTTTGGAAGCATGCGCGTCAACCAACAAGCAAACAATTAGATAAAATGCGTCGTGATGGACTTAATGGAGGTCCTAACTTCGTCAATTGGTTTTGGAAGCATGTAAACATTCTCCTATTACATGTTACTTTTATCACCTCCAGGTTCATTAGTAAAGCTAATATTTTTATTTAATTCATAGTGCATGGTTGATGCTTATGTTCATGAAGACTTACGACAACTTTCTCAAGGTACCATAACAGCAAGGAGTTTTGGTCGTTATGACGTAAATGGGTTCCGATTTCGTTCGGCCAAATTTGAAGCAAAACATCCTCTTACAGCCACGACAAATAGTGGAGTTGTAACTAGAGCGTGTGATGCACAGGGGCATGAAACTAACTATTACGGAATTATTCAAAACATTGTGGAATTTAAATTTGGTGGCTCCAAAGATCTTAGAGTTACTTTTTTCCACTGTGACTGGTTTGATAATAACAGGGGTACACGACAGGATGAATTTGGTATAGTAGAGGTAAAACATGAAAATAGACTTCGTGGATGCGATAATTATGTTCTTGCTCATCAAGTTGAGTTGGTTTACTACCTACCATATCCTTGTCCAAAGATGAGTGCTTGGTGGGTTGTGTATAAAGTCAATCCACGAGAACGGTTATATGCCCCTGGTGATGCTGGATATCAATATGAACAGGAAGAAGTCTACCAAGAGAATGATATACTACCATCTTTTAATATAGATAATGGTTTAGGTCTTGATACATTAGTTGGTGATGTTGAATACAATGGGATAGAAGAGGTACTACTGGTTAAAAGAAAAAGACCTAGCACTAAAAAAGTTAAGCTAAGACAGAAGAAGAAAGTTAGTCGACATATTACCGAAGGAACATCAGACCATGATGAATTTTAATCATGTAATTGTTTTCTATTACACTTGAATTTATTTTCAGTACTTTTGTTTGTATCATTAAGTATTTAACTCTCACCATTTCTTCCAACAGGATGCCACGTAGTCTTAAGAATATAGCTAAGGGGCTCTTTGGCTCCGCAAGCAAGAGTGGGAGTCAGTCTGCTAGCTCTTCACGTAGTCAAGACTCTCTTTTCCAAGGCAGTGCCTCAAACAATAGTAGACGAGAGGCATTTAGAAGATGCATGGAACAAGCTAATGAACAGGTTGATGTATTTATAATTTTATTATATTCACCCATATATCATATTGCGAAATATAATTTAGAAGATGCATGAAACAAGCTAATGAACAGGTGGAGCACGAGATCAGGGAGGAGGGTAATGAGGAGTGTCAAGAAGATCAAGGGGATGTACTTTCTACGGGACATGAACAACAACAAGGGGGAAGAGCCTATGTTGATGATGAAGCCGAGGAGGACGAGGGGGATGACACAGATACGGGAGAGTTGCCACAATCATTCAGGTATCGGTCTTCAAACACTCTCCCGTTGGCTGTGCCTCCACAACAGCGAATACGGATCACTCCTGTCAGTGACTGGTAAGTAAAAATAAAACTTAGTATTGAATTGTATATAATATTTTTAATAAATATTATATGTTGTTAAATTAACTGTTAGGCAATGGGATGATATGGATTGGGATGGACGACAACATCGTAGACAACCTAATGCAGTGTTGGGTGCTATATGTCGCCATCATTATCCAGGTCTTGTGAATATTAAAGGTGAAGAGAAACCTGCAATACATTGGGAGCACTATAGGCTTGCTCCACATGCTGTGCATGAGAATGTGGCAGGGGCTGTCTGGCATGATTTTTGGGTATGTATTCACTACACTATACTATATTTATGGCAGGAGCAGCGTCCATTATATTATTAGTAATCAAAATACTATGGTTTTTATAGGAACGATATCGTTTGCCCGATGATCATAACGCTGCTCTCGAGTCTAGAGCACACAAAGTATTCCACAAAGCGGCACGTAAAGTTGTGAATGATATGATGTCTAATGCTCGGATCACAGCTGTTTGCCTATACTATAAGGAGAAGCTTGGACAGATGATGAACAATAAAGTAGGAGCTTCAAAAATTTATCTTGACGACGATCAATATCGTCAGGTAATGATTCCTTGGATGGTTAAATGTGCCGATGCTTATTATTCATTATGCACTTATTGGGCATCGAGTGAGTATCGAGAGAAATCTAACTCTAAGAGAATCAACCGTGAGTCCGGTGGTGAAGTTTTCCATCGTCACGGTGAAGATGGTCATATTCGTCTCTCGAAACGGATGGTGAGTTTAGTAGATTTACAATTTGGTCTTATAATATTAGCTTTTACTTAACTATATTTATAACATCTCTATATAGGCTGCTCAAAGTGGTGAGGAACCCTCTTTCATTGATGCTTATATCAGAGGGCATAGGGGCATAGATGACAGTCAGTTGTGCACTCCAACGGCCACTCAGAACTTGGTATGTCATATAATTAAAAGTAATTATTAATTATTACAATTGTTGTATAGAAGCTTTGTCATTTGTTTTTATGTAGGAGAAATATGGTGAAGAGATGGTTCGACGTCATGGAGATGATTATAACTGGAGAAAGGAAGACGTCGACGTAGTAGCTTTATATGAATCCAGTGCAGGAAAGCGTCACGGGAGGTGAACTTACTCCACTTATATTCACATATTCGCATATCTCAATTTTTCTAAGTGTCATCTTATGATTATGACATATCACTATTTCAGGTATTCGATGTTCAATGGTGTCATGAACACCGATGTGGTTCTCTCGCAGTCACGGTCAACACAGAGCGGACAGAGTTCTTCTCGGCGTACTCACATAGGAAATGAGTCTAGGTTAAAACAAATGGAGGAGGAGCAGGCTGCATTGAGAGACCACTTGAGGCTACAAGAAGACCGTATGAAACGACAGGACGAGTTTATAAAAGCACAAAATGACTACTTCTCGAATCTGGCAACGTGGCAACAAGCGATGCAGGTACATTAATATAAGAGTTCAAATATTTATGTTAAATAAGACATGCATGCATATTTTTATTAAAATGAAGCTAAACATTTTAAAATGATTTAGGGATACTTTTCTCAGCTTGGACTGCCTGCCGCCATGCCACCGCTTCCGCAGCCTCCGCAGCTACCTATGCCTTCACCGCCACCGATGCCTCCACAGCCTCTTCCTGTTATAACACAGGTATATATTATCTTTATGTTCTCTTCCATTTCTATAAAGTGTTAGTATACTTGTAACATGTATTATTATTTATTTAGGGATCATCCTCAAGGGTACAAAACTTTCATAGTCCTGTTACAAATTTGCGAGCATCTTCTTTAGGAGGATAGGGTGGAGGGGATGACTTTGTCGATCAATTCTTCGCTCCCGGTGGTAGCAATTAGGTAATTTAGTTTTTTCATATACATCATATATTGTGTATCGTATATTCAAATAGAGCTCGTGTATAACAAGATATAGAGTCTCATATGATGTTAATTTTTATTTGAATCTATTAGTTATATACTTCATTTTGGCTTGATACAGGAAAACAGCGAGGAAAAGGGTGTCAAAGCAATTTGTTGATTTGTTGAAAAGCTCATTGTGAAAATGTCTTATGATTTGCTTTGACAAAATTGTTGTATGGACAATATGAGATGTTCGTGTTTCCTGACAATGTGAAATGTTCGTGTTTGTGTGGACAATGTAATGGATAAGACTATTTGTATGATATAATGGCTTTTATAATGTTTAATAAGTTTGCTGCAGTTGTTATGAAGTGTGATCATATGTGTGTTTATGTTATTTGATATATAATTTATTATTTCATGCTTCGAACAAAGATTATGTGCAAGCAGTCGTATATATTTTCGTGGGCCACAAAGAGGCCCACGAAAATAGTGCAACAATATTTTCGTGGGCCAGTGAAAGCCCACGAAAATCGGACCATATTATTTTCATGGGCCCAACAAGTGGCCCACGATAATAAGTGGACACTATTGTCGTGTGCTCTAACATAGCCGACGAAAACATCACAAACAATATTTTCGTGGGCCAGTAGAGAACCCACGAAAATAGCAAGATAGTATTGTCGTGGGCCACAGTACGGCCCATGAAAATAACAACAAGTTATTTTCGTGGGCTACATTATGGCCCACGAAACTACGTAATTTCATGAGCCATTTCATGCCGACGAAAAAAATGTTATTTTCGTGACCCGCCGACGAAATTAAATTTATTTTCAACGAGTTATTGTCGTCGGCCTTGGGCCCACGAAAATAAGCGTAAAACCTACGAAAATAAATATTTTCGTCGGTTTTACGCTTATTTTCGTGGGCCCGCGGCCCACGAAAATAACTCATTTTCCTGTAGTGACCATCCTTTGCTTCTGCTGTTACTGTGGTGGATACGACAGTCGGAAGCTTGTGTGAGACCTATGTGTGCTGAATACATTGGCTTTGACGATAAAAGTTTTGAATACTACCAAAACACCTTTTTAAAAAGGTCCGACTCTAGGTCCCAGCTCCTGCAAGGTCCGACGATAGGTCCGACTTGTTTTGGGTAGCTCCAGCAAGGTCCGACATAAGGTCCGACTTGCTTTGTCTAGGTCTGACTTATTTTGGCTAGGTCCGGCTTGTTTTTGCTAGCTCCGGTGCTAGGTCCGACTAGCTTTGGTAAGTTCCGTGCTAGGTCCGTCTAAGCTTTAGTAAGATTCGGCGCTGGGTCCGACTAGCTTTGGTAAGCTCTGGTTCAAGGTCCGGTTAGCTTTGGTAAGGTTCGGAGCTTGATTGCAATGGTTCTGCTTTTAACTTGCAATGTTTCGAACTTGCTTTACTCTTATGGAAAGTTTGCTTAGTATTATTTTACTAAATTTTTGGTGTGTTTTGGTGGTTATGGCTGGTATCATTTTGCTATGGTTTACAACATGCTTATGTGAGGTGCTCACGTAAGATGTTGTAGTTTCGGAACTAACGAGAGTCAAGTCGAGGACTTGTGCTCAGAAGTATTGGTTGTTTTATTCATGTTCAGGTGTTGCTTGAGTTCAAGACATGGCTGGTGACGGTATCCATTGAACTAGTCTTAGGCAGAAGATGAGGTTCAACAACCAAGTTCGGGAGGAATTGTGGTTTAGTTGATCGGGAGGTTGCGCAGTATGTTTGAATCAAGAACAATGCATATGAAGGAATCTTGGACGTCGTTGGAAGAGGTTTGCACGTGTGCAATGAGTGCATGGACGTGGCTGAATGGTTCCAAGGCGTGATGAAGAGATGTGGACGTAAAGAATTGGTCGGAAAGGTTCAACCGGCTGGATTATGGACTCAGGCTGCGGCTGAGTCGGTTATTGCTCAAATATGGAAATATTTGAGTTGGTTATGATAGGATTTCGTGTTAGGCACACGAAGTAGAGTTGTTTTAGGAGTTTGGGACGTTTCAAAGGTGTTTGGATGTCTTAAGATTGCTTCTATCTGCCTATAGAAGAGTCCTGAGCAGTTTTGGAAAGTTAGGGTTTGAATCAAAGTAGGAGTAGGAGTCCTAGTTTGAATTGGGTTGGCCTTAGGGCTGGTTATATAAGCAAGGGGGGCTAGAGCTCGTGGTGCACGACTTTGGGGCTGTTCCTCTTGTGTTTTGATAAACAAAATTCGTATTCTAAAGGAACTTTTGTGACTTGTTGGTCCGACTTGTTTCAGACAAGTTTTTCTCGTCGAGTTTCTGTTCAGCACTACCTTGCTTCGGTGGTTTTATCATAACTCGAGTTTCACTGATCCAATAGATGTGATTCTTTTTGGGTTGTCTTCAAAACTTGATTATCTATCATCTGTGAAAATTTCACGGTCATTGAATTTGTGGTTTTTGATCTACACGAGCTTCTTTGCAGTATTCCAGAACTGTTTTTCTCGCGTAGGACAGATTGACCTTTGTCCGATCTTTCGATCGTAACTTGAGTTTCCCTCAACGGATTTTCATGATTCTTGTTGTGACGTCTTTGTTACTTGAGTCTCTACAATCTATACTAGTTTTGTCACAGTTGAACACGTTTAGATTAGTCGCACACACAGTTTCTTTAACAAATCGTTTTTCTGCTGAGGGGTGTTTTGTTGCTTCCGCTGAAAAGTTTTTATCTACCATTCACCCCCTCTGGTACCTTTACACGTGTACTTTGATCCTACAATTGGTATCAGAACCAGGTTACTCTAATCTTTGTGATTTGCACGTGTTTTGACTAATCATCATGGATAAATACTCCGCCAAACCTTGTATGTTTAGTGATATTGATTTTCAGGTTTGGAAGGCATGCATGGAAGCTTTCATCCAGGCGCAAGGCTTTGCAATATGGGAAAAGGTGTACATACCTTACGATGTGCCTTCAAACGATCAAGTCATGGCTACAAACATGACAGATGTCGACAACAACAACATGGCTTGGAACTTGATCATACAAGGACTAACTCAGAGCGACTTTGACCGTGTTGCACACCTCCGATCGGCGTACGATGTGTGGAGAGCACTATGTGACTACCACGAAGGATCCAACATGATCAAGGAGGTAAGACAGGATATGTTCATGAAAGATACATGCGCTTTGAGATGCAACCCGGTGAGTCCATTGATGACCTCTTTGCTCGCTTTAATAAAATTTTCAGCAACTTGCGTAGCGTCAATGTTAATTTTTCAGATGCTGAAAATGCTAGACAACTACTAAGTGCATTAGACATGTCAATTTGGGAGATGAAAGTAACATCAATACGTGAATCCACTGTCATGAGTACTCTTACATTAGATGTGCTTTATTCTAAGCTAAAAACTCATGAAATTGACATTATATCACGTAAGAACCCAAATAAGACTATTGCATTTGTCTCACAACATGATATGCCTAGCTTCGGCCAATCATCTAGCAATACACTTGCTTTGCTGTCTTCACTAACCCGGAACAGATTGAGGAGTTTCCAGATGAGGAGCTAGTACTTCTTTCTACTAGGTTCTCAAAAGCATTGCAAAATGTGAGAACTAGAAGGAGAGGAAGCTCCGGACCTCAACGATGCTTTGAATGTGGTAAGACAGGACACTTTCGTACAGATTGCCCTAACCTTTCAGGTCCTTCTAACCGTGATGAAAATCAGAATAAAGTCAAGTCCTCTTTTGGCAACACCAACAAGAAAAAGAAGGGTTTTACAAGACGCAAACTGATAAATAGTTTCATCACCACACTTCAAGAACTTGGCTCGAGTGATGTAGACATTGGAAGTGATGAAGATGAAGATGATCTGGCAAACTTGTGCTTCATGGCGGGCAAATCAAAATCAAGTATGGAGGATGCAGAACACAACAGTGATAACGAAGAGGTATGTCCTACTTGCGAAGAAATGTGTAATGCTATTTCTCGTGCCACTATTATTGTTAAGAAAAAGGACAAAAAGCTTAGGGACAATGCTGTTAAAATTGAGTCACTAGAATCTGAAATTAATCGTTTAAAATCCTTGATTCCTAGTGATGATTCTTGTTCCTCATGTGATTTAATATATGAACAATTGTCCACTCTAAGAAGTGCACACGCCTCCACACTTGATAAACTTGAACATGAAATTGAAAAGAACAAAAAGCTTGCTGCACTTAATGATAAAAACTTGAAAGATGCTTGTTGTTCTACAATTGATTTGCATTGTTCTACTTGCGATGATCTTGATAAGAAACTACAAGATGCTATGAAAGAAATTTCTATATTGAACAATGCTTTACGTTCTCATGAAGTTAAATATTGTTTCAATTGCAAATTACAAGGAAAAACTTCATGTGAAAATTGCTTTGATCTATCAAATAAACTTGATAACATGCATAGGACATTAGATCGGTTTTGTAATGAGAATAAGAACCTAAACTTGCTGCTGAATTCTTCCAAGTATTGCAATGATAAAACTGGTTTAGGTTTTGATTCACATGCTCATGCTAAGGAACATCCACCTAAAATTGTAAAATCATTAGGAAGTGGTTTGATTCAAACAGTTCCTAAACAAAAAGAAGTGGTTTTTAAATCTGCAGGAGTGTTGTCACATTTGGGTTCAAATAAGCATACTGCATGCTCATCTAGACATGAACACAAAGTTAAATTTCATTGTACCTATTGTGGTAGAGATGGTCATGTCATAGATTTTTGTTATAGACTAGCTAAACAACATAAAAAGGAAAGAATGCAAGCTAGATCTTATAACTCTCATGCAAAATTTGCTGCACATATTAAACCGAATGTCAGGAACATGCAACCTGCTGTTATGAGTCACAAATATTCAAAGTTTACCTCCGGAGCTTCAGTTTTTGCCTCCGGAGCTACTGATTTTCGTGCTACACAAGTAACACCTCATAGGTCAGTAATTAAGAACAAAAAATCTCAAACTTTGACTCATAAACCAGCTGTTTTATCTCAGCTTTCGCATGTTATTCCTGCTAGACATCGTGTGACTCAGTACTGGATTACTAAATGCCTTTTAACTAACCCCAGTATTGAGTCATCGACATATTGTGCTTCTATATAGGTTACACGCTTGAGGAAGGAGAACATTTGGATTGTGGATTCAGGTTGCTCACGCCACATGACCGTTAACAAAGAATGGTTCTCCTCTCTCTCTTTTGTGTCACGTGTAGAGAATGTTACTTTTGCCGATAATTCTTCAACTCCTATAATTGCTATTGGTTCGGTTAGAGTAAATGATCACTACACTTTGAAGGATGTGGAACTTGTCAAAAATTTGAAATACAACTTGCTTTCTTTTTCACAATTGCTAGATGAAAATCTGGAAATTATTTTCAATAAAAACTGCTGCAAAGTTGTAGGTTCAAATAGTGAGCTTATCTTTAACATGCCTCGGTTTGGAAGAGTTTTTTAAGCTGATTTTGATATGTCTTCCTCTAAGCATAGATGTCTAGTTGCAAATGATTACAAAGATTTATATTTTTGGCATCGTAGACTTGGTCACGTAGGCTTTGATCATCTCACGCGTGTTAGTGCTCTTGATCGCATACGTGGGCTTCCTAAGCTTAAAGGGGACAAAGAAATTGTGTGCTCTTCTTGTAGACATGCTAAGATGGTTGCAGGTTCACATGCTCCTCTCACAATGACCATGACAACTGAACCGGGTCAACTTTTACACCTTGACACCGTAGGACCTTCACGTGTTCAATCCTTCGGAGGTAAATGGTATGTTCTTGTGATTGTTGATAACTATTCTAGATACTCTTGGGTTTACTTTATGGCATCTAAGAATGAAGCTTTTAGTCACTTTAGAACTTTATTTCTTAGATTATCAATTGATCACCTAAGATCTTTAAGATCAATTAGAAGTGATAATGGAACCAAATTTAAAAATCAATCGTTTGATCACTTTTGTGCTGAAAATGCTATAGATCATCAATTTTCTTCACCATATGTACCTCAACAAAACGGTGTTGTAGAGAGAAACAACAGAACCTTAGTTGAGAATGCTAGGACTATGCTTGATGAATAACAAACTCCTAGGAAATTTTGGGCTGATGCAATTGCAAGCGCTTGTTATGTCTCAAATCGTGTTTTCTTGCATGCTAAGCTAGGTAAAACACCATATGAGCACAGGTTTGGACATAGGCCTAGTGTCACACACTTTAGGGTATTTGGTTGCAAATGCCTCGTTAAGAAACATGGTAATGTTGATAAATTTGAAGCTAGATCTGTTGATGGCATGTTTCTTGGTTATCCATCTCATACTAGAGGCTACCGTGTACTTTTACTTGATACTATCAAAATTGTGGAGACTTGTGAGATTTCTTTTGATGAAGCTAGCCCAGGTACTAGTTCAAATATTGCAGGTCCGGATCCATATCCGCAGGGGGAGAGTATTTTCGTTGAAGAAGAGGAAGAAGTGGTGCTGCTGCCCGAAAATTCAGCAGCTAATGACATTGTTCCAGCTCCTGATCTTGATTCACAGCCAGCACCGACGACCACCATTGCTGGTCCGGATCCTCCTCACGTCACAAGCTCATCTATTTGTGATGAACATGAAGAAGAAGAAGCTTGTGAAGTGTCCACTCCCCTCCGGATTCTCAAAAGTCATCCTCCACAACAAATTATTGGAAGCTTGCATGAACGAGTTACAAGATCCAGGTTTTTCGACCCCAATTCTCATACTTATTCTGCTTTTGTTGATTCTTTTGAACCCAAAGATATATCACACGCACTCACTAATTGTAAGGGCCTCAGTTTTTGACACATATTTGAAGTGTTCATCATCACACCACACACCTCATTTGTAGTAAGTTAATGAACACAAATGAAGAGCAAGTAACCACCATCAACATGCTCATTAGAGAACAAACTCACATATTGCAAAAGTGGTATTTCCCACATGTGATATAGAGGGGCTGGACATATGAAAACTCCTACACATTGCTAAGGATGTCCATGCCAAATTTCACCCAAATTCAAAACCTTTTTGAGGTCATTTTGGGTATAGATAGAAAGAGGGCAGTTTGAAACCATATTCAAATTCAAACTGTTTTTATCCCATGAATTCAAAAGTGGGAGGCATATTCTTATTCAGCACAATTTTGTGAGCTCACACTCCAATTTTCACTCCATTTGGAGTTGATCTTGACATGAGCTAAGTGGGACAAATTCAAACTTTATTTGAATTCCAAACTGAACTTGTGCTGAAATTCATTCAAACCAAACCCAATTTGAATATCAATCAATTCAAATGGCTCATGGGTGAATAATTTCAATCACCAGGGGTATTTTGGGGCTCACTGTTCACAACAGTGATTAGGAGTAAATTTCAGAGGTTAAAACCCCAGGTGGGACCCACATGTCATAGAGTGAAGGAGGGAAGTCTTGCACACAAAGTCACAGCGTCGGTGGGAAATTCCACCAAGCAGCTGTCGGCTGTGCCACCGAGCAGCCACCGGCACCACCAGCTGCTTCCTCCTCCACGCGCTGGCGCCCAGGGCGGCTTGCTCGCGCCTCCACGCGACCGGCACCGCCTCAGCCCGGGTGAAGACCCGCTGGCTTTATCCCCTCGTGTGCAAACCCGAACAGCGGCATTGTTTCTCTCCGCAGCTCTCTGCTCGATCGGGAAAACCAGCAAAACGATCTCCTCCTTCGTCCCTGAGCTGCTAGACAGCAACCTGAGATCGCACTCCACCTCCCCGACGCCAAAAACCCCGAGCTCCGACCTCCCTTGCCCGAGAACGATCACCACAGCGGCGACCTAGCCTCAGCCGAAGGTCAGGCGCTCGTGGACAGCATTCGACAGGCGTTTTCACGGGCCAGCAAGGGTAGCGGCAGGAGTGCGCAACAGCCGTGCTGCTCTCCTCCAAGTTTGAAAGCAAACCGTGAAGAGTCCACGGCGAATTTCCAGTTTTTGCTCCGGTGACCTTAAACTGAGCTTCCGGTACGGATCCTTCAAATTATCGCTCTAAGATCCTTCTCTAGCTATCAAATCTTGCACATATATGCTGGACTAGCCGGCGATCAAGTTCCTTTCTGCATCCGTGGTATGAAACCGACTAGGAGTGACGAATTTCGAGCTCGATCAAGGGCGCTCATGGCGTGCACGCTCGGTCACACGGTGCCGACCGACTTGCCGCCATCTTTGAACCCTTTTGACACCTTGTCGAGCTTCCTAGAGGTATACTGATGCTGTAGAACCGATTGTTCGAGGTGTTGGCGGGTTAGAACCCACGGTCGACGGCGCTGAACCTCAACCGAGGCCGCGGCATGTCGCCGGGCTATTTCCGGCCACCGCCAGCCCGAACTGACACCACCGACGTGTTCCTCGACGTCGACAACCCCCTGGCGGCGAGTTTCAGACCATGGGATGGCCGGAAGCGGAGAGCCGGCGAGCTCCGGGTCTGCTCCGGCGAGGGGAGGCGGCGCGGGAGCGTCGGGAGGAAGACGAAGCCGGCTGGCCCACGCGTCAGCGGCTCAAAATTTGAAATCGGGATCGGGTGTGACCGGTATCGGGTGTGCTGGCGCGCAAAGACCCTGTGGGCTGCGGTGTGCGGTCGCCTCCGCGCCTAACACGTGTCCCCACGGGCCCCGACAGATTTAAACTTTTTCCCCGATTTTCAGAATTCCTTCAAACTTCAAATCCTCATAACTTTGGCTAGAAAACTCCAAATCAAGTGAACCAAATGTTGTTGGATTCAGCTCTCTGAGTACTTTCCAGCAAATCAAGTTTCACTTCATGAAAATCGTTATTTCTCCAGAATTAATTCCTCAAATTTAAACTGTTTGGAATTTTAACTGGAGAATCCTTTGGGGGAAAATTCTGAAATTTTGTTGGGAGGTTCACCAAAATATATCTGAACTACCATAAAAAGTTCAGATCCATTTGAGCTAAGTTGATCCACCAAATGGTGTGATTAGTGGAACTGTTCCAAAGAAAATAGAAAATGTTCAAAAACATTTTCAGAATTTTCTCTGGAATTGTTTAGCTCATTTCTTTTCAAATTAAGTGAGACCAACTCCATTAGAACCCTCTAAAGGTCTAGTTTTCAGAAAGTCATAGTTTGTTTCATGAAAACCCTTAGAACACCCTAAAAGCCTTCAATTAAGGTTAACTGCATAATTAATTGTGGAGGCCTCAAATGAGCTTTGCTGCAACTAAAACTTGACCAAGCCTCTGTTTAGGTTGTAACCAAGCCACAGTAAAAGTTTCATAGTCATTGAGTCTGTCTAGTGGGACTTATAAGCTTCACAAGTTCAAACTTAATACAAATGCATTTAAATTGATACATGTACTTCTTCTATCATGTAGTCGCTAAGGTCGAGGAGGAACCCGAAGTCCTAGACTTCGTTATTCCGGAGGAGCAGCTAGCCTATGACCAAGAGCACCAAGGCAAGCTCCGGTTTGCATTAACCTTTTTACAAATTTTTATTGTTTTGAGCACATACTTGAATACTATTGTTCCTTGCATTAGAGTCTTGTTTGGAAACCCAAGTGCATAGCCAAGAAAACCATGGGTTGGGTTTAGGATTGCAAAACCCCGCTAGCTACTGCAAAGCTAAGATAGTGTAGGATTCGGTACAAGTCGAGTAGTTGGAACTACTCGCGAGCATAGGCTAGAGGCACTCGACTCGGGTAGAAATAGCACATGAAACACATGGCAAGAAAATGAGACCAAGCAGAGAGTAAGGGCAGCAGGACTTTGGGGCCTGTGTGCTATAGCTCCGCTTGTGTCGATTGAAAACTGAGCCGTGTGCGGGCCTGTTGAAAAAGCTAGAACTGTACCGAAGACCTACCGGCTATATGGGAACCGGGAAACTGATGTAACTCTGGTAGCTGGGTATTGAGGCATTGCTCGTCGTTCAAAGGGTAGGTTGAGAGCTTGAGGTGTAAATCGGCTGGCGGCACTGAGATGCGCGTGCAGAGACCTCTTGCTCGGGACGATGGGACCGGTTCAATATTTGGCTGACGGGTGAAATGTAGTTGCGTACGGCGTCCGTGATGGTTGTTGTAGGCAACATCGAGTACAGGCGTACGTGACGGGTTGTTCGGGTAACCCTGTAGGTGTAAATCGATTATAATCGCCGTCCCTCGCGGTCGGTGAGTACCACTTGTTCACTGTACCGTGACGTAGAAAGAACAGGCTAGTTACATGTTAAAATGTTGCTGATTGAAAGATGGACTTGATTGCTAATGAATTGCTGTAGTTTAGAGCTTACTAAAGTTCTTTTCAACTTTGGGCAAAGTACATGAGAGAAATGTGTTTCTTGTTTGATTGCGGCTCTCTCATGTGCCTTAGCGTAAGATTCTCCACAACCTTCTGCTAAAACTTGAAAGTAAGGTTCTACTAATTAGGCGAGTCCTTGCAAATGATTTTTTTACCTCGTGTAACCTATCAACCCTCATGTAGAAGTTCCATGTTTAGGAGAGACGGGTCAGTCTTGCTGAGCCTTCATGCTCACTGCTTGTGTTTGAAGCTTTTGTAGGGTTCTATGAGGAAGGGACTCCCAAAGAAAAGACGGAACCCCAGGAGGGGAACCCCGTCGAGTGGGAGTCGTGCACGCCGCAGAGTTAGTGTGCGTGTGTGCTAGCAAGGACACGTTCGAGGGCTGAACGTGGACTTGATGCGTAGTCTACGCCCGTGAGTGTAGACTGGACTTATTTTGATGTACAAATGTTCATAAACCCCTTTTATGTAATAAAAGTTTTGCTTCCGCTTTGTACCTTTGACGTGTGTTATACGGTGCTGTGCAACGCAGCACCCCTCAGCGTGATCCTGGCTCGACAAGACCGTGGGGTCGTGTCAGCGTTGGTATCAGAGCTCGCTTGAGGTTTAACGCACTACAAAGGTCATCTTTTTTCAAAAATCCAGTGAGGAACGAGTTAGTAGCCCGTATAAGGATGTTATTAGCATATAGAAAGTGGCATACTAACCTATTTGTCTATGTCGGAAAATCGTGCATCTCGGGACGTTTATGTCTTGGGGGGTGCACGTAAGCGCTGTCCACCAGTGCGCACAAGCTGAAGGGTGGAGCCCCACGGGTGGCAGGTAACTTGACCCGCTTTGGTATCCTCTATGACTCTTCATGTCGTTTGGGGTATTCGAGCAACGTCTGTCCCTGTCATGCGTGGTACAATCTGGGAGACCCCGTCACGTGGTCTGAAACATGAACACGTAACTCAAGGCGTGTTTGGCTTGAGAACATCCGGGCGAGTGATGACGGCCGGGTGTACGAAGTGTATGGATTCCGGGCTCGGTGTGCAGCCGAGTCTGATGATTGTTTGAGTTTCTGCAGGTAGTCTGAACACGAAACGGTAGACGTGTAGCACCCGTGTGCAAGTGACGTTTAGTGCCAGTAAACTAACGAAGCCGGCTAAGTCCGGTATAGGTTTTTCTTTGTGAGGACGTAGTACCGACATAATTTGGTGACGCATCAACGTCACACCCCACTAAATGAGCAACTTCATGTAAAACTTGAAATTTTTGATCCAGAGCACTAAAACTTTGAAGTAACTCCTTCCCTTAGTCAGGATATTCAAAGTTAACAAGGTTTCAACTTCTAGATTGTTAAGGACAGAGCACTCTGTTTTCAGCTGAGTTAAGGCTGAAGTTAATCAGAGGTTAGAGGTTGAGTTCTTTCGAGGTTGGGGTCATATGATACATTTATGGAAAGCACTAGAAGAGCTTCACAACTTTTCTGTTGAGGTCCAGAGGTGTTTCATCCCTTAACCAATCGAAAAATACAGTAGAGTTGAAACTGTCCAGACAACAGGGCAGGGCAAAGACTCTCTGTAAACTCTCTGTAAATGGAGCATAACTTCCGGCATAAAAATCCAAAAATAGAAAATGAGGTAGTTCTGGAAAGCTTATGAGATGGGTTACAACTTTGTAACAGGAATTTTTGTCAGATTGGGGGCAGGATTAACTGGGATTCTTGGATCAAATCAGTACCTCAAGCAGGGAGGTGCTGTCCAATTTTCTCCAGAAATTCTGTTAACTTTGACATCTCATAACTTTTGAACCACGATATATCTTAGGCCAAGCAAATACTTTCTGGAAATATATTGAAGTTAGCTTTAACTTTGATGTTGAGATCCAGAATTGATTCTGCGTTTAACATGGCCTAAATCAGGTTGAGATTGAAACTGGTCAGGGCTGTCATGTGAACAGCGGATCAATAGTCAAATTTGTTTAAAATTTGAACTATGTTTCCAAGTTTTATGGGTTCAATGACATGTCTTATGTTATAACTCAATGGTTTACTGTTTAAATAAATATTTGACATTTCTCAAATATATTTTTACAGATGACAGCAGACAAACAGTTGGATAACGGGTGGGTGGTATCTCACTGTTCTCACCGCAGCGGCTATCCGGAAGCATTGAGGCATATGCTTCAATATTTCGGGTACAACCAGATGCCGCAGTACTTCGCCAAGGAAGAAGGCGAAGAGGGAAACAAGACGTGGACAATCCATATCGAAGTCCCCGCAGGACCTACGCCACCCGGTTGGGTGCCGTTCACCGTCACGGTGAGAGGTAGACAACCGGAAGGGATGTGGCAAGTGGCCGCCCGTGACACCATGTCACGTTTCTGCCAACTACACGTACAGGCTATGGAGGGCACTCCATACGCGCTCGTTCCGGTGGAGGGACGGGCTCAGCATGTGTGGGAAGAGAAGTACCAGGAGGTAACAGATCCGGGTTGCCCAAGGTACAACCCCGCGGAGGCAAACCTTAGCCTCCAGATGAGGGCGGGAAACGCCGTGATGGACAGCCAAGCTGTTCATACGGAGCATCTCGCCGCAAAGATCAAGGAGAGCACGAGCCGTGGAGACCATTCCGAGAGTGCTCACAGCGCACTCCGCAATGTGCTCCTTCCGACGATCAAACGACTGAATGAACAGCATAATCAGTTGCATCGTCTGAAGAAGGCGAAGAAGAAAAGCCGTGTCGATATCGCGGCGTTGCAAGAACTGGTACAGAATCTGACCCAGCAGAACGAGGACCTTACTCAAGAGTGGGACGACGCTATTGAGGAAGGGCAGGGCTGGGAGGAAGACTACAACCAAGCCATGGACGAGGTGCATGCTTTGCAGGACCTCGTACCTCCGGTATTGGGCATACCGGTAGTGTTGGGCCTTCCAGCAATGGGAGAACCCGAGATGGGAGAAGAGGTGGTAGATCCAGAGCCACCAGCAGAGGTACCGGAGGAATACGACCTGCAGGAGGTCGAGTTCTACTCCGAGTAGGGGGTTACAGTTGCCAAGTAGGGCAGCTAGGGTAGTGTAACCCATCTTTTGTAACCGATGACATGTCGTGTAGGCAGTAGCGTATGTATAGGTAGTGACGACATGAGCACGACTTCTCGGAGAACTTAGGACAATGTATCTTGTATAAAGTTTATGCTTTATCAATATATGTGAATGTTGTGCAAATTATTCATGTGTCACTTCAATACCTACTGTTGCATATGGAATTTTCAGTAAGACATGTGCTAATCGCTGCTGTTTTGAATTTCAGAATGACGCGTAGTCGTGCCAACCCAGATGTTGGGGGTACTAGCCAAGGGGGAGAGACCTCCCAACCGCCTCCCGAGGACTCTTTGGGACAGCAACAGCAAACACCGCCACCGCCACTGCCAACGGTTACATTGGCCGACATCGTCGCGACAATGGCGGGTTCACATCAGCAGCACAAGGAGTTGCTGAAAACTCTTATTGCCAATACGTCTCGCCCAGAGAGACGTCAATATCGTGAGGAGCGTCAACAGAGCTCCTACTCTGACTTCCTGGCGACTCATCCCCCGGTATTCTCAAGGGCGGATGAACCTCTTGACGCGGACAACTGGCTCCGCGCAATAGGGATGAAGATCGGGCTGCTCCAGATAAGTGAGCAGCGCAAAACTCAATTCGCGGTCCAGCAGCTCCAAGGATCCGCGAGCGCTTGGTGGGCGAACTTCTGTGTTTCACAGCCCACCGACCGAGTAATGACCTGGACGGAGTTCCGGACGGCCTTCAGGGCCTATCATATACCGCCAGGTCTGATGAAAAGAAAGACGCAGGAGTTCTTACACCTGCAACAAGGGAGCCGAAACACGCTGGAATACTCCAGGGCGTTCAACGATCTCGCGCTCTACGCGTCGTATCACGCAGATACTGACGAGAAGCGGCGGGACCACTTTTACCAGGGGCTTAACCCGCTCCTGAAGGACAAGTTGGCGATGTTTAATCGCGGCAGACTCAACGACATCATTGATGCTGTGATTGTTCAGGAGGACTCCGGCAAGGAGTTAGCAGCGGCAGAGCGAAAGCGAAGCGCGCCGCAAAGCAGTGGAGAAGGAGGTGGTCCTTCTCAGAAGTTTCGGATGGTGAATCGCCCACCATCAGGTTCACGCTGGCAGCCACCCCAGAGGTCGATGCCTTTCCGCAGTCGGCCGTACTCTTCACTGGCGTTCAGGCCGGCACTGCTAGCACCACCTCCACAACAACAACAGCAGCAGCGGGCGATGTCATCCTAGGGATGTCATGGTTAACCCGCCACGGCGCTGTTTTAGAGACCGTCCTTCGAGTCATGCACTTAAACTCAGAAGTGCACGGGTCTCACTCCTTATTTCTGGACAGTCCAGAAATAAAACTTCCAAGTGTCTATCAAGCCACAACCATCAGATTGGAAGATATTCCAGTGGTCCGAGAGTTCCCTGACGTATTCCCGGACAATTTGCCGGGGATGCTGCCCGATAGAGCGGTGGAGTTCAAGATTGAACTTGCACCGGGAACCATGCCAATATCCCGAAGGCCGTACAAGTTGGCGCCCAAGGAGTTGGCTGAACTGAAGACTCAGCTCACGGACCTCCTGGAGAAGGGTTTTATTAGGCCGAGCTCCTCGCAATGGGGCTGTTCGGCATTATTTGTGAAGAAGAAGGATGAAACGTTGCGGCTTTGCATGGACTATCATCCATTAAATGTCGTAACCATCAAGAACAAGTACCCGTTACCATGGATCGACATGTTGTTTGATCAGTTGGTCGAAGCAAAGATCTTTTCCAAGATGGACTTAAGATCCGGATACCATCAGATTAAGATAAGGGCGGAAGACATTCCAAAGACAGCTTTCTCGACAAGGTACGGACTTTATGAGTACCTGGTCATGTCCTTCGGCCTCACCAATGCTCCAGCTCACTTCATGTACTTGATGAACTCGGTATTCATGCCGGAGCTGGACAAGTTTGTCGTGGTCTTCATCGACGACAATCTGGTATATTCCAAGTCGGAGGTAGATCACAAGAAGCATCTGCGTATAGTCTTGCAACGGCTGCGGGATCACAAGTTATACTCGAAATTCAGAAAATGCGAGTTTTGGATATCGCAAGTGACTTTTCTCGGGCATATCATCTCAGCGAAGGGTATCGCTGTAGACCCGAGCAAGATCACTCAAGTGCTAAATTGGAAATCTCCGAGGACTGTTCACGAGGTACGGAGTTTCCTCGGACTTGCGGGATATTATCGGAGGTTCATTCCGTGCTTCACGAAGATTGCCAAGCCTATGACGGAGCTGCTGAAGAAGGCTACCAAATATGTTTGGAGTCCAGCATGTGAAGCAGCATTCAAGGCTTTAGTCAAGCACATGATATCAGCACCGGTTTTGGCACAGCCAGACACAACAAAACCGTTCGATGTGTACTGCGATGCATCCGGCATTGGGCTCGGATGTGTGCTGATGCAAGACCGAAGAGTGGTCGCGTATGGATCACGGCAGCTTAGAAACCATGCGCAGAATTATACAACCCACGACTTGGAGCTCGCTGCCGTGGTACTTGCACTGAAAATGTGGAGGCACTACCTACTCGGTAACCTCGTACATTTATATACCGACCACAAAAGCCTCAAGAACATATTCACTCAGAAGGAGCTGAACATGAGGCAGCGAACATGGTTAGAATTGATAAAGGATTATGAAATAGAGATCCATTATCATCCGGGCAAGGCAAACGTAGTGGCAGATGCGCTGAGCCGCAAGTCAAACGCCAACAATCTGACCATCACACCGTTGGGAGAGAGCGAAGCACCACTGCATGTAATTCCACATGGAGCTCTCTACAACCTAGCTTTGATCCCCACCATCTGTGAAGAGATAGCGGCAGCTAAGAAACATGACAAGGGCATGTCGCATTTACGGAGACGTGTAGACAGTGGGGAGCTGAAATGTTTCCGGAAGGATGGAGACGGCGTCCTATGGTTCAAGGACCGGATCGTCGTACCACATAACCCGGAATTACGGAAGAAAATCTTTCATGAGGCTCACTTATCAAAGTTTTCTATTCACCCCGGCAGCAACAAGATGTATCAAGAACTCAGAAGCAAGTTTTGGTGGACACGGATGAAACGGGAATCTGCAAAATACGTGTCTGAGTGTGATACATGTCGAAGGGTGAAGGCAGACCATATGCGGAAACCGGTACTGCTGCAACCACTGGGCATTCCTGCCTGGAAGTGGGAGGATGTGAGCATGGACTTTATCGTCAGGTTACCCACCACTCTTCAAAAACATGATTCCGTGTGGGTGATCGTCGACCGGCTCACCAAGGTTGCCCATTTCATCCCGGTCAACACCAATTACAACGCCAAGAAGTACGCTGAACTGTACATCTCAAGGATCCTATGCTTGTACAGCGTACCCCGTACTATCATATCGGATCGGGGCACTATGTTTGTATCCCGTTTTTGGGAGCAGCTGCACGCTGCCTTGGGGACGAAGCTGATCCGTAGTTCAGCGTACCACCCGCAGACGGATGGGCAAACCGAGCGGGTAAATCAGATCCTAGAAGACATGCTACGAGCTTGTGCTATCAACCACGGCAAGAATTGGGATGATCACTTGCCATTAGCTGAGTTCTCGTACAACAATGGGTACCAAGCCAGCATAAAGATGGCGCCCTACGAGGCACTATTCGGAAGGAAATGCCACACACCATTGAATTGGTGTGAGTCTGGCGAGAGGGTTACCTTCGGGATTGACCTTGTCAACAACGCGGAAGAGAAGGTTCGACTGATTCAAGCAAACCTAAAAGCCGCCCAATCCCGACAGAAACAGTATGCGGACCGGAGAAGATGCCCATTACAATTCGAAGTCGGGGATCACGTATATCTACGTGTGTCTCCAATGAAGGGCGTAAACATATTTGGGGTGAGAGGGAAGTTGGCACCTTGATTCATCGGTCCGTTCCAGATTACCGAAAGATGTGGATCAGTAGCATACCGGCTGAGATTACCAGAAGCATTTTCTGGTGTGCACGACGTCTTTCACATTTCCCAGCTGAGGAAGTGTCTCAAGCTATCAACTACCGTTCAGCTGGAAGACATTGAAGAACTGTAACCGGATCTCACCTATCGGGAGGAACCGGTTCAGATTATTGACAAAAAGGCCTGAACCACACGCAACCGTACGTTGTGGTTCTACAAGGTTCTATGGAGTAATCACTCCATGGATGAAGCGACATGGGAGAGCGAAGGATTTCTTCATGCTAACTACCTCGACTTTTTCACGTCGTATGTCCGGTAATTTTCTGACACGACCCCAACGGTCTTGTCAAGCCAGGATCACGCTGAGGGGTGCTGCGTTGCACAGCACCGGATAACACATGTCAAAGGTACAAAGCAGAAGCGAAATTTTATTACATAAACAAGTTTATGAACATGTTTACATCAAAATAGTTCCAGTCTACACTCACGAGCGTAGACTACGCATCAGGTCCACGTTCAGCCCTTGAACGTGTCCTTGCTAGCACACACGCACACTAACTCTGCGGCGTGCACGACTCCCACTCGACGGGGTGCCCCTCCTGTGGTTCCGTCTCCTCTTCGGGAGTCCCTTCCTCATAGAACCCTGCAAAAGCTTCAAACACAAGCAGTGAGCACGAAAGCAAGTCTGACCCGTCTCACCTAAACATGGAACTTCTACATGAGGGGTGATGGGTACAGGAGATATAATCATTTGCAAAGGACTCGCCTAATTAGTGGAACCTTACTTTCAAGTTTTAGCAGCAGGTGGTGGAGAACCTTACGCTAAGGCAAATGAGAGAGCCGCAATCAAACAAGAAACACATTTCTCTCATGCACTTTGCCCAAAGTTTGAAAAGAACTTTAGTTAGCTCTAAGCTACAGCATATCATTAACAATCAATGTCCATCATTCAATCAGCAACATTTTAATATGTGACTAGCCTGTTCTTTCTACGTCACGGTACAGTGAACAAGTGGTACTCACTGACCGCGAGGGACGGCGATTATAATAGATTTACACCTGCAGGGTTACCCGAACAACCCGTCACGTACACCCGTACTCGATGTTGCCTACAGCAACCATGACGGACGCCGTACGCAACTACCTTTCACCCGTCAGCCAAATATTGAACCGATCCCATCGTCCCGAGCAAGTGGTCTCTGCACGCGCATATCAGTGCCGCCAGCCGATTTACACCTCAAGCTCTCAACCTACCCTCTGAACGACGGGCAATGCCTCAATACCCAGCTACCCGAGTTACATCAGTTTCCCGGTTCCCATATAGCCGGTAGGTCTTCGGTACTGTTCTAGCTTGTTCAACAGGCCCGCACACGGCTTGGTCCTCAATCGACACAAGCGGAGCTATAACATACAGGCCCCAAAGTCCTGCCGCCCTTACCCTCCGCTTGGTCTCATTTTCATGCCATGTGTTTCATGTGCTATCACTACCCGAGTCGAATGCCTCTAGCCTATGCTCGCGAGTAGTTCCAACTACTCGACTTGTACCGAATCCTACACTATCTTAGCATTGCAGTAGCTAACGGGGTTTTGCAATCCTAAACCCAACCCATGGTTTTCTTGGCTATGCAGTTGTGTTTCCAATCAAGATTAATGCAAAGAATCACAACAGTATTCAAAGATGTGCTCAAAACAATAAACATTTGTAAAAAGGTTAATGCAAACCGGAGCTTGCCTTGCTGCTCTTGGTTGTAGGCTAGCTGTTCCTCCGGAGTAACGAAGTCTAGGACTTCGGGTTCCTCCTCGACCTTAGCGACTACATGATAGAAGCAGTACATGTATTAATTTAAATGCATTTGTATTGAGTTTGAAGTTGTGAAGTCTATAACTCTCACTAGACAGACCCAATGACTGTGAAACTTTTACTATGGCTTGGTTACAACCTAGGTACAGACTTGGTCAAGTTTTAGTTGCAGTAAAGCTCATTTGAGCCCTCCACAATTAATTATGCACTTGACCTTAATTGAAGGCTTTTAGGGTGTTCTAAGGATTTTCATGAAACAATCTATGACCTTCGGAAAACTAGATTTTCAGAGGGTTCTAATGGAGTTGGTCTCACTTAATTTGCAGGTTCCTAGCTAAAGATATGGGCTAAACAATTTCAGAGAAAATTCTGAAAATGTTTCTGAACATTTTCTATTTTCTCTGGAACAGTTTCACTAATCACACCATTAGGTGGATCAAATGAGCTCAAATGGGTCTGAAATTGTTATGGTAGTTCAGGGATATTTCGGTGAACATCCCAGCAAAATTTTAGAATCTTCCTCCAAAGGATTCTCCAGTTAAAATTCCAAACAATTTAAAGTTTGAGGAATTAATTCTGGAGAATTAAGGATTTTCATGAAGTGAAACTTGATTTGCTGGAAAGTGCTCAGAGAGCTGAATCTAGCAAAATTTAGTTCACTCGATTTGGAGCTTTCTAGCCAAAGTTATGAGGATTTGAAGTTTGGAAGAATTCTGAAAATCGGGGGAAAAGTTTAAACTCGCGGGGGCCCGCGGGGACACGTGTCGAGCGCGGAGGTGTCCGGCACACCGGAGCTCACAGGGTATTTGCGTGCCAGCACAGCCGATCCCGGCCGCTGCCCGATCTCGATTTAAAATATCGGTCGCTGACAGCTGGGGTCCACCCCCTTCTTCAACCTCTCGACGCCCGCGCTCTGCCGCCAGGGAACCTCGCCGGAGAGCTCGCCGCCGGCTTATGTAAAGCTCCAAACTTCACGATTTTGGCCGCCTCTGCCTATTTTCTCTCGGGGAACAGGATTCTTGGGCCAGCTCGCCATGAAAATGGCCGCCACATGGTCGGCGACGAGCCACAGCCTCGGGAGAACTTCGGTCGCGTTGTCCATCCTCCCTAGCACCTCCCCCGATCAAGCTAAGGGTCGTCGAGCATCAGTAGACCATAGGAAAGGTTGACATGAGCTCTACGGAGCTCGGGAAAGGCTGCGTTGGGCTTTCACCGTGCGACCTAGGCCGGAAATTGGGATTTCTACTAAAACTTGAAGAACAGCGGTTTCCCTCCACGGTTCTTCGTGGTTCTTGCTCCTATGGATCCGCACGGGCTACTAGAAGTGATCCTCTCTACAAGAGGATGAGTGATGCAGTGTGGCTTATGAATTTCTCGTATCGGTACCGACCTCACTTCTGCACACCGTCGCGAAAATATGAAATTCTGGCCGGAGCAGTGATTGTCACGCCGCCGGAGCTTGCGGAAATGAAAGAGGGGTTGGAGGCGAACCTCTTTGCTGTTTACAGCTCCGTGAACGGTGGGCTGTGGTGGCCGGAAGGGCTGTTCCCGCAGCGGCGGCTCGAGCTGAACCGGCAGAGACAAGATTGCTGCGGTGGAGCTCGGGGAAGACCGCGCAGGGTCTGGAACCGATGCGAGGGCGTTGAAGATGGCATGGCGCACCCGGTGCTGGTCTCAGATCGCCGGGAGGGTCACTGGATTGGCCGGGCGATGAGGAACCGAAGGTTCACTCGGGCGGCGAGGTGTTTCAGCGTTTTGAGTGGAAGTGCGACGAGGCAGCGATGGAAGGCGCCGGTGACACTCGGGCGGGTAGATAAAGACCCAGGGAGTCGGTTCCACGGCTGAGATCGGCAAGCAGCTGGTGGCTTTGCCGTTTCTTCGCCGTGGTGGCAGCTGCAGCGCGCGC
The DNA here is from genome assembly GCA_030760725.1 of Neostapfia colusana. Classification (NCBI taxonomy): domain Eukaryota; kingdom Viridiplantae; phylum Streptophyta; class Magnoliopsida; order Poales; family Poaceae; genus Neostapfia; species Neostapfia colusana. The sequence continues at coordinate 73,863,616 of JASWHV010000007.1, read as the reverse complement.
AGTTACCCAAGCTGAGCTCTCAGTCTGTTTCTTTTGCTTCAGTGGCTGACATGTGGGTCCCACCCGGGGTTTTAACCTCTGAAATTCAATCCTAATCACTGTTGTAAACAGTGAGCCCAAAAATACCCATGGTGATTCAAATTATTCACCCATGAGCCATTTGAATTGAGTAGAATTCAAATTGGGTTTGGTTTGAATGAATTTCAGCACATGTTCAGTTTGAAATTCAAATAAAGTTTCAATTTGCCCCACTTAGCTCATGTCAAGATTAACTCCAAATGGAGTGAAAATTGGTGTGTGAGCTCACAAAAATGTGCTGAATAAGAATATGCCTCCCACTTTTGAATTCATGGGATAAAAAGAGTTTGAATTTGAATATGGTTTCAAACCGCCCTCTTTCTAGCTATACCCAAAATGACATCAAAAAGATTTTGAATTTGGGTGAAATTTGGCATGGACATCCTTAGCAATGTTTAGGAGTTTTCATATGCCCAGCCCCGCTATATCACATGTGGGAAATACCACTTTTGCAATATGTGAGTTTGTTTTTCTAATGAGCATGTTGATGGTGGTTACTTGCTCTTCATTTGTGTTCATCATCTTTCCTCAAATGAGGTGTGTGTTGTGGTCATGAACACTTCAAATAGGTGTCAAAAACTGAGGCCCTTACATTCCTCCCCCCCTTAAAAGAATCTCGTCCCGAGATTATAAGGTGAAAACGAGAGAGAGGACGGTGGAAAATTACCGGATATGCGACGTGAAAAAGTCGGGGTAGTTAGCACGAAGAAGTCCTTCGCTCTCCCATGTCGCTTCGTCCACGGAGTGATTACTCCATAGAATCTTGTAGAACCACAACGTACGGTGGCGTGTGGTTCGGGCCTTTTCATCAATAATCTGCACCGGTTCCTCTCGATAGGTGAGATCCGGTTGCAGTTCTTCAATGTCTTCCAGCTGAATGGTAGTTGATAGATTGAGACACTTCCTCAGCTGGAAAATGTGAAAGACGTCGTGCACACCAGAAAGTGCTTCTGGTAATTTCAGCCGGTATGCTACTGATCCACATCTTTCGGTAATCTGGAATGGACCGATGAATTGGGGTGCCAACTTTCCTCTCAGCCCAAATCTGTTTACGCCCTTCATTGGAGATACCCGTAGATATACGTGATCTCCAACTTCGAATTGTAATGGGCGCCTTCTCCGGTCCGCATACTGTTTTTGACAGGATTGAGCGGCTTTTAGGTTCGCCTGAATCAGTCGAACCTTTTCTTCCGTGTTGTTGACGAGGTCAATCCCGAAGGTAACCCTTTCGCCAGATTCACACCAATTCAGTGGTGTGTGGCATTTCCGCCTGTATAGCGCCTCGTAGGGCGCCATCCTGATGCTGGCTTGGTACCCATTGTTGTACGAGAACTCGGCTAACGGCAAGTGATCATCCCAATTCTTGCCGTGGTTGATAGCACAAGCTCGTAGCATGTCTTCTAGGATCTGATTTACCCGCTCGGTTTGTCCATCTGTCTGCGGGTGCTATGCTGAACTACGGATCAGTTTCGTCCCCAAGGCAGCGTGTAGCTGCTCCCAAAAACGGGACACAAATAAAGTGCCCCGATCCGATACGATGGTACGGGGTACGCCGTACAAGCATAGGATCCGTGAGATGTATAGTTCAGCGTACTTCTTGGCGTTGTAGTTTTTGTTGACCGGGATGAAATGGGCAACTTCGGTGAGCCGATCGACGATCACCCACACAGAATCATGTTTCTGCAAGGTGGTGGGTAAACCGACAATGAAATCCATGCTCACATCCTCCCATATCCAGGCAGGAATGCCCAGTGGTTGCAGCAGTCCCGGTTTCCGCATATGTTCTGCTTTCACCCTTCGACATGTATCACACTCGGACATGTATTTTTCAGTCTCACGCTTCATCCGTGTCCACCAAAACTTGCTTCTGAGTTCTTGATACATTTTGTTTCTGCCGGGGTGAATAGAAAATTTTGACAAGTGAGCCTCATCAAAATTTTTCTTCCGTAATTCCAGGTTTCGGGGTACGACGATCCGGTCCTTGAACCATAGGACGCCGTCTCCGTCCTTCCGGAAACATTTCAGCTCCCCACTGTCTACACATCTCCGCAAATGCGACATGCCCTTGTCATGTTTCTGAGCAGCCGCTATCTCTTCACGGATGGTGGGGATCAAAGCTAGGTTGTAGAGAGCTCCGTGTGGAATCACATGTAGTGGTGGTTCGCTCTCTTCCAACGGTGTGATGGTCAGATTGTTGACGTGTGACTTGCGGCACAGCGCATCCGCCACTACGTTTGCCTTGCCCGGATGATAATGGATCTCTATTTCGTAATCCTTTACCAGTTCTAACCATCTTTTTGCCTCATGTTCAGCTCCTTTTGAGTGAATATGTACTTGAGGCTTTTGTGGTCGGTATATAAATGTATGAGGTTACCGAGTAGGTAGTGCCTCCACATTTTCAGTTCAAGTACCACGGCAGCGAGCTCCAAGTCGTGAGTTGGATAATTTTGCTCATGGGTTCTAAGCTGCCGTGATCCATACGCGACCACTCTTCGGTCTTGCATCAGCACACATCTGAGCCCAATGCCGGATGCATCGCAGTACACATCGAACGGTTTTGTTTTGTCTGGCTGCGCCAAAACCGGTGCTGATGTCAGGTGCTTGACTAAAGCCTTGAATGCTGCTTCACATGCTGGACTCCAAACATATTTGGTAGCCTTCTTCAGCAGCTCTGTCATAGGCTTGGCAATCTTCGAGAAGTTTGGAATGAACCTCCGATAATATCCCGCGAGCCCGAGGAAACTCCGTACCTCGTGAACAGTTCTCGGGGATTTCCAATTCAGCACTTGAGTGATCATGCTCGGGTCCACAGCGATACCCTCCCGTGAGATGATATGCCCGAGAAAAGGCACTTGCGATATCCAAAACTCACATTTGCTGAATTTCGCGTATAACTTGTGGTCCCGCAGCCGTTGCAAGACTATACGCAGATGTTTCTTGTGATCTTCCTCCGACTTGGAATATACCAGGATGTCGTTGATGAAAACCACGACAAACTTGTCCAGCTCCGGCATGAATACCCAGTTCATCAAGTACATAAAGTGAGCTGGAGCATTGGTGAGGCCGAAGGACATGACCAGGTACTCATAGAGTCCGTACCTCGTCGAGAAAGCCGTCTTTGGAATGTCCTCAGCCCTTATCTTAATCTGATGGTACCCGGATCTTAAATCCATCTTGGAAAAGATCTTTGCTTCGACCAACTGATCAAACAACATGTCAATCCGTGGCAACGGGTACTTGTTCTTGATGGTTACGGCATTTAATGGACGATAGTCCACGCAAAGCCGCAACGTCTCATCCTTCTTCTTGACAAATAATACCGAACAACCCCATGGAGAGGAGCTCGGCCTAATAAAACCCTTCTCCAGGAGGTCCGTGAGCTGAGTCTTCAGATCAGCCAACTCCTTGGGCGCCATCTTGTACGGCCTTCGGGATATTGGCATGGTTCCCGGTGCAAGTTCAATCTTGAACTCCACCTCTCTATCAGGCGGCATCCCCGGCAAATCGTCCGGGAATACGTCAGGGAACTCTCGGACCACTGGGATATCTTCCAATCTGATGGTTGTGGCTTGATAGACACTTGGAATTTTTATTTCTGGACTATCCAGAAATAATGAGGGAGACCCGTGCACTTCTGAGTTTAAGTGCACGACTCGAAGGACGGTGTCTAAAACAGCGCCGTGGCGGGTTAACCACGACATCCCTAAGATGACATCGACCTTTTGTCCCTCTAAGATTATGAGAGACGTAGGGTAAACTCTACCCGCTAATCATAATGGTGCTTTGGAAACCATTACGCTTGCTGAAATCTTCCCACCCGGTGAGCAAATTAAATATGGACTAGCGGTGGGTAGTATTGGCAAGCTGTGTTTAGCAATGAAAGCTTGGCTAATAAAATTATGTGTGGCGCCTGAATCAAACAGTACTATAGTGGGATGCTGGTGGAGTTGGAACATACCCGCAAGGATTGGCTCGCCCTCTGGCACGTCCTCTATGGCAAGCTGGTGGACGGTGCCGGGCCTAGGGTTTGCCCGCCGCGCATTAGTAGGGTTCCGGGGTTGATTCCTCCCCGGAAACTGAGGTGCCACTCCGCCGCCTTGCCTCTCCGGGCAACTGCTTGCGAAGTGTCCTGGACGACCACACTTGTAACATGTGGCCGCTGCTGGTGTAGTGCTCGGGGGACGAAAGCCCGGCATGCGCTGCTGAGGTGCATACGCACATGGCATCGCCCGCTGCTGCTGTTGTTGTTGCGGAGGTGGTACTGGCAGTGCTGGCCTGAATGCCGGTGAAGAGTACGGCCAACTGCGGAACGGCATCGACCGCTGTGGTGGCTGCCATCGTGGACCTGATGGTGGGCGATTCACCATCCAAAACTTCTGAGAAGGACCGCCTCCTTCTCCGCTGCTTTGCGGCGCGCTTCGCTTTCGCTCTGCCGCTGCTAACTCCTTGCCGGAGTCCTCCTGAACAATCACAGCATCAATGATGTCTTTGAGTCTGCCGCGATTAAACATCGCCAACTTGTCCTTCAGGAGCGGGTTAAGCCCCTGGTAAAAGTGGTCCCGCCGCTTCTCGTCAGTATCTGCGTGATACGACGCGTAGAGCGCGAGATCGTTGAACGCCCTGGAGTATTCAAGCGTGTTCCTGCTCCCTTGTTGCAGGTGTAGGAATTCCTGCGTCTTCCTCTTCATCAAACCTGGCGGTATATGATAGGCCCTGAAGGCCGTCCGAAACTCCGTCCAGGTCATCACTCGGTCGGTGGGCTGAGAAGCACAGAAGTTGACCCACCACGCGCTCGCGGATCCTTGGAGCTGCTAGACCGCGAACTGAGTCTTGCGCTGCTCGCTTATCTGGAGCAGCCCGAACTTCATCCCTATTGCGCGGAGCCAGTTGTCCGCGTCAAGAGGTTCATCCGCCCTTGAGAATACAGGGGGATGAGTTGCCAGGAAGTCGGAGTAGGAGCTCTGTTGACGCTCCTCACGGTCTTGACGTCTCTCTGGGCGAGACGTATTGGCAATAAGAGTTTGCAGCAACTCCGTGTGCTGCTGATGTGAACCCGCCATTGCCGCGACGATGTCGGCCAATGTAACCTTTGGCAGTGGCGGTGGCGGTGCTTGCTGTTGCTGTTGCTGCTGCTGTCCCGAGGAGTCCTCGGGTGGCTGTTGGGAGGTCTCTCCCCCTTGACTAGTAACCTCAACGTCCGAGTTGGCACGAGTACGCGTCATTCTGAAATTCAACACAGCAGCAATTAGCACATGTCTTACTTAAAAATTTCCATATGCAACAGTAGGTATTGAAGTGACACATGAATAATTTGCACAACATTCCCATATATTGATAAAGCATAAATTTTATACAAGATACATGATTCTCGGGTCTCCGAGAAGTCGTGCTCATGTCGTCACTACCTATACATATGCTACTGTCTACACGACATGTCACTGATTACAAAAGTTGGGTTACACTACCCCGGCTGCCCTACATGGCAACTGTAACCCCCTACTCGGAGTAGAACTCGACCTCCTGCGGGTCGTCCTCCTCCGGTACCTCTGCTGGTGGCTCTGGATCTACCACCTCTTCTCCCATCTCGGGTTCTCCCATTGCTGGAAGACCCAAGACCACCGGTATTCCCAATACCGGAGGTACAAGGTCCTGCAATGCATGCACCTCGTCCATGGCTTGGTTGTAATCTTCTTCCCAGCCTTGCCCTTCCTCAATAGCGTCGTCTCGCTCTTGAGCAAGGTCCTCATTCTGCTGGGTCAGATTCTGTACCAGTTCTTGTAATGCCGCGATGTCAACACGGCTCTTTTTCCTTGCCTTCTTCAGACGACGCAACTGATTGTGTTGTTCATTCAGTCGCTTGATCGTCGGAAGGAGCACATTGCGGAGTGCGCTGTGAGCACTCTCGAAATGGTCTCCACGGCTTGTGCTCTCCTTGAGCTTTGTGGCGAGATGCTCCGTATGAACAGCATGGCTGTCCATCATGGCGTTTCCCGCCCTCGTCTGGAGGCTAAGGTTTGCCTCTGCGGGGTTGTACCGTGGGCAACTCGGGTCCGTTGCCTCCAGGTACCTGTCTTCCCACACATGCTGAGCCCGTCCCTCCACCGGAACGAGCGTGTATGGAGTGCCCTCCATAGCCTGCATGTTAGTTGGCAGAAACATGACATAGTGTCACGGGCTGCCACTTGCCACATCCCTTCCGGTTGTCTTCCTCTCACCGTGACGGTGAATGGCACCCAACCGGGTGGCGTAGGTCCTGCAGGGACTTTGACATGTATTGTCCACGTCTTGTTCCCCTCTTCGCCTTCTTACTTGGCGAAGTACTGCGGCATCTGGTCGTATCCGAAATATTGGAGCATTTGCCACAATGCTTCCGGGTAGCCGCTACGGTGAGAACAGTGGGACACCACCCACCCGTTCTCCAATTGCTTATCTGCTGTCATCTGTAAAAATATATTTGAGAAATGTCAAATATTTATTTAAACAGTAAACCACTGGGTTATAACATAATACATGTCATTGAACCCATAAAACTTGGAAACACAGTTCAAATTTTAAACAAATTTGACTGCTGATCTGCTGTTCCCATGACAGCCCTGACCAGTTTCCATATCAACCTGATTTAGGCCATGCTAAAAGCAAAACCAATTCTGGGGCTTAACATCAAAGTTAAATATAACTTCAATAGCTTTCCAAAAAGTATTTTCTTGGCTTAAGATCTGTCCTGGTGCAAAAGTTTTGAGATGTCAAAGTTAACAGATTTTCTGAAGAAATCTGGACAGCACCTCCCTGCTTTAGGTACTGATTTGATCCAAGAATTCCAGTTAATTATGTTCCTAATCTGACAAAACTTTCTGTTACAAAGTTGTAACCCATCCCATAAGCTTTCCAGAACTACCTCATGTTATATTTTTGGATTTTTATGCAGGAAGTTATACTCAATTTACAGAGAGTTTACAGAGAGTCATTGCTCTGCCCTATTTTCTGGACAGTTTCAACTCTACTGAAAAGTTGTAAAGCTCTTCCAACTTTTCTGTTGAGGGCCTCAGTTTTTGACACATATTTGAAGTGTTCATCACCACACCACACACCTCATTTGAAGTAAGTTGATGAACACAAATGAAGAGCAAGTAACCACCATCAACATGCTCATTAGAGAACAAACTCACATATTGCAAAAGTGGTATTTCCCACATGTGATATAGAGGGGCTGGACATATGAAAACTCCTACACATTGCTAAGGATGTCCATGCCAAATTTCACCCAAATTCAAAACCTTTTTGAGGTCATTTTGGGTATAGCTAGAAAGAGGGCAGTTTGAAACCATATTCAAATTCAAACTGTTTTTATCCCATGAATTCAAAAGTGGGAGGCATATTCTTATTCAGCACAATTTTGTGAGCTCACACTCCAGTTTTCACTCCATTTGGAGTTGATCTTGACATGAGCTAAGTGGGACAAATTCAAACTTTATTTGAATTCCAAACTGAACTTGTGCTGAAATTCATTCAAACCAAACCCAATCTGAATATCAATCAATTCAAATGGCCCATGGGTGAATAATTTGAATCACCAGGGGTATTTTGGGGCTCACTGCTTACAACAGTGATTAGGAGTAAATTTCAGAGGTTAAAATCCCGGGTGGGACCCACATGTCATAGAGAGAAGGAGGGAAGTCTTGCACACAAAGTCACAGCCTCGATGGGAAATTCTACCGAGCAGCTGTCGGCTGTGCCACCGAGCAGCCACCGGCGCCACCAGCTGCTTCCTCCTCCGCGCGCTCCGCCCAGGGCGGCTTGCTCGCGCCTCCACGCGACCGGCACCGCCTCAGCCCTGGCGATGACCCGCTGGCTTTATCCCCTCGTGTGCAAACCTGAACAGCAGCATTGTTTCTCTCCGCAGATCTCTGCTCGATCGGGAAAACCAGCAAAACGATCTCCTCCTTCGTCCCTGAGCTGCTAGACAGCAACCTGAGATCGCACTCCACCTCCCCGACGCCAAAAACCCCGAGCTCCGACCTCCCTTGCCCGAGAACGATCGCCACAGCGGCGACCTAGCCTCAGCCGAAGGTCAGGCGCTCGTGGACAGCATTCCACAGGCGTTTTCACGGGCCAGTAAGGGTAGCGGCAGGAGCGCGCAACAGCCGTGCTGCTCTCCTCCAAGTTTGGAAGCAGACCGTGAAGAGTCCACGGCGAATTTCCAGTTTTTGCTCCGGCGACCTTAAACTGAGCTTCCGGTACGGATCCTTCAAATTATCACTCTAAGATCCTTCTATAGCTATCAAATCTTGCACATAGACGCTGGAATAGCCGGCGATCAAGTTCCTTTCTGCATTCGTGGAATGAAACCGACTAGGAGTGACGAACTTCGAGCTCGATCAAGGGCGCTCATGGCGGGCACGCTTGGTCACACGGTGCCGGCCGACTTGCCGCCATCTTTGAACCCTTTTAACACCTTGTCGAGCTTCCTAGAGGTATACTGATGCTGTAGAACCGATTGTTCGAGGTGTTGGCGGGTTAGAACCCACGGTCGACGGCGCCGAACCTCAACCGAGGCCGCGGCACGTCGCCGGTCTATTTCCGGCCACCACCAGCCTGAACTGACACCGCCGACGTGTTCCTCGACATCGACAACCCCCTGGTGGCGAGTTTCAGACCATGGGATGGCCGGCAGCGGCGAGCCGGCGAGCTCCGGGTCTGCTCCGGCGAGGGGAGGCGGCGCGGGCACGCGGGTGCGTCGGGAGGAAGACGAAGCCGGCTGGCCCACGCGTCAGCGGCTCAAAATTTGAAATCAGGATCGGGTGTGACAGGGATCGGGTGTGATGGCGCGCAAAGACCCTGTGGGCCACGGTGTGCGGTCGCCTCCTCGCCTAACACGTGTCCCCGCGGGCCCCGGCAGATTTAAACTTTTTCCCCGATTTTCAGAATTCCTTCAAACTTCAAATCCTCATAACTTTGGCTAGAAAACTCCAAATCGAGTGAACCAAATTTTGTTTGATTCAGCTATCTGAGTAATTTCCAGCAAATCAAGATTCACTTCATGAAAATCCTTATTTATCCAGAATTAATTCCTCAAAATTTAAACTGTTTGGAATTTTAACTGGAGAATCCTTTGGGGGAAAATTCTGAAATTTTGTTGGGAGGTTCACCAAAATATCTCTGAACTACCATAAAAATTTCAGATCCATTTGAGCTATTTGATCCACCGAATGGTGTGATTAGTGGAACTGTTCCAAAGAAAATAGAAAATGTTCAGAAACATTTTCAGAATTTTCTCTGGAATTGTTTAGCTCATATCTTTAGTTAGGAATCTTCAAATTAAGTGAGACCAACTTCATTAGAACCCTCTGAAGGTCTAGGTTTCAGAAAGTCATAGTTTGTTTCATGAAAACCCTTAGAACACCCTAAAATCCTTCAATTAAGGTCAAGTGCATAATTAATTGTGGAGGGCTCAAATGAGCTTTGCTGCAACTAAAACTTGACCAAGCCTCTGTTTAGGTTGTAACCAAGCCACAGTAAAAGTTTCGTAGTCATTGAGTCTGTCTAGTGAGACTTATAAGCTTCACAAGTTCAAACTTAATACAAATGCATTTAAATTGATACATGTACTTCTTCTATCATGTAGTCGCTAAGGTCGAGGTGGAACCCGAAGTCCTAGACTTCGTTACTCCGGAGGAGCAGCTAGCCTACGACCAAGAGCAGCAAGGCAAGCTCCGGTTTGCATTAACCTTTTTACAAATTTTTATTGTTTTGAGCACATACTTGAATACTATTGTTCCTTGCATTAGAGTCTTGTTTGGAAACCCAAGTGCATAGCCAAGAAAACCATGGGTTGGGTTTAGGATTGCAAAACCCCGTTAGCTACTTCCAAGCTAAGATAGTGTAGGATTCGGTAAAAGTCGAGTAGTTGGAACTACTCGCGAGCATAGGCTAGAGGCACTCGACTCGGGTAGAAATATCACATGAAACACATGGTATGAAAATGAGACCAAGCGGAGAGTAAGGCAGCAGGACTTTGGGGCCTGTGTGCTATAGCTCCGCTTGTGTCGATTGAGGACCGAGCCGTGTGCGGGCCTGTTGAACAAGCTAGAACAGTACCGGAGACCTAACGGCTATATGGGAACCGGGAAACTGATGTAACTCAGGTAGCTGGGTATTGAGGCATTGCCCGTCGTTCAGAGGGTAGATTGAGAGCTTGAGGTGTAAATCGGCTGGCGGCACTGAGATGCGCGTGCAGAGACCTCTTGCTCGGGACAATGGGACCGGTTCAATAATTAGCTGACGGGTGAAAGGTAGTTGCGTACGGCGTCCGTGATGGTTGTTGTAGGCAACATCGAGTACGGGTGTACGTGACGAGTTGTTCGGGTAACCCTGCAGGTGTAAATCGATTATAATCGCCGTCCCTCGCGGTCAGTGAGTACCACTTGTTCACTGTACCGTGACGTAGAAAGAACAGGCTAGTTACATGTTAAAATGTTGCTGACTGAAAGATGGACTTGATTGCTAATGAATTGCTGTAGTTTAGAGCTAACTAAAGTTCTTTTCAACTTTGGGCAAAGTACATGAGAGAAATGTGTTTCTTGTTTGATTGCGGCTCTCTCATGTGCCTTAGCATAAGGTTCTCCACAACCTGCTGCTAAAACTTGAAAGTTCTACTAATTAGGCGAGTCCTTGCAAATGATTTTTTTACCTCATGTAACCTATCAACCCTCATGTAGAAGTTCCATGTTTAGGAGAGACGGGTCAGTCTTGCTGAGCCTTCGTGCTCACTGCTTGTGTTTGAATCTTTTGCAGGGTTCTATGAGGAATGGACTCCCGAAGAGGAGACGGAACCCCAGGAGGGGAACCCCGTCGAGTGGGTGTCGTGCACGCTGCAGAGTTAGTGTGCGTGTGTTCTAGCAAGGAAACGTTCAAGGGCTGAACGTGGACCTGATGCGTAGTCTACGCCCGTGAGTGTAGACTGGACTTATTTTGATGTACAAATGTTCATAAACCCCTTTTATGTAATAAAAGTTTTGCTTCCGCTTTGTACCTTTGATTTGTGTTATACGGTGCTGTGCAACGCAGCACCTCTCAGCGTGATCCTGGCTCGACAAGACCGTGGGGTCGTGTCAGCGTTGGTATCAGAGCTCGCTTGAGGTTTAACACACTACAAAGGTCATCTTTTTTCAAAAATCCAGTGAGGAACGAGTTAGTAGCCCGTATAAGGATGTTATTAGCATATAGAAAGTGGCATACTAACCTATTTGTCTATGTCGGAAAATTGTGCATCTCGGGACGTTTATGTCTTGGGGGGTGCACGTAAGCGCTGTCCACCAGTGCGCACAAGCTGAAGGGTGGAGCCCCACGGGTGGCAGGTAACCCGACCCGCTTTGGTATCCTCTACGACTCTTCATGTCGTTTGGGGTATTCGAGCAACGTCTGTCCCTGGCGTGCATGGTGCAATCTGGGAGACCCCATCACGTGGTCTGAAACGTGAACACGTAACTCAAGGCGTGTTTGGCTTGAGAACATCCGGCCGAGTGATGACGGCCGGGTGTATGAACTGTATGGATTCCGGGCTCGGTGTGCAGCCGAGTCTGACGATTGTTTGAGTTTCTGCAGGTAGTCTGACCACGAAACGGTAGACGTGTAGCACCCGTGTGCGAGTGACGTTTAGTGCCACTAAACTAACGAAGCCAGCTAAGTCCGGTATAGGTTATTCTTTGTGAGGACGTAGTACCGACATAATTTGGTGATGCATCGACGTCACACCCCACTAAATGAGCAACTTCATGTAAAACTTGAAATTTTTGATCCAGACACTAAAACTTTGAAGTAACTCCTTCCCTTAGTCAGGATATTCAAAGTCCAAAGCCTGGTTTTGAAAATCCAAATTTTCCTAATCATGTTTACAAACTGTCCAAAGCCTTGTACGGTCTCCAACAAGCCCCTAGAGCATGGTATGATAGGATAAAAACATTCTTACTTGAAAAGAGGTTTATCATGGGGAAGGTTGATAAAACTCTTTTTGTGCTTAAGCATGGCAATGACTCATTATTCGTTCAAGTGTATGTGGATGATATTATCTTTGGTTGTGCTTCTCATGATCTTGTGTCCAAGTTTTCAGCTATGATGAGTTCAGAATTTGAGATGAGTATGATGGGAGAACTCACGTACTTTTTGGGGCTGCAAATCAAGCAAACCAAGGAGGGTACCTTTGTCCATCAAACAAAATATACAAAAGATCTCCTAAGGCGCTTCAACATGGACAAAAGCAAGCCTCTTTGGACACCAATGGGAACAGAAACAACACTTGAACTTGATGAATATTGTGATCCCGTTGATAAAAAAGAATATAGAAGCATGATCGGATCACTTTTGTATCTCATGGCATCAAGACCGGACATACAATTGAGTGTATGTCTTTGTGCACGGTTTCAAGCCTCCCCACGTGCTTCACATCATCAAGCCATCAAAAGGATTCTCAGGTACTTAAATGGAACTCAAGAATTTGGCATTTTTCTTCCTTCTTCCTCAACCGTAACTTTGAAAGCTTTTTCCGATGCTGATTTTGGGGGTTGTAGGATTGATAGGAAAAGTACTTCTGGTGCTTGTCATTTTCTTGGTAATTCACTTGTTGCCTGGTCCTCTAGAAAAAAAAGTTCAGTTGCACAATCCACAACCGAATCTGAATATGTAGCAGCTGCTAGTGCTTGCTCACAAATTCTTTGGATTGTTCAAACACTTAAGGACTATGGGGTTGATCTAGATAGTGTTCCACTGTTTTGTGATAACACTAGTGCCATTTGCATTGCTAAAAACACCGTGCAACATTCGAGAACTAAGCACATTGACATTAGGTTTCACTTTGTCCGTGATAATGTCGAAAAAGGGAACATTGTGCTTCACCATGTAGATACCGAACAACAATTGGCTGACATTTTTACAAAACATTTGGATTTCACTCGTTTTTGTTACATTCGTAGTGAAATAGGGGTTATGCATCCTCATGGCTTAAATTGAGGGAGAATTTTGAATCTTGGGAAGTCTATGTGTGAATCTGAAATTAAAATAATATGAGCATAGTATTTAATGCATATATGACTTTGTGATTCCTTTTTCATGCTGAAAGTTCTTACTACATTACTCAGGTTATACATTTTGTAGTTTTTACCATGTCTAGTAATTGGAATAATTACTTACACTAAATCTGGTCATGGTCGAACTTTCTTGCTTTTTTGAACTGTTGCATGCTCACAAGTGCTTTTAATCATAAAGAATTAATCAAGTAATCAACTCACATGTTGAGTTTTTATGTTCAAATAAAAAAATGAGAAAACATCAAGAGAATATGCATGCATCGCACTTCTTCTTTTTAGATGGCTTATCATTGCACTTAGATATGAACTTGAAAGGAGTTGTGTATGACTAAAACCATGTCCTTAAGCTTCTGACTATCAAATGACATAGGCTTGGCTTGGTTGGTTAGAATAAGGCTGATGCTGCATATAATCTCTTGCAAATGTCATAAGATCAAAATTTGTGCTTTAAATGATAAATAAAATGCAGCAACAGGTGTCATGCTTTCAGGTATTGAAATAGTTAAGTTTGTGAGATCATGACTTGCTTAAATTGAAAATTACACTTGATCTCTAGCATGGCTTACACTACTTTATGTATCTCATTGACGTGATAGTGTAAGTTACTTGATAGTATGATTTGGATCAGCTTTGTTTTATATGCATATGTTATAATGTGCTCATAACAAATTAAAATTTCCTTTTTGTACCTTGCTGAATACATTGTCAAAGGGGGAGAAATTGATCACACATTGCACACATTTCACAAGTGTTTTGGCACGATTCTTCTCAGGGGGAGAATTTTTGGTATTTTTGTTTTTCTTCTCATTTTATTTCTGATTTACAAAGGGGGAGAAATTGTTTCAAAACTTTTCATGTGAATAAGCCAATGTTCGGATTTTAAGTGGTGTTGCCAATGCATTCATCAAGGGGGAGATTGTGAGACCTATGTGTGTTGAATACATTGGCTTTGACGATAAAAGTTTTGAATACTACCAAAACACCTTTTTAACAAGGTCCGACTCTAGGTCCGAGCTCCTGCAAGTTCCGACGATAGGTCCGACTTGTTTTGGGTAGCTCCGGCAAGGTCCGATGTAAGGTCCGAATTGCTTTGTCTAGGTCTGACTTATTTTGGCTAGTTCCGACTTGTTTTTGCTAGCTCCGGTGCTAGGTACGACTAGATTTGGTAAGTTCTGTGCTAGGTCCGACTAAGCTTTAGTAAGCTCCGGCGCTGGGTCCGACTAGCTTTGGTAATCTCCGGTTCAAGGTCCGGTTAGCTTTGGTATGGTTCGGAGCTTGATTGCAATGGTTCTGCTTTTAACTTGCAATGTTTCGAACTTGCTTTACTCTTATGGAAAGTTTGCTTAGTATTATTTTACTAAGTTTTTGGTGTGTTTTGGTGGTTATGGCTGATATTATTTTGCTATGGTTTACAACATGCTTATGTGAGGTGCTCACGTAAGATGTTGTAGTTTCCGAACTAACGAGAGTCAAGTCGAGGACTTGTGCTCAGAAGTATTGGTTGTTTATACATGTGCAGGTGTTGCTTGAGTTCAAGACATGGCTGGTGACGGGATCCATTGACTAGTCTTAGGGAGAAGATGAGGTTCAACAACCAAGTTCGGGAGGAATTGTGGTTGAGTTGATCGGAAGGTTGTGCAGTATGTTTGAATCAAGAACAATGCATATGAAGGTATCTTGGACGTCATTAGAAGATGTTTGCACGTGTGCAAGGAGTGCATGGACATGGCTGCATGGTTCCAATGCGTGATGAAGAGATGTGGACGTAAAGAATTGGTCGGAAAGGTTCAACCGGCTGGATTATGGACTCAGGCTGCGGCTGAGTCGGTTATGACTCAAATATGGAAATATTTGAGTTGGTTATGATAGGATTTCGTGTTAGGCACAAAGGAGAGTTGTTTTAGGAATGTTTGGTACGTTCCTAAGGTGTTTGGATGTCTTAAGATTGCTTCTATCTGCCTATAGAAGAGTCTTGAGCAGTTTTGGAAAGTTAGAGTTTGAATCAAAGTAGGAGTAGGAGTCCTAGTTTGAATTGGGTGGGCCTTAGGGCTGGTTATATAAGCAAGGGGGGCCAGAGCTCTTGGTGCACGACTTTGGGGCTGTTCCTCTTGTGTTTTTATAAACAAAATTCGTATTCTAAAGGAACTTTTGTGCCTTGTTCGTCCGACTTGTTTCAGACAAGTTTTTCTCGTCGAGATTCTATTCAGCAGTACCTTGCTTCGGTGGTTTTATCATAACTCGAGTTTTACAGATCCAATTGATGTGATTCTTTTTGGGTTGTCTTCACAACTTGATTATCTATCATCTATAAAAATTTCACGGTCATTGAATTTTTGGTTTCTGATCTACACGAGTTTCTTTGCAGTATTCCAGAACTGTTTTTCTCGCGTAGGACAGATTGACCTTTGTTCGATCTTTCGATCGTAACTTGAGTTTCTCTCACGGAATTTCATGATTCTTATTGTGATGTCTACGTGACTTGATTCTCTACAATCTATACTAGTTTTGTCACAGTTGAACACGTTTAGAATAGTCGCACACACGGTTTCTTTAACAGATCGGTTTTCTGATGAGGGGTGTTTTGTTGCTTCCGCTGAAAAGTTTTTATCTACCATTTACCCCCCCCCCCTGGTAGCTTTACACGTGTACTTCGATCCTACAGCTTGGCGCATTAAATTGATGACCACGAAAATGAGACGGTCGCACCGGTGGCTGCCACCTCTGACTGGATGGTGAGTGATACACAATGCAGTACTTTTGCGGTGCCCCACCACTGCTGCTCGCCAGCGTGCTGCGTTTCCTCTTATCAGGGAGTCCAACACTTCCGGAGTCTCCTCGCCTTCAGCGACTACACGTTAATAAATTACTATATGTTAATGAATATGCATAAGAGTTTAGTGTAATACTTATGCTATTAGTTCTAATAACCAGTCTCTAACAACTGGAACTCTGTTTAAGAATTTAAAATGAAACTGGGTTTTAGTGGTTTGAGTTTGGACCTAAGTACATGGTTAAGTGCTAAGTGGTTTTCCCCCTTTTCCATATTAATCCCCCAAGTGGTTAAACAGGACAGGGGTGATCCAGAGCTCCAATGGAGCTGAGACTTTTTGTGTGAGTTCCATGTAACAATAAAACCCTCTGGACCAATTATTAGCTCCTTTCCTTGAATGGTTTGCTCAGAATAATTCTCTTAGGAATTAAGCAAAGAAGAATTAATTCTGAGGTAACAGCCCTGTTCATGCACAACTTAGTGAACTACAATTTCAATTATAGCTCATAGAGTTTGCCTGAATTATCCTAGCATTTTTGGAGCTAAGATTTGCCCAGAACTGAATTTCCAAGTTTTGGAAATTCTCTGAAAATGTTTCTGTATTCAAATGAACACAGCACCTTCACATTTGAATTGCTCTGATCAAATCAACTCCAAATGGGCTGAAACTTTTACAGGGGTTCATTAACCTCCTAAAGGATATTCTGGCAAAATATGAGGATTTTTGGATGAACCAAACTCCCTTTAAAATTCTTTTGCTGAAAAGCTTTCAATAATTTTCCAGAATTAAATAACAGGTTTCATACAAATTGGGTTGTATATTTGGATAGAGCTATGCAAGATGAATCCAACCCAATTTGAATCACTAAATTTGGAGATTCCTAGCAAAAGTTATGGGGTTCTAAAGTTTGAACTAAATCTGGAATTGTAAATAATCCGGAGAAAATTTTAAACTCTGACCGTGGGCCCGGCCCACACGTGTGACCGCTGGAGCTGAGCCACACGGGGCTACAGACCCCTCCCCGTGCAGTCACACTTGATCCCGGGGCCGCAGTAGATCTGGGTTTTAAACTTTCCGTCGCTGACACGTGGGGCCCGCGGGTCGTCTTCCTCCTCGCGTTCCCGCGCCCGCGCGCCGCCGGGCTCACCGGAGACACGCTGATACTTGCCGCCCTGCCGACTCTCAAGCTCTCCCTCGCTGTCAGGGCCTAGTTTCGTGCGCTGAACACGATGGCACCGACTGCTCCGGACGGCGGTGGCCCTAACCTAACCGGCGACGGTGCTGCGGCTCGGCAACCCTTCGGTAACGTCGCCCGGGCAGTTTAGCCCGCCAAAACATCGGTGGATCGGCGCTATAGCACCAGTGGGTGCTAGGGAAGCTCGTAATAGGGGTGAAACCGCCCGGAGAGGGATCCATCCTAGGTCTCATCGTGAGCCCGAGCCTCCGTCCCTCCATTACCGTAACAAAACCTAGAAATACCCGGCTTACGTGCGGTTTCAAGCCAGGGACGTGAGGGGCTAACGAGCGTTGATGAGTGATGGTCCTGTGTGCTAGTTTTCATGACCTAAGAACAAAGGTGGCGAGGGAATTCGACGTTACCGTGCCGGAAGGTCCGTTCGTGCCCGCCGGAGAACTTTCTCCAAATTCGAGCTTTATGGTCCAGGTCACGGTCTGAGCTTCGGATATGAGCACCACCGGTCCCTGACGCGTCCGAGACCGTCCTTGCTCAGCCGTGAAAGGCCCTCTGTTGGTCTGTCACTGTGAGCCGAGTGGTGCGGTTTCCCGGGTGTTGCTCGGAAACGTGGAGCTAGGGCTGGGGAAGGGCCGAACTCGACTGCTCTCGTGCCGAGGAGGTAGAGGACGAGCAGCTGTTGTGGTTTTGTGGCTAGAAGAGGCGCTGCTCGCGATGAATTTCCGGTTTCTCGATCGAACGAAAACGGCGGCGAGCGTAGCGCTCTCTGTTCGTGCGTAAAGGACCCGAGCCTCGGTGGTTTCGTGCTGTGGGCGACCGACCGCGTTGGGGTTGATCAATCCGGGAGCAGATCGCCAGCTCGGGCAGGAGACCAGGAGGTGGCAGCGCGAGGGGGTCCAGCGCCGGCGTTTCTGTGCGCTGTCTCGGCCGAGAGAGGAAAAGATCAGAGGGATACTTCTCTGTTAAGTCTACTGACAGGTGGGACCTCCCCCCTAATTGTTTTTCCAATTTCTCAATTCTGTTATGCCAAATACTCTCAGCTACTCACAATTTAATGTGAGACTTAGTCACCAAGTCTTAGTTTAAATTTGA
The DNA here is from genome assembly GCA_030760725.1 of Neostapfia colusana. Taxonomy (NCBI): domain Eukaryota; kingdom Viridiplantae; phylum Streptophyta; class Magnoliopsida; order Poales; family Poaceae; genus Neostapfia; species Neostapfia colusana. The sequence goes on along the minus strand of JASWHV010000007.1, from coordinate 73,845,404 downwards.
ATTCTCAAATTTGAACTGTGTTTGGCTAAATTTGCTGCATGTTTAAACTGAAATTCAAATTCAGTTTTGAATTCTTGCACATTTAGCTCTTGACAAGATGAACTCCAATGAGGATGAAAATTGGTGGGCTTACTCAGAAAAATGTGCTGAGTTTGAATATGAAGCTAACTTTTGAATTTGAGTGGTGAAAGTTGCTGCAATTTGAATTTACATTCAAATTGGCCTCTTTTTCAATTACCTCCAAAAGTGTCTCAAAAAGTGTTGGATTTACATGAAATTTGGCTTGAACCTTCCCAAGACTTTTCAAGTCCTTGGGGTGAGCTCAACCTCTCATGTTCATGTGTAGAAATCCTACTTTGTGAAAGTGTAGGCTTTCCCCCCTAATCCCTCTTTTGATGGAGGTTACTTGCTCTTCCCACTTTTTCACCATCTATCCACAACCAGAACTGTGGTGTTGTGAGGTGATGAAAAGTTTTTGCATGTCCCTTTTCTTGGGCTTTTACATCCCTCCCCCCTTAAAAGAATCTCGTCCCGAGATTACAAAAGAAGAGATAGCGATGTAATAGGGACTTACCCGAGTTGAGACGTCATGAACTCCGGGTAATTTGAGCGAAGGAATTCCTCGCTCTCCCACGTCGCTTCTTCGGCGGTGTGGTTGCTCCAGAGTATCTTGTAGAACCACAACATTCTGCTACGTGTGGCTCGGCCTTTCTCATCAAGAATTGCCACCGGATATTCAGCATATGTCAAATCCGGTTTGAGCTCGCCGATGTCTTTAGTAGGAACAGCAGCTGTATGCTTTAAACATTTTCGCAGTTGCGAAACATGGAAAACATCATGGACACCAGCAAGGGATGCCGGTAGCTCCAATCTATACGCCGCTGGTACACACTTCTTGGTGATGGCATAGGGGCCAATAAAACGGGGAGCGAGCTTCCCCTTCACACCGAACCGGTGCACACCCTTCATCGGGGACACGCGGAGGTACACGTGTTCACCGATGTCAAAGTGCAACGGTCTACGTCTCTTATCAGCATAGCTCTTCTTCCGGGATTGAGCGGCCTTCAAATTGACTTGAATTGTCCGAACGCGCTCTTCGGCGTCGTTCACCACATCAACCCCGAATGTGACCCTCTCACCGGACTCACACCAATTTAATGGGGTGCAGCATTTGCGACCGTAGAGAGCTTCGTAGGGTGCCATCTTGATACTCGCCTGATAGCCATTGTTGTACGAGAATTCCGTCAATGGTAGGTGATCATCCCAGTTCCTACCATGGTGGATGGCACATGCTCTCAACATGTCTTCTAGAACCTGATTCACCCTCTCTGTTTGGCCATCTATCTGAGGGTGGTAAGCGGAGCTCCTGATCAACTTAGTACCCAATGCAGCGTGTAGCTGCTCCCAAAAGCGAGATACAAATAATGCACCTCGATCTGAGACGATGGTCTTGGGTACCCCGTATAGGCATAGAATCTTCGCTATGTACAGCTCCGCATATTTGCCGGCATTGTAACGTGTATTCACCGGGATGAAGTGAGCCGTCTTGGTTAACCGATCAATGATTACCCAAATGGAATCATGTTTGTTGGTAGTTAGGGGTAATCCCACAATGAAATCCATGCTCACATCTTCCGATTTCCATGCCGGGATCTTCAGGGGTTGCAGTAGCCCTGATTTCTTCATGTGATCAGCTTTCACTCGTCTACACGTATCGCACTCGGATACGTACTTCGCTACCTCCCACTCCATCCGTGTCCACCAAAATTTCTTTTTCAAATCTTGGTACATCTTGTTGCTGCCCAGATGAATGGAGTATTTAGACAATGAGCTTCATCGAGGATTTTCTTCCTCAGTTCCATGTCCCGGGGTACGACTATGCGGTCGTTGAACCATAGCGTCCCCTCATCATCCTTCCGGAAACATTTAATCTCTCCATTGTCTATCCGTCTCTGGAGATGTGCCATGCCTTTGTCATATTTCTGAGCTGCAATGATGTCCTCCCTAATCATAGGGATGAGGGCAAGGTTGTACAGCGATCCATAAGGAACCAAGTATAAACTTGGCTCTTCCTCCTCCACCGGTGTAATGGTGAGGTGATGGACATGTGATTTCTGACTCAGCGCGTCGGCCACCACATTCGCCTTGCCGAGGTGGTAATGGATCTCAATTTCATAATCTTTGATCAATTCTAACAACCTCCGTTGCCTCATGTTCAGCTCCTTCTGGGTGAAAATGTATTTCAAGCTCTTGTGGTCGGTGTAGAGATGCACCAAGTTCCCCAGGAGATAGTGCCTCCACATTTTTTAGCGCCAACACCACGGCAGCAAGCTCAAGATCATGAGTCGGATAATGCTGCTGATGGTTCCGAAGTTGGCGTGAGCCATATGCGACCACACGTCCTTCCTGCATCAACACGCAGCCAAGCCCAATACCGGACGCGTCACAATACACGTCGAAGGGCTTTGTTGTATCCGGCTGAGCTAAGACCGGGGCTGTGGTGAGATGCTTCACCAATGCTTGGAACGCTCCTTCACACGCCGTGTTCCAAACATACTTCGTCCCTTTCTTCAGCAATTCTGTCATTGGTTTAGCGAGCTTGGAGAAGCTTGGAATGAATCTCCGATAGTATCCCGCTAACCCGAGGAAGCTTCTGACTTCATGAACTGAAGTGGGAGCTTTCCATTTCAGCACTTGCTCTATTTTGCTTGGGTCAACTGCAATGCCTTCAGCTGAGATGATATGTCCCAAGAATGGCACTTGGCTGATCCAAAACTCGCATTTACTGAACTTGGTGTAGAGCTTGTGGTCTTGCAATCGTTGAAGAACGATCCGCAAGTGTTCGGCATGTTCGGCTTCTGTCTTGGAGTAAACCAAGATATCCTCGATGAACACTACCACGAACTTGTCCAGCTCCGCCATGAACACCGAGTTCATGAGATACATGAAATGGGCTGGAGCATTTGTGAGACCAAAGGTCATGACGAGATATTCATATAACCCATATCTCGTCGAGAAGGCCGTCTTTGGGATATCCTCCGCCCGGATCTTGATCTGGTGATATCCAGAGCGAAGGTCCATCTTTGAGAACACACTTGCCCCCACAAGTTGATCAAACAAAATGTCAATACGGGGCAGTGAGTACTTATTATTGATGGTGACGGCGTTGAGCGGCCGGTAGTCCACACACAGCCTTAGGGTTTCATCCTTTTTCTTCACAAATAGTGCCGAGCATCGCCAAGGCGAGGAAGTCGGCCTAATGAAGCCCTTGCTAAACAGATCATTGAGCTGTTCTTTCTGTTCAGCCAGCTCATTTGGAGCCATCTTGTATGGTCCCCGTGATATGGGCGTAGTCCCGGGTGCAAGTTCAATCTTGAACTCGACATCCCGCTCATGTGGCATGCCCGGAAGATCATCTGGGAACACGTCAGGATACTCCCGGACTACGGGGATGTCTTCTAACTTGAGAGCTTCAGCATTATTAACTGCTAAAACTTTCTAATACCATGGAATGCGGACGGTGGAATGGGGAGTTTAAATGAACCGTCCGTGTCCGAGTCTCCAGGACAGTGCCATGGTATTTTAGCCATGACATCCCTAAGATTGCATCAATCTTTTGTCCCATTAGGATTATCAAGGTGATGGGATATAGTTTCCCACCTAAGCACAGAGGTGCTTTTGGAATCATCATATTAGCTGAAATCTTCCCTCCTGGTGAGCAGATCATATAAGTGCAGTCGGTTGGGAAGACTTGCATTTGATGCTTAGCCACATAGGATGCACTTATAAAGCTGTGGGTTGCACCAGAATCAAACAATATGACGATGGCTTGATGGTTGAGAGTAGACGTACCCGCCAGCACGTTGTCACCCTCTAGGGCGTCCTCATTGTCGAGGTTGCGGACACCCCCAGTCCGCTGACCAACCTTCTTCACCAGAGGTCGGCCTCGAGCACCGCCCTGGAACTGGGCTTGACCGCTGCTCTGCTGCCCCTGGGTATAGTCCTTCGCGAAGTGGCCCACCTGGCCACACGTGAAGCAGGTGAAACGGGGCGGTCCCCCGCTGATCGGTGGACGGAATCCCGGGGCGCGTTGTTGCGGTGGAAATGCCCGGGGTGCCGTCTGCTGCTGCTGCTGCTGCTGCTGCTGTCTTGGTGGTGGCATCGGCGGTCGGAACGGGGGTGACTGGAAAGGACGTCCCCCGAACCGTTGAGGTCGCGCCGGTGGATGCCACTGCTACCCGGATGGTGTCCGATACACCATACGGTACTTCTGAGGCGCGCCACCACCGCTGCTAGGTGGAGCACTACGCTTCCTCTGCTCAGCTGCCAACTCCCGCTGAGCGTCCTCTTGCATGATCGCGGCATTGACTAGGTCGTTGAATGTGCCGCGATTCCACTAAACGAGATGGGTCTTCATTTCGGGTTGTAACCCCCGATAGAAATGTTCCCGCTTCTTCTCTTCAGTGGATATATAGTCTGACACATATTGCGCCAGATGGTTGAAGGCACGAGAGTAGTCATGGGCACCCCTCCCGCCCTGCTTCAGTTCCAAAAATTCTTGGAACTTCCTCTTCATGATCCCGGGAGGAATGTGATAGGCGCGGAACGCCTCCTGGAACTCTTGCCATTCCACGGCATGGCCGGCCGGACGTGAGGCGACATAGTTCGCCCACCACGCACCAGCGGCACCGTGGAGTTGCTGCGCTGCGAACAGAGTCTTCTGCCGCTCCGTACATTGGAGCAGCCCGAACTTGGACTCGATGGTCCGCAGCCAGTTGTCAGCCTCCAGTGGTTCTTCAGCTTCGGTGAACACGGGAGGGTGCGTACTCATGAAATCCGAGTACGACACTTCACGGGGCTCACGAGGCCCTCTGTCTTGACGTCCCCCCAGCCTGGGACGTATTCTGCACGATCGTGCAGAGCAGGTCGGTCTGCTCCTCACGACCTCCCACCAGTGCCGCTATCACATCCGCTAGAGTAAGCGGAGGCGGCGGTGGTGGCTGCTGCTGCGTGGTGCTGTCGTAGGCCGGTGGCTGGGAGTCATCGCCTCCCCCTTGGCTAGAGCCACCAACCTCGTGCGTGGTCCTAGTGCGAACCATCTGCAACATACGACATTAAACATCAGTCCCGCAACATATTGCATGCAGTCCCATAAAAATAGGCGTAAACACTTAATGACCATAAAACATGCGATACATCTCGTAAGTAGATAATGTAATAACTTTGCACAAGCTACACCATTACCAGACCAAACACAAGCTAGTTTAATCCAACTTGATGAACCTCCTTTTTGGAAGCTCACCATAACTAGGTTTGGTCACTACGAGACATTACTATCGCGTTGTCATCACGTATACCACCCTTAGGGTACAACACCCTCTCTAATGAGTTCAACTGTCACTCTTCTGTCCGAATGACCAGTTTCTACCTATTCCATGTTTTGATATGGTTCTGGGCTTTTTCATGACTCAAGTTGAATACCAAAGTTAAAGTTAACTTCAGTATCTTTCCAACGAGTACTCATTTGCCCACAGATCAGCTCTGATTAAAAAGTTATGGTAATTCAAAGTCAGCAGAATTTCTGGAAGAATTTTAACAGCACCTCCCTTGAGAAGTTGCTGTTTTCAACTCTGGTTTCCACTGAAATCTGTGCTGAAATTTCAGAAACTTTGAATTGCAAAAATGTAACACATCTCCTACCCTTTCTATAGATGTCTCATATGACAATTTTTGATTTTTCTACTGGGAGTTATGTTTGAAAAACAGAACAGTTCAGAGAATGTTTTACTCTGTCCTGGTTCTGGACAGTTTACATTCCTCTGGGATTTCAGCCATCTTAAGGTGTGTTTCAGCTCTGGAAGTCTACAACAAAGTTGTAGGGTAATCAAATACCTTTCCAGAACTATATACCACACCTCCCAGGGCTAAAAGACCTGTGAGATGTGCTCTGTTGAAGTTCAGTAACCTTGCTGCCCAAAACAGAGCACTCTGTTTTTCATCCCTTTGGCCATCCTGCTCCACTATCCCATTCTTATACCCAACCCGGGTCCTAAATGTTGAACCTATAGATTTTAATTCCTTGTTATCATTATTTTTCATGCATATGCCTACCATATCTCGGTACTACGTTCCTCGCAAAAGAAAATCCTAACCGGATTATACCGGCACATACGTCTCAAGTGTGGCACTAAACGGTCTCTCGCACACGTTTACTACATGGATACATACGTGGTTAGTACCTGCAGAAAACTACACAATAATGGTGCACTAAATGGTTGTTCATTTCAGGCAGGACCATATTTAAATTAAATACAAACGCCCGTATCATTGTCATACGGCCGTCCTTGAGTTAGGTCACGTCTCAAGGTACGTGATCGTGTTTCAACACCACACGACGGGGAACCCGAGTATGTCATGAACGGCTTATCACGGTTGGGAATGTTATCAACCCAACAGATACCACCTACTGCCCTGCAGGGCACGCCGATGGCAAGCGCTGCGTATGTCCCCCTGGGCTACTTCCAGACGAACACACTCTCGCGTTACTGACCACGCGATGGGGTCTCCAATTACTTGCCTAATGCACGCAAGGGATCAGTGTTTCATATCAACTCAGGGACATGAAGAGTCCAAGAGTTTCATATTGACGTCTCACACCAAGCTGTGAGACCTATCACTGAACCACGTTCCTCGTCAGGGGGAGCTAACCAAAATTTAACCGCTTTCGGTGGTGTTCCTTACCATGCTTACCAAAGCGTAGGTGCGTCGTTACATAATTAAAATTCAGAATTATAACACATAGGTTAGTCTTTGCCACTTTAAGTAACTATGCTAGTATAGTCCTTACATGGGCAACCTACCGATTCCTCACCGTAATCCTAAGTTTTCCAATAATACAGTTCTTAAGTACTGTGCTATCCCCAATGCAGCTCTGATACCAGGCTGTGGCGGACCGGAATCCGCTCATCCAGGATCGCAGAGGGTGGTGCCGCGCGATGCGACACCCGACAGCACACGTCATAAGAACGCATTATATTACATGGGAAAAAACAAACTGAATGTACAAAGTAGTACACTTCTCAGTTACAAACTAGGGTCTTTTATTACACAGCGGAAGTTTCTTTTGTACAACTCACGCCCGCCTATCTAGCAAAAGTCGGTTGCCCAGCCCTAGGGCAACCCACACTAGCTGCACGTCTCAGCTCAGCGTGGCGTGTACGGCTCCCACTCAGCCGTGGTCCCCGACGGAGGGTAACCCTCGCCGGTGGACTCGTACTACGAGTCCGTGGGTGGCTACTCACCTGAAAAACACTTAAGCAGCAACCGTGGGCACGAAGGCTCAACAAGGCTTAACCGACTCACCTAAGCATGAAACACTACATGAGGTGTACCATGACATAGGATAGCAATGTTGCAGCAAATGGACACGCCTAAAAGTTCATCCTTAGTTCATCTTTTAGCCACAAGTTAACGGTTCATGAAGCTGAAATTTAGTGAGCAATATTTGGTGGCACACATGTAGAAATACAAGTATATCATAACAGCAATATTGAATCATAACATTCATTCATTAATCTACGTTACGACGCAGTGAACAAGCGGTACTCATCACCGCGAGGGACGGCAAATCAACTCGATACACACCAGCCGGGAAACCCAAAGAGCACGTCACGTACACCCACCCGTGGAGCTGCACAGCACGCTCACTCGATGTCGTACGGGACAACCTTTCACCCAACAGCCCAAATGTCGAACCGGTCGCACCGAAATGAGCAGGAGGTTCCCCACACGGAGCATCTCTCTATGCCTATTGGCAGATTTCCACCTTGCTTCCCTCAACCTACACCTATAAATCGGTGTGCTATGCCTCGACGCCCGGAGGTTTAGGCTACATCGGTTTATCGGGGCCCATATATCCGATATGCCTTCGGTACGTTCAATACTTGTTCAGCAGGGCCGCACACGGATCGTTCCTCAATCGACATGGGCAGGGCTGCACACACAAGACTTCCTCTTGCTGCGCCCTAGCCCCTGCCTAGTCTCATTTTCATTACTAAAGTGATCTCACATCACTCAACCGAACCCGTGTGTCCCAAGCCTATCTCGCGAGTAGATTCCAACTACTCGACTTGTACCGAAGCCCTATGAATCTTTAAGCATAGCCTTTCTACTCGAGGTCTTAGACACTACCCTCACTCTTTTAGGAACCTTTGGTTATGCAAGTGGGGTTTCATTCATCCTACACCTAATGCACAATCATACTTCACATGACTCATGTAAACAAAGTAAAACTTATAAAAGGGTTAATGCAAACCGGGGCTTGCCTTGTTGCTGCTGGTCAGGGGTTAAGTCTTCGTCCGGGAGCAGGAAGTCCAACACTTCCGGAGTCTCCTCGCCTTCAGCGACTACACGTTAATAAATTACTACATGTTAATGAATATGCATAAGAGTTTAGTGTAATACTTATGCTATTAGTTCTAATAACCAGTCTCTAACAACTGGAACTCTGTTTAAGAATTTAAAATGAAACTGGGTTTTAGTGGTTTGGGTTTGGACCTAAGTACATGGTTAAGTGCTAAGTGGTTTTCCCCCTTTTCCATATTAATCCCCCAAGTGGTTAAACAGGACAGGGGTGATCCAGAGCTCCAATGGAGCTGAGACTTTTTGTGTGAGTTCCATGTCACAATAAAACCCTCTGGACCAATTATTAGCACTTTTCCTTGAATGGTTTGCTCAGAATAATTCTCTTAGGAATTAAGCAAAGAAGAATTAATTCTGAGGTAACAGCCCTGTTCATGCCCAACTTAGTGAACTAAAATTTCAATTATAGCTCATAGAGTTTGCCTGAATTTTCCTAGCATTTTTGGAGCTAAGATTTGCCCAGAACTGAATTTCCAAGTTTTGGAAATTCTCTGAAAATGTTCTGTATTCAAATGAACACAGCACCTTCACATTTGAATTGCTCTGATCAAATCAACTCCAAATGGGCTGAAACTTTTACAGGGGTTCATTAACCTCCTAAAGGATATTCTGGCAAAATTTGAGGATTTTTGGATGAACCAAACTCCCTCTAAAATTCTTTTGCTGAAAAGCTTTCAAGAATTTTCCAGAACTGAATAATAGGTTTCATACAAATTGGGTTGTATATTTGGATAGAGCTATGCAAGATGAATCCAACCCAATTTTAATCACTAAATTTGGAGCTTCCCAGCAAAAGTTATGGGGTTCTAAAGTTTGAACTAAATCTGGAATTCTAAATAATCCGGAGAAAATTTTAAACTCTGACCGTGGGCCCGGCCCACACGTGTTACCGCTGGAGCTGAGCCACACGGGGCTACAGACCCCTCCCCGTGCAGTCACACTTGATCCCAGGGCCGCAGTAGATCTGGGTTTTAAAATTTCCGTCACTGACACGTGGGGCCCGTGGGTCGTCTTCCTCCTCGCGTTCCCGCGCCCGCGCGCCGCCGGGCTCGCCGGAGACACGCTGATACTTGCCGCCCAGCCGACTCTCGAGCTCTCCTTCGCTGCTAGGGCCTAGTTTCATGCGCTGAACACGATGGCATCAACTGCTCCGGCCGGCGGTGGCCCTAACCGAGCCGGCGACGGTGCTGCGGCTCGGCAACCCTTCGGTCACGTCGCCCGGACAGTTTAGCCCGCCAAAACATCGGTGGATCGGTGCTATAGCACTAGTGGGTGCTACGGAAGCTCGTCATAGGGGTGAAACCGCCCGGAGAGGGCTCTATCCTAGGTCTCATCGTGAGCCCGAGCCTCCGTGCCTCCATTACCGTAACAAAACCTAGAAATACCCGGCTTACGTGCGGTTTCAAGCCAGGGACGTGAGGGGCTAACAAGTGTTGATGAGTGACGGTCCTGTGTGCTAGTTTTCATGACCTAAGAACAAAGGTGGCGAGGGAATTCGACGTTACCGTGCCGGAAGGTCCGTTCGTGCCCGCCGGAGAACTTTCTCCAAATTCGAGCTTTATGGTCCAGGTCACGGTCTGAGCTTCGGATATCAGCACCACCGGTCCCTGACGCATCCGAGACCGTCCTTGCTCAGCTGTGAAAGGCCCTCTGTTGGGCTGTCACCGTGAGCCGAGTGGTGGCGGTTTCCGGGCGTTGCTTGGAAACGTGGAGCTAGGGCTGGGGAAGGGCCGAACTCGACTGCTCTCGTGCCGAGGAGGTAGAGGACGAGCAGCTGGTGTGGTTTTGTGGCTAGGAGAGGCGCTGCTCACGGTGAATTTCCGGTTTCTCGATCGAACCAAAACGGCGGCGAGCGTAGCGCTCTCTGTTCATGCGTAAAGGACCCGAGCCTCGGTGGTTTCGTGCTGTGGGCGACCAACCGCGTTGGGGTTGATCGATCCGGGAGCAGCTCGCCAGCTCGGGCAGGAGACCAGGAGGTGGCAGCGCGAGGGGGTCCGGCGCCGGCGTTCCCGTGCGCTGTCTCGGCCGAGAGAGGAAAAGATCAGAGGGATACTTCTCTGTTAAGTCTACTGACAGGTGGGACCTCCCCCCTAATTGTTTTTCCAATTTTCTCAATTCTGTTATGCCAAATACTCTCAGCTACTCACAATTTAATGTGAGACTTAGTCACCAAGTCTTAGTTTAAATTTGAATTCTCAAATTTGAACTGTGTTTGGCTAAATTTGCTGCATGTTTAAACTGAAATTCAAATTCAGTTTTGAATTCTTGCACATTTAGCTCTTGACAAGATGAACTCCAATGAGGATGAAAATTGGTGGGCTTACTCAGAAAAATTTGCTGAGTTTGAATATGAAGCTAACTTTTGAATTTGAGTGGTAAAAGTTGCTGCAATTTGAATTTACATTCAAATTGGCCTCTTTTTCAATTACCTCCAAAAGTGCCTCAAAAAGTGTTGGATTTACATGAAATTTGGCTTGAACCTTCCCAAGACTTTTCAAGTCCTAGGGGTGAGCTCAACCTCTCATGTTCATGTGTAGAAATTCTACTTTGTGAAAGTGTAGGCTCCCCCCCCCTAATCCCTCTTTTGATGGAGGTTACTTGCTCTTCCCACTTTTTCACCATCTATCCACAACCAGAACTGTGGAGTTGTGAGGTGATGAAAAGTTTTTGCAAGTCCCTTTTCTTGGGCTTTTACAACTAGTCCAGAGGTTTGTGAAGGTTTGAAATTTGAACGTTGGGGAGTAAGTGGCTTCGTGACGCCAGTGGTCCCCACGGACCGAACTAGTCCGGGTCCTAATCGGACTAGTCCGGACTTTAGTTGGTGGCAATGGTTGGTGTCGGGACCTCTATAAAAGGAGATGCCCCGACTTCATTTAGAGCACCCTGGAACCCTAGCGCCGCCACAACCATCCTAGAGCCCCCCTAAGCCTTCTCTCTTGCCTACTCACCCTCTAGAACAAATTCTTGAGTGGATTTTGGTGTGTGAGGAGAGGAGAAGGAAGAACTTCGCGTTTTGGCTCTTGGAGTGATCTCGTGCACTTGGTGTGAGTCTTTGTGATCTGTTGCTTGTGATATTCGTGAAGTCTTGTAGACGTGTTCAAGTGGGAGCCTCAGATTGTGAGCAGCCCCAAAATAATGTAAGTTCACCCTTGAGATAGTGGAACAACCGGGTTAGCCTTAGTGGCGACTTGGTGAGTGAAGGGTTGTTAAACCCGGTCCTTTGTGGACTCCTCAACGAGCACATTGATTCCTGAGTGGAATCGAACCTCGGGAAAAATCTCAGTGTCTCTCTTGCATTTACATTTCCTTGAATTTCAAATTGCTTAGGGTTTGTTTTGATTATTTTGCTATTATAGTATTCATTGTTCCAATCTTGAAATCCACTTCTATATTCTGTCACACTTGTTATATTAGATTGCTAGATAGTTTATCCGCATTTTGTTGAACTAAAATCTGAAGAAAAACCCAAAAAAATTAAGTTTTAGGTCTTTTTCAGCAGGCTGACAGGACTAGTCCACCCCTGAGCCAGACTAGTCTGGCCCCTGTTTTCTAATCTCGTTTAATTAAGTCATTTCAGGTATTTTAGCCTATTCACCCCCCTCTATGCAACTTTCAAACACGAAGAACAAACCGCAGTGGCGAGAATGCTCTTGAGTAACCACTCGGAGGGTTTCCGAGTCTCATCGGCATCCCTTCTCATAAGCATAAAGTCAATACCTGCAAAACAACTCGGATAGCATTCGTGAGCATAACGCTCAGCAAGACTTAACCGTCGACCCTAGTCATGAAACTCTACATGAGGGTATAACATAAAGTGGGATGGCATAATGCATAATAAACTTGCCTAACAGTGAATCCTTACTTTCAAGTGTTAATTGCAGCAATTTAAAAGTAACCTTGAACACGCCACATCGGGAGTCCACAATCAAACAAGAAATGCTTTCCCCCGATGTAATTTGCTCACGGTGGATGTGAATCGAGTTTGCTCTAACTATTCATCAAAGGTACATCACAAAGATAGTATAAACTTCAAGCCATAATGATTAGTTCCTTTCTCATGCATGTTCTTACTACGTCACTACTGTGAGAACAAGTATGCTTGGTTCTTTTCTGCGAGCGACGGTGATTCGAATCAATAACACCCGGACTACAAGACACGTACGCTCGTACTCGACGTTGCCTACATCAACCATCACTGGCGTCGTACGTGGCAGCCTTTCCCCTGTTTCACCCACGTTGATCGATCAAATCACCCCATACAGTAGCCACTCTCATGGTGCACCTACCGACATGAGATGTCATGAGAATGTTACCCACATACTGCACACCGGCCCTCTCGCCTGAGGCGACCCGAAAGCGCTCAACGCAAGCTTCCCGAGGTACATTGGTTTCTTGGGTCCCATATAGCCAGCATGAGTCCGGTACACAACTCAAACATGCTCAACAGGGCCGCATATGGATTGGTCCTTGACCGACATGGACAGGTATATAGCACCCAGGCCCCTATGTCCTGCTGCCCCTACAACCTGCAGTTCACAACTATAACTTGCTAACAAAATTTTTTTGAACCAATCCCATATGCCCCTGTTGTTCCTGATCATGCGAGTAGCATCTCACCACTCGACTTGTACCAAACCTTGCTTGAGCATGGAAGTTCTACACGGTGAAAAGACACCTACCCAATACTCCATGGGTTCATTTGGTCATGCATGAGGAGTATCAAATCATCTAGACCTAATGCACAATTCATATCTTAACCGAAAGAGTGAATACAAAGTAAAAAATAAAAAGTTGTTAAATTCAAACCGGAGCTTGCCTGTTTTGCAGGGTAGTGGTGTATATAAGAAGTTAGTGATCCTTTCTGATCAATCCCTTGATCCTCCGGAGTTTGATCCACTTCAACGAATCACTCCTTCGAATCCCCTTCGTCGTGAATCCTAATGACATGTATATGCACAGATTTTATAATGTAATTCGGAGAATTAAAGACTTGATTTCTTAAGATCAGAGGCTGTGTGGAAATGCCAAGAATGGCTTGTTTTGCCTCTGTTGTGCAAAGAATTATGAATGAACTAAATTGGTCTTAGTGTTTTAGTTATACACTAACTTTCCTAATGAACATAAGAGGTGAGCTTAAAAGAATTGAATGCATCTGAAGAACAAGAACTCCAATGGCTTCAAAATTTTTAAGGGAAGTCATAGACTGCACAGAGACTTAGCTTGCCAAATTGCAGCTGATGTGAAGTAAAATTGTGTTCTCCATAATTCCTACAATGACTCTTATGTATTTCCCCATATACATAAGCATGGTAAAATAAGAACAGGGAGTTCTAGGGCTTAACATGAGCTGATAATTTACATGTTACTTCCTGTTCACATGAAAGTAATTTGATCCAAAATTCAGACCTTTTACTTGAGTAGTTCCTCCAGAACAATTCCTTAAGCATTTCTACTCCAAAGAATTAATTCTAAAGTAATGTGCATTTTCATGCCCAATCAAGTGAACTACAATTTCAATTATTTCTCAGAGATCTTGCTTCAATTTTCCTATGTTTTTAGGAGCTATGAATTGTCTATAATAGATTTTTCAAGTGGGCAACATTTTCTTAAAATGTTTCTGGACCCTTATGAACACAGCAGTTTGTATTTAGCAAATTCCTACACAAATGATCTTAAAATGAGCTGAAAATTTGCTAGAAGGTCATAAATATGCTAGAGAATATTCTGGAGAAATTTGAGAATTTTTGCATGAACCAAACTCTCTCAATAATTCTTTTTAAAAAAACCTTCAAAGAATTTTCCAGAACTTAATATTGACTTTAATACAAATTGGAGTTCATATTTGAATAGATCATTGCAAAATGAATCCAACCCATTTTGAATCACTCAATTTGGAGGTTTCTACACAAAGATATGATTTTCCAAAGTTGGAACACAATCTGGAATTATTTTTCCTAATGAAATTCGGTTGTTCCCACTGTTTTGAACTCCAGCCAATAGGAATTGGACCACACTGGGGCTACACGGTTCAGCGCGTGCAGTCACACAGGATCCAAGCCACAGCCGATCACAGTTTAATAAACCGGGTCGCTGACAGCTGGGGCCCGCCCCTTCTCCTTCCTCCCGCCTTCTGCTTCGCGCGCGCGCCGCCCCCCCCCCCCCCCCCCCCCCCCCCCCCCGCGCCGGAGCAAACTGCTGCTCGCCGGACCGGCTTTTCTGGCCACCGCCCAGCCTGAGGCTCGCCGCTAGGGGGTTTTGGAGGTGAGGGAGAACGATGGTGGCGCTTGCTCGGGCTGCCAAGGCTCGGAAATAGCTCGGTGATGTGCGTCGGCTACTGGAAAAGTTCAGCAGCGTCGGCCGACCTTCCGAGCCAGCAAAAACATCGACTAACTTGCTCTGCGCCCGATCGGTTCCTCCGAAGAAGCGCTCGTTAAACCTCAAATTCCGCCACTCCGATTTGGTTTCAAGTTATGGTTGCTAAAAGGAAGATGATCGCCGGCTAATCCGGCCCGTGTGTGCAATTTGATGAGCTAACAACAATTAGAGAGGGAAAATTCGGAGTTCCCGTACCGGACGCTCGGGTTGTGTACGCTGGAGCAAAAACTTCAAATTCGCCGGTGAGACTACACGGCTTGGCTTGAGCTTTGGCTGGAAGCAGTGTGGTGTCCTTGCGCTTCCGTTGCCGCCCTTGCTGGGCTGTGAAAGACCCTGTGGAGAGCTGTCCACGTGAAGCCGTCCGCCGGTTCACTTTAGCTCACCGCGGAGGAATCTGTTCACGGGGAAAGGAGGCCGGAGCTTGCTAGCTTTTGGGTCAGGGAAGTAAGCAACGGGTGGACTGTGCTGTTTTGCAGCTCGTAGGGGAGTGAGCGCAGGTTTTGTGCCGGTTTCCGATCAAAGCCGGGGCAGCGGCGGTGTGAGGAGGGCTCTGTTCGGTTGTTGTTTGTGAGGATGTAGTGAAGAGCAAATAGCTTGGTGTAGCGAGGAAAAGATCACACCAAGGGGAGAGAAAACCACACACACAGTGCCAGCGCCTAGAGAAGCAGGAGGTGGCTCGGCAGCTGCTCCCTCGGTGGCGTCCGGGAGTGCTCCTCTGTGTAGTGGAAAAACAGAGAGCCAAGACTTAATGTGCAAGTTACAATTTTGGCTCAATGACATGTGGGTCCCCCACTTTCCTCCTCTCCAAAAGATCTCCTCATGTAAATCTATTCCATACAAAAGTTTTGAAGTTTAAAAGTGGACTAGGATTTGAATGCTTCAAATTCAGTTTGAATTTGCATTGCAAATTTGCATTCGGTTTCAATTTGGAAATGCCTCTATTTAGTTCCTTTTTAGCCCACCCTAAAGTTAGATCATTGCCATCCAAAACTTCCTCAATTCAAAACTATATGGCTTCAAAAGTATTCAAAGGTTTGGCCACAATTTGTGTGAACCTTGAATTTGGAAAATCTTATTTTTAACTCTTCATGCAAACAAATGTTTAAGTCCATGTGGGTTTAACAAATTTAAATGAACTTGTGAGCCTCATTTTTGGATGAACATCCATGAAACACTTTGTGTGTAGAAAAGTTTTAGCAAGTCCCATTTTTCATGAATTTGCAAACCCTAGAATTCAAACTTTGGTTTATTCATATACATTTTTTTGGGACTTTTACACGGAACGCCTCCCGGAACTCTGCCCAAGTGACGGCATGGCTAGCCGGTAATGAGGCGATGTAGTTCGCCCACCATGTACCGGCTTCCCCTTGAAGCTTTTGTGCTGCATACAGCGCCTTCTGGTGTTTGGTGCACCGAAGTAGACCGAACTTCGCCTCGAGAGTGCGGATAAAGCTTTCCGCCTCCAAAGGCTCTTCAGCCTCCATAAAGACCGGTGGATGGGTCGCCAAGAAGTCTGAGTATGAACTCTGTTGGGGCTGGCATTGTCCATTGTCTTGGTGTCCTCCCTGACGGGACACATTCTGCCGCACCAGCATCCGCAGCAACTCAGTTTGCTCGTCGCGTGAGCCGAGCACTGCGGCGAGAATTTCTGCAAGATTTCTTGGAAGTTCTGGTGGTGGGAGGAGGTGGTTGTTGCTGCGTCATGGTTTGCTCCAGGGGTGGAGACTCATCACCACGAACCTGACTTGGACCTCATTCCTCTTGCGTGGACCGTGTACGCACCATTCTGCATTCACACCATTCAAACGATCAGCACATGTTTGTTTACTTCATCCAGTCTATACAATAGTAGTTCGAGAATGGAACAAATGATATGCATAACATTCACACATATGGATAAAGTATAAACTTTATACAACATATACATCCATGGACCATGTCACCACACTCGAGTTCCAAAGTAATGAACATTATGGATTAAAAGTTCAATTCGACCATCGTGGGTCGCCACGGAATGTTAAGTGCGTTAGCATGCGTAAATCCTCGCTATTGTACAAGACCCAAACATGTCCTCGCTCGAAGTGATATGTTGAATTCATAATATTTTCGACTCCAACTCACTGTTTCACAACAGCTGCTGGATATCGAAATGTGAAACCAAGTGTTTCGAATTGAAACTTCAAACCTGGTTTCCCTGTCCAGCTTCTGGTCCAGCTGACCAGTCTGGAGAATTCAACTGTTTTGACCACTTTGGAGGCAAAACCTGTACTGGAGTTCAACAACAAAGATTTAGTAGGCTCAAAAAGGAATCCAGATTGTATTTATTTCCCTCCATATCCTTTGTAATTTAGGAGTTATGATTTTTACATGTTGACAGGTTTTTCTCAGGAATTTTGATAGCACCTCCTTTACAAGTGGCTATTTTGTTCACAAAATTCCAACTATTTCTGCCACCAATCTAGGAAAAAATTGAACTAAAAAATTGTAGCACATATCCTACACTTTTTAACGGTATATTACTTGACCCTTAGAAAATTTTCTACAAGAAGTTATGGTCGAAATAAAGAAAATTCCAGAGAGCATTTTTGGTCTGCCCTGTTTCTGGACAGTGCATACTCATCTGAGATTTTCTCCCATTTGGAGGGAGATTCTGTTCTGGAGTTCTGCAGAAAAGTTGTAGAAGACTTCAAAACCTTTCAAGAATAGTATCACACACCTCCATTGGTTCAACCATTCAAATGTTATATCCTGATTAAGTTCAGCAAAAATTCTGCCAAAAACAGGGGAAGTTGTTCCTAAGTCTTTGGAAATGAATCTATACTCCCAATTGCCTCTTAGTTCAATATGGGAGTTCAATAACCCCGAAATTGAATTCTAAACTCCAAATTGACTCTTTTCTTTGAAAATATCCTTTTTATGCAATTAATAACTCATCTCGGTACTACATTTCCTCACCAAAGAAAATCCTAAGCCGGTATATCGGCATATACGTGTCAAATGGTGGAACTAAGAACGTCGCTCACAAATGATTTCTAAACGTCATGCTCCAACGTGGTTAATGTACCTGCTGAAGATCATACAATAATGGTGCTTACAAGGGTTTAACATTTCAGGCAGGTCCATATCATAGTAAAAACATACTGTCCGTATCATTTCCGTACGGATCGTCCTTGAGTCATGCCACGTCTCAAGGTACATGGTCGTGTTTTCGCACCACACGACAGGGAACCAAAGTGTAGCGCGAATGGGTCATCACGGTTGGGAATTTTATCAACCTAACGGATACCACCTACTACCTCATGCCCGTTGAGGCATGCCGATTGCGAGCGCTGCGTATGGCCCTTTGAACATTGAACGTTCAAGAGTTGCATACTATCGCATTGCTTCCCACACGACGGGGTACTCTTGCTTTTGCCTAAAGCACGCTGGAGATCAGTGTTTTCATATGCTCTCAGAACCATGGAAAGGTTCAGAGACTCATTTTCACTACCGTGCAAAGACACGGTAAACCCTTCCATACCATTGCGCGTATGGCGGGCTTACAGCAATTGATCCGCCTGCGGTGGCGTACCTTACCTCTTACCTGACGTCGGAGCGTCGTTACAGAATGTATAACACATAAGTTAGCTTTTCCACTTAATATCTACTACTATCATAGACCTTATGTGGGCATAGTGACTAATTATCACTCGACTACTTCTAAATTTTCAAAATAGGCTCTTTTGGAGTGTGCTATTCCCAATGTGTCTCTGATACCACGTCTGTGGGGAGCCACCCCGTGGTCTTCCCACTCCGGGATTGCAGAGGGTGGTGTCGTGCAATGCGGCACCCAACAGCACAAAAGAAAAGATTAAGAACAACATACACACTTTTATTTTACATAAAAACACAGCGGAAGTCTTTTACAAAAGTAATGTACAGCGGAAGTATTATTTACAACTACACTCTCATACTAACTAAGCAGAAAGTGTAGCCGTCCAGCCCGGGGATGCTACACACTAGCAGGACTCATACAAAGATAATGGCGGCATGCAGAGCTCCAGCTCGGCCGTGTACCCCGACGGGGACACCGCCTCATCCTCAGACATTTCGCCATAATCCTCACCTGCAACAGCTCAAATATTGCAACCGTGAGCACGATGGCTCAGCAAGACTTAACCGACACTCCTAAACATGAAACTCTACATGCAGGGATTAGTAAGATGGGAAAATAATATTGCGATAAAGACACAGCTAAATGCTAATCCTTACTTTCAGTTTTATCAGCAGTTTAATGTGCCTTACGTAGCCCTCAAATCGGAAGTCCACAATCAAATAAGAAACGCTTTCCTCCGATGTGGTTATGCCCAAAGTGGAATATAAACTTATTGAGCTCTACATCTACAGCATACATGGTTTCAATACAATAATAGATCAATGCATCATATTCTTCTGGCTTCTTTCAATTCTTACTATGTCACAGCGCAGTGAACAAGTGGTACTCAAATAACCGTGAGGGACGGTGATTGCAATCAATAGACACCCGGATAACATGTCACATACACCCACTTTCAGAAGTGTGGTGCTTCACACCTTTCTACTCTTTTGTATGCAGCATCCTTTCAATGGAAATCCAAATGCCGAACCGGTCCATCCCTAACGGGCAGGAGATCCCTACATGGAGCGTGTCTGTGCCCACCGGCAGATTTACACCTTGCTACCCTCAACCCACTCATATAAAACGATTGGTTAAGCCTCAGCACCCAGGTTAACCAATTACATCGGTTTCCTGGTTCCCATATGGCAGTATGCATCCAGTACTGTTCAAACTTGTCCCGCAGGGCCGCACAGAACTCAGTCCTCAATTGACACCAACAGGGCTAGTACATGAGACCTCCGCTGAATGCATCCTATCCACCCTGCTGGGTCTCAATTTTACATTATTAAGCCATTCTTTCTTTCTTTCTATCCTGTGTGATAAAATTTCTACCTCGTGAGTAGATTCCAACCACTCGACTTCTACCGAGATCCTAAGAACTTTACCATGGCATTCTACGCATCGAGTTGTAAACTACCCAACCCTCCATAGGATTTAAATGTCATGCAAGTGGGGTTTCAATCACCTTCACTCTAATGCAAACATTTCATCCTAGACATAGGTGATAAAAATGAAAACTTTGCAAAAGGTAATTAAATGCAAACCGGAGCTTGCCTGGTTGCGAGTAAAAGGGGAAGTTAGTGTCTTGTGGGAGGACTTCCAACGGCTCAGGCGTGTCATCAACTTCGGTCACTATATCATATGCAACAAAATAGATGTATAAGTGCTAGTGAATTATAAGAATTACACTTCTATTAATAGCTACTGCTATTAAGGTTTCTTAATTTTCTTTGGGATTTTTCCAATGGATACTAGACTCTCTAAGGATGATTTGAGCAAAATTTGAGAAACTCTTATGGAAGCTTGTGGTCTCCAAAATTCCCACAAGTACAAGGCTTCTCTGAATTTTGATCCCAAATCTGAAGTTTTAACATGGCTAACAGTGGAAGGTCTAATTAGAGCAGGTCTCCATGGTCCTAACAAAATTTGTTTCATAATTTTTTGAGCTACCTACAGAGAGAAATGTAATTTTTATGTTGGGGCAAATTACTGAAAAGTTTCTGTTTAAAATTGGAAATTTCAAATGAAGGCTGAACTTTGGATCATAGTTTAGCCAAGCAAATGTACTCCTTATGAGGATTCCAACAAAATTGATCTCACCCTTTTTGGAGTTTTCTACATGAAGTTATGGGCTTGCAAAGGTTGGCCAATTTCTGGAATTATTTAGCCAAAGGAAAATCCCCTCCCGGCTGACAGTGGGGCCCGCCCATCAGTTGTTTCTTCAACCTCGGGACAGAGCCCGCGCACACGCCAGAACAGAGGGATGGCGCACCATGTTCTCCCTCGTTTCTCAACCAATTTTGCTCCTGTTTCGTTCTACACGATCCTGGGGATGTAGTGCAGCTGCCGGGAAAGGTCCTACCGCGTGACAACAGCCGGAAACGGGTCGGCACCAATGGCGGCGCGGTTCGGATTGTCCCGTGCCTCTTCCGATGAGATGAGTTACCATACAGCACCACTAGGATGTGTAGAACGTGAATCCATACCCTACTCGAGCGGAAAATGGCGGCAACCTAGCTGTCACCATGGACCGGCACATTTTTGGCCGGCTGCGGAGAATTCCCATCGTCCGGTGCGTGGAATGACCAGTTTGCTGCGCGCTTGGGTATGGGAGGTCGCTAGGGTGGTGGGATGCTGTGCCTTGAATCGAGGAACGGACGATCACTCCAGTTGGCAGAATTTCCCGACTTGGGTTTCGGTGTTTCTTCACATATACCGGCGCCAATTTTAAAATTCCGGCTAGACGGCAGTGGAGAAGAGCAATGGGAGGTCGGGAGCATGATATAGACCACATGGAGCACCTCGGTGGCAAGCTCACAGAGAAAAAATATTTCACAGCTGTTCATGTCTCACTGACATGTGGGTCCCATCCCACCTAATAGCTCTGATATTTTCATCCAAATTAAATCCTTTTCTTCCTCACAAAGTAATGTATTTGGATTTTAATTTCCCTGAATTTTGTTTCACTTGAAAAGTTAGAATTGCAATTGGGTTTTTGAAATTGAAATTAGGAATTGAATTTCCCTTTTCCATTAATTCAAAACCCTAGCAACCTAAACTCAATTAATTTGAATTTTACATTGGATGCTAATTCAAATGTGGTAAACACATTTGTGAAACCAAATTTTCAGGTAGAGGAAGTTGGAATTTGAAACTGGAATTTAAATTCAGATTTGAGGGCTTCCTCTTTTAATTCCAAACAAATAGTAAAACCCCTCCAAATGAGCTGAAATTTGGAAGGCTTAATATTTGTATTATGGACACCCAAGTTATGAATTTAGATCTCCATGTTTGGAAGTTTTTGGGAAGTTTGAATCATCACTTTGACTCACACAGTTATAAGTCAAAGTTTTAAATCCCCCTCATTTTTCCTAAGTGTGAATGTTCTGAATTTCTTGCTAGCACTTTATGGGATTTTACAGTCCTGGCGACCCTAAGAAACCGCTGTGATGAAAACCTAAATTAAGGCCCAGTCATCCTATGAAATGACTCCACACTTGATCGACAGCAAGGGGAGGTGCTAACCAACCTTTTCCATGGCTTGGCTGCGCGTGAAACGCAGGAGAGAGTCAGTTCCACGTCGAGACACCGAGGTCGGTTCGCCGGAGGAAAAAGAGCTTGACGACGTGATTGTAGTCCACTGCACACTCGAGAATCGCTTTGACAAGCTTGAGGGAGCGTGGGCGATGCCGTTTTCACGTTTGGCCGGTCGTCAAAACTCGCGGAACGTGTTGGCGACGGAGCCCTGGTATGTAATCTCGGTGGCGGCAAGAAACCCCGAGGAAAGGTGCTGCTGCGTGGAGGAGGGCGAAGCACGAGAGTGTCTCGGTTTGGTGAGGCAACACGCTCCCGGTGTGAGCTGATAATGGCGAGGGCGGGAGTCCACGAGCTGCTCGGGAGGTGTCCTCGGTGTCGAGCTGTTAGTCTTCGGTTGCTCCGAGTAGAAAAACAGAGGAGCAAGACTTCGAGCGTAAGGCAATTTGTTCCAATGACAAATGGGCCCCACTCCATTTCACCCCCTTATCCTCCCCAAAAGATCTAAATTCTTGGCAGGTGATCAATTCATATGTGTGGAGTTTGAATCTGGGATGCATTTGGATAATTGAACAAGTTTCATCCAAATTCAAATTTGAATTTGAATTCCTATGCAATTTAAAGTCCTCTTTTAAATAGCTAGCAAAGTATCTCTAAAATTCTTGAAACTTTGCATCCCCACTAATTTGGACCTGAGGAACTCAAATAGGAAACCTGATTTTTTGTTTGGCTGCTTCAAATGAGATTTTTAACACAACAGTTTGCATTTCTATTGTGTTGCCCTCGTTTGAAATTTGAATCGAACAAATTGAATTCAAAAGCTGAATTTACACTTTCTCTTGCACATGAGAACTTACACATGGGTTTTAAATTAACTTTGTCCCCCAAACACTCAAATGATCCTTTGCTAATGTGGTGGAACACTCATGTGTATCATCACATGTGGAAAATTTAAACAAGTCCTAATTTTCATACACATGAAATCAAATGCCATTCAAACTTTGTTCCTTTGTATTCACAATTTTTTTTGAACCTTTACGTTCCTCCCCCTTAAAAGAATCTCGTCCCGAGATTACAAAAGAAGAACGAGACGGGAGGGTAATTTACAAAGTCTATGACAAAAGTCCCGGATAATTCTTGTGGATGTAATATTTACTTTCCGACGTCGCCTCTTTGGAGGTATGATTACTCCACAGGTAATGCACGTAATGCGGTGAGGGCCTCCTGCAGTGAAGCCGAAAAGGCCAAACCTGACTTCACACGGGTTACTCGGGAGTTCGATAGTAAGTTCTTCTTTCAGGTAAAGTTCTATCACGTTCGTCTTTCTCTTTCTATTAAACCTTTTTATCGGACCGCCAGGGAGGACGTGAGGGCTGGTCTCTCGACTCGGCGAGGCGGCAGCCCGGGTTTCCATAGTGGACGAGGAGTGAAGGCTTCTCGCAAGGGCGTGCGTGGAGGTTTGCAAAGCTGTGTTGGGGGCCCCGGAGTCTGTGACTCATGTGGGGCCCAGAGCGGTGGCGTCTCGGCTCAGCGATGCGGCCAAAGTGGTTTCTCGACATCGAAAGAGGCCTCAAAACCTCCGCTCCATGGGTCATTCTGCCGACGAGGCGGCGCATGGAAGCTCGGCCGCTCCTCTGGCCGTGCAGCTGATGTAGCTCCCCGCCCGGTTGAAGGAGCACCTTGACGAGGTGGCAACTGCAAGGTCCCAGCTCGGGATGCAGTTGGCTCTGGCCATTGTCGTCTCTAATTACGATGGAGTCGACCTGCCGGCCCTCGGGAAAGGATTTTCTGCCGGTTGTTTCAACGAGGAACATTAGGCCATCGACGCCTGTGTCAAGCCTGCCGCCCTCTCCTTAGCCGCAGAGGTCACACCGCATTCCGTCATAGGATTCACCGACGGGAGTTAGATCATTTGTATCTTTCCTTTTTTGTCTTGTAATGTCGAAGTTTCAGCCCTTCACGGCCTCCTTTATATAAGGAACCAACGTGTTTTCGCCACATGTGCATCTGTTTTCCTCTAGCAACGCGCCTTAACTCGGAAGCGTAGAAGAGGCGTTCGGAAAGGTCTTTATAGATGCTTTAAGGGTTTCGGTCATTCCTCTCTTGGTAGGTGGGTAGCCGTCGAGTACCATGTGGCATCTGAGCTAATCGTTATGCCATGTGGTACTTGCATCACACGGTTCGTTCGAGGTCGGGAGTAACGGCCTACGCGGTGAGGCAATGCACCCAAGCTTGAGTCTGGGATAGGGCTCTCCTTTTTTCTTTGAAACGGAAAAAGAATGGCGGATGTCGTGCTTTTCCTTTGCCTAAGGCTGCGCTCCTCGATGAGTCTCCCATTTGTTTGATGGTATCTCTCAGTCGATGATTGCCAGGTCGCCGAAGATCATGAGTGACGGGGTAACGTAACCCAGGTACCCAAGAAGCAGTCGATCGACCAACCATACGAAGACACGTTGTGGGGATCCCCTTCAGGTCCACACTCCAGGAATCACATTGGGTGGTGCCGTGCGATGCGGCACCCAACAGCATACACGAAAAGACGATATAAACATATGAAACACTTTATTTCTCAAAATATGGTCTTTTACAACATAATGTACAAAATTGTACTTACGCAGCGGAAAATAAAACTAGATACATACTAACTCTCAGCCCTAACTACGCTGAAGAGAAGTCGACCAGCCCGTCGACGCTTCCTACTAGCTTCACAAGAGTAAGGCAGCGGCTAGGTTTCCGCTGAGTTATACGTACCTTGAGGTCCGAGATCTCACCGAACAACCGCCTTCATAGCAGGCATCATGCTACCTGCCAAAAAAACTACGAAGGCAACCGTGAGCACTAAGGCTCAGCAAGTCTTAACTGTCAATTCTAACCATGTAACTCTACATGCAGGAGTTGTAAGAAGATAGGAATATGAATTTGCAATATGAAGCTTGGCTAACCGTTGATCCTTATAGTCAGACTAATATAGCAGCAAGTTTTAATGATCCTCATGCATCACAACACCAGAAGTCCACAATCAAACAAGAAACGCTTATCCCAATGTTGCTAGCCTAAGGTGGAATAGAAATTTAGTTTGCACTATCTCTACTTCAATCAAGGTTGCAATACAAGTATTAAGCCAAGAACAATATCTTAAGAGACTTAATTCCTCTTCTTACTACGTCACAGCGCAGTGGGCAAGTATGCTCAATCCTTAACCGTGAGCAATGGTGATTCGAATCAATGACAACCTGAAATACACGACATACACCCGCCTCGAAAGACTCACACTAGAGCTCTTTCTTACGTTGTATGAAGCAACATTTCACATGACACCCCGACATAGAAAAACGTGGACACGTCGAAGTTTCCCGCTCAAGGATTTACACCTCCCACCTTCTCAACGCCATTTCCAGATGAAGAATGAGTTTCGACGCCACGGTCCATCGAGTTACATTGGTTTAATAGGTCCCATACCCCACTATATATCCGGTACCACACAAACTTGTCCAGCAGGGCCGCATACTGTGCAGTCCTTAACCAACACGGACGGAGCTAATACCCAACCTCCACATTGGACTTACCATAACCGGCCCAGTCCCAATGTGGTCCAAAGCATTGTCACACCCATCGGGTCAAGACAACCTTGAGCGTTCCATCCTACAGGAACTCCCCATCCCCATCTCACTTTCTTTGAGGGTGCTCTTATCAATAACTTCATCTAGCGAGTAAACTACACTACCCGACCTTTCTCGCGAGTAGCTTCCAACTACTCGACTTCTACCGGTCTTTCTACAACATTAGCCTAGCCAACTACGATGAGGGAAAGCCTATGCTAAACCTTCTACTCAGAGATTTCATAGTCATGCAGGTGAGTTTCATACATCCTATACATAATGCACAATATCAAGTCTAACTACATTAGATGAAAGTAAAGCAAAAATTAAAAAGGTAATTATATGCAAACAGGGGCTTGCCTTGCTCAACTGTTTCGTTAGTGAAACTAGGAAGTCAGTCTTCCTCAGGAGAATCGGCCAAGTCCGTCAAGAGAGGGAGATCCTCGCCCTGAGTTGATCTCCTCGTCAAGCATCGATGTCACGTGAGCTATGAAAATGCACATATATTTCAAAAGCAACTTAGAAAATGATTTAAAATTTGTTGTACATGTTAACTACATTAAGAGGGGAAACAACAGCAAGGTTTCTGTTGTTGGATCTACAATAATTGAGAAGAAAACTCTAGGTGGAATGGAGTAATATTAATAACCATGTGATTAAGACTTTATATGAACACCTAGCCCTAAAGAATGATAGCTCAAGTTCAAGGGGTTCAATGAATTTGAAAATTTAACCACAGCTTCAAGGGATGGTATGTAGGCAGTGTCCAAAATTTTAGCTCATGGAATGGCTCAATGTGATCCTAATAATTCCTTATGTGTTTTCACTATTCTGCCTTTCACTCTTAGTTCTTGAGCTTTCCTATGCTGAAAAGTGGACTTTTTGTGAAGTACACAATGTCCCGAGTGTATAGAACTTGGTTTCATCATTTTTGGAGTTTCCTACCTGGAGATATAGAATTTACAAGAATTGAGCGATGGAAACATCATTTGGCCTAGAAAATTAGGTCCAATGCTTCTGAAATTTTTACTGGAGTTCAAGTATATTTGGGGGAATGTTCTGCCAAAAATTGGGAATTTTCCAATTAACAGAACTCCTGTAATTAATTCTCTAAGATTTCTTTTAAATGAGTTAATGAGCCAAATCAAGGTATTTTCACTAATATTGGGTTACATCACTGTATAGTACTCCTCAAGAGGATTATAACAAAATTTATTTGGGAATTGTTGGACGATTCCACACAAAGTTGTGGCCATTTGAAGTTTGAACCAAAAACTGAAAAAGAGGAAAATGTTTAAAATACTGACAGCGGGTCACACCCTTCGGTCGTCTTCCACCTCGCGCCAAACGAGCCGGCACGGCGGCGCACGGCGGTGAGAGTCACCGGAATGGACTTCCCGGCCACCTCCTGAGCCGAAACTCACCGCCCCACCCTATTTCCGGCCGCTGAACCCATCTAGAGGGCCACCGGCGATGACCGGAACCCTAGGCGCGATGGTGGCAGTGCCCAGTAGGGTCCCAGCGACATCGGGACACTTTGTTTCTACCCTAAACCGTCAGGTTTTTGTCCCTAGAGCACCAGGGAATCACGGGAAGTCTGAAAATTGATGCTAACCCCGATGAAACAGCCGGCAATCTAAGGCTCCATGGTGACCCGAGGCCATTTTGAATGGCGACGCGAAAAATGGCTAGAGAGCGGCCGATTCTCAATTGTTTTCCTTGGTTCTTCTTCGAGGGTGGATGCTAGGGGAAGGAGAAGGTCCTTACAAGCTAGCTTGATCGTTAGTTGTCCGTGTAAACCGAATTTCGGGTTGGACTGAGCTCTACAGTGATGAACTAGGGATCAGGAATTTATGAAAATCTAGCTAAAGGTCATAGCAATCCTTAAACGGCTTTCATATACACCATCTAGGGATACCCACACACCTTTCCTGTGTAGGGAATTGGAGGAGAGGGTGGCCGTGGCGTGCTGTCCATGGTGAGCCGATCGTGGTTCCGCCGGCTTCACCTAGGCACGTCGGCGGTGATCTTCAATTTGCAGGCAACAGGAGCTAGGAAGCTTCGGTGTGGTGAGGGGAGGGGCTAGAGCACGTCTTGGTGCTTCCATTTGCTGTGTGGAACTCGAGCAACCGATGATTGGGCGACGGTGTGTGATCGGGAAAATAGAGAGAGGCGCCGGTTTGTTCTTCGCGGGAGGATAAGAACCGAGCAAACGACCGGATGAGCAAGAGCTGGCGCTAGAACTTCATTGGGAGGAGGTTCTGCCGATGTGCTGTCCAGTGCTCTAGCAAGGGAGAGAAAAACAGAGGTGGTTCACTGTGTTGGTTGGCTGACAGGTGGGGGTCCACCTCACTCATTTTCTTTTTCTCCCAGTGCTTTGAGATTCCACACATGCTTTGTCCAAAAATCACCAAAATTGGAAAATAGTCCAAAAAGAATGTGAGAACCTCAATTCTGAAATCAGAATTTTAAATTGAGCAAATTTTGTTCAGATTAAAATTCAAATTTGAATTTAAATGCCCACTCAATTATCCCTTTGAATAAATAGTATACGAGCTATAAAAATTACCAAATTTGGCATAGAAGCTCTTTGATACATGTGAAATCCATTGGTTGATTCACTTGTACACATTTGTGCAATTTGAACATGAGTTCACATGAGTTTAAATCATGTATTGAAATCAACTCCTTATGTTAACCAGTGTTAAGCAAAAGTTAGAGAAAAAAATTAATTCCCTCACATGTCCATTGTGTGTTCATTATTTTGTGTGACACAAAATCAGGCTTTCTTCTACTCAACCTTTCTTCATAAGTTTAAATGTAACTTTACAAAAGTTAGGGCTTTTACACATGTGGCCCCATGACCAGGGGTGCGTGCTAAGGGAGATGCCCTCGAAGACCGATTCCGGGGACGGGAGCGACGACCGACCTCCAAGCACAGATGGCAGGACCGGGGGAGGAAAGCATTCCGGGCTAGATCCTGGACCGGGAGCAGGCGGAGGACTTAAATACCAACGCGAAAGAATGGCGTAAGGGATTAAAGATGCAGTGGGAGGCCACACGCCACAAGAAAAGCATGACACCGGGCCATCGTCATCACCCGTCTCGTCCAGCTCGGCTCGGGTGTACAGGGACGGAAAGTAGACGTAGGACGTAGACTATATGGGAGCAGGTGTACTCATCGCCCCTGTATTGCTTTGGCCTGCCTTAGGCGCTGACACACCATATAAACACCCACCCTATTTATGAGGAACCGGTGGGTAGGTATATGCCATAAAAGGGGAGGTCCGGAACCTCCCCTCACACGGCGAACACAGCTCACACGCACGCTTGACACTTAAGCTTTCTCTTCGTTCTTGCACGCGGGACAACCTCGCTCGTAACCACGTGTAAAAGCCCAAGAAGTAACTTGCTAAAAGGTTCATCACCTCGCAACACCACAGCTAACTTCGTGGTTAGCTTATGAACATTTGAGAAGAGCAAGTAAACACAATAAAGAGGGTGATTAGAGGGGAAACCCATAACTCCAAAAAGTAGGAGTTCATGCATATAAACATGAGAGGCTGAGCTCACCCCTAGAACTTAAATGTTCTTAGGAAGGCTCAGGCCAAGTTTCATTCAAATCCAAGCCTTTTTGAGGCACTTTTAAAGACATTTGAAAAAATGGCTATTTGAATGCAAATTCAAATTTCAGCTAGTTTTCATCAATTGAATTCCAAAGTTGACTACATATTCAAACTCAGCATATTTTTCTGAGTTAGTCCACCAATTTTCATCCTCATTGGAGTTTATCTTGTCGGGAGCTAAATTTGCATTAATTCAAAATTGAAGTTGAATTACAAATTCAAATGTGCAGCAAATTTAGCCAAACCAATTTCAAATTGAGGAAATCAAGTTCAAACCATGACTTTGTGGCCAAGTCTCTCATTCAATTATGAGTAGCTGAGATCTTTCCAGTGATAACAAAAATGAAAAAAGAGAAAAGAATTGGAGGGGAGGGGGACCCACTGGCCAGAGACTGAAGGAGGGGAGAACCGCCTCTGTTGCCTTTGGTCGGCTGCCCGGGACGTTGCCGCCTCACCTCGTTGATCGCGCGTGCGTGCCAGCGTGTGTACTTATTAGCTCGCGCAACTCCCGATCACCACGTATGCGGCACAAACAGACTTCGCCTTCCTCCCCAGCTAGCGCCGCTCTGCTCAGCCCCCCCCCCCCCCCCCCCCCCGCGCGAAAACAGCAACAGCGACCACGCCTTCGATCCTTCGTACACACCGGCGCCGATCACCGGTTGCTCACGGGTGACAAGGGCCCGACCTCGATCACGAGGCCGTGCCACCTTGCCCGGGAATCGCATTGGGTGGTGCCGTGTTGTGCGGCACCCAAAAGCACACATATGAGGAATAATGTATTACATAAAACAATAGCGGAAGCTTACAAGTTTTTCTTTGTAAATACTTTACATCAAGTAACTACAGCGGAAGTCTATATCAACTCACGTCGAATAACAAAGAGCACTTGAGATGAAGTCCAGCCCGCGGACTCCTCTCGCTAGCAACAAGAAGACAACAGCCGCGGCTGGGTTCTCCCTGTGTTAAACGACTCGAAAGTCTCCAAGTCTCACCGGACAACCTTCTTTTCAGCATCGATGTTAACCTGCAAAACCATTTATATAGCAAGCGTGAGCACATAGGCTCAGCAAGTCTGACCCGTCTCTCCTAAACAAGAAACTCTACATGCACGATGGTTGCAATTGGGTCGGCTAGATTTGCATAAAGGACTCGCCTAAAGTTGATCCTTAACTTTCAGATTTTTAAGCCTCATTGTGCGGACCTTGAGCCGAAAAGCATCGCAACTCCACAATCAAACAAGAAACGCTTTGTTGCGATGCTCCTTGCACAAAGTGAAAGTAAAGTTTAATGAGCCTATCTCTAATTCAATCATGGTTGCAATACAAGTTATAGCACAGCCTTATCAAGTTCAAAAGAATAACCAGTTCAGTTCTTACTACGTCAAGACGCAGTGGGCAAGTATGCTCATATAACCGCGAGCGACGGTGACTCGAATCAGTACACGCCCGGACTACACGACACGTACACCCGTACTCCGAGTTGCCGGCAGCAACCTCGACTGACGTTGTACGCGGCCACCTTTCCCAAGATCTTCCACATTGGACGTAGTCCAACTGCCCCGAGTACGCAAGCTCCCTCAAGGTACATACCCGCTGTGGTATGTTCTTGAGCGAGGTACCTCCTGCTACCCTGACGCCGAAAGCCTAAGGCAGTTGGAAAAGTTCCACTATGGATCTCCCAAGGTACATCGGTTTCCTGGGTCCCATATAGCCAGTATGTGCCTGGTACACAACTCAAACTTGTCCAACAGGGCCAAGCACGGACGGGCCTTAACCGACACAGGCAGGGCTATGCACGCACGGCCTGCAACCTGCTGCATATAAACCTCCCTGCCCGGTCTCCATTTCTTATGTGTGAACTTTCCTCATCTTTTCTAATTCGGATCCGTTCCGAGTAAACCAGCCCTAAACTCGCGAGTAGATTCCAACTACTCGACTTCTACCGAACCTTTCCTACTAACATTTAGCGTAGCCAAATCCACTCGAGGAGGTGTTATTCTACCCTTTCTCTCTTAGGTATTTCTGGTCATGCAAGTGGGGTTTTCAATATCATCTAGACTTACTGCAATCAATGATGCAAAGCTATGATCTCTATAAATGAAAATGCTTTATAAAACTGTTCAAATGTAAACCGGGGCTTGCCTGTTTTGCAGGTGACTAAGATTACAATCAGTTAGTGACGATCACTTGGAGCTTGATCACTTGCTTTCCCTTCCTTCTTGATCTTCACTTTAAGTCCTTCTTCCTTCTTCACGTATATGCTACACGATATGATCATGCATATGTATTTAATTGAAAATCTTTTGCTAATAAGATCTAAGGACAGTTTTAAAACTGGAACTCTGTTCAAGAATTTAAAATGACACTGGTGTTAGTGGTTTGGGTTGGGTTTAAACACTATGATGAAATGTTGAGTGCTTTTCCCACTTAAGTGTTGATAACCTCAAGAGATTACACATGACAGTGGTGATCCAGAGCTCTAATTCATGTGAGTTCCTTGTCACAAGAAAGTCCTCTGGACCAAAATTTAGCACTTTTCATGGAGTGGTTTATTCAGAATAATTCTCTAAGTGTTTAGTCAAAGATGAATTAATTCTGAGGTAACACCCATGTTCATGTCAAAATCAGTGAACCACAATTTCAATTATAGTTCATAGAGTCTACATGGATTTTCCTAGGATTTTTGGAGCTAAGAATTTCCCAGAACTGAATTTACAAGTTTTGGAAATTCTCTGAAAATGTTTCTGTATTCATTTAAACACAGTAACTTACAATCTGAATTATACTGACCAAATCAACTCCAAATGAGCTGAAACTTTTACAGGAGTCTAAGAACAACCTAAAGAATGTTCTGGAAAGATTTGAGGATTTTTGGATAAAGCAAACTCCCTCTAAAATTCCTTTACTGAAAAGTTTAAAGAATTTTCTAGAATTAAATAAAGACTTTCATACAAATTGGGTTGCATATTTGGATAGAGTTTGTCAATCTGAATCTAACCCAATTTGAATCACTAAATTTGGAGGTTCCTAGCAAAAGTTATTCTCTTCTAAAGTTTGGGCAAAAATAAGGAATTTGAATAAATCCAGGAAATGTTTAAACCTGACTGTGGGGCCACGGGGCATGTGTCAGCTGCTGAGGGAGTGCCACACGGGGTCACAGGGTCATTTCCCGCGCTGTCACAATTGATCCCACGCCACAGTGTATCCAGCCCACTGTTGCCGTGCTACTGATAGGCGGGCCCGGCGAGGTCTTCTTCCACCTCCCGACTCCCGCGCGATCCCGCCGCCGGGCTCGCCAGAGTAGCTCCGGGATCGGTCGTCCGGCCACCCCTGCCGCTGAAACTCGCCTCCAGCCCCTAATTCCACGCAAGGAACACGCTGGTGGGTTTTCTCGAGCTGGCAGGGCCCCTAAACTAGCCCGCGACGGCGCACCGGCTCGGATGAAGTTTGGCGACGTCGCCGCGGCGCTATAGCCCGCAAAAAGCTCCCTAGAAAGATTCTACAGCACCAGTGGAGGTTGGCCAAGCTCGGCATGGCCGCATAGGGGCTCGGGGACGGCTCTACCCTAGGGTTCACCGTGCACCCGCACCTTCCCTGCCATAGCCGCCTTCGGAAAGCTTGAAATTGTACCGTGCACAGGGTGTTTCATGCGAGGTTTCAAAAGAGAACTGGTGCGCCTACATGTCTGGCTTGTGTGTGCGAAGTTTCGTGGTGTCTAAACAACAATCGATAGGGAATTTTGCAGAATCATACCGGAAGGTCAGTTTTCACCGGCCGGAGAGGATCTTCAAAATTCGCCATCGAGAGGCCAAGGCAGGCTCTGTGCTTCGGGTGGAAGCTGCACGGAGCTCCTGCGCGACCCAGAGTGGCCTTGCTTGGTCGTGAAACGCTCTGGAGGAGGCTGTCCACGGGAGCACGTCGCTGCCGTGGTATGGCGGCCGCCGCGGAAACTCAAGGTTCTCGGCGTAGGTTGCACGAACGCACCTGGCGATGACTCGAGGAGGTCTAGGGGTCTACTGTGGTGTGGTTTTGCTGCTAAGAGGCGCTGCACACTTGAATTGCCCGAGCTCCCGAGCGATCGAAGCCGGGCGGCTGCATTCTCTGTCTTTCGGTGCGAGGGAGAGAAGAAACGGTACCGTGGCTTCGGTTAAGATGCGGGAGAGGGCGTGAGGCGGTAGCTACCGACGTCCAGCAGCTCTCCAGCGCGAAGAAACCCAGCAGGAGATGGAGGCGTCGGCCGAGCTCGGTGTCGAGCGGAGGGAAGGCGGCTTCGGCCGTTGCTTCGCGTGGGAGGAAAACAAACAGCGACTGGCTGCTTCACTGAAGATCTTTTTGCAAGTTTTCAGTCCTCCCAATGACATGTGGGTCCCACATGTCAGTCCTCCTTATCTCTTCTAAAATATCTCCCCAATTTGAATATTGATGGAATTCAATTGTGGAAGTTTAAATCTGAGAGGCATTTGGATAATTGGGCAAGTTTTATCCAAATTCAAATGTGCATTTGAATTCTTTGTCATTTAGAGTCCATTTTGGAAAATGGGTTGCAAATCATTTTCATAAATCATGAAACTTTGCACCCCCCTAATTTGGACCCAAGGAATTGAAATATGAAATCTGATTTTTATTTTGGCTGCTGCAAATGAGATTTTCAGCACAACAGTTTTGAATTCCATTGTGTTGTCCTCATTTGAATTTTTGTTTGAACAAATTGTTCCAAATCTGATTCTTGTTTTCTCACACATATGGAAACTTCCTATCTTGGTTTTTGACCCCTCTAGGGTTCCAAGTTCTCAAATGAACATTTGACTTGTGTGAAGAAAACCTTCATGTGTGTTATCACATGTGGGGAAAAGTTTTAACAAGTCCCAAATTTCACTTATATGAAACAAAACTTTTGCAAACAAGAGTTTCTTTGTATTCACATTTTTAGGACCTTTACAATGGGCTATACTGCAAAAAGGCGCGCCAAGGTGTGCTCTAGCTGCTCCCCGTGCTACACCGGCAAGTTGCACTCGGTTACGTGCTGTTTATGCCGTCGAAGTCAAGAATGGGGAAGGGACCGGCGGAGCTTTGCTTTGGCTCACCGTCGACTGCCCAATCCGGCCATCTTCTCCGTCAACTTGCTACACAAGAAAGGTGCGTGGGGATCCCTAGATGGTGTAGCCGCAAATCATTCGGTAAATAATCCATCGTGTAGCAAGAATTTTAGAATGTTCTGAACCCTAGTGCCACATACCGAGTTCGGCAAAAAAACCAAAAATTCAGTTTATACGTTGAATCAATGGTCAAGCTAGCTCGGAGGTAGCTTCTACACCTCCTCGGGTCGCCGTCAAGAGTGGATTTGCAAGCACTTTTAGCTTCCGAGGCTGCTCAGGTCAGGTTCCTCGTGATCCACTGGTACTCCACGAGCAAACCGTGACCCTTTTTATGCCTCGGAGAGTGAGAACTACCTAGCCGGAACCCTAGCCTCCGCGGTTGATGTCGCACGGCCAGTTCCGATCACCGCCGGTGAGCTCCGACCCCCAAGGCAAGTTCCACTTGGCGAGATAGGGATAA
The DNA here is from genome assembly GCA_030760725.1 of Neostapfia colusana. Lineage (NCBI taxonomy): Eukaryota > Viridiplantae > Streptophyta > Magnoliopsida > Poales > Poaceae > Neostapfia > Neostapfia colusana. The sequence continues at coordinate 73,810,657 of JASWHV010000007.1, read as the reverse complement.
GCGACCAGTTTCATCCCTGGGGGCGGCCAGAAAGTCACTTCCGGTGAACTTCGCCGGAGTGCGCCACCACCAAAAGCTCAGGAGCGCGCTAGGAGGAAGAAGGCGGGTGGTGGGGTCCGCACGCAGGATTTAATCATTTCTTGGATTTTTCAGTTTTGGTTCGAACTTCAACCAGCTATAACTTTGGCAAGGAAGCTCCAAATTTTGTTGGATTCAGCTTTTCGAGTACTTTCCAGCAAAACAAATTTCAGCTCATGAAACTTATTATTTTTCAAGAATTAATTCCCTATATTTAAACTGTTGGGAATTATATCTGGAGAATTCCAAATTCTTTGTGAAAAATTCGGAAATTTGGCTGGGATGTTCATTTGAAAATCCTTGAGTCACAGGAAACATTTTAGATCCATCCAAGTTCATTTAGTTCCCCTAATGGTGTGATTATGTGGACTGCCCTGAGAAAATGGAAAAATGTACAGAAACATTTTTCAGATTTTTCTCAAATCTTGTTTAGGGCATAAATTCATCTAGGATTCTTCAATTGACATGAATCCAATTCCATTAGAACCATCTCAAATTCTAGTTTCCAGAAAGTAATGGGTTGAACCATGAAAGTCCCTGGAAATCCCTAGAGGCTCTACTAATGACCAAATAGGCTTTTATTTGTATGGAGCTCAAATGAAACTTTGTCAAGTCTCTGGTTAGGTCCCTACCAAGCCACCACAAAAATTTCAGAGCCAAAGGGGAGGGGTAGCTAGAGTTATGGTCTTTACATCTTCAATTTAACACATTGCATTTAAATTGACATATAGTATATTGTATACGTTTAGTCGCTGAGGGCGAGGAAACCCCGGAACTGCTGGACTTTATCCTTCCGGACGAAGCACTAACCTCTGACCAGCAGCAACAAGGCAAGCCCCGGTTTGCATTAACAAGTTTTACAAAGTTTTGCTTTATGTATACTTAGCATGAGGTATGTATGTGCATTAGGTGTAGGATAGATGAAACCCCAAGTGCATAACCAGATTTTCCCTACAAGAGTGAGGGTAGTATCTAAGTCCTCGAGCAGTCAAGCTATGCTTAATGTTCATAGAACTTTGGTACAAGTCGAGTAGTTGGAATCTACTCGCGAGTATAGGAGTCGGGACACACGGGATTGGTTAGAGTGATGTGAGATCACTTTAGTAATAAAATGAGACTAGGTAGGGGCTAGGGCGCCTCAAGAGGAAGTCTTGTGGGCACAGCCCTGTCCATGTCGATTGAGGACCGATCTGGTGCGGCCCTGCTGAACAAGTTTTGAACGTACCGAAGGCATAACGGATATATGGGCCCCGATAAACCAATGTAACCTAAACCTCCGGACGTCAAGGCATAGCACACCGATTTATAGGTGTAGGTTGAGGGCAGCAAGGTGGAAATCTGCTAACGGGCATAGAGAGATGCTCCATGTAGGGAACCTCCTGCTCGTTTCGTTGCGACCGGTTCGACGTGTGGGCTGTTGGGTGAAAGATTGTACCGTACGACACAGGGTGAGCATGCTGTGTGCAGCTCCGCATGTGGGCGTACATGACGTGCTATTCGTGTATCCCTGCAGGTGTATATCGAGTCGATTCGCCGTCCCTCGCGGTTATGAGTATCGCTTGTTCACTGAGTCGTGATGTAGATTAATATATGACATGATATAATTCAATATTGCTGTTATGATTAAATTGTATTGCTACATGTGTGCCACCAAATATTGCTCACTAAATTTCAGATTTCATGAACTGTTAACTTGTGGCTAAAAGATGAATTAAAGACGAACCTGTAGGCGTGTCCTTTGCTGCAATGTTCCATCCGATGTTGGATAACCTGCATGTAGAGTTTCATGTGTAGGTGAGTCCGTTAGCCTTGCTGAGCCATCGTGCTCATGGTTGCTGCTATGAGTGTTTGCAGGTGAGGATTACCCCACGGACTCGGGGTACAAGTCCACCGGTGAGGGCTATCCTCCGTCGGGGACCACGGCTGAGTGGGAGCCGTACACGCCGCGATGAGGTGAGGAGTAAAGCTAGTGTGGGTTGTCCATAGGGCTGGACAACCGACTTTGCTAGTTAGGTGGGCGTGAGTTGTAAAAAGTTAGCTGCCGCATGTATAAACTTTGTTTGTAGTTGTAAACTGAAGGGTTGTACTACTTTGTACATATTCAGTTTGTTTTTTTCAATGTAATACAATGTGGTCCTTATGACGTGTGTTGTCGGGTGTCGCATCGTGTGGCACCACCCTCTGAGATCCTGGGCGAGCGTAGAGCGTATTCCGGTCCGTCACAGGCTGGTACCAGAGCTGCTTAGGGTGAGGATTCGCTAGTATGCCCAAGTAAGGACTATACTAGCATAGTTACTTAAAGTGGCATGACTAACATATGTGTTATAATTCTGATTTTTTATTATGTAACGACACACCTACGCTCAGGTAAAAATGGTAAGGAATGCCACCGAAAGCGGTTCAATTTCGGTTAGCTCCCCTGACGAAGAATGTGGTTCAGGGATAGGTCTCACAGCTTGGTGTGATATGTCAATATTAAACTCTTGGACTCTTCATGTTCCTGAGTTCATATGAAATGCTGGTCCCTAGCGTGCATTGCGCAAGCAAGTGGAGACCCCATCGTGTGGTCAGTAACGCGATAGTGTGTTCTTCTGGAAATAGCCTAGAAGGACATACGCAGCACTTGCCATCGGCGTGCCCTGCAGGGAAGTAGGTGGTATCTGTTGGGTTGATAAAATTCCCCCGTTACGACCCGTTCACGCTCTACTCGGGTTCCCCGTCGTGTGGTGTGAAAACACGATCACGTACCTTGAGACGTGGCTTAACTCAACGACGGCCGTATGGCAATGATACGGGTATAGGTATTTACTTTTCAATATGGACCTGCCTGAAATGAAAACAACCCTTGAGTGCATCACTATTTATTGTTCTTCTGCAGGTACTAACCACATATGTATCCCGTGTAGTATACATGTGAGAGAGACCATTTAGTGCCACAGTTGAGACGTATATGCCGGTATAATCTGGTTAGGATTTTTCTTTTCGTGAGGAACGTAGTATTGACATGTAATAGGCATTTGCATTAAATATAATGGTAACAAGGAACTAAAATAACCAAGTTTAATATGTAGGACCCTGGTTGGGTAGAAATATTCAATAGTTGATTAGTTAGTTCAAAGGGATTGGAAAACAGAGTGCTCAGTTTTGGCAGCAAGTTTGCTGAACTTTAACAGAGCATAAATCACAGATTATTTAGCCAATGGAGGTATGGGAGATAGTTCTATAAATTTGTTTAAGTTTTATACAACTTTTTTGTAGACTCCCAGAGCAGAATATCACCTTAAACAGGTTTAAATCCCCGAGGATTGTAAACTGTCCAGAACCAGGACAGATTTAAAATACTCTCTGGACTGTTCTGTTTTTCAAGCATAACTTCCTGTAGAAAAATCTAAAATTACCATATGACACATTTTTCGAAAGGGTAGGAGATGTGTTACATATTTGTAATTTAGAGTTTCTGTAATTTCAGCATGGAATTCAGTGGAATTTAGAGTTGAAATCAGCAACTTCCAAAGGAGGTGCTGTTAAAATTCTTCCAGAATTCGGTTGACTTTGAATTATCATAACTTTTTAACCAGAGCTGATCTGAGGGCAAATAAATACTCGTTGGAAATATACTGAAGTTAACTTTAACTTTGGTATTCGTCTTGAGTCGTGAAAATGCCCAGCACCAGATCCAAATATGGGATATGTAGAAACTGGTCATTCTGGGTAGAGGGATGGGCAGTTGAACTCATTTGAGAGATTGTTGTACCCTAGGGGGTTTAATTACTTCCAATGGGGTAAAACATACTCATGAGTTGTTATCTTCAACTAGTGAAAGAGTTGGGTATATTTACTACTCAAGTTTCTTTTGCTAGAGACCATGTTTGTGTCGTATTGAAGATAAAAGGGTAGTATACGTGATGACAGAGCGATATTAACGTCTCGTAGTGACCAAATCTAGTTGAGATGAACTTCCAAAGAGGAGGTCCATTAAGTTGCTGTGGGGACCACCCCGTGGTTCATCTACTCCGGGATCACAGAGGGTGGTGCCGTGCGATGCAGCACCCAATAGCACACACGAAAAGAAGAAAGAACAACCTACACACTTTTATGTGATATAAAACAGCTGAAGTCTTTTACAAAAACTTAATTATACAGCGGAAGTCTTATACATAGGTAGCCTCTCATCCTAACTATGCAAAAGTGCAGCCGTCCAGCCCGGGGACGCTACACACTATCAACAAGTAACCGGAGATCACGGCGGCGTGCAGGGCTCCATCTTAGCCGTGTATCCCGACGGGGGCATCGCCTCGTCCTCGGAACCTTCCTCATAACTCTCACCTGCACACAGCTCAAATATTGCAACCGTGACCACGATGGCTCAGCATGTCTTAACCGACAACCCTAGGCATGGAACTCTACATGGAAGGATGTGTAAGATAGGAAAAAGGACTTTGCAATAAAGACACGCCTACATGTTGATCCTTACTTTCAGTTTTATAGCAACAGTTTAATGAGCCTTAGGCAGCCCTCACATCGGAAGTCCACAATCAAACAAGAAATGCTTTCCTCCGATGTGGTGATGCCCAAAGTGGAATACAAACTTAATTAGCTCTATAACTACAACATACAAGGTTTCAAGACATTAATAATTCAATGCAGCATTTTCAGTTGGCTTATTTCACTTCTTACTACGTCACAGCGCAGTGAACAAGCGGGTACTCAAATAACCGCGAGGGACGGTGATTGCAATCGGGACACACCCGGATAACACGTCACATACACCCACTTTCAGAAGCGTGATTCCACACCCCTTCCTACTCTGTTGTATGCAACAACCTTTCAAAGGCAACCCAAATCGAACCGGTCCATCCGTAACGGGCAGGAGGTTCCCGCGTGGAGCGTGACCGTGCCCACCGGCAGATTTACACGTTGCTACCCTCAACCCACTCCTATAAAATGGTTGGGTAAGCCTCGGCACCCAGGTTAACCAATTACATCGGTTTCCTGGTTCCCATATGCCAGTATGCATCCGGTACTGTTCGATACTTGGTCAGCAGGGCCGCACACGGCTCGGTCCTCAATCGACACCAACAGGGCTACACACGTGAGACCTCTGCTCACTGCATCCTATCCTCCCTGCTGGGTCTCATTTTCAAAACTTAAGCCATTTTCTACCTCTTCTCATCCCGTGTGATAAATTCTATCTCGCGAGTAGCTTCCAACCACTCGACTTCTACCGAGATCCTAAGAACATTAGCACAGCATTCTCTACTCGTCGAGTTTGTAAACTAACCAACCCTTCAGAGGATTTAAAAGGCTACGAAAGTGGGGTTTCAATCACCCTAACTCTAATGCAAGCATTCACCCTAGACATAAGTGATACAAATAAAGAATTTGTAAAAAGTACTTAAATGCAAACCGGAGCTTGCCTGGTTGCGAGTTAAATGGGAAGTCAGCTTCTGGTGGGAGGATGTCCAAGGGCTCCGGTGTATCTTCAACTTCGGTCACTATATGAGATGTAGCAAAATATATGTATAAGTATTAAGGACTTATAAGAAGTAAACTTCTATTCATAGCTACTGCTATTAAGGATCCTTAATTGGCTTTGGGATTTTTCCAGTGGATTCTAGACTCTCTAAGGGTGATCTGAGCAAAATTTGGAGAAATGTCATTGCACAATGTAGTCTCCGAAATTCCTACAAGTACAAGGCTTCTCTGAATTTTGAGCCCAAATCAGGAGCTTTGACATAGCTAACAGTGGAAGATCTGGTTAGGGTAAGTCTCCATGGTTCCAACAATTTTTTTTCACCATTTGTGGAGCTACGAACAGACAGATCTGAATTTTTGAAGTTGGACAGGAGTTCTGAAAAGTTTCTGTTTAAATTTGAATTTTCAAATAAAGTCTGAACATTGGAAGGTAATTTAGCCTAGCAAATGAACTCCAATGAAGCTCAAATTTTTACTGGAGATCAGTAATACAATGAGGAACTTCCTGGCCAAACTTGAAGAAATCCCATAACAGGGATCTTCTGGAATTAATTCCGAAATATTTAAATTTGATGAATTTTGGAGAAATTTCCAGAGATCCTCAGATCAGTTTCTTTGCATTTCTGCAAAGTACTGACTGAGAGGAATCCAGAAAAATTTGTTTCACAAATTTTGGTCGTTCTTACTGAGAGTTATGGTCCTTTGAAGTTTGCACTAAATCTGGAAATTGAAGAAATGTTTAAATTCTGGCTGTCGGCCCCACCCGTGGCGCTACCCACTCAGATGACGGCAACACCGAGGCCACAAGGTTATTTCCCAACCGCTCCCGATCCCATGCCACAGGCTGATCCCCGCGCGGTACAGAGGCTGACCGTGGGACCTAGTCCTCCTTCTTCTTCCTCGCGCTGCCCGCGCCTCCTGCGGCGGCGCACACCGGCGAGGCTCGCCGGGACGGGGTTCCTGTTGTCCGAACTTCCCCAAACTCGCTGCCTGTGAGTTCTACACTGTGATGAACACGATGGTGGGATCGGGAGCGGATGACAACGGCCGGAACGGTGCTCGCACCGGCGACCATGTCGAACCTCACTTCGGCGTCCTCGTTTTTACTCGACAGTTGGTCTTTCGGGCTAGGGTTTTCTCTAAAAGCACCAGTGTTACCTGGACAACATCGACCCAGACCCCGCTGTCCATGAAAACCACCGGATAGGGGACCTCACCGGTGACCCGAGCCCGCAACACGACGGCGGTTACAAAAACTCAAAGAACTCCTCCAGTCCTTGATGGTTTCCAGCGCCGTTTGGGTGAGAAGGACCGTAGGGATCTAGCAAAGCTTCTCCTAGACCAGAATGAGCTCTAGCTACTGCTGCACGACGAATTTGATCATGGACTGAATGGCGTCGCTATGAACTAGGGTTTGGTAAAACCCAAAATTCTCACTACCCACTTGATCAATTGACAGGAAGTTTTCGGCGACACGATCTACGCACAACAACGAACCTTTCTTGCGCAGGGAAAGGGCAGTGAAACCGGCCGTAGCTCGCTGTCCACAGAGAACCCAACGTGGTTCCGCCGGGGCACCTCCGATGTCGGCGCCAAGTTCTGGTTTGCACGTAGCACGAGCTAGGAAGCTTAGGTGGGAGAATGGTGGATGCTGGAGCACACACTTGTGCTTCTTTTTGCTGCTTGGAGCTCGATGATCCGAGCTCGGGCGAGTGTGTGCGAGGGAGGAACAGAAACGGCACCGGGCAGCTTCTTGCGGGAGAAAAGAGAGAAAGCGGTGAGCGTGCGAGGGAGCAAAAGAGAGTTTTGGTGCTGCAGCCGGGGGGGTGCGGAGGTGATCACGTGGCCGAGAAACAGGAGCTGGCGCGGTGCCGTTCTCGGGAGCGGGTCGCGCCAGGAGCTGGCGGCGCCTCGGCGACCGGCTGAAAAAAACAGAGGCGGCAGCACATTTGTGTGGCTGACAAAGGGGTCCCACCACCTCTAATTTTTTATCCAATTTCCACTGATTCTTTCCCCCAGCTACTCAACATTTAAGGCTATACTTCCACACCAAGTCATGGTTCAAATTTGCTGAATTAAAATAGTTTGAATTCTGGTGTGGGGTTTGAATTGTGTTTGGTCATTTGAATTTGAAATGGAATTTGAGTTCTCCCTTTTCTATTGTTCCAAAAACATAGCAAACAAACTCCAAAGTTTCTGATTTTTGGCATGGATGCTAATTCAAATGTGGAGAACTCATTTGTGGAACCAAATTTGCAAATTAAGGAAATTGGAATTTGAAACTGAAATTCAAATTCAGATTAGACGGCTTCCTCTTTTAATCCCAAATAAATATTAAAACTCCTCCAAATAAGCTGGAATTTGGAAAGTTGAATATTTGAAATATGAAGATCCAAGTTATGCATTTAGATCTCCATGTTTGGAAGTTTTGGGAAGTTTGAATCACCACTTTGAACTTAGACCTTTATAATTCAAAGTTTTAATTCCCCTCATTTTTCCTAAGTGTACATGAGCTGAATTTTTCTTTCTACCTCTTTTTGGGGATTTTACACACCTCCCCCCTTAAAAATAATCTCGTCCCGAGATTACAAAAGAAATGCAAGGTTGGGGAAACCTTACCGGGTGTATGATGATAGGAAGTCCGGATAATTGGTTCGTAGATATTCCTCGCTTTCCCATGTCGCCTCATCAGCCGTATGGTTACTCCACAAGACCTTGTAGAACTATAAGGTCTGATTTCTTGTGGCGCGAGTCTTTTCATCGATAATCCGGATTGGATACTCCGTGTACGTGAGGTCCGGTTGAAGAACTTCTATGTCTTCAGTGCAGATTTCAGCTGAGGGTTTGAGGCACTTCCTTAGTTGAGAGATGTGGAAGACGTTGTGAATCCCTGCGAGCGACACTGGTAAATCTAGGCGATAGGCTACGGGTCCGCATTTTTCAATGACAGCGAACGGACCAATGAACCGTGGCGCAAGTTTTCCCTTCACTCCGAAACGATGAACTCCCTTCATCGGAGACACACGGACATAAACATGGTCCCCGATGTCGAAGTGGAGAGGGCGGCGTCTTTTGTCCGCATAGCTCTTCTGACGAGATTAAGCAGCCTTGAGATTGGCTTGTATTACTCACACTCGTTCTTAAGCCTCATTCACAAGTTTAATGCCGTAGATAACTCGCTCGCCGGACTTGCACCAGTTAAGAGGTGTGCGGCATTTCTGGCTATACAGAGCTTCATACGGCGCCATCTTGATGCTAGCTTGATAGCCATTGTTGTAAGATAACTTCGCCAACGGCAAATGATCGTCCCAATTCTTGCCGTGGTGGATGGCACAAGCGCGTAGCATGTCTTCCAGCACTTGATTGACCCGTTCAGTTTGACCATCCGTCTGCGAGTGATATGCAGAGCTGCGGATTAGTTTTGTCCCCAATGACGCATGCAGCTGTTCCCAGAACCGAGCGACGAACAGCGCACCGCGATCTTAAATAATGGAGCGGGGAACACCGTGCAAGCACAAGATCCTTGCGATATACAACTCTGCATATTGCTTGGCCACGTACTTTGTATGTACAGGGATAAAATGAGCCGACTTGGTTAGTCGACCGACTATTACCCAAATCGAGTCATGCTTCTGAGACGTGAGGGGTAAACCAACTAAGAAGTCCATGCTGACATCCTCCCACTTATACGCCGGAATGTTCAATGGTTGCAGCTGTCCGGCTTTACGCATATGATCGGCTTTCATATGCCGACACATATCACATTCGAGTACGTACTTTGCGATTTCTCTTTTCATCCGCGTCCACCAAAACCTAGTTTTCAGATCCTGGTACATCTTGTTATTGCCCAGATGAATAGAATACTTGGACAAATGAGCTTCCTCCAAGATTTTCTTCCGAAGCTTCATATCAGGGTACCACTATACGGTCTTTAAACCATAGAGTGCCGTGTTCATCTCTTCAGAAGCATTTCATTTCGCCATTCTTCATCCTTCTCCGAATGTGCGACATTCCCATGTCTTTCTTCTGAGCTTCCATAATATCCTCTCTTATGGTAGGGATGAGAGCCAGATTATATAATGCCCCATGTGTAACCAAGTACAAACTCGGCTCCTCCTCTTCAGGTGTGGTGATGGACAGATTGTTGACATGAGATTTGCGGCTTAAGGCATCGGCAACCACGTTTGCCTTTCTGGTATAGTAGTGAATCTCGATCTCATAGTCTTTGATCAGTTCTAGCCATCTCCGTTGCCGCATATTCAACTCCTTTTGAGTGAATATATACTTCAGACTCTTGTGGTCGGTGTAAAGGTGCATTAAGTTTCCGAGTAAATAGTGCCTCCACATTTTCAGGGCAAACACCACAGCAGCGAGCTCAAGATCATGTGTCAGAGAGTGCTGCTCGTGGTTACGAAGTTGACGTGAGCCATAGGTGACCACTCTTCCTCCTTGCATCAATACACAGCCAAGCCCGATACCGGACGTATCACAGTATACGTCGAAGGGCTTGGTTGTATCCGGTTGAGCTAACACCGGAGCTGTTGTAAGATGCTTTGCTAATGCTTGGAAAGCTTCTTCACAAGCTGAGCTCCAAACATATTTGATCCCCTTCTTCAACAGTTCAGTCATCGGCTTAGCAAGCTTGGAGATATTTAGTATGAATCTCCGATAATATCCTGCTAACCTGAAGAAACTCCTGGCTTCGTGGACTGATGTGGGGGACTTCCATTTCAGCACTTGTTCAATTTTGCTTGGATCAACTGCAATGCCTTCTGCAGAAATAATATGACCAAGAAATGGCAATTGGCTGATCAAAAACTCGCACTTGCTAAACTTGGCGTAAAGCTTATGGTCTCGCAATCGTTGAAGCACGATATGCAGGTGTTGGGCGTGTTCCTCTTCAGACTTGGAGTAAATCAAGATGTCATCTATGAACACCACCACAAACTGGTACAATTCCGGCATGAATACTGAGTTCATGAGATACATGAAGTGTGCAGGGGCGTTGGTGAGACCAAAGGGCATGATGAGGTATTCATACAGCCCATATCTCATCGAGATGGCCGTCTTCGGAATATCCTCCACTCGGATGTTGATTTGGTGATATCCGGAACAAAGATCCATCTTTGAAATACACTCGCACCTACAAGTTGATCGAAGAGAATATCGATGCGGGGCAGTGGATATTTATTCTTGATGGTGACGGCGTTGAGAGGTTGGTAGTCCACACACAACCTCAAGGTTTCATCCTTCTTCTTCACAAACAGCGCTGAGCATCCCCATGGTGAGGAACGCGGTGGAATGAATCATTAAATCATTGAGCTGCTCCTTCAGTTTAGCCAGCTCATTCGGAGCGATCTTGTACGGTCTCCGTGAGATCGGTGTCGTCCCAGGTACAAGTTCAATCTTGAACTCGACACCCCTTTCGGGTGGCATGCCCGGGAGATCATCCGTAAAGACATCCAGGTATTCACGGACCACACGAATATCCTCAAGTTTTGTGGCTTCCGTTTTATATGTGGCTGGAGCTTCTTGAACCGAACGGTCAAGAATAAGAACATGTGGTTCATGAAGTAGAGAGTTTAAACGAACCACACGTGGAATGATGTCAAGAACAGCACCATGGCGATGTAGCCATGACATTCCTAAAATGACATCAAGTTTTTGACTCTCTAATGTGATTAGAGAAGTCGAGTATAGCTTCCCACCCAATTGTAACGGTGCTCTATAGACCATTCTATCAGCTGTTATTTTCCCACCCGGAGAGCATATCAAGTATGAACTATTTGTGGGAATGATAGGAAGTTGATATTTAATAACATAAGATTGACTTATGAAATTATAGGTGGCACCAGAGTCAAAAGGTATGACTACGGGATGATCTAAGTAATAAAACATACCCGCGAGGACGGGTTTGCCTTCCAGCACGTCTTCGATAGCTAAGTGGTGGACGTTGCCGGGTTTTGGTGCTGGTTTCTTGGGCTAATTGTGGGGCTGATTAGCATCCTGATACGGTGCCGCACCCCTGCCCTGTCGCGGCTCGGGGCAGTCCCTCGAAATATGCCCGACACGGCCACACGTGAAGCACGTGTAAGGTGTCGGGGTCCCTCCGACTTTAGGACGGAATCCCGGTGCACGCGGTTGAAACTGAGGCGCACGCGGGACCATCCTTTGCTGCTGCTGTTGCTGGGGTCGATACATTGATCGGAAGCCTGGTGCATTATATTATCGACTGCGAAACTGAGGCGGTCCCGCCGGTGGCTGCCATCTCTGACCGGATGGTGAGCGATACACCACGTGGTATTTTTGTGGCGCTCCACCACTGCTGCTCGTCAGCGTGCTGCGTTTCCTCTTATCAGAACCTCGCTCACGCTGAGCATTCTCTTGTAAAATCGCGGCATTAACCAGGTCGTTGAATGTGCCGCAATTGCTATGGGCGAGATGGACCTTCATTTTGGAATTCAGGCCCCGGAAGAATGCATTTTGCTTGTCTTCCTCTGTTCTCACAAATCCTGGCGCATACTGCGCCAGCCGGTTGAATGACCTGGAGTACTCATGAGCTCTCCTCTCGCCTTGTTTCAGCGCCAGGAACTCCTGGAGTTTTCTCTCCATAACACTGGGAGGTATGTGGTAGGCGCGGAACGCCTCCCGGTACTCCGTGAATGTGACAGCATGGCCAGCCGGTAATGAGGCGATGTAGTTTTCCCACCATGTACCGGCTTCCCCTTGAAGCTGCTGCGCTGCGTACAGCGCCTTCTGGTGTTCGGTGCACCGTAGCAAACCGAACTTTGCCTCAAGAGTGCGGATTAAGCTGTCCGCCTCCAAAGGTTCTTCGGCCTCCGTAAAGACTGGTGGATGGGTCACCAGGAATTCTGAATATGAACTTTGTTGGGTCTGGCGTTGCCCATTGTCTTGTCATCCTCCCTGACGGGACACATTCTGCTGCACCAGCATCCGCAGCAACTCGGTTTGCTCGTCACGCGAGCCGAGCACTGCAGCGAGAACCTCCGCAAGATTCCTTGGAAGTTCTGGTGGTTGAGGAGGTGGTTGTTGCTGTGTCGTGGTTTGCTCCGGAGGTGGAGACTCATCACCACGAACCTGACTCGGACCTCCCTCCTCTTGCGTGGACCGTGTACGCACCATTCTGCATTCATACCATTCAAACGATTAGCACATGTTGGTTTATTTCATCCAGTCTATACAATAGTAGTGCGAGAATGGAACAAATAATACGCTTAACAATCACACATATGGATAAAGTAATAACTTTATACAACGTATACATTCCTGGACCATGTCACAAGATCAGGTTCCAAAGTAATGAACTTTAGGGATTAAAAGTCCATTTCAACCATCGCTGGTCGCCACGGGATGTTAAGTATGTTAGTTTGCGTAGATCCTCGCTATTGTACTGGACACTAACATGTCCTCGCTCGAAATGATATTGTTAAATGCATCAACTTTTCGACTCCAGCTCGCTGTTTTTTACAACAGCTGCTGGATATCGAAATGTGAAATTAATTGTTTTGGTTGAAAACTTCAACATGGTGTTCACTGTCCTGCCTCTGGTCCTGCAGACCAGTTGGAAAAATTTAACTGTTTTGGCCACCTTGGAGGCAAAATCCGGACTAGGTCTCAACAACAAAGTTGCCGTAGACTCAACAAGGAATCCATATTGTATTTATTTGCCTCTATGGCCTTCCTAGTTTGTGAGTTATGACTTCTACAAGTTGACAGAATTTTCTCAGGAATTTTGACAGCACCTCCTTTGCAAGTGGCTGTTTTGTTCACAAAATTCCAACTAACTCTGTCCTCAATCTTGGATAACTCTGAACTACAAAGTTGTAGTACATCTCCTATACTTTCCAACGCTGTCTTACTTGACTCTTAGAATTTTTTCTAGAGAAAGTTGTAGTCGAAATACAGAAAATTCCAGAGAGCATTCTTGGACTGCCCTGTTTCTGGACAGTGCCTACTCATCTGAGATTTTCATCCATTTGGAAGGAGATTCTGTTCTGGATCTCTACAGAAAATTTGTAGAGGACTTCAAAACCTTTCCAGAATGGTATCCCACTCTTCCATTGGTTCAACCAATCCTATGTTATGCCCTGTTTAAGTTCAGCAAAGTTTGTTCCAAAAACAGGGGAGGTTGTTCCTAAGTCTTTGAGATTGAATCTATACTCCCAATTGACTCTTAGTTCAATATGGGAGTTCAATAACCCCTAAATGGCATCCTAATCTTCATTTTAACTTTTTCTTTTATTTAAAAATATCCTGTTATGTAGTCTCGGTACTACGTTTCCTCACCAAAGAAAAATCCTAAGCTGGTATTCCGGCATATACGTGTCAAATGGTGGAACTAAGAACGTCACTCACAAACGGTTGCTAAACGTCATGCACTAACGTGGTTAATCTACCTGCAGGAAACCACACAATAATGGTGCACACAAAGGTTTTTGACATTTCAGGCAGTTCCATATCATAATAAAAACATACGGTCCGTATCATTGTCATACGGATCATCCTTGAGTCAAGCCACGTCTCAAGGTACATGGTCGTGTTTTTACACCACACGACGGGGAACCCGAGTACAGCGCGAACGGGGTCGTCACGGTTGGGAATTTTATCAACCCAATGGATACAACCTACTGCCTCATGACCGTTCAGGCACGCCGATGGCGAGCGCTGCGTATGGCCCTTTGAACATTGAACATTCAATAGTTGCATACTATCGTGTTTCTTACCACACGATGGGGTATTCTCGCTTTTGCCTAAAGCATGCTGGAGATCAGCGTTTTCATATGCTCTCAGAACCATTTAGAGTTTCAGAGACTCATATTAACTGATGCGGCCCCAACGGCCTTGTCGAGCCAGGATCACGCTGAGGGGTGCTGCATTGCACAGCACCGGATAACGCACATCAAAGATACAAAGCAGAAGCACAGTTTTATTACATAAAACAGTTTATGAACATTTTTACAACAAAAAAGTCCAGTATACACTCACAGGCGTAGACTATGCATCGAGTTCACGTTCAGCCCGTGAACTTGTCCTAGCTAGCACGCACACACACTAACACGGCGGCATGCATGACTCCGACTCGACGGGGTTCCCCTCCTGGGATTCCGTCTTCTCCTCGGAAGTCCCTTCCTCATAAACTCCTGCAAAAGCTTCGAACACAAGCAGTGAGCACGATGGCTCAGCAAGACTGACCCATCTCTCGTATATATGAAACTTCTACATGAATGGTTTTAGGGTACATGAGGTAAAATAAGTCGCAAAGGACTCGCGTAATTATTTGAACCTTACTTTCAATTTTAGCAGCAGGTTGTGGAGAACCTTACACTAAGGCACATGAGAGCCGCAATCAAACAAGAAACACATTTCTCTCATGTATTTTGCCCAAAGTTGAAAAGAACTTTAATTAGCTCTAAACTACAACAAGACATTAACAAGCACGGTATGTCTTTCAAATCAGCAAACTTTTAACATGTATCTAGCCTGTTCTTTCTATGTCACGGTATAGTGAACAAGTGGTACTGACTGACCGTGAGGGATGGCGATTATAATCGATTTACACCTGTAGGGTTAGCCGAATAACCCGTCACGTACACCTGTACTCGATGTTGCCTACAGCAACCTTCACAGACGTCGTACGCAACCACCTTTCACCAGTCAGCCAAATATTGAACCGGTCCTATCGTCCCGAGCAAGAGGTCTCTGCTTGCGCATCTGCAGTGCTGCCAGCCGATTTACACCTCAATCTCTCAACCTACCCTCTGAACGACAGGCAATGCCTCAATACCCAGCTACCCGAGTTACATCAGTTTCCTGGTTCCCATATAGCCGGTAGGTCTTCGGTAGTGTTCTAGCTTGTTCCACAGGCCCGCACACGGCTCGGTCCTCGATCGACACAAGCGGAGCTATGGCACCCAGGCCCCAAAGTCCTGCTGCCATTACTCTCCGCCCGGTCTCATTTTTCTTGCCATGTGTTTCATTTGCTATCTTTACCCGAGTCAAGTGCCTCTAGCCTATACTCGCAAGTAGTTCCAACTACTCGACCTGTACCGAATCCTACACTATCTCAGCATTGCAGTAGCTAAACGGGGTTTTCAATCCTAATCCCAACGCATGGTTTTCTTGGCTATGCATTTGGGTTTCAAACAAGACTCTAATGCAAGAAGTAAATGGGTGCTCAAAGTAAGTTCTCAAAACAGTAAAAATTTGTAAAAGGTTCATGCAAACCGGAGCTTGCCTTCCTGCTCTTGATCGTAGGCTAGCTGCTCTTCCGGAGTGACGAAGTCTAAGACTTCGGGTTCCACCTCAACCTTAGCGACTACATGAGATAACATGTATATGTATCAATTTAAATGGATTTTAATTGAATTTAAACTTGTAAAGACTGTAAGTCTTATTAGACAGACCAAATGACTCTGAAATTTTTACTGTAGTTTGGTTACAACCTAAACAGAGACTTGGCCAAGTTTTATTTGAAGCAAAGCTCATTTGAGATCTCCACAATTAATTATGTACTAGACATTAATTGGAGCTCCTAGGGTGTTCTAGGAATTTTCATGGAGCAAGCCATGATTTTCTGAAAACTAGATTCTCAGAGGGTTCTAATGGAGTTGGTCTCACTTAATTTGAAGGTTCCTAACTGTGGATATGAGCTAAACGATTTCAGAGAAATTCTGAAAATGTTTCTGGACATTTTCTATTTTCTCTGGAACAGTTTCATTAATCACACCATTAGGTGGATCAAATCAGCTCAGATGGATCTGAAATTTTTATTGTAGCTCAGGGACATTTTGGTGAACATCTCAGCAAAATTTCAGAATTTTCATCCAAAGGGTTCTCCAATTAAAATTCCAAACATTTTCAATTTTGAAGAATTAATTCTGGAGAACTAAGGATTTTCATGAAGTGAAACTTGATTTGTTGGAATGTACTTAGAGAGCTGAATCTAACAAAATTTTGTTCACTCGATTTGGAGTTTCCTAGCCAAAGTTATGTGGGTTTGAAGTTTGAACTAAAACTGAAAATCGGGAAATGTTTAAAACACTGCACATGGGTCCCACGCACAGTGTCGTAGTCTACCTCCCGCCAGCGCCCGAGCGCGCGACGTCCAGCGACGGTGGCACCATTCGTTCTCGTCCTCTACTGCCTAATTTTCGACGTGGTTTCTTCCTACGTGATCCTTGGAGCATGGCGCACATGCCGGGCACCTTCTCGGACCTCGACATCACCAGAAACCTAGTCGGCGACGGCGGAGGCGGAAGAGGAGCTCGGGTCCGATGGTGCTAGCTCGTCTCGGTAGTGAACATGATTAGCCAATCGGTCGCAAAGCATCACTGGGGCATGAGGAAGCTAACCCTGCCCTCTTCTTGGCCGGGGATCGCGGGGAAAGTGGACCTCACTGGCGACCCGAGTCGTTTTCACCGGCGATGGCCAAATTCCGGTGCTCTGCTCACTGGGTCGCTCATCACCGCTAGGATTTGGCTGAAGTGACCGTGAGGTGCTACTCTAGCTTCAGCTTGACCCAGATTATCAGTGATCACGATGAATTTTGATTTTTGGTCCTCGGTGCTCTATACGGTGATCATCTGGAAAAATAGAAATTCCGGCTAGCCGGCGATAAGAAGGACCTAGGCAGTTCGGGAAGAGCTACTAGACCTCGATGTTAACCTCAGAGACACGTTTGTCGCACTGGAGAAGCTTTGTGATGCTCGGGCGACGGCGTCGAGTCGGAGGAGCTCTCGGGTTGACAGAGCGATGGAAGATCGGCTCGGACAAGCTCCACCGAAGCTGATCACGAGCAGCTGAGTGCTGTAACACGTCGAGCAAGGACCGGCGATGCCATTTGTGGTCTCAGCTCACGGTGGAAGGGATGTGTTGGCCGTTCGATGGCGAGGTGGTGCGGTGGAGCTGTGCGGCGATCAGTTCGGATTTCTCAGCGCTGGAAACATCGAGGCAATGGGAAAATGAGCTGCTGCCGGCGGCAGCTCGCAGCTAAATAGCTGAGGACGTCGGTTCGTGGCTCTGATCGGCGACCAGGAGGGAGCAGCGGTCAGCAATCACCGTGGCGCCCGCGTGGTCGCGCGCAGGAACCGAGCTGCGGTGACTTCAGTCGGTTTAAACACTGATGAGGCTGACATGTGGGTCCCACTCCGGTTTTAACCTCTGAAATTGAATTTTTCCCACTGCTCTAAACAGTAGAGACCCAATTAACCTTGGTCATTTGAATTATCTACCCTTTGGCCATTTGAATTTGATAGAATTCAAATTGGGGTTTGTTTGAATACATTTTCAGCATATATTCAGTTTGAAATTCAAATAAAGTTTGAATTTGCTAAACTTAGCTCATGTCAAGATCAACTCAAAATGGAGTGAAAATTGGTGTGTGAGCTCACAAAAGTGTGCTGAGTAAGAATATGCCCCCCACTTTTGAATTCATGGGATGTAAATAGTTTGAATTTGAACTTGAGTTTAAACCACCCTCTTTCTAGTTATACCCAAAAATACTTCAAAAAGGTTTGAATTTTGGTGAAATTTGGCATGTGCATTCCTAGAAAGGTGTTGGAGTTTCTCACAAGCTCAGCCCCTAGATGATGCATGTGGGAAATGCCACTTTGCATTTTGTGAATTTATTATCTAATAAGCATGTTGATGGTGTTTACTTGCTCTTCAAATGTAGTCATCAATTTTCTTCAAATGAAGTGTGTATGTGGTGATGAACACTTCGAATATGTACCAAAAACTTAGGCCCTTAAATTCCTCCCCCTTAAAAGAATCTCGTCCCGAGATTATAAGGTGAAAATAAGAGAGAGGACGGTGGAAAAATTACTGTAGATGCTACGTGAAAAAGTCGGGGTAGTTCGCGCGAAGAAATCCTTCGCTCTCCCATGTCGCTTCGTCCACGGAGTGATTACTCCATAGAACTTTGTAGAACCACAACGTACGGTTGCGTGTGGTTCGGGCCTTTTCATCAATAATCTGAACCGGTTCCTCCTGATACGTGAGATCCGGTTTCAGTTCTTCTATATCCTCCAGCTGAATGGTAGTTGATAGCTTGAGACACGTCCTCAGCTGGGAGATGTGAAAGACGTCATGCACACTAGAAAGTGCTTCTGGTAATTTCAGCCGGTGTGCTACTGACTCACATCTTTCGGTAATCTGAAATGGACCGATGAATCGGGGTGCTAACTTTCCCCTCACCCCGAATCTGTTCACGCCGTTCATTGGAGACACATGTAGATATACGTGATCCCCGACTTCGATCTGTAATGGGCGTCTTCTCCAGTCCGCATATTGTTTTCTGTCGGGATTGAGCGGCTTTTAGGTTCGCTTGAATCAGCCAAACCTTTTCCTCCGCGTTATTGACAATATCAATCCCGAAGGTAACCCTTTCGCCAGACTCACACCAATTCAGTGGTGTGCGGCATTTTCTCCCGTATAGCTCCTCATAAGGCGCCATCTTCATGCTGGCTTGGTACCCATTGTTGTACGAGAACTCAGCCAACGGCAAGTGATCATCCCAATTCTTACCGTGGTTGATAGCGCAAGCTCGTAGCATATGTTCTAAAATCTGATTTACCCGCTCGGTTTGCCCATCCGTCTGCGGGTGGTACGCTAAACTACGGATCAGCCTTGTCCCCAATGCAGCGTGTAGCTGCTCCAAAAAACGGGACACAAATAAAGTGCCCCGATCCGATATGATGGTACGGGGTTTGTCCCAAAGAACAACCGAGTGAATATCACATGTATGCCAGGATCATTCTCTCGTACATGTGATGACAAATAGTGAAGCATCATTTATTACAAGCCAGGTGTCCAATATAAATATGTCTTACAAAGCATACGTCTCGATGGACGATAATAAGTTCATAATATGTAAATAAAACAGCAGCAGAAAATAAATCTTGTGGGCCCCGTCACAGGCGTTGCCCGGGGGACTCCATGAACCTAGAATCCTTCTTCGGGTCCGAAGTCTTGGTCATTGAACACCACATCATCCCCTTGACCTGAGCAGCAATTTAAACCAACAAATATGCAAGTTTGAGTACCGTGTGTACTCAGCAAGTGTGGGAAAGTTATGTCATGCATGGCCAGAGCAAGGAGAGGTTGAACTCATGGTTAAATCACTACGCAATTAATACCTATCACCTTAGCTTATTAAGCACCTACTTTACTACACAGGTGAAATGGTCCCAATCTCCCAACCCATCATCAGAATCAAATAACCAAAACATCAATTCCAATGTTAAGCTCCCCGCTTAACATCCTCAACTTCCAAAGCCATCAATCCTCTAATCATGAATAAGTCAAAGCCGCTCTTGACCGTGAGCACGGCTGTCATGACAGTTTTTGACTCTGCAGAGTTTGCACCACTGTACCCACATGTAGTGATTTCATCCCCTGTTGCCGGGTGGACTAAAAGAACCTCCATTATGCCAGTGGCCACGAACCACATTCACACTTCCCAGGTGTGTAGCTAGGAGATCACTACGAAGCCTTTACAAAGGGATTCCCGATGAGCGTGGGCCCACTAAGGTTTCACCCCTAACAGCATACAAGAGGCTCCAACCCCGCTGCAGTGGCCCCCTCTTGAGCCTTGCGGTTCATATGGTAGTCCAGCTGACACCTATTCCCCGCACCATCCAACACACCCATACTACGCCGGGGATACACCTAATTAATTGGCCAAGCTGCCCCATCTCAGCTTGTGGTTGGCACGGTAAAGCCAGGTTACATGCTCCATGAACCGGTCCTTAGGATCCAAGCAAGTACTAAACACAAACCCGTGTCTCGTGCACCCAGCACCAACCAAATCATCCAACTTGCCTCGATCCCTACCTCTACATAACTCATAATATCTCATTCAAGAGTAAGGTAAATAAATTGATGATCTCATATCCCAATTATCCCATTCTAAGCATAGCTAAGCATAAGCATATAAATAAATGACATGATAAAATAAATCCCAACCCAAGCTACAAGGAAACAAGGTAATACAATTCTAGGGAAACTTCCTAGCATGGGTTTCATATTTCAATTGACAATGCAAATAATTCTATCTACACATCCCAGCATAGGATCAAAGTCGTCAAGGACACTTGCCTTCTTCCTGCTGCTCTGGGAATGGAAAGTCCTGGTCTTGGAAGGGAAGAACATGCTCTGGGGCAGGTTCTACTCATGCCAATACACATAACAAAAGAAAACAACAATACATAAGACATAATTCACACTTTCACTTCATACAACCCACACATACATACATATGATAGTCATTCACATTTCTAAGTGTTGTGGTTACTCTAGATGTGTTGATTTTTAGCCTACATGCACTTTTAAACATATGTATATGATTTCTAACTTTTGTATTCAGATTTCTATTTGCACACTATATATGAATTTCCAATTTGAACAAATTCCTTATATTCAATTAATACACTTCTTAGCTGCCAAGTTTGCATGAAAGGTAATTTCCTACTCCAAATAGGTTTTTAGATCTTTTTCCAAATCCTAAAATGAAGTTTTTGGAGTTAGATACTTCATCTATCATTTTCTAATTATGCATACCAATTTTCCTATATTTTTCAGATTTACTTCCTATGTCTAAAAGTGAGTTTTAATATTAAATAGTAGGGCATATCATCTATACAGAATAGGTTCTGATCTAAAATATTAAATAATATATTTTTGAACTTCTCCTCTGATGTGAACTAATTTAAATTCATTTTACCAATTTTCAGAATTATTTCCTAACCGAAAAATGTGTCCCTATAACTAATAAATGTGAACAATCAATAGACAGATTCATTTCAGCTTAAAATCTATTTTTAACTCATTCTAAAGTTTTCCAAGTGCTAGGAGAGTTTAAATTTGAATTTACAATGTGTTTGCCTCACCTTTTAAATTTAAATCCTAATCACATATTCAAAATTCTTAATTTAATATCATATAGGGTCAAAAAGGTAAATCCACCCTACTACAGGGTCTAATTTATTATTTCATAAATTTCCAGGGGTCTAACTACACATAATAGAGGGGTTTTCCTAATTTTTATTAAGTCCAGGGGCTAAAACTAATTTTTAAATGAATTTATACGAATTTCTGAAGTTCCAGGGGCTAGATCAGAAGTTTCCGGGGCTAGCTCTTGTTTTCCGAGATCCCCAGGGGGTAGCACGTAAGAATCCCGGCCTTTATAATGCGGGGCCGACGTGGACCGTCCGATTTAAAACAGACGGCTGAGATTATAACGCGAAGCGGTACGGGTTAGATCTAATAGTAACCGCACGATTTAAAATGGACGGGCCTCAAGGGGCCACGTGCGGGGGCGGCGCTGCCCGGCGGCGCGCGGCGGCGGGAGGCGGCGATCTCGCCGGAGAACTTCGGATCTTCGTCTATACCTCCTAAAACTGGGATTTCATGGCATAGAACGGTAGAGGGGAGGTCGGGGATCTCACCTCAGGGTTTTTCTTGAGCTCGGAGGTCCTGGAAGACGGTCGGCGGCGAGGTCCGAGATGAAATAGAGGCGGTGCTCGCCGGAGCTGCGTCTGGGGTGCAAAACACCGAGTTTTCTGCACATGCGTGATTCCCTGGAGGTGGTGGAACATGATCGGCGCGTTAGATCAGAAAACCCGAGCAAGGATCGAGAGAAAACGGTGATCGGAGCTTCGGTTCTCACCGGAGAGAAAATTAGAGTGCGCTGGGGAATTTGGCGAGTTTCGGTGCGGGATTTTCATGAGGGGAGGAGGCGGAGGATCGACTGGGTTATATAGCAGCGTCCGGGGCCGAAGATCGGGCTGTTGGCGCGGTTTTTCGGAGGTTGTTTGGATTCGGGAGAGAGGAGAGTCCTTGGGTCGGCCGAGCGCGCGAGAGGTGGGGGATGACATGCGGGCCCCACGTGTCAGTGAGAGGAAGAGAGGGGCGTGGGTTCGGGCTGGCGCGGGGAGAGTGGGCCGGCTGGTGGGTTTCGGCCCACTGGCCGGTGGGGTTTTTTTTTCTTTTTCTTTTTCCATTTCTTTTCTGTTTTGATTTGAATTTGATTTCCAATTTGAATTTGAATTTCTGCACCACATGCAATACGTTCAAAAATTTTTAAATTCCCCTCTTAACAGATTTTGGGGTGTTACAGTACGCCATACAAGCATAGGATCCGTGAGATGTACAATACAACGTACTTCTTCGCGTTGTAGTTGGCATTGACTGGGATGAAATGGGCAACTTTGGTGAGCCGGTCGACAATCACCCAACAGAATCATGTTTCTGCAAAGTAGTGGGTAAACCGACGATGAAGTCCATGCTCACATCCTCCCACTTCCAGGTAGGAACGCCCAGTGGTTGTAGCAGTCCCGGTTTCCTCATATGGTCTGCCTTTACCCTTCGACATGTATCACACTCGGACACGTACTTTGCGATCTCCCGCTTCATCTGTGTCCACCAAAACTTGTTTCTGAGTTCTTGATACATTTTGTTGCTGCCGGGGTGAATAGAAAACCTTGACATGTGAGCCTCATCAAAGATTTTCTTCCGTAACTCCGGGTTACGGGGTACGACGATCCGGTCCTTGAACCATAGGACGCCGTCTCCGTCTTTCCGGAACATTTCAGCTCCCCACTGTCTATACGTCTCCGCAAATGCGACATGCCCTTGTCATGTTTCTGAGCTGCCGCTATCTCTTCACGGATGGTGGGGATCAATGCTATGTTGTAAAGGGCTTCATGTGGAATCACATGCAATGGTGGTTCGCTCTCTTCCAACAGTGTGATGGTCAGATTGTCCACGTGTGACTTGCGACTCAGCGCATCCGCCACTACGTTTGCCTTGACGGGGTGATAATGGATCTCTATTTCGTAATCCTTTATCAACTCTAACCATCTTCGCTGCCTCATGTTCAGCTCCTTTTGAGTGAATATGTACTTGAGGCTTTTGTGGTCGGTATATAAATGTACGAGGTTACCGAGTAGGTAGTGCCTCCACATTTTAAGTGCGAGCACCACGGCAGCGAGCTCCAAGTCATGAGTTAGATAATTCTGCTCATGGTTTCTGAGCTGCCGTGATCCATACACGACCACCCTTCGGTCTTGCATCAGCACACATCCGAGCCCAATGCCGTATGCATCGCAGTACACATCGAATGGTTTTGTTGTGTCTGGCTGCGCCAAAACCGGTGCTGATGTTAGGTGCTTCACTAATGCCTTGAACGCTGCTTCACATGCTGGACTCCAAACATATTTGGTAGCTTTCTTTAGCAGCTCTGTCATAGGCTTGGCAATCTTTGAGAAATTCGGAATGAACCTCCGATAATGTCCCGCGAGTCTGAGGAAACTCCGTACCTCATGAACAGTTCTCAGGGATTTCCAATTCAGCACTTGTGTGATTTTACTCGGGTCTACAGCGATTCCCTCCGCTGAGATAATATGCCCGAGAAAAGGCACTTGAGATATCCAAAACTCGCACTTGCTGAATTTCGCGTATAGCTTGTGATCCGGGCAGCCGTTGCAAGACTATACGCAGATGCTTCTTGTGCTCTTCCTCCCACTTGGAATATACCAATATGTTGTCGATGAAGACCACGACAAACTTGTACAGCTCCAGCATGAATACCGAGTTCATCGAGTACATGAAATGAGCTGGAGCGTTGGTGATGCCGAAGGACATGACCAGGTACTCATATAGTCCGTACCTCGTCGAGAAAGCCGTCTTCGGAATATCCTCAGCCCATATTTTAATCTGGTGTTCCCGGATCTTAAGTCCATCTTGTAGAAGATCTTTGCTTCGACCAACTGATCAAACAACATGTCGATCCATGGCAACGGGTACTTGTTCTTGATGGTTACAGCATTTAGTGGATGCTAATACATGCAAAGCCGCAACGTCTCATCTTTCTTCTTTACGAATAATGCTGAACAGCCCCATGGCGAGGAGCTCGGCCTAATAAAACCATTCTCCAGAAAGACCGTTAACTGTGTCTTCAGTTCAGCAAATTCCTTGGGCGCCATCTTGTACGGCCTTCGGGATATTGGCATGGTTCCCGGTGCAAGTTCAATCTTGAACTCCACCTCTCGGTCAGGCGGCATCCCCGGTAAATCATTCGGTAACACGTCAGGGAACTCACAGACTACTGAAATATCTTTCAATCTGATGGTTGTGGACTAATAAACACTTGGAAGTTTTATTTCTGGACTGTCCAGAAATAAAGAGTGTGACTCGTGCATTTCGGAGTGTAGATGCACGACTCGGAGGACGGTGTCTAAAACAGCGCCGTGGTGGGTTAACCACGACATCGCTTAGATGACATCGACCTTCTGTCCCTCTAAAACTATGAGAGACGTAGGGTATACTCTACCATCTAAGCATAATGACGCTTTTGGAACCATCATGCTTGTTGAAAATTTCCCACCCGGTGAACAAATCAAGTATGGACTATCGGTGGGTAGTATTTGCATGCTGTATTTAGTAATGAAAGCTTGGCTAATAAAATTGTGCGTGGCGCCTGAACCAAATAATACTATGGCGGGATGCTGGTGGAGTTGGAACATACCCGCAAGAATTGGCTCTTCCTCCGGCACGTCCTCTATGGCAAGTTGGTGGAGGGTGCTGGGCCTAGGGTTTTCCCGCCGCGCATTAGTAGGGTTCCAGGGCTGATTCCTCCCCAGAAGTTGCGGTGCAACTCCGTCGCCTTGCTTCTCAGGACAAATGTTGACGAAGTGTCCT
This sequence comes from Neostapfia colusana, assembly GCA_030760725.1. Lineage (NCBI taxonomy): Eukaryota > Viridiplantae > Streptophyta > Magnoliopsida > Poales > Poaceae > Neostapfia > Neostapfia colusana. The sequence continues at coordinate 73,785,385 of JASWHV010000007.1, read as the reverse complement.
GGAAGACCACATTTGTAGCATGTGGCTGCTGCTGGTCCGGTGCTTGGGGGACGGAAGCCCGGCATGCGCTGCTGAGGTGCATACGCACGCGGCATCGCCCGCTGCTGCAGTTGTTGCTGCAGAGGTGGTACTGGCAGTGCCGGCCGGAATGCCGGTGGAGAATATGGCCAACTGCGGAATGGCATCGGCCTCTGTGGTGGCTGCCAGGGGGACCCGATGGTGGGCCATAAACCATCCGATATTTCTGAGAAGGACCACCTCATTCTCCGCTGCCTTGCAGCGCGCTTCGCTTCCTTTCTGCCGCCGGTAACTCCTTGCCGGAGTCCTCCTGAACAATTGCAGCATCAATAATGTCATTGAGGCTGCCACGATTGAACATCGCCAGCTTGTCCTTCAGGAGCTGGTTAAGCCACTGGTACAAATGATCCCGCCGCTTCTCGCTGGTATCGGCGTGATACGAAGTGTATAGCGCAAGATCATTGAACGCCCTGGAGTATTCCAGCGCGTTCCGGCTCCCTTGCTGCAGGCGTAAGAACTCCTGCGTCTTCCTCTTCATGAGACCCGGCCGTATATGATAGGCCCTGAAGGCCGTCTGGAATTCCGACCAGGTCATAACTCGCTCGGTGGGCTGTGAAGCACAGTAGTTCACCCACCAAGCGCTTGCGGATCCTTGAAGCTGTTGCACCGCGAACTGAGTCTTGCGCTGCTCACTCACTTGGAGCAGCCCGAACTTCATCTCCATCGTGCGGAGCCAGTTCTCCGCATCGAGGGGTTCATCTGCCCTTGAGAATACCGGGGGATGAGTAGCCAGAAAATCGGAGTAGGAGCTTTGTTGGCGCTCCTCACGATCTTGATGCCTCTCCGGTCAAGACGTATTCGCAATGAGGGTTTGCAGCAACTCCGTGTGCTGATGATGAGAGCCCCCCATTGCTGCCACAATGTCAGCCAAAGTAACCGTTGGCGGTGGCGGTTGTTGCTGTTGCTGTTGCTGCTGTTGTTGTCCCGAGGAATCCTCGGGAGGCAGTTGAGAGGTCTCTCCCCCCTGATTGGAACCCCCAACTTCCTGGTTGGCACGAGTATGAGTCATTCTGAAATTCAAAACAGCAGCGATCAGCACATGTCATACTTAAAATTCGATATGAAACAGCAGGTATTGAGGTGACACATGAATAATTTGCATAACATTCACATATATGATAATGCATAAACTTTATACAAGATACATTATTCTCGGGTCTCCGAGAAGTCGTGCTCATGTCGTCACTACCTATACATACCCTACTGTTTACATGACATGTCACCGATTATAAAAGTTTTTCTCCTACCACTCTCGTCGCCCTACGTGGCAACGGTAACCTAATACTATTAGTAGAACTCGACATCCTGCGGGTCGTCCTCCTCCGGTACCTCTGCGGGTGGCTCTGGATCCACAACCTCCTCTTCCGGCTCGGGTTCTCCCAGTGCCGGAATACCCAAAACCACAGGTACAGCACCTACCACCGGTATGCCCATTACCAGAGGTACGAGGTCCTGCAACGCATGCACCTCGTCCATGGCTTGGTTGTAGTCCTCTTCCCAGCCTTTCCCCTCCTCAATAGCGCCATCCCGCTCTTGAGTAAGAAACTCCTTCTTCTGGGTCAGAGCCTGCAACTGTTGTTGCAAAACCGTGAGTTCGACACGTCTTTTCTTCTTCGCCTTCTTCAGACGATGCAACTGATTATATAGTTCGTTCAGTCGCTTAATCGTCGGAAGGAGAACATTGCGGAGTGCGCTGTGAGCACTCTCTAAATGATCTCCACGGCTGTTGCTCTCCTTGAGCTTCATGGCGAGACATTCCGTATGAACAGCTTGGCTGTCCATCACGGCCTTTCCCGCCCTCAACTGGAGGCTGAGGTTCGCCTCCACGGGGTTGTACCTTTGGCAATCCGGATCTGTTGCCTCTAGGTACCTTTGCCCCCACAAATGATTACGTCGTCCCTCCACCGGAACGAGCGTGTATGGAGTGCCCTCCATAGCCCTCACGTGTAGTTGGCAGAAATGCGACATGGTGTCGCGGGGTGCAACTTGCCACATTTCCCCCGGGTGTCTACCTCTCACCGTGACGGTGAACGGCGCCCAACCGGGTGGCGTGGGCCCTGCAGGAAATTCAACATGGATCATCCACATATTTTTCCCCTCCTCTCCTTCTTCTTTGGTGAAGTACTGCGGCATCTTGCTGTACCCGAAATATTGAAGCATTTGCCTCAAGGCTTCCGGATAGCCGCTGTGGTGAGAACAGTGAGATTCCACCCACCCGTTCTCAACTATCTATCCGCTGTCATCTGTAGAAACATACTTGAGAAATGTCAAATATTTATTTGAACAGTAAACCGTTGAGTTATAACATAAAACATGTCATTGAACTTCAAAACTTGGAAACATAGTTCAAATTTATACAAATTTGACTGCTGATCTGCTGTCCAACATGACAGCCCTGACCAGTTTCTATTCCAACCTGATTTAGACCATGCTAAAGCAAAACCAATTCTGGAGCTCAACATCAAAGTTAAAGTTAACTTCAATAGATTTCCATAAAGTATTTGTTTGTCCTAATATCTGTCGTGGTTCAAAAGTTATGAGATGTCAAAGTTAACAGAATTTCTGGAGAAAATTGGACAGCACCTCCCTGCTTGAGGTACTGATTTGATCCAAGAATTCCAGTTAATTCTACACCAAATCTAACAAAACTTTCTGTTACAAAGTTGTCACCTATCTCATAAACTTTCCATAACTACAACATTTTCTATTTTTTGATTTTTATGCAGGAGGTTATGCTCAATTTACAGAGAGTTACAGAGAGTGTTTGCTCTGCCCTGTTTTCTGGACAGTCTCAACTCTACTGCATTTTTCGATTGGTTAAGGGATGAAACACCTCTGGACCTCAACGGAAAAGTTGTAAAGCTCTTCCAAAGCTTTCCAGAAATATATCATATGACCCCAACCTCGTAATAACTCAACCTCTAACCTCTAGTTAACTTCAGCCTTATTTCAGCTGAAAACAGGGGACTCTGTCCTTAGTATCCCATAAGTTGAAAACTTGTTAACTGTGAATATCCTGATTATGGGAAGGAGATACATCAAAGTTTTAGTGCTCTGGATTAAAACGTTCAAGTCCTACAATGAAGTTGCTCATTTAGTTGGGTGTGACGTCGATGCGTCACCAGTTCATGTCGGTACGACGTCCTCACAAAGAAAAACCTATACCGGACTTAGCCGGTTTCGTTATTTCAGTGGCACTAAATGTCACTCGCACATGGATGCTACACGTATACCGTTTCGTGGTTACACTACCTGCAAATAACTCAGACAATCATCAGACTTGGCTGCACACCGAGCCCGGTATCCATACAGTTTGTACATCCGGCCGTCATCACTCGCCCGGATGTTCTCAAGCCAAACACGCCTTGAGCTACGTGTTCATGTTACTGACCACGTGATGGGGTCTCCCAAATTGCCCAAAGCACGCCAGGGACAGACGTTTCTTGAATACCCCAAACAACATGAAGAGTCGTAGAGGATATTAAAGCGGGCCGGATTACCTGCCACCCGTGGGGCTCTACCCTTCAGCTTGTGCGCACTGGTGGATAGTACTTACGTGCACCCCCAAGACATAAAGCGTCCCGAGATGCACGATTTTCCGACATAAGCAAATAGTTTAGTATGCCACTTTCTATACACTAATAACATCCTTATATGGGCTAGTAACTCGTTCCTCACTGGATTTTCGAAAAAGATGACCTTTGTAGTGCGTTAAACCTCAAGCAAGATCTGATACCATGCTGACGCGGCCCCAACGGCCTTGTCGAGCAAGGATCACGCTGAGGGATGCTGCGTTACATAGCACCGGATAACGCACATCAAAGATACAAAGTGAAAGCAAAGTTTTATTACATAAACCAGTTTATGAACATTTTTACAACAAAATAAGTCCAGTCTACACTAACACACACACACACACACACTAACACGGCGGCGTGCACGACTCCCACTCGACGGGGTTCCCCGCCTGGGGTTCCGTCTCCTCCTCAGGAGTCCCTTCCTCATAAACTCCTACAAAAGCTTCAAACACAAGCAGTGAGCACAATGGCTCAGCAAGACTGACCCGTCTCTCCTATACATGAAACTTCTACATGAATGGTTTTAGGGTACATGAGGTAAAATAAGTTGCAAAGGACTCGCCTAATTGTTTGAACCTTACTTTCAAGTTTTAGCAGCAGGTTGTGGAGAACCTTACTCTAAGGTACATGAGAGAGCCGCAATCAAACAAGAAACGCATATCTCTCATGTACTTTGCCCAAAGTTGAAAAGAACTTTAATTAGCTGTAAACTACAACAAGACATTAACAAGCAAGGTATGTATTTCAAATCAGCAAACGTTTAACATGTATCTAGCCTGTTCTTTCTACGTCATGGTACAGTGAACAAGTGGTACTCACTGACCGCGAGGGACGGCAATTATAATCAATTTACACCTGCAGGGTTACCCGAATAACCCGTCACGTACGCCCGTACTCGATGTTACCTACAGCAACCATTACGGACGTCGTACACAACCACCTTTCGCCCGTCAGCCAAATTTTGAACCGGTCCTATCGTCCCAAGCCAGAGGTCTCTGCGCGCGCATCTGCTGTACCGCCAGCCGGTTTACACCTCAAGCTCTGAAACTACACTCTGAACGACAGTCAATGCCTCAATACCCAGCTACCCGAGTTACATCAGTTTCCCGGTTCCCATATAGCCGGTAGGTCTTCGGTACTGTTCTAGCTTGTTCAACAGGCCCGCACACAGCTCGGACCTCAATTGACACATGCGGAGCTACAGCACCCAGGCCCCAAAGTCCTGCTGCCCTTACTCTCCGCTCAGGCTCATTTTTCTTGCCATGCGTTTCATTTGCTATCTTTACCCGAGTCGAGTGCCTCTAGCCTATCCTCGCGAGTAGTTCCAACAACTCGACTTGTACCGAATCCTACACTATCTTAGCATTGCAGTAGCTAAACGGGGTTTTCAATCCTAATCCCAACCCATGGTTTTCTTGGCTATGCATTTGGGTTTCAAACCTATCTCTAATGCAAGAAGTAAATGGGTGCTCAAAGTAAGTTCTCAAAACAGTAAAAATTTGTAAAAATGTTAATGCAAACCGGAGCTTGCCTTGCTGCTCCTGGTCGTAGGCTAGCTGCTCTTCCGGAGTGACGAAGTCTAAGACTTCGGGTTCCTCCTCAACCTTAGCGACTACATGAGATAACATGTATATGTATCAATTTAAATGCATTTGAATTGAATTTAAACTTGTGAACACTGTAAGTCTTATTAGACAGACCCAATGACTCTGAAATTTTTACTGTGGTTTGGTTACAAACTAAACAGAGACTTGGCCAAGTTTTATTTGCAGCAAAGCTCATTTGAGCTCTCCACAACTAATTATGTACTTGACCTTAATTGGAGCTCCTAGGGTGTTCTAGGGATTTTCATGGAGCAAGCCATGATTTTCTGAAAGCAAGATTCTCAGAGGGTTCTAGTGGAGTTGGTCTCACTTAATTTGAAGGTTCCTAGCTGAAGATATGAGCTAAATGATTTCAGAGAAATTCTGAAAATGTTTCTAGACATTTTCTATTTTCTCTGGAACAGTTTCATTAATCACACCATTAGGTGGATCAAATGAGCTCAGATGGATCTGAAATTTTTATGGTAGCTCAGGGACATTTTGGTGAACATCTAAGCAAAATTTCAGAATTTTCCTTCAAAGGGTTCTCCAATTAAAATTCCAAACAGTTTAAATTTTGAAGAATTAATTCTGTAGAACTAAGGATTTTCATGAAGTGAAACTTGATTTGTTGGAAAGTACTCAGAGAGATAAATCCAACAAAATTTGGTTCACTCGATTTGGAGTTTCCTAGCCAAAGTTATGTGGGTTTGAAGTTCTAACTAAAACTGAAAATCAGGAAATGTTTAAAACACTGCACGTGGGTCCCATGCACACTGTCGTCGTCTACCTCCCGCCAGTGCCCGAGCGCGCGACGTCCAGCGACGGTGGTGCGGTTTGTTCTCGGCTGTTACTGCCTAATTTTCGACGCGGTTTCTTCCTACGTGATCCTTGGAGCACGGCGCACACGCCGGGCACCTTCTCGGACCTCGACATCACCGGAAACCTAGTCGGCGATGGCGGAGGCGGAAGAGGAGCTCGGGTCCGACGGTGCTAGCTCGTCTCGGTAGTGAACATGATCAGCCAATGGGTCTCAAAGCACCACTGGGGCACGAGGAAGCTAACCCTGCTCTCTTCTTGGCCGGGGATCGCTGGGAAAGTGGACCTCACCGGCGACCCGAGCCGTTTTCACCGGCGATGGCCAAATTCGGTGCTCTGCTCACTGGGTCGATCATCACTGCTAGGATTTGGCTGAAGTGATCGTGAGGTGCTACTCTAGCTTCAGCTCGACCTGGATTATATGTGATCAAGTGATCACAATGAATTTTGAGTTTTGGTCCTCGGTGCTCTATACAGTGATCATCAGAAAAATAGAAATTCCGGCTAGCCGGCGCTAAGAGGGACCTAGGGAGTTCGGGAAGAGCTACTAGACCTCGATGCTAACCTCAGAGACATGTTTGTTGCAATGGAGAAGCTTTGCGCTGCTCGGGCGATGGGGTCGAGTCGGAGGAGCTCTCGGGTTGACAGAGCGATGGAAGATCGGCTGGGACAATTTCCACCGAAGCTGATCACGAGCAGCTGAGGGCTGTAACACGTCGAGCAAGGACCGGCGGTGCCGTTCGTGGCCTCAGCTCACGGTGGAAGGGACTGTGTTGGCCGGTCAACGGCGAGGTGGTGCGGTGAAGCTGTGCGGCGATCAGTTCAGGTTTCTCAGCACTGGAAACGTCGAGGCAACAGGGAAAATGAGCTGCTGCCGGCGGAAGCTCACAGATAAATAGCTGAGGACGTCGGTTCGTGGCTCTGATCGGCGACCAGGAGGTGGCAGCGGTCGGCAATCGCCGTGGCACCCGCGTGGTCGCGCGCAGGAATCGAGCTGCGGTGACTTCAGTCGGTTTAAATACTGGTGAGGCTGATATGTGGGTCCCATTCCAGTTTTAACCTCTGAAATTGAATTTTTCCCACTGCTCTAAACAGTAGAGACCCAATTAACCTTATCTACCCTTTGGCCATTTGAATTTGATAGAATTCAAATTGGGGTTTGTTTGAATATATTTTCAGCACATATGCAGTTTGAAATTCAAATAAAGTTTGAATTTGCTAAACTTAGCTCATGTCAAGATCAACTCCAAATGGAGTGAAAATTGGTGTGTGAGATTAAAAAAATGTGCTGAGTAAGAATATGCCCCCCGCTTTTGAATTAATGGGATGGAAATAGTTTGAATTTGAACTTGAGTTCAAACCACCCTCTTTCTAGTTATACCCAAAAAGACTTCAAAAAGGTTTGAATTTGGGTGAAATTTGGCATGAGCATTCCTAGAAAGGTGTTGGAGTTTTTCACAAGTTCAGCCCCTAGATGATGCATGTGGGAAATGCCACTTTTGCATTTTGTGAATTTATTCTCTTATAAGCATGTTGTGTCTGGCTGCGCCAAAACTGGTGCTGATGTTAGGTGCTTGACTAAAGCCTTGAATGCTGCTTCACATGCTGGACTCCAAACGTATTTGGTAGCCTTCTTCAGCAGCTCTGTCATTGGCTTGGCAATCTTCGAGAAGTTCGGAATGAACCTCCGATAATATCCCGTGAGTCCGAGGAAACTCCGTACCTCATGAACAGTTCTCGGGTACTTCCAATTCAGCACTTGAGTGATCTTACTTGGGTCTACAGCGATACCCTCAGCTGAGATGATATGCCCGAGAAAAGGCACTTGCGATATCCAGAATTCACATTTGCTGAATTTCGCGTATAGCTTGTGATCCCGCAGCCGTTGCAAGACTATACGCAGATGCTTCTTGTGATCTTCTTCCGACTTGGAATATACCAATATGTCTTCGATGAAGACCACGACAAACTTGTCCAGCTCCGGCATGAATACCGAGTTTATCAAGTACATGAAGTGAGCTGGAGCATTGGTGAGGCCGAAGGACATGACCAGGTACTCATAAAGTCCGTACCTCGTTGAGAAAGCTGTCTTTGGAATGTCCTCCGCCCTTATCTTAATCTGATGGTACCCGGATCTTAAGTCCATCTTGGAAAAGATCTTTGCTTCGACCAACTGATCAAACAACATGTCGATCCGTGGCAACGGCTACATGTTTTTGATGGTTACGTCATTTAAGGGACGATAGTCCACGCAAAGCCGTAATGTCTCATCCTTCTTCTTCACAAATAATGCCGAACAGCCCCATGGCGAGGAGCTCGGCCTAATAAAACCCATCTCCAGAAGGTCCGTGAGCTGAGTCTTCAGTTCAGCCAACTCCTTGGGCGCCATCTTGTATGGCCTTCGGGATATTGGCATGGTTCCCGGTGCAAGTTCAATCTTGAATTCCACCTCTCTATCGGGTGGCATCCCCGGCAAATCATCCGAAAATACGTCAGGGAACTCTCGGACCACTGGAATATCTTCCAATCTGATGGTTGTGGCTTGATAGACACTTGGAAGTTTTATTTCTGGGCTATCCAGAAATAAAGAGTGAGACTCGTGCACTTCTGGGTTCAAGTGCACAACTCGGAGGACGGTGTCTAAAACAGCGCCGTGGCGGGTTAACCACAACATCCCTAGGATGACATCGACCTTTTGTCCCTCTAAGAATATGAGAGACATAGGGTAAACTCTACCCTCTAAGCACAATGGCGCTTTTGGGACCATCATGCTTGCTGAAATTTTCCCACCCAGTGAACAGATCACATAAGGACTATCGGTGGGTAGTATTTGCAAGCTATATTTATCAATGAAAGCTTGGCTAATGAAGCTATGTGTGGCGCCTGAATCAAACAATACTATAGCGGGATGCTGGTGGAGTTGAAACATACCCGCAAGGATTGGCTCGCCCTCCGGCACGTCCTCTATGGCAATCTGGTGGACGGTGCATGGCCTAGGGTTTGTCCGCCGCGCATTAGTAGGGTTCCGGGGTTGATTCCTCCCAGGAAACTGCAGTGCCACTCCGCCGTCTTGCCTCTCCAGGCAACTGCTCGTGAAGTGTCCTGGACGACCACACTTGTAACATGTGGCCGCTGCTGGTGTAGTGCTCGGGGGACGAAAGCCCGGCATGCGCTGCTGAGGTGCATACGCACGCGGCATCGCCCGCAGCTGCTGTTGTTGCAGAGGTGGTACTGGCAGTGCCGGCCTGAATGCTGGTGAAGAGTACGGCCGACTGCGGAACGGCATCAACCGCTGTGGTGGCTGCCAGCGTGGACCTGATGGTGGGCGATTCACCATCCAAAACTTCTGAGAAGGACCGCCTCCTTCTCCGCTGCTCTGCGGCGTGCTTCGCTTTCTCTCCGCCGCCGCTAACTCCTTGCCGGAGTCCTCCTGAACAATCGCAGCATCAATGATGTCGTTGAGACTGCCGCGATTGAACATCGCCAACTTGTCCTTCAGGAGCGGGTTAAGCTACTGTTAAAAGTGGTCCCACCGCTTCTCGTCAGTATCTGCGTGATACGACGCGTAGAGCGCGAGATCGTTGAACGCTCTGGAGTATTCCAGCGCGTTCCGGCTCCCTTGTTGCAGGTGTAAGAACTCCTGCATCTTCCTCTTCATCAAACCTGGCGGTATATGATGGGCCCTGAAGGCCGTCCGGAACTCCGTCCAGGTCATCACTCGGTCGGTTGTCTGTGAAGCACAGAAGTTGGCCCACCACGCGCTCGCGGATCCTTGGAGCTGCTGGACCGCGAACTGAGTCTTGCGCTGCTCGCTTATCTGGAGCAGCCCGAACTTCATCTCTATCGCACGGAGCCAGTTGTCTGCGTCAAGAGGTTCATCCGCCCTTGAGAATACTGGGGGGTGAGTCACCAGGAAGTCGGAGTAGGAGCTCTGTTGACGGTCCTCACGGTCTTGACGTCTCTCTGGGCGAGACGTATTGGCAATAAGAGTTTGCAGCAACTCCGTGTGCTTCTGATGTGAACCTGCCATTGCCGCGACGATGTCGGCCAATGTAACCGTTGGCAGTGGCGGTGGCGGTGTTTGTTGTTGCTGTTGCTGCTGCTGTCCTGAGGAGTCCTCGGGAGGCTGTTGGGAGGTATCTCCCTCTTGTCTAGTACCCCCAACATCAGGGTTGGCACGAGTACGCGTCATTCTGAAATTCAAAACAGCAGCGATTAGCACATGTCTTACTTAAAATTCCATATGTAACAGTAGGTATTGAAGTGACACATGATTAATTTGCACAACATTCACATATATTGATAAAGCATAAACTTTATACAATATACATTATTCTCGGGTCTCCGAGAAGTCGTGCTCATGTCGTCACTACCTATACATACGCTACTGTCTACACGACATGTCACCGATTACAAAATTTGGGCTACACTACCCTAGCTGCCCTACATGGCACTGTAACCCCCTACTCGGAGTAGAACTCGACCTCTGTGGGTCGTCCTCCTCCGGTACCTCTGCTGGTGGCTCTGGATCTACCACTTCTTCTCCCATCCCGGGTTCTCCCATTGCTGGAAGACCCAAGACCACCGGTATGCCCAATACCGGAGGTACGAGGTCCTGCAAAGCGTGCACCTCATCCATAGCCTGGTTGTAGTCCTCTTCCCACCCTTGGCCTTCCTCAATAGCATCGTCTCGCTCTTGAGCAAGGTCCTCGTTCTGCTGGGTCAGATTCTGTACCAGTTCCTGTAACGCCGCGATGTCAACACGGCTCTTCTTCTTTGCCTTCTTCAGACGATGCAACTGATTGTGCTGTTCATTCAGTCGCTTGATCGTTGGAAGGAGAACATTGCGGAGTGCGCTGTGATCACTCTCAAAATGGTCTCCACGGCTCGTGCTCTCCTTGAGCTTCGTGGCGAGATGCTCCGTATGAACAGCTTGGCTGTCCATCACGGCGTTTCCCGCCCTCATCTGGAGGCTGAGATTTGCCTCCGTGGGGCTGTACCTTGGGCAACTCGGGTCCGTTGCCTCCAGGTACCTCTCTTCCCACACATGCTGAGCCCGTCCTTCTACCGGAACGAGCGCGTATGGAGTGCCCTCCATAGCCTGCACGTGTAGTTGGCAGAAACGTGACATGGTGTCACGGGCTGCCACTTGCCACACCCCTTCTGGTTGTCTTCCTCTCACCGTGATGGTGAAAGGCACCCAACTGGGTGGCGTAGGTCCTGCAGGGACCTCGACATGGATTGTACACGTCTTGTTCCCATCTTCGCTTTCTTCCTTGGCGAAGTACTGCGGCATCTGGTTGTACCCGAAATATTGGAGCATTTGCCACAATGCTTCTGGGTAGCCGCTACGGTGAGAACAGTGGGACACCACCCACCCGTTCTCCAACTGCTTATCTGCTGTCATCTGTAAAAATATATTTGAGTAATGTCAAATATTTATTTAAACAGTAAACCATTGAGTTATAACACAAGACACGTCATTGAACCCATAAAATTTGGAAACAGTTCAAATTTTAAGCAAACTTGACTGCTGGTCTGCAGTTCAACATGACAGCCCTGACCAGTTTCCATTTCAACCTGAGTTAGGCAAGGTTAAATGCAAAACTAGTTCTGTAGCTCAACATCAAAGTTAAAGCTAACTTCAATAGCTTTCCAGAAAGTATTTGCATGGCCTAAGATCAGTCCTGGTTCAAAAGTTATGAGATGTGAAAGTTAACAGAATTTCTGGAGAAAATTGGACAACACCTCCCTGCTTTAGGTACTGATTTGATCCAAGAATTCCAGTTAATTCTGTTCCCAATCTGACAAAACTTTCTGTTACAAAGTTGTAACCCATCTCACAAACTTTCCAGAACTACCTCATCTTCTATTTTTAGAATTTTATGCAGGGAGTTATACTCAATTTACAGAGAGTTTGCAGAGAGTCTTACTCTGTCCTGTTTTCTGGACAGTTTCAACTCTACTGCATTTTTCTATTGGTTAATGGATGAAACACCTCTGGACCTCTACAGAAAAGTTGTAAAGCTTTTCCAAAGATATCCAGAAATGTATCATATGACCCCAACCTCGAAAGAACTCAACCTCAAACCTCTGATTAACTTCAGCCTTGATTCAGCTGAACACAGAGTGCTCTGTCCTTAACAACCTATAAGTTGAAAACTTGTTAACTTTGAATATCCTGTTCAAGGGAAGGAGTTACATCAGGTTTTACTACTTTGGATCAAAACCTTCATGTTTTAAATGAAGTTGTTCATTTAATGGGGTGTGACGTCGATGCGTCACCAGATTATGTCGGTACTACGTCCTCACAAAGAAAAACCTATACCGGACTTAGCTGGCTTCGTTAATTCAGTGGCACTAAACGTCACTCGCACACGGATGCTACACGTCTACAGTTTTGTGGTTAGACTTCCTGCAGAAATTCAAACAATCGTCAGACTCGGCTGCACACCGAGCCCGGAATCCATACAGTTCGTACACCCGGCCGTCATCACTCGCCCGGATGTTCTCAAGCCAAACACGCCTTGAGTTACGTGTTCACGTTTCAGACCACGTGACGGGGTCTCCCAAGTCGCACCACACATGCCAGGGATAGACGTTGCTCGAATATCACAAACGACATGAAGAGTCGTAGAGGATATTTAAGCGAGTCGGGTTACCTGCCACCCGTGGGGCTCCACCCTTCAGCTTGTGCGCACTGGTGGACAGCGCTTACGTGTACCGCCCAAGACATAAACATCCCGAGATACACGATTAGTATGCCACTTTCTATATGCTAATAACATCCTTATACGGGCTACTAACTCGTTCCTCACTGGATTTTTGAAAAAGATGACCTTTGTTGTGCGTTAAACCTCAAGCGAGCTCTGATACCACGCTGACACGACCCCAACGGTCTTGTCGAGCCAGGATCACGCTGAGGGATGCTGCGTTGCACAACACCAGATAACACACGTCAAAGGTACAAAGCGGAAGCGAATTTTATTACATAAACAAGTTTATGAACATGTTTACATCAAAATAGTTCCAGTCTACACTCACGGGCGTAGACTACGCATCAAGTCCACGTTCAGCCCTTGAACGTGTCCTTGCTAGCACACACACACACAAACTCTGCGGCGTGCATGACTCCCACTCGACGGGGTTCCCCTCCTGGGGTTCCGTCTCCTCCTCGGGAGTCCCTTCCTCATAGAACCCTGCAAAAGCTTCAAACACAAGCAGTGAGCACGAAGGCTCAGCAAGTCTGACCCGTCTCGCCTAAACATGGAACTTCTACATGAGGGGTAATGGGTTACATGAGGTAAAACTCATTTGCAAGGACTCGCCTCATTAGTAGAACCTTACTTTCAAGTTTTAGCAGCAGGTTGTGGAGAACCTTACGCTAAGGCACATGAGAGAGCCGCAATCAAACAAGAAACACATTTCTCTCATGTACTTTGCCCAAAGTTGAAAGGAACTTTAGTTAGCTCTAAACTATGGCAAAACATTAACGAACAAGTCCATCTTTCAATCAGCAACATTTTAACATGTAACTAGCCAGTTCTTTCTACGTCACGGTACAGTGAACAAGTGGTACTCATTGACTGCGAGGGACGGCGATTATAATCGATTTACACCTGCAGGGTTACCCGAACAACCCGTCACATATGCCCGTACTCGATGTTGCCTACAACAACCATCACGGACGCTGTACGCAACTACCTTTCACCCGTTAGCCAAATGTTGAACCGGTCCAATCGTCCCGATCAAGAGGTCTCTGCACGCGCATCTCAGTGCCGCCAGCCGATTTACACCTCGAGCTCTCAACCTACCCTCTGAACGACCAGCTATGCCTCAACACGCAGCTACCCGAGTTACATCGGTTTCCCGGTACCCATATAGCCGGTAGGTCTTTGGTACTGTTCTAGCTTGTTCAACAGGCCCGCACACGGTTCGGTCCTCAATCGACACAAGCGGAGCTACAGCACACAGGCCCCAAAGTCCTGCTGCCCTTACCCTCCGCTTGGTCTCATTTTCTTGCCATGTGTTTCATGTGCTATCTCTACCCGAGCGATGTGCCTCTAGCCTATTCTCGCGAGTAGTTCCAACTACTCGACTTGTACCGAATCCTACTCTATCTTAGCATTGCAGAAGCTAACGGGGTTGGTAATCCTAAACCCAATCCATGGTTTTCTTGGATATGCAGTGGGGTTTCCACACAAGACTCTAATGCAAAGAATCATAATACTCAAGTAAGTGCTCAAAACAATAAAAATTTGTAAAAACGGTTAATGCAAACCGGGGCTTGCCTTGCTGCTCTTGGTCGTAGGCTAGCTGTTCCTCCGGACTAACGAAGTCTAGGACTTCGGGTTCCTCCTCGACCTTAGTGACTCTATGATAGAGGAAATACATGTATCAATTTAAATGCATTTGTATTAAGTTTGAACTTGTGAAGCTTATAAGTCCCACTAGACAGGCTCACTGACTATGAAACTTTTACTGTGTCTTGGTTACAACCTAAACAGAGATTTGGTCAAGTTTTAGTTGCCGCAAAGCTCATTTGAGCCCTCCACAATTAATTATGTACTTGACCTTAATTGAAGGCTTTTAGGGTGTTCTAAGGATTTTCCTGAAACAAACTATGACTTTATGAAAACTAGATTTTCATAGGGTTCTAATGGAGTTGGTCTCACTTAATTTGAAGGTTCTTAGCTAAAGATATGAGCTAAATAGTTTCAGAGAAAATTTCTGAAAATTTTTCTGAACATTTTCTATTTTCTCTGGAACAGTTTCACTAATCACACCATTAGGTGGATCAAATGATCTCAAATGGGTCTGAAATTGTTATGGTATTTCAGAGATATTTTGGTGAATATCCCAGCAAAATTTCAGGATTTTCCTCCAAAGGATTCTCCAGTTAAAATTCCAAACAGTTTAAATTTTGAGGAATTAATTCTGGAGAAATAAGGATTTTCATGAAGTGAAACTTGATTTGCTGGAAAGTGCTCAAAGAGCTGAATCCAACAAAATTTGGTTCACTCGATTTGGAGCTTTCTAGCCAAACTTATGAGGATTTGAAGTTTGAAAGAATTCTGAAAATCGGGGAAAAGTTTAAACTCCTGCTCGTGGGCCCCGCACACAGTGCGTCATCTTCCTCCTCGCGCCAACTGCGCGGCGGCGGCGATCTCCGGCGACCTTCACCAGAATTGAGTTCCCGGCCACCCCCGGCTCGAAACTCGTCGCCTGCCCCTTGGACTCGATGGTGGGGTCGCCGGCCGCCGGCGATGACCGGAAACCCGTGCGCACCGGTGACAGCACCTGCTAGGGTTCCGGTGAGGTCGTTCCCCACTCTCCCATGCACCAAATCGATCGGAAATCGAGTGGAGAGCATCAGTAGAGCATGGGGAACACGAACCAGGGCTGGGTGGAAGCTAGAAATACCGGCAACTATGCTCTCGACGGTGAGCCGAGGTGCTCAGTCATGGCGGCGGGGAAAACGGCCATATCATGGCCGATTCTCGATGGTTTTCTCTGATTCTAGTTCGAGCGTGGGCGCTATCGTGCATAGAAGCTACTAGGTAACGAGCTTGTCCAACCCTCGCGTATAGAGCACAAATTTCACCCGAAGGTGAGCTCGATCCTTATGAACTGATCAAGAGTAAATCTGGAAATTCTCGGCCGAGGGTTGATCAATCGCCAAACGGCTTTCGGCTACTCCATCTACATACAATCACGCACCTTTCTTGTGTAGAGAAGAGGACGTGACAACAGCTGTGTTGTGCTGTCCACGAGAGCCCGATCGGCGGCGATGCTCAGTCCGCCGGAGAAACAGTTTGGTATAGCTTGAGGATGCTTGCTCACTGGCCAACACGGGGTCTAGGAGGTTGCTCAGGATCTCCCGGTGCCGTCTTGCTGTGGAGGAGGCTGTGCTCGCGAGTGATCGGACTTGATCAAGCGTGAGATCGAGCGGCGGCGGTTGCAGTGGAAGAACAGGCCGAGTACGTCGGTAGCTCGGGGAATGGGTGATGGAAGCCCGGCGACTGGTCTCCGGCTTGGGGCACGCAGCAGGAGCTGGCGCTGGCTGCCCCCCGGTGGCACGCGCACACTGCACCCGGGAACCGAGTGAGCTGTGTTTCAGTCGGTTTGTTTTGAAGTAGTGGCTGACATGTGGGTCCCACTTCCAATTTTAACCTCTGAAATTTACTCCTAATCACTGTTGTAAACAGTGAGCCCCATACTACCCCTGGTAATTCAAATTATTCACCCATGAGCCCTTTGAATTGGGTAGAATTCAAATTGGGTTTGATTTGAATGAATTTCAGCACAAGTTTAGTTTTGAATTCAAATAAATTTTGAATTTGTCCAACTTAGCTCATGTCAAGATCAATGCCAAATGGAGTGAAAATTGGTGTGTGAGCTCACAAAAATGTGCTGAATAAGAATATGCCTCCCACTTTTGAATTCATGGGATAAAAACAGTTTGAATTTGAATGTAGTTTAAAACTGCCCTCTTTCTAGCTATACCCAAAATGACCTCAAAAAGGTTTTGAATTTGGGTGAAATTTGGCATGGACATCCTTAGCAATGTGTAGGAGTTTTCATATGTCCAGCCCACCTATATCACATGTGGAAAATACCACTTTTGCAATATGTGAGTTTGTTCTCTAATGAGCATGTTGATGGTGGTTACTTGCTCTTCATTTGTGTTCATCATCTTTCCTCAAATGAGGTGTGTGTGTATGGTGATGAACACTTCAATTATGTGTCAAAAGCTGAGGCCCTTACTCTAGCGAGAGGAGTCCGCGGGCTGGACCTCTTCTCGAGTGCTCATTAGTTATTTGACGTGATTTGATTGTAGTCTTCCGCTGTAGCTATTTGATGTAAATTATTTACAAAGAACATTTGTAAGCTTCCACTTTTGATTTATGTAATACAGTTTTCCTTATATGTGTGCTGTTGGGTGCCGCATAACACGGCACCACCCAATGCGATTCCCGGGCGAGTGGCATGGCCCTGTGACATGGGTCGGGTCCCCCTCAGTTTGGTATCGGAACTGCATTGGTAATAGCGCACGGAATAAGTTTCGTATTACGACAAAAACTTAGGATACGCTGAGGAAACGGTACTACTATATTAGCCTAATATGAAGGTGGCAACCTAACTTACTTGAATATGTCATAAAAATCATGCATCTCGGGATGTTCCATGTCTTGGGGCGTGCATGTAAGCGCTGTCCACCAGTGCGCACAAGCTGAAGGGTGGAGCCTCACGGGTGGCAGGTAGCCCGGCCAGCTTTAGTATCCTCTACGACTCTTCATGTCGTTTGGGGTATTCGAGCAGCGCCCTTCCCTGGCGTGCTACAGGCAAGTATGGGAGACCCCGTCATGTGGTTAGTAACATGAACATGTAGCTCAAGGCATGTTTGGCTTGAGAACACCTGTGCGAGTGATGACGGACGGGTGTACGAATTATATTGGGACCGGGTTCTGTGTGCAGCCGGACCTGACAATTGTTTGTGATTTATGCAGGTTTAACCACGGAACTGTAGTACGAGTAGTACACATTTACGAGTAACCGTCTTAATGCCATTTATAATACGGATATGTCGGTATAAACTGGTTAGGATTTTGTTTGGTGAGGCTACGTAGTACCGACATGATTCTTACGGTGCATCGACACCGTACTACACTTAATAACCTCTTACCTATGAAAAAATGATTCATGAACTAACTTTCAACTAAAAATGGAAGTTTGAAACAAATATTAGTTATGGAACTCTTATTTTGAGCTAAGATTCAAATTTGAGAATGACTAGGCTTCAAAATTTTTAAAAACAGAGTGCTCTTTTTCTGGCAGGAATTTTTGCTGGACATTAACAGAGCATAACTCTGAGTAGCTTTCACCAATTAATGTATATGATACAGTTCTGGAAATATTTTTAAGTTCTCTACAACTTATCTGTATAACTCCAGAGCAAAATCACAAGTTAAGTTGGTGAAAAGTCCAGTTGAAGGCAAACTGTCCAGAACCAGGACAGCAGAAAAACCTCTCTGGACCTTTCTGTTTTTAAGCCATAACATTCTGTAGAAAAATCCCTAAGGAGCCTATGGTACACGGTTGGAAAGGTTATGAGATGTGCAACATTGCTGTAGTTCAAATCTTGCTCATATTCTTATTGTATTTGCATATACAACTGTGATAAAGATAGCCACATACAATAGAGATGCTGGCAAATTTTATCCAGGAATTCTGTCAACTTTGGAAAATCATAACTTTTGATTCAGAAACGATCTAGAGGCTTATGAATAAGCATTGGAGAGATACTGAAGTTTATTAAAACGTTGGTATTGAACTCAATTCAAGAATCTGTAGTTTACTTGAGTAAATTTTGGAGATGTGTGAACTGGTCAGGGTAGTCAAGCTGATTAGTTTAGCGTACTTAAGATTTGTTTAAACATGAACGTGGTTATGCTTTCATGAATTTCATGATATGTTCACGTATTACTTATCTTTACTTACTGCTGGGATAGAATTTTGATTGACTCAAAAATTGTTTCGTGCAGTATGGTACGCGCACATTCTCAAATGGGGATTGGAGGTTCGAGTCGAGGTGGGAATGACTCGACTTCATCACAAGATCCATCGCCAACCGGATTGGCGGAAATTATGGCAAGGATGAATGAAACTCTCCAAACTCTAGTTCAGCAAGGAATAAATAGAGAAGCTCAACATCACATCCCAACTCCAAGCACTTATCTGGATTTCTTGGTGACATAACCGCCGGTATTTTCCGAAGCGGCTGACCATTGTGAAACAAATCACTGGTTACGTGTCATTGAGTCCAAGTTTGGGTTGATTAAATGTGATGACTTCCAGAAGATTCTATTTGCCGCTCAGCAGCTTCATGGCTTTGCTGGATCCTGGTGTGCAGAATACCTTGCTATCCAACTAGAAGGACATCGTGTCACGTGGACGGAGTTCCAGGATACATTTCGTGCTCGTTTCGTTCCTGCGGGCATAATGCAAACAAGTCTTGATGAATTCTGCAATCTAAAACAAGGGGAAATGAGTGTTATTGAGTATGCGAAGGAATTTAATCGCCTAGCTCAATATGTTCCTGATTATGTTAAATCTCCAGCTATGAAGGGTTATCATTTTTACCGAGGGCTGACTGCTAGGCTGCGATGTGAGTTGGCTCAAGTTAGCCAAAAGAACTTTTATGAGTTTGTTAGATGTGCTATCACTCAGTAATATTATTCCAATCTCTACCTTAAAGAAAAGATGGAGAGGGACCCACCACAGGATAATGCAATCATCTTCCTCAGAAGTATCGGTTAGTAATCCGTTCACCTTCCGATCGAGAGGTTCCTCAAAAGGAGCAGTCATTCTTGGAGTATGACGACTCTTATACTCCACAGAGGTTTTATTTACCTCCACCGCAGCAACAACTTTTTTCTCGTGCACCTTAGTACCAACAATGTGCACCAGAATATTATTCCCCTCAAGATACTGAAGATGATCAAGGTGATTTCTCAGCTGAACCGAGTGGTATCCAACTGCAAATTGACAATGAACACAACGTTAATGAAGCAACTGAACCGAGCAGCAACATGATGTCTGCGGGTCCAGTTCTAAAGAATGATCATGGACAGCAAAGAAAAGCCTTGTCCAAAGTAGGAATTGTTAATTATGTGTCAGTCGACGATCTGCACAAAGGAGGCCTAGTTCTTGCGGGCAGGTTCACCTTAAATGACAAGCCGGTTGTCATCCTATGCGACTATGGTGCAACAAATAACTTCATTAGCAAGGCTACGGTGATCCGGGATCAGATTTCCACCATTATCACTAAGGGTTCTTACCTTATTCATTCGCCAGGTGGAGACATATTGATTAATGAAGTCGTTTCTAGAGCACCACTTTGTTTGGGTGGAAATTTTTATCCTACCACCCTCATCATTCTCGAAGATCAAGGAATTGATGCTTTATTAGGAATAACATGGTTAACTTTCCATAAGGCTGTTCTGGGCATCGAGAACTGGAGTGTTCATTTGGACTCTCCACTTCACGGCCGGCATACGTTGTATCTTGGCAAAGCTGTTTCCAAAGTCCCAGAAGTATGTAATGTCGATGCTTGCAAGTTAGAAGACATTCCGGTAGTATGTGAATATCCAGACGTGTTTCCCGAAGATCTTCCATGCTTACCACCTGAGCGCGAGGTGGAATTCAAAATAGAATTGATACCGGGAACCACGCCGATATGTCGGAGACCATACAAAATGGCTCCAAATGAACTAGCTGAACTGAAGGAGCAACTCAAAGATCTGATGGACAAGGGGTTTATTCGTCCAAGTTCATCACCATGGTGTTGCTCGGCTTTATTTGTAAAGAAGAAGGATGAGACGCTGAGGCTATGCGTCGACTATCGTCCATTAAATGTTGTGACGATAAAGAACAAGTATCCACTACCAAGAATTGATATTCTCTTCGATCAACTAGTGGGTGATAAAGTCTTCTCTAAGATGGACTTTAGATCGGGATATCATCAAATCAAGATTATAGCGGAGGATATCCCGAAAACAGCATTATCGACAAGATATGGACTCTATGAGTATCTTGTCATGTCATTTGGGTTGACCAATGCTCCGGCTTACTTTATGTATCTTATGAACTCGGTGTTCATGCCAGAGATGGATCAGTTCATCATGGAATACATCGAAGATATCTTAGTCTATTCAAAATCAGAGGAGGAACATGCTAAACATTTGCATATTGTGCTCCAGCGATTGAGAGATCACAACCTCTATGCAAAGTTTAGTAAATGTGAATTCTGGATCAACCAAGTGCCATTTCTTGGACATATTATTTCAGCGGAAGGCATCGCTGTTGATCCAAGCAAGATTGAACAAGTGCTGAAATGGAAGTCTCCAACATCAGTCCATGAAGTTCATAGCTTCTTAGGTTTAGCGGGATATTATCAGAGGTTCATCTCAGGCTTCCCAAAAATCTCTAAACCTATGATGGAGCTACTGAAAAGGGCATCAAACATGATTGGAGCAAGCCATGTGAGGAAGCTTTTCAAGCGTTGGTGAAATGCCTCACAACAGCCCAGGTTTTAGCTTAACCGGATACAACCAAGCCCTTCGATGTTTATTGTGATGCGTCCGGCATGGGACTTGGTTGTGTACTCATGCCAGGAGGATGCATGGTCGCATATGGATCACGACAATTACAGAATCATGAACAACATTATCCAACTCATGATCTCAAGCTTGCTGCCGTGGTACTAGCTTTGAAGATGTGGAGACATTACCTATTGTGAAATCTAGTTCATCTCTACACCAACCACAAAAGCTTGAAGTACATATTCACCCAAAAAGAGTTGAATATGCGACAACGGCGATGGTTGGAGCTGATCAAGGACTATGAGATTGAAATTCATTATCATCTGGGCAAGGCAAATGTGATTGCCGATGCACTCAGCCGGAAATCTCTTATTCATAATCTGACCATTACGCCGATAGAAGAGGAAGAACCGAGTCTCTACTTGGTTCCATATGGAGCTCTACATAATCTAGCTCTCATACCCACATTAAAAGAGGAGGTTATGAAAGCTCAAAAGCGAGACAAGGGCATGTCTCATATTAAAAGGAGGTTGAAGAACGGGGAGATGAATTGTTTTTGGTTAGATGATGAAGATACCTTATGGTTCAAGGACCGGATAGTCGTACCCCGTATATGAGGCTGCTGAAGAAATTTTTTGATGAGGCTCACTTATCCAAATTTTCTGTTCACTCGGGCAGCAACAAGATGTACCAGGAATTGAAGACTAAATTTTGGTGGACCCGGATGAAAGGAGAGATTGCTAAATACATATCAGAATGTGATATATTTTGACGAGTTAAAGCCGACCACATGAGGAAAGCGGGAACCTTGAAACCGCTAAGCGTTCCGGCATGGAAGGGCAGCACTCTAGGATCATAGACTATCCCCACATACTAACACTACTCTTTTCTGCGCACTTTGTCCTTACTCATGCGCATCTGGGAAGACTTCCCGGTTGGTCACCCATCCCCAAATTTCTCCGGGCCAAGCATGCTTAACCACGGAGTCCTTTGCAGGTGGGCTTCTGAAAAAAAAGGTATACCTTGATGGTATGAGTACTCTGTCAATCCTATTAAGCCGGGAGCTAGGATGTCACAATCCACCTCACTTAAAAATCCAACGTCCTCGCCGGTCAACGCCAAGACAGGAACATCCCTTCTTAGCCACGTCCGTACGTTCAGTACTGGCATACGCATACCGTACGTCCTGTTAGCAGCATACGTACCATACCGTGTCTCTCATAGAGGACCCACACGTCATGTGTACGTACCCATGTCCCGGACCCGTACGCTACCGTATTCTTCTCACTGACCCATACGCACCCGTGAAACTGCGAGGGTTGGCTCTGATACCATTTTGTGGCTGCTCTCTAGGATTATAGACTAGCCCCACATACCAACACTAGTCTTTTCTGCGCACTTTGTCCTCACTCGTACGGAGCCTAGAAGACATCCCGGTTGGTCACCCATCCCCAAATTTCTCCGGGCCAAGCACGCTTAACCCCAGAGTCCTTTGCAGGTGGGCTTCTAGAAAAGAAGGTATACCTTGTTGGTATGAGTACTCTATCAATCCTATTAAGCCGGTAGCCAGGATGTCACCGAGGATATTAGTATGGATTTCATTGTTGGACTACCTCTCACGACTAATAAGCATGACTCGGTTCCGGTAATCGTTGATCGGTTAACCAAATCAGCGCATTTCATCCTTGTACATATGGGATTCCATGCCAAGAAGTATGCAGAGATGTATATTGCAAGAATACTGTACCTACATGGAGTTCTTTGGACGATCATCTCCGATCGAGGCGCGTTGTTCGTTGCTTGTTTCTGGGAGCAGCTATATGCCTCACTGGGGACCAAATTGATTAGAAGCTCTGCATATCATCCTCAAACCGATGGGCAAACGGAGAGGGTGAACCAATTTCTCGAAGATATGCTTCGAGCATGTGCCATTCACCACGGTAAAGGATGGGACGATCATCTACCGTTGGCGGAATTCGCTTATAACAATGGATACAAAGCGAGTATCAAGATGGCACCGTATGAAGCTCTCTATGGCCAGAAGTGCCGCACACCCTTGAACTGGTGTGAATCTGGCTAGAGAGTTATTTACGGGATTGATCTCGTAAATGAAGCTGAAGAGCGGGTAAGGCTTATTCAAGCAAATCTTAAAGCCACTTAGTCCAGACAAAAGAGATATGCGGATAGGAGGCGCCGTCCTCTGGACTTCCATGTTGGGGACCATGTATATCTCCGCGTATCTCCTATGAAGGGAATTCACCGATTCAGAGTGAAAGGATAATTAGCTCCACATTTTATCGGTCCCTTCGCCATCATCAAAAGATGTGGACCCATGGCATACCGTCTGGAGTTACCGGTAGCCTTAGCCGGAGTTCATAACGTCTTCCACATATCTCAGTTGCGGAAGTGTTTGAAGCCGGACCTCACTTATGTTGAGCATCCAACCGGGGTAATTGTTGAAAAGACTCGCGAGACCAGAAACAGGATGCTGCGATTTTTCAAGGTGCTATGGGAAAATCACACCTCCGACGAAGCTACTTGGGAAAGCGAGGAGTATTTACAACGCAATCATCTGGAGTTACTAGAGGCATATATCCGATGGTTGTCCTCCCCACACTGTTCTTAATTGTGAATCTCGGGGACGAGATTCTTTTTAATGGGCGAGGAATGTAAAAGTCCCCAAATTCCCGAAAGGGGGAATTTCCCCCACATTTTGGGGGTATTTCCCCCAAATTGGACGCAACCATAGAGGGGAGGAAAGCCCTAGGACTCTTTGATTGAGTCCCAACTTGACTAGGATTCTTTGGTTGAGTCCCAACTTGACTAGGATTCTTTGGTTGAGTCCCAATTTGACTAGAACTCTCCTTTTTTCCCCTTATAAATACAACCCACCAGCCCCCCCCCCCCCCCACCCAAACTCGCTGAGTTGAGCCCCCCCCCTTGCCGGAGATTGGTCACTGTCAAGCCCCGCCGATGAGCCCCACCGATGAGCCCCACCGTCGAGCCTCGCCGTCAACTCCTGTTGTCGAGTCCCGTCATCGAGCCCTGCCGTCGAGACCCACCATCGAGACCCACCGACGAGCCCCGTCACGCCTCGCCGTCTCCGGAGAAGAAGCCCGACGATCTGCCCTACCATAATTCCCAACAGAAAAATCCCCCGCTGCTGCCGTTGCTAGGAGAAAGGCCATGCCACAAGGAGGATGTGTGGTCGGTCTTCATTACCCATCTTACGACGTCGCCGCTGTTTCTACGCATCTGTTTTCTTCGCCCCCTTTGAGCAGAAACTTTTGCGTGTGGACAGATCGTGTTTTGGATGATTTTTGACGGTGGAATTGATATAGATCTTGTGTTCAGATCATCACCACGTCCACACTTGATCCCTACACCCTTGTTCATCATCAAACCCCATGAAAGCCCATTAAAATATGCAAGAACACGTATAAACTTGTTTTATAAACTGCACTATAGGATTTGCATTCATCTACCCCATTGCATCTTGAGTAAAGTTTGTGCAAGATGATTGATTGCTGTAAGTTTTGTATGTGCGTGGTCGTGAGTAGAAGGAAAAGCTCAAGAGGCCGTCTGCGAGGAACTACAGCACCAAGACTTCGAGACGCTTGAGCAACACGAACCACGGGAGCAAGGCAAGTGCCCCTTGACCATATTGATCCCATGTTTTGAAACTGTTTTGTTTGCGAAAACTCGTATGCTTGAGTCAACTTGTTGGGATAACATTTTTAGAGGAGTTTACTAGTTTTGTTAACCATCCTTGTCGCCGGAAAAGTTGATGAGTCGGGTATGGTCGTTTTTCCTTTTTGCTTCGCTCAACTTACAGGATATGGGAAGCTGAAATAAAACTTGTTAGCTACTGCACTCATATGAATAATTATGATGAGAACTTGATGATTTTAATGAGCATGGAATCAGGGAGATCTAGTCAAGCTTGGTTCGTGTATGTTGCTGAATAAGATGGTGGTTTACTTGCCGTAGATCTAAGGACCGGTTCATGCGAGCACATGCCAGGAAAACAGTGCCACCACAAGGCCAAATATGGGTGTGGCTTAGCTGACTAATTAGGTGTGTTGCTAGCTTGTTATGGACCGTTGGATGGCGTGGGGAATGGGAGTCGAGAGGGACTGCCCTGGGAACTGCATGGCACAAGAGGGGCCTGTGGGTGGGAGAATGGAGATTCGAGGCTGCCGGAGAAACCTCAGTAGGTCTGTACATCCTAGTAGCCCCTTGTAAAGGCTATTTTGTGATCTCTTGGCCATTCACCGACGGTTGTGTACTGGTATAACGGAGGTTCTTTCTAGTCGCCGACGGGTGACGAACTCACAAACTTGTGGGTAAAGTGGTGCCACCTCCGTAGAGTGTAAAACTATCATGATAGCCGTGCTTTCGGTCAAAAGCATCTGGCGAACATCCATGATTATTGGCAAAACATGGGATTTTATTCGGTATGGTCGTGGTATGGTCATTGGGATTGGTTTCGGGACTGTTTTGGGTCATGAAAATGAGTTTGGTTTCGGTTATATGAATATGAGATGGTTATGAATATTTATGAGTATGAGATGAACTTGAGAAAGATTAATGGCTGGATGAGACTTGATGAATGATGATTTATGATGAGAGCATGTTTCTGAATTACTTGATTATGATGGGATAAATCTCACCTAGAAATAGTTGCTGTTTTTATCATTTTTATGAAATAAAATTTGCTTGCTGCAATGAGCCTTTTTATTGCCTACCTTGTTGTACACTACATGTCATACTTTTCCCGCACTTGCTGAGTACGACATGTACTCACCCTTGCATTCCCACATATACATCAGCTACAGCAGAAGAGTACTTCGAGGAACAAGTGGAGTACTAGGCGTGCGCACTAACGTCAACATGCCTGTGGAGTTGAAGTTGGAGCCTGCTGCCTTAGTCATTTTCCGCTGTCATTTAGAGTCTTCCGCTGCGAGAATAAGTTAGATATTCATGAGTGAGACATTGAGTTAATGTAATAAAGTACTTAATATTATTTGTACATGGTTATATTCTGAATTCAGTTTGTGGAGTACACGTGTATGTGTGATTAACATCCTGTGCACACATATGCATTCACTTGGTTATACTTTCAGAACCGGGTGTCACAAATTGGTACCAGAGCCACGTTGACGTAGGACGCAAGCCTAGGTACAATGGATACTCTAAAACACATAGGAACACCCCTCTAAACTGCTATTTTTTAAAAATTGCTTGCTGCTGCACTTTACTTGTCAATTCAGCCACCGCAAAGTGCTATTTTTGGCCCCTCTTTTTCTCTTCTTTTGGACAGCAACACTTTTGCTTTCTTGCTTCATAGCTTCTGAAGTTTTGGAGTTATTTCTTCCTTCTCTAAAGTTTCTCATGTTTTATTTAAAGATACCGGTGATTAGGAGCACAGCACGCATAAGGACTCGTCCACCACCACGTGGGAGTGCACTTAGCCCCATTGAGGTGTCCGATGGACCATATTGGGAGGAGGTGAAGATAGAACCTCATGATGAAGATGAAGTCAATAGCTCTATGCATGAGGAAGAGGATCCGGAAGAGGTGGAACCATTCGAAGGCGACATGGAGGATGATTCACAAGAACGGTATTGGTACGCACCTGAGGAGGAGTTTCACGTGGGGTTACACCCCATGGAGCCTCATGAAGCTATGTCGGGAGGAGATGAATCCGAAGAGGAGCCAACCCATGCTGAGGCCAATAATGAAGGGGATGAACGGGCCAACCGTTCAGTTCAAGATATCCGGTCCGACAGAATGGAAGGAGGACACATATCCAAGGAGCTCAAAGAATTTCTGTGCTGCTGTAGATTATACCCGGAATATCCTCTCAAGAAAGTCCCTCGTCTCGGACATGAAGAGTGGAAGGCTGAAGTAACCACCCTATCTAACGGTAGGGTTGTCACCTGGCACTTCGCACCAACATGGAGATCTACAAGGGCAGAAGCTATCAGTTATGCCGCATGGGATGCACTCACCGGACTGTGATACGCCTTCCATGAGCAGCTTGAGAACACTACTTTTGAGCTGCACCCGTATCGGAAGAGTGGTACAAGGGAGATCATTGGACCCCATGGAGGAGCTCTTTCCAACCCACAATCTGCTGACAAGTCTCAGAGGTTGCTCGTGGAGTTAGGAAACTGCTATGCAAGAGCACAAGAAGAGATCCGCTACCTCCGTAAAAGGCTGTACTTGCTGGAAAAATAATAGGAGACTCGTGCCAACGCGGAAAAATGGAGCACCAGCGTCATCTATCGCTACATGGACTGCCGACTCACCATGGCGTACGCCCATATATGGACCACCCCCGTCACACAGCGAGAACAGCACCGGTTCTCACGATTAAGTTTAGGTTTCCATTGAATAAAGCTGTAATAGGAACGTTTAGATCGTAGTAGCTTGAATAAGAGTGGTGTGCTGAATTTTTGTGATGATTGCTTGGTTTGTGTGCTGGTGTGAGTTGTGGGACGCTTCGGCGGATGTCCACATCCACACATAGTAGAGAGATGTGAGATACTTCAGAACGTGTTCACATCCTCATATAGGCTGAAATTAATAAAAGAAGTTGCTTAGTTCATACACCTTGATGCATATAGTTGGGAAATCACTTCTTTCAATTCTGATTTCTATTCTGATAGTAAGCATTAAAATAAGGGGGGTAGATTTTCTTGCAACCTTATTGTCTTGGATTCACAAGGGATTGACATGATACTTGGAATGGATTAATTAAGCAATCACAACAAAGTGATTCAATGCGCTCAAAGGATCGTACAGTTGACGAGTGAGCACGATACTCGTATTGAGTTCAAGGCAGGACAACCTACAACGGAGAAGACAGTGATGAACCACATTAAAGAAGCGACATTTGAAAGCATTCTGGTGGTTCAAGAATATTCAGAAGTGTTCCCGGAAGAACTTCCAGGTATGCCACCTGACCGGGACATTGAATTTGCCATTGATTTAGTATCCGGAACTGCACCTGTAGCAAAGAGACTGTAAAAGCCCAATAAAAGGGACATGCAAAATTTTTCATCACCTCACAACACCACAGCTTTTGTTGTGGATATCTTGTGAAGACTTGTGAAGAGCAAGTAACCTCCATCAAAAGGGTGATTAGAGGGGAAAGCCCTAACTTTCACAAAGTAGGATTTATACACATGAACATGAGAGGTTGAGCTCACCCCTAGAACTTAAATAGTCTTGGGAAGGTTCAGGCCAAATTTCATGCCAATCCAACACTTTTTGAGGCACTTTTGGAGCCATTGGAAAAAAGGCCAATTTGAATGTCAATTCAAATTGCAGCAACTTTCATCACTTGGATTAAAAAGTTGGCTTCATATTCAAACTCAGCACATTTTTCTGACTTAGTCCACCAATTTTCATCCCCATTGGAGTTCCTCTTGTCGGGAGCTAAATTTGCAATAATTCAAAACTGAATTTGAATTTCAGTTCAAATGTGAAGCAAATTTAGCCAAACATATTTCAAAATTGGGAAACCAAATTCAAACTGTGACTTCGTGATTAAGTCTCACATTCAATTGTGAGTAGATGGGGATATTTTCAGCAAAAACAGAGATGAAAAATTAGGAGAGTATTAGAGGGGAGGGGCCACATGTCAGCTGCACACATGAATTTCTCAGTCGGTTCTCTTCAGCCGGTCTCTGCTTCGCGCGTAAGTCACCGGGGAGGGAGCGCTGGCCACCGGGGCGTCGAAGAGCAGCTTCTGGACTGAAATTTCACACACGTAACACTGCCGTGGAGCAACCCAAACACTCCACCTCAGTCTCCTCCCCGTTTTCCCCGAGAGAAGCATGCCCGAGCCGGATATTTTCTTGCCGCCCGACCACTCTTCGGACCAGATCGCCGCACGGCACCCCTAGGACATCCCGTGACCACCGGTGACCGTGAGAGCGTGCGCAAGACTCCACTGGACCTCACCGAGCTGCCAAGCCAGTCTATCACCCTATGTGTGTGGCGCACAGCAAGAATTTTCGTCGGAAGTTCCGGTTTCAGCCGCCGCCGGGCCTCCTCGACGTCCCGGCGATACAGAGCGTTTCACACGGAGTGTTGAACAGCAAAAACGTGCGCCTACTCCTCCTCTTCACGCTGCCGAAAACCCTAGTCCATTCATCCACGGGAGCCACGGGAATTTGTAAAATACCGATGACACGTTCAAAGGCCGTGGGGATAGATTTTTCCAATATTTGTGATCCATATGGGTTCTCTGGCTATTCTGATCATAGGATAGGCTACAGGCCTCCGTGCGAGCCGCCGAGGCGGGAAAGAAATGAGAATCGTTGAGCCACAACGGTGTTCTTCAAGTTTTATCCTCTGCCGCTGGTTTTCAACCTAGGGCGCACGGTGACATGGTGTTTGGAGGCATTTCCATGCCCTTTGGCGTACATGACGTCCTTTGCCATGAGCCACTGATGCTCTAGAATGAAGAAGCCGCGAGTTTGAGTCGGTAGAGGGGACGACCGACGTCGCCAGACTTGGTCCGAAGCCGCCGCCCGTCGCCCGACCTTTGCGGACCTCTAGAGCTCACACCGACCCCAAAAACGGCTTCCCCGACCATCAAAACCCCAAGGCGGCGCAAATTAGGCCGGGAGATGACCTAGGAGCGAGGGGCCGAGGGGGAGAATGAGCTGCCGGCGAGGAGAGCGCGCGCGCGGGAAGAAGCAAGCTGGAGGTTGAAGAAGAGGTGCCGGTCCCACCTGTCAGCCACTCAGCGTTTGAACTGAGATCCTCTGTGGCTTCTGATCTTTTGTGGCTACACCGTTGCAACTCAGTACCCGTGTGTTCTCGGTTTTCACTGGCTGAGATTTAAAGTGTGGGCCCAATTCCTTTTCCAATAGCAAAACAATTCCAGTTTCAGCTCAAACTTTAGAAATCCATAACTTTGTGTAGGAAGCTCCAAATTCAGTGAACCAAATTTTGCTGAACTCAGCTGTGTGAGAACTTTCCAGCAACACAAATTTCAGCTCATGAAACTTAATATTTTCCCAGAATTAATTCCCTAAATATTAAACTGTTAGGAATTTTATCTGGAGAACTACTTTATGAAAAATTTTGAAATTTTGCTGGGAGGTTCAATGGAAAATCCTGGAGCTACAGTAAAATTTTCAGACTCATCCAAGATCATTTGGTCCCCCTAATGGGGTGATTTTGTGAACTGCCCTGAGAAAATAGAAAAATGTACAGAAACATTTTTCAGATTTTCTCAAATCTTGTTTAGGGCATAACTTCCTCTAGAATTCTTAAAATGACATGAAACCAATTCCATTAGAATCATCTCAAATTATAGTTTCCAGGAAATAAGGGTTGGATCCATGAAAACCCATGGAATCCCTTAGAGGCTCCAATATTGACCAACTAGGTTTTTATTTGTACAAGGCTCAACTGAACTTTGCTTCAAATGAAACTTGGTCAATACTCTGGTTAGGACCCTACCAAGTTAACATAAAAATTTTAGAACCAAAGGGGAGGTCTATCTAGAGTTATAGTAATTGCTTATTCAATTCTAAACATTGTATGTAAATTAACATATAGCTTATTGTTAACGTGTAGTCGCTGAAGGCGAGGAGACTCCGGAAGTGCTCAACTTCCTCCTTCCGGACGAAGCCCTAACCCCTGACGAGCAGCAACAAGGCAAGCCCTGGTTTGCATTAACCCATTTTATAAAGTTTTGTTTTGTTTACATACTTAGTGTGAGTTATATTTATGTGCATTAGGTGTAGGATGGATGAGACCCCAAATGCATCCAGATTTTCCTATCATAGTGAGGGTAGTGTCTAAGACCTCGAGTAGACATACTATGCTTAATTCATTCCTAGAACTTCGGTACAAGTCGAGTAGTTGGAATCTACTCGCGAGTTTAGGCTTGGGACACACGGGATTAGTTCGAGTGAGGGGAGACCACTTTAGTAATGAAAATGAGACTAGGCAGGGGCTAGGGCGCAGCAAGAGGAAGTCTTGTGTGCGCAGCCCTGTCCGTGTCGATTGAGGACCAATCCCTGTGAGGCCCACGCTGATCAAGTTTGAACGTACCAAAGGCATATCGGATATATGGGCCCCGGTAAACCGATGTATCCAAAACCTCCGGGCGTCGAGGCGTAACACACCGATTTATAGGTGTAGGCTGAGGGCAGCAAGGTGGAAATCTGCTAACAGGCATAGAGAGATGCTCCGTGTAGGGAACCTCCTGCTCGTTTCGGTGTGACCAGTTCAACGTTTGGGCTGTTGAGTGAAAGGTTGTCCCGTACGACATCGAGTGAGCGTGCTGTGCAGCTCCCAAGGTGGGCGTACGTGACGTGCTTTTCGGGTATCCCTGCAGGTGTATATCGAGTCGATTCACTGTCCCTCGCAGTGAAGAGTACCACTTGGTCACTGAGTCGTGACGTAGGTTAATATATGAAATGTGATGATTCAATATTGCTGTTATGATATAATTCTATTGCTACAAGTGTGCCACCAAATATTTCTCACTAAATTTCATATTCATGAACTGTTAACTTGTGGCTAAAAGGTGAACTAAGGATAAACTTGTAGGCGTGTCCATTTGCTGGAATTTACCATCCCATGATCGTTGCACACTACATGTAGAGTTTCATGCGTAGGTGATTCGGTTAAGTCTTGTTGAGCCATCGTGCTCATGGTTGCTGCTTAAGTGTTTTTCAGGTGAGGAGCCACCCACGGACCCGGACTACAAGTCCACCGGCAAGGATTACCCTCCGTCGGGGACCATGAATGAGTGGGAGCCATACACGCCGCGCTAAGCTGAGGAGTGCAGCTAGTATGGGTTGCCCTAGGGCTGGGCAAACGATTTTGCTAAATAGGCGTGAGTTGTACAAATTTAACTTATGCTGTGTAATATAAACACTAGTTTGTAACTGAGTAATGTACTACTTTGTACATTTCAGTTGGTTTTCAATGTAATACAATTTATCCTTATGATGTGTGCTGTCAGGTGTCGCATCGTGTGGTACCACCCTCTACGATCCTGGATGAGCGGATTCCGGTCCGCCACAGGCTGGTATCAGAGCGGCATTGGGGATAGCACATTAATTAAGGACTGTATTATGTGAAAACATAGGTTTACGGTGAGGATTCACTAGTTTGCCCAAGTAAGGACTATATTAGCATAGTTACTTAAAGTGACAAGACTAACATATGTGTTATAATTCTGAATTTAAATTATGTAACGACACACCTATGCTCTGGTAAGAATGGTAAGGAACGCCACCGAAAGCGGTTCAATTTCGGTTAGCTCCCCTGATGAGGAACGTGGTTCAGCGATTGGTCCCACAGCTAGGTGTGAGACGTTAATATGAAGCTCTTGGGCTCTTCATGTTCCTGAGTTTTTATATGAAACGCTGATCCATAGCGTGCATTAGGCAAGTAAGTGGAGACTCCATTACGTGGTCAGTAACATGAAAGTGTGTTCGTCTGGAAATAGCCCTGGGGGACATACGCAGAACTTGCCATCGGCGTGCCCTGCAGGGCAGTAGGTGGTATCTGTTGGGGTGATAAAATTCCCAACCGTGACGACCCGTTCACGCTCTACTCGGGTTCCCCGTCGTGTGGTGTCAAAACACGATCACGTACCTTGAGACGTGGCTTAACTCAAGGACGGCCGTATGGCAATGATACGGACGTTTGTATTTACTTTCAAGTATGGATCTTCCTGAAATGAACATAACCTTTGAGTGCATCATTATTGGGTTTTCTTCTGCAGGTACTAATCAAGTATGTATCCCATGTAGTATACGTGTGCGAGAGCCCGTTTAGTGCCACAATTGAGACGTATATTCCGGTATAATCTGGTTAGGATTTTCTTTTTGTGAGGAACGTCGTACCGACATATCATAGGCATGTGCATGAAAGATAATGATAACAAAGAACAACAATCACCACATTTCAACATTTTGGACCCTGGGTGTATAGAAAAATTCAGTAATGGATCAGTGTAGCTCCAAGGGATTGAAAAACAGAGTGCTCTGTTTTGGGCAGCAAGTTTGCTGAACTTTGACAGAGCATAACTCACAGATCATTTAGCCAATGGAGGTGTGGGATATAGTTCTGTAAATATGTTTAAGTGCTCTACAACTTTGTTGTAGACCCCAGAGCTGAATCACACCTTAGGATGGCTTAAATTCCAGAGGAAGGTAAACTGTCCAGAACCAGGACAGATTTAAAACACTCTCTGGACCGTTCTGTTTTTCAAGCATAACTTCCTGTAGAAAAATCTAAATTATCATATGACACAGCTTTGGAAAGGTTAGAAAGGGTGTTGCATCCTTGTAATTCAATGTTACTGAAATTTCAGCACAGAACTCAGTGGAAACCATAGTTGAAAACAGCAACTTCCAAAGGAGGGGCTGTTGAAATTCTTCAAAAAATTCTGTTAACTTTGAATTTTTATAACTTTTAAACCAGAGCTGATCTGAGGGAAAATAAATACTCGTTGGAAAGACACTGAAGTTGACTTTAACTTTGGTATTCAGCTTGAGTCATGAAAATGCCCAGAACCAGATCAAAATCTGGGATATGTAGAAACTGGTCATTCTGACAGAGGGATGACAGTTGAACTTATTTGAGAGGTTGTGGTACCCTAGGGGGTTTAAGTACTTTCAATGGGGTACAACATACTCATGAGAGGGTATCTTCAACTAGTGAAAGATTTAAGTACATGTCTTACTCACGTTTCTTTTGCTAGATACCATGTTTGTGTCGTATTGAAGATAAAAGGATAGTATACGTGATGACAAAGCGATATTAACGTCTTGTAGTGACCAAACCTAGTTGAGATGAGCTTCCAAAGAGGAAGTCCATCAAATTGGATTTAACTAGCATGTATTTGGTCTGGTAATGGTGTATCTTGTGCAAAGTTGTTACATTATCTGTATACGAGATGTATCGCATGTTTTACTGTCATTATGTTTTACGCCTATTTTATTGGACTGCATGAAGTATGTTGCGGGACTGATGTTTATTGTCGTATGGTTGCAGATGGTTCGCACTCGGACTACGCATGAGATTGGTGGCTCTAGCCAGCAAGGAGGTGATGACTCCCAGCCACCTGCCTACGACAGCACCCCGCAGCAACAACCACCACCGCCGCCTCCGCTTACCCTAGCGGATGTGATAGAGGCACTGGTGGGGAATCGTGAGGAGCAGACCGACCTTCTCCGCACGATCGTGCAGAATACGTCCCAGGCGGGGGGGGGGGGGGGGCGTCAAGAGAGGGGGCCTCCTGAGCCCCGTGAGGTGACGTACTCGGACTTCATGAGTACGCACCCTCTGGTGTTCACAGAAGCAGCAGAACCACTGGAGGCCGACAACTGGCTGCGGACAGTCGAGTCCAAGTTCGGGCTGCTCCAATGTACGGAGCGGCAAAAGACTCTGTTCGTGGCGCAGCAGCTTCACGGTGCCGCTGGTGCGTGGTGGGCGAATTATGCCGCCTCACGTCCGACTGGCAATGCGGTGGAGTGGGGAGAATTCCGGGAGGCATTCCGCGACTACCATATCCCTCCCGGGATAATGAAGTGGAAGTTCCAAGAGTTCTTGGAGCTGAAGCAGGGCGGGAGGAGTGCCCATGACTACTCCCGTGCCTTCAACCATCTGGCGCAATATGTGTCGGACTACGTCTCCACCAAGGAGAAGAAACGGGAACACTTCTATCGGGGGTTACACCCCGAGATGAAGACACATCTTGTCCAATGGAATCGCGGCACCTTCAATGACCTCGTCAATGCCGCGATCATGCAAGAGGACGCTCAGCGAGAATCGGCGGCTGAGCAGTGGAAGCGCAGCGCTCCACCCAGCAGTGGGGGTGGCGCTCCCCAGAAGTATCACATGGTGTATCGGACACCATCCGGACAGCAGTGGCATCCACCGGCGCGACCTCAACAGTTCGGGGGTCGATCTTTTCAGCCATCCCAGTTCCGACCGCCGATTCCACCCCCGCGACCGCAACAGCAGAAGCAGATGACACCCCGGCCGTTTCCACCGCCACAATGCGCCCCGGGTTTCCGTCCACCGATCAGCAGAGGACCGCCCCGCTACACTTGTTTTACGTGTGGCCAGGCGGGCCATTTCTCGAAGGACTGTCCCCATGGGCAGCAGAGCAGCGGGCAAACCCAGTTCCAGGGCGGTTCTCGAGGCCGACCTCCGGTCAAGAAGGTTGGTCAGCGGACTGGGGGCGTTCGCCACCTCGACAATGAGGACGCCCCAGATGGAGACAACGTGCTGGCGGGTACCTTCACTCTCAATGATCAAGCAATCATCATATTATTTGATTCAGGTGCAACCCACAACTTCATAAGTGCATCATATGTGGTTAAGCATCAACTGGAAGCCTTTCCCACCGAGTGCTCTTATATGATCTGCTCACCGGGAGGGAAGATTTCAGCAACTATGATGATTCCGAAAGCACCACTGTGCTTAGGTGGGAAGATATATCCCACCACTATGATTATTCTTGAGTGACAGAAGATTGATGCAATCTTAGGGATGTCATGGCTAACCTACCATGGCGCTGTCCGGGAAACATTATCATGGACGGTTCACCTCAACTCCTCACTACACCATCCGCAGTCCCTCCTATTAGACAATCCAGTCCGAGAAGTTTCAGAAATCAATAATACTGAAGCTCTCAAGTTAGAGGACATCCCCGTAGTCCGGAAATACCCCGACGTGTTTCCGGATGATCTTCCGAGCATGCCACCTGAGCGGGATGTCGAGTTCAAGATTGAGCTTGCACCCGGGACT
Source organism: Neostapfia colusana (assembly GCA_030760725.1). Lineage (NCBI taxonomy): Eukaryota > Viridiplantae > Streptophyta > Magnoliopsida > Poales > Poaceae > Neostapfia > Neostapfia colusana. Next base: position 73,749,418 of record JASWHV010000007.1, on the reverse strand, counting down.
ACGCCCATATCACAGAGACCATACAAAATGGCTCCGAACGAGCTGGCAGAATTGAAAGAGCAGCTCAATGATCTGTTGAGTAAAGGTTACATTAGGCCGAGTTCCTCCCCTTGGGGATGCTCGGTGCTGTTCGTAAAAAAGAAGGATGAAACCTTGAGGCTGTGTGTGGATTACCGGCCGCTCAACGCCGTCAACATCAAGAACAAATACCCACTGCCCCACATTGACATCCTGTTTGATCACCTTGTGGGTGCAAGTGTGTTCTCTAAGATGGAACTTCGCTCTTGATATCATCAAATAAAAATCCGGGCGGAGGATATCCCGAAAATGGCTTTCTCGAGGAGATATGGATTATATGAATATCTCGTCATGTCTTTTGATCTCACTAATGCTCCAGCACATTTCATGTATCTCATGAACTCGGTGTTCATGCCGGAGCTGGACAAGTTCATTGTGGTGTTCATTGATGATATCTTGGTTTACTCCAAGACAGAAGCAGAACACGCCAAACACTTGAGGATCGTTCTTCAACGATTGCGAGACCACAAGCTCTATGCCAAGTTCAGAAAACGTGAGTTTTGGATCAGCCAGGTGCCATTTTTGGGACATATCATCTCAGCGGAAGGCATTGCGGTTGACACAAGCAAAATCAAGCAAGTGCTGAAATGGCAAGCTCCCACTTCAGTCCATGAAGTCAGAAGCTTACTTGGTTTAGCGGGATACTATCGGAGATTCATTCCAAGCTTCTCCAAGCTTTCTAAGCCGATGACAGAATTGCTGAAGAAGGGAACAAAATATGTTTGGAACACGGCATGTGAAGGAGCGTTCCAAGCATTAGTGAAGCATCTCACAACAGCCCCGGTCTTAGCTCAACCGGATACAACCCAGCCCTTCGACGTGTATTGTGATGCGTCCAGTATTGGGCTCGGCTGCGTGTTGATGCAGGAAGGACGTGTGGTCGCATATGGTTCATGCCAACTTCGGAACCATGAGCAGCACTATCTGACTCATGATCTTGAGCTTGCTGCTGTGGTTTTGGCGTTAAGAATGTGGAGGAACTATCTCCTGGGGAATTTGGTGCATCTCTACACCAACCACAAGAGCTTGAAGTATATTTTCACCCAAAAGGAGCTGAACATGAGGCAAAGGAGGTGGTTAGAACTAATCAAAGACTATGAGATTGAGATTCTTTACCACCCCGGCAAGGTGAATGTGGTTGCCGACGCGCTGAGTCGGAAGTCACATGTCCATAACCTCACCATTACAACGGTGGAGGAGGAAGAGCCGAGTTTGTACTTGCTTCCTTATGGATCACTCTACAACCTTGCCCTCATCCCTACTATTAGGGAGGACATCATTGCAGCTCAGAAAGTTGATAAGGGCATGGCACATCTCCGTTGACGGATAGACAATGGTGAAATCAAATGTTTCCGGAAAGATGATGAGGGGACGCTATGGTTCAATGACCGCATAGTCGTACCCCGGGATATGGAGAGGAAAAAGATTCTTAATGAAGCTCACTTGTCTAAATATTCCATTCATGCGGGCAGCAACAAAATGTACCAAGATTGGAAAAAGAAATTTTGGTGGACACGGATGAAGCGGGAAGTGGCGAAGTACGTATCCGAGTGTGATACGTGTAGATGAGTGAAAGCTGATCATATGAGAAAATCAGGGCTGCTGCAACCCCTGAAAATTCCAGCATGGAAATGGGAGGATGTGAGCATGGACCTCATTGTGGGATTACCCCTAACTCCCAACAAGCATGATTCCATTCGGGTGATCGTTGACCGGTTAACCAAGTCAGCTCACTTCATTCCCGTGCATACACATTTCCAAGCCAACAGATATGCGTAGTTATATATTGCAAGAATCCTATGCTTGCATGGAGTACCCAAGACCATAGTCTCAGACCGAGGTGCATTATTTGTATCTTGCTTTTGGGAGCAGTTGCACGCTGCTTTGGGTACTAAGCTGATTAGAAGCTCCGCCTATCACCCTCAAATAGATGGACAAACAGAGAGGGTGAACCAAGTACTAGAGGACATGTTGAGGGCGTGTGCCATCCACCATGGTAGGAACTGGGATGATCACCTACCATTGGCGGAATTCTCGTACAATAATGGATATCAAGAGAGTATCAAGATGGCACACTATGAAGCTCTCTACAGTCGCAAGTGCCGCACCCCATTGAACTGGTGCGAGTCCGGTGAAAGGGTCACATTCGTGGTTGATGTGGTGAACGACGCCGAAGAACGCGTTCGTATGATTCAAGCTAACTTGAAGGCCGCTCAATCCCGATAGAAAAGCTACGCTGATAAGAGGCGTAGGCCGTTGCACTTTGACGTCGAGGAACACGTCTACCTCCGTGTATCTCCGATGAAAGGCGTGCACCGGTTCGGCATGAAGGGGAATCTCGCTCCCCGATTAATTGGACCCTATGCTATCACCGAGAAGTGTGGACCAGTGGCATATAGACTGAAGCTACCAGCATCTCTCCTGGTGTTCACGACGTTTTCCATGTTTCACAACTGCAAAAATGTCAGAAGCATACAGCTGCTGTTCCTACAGAAGACATCGGTGAGTTGCAACCGGATATGACATATGATGAATATCCGGTGGCAATTATTGATGAGAAAGCCTGGAACACACGTAGCCAAACATTTTGGTTCTACAAGATACTCTGGAGTTACCACACCGCAGAAGAAGCGACGTGGGAGAGCGAGGAATTCCTTCGCTCAAATTAGCCGAAGTTCATGGCGTCTCAGCACGGGTGAGTTCCTATTACATCACTGTCTCTTCTTTTGTAATCTTGGGACGAGATTATTTTAAGGGGGGAGGGATGTAAAAGCCCAAGAAAAGGGACTTGCAAAATTTTACATCACCTCACAACACCACAGCTTTTGTTGTGGATATCTTGTGAAGAGCAAGTAACCTCCATCAAAAGGATGATTAGAGGGGAAAGCCCTAACTTTCACAAAGTAGGATTTCTACACATGAATATGAGAGGTCGAGCTCATCCCTAGAACTTAAATAGTCTTGGGAAGGTTCAGGCCAAATTTCATGCCAATCCAACACTTTTTGAGGCACTTTTGGAGGCATTTGAAAAAGAGGCCAATATGAATGTAAAATCAAGTTGCAGCAACTTTCATCACTTGGATCCAAAAGTTGGCTTCATATTCAAACTCAGCACATTTTTCTGAGTTAGTCCACTAATTTTCATCCCCATTGGAGTTCATCATGTCGGGAGCTAAAATTGCAATAATTCAAAACTGAATTTGAATTTCAGTTCAAATGTGAAGCAAATTTAGCCAAACAAATTTCAAATTTGGGAAACCAAATTCAAACTGTGACTTGGTGATTAAGTCTCACACTCAATTGTGAGTAGCTGGGGATATTTTCAGCAAAAACAGAGATGAAAAATTAGGAGAGTATTAGAGGGGAGGGGCCACATGTCAGCTGCACACATGAATTTCTCAGTCGGTTCTCTTCAGCCGGTCTCTGCTTCGCGCGTAAGTCACCGGGGAGGGAGCGCTGGCCACCGGGGCGTCGAAGAGCAGCTTCTGGAATGAAATTTCGCACACGTAACACTGCCGTGGAGCAACCCAAACACTCCACCTCAGTCTCCTCCCAGTTTTCCCCGAGAGAAGCACGCCCGAGCCGGATATTTTCTTGCCGCCCGACCACTCTTCGGACCCGATCGCCGCACAGCACCCCTAGGACATCCCGGGACCACCGGTGACCGTGAGAGCGTTGCCAAGACTCCACTAGACCTCACCGAGCTGCCAAGCCGGTCCATCACCCTCTGTGTGTGGCGCGCAGCAAGAATTTTTGTCGGAAGTTCCGGCTTGAGCCGCCGCCGGGCCTCCTTGACGTCCTGGTGATACAGAGCGTTTCACACCGAGTGTTGAACAGCAAAAAGGTGTGCCTACTCCTCCTCTTCACGCTGCCGAAAACCCTAGTCCATTCCTCCACGGGAGCCACGGGAATTTGTAAGATACCGACAACATGTTCACAGGCCGTGGGGGTAGTTTTTTCCAAAATTCGTGATCCATATGGGTTCTCGGGCCATTCTGATCATAGGATAGGCTACAGGCCTCCGTGCGATTCGCCGAGGCCAGAAAGAAATGAGAATCGTTGAGCCACAACGGTGTTCTTCAAGTTTTATCCTCTGCCGCCGGTTTTCAACCTAGGGCGCACGGTGACATGGTGTTTGGGGGAGTTTCCAAGCCCTTTGGCGTAGATGACGTCCTTTGCCATGAGCCACTAATGCTATAGAACGAAGAAGCCGCGAGTTTGAGTCGGTAGAGGGGACGACCGACGTCGCCGGACTTGGTCCGAAGCCGCCGTCCGTCGCCCGACCTTTGCGGACCTCTAGAGCTCACACCGACCCCAAAAACGGCTTCCCCGACCTTCAAAACCCGTAGGCGGCGCAAATTAGGCCGGGAGATGACCTAGGAGCGAGGGGCCGAGGGGGAGAAGGAGCTGCCGGCGAGGAGAGCGCGCGCGGGAAGAAGCAAGCTGGAGGTTGAAGAAGAGGTGCCGGTCCCACTTGTCAGCCACTCAGCATTTGAACTGAGATCCTCTGTGGCTGCTGATCTTTTGTGGCTACACCTTTGGAACTCAGTAACCCGGTGTATTCTCAGTTTTCACTGGCTGAGATTTAAAGCGTGGACCCAAGTCCTTTTCCAATAGCAAAACAATTCCAGTTTCAGCTCAAACTTCAGAAATCCATAACTTTGTGTAGGAATCTCCAAATTCAGTGAACCAAATTTTACTGAACTCAGCTGTTTGAGTAATTTCCAGCAACACAAATTTCACCTCATGAAACTTAATAGTTTTCCAGGATTAATTCCCTAAATTTGAAACTGTTAGGAATTTTATCCGGAGAACTACTTTATGAAAGAATTTGAAATTTGGCTGGGAGGTTCATTGGAAAATACTGGAGCCACAGTAAAATTTCCAGACTCATCCAAGTTCATTTGGTCCCCCTAATGTGGTGATTAAGTGAACTGCCCTGAGAAAATAGAAAAATGTACAGAAACATTTTTCAGATTTTCTCAAATCTTGTTTAGGGCATAACTTCCTCTAGAATTCTTTAAATGACATGAAACCAATTCCATTAGAATCCTCTCAAATTCTAGTTTCCAGGAAATAAGGGTTGCTGCCATGAAAACCCCTGGAATCCCTTTGAGGCTCCAATATTGACCAAATAGGTTTTTATTTGTACAAGGCTCAACTGAACTTTGTTTCAAATGAAACTTGGTCACTACTCTGGTTAGGACCCTACCAAGTTAACATAAAAATTTCAGAACTAAAGGGGAGGTCTAGCTGAGTTATAGTAATTGCTTATTCAATTCTAAACATTGCATGTAAATTAACATATAGCTTGTCGTTAACGTGTAGTCGCTGAAGGCGAGGAGACTCCTGAAGTGCTCGACTTCCTACTTCCGGACGAAGCCCTAACCCCTGAACAGAAGCAACAAGACAAGCCCCGGTTCGCATTAACCCAATTTATAAAGTTCTGCTTTGTTTACATACTTAGTGTGAGGTATATTTATGTGCATTAGGTGTAGGATGGATGAGACCCCAAATTCATAACCAGATTTTCCTATAAGAGTGAGGGTAGTGTCTAAGACCTCGAGTAGACAGGCTATGCTTAATTAATTCCTAGAACTTCGGTACAAGTCGAGTAGTTGGAATATACTCGCGAGTTTAGGCTTGGGACACACGGGATTGGTTCGAGTGAGGGGAGACCACTTTAGTAATGAAAATGAGACTAGGCAGGGGCTTGGGCGCAGCAAGAGGAAGTCTTGTGTGTGCAGCCCTGTCCATGTCAATTGAGTACCGATCCGTGTGCAGCCCACGCTGATCAAGTTTGAACGTACCGAAGGCATATCGGATATATGGGCCCCGGTAAACCGATGTATCCTAAACCTCCAGGCGTCGAGGCATAACACACCGATTTATAGGTGTAGGCTGAGGGCAGCAAGGTGGAAATCTGCTAACGGGCATAGAAAGATGCTCCGTGTAGGGAACCTCCTGCTCGTTTCGCTGCGGCCGGTTCAATGTTTGGGCTGTTGGGTGAAAGGTTGTTCCGTACGACATCGAGTGAGCATGCTGTGCAGCTCCACGGGTGGGCGTACGTGACGTGCTCTTCGCGTATCCCCGCAGGTGTATATCGAGTCGATTCATGGTCCCTCGCAGTGAAGAGTACCACTTGGTCACTGAGTCGTGACGTAGGTTAATATATGAGATGTGATGATTCAGTATTGCTGTTATGATATAATTGTATTGCTACATGGGTGCCACCAAATATTGCTCACTAAATTTCATATTCATAAACTGTTAACTTGTGGGTAAAAGATGAACTAAGGATGAACTAGTAGGTGTGTCCATTTGCTGGAATTTAGCATCCCATGATCGTTGTACACTACATGTAGAGTTTCATGCCTAGGTGAGTCGGTAAGTCTTGTTGAGCCATCGTGCTCATGGTTGCTGCTTAAGTGTTTTTCAGGTGAGGAGCCACCCACGGACTCGGGCTACGAGTTCACCGGCGAGGGTTACCCTCCATCGGGGACCACGGCTGAGTGGGAGCCGTACACGCCGCGCTAAGCTGAGGAGTGCAGCTAGTGTGGGTTGCCCTAGGGCTGGACAACCGACTTTTGCTAAATTGGCAGGCGTGAGTTGTACAAATTTAACTTCCACTGTGTAATATAAACACTAGTTTGTAACTGAGTAATGTACTACTTTGTACATTTCAGTTGGTTTTCAATGTAATAAAATGTATTCTTATGATGTGTGCTGTCGGGTGTCACATCGTGCGGTACCACCCTCTGCGATCCTGGATGAGCGGATTCCGTTCCACCACAGAGACCATATAGGATGCCTGCTAACGAATTAGTGGAGCTCAAGAAGCAAATTCAGGAGCAGCTAGAAAAGGATTTTATACGCCCAAGCTCGTCACAGTGGGGAGCCCCTGTGCTCTTCCTGGACAAGAAAGATGGAACCCAAAGGATGTGTGTGGATTATAGGTCTCTCAATGAGGTGAGGATCAAGAATAAATACCTGCTGCCACGCATTGAGGACCTGTTCGATCAAATGAAAGGTGCCCGAATTTTCTCCAAGATCGGTTTTCAGTCGGGATACTTCCAGCTGAAATTAAGCCATCCGACTTATGCAAGACTGCATTTCGAACATGGTATGGTTCGTATGAATATACCGTTATGTCATTTTGGTTGACGAATGCACCCGCATACTTTATGTACCTCATGAATAAGGTCTTCCTGGAGTACTTGGACAAGTTCATCGTGGTTTTCATTGAAGACATCATGGTGTATTCGAAAAGCGAGGAAGAACATGAAGATGACTTGAGGTTGACGTTGTAGAAACTGCGAGAGCTCCAATTGTATGCCAAGTTCAGCATGTGTCAGTTTTTGGCTAAAGGAGATATCGTTCCTAGGCCACATTATCTCCGAAGGAGGATGTCGGTACCCTCAATAAGGGGTATATCCGCGCACCGGGGTAACTGCCTAAGGACCTCGCCCTTCTCTGCAGGGAGAGCTCCGAAGGCGCCATATGTTCAGCGGGGCCGGACCTCCCTCTCCTCAGAGGGTAGCTCCAGGCCCGCCACGTGGCCAACTGAGCTGGACCTCCCCCCTCCGCGGGGAGGGCTCCGAAGGCTCCACGTGTCCAGCAGGGCCGGACCTCCCTCTCCTCAGAGGAGAGCTCCGGGCCCGCCACGTGGACAGCAGAGCCGGACCTCCCCCCACCGCGGGGAGAGCTCCGAAGGCTCCACGTGTCCAGTGCAGCAGGATCTCCCTCTCCTCGGAGGAGAGCTCCGGGTCCGCCACGCGGACAGAAGAGCCGGACCTCTCCACTCCACGGGGAGAGCTCCGAAGGCTCCATGTGTCCCGCGGGGCCGGACCTCCCTCTCCTCAGAGGAGAGCTCTGGACCCACCACGTGGCCAGGAGAGCATCGCTGCCTGCCCCCGCGTGGTAGGCAGCAGGAGTAAAGACGCGCCATACATTGCCCGTACAAGGTATTCAAGACCCGCGCCTTCCCAAGGCGCGGAGACGCGGAGCACGCCTCTGTCAGGTGCCGTTGCGCCCAGTCACATCGCAGACTGGCACGCTGCGTCAGAGCCTGCCCACCAATAAACACAGCGACAAGACATCCCCTGCCGCCCCTGCCAACCACTACGACTAGCTTGCGGCATGGGCAGGGCGGTAGAATGAAGACTCGGAAGCCCTCGCCAGAGACAACTACCGGCGTAACTGCAGATACGGTAGATGGCAGGCAATCTCCCCGGGACCACCTGTCGGGTCCCGGGCCCACCTTGTAAGCCGCCCGAGCCTTGGACTATAAAAGGCTTGGGTAGGCAACGTTAGCAAGGGTTCACACTCCAGCCATTCGCATCCTTAGGTCCGACTCATCCTCAAGCTCAGGACTCGGGTTCTGAGCTACAAGCAATACAATGAGCACCTCTGCTCACCGTGGACATAGGGTATTACGCTCCGGCAGCCTGAACCACGTAAAAAGCACTGTGTCAAGCTTCTCCCTCAATCGTCCCTAACGCGTAAGGTCTCCTTGAGTGACTAGCCCCTTCGAAAAAGAACCTCCACGGGCTGCCCAGAGCAGGCCCGGGGGAAGTGTCGGCTACACACTTCGACATTTGGCGCGCCAGGTAGGGGGCTTTTCCCTTGCGCGACGAGTTTCTGCCGACGAAGATGACGAAGCATCCTTCAGCGGCAAGCTCTCCCCGCCCACGTTCGCGACGAACGGTGCCCAGCGGGGACTATGTCTCAACACACTCAGGATGGAGTGTGTCGGTGCAAGCTGGAAGCCAGCAGCCGACTCCGGCAGCACAGGCTCCAGCGAGCGTGAGATCCACTGCAGCGCTGAGTGTCTCCCACGGGGGCGCACTAGCTGCAGCACGGGCGCTACTGCACAATCCACCTGCTGGGCACGCGCCTCAGTCTGCGACCCAGCAGTGGATTCGCGACGTAGACCGTCTCGTCGTCGCCGCCGCCAACCCTCGACTTCGGCGGGGACAACGTCCCGGTCAACCGGCTGTGTCGCTGATGCGCACACCAACGGTTGACGGGCAGACGGCAGATTCCCGCTCCACCAGGCTCCCGTTGGCGGACCTGAGGTCGGAGCTGGAACGACGCCACTTGGGCGACGATGCCCGAGTGGTCATCGAGCGACGACGAGAAAGGCGTCGCAACCAAGAGGCTGGCGACCGCATGTCGGCCGCCTCAACCCAGCCTGGGCCGCAGACATTCTCTACGCGATCTCTGCCCCAGGCGTACGCCGCACAGCATATGCCCCAGCCATATGCCATGCAAATGGTGCCCCCGGTCTATGGCGCAGCCTTGCCCATACTGGGGTATACGATGCCGGCAACGAACCAAGCGTTTGCGGCACCAACACCTGCAGCAACAGGAGCAGGATGTGCGGCCCTGGCGCCACACCTTCGCTTCGCGAAGTGGCCGCGCAACTTCCGGCCGCACCTGCCCGAGAAGTACAACGGCAGCGTCAACCCGGAGGAGTTCCTCCAGATCTACTCCACCGCCATCCTTGCTGCAGGAGGGGACGAGGCCGTCATGGCCAACTACTTCCCCGTCGCCTTGACCGGCTCAGCCCGGTCTTGGCTCATGAATCTTCCCCAGGGGTCCATAACCTCCTGGGGGGAGCTCTGCCGGCAGTTCACTGCTAACTTCGGCAGCTCCTACACCCGGCCTGTCACGGAGCTCGACCTCCACGCCATCCAGCAACAACCTGGAGAGACGCTGCGCTCCTTCATCTAGCGGTTCTCCGAGGTACGGAACACCATCCCGCATATCCAAAATGCTTCTGTGGTGGTGGCATTCCGGCAGGGTGTACGGGACAAGAAGATGCTTGAGAAGCTCGCAACCAGAGAGGTTCGCGACGTCTCAGAGCTCTTCAGCCTGGCGGACAAGTGCGCCAGGGCAGCAGAAGGGCGGAACTGGCACTCACTGCCAGCCTCTGAGTCAGGAGGACAGCCCGGATCTGGCGCTGCTTCCCATGGAAGCGGCAAGAAGATCAAGAATCGGGGCGGTGGCAAGATGAAGCCACCAACCTCAGCTCCCGTTGATTCAGCAGCAGCACCCAGCGGAGCACGGGGGCCACGCCCCGACAAGAGGCAGCGACAGTCACCAGCTCCAGATGGTGACCAAGGCGAGCCATGCCCCGTGCACGACACCAGCAGCCATACTGCGGCTGAGTGCCGGGAGATTCAGAAGCTTGTGGAGCACTTCCGCAAGGGGAAGTAACCGTGTGCTGACGCCCCTCCCTTCCGTCAAAGGGAGGGCAAACAGAAGGTCGACACCCAAGACAACGTCGACCACCAAGTGGAGTTCCAGGAGCCTCAGCGCGCCGTGAAGGAGGTGTGCAACCATGAGGACTCCAGCTCCAGTGATGACGAGCTCCGGAAGATGCTCTACGTCATCTACGGCGGGTCCGCTGACCCTTCGTCCCGTAGCGCGGTTAAGACTCTACGCTGAGCGGTAGCGTCGGTGGCTCCTCTCCCAAGTGCCGCGCCGCACCTCAAGTGGATGGGAACCCCCATCAGCTTCGATGCCACCGACTGCCCCAGGAACATGGCTGGGGCCGGCCAACTACCGCTCTTGGTAGCACCCACCATCGCCAACGTGAGGATGTACCACGTTCTGGTAGATGGCGGGGCTGGGCTGAACCTCATCATCCGCGCAGCTTTCCAGAAGCTGCAGATCCTGATGGCCAAGCTCACCCCATCGAGCCCGTTCTCAGGGGTAGGTCCCGGACAAGTCATTCCCTACAGCAACATCAGCCTTCCGGTGACCTTTGGGGCACCGGACAGCTATCGGACAGAGTACATTCTGTTCTACGCAGCGGAGATCGACCTCCCCTTCAACGCCATAATCGGCAGGCCAGCCTTGTACCAATTCATGGCAGTAGCCCACTACGGCTATCTTGTACTGAAGATGCCTACACCAACAGGCGTCCTCAAGATTCATGGAGACCGCACTGCTGCAGTGTCAGCTTTGGAGAAGCTCCAAGCACTCACAACAGCCCGAGCACCAGCCCCTGGTAGTGCAGAACCGAGCCGGCTCCACCCGAGTTCGTGCCACCGTGCCTCTACCTCGGCACCCCGCGTGCAACCCCTCTACGAGGGAGACATCCCCCTGAAGGTCGTCCAAGTCGGCGCCGATGCTGCCCAGACCACCCGGGTAGCCGGGGGCCTGGACAGCAAATAGGAAGGCGCGCTCATCACCTTCCTCTGGCAGAACGTCGACGTGTTTGCATGGAAGCTGTCGCAGATGCCGGGGATCCCTAGGGAGGTGATCGAGCACCATCTGAAGATCTTCCCCGACGCCCGGCCAGTCCAACAGAAGCCTCGCAAGCAGTCCATCGAGCGGCAGAACTTCATCCGAGAATAAATCAAGAAGCTGCTGGATGCTGGCTTCATACGGGAAGTCCACCACCCCCGATGGTTGGCGAATCCCGTCGTTGTCCAGAAGGCCAGCGGGAAGCTCCGGATGTGCATCGACTACACTAGTCTCAATAAGGCATGTCCCAAAGATCCATTCCCCCTCCCTAGAATAGATCAAATAGTAGACTCGACATCAGGCTGTGATATGCTATGCTTCCTAGACGCCTACTCGGGGTTTCATCAGATCCCTATGTCTAGAGAAGATGAAAAGCACACTTCCTTCATCACAGTAGACGGCCTGTATTGTTATGTCTCTATGCCTTATGGCTTAAAGAATGCTTTCTCCACCTTTGTACGTGCAATGCACAAAACCTTTGGAGAGCTAATAAGAGACTTAGTCGAGGTGTATGTCGATGACATCATTGTTAAGGTCAGGCAGCGTTCATCCTTGTTAGATAACCTAGCCCTAGTCTTTGACAAACTGCGCTCCACGCGCACTAAGCTGAACCCCGACAAGTGTGTGTTTGTGTATCCTCTGGGAAGCTCCTAGGATTCCTGGTCTCACACCGACGAATTGAGGCCAACCCAGAGAAGATCAAGGCCATCGACCTGATGCGGCCCCCCGCCCGCATCAAAGATATCCAGAAACTCACGGGATGCCTAGCCGCGCTGAGTCAGTTCATACCGAGGCATGCAGAGCGAGCGCTCCCCTTCTTTAAGCTCCTGCGCAAATACGGTCCATTTGCTTGGACCGACGAAGCAGAAGAAGCTTTCCAGGAGTTGAAGCAGCTCCTGACGACCCTACCCATCATGGTAGCCCCCGAGCCCGAAGAGCATTTGTTGCTCTAAATCGCGGCAAAAACTGAGGTGGTGAGTATGGTCCTCGTCGCAGAACGGCCAGATTCCTCGTCACCGCCGCCTGCTCCGGTAGCAAGAGACAAGCACCAGAAGACCCCGGAGGTCCAAAACGACCTCCCTGAGCTCCATGAAAACCTCCCGGAGGTCCAATGGGACCTCCCGGAGCTCTAGGATAACCCCCCGGAGACCCAAAGGAACCTCCCAGGAGGACAAGACGTCCTCCCGGGGGTCCAGGATGACCACCTGCAAAGCCAGCGGGATCTCCCGGAGGTCCGAGACGGACTAGAAGCTTTCGAGTCCCAGCTCCCGGAGGCTCCCCCAGACCCATCTACCTCCTGTCGGCCTGAGCCAATGGACGAGGACATCTCAGGCCCGGGGGGGAGGGTCCGGACTATTCAAAGGCCTGTCTACTACATCAGCGAAGTCCTCCATGACGCCAATACAAGATACCTGGAGTCCACAAGCTGCTGTATGCAGTACTCGTGGCATCCAGGATGCTCCGCCACTACTTTCAAGCCCACCGGATCTCGGTGGTCACCTCCTACCCGCTGAAAGCAATCCTTCACAGCCCCAACGCGACTAGCAATGTCGCCAAGTGGGCAGCGGAATTGGTGGAGTTTGAGCTGGACTTCCTTCCTCGCCATGCAGTCAAGAGCCAAGCACTGGCTGACTTCGTGGCTGAGTGGACGCCAACGAAGACTAACCCAGGGGCCACGAAGACGGTGAACTAAAGCCCCGAGCTCCGGTCTTCACCGGGCCTCACTGGACGCTCTTCTTCGACGGCTCCTCGCGAAAGCAGGGGGCCGGTGCTGGCGTACTGCTTCTCATGCCATCGGGGGAGCAGTTTTGGTACATGGTGCGTCCCAATTTCAAGGCAACCAACAACATGGCAGAGTATGAAACGCTCATCTTTGGCCTAAAGACAGCTCTGTCTCTGGGCGCTCGCCAGTTGTTGGCACAGGGCGACTCCCAGCTAGTCATCAAGCAAGTTAAGGGTGAATGCTCCTGCAACGACCTGCAGCTAGCTGCTTATCTGCTCCACGTGCAGATGTTGGAGAAATACTTCCTCGCCTTGGACCTGCGCCATGTACCGCGCACTGGCAACGCCGCGGCCGATGACCTCTCAACGAAGGCCTCCACCGGAGCCCCTGTGCCCGAAGGAGTCTTCGAGAGGACGTTGCTGCAGCCCACAGCCCGGCCTGCCGAGTCGGGCGAAGGGGGCTGGACCAGCACCTCGAAGCTGGTGGTCCCGTCGGCCCTGCAACCATGGATGCCACCAAGGATCGTAAGCGTCACTAGGGACTCCGTACAACCCAGCGCTCAAGATCCAGAAGCTCAAGTGAGGCCCGATGCATGGATCACGGAGATCCGGGACTACTTGAAAGACAACATCCTCCCTGATGAACGTGTATCCGCTGAACAGGTCGTGCGCGTGGCTAAAAGGTACGCGCTGGTAGAAGGGGATCTCTACCGGCGCGGCGCCAACCACGTCCTATTGCGGTGCATAACCCAGGGGGAAGGCTGCGACTTGCTTGCTGAGATCCATGGAGGCGAATGTGGGAGTCACTCTTCCTCACGCACGCTCGTCGGTAAAGCATTCCGGCATGGCTTCTACTCGCCGACAGCACTCCAGGATGCCGTCAAGCTGGTCGAGAGCTGCAAGGCGTGCCAGTTACACGCCAAGCAGATCCACACACCGACTCAGGCGGTTCAGATGATCCCACCCTCGTGGCCGTTCGCCGTATGGGGGTTGGACATCCTGGGACCATTCCCTATAGCCGTCAGGGGATTCCGGTACCTCTACGTCGCCATCGACAAGTTCACCAAGTGGCCGGAAGCTACACCTGTCGTCACCATCAACAAGCAATCCACAGTAAAGTTCATCAAGTCGATCGTCTGCCAGTTCGGGGTCCCGAACAGAATCATCACCAACAACGGGACCCAGTTCACCAGCACAGCGTTCCAAGACTACTGCAATGACCTCAGCATCCAGGTGTGCTATGCCTCTGTTGCTCACCCAAAGAGCAATGGGCAAGTCGAGAGGGCCAACGCCGAGATTCTTCGGGCCTCAAGACTCGCACCTCTGCAGGCTTGAAGAAGCATGGTGCCAAGTGGATGGACGAGCTTCCGAGCACACTGTGGGCTAACCGGACATCCCAAAGCCGGGCCACCGGAGAGACACCCTTCTTCATGGTATACGGGGCCGAAGCTGTGCTTCCCCCAGAGATCACCATGGAGTCTCTCCGTGTCCGAGCTTACGACGAAGCCGTGCAGGACAACCTCTGGCGTCAAGACATCGACCTCGTCGACGAGGCTCGATTACACGCAGCGCTCCGCAACGCACGGTACCGGCAAATGCTCCGGCGCTACCACCAATGGTCCGTGCATGTCTGGGAGCTGCAAGAAGGCGACCTGGTGCTACGGCGTATACTTTCTCGCGAAGGGACCGACAAACTATCCCGCAGCTGGGAAGGTCCCTTCCGAGTCACGAAAGTCTGCCGCCTCGGGTGCGTACGTGTGGCGGACCGGAATCCGCACATCCAGTATCGCAGAGGGTGGTGCCGCACGATGCGACACCCGACAGCACACGTCATAAGAACACATTATATTACATGGGAGAAAAAACTGAATGTACAAAGTAGTACACTTCTCAGTTACAAACTAGGGTCTTTATTACACAGCGGAAGTTTCTTTTATACAACTCACGCCCGCCTATGTAGCAAAAGTCGGTTGCCCAGCCCTAGGGCAACCCACACTAGCTGCACTCCTCAACTCAGCGCGGCGTGTACGGCTCCCACTCAGCCGTGGTCCCCGACGGAGGATAACCCTCGCCGGTGGACTCGTACTCCGAGTCCGTGGGTGGCTCCTCACCTGAAAAACACTTAAGCAGCAACCGTGAGCACGAAGGCTCAACAAGGCTTAACCGACTAACCTAAGCATGAAACTCTACATGAGGTGTACCATGACTTAGGATAGCAATGTTGCAGCAAATGGACACGCCTACAAGTTCATCCTTAGTTCATCTTTTAGCAACAAGTTAACGGTTCATGAAGCTGAAATTTAGTGAGCAATATTTGGTGGCACACATTTAGCAATACAGTTATATCATAACAGCAATATGGATTCATAACATTTCATTCATTAGTCTACGTTACGATGCAGTGAACAAGCGGTACTCGTCACCGCGAGGGACGGCGAATCGACTCGATATACACCTGCAGGGAAACCCAAAGAGCACGTCACGTACGCCCATGCGTGGAGCTGCACAGCACGCTCACTCGATGTCGTACGGGACAACCTTTCACCCAACAGCCCAAACGCCGAACCGGTCGCACCGAAACGAGCAGGAGGTTCCCCACACGGAGCATCTCTCTATGCCCTTTGGCAGATTTCCACCTTGCTGCCCTCAGCCTACACCTATAAATCGGTGCGTTATGCCTCGACGCCCGGAGGTTTAGGCTACATCGGTTTATCGGGGCCCATATATCCGATATGCCTTCGGTACATTTAATACTTGCTCAGCAGGGCCGCACACGGATCGGTCCTCAATCGACACGGGCAGGGCTGCGCACACAAGACTTCCTCTTGCTGCGCCATAGCCCCTGCCTAGTCTCATTTTCATTACTGAAGTGATCTCACATCACTCAACCGAACCCGTGTGTCCCAAGCCTATCTCGCGAGTAGATTCTAACTACTCGACTTGTACCGAAGTCCTATGAATCATTAAGCATAGCCTGTCTACTCGAGGTCCTTGACAATACCCTCACTCTTTTAGGAACCTTTGGTTATGCAAGTGGGGTTCCATTCATCCTACACCTAATGCACAATCATACTTCACATGACTCATGTAAACAAAGGAAAAACTTATAAAAAGGTTAATGCAAACCGGGGCTTGCCTTGTTGCTGCTGGTCAGTAGTTAGTTCTTCGTCCGGAAAAAGGAAATCCAGCACCTCCGGGGTCTCTTCTTCAATGGCTACACGTTGAATACAATACTACATGTAAATTTAAATGCAATGTGTAAACTTGGATACTTATTTACTAATAACTTTAGCTAGCCCTCCCCTTTGGTTCTGAAATTTTTATTGTGGCTTGGTAGGGTCCTAACCACAGTCTTGACAAAGTTTTATTTGAAACAAAGTTCATTTGAACCTTGTACAAATAAAAGCCCAATTGGTCAATATTTGAGCCTCTGAATAATTCCAGGGGTTTTCATGGCCCCAACCATTACTTTCTGAAAATTAGACTTTAAGATGGTTCTAATGGAATTGGTTTCATGTCATTTGAAGAATTCTACTGAAAGTTATGTCCTAATTAAGATTGGAGAAAATCTGAAAAATGTTTCTGTACATTTTTCTGTTTTCTCTTGGCAGTTCTCTTAATCACCCCATTAGGGTAACTAAATGAACTTGGATGAGTCTGAAAATTCTACTGGGATTCAGGGATTTTCCAATGAACCTCTCAGCCAAATTTTAGAATTTTTCATAAAGTAGTTCTCCAGATAAAATTCCCAACAGTTTAAATTTAGGGATTTAATTCTGGAAAACTATTCCCTTTCATGAGCTGAATTTGGTATTGCTGGAAAGTACTCAGAATTATGAGTTCAGCAAAATTTAGTTCATCGAATTTGGAGTTTCCTAGCCAAAGTTCTATGCATTTGAAGTTTGAACTAATACTGGAAATTCCAAAAATGTTTAAATCCTGCGGGTGGGTCCACCACCCACGTGTCGACCGCTGGAGCCGAGCCACACGGGGCCACAGATTCCTTCCCGCGCGGCCGCACTGGATCCCGGACCACAGAGAATCCCACCCATTTATCTCTAGCCGCTGACGCGTGGGGCCTACCCCTTCGTCTTCCTCCGGCCACCCGCGTGACCCCGCCACCGAGCTCGCCGGGGCTCTCGCCGGAGAGGGGTTCTGGCCTTCGGAACTTGCTAATTCTCGCCGCCACTGCTTATTCTAGTGCGAGGAACACGTTGCCGGCCTTACCTCGGATCGAGGGTAGCCGGAAACCTCGGTGCAATTTCGACCATAGCTGTGGTAACCTCGGCGGTGTTGCTAGGGCACTTTACTGCCCCAACCTTGCTCCGGATAGCTCCTACAGCATCGCCATGACCTAGGGAACAACGTACAGGGCTCTGATCTTGCGAGAAATGTCGGCAACTAGGGGCTCACCGTGTGACCTAAAGCGATTTCGGGGAAAACTGGAAAAACTCGAAGAAGTGAGGGTTTCCTCAATAGTTCTTCCTAGTTCTTGATCCCACGTGCCCGCACGGAACTCTGCAACTGGGTTTCTAGGTCTGGAGAAGAGTGGTTCGGTGTGTGAGGCGAATTTTGCCTATTTGCCCGAACCGGGCTGTATCACATACTTTCACAAGAACTGAAATTCCGGCCAGCACACCTCAGGCATGCGGCCGGCATTGTTGGACAGGGAGCACCCTTCCAGGCGAACCTCCTGGCTCGCTCACTTGACGGGGAATCAAGCCCAGCGGCCGGGCTGGAAGTTTTCGGTCGCGGCGGCTCTACCCGGTGTGGAAGGGAAAACCAGGAGCTCGGGGTAGCTTACCGTGGATGTGGCGCCGGGGTATCGTGTCTATCGCGTCGAGGACGCCTCGGCGAAGCTCGGGGAGAGCTCGGACTCGCTTGCTAGCTGCTGGGACGGGAGGACACCGGAGCACCGAAAGTTTTCGGTTGTGCGGTGGTGTTTCTTCGTTGGGGGTTTTGGATCCGATCACGACCGCGACTGGGGTCGGTTCAGGAGGAGATGACGCCGGGTGACCGCTTCGTCGGTGCGCGCTGTGGGCTGGCGCTCGGGAGGTGGCAATCGGGAAGAAGCTCGCTGGCGCACGGAGGAGGGTTGCTTCGGCGAGAAAACAGAGAGCTGTCCGGGCTGCACCTCCCTCCCACTGACCTGTGGGCCCACCCTTCCCCCTAATCCTCTCTTCTGAATTCCTTTTGTAAATATCCCGGCAACTACACATTGAATGTGAGACTTAGCCCCCAAGTCTTGGTTTGAATTTGAGTCCTCAAATTCAAACTTTGTTTGGTTAAATTTGCTTCATGTTTAAACTGAAATTCAAATTCAGTTTTGAATTCTTGCAAATTTAGCTCTTGACAAGATGAACCCCATTGAGGATGAAAATTGGTGGGTTTACTCATAAAATGTGCTGAGTTTAAATATGAAGCTAACTTTTGAATTTTGGTGATGAAAGTTGCTGCAATTTGAATTTACATTCAAATTGGCCTCTTTTCAAATACCTCCAAAAGTGCCTCAAAAAGTGTTGGATTTACATGAAACTTGGTCTGAACCTTCCCAAGACTTTTGAAGTTCTAGGGTTGAGCTCAACCTCTCATGTTCATGTTTAAAGTTCCCACTTTTGTGAAAATGAAGGCTTTCCCCTCTAATCACTCTTTTGATGGAGGTTACTTGCTCTTCACAATATTTCCTAAGATATCCACAATAAAAACTGTGGTGTTGTGAGGTGAAGAAAAAGTTTTTGCAAGTCCCTTTTCTTGGGCTTTTACATCGCCTTTCCACCGAGGATGGGGATCCGCTCCCGAACCCTTGGAACATAGAACACCTCCGTAAGTTCTATCCCTAGAGCAATAGTAGGACAGTACCTTTTCTTTCTGTAATAGATTCCATAGAGTCCAGGAACAGCGCTCGGAGCAGCTAAGCCTCAGGGGACGGTCCAGGACTACATTCAGCTTGGTCTGGTTCCGACCCTAAGCGCGTAGAGTCTTGCTTCCCTTCTTAATGGGGCAGGTCGTTGCCTCCATGTTTAGCCTACCTTCCTCCTATGGATATTTATATGGAAAGAAATCTGTCCTGCTTTGCTCTTGCCTTTGTGCTCATCTAATTACACATTAATTTTTATGACCGCACTTTCTGTGTATGCTCACCATACACTCAGCTCTCTTTTCCCATTCTCATCCCTAGTCGGCATTTGCTATCCTACCAAAGACGGTCGCGCTTGAGGTACCTGCCGATGGCCAGGGGGCCTCTCGGGCCTCCCCCAGTCAGGTGTTGTGATGCCAGTTGGCCCAGTACCAAGGGCCGGACGGTCGTACCCTGACCTTGGAGGGAGCCGGACCACCAGCGCCGGGCGCACTGAATTGCCCAAGCCCCGTATACCGGATCAGGATCGTAAGCCAAATAAGACAATGAGATAGGGAAGGGAGAGCCCCAAGGAGAATTACACTTCCCTTACTTGTGTGCAGGACCTCCCAGCCTTAGCTCCCCTGCAGGAATATGGTCGGTATGCCCAATCCATTGGCCACACCGACCAGGGGGCCACTACGGGGACCACTCAAGGAAGGACCGGAGCTCCAATGCAAGACCACAAGATCCGGACCTCGCCCCCTCCGCAGGGGCGGGCTCCGAAGGCCCCACGTGTCCGGTGGAGCCGGGGCTCGCCTCTCCTCAGAGGGTAGCTCCGGGCCTGCCACGTGGCCGGCAGAGTCGGGCCTCGCCCCCTCCCCAAGGGTGGCTCCGAAGGCCCCACGTGTCCGGCGGAGCCGGGGCTTCCCTCTCCTCAGAGGATAGCTCCGGGCCCGCAGCGTGGCCGGCAGATCTGGACCTCCCCGTTCTCACAGGGCGAGCTCCGGAGACCCCTTAGGCCCTTAACACAAGGACCCGAGGAAGGTGTCTGTGCAAGACTTCAAGATTGGTGAAGACCTCCGAGCTCCTTGCGGAGCTAAGGACTCGGCCAGGCCAAGCCAAGAAGAAGATGAGCACGAACGCAAAAAACAAAAAGAGCCTGTTCATTCATTCAAAGCTCCATGAGCTGGATTACAGACTCAACAAAAGCAAAAAAGAAGAGATACAGGGCCAGGAGGCCGCAGGGGCGACTACCTAAGAGTCCCCGGACTCCCGCTGGAACCTAGAGGCCACAAGGGCGGCCATGTCCCCGACCTCGGCCCTGGCGGCTTCCTCATGCTCGACGACGGGGCCTAGTCTCACCGGCTCCAGAGAGAAGGAAGGGTCTTGACTCCGGAAGCATGCCAGCACGTGCGTGGCGACCTCCTTCGCCAGGCCTCGCCCCTCTGCCTCAAGCTCGTCGGTGATAACCGCTTCGAGCCTGCCCAGCTTGGCTCCCATGGACTCAAGCGCCGGGATTGCTTCGAACACCTCCTGCGCTGGAGCCTCTGTCCGCACCGGGCAGAAACCGAGAGGAACTAGGGCGGACCCCATCTCAGCAACAAAGCTCCAGACCGCTCGGGCCTCAACAGACCGTGAAGCCTGGAGTTTCTCCACCTCTTGGCGGGCTGCCTGCTCGCGATCCAGCGCCGCCAGGCGCTCCCGGGAGGTTTGCTCCTCCCTCACGGCAACAACCGACTTGAGGAGCCCCAGTTCCTCGGCTCGAGCCCTCAGCTTGGCCTCGCTGGCCTCCAGCCGTGCGGCGGCCTTCTTCTCCTCAGCCGCCACGGCATGCTCCCGATCCGCGACGGCGCACTCGCGGCGAGTTATGTGCAGCCACAGCTCCTCCACGGCAGTGGAACGCGCCTCAGCCCTGGCGCGAGCTTCGCGGGCCTCCTGACAGAGCCACCGGGTCTCCGAGCCCAGGCGGTCGACGGCCCTCTTATAAGCATCCAGCAGCGCCTCCATGGCATCAAGCCTCGACTGCCTCGAGTCGAGCTCTGCCTTAGCCTCCTCGGTCTGCTGTTTCAGGAGATCTCCCAGCTAAGGAGGCGCTCTCTCCCTCCAGCCAGCACCTCCCGCTCTCGCTCAAAGGCGGCCTGGACCTGCCGGACGCCAGCCTGGGCAAGCCCCAAGGCATCCGCTAGGGGCAGCGGGGCGGCGAAAGCAGGAGCTGCGCCCCTAACCTCCCCCATAGGAGCCATGACCGGTGGAGGTGCCGGTGCCTCGGCAACTGAGGCGGGGCACCGATTTGGGGAAGCCAGGGGGCCAGCAGCTGCACCCACAGCTGCCCTTCCGGCCTCATCACCGGACTTCCGAGTTGGCGAAGGAGGACGAGCGGGTGCTGCTGCTGCCACCACGGGGGATGGTCCCGCCGGCACAGAAGAAGCCCCCGCTGACTTGGGGGCCGTCGGAGCCGCCGCAGCTCCCGGACGGTGCGGAGCAGAGCCTCCACTGGCCGGAGATGGCCGGGGAACAGATTCGCCCCCGGCAGCCGGTGAGTCCCTGCCGGCATAAGAAGCTCTCAGGTTAAGAAAGGAGGGAGGAACGCCACTTCTAAAAACCGGAAAGAGCAACACTTACCGGGGAACATGAGCGCTCCAACGGGCTTGGAGCCCCGGCCTCCGAGCCGGGGCAGAACCGCCAGAACCTGCCGCCAGCACCTGCGCCTGCGCCGCAGGCAGCCGGACCAGCGGAGTAGGAGGCAGAGCAGTAGCTAGGGCCTCTGGCAGTGGCACCCCTAGCGCTGCTCGCCGATCTGACCCCTGAAACCCGGGGCACCTGCGCCCCCGGATGGGTCCCAGCGCTGCCCCTTCTGACACCGCTGCTGGCCGAGCCTGCAGCCGGGACGCCCGCTGGCTGTGGCGCCTGAGCCCTCGGCTCGCCCCCGGGCATCGCCCCGCCGGCGTCCCTCCTTGAAGCTCCTCCGCCTGAAGAAGGGAGGCGGGTCGCCTGGGGCTCCTCGGACCGCCTCTGTCCGAGAAGGGACCCACCGGAGCTGGAGACCCGAGCTCTCTTTGGGTCGCCACCCGACGAACCAGCGCCTCCGGGAGATGGGCGCAAGGGTACCCCGGCCCCATGGCTCGGTGCAAACGACACCCTCGGAGGAGACCGGACATGTTTCTTCTATGGCTGCCCGGGGGCTGGCTCCTTTCCCTTCCCCTTGTCGACGGTTTGAGCTCCGTCGACCCTCGGTGCGGGTTTGGCAGCGGTAGACGCCTCGCGCTCCGCCCTGGAGCGCTCGACCCTGGTAATCGAGATCCCCCGGAGGGCGTCCCCAACCTGACGAACAGCGATCCCGATGTCGTCAAGGTTCGGCATCTTCCGCAGCAACTCTGCCCTCCTCTGCGGCTCCAAGAATAGGGGAGTGCCAGAGGCCAGGAAGGTACGGTCGCTGCCGGTGACGGGGTCGCTGCTCACCTTGGCCACCATCTCGTACAGCACCTCATCAGATGGGTCGGAGCCGAGACCCCTCTCCAGCCTGGTGCAGTCGAACTCGCCGGTATAGTACCACGCCGGACGGTTGCGCTGCTGCAAGGGCGCAATACGGCGCGACAGGAAATCTATCAGCACCATCAGGGACGTAGCCCCTCGTTGGCCAGGAACCGGATCCGCTCCAAGACCGGCGCGTACTGTGGCTCCAGCTCCGGGATCTCCTCCTAGAAACGACGCTCGGTGGTTGGGCTGGCAGTTGGCAGCTGCAGGCGATCATGCTCGTCGGACTGCACGATCACCCAGTTCTCCCTCCAGTTTTCCCACCTCGACGCACCGAAAGGAAGAAGGTACCCCGAGGCCTTCGGATCCTTGCAGCGATGCTGGAAGTAGTACGCCCCCAGCTGATTCTTCGAGCTGCGCCCGGTTGTCCGCAACACGAAGAAGTAGCGGAAGAGCGTCACCGAAGCATGAACCCCCACGAACATCTCACAGAAGTGCACGAAGATGGCGGCCATCGCGAAGGAGTTGGGGGAGAGGTGATGGAGCTGGAGACCGTACGTCTCCAGCAGCGTCACGAAGAAGGAAGAGATTGGCGGGACGAACCCCGCCATAACGTAAGCAGTGAAGAAGACTATTTCCCCCTTCTCCAGGAGCAGGGGGAGAGATCCCTGCCGGAGCCAGCGCTTCTGCTCCTCCGCGTGCCAGCCCAGCAGTCTGCGCACTGGCCCGAGCTCGGCCGACCGAGCAAAACGCGGCGGAGGTAAGTTGGAAGCCATGGCAGGAGAAGGCTCAAGAACAGAGAAGACAAGGGCACAAGAGCTCAAGGAAGATGCAAGCGCTGGGAAGTGCGAAGGGAAGCCGCGATGCGAGTGAGATCCCCTTTTAAAAGTTCCCAGGCGCAATTTAAAGCGATTCGAAACTAATCGAATACGCCGCTTGGACAACCGCTTCGACTCCATGACCAAGTGTCGATGACAAGTGGACCCAAGCCATCCAGCTGAAGCGGTTGTAAAAGCCCAAGAAAAGGGACTTGCAAAAAACTTTTCATCACTCACAAAACCACAGTTTTGTTGTGGATATGTTGTGAATATATTGTGAAGAGCAAGGAACCTCCATCAAAAGGGTGATGGTTCAAACTCTCAAAACATGGGATAACCCATGAGAGGTGATTCTAAAAACCAATTTAGAGTCATTCACATGTTGGACCCTAGTTGGATTAAGACCACTGAGTTGAAGTACTCAAGTGCAAGGGGAGGGTTTGAAAATCAGAATTTGAACTAATGTCCAACTCAAAATTCAAATGAGGGGAGGACATAATGGTGATTCAAAACTGCTGTACTCAAACTCATGGTTGCAGCAGCTAACACAAGAATCAAAGTGCATATTTGGGTTCCTTAGGTGCAAATGAGTGGGGAGGCAAAGTTTCAATAATTTTTGAAAAGGTTTGCTACCCATTTTTCCAAAAAGGATCCAAATGTGCAAAGAATTCAAATATACATTTGAATTTGAGGGAAATTTGCCCAACCATACAAATGTAGGTCAGTTTGAAACTCCAAACATTTGAATTCATACCTTGCCAAGTTCTGGAGATCTTTTGAGGGGTGGGGGAGCACTGACAAGTGGGTCCCACATGTCATTGGGGAGGTTCAAATTGCACAAAAGTCAACAGCCTTAGGGGCTAAGTGTTGCACTCGGAACAGAGCCGAGGCTCCACCGTGACACACCGAGAAACGCTGGGCGCCACCTCCTGCTCTCCCCTCGCGCGCTGGCGAGCTCCTCGTGGGGGCGCAGTAACTCCCAGCCGTGCCCCAGCTCGCCACAACCACGAGCCGACCCCCAGCCACCGCCCTCTCGCACAACAGAACGCCGAGGAGCCGTCGCTGTGATCCATTCACTCGGGAGCGATCGTCTCTCGCGTACCAACGTCAGCAACTCAGCAGACCAGCATCCCCAGACCACCCACGCACTCCCCGCACCACTTCCGGTCGAGCTGAGCCACCACAAACCGCGTAAACGACGTTCTTCGCGGCAGCCAGGAAGAACCGAGCCAAGGTGCTCCCATGGGCAGCTCGGCAGAGGGCTTGTCACGACCAAGAAGGAGCGGTTTTGGACGTGCCTAGGCTCCATGCTGCTCGACCCCAAAGCCTAGAACCAGTGACCTATCATCGCCGGCGAATTTCGCAAAGCAATTCCAGCCGGTGCAGAAATACCTTCGGGTAAGAAACCTACAAATTCCCGACATATACTTGCTTAGAGTTTATCAAACTGCACTCACCTGAGCTAGACTTGATGGCGCCCAAGTTGGCTTCGCAACCCTAGCCTAATTTTGGCTTTAGCCGGCGTATTTCCCGGTTTTCCAACCGCGGTTATGGCGGGAAGGGTCGGGCTCACGGTGACGGCTAGGTTAGAGCTCTTCCCAAATCCTGGCATGGCCTTGTCAACCTTCTCTGAGATCCCCTGGTGCTGTAGAGCCCTTCCACCGAGGTTTTGGCGGGCTGAGTTGGCCGGGTGGCATAACCGAAGGGAGTCCGAGCCGCTGCACCGTCGCCGGCTAGGTTAGGGCCACCGCCGACCAGAGCAGTCGGTGGCATCGTGTTCAGCGCATGAAAGTAGGCCCAGGCGGAGACTTTCCGGCCGAGAGGCGGTTGGGAAGCCAAGTCCGGCGAGCTTCAGAGGTGTGCCGGCGAGGGGGCGGCGCGGGAAAAAGAGCGGGCGCGAGGAAGAAGACGAGCCGGCCGGGCCCGCTCGTCAGTCCCTCGATGCACAGCGTGGGGATTTTCTGTTGCACCGGATCAGCTGTGACCACATGGAGAACAGTCCTGTGTCCCTGTGTGGCGCAGCCGAGGTGGTGACACGTGTGGGCCAGACCCACGGTCAGAGTTTAAATATTTCTCCGGATTATTTAGAATTTCAGATTTAGTTCAAACTTTAGAACCCCATAACTTTTGCTAGGAAGCTCCAAATTTGGTGATTCAAATTGGGTTGGATTCATCTTTCCGAGCTCTGTACAAATATACAACCCAATTTGTATGAAACCTATTATTTAATTCTGGAAAATTCTTTAAAGCTTTTCAGCAAGAGAATTTTTGAGGGAGCTTGGTTCATCCAAAAATCCCCAAATTTTGCCAAAATGTTCTTTAGGATGTTAGTGAACCCCTGTAAGAGTTTCAGACCATTTGGAGTTGATTTGATCAGAGAAATTCAAATTTGAAGGTGCTGTGTTCATTTGAATACAGAAACATTTTCAGAGAATTTCCAAAATTGGAAATTCAGTTCTGGGAAAATCTTAGCTCCAAAAATACTAGGAAAATTCATGCAGACTCTGTGAGCTATAAGGGAAATTGTAGTTCGCTCAATTAGGCATGAACAGGGGTGTTACCTCAGAATTAGTTCTTCTTTGCTTATTTGCTAAGAGAATTATTCTGAGCAATCCACTCAATGAAAAGTGCTAATGTTTGGTCCAGAGGGTTTTCTTGTGACAAGGGACTCACACAAAAATTCTCAGCTCCATTGGAGCTCTGGATAACCCCTGCTCTGTATAACCCAGTTGGGGTGATCAATGTGGAAAAGGGGGATAACCACTTAGCACTTAACCATGTACTTAGGTCCAAACCCAAACCACTAAACCCCAGTTCCATTTTAAATTCTTGAACAGAGTTCCAGTTGTTAGAAACTGGTTATTAGAAATAATAGCAGCAGTATTACAATAAACTTGTATGCATATTCATTAACATGTAGTATTTCAATAACGTGTAGTCGCTGAAGGCGAGGAAGCTCCGGAGGTTCTCGACTTCCTGCTTCCAGAGGAAGAACTGACTCCTGACCAGCAGCAACAAGGCAAGCCCCGGTTTGCATTAATCGCTTTTATAAAGTATTACTTTGTTCACATGGCTAGTATGAAGTATAAATGTGCATTAGGTGTAGGATGAATGGAACCCCTCTTGCATGACAAGAAATTTTCCGTAAGAGTGAGGGTAGTGTCTAAGACCTCGAGTAGACAGGCTATGCTTAATGTTTCATAGGACTTCGGTACAAGTCGAGTAGTTGGAATCTACTCGCGAGTTTAGGCTTGGGACACACGGGTTCGGTTGAGTGATGTGAGATCACCTTAGTAATGAAGATGAGACTAGGCAGGGGCTAGGGCGCAGCAAGAGGAAGTCTTGTGTGCGCAGCCCTGCCCGTGTCGATTGAGGACCGATCCGTGTGCGGCCCTGCTGAACAAGTATTGAGCGTACCGAAGGCATATCGGATATATGGGCCCCAATAAACCGATGTAGCCTAAACCTCCGGGCGTCGAGGCATAGCACACCGATTTATTGGTGTAGGTTGAGGGCAGCAAGGTGGAAATCTGCCAACGGGCATAGAGAAATGCTCCGTGTGGGGAACCTCCAGCTCGTTTCGGTGCGACCGGTTCGACGTTTGGGCTGTTGGGTGAAAGGTTGTCCCGTACGACATCGAGTGAGCGTGCTGTGCAGCTCCACGGGTGGGCGTACGTGACGTGCTCTTTGGGTTTCCCTGCAGGTATATATCGAGTCGATTCGCCGTCCCTCGTGGTGACGAGTACCGCTTGTTCACTGCGTCGTAACATAGACTAATGTATGAAATGTTATGATTCAATGTTGCTGTTATGATATAATTGTATTGCTACCTGTGTGCCACCAAATATTGCTTACTAAATTTCAGATTTCCGAACTGTTAACCTGTTGCTAAAAGATAAACTAAGGATGAACTTGTAGGCGTGTCCATTTGCTGCAATATTACTACCCTATTTCATTGTACACCTCATGTAGAGTTTCATGCTTAGGTGAGTCGGTTAAGCCTTGTTGAGCCATCATGCTCACGGTTGCTGCTTAAGTGTTTTTCAGGTGAGGAGCCACCCACGGACTCGGAGTACGAGTCCACCGGCGAGGGTTACCCTCCGTCAGGGACCACGGCTGAGTGAGAGCCGTACACGCCGCGCTGAGCTGAGGAGTGCAGCCAGTGTTGGTTGCCCTAGGGCGGGGCAACCGACTTTTGCTAGATAGGCGGGCGTGAGTTGTACAGAGTAGACTTCCGCTGTGTAAAATAAATACTAGTTGGTAACTGAAGTTGTACCTTTTTGTACAGTTCAGTTTGTTTTCCCCATGTAATATAATATGTCCTTATGACGTGTGCTGTCGGGTGTCGCATCGTGCGGCACCACCCTCTGCGATCCTGGATGAGCGGATCCCGGTCCGCCACAGCCTGGTATCCGAGCTTCATTGGGGATAGCTGTAAAGGCCTCAGTTTTTGACACATATTTGAAGTGTTCATCACCACACCACACACCTCATTTGAGGAAAGTTGATGAACACAAATGAAGAGCAAGTAACCACCATCAACATGCTCATTAGAGAACAAACTCACATATTGCAAAAGTGGTATTTCCCACATGTGATATAGGTGGGCTGGACATATGAAAACTCCTACAAATTGCTAAGGATGTCCATGCCAAGTTTCACCCAAATTCAAAACCTTTTTGAGGTCATTTTGGGTATAACTAGAAAGAGGGCAGTTTGAAACCATATTCAAATTCAAACTGTTTTTATCCCATGAATTCAAAAGTGGGAGGCATATTCTTACTCAGCACATTTTTGTGAGCCCACACACCAATTTTCACTCCATTTGGAGTTGATCTTGACATGAGCTAAGTGGGGGAAATTCAAACTTTATTTGAATTTCAAAACTGAACTTGTGCTGAAATTCATTCAAACCAAACCCAATTTGAACTTTGATCAATTCAAATGGCTCATGGGTGAATAATTTGAATTTCCAGGGGTATTATGGGGCTCACTGTTTACAACAGTGATTAGGAGTAAATTTCAGAGGTTAAAATTGGAAGTGGGACCCACATGTCAGCCACTACTCCAAATCAAACCGACTGAAACATTCTCACTAGGTTAACCGAGCCGCCGCTGCGATCGCCACCGAGGGGAGCCGCCGCGCCAGCAGCTGCTTGGCCACGCGCGGGCGTGAGGCGGTGCAGAGCCTTCTTAAGGCGCCTTTCTCCCTCCTCGACCGAAGCATCGCCGTTTCTTCCCCCGCAAGAACTCAGCGCCGGCAAACACTGTCCGCAGCTCGGAATCGATCGGAGAGCGCCGATCACAGCTTCCTCCGTCCCCTCCAGAGCCACGGCAAGGTACTAGAGACCTTCCTCCGTCTTCCCCGCTGCTAGAATTCAAATGAGACCGATTGAAATCGGTTATGCCGAAAGATCAATTGGGTGACTTAGAACCGCCGCACCTCAGGCTCCTGTGGACAGCCCAACCAGGGCGTTGTCACGCCCAAGCCAAGGCACCCTTTGACGCGCTGGTGTCCGGTGCTGCTCACCCCCGAGCCACAGCCCGAGTGATTGCTCACCGGCAGCGAATTTCCAGTTTTCCCCTTTCTGTGTGCAGCACGACCTTCGGGTGCGATCCCGTCGAATTTGTGCTCTAAAAAGGATTAGAGGGCCGCAATCCGCTCTCACACAAACTAGACACGGTAACGCACAAGTTGCCTTCACAACCCTTGGCCGGAGAACCTCTGTACCCGGCGGAATTCGAGGTTTACCAACGGCGGAACAAAAGGGAGGCATCGGGCGCACGGTGAGGACCTACTTCGGGCCTTCCCCGAGCTGCCTCAAGCTCACGTCGACCTTCCCTGAGGTCCACTGATGCTTCCCAACCGGTTCCTCGAGTAGTTGGGGTGCTAGGGAAGTCAACCAACATGGCCAAAGTCTTTCTGAGGTGGCGGCTCGTCGCCGACCATGCACCGGCCATTGTCATGAGTAGCTGACCCTAGAATCCTGTTCCCCGCATGAAAGTAGGCAGGGGCGGCCAAAATCGTGAAGTTTGGAGCTGTACAGAAGCCGGCGGCTAACTCTCCGGCGAGGTCCCACGGCGGTGGAGCGCGGGCGTCGCGAGGTTGAAGAAAGGGGTGGACCCCAGCTGTCAGCGGCCGATATTTTGAATCGGGATCGGGCTGCGGCCGGGATCGGGTGTGCTGGCGCGCAAAAACCTTGTGGGCCGTGGTGTGCTGTCGCCTCGGCGTGCGACGCGTGTCCCCGGGGCCCACGCGCGAGTTTAAACTTTTCCCCGATTTTCAGATTTCCTTCAAACTTCAAATCCTCATAACTTTGGCTAGAAAGCTCCAAATAGAGTGAACCAAATTTTGCTGGATTCAGCTCTCTGAGTACTTTCCAGCAAATCAAGTTTCACTTCATGAAATTCCTTATTTCTCCAGAATTAATTATTCAAATTTTAAATTTTTTGAAATTTTAACTGGAGAGTCCTTTGGAGGAAAATCCTGAAATTTTTCTGGGATGTTCACCAAAATATCTCCGAACTACCATAAAAATTTCAGATCCATTTGATCTCATTTGATCCACCTAATGGTGTGATTAGTGGAACTGTTCCAAAGAAAATAGAAAATGTTCAGAAACATTTTCAGAATTTTCTCTGAAATTGTTTAGGTCATATCTTTAGCTAGGAACCTTCAAATTAAGTGAGACCAACTCCATTAGAACACTCTGAAAATCTAGTTTTCAGAAAGTCATAGTTTGTTCCACGAAAATCCTTAGAACACCCTAAAAGCCTTCAATTAAGGTCAAGGACATAATTAATTGTGGAGGGCTCAATTGAGCTTTGCTGCAACTAAAACTTGACCAAGTCTCTGTTTAGGTTGTAACCAAGCCACAGTAAAAGTTTCACAGTCATTGGGCCTGTCTAGTAAGAGTTATAGACATCACAAGTTTAAATGTTAATACAACTGCATTTACATTAATACATATATTGCTTTTATCATGTAGTCGCTAAGGTCGAGGAGGAACCCGAAGTCCTAGACTTCGTTACTCCGGAGGAACAGCTAGCCTATGACCAAAAGCAGCAAGGCAAGCTCCGGTTTGCATTAACCTTTTTACAAGTTTTTATTGTTTTGAGCACATACTTGATTACTTTATTCTTTGGATTAGAGTCTTGTTTGGAAATCCAATTGCATAGCCAAGAAAACCATGGGTTGGGTTTAGGATGGCAGACCCCGTTAGCTACTGCAATGCTAAGATAGAGTAGGATTCGGTACAAGTCGAGTAGTTGGAACTACTCGCGAGCATAGGCTAGAGGCACTCGACTCGGGTAGTGATAGCACATGAAACACATGGCAAGAAAATGAGACCAAGCGGAGGGTAAGGGCAGCAGGACTTTGGGGCCTGTGTGCTGTAGCTCCACTTGCGTCGATTGAGGACCGAGCCGTGTGCGGGCCTG
Organism: Neostapfia colusana; assembly: GCA_030760725.1. Taxonomy (NCBI): domain Eukaryota; kingdom Viridiplantae; phylum Streptophyta; class Magnoliopsida; order Poales; family Poaceae; genus Neostapfia; species Neostapfia colusana. The sequence goes on along the minus strand of JASWHV010000007.1, from coordinate 73,718,791 downwards.
TTGAACAAGCTAGAACAGTACCAGAGACCTACCGGCTATATGGGAACCGGGAAACCGATGTAACTCGGGTAGCTGGGTATTGAGGCATTGCCCGTCGTTCAGAAGGTAGGTTGAGAGCTTGAGGTGTAAATCGGCTGGCGGCACTGAGATGCGCGTGCAGAGACCTCTTGCTCGGGACGATGGGACCGGTTCAATATTTGGCTGACGGGCCAAAGGTGGTTGCGTACGGCGTCCGTGATGGTTGTTGTAGGCAACATCGAGTACGGGCGTACGTGACGGGTTGTTTGGGTAACCCTGCAGGTGTAAATCGATTATAATCGCCATCCCTCGCGGTCAGTGAGTACCACTTGTTCACTGTACCATGACGTAGAAAGAACAGGCTAGTTACATGTTAAAATGCTGCTGATTGAAAGATGGACTTTGCTTGTTAATGGTTTGTTGTAGTTTAGAGCTAACTAAAGTTCTTTTCAACTTTGGGAAAAGTACATGAGAGAAATGCGTTTCTTGTTTGATTGCGGCTCTCTCATGTGCCTTAGCGTAAGGTTCTCCACAACCTGCTGCTAAAACCTGAAAGTAAGGTTCCACTAATTAGGCGAGTCCTTTACAAATGATTTTACCTCATGTACCTATCACCCCTCATGTAGAAGTTCCATGTTTAGGTGAGACGGGTCAGACATGCTGAGCCTTCGTGCTCACTGCTTGTGTTTGAAGCTTTTGCAGGGTTCTATGAGGAAGGAACTCCCGAAGAGGATACGGAACCCCAGGAGGGGAACCCCGTCGAGTGGGACTCGTGCATGCCGCCGAGTTAGTGTGCGTGTGTGCTAGCAAGGACGCGTTCAAGGGCTGAACGTGGACTTGATGCGTAGTCTACGGCCGCGAGTGTAGACTGGAACTATTTTGGTGTAAACATGTTCATAAACTTGTTTATATAATAAAATTCCGATTCCGCTTTGTACCTTTGACGTGTGTTATCCGGTGCTGTGCAACGCAGCACCCCTCAGCGTGATCATGGCTCGACAAGACCGTTGGGGTCGTGTCAGCGTGGTATCAGAGCTCGCTTGAGGTTTATCGCACTACAAAGGTCATTTTTTTCAAAAATCCAGTGAGGAACAAGTTAGTAGACCATATAAGGATGTTATTAGTGTATAGAAAGTGGCATATTAATTTATTTGGTTATGTCGGAAAATTGTGTATCTCGGGACGTTTATGTCTTGGGGGGTACACGTGAGCGCTGTCCACCAGTGTGCACAAGCTGAAGGGTGGAGCCCCACGGGTGGCAGGTAACCCGACCCGCTTTAGTATCCTCTACGACTCTTCATGTCGTTTGGGGTATTCGAGCAACGTCTATCCGTGGCGTGCGTGGTGCAACTTGGGAGACCCCGTCACATGGTCTGAAACGTGAACACGTAACTCAAGGCGTGTTTGGCTTCAGAACATCCTGGCGAGTGATGACGGCCGGTTGTACGGACTGTATGGATTCCGGGCCCGGTGTGCAGCTGAGTCTGACGATTGCTTGAGTTTCTGCAGGTAGCCTGACCACGAAACGGTAGACGTGTAGTGTCCGTGTGCGAGTGACGTTTAGTGCCACTGAAATTACGAAGCCGGCTAAGTCCGGTATAGGTTTTTCTTTGTGAGGACGTAGTACCGACATAATCTGGTGACGCATCGACGTCACATGCAACTAAATGAACAACTTCATTTTAAACTTGAAGGTTTGATCCAAAGTAGTAAAACTTGATGTAACTCCTTCCCTTGAACAGGATATTCAAAGTTAACAAGTTTTCAACTTATAGGTTGTTAAGGACAGAGTACTCTGGTTTCAGCTGAAGTAGGGCTGAAGTTGATCAGAGGATAGAGGTTGAGTTCATTCGAGGTTGGGGTCATATGATACATTTCTGGAAAGCATTGGAAGAGCTTTACAATTCTTCTGTTGAGGTCCAGAGGTGTTTCATCACTTAACCAATCGAAAAATGCAGTGGAGTTGAAATTGTCCACAAAACAGGACAGAGTAAAGACTCTCTGTAATCTCTCTGTAAATTAAGCATAACTTCCTGCTTAAAAATCCAAAAATAGAAAATGAGGTAGTTCTGAAAATCCTATGAGATGGGTTACAACTTTGTAACAGAAAGTTTTGTCAGATTAGCAACATAATTAACTGGAATTCTTGGATCAAATCAGTACCTATAGCAGGGAGTTGATGTCCAATTGTTTCCAGAAATTCTGTTAACTTTGACATCTCATAACTTTTGAACCAGGACAGATCTTAGGCCAAGGAAATACTTTCTGTAAAGCTATTGAAGTTAGCTTTAACTTTGATGTTGAGCTCCATAATTGGATTTGCCCTTAACATGGCCTAAATTAGGTTGAAATGGAAACTGGTCAAGGCTGTCATGTAGACAGCAGATCAGCAGTCAAATTTGTTTAAAATTTGAACTATGTTTCCAAGTTTTATGGGTTCAATGACATGTCTAATGTTATAACTCAAGGCTTTACTGTTTAAATAAATATTTGAAATTTCTCAAATATATTTTTACAGATGACAGCAGATAAACAGTTGGAGAACGGGTGGGTGGTTTCCCACTGTTCTCACCGTAGCGGCTACCCGGAAGCATTGTGGCAAATGCTCCAATATTTCGGGTACAACCAGATGCTGCAGTACTTCGCCAAGGAAGAAGGCGAAGAGGGGAATAAGACATGGACAATCCATGTCGAAGTCCCTGCAGGACCTACGCCACCCGGTTGGGTGCCGTTCACCGTCACGGTGAGAGGAAGGCATCCGGAAGGGATGTGGCAAGTGGCAGCCCGTGACACCATGTCACGTTTCTGCCAACTACACGTGCAGGCTATGGAGGGCACTCCATACGCGCTCGTTCCGGTGGAGGGACGAGCTCAGCATGTGTGGAAAGAGAGGTACCGGGAGGCAACAGATCCGAGTTGTCCAAGGTACAACCCCGCGGAGGCAAATCTCAGCCTCCAGATGAGGGCGGGAAACGCTGTGATGGACAGCCAAGCTGTTCATACGGAGCATCTCGCCACAAAGCTCAAGGAGAGCACGAGCCGTGGAGACCATTTCGAGAGTGCTCACAGCGCACTCCGCAATGTGCTCCTTCCGATGATCAAGCGACTGAATGAACAACACAATCAGTTGCGTCGTCTGAAGAAGGCAAGGAAAAAGAGCCGTGTTGACATCACGGCATTGCAAGAACTGGTACAGAATCTGACCCAGCAGAACGAGGACCTTGCTCAAGAGCAAGACGACGCGATTGAGGAAGGGCAAGGCTGGGAAGAAGATTACAACCAAGCCATGGACGAGGTGCATGCATTGCAGGACCTCGTACCTCCGGTGTTAGGCGTACCAGTGGTCTTGGGTCTTCCAGCAATGGGAGAACCCGGGATGGGAGAAGAGGTGGTAAATCCAGAGCCACCAGCAGAGGCACCGGAGGAGGACGACCCACAGGAGAATGACGCGTACTCGTGCCAACCCTGACGTTGGGGTACCAGTCAAGGGGGAGAGACCTCCCAACAGCCTCCCGAGAACTCCTCGGGACTACAACAGCAGCAGCAGCGGACGATGCCGCATGTGTATGCACCTCAGCAGCGCATGCCGGGCTTTCGTCCCCCGAGCACTACACCAGCAGCGGCCACATGTTACAAGTGTGGTCGTCCAGGACACTTTGCGAGCAGTTGCCCGGAGAGGCAAGGCGGCGGAGTGGCACCGTAGTTTCCAGGGAGGAATCAACCCCGAACCCTACTAATGCGCGGCGGGCAAACCCTAGGCCCGGCACCATCCACCATCTTGCCATTGAGGACGTGCCGGAGGGCGAGCCCATCCTTGCGGGTATGTTCCAACTCCACCAGCATCCCGCTATAATATTATTTGATTCAGGCGCCACGCATAGCTTCATTAGCCAAGCTTTCATTGATAAACATAGCTTGCAAATACTACCCACCGATAGTCCTTATGTGATCTGTTCACCGGGTGGGAAAATTTCAGCAAGCACGATGGTCCCAAAAGCGCCATTGTGCTTAGAGGGTAGAGTTTACCCTACGTCTCTCATAATCTTAGAAGGACAAAAGGTCGATGTCATCTTAGGTATGTCGTGGTTAACCCGCCACGGCACTGTTTTAGACAACCGTCCTTCGAGTTGTGCACTTGAACTCAGAAGTGCACGAGTCTCACTCATTATTTCTGGACAGTCCAGAAATAAAACTTCCAAGTGTCTATCAAGCCACAACCATCAGATTGAAGGATATTCCAGTGGTCCGAGAGTTTCCTGATGTATTTCCGGACGATTTGCCGGGGATGCCACCCGATAGAGAGGTGGAGTTCAAGATTGAACTTGCACCGGGAACCATGTCAATATCCCGAAGGCCGTACAAGATGGCGCCCAAGGAGTTGGCTGAACTGAAGACTCAGCTCACGGACCTTCTGGAGAAGGGTTTTATTAGGCCGAGCTCCTCGCCATGGGGCTGTTCGGCATTATTTGTCAAGAAGAAGGATGAGACATTACGGCTTTGCGTGGACTATCGTCAATTAAATGCCGTAACCATCAAGAACATGTACCCATTGCCACGGATCGACATGTTGTTTGATCAGTTGGTCGAAGCAAAGATCTTTTCCAAGATGGACTTAAGATCCGGGTACCATCAGATTAAGATAAGGGCTGAGGACATTCCGAAGACGGTTTTCTCGACAAGGTACGGACTCTATGAGTACCTGGTCATGTCCTTCGGCCTCACCAATGCTCCAGCTCACTTCATGTACTTGATGAACTCGGTATTCATGCCGGAGCTGGACAAGTTTGTCGTGGTCTTCATCGACGACATCCTGGTATATTCCATGTCAGAGGAAGATCACAAGAAGCATCTGCGTATAGCCTTGCAACGGCTGTGGGACCACAAGTTATACGCGAAATTCAACAAATGCGAGTTCTGGATATCGCAAGTGCCTTTCCTAGGGCATCGCTGTGGACCCGAGCAAGATCACTCAAGTGCTGAATTGGAAGTCCCCGAGAACTGTTCACGAGGTACGGAGTTTCCTCGGACTCGCGGGATATTATCAGAGGTTCATTACGAACTTCTCGAAGATTGCCAAGCCAATGAGCTGCTGAAGAAGGCTACCAAATATGTTTGGAGTCCAGCATGTGAAGCAGCGTTCAAGGCTTTAGTCAAGCACCTGACATCAGCACCGGTTTTGGCGCAGCCAGACACAAAAAAACTGTTCGATGTGTACTGCAATGCATCCGGCATTGGGCTCGGATGTGTGCTGATGCAAGACCGAAGAGTGGTTGCGTATGGATCACGGCAGCTTAGAAACCATGAGCAGAATTATCCAACCCACGACTTGGAGCTCGCTGCCGTGGTACTTGCACTGAAGATGTGGAGGCACTACCTACTCGGTAACCTCGTACATTTATATACCGACCATAAAAGCCTCAAGTACATATTCACTCAAAAAGAGCTGAACATGAGGCAATGAAGATGGTTAGAACTTATAAAGGATTATGAAATAGAAATCCATTATCATCCGGGCAAGGCAAAACGTAGTGGCAGATGCGCTGGGCCGCAAGTCACACGTCAACAATCTGACCATCACACCGTTGGAAGGGAGCGAACCACCACTACATGTGATTCCACACGGAGCTCTCTACAACCTAGCTTTGATCCCCACCATCCATGAAGAGATAGTGGCAGCCCAGCAGAATGACAAGGGCATGTCACATTTGCGGAGACGTGTAAACAGTGGGGAGCTGAAATGTTTCCGGAAGGACGGAGACGGCGTCCTATGGTTCAAGGACCGGATCGTCGTACCCCGAAACCCGGAGTTATGGAAGAAAATTTTTTTTATGAGGCTCACTTATCAAAATTTTCTATTCACCCCGGCAGCAACAAGATGTATCAAGAACTCAGAAGCAAGTTTTGGTGGACAAGGATGAAGCGAGAGACTGCAAAATACGTGTCCGAGTGCGATACATGTCGAAGGGTGAAGGCAGACCATATGTGGAAACCGGGACTGCTGCAACCACTGGGCATTCCTGCCTGGAAGTGGGAGGATGTGAGCATGGACTTCATCGTCGGTTTACCCACCACCTTGCAGAAACATGATTCTGTGTGGTTGATCGTCGATCGGCTCACCAAGGTTGCCCATTTCATCCCGGTCAACACCAACTACAACACCAAGAAGTACGCTGAACTGTACATCTCACGGATCCTATGCTTGTATGGCGTACCCCGTACTATCATATCGGATCGGGGCACTTTGATTGTGTCCCGTTTTTGGGAGCAGCTGCATGCTGCCTTGGGGACGAAGCTGATCCGTAGTTCAGCATACCACCCACAGACGGATTGGCAAACGGAGCGGGTAAATCAAATCTTAGAAGACATGCTACGAGCTTGCGCTATCAACAACGGCAAGAATTGGGATGATCACTTGCCGTTAGCCGAGTTCTCGTACAATAATGGGTACCAAGCCAGCATCAAGATGGCGCCCTACGAGGCGCTGTACGGGCGGAAATGCCACACACCACTGAATTGGTGTGAATCTGGCGAAAGGGTTACCTTCGGGATTGACCTTGTCAACAACGCGGAAGAAAAGGTTCGACTAATTCAAGCGAACCAAAAAGCCGCCCAATCCCGTCAGAAACAGTATGCGGACCGGATAAGGCGCCCATTACAATTCGAAGTTGGAGATCACGTATATCTACGGGTGTCTCCAATGAAGGGCGTAAACAGATTTGGGGTGAGAGGAAAGTTAGCACCCCGATTCATCGGTCCATTCCAGATTACCGAAAGATGTGGATCGGTGGCATACCGGCTGAAATTACCAGAAGCACTTTCCGGTGTGCACGACGTCTTTCACATTGCACGGCTGAGGAAGTGTCTTAAGCTATCAACTACCGTTCAGCTGGAGGATATTGAAGAACTGCAACCAGATCTCACCTATCGCGAGGAACCGGTGCAGATTATCGATGAAAAGGCCCGAACCACACGCAACTGTATGTTGTGGTTCTACAAGGTGCTATGGAGTAATCACTCCATGGACGAAGCGACATGGGAGAGCAAAGAATTTCTTCGCGCTAAGTACCCCGACTTTTTCACGTTGCATATCCGGTAATTTTCCACCGTCCTCTCTCTCATTTTTCACCTTATAATCTCGGGACGAGATTCTTTTAAGGGGGGAGGAATGTAAGGGCCTCAGTTTTTGACACATATTTGAAGTGTTCATCACCACACCACACGCCTCATTTGAGGAAAGTTGATGAACAGAAATGAAGAGCAAGTAACCACCATCAACATGCTCATTAGAGAACAAACTCACATATTGCAAAAGTGGTATTTCCCACATGTGATATAGGTGGGCTGGACATATGAAAACTCCTACACATTGCTAATGATGTCCATGCCAAGTTTCACCCAAATTCAAAACCTTTTTGAGGTCATTTTGGGTATAACTAAAAAGAGGGCAGTTTGAAACCATATTCAAATTCAAACTGTTTTTATCCCATGAATTCAAAAGTTGGAGGCATATTCTTAATCAGAACATTTTTGTGAGCCCACACACAAATTTTCACTCCATTTGGAGTTGATCTTGACATGAGCTAAGTGGGGGAAATTCAAACTTTATTTGAATTTCAAAACTGAACTTGTGCTGAAATTCATTCAAACCAAACCCAATTTGAACTTTGATCAATTCAAATGGCTCATGGGTGAATAATTTGAATTACCAGGGGTATTATGGGGCTCACTGTTTACAACAGTGATTAGGAGTAAATTTCAGAGGTTAAAATTGGAAGTGGAACCCACATGTCAGCCACTACTCCAAATCAAACCGACTGAAACTTTCTCACTAGGTTAACCGAGCCGCCGCTGTGATCGCCACCGAGGGGAGCCGCCGCGCCAGCAGCTGCTTGGCCACGCGCGGGCGTGAGGTGGTGCAGAGCCTTCTTAAGGCGCCTTTCCCCCTCCTCGGCCGAGGCATCGCCGTTTCTTCCCCCGCAAGAACTCAGCGCCGGCAAACACTGTCCGCAGCTCGGAATCGATCGGAGAGCGCCGATCACAGCTTCCTCCGTCCCCTCCAGAGCCAAGGCAAGGTACTAGAGACCTTCCTCCGTCTTCCCCGCTGCTAGAATTCAATTGAGACCGATTGAAATCGGTTATGCCGAAAGATCAATTTGGTGACTTAGAACCGCCGCACCTCGAGCTCCTGTGGACAGCCCAACCAGGGCATTGTCACGCCCAAGCCAAGGCACCCTTGGACGCGCTGGTGTCTTGTGATGCTCACCCCCGAGCCACAGCCTGAATGATTGCTCACCGGCGGCGAATTTCCAGTTTTCCCCTTTCTGTGTGCAGCACGACCTTCGGGTGCGATCCTGTCGAATTCGTGCTCTAGAAAGGATTAGAGGGCCGCAATCCGCTCTCACACAATCTAGACACGGTAACGCACAAGTTGCCTTCACAACCCTTGGCCGGAGAACCTCTGTACCCGGCGGAATTCGAGGTTTACCAACGGCGGAACAAATGGGAGGCATCGGTCGCACGGTGAAGACCTACTTCGGGCCTTCCCTGAGCTGCCTCAAGCTCACCTCGACCTTCCCTGAGGTCCACTGATGCTTCCCGACCGGTTCCTCGAGTAGTTGGAGTGCTAGGGAAGTCAGCCGACATGGCCGAAGTCTTTCCGAGGTGGCGGCTCGTCACCGACCATGCACCGGCCATTGTCATGAGTAGCTGACCCCAGAATCCTGTTCCCCGAGTGAAAGTAGGCAGGGGCGGCCAAAATCGTGAAGTTTGGAGCTGTACAGAAGCCGGCGGCGAGCTCTCCGGCGAGGTCCCTCAGCGGTGGAGCGCGGGCGTCGCGAGGTTGAAGAAAGGGGTGGACCCCAGCTGTCAGCAGCCGATATTTTGAATCGGGATCGGGCTGCGGCCGGGATCGGGTGTGCTGGCGCGCAAAATCCTTGTGGGCCGCGGTGTGCTGTCGCCTCGGCGTGCGACGCGTGTCCCCAGGGCCCACGCGCGAGTTTGAACTTTTCCCCGATTTTCAGATTTCCTTCAAACTTCAAATCCTCATAACTTTGGCTAGAAAGCTCCAAATCGAGTGAACCAAATTTTGTTGGATTCAGCTCTCTGAGTACTTTCCAGCAAATCAAGTTTCACTTCATGAAATTCCTTATTTCTCCAGAATTAATTCCTCATGAAATTCCTTATTTCTCCAGAATTAATTCCTCAAAGTTTAAACTGTTTGGAATTTTAACTGGAGAATCCTTTGGTGGAAAATCCTGAAATTTTTCTAAGATTTTCACCAACATATCTCTGAACTACCATAAAAATTTCAGATCCATTTGAGCTCATTTGATCCACCTAATTGTGTGATTAGTGGAACTGTTCCAAAGAAAATAGAAAATGTTCAGAAACATTTTCAGAATTTTCTCTGAAATTGTTTAGCTCATATCTTTAGCTAGGAACCTTCAAATTAAGTGAGACCAACTCCATTAGAACCCTCTGAAAATCTAGTTTTCAGAAAGTCATAGTTTGTTCCATGAAAATCCTTAGAACACCCTAAAAGCCTTCAATTAAGGTCAAGGACATAATTAATTGTGGAGGGCTCAATTGAGCTTTGATGCAACTAAAACTTGACCAAGTCTCTGTTTAGTTTGTATCCAAGCCACAGTTAAAGTTTCACAGTAATTGGGCCTGTCTAGTAAGAGTTATAGACTTCACAACTTTAAATGTTAATACAACTGCATTTAAATTAATACATATATTGCTTTTATCATGTAGTCGCTAAGGTCGAGAAGGAACCCGAAGTCCTAGACTTTGTTACTCTGGAGGAACAGCTAGCCTGCGATCAAGAGCAGCAAGGCAAGCTCCGGTTTGCATTAACCTTTTTACAAGTTTTTATTGTTTTGAGCACATACTTGATTACTATATTCTTTGCATTAGAGTCTTGTTTGGAAACCCAATTGCATAGCCAAGAAAACCATGGGTTGGGTTTAGGATGGCAGACACCGTTAGCTACTGCAATGCTAAGATAGAGTAGGATTCAGTACAAGTCGAGTAGTTGGAACTACTCGCGAGCATAGGCTAGAGGCACTCGACTCAGGTAGTGATAGCACATGAAACACATGGCAAGAAAATGAGACCAAGCGGAGGGTAAGGGCAGCAGGACTTTGGGGCCTGTGTGCTGTAGCTCCGCTTGCATCGATTGAGGACCGAGCCGTGTGCGGGCCTGTTGAACAAGCTATAACAGTACCGGAGACCTACCGGCTATATGGGAACCGGGAAACCGATGTAACTCGGGTAGCTGGGTATTGAGGCATTGCCCGTCGTTCAGAGGGTAGGTTGAGAGCTTGAGGTGTAAATCGGCTGGCGGCACTGAGATGCGCGTGCAGAGACCTCTTGCTCGGGACGATGGGACCGGTTCAATATTTGGCTGACGGGCGAAAGGTGGTTGCGTACGGTGTCCGTGATGGTTGTTGTAGGCAACATCGAGTACGGGCGTACGTGACGGGTTGTTCGGGTAACCCTGCATGTGTAAATCGATTATAATCGCTGTCCCTCGTGGTCAGTGAGTACCACTTGTTCACTGTACCGTGACGTAGAAAGAACAGGCTAGTTACATGTTAAAATTCTGCTGATTGAAAGATGGACTTTGCTTGTTAATGGTTTGTTGTAGTTTATAGCTAACTAAAGTTCTTTTCAACTTTGGGCAAGGTACATGAGAGAAATGCGTTTCTTGTTTGATTGCGGCTCTCTCATGTGCCTTAGTGTAAGGTTCTCCACAACCTGCTGCTAAAACCTGAAAGTAAGGTTCCACTAATTAGGCGAGTCCTTTGCAAATGATTTTACCTCATGTACCTATCACCCCTCATGTAGAAGTTCCATGTTTAGGTGAGACGGTTCAGACTTGTTGAGTCTTCGTGCTCACTGCTTGTGTTTGAAGCTTTTTCAGGGTTCTATGAGGAAGGAACTCCCGAAGAGGAGACGGAACCCCAGGAGGGGAACCCCGTCGAGTGGGAGTCGTGCATGCCGCCGAGTTAGTGTGCGTGTGTGCTAGCAAGGACGCGTTCAAGGGCTGAACGTGGACTTGATGCGTAGTCTACGCCCGCGAGTGTAGACTGGAACTATTTTGGTGTAAACATGTTCATAAACTTGTTTATGTAATAAAATTCCGCTTCCGCTTTGTACCTTTGACGTGTGTTATCCGGTGCTGTGCAACGCAGCACCCCTCAGCGTGATCCTGGCTCGACAAGACCGTTGGGGTCGTGTCAATAGCACAGTACTTAAGGACTGTATTATGGGAAAACATAGGTTACGGTGAGGAATCGGTAGTTGCCCAAGTAAGGACTATGTTAGCATAGTTACTTAAAGTGGCAAAGACTCACCTATGTGTTATAATTCTGAATTTTAATTATGTAACGAAGCACCTACGCTCTGGTAAGTATGGTAAGGAACGCCACTGAAAGCGGTTCAATTTCGGTTAGCTCCCCTGACAAGGAACGTGGTTCAGGGATAGGTCTCACAGCTTGGTGTGAGACGTCAATATGAAACTCTTGGACTCTTCATGTTCCTGAGTTCATATGAAACACTGATCCCAGCGTGCATTAGGCAAGTAAGTGGAGACCCCATCGCATGGTCAGTAACGCGAGAGTGTGTTCGTCTGGAAATAGCCCAGGAGGACATACGCAGCACTTGCCATCGGCGTGCCCTGCAGGGCAGTAGGTGATATCTGTTGGGTTGATAACATTCCCAACCGTGACGACCCGTTCATGACATACTCGGGTTCCACGTCGTGTGGTGTTGAAACACGAACACGTACCTTGAGACGTGACCTAACTCAAGGACGGCCGTATGACAATGATACGGGCGTTTGTATTTACTTTTAAATATGGAACTGCCTGAAATGAACAACCTTGGAGTGCATCACTATTGTGTGGTCTTCTGCAGGTACTAACCACGTATGTATCCGTGTAGAAAACGTGTGCGACAGACCGTTTAGTGCCACACTTGAGACGTATATGCCGGTAGAATCCGGTTAGGATTTTCTTTTGTGAGGAACGTAGTACTGGGATATTGTAGGCATATGCATGAAAATAATGATAACAAGGAATTAAAATTACTAGGTTCAACATTTAGGACCCTGGTTGGGTATAAGAATGGGATAGTGGAGCAGGATAGCCAAAGGGACGAAAAACAGAGTGCTCTGTTTTGGGCAGCAAGGTTGCTGAACTTCAACAGAGCACAACTCACAGGTCTTTTAGGCAAGGGAGGTTTGGTATATAGTTCTGGAAAGGTATTTAAGTACTCTACAACTTTGTTATAGATCTCCAGAGCTGAAACGCACCTTAAGATGGCTTAAAACCCAGAGAAATGTAAGCTGTCCAGAATCAGGGCAGAGTTAAAACATTCTCTGGACTGTTCTGTTTTTCAAACATAATTCCTAGTAGAAAGATCAAAAATTTTCATATGATACCTCCTTAGAAAAGTAGAATATGTGTGACATCTTTGCAATTCAAAGTTTCTGAAATTTTGGCACAGATTTCAGTGGAAACTCGAATTGAGAACAGCAACTTCCAAGGGAGGTGCTGTGAAAAATTCTTCCAGAAATTCTGTTGACTTTGAATTACTATAACTTTTAAACTAGAACTGATCTGAGGGCAAATAAGTACTCGTCAGAAAGGTACTGAAGTTGACTTTAACTTTGGTGTTCAGCTTGAGTCATGAAAATGTCCAGAACCAGATCAAAACTTGGAATAGGTAGAAACTGGTCATTCTGACAGAGGAGTGACAGTTGAACTCATTGGAGAGGGTGTTGTACTCTAAGGGCGGTATACGTGATGACAACGCGATAGTAATGTCTCGTAGTGACCAAACCTAGTTGCGGTGAGCTTCCAAAGAGGCGGTTTATCAAGTTGGATGTAACTAGCTTGTATTTGGTCTGGTAATGGTGTAGCTTATGCCAAGTTATTACATTATCTCCCTACGAGATGTATCGCATGTTTTAGTGTCATTATGTTTTACGCCTATATTTATTGGACTGCATGCAATATGTTGCGGGACTGATGTTATTGTCGTATGGTTGCAGATGGTTCGTACTAGGACCACGCACGAGGTTGGTGGCTCTAGCCAACAGGGAGGTGATGACTCCCAGCCACCGGCCTACGACAGCACCCCGCAGCAGCAACCACCGCCGCCGCCTCCGCTTACTCTAGCGGATGCGATTGCGGCACTGGTGGGTGGTCGTGAGGAGCAGACCGACCTGCTCCGCACGATCGTGCAGAATATGTCCCAGGCGGGGGGCGTCAAGACAGAGGGCCTCGTGAGCCCCGTGAAGTGTCGTACTCAGATTTCATGGGTACGCACCCTCCAGTGTTCACCGAAGCTGAAGAACCACTGGAGGCCAATAACTGGCTGTGGACCATCGAGTCTAAGTTCAGGCTGCTCCAATGCACGGAGCGGCAGAAGACTCTGTTCGCAGCGTAGCAACTTCATGGTGCCGCTGGTGCGTGGTGGGCGAATTATGTCGCCTCACGTTCGGCTGGCCATGCCGTGGAATAGGAAGAGTTCCGGGAAGCGTTCCTCGCCTATCATATCCCTCACGGGATCATGAAGAGGAAGTTCTAAGAATTCTTGGAGCTGAAGCAGGGCGGGAGGAGTGCCCATGACTACTCCCGTGCCTTCAACCATCTGGCGCAATACGCGTCAGACTATATCTCCACTGAGGAGAAGAAGCGGGAACACTTCTATCGGGGGTTACACCCCGAAATGAAGACGCACCTCGTTCAGTGGAATTGCGGCACCTTCAACGACTTAGTCAATGCCGCGATCATGCAAGAGGACGCTCAGCGGGAGTTGGCAGCTGAGCAGAGGAAGCGCAGCGCTCCGCCCAGCAGTGGTGGTGGCGCTCCTCATAAGTACCGTATGGTGTATCGGACACCATCCGGACAGCAGTGGCATCCACCGGCGCGACCTCAACGGTTTGGGGGACGTCCTTTTCAGTCACCTCCGTTCCATCCGCCAATGCCACCACCAAGAGAGCGGCAGCAGACGGTACCCCGGGCGTTTCCACCGCCACAACGCGTCTCGGGTTTCCGCCCACCGATCAGCGGGGGACCGCCCCGCTTCACTTGCTTCACGTGTGGCCAGGCGGGCCACTTCGCGAAGGACTGTCCCCAGGGGCAGCAGAGCAGCGGGCAAGCCCAGTTCCAGGGCGGTGCTCGAGGCCGACCTCCGGTGAAGAAGGTTGGTCAGCGGACTGGGGGTGTCCGCAACCTCGACAATGAGGACGCCCCAGAGGGAGACAACGCACTGGCGGGTACGTTTACTCTCAACAATCAAGCCATCGTCATATTGTTTGATTCTGGTGCAACCCACAGCTTTATAAGTGCATCCTATGTGGCTAAGCATCAAATGCAAGTCTTCCCAACCGACTGCACTTATATGATCTGCTCACCGGGAGGGAAGATTTCAGCTAATATGATGATTCCAAAGGCACCTCTGTGCTTATGTGGGAAACTATATCCAACCACCTTGATAATCCTTATGGGACAAAAGAATGATGCATTCTTAGGGATGTCATGGCTACAATACCATGGCGCTGTCCTAGAGACTCGGACACGGACGGTTCATTTAAACTCTCCATTCCACCGTCCGCATTCCATGGTATTAGACACTCCAGTCTGGGAAGTTTTAGCAGTTAATAATGCTGAAGCTCTCAAGTTAGAAGACATCCCCGTAGTCCGGGAGTATCCCGACGTGTTCCCGGATGATCTTCCGGGTATGCCACCTGAGCGGGATGTCGAGTTCAAGATCGAACTTGCACCCGGGACTACGCCCATATCTCGGAGGCCATACAAAATGGCTCCCAATGAGCTGGCTGAACTAAAAGAACAGCTCAATGATCTGTTGAGCAAGGGTTTCATTAGGCCGAGTTCCTCGCCTTGGGGATGCTCGGCGCTGTTCGTGAAGAAGAAGGATGAAACCTTGAGGCTGTGTGTGGATTACCGGCCGCTCAACGCCGTCACCATCAAGAATAAGTATCCACTGTCCCGCATCGACATATTATTTGATCAACTTGTGGGTGCATGTGTGTTCTCCAAGATGGACCTTCGCTCTGGATATCATCAGATAAAGATCCGGGCGGAGGATATCCCGAAGACGGCCTTCTCGACGAGATATGGATTATATGAATATCTAGTCATGTACTATGGTCTCACAAATGCTCCAGCCCATTTCATGTACCTCATGAACTCGGTGTTCATGCCGGAGCTGGACAAGTTCGTGGTAGCGTTCATCGATGATATCTTGGTTTACTCCAAGACAGAAGCCGAACATGCCGAACACTTGAGGATCGTTCTTCAATGATTGCGAGACCATAAGCTCTACGCCAAGTTCAGTAAATGTGAGTTTTTGATCAGCCAAGTGCCATTCTTGGGACATATTATCTCAGCAGAAGGCATTGCGGTTGACCCACGCAAAATAGAGCAAGTGCTGAAATGGAAAGCTCCCACTTCAGTTCATGAAGTCAGAAGCTTCCTCGGGTTAGCGGGATACTATCGGAGATTCATTCCAAGTTTCTCCAAGCTCGCCAAGCCAATGACAGAATTGCTGAAGAAGGGAACGAAATATGTTTGGAACGCGCCGTGTGAAGGAGCGTTCCAAGCATTGGTGAAGCATCTCACCACAGCCCCGGTCTTAGCTCAGCCGGATACAGAAAGCCCTTCGACGTGTATTGTGACGCGTCCGGTATTGGGCTCGGATGTGTGTTGATGCAGGAAGGACGTGTGGTCGCTAATGGCTCATGCCAACTTCAGAACCATGAGCAGCACTATCCGACTCATGATCTTGAGCTTGCTGCAGTGGTATTGGCGCTAAAAATGTGGAGGCACTATCTCCTGGAGAATCTAGTGCATCTCTACACCGACCACATGAGCTTAAAATACATTTTCACCCAGAAGGAGCTGAACATGAGGCAACAGAGGTGGTTATAATTGATCAAAGATTATGAAATTGTGATTCATTATCACCCCGGCAAGGCGAATGTGGTTGCCGATGCGTTGAGTCGGAAATCACATGTCCATCACCTCACCATTACACCGGTGGAGGAGGAAGAGCCGAGTTTATACTTGGTTCCTTATGGATCGCTATACAACCTTGCCCTCATCCCTACTATTAGGGAGGACATCATGACAGCTTAGAAGACTGATAAAGGCATGGCACATCTCCGGAGACGGATAGACAATGGGGAGATCAAATGTTTCCTGAAGGATGATGAGGGGACGCTATGGTTCAATGACCGAATAGTCGTACCCCGGGATATGGAGTTGAGGAAAAAGATCCTCGATGAAGCTCACTTGTCTAAATACTCCATTCATCCGGGCAGCAACAAGATACTCTGGAGCAACCACACCGCCGAAGAAGCGACGTGGGAGAGCGAGGAATTCCTTCGCTCAAATTACCCGGAGTTCATGGCATCTCAGCACGGGTAAGTCCCTATTACATCGCTATCTCTTCTTTTGTAATCTCGGGACGAGATTCTTTTAAGGGGGGAGGGATGTAAAAGCCCAAGAAAAGGGACACGCAAAAAACTTTTCATCACTCACAACACCACAGTTTTGTTGTGGATATGTTGTGAACATATTGTGAAGAGCAAGGAACCTCCATCAAAAGGGTGATGGTTCAAACTCTCCACACATGGGATAACCCATGAGAGATGATTCTAAAAACCAATTTAGAGTCATTCACTTGTTGGACCCTAGTTGGATTAAGACCACTGAGTTGAAGTACTCAAGTGCAAGGGGAGGGTTTGAAAATCAGAATTTGAACTAATGTCCAACTCAAAATTCAAATGAGGGGAGGACATAATGGTGATTCAAAACTGCTGTACTCAAACTCATGGTTGCAGCAGCTAACACAAGAATCAAAGTGCATATTTGGGTTCCTTAGGTCCAAATGAGTGGGGAGGCAAAGTTTCAATAATTTTTGAAAAGGTTTGCTACCCATTTTTCCAAAAAGGATCCAAATGTGCAAAGAATTCAAATATACATTTGAATTTGGGGGAAATTTGCCCAACCATACAAATGTAGGTCAGTTTGAAACTCCAAACATTTGAATTCATCCCTTGCCAAGTTTTGGAGATCTTTTGAGGGGTGGGGGAGCACTGACAAGTGGGTCCCACATGTCATTGGGGGGGTTCAAATTGCACAAAAGTCAACAGCCTTAAGGGCTAAGTGTTGCACTCGGAACAGAGCCGAGGCTCCACCGTGACACACCGAGAAACGCCGGGCGCCACCTCCTGCTCTCCCCTCGCGCGCTGGCAAGCTCCTCGTGGGGGCGCAGTAACTCCCAGCCGTGCCCCAGCTCGCCACAACCATGAGCCGACCCCCAGCCACCGCCCTCTCGCACGACAGAACGCCGAGGAGCCGCCGCTGTGATCCATTCACTTGGGAGCGATCGTCTCTCGCGTACCAACGTCGGCAACTCAGCAGACCAGCATCCCCAGACCGCCCACGCACTCCCCGCACCACTTCCGGTAGAGCTGAGCCACCACAATCTGCGCAAACGACGTTCTTTGCGGCAGCCTGGAAGAACCGAGCCCAGGTGCTCCCGTGGGCAGCTCGGCATAGGGCTTGTCACGACCAAGAAGGAGCAGTTTTGGACGCGCCTAGGCTCCATGCTGCTCGACCCCAAAGCCTAGAACCAGTGACCGATCATCGCCGGTGAATTTCGCAAAACAAATCCAGCCGGTGCAGAAATACCTTCGGGTAAGAAACCCACAAATTCCCGACATATACTTGCTTAGAGTTTATCAAACTGCACTCACCTGAGCTAGACTTGATGGCGCCCAAGTTGGCTTCGCAACCCTAGCCTAATTTTGGCTGTAGCCATCGTATTTCCCGGTTTTCCAACCGCGGTTATGGCGGGAAAGGTCGGGCTCACGGTGACGGCTAGGTTAGAGCTCTTCCCGAACCCTGGCATGGCCTTGTCGACCTTCTCTGAGATCCCCTGTTTCTGTAGAGCCCTTCCACCGAGGTTTTGGCGGGCTGAGTTGGCCGGGTGGCATAACCGAAGGGAGTCCGAGCCGCTGCACCATCGCCGGCTAGGTTAGGGCCACCGCCGACCGGAGCAGTCGGTGCCATCGTGTTCAGCGCACGAAAGTAGGCCCAGGCAGCGAGTTTCCGGCCGAGAGGCGGTCGGGAAGCCAAGTCCGGCGAGCTTCAGAGGTGTGCCGGCGAGGGGACGGCGCGAGGAAGAAGACGAGCCGGCCGGGCCCGCTTGTCAGTCCCTCAGTGCACAGCATGGGGATTTTCTGTTGCACCGGATCAGCTGTGACCATACGGAGAACAGTCCTGTGGCCCTGTGTGGCGCAGCCGAGGTGGTGACATGTGTGGGCCGGGCCCATGGTCAGAGTTTAAATATTTCTCCGGAATATTTAGAATTTCAGATTTAGTTCAAACTTTAGAACCCCATAACTTTTGCTAGGAAGCTCCAAATTTTGTGATTCAAATTGGGTTGGATTGATCTTGCCTAGCTCTGTCTTAATATGCAACCCAATTTGTATGAAACCTATTACTTAATTCTGGAAAATTCTTTAAAGATTTTCAGCAAGAGAATTTTAGAGGGAGCTTGGTTCATCCATAAATCCCCAAATTTTGCCAGAATGTTCTTTAGGATGTTAGTGAACCCCTGTAAAAGTTTCAGACCATTTGGAGTTGATTTGATCAGAGCAATTAAAATTTGAAGGTGCTGTGTTCATTTGAATACAGAAACATTTTCAGAGAATTTCCAAAACATGGAAATTCAGTTCTGGGAAAATCTTAGCTCCAAAAATATCAAGAAAATTCATGCAGACTCTGTGAGCTATAAGGGAAATTGTAGTTCACTCAGTTAGGCAGGAACATGTAAGGGCCTCAGTTTTTTACACCATTTTGAAGTGTTCATCACCACACCACACATCTCATTTGAAGTAAGTTGATGAACACAAATGAAGAGCAAGTAGCCACCATCAACATGCTTATTAGAGAACAAACTCACATATTGCAAAGGTGGTATTTCCCACATGTGATATAGGTGGGCTGGACATATTAAAACTCCTCCACATTGCTAAGGATGTCCATGCCAAGTTTCACCCAAATTCAAAACCTTTTTGAGGACATTTTGGGTATAGCTAGAAAGAGGGCAGTTTGAAACCATATTCAAATTCAAACTGTTTTTATCCCATGAATTTAAAAGTGGGAGGCATATTCTTATTCAGCACATTTTTGTGAGCTCACACACCAAATTTCACTCCATTTGGAGTTGATCTTGACATGAGCTAAGTGGGACAAATTCAAACTTTATTTGAATTCAAAACTGAAATAGTGCTGAAATTGATTCAAACCAAACCCAATTTGAATTCTATTCAATTCAAATGGCTCATGGGCGAATAATTTGAATCACTTGGGGTATTTTGGGGCTCACTGTTTACAACAGTGATTAGGAGTAAATTTCAGATGTTAAAACTGGAAGTGGGACCCACATGTCAGCCACTACAACTCAAACCGAATGAAAACCCAGCTCGGGTTCTTGCGCCATACTGAGCAGCCGCCACAGCGAAGAGGCGACCGGGACACCACCTGCTTGCCGCCCCGACGTGCTGAACCGCCTCACAGCCCCCTTATCTACGCCACCGCCCTGATCGGAGCGATCACCGCCCACTCTGCTGCCTCCTCGCATCAGAACCGCGCCATCGCTGCCGATCACTCGGAGCTGATCAGAGAAGCTTGATCACCGCCTCAACGTCCCCTCCAGAGCCACGGCAAGGTACTAGAAACCTTCCTCCGTCTTCCCCGCCGCTAGAATTCAGCTGAAACCGATTGATATCGGCTATGCCGAAAGATCACTTCGGTGACTTAAAACCATCGCACCTCGGGCTCCCGTGGACAGCCCAACCAGGGCGTTGTCACGCACGAGCCAAGGCACCCTTGGACGCGCTGGTGACCGGTGTTGCTCACCCCCGAGCCACAGCCCGAGTGTTTGCTCACCGGCGGCGAATTTTCAGTTTTCCCCTTTCTGTGTGCAGAACGACCTTCGGGTGCGGTTCCGTTGAATTCGTACTCTAGAAAGGATTAGAGGGCCTCAATCCGCTCTCACACAAACTATACACGGTAACGCACAAGTTGCCTTCACAACCTTTGGCCGGAGAACCTCTGCAACCGGCGTAATTCGAGGTTTACCAACGGCGGAGCAAGCGGGAGGTATCGGGCGCACGGTGAGGACCTACTCCGGGCCTTCCCCGAGCTGCCTCAAGCTCATGTCGACCTCCCTTGAGGTCCACTGATGCTTCCCGACCGGTTGCTCGAGTAGTTGAGGTGCTAGGGAAGTCAGCCGACATGGTGGAAGTCTTTCCGAGGTGGCGGCTCATTGCCGACCATGCACCGGCCATTGTCATGACGAGCTGACCCCAGAATCCTGTTCTCCAAGTAAAAGTAGGCAGGAGCGGCCAAAATCGTGAAGTTTGGAGCTTTACAGAAGCCGACGGCGAGCTCTCCGGCGAGGTCCCCCGGCGGCAGAGCGCGGGCGTCGCGAGGTTAAAGAAGGGGGTGGACCCCAGCTGTCAGCGACAGATATATTAAATTGGGATCAGAGTGTGGCCGGGATCGGGTGTGCTGGCGCGCAAAAAACCCTGTGGGCTGCAGTGTGCGGTCGCCTCGGCGTGCGACGCGTGTCCCCGGGGCCCACTCGCGAGTTTAAACTTTTCCCCGATTTTCAGATTTCTTTGAAACTTCAAATCCTCATAACTTTGGCTAGAAAGCTCCAAATCGAGTGAACCAAATTTTTTTGGATTCAGCTCTCTGAGCACTTTCCAGCAAATCAAGTTTCACTTCATGAAAATCCTTATTTCACCAGAATTAATTCCTCAAAGTTTAAATTGTTTGGAATTTTAACTGGAGAATCCCTTGGAGGAAAATCCTGAATTTTTGCTGGGATGTTCATCAAAATATCCGTGAACTACCATAAAACTTTCCGACCCATTTGAGCTTATTTGATCCACCTAATGGTGTGATTATTGAAACTGTTTCAGAGAAAATAGAAAATGTTCAGAAACATTTTCAGAATTTTCTCTGAAATTGTTTAGCTCATATCTTTAGCTAGGAACATTCAAATTAAGTGAGACCAACTCCATTAGAACCCTATCAAAATCTAATTTTCAGAAAGTCATAGTTTGTTTCATGAAAATCCTTAGAACACCCTAAAAGCCTTTTATTAAGGTCAAGTA
This sequence comes from Neostapfia colusana, assembly GCA_030760725.1. Classification (NCBI taxonomy): domain Eukaryota; kingdom Viridiplantae; phylum Streptophyta; class Magnoliopsida; order Poales; family Poaceae; genus Neostapfia; species Neostapfia colusana. The sequence continues at coordinate 73,697,541 of JASWHV010000007.1, read as the reverse complement.
CATGATTAATTGTGGAGGGCTCAAATGAGCTTTTCTGCAACTAAAACTTGACCAAGTCTCTGTTTAGATTGTGACCAAGCCACAGTAAAAATTTCACAGTCATTGGGCTTGTCTAGTAAGAGTTATAGACTTCACAAGTTAAAAGTTAATACAACTGCATTTAAATTAATACATGTATTGCTTCTATCATGTAGTCGCTAAGGTCAAGGAGGAACCCGAAGTCCTAGACTTTGTTACTCCAGAGGAACAGCTAGCCTACGACCAAGAGAAGCAAGGAAAGCTCCGGTTTGCATTAACCTTTTTACAAATTTTTATTGTTTTGAGCACATACTTGATTACCTTATTCTTTGCATTAGAGTCTTGTATGAAAACCCAATTGCATAGCCAAGAAAACCATGGGTTGGGTTTAGGATTTCAAACCCCGTTAGCTACTGCAATGCTAAGATAGCGTAGGATTTGGTACAAGTCGAGTAGTTGGAACTACTCGCGAGCATATGCTAGAGGCACTCGACTCGGGTAGAAAATAGCACATGAAATACAGGGCAAGAATATGAGACCAAGCGGGGAGTAAGGGCAGCAGGACTTTGGGGCCTGGGTGCTATAGCTCCGCTTGTGTCGATTGAGGACCGAGCTGTCACACCCGGTTTTTCCGAAGAACAACCAAGTGAATATCACATGTATGCCAGGATCATTTTCTCATACATGTGATGACAAATAGTGAAGCATCATTTATTACAAGCCAGGTGTCGATTATAAATAAGTCTTACATCACAAATGTCTTAATGAACACTAATGCTTCATCACAAGTAAATAAACTAGCAGCGGAATATTATTCTTTAGGGCTCCATCACAGGTGTTGCCCGGGGGTCTTCATGAACCTAGAAACCTTCCTCGGGTCCAAAATCTTGGTCATTATACACCATCTCATTATCTTGACCTGAGCAGCAATATAAACCAACAAATATGCAAGGTTGAGTACCAATGGTACTCAGCAAGTGTGGGAAAATTATATCATGCATGGCTAGAACAAGGAGAGGTTGAACTCATGGTTAAAGCACTACGCAATAAATACCTATCACCTTAGCTTATTAAGCACCTACATTACTACACAGGTGAAATGGTTCAAATCTCCCATCCCATCATCATAAACCAATAACCATAATCATCATTTCCAATGTTAAGCTCCCCGCTTAACTTCCAAAACCATCAATTCTCTAATCATGAATAAGTCCAGGCCGCTCTTAACCGTGAGCACGGCTGTCAAGACAGTTTTTAACTCTGCAGAGTTTGTACCACTGTACCCACAAGTAGTGATTTCATCCCCCGTTGCCGGGTGGACTAAAAGAACCTCCATTATGCCAGTGGCTACGAACCACATTCACACTTCCCAGGTGTGTGGCCAAGAGATCACTACGAAGCCTTTACAAAGGGATTCCCGACGAGCGTGGGCCCACTGAGGTTTCACCCCTAACAGCATACAAGAGGCTCCAACCCCGCTGCAGTGGCCCCCTCTTGAGCCTTGCGGTTCATATGGTAGTCCAGCTGACACCTAAATCCCCGCACCATCCAACACACCCATACTACGCCGGGGATACACCTAATTAATTGGCTAAGCTGCCCCATCTCAGCATGTGGTTGGCACTGTAAAGCCGGGTTACATGCTCCATGAACCGGTCCTTAGGATCCAGGCAAGTACTAAACACAAACCCAAGTCTCGTGCACCCAGCACACAACCAAAACATCCAACTTGCCTTGATCCCTACCTCTACATAACTCACAATGTCTCATTCAAGAGTATGGTAATATAAACTGATGATCTCATGTTCCAAATATCCCATTCTAAGCATGGCTAAGCATATGCATGTGTATAAATGACATGACAATATAAATCCCAACCCAAGCTTCAAGGAAACAAGGTAATGCAATTCTAGGAATCTTCCTAGCATGGGTTTCATATTTAACTTGACAATGCAAATAATTCTATCTACACATCCTAGCATAGGATCAAAGTGGTCAAGGACACTTGCCTCCTTCTTGCTGCTCTTGAAATGGGTAGTCTTGGTCTTGGAATTGAATAACTTGCTCTTGAGCAGGTTCTACTTCATACCATCACACATAGCAAAAGAAAAACAACAATCATAAGACATAGTTCACACTTCCACTTCATACAAACCACACATTCACATTTATGAAAGTTTCTTTACCATTTTATGTGTTGTGGATACTCTATGTGTGTTGATTTGGGCTTTCATACACTTTCATTTACATGTGTAGGATTCCTACTTTGGTGTTCATATTTATACTCACATACTATATATATATATATACATATATATATGTGTGTTTCAGTTTTAAATAAATTCCTTATATATTAAACTACCAAGTATGTATGAAAAGTATTTTTCTTCTCCATATGTGCCTTCATAATTTCTATCAACCCTAAACTGAATTCTTTATACTTTAGAAACTCCATTTATCATTTACTAGTTTCTATATTTTCAGATTTATATTCTTATGCATAATTGTGTATTTTATTATTAAATTAGTAATACACACTACCTAAACAGATTAGGTTCTGGTCCTAAATAATTTAAGATCATATTTTGACCTTGGCTTCTGATGTATACTATTTCATAATTATTTTCCCTACTTTTCTTTAACTATTCTTTACTTAAAAATGTGTCCCTACACTATTAAATGTGAATAATAGATGAAACAGATTTATTTCAGCCCAAAAATATATTTTTATCTCACTCCAAAGTTTTTTAAGTACTGAGAAAGTTTTTAATAAGTTTGACAATTATGTTTGTCCCCCTTTTTAATATTTAAACACTAGTTACATATTCAATTTTCTAAATTAAATACTAAACAGAGCTAGAATAATGAATTCATCCCATTACAGGGTCTATAATATCATTTTCCTAATTTCCAGGGGTCTAGCTACACTTTTCAGAGGTGTTTTTCTTAATTTCTATTAAGTCCAGGGGCTAAAACTGATTTTTAAATGAATTTACATGATTTTCTGGAGTTCCAGGGGCTAGATCTGAAGTTTTCGGGGCTAGCTCTCAATTCCAGAGAACCCCAGGGGGTAGCACGTAAGAATTCCAGTCTTTATAACGCGGGGCTGACGTGGACCGTCTTATTTTAAACCGACGGCTGAGATTATAACATCGAACCGGTACGCGGGGTTTTAAAGTCTACCGTGCGATTTAAAATAAACGGCGCACAAGCGGCCACGTCGCTCTGATCGAGCGCGGGCGGCGCTGCCGGCGGCGCACGGCGGCGGGAAGCGGCGATCTCGCCGGAAACTTTCGGATCCTCGAGAATTCTGCCTAGAACTGTGATCTTATGGCCTAGATCGGTAGAGGGGAGGTCAGGGATCTCACCTCGGGGGTTTTCTCGAGCTCGGGGGTCCTGGAAAGTGCTCGGCGGCGAGGTCCGAGGCAAAACCACGGCGAAGCTCGTCGGAGCTGGATTTGCACCGTAAGTCTTCGGGTTTTCTGCACCTGCAAAGTTCCCCGGAGGCGGTGGATCAAGACCAACGAGTTAGATCAGAGTTTCCGAGCTTAGATCGGCCAGAATTCACCGGCGAAGTCTCGGTGCTCACCGGAGCGAAAATCGGCGATCGCGTGAGGAAAACTGATCGGATCGATTGTTTTTATAGCCGGGGGAGGGCGGTGGTTCTGTTGTGATCGAGTTAGAGTCCTCAGGGTCCAGAATTCTGCTGCGGAGCGCGGTTTCCCGATCGGTTGCGATCGCGCGCGCGCGGAGAAGAGTCCGGGGTCGCGGGGTTAGGGATGACAGGCGGGTCCCACCCGTCAGCGAGGGGCAGCGCGGCGCGCGCGGGGGCGGGCTGCGCGGGAGGTTGCTGGGCCGGCTGGGGTTTCGGCCCACTGGCCAGTTTTTTTCCGGTTTTCCTTTTTCTTTTTCATTTCTTTTCTGTTTTGAGTATAATTTGAATTCCAGTTTGAATTTGAATTTTTGCAAAACATGCAATACGTCCAAAAATTTCTAAATTCCCCTCTGAACATGTTTTATGGTTCTAAATCCAAAGATTTGAATCTTGACTAAAAATTTGGGGTGTTACAGCTCTACCCCCCTTAAAAGAAATCTCGTCCTCGAGATTGGTGTTTCTAAGAAAATAATTCCGGAAATTGTGCCTTAAGCTCATCTTCCCGTTCCCAGGTGGCTTCCTCTTCTGAGTGATGCTTCCACTGCACCTTGCACATCCTGATTCTCTTATTTCTGGTGAGGCGTTCCATTGTCTCCAAAATCTTGTATGGTTGCTCGGCATAAGACAAATCCTCAGCTACATCCACTTCGTTCATGGGTAACACCTCCTCAGGCGTCCTCAGACATTTCTTGAGTTGCGACACATGGAACACATCGTGCACGTCCGACAGATGAACCGGCAACTCTAGTTGGTACGCCACTTCGCCTTTTCTTTCCAAAACTTGAAAGGGTCCGATGTATCGAGGTGACAACTTCCCTTTTACTTTGAACCGACGAAGTCCTCTGATAGGGGACACCTTGAGATAAACATAGTCTCCCACGTTGAAAACGAGCTCTCTTCTTCGTACATCAGCATAACTCTTCTGGCGTGTCTGTGCTATCCTCAAGTTGTTGCGAATCTCCCTCACCTTTGCTTCGGCTTCTTGTAGCACTTCGGGACCAAACACCTTACTTTCTCCTGTTTGGTTCCAAAATAGGGGAGTTCTGCATTTCCTTCCATACAAAGCTTCAAACGGTGACATCTTCATACTAGCTTGATAACTGTTGTTATAGGAAAACTCCGCATACGGTAAGTTCTTGTCCCAACTCCTATTGTTTTTGAGTGCACATGCCCTTAACATATCTTCAAGGATCTGATTGGTTCTCTCCGTCTGCCCGTCAGTTTGGGGATGATAGGCAGAGCTGAAATTCAGATGGGTTCCCATGGTTTCATGCAACTTCTGCCAAAACCTCGAGGTGAACTGTGTCCCTCGGTCCGACACTATCTTCTTTGGCACTCCATGGTAACACACAATCCTTGACATGTACAATTCTGCCAATTTGGATCCGCTGTAGCTTTCTTTCACAGGGATGAAATGAGCTACCTTGGTTAGCCTATCAATAATGACCCATATTGAATCATGCCCGGATTGGGTCCTAGGCAATCCCACGACAAAATCCATGCTGATTTCTTCCCACTTCCATTCAGGTACTTTGAGTGGTTGCAATAATCCCGCGGGTCGTTGATGTTCTGCTTTCACCAACTGACATGTGTCACATAGGGCAACATGTTCCGCGACATCTCGCTTCATGCCATACCACCAATACCTGCTCTTGAGATCCTGGTACATCTTCGTACTCCCAGGATGAATGGAATAGTCGGAATCGTGAGCCTCCTCCAAAATTAATTTACGAATCTCCTTTACTTCTGGCACACAGATCCTTTTCCCGTGCCACACCGTCCCTTGTTCATCCTCTCTAAAACCAGGAGCTTTATTTTCCTTGATGAGCTGTCTGATCTCTTGTATCTTCTCATCATTCTTTTGTCCCTCGCGTATGTCTCGCTCAAGAGTGGAGTCCACTTCCATGGCGATGGCTTCACCACTATTTACTAGACATAGATTGAGCCTTATAACCTCGTCCTTCAATTCTGCAGGCATATCCTTCAAGCTCAACTTATTGACCTGCGCTTTCCGACTCAAGGCATCGGCCACGACGTTTGCTTTCCCGGGATGATAGTTGATGCCTACATCAAAGTCATTGATTAGCTCTAACCATCTCCTTTGTCTAAGGTTGAGATCTGGCTGTGTGAATATGTACTTCAAACTCTTATGATCCGTATATATCTCTGTCCTCTTCCCCATCAAATAGTGCCTCCAAATTTTCAACGCGTGTACCACTGCAGCTAGTTCTAAGTCATGTGTAGGATAGTTCTTCTCGTGCTTCCGAAGCTGCCGGGATGCATATGCCACGACATGTCCCTCTTGCATGAGAACACATCCCAACCCGTTTCCAGAGGCATCGCAGTACACCGTGAAATTCTTCTGCATATCTGGCATAACCAACACGGGGGCTGTTGTCAATCTCTTCTTTAGCTCCTGAAAGCTCGTATCGCACTGTGGCGTCCAAGTGAATGTGATTCCCTTTTCCAACAGTTTGGTGAGAGGTCTCGAGATCTTGGAGAATCCCTCAATAAACCGTCGATAGTATCCAGCCAATCCCAAAAAGCTTCGAACTTCCCCGACATTTTCAGGGGTTTTCCATTTCTGGATATCTTCGATTTTGGTGGGATCTACGGAGATTCCTCCCTCCGAGATTATATGTCCCAAAAAGGGAACTCTCTTTAGCCAAAACTCACACTTGCTCAACTTGGCATATAGTTGGTGTTCTCTCAGCCTCTGTAACACCAACCTTAGATGTTTCTCATGTTCTTCTTCATCTTTGGAGAAGACGAGAATATCATCTATGAAAACCACCACAAATTTGTCCAGATATTCCATGAATACCTTGTTCATGAGGTACATGAAATATGCCGGGGCATTGGTTAGCCCGAAAGGCATGACAGTGTATTCATACAGTCCGTACCGAGATACGAAAGCTGTCTTGGGAATATCAGATTGCCTTATCTTGAGTTGGTGGTATCCCGACCTGAGATCAATTTTCGAGAACACGCAAGCTCCCCTCAACTGATCAAACAAGTCTTCAATGCGGGGTAATGGATACTTGTTCTTGATGGTCACCTCATTCAAGGCACGGTAATCCACGCATAACCTTTGAGTTCCATCTTTCTTAGGCACAAATATTACCGGAGCTCCCCATGGTGAGGAACTAGGGCGAACATACCCCTTTTCCGTCAATTCTCTCAAATGATCCTTGAGCTCTTCTAGCTGCTTGGAGTCCATTCGATAAGGTCTCTTGTATATCGGGGCTGTTCCCGGTACTAGCTCGATTGCGAATTCCACGTCACGGTCGGGAGGCATTCCTGGCAACTCCTCCGGAAAAACATCTGGATATTCCCTGATAGTCCGGATTTCCTCAACTTTCACCTCCACTTGATTTAATTTAATGTCCCTCCTAGGCTCGTGTATCGTTATGAACTTTACTCTTGTGCCACTAGGGTGAGTTAGTTCCACCGTTCTGGTCGAACAATGGATGATTCCATTATGTTTGGTCAACCAATCCATACCCAAAATAATATCTATCCCTTGTGAATCGATCACTATGAGGTTAGCGGTAAATACTACCCCATTAATGTCTAGGTTCACTTTGGGACACACTTGTCTTGTCCTTATTTCTCCACCTGGAGAATTTACCGCTAGCATATGGTTCATTTGTGTGGTTGCTAGGTCATGCTTCTTAACAAACCCTTGAGCAATGAACGAATGGGTAGCACCAGAATCAAACAGCAGAGTTGCAAGGTGTAAATTGGCAGGAAACTTACCAACTACCACATCGGGTGCCTCTTGTGCTTCCTCCATAGTGACGTGGTTCACCCGTCCTCTCATTACGTTCTGCTGCTGTGGTTGCGTAGGCTTCTTCTTTGGACACTTATGGGCGTAGTGCCCCACTTCACCACAGCTGAAACATTGCACCCCAATCTTAGATGCTTGGCCCTTGTTGTCTTGGGGTTGGTTTGGGGGTCCTTGCACTGCTGGTTGAGGTGGATATGCGGGGCGAGGCTGTTGTACAAACTGACGTTGCGGCTGTGCTGGTGCTGCGGGAGGCCTGTAGTTTGGGTTGTACCCTCTTGGTGCTGAATAGGGTACCGCAGCACGGCTTGTCTGCCCCGTAGGTTGCTGCATCATACGTGGGCGGGTGTTGCTCCCTGAGGCTTGATGTGACCACCCAGCCTTCCTCTTATTCTCATTTTCCAGGGCCTTCAGCTTCCTTTCCACCACAAATGCTCTGTCCACCATCTTCTGAAAGCTTTCATACTCATTGGAGGACATTGCGCACTGCATCTCTGCGGTAAGTCCTTCCACGAAACAATCTTGTTTCTGCTCATCTGTCTCTATGTCTCGTGGAGCATAACGGGATAGTTGAGTGAATTTAGTGAGGTATTCCCTCACCGTCATGTTTCCCTGCTGCAGTCCCAAAAACTCTTTCCTCTTGTTTTTGAGTTCACCTCTTGGGATGTAATGGTTGCGGAAGCTACGCTTGAACTCTTCCCAAGTGATGCTCTCAGGGTCATGATGGGCGGCCACGTAGGCGGTCCACCAATCAGCAGCAGGTCCCTGCAATTGATGAGAGGCAAACAGCACCCTCTCATACCCTTGGCATTGTATGATTCTCATCTTACTTTCAATGGTCTTCAGCCAATCATCTGCCTCCAGAGGTTCAGCAGCACTTGCAAACTTTGGAGGTTGAGTTCCTAGAAACTCACTCAACCTTGGTTGGCGTGGTGCAGCTTGTGGAGGTGGAACTTGATGCAAGTTGGCCACTACTTGAGTCAAGTTCTGGATGAGCTGATTTTGATTCTCCAGCATTTGGTGGAGAGGATCAACTTCTTCACGGCGACCACCCCGGTTCTGGCCTCCAGAAAGATGAGAGTTGCATGCCTCATCATTGTTGTTGGCGGGGTTGGCAGCACGTCCTCTTCCTCTTCCGGCCATCTGGCAGAATCACAAATGTTAATTTGAAAGCATTTGGTATCATCTTACTACTTTCACTTGTTTGTACTTTGAAGTGTTGAAGTTTTGTTAAAATCTTACGAGGGTTTTATATCTCACACCCAATAAATGCACTATTATTTCCTGTGGGTTCACACACCAAAGCAAAACAATCTGAAGACGAGGCTGTGGACACTTGCTCATGGCTTCCACAACTCACGTCACACACCAAGCATTATCACACCATTAAATTCGTAACGACTCGGCTACTCGACCTCTTGCTAGCTAGGGGAAAGACTCTACACTACTCATCCTCTTGAGCTGGCTCCTCGGGATCTTCCTCCTCATTTCGGCTACCTTCTGACTCTGCTTTGGGTGGGGAGGCTGCTGGTGGAGAAGTGCGACGACGCCTGATCGCTCGGCGATCCGGGGAGTCAGGGGTCCATGGATCACTTACGGTGACACACAGTTCATTCCCATCTCCTCTTTCTCTCGCTTTTAAGCACGCTCGCAGCAATGCCTCCGTCTCCTTCAGAGTATCTCGGACATCCTGAAGCTCTTGTTGACACTCCTGCAGTCGAGTGCTGAGCATAGCAGCATCTCCCAAGCATAAGTCCATGTGCTCATGGGAAGTCCCTTGCTGCACCGGTGGGTACTTGTACTCCGTGGTACCACTCTCACGTTGGAGGACATACATGTACTCAGTTTTGTCCAAGTGGCGACGATAGATGTGACTCTGGCAGGTGATGGCCTCCCAGGTGACATCTCTCTCCGCGTCAACTTGTGTTGCTCGACAAGCTGGAGAGTGGTGGATCTTAAGCAGCTGATTCTCGTGTATAATCCTCATCTCCGAACTCCATTCTTCCCTCTTCTCACGGATGGTCCTGGTGGAGTTATAGTGGATGATGAGCTTGCCCGTATTGCCGGCGGCTTCGAGCATACGTCGAAGACGGCGCAACAAATCTCCTACTGCCAATCCGTAGGAAAGGTACGTCACTGGACGACTCTCCTCTCTTTCAGCAAGGGCAACTACGGGAACTCTCCCTCCCGTGGACTTACGAGTGGTGCGAATCATGCGAACCATCTAAAACAGAAGAATTTAAAATTAGGTTAGATAAAATCTCAAACAAAAATCCTATTTTGAATGAAAGTTGGGGTAAGATGAAGAAAATGACCCTTTTAATAACACTTTTTCACCCACACCTTGGAAAATAGTTTTTAAGAAAATAGGGCCCTTAAATACGTCCATTTCTACCTAGGTCCACGTTCCTACGGGCAACCTTGGCTCTGATACCACCTCTGTCACACCCGGTTTTTCCGAAGAACAACCAAGTGAATATCACATGTATGCCAGGATCATTTTCTCATACATGTGATGACAAATAGTGAAGCATCATTTATTACAAGCCAGGTGTCGATTATAAATAAGTCTTACATCACAAATGTCTTAATGAACACTAATGCTTCATCACAAGTAAATAAACTAGCAGCGGAATATTATTCTTTAGGGCTCCATCACAGGTGTTGCCCGGGGGTCTTCATGAACCTAGAAACCTTCCTCGGGTCCAAAATCTTGGTCATTATACACCATCTCATTATCTTGACCTGAGCAGCAATATAAACCAACAAATATGCAAGGTTGAGTACCAATGGTACTCAGCAAGTGTGGGAAAATTATATCATGCATGGCTAGAACAAGGAGAGGTTGAACTCATGGTTAAAGCACTACGCAATAAATACCTATCACCTTAGCTTATTAAGCACCTACATTACTACACAGGTGAAATGGTTCAAATCTCCCATCCCATCATCATAAACCAATAACCATAATCATCATTTCCAATGTTAAGCTCCCCGCTTAACTTCCAAAACCATCAATTCTCTAATCATGAATAAGTCCAGGCCGCTCTTAACCGTGAGCACGGCTGTCAAGACAGTTTTTAACTCTGCAGAGTTTGTACCACTGTACCCACAAGTAGTGATTTCATCCCCCGTTGCCGGGTGGACTAAAAGAACCTCCATTATGCCAGTGGCTACGAACCACATTCACACTTCCCAGGTGTGTGGCCAAGAGATCACTACGAAGCCTTTACAAAGGGATTCCCGACGAGCGTGGGCCCACTGAGGTTTCACCCCTAACAGCATACAAGAGGCTCCAACCCCGCTGCAGTGGCCCCCTCTTGAGCCTTGCGGTTCATATGGTAGTCCAGCTGACACCTAAATCCCCGCACCATCCAACACACCCATACTACGCCGGGGATACACCTAATTAATTGGCTAAGCTGCCCCATCTCAGCATGTGGTTGGCACTGTAAAGCCGGGTTACATGCTCCATGAACCGGTCCTTAGGATCCAGGCAAGTACTAAACACAAACCCAAGTCTCGTGCACCCAGCACACAACCAAAACATCCAACTTGCCTTGATCCCTACCTCTACATAACTCACAATGTCTCATTCAAGAGTATGGTAATATAAACTGATGATCTCATGTTCCAAATATCCCATTCTAAGCATGGCTAAGCATATGCATGTGTATAAATGACATGACAATATAAATCCCAACCCAAGCTTCAAGGAAACAAGGTAATGCAATTCTAGGAATCTTCCTAGCATGGGTTTCATATTTAACTTGACAATGCAAATAATTCTATCTACACATCCTAGCATAGGATCAAAGTGGTCAAGGACACTTGCCTCCTTCTTGCTGCTCTTGAAATGGGTAGTCTTGGTCTTGGAATTGAATAACTTGCTCTTGAGCAGGTTCTACTTCATACCATCACACATAGCAAAAGAAAAACAACAATCATAAGACATAGTTCACACTTCCACTTCATACAAACCACACATTCACATTTATGAAAGTTTCTTTACCATTTTATGTGTTGTGGATACTCTATGTGTGTTGATTTGGGGCTTGCATACACTTTCATTTACATGTGTAGGATTCCTACTTTGGTGTTCATATTTATACTCACATACTATATATATATATATACATATATATATGTGTGTTTCAGTTTTAAATAAATTCCTTATATATTAAACTACCAAGTATGTATGAAAAGTATTTTTCTTCTCCATATGTGCCTTCATAATTTCTATCAACCCTAAACTGAATTCTTTATACTTTAGAAACTCCATTTATCATTTACTAGTTTCTATATTTTCAGATTTATATTCTTATGCATAATTGTGTATTTTATTATTAAATTAGTAATACACACTACCTAAACAGATTAGGTTCTGGTCCTAAATAATTTAAGATCATATTTTGACCTTGGCTTCTGATGTATACTATTTCATAATTATTTTCCCTACTTTTCTTTAACTATTCTTTACTTAAAAATGTGTCCCTACACTATTAAATGTGAATAATAGATGAAACAGATTTATTTCAGCCCAAAAATATATTTTTATCTCACTCCAAAGTTTTTTAAGTACTGAGAAAGTTTTTAATAAGTTTGACAATTATGTTTGTCCCCCTTTTTAATATTTAAACACTAGTTACATATTCAATTTTCTAAATTAAATACTAAACAGAGCTAGAATAATGAATTCATCCCATTACAGGGTCTATAATATCATTTTCCTAATTTCCAGGGGTCTAGCTACACTTTTCAGAGGTGTTTTTCTTAATTTCTATTAAGTCCAGGGGCTAAAACTGATTTTTAAATGAATTTACATGATTTTCTGGAGTTCCAGGGGCTAGATCTGAAGTTTCCGGGGCTAGCTCTCAATTCCAGAGAACCCCAGGGGGTAGCACGTAAGAATTCCAGTCTTTATAACGCGGGGCTGACGTGGACCGTCTGATTTTAAACCGACGGCTGAGATTATAACATCGAACCGGTACGCGGGGTTTTAAAGTCTACCGTGCGATTTAAAATAAACGGCGCACAAGCGGCCACGTCGCTCTGATCGAGCGCGGGCGGCGCTGCCGGCGGCGCACGGCGGCGGGAAGCGGCGATCTCGCCGGAAACTTTCGGATCCTCGAGAATTCTGCCTAGAACTGTGATCTTATGGCCTAGATCGGTAGAGGGGAGGTCAGGGATCTCACCTCGGGGGTTTTCTCGAGCTCGGGGGTCCTGGAAAGTGCTCGGCGGCGAGGTCCGAGGCAAAACCACGGCGAAGCTCGTCGGAGCTGGATTTGCACCGTAAGTCTTCGGGTTTTCTGCACCTGCAAAGTTCCCCGGAGGCGGTGGATCAAGACCAACGAGTTAGATCAGAGTTTCCGAGCTTAGATCGGCCAGAATTCACCGGCGAAGTCTCGGTGCTCACCGGAGCGAAAATCGGCGATCGCGTGAGGAAAACTGATCGGATCGATTGTTTTTATAGCCGGGGGAGGGCGGTGGTTCTGTTGTGATCGAGTTAGAGTCCTCAGGGTCCAGAATTCTGCTGCGGAGCGCGGTTTCCCGATCGGTTGCGATCGCGCGCGCGCGGAGAAGAGTCCGGGGTCGCGGGGTTAGGGATGACAGGCGGGTCCCACCCGTCAGCGAGGGGCAGCGCGGCGCGCGCGGGGGCGGGCTGCGCGGGAGGTTGCTGGGCCGGCTGGGGTTTCGGCCCACTGGCCAGTTTTTTTCCGGTTTTCCTTTTTCTTTTTCATTTCTTTTCTGTTTTGAGTATAATTTGAATTCCAGTTTGAATTTGAATTTTTGCAAAACATGCAATACGTCCAAAAATTTCTAAATTCCCCTCTGAACATGTTTTATGGTTCTAAATCCAAAGATTTGAATCTTGACTAAAAATTTGGGGTGTTACACGAGCCGTGTGCGGGCCTGTTGAACAAGCTAGAACAGTACCGAAGACCTACCGGCTATATGGGAACCGGGAAACCGATGTAACTCGGGTAGCTGGGTGTTGAGGCATAGCTGGTCGTTCAGAGGGTAGGTTGAGAGCTCTAGGTGTAAATCGGCTGGCGGCACTGAGATGCGCGTGCAGAGACCTCTTGCTCGGGACGATTGGACCGGTTCAACATTTGGCTAACGGGTGAAAGGTAGTTGCGTACGGCGTCCGTGATGGTTTTTGTAGACAACATCGAGTATGGGCGTACGTGACGGGTTGTTCGGGTAACCCTGCAGGTGTAAATCGATTATAATCGCCGTCCCTCACGGTCAGTGAGTACCACTTGTTCACTGTACCGTGACGTAGAAAGAACAGGCTAGTTACATGTTAAAATGTTGCTGATTGAAAGATGGACTTGATTGCTAATGACTTGCTGTAGTTTAGAGCTAACTAAAGTTCATTTCAACTTTGGGCAAAGTACATGAGAGAAATGCGTTTCTTGCTTGATTGCGGCTCTCTCATGTACGTTAGCGTAAGGTTCTCCACAACCTGCTGCTAAAACTTGAAAGTAAGGTTCTACTAATTAGGCGAGTCCTTGCAAATGATTTTTACCTCTTATAACCCATTACCCCTCATGTAGAAGTTCCATGTTTAGGTGAGACGGGTCAGACTTGCTGAGCCTTCGTGCTCACTGCTTGTGTTTGAAGCTTTTGCAGGGTTCTATGAGGAAGGGACTCCCGAAGAGGAGACGGAACCCCAGGAGGGAAACCCCGTCGAGTGGGAGTCGTGCACGCCGCAGAGTTAGTGTGCGTGTGTGCTAGCAAGGACACGTTCAAGGGCTGAACGTGCACTTGATGCGTAGTCTACGCCCGTGAGTGTAGACTGAACTTATTTTGATGTAAACATGTTCATAAACTTGTTTATGTAATAAAATTTCGCTTCCGCTTTGTACCTTTGACGTGTGTTATCCGGTGCTGTGCAACGCAGCACCCCTCAGCGTGATCCTGGCTCGACAAGACCGTGGGGTCGTGTCAGCGTTGGTATCAGAGCTCGCTTGAGGTTTAACGCACTACAAAGGTCATCTTTTTCAAAAATCCAGTGAGGAACGAGTTAGTAGCCCGTATAAGGATGTTATTAGCATATAGAAAGTGGCATACTAACCTATTTGCTTATGTCGGAAAATCGTGTATCTCGGGACGTTTATGTCTCGGGGGGTACACGTAAGCGCTGTCCACCAGTGCGCACAAGCTGAAGGGTGGAGCCCCACGGGTGGCAGGTAACCCGACCCGCTTTGATATCCTCTACGACTCTTCATGTCGTTTGGGGTATTCGAGCAACGTCTGTCCCTGGCATGCGTGGTGCAATTTGGGAGACCCCGTCACGTGGTCTGAAATGTGAACACGTAACTCAAGGCGTGTTTGGCTTGAGAACATCCGGGCGAGTGATGACGGCCGGTTGTACGAACTGTATGGATTCCGGGCTCGGTGTGCAGCCGAGTCTGATGATTGTTTCAGTTTCTGCAGGTAGCCTGAACACGAAACGGTAGACGTGTAGTATCCATGTGCGAGTGACGATTAGTTCCACTGAAATAACGAAGCCGGCTAAGTCCGGTATAGGTTTCTTTGTGAGGACGTAGTACCGACATAATCTGGTGACGCATCAACGTCGCACCCATCTAAATGAACAACTTCATTTAGAACTTTAAGGTTTTGATCTAATGTAGTAAAACTTGATGTAAATCCTTCCCTTGAACAGGATATTCAAAGTTAACAAGTTTTCAACTTTTAGGTTGTTAAGGACAGAGCACTCTGTTTTCAGCTGAATCAAGGCTGAAGTTAATCAGAGTTTAGAGGTTGAGTTCTTTAGAGGTTGGGGTCATATGATACATTTATGGAAAGCTTTGGAAGAGCTTTACAACTCTTCTGTTGAGGTCCAGAGGTGTTTCATCCCTTAACCAATCGAAAAATGCAGTAGAGTTGAAACTGTCCAGAAAACAGGGCAGAGCAAAGACTCTCTGTAAACTCTCTGTAAATTAAGCATAACTTTCTGCATAAAAATACAAAAATAGAAAATGAGGTAGTTCTGTAAAGCTTATGATATGGGTTACAACTTTGTAACAGAAAGTTTTGTCAGATTAGGAACAGAATTAACTGGGATTCTTGGATCAAATCAGTACCTAAAGCAGAGAGGTGCTGTCCAATTTTCTCCAGAAACTCTGTTAACTTTGCATCTCATAACTTTTGAACTAAGACAGATCTTAGGCCACGCAAATACTTTCTGGAAAGCTATTGAAGCTAGCTTTAACTTTGATGTTGAGCTCCAGAACTGGTTTTGCCTTTAACATGGCCTAAATCAGGTTGAAATGGAAACTGATCAGGGCTGTCATGGGAACAGCAGATCAGCAGTCAAATTTGTTTAAAATTTGAACTATGTTTCCAAGTTTTATGGGTTCAATGACATGTCTTATGTTATAACTTAAGGGTTTACTGTTTAAATAAATATTTGACATTTCTCAAATATATTTTTACAGATGACAGCAGATCAGCAGTTGGAGAACGTGTGGGTGATGTCCCACTGTTCTCACCGCAACGGCTATCCAGAAGCATTGAGACATATGCTTCAATATTTCGGATACCACCAGATGCCGCAATACTTCGCCAAGGAAGCAGGCGAAGAGGGGAACAAGACGTGGACAATCCATGTCGAAGTCCATGCAGGACCTACGCCACCCGGTTGGGTGCCGTTCACCATCACGGTGAGAGGAAGACAACCGGAAGGGATGTGGCAAGTGGCAGCCCGTGACACTATGTCACGTTTCTGCTAACTACACGTGCAGGCTATGGAGGGCACTCCATACGAGCTCGTTCCGGTGGAGGGACGGGCTCATCATGTGTGGGAAGAGAGATACCTGGAGGCAACGGACCCGAGTTGCCCAAGGTACAACCCCGCGGAAGCAAATCTCAGCCTCCAGATGAGGGCGGGAAACGCCGTGATGGACAGCCAAGCTGTTCATACGGAGCATCTCGCTACAAAGCTCAAGGAGAGCACGAGCCGTGGAGAACATTTCGAGAGTGCTCACAGCGCACTCCGCAATGTGCTCCTTCCGACGATCAAGCGACTGAATGAACAACATAATCAGTTGCATCGTCTGAAGAAGGCAAAGAGGAAAAGCCGTGTCGACATCGCGGCGTTGCAAGAACTGGTACAGAATCTGACCCAGCAGAACGAGGAACTTACTCAAGAGCGGGACGACGCTATTGAGGAAGGGCAAGGCTGGGAAGAAGATTACAACCAGGCCATGGACGAGGTGCATGCTTTGCAGGACCTCGTACCTCCGGTATTGGGCGTACCGGTGGTCTTGGCCTTCCAGCAATAGGAGAACCCGGGATGGGAGAAGAGGTGGTAGATCCAGAGCCACCAGCAGAGGTACCGGAGGAGGACGACCCGCAGGAGGTCGAGTTCTACTCCAAGTAGGGGGTTACAGTTGCCATGTAGGGCAGCTAGGGTAGAGTAGCCCAAATTTTGTAATCGGTGACATGTCGTGTAGACAGTAGCGTATGTATAGGTAGTGATGACATGAGCACGACTTCTCGGAGACCCGAGAATAATGTATCTTGTATAAAGTTTATGCTTTATCAATATATGTGAATGTTGTGCAAATTAATCATGTGTCACTTCAATACCTACTGTTACATGTGGAATTTTAGGTAAGACATGTGCTAATCGCTGCTGTTTTGAATTTCAGAAAGACGCGCACTCATGCCAACCCTGATGTTGGGGGTACTAGACAAGGGGGAGAGACCTCCCAACAGCCTCCCGAGAACTCCTCGGGACAACAGCAACAGCAAACACCGCCACCGCCACTGCCAACGGTTACATTGGCCGACATCGTCGCGGCAATGGCGGGTTCACATCAGCAGCACACGGAGTTGCTGCAAACTCTTATTACCAATACGTCTCGCCCAGAGAGACGTCAAGACCTTGTGGAGCGTCAACAGAGCTCCTACTCTGACTTCCTGGCGACTCATCCCCCTGTATTCTCAAGGGCGGATGAACCTCTTGACGCGGACAACTGGCTCCGCGCAATAGAGATGAAGTTCGGGCTGCTCCAGATAAGCGAGCAGCGCAAGACTCAGTTCGCGGTCCAGCAGCTCCAAGGATCCGCGAGCGCGTGGTGGGCCAACTTCTGTGCTTCACAGCCCACCGACCGAGTGATGACCTGGACGGAGTTTCGGACGTCCTTCAGGGCCTATCATATACCGCCAGGTTTGATGAAGAGGAAGACGCAGGAATTCCTACACCTGCAACAAGGGAGCAGGAACGCGCTGGAATACTCCAGGGCGTTCAACGATCTCGGGCTATACGCGTCGTATCACGCAGATACTGACGAGAAGCGGCGTGACCACTTTTACCAGGGGCTTAACCCGCTCCTGAAGGACAAGTTGGCGATGTTCAATCGCGGCAGCCTCAACGACATCATTGATGCTGCGATTGTTCAGGAGGACTCCGGCAAGGAGTTGGCGGCGGCAGAGCGAAAGCGAAGAGTGCCACAAAGCAGCGGAGAAGGAGGCGGTCCTTCTCAGATGTTTTGGATGGTGAAACGCCCACCATCAGGTCCACGATGGCAGCCACCACAGCGGTCGATGCCATTCCGCAGTCGGCCGTACTCTTCACCGGCATTCAGGCCGGCACTGCCAGTACCACCGCAACAACAACAGCAGCAGCGGGCGATGCCGCGTGCGTATGCACCTCAGCAGCGCATGCCGGGCTTTCGTCCCCCGAGCACTAGACCAGCAGCGGCCACATGTTACAAGTGTGGTCGTCCAGGACACTTCGCGAGCAGTTGCCCGGAGAGGCAAGGCGGCGGAGTGGCACCACAGTTTCCGGGGAGGAATCAACCCCGGAACCCTACTAATGCGCGGCGGGCAAACCCTAGGCCCGGCACCGTCCACCAGCTTGCCATTGAGGACATGCCGGAGGGCGAGCCAATCCTTGCGGGTATGTTCCAACTCCACCAGCATCCCGCTATAGTACTATTTGATTCAGGCGCCACGCATAGCTTCATTAGCCAAGCTTTCATTGATAAATAGCTTGCAAATACTACCCACCGATAGTCCTTATGTGATCTGTTCGCCGGGTGGGAAAATTTCAGCAAGCATGATGGTCCCAAAAGCGCCATTGTGCTTAGAGGGTAGAGTCTACCCTACGTCTCTTATAATTTTAGAGGGACAAAAGGTCGATGTCATCCTAGGAATCGTGGTTAACCCGCCACGGCGCTGTTTTAGACACCGTCCTTCGAGTCGTGCACTTGAACTCAGGAGTGCACGAGTCTCACTCCTTATTTCTGGACAGTCCAGAAATAAAACTTCCAAGTGTCTATCAAGCCACAACCATCAGATTGGAAGATATTCCGGTGGTCCGAGAGTTCCCTGACGTACTCCCGGATGATTTGCCGGGGATGCCGCCTGATAGAGAGGTGGAGTTCAAGATTAAACTTGCACCGGGAACCATGCCAATATCCCGAAGGCCGTACAAGATGGCGCCCAAGGAGTTGGCTGAACTGAAGACTCAGCTCACGGACATTCTGGAAAAGGTTTTTATTAGGACGAGCTCCTCGCCATGGGGCTGTTCGGCATTATTTGTCAAGAAGAAGGATGAGACGTTATGGCTTTGTGTGGACTATCATCCATTAAATGCAGTAACCATCAAGAACAAGTACCCGTTGCCACGGATCGACATGTTGTTTGATCAGTTGGTCGAAGCAAAGATCTTTTCCAAGATGGATTTAAGATCCGGGTACCATCAGATTAAAATCAGGGCTGAGGACATTCCAAAGACAGCTTTCTCAACAAGGTACGGACTTTATGGGTACCTGGTCATCTCCTTCGGCCTCACCAATGCTCCAGCTCACTTCATGTACTTGATGAACTCGGTATTCATGCCGGAGCTGGACAAGTTTGTCGTGGTCTTCATCGACGACATCCTGGTATATTCCAAGTCGGAGGAAGATCACAAGAAACATCTGCGTATAGTCTTGCAACGGCTGCGGAACCACAAGTTATACGTGAAATTCAGCGAATGCGAGTTTTGGATATCGCAAGTGCCTTTTCTCGGGCATATCATCTCAGCGGAGGGTATCGCTGTGGACCCGAGCAAGATCACTCAAGTGCTGAATTGGAAATACCCGAGAACTGTTCACGAGGTACGGAGTTTCCTCGGACTTGCGGGATATTATCGGAGGTTCATTCCGAACTTCTCGAAGATTGCCAAGCCAATGACAGAGCTGCTGATGAAGGCTACCAAATTTATTTGGAGTCCAGCATGTGAAGCAGCATTCAAGGCTTTAGTCAAGCACCTGACATCAGCACCGGTTTTGGCGCAGCCAGACACAACAAAACCGTTCGATGTGTACTGCGATGCATCCGGCATTGGGCTCGGATGTGTGCTGATGCAAGACCGAAGAGTGGTCGCGTATGGATCACGGCAGCTTAGAAACCATGAGCAAAATTATCCAACTCACGACTTGGAGCTCGCTGCCATGGTACTCGCACTCAAAATGTGGAGGCACTACCTACTCGGTAACCTCGTACATCTATATACCGACCACAAAAGCCTCAAGTACATATTCACTCAGAAGGAGCTGAACATGAGGCAGCGAAGATGGTTAGAACTGATAAAGGATTACGAAATAGAGATCCATTATCATCCGGTCAAGGCAAACGTAGTGGAAGATGCGCTGAGCCACAAGTCACACGTCAACAATCTGACCATCACACCGTTGGAAGAGAGCGAACCACCACTACATGTAATTCCACATGGAGCTCTCTACAACCTAGCTTTGATCCTCACCATCCGTGAAGAGATAGCGGCAGCCCAGAAGAATGACAAGGGCATGTCGCATTTGCGGAGACGTGTAGACAGTGGGGAGCTGAAATGTTTCCGGAAGGACGGAGACGGCGTCCTATGGTTCAAGGACCGGATCGTCGTACCCTGTAACCCGGTATTAGGGAAGAAAATTTTTGCTGAGGCTCACTTATCAAAATTTTCTATTCACCCCGGCAGCAACAAGATGTATCAAGAACTCAGAAGCAAGTTTTGGTGGACACGGATGAAACGGGAGACTGCAAAATACGTGTCCGAGTGTGATACATGTCGAAGGGTGAAGGCAGATCACATGCGGAAACCGGGACTGCTGCAACCACTGGGCATTCCTGCCTGGAAATGGGACGATGTGAGCATGGACTTCATCGTCGGTTTACCCACCACCTTGCAGAAACATGATTCTGTGTGGGTGATCGTCGATCGGCTCACCAAAGTTGCCCATTTCATCCCGGTCAACACCAACTACAACGCCAAGAAGTACGCTGAACTGTACATCTCACGGATCCTATGCTTGTACGGCGTACCCCGTACTATCATATTGGATCGGGGCACTTTATTTGTGTCCCATTTTTGGGAGCAGCTGCACGCTTCCTTGGGGACGAAGCTGATCCGTAGTTCAGCCTACCACCCGCAGACGGATAGACAAACCGAGCGGGTAAATCAGATCCTAGAAGACATGCTACGAGCTTGCGCTATCAACCACGGCAAGAATTGGGATGATCACTTGCCGTTAGCCGAGTTCTCGTACAACAATGGGTACCAAGCCAGAATCAAGATGGCGCCCTACGAGGCGCTATACGGGAGAAAATTCCACACACCGTTGAATTGGTGTGAGTCTGGTGAAAGGGTTACCTTCGGGATTGACCTCGTCAACAACACGGAAGAAAAGGTTCGACTGATTCAAGCGAACCTAAAAGCTGCTCAATCCCGTAGGAAACAGTATGCGGACCGGAGAAGGCGCCCATTACAATTCGAAGTTGGAGATCACGTATATCTACGGGTGTCTCCAATGAAGGGCGTAAACTGATTTGGGGTGAGAGGAAAGTTGGCACCCCGATTCATCGGTCCATTCCAGATTACCGAAAGATGTGGATCAGTGGCATACCGGCTGAAATTACCTGAAGCACTTTCCGGTGTGCACGACGTCTTTCACATTTCCCAGCTGAGGAAGTGTCTCAAGCTATCAACTACCGTTCAGCTGGAAGATATTAAAGAACTGCAACCGGATCTCACCTATCGGGAGGAACCGGTACAGATTATTGATGAAAAGGCCCGAACCACACGCAACCGTACGTTGTGGTTCTACAAGATTCTATGGAGTAATCACTCCATGGATGAAGCGACATGGGAGAGCGAAGGATTCCTTCGCGCTAACTACCCCGACTTTTTCACGTCGCATATCCGGTAATTTTCCACCGTCCTCTCTCTCATTTTCACCTTATAATGTCGGGACGAGATTCTTTTAAGGTGGGAGGAATGTAAGGGCCTCAGTTTTTGACACCTATTTGAAGTGTTCATCACCACACCACACACCTCATTTGAAGTAAGTTGATGAACACAAATGAATAGCAAGTGGCCACAATCAACATGCTCATTAGAGAACAAACTCACATATTGCAAAGGTGGTATTTCCCACATGTGATATAGGTGGGCTGGACATATGAAAACTCCTCCACATTGCTAAGGATGTCCATGCCAAGTTTCACCCAAATTCAAAACCTTTTTGAGGTCATTTTGGGTATAGCTAGAATGAGGGCAGTTTGAAACCATATTCAAATTCAAACTGTTTTTATCCCATGAATTTAAAAGTGGGAGGCATATTCTTATTCAGCACATTTTTGTGAGCTCACACACCAATTTTCACTCCATTTGGAGTTGATCTTGACATGAGCTAAGTGGGACAAATTAAAACTTTATTTGAATTCAAAACTGAACTTGTGCTGAAATTCATTCAAACCAAACCCAATTTGAATTCTATTCAATTCAAATGGCTCATGGGTGAATAATTTGAATCACTTGGGGTATTTTGGGGCTCACTGTTTACAACAGTGATTAGGAGTAAATTTCAGAGGTTAAAACTGGAAGTGGGACCCACATGTCAGCCACTACTCCAACTCAAACCGACTGAAAACCCAGCTCGGGTTCTTGCGCCAGACTGAGCAGCCGCCACGGCGAAGAGGCGACCGGGACACCACCTGCTTGCCGCCCCGACGTGCTGAACCGCCTCACAGCCCCCTTATCTACGCCACCGCCCTGATCGGAGCGATCAGCGCCCACTCTGCTGCCTCCTCACATAAGAACCGCGCCATCGCTGCCGATCACTCGGAGCTGATCAGAGAAGCTTGATCACCGCCTCTCTGTCCCCTCCAGAGCCACGGCAAGGTACTAGAAACCTTCCCCCGTCTTCCCCGCCGCTAGAATTCAGCTGAAACCGATTGATATCGGCTATGCCGAAAGATCACTTCGGTGACTTAAAACCATCGCACCTCGGGCTCCCGTGGACAGCCCAACAGGGGCATTGTCACGCCCGAGCCAAGGCACCCTTGGACGCGCTGGTGACCGGTGCTGCTCACCCCCGAGCCACAGCCCGAGTGTTTGCTCACCGGCGGCGAATTTCCAGTTTTCCCCTTTCTGTGTGCAGAACAACCTTCGGGTGCGGTTCCATTGAATTTTTACTCTAGAAAGGATTAGAGGGCCTCAATCCGCTCTCACACAAACTAGACACGGTAACGCACAAGTTGCCTTCACAACATTTGGCCGGAGAACCTCTGCAACCGGCGTAATTCGAGGTTTACCAACGGCGGAGCAAGCGGGAGGTATCGGGCGCACGGTGAGGACCTACTCCGGGCCTTCCCCGAGCTGCCTCAAGCTCATGTCGACCTACCTTGAGGCCCACTGATGCTTCCTGACCGGTTGCTCGAGTAGTTGAGGTGCTAGGGAAGTCAGCCAACATGGTCGAAGTCTTTCCGAGGTATCGGCTCGTCGCCGACCATGCACCGGCCATTGTCATGACAAGCTGACCACAGAATCCTGTTCTCCGAGTAAAAGTAGGCAGGGGCGGCCAAAATCGTGAAGTCTGGAGCTTTACAGAAGCCGACGGCGAGCTCTCCGGCGAGGTCCCCCGGCGGCAGAGCGCGGGCGTCGCAAGGTTGAAGAAGGGGGTGGACCCCAGCTGTCAGCGACAGATATTTTAAATCAGGATTGGAGTGTGGCCGGGATTGGGTGTGCTGGCGCGCAAAGACCCTGTGGGTCGCAGTGTGCGGTTGCCTCGGCGTGCGACGCGTGTCCCCGGGGCCCACTCGCGAGTTTAAACTTTTCCCCGATTTTCAGATTTCCTTCAAACTTCAAATCCTCATAACTTTGGCTAGAAAGCTCCAAATCGAGTGAACCAAATTTTGTTGGATTCAGCTCTCTGAGCACTTTCCAGCAAATCAAGTTTCACTTCATGAAAATACTTATTTCTCCAGAATTAATTCCTCAAAAATTTAAACTTTTTGGAATTTTAACTGGAGAATCCCTTGGAGGAAAATCCTAAAATTTTGCTGGGATGTTCACCAAAATATCCCTGAACTATCATAAAAATTTAAGACCCATTCGAGCTCATTTGATCCACCTAATGGCGTGATTAGTGAAACAGTTCCGGAGAAAATACAAAATGTTCAGAAACATTTTTAGAATTTTCTCTGAAATTGTTTAGCTCATATCTTTAGCTAGGAACATTCAAATTAAGTGAGACCAACTCCATTAGAACCCCCTGAAAATCTAGTTTTCAGAAAGTCATAGTTTGTTTCATGAAAATCCTTAGAACACCCTAAGAGCCTTTAATTAAGGTCAAGTACATGATTAATTGTAGAGGGCTCAAATGAGCTTTGCTGCAACTAAAACTTGACCAAGTCTCTGGTTAGGTTGTGACCAAGTCACAGTAAAAATTTCACAGTCATTGGGCTCGTCTAGTAAGAGTTATAGACTTCACAAGTTAAAAGTTAATACAACTGCATTTAAATTAATACATGTATTGCTTCTATCATGTAGTCGCTAAGGTCGAGGAGTAACCCGAAGTCCTAGACTTCGTTACTCCGGAGGAACAGCTAGCCTACGACCAAGAGCAGCAAGGCAAGCTCCGGTTTGCATTAACCTTTTTACAAGTTTTTATTGTTTTGAGCACATACTTGATTACCTTATTCTTTGCATTAGAGTCTTGTATGAAAACCCAATTGCATAGCCAAGAAAACCATGGGTTGGGTTTAGGATTTCAAACCCCATTAGCTACTGCAATGCTAAGATAGCGTAGGATTCGGTACAAGTCGAGTAGTTGGAACTACTCGCGAGCATAGGCTAGAGGCACTCGACTCAGGTAGAAAATAGCACATGAAATACAGGGCAAGAATATGAGACCAAGCGGGGAGTAAGGGCAGCAGGACTTTGGGATCTGGGTGCTATAGCTCCGCTTGTGTCGATTGAGGACCGAGCCGTGTGCGGGCCTGTTGAACAAGCTAGAACAGTACCGAAGACCTACCGGCTATATGGGAACCGGGAAACCGATGTAACTCGGGTAGCTGGGTGTTGAGGCATAGCTGGTCGTTCAGAGGGTAGGTTGAGAGCTCGAGGTGTAAATCGGCTGGCGGCACTGAGATGCGCGTGCAGAGACCTCTTGCTCCGGACGATTGGACCGGTTCAACATTTGGCTAACGGGTGAAAGGTAGTTGCGTACGGCGTCCGTGATGGTTGTTGTAGACAACATCGAGTACGGGCGTACGTGACGGGTTGTTCGGGTAACCCTGCAGGTGTAAATCGATTATAATCGTCGTCCCTCACGGTCAGTGAGTACCACTTGTTCACTGTACCGTGACGTAGAAAGAACAGGCTAGTTACATGTTAAAATGTTGCTGATTGAAAGATGGACTTGATTGCTAATGACTTGCTGTAGTTTAGAGCTAACTAAAGTTCATTTCAACTTTGGGCAAAGTACATGAGAGAAATGTGTTTCTTGTTTGATTGCGGCTCTCTCATGTACCTTAGCGTAAGGTTCTCCACAACCTGCTGCTAAAACTTGAAAGTAAGGTTCTACTAATTAGGTGAGTCCTTGCAAATGATTTTTACCTCATGTAACCCATTACTCCTCATGTAGAAGTTCCATGTTTAGGTGAGACGGGTCAGACTTGCTGAGCCTTCGTGCTCACTGCTTGTGTTTGAAGATTTTGCAGGGTTCTATGAGGAAGGGACTCCCGAAGAGGAGACGGAACCCCAGGAGGGGAACCCCGTCGAGTGGGAGTCGTGCACGCCGCAGAGTTAGTGTGCGTGTGTGCTAGCAAGGACACGTTCAAGGGCTGAACGTGCACTTGATGCGTAGTCTACGCCCGTGAGTGTAGACTGAACTTATTTTGATGTAAACATGTTCATAAACTTGTTTATGTAATAAAATTTCACTTCCACTTTGTACCTTTGACGTGTGTTATCCGGTGCTGTGCAACGCAACACCCCTCAGCATGATCCTGGCTCGACAAGACCGTGGAGTCGTGTCAGAACAGGGGTGTTACCTCAGAATTAATTCTTCTTTGCTTATTTGCTAAGAGAATTATTCTGAGCAATCCACTAAATGAAAAGTGCTAATGTTTGGTCCAGAGGGTTTTCTTGTGACAAGGGACTCACACAAAAAATCTCAGCTCCATTGGAGCTCTGGATCACCCCTGCTCTGTATAACCCACTTGGGGTGATCAATGTGGAAAAGGGGGATAACCACTTAGCACTTAACCATGTACTTAGGTCCAAACCCAAACCACTAAACCCCAGTTCCATTTTAAATTCTTGAACATAGTTCCAGTTGTTAGAAACTGGTTATTAGAAACAATAGCAGCAGTATTACAATAAACTTGTATGCATATTCATTAACATGTAGTATTTCAATAACGTGTAGTCGCTGAAGGCGAGGAAGCTCCGGAGGTTCTCGACTTCCTGCTTCCAGAGGAAGAACTGACTCCTGACCAGCAGCAACAAGGGAAGCCCCGGTTTGCATTAATCGCTTTTATAAAGTTTTACTTTGTTCACATGGCTAGTATGAAGTATAAATGTGCATTAGATGTAGGATGAATGGAACCCCACTTGCATGACGAGAAATTTTCCGTAAGAGTGAGGGTAGTGTCTAAGACCTCGAGTAGACAGGCTATGCTTAATGTTTCATAGGACTTTGGTACAAGTCGAGTAGTTGGAATCTACTCGCGAGTTTGGGACACACGGGTTCGGTTGAGTGATGTGAGATCACCTTAGTAATGAAGATGAGACTAGGCAGGGGCTAGGGCGCAGCAAGAGGAAGTCTTGTGTGCGCAGCCCTGCCCGTGTCGATTGAGGACCGATCCGTGTGCGGCCCTGCTGAACAAGTTTTGAACGTAACGAAGGCATATCGGATATATGGGCCCCGATAAACCGATGTAGCCTAAACCTCCGGGCGTCGAGGCATAGCACACCGATTTATAGGTGTAGGTTGAGGGCAGCAAGGTGGAAATCTGCCAACGGGCATAGAGAGATGCTCCATGTGGGGAACCTCCTGCTCGTTTCGATGTGACCGGTTCAACGTTTGGGCTGTTGGGCGAAAGGTTGTCTAGTACGACATCGAGTGAGCGTGCTGTGCAGCTCCACGGGTGGGCGTACGTGACGTGCTCTTTGGGTTTCCCTGCAGGTGTATATCGAGTCGATTCGCCGTCCCACGCGGTGACAAGTACCGCTTGTTCACTGCGTTGTAACGTAGACTAATGTATGAAATGTTATGATTCAATCTTGCTGTTATGATATAATTGTATTGCTACCTGTGTGCCACCAAATATTGCTTACTAAATTTCAGATTTTCGAACTGTTAACTTGTTGCTAAAAGATGAACTAAGGATGAACTTGTAGGCGTGTCCATTTGCTGCAATATTACTACCCTATGTCATTGTACACCTCATGTAGAGTTTCATGCTTAGGTGAGTCGGTTAAGCCTTGTTGAGCCATCGTGCTCACGGCTGCTGCTTAAGTGTTTTTCAGGTGAGGAGCCACCCACGGACTGGGAGTACGAGTCCACCGGTGAGGGTTACCCTCCGTCGGGGACCACGGCTGAGTGGGAGCCATACACGCCGCGCTGAGCTGAGGAGTGCAGCCAGTGTTGGTTGCCCTAGGGCGGGGCAACCGGCTTTTGCTAGATAGGCGGGCGTGAGTTGTACAGAGTAGACTTCCGTTGTGTAAAATAAATACTAGTTGGTAACTGAAGTCGTACCTTTTTGTACAGTTCAGTTTGTTTTTCCCATGTAATATAATATGTCCTTATGACGTGTGCTGTCGGGTGTCGCATCGTGCGGCACCACCCTCTGTGATCCTGGATGAGGGGATCCCGGTCCGCCACAGCGGTGGGCCAAGAAGTCAGTCTCCCAAGGAGATGTAACACCCCAAAAATCTTGTTAAGATCCTAAATCATGTTAAGAGGGGAATTTAAAATTTTTTGGACGTGTTGCATGTTTTGCAACAATTTAAATTCAAACTGGAATTCAATTTAAACTCAAAACAGAAAAGAGATAGAAAAAGAAAAAGAAAACAGAAAAAAAACCGGCCAGTGGGCCGAAACCCACCAGCCGGCCCACCCAGCAACCGCGCCAGCCCGCAGCCGCGCGGGCCCCCTTCCTCACACTGACAGGCGGGGCCCGCCAGCCCTTCTTCTACCTCACGCCGCGCCGGGACTCTCTCACCCCGAATCCAAACCGATCCGGATTTCTGCGAATCCCAGCCGAATTTCACTCGGGGGCGACGCAAACTCAATCTAAACCACCCCGCCGCCCTCCCCCGTCTATAAAAACCCTGGCCTCGTTCTGTTTTTCCCACGGGATCCACCGTTTTTACTCCGGTGAGAACCCGAGCCTTCTCCGGCGAATTCTGGCCGATCTACGCTCGGAAATTCTGATCTAACTCGCTGGTCTTGATCCACCGCCTCCGGGGAACCATGCAGGTGCAGAAAACTCGGTGACTTGTGGTTCAAACACAGCACCGACGAGCCTCGCCGTGGTTTCACTTCGGACCTCGTCGCCGACCGCCTTCCAGGACCTCCGAGCTAAGGAAAACCCCCGAGGTGAGATCCCCGACCTCCCCTCCACCGATCTATGCCATAAAATCACAGTTCTAGGAAGAATTCCCGAAGACCCGAAACTCTCCGGCGAGATCGCCGCCTCCCGGCGCCGTGCGCCGCCGGCAGCGCCGCCCGCGCTCGATCAGAGCGACGTGGCCGCTTGTGTGCCGTTTATTTTAAATCGCACGGTAGAGTTTAAATCCCCGCGTACCGGTTCGACGTTATAATCTCAGCCGTCTGTTTTAAATCGGACGGTCCACGTCAGCCCCGCGTTATAAAGACTGGAAATCTTACGTGCTACCCCCTGGGGTTCTCGGGAAATAAGAGCTAGCCCCGGAAACTTCTGATCTAGCCCCTGGAACTTCAGAAAATCATGTAAATTCATTTAAAAATCAGTTTTAGCCCCTGTACTTAATAAAAATTAGGAAAAACTCCTCTGTTATGTATAGCTAGACCCCTGAAAATTTTTAAAATAATATTATAGATACTGTAGTGGGGTGAGTTTACCTTTTTAGCCCTGTTTAATATTTAAATTAGGAAATTGAATATGTGGCTAGTGTTTAAAATTTAAAAAGTGGGACAAACATATTGTCAAAATTAAATTAAAAACTTTCTCAATATTTAGAAAACTTTGGAGTGAGATAAAAATATATTTTGGGCTGAAACGAATTTGTTTAATTTATTATTCGCATTTAGGGACACATTTTTAAGTAAAGAATAGTTCTAGAAAATAGGGAAAATAATTGTAAAATAGTTTACATCAGAGGAAAAGGTCAAAAATATATTAGTAAATATTTTAGATCAGAACCTATTCTGTTTAGATGATGTGTCTTATTATTTTCATAATAAAGTTCATATTTAAGGATAAGAACTAAGTCTGAAAATATAGCAACTAGTAAATGATAAATGAAGTTTCTAAAATCCAAATAATTCAGTTTAGGGTTAGTAGAAATTCTGAAGACACATATGGAGTAGGAAAATACCTTTCATGCATACTTGGTAGCTAAAAGGTGTAGTAATTGAACATAAGGAATTTATTTAAATTGGAAACTCATATATATAGTATGTAAGTATAAATGTGAACACAAAAGTAGGAATCATATACACATGATTAAAGGTGCATGTAAGCCAAAGGTCAACACACATAGAGTAAACACAACACATAGAAGTTGTGAATGGCTTTGTTACATGTGAATGTGTGGTTTGTATGAAGTGGAAGTGTGAACTATGTCTTATGGATTGTTGTTTTTCTTTTGCTATGTATGATGGTATGATGTAGAACCTGCTCAAGATCAAGTTATTCCTTTCCAAGATCAGGACTACCCATTTCAAGAGCAGCAGGAAGGAGGCAAGTGTCCTTGACCACTTTGATCCTATGTTAGGATGTGTAGCTAGAATTATTTGCATTGTCAATTGAAATATGAAACCCATGTTAGGAAGTTTCCCTAGAATTGCATTACCTTGTTTCCTTGTAGCTTGTGTTGGGATTTGTTTTGTCATGTCATTTATTATTATGCATATGCTTAGCCATGCTTAGAATGGGATACTTGGGATATGAGATCATCAGTTTATTTTACCATACTCTTGAATGAGATATTGTGAGTTATGTAGAGGTAGGGATCAAGGCAAGTTGGATGTTTTGGTTGTGTGCTGGGTGCACGAGACTCGGGTTTGTGTTTAGTACTTGCCTGGATCCTAAGGACCGGTTCATGGAGCATGTAACCTGGCTTTACAGTGCCAACCACATGCTGAGATGGGGCAGCTTGGCCAATTAATTAGGTGTATCCCCGGCGTAGTATGGGTGTGTTGGATGGTGCGGGGAGTAGGTGTCAGCTGGACTACCATATGAACCGCAAGGCTCAAGAGGGGGCCACTGCAGCGGGGTTGGAGCCTCTTGTATGCTGTTAGGGGTGAAACCTCAGTGGGCCAACGCTCGTCGGGAATCCCTTTGTAAAGGCTTCGTAGTGATCTCCTGGCTACACACCTGGGAAGTGTGAATGTGGTTCGTAGCTACTGGCATAATGGAGGTTCTTTTAGTCCACCCGGCAACGGGGGATGAAATCACTACATGTGGGTACAGTGGTACAAACTCTACAGAGTCAAAACTATCATGACAGCCGTGCTCACGGTCAAGAGCGGCTTGGACTTATTCATGATTAGAGGATTGATGGTTTTGGAAGTTGTGGATGTTAAGCGGGGAGCTTAACATTGGAAATAATGTTATGGTTATTTGATTATGGTGATGGGATGGGAGATTGGGACTATTTCACCTGTGTAGTAATGTAGGTGCTTAATAAGCTAAGGTGATAGGTATTAATTGCGTAGTGCTTTAACCATGAGTTCAACCTCCCCTTGTTCTAGCCATGCATGACATAACTTTCCCACACTTGCTGAGTACCATCGGTACTCAACCTTGCATATTTGTTGGTTTATATTGCTGCTCAGGTCAAGATAATGAGGTGGTGTATAATGACCAAGACTTTGGACCCGAAGAAGGTTTCTAGGTTCATGGAGACCCCGGGCAACGCCTGTGACGGAGCCCTCGAGAATAATATTCTGCTGCTAGTTTATTTACTTGTGATGAACTTATTATTGTCCATCGAGACATTTGCGATGTAAGACTTATTTATATTCGACACCTTGCTTGTAATAAATGATGCTTCACTATTTGTCAACACATGTATGAGAAAATGATCCTGGCATACATGTGATATTCACTCGGTTGTTCTTTGGAAAAACTGGGTGTGACAGGAGACTAGCCGGCGAGACATTTTGGTGGTTCCTGAAAAGGCGCGGCGACGTGCAGAAGTGGCAACCTTGGGAACCGCTGCAGTAAAAGCAGCCATCAAGTGGGGCGCACGCCCCCACAATCCCGCGACTGTTCGTGCTCCGGCAACGGTCAATGCGGGTCTTCGAGAAGGTGCGCGGAGCGGAAGACACTGGGGCCCCACCTCGGGCTCACTATCTCCCCCGAGATGGGCCCGGGGGCCACTGTCGGTACCCTCAATAAGGGGTACCCCCACGCACAGGGGTAACTGCATAAGGACCTCGCCCTTCTCCGCAGGGAGAGCTCTGAAGGCGCCATGTGTTCAGCGGGGTCGGACCTCCCTCTCCTCAGAGGGTAGCTCCAGGCCCGCCACGTGGCCAACTGTGCCGGATCTCCCCCCTCCGCTGGGAGGGCTCCGAAGGCTCCACGTGTCCAGCGGGGCCGGACCTCCCTCTCCTCAGAGAAGAGCTCCGGGCCCGCCATGTGGACAGCAGAGCCGGACCTCCCCCCACCGCGGGGAGAGCTCCGAAGGCTCCACGTGTCCAGCAGGGCCGGATCTCCCTCTCCTCAGAGGAGAGCTCCGGGTCTGCCACGTGGATAGAAGAGCCGGACCTCCCCACTCCGCGGGGAGAGCTCCGAAGGCTCCACGTGTCCCCCGGGGCCGGACGTCCCTCTCCTAAGAGTAGAGCTCCGGAACCGCCATGTGTCCAGCAGAGCAGCGCTGCCTGCCCCAGCGCGGTAGGCAGCAGGAGTAAAGACCCGTGCCTTCCCAAGGCGCGGAGACGCGGAGCACGCCACTGTCAGGTGCCGTTGCACCCAGTCACATCGCAGACTGGCGCGCCGCGTCAGAGCCTGCCCGCCAATAAACACAGCGACAAGACATCCCCTGCCGCCCCTGCCAAACACTACGACTAGCTTGCGGCATGGGCAGGGCGGCAGAACGAAGACTTGGAAGCCTTCGCCAGAGACAACTACCGGCGTAACTGCAGATACGGTAGATGGCAGGCAATCTCCTCGGGACCACCTGTCGGGTCCCGGGCCCACCATGTAAGTCGCCCGAGCCTTGGACTATAAAAGGCTCGGGTAGGCAACGTTAGCAAGGGTTCGCACTCCAGAAATTCGCATCCTTAGGTCCGACTCATCCTCAAGCTCAGGACTCAGGTTCTGAGCAACAAGCAATACAACGAGCACCTCTGCTCACTGTGGACGTAGGGTATTACCCTCCAGCGGCCTGAACCACGTAAAAAGCCCTGTGTCAAGCTTCTCCCTCAATCGTCCCTAACGCATAAGCTCTCCGTGAGTGACTAGCCCCACCAAAAAAGAACCTCCGCAGGCTGCCCAGAGCAGGCCCGGGGGAAGTGTCGGCTACACACTTCGACAGAGGAGTATCGGTTGATCCCGGAAAAGTCAGAGATGTTTTGAAGTGGAACCAACCGCAGAATGTGAGAGATATTCAGAATTTCCTTGGGATGGCTGGATACTACCGCTGGTTCATCAAGGATTTCTCCAAAATAGCAAAGCCTATGACAGAATTGTTGATGAAAGGGAAAGCATTTCAGTGGACACAAGCGTGTCAAGAAAGCTTTGAGGTCCTAAAGAAGAGATTAACAACAGCGCCGGTTTTAGTATTGCCGGAGGTGAGCAAGAGTTTTGATATATATTGTGACGCATTAATACAAGGGCTCGGATGTGTGCTTATGCAAGGAGGCCAAGTGGTAGCCTATGCATTGAGGCAATTAAAGAAACATGAGCTGAATTACCCCACACATGACCTGGAACTTGCAGCCGTGGTACATGCCTTGAAGATTTGGAGGTATTATATCCTTGGTCATTGATGTGAGATCTATACAGATCATAAGAGCCTCAAGTATATATTCTGCAAACAGATCTGAATTTGAGGCAAAGTCGATGGTTGGAAGTCATCAAGGATTATGATGTTCGAATCAACTATCACCCCGGAAAGGCTAATGTAGTAGCAGATGCATTGAGCCGAAAAGGAGCATGTCACCAGCTCACGGTTCGGGAGCTGCCACCCGAGCTGCATAAGGAGTTCGGACTGTTACATCTCGTGTTCATGAAGGAGATGGAAGTGATCAAACTGATCTAACCGCTGGAACAAGAGATACGAGATGGCCAAGCAACGGATGAGGAAATCAAGGAAATCAAGGAAAGAATCCGACAAGGCATAGAAAATGATTTCAAGGAAGATGAGAAAGGCATGCTTTGGTTAGGGAAAAGAATTTGTGTGCCTAAATTGAATCACATCCGCGACACGATACTAAAGGAGGCACATGACTCACCTTATTCCATACACCCTGACTGTACAAAGATGTACAAGGACCTGAAAACATGCTATTGGTAGGATGGTATCAAATGGGATATCGCTGAATATGTCGCCTTATGTAAGGGCCTAAGTTTTTGCATACATTCAAAGTGTTCATCACACCACACACACACATCATTTGAGGAAACTTTATGAACACATTTGAAGAGCAAGTAAACACCATCAACATGGTCATTACAGAATAAACACACAAAATGCAAAAGTGGCATGTCCCACATGCATCATATAGGGGCTGGGCATATGATAAACTCCTACACCTTGCTAGGAGTGCCCCTGCCAAATTTCACCCAAATCCAAAACCTTTTTGAGGTATTTTTGGGTATAACTAGAAAGGGACTAGTTTGAACCCAAATTTAAATTCAAACTACTTCCATCCCATAAGTTCAAAAGTGGGAGGCATATTCTTACTCAGCACATTTTTTTTGAACTCGCACAACAATTTTCACTCCATTTGGAGTTGATATTGACATGAGCTAAGTATAGCAAATTTAAACTCCATTTGAATTTCAAACTGCATATGTGCTTAAAATTAATCCAAACACTTCACAATTTGAATTCTATCATCTCCAAATGGGCATTGGGTAGATAATTCAAATTCTAAAGGGTATTAGGGGGATTACTGTTTGTAGCAGTGGGAGGAAGTTAATTTCAGAGGCTAAAGGAGGGTGGGACCCACATGTCAGCCTCAATAGCCAAATCAACCGACTGAGGAACTCAGCCCGGTTTCTTGCACCGGCTCGGGCTGCCGCCACGGCGAGGATCGGTCGGGACAGCAGCTGGTTGCCGCCCCCGACCACTGAACCGCCTCACCCTCCCTCTTATACCCGCAGTTGAGCCAAACTGAGGCATTACCGATCGTTTCTTCGCTCTCGCGCAAGAGAAACATCACCTCGCTGCCGCTCGCTCGGAGTTGATCAGAGAATCAGTGATCACAGCCTCTCCACTCCCTCCAAGCTGCAAACCGGTACTAGAGACTCTCCTCTTCCTTTCCTCATAGGAATTAGCCGAATTCAGATGATGTTGCCCATACCGAAAGTTTTTCCCGGTGACCTAAGTTCGCCGCACCTCGGGCTCCCATGGACAGCCCAAACGGGAGGGTGTCACACCCAAGCTCAGGCTTCCTCGGACGTGTTAGAGTCTGGTGCTGCTCACCCCCGAACCAGAGCTGTCACACCCGGTTTCTCCGAAGAACAACCGAGTGAATATCACATGTATGCCAGGATCATTTTCTCATACATGTGATGACAAATAGTGAAGCATCATTTATTACAAGCCAGGTGTCAAATATAAATAAGTCTTACATAGCATACGTCTCGATGGACGATAATAAGTTCATAATATGTAAATAATACAGCAGCGGAAATATTATTCTTGTGGGCTCCGTCACAGGCGTTGCCCGGTGAACTCCATGAACCTAGAAACCTTCTTCGGGTCCAAAGTCTTGATCATTAAACCCCACATCATTCTCTTGACCTGAGCAGCAATATAAACCAACAAATATGCAAGGTTGAGTACCGATGGTACTCAGCAAGTGTCGGAAAGTTATGTCATGCATGGCTAGAATAAGAAGAGGTTGAACTCATGGTTAAAGCACTACGCAATTAATCCTACCACCTTAGCTTATTAAGCACCTACATTACTACATAGGTGAAATGGTCCCAATCTCCCATCCCATCATCATAATCAAATAACCATAACATCGTTTCCAATGTTAAGCTCCCCGCTTAACATCCACAACTTCCAAAGTCATCATCCTCTAATCATGAATAAGTCCAAGCCGCTCTTGACCGTGAGCACGGCTGTCATGACAGTTTTGACTATGCAGAGTTTGCACCACTGTACCCACATGTAATGATTTCATCCCCCGTTGCCAGGTGGACTAAAAGAACATCCATTATGCCAGTGGCTACGAACCACATTCACACTTCCTATTTGTGTAGCCAGGAGATCACTACAAAGCCTTTACAAAGGGATTCTCGACAAGCATGGGCCCACTGAGGTTTCACCCCTAACAGCATACAATAGGCTCCAACCCCGCTGCAGTGGCCCCCTCTTGAGCCTTGCGGTTCATACGGTAGTCCAGCTGACACCTATCCCCTGCACCATCCAACACACCCATACTACCCTGGGGATACACCTAATTAATTGGCCAAGCTGCCCCATCTCAGCATGTGGTTGGCACAGTAAAGCCAGGTTACATGCTCCATGAACCGGTCCTTAGGATCCAGTCAAGTACTAAACACAAACCCAAGTCTCGTGCACCCAGCACCATCCAAATCATCCAACTTGCCTTGATCCCTACCTCTACATATCTCATAACATCTCATTCAAGAGTATGGTAAATAAACTGATGATCTCATATCTCAATTATCCCATTCTAAGCATGGCTAAGCATAAGCATGTAAATAAATGATATGATAAAATAAATCCCAATCCCAAGCTACAAGGAAACAAGATAATGCAATTCTAGGGAAACTTCCTAGCATGGGTTTCATATTTCAATTGACAATGCAAATAATTCTATCTACACATCCTAGCATAGGATCAAAGTGGTCAAGGACACTTGCCTTCTTCTTGCTGCTCTGAGAATTGAAAGTCTTGGTCTTGGAAGGGGAGAACTTGCTCTGGGGCAGGTTCTACTCATGCCAATACACATAGCAAAAGAAAACACAATCCATAAGACATAGTTCACACTTCCACTTCATACAAACCACACGTTCACATTTATGAAAGTCATTCACATTTCTATGTGTTGTGGTTATTCTATGTGTGTTGATTTTTGGCTTACATGCACTTTTAAACATGTTCATATGTTTTCTAACTTTTGTATTCAGATTTATGTTTGCACACTATATATGAGTTTCCCATTTGAACAAATTCTTTATATTCAATTGATACACATCTTAGCTACCAAGTATGCATGGAAGGTATTTTCCTACTTCAAATGGGTTTTCAGTCCTTCTACCAAACCCTAACTGAAATCTTTGGATTTGGAGACTTCATTTATCCTTTTATAGTTATGCATACCTACTTTCCTATATTTCAAGATTTATTTTCTATACCTAATTGTGAAGTTTAATATGAAAATAATAAGACACATCATCTAAACAGATAGGTTCTGACCTAAAATATTAAATAACATATTTTTGAACTTCTCCTCCGATGTGAACTAATTTACATTTATTTTACCAATTTTCAGAATTATTTTCTAACTTAAAAATGTGTCCCTATAACTAATAAATGTGAATAATCAATTAGACAGATTCATTTCAACTTAAAATTTATTTTTAACTCACTCCATAGTTTTCCAAGTGCTAGGAGAGTTCAAATTTGAATTTACAATGTGTTTGTCCTATCTTTTGAATTTTAAATACTAATCACATATTCAAATTCTTAAATTTAATATCATATAGTGTTAAAAAGGTAAACTCAACCCACTACAGGGTCTATTATATTATTTTAAGAATTTTCAGGGGCCTAACTATGCATAACAGAGGGGTTTTACTAATTTTTATTAAGTCCAGGGGCTAAAACTGATTTTTAATTGAATTTTCATGAATTTCTGAAGTTCCAGGGGCTAGATCAGAAGTTTCCGGGGCTAGCTCGTATTTTCCGAGATCCCTAGGGGGTAGCGCCTAAGAATCCCGGCCTTTATAACGCGGGGCTGACGTGGACCGTCCGATTTAAAACAGACGGCTGAGATTATAACGCCGAACCGGTACGCGGGGATTTAAATTCTACCGTGCGATTTAAAATAAACGGCGCACAAGCGGCCACGTCGCTCTGATCAAACATGGGCGGCGCTGCCCGGCGGCCCGCGGCGGCGGGAGGCGGCGATCTCACCGGAGAGCTTCGGATCTTCGTAAATTCTTCCTAAAACTGGGATTTTATGGCATAGATCGGTAGAGGGGAGGTCGGGGAGGTCACCTCGGGGGTTTTCTTGAGCTCGGAGGTCCTTGAAGGCGGTCGGCGACGAGGTCCGAGGTGAATTAACGGTGAGGCTCGTCGGCGCTGTGTTTGAAGCGCAAACCAACGAGTTTTCTGCACCTGCATGGTTCCCCGAAGGCGGTGGATCAAGATCAGCGCGTTAGATCAGAAATCCCGAGGGAAGATTGAGCGAAATTGGCCGGAGAAACTCGGTTTCTCACCGGAAGGAAAAGCGGCTGATCGTGGGTGAAAATAGGGAAGATGCCAGTGTTTATATAGCCAGGGAGGGGCGGCGTTCGGTTGTGATCGAGTTTGCGTCGTCCAGAACCGAAATTCGGCTGGGATACGCGAGTATCCGGGGCGGTTTTGATTCGGAGGTGAGAAGAGTCCCGGCCGGCCGAGCGCGTGCGCGTGGAGGAAGAAGGATGGCGGGCCCCGCGTGTCAGTGGAAAAGAGGGGGGCGTGCGGCTGCGGGCTGGCGCGGGGGCGAGTGGGCCGGTTGGTGGGTTTCGGCCCACTGGCCGGGGAGGTTTATTTTTTTTCTTTTTCTTTTTCATTTCTGTTTTGACTTTAATTTGAATTCCAGTTTGAATTTGAATTTTTGCACCACATGCAATACGCCCAAAAAAATTTTAAATTCCCCTCTTAACAGGTTTTGGGGTGTTACAGCTCTACCCCTCTTAAAAGAAATCTCGTCCTCGAGATTGGTGGTTCTAAGAAAACAATTCCGGAAATTGTGCCTTAAGCTCGTCTTCTCGCTCCCAGGTGGCTTCCTCTTCCGAGTGATGCTTCCACTGCACCTTGCACATCTGGATTCTTTTATTTCTTGTGAGGCGTTCCATTGTCTCCAAAATCTTGGATGGTTGCTCGGCATAAGACAAATCCTCAGCTACGTCAACCTCGTTCATGGGTAACACCTCTTCAGATGTTCTCATACATTTCTTGAGCTGGGACACATGGAATACGTCATGCACATCCGATAGGCGAGCCGGTAATTCTAGTTGATACTCCACTTCGCCTTTCCTCTCCAGAACTTAAAAGGGTCCGATGTATCGAGCTGATAATTTCCCTTTCACCTTGAACTGACGAAGTCCTCAGATAGGGGACACCTTGAGATAGACATAGTCTCCCACGTTGAAAACGAGCTCTCTTCTCCGAACATCGGCATAGCTCTTTTGTCGTGTCTATGATATCCTCAAGTTATTGCGAATTTCCCTCACTTTTGCCTCGGCTTCTTGTAGTACTTCGGGACCAAACACTTTACTTTCCCCCGTTTGGTTCGAAAATAGGGGAGTTCTGCACTTCCTTCGATACAAAGCTTCAAACGGCGACATCTCCATACTAGCCTGATAGCTGTTGTTATAGGAGAACTCCGCATACGGTAAGTTCTTGTCCCAACTCCGATTGTTTTTGAGTGCACACGCTCTCAGCATATCCTCAAGAATCTGATTGGTTCTTTCCGTCTGCCCGTCAGTTTGGGGATGATAGGCAGAGCTAAAATTCAGATGGGTTCCCATGGTTTCATGCAACTTTTGCCAGAACCTTGAGGTGAACTGTGTCCCTCGATCCGACACTATCTTCTTGGGCACTCCATGGTAACACACGATCCTTGACATGTACAACTCCACCAATTTGGATCCGCTGTAGCTTTCTTTCACGGGGATGAAATGAGCTACCTTGGTTAGCCTGTCGACGATGACCCATATCGAATCATATCCTGATTGGGTCCTAGTCAGTCCCACTATGAAATCCATACCGATTTCTTCCGATTTCTATTCAGGCACTTTGAGTGGTTGCAATAATCCCGCGGGTCGCTGATGTTCCGCTTTCACCAACTGACATATGTCACATAGGGAAACATGTTCCGCGACATCTCGCTTCATTCCATACCACCAATACCTGCTCTTGAGGTCCTGGTACATCTTCGTACTCCCAGGATGAATGGAATAGTCGGAATCGTGAGCCTCCTTCAAAATCAATTCAACGATCTCCTTCACTTCAGGCACACAGATTCTTCTCCCGTGCCACACCGTACCTTGTTCATCCTCTCTGAAACCAGGAGCTTTATTTTCCTTGATGAGTTGTCTGATTTCTTGTATCTTCTCATCATTCTTTTGACCATTGCGTATGTCTTGTTATAGTGTGGAGTCCACTTCCATGGCGATGGCTTCACCACTATTCACCAGGCATAGATTGAGTCTTATGACATCGTCCTTCAATTCTGCAGGCATGTCCTTCAAGCTCAACCTGTTGACCTGCACTTTCCGACTTAAAGCATCGGCCACGACGTTGGCTTTCCCAGGATGATAGTTGATGCCCACATCAAAGTCACTGATTAGCTCTAACCATCTCCTTTGTCTGAGGTTGAGATCTGGCTGTGTGAAAATGTACTTTAAACTCTTATGATCCGTATATATCTCTGTCCTCTTCCCCATCAAGTAGTGCCGCCAAATTTTCAACGCGTGTACCACTGCGGCTAGTTCTAGGTCATGTGTAGGATAGTTCTTCTCGTGTTTCCGGAGCTGCTGGGATGCATAAGCCACGACATGCCCTTCTTGCATGAGAACACATCCCAACCCGTTTCCAGAGGCATCGCAGTACACCTAAAAGTTCTTCTGCATATCTGGCATAACTAGCACTGGGGCTGTTGTCAATCTTTCCTTTAGCTCCTGAAAACTCGTCTCGCACTGTGGCGTCCATGTCAATGTGATTCCCTTCTCCAACAGTTTGGTGAGGGGTCTCGAGATCTTGGAGAATCCCTCAATAAACCGTCCATAGTATCCAGCCAATCCCAAGAAGCTTCGAACGTCCCCGACATTCTCAGGGGTCTTCCACTTCTGTATATCCTCGATCTTGGCAGGATCTACGGAGATTCCTCCCTCCGAGATTATATGTCCTAATAAGGGAACTCTCTTCAGCCAAAACTCACACTTGCTCAACTTGGCATATAGTTGGTGTTCTCTCAGCTTCTGCAACACCAAGTTTAGATGTTTCTCATGTTCCTCTTCATCTTTGGAGAAGACGAGAATGTCATCTATGAAAACCACCACAAATTTGTCCAGATATTCCATGAATACCTTGTTCATGAGATACATGAAGTATGCCAGGGCATTAGTTAGCCCGAAAGGCATGACGGTGTATTCATACAGTCCTTACCGAGATACGAAAGTTGTCTTGGGAATATCAGATTGTCTTATCTTAAGTTGGTGATATCCCGACCTGAGATCAATCTTCGAGAACACACAAGCTCCCCTCAACTGATCAAACAAGTCTTCAATGCGGGGTAATGGGTACTTGTTCTTGATGGTTACTTCATTCAAGGGACGGTAGTCTACGCATAACCTTTGGGTTCCATCCTTTTTGGGCACAAATATCACTGGAGCTCCCCATGGTGAGGAACTAGGACGAATGTACCCCTTCTCCGTCAATTCTCTTAAACGATCCTTGAGTTCTCCCAGCTGCTTGGAGTCCATCATGTGAGACCTATGTGTGCTGAATACATTGGCAATTAGGATAAAAGTTAGCATTAACATTCAAAGTTTTGAATATTGCCAAAACATTCTTCTGTGGCAAGGTCCGACAAGTTCTTTGTTAGGTCCGCCAAGTGTTGGCAAGGTCCGACGAAAGGTCCGGAGAGCTCCTGCAAGGTCCGGAGAGCTTCTGTGAGGTCCGGAGCTTGTTTTTAGGGAGCTCCAGTGAAGTTCAACTCGTAGAACTGCAGCGTCTTGTTTTTGCTTTTAACTCGCAATGTTTCAAACTTGCTTTATGGGAAGGTTTGCTTAGTATTAATTTGCTAAGTTTTTGGTGTGTTTTGGTGGTTATGGCTGTTATCATTTGATATGGTTTGCAACATGCTTATGTGACGTGCTCATGTAAGGTGTTGTGGTTTTCGAACTAACGTGAGTCAAGTCGAGGACTTGTGCTCGGAAGAATTGGTTGTTTATTCATGTGCAGGTGTTGCTTGAGTTCAGGACATGGCTGGTGACGGGATCCTTGGACTAGTTCAGGAGGAGATGAGGTTCCAACAACCAAGTTCAGGAGGAGCTGTGGTTGAGTTGATCGGGAGGTCGCGCAGCATGTTTGGATCAAGGGCAGTGCATATGAAGGTTGCGTGTACGTCGTTGGAAGGTGTTTGCACGTGTGCAAGGAGTGCATGGACGTGGCAACATTGTTTCAAGCCGTGATGAATAGAAGTGGACGTAAAGAATTGGTCGGAAAGGTCCAACCGACTAGGTTATGGACTCAGGCTGCGGCTGAGTCGTGTTTGACTCAAATATGGAAAGTTTTGAGTTGGTTATGATAGGATTTCGTGTGGGTCACGAATTTGAGTTGTTTTAGGAATGTTTGGAACGTTCCTAAAGTGTTTGGAAGTCATAAGATTGTTTCTATCTGCGTATAGAAGAGTCTTGAGCAGTATTGGAAAGTTACAGTTTGAATCCAAGTTGGAGTAGGAGTCCTAGTTTGAATTGGATTGGCCATAGAGCTGGTTATATAAGCAAGGGAGGCCAGAGCTCATGGTGCACGACTTTGACCTGTTCCTCTTTGTTTCTATTGAATAAAGTTCATAGTTTCGAGGAGCTTTTGTGCCTTGTTCGTCCGACTTGTTTTTCGTCAAGTCTTTCTCGCCGAGTTTCTGGACAGACCGACGTTGCTTCGGGGTTTCGTTCATAACTCGAGTTTTACAGATCCGATTGACGTGATTCTTTTTGGGTTGTCTTCACAACTAAATTATCTATGATCTGTGAAATTTTCACGAGCTTCGGATCCGTAGTTTTTGAGATACACAAGTTTCTTTGCAGCGATGCAGATCTGTTTTATATCGGGTAGAACAGATTGATCTTCGTTTAATGTTTTGATCGTATCTCAAGTTTTACTTCGTGTTTTCAAGTGATTCTTGTTGCATAAGATCCGTGACTTGATTCTCTACCTCTCTACTTGATTTGTCACGGTTGAACACGTTTGAAAACACTTGCACACACGGTTTCTTTAACCAATTAATTTTTTGCTGAGGGGTTTTTGTTGTTTCTGCTGGGAAAAGTTTTAATCTACCATTCACCCCCCCTCTGGTAGCTTTTCACGTGTTCTTCGATCCTACAATTGGTATCAGAGCCAAGGTGGTCTAATCTTTGTGATTTGCATGTGTTTTGACTAACCATCATGGAGAAGTACTCCGCAAAACCTTGTGTGTTCAATGGCATCGATTTTCAGGTTTGGAAGGCGCGGATGGAGGCCTACATACAGGCGCAAGGCTTCGCCATATGGGAAAAAGTCTACCGGAACTTTGATGTACCACCCAACGATCAAGTTACGACTGCGAACATGAGAGATGTTGACAACAACAACAAGGCTCGCAACTTGATCATCCAAGGATTGACTCAAAGCGACTTCGACCGTGTTGCACACCTCCGATCTGCATATGATGTTCGGAAAGCTCTTTGTGACTACCAAGAAGGATCCAATACGATCAAGGAGGTAAGGCAAGATATGTTCAAGAAAGAATACATGCGTTTTGAGATGCAACCCGGTGAGTCAATTGACGACCTTTTTGCTCGCTTTAATAAAATT
The DNA here is from genome assembly GCA_030760725.1 of Neostapfia colusana. NCBI lineage: Eukaryota > Viridiplantae > Streptophyta > Magnoliopsida > Poales > Poaceae > Neostapfia > Neostapfia colusana. Next base: position 73,654,590 of record JASWHV010000007.1, on the reverse strand, counting down.
CTCAGCAACTTGCGTAGTGTCAATGTTAACTTTTCAGATGCTGAAAATGCTAGACAATTGTTAGGAGCATTAGATATGTCAATTTGGGAGATGAAAGTTACATCTATTCGTGAATCTACTGTCATGAGTTCTCTTACTTTATACATGCTTTATTCTAAATTGAAAACTCATGAAATTGACATCATCTCACGTAAAAACCCCAACAAGTCTATTGCATTTGTTTCGCAACGTGACATGTCTAGTTCTAGTTAATCATCATCTAGTGGTGCACTCTCTTTGCTGTCCTCTCTAACTCTTGAACAGATTGAAGAGTTTCCAGAGGAGGAGCTTGCACTCATCTCTACTCGGTTCTCAAAAGCATTGCAAAATGTGAGAACTAGAAGGAGACGAAGCTCCGGACCTCAACGATGTTTTGAATGTGGTAAGACGGGACATTTTCGTACGGAGTGCCCTAACTTTTCAGGTCCGACTTCACGTGAAGAAAAGCAAACAAGGCTGAAGAAATCGTTTGCAAAGAATAAGAAGAAGAAAGATTTATCAATGCGCAACATAGTGCATAGTATGATCTCTGCACTTCAAGATTTCGGCTCAAGTGATGTGGACACCGGTAGTGATGAAGACGAAGAAGCTATGGCAAATATGTGCTGCATGGCGAGCAAGTCAAGTTCAAGCTCCGAGGAGGCAGAACACAACAGCGACGATAAAGAGGTATGTCCCACTTGTGAAGAAATGTGTGATGCTATTTCTCGTGCCACTGTTATATTAAAGAAAAAGGATAAAAACTTAGGAACAATGCTGTTAAAATTGAATCACTAGAATCTTAAATTAATCGTTTAAAAACTTTGATTCCTAGTGATGATTCTTGTTCCTCATGTGATTTGATTTATGAACAATTATCCTCTTTAAGAAGTGCACATGCATCTACACTTGATAAACTTGAACTTGAAATTGAAAAGAACAAAGAGCTTGCTGCACTTAATGATAAAATTTTGAAAGATGCTTGTTGTTCTACAATTGATTTGCATTGTTCTTCATGTGATGATCTGAATAAGAAACTAAATGATGCTATGAATGAGATTTCTATTTTGAACAATGCTTTACGTGTGCATGAAGTTAAATATTGTTCAAACTGCAAACTAAAAGGAAAAACTTCATTTGAAAACTGCTTTGATCTGTCCAATAAACTTGATGACATGCATAGGCACTAGATCGGTTTTCTAACGCAAATAAGAACCTAAACTTGCTGCTGAATTCTTCCAAGTCTTGTAATGATAAAACTGGTTTAGGTTTTAATTCTCATGCTCATGCTAAGGCACACCCACCTACAGTTGTAAAGTCATTAGGAAGCGGTTTGATTCAAACAGCTCCTAGACAAAAAGAGGTGATTTTCAAATCTGCAGGAGTACTGTCCCATTTGGGTTCTAATAAACGTGTTGCTTGCTCATCTAGACATGATAATAAGGTTATTTTTCATTGTACCTACTGTGGTAGAGATGGTCATGTCATGGATTTTTGTTATAGACTAGCTAAACACGATAAGAAACAAAGAATACTTGCTAGATCACATAACAACCAAGCAAAATCTGCTAGACCGAATGTTCGGAGCTTGCAACCTGCTGTAATGAGTCAAAAACTTGCTCCCGGACCTACTGTTTTTTGTGCTACATATAACACATCTTCTAAGTCAGTAGTTGGAACAAAATTTTTCGATGTTTGGCTCATAAACCTGCTGTACCTTCTCAGCTTTCGCGTGTTATTCCTGCTGGACGTCGTGTGACTCAGTACTGGATTCCTAAAAGTCTTTTAACTAACCCCAGTATTGAGTCATCGACGTATTGTGCTGCTGTGTAGGTTTCACGTTTGAGGAAGGAGAACATTTGGATTGTGGATTCAGGTTGCTCACGCCACATGACCGGTAACAAAGAATGGTTCTCCTCTCTCTCTTTTGTGTCACGTGTAGAAAATGTTACTTTCACCGATAACTCTTCTACTCCCATAATTGCTAAAGGTTCGGTTAGAGTAAACAATCTCTACACTTTGAAAGATGTGGCACTTGTTAAAAATTTGAAATACAACTTGCTTTCGGTTTCACAATTGCTAGATGAAAATCTAGATGTTAGCTTTGCTAAAAATTGCTGCAAGGTTGTAGATTCAAAAGGTGAGCTTTTGTTTAACATGTCTAGGTTTGGAAGAGTTTTTAAAGCTGATTTTGATTTGTCAACTTCTAAGCATCGGTGTCTAGTTGCTAATGATACAAAGGATCTATATTTTTGGCATCGTAGACTTGGTCACAGAGGCTTTGATCATCTCACTCGTGTTAGTGCTCTCGATCGAATACGTGGGCTGCCGAAGCTTAAAAAGGACAATGATATTGTGTGCTCTTCTTGTAGACATGCTAAGTTTGTTGCAGGTTCACATGCTCCTCTCACAATGACCATGACAGCTGAACCGGGACAACTTTTACATCTTGACACAGTAGGTCCGGCACGTGTTCAATCCTTCGGAGGTAAATGGTATGTGCTTGTGATTGTTGATGATTATTCCAGATATTCTTGGGTTTATTTTATGGCATCTAAGAATGAAGCTTTTAGTCATTTAGAACTTTATTTCTTAGATTATCTATTGATCACCCAGGATCATTAAAAGCAATTAGAAGTGATAACGGAACTGAATTTAAAAACCAATCCTTTGATCACTTTTGTGCTGAAAATGGAATAGATCATCAATACTCTTCACCCTATGTACCACAAAAAAATGGTGTCGTAGAAAGAAAGAACAGGACTTTAGTTGAGATGGCTAGGACTATGCTTGATGAATATCAAACTCCTAGGAGAATTTTGGGCGATGCAATTGCAACCGCTTGTTATGTCTCATATCGTGTTTTCTTGCGTGCTAAGCTTGGAAAAACCCCTTATGAGCTCCGGTTTGGACATAGGCCTAGTGTTACACACTTTAGGGTTTTTGGTTGCAAATGTTTTGTTAAGAAACATGGTAATCTTGATAAATTTGAAGCTAGATCTGTTGATGGCATGTTTCTTGGTTATCCATCTCATACTAGAGGCTACCGTGTGCTTTTACTTGACACTAACAAAATTGTGCAGACTTGCGAGGTTTCTTTTGATGAAGCTAGCCCAAGTACTAGCTCCGATATTGCAGGTCCGGATCCATATCCGCAGGGGGAGAGTATTTTTATTGAAGAAGATGAAGAAGTGGTGCTGCTGCCCGAAAACTCAGAAGTAAATAACGATCAAGCTGCTGATTTTGCACCACAACCAGCACCAACAGTCACTACTGCTGGTTCGGACCTTCCTCAATCAACAAGCTCTCCTAATCAAAGGTCCGAACATGAAGAAGAAGGTGCTTGTGAAGTGTCTACTCCCCTCCGAGTACTCAAAAGTCATCCTCCACAACAAATCATTGGAAGCTTGCATGAACGAGTCACTCGGTCCAGGTTTTGCGATCCAAACTCTCATGCTCATTCTGCTTTTGTTGCTTCTTTTGAACCCAAGGATATATCACACGCACTCACTAATGAATCTTGGATTAATGCCATGCAAGAAGAGTTAGAAAATTTTGAAAGAAATAATGTTTGGAAACTTGTACCTCCACCTCAAGGTCACACATTAATTGGAACTAAATGGGTATTTAAAAATAAGCAAAGTGAGGATGGGGTTGTGGTTAGGAATAAAGCTAGGTTGGTTGCTCAAGGTTTCACTCAAATTGAAGGTCTAGATTTTGATGAAACATTTGCTCCTGTTGCTAGATTAGAAGCTATAAGAATTTTATTAGCATTTGCTGCATCTAAAGGTTTCAAGTTATATCAAATGGATGTTAAAAGTGCTTTTCTTAATGGCTACATAGAGGAGGAGGTTTATGTTAAGCAGCCACCGGGTTTTGAAAATCCAAATTTTCCTAATCATGTTTACAAACTGTCCAAAGCCTTGTACGGTCTAAAACAAGCCCCTAGAGCATGGTATGATAGGTTAAAAACATTCTTACTTGAAAAGGGGTTTACCATGGGCAAGGTTGATAAAACTCTTTTTGTACTTAAGCATGGCAATGACTCATTATTCGTTCAAGTGTATGTGGATGATATTATCTTTGGTTGTGCTTCTCATGATCTCGTGTCCAAGTTTTCAGCTATGATGAGTTCAGAATTTGAGATGAGTATGATGGGAGAACTCACATACTTTTTGGGGCTGCAAATCAAGCAAACAAAAGAAGGAACTTTTGTGCATCATAAGTATACAAAGGACCTTCTTAAGCGCTTCAACATGGACAAATGCAAGCCTCTTCGGACACCAATGGGAACAGCAACGACACTTGAACTTGACGAAGATGGTGACCCGGTCGATAAAAAAGAATACAGAAGTATGATTGGATCACTTTTGTATCTCACGGCGTCAAGACCGGACATACAATTCAGCGTATGTCTTTGTGCATGTTTTCAAGCTTCTCCACGTGCTTCACATCGCCAAGCCATCAAAAGGATTCTCAGGTACCTACATGGAACTCAAGAATTTGGCATTTTTCTTCCTTCTTCCTCAACCGTTCCTTTGAAAGTTTTTTCGGATGCTGATTTTGGGGGTTGTAGGATTGACAGGAAAAGTACTTCGGTTGCTTGTCATTTTATTGGTAATTCACTTGTTGCTTGGTCCTCTAGAAAACAAAGTTCAGTTGCAGAATCCATGGCCGAATCTGAATATGTAGCTGCGGCTAGCGCTTGCTCACAAATTCTTTGGATTGTTCAAACACTTAAGGACTATGGGGTTGATTTAGATAGTGTTCCACTGTTTTGTGATAACATTAGTGCAATTTGTATTGCTAAGAACCCCGTGAAACACTCTAGAACTAAGCACATTGACATTAGGTATCACTTTCTTCGTGATAATGTTGAAAAAGAAAACATTGTGCTTCACCATGTCGATACCAAACAACAATTGGCTGATATTTTTACAAAACCTTTGGATTTCACTCGTTTTTGTTTCATTCGTAGTGAAATAGGGGTTATGCATCCTCATGACTTAAATTGAGGGGGAGTTTTTGAAACTTTGAAAGTCTATGTGTGAATCTGAAACTAAAATAATATGAGCATAGTATTTCATAGATATATGACTTTGTGATTCCTTTTACAGGCTGAAAGTTCTTACTACATTACTCATGTTATACATTTTGTAGTTTTTGCCATGACTAGTAATTGGAATAATTACTTACACTAAATCTGGTCATGATCGAACTTTCTTGCTGTTTTGAACTTGTTGCGTGCTCACAAGTGCTTTTAATCATAAAAAATTAATCAAGTGATCAGCTCACATGTTGAGTTTTCAAATAAAAAATTGAGAAAAGATCAAGAGAATATGCATGCATCGCACTTCTTCTTTTGAGATTGCTTATCATTGCACTAAGATATGAACTTGGAAGGAATTGTGTATGACTAAAACCATGTCCTTAAGCTTCTGATTGTCAAATGACAAAGGCTTGGCTTGGTTGGTTAGAATAAGGCTGATGCGGCATATAATCTGTTGCAAATATCATATGATCAACTTTGTGCCTTAAATGATTATGAATAATAAAAATGCAGCAACAAGTGTCATGTTTTCAGGTTTTGAAATAGTTGAGTAAGGGAGATCATGACTTGCTTAAACTGAAAAATACATTTGATCTCTAGCATGGCTTACACTACTTTATGTATCTCATTGATGTGATAGTGTAAGTAACCTGATAGTATGACTTGGATGAGCTTTGTTTTGTATATATATGTTATAATATGCTCATAACATTTAAAAATATCTCTTTTGAACCTTGCTGAATACATTGTCAAAGGGGGAGAAATATGTATAAGGAGAGATTTTTTTTTACACTTTGCATATGTTATACACTTTCTTCCTTCTCTGATTTTAAAAAATGGGGAGAAATTAATAAATCGGGAGAAATGAGTTTTCAAAGCTTTTCAAAACTTTTCATAAGACAATGTTCAGATTTTAATTGGTGTTGCCAATGCATTCATCAAGGGGGAGATTGTGAGACCTATGTGTGCTGAATACATTGGCAATTAGGATAAAAGTTAGCATTAACATATTGCCAAAACATTCTTCTGTGGCATGGTCCGACAAGTTCTTTGTTAGGTCCGCCAAGTGTTGGCAAGGTCTGACGCAAGGTTCGGAGAGCTCCTGCAAGGTCCGGAGAGCTTCTGTGAGGTCCGGAGCTTGTTTTTAGTGAGCTCCAGTGAAGTTCAACTCGTAGAACTGCAACGTCTTGTTTTTGCTTTTAACTCGCAATGTTTCAAACTTGCTTTATGGGAAGGTTTGCTTAGTATTAATTTGCTAAGTTTTTGGTGGGTTTTGGTGGTTATGGCTGTTATCATTTGATATAGTTTGCAACATGCTTATGTGACGTGCTCATGTAAGGTGTTGTGGCTTTCGAACTAACGTGAGTCAAGTCGAGGACTTGTGCTCGGAAGAATTGGTTGTTTATTCATGTGCAGGTGTTGCTTGAGTTCAAGACATGGCTGGTGACGGGATCCTTGGACTAGTCTCAGGGAGGAGATGAGGTTCCAACATCCAAGTTCGGGAGGAGCTGTGGTTGAGTTGATCGGGAGGTCGCGCAGCATGTTTGGATCAAGGGCAGTGCATATGAAGGTTGCGTGTACGTCGTTGGAAGGTGTTTGCACGTGTGCAAGGAGTGCATGGACGTGACAACATTGTTTCAAGGCGTGATGAAGAGAAGTGGACGTAAAGAATTGGTCGGAAAGGTCCAACCGACTAGGTTATGGACTCAGGTTGCGGCTGAGTCGTGTTTGACTCAAATATGGAAAGTTTTGAGTTAGTTATGATAGGATTTCGTGTGGGTCACGAATTTGAGTTGTTTTAGGATTGTTTGGTACGTTCCTAAGGTGTTTGGAAGTCTTAAGATTGCTTCTATCTGCGTATAGAAGAGTCTTGAGCAGTATTGGAAAGTTACAGTTTGAATCCAAGTAGGAGTAGGAGTCCTAGTTTGAATTGGATTGGCCATAGAGCTGGTTATATAAGCAAGGAGGCAAGAGCTCGTGGTGCACGACTTTGGTCTGTTCCTCTTGTGTTTCTATTGAATAAAGTTCATAGTTTCGAGGAGCTTTTGTGCCTTGTTCGTCCGACTTGTTTTCGTCAAGTCTTTCTCGCCGAGTTTCTTGACAGACCGACGTTGCTTTGGTGTTTCGTTCATAACTCGAGTTTTACAGATCCGATTGACGTGATTCTTTTTGGGTTGTCTTCACAACCCAATTATATATCATCTGTGGAATTTTCACGAGCTTCGGATCTGTAGTTTTTGATATACATGAGTTTCTTTGCAGCGATGCAGATCTGTTTTATATCGGGTAGAACAGATTGATCTTCGTTTAATGTTTTGATCGTATCTCAAGTTTTACTTCGTGTTTTCAAGTGATTCTTGTTGCATAAGATCCGTGACTTGATTCTCTACCTCTCTACTTGATTTTTCACGGTTGAACACGTTTTAAAACACTTGCACACATGGTTTCTTTAACCGATTGATTTTTTGCTGAGTGGTTTTTGTTGTTTCCGCTGGGAAAAGTTTTAATCTACCATTCACCCCCCCTCTGGTAGCTTTTCACGTGTCCTTCGATCCTACACATCCGATAAGGTCTCTTGTATATTGGAGCTGTTCCAGGCACTAGCTCAATCGCGAATTCCACTTCACGATCGGGAGGCATACCTGGCAACTCCTTCGGAAAAACGTCCGGATATTCTCTGATAATCCTGATCTCCTCCACTTTCACCTCAACTTGATTTAATTTAATGTCCCTCCTAGGCTCTTGTATTGTTATGAACTTTACTCTTGTGCCACTAGGGTGAGTTAGTTCCACCGTTCTGGTCGAACAATGGATGATTCCCTTATGTTTGGTCAACCAATCCATACCCAAGATAACATCTATCCCTTGTGAATCTATCACTATGAGGTTAGCAGTAAATACTACCCCATTAATGTCTAGGTTCACCTTGGGACACACTTGTCTTGTCCTTATTTCTCCACCTGGAGAGTTTACTGCTAGCATATAGTTCATTTGTGTTGTTGCTAATCATGCTTCTTAACAAACCCTTGGGCAATGAACGAGTGGGTAGCACCAGAATCGAACAACAGGGTTGCAATGTGTAAATTGGCAGGAAACTTACCAACTACCACGTCAGGTGCCTCTTGCGCTTCCTCCATGGTCACGTGGTTCTGTAACACCCCAAATTTTGATTCAAAACCCTAAACCATGTTCAGAGGGGAATTTAAAAATTTTTGGACGTGTTGTATGTTTTGCAAAAATTCAAATTCAAACTGGAATTCAAATTAGACTCAAAACAGAAAAGAAATGGAAAAAGAAAAAGAGAAAACGGGAAAAACCGGCCAGTGGGCCGAAACCCGCCAGCCGGCCCAGTTTCCCCCGCGCCAGCCCGCAGCCGCGCGCCCGCGCTATCCCTCACAGACAGGTGGGACCCACCTGTCATCCCTAACCCCGCGACCCCGGACTCTCCCGCGCGCGCGCGATCTTAACCGATCGGAATACCGCGTCCCTCAGCCCGAATTCCGGTCCCAGAAGAATCAAACTCGATAACAACTGACCCACCGCCCTTCCCCGGCTATAAAAACCCCGGCCCCGATCAGTTTTTCCCACGCGATCGCCGATTTTTACTCCGGTGAGCACCGAGACTTCGCCGGTGAATTCTGGCCGATCTAAGCTCGGAAACTCTGATCTAACTCGCTGGTCTTGATCCACCGCCTCCGGGGAGCTTTGCAGGTGCAGAAAACTCGGAGACTTACGGTGTAAACACAGCGCCGACGAGCTTCGCCGTGGTTTTGCCTCGGACCTCGCCGCCGATCACTTTCCAGGACCCCCGAGCTCGAGAAAACCCCCGAGGTGAGATCCCTGGCCTCCCCTCTACCGATCTATGCCATAAGATCACAGTTCTAGGCAGAATTCTCGCGGATCCGAAACTTTCCGGCGAGATCGCCGCTTCCCGCCGCCGTGCGCCGCCGGCAGCGCCGCCCGCGCTCGATCAGAGCGACGTGGCCGCTTGTGCGCCGTTTATTTTAAATCGCACGGTAGACTTTAAAACCCCGCGTACCGGTTCGATGTTATAATCTCAGCCGTCGGTTTAAAATCGGACGGTCCACGTCAGCCCCGCGTTATAAAGACTGGAATTCTTACGTGCTACCCACTGGGGTTCTCTGGAAATAAGAGCTAGCCCCGGAAACTTCTGATCTAGCCCCTGGAACTCCAGAAAATCATGTAAATTCATTTAAAAATCAGTTTTAGCCCCTGGACTTAATAAAAATTAGGAAAAACACCTCTTATAAGTGTAGCTAGACCCCTGGAAATTATGAAAATAATATTATAGACCCTGTAATGGGGTGAGTTCATTATTTTAGCCCTGTTTAGTATTTAATTTAGAAAATTGAATATGTAACTAGTGTTTAAAAATTAAAAAGTGGGACAAACATAATTGTCAAAATTAATTAAAAGCTTTCTCAGTACATAGAAAACTTTGGAGTGAGATAAAATTATATTTTGGGCTGAAATGAATCTGTTTCATTTATTAATCACATTATTTAGTATAGGGACACATTTTTAAGTAAAGAATAGCTATAGAAAAATAGGGAAAATAAATATGAAATAGTTTACATCAGAGGCCAAGGTCAAAATATGTTATTCAATTATTTAGGACCAAAACCTATACTGTTTAGATGATGTGTATTACTAATTTCATAATAAAATACACAATTATGCATAGGAATATAAATCTGAAAATATAGCAACTAGTAAATGATAAATGGAGTTTTTAAAATTTAAAGAGTTCAGTTTAGGGTTGATAGAAATTATGAAGGCACATATGGAGAAGAAAAATACTTTTCTTAAATACTTTTCTCCGCCTATGTTGTAATGTTATAGCCGGTCCCAAGCCCGGGTAAAGGAGGAGGGGGTTGTGATAGGCTTGGCGAGCCAACAACTACACTTAGCCACTCTCATGGAAATGAAACCCAATAGAAATTCGTTGGGGCGTAACCCTCTTAGCGACGCGCCATATCGGAACCCGGGTATGGTGTTAAGTGGGCAAGGGCCGGGTCGCCACCGCCTTAGTGGCGCGCCATATCGGAACCCGGATATGGTGTTAAATGAGCAAGGGCTGGATCGCCATCACCTTAGTGGCGCGCTACATCATCGCCCGGATGTAGTGATAAGTGAGCAAGGGTCTTTGCATCTTACTCGACGGGTGCAAAGCGTAAGGAAGCTAGCCGAGGAACATAGATTTTGGGGTGGGTAGTTAGAATGTAGGATCCTTGACGGGGAAGCTACGTGAGTTAGTAGATGTTGCCATTAGGAGACGAGTAAATATCCTTTGTGTACAAGAGACTAGATGGGCGGGTCAAAAGGCGAGAGAAGTCGAGAATACCGGTTTCAAGCTTTGGTATTCTGGTTCGGCTGGGACTAGGGATGGCGTAGGTGTTCTAATAGATAAGAGTCTTAAGGATGGAGTAGTGGATGTTCGAAGACCAGGGGATAGGATCATCTTAATCAAGATAGTAATTGGGGACATTGTCTTGAACGTCATTAGTGCTTATGCCCCACAAGTTGGGCTCAATATGAGTGCTAAGAGGCAATTTTGGGAGGACTTGGAGGATATGGTTAGTAGTGTACCGATAACCGAGAAACTCCTCATAGGGGGAGATCTCAATGGTCATGTGGGTGCAACTAACCTAGGATTTGAAGGAGTACATGGAGGTTTTGGATGCGGCGATAGAAATCAAGAGGGTAAGGACATCCTAGACTTTGCCGTAGCCTATGATCTGTTGATAGCTAACACCCTCTTTAGGAAGAGGCAATCTCACCTAGTGACCTTTAGTAGTGCCCAACACTCTAGCCAGATTGACTTTGTCCTCACTAGGAGAAAGGGTAGACGGGAGTGTCTAGATTGTAAGGTGATCCCGGGGGAGTGTGTTGTGACACAACATAAGCTTGTGGTAGCTGACTTTCGCTTCCATACATGTTCTTTGCGGGACAAAGGTGTCAAAATCACAAGAACAAAGTGGTGGAAGTTGAAGGGAGAATCACAAGAATCCTTTAAAAATAGGGTGATCACAGAAGGACTCTGGGCAGAAAATGGAGATGCAGATAGTATGTGGATGAGGATGGCAACTTGCATTAGGAAGGTAGCTAGTGAGGTGTTCGGTGTGACAAAGGGAAAGAAACTTATAGATAAAGACACTTGGTGGTGGAATGAGGATGTACAAAAGGCCATTAAGGAGAAGAAGGAGTGTTACAAGAGTTGGCATAATGATAGAAACGCAAGCAACATGCTTAAGTACAAAGAGGCTAAGAAGAATGCAAGGCGGGTTGTGAGTAAGGCAAGAGGACAAACCTATGATAAGTTATATGAGAGACTAGGGACAAAAGAAGGTGAAAAAGACATATACAAGGTAGCAAAAATCCGCGAGAGAAAGATGAGGGATCTCAATCAAGTTAAATGTATCAAAGATGAGACTGACCGCATTCTAGTGAAGGATGAAGAGATTAAGAATAGATGGCGTGATTACTTTAATGGGCTATTCAATGATGGGAATGAGAGCACTATGGTTGAGTTGGATGACTCCTTTGATGACTCCAACAGGCGGTTCGTGCGGAGGATACAAGAGTTTGAGGTTAAGGAGGCCTTAAAAAGGACGAAAGGAGGAAAGGCCCTCGGCCCTGATGATGTCCCTATTGAGGTGTGGAGATGTCTTGGGGACGTTGCAATAGTATGGCTCACAAAGCTATTCAACCACATTTTTCGGTCAAACAAGATGCCTGAAGAATGGAGGAAAAGTATATTAGTACCTATCTTCAAAAATAAAGGAGATATTCAAAGTTGTACTAATTATCGAGGTATTAAGCTTATGAGTCATACTATGAAGCTTTGGGAGAGAGTGATTGAACACCGCCTGAGGAAAGTGACCAATGTCACTAAAAACCAGTTTGGTTTTATGCCTGGGAGGTCTACAATGGAGGCAATTTTCTTGCTTCGTCAGCTTATGGAGAGATATAGGGAGCAGAAGAAGGACTTGCATATGGTGTTCATCGACTTGGAGAAGGCGTACGACAAGATACCAAGGTCAGTCATGTGGTGGGCACTAGAGAAACATAAAGTGCCAACAAAGTACATTACCCTTATCAAGGATATGTACAATAATGTTAGGACAAGTGTGCGCGTAAGTGATAGTGAGACTGATGCATTTCCTATCACGGTAGGATTACATCAAGGATCAGCTTTGAGCCCATACATCTTTTCCTTGGTCATGGATGAGGTGTCGAAGGATATACAAGGGGATATCCCTTGGTGCATGCTCTTTGCTGACGATGTAGTGCTGGTAGATGAAACTAGAGATGGTGTTGATAAGAAATTAGAGTTATGGAGACAAACCTTAGAGTCCAAGGGGTTTAGACTTAGTAGGACCAAAACCGAGTATATGAGGTGCGACTTTAGTGGTGTTGGTCGTGAAGAGGGAAATGTTAGTCTACAAGGACAAATAGCACCTAGAAGGGACTCTTTCCGATACTTAGGATCAATGTTACAAAGCAATGGCGATATTGATGAGGATGTTTGCCACAGGATCAAGGTAGGGTGGATGAAATGGCGACAAACCTCTGGAATCCTATGTGATAGCAAAGTCCCACAAAAGCTAAAAGGGAAGTTCTATAGGACGGTGATCAGACCCGCGATGCTCTATGGGGCGGAATGTTGGCCAACTAAACGGCAACATGTCCAACAAATGAGTGTCGCAGATATGCGCATGCTACGGTGGATGTTTGGGCACACGAGAAGAGACCGAATAAGGAATTAGGCGATTCGTGATAAGGTAGGGGTGGCGCCGATTGAAGAGAAGTTAGTCCAACATCGGCTTAGGTGGTTTGGACATATCCAACGGAGACCTCCAGAAGCACCGGTTAACAGTGGGATTTTAAGAGGTAGAGAAAATATTAGGAGGGGTAGAGGACGACCAAGGTTGACCTGGGAGGAGGCGGTAAAACGAGATTTGAGAGATTGGAATGTATCCAGAGACTTAGCTCATGATAGGACCGCATGGAAAGTAGCAATTCATGTGCCAGAATCGTAGTCTTGTTTTTTTCTTTTTTTTTCTTTTCTCTTTTTCTTTTCCTTTTTTCTTATTTCTTTTCTCTTTTCTCTTTTTCCTTTTTCTTTTTTCCTTTTTTTTCTTTTTTTTCCTTTTTTTTCCCTTGTTCTCATATCTCTTCCTCTGTTTTACTTCATTGATATTGGGTTTCATGTCTAGCCGACCCCAACAGGCTTGGGATAAAGGCTTGGTTGTTGTTGTACATACTTGGTAGTTTAATATAAGGAATTTATTTAAAACTGAAACACACACATATATATATATAGATAGTATGTAAGTATAAATATGAACACCAAAGTAGGAATCATACACATATAAATAAAAGTGTGTGCAAGCCACAGATCAACACACAAAGTGACCACAACACATATAATGGTGAATGAATTTCATAAATATGAATGTGTGGTTTGTATGAAGTAAGAAGTGTGAACTATGTCTTATGATTGTTGTTTTTCTTTTGCTATGTGTGATGGTATGAAGTAGAACCTGTTCAAGAGCAAGTTATTCCTTTCCAAGATCAGGACTACCCATTTCAAGAGCAGCAAGAAGGAGGCAAGTGTCCTTGACCACTTTGATCCTATGCTAGGATGTGTAGATAGAATTATTTGCATTGTCAATTGAAATATGAAACCCATGATAGGAAAGTTTCCCTAGAATTGCATTACCTTGTTTCCTTGTAGCTTGGGTTGGGATTTATTTTACCATGTCATTTATTTCCATGCATATGCTTAGCCATGCTTAGAATGGGATATTTGGGACATGAGATCATCAGTTTATATTACCATACTCTTGAATGAGACATTGTGAGTTATGTAGAGGTAGGGATCAAGGCAAGTTGGATGTTTTGGTTGTGTGCTGGGTGCACGAGACTCGGGTTTGTGTTTAGTACTTGCCTGGATCCTAAGGACCGGTTCATGGAGCATGTAACCCGGCTTTACAGTGCCAACCACATGCTGAGATGGGGCAGCTTGGCCAATTAATTAGGTGTATCCCCGGCGTAGTATGGGTGTGTTGGATGGTGCGGGGAGTAGGTGTCAGCTGGACTACCATATGAACCGCAAGGCTCAAGAGGGGGCCACTGCAGCTGGGTTGGAGCCTCTTGTATGCTGTTAGGGGTGAAACCTCAGTGGGCCCACGCTCGTCGGGAATCCCTTTGTAAAGGCTTCGTAGTGATCTCCTGGCTGCACACCTGGGAAGTGTGAATGTGGATCGTAGCCACTGGCATAATGGAGGTTCTTTTAGTCCACCCGGCAACGGGGGATGAAATCACTACATGTGGGTACAGTGGTACAAACTCTGCAGAGTCAAAACTGTCTTGACAGCCGTGCTCACGGTTAAGAGCGGCCTGGACTTATTCATGATTAGGGGATTGATGGTTTTGGAAGTTAAGCGGGGAGCTTAACATTGGAAATGATGTTATGGTTATTGGATTATGATAATGGGTTAGGAGATTGGGACCATTTCACCTGTGTAGTAATGTAGGTGCTTAATAAGCTAAGGTGATAGGTATTAATTGCGTAGTGCTTTAACCATGAGTTCAACCTCTCCTTGTTCCAGCCATGCATGATATAATTTTCCCACACTTGCTGAGTACCATTGGTACTCAACCTTGCATATTTTGTTGGTTTATATTGCTGCTCAGGTCAAGATAATGAGGTGGTGTATAATGACCAGGACTTTGGACCCGAAGAAGGTTTCTAGGTTCATGGAGACCCCCGGGCAACACCTGTGAAGGAGCCCTCAAGAATAATATTCCGCTGCTAGTTTATTTACTTGTGATGAACTTATTATTGTCCATCGAGACATTTACTATGTAAGACTTACTTATATTCGACACCTGGCTTGTAATAAATGATGCTTCACTATTTGTCATCACATGTATGAGAAAATGATCCTGGCATACATGTGATATTCACTTGGTTGTTCTTCGGAAAAACCGGGTGTGACAGAGGTGGTATCAGAGCCAAGGTTGCCCGTAGGAACGTGGACCTAGGTAGAAATGGACGTATTTAAGGGCCCTATTTTCTTAAAAACTATTTTCCAAAGTGTGGGTGGAAAAGTGTTATTAAAGGAGTCATTTTCTTCATCTTACCCCAACTTTCATTCAAAATAGGACTTTTGTTTGAGAATTTCTCTAACCTAATTTTAAATTCTTTTGTTTTAGATGGTTCGCATGATTCGCACCGCTCGTAAGTCCACAGGAGGGAGAGTTCCCATAGTTGCCCTTGCCGAAAGAGAGGAGAGTCGTCCAGTGACGTACCTTTCCTACGGATTGGCAGTAGGAGATTTGTTGCGCCGTCTTCGACGTATGCTCGAAGCCGCCGGCAATACGGGCAAGCTAATCATCCACTATAACTCCACCAGGACCATCCGTGAGAAGAGGGAAGAATGGAGTTCGGAGATGAGGATTATACACGAGAATCAGCTGCTTAAGATTCACCACTCTCCAGCTTGTCGAGCAACACAAGTTGATGCGGAGAAAGATGTCACCTGGGAGGCCATCACCTGCCAAAGTCACATCCATCGTCGCCACTTGGACAAAACTGAGTACATGTATGTTCTCCAACGTGAGAGTGGTACCACGGAGTACAAGTACCCACCGGTGCAGCAAGGGACTTCCCATGAGCACATGGACTTGTGCTTGGAGGATGCTGCTATGCTCAGCACTCGACTGCAGGAGTGTCAACAAGAACTTCAGGATGTCCGAGACACCCTGAAGGAAACGGAGGCGTTGCTGCGAGCTTGCTTAAAGGCGAGAGAAAGAGGAGATGGGAATGAACTGTGTGTCACCGTGAATGATACATGGACTCCTGACTCCCCGGATCGCCGAGCGATCAGGCGTCGTCGCACTTCTCCACCAGCAGCCTCCCCACCCAAAGCAGAGTCAGAAGGTAGCCGAAATGAGGAGGAAGATCCCGAGGAGCCAGCTCAAGAGGACGAGTAGTGTAGAGTCTTTTCCCTAGCTAGCAGGAGGTTGAGTAGTCGAGTCGTGACGTAGTTAATGGTGTGATAATGCTTGGTGTGTGACGTGAGTTGTGGAATCCATGAGCAATTGTCCACAGCCTTGTCTTCAGATTGTTTTACTTTGGTGTGTGAACCCACAGGAAATAATAGTGCATTTATTTGGTGTGAGATATAAACCCTCGTAAAATTTTAACAAAGCCTTAACACCTCAAAGTACCAACAAATGAAAGTAGTGAGATGATACTAAATGGTATCAAATTAACATTTGTTGATTCTGCCAGATGGCCGGAAGAGGAAAAGGACGTGTTGCCAACCCCGCCAACAACAATGATGAGGCATGCAACCCTCATCTTTCTGGAGGCCAGGACCGGGGTGGTCGCCGTGAAGAAGTTGATCCTCTCCACCAAATGCTGGAGAATCAAAATCAGCTCATCCAGAACTTGACTCAAGTGGTGGCCAGCTTGCATCAAGTTCCACCTACACAAGCTGCACCACGCCAACCAAGGTTGATTGAGTTTCTAGGAACTCAACCTCCAAAGTTTGCAAGTGCTGCTGAACCTCTGGAGGCAGATGATTGGCTGAAGACCATTGAAAGTAAGATGAGGATAATACAATGCCAAGGGTATGAGAGGGTGCTGTTTGCCTCTCATCAATTGCATGGACCTGCTGCTGATTGGTGGACCGCCTACGTGGCCGCCCATCATGACCCTGAGAACATCACTTGGGAAGAGTTCAAGCGTAGCTTCCGCAACCATTACATCCCAAGAGGAGAACTCAAAAACAAGAGGAAGGAGTTTTTGGGACTGCAGAAGGGATGACGGTGAGGATACCTCACTAAATTTACTCAACTATCGTATCCACGAGACATAGAGACTGATGAGAAGATGAAGATCAGTTAGTGATTCGTGGAAGGACTTACGCAGTGTGCAGATGTCGCAATGAGTTGGAAGAACTTTCAATGATGTTGACAAGATTTTGGAATTTGATGGGTTGTGGTGAAAAGGAAGCTAAAGGCCCTGGAAAATGAGAATAAGAGGAAGGCTGGGTGGTCACATCAAGCCTCAGGGAGCAACACCCGCCCACGTATGATGCAGCAACCTACGGGGCAGACGAGCCGTGCTGCGGTACCCTATTCAGCACCAAGAGGGTACAACCCAAACTACAGGCCTCCCGCAGCACCAGCACAGCCGCCACGTCAGTTTGTGCAGCAGCCTCGCCCCGCATATCCACCTCGACCAGCAGTGCAAGGACCCCCAAACCAACCCCAAGACAACAAAGGCCAGGCGTCTAAGATTGAGGTGCAATGTTTCAGCTGTGGCGATGTGGGGCACTACGCCCATAAATGCCCAAAGAAGAAGCCTGCGCCGCCACAACAGCAGAATGTATTGAGAGGACGGGTGAACCATGTCACTATGGAGGAAGCACAAGAGGCACCCGACGTGGTAGTTGGTAAGTTTCCTGCCAATTTACACCTTGCAACTCTGCTGTTTGATTCTGGTGCTACCCACTCGTTCATTGCTCAAGGGTTTGTTAAGAAGCATGACCTAGCAACCACACAAATGAACCATATGCTAGCGGTAAACTCTCCAGGTGGAGAAATAAGGACAAGACAAGTGTGTCCCAAAGTGAACCTAGACATTAATGGGGTAGTATTTACGGCTAACCTCATAGTGATAGATTCACAAGGGATAGATATTATTTTGGGTATGGATTGGTTGACCAAACATAAAGGAATCATCCATTGTTCGACCAGAACGGTGGAACTAACTCACCCCAGTGGAACAAGAGTAAAGTTCATAACGATACACGAGCCTAGGAGGGACATTAAATTAAATCAAGTGGAGGTGAAAGTTGAGGAAATCAGGACTATCAGGGAATATCCAGATGTTTTTTCGGAGGAATTGCAAGGTATGCCTCCCGACCGTGACGTGGAATTCGCAATTGAGCTAGTACCGGGAACAGCCCCGATATACAAGAGGCCTTATCGAATGGACTCCAAGCAGCTAGAAGAGCTCAAGGATCATTTGAAAGAACTGACGGAGAAGGGGTATATTCGCCCTAGTTCCTCACCATGGGGAGCTCCGGTGATATTTGTGCCCAAGAAAGACGGAACCCAAAGGTTATGCGTCAATTACCGTGCCTTGAATGAGGTAACCATCAAGAACAAGTACCCATTACCCCGCATTGAAGACTTGTTTGATCAGTTGAGGGGAGCTTGTGTGTTCTCAAAAATTGATCTCAGGTCAGGGTACCACCAACTCAAGATAAGGCAATCGGATATTCCCAAGACAGCTTTCGTATCTCGGTACGGACTGTATGAATACACTGTCATGCCTTTTGGGCTAACCAATGCCCCGGCATATTTCATGTACCTCATGAACAAGGTATTCATGGAATATCTGGACAAATTTGTGGTGGTTTTCATAGATGATATTCTCGTCTTCTCCAAAGATGAAGAAGAACATGAGAAACATCTAAGGTTGGTGTTACAGAGGCTGAGAGAACACCAACTATATGCCAAGTTGAGCAAGTGTGAGTTTTGGCTGAAGAGAGTTCCCTTTTTAGGACATATAATCTCGGAGGGAGGAATCTCCGTAGATCCCGCCAAAATCGAAGATATCCAGAAGTGGAAAACCCCTGAAAATGTCAGGGAAGTTCGAAGCTTTTTGGGATTGGCTGGATACTATCGACGGTTTATTGAGGGATTCTCCAAGATCTCGAGACCTCTCACCAAACTGTTGGAAAAGGGAATCACATTCACCTGGACGCCACAGTGCGATACGAGCTTTCAGGAGCTAAAGAAAAGATTGACAACAGCCCCAGTGTTGGTTATGCCGGATATGCAGAAGAATTTCACAGTGTACTGCGATGCCTCTGGAAATGGGTTGGGATGTGTTCTCATGCAAGAAGGGCATGTCGTGGCATATGCATCCTGGCAGCTTCGGAAGCACGAGAAGAACTATCCTAAACATGACCTAGAACTAGCTGTAGTGGTACACGCGTTGAAAATTTGGCGGCACTATTTGATGGGGAAGAGGACAGAGATATATACGGATCATAAGAGTTTGAAGTACATATTCACACAGCCAGATCTCAACCTCAGACAAAGGAGATGGTTAGAGCTAATCAATGACTTTGATGTGGGCATCAACTATCATCCCGGGAAAGCAAATGTCGTGGCCGATGCTTTGAGTCGGAAAGTGCAGGTCAATAAGTTGAGTTTGAAGGACATGCCTGCAGAATTGAAGGACGAGGTTATAAGACTCAATCTATGTCTAGTAAATAGTGGTGAAGCCATCGCCATGGAAGTGGACTCCACACTCAAGCAAGACATACGCGAGGGCCAAAAGAATGATGAGAAGATACAAGAGATCAGACAACTCATCAAGGAAAATAAAGCTCCTGGTTTTAGAGAGGATGAACAAGGTACGGTGTGGCACGGGAAAAGGATCTGTGTGCCAGAAGTAAAAGAGATCCGTGAATTAATTTTGAAGGAGGCTCACGATTCCGACTATTCCATTCATCCTGGGAGTACGAAGATGTACCAGGACCTCAAAAGCAGGTATTGGTGGTATGGCATGAAGCGAGATGTCGCGGAACATGTTGCCCTATGTGACACATGTCAGTTGGTGAAAGCAGAACATCAACGACCCGCGGGATTATTGCAACCACTCAAAGTACCTGAATGGAAGTGGGAAGAAATCAGCATGGATTTTGTCGTGGGATTGCCTAGGACCCAATCCGGGTATGATTCAATATGGGTCATTATTGATAGGCTAACCAAGGTAGCTCATTTCATCCCTGTGAAAGAAAGCTACAGCGGATCCAAATTGGCAGAATTGTACATGTCAAGGATTGTGTGTTATCATGGAGTGCCAAAGAAGATAGTGTCGGACCGAGGGACACAGTTCACCTCGAGGTTTTGGCAGAAGTTGCATGAAACCATGGGAACCCATCTGAACTTCAGCTCTGCCTATCATCCCCAAACTGACGGGCAGACGGAGAGAACCAATCAGATCCTTGAAGATATGTTAAGGGCATGTGCACTCAAAAACAATAGGAGTTGGGACAAGAACTTACCGTATGCGGAGTTTTCCTATAACAACAGTTATCAAGCTAGTATGAAGATGTCACCGTTTGAAGCTTTGTATGGAAGGAAGTGCAGAACTCCCCTATTTTGGAACCAAACAGGAGAAAGTAAAGTGTTTGGTCCAGAAGTGCTACAAGAAGCCGAGGCGAAGGTGAGGGAGATTCGCAACAACTTGAGGATAGCACAAACACGCCAGAAGAGTTATGCTGATGTACGAAGAAGAGAACTCGTTTTCAACGTGGGAGACTATGTTTATCTAAAGGTGTCCCCTATCAGAGGACTTCGTCGGTTCAAGGTGAAAGGGAAGTTGTCACCTCGATACATAGGACCCTTTTCAAGTTTTGGAAAGAAAAGGCGAAGTGGCGTACCAACTAGAGTTACCGGCTCATCTATCGGACGTGCATGATGTATTCCATGTGTCACAACTCAAGAAATGCCTGAGGACGCCTGAAGAGGTGTTACCCATGAATGAAGTGGATGTAGCTGAAGATTTGTCTTATGCCGAACAACCATACAAGATTTTGGAGACAATGGAACGCCTCACCAGAAATAAAAGAATCCGGATGTGCAAGGTGCAGTGGAAGCATCACTCAGAAGAGGAAGCCACCTGGGAACGGGAAGATGAGCTCAAGGCACAATTTCCGGAATTGTTTTCTTAGAAACACCAATCTCGAGGACGAGATTTCTTTTAAGGGGGGTAGAGCTATAACACCCCAAATTTTGATTCAAAACCCTAAACCATGTTCAGAGGGGAATTTAAAAATTTTTGGACGTGTTGCATGTTTTGCAAAAATTCAAATTCAAACTGGAATTCAAATTAGACTCAAAACAGAAAAGAAATGGAAAAAGAAAAAGAGAAAACGGGAAAAACCGGCCAGTGGGCCGAAACCCGCCAGCCGGCCCAGTTTCCCCCGCGCCAGCCCGCAGCCGCGCGCCCGCGCTATCCCTCACAGACAGGTGGGACCCACCTGTCATCCCTAACCCCACGACCCCGGACTCTCCCGCGCGCGCGCGATCTTAACCGATCGGAATACCGCGTCCCTCAGCCCGAATTCCGGTCCCAGAAGAATCAAACTCGATCACAACTGACCCACCGCCCTTCCCCGGCTATAAAAACCCCGGCCCCGATCAGTTTTTCCCACGCGATCGCCGATTTTTACTCCGGTGAGCACCGAGACTTCGCCGGTGAATTCTGGCCGATCTAAGCTCGGAAACTCTGATCTAACTCGCTGGTCTTGATCCACCGCCTCCGTGGAGCTTTGCAGGTGCAGAAAACTCGGAGACTTACGGTGTAAACACAGCGCCGACGAGCTTCGCCGTGGTTTTGCCTCGGACCTCGCCGCCGATCACTTTCCAGGACCCCCGAGCTCGAGAAAACCCCCGAGGTGAGATCCCTGACCTCCCCTCTACCGATCTGTGCAATAAGATCACAGTTCTAGGCAGAATTCTTGCGGATCCGAAACTTTCCGGCGAGATCGCCACTTCCCGCCGCCGTGCGCCGCCGGCAGCGCCGCCCGCGCTCGATCAGAGCGACGTGGCCGCTTGTGCGCCGTTTATTTTAAATCGCACGGTAGACTTTAAAACCCCGCGTACCGGATCGATGTTATAATCTCAGCCGTCGGTTTAAAATCGGACGGTCCACGTCAGCCCCGCGTTATAAAGACTGGAATTCTTACGTGCTACCCCCTGGGGTTCTCTGGAAATAAGAGCTAGCCCCGGAAACTTCTGATCTAGCCCCTGGAACTCCAGAAAATCATGTAAATTCATTTAAAAATCAGTTTTAGCCCCAGGACTTAATAAAAATTAGGAAAAACACCTCTGATAAGTGTAGCTAGACCCCTGGAAATTGTGAAAATAATATTATAGACCCTGTAATGGGGTGAGTTCATTATTTTAGCCCTGTTTAGTATTTAATTTAGAAAATTGAATATGTAACTAGTGTTTAAAAATTAAAAAGTGGGACAAACATAATTGTCAAAATTAATTAAAAGCTTTCTCAGTACATAGAAAACTTTGGAGTGAGATAAAATTATATTTTGGGCTGAAATGAATCTGTTTCATTTATTAATCACATTATTTAGTATAGGGACACATTTTTAAGTAAAGAATAGCTATAGAAAAATAGGGAAAATAAATATGAAATAGTTTACATCAGAGGCCAAGGTCAAAATATGTTATTCAATTATTTAGGACCAAAACCTATACTGTTTAGATGATGTGTATTACTAATTTCATAATAAAATACACAATTATGCATAGGAATATAAATCTGAAAATATAGCAACTAGTAAATGATAAATGGAGTTTTTAAAATTTAAAGAGTTCAGTTTAGGGTTGATAGAAATTATGAAGGCACATATGGAGAAGAAAAATACTTTTCTTACATACTCGGTAGTTTAATATAAGGAATTTATTTAAAACTGAAACACACACACACACACACACACACACACACACACACACATATATATATATATATATATATATATATATATATATATATATATATATATATATATATATATATATATATATATATATATATATATATATATATATATATATATATATATATATAGTATGTAAGTATAAATATGAACACCAAAGTAGGAATCATACACATATAAATAAAAGTGTGTGCAAGCCACAGATCAACACACAAAGTGACCACAACACATATAATGGTGAATGAATTTCATAAATATGAATGTGTGGTTTGTATGAAGTAATAAGTGTGAACTATGTCTTATGATTGTTGTTTTTCTTTTGCTATGTGTGATGGTATGAAGTAGAACCTGTTCAAGAGCAAGTTATTCCTTTCCAAGATCAGGACTACCCATTTCAAGAGCAGCAAGAAGGAGGCAAGTGTCCTTGACCACTTTGATCCTATGCTAGGATGTGTAGATAGAATTATTTGCATTGTCAATTGAAATATGAAACCCATGATAGGAAAGTTTCCCTAGAATTGCATTACCTTGTTTCCTTGTAGCTTGGGTTGGGATTTATTTTACCATGTCATTTATTTCCATGCATATGCTTAGCCATGCTTAGAATGGGATATTTGGGACATGAGATCATCAGTTTATATTACCATACTCTTGAATGAGACATTGTGAGTTATGTAGAGGTAGGGATCAAGGCAAGTTGGATGTTTTGGTTGTGTGCTGGGTGCACGAGACTCGGGTTTGTGTTTAGTACTTGCCTGGATCCTAAGGACCGGTTCATGGAGCATGTAACCCGGCTTTACAGTGCCAACCACATGCTGAGATGGGGCACCTTGGCCAATTAATTAGGTGTATCCCCGGCGTAGTATGGGTGTGTTGGATGGTGCGGGGAGTAGGTGTCAGCTGGACTACCATATGAACCGCAAGGCTCAAGAGGAGGCCACTGCAGCGGGGTTGGAGCCTCTTGTATGCTGTTAGGGGTGAAACCTCAGTGAGCCCACGCTCGTCGGGAATCCCTTTGTAAAGGCTTCGTAGTGATCTCCTGGCTGCACACCTGGGAAGTGTGAATGTGGATCGTAGCCACTGGCATAATGGAGGTTCTTTTAGTCCACCCGGCAACGGGGGATGAAATCACTAAATGTGGGTACAGTGGTACAAACTCTGCAGAGTCAAAACTGTCTTGACAGCCGTGCTCACGGTTAAGAGCGGCCTGGACTTATTCATGATTAGGGGATTGATGGTTTTGGAAGTTAAGCGGGAAGCTTAACAGTGGAAATGATGTTATGGTTATTGGATTATGATAATGGGTTAGGAGATTGGGACCATTTCACCTGTGTAGTAATGTAGGTGCTTAATAAGCTAAGGTGATAGGTATTAATTGCGTAGTGCTTTAACCATGAGTTCAACCTCTCCTTGTTCCAGCCATGCATGATATAATTTTCCCACACTTGCTGAGTACCATTGGTACTCAACCTTGCATATTTTGTTGGTTTATATTGCTGCTCAGGTCAAGATAATGAGGTGGTGTATAATGACCAAGACTTTGGACCCGAAGAAGGTTTCTAGGTTCATGGAGACCCCCGGGCAACACCTGTGAAGGAGCCCTCAAGATTAATATTCCGCTGCTAGTTTATTTACTTGTGATGAACTTATTATTGTCCATCGAGACATTTACTATGTAAGACTTACTTATATTCGACACCTGGCTTGTAATAAATGATGCTTCACTATTTGTCATCACATGTATGAGAAAATGATCCTGGCATACATGTGATATTCACTTGGTTGTTCTTCGGAAAAACCGGGTGTGACAGGTTCACCCGTCCTCGCATCACATTCTGCTGTTGCGGCTGCACGGGCTTCTTCTTTGGGCACTTATGGGCGTAGTGCCCCACTTCACCACAGTTAAAGCATTTCACCCTAACCTTAGGGGCCTGGCCTTTGTTGTCTTGGGGTTGGTTTGGGGGTCCTTGTACTGCTGGTCGAGGTTGATATGTAGGGCGAGGCTGCTGTACAAACTGACGTTGTGGTGGTGTTGGTGCTGACGGAGGCCTGAAGTTCGGGTTGTACCCTCTCGGTGCTGAGTAGGGTACCACAGCACGACTCGCCTGCCCTGCAGGTTGCTGCATCAGACGTGGGCGGGTGTTGCTGCCCGAGGCTTGGTGTGACCATCCCGCCTACCTATTATTTTCATTTTTCAAGGCCTTCAGCTTCCTTTCTACAACAAATGCTCTGTCCACCATCTTTTGGAAGCTTTCATACTCGTTGGAGGACATTGCACACTGCATTTCTGCGGTAAGTCCTTCCACGAAGCAATCCTGTTTCTGCTCATCAGTCTCTATGTCCCGTGGGGCATAACGGGATAGTTGAGTGAATTTAGTGAGGTATTCCCTCACAGTCATGTTTCCTTGCTGCAACCCCAAGAACTCCTTCCTCTTGTTTTTGAGTTCACCCCTTGGTATGTAATGGTTAAGGAAGCTACGCTTGAACTCTTCCCAAGTGATGTTCTCAGGGTCATGATGGGCGGCCACGTAAGCGGTCCACCGATCAGCAACAGGTCCATGCAATTGGTGAGAGGCGAACAGCACCCTCTCATACCCTTGGCACTGTATGATCCTCATCTTGCTCTCAATGGTCTTTAGCCAATCATCTGCCTCCAGAGGTTCAGCAGCACTTGCAAACTTTGGAGGTTGAGTTCCTAGAAACTCACTCAACCTTGGTTGGCGTGGTGCAGCTTGTGGAGGTGGAACTTGATGCAAGTTGGCCACCACTTGAGTCAGGTTCTGGATGAGCTGATTCTGATTCTCAAGCATTTGGTGGATGGGATCCACTCCCTCATGGCGTCCACCCTTGTCTTGGCTCCCAGAAAGATGAGGGTTGCAGGCATCATCGTTGTTGTTGGCGGGGTTGGCAGCACGACCCTTTCCTCTTCCGGCCATCTAGCATGATCAACCAAATGTAAATTTATGGCATTATGTATTATATTACTACTTTCACTTGTTTTACTTTGAAGGGTTGAGGCTTTGTTGTATTTATACTTTCTGAGGGTTCATGTCTCGCACAAAAATAAATGCATATTATTTCATGTGGGTTCACACACCAAAGCAAAACAACCTGAAGACGAGGCTGTGGACAATTGCTCATGGCCTCCACAACTCACGTCACACACCACACATTAACACACCATTATCTAAGGTATTGACTCGCCTACTCGATAACCTACTGAACTATGGAAAAGTACTCTACACGACTCGTATCACTGAGCTGGTTCCTCGGGATCTTCCTCATTATTGTGGCTGCCTTTCGACTCCGCTTTGGGTGGGGAGGCTGCTGGTGGAGAAGTGCGACGACGCCTGATCGCCCGGCGATCTGGGGAGTCAGGAGTCCATGTATCATTCACGGTGACACACAGTTCATTCCCATCTCCTCTTTCTCTCGCCCTCAAGCAGGCTCGAAGCAACACCTCTGTCTCCTTCAGGGTGTCACGAACATCCTGAAGCTCCTGCTGGCACTCCTGCAGTCGAGTGCTGAGCATAGCAGCATCCTCCAAGCACAGGTCCATGTGCTCATGGGAAGTCCCCTTCTGCACTGGCGGGTACTTGTACTCCGTAGTACCACTCTCACGCTAGAGGACATACATGTACTCAGTCTTGTCCAGGTGGCGACGGTAGATGTGACTTTGGCAGGTGATGGCCTCCCAGGTGACATCCTTCTCCGCATCGACCTGTGTTGCTCGACAAGCTGGAGAGCGGTGGATCTTGAGCAGATGATTTTCGTGGATAATCCTCATCTCTGAACTCCATTCTTCCCGCTTCTCCCAAATGGTCCTGGTGGTGCTATAGTGTATGATTAGCTTGCCCGTATTGCCGGCGGCTTGGAGCATACGTCGAAGACGGCGCAACAAGCCTCCTACTGCCAATCTGTAGGAAAGGTACGTCACCGGACGGCTCTCCTCTCTTTGGGCAAGGGCAACTACGGGAACTCTCCCTCCTGTGGACTTGCGAGCGGTGCGAATCATGCGAACCATCTAAAACATAAAGCAATTAAACTTAAGTTAGATAATAATTTTAAACAAAAATCCTAATTTGAATAAAAATTGGGGTAAGATGAAGAAAGTGACCCCATTAAATAACACTTTTCAACCCACACCTTGTAAAATAGTTTTTAAGAAAATAGGGTCCTTAAATACGTCATTTCTACCTAGGTCCATGTTCCTACGGGCAACCTTGGCTCTGATACCACTTCTGTCACACCCGGTTTCTCCGAAGAACAACCGAGTGAATATCACATGTATGCCAGGATCATTTTCTCATACATGTGATGACAAATAGTGAAGCATCATTTATTACAAGCCAGGTGTCAAATATAAATAAGTCTTACATAGCATACGTCTCGATGGACGATAATAAGTTCATAATATGTAAATAAAACAGCAGCGGAAATATTATTCTTGTGGGCTCTGTCACAGGCGTTGCTCGGGGAACTCCATGAACCTAGAAACCTTCTTTGGGTCCAAAGTCTTGATCATTAAACCCCACATCATTCTCTTGACCTGAGCAGCAATATAAACTAACAAATATGCAAGGTTGAGTACCGATGGTACTCAGCAAGTGTGGGAAAGTTATGTCATGCATGGCTAGAACAAGAAGAGGTTGAACTCATGGTTAAAGCACTACGCAATTATTCCTACCACCTTAGCTTATTAAGCACCTACATTACTACATAGGTGAAATGGTCCCAATCTCCCATCCCATCATCATAATCAAATAACCATAACATCATTTCCAATGTTAAGCTCCCCGCTTAACATCCACAACTTCCAAAGTCATCATCCTCTAATCATGAATAAGTCCAAGCCGCTCTTGACCGTGAGCACGGCTGTCATGACAGTTTTGACTCTGCAGAGTTTGTACCACTGTACCCACATGTTGTGATTTCATCCCCCATTGCCGATTGGACTAAAAGAACCTCCATTATGCCAGTGGCTACGAACCACATTCACACTTCCCAGGTGTGTAGCCAGGAGATCACTACGAAGCCTTTACAAAGGGATTCCCGACGAGCGTGGGCCCACTGAGGTTTCACCTCTAACAGCATACAAGAGGCTCCAACCCCGCTGCAGTGGCCCCCTCTTGAGACTTGCGGTTCATAAGGTAGTCCAGCTGACACCTATTCCCCGCACCATCCAACACACCCATACTACGCCGGGGATACATCTAATTAATTGGCCAAGCTGCCCCATCTCAGCATGTGGTTGGCACGGTAAAGCCAGGTTACATGCTCCATGAACCGGTCCTTAGGATCCAGGCAAGTACTAAACACAAACCCAAGTCTCGTGCACCCAGCACCAACCAAATCATCCAACTTGCCTTGATCCCTACCTCTACATATCTCATAACATCGCATTCAAGAGTATGGTAAATAAACTGATGATCTCATATCCCAATTATCCCATTCTAAGCATGGCTAAGCATAAGCATGTAAATAAATGATATGATAAAATAAATCCCAATCCCAAGCTACAAGGAAACAAGATAATGGAATTCTAGGGAAACTTCCTAGCATGGGTTTCATATTTCAATTGACAATGCAAATAATTCTATCTACACATCCTAGCATAGGATCAAAGTGGTCAAGGACACTTGCCTTCTTCTTGCTGCTCTGAGAATTGAAAGTCTTGGTCTTGGAAGGGGAGAACTTGCTCTGGGGCAGGTTCTACTCATGCCAATACACATAGCAAACGAAAACACAATCCATAAGACATAGTTCACACTTCCACTTCATACAAACCACACATTCACATTTATGAAAGTCATTCACATATTTATGTGTTGTGGTTATTCTATGTGTGTTGATTTTTGGCTTACATGCACTTTAAAACATGTTCATATGTTTTCTAACTTTTGTATTCAGATTTATGTTTGCACAATATATATGAGTTTCCCATTTGAACAAATTCTTTATATTCAATTGATACACATCTTAGCTACCAAGTATGCATGGAAGGTATTTTCCTACTGCAAATGGGTTTTCAGACCTTCTACCAAACCCTAAACTGAAATCTTTGGATTTGGAGACTTCATTTATCCTTTTATAGTTATGCATACCTACTTTCCTATATTTTAAGATTTATTTTCTATACCTAATTGTGAAGTTTATTATGAAAATAATAAGACACATCATCTAAACAGAATAGGTTCTGACCTAAAATATTAAATGACATATTTTTGAACTTCTACTCTGATGTGAACTAATTTACATTTATTTTACCAATTTTCAGAATTATTTTCTAACTTAAAAATGTGTCCCTATAACTAATAAATGTGAATAATCAATTAGACAGATTCATTTCAACTGAAAATTTATTTTTAACTCACTCCAAAGTTTTCCAAGTGCTAGGAGAGTTCAAATTTGAATTTACAATGTGTTTGTCCTATCTTTTGAATTTTAAATACTAATCACATTGACACGACCCCAACGGTCTTGTCGAGCCAGGATCAAGCTGAGGGGTGCTGCATTGCACAACACCGTATAACACACGTCAAAGGTACAAAGCGGAAGCGAAATTTTATTACATAAACAAGTTATGAACATGTTTACATTAAAATAAGTTCAGTCTACACTCGCGGGCATAGACTAAGCATCAAGTGCATGTTCAGCCCTTGAACGTGCCCTTGCTAGCACACACGCACACTAACTTTGCGCGTGCACGACTCCCACTCAACGGGGTTCCCCTCCTGGCGTTCCGTCTCCTCTTCGGGAGTCCCTTCCTCATAGAACCCTGCAAAAGCTTCAAACACAAGCAGTGAGCACGAAGGCTCAGCAAGTCTGACCCGTCTCACCTAAACATGGAACTTCTACATGAGGGGTGATGGGTTACATGAGGTAAAAATCATTTGCAAAGGACTCGCCTAATTAGTGGAACCTTACTTTCAAGTTTTAGCAGCAGGTTGTGGAGAACCTTACGCTAAGGCACATGAGTGAGCCGCAATCAAACAAGAAACGCATTTCTCTCATGTACTTTGCCCAAAGTTGAAAAGAACTTTAGTTAGCTCTACACTACAGCAAATCATTAGCAATCAAGTCCATCCTTCAATCAGAAACATTTTAACATGTAACTAGCCTATTCTTTCTACGTCACGGTACAGTGAACAAGTGGTACTCACTGACCGCGAGGGACAGCGATTATAATCGATTTACACCTGCAGGGTTACCCGAACAACCCGTCACGTACGCCTGTACTCGATGTTGCCTACAACAACCATCACGGACTTCGTACGCAACTACCTTTTACCCGTCAGCCAAATATTGAACCGGTCCCATCGTCCCGAGCAAGAGGTCTCTGTATGCGCATCTCAGTGCCGCCAGCCGATTTACACCTCAAGCTCTCAACCTACCCTATGAAGGACGGGCAATGCCTCAATACCCAGCTACCCGAGTTACATCAGTTTCCCGGTTCCCATATAGCCGGTAGGTCTTTGGTACTGTTCTAGCTTGTTCAACAGGCCCGCACACGGCTCGGTCCTCAATCGACACAAGCGGAGCTACAGCACACAGGCCCCAAAGTCCTGCTGCCCTTACCCTCCACTTGGTCTCATTTTCTTGCTATGTGTTTCATGTGCTATCACTACCCCAGTCGAGTGCCTCTAGCCTATGCTCGCGAGTAGTTCCAACTACTCGACTTGTACTGAATCCTACACTTTCTTAGCATTGCAGTAGCTAACGGGGTTTGCAATCCTAAACCCAACCCATGGTATTCTTGGCTATGCAATTGGGTTTCCAAACAAGGCTCTAATACAAGGAATAAAGTAAACAAGTATGTTCTCAAAACAATAAAAATTTGTAAAAAGATTAATGCAAACCGGAGCTTGCCTTGCTGCTCTTGGTCGTAGGCTAGCTGCTCTTCCGGAGTTACGAAGTCTAGGACTTCGGGTTCCTCCTCGACCTTAGCGACTACATGATAAGAAACATATGTATCAATTTAAATGTGTTTGTATTAAATTTTAAACTTGTGAAGCTTATCAGTCCCACTAGACAGACTCTATGACTGTGAAACTTTTACTGTGGCTTGGTTACAACCTAAATAGAGACTTGGTCAAGTTTTAGTTGCATCAA
This sequence comes from Neostapfia colusana, assembly GCA_030760725.1. NCBI lineage: Eukaryota > Viridiplantae > Streptophyta > Magnoliopsida > Poales > Poaceae > Neostapfia > Neostapfia colusana. The sequence continues at coordinate 73,623,828 of JASWHV010000007.1, read as the reverse complement.
AGCACATTTGAGCCCTCCACAATTAATTATGTCCTTGACCTTAATTGGAGCTCTGAGGGTGTTCTAGGGATTTTCATGAAACAAACTATGACTTTCTGAAAACTAGATTTTTAGAGGGTTCTAATGGAGTTGGTCTCACTTAATTTGGAAGTTCCTAACTAAAGATATGAGCTAAACAATTTCAGAGAAAATTCTGAAAATGTTTCTGAACATTTTCTATTTTCTCTGGAACAGTTTCACTAACCACACCATTAGGTGGATCAAATAAGCTCAAATGGATCTGAACTTTTTATGGTAGTTGAGGGATATTTTGGTGAACATCCCAGCAAAATTTCAGGATTTTCCTCCAAAGGATTCTCCAGTTAAAATTCCAAACAGTTTAAACTTTGAGGAATTAATTCTGGAAAGATAAGGAATTTCATGAGGTGAAACTTGATTTGCTGGAAAGTACTCAGAGAGATGAATCCAGCAAAATTTGGTTCACTCAATTTGGAGCTTTCTAGCCGAAGTTATGAAGATTTGAAGTTTGGAAGAATTCTGACAATCGGGGAAAAGTTTAAATCTCGCGGGGGCCCGCGAGGACACGTGTCGGGCGCGGCGGTGTCCGGCACACCAGGGCTCACAGAGTATTTGTGCGCCAGCACACCAGATCCCGGCTGCAGCCGGATCCCGATTCAAAATATCGGCCGCTGACAGCTGGGGTCTAGCCCTTCGTCAACCTCCCGACGCCCGCGCTCTGCCGCCGAGGAGCCTCGCCGGAGAGCTCGCCGCCGGCTTCTGTACAGCTCCAAACTTCACGATTTTGGCCACCCCTGCCTACTTTCACTCGGGGAACAGGATTCCGGGGTCAGCTGCTCATGACAATGGCCAGTGCATGGTCGGCGACGAGCCGCCACCACGGAAAGACTTCGGCCATGTCGGCTGACTACCCTAGCACCTCAACTACTCGAGGAATTGGTCGGGAAGCATCAGTGGACCTCAGAGAAGGTCGACATGAGCTCGAGGCAGCTCGGGGAAGACCCGAAGTAGGTCCTCACCGTGCGCCCGATGCCTCCCGTTTATTTCGCCATTGGTAAACCTCGAATTACGCCGGGTACAGAGGTTCTCCGGCCAAGGGTTGTGAAGGCAACTTGTGCGTCACCGTGTCTAGCTTGTGTGAGAGCGGATTGAGGCCCTCTAATCCTTTCTAGGGCATGAATTTAACAGAATCGCACCCGAAGGTCGTTCTGCACACAGAAAGGGGAAAACTGGAAATTCGCCGCCGGTGAGCAACCACTTGAGCTGTGGCTCGGGGGTGAGCAGCACCGGTCATCAGCGCGTCCAAAGGTGCCTTGGCTCGGGCGTGACAACACCCTGGATGGGCTGTGCACGGGAGCCCGAGGTGCGGCGGTTCTAAGTCGCCGAATTGATCTTGCGGCACAGCCGATATCAATCGGTTCAATCGAATTCTAGCAGCGGGGGAGACGGAGGAAGGTCTCTAGTACCTTGCTGGGCTCTGGAGTGGACCGAGGTAGCTGTGATCGGCGTTCTCCGATCGATTCTGAGCTGCGGAAAACTTCGGCCGGCGCTGAGTTCTTGCGGGGAAGAACGGCGATGCCTCGGCCGAGGAGGGGGACAGGCGCCTTAAGAAGGCTCTGCACCGCCTCACGCCCGCGCGTGGGCAAGCAGCTGCTGGCGCGGCGGCTGCCCTCGGTGGCGATCGCAGCGGCGGCTCGGCGACCCGAGTGAGAAAAGTCTCAGTCGGTTGATTCTTCTCTGTGGCTGACATGTGGGACCCACCCGGGGTTTTAACCTCTGAAATTCACTCCTAATCACTGTTGTAAACAGTGAGCCCCAAAATAACCCTGGGTATTCAAATTATTCACCCATGAACCATTTGAATTGAGTAGAATTCAAATTGGGTTTGGTTTGAATGAATTTCAGCACAAGTTCATTTTGACATTCAAATAAAGTTTGAATTTCCCCCACTTAGCTCATGTCAAGATCAACTCCAAATGGAGTGAAAATTGGTGTGTGGGCTCACAAAAATGTGCTGAGTGAGAATATGCCTCCCACTTTTAAATTCATGGGATAAAAACAGTTTGAATTTGAATATGGTTTTAAACTGCCCCCTTTCTAGCTATACCCAAAATGACCTCAAAAAGGTTTGGAATTTGGGTGAAACTTGGCATGACATCCTTAGCAATGTGTAGGAGTTTTCATGTGTCCAGCACACCTATATCACATGTGGGAAATACCACTTTTGCAATGTGTGAGTTTGTTTTCTAATGAGCATGTTGATGGTGGTTACTTGCTCTTCATTTGTGTTCATCATCTTTCCTCAAATGAGGTGTGTGGTGTGGTTATGAACACTTCAACTATGTGTCAAAAACTGAGGCCCTTACACACATATTCAAATTCATAAATTTAATATCATATAGGGTTAAAAAGGTAAACTCACCCCACTACAGGGTCTATTATATTATTTTAAGAATTTCCAGGGGCCTAACTATGCATAACAGAGGGGTTTTGCTAATTTTTATTAAGTCCAGGGGCTAAAACTGATTTTTAATTGAATTTTCATGAATTTCTGAAGTTCCAGGGGCTAGATCATAAGTTTCCGGGGCTAGCTCGTATTTTCCGAGATCCCCAGGGGGTAGCACGTAAGAATCTCGGCCTTTATAACGCGGGGCTGACGTGGACCTTCCGATTTAAAATAGATGGCTGAGATTATAACGCCGAACCGGTACGCGGGGATTTAAATTCTACCGTGCGATTTAAAATAAACGGCGCACAAGCGGCCACGTCGCTCTGATCAAACACGGGCGGCGCTGCCCGGCGGCGCGTGGCGGCGGGAGGCGGCGATCTTGCTGGAGAGCTTCGGATCTTCGTAATTCTTCCTAGAACTGGGATTTTATGGCATAGATCGGTAGAGGGGAGGTCGGGGAGCTCACCTCGGGGGTTTTCTTGAGCTCGGAGGTCCTTGAAGGCGGTCGGCGACGAGGTCCGAGGTGAATTCGCGGTGAGGCTCGTCGGCGCTGTGTTTGAAGCACAAACCAATGAGTTTTCTGCACCTGCATGGTTCCCCGGAGGCGGTGGATCAAGATCAGCGCATTAGATCAGAAATCCCGAGCGAAGATCGAGCGAAATTGGCCGGAGAAACTTAGGATCTCACCGGAAGGAAAAGCGGCTGACCGTGGGTGAAAATCGGGAAGATGCCGGTGTTTATATAGCCGGGGAGGGGTGGCGTTCGGTTGTGATCGAGTTTGCGTCGTCCAGAACCGAAATTCGGCTGGGATACGCGAGTATCCGGGGCGGTTTTGATTTGGAGGTGAGAAGAGTCCCGGCCGGCCGAGCGCGTGCGCGAGGAGGAAGAAGGATGGCGGGCCCCGCGTGTTAGTGGGAAAGAGGGGGGCGTGCGGCTGCGGGCTGGCGCGGGGGTGAGTGGGCCGGCTGGTGGGTTTCGGCCCACTGGCCGGGGAGGTTTATTTTTTCTTTTTCTTTTTCTTTTTCATTTCTGTTTTGAGTTTAATTTGAATTCCAGTTTGAATTTGAATTTTTGCACCACATGCAATACGTCCAAAAATTTTTAAATTCCCCTCTTAACATGTTTTGGGGTGTTACAACAGCCCGAGTGTTTGATCACCGGCGACGAATTTCAGTTTTCCCTTTTATTCGGTGCAGACCAACCTTCGGGTGCAGATCCACCTAATTCTCGCTCCATAGTTCTTTAGAGATCCTCAAACTGCTCCTACACAAGCTAGGTTTGGTAGCAATCAACTTTCCTTCGCAGCCCTGGCAAGAAAACCATGGTAGACCGGCCAGTTCTAGCTTTTCTACCGGCGCTAATGGCGGAAGCCATCGGGCGCACGGTGAGAGCTTACCTAGGACCTCTTCCGAGCAGCCTCGAGCCCATACCGAGCTTCCCTAGGGTCCACTAATGCTCTACGGCCTTTTGCTCGATCGTTTGAAAGGCTCAGAAGCCCGATCGATGCGGCCAAAGTTCTTCCGAAGCCGCCGCTTGTCGCGGGCCGTGTTCAGGTGATTGTAACGATGAGCTGAGCCCAGCATCGTGTTCTGCAGGTTGAATTAGGCAGAGGCGGCAAGGATCATGGAGTTTGTCACACGGCAGAGGCCACCGGAGAGCACTCCGGCGAGGGTTCGCGGCGGCCGAGCAGGGGAGGCTGGAGGTAGACAAAGCCCCGGTCCCACATGTCAGTGGCTGATATTTTAAACCTGGGATCAGCTGTGGCACCGGATCGGGTGCGGCTGCGTGTGAAAGACTCCGTAGCCCCGTGTGCCGACCGCTGAGAAGTGGACACCTAGCACCGGTCCCACGCGCAGCGATTTAAACATTTCCCTGATTTTCAGATTTAGTTCAAACTTCAAACCCACATAACTTTTGCTAGGAAACTCCAAATCGAGTGAACAAAATTTTGTTGGATTCAGCTCTCTGAGTACTTTCCAACAAACCAAGTTTCACTTCATGAAAATCCTTAGTTCTCCAGAATTAATTCTTCAAAGTTTAAACTGTTTAGAGTTTTAACTGGAGAACCCCTTGGGGGAAAATTCTGAAATTTTGCTAGGATGTTCACCAAAATATCCCTGAGCTACCATAGAAGTTTCATATCCATTTGAGCTCATTTGATCCACCTAATGGTGTGATTAATAAAACTGTTCCAGAGAAAATAGAAAATGTCCAGAAACATTTTCAGAATTTCTATGAAATTGTTTAGCTTATATATTAAGCTAGGAACCATCAAATTAAGTGAAACCAACTCCATTAGAACCCTCTGAAAATCTAGTTTTCAGAAAGTCATGGCTTGCTCCATGAAAATCCGTAGAACACCCTAGGAGCTCCAATGAAGGCCAAGTACATAATTATTTGTGGAGAGCTCAAATGAGCATTGCTGCAAATGAATCTTGGTAAAGTCCCTGTTTAGCTTGTATCCAAACCACCGTAAAAATTTCAGAGTCATTGGGTCTGTCTAGCAAGACTTATAACTCTCACAAGTTTAACTTCAATACAAATGCATTTAAATTGATACATATTTGTATCTATCATATGTAGTCGCTAAGGTTGAGGAGGAACCCGAAGTCTTAGACTTCGTCACTGCAGAGGAGCAGCTAGCCTACGACCAAGAGCAGCAAGGCAAGCTCCGGTTTGCATTAACCCTTTTTACAAATTTTTATTGTTTTGAGAACTTACTTTGAGCACCCACTTAATTCTTGCATTAGAGTCTTGTTTGAAATCCAAATGCATAGCCAAGAGAACCCTGGGTTGGGATTAGGTTTGTAGACCTCGTTTAGCTACTGCCATGCTAAGATAGTGTTAGATTCGGTACAAGTTGAGTAGTTGGAACTACTCGCGAGAGTAGGCTAGAGGCACATTGTGATACCCTCATCTCGAGTGTCAACCTATGTTCATGTTTTATGAAGAGAAAACATTTTAAGAAAAGTAGGAACAGAGAAACTTATCAAATAGATAGCCAGTAAGAGCCGAATCTAGTTCACAGAAAGCGCCGAAGACAACTTACCGCGGCCGCTGGCCACGTGGCATGTTCGGAGCTCATCCCTGCGAAGTGGGAGAGGTCCGCCGCTAAAATAGCTACGTGGCAGGTTCGGGACTCATCTCCGCAAAAGGGGAGAAGTCCGACCCTGTGGGACACGTGACGCCTTTGGAGCTAGCCTCTGTGAAAGAAGCAAAGGCATTTCCGCAGGACACATGTCACCTTTGGAGCTAGTCATCACGGAAATCAGAGGACCAGTTGCATGGGGTACGTATCGATCTCGGAGCTCGCCTCCAAGAGGTCCGGTTCCAATGAACACATGTCGCCACCGGAGATTACCTACGGGAGGTCCGACACTGACACGTGGCGTGTGCGGAGCCACCTCCGAGTAAGAGAGGAGGTATCGACCACCAGGATACGTGGCACACACAGATCTCACCTCCGAAGAAGAGGGAAATCTTGCTCGCTTGACACGCGGCACCACCGGAGCTCGTCTCTGCAGAAAAGGAGAGACCAGGGCCGATGGACACGTGGAGACTCCGGAGCTCATCACTGAGGAGGTAACGAGTTCTTGGACGGATTTTGGAATCTGTACGCGTAGAAATACCGGAACAGAAACCGACCTGAATTCCACGATGATACCGCACCAAATCAACTAAAGATAAGTTGTAAGATTCAAACAGGACTCATATTCGGGATACAATCAGATTAGGATTCTTCTCTTCCCGATTATAAATAGAACCCAGAACCTCTGGCCGAAACCACAAATTTCTTTTCCAACTCCTGAGCCGACAACTTAGAGCTCTATTCCCAAACCGCCGAGTAAACCATCGCCGGAGCGCGGCAAGGAAGATCGCCGGAGGAAAGCCCAGCGATCTGAGGAGGACCTCGAGACCGAGAAGAACGTAAGGTAGGTCTCCAATACCACCATACGACATCGTTGTGTTCCTTTTGCATCTGTTCTTTGATTCCTTTCGAACAGAAGCCTTCTCGTGGACAGATCACTTGGTGATCAGGTTGATCTAAAAGACAAGATCATCACCACGTCCACCTTTGATCTGAACACCCCTGTTCATCATAAAATCTATGCAAGCCATGCAAGAACACATGCAAACCAATCTAATAAACCTAATCATAGGATAGCATGCATATGCATCATCGCATCTATTTAAAGTTTGTACATGATATTGATTTCTGTGAATCTTGTATGCACATACATAGCGGGACAAGCCCAGGGAGCGGTCTATGACGAGCTGCAGCAACAAGGTTTTGAGATCCAAGGACAACCAGAACCGCAAGAACAAGGCAAGTGCTCCTTGACCATATTGATCCTATGTTTTGGAAAAAACTGTTTTGTTTTGCGAAAAGGTGTGTGTGCTGAGTCAAACATGAAGGGAAACCGTTTTATAGGAGTTTACTAGCTTTGGTTAAACCACCCTTGTCGCCAGGGAAGTTCATGAGTCGGGTATGGTTTTTGTTTTATGCTTCGCTGAGTCCGTGGGATTGGGAAGCGAGATAGATGTGTCTAGCTAACTGCACCTGTAATGATATGAGAAACTGATGATGTTAATGTACATGGATCGGAGGGAGATCTAGGCAAGACTAGGTTTGTGCAATGAGGTAGCATGAGATGGTGGTTTACTTGCCGTAGATCTAAGGACCGGTTCATGCATGCACATGCCAGGATAACAGTGCCACCACAAGGCCAAGTATGGGTGCGGCTTAGCTGAGTAATTAGGTAAGTTGCTAGAGTGTTATGGACTGTGGAAGGCACGGGGAATGAGAGTCGAGTGAGGACTGCCCTGGGAACTGCATGGCACAAGAGGGGGCCCGTGGGTGGGAGAATTGGAGATTCTAGCCTGCCGGTGAAACCTTAGTGAGTCCATACATCTAGTAACCCCTTTGTAAAGGCTATTTTGTGATCTCTTGACCATACACCGACAGTTGTGTACTGGTATAATGGAGGTTTTGCAGTCGTCGACGGGTGACGAAATCACAAACTTGTGGGTAAAGAGGTGCAAACTCTGCAGAGTCTAAAACTATCATGATAGCCGAGCTTACGGTCACGAGCGCCTGGCTACACTGCCATGATTAGTTGGGATGATTATTGGTTATGGTTATTAGTTTTGGTTATGGTTTGGTTTTTGGGACTGTTGAGTCCGTGATAAGATGGTTGCATGACTGTTGAGTCATGGCAACGAGATTGGTCTCGGTGTGAGACGAAAGTAGTTTATGAGATGAGATGGTAGCGAATACGGGAAGGTATTCGTGAGATGGTAGCAAATACGAGGAGGTATTCGTGAGTAAGAATGAAGTTGGTTAATGTTCGGATGGAACACGGAAACTGATGGAGGTATGTTGGTAATTTAATACATGCTGGGATTACATTCATTTAAAGTTAAGTTGCTGTTTTATCATGGTTTTATAAATCTGCTTTTCTGCAAATGAGCCTTTTTATACCTACCTTGTTTGGAGCTACATATCATGTGTTTTCCCGCACTTGCTGAGTACATCATTGTACTCAAACTTGCATTATTATTTCATCATCAGCAGCAGGAGAAGACTACTATGAAGACCAAGTGGAGCATTAGGGCGTGTGATCTATTCTCAACCTTGCCTGTGGAGGGAGTAGAGATGGAGCCACTTCTGCTTAGATTTGCTTCCACATTGGTTACATCGCTTCCGCATTAGAATAAAGACTTCCGCTGCATAGAAATAAGACTTCCGCTGTGAACATGAGTCCAAGACTCATGAGACATTGTAATAAACTCTGTTATTCATGGTAATATAAAATATGAATTCAGTTTGTGGAACATATGTGTATGTGTGATGAACATCCTAGGCACACATATGCATTATTTCTCGGTTCCGTGGTTTTCCACAGAATGGAGGGCGTCACAGATTGGTATCAGAGCCACGGGTTGACAGTAGGTTACACGCCTAGATAGAAACCTTAGATCGACATTAGAGCCACGGGTTAACAGTAGATTACACCCTTAAATAGGAGTCACATATTGGTATTGGACACAGATTGGTAGCTAAGCCAAGCTGACCCAAGGAAGCATCCTAGGACGCTTAGATTGGCTTTAAAACCACCTTGACATAGGGAACCATCCTTGAATAGGAGTTGTGTGAGCCCTTGCAATGATTGTTTTGATTGTGTGCTTAGTGTGAGTTGTGGGATGTCTCCAAACGTTGTCCATATCCACACGTAAGTAGAAAGAGGTGTGAGATGCTTCGGCACTTGTTCACATCCTCATATGGGCTAATATATATAGTCCAACTCACCTTGATGCATATAGTTGAAGGGACCTACCTAACCTTCTAACATTCTATTCTATTTCGATCTCTCTCACAGATGGTGAGAGGAAACGCCGGCCGAAGGAACGTCAGTGCACGAGGAAGTTCCTGTTAACCCCGGAGCTGGCGAGAACAACCTGGAAAGGTTGATGGCCATGCAAAACCAGCTTATGCAAACCATGATCCAAACTTTGGGTCAGTTGTAGGCCAACCACAACCCCATTCCGGCACCACCGCCACCACCACCGCCGGCTCATAACAGGTTGGGAGAGTTCATGAGGACTCGACCACCCACCTTTGCTCAAGCTAGTGACCCCATGGAGGCCGACGACTGGTTGAAATCCATGGAGAAGAAGCTTGCCATAATACAGTGCAATGACCGAGAGAAGGTTCTCTTCGCGTCGTACCAACTTATGGGAGCTGCCACTGACGGGTGGGATGCCCTGAGCAACGCCCATGTCGATCCGGAGACAATCACTTGGACTGAGTTCAAGGATAGTTTCCGCTCTCATTACATCCCTGCTGGTGTAATGATGCTCAAGAGACAGGAATTTGAAGGTCTCCGCCAGGGACAGAGAAGTGTGAATGAGTACCTCAACAAGTTCATACAACTGTCCCGGTATGCCCCCGAGAATGTCAACTCAGACCAGAGGAAGCAGTACTTGTTCATGAGAGGGTTGAACAATGAGATCCAGGTTCAATGTAAAAGCCCAAGAAAAGGGACTTGCAAAAATTTTTATGCACCTCACAACACAACAGTTTTGTTGTGGGTAGAGTGTGAAATATTGTGAAGAGCAAGTGGCCTCCATCAAAAGAATGATTAGAGGGGAAAGTCTTCACTTTCACAAAGTATGGTTTCTACACTTAAACATGAGAGGTTGAGCTCACACCTAGAATTTAAAAAGTCTTGGGAAGGTTCAGTCCAAAGCTCATGCAAATTCAACACTTTTTGAGGCACTTTTGGGTTATTTCAAAAAGAGGCCAATTTGAGTGTAAATTCAAATTGCAGCAACTTTCATCATCCAAATTCAAAAGTTAGCTCCATATCTACACTCAGCACATTTTTCTGAGTAAACCCACCAATTTCCAGCCCCATTGGAGCTCCTCTTGTCAAGAGCTAAATTTGCTAGAATTCAAAACTGAATTTGAATTTCAGTTTGAATATGAAGCAAACTTGACCAAACAAAGTTTGAATTTGAGAATTTAAATTCAAACAAAGACTTGGGAGCTAAGTCTCACATTAAATTGTGAGTAGCTGGGGGGATAATTAACAAAAACAGAAAAGAAATATTAGGGGAAAAGGAGAAAGGGGGAGGCCCACAGGTCAGTGGCACACTGGAGGGGCAGTCGGTTGCTGCAGCCGACCCCGACTTCGCGCGCAAGGCAGTGAACGGCGGCGAGCCACCGAGGCAGCGATCGGCCACCTCACGGTGCCAAACCGCGGCTTAAAGGCCAGCGCACAGCCCACGCCGCCTTCCTCCTGCTTTCCAAACGAGACCCCCCCCCTACCGAGCTCTTTCCTCGTTTCCGCGCGAGCACAGAAACGCCGCCCTCTCTGATCGCCGGCGTCCGGCCAGCACAGGCGCGCTCGTGCCCGACGAGCCACACAAGAAAGGACCGCCTTAAGGTGCTGAGTCTTCTAGTCCCTACCGTTCTTCATTTCATGGGCTGTCGAGGGAGTATTTCGCCGGGAAAGCTTCGGGTGTTTTGAGACCGAGCTCCCACAAAATCCCAAAATTCGTGGGGGTTAGCTCATCACCGGGCAAACCGAGTCATGCACCCGCTCTATACACGGCCACGACCACCTAGGATCCAAAACCATCGAAAACCATCGAGCCTTTGCGCTGATATCCAAGTTTTTCGAGCAACAGTCGATATCGGGCCTAGGTCGACGGTGAGGTCCCAGTTCCGGCTATTTCCATGGCCAAACAAGCTCATATTCGTGCGCAGCATGCCACGGTGGAGCTGTAGGGGCAAACCGCTTGAGAAATAAGGCCCGGAGTAGCCCGGACGACGTCACCGGAGCAGAGGGAGGCTCTGTCACCGTCGCGGGCATAGTTCCGGCCATTGCCGAGCTCCGGTGAGGGCACCAGCGTGTTCTCCGAGTCGATTTAGGCACAGGCGGCAAGTTTTGTCAAAGGTCGGGCGGGGAAACGCCCGGCGGCGAGCGCTCCGGCAAAGCGCCGCCGCGGGAACTGCGGGAGAGCGCGAGGTAGACGAAGGGGGGCCGGGTCCGCCGGTCAGCCTCTGACCTCGCGCGGGGATCGGGTTTGCGGCCGGGATTCGGTGCGGAAGCGCGGGTAAAACCCCGTGGGCCGCGGTGTGGCCGCTTTCTGAGTGGACCGGCTCGAGGAGTGGGTCCCACCCGCAGGGTTTAAACATTTTGGAATTTCCAGTTTTAGTGTAAACTTTAGAACCCCATAACTTTTGCTAGGAAGCTCCAAATTTAGTGATTCAAATTGGGTTGGATTCATCTTGCCTAGCTCTGTCCAGATATATAACCCAATTTGTATGAAACCCATTAATTAATTCTGGAAAATTCTTTAAAGCTTTTCAGCAAAAGAATTTTAGAGGGAGTTTGGTTCATCCAAAAATCCCCAAATTTTGCCAGAATGTTCTTTAGGACATTAGTAAACCCCTGTAAAAGTCTCAGACCATTTGGAGTTGATTTTGTCAGAGCAATTTAAATTGGAAGGTGCTGTGTTCATTTGAATGCAGAAACATTTTCAGAGAATTTCCAAAACTTGGAAATTCAATTCTGGGCAAACCTTGACTCCAAAAATGCTAGGAAAATTCATGCAAACTCTATGAGCTATAATAGAAATTGTAGTTCATTAAGTTGAGCATGAACAGGGGTATTACCTCAGAATTAATTCTTCCTTGCTGATTTGCCAAGAGAATTATTCTGAGCAAACCACTCCATGAAAAGTGCTAGTGTTTGGTCCAGAGAGTTTTCTTGTGACAAGGAACTCACACAAAAATTCTCAGCTCCATTGGAGCTCTAGATCACCCCTGTCCTGTTTACCCACTTAAGGAATTAAGATGGAAAAGGGAGAAAACCACTTAGCACTTAACCATGGGACTAAGCCCAAGCCAAACCACCAACACCAGTTCATATTTAAATTCTTAAACAAAGTTCCAGGTGTGAGAGGCTGGTTATTAGCACTAATAGTAGAAGTCTTACTCTAAACCTCACATTTGCATCTAAATTAACATGTAGTATTTCATTAACGTGTAGCCGTTGAGGAAGAGACTCCGGAGGTGCTGGACTTCCTCCTTCCGGACGAAGAACTAACTCCTGACCAGCAGCAACAAGGCAAGCCCCGGTTTGCATTAACCATTTTTAAAAGTTTTACTTTGTTTACATGTGTCATATGAAGTATGTATGTGCATTAGGTATAGGATGAATGAAACCCCACTTGCATAACCAAAGGTTCCTAAAAGAGTGAGGGTAGTGTCAAGGACCTCGAGTAGAAAGGCTATGCTTAATGAGTCATAGGACTTCGGTACAAGTCGAGTAGTTGGAATCTACTCGCGAGATAGGCTGGGAACACACGGGTTCGGTTGAGTGATGTGAGATCACTTTAGTAATAAAAATGAGACTAGGCAGGGGCTAGGGCGCAGCAAGAGAGAGTCTTGTGTGCGCAGCCCTGCCCGTGTCGATTGAGGACCGATCCGTGTGCGGCCCTGCTGAACAAGTATTGAACGTACCGAAGGCATATCGGATATATGGGCCCCGATAAACCGATGTAGCCTAAACCTCCGGGCGTCGAGGCATAGCACACCGATTTATAGGTGTAGGTTGAGGGCAGCAAGGTGGAAATCTGCCAACGGGCATAGAGAGATGCTCCGTGTGGGGAACCTCCTGCTCGTTTCGGTGCGACCGGTTCGACGTTTGGGCTGTTGGGTGAAAGGTTGTCCCGTACGACATCGAGTGAGCGTGCTGTGCAGCTCCACGGGTGGGCGTACGTGACGTGCTCTTTGGGTTTTCCCTGCAGGTGTATATCGAGTCGATTCGCCGTCCCTCGCGGTGACGAGTACTGCTTGTTCACTTCGTCGTAACGTAGACTAATGGATGAAATATGTTGATTCAATGATGCTGATTGATATAATTGTATTGCTACATGTGTGCCACCAAATACTGCTTACTAAATTTCAGATTTCATGAACTGTTAACTTGTTGCTAAAAGATGAACTAAGGATGAACTTGTAGGCGTGTCCTTTTGCTGAAATGTTACTATCCTATGTCCATTGTACTCCTCATGTAGAGTTTCATGCTTAGGTGAGTCGGTTAAGCCTTGCTGAGCCTTCGTGCTCACGGTTGCTGCTTAAGTGTTTTTCAGGTGAGGAGCCACCCACGGACTCGGAGTACGAGTCCACCGGCGAGGGTTACCCTCCGTCGGGGACCACGGCTGAGTGGGAGCCGTACACGCCGCGCTGAGCTGAGACGTGCAGCTAGTGTGGGTTGCCCTAGGGCTGGGCAACCGACTTTTGCTAAATAGGCGGGCGTGAGTTGTATAGTGTAGTCTTCCGCTGTGTAATAGAACAATAATTATAACTGAAGTTTGTACTTGTTTGTACAGTTTCAGCTGTTTTTTCCCATGTAATATATTGTGTTCTTATGACGTGTGCTGTCGGGTGTCGCATCGCGCGGCACCACCCTCTGCGATCCTGGATGAGCGGATCCCGGTCCGCCACAGCCTGGTATCAGAGCTGCAGTGGGGATAGCACAGTACTAAAGGACTGCATTATGGGAAAAAAATTTAGGTGTACGGTGAGGAATCGGTAGTTGCCCAAGTAAGGACTATATTAGACTAGTTACTTAAAGTGGCAAGACTAACTTATATGTTATAATTCTGAATTTCAATTATGTAACGACGCACCTACGCTCTGGTAAGTATGGTAAGGAACGCCACCGAAAGCGGTTCAATTTCGGTTAGCTCTCCCTGACGAGGAACGTGGTTCGGGGATTGATCTCACAGCTTGGTGTGAGACGTCAATATGAACCTCTTGGACTCTTCATGTTCCTGAGTTCATATGAAACGCTGATCCCTAGCGTGCATTAGGCAAGTAAGTGGAGACCCCATCGTGTGGTCAGTAACGCGAGAGTGTGTTCGTCTGGAAATAGCCCAGGAGGACATACGCAGCGCTTGCCATCGGCGTGCCCTGCAGGGCAGTAGGTGGTATCTGTTGGGTTGATAACATTCCCAACCGTGACGACCCGTTCATGACATACTCGGGTTCCCCGTCGTGTGGTGTTGAAACACGATCACGTGCCTTGAGACGTGACTTAGCTCAAGGACGGCCGTATGGAAATGATACGGGCGTTTGTATTTACTTCAAATATGGAACTGCCTGAAATGAATAACCATTGAGTGCACCATTATTGTGTGGTCTTCTGCAGGTACTAACCACGTATGTATCCGTGTAGAAAACGTGTGCGAGGGACCGTTTAGTGCCACACTTGAGACGTATATACCGGTATGATCCGGATAGGATTTTCTTTTGTGAGGAACGTAGTACCGAGATATGGTAGGCATATGCATGAGAATAATGATAACAAAGAATTAAAACCTATAGGTTCAACATTTAGGACCCTGGTTGGGTATAAGAATGGGATAGCGGAGCAGTATAGCCAAAAGTATGAAAAGCAGAGTGCTCTGTTTTGGACAGCAAGTTTGCTGATCTTCAACAGGGCATAACTCACAGGTCTTTTAGCCGAGAGAGGTGTGCTACATAGCTCTGGAAAGGTATTGAAGTACTCTACAACTTTGTTGTAGATGCCCAGAGCTGAAACTCACCTGAAGATGGCTTAAAGCCCAGAGAAATGTAAACTGTCCAGAACCAGGGCAGAGTAAAACATCCTCTGAACTGATCTGTTTTTCAAGTATAACTCCCAGTCGAAAAACCTAAAATTGTCATATAATCCATCCTTAGAAAGAGTAGAAGATGTTTGCCATCTTTGCAATTCAAAGTTCCTGAAATGTCAGCACAGAATTTAGTGGAAATCAGGGTTGGAAACAGCCACTTCCAAGGGAGGTGCTGTTAAAAATTCTTCCAGAAATTCTGCTGACTTTGAATTAGCATAACTTTTTAGTCAAATCTGACCTGGGGGCAAATGAGTACTCGTTGGAAAGATACTAAAGTTAACTTTAACTTTGGTATTCAACTTGAGTCATGAAAATGCCCAGAACCAGATCAAAAACTTGGAATAGGTAGCAACTGGTCATTCTGACAGAAGAATGACAGTTGAACTCATTGAAAAGGGTGTTGTACCCTAAGGGTGTTATACGTGATGACAACGCAATAATAATGTCTCGTAGAGACCAAACCCAGTTTTGGTGAGCTTCCAAAGAGGGGGTTCATCAAGTTGGATTAAACTAACTTGTGTTTGGTCTGGTAATGGTGTAGCTTGTGCAAAGTTATTACATTATCTGCTTACGAGATATTTCGCATGTTTTGTTGTCATAATGTTTTTCCGCCCAGTTCTATTGGACTGCATGCCAAATGTTGCGGGACTGATGTTTAATGTCGTATGGTTGCAGATGGTTCGTACTAGGACCACGCACGAGGTTGGTGGCTCTAGCCAAGGTGGAGGCGATGACTCCCAGCCACCGGCCTACGACAGCACCCCGCAGCAGCAGCCACCACCGCCGCCTCCGCTTACTCTAGCGGATGTGATAGCAGCACTGGTGGGAGGTCGTGAGGAGCAGACCGACCTGCTCCGCACGATCGTGCAGAATACGTCCCAGGCGGGAGGACGTCAAGAGCGAGGGCCTCGTGAGCCCCGCGAAGTGTCGTACTCGGATTTCATGAGTACGCACCCTCCAGTGTTCACCGAAGCCGAAGAACCACTGGAGGCGGACAACTGGCTGCGGACTATCGAGTCCAAGTTCGGGCTGCTCCAGTGTACGGAGCGGCAGAAGACGCTGTTCGCAGCACAGCAGCTCCACGGTGCCGCTGGTGCGTGGTGGGCGAATTATGTCGCCTCACGTCCGGCTGGCCATGCCGTGGAATGGCAAGAGTTCCGGGAGGCGTTCCGCGCCTATCACATTCCTCCCGGAATAATGAAGAGAAAGTTCCAAGAATTTTTGGAACTGAAGCAGGGCGGGAGGAGTGCCCACGACTACTCCCGTGCCTTCAACCATCTGGCGCAGTATGCGTCAGACTACATCTCCACGGAGGAGAAGAAGAGGGAGCACTTCTATCGGGGGTTACATCCCGAAATGAAGACCCACCTCGTACAATGGAACCGCGGCACATTCAACGATCTAGTCAATGCCGCCATCATGCAAGAGGACGCTCAGCGGGAGTTAGCAGCTGAGCAGAGGAAGCGTAGCGCTCCACCTAGCAGCGGTGGGAGTGGCGCTCCCCAGAAGTACCGTATGGTGTATCGGACACCATCCGGGCAGCAGTGGCAACCACCGGCGCGACCGCAACGGTTCGGGGGACGTCCCTTTCAGGCACCTCCGTTCCGTCCGCCGATGCCACCACCAAGACAGCAGCAGCAGCAGACGGTACCCCGGGCGTTTCCACCGCCACAACGCGCCCCGGGTTTCCGCCCGCCGATTAGCGGGGGACCACCCCGTTTCACCTGCTTCATGTGTGGCCAGGCGGGCCACTTTGCGAAGGACTGTCCCCAGGGGCAGCAGAGCAGCGGGCAAGCCCAGTTTCAGGGCGGTGCTCGAGGCCGACCTCCGGCGAAGAAGGTTGGTCAGCGGACTGGAGGCGTCCGCAACCTCGACAGTGAGGACGCCCCAGAGGGAGACAACGTGCTGGCGGGTACGTTTACTCTCAACCATCAAGCCATAGTCATATTATTTGATTCGGGTGCAACCCACAGCTTTATAAGTGCATCCTATGTGGCTAAACATCAATTGCAAGTCTTCCCAACCGACTGCACTTATATGATCTGCTCACCGGGAGGGAAGATTTCAACTAATATGATGGTTCCAAAGGCACCTCTGTGCTTAGGTGGGAAACTATATCCCACCACCTTGATCATCCTTATGGGACAAAAGATTGATGCAATCTTAGGGATGTCATGGCTGCAATACCATGGCGCTGTCCTAGAGACTCGGACACGGACGGTTCACCTAAATTCTCCATTCCACCGTCCGCATTCCATGGTGTTAGACACGCCAGTCCGGGAAGTTTTAGCAATTAATAATGCTGAAGTTCTCAAGTTAGAAGACATCCCCGTAGTCCGGGAATATCCCGACGTGTTCCCGGACGATCTTCCGGGCATGCCACCTGAGCGGGATGTTGAGTTCAAGATCGAGCTCGCACCCGGGACTACGCCCATATCACGGAGACCATACAAGATGGCTCCAAATGAGCTGGCGGAACTGAAAGAACAGCTCAATGATCTGTTGAGCAAGGGTTTCATTAGGCCGAGTTCCTCTCCTTGGGGATGCTCGGCGCTATTTGTAAAGAAGAAGGATGAAACCCTGAGGCTGTGTGTGGATTACCGGCCGCTCAACGCCGTCACCATCAAGAATAAGTACCCCCTGCCCCGTATTGACATCTTGTTTGATCAACTTGTGGGGGCAAGTGTATTCTCAAAGATGGACCTTCGCTCTGGATATCACCAGATCAAGATCCGGGCGGAGGATATTCCGAAGACGGCGTTCTCGACGAGATACGGCTTATACGAATATCTCGTCATGTCCTTTGGTCTCACAAATGCTCCAGCCCATTTCATGTATCTCATGAACTCGGTGTTCATGCCGGAGCTGGACAAGTTCGTGGTAGTGTTCATCGACGACATCTTGGTTTACTCCAAGACCGAAGCTGAACATGCCGAACACTTGCGGATCGTTCTTCAACGATTGCGAGACCACAAGCTCTACGCCAAGTTCAGCAAATGCGAATTTTGGATCAGCCAAGTGCCATTCTTGGGACATATCATCTCAGCTGAAGGCATTGCGGTTGACCCTAGCAAAATCGAGCAAGTGTTGAAATGGAAAGCTCCCACTTCCGTTCATGAAGTCAGAAGCTTCCTCGGGTTAGCGGGATACTACCGGAGATTCATTCCAAGTTTCTCCAAGCTCGCTAAGCCGATGACAGAGTTGCTGAAGAAAGGGACAAAATATGTTTGGAACACGGCGTGTGAGGGAGCGTTCCGAACATTAGTGAAGCATCTCACGACAGCCCCGGTCTTGGCTCAACCGGATACAACGAAGCCCTTCGACGTGTATTGTGACGCGTCCGGTATTGGGCTCGGCTGCGTGTTGATGCAAGAAGGACGTGTGGTCGCTTATGGCTCACGCCAACTTCGGAACCATGAGCAGCACTACCCGACTCACGATCTTGAACTTGCTGCCGTGGTGTTGGCGCTGAAAATGTGGAGGCACTATCTCCTGGGGAACTTGGTGCATCTCTACACCGACCACAAGAGCTTGAAATACATTTTCACCCAGAAGGAGCTGAACATGAGGCAGAGGAGGTGGTTAGAACTGATCAAAGATTATGAGATTGAGATCCATTACCACCCCGGCAAGGCGAATGTGGTTGCCGACGCGCTGAGTCGGAAATCACATGTCCATCACCTCACCATTACACCGGTGGAGGAGGAAGAGCCAAGTTTATACTTGGTTCCTTATGGATCGCTGTACAACCTTGCCCTCATCCCTACTATTAGGGAGGACATCATTGCAGCTCAGAAAACGGATAAAGGCATGGCACATCTCCGGAGACGGATAGACAATGGAGAAATTAAATGTTTCCGGAAGGATGATGAGGGGACGTTGTGGTTCAATGACCGCATAGTCGTACCCCGAGATATGGAGTTGAGGAAAAAGATCCTCGATGAAGCTCACTTGTCTAAATACTCCATTCATCCGGGCAGCAACAAAATGTACCAAGATTTGAAAAAGAAATTTTGGTGGACCCGGATGAAGCGGGAGGTAGCTAAGTACGTATCTGAGTGCGATACGTGTAGACGAGTGAAGGCGGATCACATGAAGAAATCAGGGCTGTTGCAACCCCTGAAGATCCCGGCATGGAAATGGGAAGATGTGAGCATGGATTTCATTGTGGGATTACCCCTAACAGCCAACAAGCATGATTCCATATGGGTAATCGTTGATCGGTTAACCAAGACGGCTCACTTCATTCCGGTGAATACACGTTACAATGCCGGCAAGTATGCGGAGCTATACATAGCGAAGATTCTATGCCTATACGGGGTACCCAAGACCATTGTCTCAGATCGAGGTGCATTATTTGTATCTCGCTTTTGGGAGCAGCTACACGCTGCATTGGGTACTAAGTTGATCAGGAGCTCCGCTTATCACCCTCAGACAGATGGCCAGACAGAAAGGGTGAATCAAGTCCTGGAAGACATGTTGAGAGCGTGTGCCATCCACCATGGTAGGAATTGGGATGATCACCTACCATTGGCAGAATTCTCGTACAACAACGGTTATCAGGCGAGTATCAAAATGGCGCCCTATGAGGCTCTCTATGGTCGCAAGTGCCGCACCCCGTTAAATTGGTGCGAGTCCGGTGAAAGGGTCACATTCGGAGTTGATGTGGTGAACGACGCCGAAGAGCGCGTTCGGACAATACAAGCCAATTTGAAAGCCGCTCAATCCCGACAGAAGAGCTACGCTGATAAGAGGCGTAGACCGTTGCACTTTGATGTTGGGGAACACGTGTACCTCCGCGTGTCTCCAATGAAGGGCGTGCACCGATTCGGTGTGAAGGGGAAGCTCGCTCCCCGTTTCATTGGACCCTACGCTATCACCGAGAAGTGTGGACCAGCAGCGTATCGATTGGAGCTACCGGCATCTCTGGCTGGTGTCCATGATATTTTCCATGTTTCGCAACTGCGAAAATGCTTGAAGCATACAACTGCTGTTCCTACCGAAGCCATCGGCGAGCTGAAGCCGGATTTAACATATGATGAATATCCGGTGGGAATTCTTGATGAGAAAGCCAGGACCACGCGTAGCAGAACGTTGTGGTTCTACAAAATACTCTGGAGTAACCACACCGCCGAGGAAGCGACGTGGGAGAGCGAGGAGTTCCTTCGCTCAAATTACCCGGAGTTCATGGCTTCTCAACACGGGTAAGTCCCTATTACATCGCTATCTCTTCTTTTATAATCTCGGGACGAGATTCTTTTAAGGGGGGAGGGATGTAAAAGCCCAAGAAAAGGGACTTGCAAAAATTTTTATGCACCTCACAACACAACAGTTTTGTTGTGGGTAGAGTGTGAAATATTGTGAAGAGCAAGTGGCCTCCATCAAAAGAATGATTAGAGGGGAAAGTCTTCACTTTCACAAAGTATGGTTTCTACACTTAAACATGAGAGGTTGAGCTCACACCTAGAATTTAAAAAGTCTTGGGAAGGTTCAGTCCAAAGCTCATGCAAATTCAACACTTTTTGAGGCACTTTTGGGTTATTTCAAAAAGAGGCCAATTTGAGTGTAAATTCAAATTGCAGCAACTTTCATCATCCAAATTCAAAAGTTAGCTCCATATCTACACTCAGCACATTTTTCTGAGTAAACCCACCAATTTCCAGCCCCATTGGAGCTCCTCTTGTCAAGAGCTAAATTTGCTAGAATTCAAAACTGAATTTGAATTTCAGTTTGAATATGAAGCAAACTTGACCAAACAAAGTTTGAATTTGAGAATTTAAATTCAAACAAAGACTTGGGAGCTAAGTCTCACATTAAATTGTGAGTAGCTGGGGGGATAATTAACAAAAACAGAAAAGAAATATTAGGGGAAAAGGAGAAAGGGGGAGGCCCACAGGTCAGTGGCACACTGGAGGGGCAGTCGGTTGCTGCAGCCGACCCCGACTTCGCGCGCAAGGCAGTGAACGGCGGCGAGCCACCGAGGCAGCGATCGGCCACCTCACGGTGCCAAACCGCGGCTTAAAGGCCAGCGCACAGCCCACGCCGCCTTCCTCCTGCTTTCCAAACGAGACCCCCCCCCTACCGAGCTCTTTCCTCGTTTCCGCGCGAGCACAGAAACGCCGCCCTCTCTGATCGCCGGCGTCCGGCCAGCACAGGCGCGCTCGTGCCCGACGAGCCACACAAGAAAGGACCGCCTTAAGGTGCTGAGTCTTCTAGTCCCTACCGTTCTTCATTTCATGGGCTGTCGAGGGAGTATTTCGCCGGGAAAGCTTCGGGTGTTTTGAGACCGAGCTCCCACAAAATCCCAAAATTCGTGGGGGTTAGCTCATCACCGGGCAAACCGAGTCATGCACCCGCTCTATACACGGCCACGACCACCTAGGATCCAAAACCATCGAAAACCATCGAGCCTTTGCGCTGATATCCAAGTTTTTCGAGCAACAGTCGATATCGGGCCTAGGTCGACGGTGAGGTCCCAGTTCCGGCTATTTCCATGGCCAAACAAGCTCATATTCGTGCGCAGCATGCCACGGTGGAGCTGTAGGGGCAAACCGCTTGAGAAATAAGGCCCGGAGTAGCCCGGACGACGTCACCGGAGCAGAGGGAGGCTCTGTCACCGTCGCGGGCATAGTTCCGGCCATTGCCGAGCTCCGGTGAGGGCACCAGCGTGTTCTCCGAGTCGATTTAGGCACAGGCGGCAAGTTTTGTCAAAGGTCGGGCGGGGAAACGCCCGGCGGCGAGCGCTCCGGCAAAGCGCCGCCGCGGGAACTGCGGGAGAGCGCGAGGTAGACGAAGGGGGGCCGGGTCCGCCGGTCAGCCTCTGACCTCGCGCGGGGATCGGGTTTGCGGCCGGGATTCGGTGCGGAAGCGCGGGTAAAACCCCGTGGGCCGCGGTGTGGCCGCTTTCTGAGTGGACCGGCTCGAGGAGTGGGTCCCACCCGCAGGGTTTAAACATTTTGGAATTTCCAGTTTTAGTGTAAACTTTAGAACCCCATAACTTTTGCTAGGAAGCTCCAAATTTAGTGATTCAAATTGGGTTGGATTCATCTTGCCTAGCTCTGTCCAGATATATAACCCAATTTGTATGAAACCCATTAATTAATTCTGGAAAATTCTTTAAAGCTTTTCAGCAAAAGAATTTTAGAGGGAGTTTGGTTCATCCAAAAATCCCCAAATTTTGCCAGAATGTTCTTTAGGACATTAGTAAACCCCTGTAAAAGTCTCAGACCATTTGGAGTTGATTTTGTCAGAGCAATTTAAATTGGAAGGTGCTGTGTTCATTTGAATGCAGAAACATTTTCAGAGAATTTCCAAAACTTGGAAATTCAATTCTGGGCAAACCTTGACTCCAAAAATGCTAGGAAAATTCATGCAAACTCTATGAGCTATAATAGAAATTGTAGTTCATTAAGTTGAGCATGAATAGGGGTATTACCTCAGAATTAATTCTTCCTTGCTGATTTGCCAAGAGAATTATTCTGAGCAAACCACTCCATGAAAAGTGCTAGTGTTTGGTCCAGAGAGTTTTCTTGTGACAAGGAACTCACACAAAAATTCTCAGCTCCATTGGAGCTCTAGATCACCCCTGTCCTGTTTACCCACTTAAGGAATTAAGATGGAAAAGGGAGAAAACCACTTAGCACTTAACCATGGGACTAAGCCCAAGCCAAACCACCAACACCAGTTCATATTTAAATTCTTAAACAAAGTTCCAGGTGTGAGAGGCTGGTTATTAGCACTAATAGTAGAAGTCTTACTCTAAACCTCACATTTGCATCTAAATTAACATGTAGTATTTCATTAACGTGTAGCCGTTGAGGAAGAGACTCCGGAGGTGCTGGACTTCCTCCTTCCGGACGAAGAACTAACTCCTGACCAGCAGCAACAAGGCAAGCCCCGGTTTGCATTAACCATTTTTAAAAGTTTTACTTTGTTTACATGTGTCATATGAAGTATGTATGTGCATTAGGTATAGGATGAATGAAACCCCACTTGCATAACCAAAGGTTCCTAAAAGAGTGAGGGTAGTGTCAAGGACCTCGAGTAGAAAGGCTATGCTTAATGAGTCATAGGACTTCGGTACAAGTCGAGTAGTTGGAATCTACTCGCGAGATAGGCTGGGAACACACGGGTTCGGTTGAGTGATGTGAGATCACTTTAGTAATAAAAATGAGACTAGGCAGGGGCTAGGGCGCAGCAAGAGAGAGTCTTGTGTGCGCAGCCCTGCCCGTGTCGATTGAGGACCGATCCGTGTGCGGCCCTGCTGAACAAGTATTGAACGTACCGAAGGCATATCGGATATATGGGCCCCGATAAACCGATGTAGCCTAAACCTCCGGGCGTCGAGGCATAGCACACCGATTTATAGGTGTAGGTTGAGGGCAGCAAGGTGGAAATCTGCCAACGGGCATAGAGAGATGCTCCGTGTGGGGAACCTCCTGCTCGTTTCGGTGCGACCGGTTCGACGTTTGGGCTGTTGGGTGAAAGGTTGTCCCGTACGACATCGAGTGAGCGTGCTGTGCAGCTCCACGGGTGGGCGTACGTGACGTGCTCTTTGGGTTTTCCCTGCAGGTGTATATCGAGTCGATTCGCCGTCCCTCGCGGTGACGAGTACTGCTTGTTCACTGCGTCGTAACGTAGACTAATGGATGAAATATGTTGATTCAATGATGCTGATTGATATAATTGTATTGCTACATGTGTGCCACCAAATACTGCTTACTAAATTTCAGATTTCATGAACTGTTAACTTGTTGCTAAAAGATGAACTAAGGATGAACTTGTAGGCGTGTCCTTTTGCTGAAATGTTACTATCCTATGTCCATTGTACTCCTCATGTAGAGTTTCATGCTTAGGTGAGTCGGTTAAGCCTTGCTGAGCCTTCGTGCTCACGGTTGCTGCTTAAGTGTTTTTCAGGTGAGGAGCCACCCACGGACTCGGAGTACGAGTCCACCGGCGAGGGTTACCCTCCGTCGGGGACCACGGCTGAGTGGGAGCCGTACACGCCGCGCTGAGCTGAGACGTGCAGCTAGTGTGGGTTGCCCTAGGGCTGGGCAACCGACTTTTGCTAAATAGGCGGGCGTGAGTTGTATAGTGTAGTCTTCCGCTGTGTAATAGAACAATAATTATAACTGAAGTTTGTACTTGTTTGTACAGTTTCAGCTGTTTTTTCCCATGTAATATATTGTGTTCTTATGACGTGTGCTGTCGGGTGTCGCATCGCGCGGCACCACCCTCTGCGATCCTGGATGAGCGGATCCCGGTCCGCCACATTCAACTCCTCAACAATGACTACGTAAGCTTTCAGAAGCTGGTTGACAAGGCCATAGTGGTTGAAAACAAGATCCGAGAGATCGAGCGAGAGTGCAAGAGTAAGATGCCATACCAGCCCCAAGGGAGCAACGTACGACCTCGGTACATCTCCCCTGCACCGCAGTATGGATCGACCACTCCTGCATACTGCCCTGGTCAGCCACCACAGCAACGACCCGTTGCACCAGCACCTCGTGTGCCCATGCCTCCTGCGCCCCGACCTAACAATGACGCTCCTGTTCAAAAACCCGCCCCAACGTACCTGCTGCCATAGGCAACAGGGCATGCTTTGCATGCGGGGAAATAGGACACTTCGCGAACCAGTGCCCGAGGAGAGGCCCTGGACAGCAAGGCAACGTGCCCAAACAGAACCCGCGACTGAACGGAGGAGACAATCAATGAAATCGGGGAGAGCAGAACTATGCTCGCGGCAACGTGAACCATGTCTCTGCTGAGGAAGCACAACAGGCTGAGGACGTCGTAATTGGTATGTTCCTTGCCAACTCCACCCCAGCCACCATTTTATTTGATTCTGGAGCATCACATTCCTTCATATCATCCAAATATGTTGACAAACATCATGTACCCGTATCCCACTTAGAATGTGCTATGTTAGTAAATTCTCCCGGAGGAGAAATGAGGACTAATTTAGTATGTCCGAAAGTAAGCCTTAAAATAAGGGGGGTAGACTTCCTTGCCAACCTTATTGTCTTGGACTCCCAAGGGATTGACATAATACTCGGGATGGATTGGTTAAGTAAGCACAACGGGGTAATCCAATGTGCTGAAATAAGCGTGCAGTTGACAAATGAGCACGGCATCTGTGTCGAGTTTGAGTCAGCCCAACAAACCACTGAAAAGGCAAATTTGAACCACGTTGAAGGAGCAACATTGGACAGCATTCTGGTGGTTCAGGAGTTTTCGGACATGTTCCCGGAAGAGCTTCCAGGTATGCCACCTGACCGGGACATTGAGTTTGCCATTGATTTGATACCAGGAACTGCACCCATAGCCAAAATACCCTACAGGATGCCCGTCAATGAACTAGTAGAACTCAAGAAGCAAATTCAAGAGCAGATGGAGAAGGGTTTCATACGTCCAAGCTCGTCACCATGGGGAGCTCCTGTGCGCTTCATGGACAAGAAGGATGGAACCCAAAGGATGTGCGTGGACTATAGGTCTCTCAACGAGGTAACAATCAAGAACAAATACCCTATGCCTCGTATAGAGGACCTATTTGACCAAATGAAAGGAGCCTGGGTGTTCTCCAAGATTGATCTTCGGTCGGGATACTTCCAGCTGAAGATTAAGCCCTCCGATATACCCAAGACAGCCTTTCGAACACGGTATGGTTCGTATGAATATACCGTCATGTCTTTTGGGTTGACAAATGCACCCGCATACTTCATGTACCTTATGAACATGGTTTTCATGGAGTACTTGGACAAGTTTGTCGTGGTTTTCATCGATGACATTATGGTGTATTCAAAAAGTGAGGAGGAGCATGAAGAACATTTGAAATTGACCTTGCAGAAATTGCGTGAGCATCAATTGTATGCCAAGCTTAACAAGTGACAAATTTGGCTAAAGGAAATATCTTTCCAAGGCCATATTATCTCCAAGGAAGGGGTATCGATTGATCCCGGAAAAGTGAGAGATGTTCTGAAGTGGGACCAACCGCAGAGCGTGAGGGATATTCGGAGTTTCTTGGGATGACTGGATACTATCGAGACTTCATTAAAGACTTCTCTAAGATATCAAAACCTATGACGGAGTTGCTAATGAAGGGAAAGGTCTTCCAATGGACACCAGCATGTCAAGAAAGTTTTGAGTAACTCAAGAAAAGGCTAACCACAGCACCGGTTCTGGTATTGCCAGACGTAAGCAAGAGCTTTGACATATATTGTGACACATCCAGACAGGGGCTCGGATGTGTGCTCATGCAAGAAGGACAAGTGGTAGCCTATGCCTCACGACAATTAAAGAAGCACGAGCTTAATTATCCTACACATGACTTGGAGCTAGCAGCAGTGGTGCATGCATTGAAGATTTGGAGACATTATATCCTTGGTCATCGATGTGAGATCTATACGGATCATAAAAGCCATAAGTACATATTTACACAAACGGACTTGAATTTGAGGCAACGTCGATGGTTGGAACTCATCAAGGATTACGATGTTGGAATCAACTACCACCCCGGGAAGGCCAATGTAGTAGCTGATGCATTGAGCCGAAAGGGAGCATGTCACCAACTCACGGTTCGGGAGCTACAACCTGAACTACGCAAGGAGTTCGAACGGTTACACCTCGGATTCTTGAACAACATGGAAATAATGGAGATCCACTCTTCATTGGAGCAAGAAATAAGAGATGGCCAAGCAACGGATGAGGAGATCAAGGAGATCAAGGAAAGAATCCGACAAGGAATAGAGAGAGATTTCAAGGAGGATGAGAAGGGTACGCTTTGGCTAGGAAAAAGGATTTGTGTGCCTAACATAAAACATCTCCGCGATATGATATTGAAGGAGGCACACGATTCACCCTATTCCATACATCCCGGAAGTACCAAAATGTACAAGGACTTGAAAAGTTGTTATTGGTTGGATGGTATGAAGAGGGATATAGCCGAATACGTTGCCCTATGCGACACATGCTAACGGGTGAAGGCCGAACATCAAAGACCCGCTGGATTGTTGCAACCCTTGAGGGTACCAGAGTGGAAGTGGGAGGACATCAGTATGGATTTCATCATCGGATTGCCACGTACTCAGTCAGGTTACGACTCCATATGGGTCATCGTGGACCGATTGACGAAAACCGCCCATTTTCTCCCTGTAAGGTCCAATTACAACGTGGCACAATTAGCCGAGTTGTACATGGAGCAGATCGTGTGCCGTCACGGAGTTCCAAGGAGGATAGTCTCAGATCGAGGTTCTCAGTTTACCTCTAGATTCTTGAGGAAGCTGCAGAAAGCCATGGGTACATGACTGGATTTTAGCTTCGCCTATCACCCACAAACTGATGGGAAAACCGAAAGGACAAACCAAATTCTTGAGGACATGTTAAGAGCTTGCGCCTTGAAACGTGGGCGTAGTTGGGATAGGAGTTTACCGTATGCCAAATTCTCCTATAACAACAACTATCAAGCTAGCTTGAAGATGTCGCCTTTCGAAGCATTATATGGTAGACGGTGTAGAACGCCGCTGTTTCGGAACGAGACCGGAGAAAACCTGGTGTTTGGAACCGAAGTGCTACAAGAAGCCGAAAAGCAAGTCCAAACGATATGGGAGAACTTAAAAGCTGCTCAGTCACGACAGAAAGGCTACGTGGACAATAGGCGTAGGAAGTTGACCTTTGAAGTAGGAGACTTTGTATACCTTAAGGTATCGCCTATCCGAGGCCAACAACGTTTCAACGTCAAAGGCAAGCTAGCACCTCGCTACATCGGACCATTTAAGATTCTAGACAAGCGAGGAGAAGTAGCCTATCAACTAGAGCTCCCAACCCACCTCTCCGACGTACATGACGTGTTTCATGTATCCCAGCTTAAGAATTGCTTGAGAGCACCAGAGGAGCAAGTATCAATGGGAGAACTTGAACTTCAAGAGGATCTGACTTATGCGGAACACCCTGTACGAATCTTGGACGCAAAGGTAAGGGTCACTCGAAACAAGGTGATTCGATGGTGCAAGGTACAATGGAGCCATCACACAGAAGCTGAAGCCACATGGGAGCGTGAAGAGGATATCAAGGCAGAATTTCCCCATCTATTCTGTACTGACGAATCTCGAGGGCGAGATTCAATTTAAGGGGGGTAGATTTGTGACACCCTCATCTCGAGTGTCAGCATATGTTCATGTTTTATGAAGAGAAAACATTTTAAGAAAAGTAGGAACAGAGAAACTTATCAAATAGATAGCCAGTAAGAGCCAAATCCAGTTCACAGAAAACGCCGAAGACAACTTACCGCGGCCGCTGACCACGTAGCGTGTTCGGAGCTCATCCCTGCAAAGCGGGAGAGGTCCGCCGATAAAATGGCTATGTGGCAGTTTTGGGACTCATCTCCACAAAAGGGGAGAGGTTCGACCCTGTGGGACACGTGTTGCCCTTGGAGCTAGCCTCTGCGAAAGAAGCAAAGGCATTTCCGCAGGACACATGTCCCCTTCGGAGCTAGTCATCACGGAAATCAGAGGACCAGTCGCACGGGATACGTGTCGATCTCGGAGCTCGCCTCCGAGAGGTTCGGTTCCAATGAACACATGTCGCTACCAGAGCTTACCTATGGGAGGTCCGACACTGACACGTGGCGTGTGCGGAGCCACCTCCGAGTAAGAGAGGAGGTCTCGACCACCAGGATACGTGGCGCACGCGGAGCTCACCTCCGAAGAAGAGGGAAGTCTTGCTCGCTTGACACGCGGCACCACCGGAGCTCATCTCTGCAGAAAAGGAGAGACCAGGCCCGATGGACACGTGGAGACTCCGGAGCTCATCACCGAGGAGGTAACGAGTTTTGGGACGGATTTTGGAATCTGTACGCGTAGAAATACCGGAACAGAAACCGACCTGAATTCCACGATGATACCGCACCAAATCAACTAAAGATAAGTTGTAAGATTCAAACAGGACTCATATTCGGGATACAATAAGATTAGGACTCTTCTCTTCCTGATTATAAATAGAACCCAGAACCTCTGGCTGAAACCACAAATTTCTTTAACAACTCCTGAGCCGACAACTTAGAGCTCTATTCCCAAACCGCCGAGTAAACCATCGCCGGAGCGCGGCAAGGAAGATCGCCGGAGGAAAGCCCAGCGATCTGAGGAGGACCTCGAGACCGAGAAGAACATAAGGTAGGTCTCCAATACCACCTTACGACATCGTTGTGTTCCTTTTGCATCTGTTCTTTGATTCCTTTCGAACTGAAGCCTTGTCGTGGACAGATCACTTGGTGATCAGGTTGATCTAAAACACAAGATCATCGCCACGTCCACCTTTGATCTGAACACCCCTGTTCATCATAAAATCTATGCAAGCCATGCAAGAACACATGCAAACCAATCTAATAAACCTAATCATAGGATAGCATGCATATGCATCATCGCATCTAGTTTAAGGTTTGTACATGATCTTGATTGTTGTGAATCTTGTATGAACATGCATAGCGGGACAAGCTCAGGGAGCTATCTACGACGAGCTGCAGCAACAAGGTTTTGAGATCCAAGGACAACCGGAACCGCAAGAACAAGGCAAGTGCTCCTTGACTATATGGATCCTATGTTTTGGGAAAACTGTTTTGTTTTGTGAAAAGGTGTGTTTGCTGAGTCAAACATGATGGGAAACCCTTTTATAGGAGTTTACTAGCTTTGGTTAAACCACCCTTGTCGCCAGGAAGTTTATGTCGGGTATGGTTTTTGTTTTATGCTTCGCTGAGTCCATGGGATTGGGAAGCGAGATAGATGTGTCTTGCTAACTGCACCTGTAATGATATGAGAAACTGATGATGTTAATGAACATGGATCACAGGGAGATCTAGGCAAGACTGGGTTTGTGAATGAGGTAGCATGAGATGGTGGTTTACTTGCCGTAGATCTAAGGATCGGTTCATGCATGCACATGCCAGGATAACAGTGCCACCACAAGGCCAAGTATGGGTGCGGCTTAGCTGAGTAATTAGGTAAGTTGCTAGAGTGTTATGGACTGTGGAAGGCATGGGGAATGGGAGTCGAGTGAGGACTGCCCTGGGAACTGCATGGCACAAGAGGGGGCCCGTGGGTGGGAGAATTGGAGATTCTAGCCTGCCGGTGAAACCTTAGTGAGTCCATACATCTAGTAACCCCTTTGTAAAGGCTATTTTGTGATCTCTTGACCATAACCGACGGTTGTGTACTGGTATAATGGAGATTCTGCAGTCACCGACGGGTGACGAAATCACAAACTTGTGGGTAAAGAGGTGCAAACTCTGCAGAGTCTAAAACTATCATGATAGCCGAGCTTACGGTCGCGAGCGCCTGGCTAAACTGCCATGATTAGTTGGGATGGTTATTGGTTATGGTTATTGGTTATGGTTATGGTTTGGTTTTTGGGACTGTTGAGTCTGGGTGATAAGATGGTTGCATGACTGTTGAGTCATGGCAACGAGATTGGTCTCGGTGTGAGACGAAAGTTGTTTATGAGATGAGATGGTAGCGAATACGGGAAGGTATTCGTGAAATGGTAGCGAATATGAGGAGGTATTCGTGAGTAAGAATGAGGTTAGTTAATGTTTGGATGTAACATGGAAAGTGATGGAGGTATGTTGATAATTTAATACATGCTGGGATTACATTCATTTAAAGTTAAGTTGCTGTTTTATCATGGTTTTATAAATCTGCTTTTCTGCAAATGAGCCTTTTTATACCTACCTTGTTTCGAGCTACATATCATGCGTTTTTCCGCACTTGCTGAGTACATCATTGTACTCAGACTTGCATTATTATTTCATCATCAGCGGCAGGAGAAGACTACTATGAAGACCAAGTGGAGCATTAGGGCGTGTGATGTATTCTCAACCTTGCCTGTATAGGTAGTAGAGATGGAGCCACTTCTGCTTAGATTTGCTTCCGCATTGGTTAAATCGCTTCCGCATTAGAATAAAGACTTCCGCTGCATAGAAATAAGACTTCCGCTATGAACATGAGTCCAAGACTCATGAGACATTGTAATAAACTATTTTATTCATGGTAATATATAATCTGAATTCAGTTTGTGGAACATATGTGTATGTGTGATGAACATCCTGGGCACACATATGCATTAGTTCTCGGTTCCGTGGGTTTCCACAGAATTGAGGGTGTCACACACATTGCTCGGGTAAAGATAGCAAATGGAACACATGGCAAGAAAAATGAGACCGAGCAGAGAGTAAGGGCAGAGAGTATGGACCCGGAGCCACCAGCAGAGGTAGCGCAGGAGAAGGTGGTCCTTCTCAAAAATACCGGATGGTGAATCGCCCAACATCGGGTCCACGCTGGCAGCCACCACTGAGGCCGATGCCATTCCGCAGTCGGCCATATTCCCCACCGGCATTTAGGCCGGCACTGCCAGCACCACCTCTGCAGCAACAAAAGCAGCAGCGGGCGATGCCGCGTGCGTATGCGCCTCAGCAGCGCATGCCAGGCTTTCGTCCCCCAAGCGCCGGTCCGGCAGCAGCCACATGCTACAAGTGTGGTCGCCCAGGACACTTCGCTCACAATTGTCCTGAGAGGCAAGGCGGCGGAGTTGCACCGCAATTTTCAGGGAGGAATCAGCCCCGGAACCCCACTAATGCGTGGCAGGCAAATCCTAGGCCCAACACCGTCCACCAACTTGCCATAGAGGACGTGCTGGAAGGAGAGCCAATCCTTTTGGGTATGTTCCAACTCCACCAACATCCTGCTATAGTTCTATTTGATTCAGGCGCCAC
The DNA here is from genome assembly GCA_030760725.1 of Neostapfia colusana. NCBI lineage: Eukaryota > Viridiplantae > Streptophyta > Magnoliopsida > Poales > Poaceae > Neostapfia > Neostapfia colusana. The sequence continues at coordinate 73,592,413 of JASWHV010000007.1, read as the reverse complement.
GCATAGCTTCATTAGCCAAGCTTTTATTACTAAATACAGCTTGCAAATACTACCCACCGATAGTCCATACTTGATTTGTTCACCGGGTGGGAAAATTTCAGCAAGCATGATGGTTCCAAAAGCTCCATTATGCTTAGAGGGTAGAGTATACCCTACGCCTCTCATAGTTTTAGAGGACAGAAGGTCGTTGTCATCCTAGGGATGTCGTGGTTAACCCACCACGGCACTGTTTTAGACACCATCCTCCAATTGGTGCATTTGAACTCAGAAGTGCACGAGTCTCACTCGTTATTTTTGGACAGTCCAGAAACAAAACTTCCAAGTGTATATCAGTCCACAACCATCAGTTTGGAAGATATTATGGAAGTCCGTGAGTTCCCTGACGTGTTCCCGGATGATTTACCGGGGATGCCGCCCGACCGAGAGGTGGAGTTCAAGATTGAACTTGCACCGGGAACCATGCCAATACCCCGAAGGCCATACAAGACGGCGCCCAAGGAATTGGCTGAACTGAATACACAATTAATGGACTTGCTGGAGAAGGGTTTCATTAGGCCGAGCTCCTCGCCATGGGGCTGTTCGGCATTATTTGTGAAGAAGAAAGACGAGACGTTGCGGCTTTGCGTGGACTATCCTCCACTAAATGCTGTAACCATCAAGAACAAGTACCCATTGCCATGGATCGACATGTTGTTTGATCAGTTGGTCGAAGCAAAGATCTTTTCCAGGATGGACTTAAGATCCCGGTACCATCAGATTAAGATACGGGCTGAGGATATTCCAAAGACGGCTTTCTCGACGAGGTACGGGCTTTTTAAGTACCTGGTCATGTCCTTCGGCCTCACCAATACTCCAGCTCACTTCATGTACTTGATGAACTCGGTATTCATGCTGAAGCTGGACAAGTTTGTCGTGGTCTTCATCAACGACATATTGGTATATTCCAAGTCGGAGGAAAAACACACAAAGCATCTGCGTATTGTCTTGCAACGGCTGCGGGATCACAAGCTATACACAAAATTCAGCAAATGCGAATTCTGGATATTGCAAGTGCCTTTTCTCGGGCATATTATCTCAGCGGAGGGCATCGCTGTAGTCCCGAGTAAGATCACACAAGTGCTGAATTGGAAGTCCCCGAGAACTGTTCACAAGGTATGGAGTTTCCTTAGACTCGTGGGATATTATCGGGGGTTCATTCCAAACTTCTCGAAGATTACCAAGCCTATGACAGAGCTGCTGAAGAAGGCTACCAAATATGTTTGGAGTCCAGCATGTGAAGCAGCGTTCAAGGCCTTAGTGAAGCACCTAACATCAGCACCGGTTTTGGCGCAGCCGGACACGACAAAACCGTTCGATGTGTACTACGATGCATCTGGCATTGGGCTCGGATGTGTGCTGATGCAAGACCGAAGGGTGGTAGTGTATGGATCACGGCAGCTTATAAAACATGAGCAAAATTATCCAACTTATGACTTTGAGCTCGCTGCCGTGGTGCTCACACTTAAAATGTGGAGGCACTACCTACTCGGTAACCTTGTACATTTATATACCGACCATAAAAGCCTCAAGTACATATTCACTCAGAAAGAGCTACACATGAGGCAGCGAAGATGGTTGGACTTGATAAAGGATTATGAAATAGAGATCCATTATCACCCCGGCAAGGCAAATGTAGTGGCAGATGCGCTGAGCCGCAAGTCACACGTCAATAATCTGACCATCACACTGTTGGAAGAGAGCGAGCCACCATTGCATGTGATTCCACATGAAGTTCTCTACAACTTAACTTTGATCTCCACCATCCGTGAAGAGATAGCGGCAGCTCAGAAACATGACAAGGGCATGTCGCATTTGCGGAGACGCGTAGACAGTGGGGAGCTAAAATGTTTCCGGAAAGACGGAGACGGCGTCCTATGGTTCAAGGACCAGATCGTCGTACCCCGTAACCCGGAATTATGGAAGAAAATCTTTGACGAGACCCACTTGTCAAAGTTTTCTATTCACCCCGGCAGAAACAAAATGTATCAAGAACTCCGAAGCAAGTTTTGGTGGACACGGATGAAGCGGGAGATCGCAAAATACGTGTCCGAGTGTGATACATGTCGAAGGGTGAAGGCAGATCATATGCGGAAACCGGGACTGCTACAACCACTGGGCGTTCCTGCCTGGAAGTGGGAGGGTGTGAGCTTGGAATTCATCGTCGGTTTACCCACCACTTTTCAGAAGCATGATTCTGTGTGGGTGATCGTCGACCGACTCACCAAAGTTGCCCATTTCATCCGGGTCAACAAAACTACAACGCCAAAAGTATGCTGAATTGTACATCTCACGGATCCTATGCTTGTACGGCGTACCCCGCACCATTATATCGGATCGGGGCACTTTATTTGTGTCCCGTTTTTTGGAACAGCTACACGCTGCATTTGAGACGAAGCTGGTAGTTTAGCATACCACCTGCAGACTGATGGGCAAACCAAGCGGGTAAATCAAAATTTAGAAGATATGCTACTAGCTTGCGTTATCAACCACGGTAAGAATTGGGACGATCACTTACCGTTGGCCGAGTTCTCGTACAACAATGGGTACCAAGCCAGCATCAAGATGGCGCCTCTCGAGGCGCTATACGGAAGAAAATGCCGCACAACGCTGAATTGGTGTGAGTCTAGCGAAAGGGTCACCTTCGGGATTGATCATGTCAACAACGCGGAGGAAAAGGTTCGGCTGATTCAAGCGAACCTAAAAGCCGCCCAATCCTGACAAAAACAGTATGCGGACCAGAAAAGCCGCCCATTACAGTATGCGGACCAGATGAAGCGACATGGGAGAGCTAAGGATTTCTTTGCACTAACTACCCCGAGTTTTTCACGTCGCATATACGGTAATCTTCCACCGTCCTCTCTCTCATTTTCACCTTATAATCGCGGTACGAGATTCTTTTCAGAGGGGAAAAATGTAAGGGCCTATGTTTTTGCATACATTCAAAGTGTTCATCACACACCACACACACCTCATTTGAGGAAACTTTATGAACACATTTGAAGAGCAAGTAAACATCATCAACATGGTCATTAGAGAATAAACTCACAAAATGCAAAAGTGGCATTTCCCACATGCATCATATAGGGCCTGGGCATATGAAAAACTCCTACACCTTGCTAGGAGTGCCCCTGCCAAATTTCACCCAAATCCAAAATCTTTTTGAGGTATTTCTTGGTAAAACTAGAAAGGGATTAGTTTGAACCCAAATTCAAACTACTTCCATCCCATAAGTTCAAAAGTGGGAGGCATATTCTTACTCAGCACATTTTTGTGAACTCACACACCAATTTTCACTCCATTTGGAGTTGATCTTGACATGAGCTAAGTTTAGCAAATTCAAACTCCATTTGAATGTCAAACTGCATATGTGCTGAAAATTAATCCAAACACATCATAATTTGAATTCTATCAACTCCAAATGGGCATTTGGTAGATAATTCAAATTCTAAAGGGTATTAGGGGGATTACTATTTGTAGCAATGGGAGGAAGTGAATTTCAGAGGTTAAAAGGAGGGTGGGACCCACATGTCAGCCTCAATATACAAATGAACCGACTGAGGAACTCAGCCCGGTTTCTTGCGCTGGCTCGGGCTGCCGCCACGGCGAGGATCGTTCGGGACAGCAGCTGGTTGCCGCCCCCGACCACTGAACCGCCTCACCCTCCCTCTTATCCAGGCAGCTGAGCCAAACCGAGGCATTACCTATAGTTTCTTCGCTCTCGCGCAAGAAAAACATCACCTCGCCGCCGCTCACTCGGAGTTGATCAGAGAATCAGTGATCACAGCCTCTCCGCTCCCTCCAAGCTGCAAAACGGTACTGTAGACTCTCCTCTTCCTTCTCTGTCGTAGGAATTAGCCGAATTCGGATGATCTTGCCCATACCGAAAGTTTTTCCCGGTGACCTAAGTTCACCGCACCTCGGGATCCCGTGGACAGCCCAAACAGGAGGGTGTCACGACGTGTTAGAGTCTGGTGCAGCTCACCCCGAACCGCAGCCCAAGTTTTTGATCACCGGCGACGAATTTCAGTTTTCCCTTTCATTCGGCGCAGACCGACCTTCTGGTGCGGATCCGCCAAATTCGTGCTCCATAGTTGTTTAGAGATCCTCAAACTGCTCCTACACTAGCTACGCTTGGTAGCGATCAACTTTCCTTCGCAGCCCTGGCAAGAAAACCTTGGTAGACCGGCCAGTTCTAGCTTTTCTACCGGCGCTAATGGCGGAAGCCGTCGGGCGCATGGTGAGAGCATACCTAGGACCTCTCCCGAGCAGCCTCGAGTCCATGCCGAGCTTCCCTAGGGTCCACTGATTCTCTACGGCCTTTTGCTCGATCGTTTGAAAGGCTCAGAAGCCCGGTCTATGCGGCCGAAGTTCTTCCGAAGCCGCTGCTCGTCGCCGGCCGTGATCCGGTGATTGTCACGACGAGCTGAGCCCAGCATCGTGTTCCACGGGTGGAATTAGGCAGAGGCGGTCAAGATCATGGAGTTTGGCACACGGCAGAGGCCACCGGCGAGCACTCCGGCGAGCGTTCGCGGCGGCCGAGCGCGGGAGGCCGGAGGTAGACAAAGCCCCCGGTCCCACATGTCAGCGGCCGATATTTTAAACCTGGGATTAGCTGTGGCACCGGATCGGTTTTGGCTGCGTGTGAAAGACTCCATAGCCCCGTGTGTCGACCGCTGAGAAGTGGACACGTAGCCCCGGTCCCACGCACAGCGATTTAAACATTTTCCTGATTTTCAGATTTAGTTCAAACTCCAAACCCATATAACTTCAGCTAGGAAACTCCAAATCAAGTGAACCAAATTTTGTTGGATTCAGACCTATGAGTACTTTCCAACAAATCAAGTGTCACCTCATGAAAATCTTTAGTTCTCCAGAATTAATTCTTCAAATTTTAAAATGTTTAGAATTTTAACTGGAGAACTAATGGGGGAAAATTCTGAAATTTTGCTACGAAGTTCACCAAAATATTCCTAAGCTACCATAAAAATTTCTGATCCATTTGAGCTCATTTGATCCACTTAATGGTGTGATTAATAAAACTGTTCCAGAGAAAATAGAAAATGTCCAGAAACATTTTCAGAATTTCTTTGAAATTTTTTAGCTCATATCTTTAGCTAGGAACCTTCAAATTAAGTGAAACCAACTCCATTAGAACCCTCTGAAAATCTAGTTTTCAGAAAGGGGTGGCTTGCTCCATGAAAATACGTAGAACACCCTAGGAGCTCCAATGAAGGCCAAGTACATAATTATTTGTGGAGAGCTCAAATGAGCATTGCTGACACGACCCCACAGTCTTGTCGAGCCAGGATCATGCTGAGGGGTGCTGCGTTGCACAGCACCGGATAACACACATCAGAGATACAAAGCGGAATGAAAGTTTATTACATAAAGAGGTTTATGAACATTTGTACAACAAAATATGTTCAGACTACACTCACGGGTGTAGACTACGTGTAACACCCCAAAACCTGCTAAAGAGGGGAATTTAAAAATTTTTGGACGTATTGCATGTGGTGCAGAAATTCAAATTTAAACTGGAATTCAAATTCAAATCAAAACAGAAAAGAAAAGGAAAAAGAAAAAGAAAAAGACAACCCCAACCGGCCAGTGGGCCGAAACCCGCCAGCCGGCCCAATACCCCCCATGCTAGCCCAAACCCGTGCCCCCTCTCTCCCTCTCACTGACACGTGGGGCCCGCGTGTCATCCCTCACCTCCCGCGCCCACCCGACCCCGGACTCTTCTCTCGCGCCCGATCAAAACAACCCCCAGATCCCATGCTCCCAGCCCCGATTTCCGGTCCCAAACGCCCCCAACACGATCTCAACAGACCGCCGCCCTCCCTCGCCTATTTAAACACCGACAATCGCCCTGTTCCCCCCCCCCCCCCCGATCAGCCGTTTTTCTCTCCGGTGAGAACCGAAGCTCCTACAGCCGACTTCCTTTGATCCTTGCTCAAATTTCCTGATCTAACGTGCTGATCACGTTCCACCGCCGCCGGGGAGCCCTACAGGTGAAGGAAACGTCGTGTCTTGCGCCCCAACGGCCACCCCGATGTGCACCGAAGACTATCGCCGTTGAAGCTCGCCGCCGACCGACTTCCAGGGCCTCCGAGTGCTGGAAAACACCTCGGTGAGCATCCCCTAACCCTCCGCAGCCGATCCGTGCAAAAAGATGCAAGTTCTAACGTGTAGCGGCAAAAGCCGAGGCTGCGCCGGCGAGATCGCCACCCCAGCCGCCGCGCGCCGCCGCGCGCGCGGGCTGGTTCCAGCCAGGGCGACGTGGCCCCTTGAGGGCCGTCTATTTTAAATCGCATAGTAGAAATAAACCCGACGCGTATCGGTTCGGCGATCTAATCTGAGCCATCTATTTTAAATCGGACGGTCCACGTCAGCCCCTCGTTATAAAGACCGGGATTCTTACGCGCTACCCCCTGGGGATCTCAGAAAACACGAGCTAGTCCCGGAAACTTCTGATCTAGCCCCTGGACCTTTAGAAATTCATGTAAATTCATTTAAAAATCAGTTTTAGCCCCTGGACTTAATAAAAATTAGGAAACCCCCTCTGTTATGTGTAGTTAGACCCCTGGAAATTTAGGAAATAGTAAATTAGACCCTGCAGTAGGGTGGATTTACCTTTTTGACCCTATATGATATTAAATTCAGAAATTTGAATATGTGACTAGGATTTAAATTTAAAAGGTAAGGCAAACACATGTGCAAATTCAGATCTAAACTCTCCTAGCACTTGGAAAACTTTAGAATGAGTTAAAAATAGATTTTTGGCTGAAATGAAATCTGCCTAAGTGTTACTCATTTTTATTTTCCCTAGAGACACATTTTAGGCTAGGAAATAATTCTAAAAACTAGTAAAATAAATTTAATTTGTTCCACATCACAGAGGAAGTTCAAAAATATATTATTGCACATTTTTAGATCAGAACCTATTCTGTTTAGATGATGTGTCTTACTATTTTTCATAATAAAGTTCACTTTTAGGCATGGAAAGTAAATCTGAAAATATAGGAAAATAAGTATGCATAATTAGAAAAGGATAAATGAGTTCTCCAAATCCAAAAGCTTCAATTTAGGATTTTGTAGAAAATCTGAAAACCTAGTTGGAGTAGGAAATTACCTTTCATGCAAACTTGGTTGCTAAGAAGTGTATTAATTGAATATAAAGAATTTGTTCAAATTGGAAATTCATATATAGTGTGCAAACAGAAATCTGAATACAAAAGTTAGAAATCATATACATATGTTTAAAAGTGCATGTAGGCCAAAAATCAACACATGTAGAGTAACCAGAACACTTAGAAATGTGAGTGACTTTCATAGGTGTGTATGTGTGGTTTGCATGAAGTGAGAGTGTGAACTATGTCTTATGGATTGTTGTTTTCTTTTGCTATGTGTATTGGCATGAGTAGAACCTGCCCCAGAGCAAGTTCTCCCCTTCCAAGACCAAGACTTTCCATTCTCAGAGCAGCAGGAAGAAGGCAAGTGTCCTTGACCACTTTGATCCTAAACTAGGATGTGTAGATAGCATTATTTGCATTGTCAATTGAAATATGAAACCCATGCTAGGAAGTTTCCCTAGAATTGCATTACCTTGTTTCCTTGTAGCTTGGGTTGGGATTTATTTTATCATATCATTTAATTATATGCTTATGCTCAGCCATGCTTAGAATGGGATAATTGGGATATGAGATCATCAATTTATTTACCTTACTCTTGAATGAGATATTATAAGTTATGTAGAGGTAGGGATCGAGGCAAGTTGGATGATTTGGTTGGTGCTGGGTGCAAGAGACTCGGGTTTGTGTTTAGTACTTGCCTGGATCCTAAGGACCGGTTCATGGAGCATGTAACCTGACTTTACCGTGCCAACCACATGCTTATATGGGACAGCTTGGCCAATTAATTAGGTGTATCCCCGGCGTAGTATGGGTGTTTTGGATGGTGCAGGGAATATGTGTCAGCTGGACTACCATATGAACCGCAAGGCTCAAGAGGGGGCCACTGCAGCGGGGTTGGAGCCTCTTGTATGCTGTTAGGGGTGAAACCTCAGTGGGCCCACGCTCGTCGGGAATCCCTTTGTAAAGGCTTCGTAGTGATCTCCTGGCTACACACCTGGGAAGTATTAATGTGGTTCGCGGCCACTGGCATAATGGAGGTTCTTTTAGTCCACCCGGCAACGGGGAATGAAATCACTACATGTGGGTACAGTGGTGCAAACTCTGCAGAGTCAAAAACTGTCATGACAGCCATGCTCACGGTCAAGAGCGGCTTGGACTTATTCATGATTAGAGGATGATGAATTTGGAAGTTGAGGATGTTAAGCAGGGAGCTTGACATTGGATATGATGTTATGATTACTTGATTTTGATGATGTGTTGGGAGATTGGGACCATTTCACCTGTGTAGTAATGTAGGTGCTTAATAAGCTAAGGTTATAGGTATTAATTGCGTAGTGCTTTAACCACGAGTCAACCTCTCTTTGCTCTAGCCATGCATGACATAACTTTCCCACACTTGTTGAGTACCAACGGTACTCAAACTTGCTTTTATGTTGGTTTATATTGCTGCTCAGGTCAAAAGAATGATGTGGTGTTTAATGACCAAGACTTTGGTCCGGAGGAAGGATTCTAGGTTCATGGAGTCCCCCGGGCAACGCTTGTGACGGAGCCCACAAGATTTATATTCCGCTGCTGCTTTATTTACATGTTATGAACATTTTATCGTCCATCGAGACGTATGCTATGTAAGACTTATTTATATTCAAACACTTGGCTTGTAATAAATGATGCTTCACTATTTGTCATCACATGTATGAGAGAATGATCCTGGCATACATGTGATATTCACTCGGTTGTTCTTCGGAGAAACCGGGTGTGACAGAAGTGGTATCGGAGCCAAGGTTGCCCGTAGGAACGTGGACCTAGTTAGAAATGGACGTATTTAAGGACCCTATTTTCTTAAAAACTATTTTTAGAAAGGTGTGGGTTGAGAAGTGTTATTTAATGGGGTCACTTTATTCACCTTGCCCCAAATTTATTCAAAATACAATTTTTATTTAAATCTTATCTAACTTAATTTTAAATGCTTTATGTTTTAGATGGTTCACATGATCCGCACCGCCCGCAAGTCCACCGGAGGGAGAGTTCCGGTAGTTGCGCTTACCTTGAGAGAGGAGAACCGTCCGGTGACGTACCACTCCTATGGATTGGCAGTAGGAGGCTTGTTGCGCCGTCTTCGGCATATGCTCCACGCCGCCGGCAATACGGGCAAGCTAATCATACACTACAGCTCCACCCGGACCATCCGTGAGAAGCGGGAAGAATGGAGTTCAGAAATGAGGATTATCCATGAAAATCATCTGCTCATGATCCACCGCTCTGCAGCTTGTCGTGCGACACAGGTTGATGTTGAGAAGGATGTCACCTGGGAGGCCATCACCTGCCAGAGTTACATCAACCGTCACCACCTGGACAGGACTGAGTACATGTATGTCCTCCAACGTGAGAGTGGCACCGCGGAGTACAAGTACCCGCCAGTGCAGCAGGGGACTTCCCATGAGCATATGGACCTGTGCTTGGAGGATGCTTCTATGCTCAGCACTCGACTGCAGGAGTGCCAGCAGGAGCTTCAGGATGTTCGTGACACCCTCAAGAAGACTGAGGCGTTGCTTCATGCCAACTTGAGGGCAAGAGAAAAAGGAGATGGGAATGAAACTGTGTGTCACCGTGAATGACACGTGGACTCCTGACTCCCCAGACCGCCGGGCGAGCAGGCGTCGCCGCACTTCTCCACCAGCAGCTTCCACACCCAAAGTGGAATCAGAGGGAAGCCGCGATAATGAGCAAGACCCCGACGAGCCAGCTCAGTGATACGAGTTGTTTAGAGTCATTTTCCTTATTCCAGGAGGTTATCGAGTAGTCGAATCAATACCTTATTTATTTGTGTGCTAATATTTGATGTGTGACGTGAGTTATGGAAGCCATGGGCATTTGTCCACAACCTCGTCTTTAGGTTGCTTTGCTTTGGTGTGTGAACCCTTATGAATCAATAGTGCATTTTATTTTCGCGTGAAACGTGAAGCCCAAAGATCTACGTAAAATCTTCAGAAAATGTTTAAATATTAAGGCCTCGAAAGTTTAAGTTTAAACAAGCAATTTGGGAAGTTAATAAGTAATGCTTTAAGTTAACATTTGGTTGACCAAACATAAAGGAATCATCCATTGTTCGACAAGAACGGTGGAACTAACTCACCCTAGCGGCACAAAAGTGAAGTTCATAGCCGTACAAGAACCTAGGAGGGACCTTAAACTCAATCAAGTTGAGGTGGAAGTGGAAGAGATCAGGATTATCAGGGAATATCCAGACGTTTTTCCGGAGGAGTTGCTAGGTATGCCTCCCGATCGTGAAGTGGAATTCGCGATTGACCTAGTGCCTGGAACAGCTCCAATATACAAGAAGCCTTATCGGATGGACTCCAAACAGCTGGAAGAGCTCAAGGAGCATATAAGGGAACTGACGGCGAAGGGGTATATTCATCCTAGTTCCTAACCATGGGGAGCTCCAGTTATATTTGTGCCCAAGAAGGACGGAACCCAAAGGTTATGCGTAGACTACCGTGCTTTGAATGAAGTAACCATCAAGAACAAGTACCCATTACCCCACATTGAAGACTTATTTGATCAGCTGAGGGGAGCTTGTGTGTTCTCAAAAATTGATCTTAGGTCGGGATACCACCAACTTAAGATAAGACAAACCGATATTCCAAAGACAGCTTTCGTATCTCGGTACGGGCTGTATGAATACACCGTCATGCCGTTCGGGCTAACTAATGCCCCGGCATACTTCATGTATCTCATGAACAAGGTATTCATGGAATATCTTGACAAATTTGTGGTGGTTTTCATTGATGACATTCTCGTCTTCTCCAAAAATGAAGAAGAACATGAGGGACATTTAAGGTTGGTGTTGCAAAAGCTGAGAGAACACCAACTACATGCCAAGCTGAGCAAGTGTGAATTTTGGTTGAAGAGAGTTCCCTTCTTAGGACATATAATCTCGGAGGGAGGAATCTCGGTAGATCCCGCCAAGATCAAGGATGTACAGAAGTGGAAGACCCATGAAAATGTCAGGGAAGTTCGAAGCTTCTTAGGATTGGCTGGGTATTATCGACAGTTTATCGAGGGTTTCTCCAAGACTTCGAGACACCTCACCAAATTGTTATAGGAGGGAATCACATTCACATGGACACCTCAGTGTGAGACGAGTTTTCAAGAACTGAAGAAAAGATTGACAACAGCCCCAGTGCTAGTTATGCCAGATATGAAGAAAAAATTTTCGGTGTATTGCGATGCCTCTGGACACGGGTTGGGATGTGTTCTCATGCAAGAGGGGCATGTCGTGGCGTATGTGTCTCGGAAGCTCCGAAAACACGAGAAGAACTATCCTACACATGACCTAGAGCTAGCCGCAGTGGTACACGCATTGAAGATCTGGCGGCATTACTTGATGGGGAAAAGGACAGAGATATATACGGATCATAAGAGCTTAAAGTACATTTTTACACAGCCAGATCTCAACCTCAGACAAAGGAGATGGTTAGAGCTAATCAATGACTTTGATGTGGGCATCAACTATCATCCTAGGAAAGCTAACGTCGTGGCAGATGCTTTAAGCCGGAAGGTGCAGGTCAATAGGCTGAGCTTAAAGGACATGCCTACAGAATTGAAGGAAGAGGTTGTAAAACTCAATCTATGTCTGGTGAATAGTGGTGAGGCCATCGCCATGGAAGTGGACTCCACATTAGAGCAAGACATACGCAATGGTCAGAAGAATGACTAGAAGATACAAGAGATTAGAGAACTCATCAAAGAAAATAAAGCCCCTAGCTTCAGAGAGGATGAACAAGGTACTGTGTGGCATGGGAAAAGAATCTGTGTGCCTGAGGTAAAGGAGATTAATGAATTGATTTTGAAGGAGGCTCATGATTCCGACTATTCCATTCATCCTGGAAGTACGAAGATGTATCATGACCTCAAGAGCAGATATTGGTGGTATGGCATGAAGCGAGATGTCGCGGAACATGTTGTCCTATGTGACACATGTCAGTTGGTGAAAGCAGAACATCAACGACGCGCGGGACTATTGCAACCACTCAAAGTGCCTGAATTGAAATGGGAAGAAATAGGTATGGACTTCATAGTGGGACTACCCAGGACCCAATCGGGATATGATTCGATATGGGTCATCATCGACAGACTAACCAAGGTAGCTCATTTCATCCCCGTGAAAGAAAGCTACAGCGGATCCAAATTGGCAGAGTTGTACATGTCAAGAATCGTGTGTTTCCATGGAGTGCCAAAGAAGATAGTGTCGGACTGAGGGACACAATTCACCTCAAGGTTCTGGCAGAAGTTACATGAAACCATGGGAACTCATCTAAATTTTAGTTCTGCCTATCACCCCTAGACTGATGGGCAGACGGAAAGAACCAATCAGATCCTTGAGGATATGCTGAGAGCGTGTGCGCTCAAGAACAATAGGAGTTGGGATAAGAACTTACCGTATGCAGAGTTCTCCTATAACAACAGCTATCAGGCTAGTATGAAGATGTCACCATTTGAGGCTTTGTATGGGAGGAAGTGCAGAACTCCACTATTTTGGAACCAAACAGGGGAAAGTAAAGTGTTTGGGCCCGAGGTACTACAAGAAGCCGAGGCGAAGGTAAGGGAAATCCGCAACAACTTGAGGATAGCACAGACCCGACAAAAGAGCTATGACGATGTACGGAGAAGAGAGCTCGTTTTCAACGTGGGGGACTATGTCTATCTCAAGGTGTCCCCTATCCGAGGACTTCGTCGGTTCAAGGTGAAAGGGAAATTGTCACCTCGATACATCGGACCCTTTCAGATTCTGTAGAGGAAAGGCGAAGTGGCATATCAACTAGAACTACCGGCTCGCCTATCGGATGTGCACGATGTATTCCATGTGTCTCAGCTCAAGAAATGTCTAAGGACACCTAAAGAGATGTTACCCATGAATGAGGTTGACGTACGGGAGGATCTGTCTTATGCCGAGCAACCGGTCAAGATTTTGGAGACAATGGAACGCCTCACACGAAATAAAAGAATCCAGATGTGCAAGGTGCAGTGGAAGCATCACTCGGAAGAGAAAGCCACATGGGAGCGAGAAGACGAGCTTAAGGCACAGTTTCCGGAATTGTTTTCCTAGAACCACCAATCTCGAGGATGAGATTTCTTTTAAGGGGGTAGAGCTGTAACACCCCAAAACCTGCTAAAGAGGGGAATTTAAAATTTTTTGGACGTATTGCATGTGGTGCAGAAATTCAAATTTAAACTGGAATTCAAATTCAAATCAAAACGGAAAATAAAAGGAAAAAGAAAAAGAAAAGAAAACCCCAACCGGCCAGTGGGCCGAAACCTGCCAGCTGGCCCAATACCCCCGCGCCAGCCCAAACCCGCGCCCCCTCTCTCCCTCTCACTGACATGCGGGGCCCGCGTGTCATCCCTCACCTCCCGCGCGCCCACCCGACCCCGGACTCTTCTCTCGCGCCCGATCAAAACAACCCCCGGAACCCATGCTGCCAGACCCGATTTCCGGTCCCGGACGCTCCCAACACGATCTCAACAGACCACCGCCCTCCCTCGCCTATTTAAACGCCGACGATCACCCTGTTTCCCCCCCGATCGGCCGTTTTTCTCTCCGGTGAGAACCGAAGCTCCTACAGCCGATTTCCTTTGATCCTTGCTCAAATTTCCTGATCTAACGTGCTGATCAAGCTCCACGGCCGCCGGGGAGCCCTGCAGGTGAAGGAAACGACGTGTCTTGCGCCCCAACGGCCACCCCAACGTGCACCGAAGACCATCACCATTGAAGCTCGCGGCCGACCGACTTCCAGGGCCTCCGAGTGCTGGAAAACCCCTCGGTGAGCATCCCCTAACCCTCGGAAGCCAATCCGTTCAAAAAGATGTGAGTTCTAACGTGTAGCGGCAAAAGCCGAGGCTGCACCGGCGAGATCGCCACCCCTGCCGCCGCGCGCCGCCCCGCGCGCGGGCTGGTTCCGGCCAGGGCGACGTGGCCCCTTGAGGGCCGTCTATTTTAAATCGCACGGTAGAAATAAACCTGACGCGTATCGGTTCGGCGATCTAATCTGAGCCGTCTATTTTAAATCGGACGGTCCACGTCAGCCCCGTGTTATATAGGCCGGGATTCTTACGCGCTACCCCCCGGGGATCTCGGAAAACACGAGCAAGCCCCCGAAACTTCTGATCTAGCCCCTGGACCTTCAGAAATTCGTGTAAATTCATTTAAAAATCAGTTTTAGCCCCTGGACTTAATAAAAATTAGGAAACCCTCTCTGTTATGTGTAGTTAGACCCCTGGAAATTTAGGAAATAGTAAATTAGACCCTGCAGTAGGGTGGATTTACCTTTTTGAAAATATATATGATATTTAATTCAGAAATTTGAATATGTGACTAGGATTTAAATTTAAAAGGTAAGGAAAACACATGTGCAAATTCAGATCTAAACTCTCCTAGCACTTGGAAAACTTTCAAATGAGTTAAAAATAGATTTTTGGCTGAAATGAAATCAGTCTAAGTGTTACTCATTTTTATTTTCCCTAGAGACACATTTTAGGCTAGGAAATAAGTCTAAAAACTAGTAAAATAAATTTAATTTGTTCCACATCAGAGAGGAAGTTCAAAAATATATTATTGCACATTTTTAGATCAGAACCTATTCTGTTTAGATGATGTGTCTTACTATTTTTCATAATAAAGTTCACTTTTAGGCATGGAAAATAAATATGAAAATATAGGGAAATAAGTATGCATAATTAGAAAAGGATAAATGAGTTCTCCGAATCCAAAAGCTTCAATTTAGGATTTTGTAGAAAATCTGAAAACCTAGTTGGAGTAGGAAATTACCTTTCAAGCAAACTTGGTAGCTAAGAAGTGTATTAATTAAATATAAAGCATTTGTTCAAATTGGAAATTCATATATAGTGTGCAAACAGAAATCTGAATACAAAAGTTAGAAATCATATACATATATTTAAAAGTTCATGTAGGCTAAAAATCAACACATGTAGAGTAACCACAACACTTAGAAATGTGAGTGACTTTCATAGGTGTGTATGTGTGGTTCGCATGAAGTGAGAGTGTGAACTATGTCTTATGGATTGTTGTTTTCTTTTGCTATGTGTATTGGCATGAGTAGAACCTGCCCCAGAGCAAGTTCTCCCCTTCCAAGACCATGACTTTCCATTGTCAGAGCAGCAGGAAGAAGGCAAGTGTCCTTGACCACTTTGATCCTATACTAGGATGTGTAGATAGAATTATTTGCATTGTCAATTGAAATATGAAACCCATGCTAGGAAGTTTCCCTAGAATTGCATTACCTTGTTTCCTTGTAGCTTGGGTTGGGATTTATTTTATGATATCATTTAATTATATGCTTATGCTTAGCCATGCTTAGAATGGGATAATTGGGATATGAGATCACCAATTTATTTACCTTACTCTTGCATGAGATATTATGAGTTATGTAGAGGTAGGGGTCGAGGCAAGTTGGATGATTCGGTTGGTGCTGGGTGCACGAGACTCGGGTTTGTGTTTAGTACTTGCCTGGATCCTAAGGACCGGTTCATGGAGCTTGTAACCTGGCTTTACCGTGCCAACCACATGCTGAGATGGGGCAGCTTGTCCAATTAATTAGGTGTATCCCCGGCGTAGTATGGGTGTTTTGTATGGTGCGGAGAATAGGTATCAGCTGGACTACCATATGAACCGCAAGGCTCAAGAGGGGGCCACTGCAGCGGAGTTGGAGCCTTTTATATGCTGTTAGGGGTGAAACCTCGGTGGGCCCACGCTCTTCGGGAATCCCTTTGTAAAGGCTTCATAGTGATCTCCTGGCTACACACCTGGGAAGTGTGAATATGGTTCGCGGCCACTGGCATAATGGAGGTTCTTTTAATCCACCCAGCAACGGGGGATGAAATCACTACATGTGGGTACAGTGGTGCAAACTCTGCAGAGTCAAAAACTATCATGACAGCCGTGCTCACGGTCAAGGGCGGCTTGGACTTATTCATGATTAGAGGATGATGAATTTGGAAGTTGAGGATGTTAAGCGGGGAGCTTGACATTGGATATGATGTTATGGTTACTTGATTTTGATGATGGGTTGGGAGATTGGGACCATTTCACCTGTGTAGTAATGTAGGTGCTTAATAAGCTAAGGTGATAGGTATTAATTGCGTAGTGCTTTAACCACGAGTCAACCTCTCCTTGCTCTAGCCATGCATGACATAACTTTCCCACACTTGTTGAGTACCAACAGTACTCAAACTTGCTTTTCTGTTGGTTTATATTGCTGCTCAGGTCAAGAGAATGATGTGGTGTTTAATGACCAAGACTTTGGTCCGGAGGAAGGATTCTAGGTTCATGGAGTCCCCCGGGCAACGCTTGTGATGGAGCCCACAAGATTTATATTCCGCTGCTGCTTTATTTACATGTTATGAACATTTTATCGTCCATCGAGACGTATGCTATGTAAGACTTATTTATATTCAAACACTTGGCTTGTAATAAATGATGCTTCACTATTTGTCATCACATGTATGAGAGAATGATCCTGGCATACATGTGATATTCACTCGGTTGTTCTTCGGAGAAACCGGGTGTGACACTACGCATCGAGTTCACGTTCAGCCCGTGAACGTGTCCCCGGTAGCACGCACACACACTAACACGGCGGCGTGCACAACTCCCGTTCGACGGGGTTCCCCTTCTGGGGTTCCGTCTCCTCCTCGGGAGTCCCTTCCTCATAGAACCCTGCAAAAGCTTCAAACACCAGTAGTGAGCACGAAGGCTCAGCAAGACTGACCTGTCTCTCCTAAACATGAAACTGCTACATGGAGGGTGATGGGTTACATGAGACAAAATAAGTTGCAAGGACTCGCCTAATTAGTGGAACCTTACTTTCAAGTTTTAGCAGCAGGTTGTGGAGAACCTTACGCTAAGCCACATGAGAGAGCCGCAATCAAAAAAGATACGCATTTCTCTCATGTACTTTATCCAAAGTTGAAAAGAACTTTAGTTAGCTCTAAACTACAACAAATCATTAACAATCAAAGTCCATCTTTCAATCAGCAACATTTTAACATGTAACTGGCCTGTTCTTTCTACGTCACGGTACAGTGAACAAGTGGTACCCACTGACCGCGAGGGATGGCGGTTATAATTGATTTACACCTGCAGGGTTACCCGAATAACCCGTCACGTACGCCCGTACTCGATGTTGCCTACAACAACCATCAGGGACATCGTACACAACCACCTTTCACCCGTTAGCCAAATGTTGAACCGGTTCAATCGTCCCGAGCAAGAGGTCTCTGCACGCGCATCTCAGTGCCGCCAGCCGATTTATACCTCGAGCTCTCAACCTACCCTCTGAACGACCAGCTATGCCTCAACACCCAGCTACCCGAGTTACATCGGTTTCCCGGTTCCCATATAGCCGGTAGGTCTTCGGTACTGTTCTAGCTTATTCAACGGCCCCGCACACGGCTCAGTCCTCAATTGACACAAGCGGAGCTATAGCACCCAGGCCCCAAAATCCTGCTGCCCTTACTCCCCGCTCGGTCTCATTTTTCTTGCCATGTGTATCATGTGCTATCTCTACCCGAGTCGAGTGCCCCTAGCCTATGCTCGCGAGTAGTTACAACTACTCGACTTGTACCGAATCCTACCCTATCTTAGCTTTGCAGTAGCTAACGGGGTTTGCAATCCTAAACCCAACCCATGGTTTTCTTGGCTATGCATTTGGGTTTCCAAACAATACTCTAATGCAAGAATTAATGGTTCTCAAAGTAGTTCTCAATACAATAAAAGTTTGTAAAGAGGTTAATGCAAACCGGAGCTTGCCTTGCTGCTCTTGGTCATAGGCTAGCTGCTCTTCCAGAGTAACGAAGTCTAGGACTTCGGGTTCCTCCTGGACCTTAGCGACTACATGAGATACAAGTATATGTGTTAATTTAAATGCATTTGATTTGAATTAAATTGTGAACCTTATAAGTATCACTAGACAGACCCACTGACCCTGAAATTTTTACTGTGGCTTGGTTACTACCTAAACAGAGACTTGGTCAAGTTTTAGTTGCAGTAAAGCTCATTTGAGCCCTCCACAATTAATTATGTACTTGACCTTAATTGGAGCTCTTAGGGTTTTCTAGGAATTTTCATGGAGCAAGCCATGACTTTCTGAAAACTAGACTTTCAGAAGGTTCTAATGGAGTTGGTCTCACGTAATTTGAAGGTTCCTAGCTAAAGATATGAGCTAAACAATTTCACAGAAATTCTGAAAATGTTTCTGGACATTTTCTATTTTCTCTGGAACAGTTTCATTAATCACACCATTAGGTGGAACAAATGAGCTCATATGGATCTGAAATTTTTATGGTAGTTCAGGGATAATTTGGTGAACATCCCTGCAAAATTTCAGAATTTTCCACCAAGGGATTCTCCTGTTAAAATTTCAAATATTTTAAAATTTGAGGAATTAATTCTGGAGAAATAAGGATTTTCATGAAGTGAAACTTGATTTGCTGGAAATTACTCAGAGAGCTGAATCCAACAAAATTTGGTTCACTCGATTTGGAGCTTCCTAGCCAAAGTTATGAGGATTTGAAGTTTGAATGAATTCTGAAAATCAGGGAAACGTTCAAATCTGCCGGTGGGTCCACGGTACACGTGTCGGACGTGGGAGCTGTGGCACACCGGGGTCTACGGAGTTTTTGCACGCCAGCACACCGGATCCGAGCCACTGACATATGGGACCCACCCCTTCGTCTACCTCTCGCCGCCTGCGCTCTGGCTTCGCGATACCTCGCCGGAGAGCTCGCCGGCAGTGTCTGTGGGGCTCCAAACTTCATGATTCTGGCCGCCCCTGCCTACTTTCACACGGGGAACATGATTCCGGTCTTAGTTCATCATCAAAATGGCCGGCACCTGGTCGGCGACGAGCGGCGGCCTCGGGAGAACTTCGGTCATGTCAGCCGACCTCCATAGCACCTCAATCACTTGAGCAACCGGTCGGGGAGCATCAGTGGACCTTAGGGAAGGTCGACATGAGCTTGAAGCAGCTCGGGGAAGGCCCGAAGTAGGCCCTCACCGTGCGCCCGATGCTTCCCACATGATCCGCCGTTGGCAATCTTTGAAAAATGCCGTGTACAGGGGTTCTCCGGCTAGAGGTTGTGAAGGCAACTTGTGCGCTACCAAGTCTAGTCTGTGTAGGAGCGGATTGAGACTCTCTAACTCTTCCTAGAGTGTGAATTTGCCAGAACCGCACCCAAAGGTCGGTCTGTACCGAGAAAGGGGAAAACTAGAAATTCACCGCCGGCGATAAAACACTCGGGCTGTGGCTCGGGGGTGAGCAGCACCGGTCACCAACGCATCCATGGACGCCTTAGCTTGGGCATGAAAACTTCCCGGTTGGGCTGTCCACGGGAGCCGAAGTGCGGCGGCTTTAGGTTACTGAATGGAGCTCTCGGTATAGCCGAGATCAACCGGTTTCAGCCAAGTTCTAGCGACGGGGAAGAAGGAGAAAGGTTCCTACTACCTTGCCATAGCTCTGGAGGAAGCGGAGTGGCTGTGATCGGGGCTCCCTGATTGGTTCCGAGCGGCGGAGGAAGATTCCCGGCTCTGTGTTCTTGCGAGGAGAAAATGGCGAGGGGGCTTCGGCCGAGAAGTAGGGCGCCTTAAGAAGGGCTCCGAACCGACTCGTGGCTGCGCGTGGCCAAGCAGCTGGTGGCGCGGCGGCCTCCCTCGGTAGCGATCGCTGCTGAAGTCCGAAGACCCGAGTGAGGGAGTTTCAGTCGGTTGAATCACTTCAGTGGCTGACATGTGGGTCCCACTTTCATTTTTAACCTCTGAGATTAACTCCATATCACTGTTGTAAACAGTAATCCCCACAATGCCCATGGTGATTTGAATTATTCACCCCTGAGCCATTTGAATTGGTTAGAATTCAAATTGGTTTTGGTTTGACTAAATTTCAGCACATGTTCAGTTTGAAATTCAAATAAAGTTTGAATTTGCTACACTTAGCTCATGTCGAGATCAACTCCAAATGGAGTGAAAATTGGTGTGTGAGCTCACAAAAATGTGCTGAGTATGAATATGTTTCCCACTTTTGAATTCATGGGGTAAAAACAGTTTGAATTTGAATTTGAGTTCAAACTACCCTCTTTCTAGCTATACCCAAAGGACCTCAAAAAGGTTTTGAATTTGGGTAGAACTTGACATGGACATTCCTAGCAATGTGTAGAAGTTTTTCATATGTCAAGCCCCTAAATGATGCATGTGGGAAATACAACTTTTGCATTTTGTGAGTTTATTCTCTAATGAGCATGTTGATAATGGTTACATGCTCTTCAATTGTGTTCATCAACTTTCTTCAAATGAGGTGTGTTGTGTGGTGATGAACACTTTAAACATGTGTCAAAAACTGAGGCCTTTACATTCCTCCCCCCTTAAAAGAATCTCGTCCCGAGATTATAAGGTGAAAATGAGAGAGAGGACAGTAAAAAAAATACCGGATATGCGACGTGAAAAAGTCGGGGTAGTTAGCGCGAAGAAATCCTTCGCTCTCCCATGTCGCTTCATCCATGGAGTGGTTACTCCACAGAACTTTGTAGAATCACAACGTGCAGTTGCGTGTGGTTCGGGCCTTCTCATCAATAACCTGAACCGGTTCCTCCGGATAGGTGAGATCCGGTTGCAGTTCCTCAATATCCTCCAGCTGAATGGTAGTTGATAGCTTAAGACACTTCCTCAGCTGGGAAATGTGAAAGACGTCGTGCACACCAGAAAGTGCTTCTGGTAATTTCAGCCGGTATGCTACCGATCCACATCTTTCGGTAATCTGAAATGGACCGATGAATCGGGGTGCCAACTTTCCTCTCACCCCGAATCTGTTCACGCCCTTCATTGGAGACACACGTAGGTATACGTGATCCCCGACTTCGAATTGTAGTGGGCGTCTTCTCCGGTCCACATACTGTTTCTGCCAAGATTGGCCGGCTTTTAGGTTTGCTTGAATCAGTCGAACCTTTTCCTCCGCGTTGTTGACAAGATCAATCCCGAAGGTAACCCTTTCGCCAGACTCACACCAATTCAATGGTGTGCGGCATTTTCTCCCCTATAGCGCCTCGTAGGACGCCATCTTGATGCTGGCTTGGTACCCATTGTTGTACGAGAACTCGAAGTCATCATCCCAATTCTTGCCGTGGTTGATAGCGCAAGCTCTTAGCATGTACTCTGAAATCTGATTTACCCGCTCGGTTTGCCCATCCGTCTGCGGGTGGTATGCTGAACTACGGATCAGCTTCGTCCCCAATGCAGCGTGTAGCTGCTCCCAAAAATGGGACACAAATAAAGTGCCCCGATCCGATATGATGGTACGGGGTACGGCGTACAAGCATAGTATCCGTGAGATGTACAGTTCAGCGTACGTCTTGGCGTTGTAGTTTGTGTTGACCGGGATGAAATGGGCAACTTTGGTGAGCCGGTCGACGATCACCCACACAGAATCATGTTTATGAAAGGTGGTGGGTAAACCGATGATGAAGTCCATGCTCACATCCTCCCACTTCCAGGCAGGAACGCCCAGTGGTTGTAGCAGTCCCGGCTTCCGCATATGATCTGCCTTCACCCTTCGACATGTATCACACTCGGACACGTACTTTGCGATTTCCCACTTCATCCGTGTCCACCAAAACTTGCTTCTGAGTTCTTGATACATTTTGTTGCTGCCGGGGTGAATAGAAAACTTTGACAAGTGAGCCTCATCAAAAATTTTCTTCCGTAACTCCGGGTTACGGGGTACGACGATCCGGTCCTTGAACCATAGGACGCTGTCTCCGTCCTTCTGGAAACATTTCAGCTCCCCACTGTCTACACGTCTCCGCAAATGCGACATGCCCTTGTCATGTTTCTGAGCTGCTGCTATCTCTTCACGGATGGTGGGGATCAAAGCTAGGTTGTAAAGAGCTCCAGTACCACTGCAGCGAGCTCCAAGTCGTGAGTTGGATAGTTCTGCTCATGGTTTCTAAGCTGCCGGGACTCATATGCGACCACTCTTCGGTCTTGCATCAGCACACATCCTTGCCCAATGCCTGATGCATCGCAGTACACATCGAACGGTTTTGTTGTGTCTGGCTGCGCCAAAACTGGTGCTGATGTCAGGTGCTTCACTAATGCCTTGAACGCTGCTTCACATGCTGGACTCCAAACATATTTGGTAGCCTTCTTTAGCAGCTCCGTCATAGGATTGGTAATCTTCGAGAAGTTCGGAATGAACGTCCGATAATATCCCGCGAGTCCGAGGAAACTCCGTACCTCGTGAACAGTTCTAGGGGACTTCCATTTCAACACTTGTGTGATGTTGCTCGGGTCTACAGCGATACCCTCCGCTGAGATGATATGCCCGAGAAAAGGCACTTGCGATATCCAGAATTTGCATTTGCTGAATTTCGCGTATAGCTTGTGATCCCGCAGCCGTTGCAAGACTATACGCAGATGCTTCTTGTGATCTTCCTCCGACTTGGAATATACCAGTATGTCGTCGATGAAGACCACGACAAACTTGTCCAGCTCCGGCATGAATACCGAGTTCATCAAATACATGAAATGAGCTGGAGCATTGGTGAGGCCAAAGGACATGACCAGGTACTCATAAAGTCCGTACCTCGTCGAGAAAGCCGTCTTCAGAATGTCCTCAGCGCATATTTTAATCTGGTGGTACCCGGATCTTAAATCCATCTTGGAAAATATTTTTGCTTCGACCATCTGATCAAACAACATGTCGATCCGTGGCAACAGGTACTTGTTCTTGATGGTTACGGCATTTAATGGACGATAGTCCACGCAAAGCCGCAACATCTCTTGTTTCTTCTTCACGAATAATGCCGAGCAGCCCCATGGCGAGGAGCTCGGCCTAATAAAACCCTTCTCCAGCAGCTCCATTAGCTGGGTCTTCAATTCAGCCAATTCCTTGGGCGCCATCTTGTACGGCCTTCGGGATATTGGCATGGTTCCCGATGCAAGTCCAATCTTGAACTCCACCTCTCTATCAGGCGGCATCCCCAGTAAATCATCCAGGAACACGTCAGGGAACTCTTGGACCATTGGATTATCTTCCAATCTGATGGTTGTGGATTGATAGACACTTGGAAGTTTTTCTGGACTGTCCAGAAATAAGGAATGAGACTCGTGCACTTCTGAGTTCAAGTGCACAACTCGGAGGACGGTGTCTAAAACAGCGCCGTGGCGGGTTAACCACGACATCCCTAAGATGACATCGACCTTTTGTGCCTCTTGAATTATGAGAGACGTAGGGTATACTCTACCCTCTAAGCACAATGGCGCTCTTGGGACCATCATGCTTGCTGAAATTTTCCCACCCGGTAAACAGATCACATAAGGACTATCGGTGGGTAGTATTTGCAAGCTATATCTATCAATGAAAGCTTGGCTAATGAAGCTATGCGTGGCGCCTGAGTCTAACAACACTATGGCGGGATGCTGGTGGCGTTGGAACATACCCACAAGGATTGGCTCACCCTCCGGCACGTCCTCTATGGCAAGTTGGTGGACAGTGCCGGGCCTCGGGTTTGCCCGCCGCACATTAGTAGGGTTCCATGGCCGATTCCTCCCCGGAAGTTGTGGTGCAACTCCGCCGCCTT
Organism: Neostapfia colusana; assembly: GCA_030760725.1. Classification (NCBI taxonomy): domain Eukaryota; kingdom Viridiplantae; phylum Streptophyta; class Magnoliopsida; order Poales; family Poaceae; genus Neostapfia; species Neostapfia colusana. Next base: position 73,568,594 of record JASWHV010000007.1, on the reverse strand, counting down.
GTCCCTCCGGACAACTGCTGGCGAAGTGTCCTGGGCGACCACATTTGTAGCATGTGACCGCTGCTTGTCCGGTGCTTGGGGGACGAAAGCCCGGCATGCGCTGCTGAGGTGCATACGCACGCGGCATCGCCCGCTGTTGCTGTTGTTGTTACGGAGGTGTTGCTGGCAGTGCTGGCCTGAATGCCGGTGAAGAATAGGGCCGACTGCGGAATGGCATCGACCTCTGTTGTGGCTGCCAGCGTGAACCTGATGGTGGGCGATTCACCATCCGAAATTTCTGAGAAGGACCACCTCCTTCTCCACTGCTTTGCGGCACGCTTCGCTTTCTTTCCTCCGCCGCTAACTCCTTGCTGGAGTCCTCCTGAACAATCGCAGCATCAATTATGTCATTGAGGCTGCCGCGATAGAACATCGCCAGCTTGTCCTTCAGGGGCAGGTTAAGCCCCTGGTAGAAGTGGTCCCGCCGCTTCTCGTCAGTATCGGCGTGATACGATGCATAGAGCGCGAGATCGTTGAACGCCCTGGAGTATTCCAGTGCATTCCGGCTCTCTTGCTGCAGGTGTAGAAACTCCTGCGTCTTCCTTTTCATCAGACCTGGCGGTATGTGATAGGCCCGGAAGGCCGTCCGGAACTCCGCCCATATCATAATTCGGTCGGTGGGCTGTGAAGCACAGAAGTTTGCCCACCATGCGCTCATGGATCCCTAGAGCTGTTGGACCGCGAACTGAGTCTTGCACTGCTCACTCACTTGGAGCAGCCCGAACTTCATCTCCATCGTGCGGAGCCAGTTGTCCGCATCGAGGGGTTCATCCACCCTTGAGAGTACCGGGGGATGAGTCGCTAGGAAGTCAGAGTAGGAGCTCTGTTGATGCTCCTCACGATCTTGACGCCTCTCTGGTGGAGACGTATTTGCAATAAGAGTTTGCAGCGACTCCGTGTGCTGCTGATGAGAACCAGCCATTGCCGCAACTACGTCGGCCAATGTAACCGTTGGCGGTGGCGGTGTTTACTGCTGCTGTTGCTGCTGCTGTCCCGAGGAGTCCTCGGGAGGCTGTTGGGAGGTTTCTCCTCCTTGACTAGAACCCCCAACGTCTGGGTTGGCACGAGTACGAGTCATTCTGAAATTCAAAACAGCAGCGATTAGCACATGTCATACTTAAAAGTTCTATATGAAACAATAGGTATTGAAGTGACGCATGAATAATTTGCACAACATTCACATATATTGATAAAGCATAAACTTTATACAAGATACATTATTCTCGGGTCTCTGAGAGGTCGTGCTCATGTCGTCACTATCTATACATACGCTACTGCCTACACGACATGTCACCGATTACAAAAGTTTGGGTTACACTACTCTAGCTGCCCTACTTGGCAACCGTAACCCCCTACTCGGAGTAGAACTCGACCTCCTGTGGGTCGTCCTCCTCCGGTACCTCTACTGGTGGCTCCGGATCTACAACCCCTTCTCCCATCTCGGGTTCTCCCATTGCCAGAAGAGCAAAGACCACCGGTATGCCCAATACCGGAGGTACGAGGTCCTGCAATGCATGCACCTCGTCCATGGCTTGGTTGTAGTCTTCTTCCCAGCCTTTCCCTTCCTCAATAGCGTCGTCTCGCTCTTGAGTAAGGTCCTCGTTCTGCTGGGTTAGCGTCTGCACCAGTTCTTGCAACACCACGATGTCGACACGACTCTTGTTCTTCGCCTTCTTCAGACGATGCAACTGATTATGCTGTTCGTTCAGTCGCTTGATCGTCAGAAGGAGCACATTGAGGAGTGCGCTGTGAGCACTCTCGAAATGGTCTCCACGGCTTGCGCTCTCTTTGATCTTTGCGGTGAGATGCTCCATATGAACAGTTTGGCTGTCCATTACGGCCTTTCCCTCCGTCATTTGGAGGCTGAGGTTCGCCTCCGCGGGGCTGTACCTTGGGCACCCCGGATCGGTTGCCTCCCGATACCTCCCTTCCCACACATGATGAGCCCGTCCCTCCACTGGAACGAGCACGTATGGAGTGCCCTCCATCGCTCCCACGTGTTGCTGGCAGAAACGTGACATGGTGTCACGGGCTGCTACTTGCCACATTCCCTCGGGTTGTCTACCTCTCACCGTGACGGTGAACGGCGCCCACCCGGGTGGCGTAGGTCCTGCAGGAACTTCAACATGGATCGTCCACGTCTTGTTCCCCTCCTTGCCTTCTTCCTTGGCGAAGTACTGCGGCAGCTGGTTGTACCCAAAATATTGAAGCATCTGCCTCAACGCTTCCGGATAGCCGCTGTGTTGAGAACAGTGAGATTCCACCCACCCGTTCTCGAACTGTTAATCCGCTGTCATCTGTAAAAATATATTTGAGAAATGTCAAATATTTATTTGCACAGTAACCCATTGAGTTATAACATAAAACACGTCATTGAACCCATAAAACTTGGAAACATAGTTCAAATTTAAACAAATTTGACTGCTGATCTGCTGTCCAACATGACAGCCCTGACCAGTTTCCATTTCAACCTGATTTAGGCCACGCTAAAGGCGAAACCGATGATGGAGCTCAACCTCAAAGTTAAAGCTAACTTCAATAACTTTCTCAGAGAGTATTTGCTTGGCCAAAAATCTGTCCTGGTTCAAAAATTATAAGATGCCAAAGTTAACCGAATTTCTGGAGAAAATTGGGCAGCACCTCCCTGCTTTAGGTACTGACATGATCGAAGAATTCCAGTTAATTCTGCTCCCAATCTGACAAAACATTATGTTACAAAGTTGTAACCCATCGCATAAGATTTCCAGAACTACCTCATTTTCTATATTTAGATTTTTATGCAGGAGGTTATGCGCAATTTACAGAGAGTTTACAGAGAGCGTTTGCTCTGCCCTGTTTCCTGGACAGTTTCAACCCTACTGCATTTTTCGATTGGTTAAGGGATGAAACACCTCTGGACCTCAACAGAAAAGTTGTAAAGCTCCTCCAAAGATTTCCAGAAATGTACCATAGGACCCCAACCTCGAAAGAACTAAACCTCTAACCTCTGATTAACTTCAGCCTTCTATCAGCTGAAAACAGGGTACTCTGTCCTTAATAGCCTATAAGTTGAAACTTGTTAATTTTGAATGTCCTGATTAAGGGAAGGAGTTACCTCAAAGTTTTAGTGCTCTGGATTACAACTTTCAAGTATTACCATGGTGTTGTTCATTTAGTGGGGTGTGACGTCGATGCATCACCAGATCTTGTCGGTACTACGTCCTCACAAAGGAAAACCTATACCGGACTTAGACGGTTTTTCGTTAGCTCAGTGGCACTAAGCGTCACTCGCACACGGATACTACACGTCTACCGTTTCGTGGTTAGACTACCTGCATATAACTCACACAATCGTCAGACCCGGCTGCACACAGAGCCTGGTATCCATACAGTGCGTACACCCGGCCGTCATCACTCGCCTGGATGTTCTCAAGCCAAACACGCCTTGAGCTATGTGTTCTCGTTATTGCGGCGGACCGGGATCCGCTCATCCAGGATCGCAGAGGGTGGTGCCGCGCGATGCGACACCCGACAGCACACGTCATAAGAACACAATATATTACATGGGAAAAACAGCTGAAACTGTACAAATAAGTACAAACTTCAGTTACAATTATTGTTCTATTACACAGCGGAAGACTACACTAAACAACTCACGCCCGCCTATTTAGCAAAAGTCGGTTGCCCAGCCCTAGGGCAACCCACACTAGCTGCACGTCTCAGCTCAGCGCGGCGTGTACGGCTCCCACTCAGCCGTGGTCCCCGACGGAGGGTAAGCCTCGCCGGTGGACTCGTACTCCGAGTCCGTGGGTGGCTCCTCACCTGAAAAACACTTAAGCAGCAACCGTGAGCACGAAGGCTCAGCAAGGCTTAACCGACTCACCTAAGCATGAAACTCTACATGAGGTATACCAAGACATAGGTTAGTAACATTTCAGCCAAAACGACACGCCTACAAGTTCATCCTTAGTTCATCTTTTAGCAACGAGTTAACAGTTCATGAAATCTAAAATTTAGTAAGCAATATTTGGTGGCACACAAGTAGCAATACAATTATATCAATCAGTATTATTGAATCAACATATTTCATCCATTAGTCTACGTTACGACGCAGTGAACAAGCAGTACTCGTCACCGCGAGGGACGGCGAATCGACTCGATATACACCTGCAGGGAAAACCCAAAGAGCACGTCACGTACGCCCACCCGTGGAGCTGCACAGCACGCTCACTCGATGTCGTACGGGACAACCTTTCACCCAACAGCCCAAACGTCGAACCGGTCGCACCGAAACGAGCAGGAGGTTCCCCACACGGAGCATCTCTCTATGCCCGTTGGCAGATTTCCACCTTGCTGCCCTCAACCTACACCTATAAATCGGTGTGCTATGCCTCGACGCCCGGAGGTTTAGGCTACATCGGTTTATCGGGGCCCATATATCCGATATGCCTTCGGTACGTTCAACACTTGTTCAGCAGGGCCGCACACGGATCGGTCCTCAATCGACACGGGCAGGGCTGCGCACACAAGACTCACTCTTGCTGCGCCCTAGCCCCTGCCTAGTCTCATTTTTATTACTAAAGTGATCTCACATCACTCAACCGAACCCGTGTGTCCCAATGCCTATCTCGCGAGTAGATTCCATCTACTCGACTTGTACCGAAGTCCTATGAATCATTAAGCATAGCCTGTCTACTCGAGGTCCTTGACACTACCCTCACTCTTTTAGGAACCTTTGGTTATGCAAGTGGGGTTTCATTCATCTTATACCTAATGCACATACATACTTCATATGACACATATAAACAAAGTAAAGCTTTTAAAAAGGGTTAATGCAAACCGGGGCTTGCCTTGTTGCTGCTGGTCCGGAGTTAGTTCTTCATCCGGAAGAAGGAAGTCCAGCACTTCCGGAGTCTCTTCTTCAACGGCTACACGTTAATGAAATACTACATGTTAATTTAGATGCAAATGTGAGTTTTAGAGTAAAACTTCTACTATTGGTTCTAATAACCAGCCTCTAACACCTGGAACTTTGTTTAAGAATTTAAAGATGAACTGGTGTTGGTGGTTTGGCTTGAACTTAATCACATGGTTAAATGCTAAGTGGTTTCCCTCCTTTTCCACATTAATCCCTTAAGTGGTTAAACAGGACAGGGGTGATCTAGAGCTCCAATGGAGCTGAGAATTTTTTGTGTGAATTCCTTGTCACAAGGAAACTCTCTGGACCAAACATTAGCACTTTTCATGGAGTGGTTTGCTCAGAATAATTCTCTTGGCAAATCAGCAAGGAAGGATTTATTCTGAGGTAATACCCCTGTTCATGCTCAACTTAATGATCTACAATTTCAATTATAGCTCATAGAGTTTGCATGAATTTTCCTAGCATTTTTGGAGTCAAGGTTTGCCCAGAATTGAATTTCCAAGTTTTGGAAATTCTCTAAAAATGTTTCTGCATTCAAATGAACACAGCACCTTCCAATTTGAATTGCTCTGACCAAATCGACTCCAAATGGTCTGAAATTTTTACAGGGGTTTACTAATGCCCTAAAGAACATTCTGGCAAAATTTGGGGATTTTTGGATGGACCAAACTCCCTCTAAAATTCTTTTGCTGAAAAGCTTTAAAGAATTTTCCAGAATTAATTAAAGGGTTTCATACAAATTGGGTTCTACATTTGGATAGTACTCTATCAGAGGAATCCAACGAAATTTGTTTCACAATTTTTGGATTCTCCTACCCAAAGTTGTAGCTATTCAAAGTTTGAACTAAAAACTGAAATTCCCCAAAATGTTCAAATACTGGCTGTGGGTCCGGGGACAGGTGTCACGCGTCGGGGCAAGCCACACGAGGCTACAGGTTATTTCCCGCGCCTCCACACCAGATCCCTGCGCCACAGCTGATCAAATATTTGAAAAACCATCGCTGACGGGCGGGACCCACCGGTCGTCTTCTACCTCCGGCCACCCGCGCCTGCGCGCCGCCGGGCTCGCCGGAGTTCGACGGATTCCGGCCTCCCGGCCATCCCCCGAGCTCTCCCTCGCCGCTAGGGCCTAATTTCCCGTGCTGAACACGATGGAACACTCTTCCCCGGTCGGTGATGGCTCTAACCTAGCTGGCCACGGTGCGGCGGCTCTGGACCGGTTCGGCAACGTCGCCCGGTCACCCTAGCCTGCCCAGACCTCGGTGGAACGGCGCTACAGCACCAGTGGACCAAAGGGATGCTCGACCTAGCCTCAAAACTGCTCGGGACCGGCGGCTAATGGTGTCTCACCGTGCACCCGAAACCTCCTCCGCTTTTGAGGTCGGAAATTCTGGATTTCATGCGGTCTACGTGCATATTTCCAACTAGGGTTGTGAAGGACTACTGATCGCCGGTTAGTGGCGGTCCTGTGTGCAAGGTTTCACGGCCTAAAAACGAGAGGGACGATCGAATTTGGTATTACCGTATCAGAAGGTCGGATGGTTCCCGACGGCGATCTTTTCCCAAATTCGAGCCTGGTAGATCATCTCATGGCTTGAGCCTCGGGGACGAGCATCAGGGGCTCCCAGCGCATCCGAGGGTGCTCTAGCTCGGGCCTGAGAAGCTCTGGGTGGGTCTGTCCACGTGAGACCAGCTTCGGTTCTCCGCCGGACAGCTCTGTTTTCTCGGCACCGTTTGCCGAATTGTGCGCGTCACAGGCTAGGGCCTTTGGGGTTGCGGGGCTGGTGTGGTAGAGCAGGCACAGGCGCTGCTTTTCTGTACTGCCGGTGCGCACAACCGAGGTTTGGTTGAGGCCGGCGATCGGGGAGAAAGGAGTGCGGTGGTGAGCGCCGATTGCTGTTTGCGCGTGGGAAGAACAGCTAGCGCGCGATCAAAGCGAAGATGGCAACGTGTTGCAGCCGGTTTCCGGGGTAAGGAGCAGGCCAGCGCGAAATGGGAGCAGGAGGTGGAGCCTCGGTCGACAGGGGCGGCCGCTCGGTGTCGCCCCGGGGTTACACCTCGGTGGAGTGAAGACCAGAGAGAAACTTAAGTGTTAAGTATACTCATTCCTATGACATGTGGGCCCCACAACTCAGTACCTCTTTTCCTCAAAATATCTCCAAAGTTTGACAATTATCCAACCCAATTGTTTGAAAATTGGAAACTGAGCTCATTTGACAAGTTTGGACAAATTCCATGCAAATTCAAATATTCATTTGAATTCTTTGCACATTTGACTTCCTTTGGAAAAATGGGTAGCAAGACTTTTCAAAAATTAATGAAACTTTGCCTCCCCACTAATTTGGACCTAAGGAATCCAAATATGCCACTTGATCCTTGTGTTAGCTGCTGCAAACAATAGTTTGGACACAACAGTTTTGGATTCCTCATTGTGTGATCATATGTGTATAAACCCTACTTTGTGAAAGTGAAGACTCTCCCCTCTAATCACTCTTTTGATGGAGGTTACATGCTTTTCACAACATTTCCTAAGGTGTCCACAATGAAAATTGTGGTGTTGTGAGATGCAGAAAAGTTTTTTAACAAGTCCCTTTTCTTGGGCTTTTACAGTTATTGACCATGTGACGGGGTCTCCCAAATTGCACCATGCACGCCAGGGACAGACGTTGCTCGAATACCCCAAACGACATGAAGAGTCGTAGAGGATACTAAAGCGGGTCGGGTTACCTGCCACCCGTGGGGCTCCACCCTTCAGCTTGTGCGCACTGGTGGACAGCGCTTACGTGCACCCCCCAAGACATAAAGTGTCCCGAGATGCACAATTTTCTGACATAAGCAAATAGGTTAGTATGCCACTTTCTATACACTAATAACATCCTTATATGGGCTACTAACTCGTTCCTCACTGGATTTTTGAAAAAGATGACCTTTGTAGTGCGTTAAACCTCAAGCGAGCTCTGATACCAACGCTGACACGACCCCAAGGTGTTGTCGAGCCAGGATCACGCTGAGGGGTGCTGCATTGCACAACACCGGATAACACACATCAAAGATACAAAGAGGAAGCAAAGTTTATTACATAAAGAGGTTTATGAACATTTGTACAACAAAATATGTTCAGTCTACACTCACGGGCATAGACTACGCATCGAGTTCACGTTCAGCCCGTGAAAGTGTCCCCGCTAGCACGCACACACACTAACACGGCGGCGTGCACGACTCCCATTCGATGGGGTTCCCCTCCTGGGGTTCCGTCTCCTCCTCGGGAGTCCCTTCCTCATAGAACCCTGCAAAAGCTTCAAACACCAGCAGTGAGCACGAAGGCTCAGCAAGACTGACCCGTCTCTCCTAAATATGAAACTGCTACATGGAGGGTGATGGGTTACATGAGGAAAAATAAGTTGCAAGGACTCGCCTAATTAGTGGAACCTTACTTTCAAGTTTTAGCAGCAGGTTGTGGAGAACCTTACGCTAAGGCACATGAGAGAGCCGCAATCAAACAAGAAACGCATTTCTCTCATGTACTTTGCCCAAAGTTGAAAAGAACTTTAGTTAGCTCTAAACTACAACAAATCATTAACAATCAAAGTCCATCTTTCAATCAGCAACATTTCAACATGTAACTAGCCTGTTCTTTCTACGTCACGGTACAGTGAACAAGTGGTACTCACTGACAGCGAGGGACAGCGATTATAATCTATTTACACCTACAGGGTTACCCGAATAACCCGTCACGTACGCCCGTATTCGATGTTGCCTAAAACAACCATCACGGACGTCGTACGCAACCACCTTTCACCCGTTAGCCAAATGTTGAACGGGTCCAATCGTCCCGAGCAAGAGGTCTCTGCACGCGCATCACAGTGCCGCCAACCGATTTACACCTCGAGCTCTCAACCTACCCTCTGAACGACCAGCTATGCCTCAACACCCAGATACCCGAGTTACATCGTTTTCCCGGTTCCCATATAGCCGGTAGGTCCTCGGTACTGTTCTAGCTTGTTCAACAGGCCCGCACACGGCTCGGTCCTCAATCGACACAAGCGGAGCTATAGCACCAAGGCCCCAAAGTCCTGCTGCCCTTACTCTCCGCTCGGTCTCATTTTTATTGCCATGTGTATCATGTGCTATCTCTACCCCAGTCGAGTTCCCCTAGCCTATGCTCGTGAGTAGTTCCAGCTACTCGACTTGTACCGAATCCTACCCTATCTTAGCTTTGCAGTAGCTAACGGGGTTTGCAATCCTAAACCCAACCCATGGTTTTCTTGGCTATGCATTTGGGTTTCCAAACAAGACTCTAATGCAAGAATTAATGGTACTCAAAGTAGTTCTCAAAATAATAAAAGTTTGTAAAGAGGTTAATGCAAACTGTAGCTTGCCTTGCTGCTCTTGGTCGTAGGCTAGCTGCTCTTACGGAGTAACGAAGTCTAGTACTTCGGGTTCCTCCTCGACCTTAGCGACTACATGAGATACAAGTATATGTGTTAATTCAAATACATTTGATTTGAATTAAACTTGTGAACCTTACAAGTCTCACTAGACAGACCCACTGACCCTGAAATTTTTACTGTGGCTTGCTTACTACCTAAACAGAGACTTGGTCAAGTTTTAGTTGCAGTACAGCTTATTTGAGCCCTCCACAATTAATTATGTACTTGACCTTAATTGGAGCTCTTAGGGTATTCTAGGAATTTTCATGGAGCAATCCATGACTTTCTGAAAACTAGACTTTCAGAGGGTTCTAATGGATTTGGTCTCACTTAATTTTAAGGTTCCTAGCTAAAGATATGAGCTAAACAATTTCAGAGAAATTCTGAAAATGTTTCTGGACATTTTCTATTTTCTCTGGAACAGTTCCATTAATCACAACATTAGGTGGATCAAATGAGTTCAAATGGATCTGAAATTTTTATAGTAGTTCAGGAATATTTTGGTGAACATCCCAGCAAAATTTCAGAATTTTCCTCCAAGGGATTCTCCAGTTAAAATTCCAAACAGTTTAAATTTTGTGGAATTAATTCTGGAGAAATATAGATTTTTCATGAAGTGAAACTTGATTTTCTAGAAAGTACTCAAGGAGCTGGATCCAAAAAAATTTGGTTCACTCGATTTGGAGCTTCCTAGCAAAAGTTATGAGGATCTGAAGTTTGAATGAATTCTGAAAAGCAGGGAAAACTTCAAATCTGCCGGTGGGTCCACGGTACACGTGTCGGACGCGGGAGCGATGGCACACCGGGGTCTATGGGGTTTTTGCATGCCAGCACACCGGATCCAAGCCGCAGACTGATCCTGATTTAAAATCCGAGCCGCTGACAGACGGGACCCACCCCTTTGTCTACCTCTCACCGCCGCGATACCTCGCCTGTGAGCTCGCCGGCAGCGTCTGTGGGGCTCCAAACCTCATGATTCTGGCCGCCTCTGCCTACTTTCACTCGGGGAACATGATTCCGGGCTCAGTTCGTCATGAAAATGGCCGCCACCTGGTCGGCGATGAGCGGCGGCCTCGAGAGAACTTCGGTCGTGTCGGCCGACCTCCCTAGCACCTGAATCACTCGAGCAACCGGTCGGGGAGCATCAGTGGACCTTAGGGAAGGTCAACATGAGCTTGAAGCAGCTCGGGGAAGGCCTGAAGTAGGCCCTCACCGTGCGCCCGATGCTTCCCGCATGATCCGCCGTTGGCAATCTTCGAAATATGCCGTGTACAGGGGTTCTCCGGCTAAAGGTTGTGAAGGCAACTTGTGCGCTACCATGTCTAGTCTGTGTAGGAGCGGATTGAGACTCTCTAACTCTTCCTAGAGTGTGAATTTGCCAGAACCGCACCTGAAGGTCGGTCTGTACCAAGAAAGGGGAAAACTGGAAATTCACCGCCAGCGATCAAACACTCGGGCTGTGGCTCGGGGATGAGCAGCACCGGTCACCAACGCGTCCAGGGACGCCTTAGCTTGGGCGTGACAACTTCCCGGTTGGGCTGTCCACGGGAGCCCGAAGTGCGGCGGCTTTAGGTTACTGAATGGAGCTCTCGGTATAGCCGAGATCAACCGGTTTCAGCCGAGTTCTAGCGACGGGGAAGAAGGAGGAAGGTTCCTAGTACCTTTCCGTAGCTCTGGAGGAAGCGGAGTGGCTGTGATCGGGGCTCCCTGATCGGTTCCGAGCGGCGGAGGAAAATTCCAGGCTCTGTGTTCTTGCGAGGAGAAAATGGCGAGGGGGCTTCGGCCGAGAAGTGGGGCGCCTTAAGAAGGGCTCCGAACCGACTCGTGGCCACGCATGGCCAAGCAGCTGGTGGCGCAGCGGCCTCCCTCGGTGGCGGTCGCTGCTGAAGCCCGAAGACCCGAGTGAGCGGGTTTCAGTCGGTTGAATCACTTCAGTGGCTGACATGTGGGTCCCACTTTCATTTTTAACCTCTGAGATTAACTCCATATCACTGTTGTAAACAGTAATCCCCACAATGCCCATGGTGATTTGAATTATTCACCCCTAAGCCATTTGAATTGGTTAGAATTCAAATTGGTTTTTGTTTGACTAAATTTCAGCACATGTTCAGTTTGAAATTCAAATAAAGTTTGAATTTGCTACACTTAGCTCATGCCAAGACCAACTCCAAATGGAGTGAAAATTGGTGTGTGAGCTCACAAAAATGTGCTGAGTATGAATATGTTTCCCACTTTTGAATTCATGGGGTAAAAACAGTTTGAATTTGAATTTGAGTTCAAATTACCCTCTTTCTAGCTATACCCAAAGGACCTCAAAAGGCTTTGAATTTGGGTAGAACTTGACATGGACATTCCTAGCAATGTGTAGAAGTTTTTCATATGTCCAGCCCCTAGATGATGCATGTGGGAAATACCACTTTTGAATTTTGTGAGTTTATTCTCTAATGAGCATGTTGATAATGGTTAATTGCTCTTCATTTGTGTTCATCAACTTTCTTCAAATGAGGTGTGTAGTGTGGTGATGAACACTTTAAACATGTGTCAAAAACTGAGGCCTTTACAATTGCTGCAATTGAATCTTGGCCAATTCCCTGTTTAGGTTGTATCCAAACTACAGTAAAAATTTCAGAGTAATTTGGTCTGTCTAGCAAGACTTATAACTCTCACAAGTTTGACTTCAATACAAATGCATTTAAATTGATACATATTAGTATTTATCATATGTAGTCGCTAAGTTTTAGAAGGAACCTGAAGTCTTAGACTTCGTCACTCCAGAGGAGCAGCTAGCCAACGACCAAGAGCAGCAAGGCAAGATCCGGTTGGCATTAACCCTTTTTACAAATTTTTATTGTTTTGAGAATTTACTTTGAGCACCCACTTAATTCTTGCATTAGAGTCTTGTTTGAAACCCAAATGCATATCCAAGAAAACCCTGGGTCGGGATTAGGTTTATAGACCTTGTTTAGCTACTGCCATGCTAAAATAGTGTAGGATTCAGTACATGTCGAGTAGTTGGAACTACTCCCAAGAATAGGATAGAGGCACATTGCTCGCGTAAAGATAGCAAATGGAACACATGGCAAGAAAAATGAGACCGAGCAGAGAGTAAGGGCAGCAGGACTTTGGGGCCTGGGTGCATAGCTCTGCTTGTGTCGATTGAGGACCGAGCCGTGTGCGGGCCTGTTCAACAATCTAGAACAGTACCGAAGACCTACCGGATATATGGCAACCGGAAAACCGATGTAACTCGGGTAGCTGGGTGTTGAGGCATAGATGGTCGTTCAGACGCTAGGTTGAGAGCTCGAGGTGTAAATCGGCTGGCGGCACTGCAGATGCACGCGCAGAGACCTCTTGCTCGAAACGATTGGACCGGTTCAACACTTGGCTGACGGGTGAAAGGTGGTTGCGTACAACGTCCGTGATGGTTTCTGTAGGCAACATTGAGTACGGTCGGACGTGACGGGTTATTCGGGTAACCCTTCAGGTGTAAATCGATTATAATCACCGTCTCTCACGGTCAGTGAGTACCACTTGTTTACTGTACCATGACGTAGAAAGAACAGGCTAGATATATGTTAAAAGTTTGCTGCTCTGAAATATATACATTGCTTGTTAAATGACTTGTTGTAGTTTAGAGCTAATTAAAGTTCCTTTCAACTTTGGGCAAAGTACATGAGAGAAATGTGTTTCTTGTTTGATTGCGGCTCTCTCATGTGTCTTAGCGTAAGGTTTTCCACAACCTGCTGCTAAAACTTGAAAGTAAGGTTCCAATAATTAGGCGAGTCCTTTGCAACTTATTTACCTCATGTACTCTAAATCCTTCATGTAGAAGTTTCATGTATAGGAGAGATGGGTCAGTCTTGCTGAGCCATCGTGCTCACTGCTTGTGTTTGAAGCTTTTGCAGGGGTTTATGAGAAAGGGACTCTCGAAGAGGAGACAGAACCCCAGGAGGGGAACCCGTCGAGTGGGAGTCGTGCACGCCGCCGTATTAGTGTGTGTGCGTGCTAGCGGGGACACGTTCACGGGCTGAACGTGAACTCAATGCGTAGTCTATGCCCGCGATGTAGACTGAACTATTTTGTTGTAAAAATGTTCATAAACTGGTTTATGTATTAAAACTTTGCTTCCGCTTTGTATCTTTGAGGTGCGTTATCCGGTGCTGTGCAACGCAGCATCCCTCAGCGTGAACCTGGCTCGACGAGGCCGTGGCGCCGTGTCACCTTATGCGACACGTGCCAACGAGTGAAGGCTGAACATCAAAGACCCGCTGGATTATTGCAGCTATTAAAAGTACCCGAGTGGAAGTTGGAAGACATCAGCATGAATTTCATTGTCGGATTGCCTTGTACTCAGGCCGGCTATGACTCCATTTGGGTTATCGTGGATCGATTGACGAAAAAAGCCCACTTCCTCCCTGCTAGAACCAAGTACACCGTCGCACAACTAGCCGAGCTTTATATGGAGCAAATCATGTGTTGTCATGGAGTTCCGAAGAGGATAGTTTCAGATCGAGGTTATCAATTTACCTCCAGGTTCTGGAAGAAGCTGCATGAGGCCATGGGTACACGATTGAATTTCAGCTCCGCAAATGACCCGCAAACCAACGGGCAAACCGAGAGGACAAATCAGACTTTGGAAGACATGTTAAGAGCTTGTTCCTTGAAACATGGGCATAGGTTGGATAAGAGCTTGCCATATGCTGACTTTTTTTACAACATCAGTTACCAAACCAGCTTGAAAATGTCACCTTTCGAAGCATTGTATGGTAGACGGTGTAGAACACAGCTGTTCTGGAATGAGACCAGAGAAAGTCAAGTATTTGTACCCGAAGTGGTGCAAGACGCTGAAAAGCAAGTCCAAACGGTACGTCAAAACTTGAAGGCCGCTCAGTCACGACAGAAGGGTCATGCGGACAATAGGCGAAGAAGATTGACCTTCAAAGTGGGAGACTTCATGTATCTTAAGGTATCGCCTATCCGAGGCCAACGATGGTTCAACGTCAAAGGCAAGTTAGCACCAAGCTACATCGGGTCATTCAAGATTTTGGGCAAGCGAGGAGAGGTAGCCTATCAACTAGAGCTGCCAACGCACCTCTCCGACGTGCACGACGTGTTTCACGTATCTCAGCTCAATAAATGACTAAGAGTACAGGAAGAACAAGTACCGATGGATGAGGTAGAGCTTCAAGAGGATCTTACCTACGTAGAACACTCCATCAAAATTTTGGACGTAAAGGAAAGGGTCATGAGAAACCATGTGATCCGTTGGTGCAAGGTACATTGGAGCCATCACACGGAAGACAAAACCACATGGGAGCGTGAGGAAGATCTCAAGGCAGAATCCCATCATCTATTCTCCACTTTATCGAATCTCGAGGGCGAGATTCAGTTTAAGGGGGTAGGTTTGTAACACCCTAAAAATTCATTTTCATGCATTGTATACATTTTTCATGTATAGAAGCATTATAAAAGATATAGAAATGGAGAAAGAACCATAGAAATGGAGAAAGAACTATAGAAATGGAGAAAGAACCATAGAAATGGAGAAAGAACAATAGAAATGGAGAAAGAACCATAGAAATGGAGGAAGGAACCATAGAAATGGAGGAAAAACCACAGAAATGGAGAAGGGAATATATAGAAATTGAGAATGGGGCATAGAAATGGAGAAGAGAATATAGAAATGTAGAATGGGGCATTTTAATGGAGAGGGGAATGTAGAAATGGAGAAGGGACATAGAAATGGAAAGGGGAATGTAGAAATGGAGAATGGGACATAGAAATGGAGAGGGGAATGTAGAAATGGAACAAGTGACGTAGAAGCGGTGAGGAATGGGAAAAAGATAGCTGAAATGAGCCATCCCCAACTTTTCCCTAAAATTTCCAAATTCCCCAATTCAACAAAAGGGGAATTTTCCCCACATTTCGGGGGATTAAATCCCCAAGGCTGCCGCACCCAACTAAGGGGATAAATTGGTTGAGTTCCAAATTGACTAGGACTCTTGTTTGAGTTCCAATTGGAATAGGACTCCTCCCTTCTCCCCCTTATAAATACTGTAAAATCCCAAGAAAGCGACTTGCAAAAGTGATCATTTCATCACCTCACAACACCACAGCTCATCTTATGGATAGCTCATGAACGCTTGTGAAGAGCAAGTAAACACCATCAAAAGGGGTGATTAGAGGGGAAAACCCTAATTTCAAAAAGTAGGAGTCATACACATAAACATGAAAGGTTGAGCTCATCCCTAGACCTTAAATATTCTTGGGAAGGCTCAGGCCAAGTTTCATGCAAATCCAAGACTTTTTGAGTCAATTTTGAAGACATTTGTAAAAAGGGCCAATTTGAATGCAAATTCAAATTGCAGCCACTTTCATTACTTGAATTCAAAATTTGACTTCACATTCAAATGCAGTCATTTTTCTGAGTTAGTCCACCAATTTCCATCCTCATTGGCGTTCATATTGTCAGGAGCTAAATTTGCATTAATTCAAAACTGAATTTGAATTTCAGTTCAAATGTGCAGAATTTAGCCAAACCAGTTTCAAATTGAGGAAATCAAATTCAAACAATGACTTGGAGGCTAAGTCTCTCATTCAATTGTGAGTAGCTGGGATCTTTTCAGTGGAAAAAGAAATGAAAAATTGGAAAAGAAATCAGAGGGGGAGGGACCCACTGATCAGTGACTGTACTCAGAGGGAAACTGACTCTGTTGCCATCGGTCGGCCGCCGGGGCTATTGCTGCCTCACTGCCTCGATCGCACGCGTTCCCCAGCTCGTACTGATCAGCTCGTGCCCCCCCCCCGATGACCACGTACACGGCGCAAACGGATTTCGCTTGCCTCTGCCGCCTGCGCCACTCTGCTCAGCTCCCGTCCGCGTAGAAAACAGCAGCGGCGACCGCACCTTCGAGCCTCGGCGCACACCAGTGCCAATCAATGATTGCTCATGGTCTCTTCAGCAAAAAGGAGCGCCAAGGTGTGCTATAGCTGTTCCCCGTGCTGCACCAGCGAGTTGCACTCGGTTGTGCATGATTTACGCCGACGAAGTCAATAAACCGGAAGGGACCGGCAGAGCTGTGCTTCAGTTTGCCGTCGACAGCCCAATGTGGCCATCTTATCCGACCACGTGCTACACAAGAAAGGTGCGTGGGGATCCCTAGATGTTGTAGCCGCAAACTATTCGGCAAATAGTCTATCAGGTTAGAAAGTCCCGAACCCTAGTGCAACTGACCGAGTTCGGCAAAAACCAAAAATTTGGCTTACACGTTGAATGAATGGTCAAGCTAGCTCGCATGTAGCTCCTACACCTCCTAGCGTCCCTCCTCGAGGAAGAACTGAGCACAACCGTCCAGAAGTGGCCGAGTTATAGCAGTTTCCATAGCCACCAGTGCAAACACGGCTCGGGTCGCTGTCGAGAGGGGGTTTGCAGGCACTTCTAGCTTCCGAGGCTGCTCACGTCAGGCTCCTCGTGATCCACTGGTGCTCTCCGTGCAAACCGTGACCTATTTTATGCCTCAGAGAGCGAGAACAACCTCCCCAGAGCCCTAGCCTCTCCAGTTGACGTCGCACGGCCATTTCCGGTCACCGCCGGCGGGCTCCGACCCCCGAGGCAAGTTCCACGGGGCGAGATAGGGCTAGGCAGCCAGTTCTAGCGCTGGGGGTGGTCTGGAAGTCACTTCTGGTGAACCTCGCCGGAGTGCGCCGCCGCCAAAAACTCGGGCGCGTGCGAGGAGGAAGAAGGCGGGTGGTGGAGCCCATCCGCAGAGTTTAAACATTTCTGGGATTTTCCAGTTTTAGTTCAAACTTCAATTGCATATAACTTTTGCTAGGAAGCTCCAAATTTAGTGAACTAAATTTTGCTGAATTCAGCTTTTTGAGTACTTTCCAGCAACACAAATTTCTGCTCATGAAACTTAATGGTTTTCCAGAATTAATTCTCTAAATTTAAACTGTTGGCAATTTTATCTGGAGAATTACTTTATGAAAAATTCTGAAATTTGGCTGGGAGGTTCATTGGAAAATCCTTGAGTCACAGTAAAATTTCCACACCCATCCAAGTTCATTTAGTTCCCCTAATGGTGTGATTAAGTGAACTGCCCTGAGAAAATAGAAAATTGTACAGAAACATTTTTCAGATTTTCTCAAATCTTGTTTAGGCCATAACTTCATCTAGAATTCTTCAAATAACATGAAACTAATTCCGTTAGAACCATCTCAAATTCTAGTTTCCATAAAGTAATGGTTGGAGCCATGAAAATCCCTGGAATTCCTTAAAGGCTCTACTAATGACCAAATAAGCTTTAATTTGTTCAAAGCTTAAATGAACTTTGTTTCAAATGAAACTTGGTCAAGACTTTGGCTAGGATCCTACCAAGCCACCATAAAAATTTCAGAACCAAAGGGGAGGGCTAGCTAGAGTTATAGTCTTTACATATTCAATTTCAAACATCGCAATTAAATTGACATATAGCATATGGCTTACGTGTAGATGCTGAAGGCGAGGAAGCTCCGGTTTTCATTAACCAATTTTACAAAGTTTTGCTTTATGAATACTTAGTCTAGGATATGGATGTGCATTAGGTGTAGGATGGATGAAACCCAAGTGCATAACCAGAATTTTCCTATAAGAGTGAGGGTAGTTTCTAAGTCCTCGTGTAGACAGGCTATGCATAAATGATTCATAGAACTTCGGTACAAGTCGAGTAGTTGGAATCTACTCACAAGTTAGGCTTGGGACACACGGGATTGGTTCGAGTGATGTGAGATCACATTAGTAATGAAAAGGAGAATAGGAAGGGGCTAGAGCGCAGCAAGAGGAACTCTTGTGTGTGCAGCCCTGTCCGTGTCGATTGAGGACCGATTTGTGTGTGGCCCGTGCTGATCAAGTTTGAACGTACCGAAGGCATATCGGATATATGGGCCCCGGTAAACCGATGTAACCTAAACCGATCTACCGATGCACACCGATTTATAGGTGTAGGTTGAGGGCAGCAAGGTGGAAATCTGCTAACGGGCATAGTGAGATGCTCCGTGCAGGGAACCTCCTGTCCGTTTTGGTGCGACCGGTTCGACGTTCGGGCTGTTGGATGAAAGGTTGTCCCGTACGACATCGAGTGGGCGTGCTGTGCAGCTCCACGGGTGGGCGTACGTGATGTGCTCTTCGGGTATTCCTGCAGGTGTATATCGAGTCGATTCGCCGTCCCTCACGGTGATGAGTACCACTTGGTCACTGAGTCATGACATAGGTTAATGTATGAAATGTGATGATTCAATATTGCTGTTATGATAAAGGTTGTATTGCTACATGTGTGCCACCAAATATCGCTTACTAAATTTTCATATTCATGAACTGTTAACTTGTGGCTAAAAGATGAACTAAGGATAAACTTGTAGACTTATCCGTTTGCTGAAATTTACCATCCCATGTCCGTGTAAACTGCATGTAGAGTTTCATGCCTAGGTGAGTCGGTTAAGTCTTGTTGAGCCATCGTGCTCACGGTTGCTGCTATAAGTGTTTTTCAGGTGATGACTACCCCACAGACTCGGGTTACAAGTCCACCGACGAGGGCTACCCTCCGTCGGGGACCATGGCTGAGTGGGAGCCGTACACGCCGCGCTGAGCTGAGGAGTGCAGCTAGTGTGGGTTGCCCTAGGGCTGGGCAACCAACTTTTGCTAGATAGGTGGCGTGAGTTGTATAAACTTAGCTTCCGCTTTTGTAATCCAAATACTAGTTTGTAACTGAAGTCTTGTACGAGTTTGTACATATTCAGTTGGTTTTCTATGTAATACAATATCGTTCTTGTGATGTGTGCTGTTCGGCGTCGCATCGTGCGGCACCACCCTCTACGATCCTGGATGAGCGGATTCCAGTCCGCCACAGGCTGGTATCAGAGCCGCATTGGGGATAGCACGCTAACTAAGGACTGTATTACGGTAAAATTTAGGTTTACGGTGAGGATTCTGTAGTTTGGCCAAGTAAGGACTATATTAGCATAGTTACTTAAAGTGGCAAGACTAACATATGTGTTATAATTCTGAATTTTTATTATGCAACGACGCACCTAGACCCGGGTAAAATGGTAAGGAACGCCACCGAAAGCGGTTCAATTTCGGTTAGCTCCCATGACGGGGAATGTGGTTCAGGGATAGGTCTCACAGCTTGGTGTGAGACGTTAATATAAAACTCTTGGACTCTTCATGTTGCTGAGTTCATATGAAATGCTGATCCCTAGCGTGCATTAGGCAAGCAAGTGGAGACCCCATCGTGTGGTCAATAACGCGATAGTGTGTTCGTCTGGAAATAGCCCAGGAGGACATACGCAGTGCTTGGCATCGGCGTGCCCTGCAGGGCAGTAGGTGGTATCTGTTGGGTTGATAAAATTCTCAACCGTGACGACCCGTTCGCGCTCTACTCGGGTTCCCCGTCTTGTGGTGTTAAAACACGATCACGTACCTTGAGACGTGGCTTGACTCAAGGACAGCCATATGGCAATGATACGGGCGTTTGTATTTACTTTCAAATATGGACCTGCCTGAAAGGAAAATAACCTTTGAATGCATCATTATTGGGTGTTCTTCTGCAGGTACTAACCACGTATGTATCCCGTGTAGTATACATGTGCGAGAGACCGTTTAGTGCCACAATTGAGACGTATATGCCGGTATAATCCGGTTATGATTTTCTTTTTGTGAGGAACATAGTACAGACATATCATAAGCATGTGCATGAAATATAAAGATAACCAGGAACTAAAATCACCAAACTTCAACATGTAGGACCCTAGAGGGGTAGAAAAATTAAATAGTTGATCAGTGTAGATCAAGGGGATTGAAAAATAGAGTGCTCTGTTTTGGGCAGCAAGTTTGCTCAACTTTGACAGAGCATAACTCACAGATTATTTATCCAATGAAGGTGTGGTATATAGTTCTGGAAAGGTGTTTAAGTACTGTACAACTTTGTTGTAGGCTTCAAGAGCTGAATCACATCTTAAACTGACTGAAATTCCAGATGATTGTAAACTGTCTAGAAACAGGACAGATTCAAAACACTCTCTGGACTGTTCTGTTTTTCAAGCATAACTTCCAGGAGAAAAATATAAAATTATCATATGATACATTTTTGAAAAGTGTAGGAGATGTGTTACATCTTTGTGATTCAAAGTTTCTGCAATTGCGGCATGGAATTCGGTGGAAATTAGAGTTGAAAACAGCAACTTCCAAAGGAGGTGCTGTTAAAATTCTTTCCAGAAATTCTGTTGACTTTGAATTACCATAAATTTTAAACCAGAGCTGATAACAGGGCAAATAAATACTCGTTGAAAATATACTGAAGTTAACTTTAACTTTGGTATTCAGCTTGAGTCATGAGAATGCCCAGAACCAGATCAAAATCTGGGATATGTAGAAACTGGTCATTCTGACAGAGGGATGACAGTTGAACTCATTTGAGAGATAGTTGTACCCTAGGGAGTTTAAGTCCTTCCAATGGGGTAGCACATACTCATGAGCGGTTATCTTCAACCAGTGAAAGAATTGAGTACATGCCTTACTCAAGTTTCTTTTGCTAGAGACCATGTTTGTGTCGTATTGAAGATAAAAGGGTAGTATATGTGATGACAAAGCGATATTAACGTCTCGTAGTGACCAAACCTAGTTGAGATGAACTTCCAAAGAGGAAGTCCATCAAGTTGGATTTAACTAGCTTGTATTTGGTCTGATGGTTCGCACTCGGTCCACGCATGAGGTCGGTGGCTCTAGCCAGCAGGGGGGTGATGACTCCAAGCCACCTACCTACGACAGTACCCCGCAGCAACAACCACCACCGCCGCCTCCGCTTACCCTAGCGGATGTGGTAGCGGCACTGGTGGGGAATCATGAGGAGCAGACCGACCTGCTCCACACGATCGTGCAGAATACGTCCCAGGCGGGGCGCGTCAAGAGAGGGGGCCTCGTGAGCCCCATGTTGTGACGTACTCGGATTTCATGAGTACGCACCCTCCGGTGTTCACTGAAGCAGCAGAACCCCTGGAGGCCGACAACTGGCTGTGGACAATTGAGTCCAAGTTTGGGCTGCTCCAATGTACAGCGGCAGAAGACTTTGTTTGCGGCGCAGCAGCTTCACGGTGCTGCTGGTGTGTGGTGGGCGAACTATGTCGCCTCACTGCCGGCTGGCCATGCCATGGAGTGGAAAGAATTAAGGGAGGCGTTCCGCGCCTACCATATCCCTCCCGGGATAATGAAGTGGAAGTTCCAAGAGTTCTTGGAGCTGAAGCAGGGCGGGAGGAGTGCCCACGACTACTCCCATGCCTTCAACCATCTGGCGCAATATGCGTCGGATTATGTCTCCACTGAGGAGAAGAAGCGAGAGCACTTCTATAGGGGATTACATCCCGAGATGAAGACGCATCTCGTCCAATGCAATTGCGGCACGTTCAATGATCTAGTCAACGCCGTGATCATGCAAGAAGATGCTCAGAGGGAGTTGGCGGCTGAGCAGAAGAAGCGCAGCACTCCAGCCAGCAGTGGGGGTGGAGCTCCCCAGAAATACCGCATGGTGTATCGGACACCATACGGTCAGCAGTGGCATCCACCGGCGCGACCTCAACAGTTTGGGGGTCGTTCTTTCCAGTCACCCCCGTTCCGACAGCCGATGCCACCACCGCGACCGCAACAACAGCAACAACAGAAGATGGTACCCCGGTCGTTTCCACCGACACAACGCGCCCCGGGTTTCCGTCCGCCGATCAGTGGAGGACCGCCTCGCTACACTTGCTTTACGTGTGGCCAGGCGGGCCATTTCTCGAAGGACTATCCCCAGGGGCAGCAGAGCAGTGGGCAAGCCCAGTATCTGGGCGGTGCTCGAGGCCGACCTCCGGTCAGAAGGTTTGTCAGCGAACTGGGGGCGTTTGCAACCTCGACAATGAGGACGCCCCAGAAGGAGACAACGTGCTGGCGGATACGTTCACTCTCAATGATCAAGCAATCATCATATTATTTGATTCGGGTGCAACCCACAGTTTCGTAAGTGCATCCTATGTGGCTAAGCATCAAATGCAAGTCTTCCCAACCGACTGCTCCTATATGATCTGCTCACTGGGAGGGAAGATTTCAGCAAATATGATGATTCCAAAAGCACCTCTGTGCTTAGGTGGGAAGATATATCCCACCACCTTGATAATCCTTACGGGGCAAAAGATTGATGCAATCTTAGGGATGTCATGGTTACGCTACCATGACGCTGTCCTGGACACTCAGACACGGATGGTTCATTTGAATTCTGTAAAAGCCCAAGAAAAGGACTTGCAAAATTTTTCATCACCTCACAACACCACAGCTTTTGTTGTGGGTATCTTGTGAATACTTGTGAAAAGCAAGTAACCTCCGTCAAAAGGGTGATTGGAGGGGAAAGCCCTAAATTTCACAAAATAAGATTTCTACACATGAACATGAGAGGTTGAGCTCACCCCTAGAACTTAAATAGTCTTGGAAAGGTTCAGGCCAAATTTCATGCAAATCCAACATTTTTGAGGCACTTTTGGAGGCATTTGAAAAAGAGGCCAATTTGAATGTAAATCCAAATTGAAGCAACTTTCATCACTTGGATTCAAAAGTTGGCTTCATATTCAAACTCAGCACATTTTTCTGAGTTAGTCCACAAATTTTCATCCCCATTGGAGTTCATCTTGTCGGGAGCTAAATTTGCAATAATTCAAAACTCAATTTGAATTTCAGTTCAAATGTGTAGCAAATTTAGCAAAACAAATTTCAAATTTGGGAAACCAAATTCAAACTGTGACTTGATGATTAAGTTTCACATTCAATTGTAAGTAGCTGGGGATATTTTCAGCAAAAACAGAGGGAAAATTCAGAGAGGATTAGAGGGGAGGGGCCCACAGTCAGAAGCCTTCACACTGAAGTTTTCCTCGGGTGATCTTTTCATCGGCCGAAGCCGCGCGCGCCAGCGCGACCACGCCCGACCGCCAGAAGCGCTCGGACTTCCACCTCAGGGTGAAAAATCTCAGCTCAAAGGCCAGCACACGAGCTGCTTCACCACTCCTTCTGTTTCCGGAGCAAAAACGAGCACAACCCGAGCTACTCTCCCATTTCCACGCAAGAACTCGATGCCGCCTCCTCTGATCACCGGTGACCGGCCGATCCCAACGGTTTCACGCGCCGTCAACAGAGAGGAAAATGTGTGCTTACTTGTGTTGAAGCTGTGGGAGGAGACCGTGCGCCAGTTCCGGCAGTGTAGCGCAAGAATTTCTGGTTTTCTTCCTCGAAGCGTATTAGGGTTAGAGTCCAGTCTACGGCCAAATGTAAAATCCCCAAAAGTGGTAGCAAGAAAATTCAGCTCATGTACACTTATGAAAAATGAGGGGAATTAAAACTTTGAATTATAATGTTGTAAGTTCAAAGTGAGGGTTTAGACTTCCCAAAACTTCCAAACATGGAGATCTAAATTCATAACTTGGATCTTCATGGTCCAAATATTCAACCTTCCAAATTTCAGCTCATTTGGAGGAGTTTCAATATTTGTTTGGGATTAAAAAGAAAAACCCTCTAATCTGAATTTCAAATTCAGTTTCAAATTCCAATCCCCTCAATTTCAAAATTTGGTTTCACAACTGAGTCCTCCACCTTTGAATGAGCAGCCACGCGAAAAATTGGAAACTTTGGAGCTGGTTTGCTATATTTTTGAGGCAATACAAAGTGGAGAATTCAAACTCTTTTTCAAATTCAAATGATCAAACCACATCCAAATTTCACACCTGAATTCAAACCCTTTGAATTCAGAAAATTCAAACTTAACTTGGGGTGAAAGTCTAGCCTTAAATTTTGAGTTGCTGGATGGAAAAGATCAGAGAAAGTTTGAATAAACAAAGGGGGAAGTGGGGCCCGGTGGTCAGTTTCACAGCAAAGCAACCGCCTTTGCTTCATTCGGTCGAACAGCAGGGGCGCGACAGCTCCCGTCTCCGACCCACGCCCGAGGTGTGCCGCGCCACCTCCTGTTTCTGCCGCCTACTTGATTATCCGCGCGTGCCACAGTCCCAGCACACCCCCCATGCTATCTCGGCCGTCCACCGACGTGTTTTCCCTTTTCCCTGCTCAGTGCAAGTAGCCTCGACCGCCGCTCAGTCGCTTCGCGTCGCCTGTCCGTCGTCGACACCACTCCGACGTTGTCAATGACCGGTTGAGGTCGTAGGAAGGTGCGCAAGGCCCTCTAGTTCCTCTCTGACGACAGCCCCTGTCGTTCCTTCGTGCTGGTCCCGAGAACTGAGTATGAATTCCTCGTTCCATTTTCCAGCTTGCCGCCAAGACGCCGCACCGTCGACCGGCCACCTCAGACTCGTTCACGCTCATCCAACCGGTGTTCTAGGTGCGTTGTCGACCCTTCTTGCTGTCCTCCCAGTTTGGAGCTAGGTCATTGCCTAGGTTGGCCGGAATTCGAAGTTTGTCACCGGCGGTTCCTTGGAACCAAGTTGAAAGAAAACGGGAAATTCCAGGGCCATATTGGGTTGGGGCTCACAATAGTGTAGGCATAGGTTCTCCAAGCCATGACGACCCTTCTTGAGCAAACGGCAAGCAATACCATGCAGAGTCTGAAGAGTTCTCCATGTTTTTCATCACGGCAGGGAAGAACCATTTCGGTGGCACGGTGAGCTCATGTTTCCAGCCGTTTTCCGAGGGATCAGGGTAGTGTTCCGAGCTCCCCAGGTCACGGTGGTGCTGTAGGACCCAACCGCGGTAAGTTTCTGCGCTTGCCGGGCGAACACCACGTCGCCGGAGTCGCCCGAGTTACTGCCACCGTCGGGGAGGTATTCCCGGCCAGTTAGCGCCGCCACCGAGCTCACCAAAGTGTTCCTCGTCGGGTTTTAGGCACAGGCGGCGAGGGTTGAGTTGTTTAAGTCACGGGACAGCGGTTCCGACGAGGCACGGTCGCTTCTCCGGCGAGGAGGCCGGCCGGGCGCGAGGTTGAAGAAGGTGGGGCCTGCCCCACCTGTCAGTGGCACCAGGAAGGCGCCGGATCGGCTTGTGGCGCCGGATCTGGTGCGGCTGCGCGGGAATAACCCGGTAGCCCCCAGTGTTGCCAAAATCTGACTGGTCCAAATTAAAACAGTGGGTCCAGTTCCAATTATTTGAAGTTTCTATTAGGGAAATAATTCCAGAAATTAGCCGATCTTTGCAAGCCCATAACTTTGTGTAGAAAACTCCAAAAGGAGTGAGACCAATTTTGTTGGAATCCTCAGGAGGAGTACTTCACAGAGAAACCAATTCTAGGCTATGATAATGCCCAGGAATTTCTGTAGAATTGTTTTTAATAAATCTTCTAGGGATTTATTACACGAGCAATTCCATATGAAATAGTCCCATATTTGGGCAGAAAATCCTTTCAATAGTTACGGATCTTCAGTAAAAATTTGGGCTTCATTGGAGATCATTTGCTAGGCTAAACTGCCTTCCCAAGTTCAGCCTTTAGTTGGAAATTCAAATTTAAACAGAAGCTTTTTCAGAACTCCTGTCCAACTTCAAAAATTCATCTCTCTCTGATGGTAGCTCCAAAAATGGTAAAACAAATTTTGTTAGAACCATGGAGACTTACCCTAATCAGATCTTCCACCATTAGCTATGTCAAAGCTCCTGAATTGGGCTCAAAATTCAGAGAAGCATTGTACTTGTAGGAATCTTAAAGACTACTTTGTGCAATGACATATCTCCAAATTTGGCTTAAATCATCCTTAGGGAGTCTAGTAACTACTGTTAAGATCCCAAAGTCAATTAAGGATCCTAAATAGCAATAGCTATGAATAGTAGTTCAATTCTTACAAATCATTAATACCTACACATGTATTTTATTACATTTCATAAAAGTGACCGAAGTTGAGGACGCACCGGAGCCCTTGGACGTCCTGCCACCAGAAGCTGACTTCCCCTTTAACTCGCAACCAGGCAAGCCCCGGTTTGCACTTAAGTAACTTTTGTAAAAATTTTCATTTGTATCACTTATGTCTAGGTTGAAATGTATGCATTAGAGTTAGAGTGATTGAAACCCCACTTGCATAGCCTTTTTAACTCCTATAAAGGGTTGGGTAGGTTACAAACTCGACGAGTAGAGAATGCCATGCTAATGTTTAGGATTCCAGTAGAAGTCGAGTGGTTGGAAGCTACTCGCGGGATAGTTTTTATCACACGGGATTAGAAGAGATAGAAAATGGCTTAAGTTGTGAAAATGAGACCCGGCAGGGGGATAGGGTGCAGTGAGCAGAGGTCTCACGTGCGTAGCCCTGTTGGCGTCGGTTGAGGACCTTCCATGTGCGGCCCTGCTGGACAAGTATCGAACAGTACCGGATGCATACTGGCATATGGGAACCAGGAAACCGATGTAATTGGTTAACCTGGGTGCCGAGTCTTACCCAACCGTAAATAGGAGTGGGTTGAGGGTAGCAAGGTGTAAATCTGCCGGTGGGCACAGTCACGTTCCATG
The DNA here is from genome assembly GCA_030760725.1 of Neostapfia colusana. NCBI lineage: Eukaryota > Viridiplantae > Streptophyta > Magnoliopsida > Poales > Poaceae > Neostapfia > Neostapfia colusana. The sequence goes on along the minus strand of JASWHV010000007.1, from coordinate 73,541,739 downwards.
CGGGGACCTCCTACCCGTTACGGATGGACCGGTTTGGCATTTGGGTTGCCTTTGAAAGGTTGTTGCATACAACAGAGTAGGAAGGGGTGTGGAATCACGCTTCTGAAAGTGGGTGTATGCAACGTGTTATCCGGGTGTGTCTTGATTGCAATCACCGTCCCTCGCGATTATTTGAGTACCCACTTGTTCACTGCGCTGTGACGTAGTAAGAAGAGAAATAAGCCAAGTGAAAATGCTGTATTGATCTATTAATGTCTTGAATACCTTGATTGCTGTAGTTATAGAGATAATTAAGTTTATATTCCACTTTGGGCATCACCACATCGGAGGAAAGCGTTTCTTGTTTGATTGTGGACTTCCGATGTGAGGGCTTCCTAAGGCACATGAATCGGCTGCTACAAAACTGAAAGTAAGGATCAACTTATAGGCGTGTCTTTATTGCAATGAACTTTCTTACCTTACACATCCTTGCACGTAGAGTTCCATGCCTAGCGTTGACGTTTAAGACATGCTGAGCCTTCGTGCTCACGGTTGCAATATTTGAGCTGTGTGCAGGTGAGAGTTATGAGGAAGGTTCCGAGGACGAGGCGATGCCCCCGTCGGGGTACACGGCCGAGCTGGAGCCCTGCACGCCGCCGTGATTCTCCGGTTCCTTGCTGCTAGCGTGTAGCGTCCCCGGGCTGGACAGCTGCACTTTTGCATAGCTAGGATGAGAGGCCATATATGTATATTACTTCCGCTGTATGAATAGGTTTTGTAAAAAGACTTCCGCTGTTTTATATCAAATAAAGTTTGTATGTTGTTCTTTATTCTTTTCGTGTGTGCTGTTGGGTGCCGCATCGCACGACACCACCCTATGCAATCCTGGAGTGGGTGAACCACGGCGTGGTCCCCACATGCATGGTATCAGAGCCGCATTGGGAATAGCACGCTCGAAAAGAGCCTATTTTGAAAATTTAGAAGTAGTCGAGTGAGGATTAGTCATTAAGCCCACATAAGGTTTATGATAGTAGTAGTTACTATGGTGGAAAAGCTAACTTATGTGTTATACATTCTGTAACGACGCTCAGACGTCAGGTAAGAGGTAAGGTACGCCACCGCAGGCGGATCAATTGCGGTAACTCACCATACGAGTAATAGTATGTGATGGTATACCGTGGCTTGGCATGGTAGTTAATATGAGTCTCTGAACCTCTCTATGGTCCTGAGAGCATATGAAAACGCTGATCTCCAGCGTGCTTTAGGCAAAAGTGAGAGTACCCAATCGTGTGGTAAGCAACATGATAGTATGCAACTCTTGAACGTTCAATGTTCAAAGGGCCATACACAGCGCTCGCCATCGGCGTGCCTCAACGGTCATGAGGCAGTAGGTGGTATCCGTTGGGTTGATAAAATTCCCAACCGTGACGACCCGTTCGCGCTCTACTCGGGTTCCCCGTCGTGTGGTGTGAAAACACGACCATGTACCTTGAGACGTGCCTTGACTCAAGGACGATCCGTATGGCAATGATACGGACCATATGTTTTTACTACTATATGGAACTGCCTGAAATGTCAAAAACCTTTGTGTGCACCATTATTGTGTGTTCTTCTGCAGGTACATTAACCACGTTAGTGCATGACGTATAGAAACCGTTTGTGAGTGACGACTTTAGTTCCACCATTTGACACGTATATGCCGGAATACCGGTTTAGGATTTTTCTTTGGTGAGGAAACGTAGTACCGACTGCATAAAAGTTTCTTTTCAAAGAAAAGAATTACAATGAAGTTTAGGAATTCATTTAGGGGTTAGTAAACTCCTATATTGAACTAAGAATCAATTGGGAGTATAGGTTCAATCTCAAAATCTTAGGAATAATCTCCCCTGTTATCGGCAGAAATTTTGCTGAACTGGAACAGGGCATAACTTAAGATTGGTTGAACCAATGGAGGTATGGGATACCATTCTGTAAAGGTTTTGAAGTCCTCTACAATTTTTATGTAGGGTTCCAGAACAAAAATCTCCCTCCAAAGGGATGAAAATCTCAGATGAGTAGGTACTGACCAAAAACAGGCAGACCAAATGCTCTCTGGAATTTTCTGTATTTCAACCAAAACCACTTAGTTTCACCGTTTGACGTCCAGTGGCTGTTGAAAAACAGCGAGCTGGAGTCGAAGGGTTTATGCATTTGACATATCACTTCGAGCTAGTACATGTTTGGGTCCAATACAATAGCGAGGAATTACGCATGCTAACACACTTAACATCCCGTGGTGACCCCGATGGTCGAAATGAACTTTTAACCCATAAAGTTCAATACTTTGGAACTCGATCGTGTGACACGGTCCAGGGATGTATATGTTGCATAAATTTTATACTTTATCCATATGTGTGATTGTTATGCGCATTGTTTATCCCATTCTCGCATTATTATTGTATAGACTGGATGAGCTAAACCAACATGTGCTGATCATTTGAATGATCTGAATGCAGAATGGTGCGGACACGTTCAACGCAAGAGGAGGGAGGTCCGAGTCAAGTTCGTTGTGATGAGTCTCCACCTCCGGAGCAGACCACGACGCAGCAGCAACCACCTCCTCCACCGCCAGAACTTCCAAGAAACCTGGCGGAGGTTCTCGCCGCAGTGCTCGGCTCGCGCGACGAGTAAACCGAGTTGTTGTGGATGCTAGTCCAGCAGAATGCGTCCCATCAGGGAGGACGCCAAGACAATGGGCAACGCCAGCCCCAACAAAGTTCATATTCAGAATTCATGGTGACCCATCCACCGGTCTTCACGGAGGCCGAAGAACCTTTGGAGGCGGACAGCTTTATCCGCACTCTGGAGGCAAAGTTCGGGCTCCTACGATGCACCGAACACCAGAATGCACTGTATGCAGCGCCACAGCTTCAAGGAGAAGCTGGTACCTGGTGGGCGAACTACACCGCCTCCTTAATGGCTGGCCATGCCGTCACATGGACGGAGTTCCGGGAGGCGTTCCGCGCCTATCACATACCTCCCGGGGTTATGGAAATGAAGCTCCAGGAGTTCCTGGCGCTCCGACAAGGCGAGAGGAGTGCTCATGAGTACTCCAGGTTATTGAACCGGCTGGCGCAGTATGCGCCAGGATTTGTGGGTACGGAAGAAAACAAGCGCAATGCATTCTTCGGGGGCCTGAATTCAAAGATGAAGGTCCATCTCGCCCAGAGAAATCGTGGCACATTCAACGATCTAGTTAATGCCGCGATTCTACAAGAAAATGCTCAGCGCGAGCGCGGTTCTGACAAGAGGAAATGCAGCGCGCTGACGAGCAGCAGTGGTGGGACGCCACAGAAATACCGCGTGGTGTATCGCTCACCATCCGGTCAGAGATGGCAACCACCGGCGCGACCGCCTCAGTTTCGCGGTCGGCAATATAATGCGCCGGGCTTTCGACCGACGTATCCACCACAGCAACAGCAGCAGCAAAGGATGGTCCCGCGTGCACCCCAGTTTCAACAGCGTGCACCGGGATTCCGTCCTCAAGTCGGCAGTACCCCGACACCTTACACATGCTACACGTGTGGACGTGTCGGGCACATTTCAAGAGACTGCCCCGAGCCGCGACAGGGCAGGGGTGCAGCACCTTATCAGGGTGCTAATCAGCCCAGCAATCAGCCCAAGAAACCTGCACCAAAACCCGGCAACGTCCACCACTTAGCTATCGAAGACGTGCCGGAAGGCGAACCCGTCCTCGCGGGTACGTTCTCTTACCTAGATCATCCCGTAGTCATACTTTTTGACTCCGGTGCCACCCATAATTTCATAAGCCAGTCTTATGTTATTAAATATCAACTGCCTATCATTCCCACAAATAATTTATATTTGATATGTTCTCCGGGTGGGAAAATAACAGCTGATAAAATGGTCTATAGAGCACCATCACAGTTGGGTGGGAATCTATATCCGACTTCTCTAATCATGTTAGAGAGTCAAAAACTTGATGTCATTTTAGGAATGTCATGGCTACATCGCCATGGTGCTGTTCTTGACATCATTCCACGTGTGGTTCGTCTAAACTCTCCACTTCATGAACCACATGTTCTTATTCTTGACCATTCGGTTCAAGAAACCCCAGCCACATATAACACGGAAGCCACAAAACTTAAGGATATTCGTGTGGTCCGTGAATACCCGGATGTCTTTCCGGATGATCTTCCGGGCATGCCACCCAAAAGAAATGTCGAGTTCAATATTGAACTGGTACCTGGAACGTCGCCGATATCATGGAGACCATACAAGATGGCTCCGAATGAGCTGGCTGAACTGAAAGAGCAGCTCAACGATCTAATGAAGAAGGGTTTCATTCGACCGAGTTCCTCACCATGGGGATGCTCGGCGCTGTTTGTGAAGAAGAAGGATGAAACCTTGAGGTTGTGTGTGGACTACCGACCTCTCAACGCCGTCACCATCAAGAATAAATATCCACTGCCCCGCATCGATATATTATTCGATCAACTTGTGGGTGCGAGTGTATTTTCGAAGATGGATCTTCGCTCAGGATATCATCAAATCAAGATCCGAGCGGAAGATATTCCAAAGACGGCCTTCTCGATGAGATATGGGTTGTATGAATACCTCGTCATGTCCTTTGGTCTCACCAACGCCCCGACACACTTCATGTATCTTATGAACTCAGTGTTCATGCCGGAGTTGGACAAGTTTGTGGTGGTGTTCATAGACGACATCCTGGTCTACTCCAAGTCTGAAGAAGAACATGCCAAACACTTGCATATCGTACTTCAACGATTAAGAGACCATAAGCTTTATGCCAAGTTCAGCAAGTGCGAGATTTGGATCAGCCAAGTGCCATTCTTTGGTCATATCATTTCTGTAGAAGGCATTGCAGTTGATCCAAGCAAGATCGAACAAGTGCTGAAATGGAAGTCCCCACATCAGTCCATGAAGTCAGGAGTTTCCTCGGGTTAGCAGGATATTATCAGAGATTCATACCAAATTTCTCCAAGCTTGCTAAGCCGATGACTGAACTGTTGAAGAAGGGGATCAAATATGTTTGGAGCTCAGCTTGTGAAGAAGCTTTCCAGGCATTAGTGAAGCATCTTACGACAGACCCGGTGTTAGCTCAACCGGATACAAAGAAGCCCTTCAACGTATATTGTGATGCGTCCGGTATCAGGCTTGGCTGTGTATTGATGCAAGGAGGAAGAGTGGTCGCCTATGGCTCACGTCAACTCCGTAACCACAAGCAGCACTATCCGACTCATGATCTTGAGCTTGCTGCTGTGGTGTTGGCTTTAAAAATGTGGAGGCACTATTTGCTTGGGAACTTAGTGCACCTCTACACCGACCACAGAAGTCTAAAGTATATATTCACTCAAAAGGAGTTGAATATGCGGCAACGGAGATGGCTAGAACTTATCAAAGACTATGAGATCGAGATTCACTACCATCCCGGGAAGGCAAACGTGGTTGCCGATGCCTTAAGCCGCAAATCCCAAGTCAACAGTCTGTCCATCACTCCACTTGAAGAGGAGGAGCCGAGTCTGTACTTGGTTCCATATGGGGCATTGTATAATCTTGCTCTCGTCCCGACCATAAAAGAGGAGATTATGGAAGCTCAAAAGAAAGACATGGGAATGTCGCACATTCGTAGAAGGATGGGGAATGGCGAAATGAAGTGCTTCCGAAGAGATGAACACGACACTCTATGGTTTAAAGACCAAATAGTGGTACCCCGTGACATGAAGCTTCGGAAGAAAATCTTGGACGAGACTCATTTGTCCAAGTATTCTATTCATCCGGGCAGCAACAAGATGTACCAGGATCTGAAAACCAGGTTTTGGTGGACACGGATGAAAAGAGAAATCGCAAAGTACGTATCTGAATGTGATATGTGTCGGCGTGTGAAAGCTGACCATATGCGTAAAGCCGGACAGCTGCAACCATTAAACATTCTGGCGTGGAAGTGGGAGGATATCAGCATGGACTTCATTGTTGGTTTACCTCTCACATCTCACAAACATGACTCGATTTGGGTGATAGTCGATCGACTAACCAAGTCGGCTCATTTCATCCCCGTACATACAAAGTACGTGGCCAAGCAATATGCGGAGCTGTACATTGCAAAGATCTTATGTTTGCACGGTGTTCCCCGCTCCATCATTTCAGATCGCGGTGCGCTGTTCGTCTCTCGGTTTTGGGAACAGCTGCACGCATCGTTGGGGACCAAACTGATCCGAAGCTCCGCGTATCACCCGCAGACAGATGGTCAAACTGAACGGGTGAATCAAGTGCTTGAAGACATGCTACGCGCTTGTGCCATACACCACGGCAAGAATTGGGACGATCATTTGCCATTGGCGGAGTTTTCTTACAACAATGGCTATCAAGCTAGCATCAAGATGGCGCCATATGAAGCTCTCTACGGCCGGAAATGTCGCACACCTCTCAACTGGTGCTAGTCCGGCGAGCGAGTCATCTACGGCATTGAATTTGTGAATGAAGCTGAAGAACGAGTGCGAGTAATACAAGACAATCTTAAGGCTGTTCAATCTCGTCAGAAGAGCTATGCGGATAAAAGACGCCGCCCTCTCCACTTCGACATTGGGGACCATGTTTATGTCCGCGTGTCTCCGATGAAGGGAGTTCACCGTTTCAGAGTGAAGGGTAAACTTGCGCCGCGATTCATTGGCCCGTTCGCCGTCATTGAAAGATGCGGACTCGTGGCCTATCGCCTGGAGTTACCAGTGTCTCTCGCAGGCATTCACAACGTCTTCCACATCTCTCAGCTGAGGAAGTGTCTCAAACCCTCCGCTGAAATCCGCACAGAAGACATAGAAGTTCTTCAACCGGACCTCACGTACACGGAGTATCCAATCCGGATCATCGATGAAAAGACTCCTGCCACAAGAAACCGGACCTTATGGTTCTACAAGGTCTTGTGGAGTAACCATACCGCTGATGAGGCGACATGGGAAGGCGAGGATTATTTACGAACATATTATCCGGACTTGCTATCATCATATACCAGGTAAAGTTTTCCCCACTTTACTTTTCCTTTGGAATCTCGGGACGAGATTTTTTTAAGGGGGGAGGGATGTAAAATCCCCAAAAGTGGTAGCAAGAAAATTCAGCTCATGTACACTTATGAAAAATGAGGGGAATTAAAACTTTGAATTATAATGGTGTAAGTTCAAAGTGAGGGTTTAGACTTCCCAAAACTTCCAAACATGGAGATCTAAATTCATAACTTGGATCTTCATGGTCCAAATATTCAACCTTCCAAATTTCAGCTCATTTGGAGGAGTTTCAATATTTGTTTGGGATTAAAAAGAAAAACCCTCTAATCTGAATTTCAAATTCAGTTTCAAATTCCAATCCCCTCAATTTCAAAATTTGGTTTCACAACTGAGTCCTCCACCTTTGAATGAGCAGCCATGCCAAAAATTGGAAACTTTGGAGCTGGTTTGCTATATTTTTGAGGCAATACAAAGTGGAGAATTCAAACTCTTTTTCAAATTCAAATTATCAAACCACATCCAAATTTCACACCTGAATTAAAACCCTTTGAATTCAGCAAATTCGAACTTAACTTGGGGTGAAAGTCTAGCCTTAAATTTTGAGTTGGTGGATGTAAAAGATCAGAGAAAGTTTGAATAAACAAAGGGGGAAGTGGTGCCCGGTGGTCAGTTTCACAGCAAAGCAACCACCTTTGCTTCATTCGGTCAAACAGCAGGGGCGCGACAGCTCCCGTCTCCGACCCACGCCCGAGGTGTGCCGCGCCACCTCCTGTTTCTGCCGCCTACTTGATCATCCGCGTGTGCCACAGTCCCAGCACACCCCCCTTGCTCTCTCGGCCGTCCACCGATGTGTTTTCCCTTTTCCCTGCTCAGTGCGAGTAGCCTCGACCGCCGCTCGGTCGCTTCGTGCCGCCTGTCCGTCATCGGCACCACTCCGACGTTGTCAACGACCGGTTGAGGTCGTAGGAAGGTGCGCAAGGCCCTCTAGTTCCTCTCTGACGACAGCCCCTGTCGTTCCTTCATGCTGGTCCCGAGAACTGAGCATGAATTCCAGGGCCATATTGGGTTGGGGCTCACAAGAGTGTAGGCATAGGTTCTCCAAGCCATGACGACCCTTCTCGAGCAAACGGCAAGCAATACCATGCAGAGTCCGAAGAGTTCTCCATGTTTTTCCTCACGGCGGGGGAGAACCACTTCGGTCGCACGGTGAGCTCATGTTTCCAGCCGTTTTCCGAGGGATCAGGGTAGTGTTCCGAGCTCCCCAGGTCACGGTGGTGCTGTAGGACCCAACCGCGGTCGGTTTCCGGGCTTGCCGGGCGAACACCACATCGCCGGAGTCGCCCGTGTTACTGCCACCGTCGGGGAGGTATTCCCGGCCAGTTAGCGCCGCCACCGAGCTCACCAAAGTGTTCCTCGTCTGGTTTTAGGCACAGGCGGCGAGGGTTGAGCCATTTAAGGCACGAAGCCGTTCCGACGAGGCACGGTCGCTTCTCCGGCGAGGAGGCCGGCCGGGCGCGAGGTTGAAGAAGGTGGGGGCCTGCCCCACCTGTCAGTGGCACCAGGAAGGCGCCGGATAGGCTTGTGGCACCGGATCTGGTGTGGCTACGCGGGAATAACCCCGTAGCCCCCAGTGTTGCCAAAATCTGACTGGTCCGAATTAATACAGTGGGCCCAGTTCCAATTATTTGAAGTTTCTATTAGGGAAATAATTCCAGAAATTAGCTGATCTTTGCAAGCCCATAACTTTGTGTAGAAAACTCCAAAAGGAGTGAGACCAATTTTGTTGGAATCCTCAGGAGGAGTACTTCACAGAGAAACCAATTTTAGGCTATGATAATGCCCAGGAATTTCTGGAGAATTGGTTTTAGTAAATCCTCTAGAGATTTATTACAGGAGCAATTCCTTATGAAATAGTCCCAAATTTGGGAAGAAAATCCTTTCAATAGTTACTGATCTTCAGTAAAAATTTGGGCTTCATTGGAGATTATTTGCTAGGCTAAACTGCCTTCCCAAGTTCAGCCTTTAGTCGGAAATTCAAATTTAAACAGAAGCTTTTTCAGAACTCCTGTCCAACTTCAAAAATTCATATCTCTTTGATGGTAGCTCCAGCTTGGAGACTTACCCTAATCAGATCTTCCACCATTAGCTATGTCAAAGCTCCTGAATTGGGCTCAAAATTCAGAGAAGCATTGTACTTGTAGGAATCTTAAAGACTACATTGTGCAATGACATATCTCCAAATTTGGCTCAAATCATCCTTAGGGAGTCTAGTAACTACTGTAAAGATCCCAGAGCCAATTAACGATCCTAAATAGCAATAGCTATGAATAGTAGTTCAATTCTTACAAATCATTAATACCTACACATGTATTTTATTACATTTCATAATAGTGACCGAATTTGAGGACGCACCGGAGCCCTTGGACGTCCTGCCACCAGAAGCTGACTTCCCTTTTAACTCGCAACCAGGCAAGCCCCGGTTTGCACTTAAGTAACTTTTATAAAGTTTTTCATTTGTATCACTTATGTCTAGGTTGAAATGTATGCATTAGAGTTAGGGTGATTGAAACCCCACTTGCATAGCCTTTTTAACTCCTATAGAGGGTTGGGTAGTTTACAAACTCGACGAGTAGAGAATGCCATGCTAATGTTTAGGATTCCAGTAGAAGTCGAGTGGTTGGAAGCTACTCGCGAGATAGTTTTTATCACACGGGATTAGAAGAGATAGAAAATGGCTTAAGTTGTGAAAATGAGACCCAGCAGGGGGATAGGGTGCAGTGAGCAGAGGTCTCACGTTCGTAGCCCTGTTGGCGTCGGTTGAGGACCGTCCGTGTGCGGCCCTTCTGGACAAGTATCGAACAGTACTGGATGCATACTGGCATATGGGAACCAGGAAACCGATGTAATTGTTAACCTGGGTGCCGAGGCTTACCCAACCGTAAATAGGAGTGGGTTGAGGGTAGCAAGGTGTAAATCTGCCGGTGGGCACAGTCACGCTCCATGCGGGGACCTCCTACCCGTTACGGATGGACCGGTTTGGCATTTGGGTTGCCTTTGAAAGGTTGTTGCATACAGTAGAGGACACCGAGTTCGACGTCACCAATGAGCTCCCGGCCGCTGTTACCGTCGGGAGCACTATTCCGGCCGTTGCCGAGCTCCGTTGAGGGCACCACCGTGTTACCCAGACCGAGATATGCACAGGCGGTGAGTTTCGTCAGAGGTCGGGCAGCAGGACGCCCCGCGGCGAGGTCTCCGGCGAAGGGGGCGGCGAGGAGCCGCGGCAGCGCGAGGTTGAAGAAGCCCCGCGGGCCCTGTGTGTCGGTCTCTGCTGAAAGCACCCCGGATCTGCTGTGGCACCGGGATCCCGTGCGACTGCGCGGATGACTCTGTGGACCCCGTGTGGGTTAGCTGAGATGCTGACACGTAGCCGGGGACCCCACCCGACAGTTTAAACTTTATTTGAAATTTCAGATTTGGTCGAAACTTCAAATACATAGAACTTTTGCTAGGAAGCTCCAAATTCAGTGAACCAAATTTTGCTGAACTTATAATTTCGAGTACTTTCCAGCAATACAAATTTCAGCTCATGAAACTTAATAGTTTTCCAGAATTAAATACCTAAAGTTCAAACTGTTAGGAATTTTATCTGGAGGATTACTTTATGAAAAATTCTGAAATTTGGCTGGGCGGTTCATTGGAAAATCCTTGAGTCACAGTAAAATTTTCAGACTCATCCAAGTTCATTTAGTCCCCCTAATTGTATGATTAATTGAACTGCCCTGAGAAAATAGAAAAATGTACAGAAGCATTTTTCAGATTTTCTCAAATCTTGTTTAGGGCATAACTTCCTCTAGAATTCTCCAAATGACATGAAACCAATTCCATTAGAACTATCTCAAATTATAGTTTCCAGAAAGTAATGATTGGAGCCATGAAAACCCCTGGAATTCCATAGAAGCTCTTATATTGACCAAATAGGTTTTTATTTGTACAAGGCTCAAATGAACCTTGGTTCAAATGAAACTTGGTAAAGACTCTGGTTAGGACCCTACCAAAACACCATAAAAATTTCAGAACCAAAGGGGAGGGCTTGCTAGAGCTATAGTAATTACTTATTCAAGTTTAAACATTGCAATTGAATTGACATGTAGTATCTCATTAACGTGTAGTCGCTGAAGGCGAGGAGACTCCGGAAGTGCTCGACATCCTTCTTCCGGACGAAGCTTTAACCACTGACCAGCAGCAACAAGGTTTGCATTAACTTTTTTTTATAAAGTTTTGCTTTGTTTACATGTCTAGTGTGATGTATGAATGTGCATTAGGTGTAGGATGGATGGAACCCCACTTGCATAACCAGAATTTGCCTATAAGAGTGAGGGTAGTGTCTAAGACCTCGAGTAGACCGGGTATGCTTAATGATTCATAGGACTTCGGTACAAGTCGAGTAGTTGGAATCTACTCGCGAGTTTAGGCTTGGGACACACGGGATTGGTTCGAGTGATGTGAGGTCACTTTAGTAATGAAAATAGAGACTAGGCAGGGGCTAGGGCGCAGCAGCAGGAAGTCTTGTGTGCGCAGCCCTGTCCGTGTCGATTGAGGACCGATCCGTGTGCGGCCCTGCTGAACAAGTATTGAAGGTACCGAAGGCATATCGGATATATGGGCCCCGATAAACCGATGTAACCTGTACCTCCGGGCGTCGAGGCATAACGCACCAATTTATAGGTGTAGAGTGAGGGTAGCAAGGTGGAAATCTGCTAACGGGCATAGCGAGATGGTCCGTGCAGGGAACCTCCTGCTCGTTTCGGTACGACCGGTTCGACGTTTGGGCTGTTGGGTGAAAGGTTGTCCCGTACGACATCGAGTGAGCGTGCTGTGCAGCTCCATGGGTGGGCGTACGTGACGTGCTCTTTGAGTCTCCCTGCAGGTGTATATCGAGTTGATTCGCCGTCCCTCACGGTGATGAGTACCGCTTGTTCACTGAGTCGTGACGTAGGCTAATGTATGAAATGTGATGATTCAATATTGCTGTTATGATATAATTGTATTGTTACATGTGTGCCACCAAATATTGCTCACTAAATTTTATATTTATGAACTGTTAACTTGTGGCTAAAAGATGAACTAAGTATGAACTTGTAGGCGTGTCCGTTTGCTGCAATCTTACCGTTCCATGTTCATTGTACACTACATGCATAGTTTCATGCCTAGGTGAGTCGGTTAAGTCCTGTTGAGCCATCGTGCTCATGGTTGCTGCTTAAGTGTTTTTCAGGTGGGGAGCCACCCACGGACTCGGGTTACGAGTCCACCGGCGAGGGTTATCCTCCGTTGGGGACCACGGCTGAGTGGGAGCCGTACACGCCGTGCTGAGCTGAGGAGTGCAGCTAGTGTGGGTTGCCCTAGGGCTGGGCAACCGAGTTTTGCTAGATAGGCGGGCGTGAGTTGTACAAATTAAAACTTCCTCTGTGTAATGTATACCTTAGTTTGTAACTGAACAGTGTACTACTTTGTACAGTTTCAGTTTGTTTTCTATATAATGCAAGGTATCCTTATGATGTGTGCTGTCGGGAGTCGCATCGTGCGGCACCACCCTCTGCGATCCTGGATGAGCGGATTCCGGTCCGCCACAAATTCTCCCTTCCACCGTCCGCATTACATGGTGTTAGACAATCCTGTCCAGGAAGTTTCAGCAATTAATAATATTGAAGCTCTCATGTTAGAGGACATCCCCGTAGTCCGGGAATACCCCGATGTGTTTCCGGATGATCTTGCGGGCATGCCACCTGAGGGGGATGTCGAGTTCAATATTTAGTTGCACCCTGGACTACTTCTATCTCAGGGAGACCATACAAATGGCTCCGAACGAGCTGGCTGAATTGAAAGAGCAGCTCAATGATCTGTTGAGCAAAGGTTTCATTAGACCAATTTCCTCGCTTTGGGGATGCTCGGCGCTGTTCGTCAAGAAGAAGGATGAAACCTTGAGGCTGTGTGTGGATTTCCGGCCTCTTAACGCCGTCACCATCAAGAACAAATACCCACTGCCCCACATTGACATCCTGTTTGATCAGCTTGTGGGTGCAAGTGTGTTCTCCAAGATGGACCTTCGCGCTGGATATCATCAAATAAAAATCCGGGCGGAGGATATCTCGAGGACGGCCTTCTCGACGAGATATGGTTTATATGAATATCTCGCCATGTCTTTTGGTCTCACCAATGCTCTGGCACATTTCATATATCTCATGAACTCGGTGTTCATGCCGGAGCTGGACAAGTTTGTTGTGGTGTTCATCGATGATATCTTGGTTTACTCCAAGACAGAAGCAGAACACGCCGAACACTTGAGAATCGTCCTTCAACGATTGTGGGACCACAAGCTCTACGCCAAGTTCCGCAAATGTGAGTTTTGGATCAGCCAAGTGCCATTTTTGGGACATATCATCTCAGCGGAAGGCATTGCAGTTGACCCAAGCAAAATTGAGCATGTGCTGAAATGGAAAGCTCCCACTTCTGTCCATGAAGTCAGAAGTTTCCTCGGCTTAGCGAGATATTACCGGTGATTCATTCCATGCTTCTCCTAGCTTGCTAAGCCGATGATAGAATTATTGAAAAAGGGAACAAAGTATGTTTACAACTCACATGTGAAGGAGCGTTCCAAGCATTGGTGAAGCATATCACAACAGCCCCGGTCTTAGCTCAACCGGATACGACCAAGCCCTTCGACGTGTATTGTGAAGCGTCCGGCATTGGGCTCGGCTGCGTGTTGATGCAGGAAGGACGTGTGGTCGCGTATGGCTCACGCCAACTTTGAAACCATGAGCAGCATTATCCGACTAATGATCTTGAGTTCGCTGCAGTGGTTTTGGCGCTGAAAATGTGGAGGCACTATCTCCTGGGGAATTTGGTGCATCTCTACACCGACCATTAGAGCTTGAAGTATATTTTCACCCAGAAGGAGCTGAATATGAGGCAAAGGAGGTGGTTGGAACTAATCAAAGATTATCAGATTGAGATTCATTACCACCCCGGCAAGGCGAATGTGGTTGCCGACACGCTGAGTCGAAAGTCACATGTCCATAACCTCAACATTACACCGTTGGAGGAGGAAGAGCCGAGTTTCTACTTTGTTCCTTATGGGTCACTCTACAACCTTGCCCTCATCCCTACAATTATGGAGGAGATCATTGCAGCTCAGAGAGTGGACAAGGGCATGGCACATCTCCGGAGACGGATAGACAACGGGGAAATCAAATGTTTCCGTAAAGATAATGAGGGGACGCTGTGGTTCAGTGACCGCATCGTCGTACCCCGGAATATAGAGCTGAGAAAGAAGATTCTTGATGAAGCTCACTTGTCTAAATACTCCATTCATCTGGGCAGCAACAAAATGTACCAAGATTTGAAAAAGAAATTTTGGTGGACACGGATGAAGCGAGGAGTGGCTAAGTAGGTATCCGAGTGTGATGCGTGTAGATGAGTGAAAGCGGATCATATGAGAAAATCAGGGCTGTTGCAACCCCTGAAAATTCTAGCATGGAAGAGGAAAGATGTGAGCATGGATTTCATTGTGGGGTTACCCCTGACTTCCAACAAGCATGATTCCATTTGGGTAATCGTTGACCGGTTAACCAAGTCGGCTCACTTCATTCCCGTGCATACACATTTCCATGCCAACAGATATGCGGAGTTATATATTGCAAGAATCCTATGCTTGCATGGAGTACCCAAGACCATAGTCTCAGACCGAGGGGCACTATTTGTATCTTATTTCTGGGAGCAATTGCACGCTGCTTTGGGTACTAAGCTGATTAGAAGCTCCGCCTATCACCCTCAGACAGATGGACAGACTGAGAGGGTGAACCAAGTACTAGAAGACATGTTGAGAGCATGTGCCATCCACCACTGTAGAAACTGGGATGATCATCTACCATTGGCGGAATTCTCGTACAACAACGGCTATCAGGCGAGTATCAAGATGGCACCCTTTGAGACTCTCTACGGTCGCAAATGCCGCACCCCATTAAACTGGTGCGAATCCGGTGAAAGGGTCACGTTCGGGGTTGATGTGGTGAACGATGCCGAAGAGTGTTCGGATGATTTAAGACAACTTGAAGGACACTCAATCCTGGCAAAAAATCTATGCTGATAAGGGGCGTAGGCCGCTGCACTTTGTCATCGAGGAACACCTGTACCTCCATGTATCTCCGATGAAAGGTGTGCACCGGTTTGGCGTAAAGGGGAAACTCGCTCCCCGATTCATTGGACCCTATGCCATCACCGAGAAGTGTGGACCAGTGGCGTATAGACTGGAACTACCAGCATCTCTTGCTGGTGTTCACTACGTTTTCCATGTTTCACAACTGTGAAAATGTCTGAAGTATACGGCTGCTGTTCCCACCGAAGACATCGGCGAGCTGCAACCGGATTTGACGTATGCTGAATATCCGGTGGCAATTATAGATGAGCATGCTCGAACCACGCGTAGCCGAACGCTGTGGTTCTACAAGATACTGTGGAGTAACCACACCGCCGGAGAAGCGATGTGGGAGAGCGAGGACTTCCTCCGCTTAAACTACCCGGATTTCATGGAATCTCATCACGGGTAATCTCCTCTTACATCGTCGTCTCTTCTTTTATAATCTCGGGATGAGATTCTTTCAAGGGGGGAGGGATGTAAAAGCCCAAGAAAGTGACTTGCAAAAGTGATCATTTCATCACCTCACAACAATACAGCTCATTTTATGGATAGCTCATGAACACTTGTGAAGAGCAAGTAAACACCATCAAAAGGGGTGATTAGAGGGAAAAGCCCTAATTTCAAAAAGTAGGAGTCATACACATAAACATGAAAGGTTGATCTCACCCCTATATCTTAAATATTCTTGGGAAGGCTCAGGCCAAGTTTCATGCAAATCCAAGACTTTTTGAGGCAATTTTGGAGACATTTGTAAAAAGGGCTAATTTGAATGCAAATTGAAATTGCAGCCACTTTCATCACTTGAATTCAAAATTTGACTTCACATTCAAACTCAGCACATTTTTCTGAGTTAGTCCACCAATTTCCATACTCATTGGAGTTCATGTTGTCGGAAGCTAAATTTGCATTAATTCAAAACTGAATTTGAATTTCAGTTCAAATGTGCAGCAAATTTAGCCAAACCAGTTTCAAATTGAGGAAATCAAATTCAAACATAGACTTGGAAGCTAAGTCTCTCATTCAATTGTGAGTAGCTGGGATCTTTTCAGTGGAAACAGAAATGAAAAATTGGAAAAGAAATTAGAGGGGGAGGGACCCACTTATCAGTGACTGTACTCAGAGGGAAACCGACTCTGTTGCCGTCGGTCGGCCATCGGGGCTGTTGCCGCCTCACTGCCTAGATCGCACACGTGCCCGAGCTCGTACTGATCAGCTCGTGCCCCCCACCCCCGATCACCACGTACACGGCACAAACGGATTTCGCTTGCCTCTGCCGCCTGCGCCGCTCTGCTCAGCTCCCGCCCGCGTGCAAAACAGCAGCGGCGACCGCACCTTCGAGCCTCGGCGCGCACCAGTGCCGATCATCGATTGCTCGTTGTCTCTGCAGCAAAAAGGAGCGCCAATGTGTGCTCTAGCTGTTCCCCGTGCTGCACCAGCGAGTTGCACTCGGTTGTGCGCGGTTTATGCCGTCGAAGTCAATAAACCGGAAGGGACAGGCGGAGCTGTGCTTCGGTTCGCCGTCGACAGCCCAATCCGGCCATCTTCTCCGACCACGTGCTACACAAGAAAGGTGCATGGGGATCTCTAGATGGTGTAGCCGCAAACTATTCGGCAAATAATCCATTGGGTAGCAAGAATTTTAGAAAGTCCCAAACCCTAGTGCAACGGATCGAGTTCGGCAAAAACCAAAAATTCGGCTTACACGTTGAATCAATGGTCAAGCTAGCTCGCAAGTAGCTCCTACACCTCCTAGTGTCCCTCCTAAAGGAAGAACTGAGCACAGCCGTCCAGAAGTGGCCGAGTTATAGCAGTTTCCATAGCCGCCGGTGCAAACACGGCGAGGGTCGCCGTCGAGAGGGGGTTTGCAGGCACTTCTAGCTTCCGAGGCTGCTCACGTCAGGCTCCTCGTGATCCACTGGTGCTCCCCAAGCAAACCGTGACCTATTTTATGCCTCAGAGAGCGAGAACAGCCTCGCCGGAGCCCTAGCCTCCGCGGTTGACGTCGCACGGCCATTTCCGGTCACCGCCGGCGGGCTCCGACCCCCCGAGGCAAGTTCCACGGGGCGAGATAGGGATAGGCGGCCAGTTCTAGCACTGGGGGCGGTCGAGAAGTCACTTCCGGTGAACCTCGCCGAAGTGCGCCACCGCCAAACACTCGGGCGCGCGCGAGGAGGAAGAAGGCAGGTGGTGGGGCCCACCCGCAGAGTTTAAACATTTCTGGGATTTTCCAGTTTTAGTTCAAACATCAATTGCATATAACTTTTGCTAGGGAGCTCCAAATTTAGTGAACTAAATTTTGCAGAATTCAGATTTTTGATAATTTCCTGAAACTCAAATTTCAGCTCATGAAACTTAATGGTTTTCCAGAATTAATTCCCTAAAATTTAAACTGTTGGGAAATTTATCTGGAGAATTACTTTTTGAAAAATTCTAAAATTTGGCTGGGAGGTTCATTGGAAAATCCTTGAGTTACAGTAAAATTTCCAGACCCATCCAAGTTCATTTAGTTCCTCTAATGGTGTGATTATGTGAACTGCCCTGAGAAAATAGAAAAATGTACAGAATCATTTTTCAGATTTTCTCAAATCTTGTTTAGGGCATAACTTCATCTAGAATTCTTCAAATGACATGAAACTAATTCCATTAGAACCATCTCAAATTCTAGTTTCCAGAAAGTAATGGTTGGAGCCATTAAAATCCCTGGAATTCCATAGAGGCTCCACTAATGACCAAATAAGCTTTAATTTGTACAAAGCTCAAATGAACTTTGTTTCAAATGAAACTTGGTCAAGACTTTGGTTATGACCCTACCAAGCCACCATATAAATTTCAGAACCAAAGTGGAGGTCTACCTAGAGTTATAGTCTTTACATATTCAATTTCAAACATCACAATTAAATTGACATATAGCATATGGCTTACGTGTAGTCGCTGAAGGCGAGGAAGCTCCAGAAGTACTTGACTTTCTTCTTCCGGATGAAGCCTTAAATTTTGACCAGCAGCAACAAGGCAAGCCCCGGTTTTCATTAACCAATTTTACAAAGTTTTGCTTTATGAATACTTAGTCTGTAGTATGGATGTGCATTAGGTGTATGTTGGATGAAACCCATGTGCATAACCAGAATTTTCCTCTAAGAGTGAGGGTAGTGTCTAAGTCCTCGTGTAGACAGGCTATGCTTAAATGATTCATAGAACTTCGGTACAAGTCGAGTAGTTGGAATCTACTCGCGAGTTATACTTGGGACACACGGGATTGGTTCGAGTGATGTGAGATCACTTTAGTAATGAAAAGGAGACTAGGCAGGGGATAGGGCGCAGCAAGAGGAAGTCTTGTGTGCGCAGCCCTGTCCGTGTCGATTGAGGACCGATCCGTGTGCGGCCCATGCTGATCAAGTTTGAACGTACTGAAGGCATATCGGATATATGTGCCCCGGTAAACCGATGTAACCCAAATGTGGGGACCACCCCGTGGTTCACCCACTCCAGGATCGCAGAGGGTGGTGCCGTGCGATGCGGCACCCAACAGCATACACGAAAAGATTAAAGAAAAACATACAAACTTTTATTTGATATAAAAAAGCGGAAGTCTTTTTACAAAAGCTTAATTAACAGCGGAAGTATTATACATAGCTACTCTCTACTCCTATCTACGCAAAAATGCCGCCGTCCAGCCCGGGGACGCTACACACTAGCAGCGTGGAACCGGAGATCACGGCGGCGTGCAGGGCTCCAGCTCGGCCGTGTACCCCGACAGGGGCATCGCATCATCCTCGCAACCTTCCTCATAACTCTCACCTGCACATAGCTCAAAATATTGCAACCGTGAGCACGATGGCTCAGCAAGGCTTAACCGACAACCCTAGGCATCAAACTCTACATCTAAGGATATGTAAGATAGGAAACAGGACTTTGCAATAAAGACACGCCTACATGTTGATCCTTACTTTCAGCTTTTATAGCAACAATTTATTGAGCCTTAGGCAGCCCTCACATCGGAAGTCCACAATCAAACAAGAAACGCTTTCCTCCGATGTGGTGATGCCCAAAGAGGAATATAAACTTAATTAGCTCTATAACTACAGCATACAAGGTTTCAAGTCATTTATAATTCAATGCAGCATATTCCGTTGGCTTATTTCACTTCTTACTACGTCACAGCGCAGTGAACAAGCGGGTACTCAAATAACCGCGAGGGACGGTGATTGCAATCAAGACGCACCCGGATAACACGTTGCAAACACCCACATTCAGAAGCGTGATTCCACACCCGTTCCTACTCTGTTTTATGCAACAACCTTTCAAAGGCAACCCAAATGCCGAACCGGTCCATCCGTAACGGGCAGGAGGTCCCCGCGTGGAGCGTGACTGTGCCCACCGGCAGATTTACACCTTGCTACCCTCAACCCACTCCTATTTACGGTTGGGTAAGCCTCGGCACCCAGGTTAACCAATTACATTTGTTTCCTGGTTCCCATGTGCCAGTATGCATCCGGTACTGTTCAATAGTTTTCCAGCAAGGCCGCACACGGACGGTCCTCAACCGACACCAACAGGCTACGCACGTGAGACCTCTGCTCACTGCATCCTATCCCCCTGCTGGGTCTCATTTTCACAACTTAAGCCATTTTCTACCTCTTCTCATTCCGTGTGATAAGTACTATCTCGCGAGTAGCTTCCAACCACTCGACTTCTACCGAGATCCTAAACATTAGCATGGCATTCTCTACTCATCGAGTCTGTAAACTACCCAACCCTCCATAGGATTTAAAGGTTATGCAAGTGGGGTTTCAATCACCCTAACTCTAATGCAAGCATTCACCCTAGAAATAAGTGATACAAATATAAAGCTTTATAAAAGGTACTTAAGTACAAACCGGGGCTTGCCTGGTTGCGAGTCTAACGGGAAGTTAGCTTCAGGCGGGAGGACGTCCAAGGGCTCTGGTGCGTCATCAACTTCGGTCACTATTATGAAATGTTACAAAATATATGTATAAGTATTAAAGACTTATAAGAAGTAAACTTCTATTCATAGCTACTGCTATTTAGGATCCTTAATTGGCTTTGGGATTTTTACAGTGATGACTAGACCTTCTAAGGATGATCTGAGCAAAATTTGTAGAAATGTCATTGCACAATGTAGTATCTAAAATTCCTACAAGTACAAGACTTCTCTGAATTTTGAGCCCAAATCAGGAGTTTTGACATAGCTAAAAGTGGAATATCTGATTAGGGTAAGTCTCCATGGTTCTAACAAAATTTGTTTCACCATTTTTCGATCTACCAACAGAGAGATATGAATTTTTGAAGTTGGACAGGAGTTCTGAAAAAGTTTCTGTTTAAATTGAAATTTCCAAATAATGGCTGAACTTTGGAAGGCAATTTAGCCTAGCAAATGAACCCAATGAAGCCCAAACTTTTACTGGACATCAGTTACTATGAAAAGGATTAGCTGCCAAAATTTGGGAATCTTTCATAAAGAATTGCTCCTGTAATAAATCTCTAAAGGATTTACTAAAAACAATTCTGCAGAAATTCCTGGGCATTTTCATAGCAAGCAATTTGTTTCCCTTTGAAGTACTCTTCATGAGGATTCCATCAAAATTTGTCTCACCCTTTTTGGTGTTTTCTACACAAAGTTATGGGCTTGTAAAGATCAGCTAACTTCTGTAATTATTTGCCTAATAGAAATTTCAAATAATCGTGACCGGGCCCACTGTTTTAAACCGGACCAGTGGAATTGCAGCAACGCCGGGGCTACGGAGTTTAACCCGTGCAGCCACAACAGATCCCGAGCCGCACCCCGATCCCATGCCTAACTCGTGCCACTGACAGGTGGGACAGAACCCCACCGTCTTCTTCCTCGCACCCAGGCAGCCCCCTCCCCGGAACGACAGTGGTACCTCCCCGGAACGGCTACCCAGTGCCTAGAAGGCCGAAATCTCGCCGCCTGTGCCCAAAACCTGATGAGAAACATGCTGGTAAGCTCAGTGGCGGCGCTAAATGGCCGGAAATACCTCCCCGATGGCAGCAGCGGCAAACTCCACCCCGGCACCGTCGTTCTCACATGGCAGACGAGTATTCCGGTTGGGGAGAGCACCACAAGCACCAGGGTAATGTGAGGAGCACGTTTTTCCATAAAAAAATGGGTGAAAACTTGTGCAAGGTGTAGCTCGACGGTGCAGCTAGGGTTGTGCGTCAGCGGCCAGAAAAACTCAGCCTACAGCTTCACTTCTCTACGGTTTCCGATGGTTCTTCGTCGAGGAGCTGCGCTAGATCGTGTAGAAGCATCGGGCCAAAGCAATTAGACTATGGTTTCACCTTGGAGACGAATTCCAGGGTAGATGGGCGGCCGTTCTTTCGGTAGCTCGGAGCAACCGGTCGGCGATCGCAGCTGGAGTGGAACCGCAGCTGCCCCTAGCTTGGACAGTGGCACCCCGCACCGCCGGCAACCTCGTTCAACCGAAGAAAACCTGGGATAGCGCAGCGAGAGAGCGGAAAGACGGCGAGTTCACGTTCGGCAGAGAAACAGAGGAAGCGACGTGCGCTGTTTCTTCACCGAGTGAGTGGAGTCCTGACAGCTGCTTCGACGCGCGGCTTGAGCCCAGCTGCACCAAGCGAAGTGGTGTCTTTGGCGCCAAGTAACGGCGTCACCGTGGCGCGCTGCGTCGCCATGGCGGCTGCAGAGGAAAACCGGAGAATCGACGTTGGCTCGGTGGACACTGATCAGCTGGTCCCACATGTCATCCTCTCTTTTCCCCTCTTAATATTTCTGATCTTTTATTTCTGCCACCCACTTTTGTCCAAAATTGTAGATATTTGCAGGGAAGCCAAATTAAATATGGAGAATCCGAATTTTGACTTCCATGCTGCATTTGATCACGTTTGGTTCAAGTTCCAATTTCAAAATTGAATTTTTAAGGGTTTTTGGTATCACCTTAGAATTAAATAGCAAACCTACTCCAAAATTTCTCATTTTTGGCATGGCTGCTAATTCAAATATGGAGAACACCTTTGTGGACCCAATTTTGCAAATTGAGGGGATTGGAATTTGAAACTGAACTTGAAATTCAGATTAGAGGGCTTCCTCTTTTAATCCCAAAAAATACTAAAACTCCTCCAAATGAGCTGAAATTTGGAGGGATGAATATTTGGACTATGAAGATCCAAGCTATGAATTTAGATCTCCATGTTTGGAAGTTTTTGGGAAGTCTAAATTCTCACTTTGAACTTACACCGTTATAATTCAAAGTTTTAATTCCCCTCATTTTTCCTAAGTGTACATGAGCTGAGTTTTTCTTGCTACCACTTTTTGGGGATTTTACATCCCCCCCCCTTAAAAAGAATCTCGTCCCGAGATTCCAAAGGAGAAGCAAAGTGGGGAAACTTTACCGGGTATATGATGATAGCAAGTCCGGACAATTCGGTTGTAGATAGTCCTCGCTTTCCCATGTTGCCTCATCAGTGGTATGGTTACTCCACAAGACCTTGTAGAACCATAAGGTCCGGTTTCTTGTGGCGTGAGTCTTTTCATCGATAATCCGGATTGGATACTCCGTGTACGTGAGGTCCGGTTGAAGAACTTCTATGTCTTCAGTGCGGATTTCAGCGGAGGGTTTGAGGCACTTCCTCAGCTGAGAGATGTGGAAGACATTGTGAATTCCTGCGAGTGACGCCGGTAAATCCAAGTAATAGGCCACGGGTCCGCATCTTTCAATGACGGCGAACGGACCAATGTACCGCGGCGCAAGTTTACCCTTCACTCCAAAACGATGAACTCCCTTCATCGGAGACACACGGACGTAAACCTGGTCCCCGATGTCGAAGTGGAGAGGGCTGCGTCTTTTCTGACGAGATTGAGCAGCCTTGAGGTTGTCTTGTATTACTCGCACTCGTTCTTCAGCTTCATTCACAAGTTCAATGCCTTAGGTAACTCGCTCACCGGACTCGCACCAGTTGAGTGGTGTGCGATATTTCCGGCCGTAGAGAGCTTCATACGGCGCCATCTTAATGCTAGCTTGATAGCCATTATTGTAAGAGAACTCCACCAACGGCAAATGATCGTCCCAATTAATGCCGTGGTGGATGGCACAAGCGTGTAGCATGTCTTCAAGCACTTGATTCACCCATTCAGTTTGACCATTTGTCTGCGGGTGATATGCGGAGCTTCGGATCAGTTTGGTCCCCAACGACACGTGCAGCTGTTCCCAAAACAGAGAGACGAACAGCGCACCGCGATCTGAAATAATGGAGCGGGGAACACCGTGCAAGCACAAGATCCTTGCAATATACAGCTCCACATATTTCTTGGCCACGTACTTTGTATGTACGGGGATAAAATGACCGGACTTGGTTAGTCGATCGACTATTACCCAAATCGAGTCATGCTTGTGAGACGTGAGAGGTAAACCAACAATGAAGTCCACGCTGATATCCTTCCACTTCCACGCCAGAATGTTCAATGGTTGCAGCTGTCCGGCTTTACACATATGGTCGGCTTTCACACGCCAACATGTATCACATTCGGATACGTACTTTGCGATTTCTCTTTTCATCCGTGTCCAACAAAACCTGATTTTCAGATCCTGGTACATCTTGTTGCTGCCCAGATGAATAGAATACTTGGATAAATGAGCTTCATCCAGGATCTTCTTCCGAAGCTTCATATCATGGGGTACCACTATACGGTCTTTAAACCATAGAGTGTCGTGTTCAACCCTTCGGAAGCATTTCATCTCGCCCTTCTTCATCCTTCTCCTAATGTGCAACATTCCCACGTCTTTCTTCTGAGCTTCCATAATTTCCTCTCGTATTGTAGGGACGAGAGCAAGATTATACAATGACCCATGCAGAACCGAGTACAGACTCGGCTCCTCCTCTTCAAGTGGGGTGATGGACAGACTATTGCCATTGGATTTGCGGCTTAAGGCATCGGCAACCATGTTTGCCTTACCGGGATGGTAATGAATCTCGATCTCATAGTCTTTGATCAGTTCTAGCCATCTCCGTTTCCGCATATTCAACTCCTTTTGAGTGACTATATACTTCAAACTCTTGTGGTCGGTGTAGAGGTGCACTAAGTTCACAAGCAAATAGTGCCTCCACATTTTTAGTGCCAACACCACAGCAGCGAGCTCAAGATCATGAGTCGGATAGTGCTGCTCGTGGTTACAAAGTTGACGTGAACCATAAGCGACCACTCCTCCTCCTTGCATCAATACACAGCCAAGCCCGATGCCAGACGCATCACAATATACGTCGAAGGGCTTGGTTGTATCCGGATGAGCTAACACCGGGGCTGTTGTAAGACGCTTCACTAATGCTTGGAAAGCTTCTTCACAAGCTGAGCTCCAAACATATTTGATCCCCTTCTTCAACAGTTCAGTCATCGGCTTAGCAAGCTTCGAGAAATTCGGTATGAATCTCCGGTAATATCCTGCTAACCCAATGAAACTCGTGATTTCGTGGACTGATGTGGTGGATTTCCATTTCAGCACTTGTTCGATTTTGCTTGGATCAACTGCAATGCCTTCTGCAGAAATAATATGACCAAGAAATGGCACTTGGCTGATCCAAAACTCGCACTTGCTGAACTTGGCATAAAGTTTATGGTCTCACAATCGTTGAAGCACGATATACAGATGTTTGGCGTGTTCCTCTTCAGACTTGGAGTAAACCAAGACGTCGTCTATGAACACCACCACAAATTTGTCCAACTCTGGCATGAACACTAAGTTCATAAGATACATGAAGTGTGCCGGGGCGTTGGTGAGACCAAAGGACATGCCGAGGTATTCATACAACCCGTATCTCGTCGAGATTGCCATCTTCGGAACATCCTCCGCTCGGATCTTGATTTGATGATATCCGGAGCGAAGATCCATCTTTGAAAATACACTCGCACCAACAATGTGGCGGACCGGAATCTGCTCATCCAGGATCGCAGATGGTGGTACCGCGTGATGCAACACCCGACAGCACATGTCATAAGAACACATTATATTACATGGGAAAAACAAACTGAATGTACAAAGTAGTACACTTTTCAGTTACAAACTAGGGTCTTTATTACACAGCGGAAGTATCTTCTGTACAACTCACGCCCGCCTATCTAGCAAAAGTCGGTTGCCCAGCCCTAGGGCAACCCACCCTAGACACACTACTCAGCTCAGCGCGGCGTGTACGGCTCCCACTCAGCCGTGGTCCCCGACGGAGGGTAACCCTCGCCGGTGGACTCGTACTCCGAGTCCGTGGGTGGCTCCTCACCTGAAAAACACTTAAGCAGCAACCGTGAGCACGAAGGCTCAGCAAGGCTCAACCGACTCACCTAAGCATGAAACTCTACATGAGGTGTACCATGACATAGGATAGCAATGTTGCAGCAAATGGACACGCCTACAAGTTCATCCTTAGTTCATCTTTTAGCAACAAGTTAACGGTTCGGAAATCTGAAATTTAGTAAGCAATAATTGGTGGCAAACATGTAGCAATACAAAGTTATATCATATCAGCAATATTGAATCATAACCTTTCATTCATTAGTCTATGTTACGATGCAGTGAACAAGCGGTACTCGTCACCGCGAGGGACGGTGAATCGACTTGATATACACCTGCAGGGAAACCCAAAGAGCACGTCACGTACGCCCACCCGTGGAGCTGCACAGCACACTCACTCGATGTCGTACGGGACAACCTTTCACCCAACAGCCCAAACGTCGAACCGGTCGCACCGAAACGAGCAGGAGGTTCCCCACACGGAGCATCTCTCTATGTCCGTTGGCAGATTTCCACCTTGCTGCCCTCAGCCTACACCTATAAATCGGTGCGTTATGCCTCGACGCCCGGAGGTTTAGGCTACATCGGTTTATCGGGGCCCATATATCCGATATGCCTTCGGTACGTTCAATACTTGTTCAGCAGGGCCGCACACAGATCGGTCCTCAATCGACATGGGCAGGGCTGCGCACACAAGACTTCCTCTTGCTACGCCCTAGCCCCTGCCTAGTCTCATTTTCATTACTAAAGTGATCTCACATCACTCAACCGAACCCGTGTGTCCCAAGCCTATCTCGTGAGTCGATTCCAACTACTCGACTTGTACCGAAGTCCTATAGATCATTAAGCATAGCCTGTCTACTCGAGGTCCTTGACACTACCCTCACTCTTTTAGGAACCTTTGGTTATGCAAGTGGGGTTTCATTCATCCTATACCTAATGCACATTCATACTTCATATGACACATGTAAACAAAGTAAAAACTTATAACAAGGTTAATGCAAACCGGGGCTTGCCTTGTTGCTGCTGGTCAGTAGTTAGTTCTTTGTCCGGAAGAAGGAAATCCAGCACTTCCGGTCTTCAATGGCTTCACGTTGTATACAATACTACATGTAAATTTAAATGCAAATGTGTGAACTTAAATACATAATTGCTAATAACTCTAGCTAGCCCTCCCCTTTGGTTCTGAAATTTTTATGGTGGATTGGTAGGGTCCTAACCAGAGTTGTGACCAAGTTTTATTTGAAACAAAGTTCAATTGAACCTTGTACAAATAAAAGCCTCTTTTGTCAATAATTGAGCCTCTATGTAATTCCAGGGTTTTTCATGGCTCCCACCATTACTTTCTGGAAACTAGAATTTGGGATGGTTCTAATAGAATTGGTTTCATGTTATTTGAAGAATTCTACAGAAAGTTATGTCCTAATTAAGATTGGAGAAAATCTGAAAAATGTTCCTGTACATTTTTCTATTTTCTCTGGGCAGTTCCCTTGATCACCCAATTAGGGTAACTAAATGAACTTGGATGAGTCTGAAAATTTTACTGTGATTCAGGGATTCTCCAAAGAACCTTTCAGGCAAATTTCAGAATTTTTCATAAAGTAGTTCTCCAGATAAAATTCCCAACAGTTTAATGTTTAGGGATTTAATTCTGGAAAACTATTCACTTCCATGAGCTGAATTTGGTATTGCTGGAAAGTGCTCAGAGAGCTGAATCCAACAAAATTTGGTTCACCCGATTTGGAGCTCTCTAGCCAAAGTTATGAGGATTTGAAGTTTGGAAGAATTCTGAAAATCGGGGGAAAAGTTTAAACTCTCGGGGCCCGCGGGGACACGTGTCGAGCGCGGAGGTGTCCGGCACACCGGGGATACCACACGTGGCGAGCGCGGAGGTGTCCAGCACACCGGAGCTTACAGGATATTTGCGCGCCCGCACAGCCGATCCCTGGCCACACCCGATCCCGATTTAAATTCTTCAGCCGCTGACACGTGGGCCAGCCGGCTTCGTCTTCTGCCCACCGTTCTCTCGCGCCCGCGCCGCCGACCTCGCCGGAGCAGACTCGGGGCTCGCCGGCTCGCCGCTGCCGGACCTCCCATGGTCTGAAAATCGCCGCCAGGTGGTTGTCGACGTCGAGGAACACGTTGGTGGTGACAGGTCAGGCTGGGGGTGACCGGAAATAGCTCGGCAACGTGCCGCGGCCTCGGTTGAGGTTCGACACCGTCGACCGTGGTTTCTAAACCCACCAACACCTCGAACAAATGTCCCTACAGCATCAGTGTACCTCTAGGAAGCTCGACAAGGTGTCAAAAGGGTTCAGGGAGGGCGGCAAGTCGGTCGGCACCGTGTGACCGATCGTGCCCGCCATGACCGCCCTCGATCGAGCTCAAAATTCGTCACTCCTAGACAGTTTCACGCTACGGATGCAGAAAAGAACTTGATCGCCGGCTAGTCCAGCGTCTATGTGCAATATTTGATGCCCTCCGAAAGATCATAGAGCGAGAATTTAAAGAAACCGTACCGGAAGCTCGGTTTACGGTCACCGGAGCAAAAACTGGAAATTCTCTGTGGATTCTTCACGGTTGGCTTCCAAACTTGGAGGAGAGCAGCACGGTGGTCGCGTGCTCCTGTTGCCTCTCTTGCTGGACCGTGAAAACGCCTGTGGAACGCTGCCCACGGGCGCCTGACTCTCGGCTGAGGCTAGGTCGCCGCGGTGGCGACCGTCTTTGGGCAAAGGAGGTCGGAGCTCGAGGTTTCTGGCGTTGGAGAGGTGGAGTGAGAGCTCAGGTGGCTGTCTAGCAGCTCAGGGACGAAGGAGGAGATGGTTTTGCTGGTTTTCCCGATTGAGCAGAGAGCTGCGGCGAGAAACAATGCCGCTGCTCGGGTTTGCCCGCGAGAAGATAAAGCCGGCCGACTCCTGCTCGGCTGAGGCGGTGCTGGTCGCGTGTGGGCGCGAGCCAGCCGCCCTGGGCGCCAGCGCGCGGAGAGGGAAGCAGCTGGTGGCGCCGGTAGCTGCTCGGTGGAACAGCCGACAGCTGCTCAGCGGAATTTCCCACCGAGACTCTGACTTTGGGTGCAAGTTTCTCCTTCTTCTCTCTATGACATGTGGGTCCCACCCGCGGTTTTAACCTCTGAAATTTACTCCTAATCACTGTTGTAAACAGTGAGCCCCATAATACCCCTGGTGATTCAAATTATTCACCCCTGAGCCATTTGAATTGAATAGAATTCAAATTGGGTTCGGTTTGAGTGAATTTCAGCACAAGTTCAGTTTTGAATCCAAGTAAAGTTTGAATTCATCCCACTTAGCTCATGTCAAGATCAACTCCAAATGGAGTGAAAATTGGTGTGTGAGCTCACAAAAATGTGCTGAATAAGAATATGCCTCACATTTTTAAATTCATGGGATAAAAACAGTTTGAATTTGAATGTGGTTTCAAACTGTCCTCTTTCTATCTATACCCAAAATGACCTCAAAAAGGTTTTGAATTTGGGTGGAACTTGGCATGGACATCCTTAGCAATGTGTAGGAGTTTTCATAAGTCCAGCCCGCCTATATCACCTGTGGGAAATAACACTTTTGCAATATGTGAGTTCGTTCTCTAATGAGCATGTTGATGGTGGTTACATGCTCTTCATTTGTGTTCATCATCTTTCCTCAAATGAGGTGTGTGGTGTGGTGATGAACACTTCAAATGTGTGCCAAAACTGAGGCCCTTACATTCCTCCCCCCTTAAAAGAATCTCGTCCCGAGATTACAAAAGAAGAGATAGCGATGTAGTAGGGACTTACCCGTGTTGAGAAGCCATGAACTCCGGGTAATTTGAGCGAAGGAATTCCTCGCTCTCCCACGTCGCTTCTTCCACGGTGTGGTTACTCCAGAGGATCTTGTAGAACCACAACGTTCTGCTACGCGTGGTTTGGGCTTTCTCATCAAGAATTTCCACCGGATACTCATCATATGTTAAATCCGGTTTCAGCTCGCTGATGTCTTCGGTAGGAACAGCAGCTGTATGCTTCAACACATTTTCGCAGTTGCGAAACATGGAAAACATCATGGACACCAGCCAGGGATGCCGGTAGCTCCAATCTATACGCTGCTGGTCCACACTTCTCGGTGATAGCGTAGGGTCCAATAAAACGGGGAGCGAGCTTCCCCTTCACACCGAACCGGTGCACGCCTTTCATCGGAGACACGCGGAGGTACACGTGTTCACCAATGTCAAAGTGCAACGGTCTACGCCTCTTATCAGCGTAGCCCTTCTGTCGGGATTGAGCGGCCTTCAAATTTGTTTTGATTGTCCGAACGCGCTCTTCGGCGTCGCTCACTACATCAACCCCGAAGGTGACCCTTTCACCGGACTCGCACCAGTTTAATGGGGTGCGGCATTTTCGACCGTAGAGAGCTTCGTAGGATGCCATCTTGATACTCGCCTGATAGCCGTTGTTGTACGAGAATTCCGCCAATGGTAGGTGATCATCCCAGTTCCTACCATGGTGGATGGCACATGCTCTCAACATGTCTTCCAGAACTTGATTCACCCTCTCTGTCTGGCCATCTGTCTGAGGGTGGTAAGTGGAGCTCCTGATCAACTTAGTACCCAATGCAGCGTGTAGCTGCTCCCAAAAGCGAGATACAAATAATGCACCTCGATCTGAGACGATGGTCTTGGGTACCCCGTATAGACATAGAATCTTTGCTATGTACAGCTCCGCATATTTCCCGGCATTGTAACGTGTATTCACCGGGATGAAGTGAGCCGTCTTGGTTAACCGATCAACGATTACCCAAATGAACCAAACTCCCTTTAAAATTCTTTTGCTGAAAAGCTTTCAATAATTTTCCAGAATTAAATAACAGGTTTCATACAAATTGGGTTGTATATTTGGATAGAGCTGTGCAAGATGAATCCAACCCAATTGGAATCACTAAATTTGGAGATTCCTAGCAAAAGTTATGGGGTTCTAAAGTTTGAACTAAATATGGAATTGTAAATAATCCGGAGAAAATTTTAAACTCTGACCGTGGGCCCGGCCCACACGTGTCACCGCTGGAGCTGAGCCACACGGGGCTACAGACCCCTCCCCGCGCAGTCACACTTGATCCCGGGGCCGCAGTAGATCTGGGTTTTAAACTTTCCGTCGCTGACACGTGGGGCCCGCGGGTCGTCTTCCTCCTCGCGTTCCCGCGCCCGCGAGCCGCCGGGCTCGACGGAGACACGCTGATACTTGCCGCCCTGCCGACTCTCAAGCTCTCCCTCGCTGTCAGGGCCTAGTTTCGTGCGCTGAACATGACGGCACCGACTGCTCCGGCCGGCGGTGGCCCTAACCTAGCCGGCGACGGTGCTGCGGCTCGGCAACCCTTCGGTCACGTCGCCCGGGCAGTTTAGCCCGCCAAAACATCGGTGGATCGGCGCTATAGCACCAGTGGGTGCTAGGGAAGCTCGTAATAGGGGTGAAACCGCCCGGAGAGGGATCTATCCTAGGTCTCATCGTGAGCCCGAGCCTCCGTGCCTCCATTACCGTAACAAAACCTAGAAATACCCGGCTTACGTGCGGTTTCAAGCCATGGACGTGAGGGGCTAACGAGCATTGATGAGTGATGGTCCTGTGTGCTAGTTTTCATGACTTAAGAACAAAGGTGGCGAGGGAATTCGACGTTACCGTGCCGGAAGGTCCGTTCGTGCCCGCCGGAGAACTTTCTCCAAATTCGAGCTTTATGGTCCAGGTCACGGTCTGAGCTTCGGATATGAGAACCACCAGTCCCTGACGCGTCCGAGACCGTCCTTGCTCAGCCGTGAAAGGCCCTCTGTTGGGCTGTCACTGTGAGCCGAGTGGTGCGGTTTCCCGGGTGTTGCTCGGAAACGTGGAGCTAGGGCTGGGGAAGGGCCGAACTCGACTGCTCTCGTGCCGAGGAGGTAGAGGACGAGCAGCTGTTGTGGTTTTGTGGCTAGAAGAGGCGCTGCTCGCGGTGAATTTCCGGTTTCTCGATCGAACAAAAACGGCGGCGAGCGTAGCGCTCTCTGTTCGTGCGTAAAGGACCCGAGCCTCGGTGGTTTCGTGCTGTGGGCGACCGACCGTGTTGGGGTTGATCGATCCGGGAGCAGCTCGCCAGCTCGGGCAGGAAACCAGGAGGTGGCAGCGCGAGGGGGTTCGGCGCCGGCGTTCCCGTGCGCTGTCTCCGCCGAGAGAGGAAAAGATCAGAGGGATACTTCTCTGTTAAGTCTACTGACAGGTGGGACCTCCCCCCTAATTGTTTTTCCAATTTTCTCAATTCTGTTATGCCAAATACTCTCAGCTACTCACAATTTAATGTGAGACTTAGTCACCAAGTCTTAGTTTAAATTTGAATTCTCAAATTTGAACTGTGTTTGGCTAAATTTGCTGCATGTTTAAACTGAAATTCAAATTCAGTTTTGAATTCTTGCACATTTAGCTCTTGACAAGATGAACTCCAATGAGGATGAAAATTGGTGGGCTTACTCAGAAAAATGTGCTGAGTTTGAATATGAAGCTAACTTTTGAATTTGAGTGGTGAAAGTTGCTGCAATTTGAATTTACATTCAAATTGGCCTCTTTTTCAATTACCTCCAAAAGTGCCTCAAAAAGTGTTGGATTTACATGAAATTTGGCTTGAACCTTCCCAAGACTTTTCAAGTCCTAGGGGTGAGCTCAACCTCTCATGTTCATGTGTAGAAATTCTACTTTGTGAAAGTGTAGGCTTTCCCCCCCTAATCCCTCTTTTGATGGAGGTTACTTGCTCTTCCCACTTTTTCACCATCTATCCACAACCAGAACTGTGGTGTTGTGAGGTGATGAAAAGTTTTTGCATGTCCCTTTTCTTGGGCTTTTACATCCCTCCCACCTTAAAAGAATCTCGTCCCGAGATTACAAAAGAAGAGATAGCGATGTAATAGGGACTTACCCGAGTTGAGACGTCATGAACTCCGGGTAATTTGAGCGAAGGAATTCCTCGCTCTCCCACGTCGCTTCTTCAGAGGTGTGGTTGCTCCAGAGTATCTTGTAGAACCACAACGTTCTGCTACGCGTGGCTCAGGCTTTCTCATCAAGAATTGCCACCGGATATTCAGCATATGTCAAATCCGGTTTGAGTTCGCCGATGTCTTCAGTAGGAACAGCAGCTGTATGCTTTAAACATTTTCGCAGTTGCGAAACATGGAAAACATCATGGACACCAGCAAGGGATGCCGGTAGCTCCAATCTATACGCCGCTGGTCCACACTTCTCGGTGATGGCGTAGGGGCCAATAAAACGGTGAGCGAGCTTCCCCTTCACACCGAACCGGTGCACACCCTTCATCGGGGACACGCGGAGGTACACGTGTTCACCGATGTCAAAGTGCAACGGTCTACGTCTCTTATCAGCGTAGCTCTTCTGCCGGGATTGAGCGGCCTTCAAATTGGCTTGAATTGTCCGAACGCGCTCTTCGGCGTCGTTCACCACATCAACCCCGAATGTGACCCTCTCACCGGACTCACACCAATTTAATGGGGTGCGGCATTTGCGACCGTAGAGAGCTTCGTAGGGTGCCATCTTGATACTCGCCTGATAGCCATTGTTGTACGAGAATTCCGTCAATGGTAGGTGATCATCCCAGTTCCTACCATGGTGGATGGCACATGCTCTCAACATGTCTTCTAGAACCTGATTCACCCTCTCTGTTTGGCCATCTGTCTGAGGGTGGTAAGCGGAGCTCCTGATCAACTTAGTACCCAATGCAGCATGTAGCTGCTCCCAAAAGCGAGATACAAATAATGCACCTCGATCTGAGACGATGGTCTTGGGTACCCCGTATAGGCATAGAATCTTCGCTATGTACAGCTCCGCATATTTGCCGGAATTGTAACGTGTATTCACCGGGATGAAGTGAGCTGTCTTGGTTAACCGCTCAATGATTACCCAAATGGAATCATGTTTGTTGGTAGTTAGGGGTAATCCCACAATGAAATCCATGCTCACATCTTCCCATTTCCATGCCGGGATCTTCAGGGGTTGCAGCAGCCCTGATTTCTTCATGTGATCATTTTTCACTCGTCGGCACGTATCGCACTCGGATACGTACTTAGCTACCTCCCGCTTCATCCGTGTCCACCAAAACTTCTTTTTCAAATCTTGGTAAATTTTGTTGCTGCCCGGATGAATGGAGTACTTGGACAAGTGAGCTTCATCGAGGATCTTCTTTCTCAATTCCATATCCCGGGGTACGACTATGCGGTCATTAAACCACAGCGTCCCCTCATCATCTTTCCGGAAACATTTGATCTCCCCATTGTCAATCCGTCTCCGGAGATGTGCCATGCCTTTATCATTTTTCTGAGCTGCAATGATGTCCTCCATAATAGTAGGGATGAGGGCAAGGTTATACAGCGATCCATAAGGAACCAAGTATAAACTTGGCTCTTTCTCCTCCACCGGTGTAATGGTGAGGTGATGGACATGTGATTTCCGACTCAGCGCGTCGGCAACCACATTCTCCTTGCCGGGGTGGTAGTGAATCTCAATTTCATAGTCCTTGATTAATTCTAACCACCTCCTTTGCCTCATATTCAGCTCCTTCTGGGTGAAAATGTATTTCAAGCTCTTATGGTCGGTGTAGAGGTGCACCAGATTCCCCAGGAGATAGTGCCTCCACATTTTCAGTGCCAAAACCACTGCAGCAAGCTCAAGATCATGAGTAGGATAATGCTGCTCATGGTTCCGAAGTTGGCGTGAGCCATAGGCGACCACACGTCCTTCCTGCATCAACACGCAGCCAAGCCCAATACCGGACGCGTCACAATATACGTCGAAGGGCTTTGTTGTATCCGTCTGAGCTAATACCGGGGCTGTTATGAGATGCTTCACCAATGCTTGGAACGCTCCTTCACACGCCGTGTTCCAAACATACTTCGTCCCTTTCTTCAGCAATTCTGTCATCGGCTTAGCGAGCTTGGTGAAGCTTGGAATGAATCTCCTATAGTATCCTGCTAACCCGAGGAAGCTTTTGACTTCATGGACTGATGTGGGAGCTTTCCATTTCAGCACTTGCTCTATTTTGCTTGGGTCAACCGCAATGCCTTCTGCGGAGATGATATGTCCCAAGAATGGCACTTGGCTGATCCAAAACTCGCATTTGCTGAACTTCGCGTAGAGCTTGTGGTCTCGTAATCATTGAAGAACGACCCGCAAGTGTTCGGCATGTTCGGCTTCTGTCTTGGAGTAAACCAAGATATCGTCGATGAACACTACCACGAACTTGTCCAGCTCCGGCATGAACACAGAGTTCATGAGATACATGAAATGAGCTGGAGCATTTGTGAGACCAAAGGACATGACGAGATATTCATACAAGCCGTATCTCGTCGAGAAAGCCGTCTTCAGGATATCCTCCGCCCGGATCTTTATCTGGTGATATCCAGAGCGAAGGTACATCTTCGAGAACACACTTGCACCCACAAGTTGATCAAACAATATGTCAATGCGGGGCAGTGGGTACTTATTCTTGATGGTGACGGCGTTGAGCGGCCGGTAATCCACACACAGCCTCAGGGTTTCGTCCTTCTTCTTTACAGACAGCGCTGAGCATCCCCAAGGCGAGGAACTCGGCCTAATGAAACCCTTGCTCAATAGATCATTGAGCTGTTATTTCAGTTCAGCCAGCTCATTTGGAGCCATTTTGTATGGTCTCCGTGATATAGGCGTAGTCCTGGGTGCGAGCTCGATTTTGAACTCGACATCCCGCTCAGGTGGCATGCCCGGTAGATCATCCGGAAACACGTCGGGATACTCCCGAACTACGGGGATGTCCTCCAACTTGAGAGCTTCAGTATTGTTGATCACTGAAACTTCCCGGACTGGATTATCTAATAGGAGGGACTGCGGACGGTGTAATGGGGAGTTGAGGTGAACCGTCCGTGATAGTGTTTCCAGGACAGCGCCATGGTAGCTTAGCCATGACATTCCCAAGATTGCATCAATCTTCTGCCCCCCTAGGATAATCATAGTGGTGGGATATATCTTCCCACCTAAGCACAGTGGTGCTTTTGGAACCATCATCGTTGCTGAAATTTTTCCTCCCGGTGAGCAGATCATATACGAACACTCGGTTGGAAAGGCTTCCAGCTGATGCTTAACCACGTACGATGCACTTATAAATTTGTGGGTTGCACCAGAATCAAAAGTATGACGATGGCTTGATGGTTGAGAGTAAACGTACCCGCCAGCACGTTGTCTCCCTCTGGGACGTCCTCATTGTCGAGGTTGCGGACACCCCCAGTCCGCTGACCAACCTTCTTCACCGGAGGTCGGCCTCGAGCACCGCCCTGGAGCTGGGCTTGCCCGCTGCTCTGCTGCCCCTGGGGACAGTCCTTCGCGAAGTGGCCCGCCTGGCTACACGTGAAGCAGGTGAAATGGGGCGGTCCCCCGCTGATCGGTGGACGGAACCCCGGAGCGCGTTGTGGCGGTGGAAACGCCCGGGGTACCGTCTGCTGCTGCTGTTGCTGTTGCTGTCTTGGTGGTGGCATCGGCGGATGGAACGGAGGTGCCTGAAAGGGACGTCCCCCGAACCGTTGCGGTCGTGCCGGTGGTCGCCACTGCTGCCCGGATGGTGTCCGATACACCATACGGTACTTCTGAGGCGCGCCACCACCGCTGCTAGGTGGAGCGCTGCGCTTCCTCTGCTCATCTGCCAACTCCCGCTGAGCATCCTCTTGCATGATCGCGGCATTTACTAAGTCGTTGAATGTGCCGCGATTTCACTGAACGAGGTGCGTCTTCATTTGGGGGTGTAACCCCCGATAGAAATGCTCTCTCTTCTTCTCCTCCGTGGAGATATAGTCTGACGCATACTGCACCAGATGGTTGAAGGCACGGGAGTAGTCGTGGGCACTCCTCCCGCCCTGCTTCAGCTCCAAGAATTCTTGGAACTTCCTCTTCATGATTCCGGGAGGAATGTGATAGGCGCGGAACGCCTCCCGGAACTCTTGCCATTCCACGGCATGGCCAGCCGGACGTGAGGCGACACAATTCGCCCACCACGCACCAGCGGCACCGTGGAGCTGCTGTGCTGCGAACAGGGTCTTCTGCCGCTCCGTACATTGGAGCAGCCTGAACTTGGACTCGATAGTCCGCATCCAGTTGTCTGCCTCCAGTGGTTCTTTGGCTTCGGTGAACACTGGAGGGTGCGTACTCATGAAATCCGAGTACGACACTTCGCGGGGCTCACGAGGCCCTCTGTCTTGACGTCCCCCCGCCTGGGACGTATTCTGCACGATCGTGCGGAGCAGGTCGGTCTGCTGCTCACGACCTCCCACCAATGCCGCTATCACATCCGCTAGAGTAAGCGGAGGCGGCGGTGGTGGCTGCTGCTGCGGGGTGCTGTCGTAGGCCGGTGGCTGGGAGTCATCACCTCCCTGTTGGCTAGAGCCACCAACCTCGTGCGTGGTCCTAGTACGAACCATCTGCAACCACACGACAATAATCATCAGTCCCGCAGCATTGTTGCATGCAGTCCAATGAAAATGGGCGTAAAAACATTATGACAACAAAAACATGCGATATATCTCGTAAGTAGATAATGTAATAACTTTGCACAAGCTACACCATTACCAGACCAAACACAAGCTAGTTTAATCCAACTTGATGAACCTCCACTTTGGAAACTCACCATAACTAGGTTTGGTCACTACGAGATATTACTATCGCGTTGTCATCACGTGTACCACCCTTAGGGTACAACACCCTCTCCAATGAGTTCAACTGTCATTCTTCTGTCCGAATGACCAGTTTCTACCTATTCCAAGTTTTGATCTGGTTCTGGGCATTTTCATGACTCAAGTTGAATACCAAAGTTAAAGTTAACTTCAGTATCTTTCCAATGAGTATTCATTTGCCCTCAGATTAGCTTTGGTTAAAAAGTTATGTTAATTCAAAGTCAGCAGAAGTTCTGGAAGAATTTTAACAGCACCTCCTTTGGAAGTGGCAGTTTTCATCCCTGGTTTCCACTGAAATCTGTGCTGAAACTTCAGAAACTTTGAATTTCAAAGATGTCACCCATCTTCTACTCTTTCTAAGGATGTATTATATGACAATTTTAGATTTTTCTACTGAGAGTTATGTTTGAAAAACAGAACAGTCCAGAGAATGTTTAACTCTGTTCTGGTTCTGGACAGTTTACATTCCTCTGGGATTTAAGCCATCTTAAGGTGTGTTTCAGCTCTGGAAGTCTACAACAAAGTTGTAGAGTACTCAAGTACCTTCCCAGAACTATATGCCACACCTCCCTCGGCTAAAATACCTGTGAGTTGTGCTCTGTTGAAGTTCAGCAACCTTGCTGCCCGAAACAGAGCACTCTGTTTTTCATCCCTTTGGCTATCCTGCTCCACTATCCCATTCTTATACCCAACCAGGGTCCTAAATGTTGAACCTATAGATTTTAATTCCATGTTATCATTATTTTCATGCATCAGCCTATAGTATCTCGGTACTACGTTCCTCACAAAAGAAAATCCTAACCGGATCATACCGGCATATACGTCTCAAGTGTGGCACTAAACGGTCTCTCGCACACGTTTCCTACACGGATACATACGTGGTTAGTACCTGCAGAAGACCACACAATGATGGTGCACTCAAAGGTTGTTCATTTCAGGCAGTTCAATATTTAAAAGTAAATACAAACGCCCGTATCATTGCCATACGGCCGTCCTTGAGTTAGGTCACATCTCAAGGTACGTGATCGTGTTTCAACACCACACGACGGGGAACCCGAGTATGTCATGAACGGGTCGTCACGGTTGGGAATGTTATCAACCCAACAGATACCACCTACTGCCCTACAGGGCATGCCGATGGCAAGCGCTGCGTATGTTCTCCTGAGCTATTTCCAGA
Organism: Neostapfia colusana; assembly: GCA_030760725.1. NCBI lineage: Eukaryota > Viridiplantae > Streptophyta > Magnoliopsida > Poales > Poaceae > Neostapfia > Neostapfia colusana. The sequence continues at coordinate 73,503,387 of JASWHV010000007.1, read as the reverse complement.
CTAACACACTCTCGCGTTACTGACCACGCGATGGGGTCTCCTCTTACTTGCCTAATGCACGCTAGGGATCAGCGCTGCATATGAACTCAGGAACATGAAGAGTCCAAGAGTTTCATATTGACGTCTCACACCAAGCTGTGAGACCTATCCCTGAGCCACGTTCCTCGTCAGGGAGAGCTAACCGAAATTGAACCGCTTTCGGTGGCGTTCCTTACCATACTTACCAGAGCGTAGGTGCGTCGTTACATAATTGAAATTCAGAATTATAACACATAGGTTAGTCTTTGCCACTTTAAGTAACTATGCTAATATAGTCCTTACTTGGGCAACTACCGATTCCTCACTGTATACCTATGTTTTTCCCCTAATGCAGTCCTTAAGTACTGTGCTATCCCCAATGCAGCTCTGATACCAGGCTGTGGCGGACCGGAATCCGCTCATCCAGGATCGCAGAGGGTGGTGCCGCGCGATGCGACACCCGACAGGACACGTCATAAGAACACATTATATTACATGGGAAAAACAAACTGAATGTACAAAGTAGTACACTTCTCAGTTACAAACTAGGGTCTTTATTACACAGCGGAAGTATCTTCTGTACAACTCACGCCCGCCTATCTAGCAAAAGTCGGTTGCCCAGCCCTAGGGCAACCCACCCTAGCTGCACTCCTCAGCTCAGCGTGGCGTGTACGGCTCCCACTCAGCCGTGGTCCCCGACGGAGGGTAACCCTCGCCGGTGGACTCGTACACCGAGTCCGTGGGTGGCTCCTCACCTGAAAAACATTTAAGCAGCAACCATGAGCACGAAGGCTCAGCAAGGCTCAACCGACTCACCTAAGCATGAAACTCTACATGAGGTGTACCATGACATAGGATAGCAATGTTGCAGCAAATGGACACGCCTACAAGTTCATCCTTAGTTCATCTTTTAGCAACAAGTTAACGGTTCGGAAATCTGAAATTTAGTAAGCAATAATTGGTGGCAAACATGTAGCAATACAAAGTTATATCATATCAGCAATATTGAATCATAACCTTTCATTCATTAGTCTATGTTACGACGCAGTGAACAAGCGGTACTCGTCACCGCGAGGGACGGCGAATCGACTCGATATACAACTGCAGGGAAACCCAAAGAGCACGTCACGTACGCCCACCCGTGGAGCTGCACAGCACGCTCACTCGATGTCGTACGGGACAACCTTTCACCCAACAGCCCAAACATCGAACCGGTCGCACCGAAACGAGCAGGACGTTCCCCACACGGAGCATCTCTCTATGCCCGTTGGCAGATTTCCACCTTGCTGCCCTTAGCCTACACCTATAAATCGGTGCGTTATGCCTCGACGCCCGGAGGTTTAGGCTACATCGGTTTATCGGGGCCCATATATCCGATATGCCTTCGGTACGTTCCATACTTGTTCAGCAGGGCCGCACACGGATCGGTCCTCAATCGACATGGGCAGGGCTGCGCACACAAGACTTCCTCTTGCTACGCCCTAGCCCCTGCCTAGTCTCATTTTCATTACTAAAGTGATCTCACATCACTCAACCGAACCCGTGTGTCCCAAGCCTATCTCGCGAGTAGATTCCAACTACTCGACTTGTACCGAAGTCCTATGGATCATTAAGCATAGCCTGTCTACTCGAGGTCCTTGACACTACCCTCACTCTTTTAGGAACCTTTGGTTATGCAAGTGGGGTTTCATTCATCCTATACCTAATGCACATACATACTTCATATGACACATGTAAACAAAATAAAAACTTATAACAAGGTTAATGCAAACCGGGGCTTGACTTGTTGCTGCTGGTCAGTAGTTAGTTCTTCGTCCATAAGAAGGAAATCCAGCACTTCCGGGGTCTCTTCTTCAATGGCTACACGTTGTATACAATACTACATGTAAATTTAAATGCAAATGTGTGAACTTAAATACATAATTGCTAATAACTCTAGCTAGCCCTCCCCTTTGGTTCTGAAATTTTTATGGTGGATTGGTAGGGGCCTAACCAGAGTTGTGACCATGTTTTATTTGAAACAAATTTCAATTGAACCTTGTACAAATAAAAGCCTCTTTGGTCAATAATTGAGCCTCTAAGTAATTCCAGGGTTTTTCATGGCTCCCACCATTACTTTCTGGAAACTAGAATTTGGGATGGTTCTAATAGAATTGGTTTCATGTTATTTGAAGAATTCTACAGAAAGTTATGTCCTAATTAAGATTGGAGAAAATCTGAAAAATGTTCCTGTACATTTTTCTATTTTCTCTGGGCAGTTCCCTTAATCACCCAATTAGGGTAACTAAATGAACTTGGATGAGTCTGAAAATTTTACTGGGATTCAGGGATTCTCCAATGAACCTTTCAGCCAAATTTCAGAATTTTTCATAAAGTAGTTCTCCAGATAAAATTCCCAACAATTTAAATTTTAGGGATTTAATTCTGGAAAACTATTCACTTCCATGAGCTGAATTTGGTATTGCTGGAAAGTGCTCAGAGAGCTGAATCCAACAAAATTTGGTTCACCCAATTTGGAGCTCTCTAGCGAAAGTTATGAGGATTTGAAGTTTGGAAGAATTCTGAAAATCGGAGGAAAAGTTTAAACTCTCGGGGCCCGCGGGGACACGTGTCGAGCGCGGAGGTGTCCGGCACACCGGGGATACCACACGTGGCGAGAGCGGAGGTGTCCAGCACACCGGAGCTTACAGGGTATTTGCGCGCCCGCACAGCCGATCCCTGGCCACACCCGATCCCGATTTAAATTCTTCAGCCGCTGACACGTGGGCCAGCCGGCTTCGTCTTCCGCCCGCCTTTCTCTCGCGCCCGCGCCACCGACCTCGCCAGAGCAGACTCGGGGCTCGCCGGCTCGCCGCTGCCGGACCTCCCATGGTATGAAAATTGCCGCTAGGGGGTTGTCGACGTCGAGGAACACGTCGGTGGTGACAGGTCGGGCTGGGGGTGACCGGAAATAGCTCGGCGACGTGCCGCGGCCTCGGTTGAGGTTCGACACCGTCGACCGTGGTTTCTAAACCCGTCAACACCTCGAACAAACGGCCCTACAGCATCAGTGTACCTCTAGGAAGCTCGACAAGGTGTCAAAAGGGTTCAGGGAGGGCGGCAAGTCGGTCGGCACCGTGTGACCGATCGTGCCCGCCATGACCGCCCTCGATCGAGCTCGAAATTCGTCACTCCTAGACAGTTTCACGCTACGGATGCAGAAAAGAACTTGATCGCCGGCTAGTCCAGCGTCTATGTGCAAGATTTGATGCCCTCCGAAAGATCATAGAGCGAGAATTTAAAGAAACCGTACCGGAAGCTCGGTTTACCGTGGCCGGAGCAAAAACTGGAAATTCTCTGTGGATTCTTCATGGTTGGCTTCCAAACTTGTAGGAGAGCAGCACGGTGGTCGCGTGCTCCTGTTGCCTCTCTTGCTGTACCGTGAAAACGCCTGTGGAACGCTGCCCACGGGTGCCTGACTCTCGGCTGAGGCTAGGTCGCCGCGGTGGCGACCGTCTTTGGGCAAAGGAAGTCGGAGCTCGAGGTTTCTGGCGTTGGAGAGGTGGAGTGCGAGCTCAGGTGGCTGTCTAGCAGCTCAGGGACGAAGGAGGAGATGGTTTTGCTGGTTTTCCCGATTGAGCAGAGAGCTGCGGCGAGAAACAATGCCGCTGCTCGGGTTTGCCCGCGAGAAGATAAAGCCGGCCGACTCCTGCTCGGCTGAGGCGGTGCCGGTCGCGTGGGGGCGCGAGCCAGCCGCCCTGGGCGCCAGCGCGCGGAGAGGGAAGCAGCTGGTGGCGCCGGTAGCTGCTCGGTGGCACAGCCGACAGCTGCTCGGCGGAATTTCCCACCGAGACTCTGACTTTGGGTGCAAGTTTCTCCTTCTCTCTATGACATGTGGGTCCCACCCGGGGTTTTAACCTCTGAAATTTACTCCTAATCACTGTTGTAAACAGTGAGCCCCATAATACCCCTGGTGATTCAAATTATTCACCCCTGAGCCATTTGAATTGAATAGAATTCAAATTGGGTTCGGTTTGAGTGAATTTCAGCACAAGTTCAGTTTTGAATCCAAATAAAGTTTGAATTCGTCCCACTTAGCTCATGTCAAGATCAACTCCAAATGGAGTGAAAATTGGTGTGTGAGCTCACAAAAATGTGCTATATAAGAATATGCCTCACATTTTTAAATTCATGGGATAAAAACAGTTTGAATTTGAATGTGGTTTCAAACTGTCCTCTTTCTATCTATACCCAAAATGACCTCAAAAAGGTTTTGAATTTGGGTGGAACTTGGCATGGACATCCTTAGCAATGTGTAGGAGTTTTCATAAGTCCAGCCCGCCTATATCACCTGTGGGAAATACCACTTTTGCAATATGTGAGTTCGTTCTCTAATGAGCATGTTGATGGTGGTTACATGCTCTTCATTTGTGTTCATCATCTTTCCTCAAATGAGGTGTGTGGTGTGGTGATGAACACTTCAAATGTGTGCCAAAACTGAGGCCCTTACAAACAAGTTGATTGAATAATATATCAATGCAGGGAAGTGGATATTTATTCTTAATGGTGACGGCGTTGAGAGGTCGGTAGTCCACACACAACCTCAAGGTTTCATCCTTCTTCTCCACAAACAGCGCCGAGCATCCCCATGGCGAGGAACTCAGTCGAATGAAACCCTTCTTCATTAAGTCATTGAGCTTCTCCTTCAGTTCAGCCAGCTCATTCGGAGCCATCTTGTATGGTCTTCGCGATATCGGCGTCGTTCCAGGTACAAGTTCAATCTTGAACTCGATGTCTCTTTCGGGTGGCATGCCCGGAAGATCATACGGAAAGACATCCGGGTATTCACGGATCACACGAATATCCTCATGTTTTGTGGCTTCCATGTTATATGTGGCTGGAGTTTCTTGAACCGAACGGTCAAGAATACGAACATGTGTTTCATGAAGTGGAGAGTTTAGACGAACCACACGTGGAATAATGTCAAGAACAGCACCATGGCGATGTAGCCATGAAATTCCTAAAATGACATCAAGTTTCTGACTCTCTAATATGATTAGAGAAGTCCGATATAGATTCCCACCTAACTGTAATGGTGCTCTATAGACCATTCTATCAGCTGTTATTTTCCCACCCGGAGAGCATATCAAGTATGAACTTTTTGTGGGAATGATAGGCAGTTGATATTTAATAACATAAGACTGACTTATGAAATTATGTGTGGCACCGGAGTCAAAAAATATGACTACGGGATGATCTAAGTAAGAAAACGTACCCGCGAGGACGGGTTCGCCTTCCAGCATGTCTTCGATTGCTAAGTGGTGGACGTTGCCGGGTTTTGGTGCTGGTTTCTTGGGCTGATTACGGGGCTGATTAGCACCCTGATACGGTGCTGCACCCCTGCCCTGTCGTGGCTCGGGGCAGTCCCTCGAAATATGCCCGACACGGCCACACGTGAAGCATGTGTAAGTTGTCAGGGTTCCGCCGACTTGAGGACGGAATCCCGGTGCACGCTGTTGAAACTGAGGCGCACGCGGGACCATACTTTGCTGCTGCTGTTGCTGTGGTGGACACGCCGGTCGAAAGCCCGGCGCATTATATTGCCGACCGCGAAACTGAGGCGATCACGCCGTTGGCTGCCATCTCTGACCGGATGGTGAGCGATACACCATGCGGTATTTTTGTGGCGCTCCACCACTGCTGCTTGTCAGCGCGCTGCGTTGCCTCTTATCAGAACCGTGCTCGCGCTGAGCATTCTCTTGTAAAATCGCAGCATTAACGAGGTCGTTGAATGTGCCGTGATTGCTTTGGGAGAGATGGACCTTCATTTTGGAATTCAGCCCCCGGAAGAACTCATTGCGCTTGTCGTCTTCCGTTCCCACAAATCCTGCTGCATACTGCGCCAGTCGGTTGAATAACCTGGAGTACTCATGAGCACTCCTCTCACCTTGTCATAGCGCCAGGAACTCCTGGAGCTTTCTTTCCATAACCCCGGCAGGTATGTGATAGGCGTGGAATGCCTCTCGGAACTCCGTCCATGTTATGGCATGGCCAGCCGGTAAGGAGAAGGTGTAGTTCGCCCACCATGTACCGGCTTCTCCTTGAAGCTGTTGCGCTGCATACAGCGCCTTCTGGTGTTCGGTGCATCGTAGCAGCCCGAACTTCGCCTCCAGAGTGCAGATAAAGCTGTCCGCCTCCAAAGGCTCTTCGGCCTCCGTGAAGACTGGTGGATGGATCGCCAGGAATTCTGAATAAGAACATTGTGGGGGCTGGCGTTGCCCATTGTCTTGGCGTCCTCCCTGATGGGACGCATTCTGCTGGACTAGCATCCGCAGCAACTAGGTTTGCTCGTCGCGCGAGCCGAGCACTGTGGCGAGAACCTCCGAAAGATTCCTTGGAAGTTCTGGCGGTGGAGGAGGTGGTTGCTGCTGCGTCGTGGTTTGCTCCGGAGGTGGAGACTCATCACCATGAACCTGACTCGGACCTCCCTCCTCTTGCGTAGACCGTGTACGCACCATTCTGCATTCATACCATTCAAACGATCAGCACATGTTGGTTTATTTCATCCAGTCTATACAATAGTTGAGAGAATGGAATAAATAATGCGCATAACAATCGCACATATGGATAAAGTATAAACTTTATACAACATATACATCCCTTGACCGTGTCACACGATCGAGTTCCAAGGTAATGAACTTAGGGATTAAAAGTTCATTTCGACCATCGTGGGTCGCCACGGGATGGTAAGTGTGTTAGCATGCGTAATTCCTCGCTATTGTACTGGACCCAAACATGCACTCGCTCGAAATGATATGTTGAATGCATAAACTTTTCGACTCCAACTCGCTGTTTTACAACAGCCACTGGACGTCGAGTTGTGAAACTAAGTGTCTTGGTTGAAACACTTCAACATGGTGTTCTGTCCAGCTTCTGGTCCAGCAGACCAGTTGGAATAATTCAACAGTTTTGACCACCTTAGAGGCAAAATCTGGACTAGCATTCCACAACAAAGTTGTAGCACATTTCCTGTACTTTCCAACGGTGTCTTGCTTGACCCCTGGAAATTTTTCTACAGGAAGTTGCGGTTAAAATACAGAAAACTCCAGAGAGCATTTTGGTCTGCCCTGTTTCTTGACAGTACCTACTCATCTGAGATTTTCATCCCTTTGGAGGGAGATTTTTTTTGGAGCTCTACAGAAAAGTTGTAGAGGACTTCAAAACCTTTCCAGAATGGTATCCCACACCTACATTGGTTCAACCTCTTAAGTTATGCCCTGTTCAAGTTCAGCAAAATTACTGCCAAAAACAGGGGAGATTGTTCCTATGTTTTTGAGATTGAATCTATACTCCCAATTGACTCTTAGTTCAATATAGGAGTTTACTAACCCCTAAATCAAAACCTAAACTTCATTTTTAACTCTCTTCTTTGAAAATATACTTTTATGCAGTCTCGGTACTACGTTTCCTCACCAAAGAAAAATCCTAAACCGGTATTCCGGCATATACATGTCAAATAGTAGAACTAAGAACGTCACTCACAAACGGTTACTAAACGTCATGCACTAACGTAGTTAGTGTACCTGCAGAAGAACACACAATAATGGTGCACACAAATGTTTTAACATTGCAGGCAGTTCCATATCATAGTAAAAACATACGGTCCGTATCATTGCCATACGGGTCGTCCTTGAGTCAAGCCACGTCTCAAGGTACATGGTCGTGTTTTCACACCGCACGACGGGGAACCCGAGTAAAGCGTGAACGGGTCGTCACGGTTGGGAATTTTATCAACCCAATGGATACCACCTACTGCCTCATGACCGTTGAGGCACGCCGATGGCAAGCGCTGTGTATGGCCCTTTGAACATTGAACGTTCAAGAGTTGCATACTATCATGTTGCTTACCACACGATAGGGTATTCTCACTTTTGCCTAAGGCACGCTGGAGACCAGTGTTTTCATATGCTCTCAGAACTATTGAGAGGTTCAAAGAGTCATATTCCCTACCGTGCCAAGCCTCGGTATATCCTTCCATACTATTACTTGTATGGTGAGTTACCGCAATTGATCCGCCTGCGGTGGCGTACCTTACCTCTTACCTGACATCGGAGCGTCGTTACAGAATGTATAACAAGTATGTTAGTAATTCCACCTTAGTAACTACTACTATCATAGACCTTATGCGGGCATAATGACTAATCCTCACTCGACTACTTCTAAATTTTCAAAATAGGCTCTTTTCGAGCATGCTATTCCCAATGCGGCTCTGATACCATGTCTGTGGGGACCACCCCGTGGTTCACCCACTCCAGGATCGCAGAGGGTGGTGTCGTACGATACAGCACCCAACAGCACACACGAAAAGATTAAAGAATAACATACAAACTTTTATTTGATATAAAACAGCGGAAGTTTTTTTAAAAAAGCTTAATTAACAACAGAAGTATTATACATAGCTACTCTCTACTCCTATCTATGCAAAAATGCAGCCATCCAGCCCGGGGACGCTACACACTAGCAGCATGGAACCGGAGATCACGGCGGCGTGCAGGGATCCAGCTCAGCCATCTACCCCATCGGGGGCATCGCCTCATCCTCGGAACCTTCCTCATAACTCTCACCTGCACACAGTTCAAAATATTGCAACCGTGAGCATGATGGTGCAACAAGGCTTAACCGACAACCCTAGGCATGGAACTCTACATGTAAGGATATGTAAGATAGGAAACAGGATTTTGCAATAAAGACATAGCTACATGTTGATCCTTACTTTCAGTTTTTATAGCAACAATTTATTGAGCCTTAGGCAGCCCTCACATCGGAAGTCCACAATCAGACAAGAAACGCTTTCCTCCAATGTGGTGATGCCCAAAGTGGAATATAAACTTAATTAGCTCTATAACTACAGCATACAAGGTTTCAAGTCATTTATAATTCAATGCAGCATATTCTGTTGGTTTATTTCACTTCTTACTACGTCACAGCGCAGTGAAGAAGCGGGTACTCAAAAACCGCGATGGACGGTGATTGCAACCAAGACACACCCGGATAACACGTTGCATACACCCACTTTTAGAAGCGTGATTCCACACCCCTTCCTACTCTGTTGTATGCAACAACCTTTCAAAGGCAACACAAATGCCAAACCGGTCCATCCGTAACGGGCAGGAGGTCTCCGCGTGGAGCGTGACTGTGCCCACTGGCAGATTTATATCTTGCTACCCTCAACCCACTTCTATTTACGGTTGGGTCAGCCTCGCCACCCAGGTTAACCAATTACATCGGTTTTCTGGTTCCCGTATGCCAGTATGCATCCGGTACTGTTTGATACTTGTCCAGCAGGGCCGCACACGGACGGTCCTCAACCGACACCTACAGGGCTACGCACGTGAAACCTCTGCTCATTGCATCCTATTCCCCCTGCTGGGTCTCATTTTCACAACTTAAGCCATTTTCTACCTCTTCTCATTCTGTGTGATAAGTACTATCTCGCGAGTAGATTCCAACCACTCGACTTCTACCAAGATCCTAAACATTAGCATGGCATTCTCTATTCATCGAGCCTGTAAACTACCCAACCCTCCATATGATTTAAAGGTTATGCAAGTGGGGTTTCAATCACCCTAACTCTAATGCAAGCATTCACCATAGACATAAGTGATACAAATAAAAAGCTTTATAAAAGGTACTTAAGTGCAAACCGGGGCTTGCCTGGTTGCGAGTCAAATGGGAGGTTAGCTTCAGGCGGGAGGACGTCCAAGGGCTCCTGTGCGTCCTCAACTTCGGTCACTATTATGAAATGTAACAAAATATATGTATAAGTATTAAAGACTTATAAGAAGTAAACATCTATTCATAGCTACTGCTATTTATGTTGCTTAATTGGCTTTGGGATTTTTACAGTGAAGACTAGACCTTCTAAGGATGATCTGAGCAAAATTTACAGAAATGTCATTGCACAATGTAGTCTCTAAAATTCCTACAAGTACAAGGCTTCTCTGAATTTTGAGCCAAGGTAAATCTCCATGGTTCTAAAAAAATTTGTTTCACCATTTTTGGAGCTACCAACAGAGAGATATGAATTTTTGAAGTTGGACAGGAGTTCTGAAAAAGTTTCTGTTTAAATTGGAATTTCCAAATAAAGGCTGAACTTTGGAAGGCAATTTAGCCTAGCAAATGAACTCCAATAAAGCCCAAATTTTTACCGGACATCAGTTACTATGAAAAGGATTATCTTCCCAAATTTGGGAATGTTTCATAAAGAATTGCTCCTGTAATAAATCTCTAAAGGATTTACTAAAATCAATTCTACAGAATTTCCTGGTCATTTTCTTAGCAAGCAATTTGTTTATCTGTGAAGTACTCCTCATGAGGATTCCGTAGAAATTGGTCTCACCCTTTTTTGGGTTTTCTACACAAAGTTATGGGCTTCTAAAGATCAGCTAATTTCTGGAATTATTTGCCTAATAGAAACTTCAAATAATCGTGACCGGGCCCACTGTTTTAAACCGGACCAGTAGAATTGCGGCAACACCGGGGCTACGGAGTTTAACCCGTGCAGCCACAACAGATTCCGAGCCGCACCCCGATCCCGCGCCTAACTCATGCCACTTACAGGTGGGACAGACCCCCACCGTCTTCATCCTCGCGCCCGGCCAGCCCCCTCGCCGGAACGACGGCGGTAGCTCGCCGGAACGGCTACCCAGTCCCCTATATGGCCAAAATCTCGCCGCCTGTGCCCAAAACCCGACGAGAAACATGCTGGTAAGCTTAGTGGCGGCGCTAAATAGCCTGAAATACCTCCCCGACGGCGGCATTGGCAAACTCCACCCCGGCGCCGTTGTTCTCACATGGCAGACGAGTATTCCGGTTGGGGAGAGCACCACAAGCACCAGGGTGATGTGAGGAGCACGTTTTTGCATACAAAAATGGGTGAAAACTCGTGCAAGGTGTAGCTCGACGGTGCAGCTAGGGTTGTGCGTCGGCGTCCGGAAAAACTCAGCCTACAACTTCATTTCTCTACGGTTTCCGATGGTTCTTCGTCGAGGAGTTGCGCTAGATCGTGTAGAAGCATCAGGCCAAAGAAATTAGACTATGGTTTCACCTTGGAGAGGAATTCCAGGGTAGACGGGCGGCCGTTCTTTCGGTAGCTCGGAGCAACCGGTCGGCGATCGCAGCTGGAGAGGAACCGCAGCTGCCCCTAGCTTGGACAGTGGCACCCCGCACCGCCGGTGACCTCGTTCAACCGAAGAAAACCCGGGCTAGCGCAGCGAGAGAGTGGAGAGACGGCGAGTTCGCGTTCGGCAGAGAAACAGAGGAAGCGACGTGCGCTGTTTCTTCACCGAGTGAGTGGAGTCCTGACAGCTTCTTCGACGCGCGGCTTGAGCCCAGCTGCAACGAGCAAAGCGGTGTCTTCAGCGCCAAGCAACGGCATCACCGTGGTGCGCTGCGTCGCCATGGCAGCTGCGGAGGAAAACGGGAGAACTGACGTTGGCTCGGTGGACACTGATCAGCTGGCCCCACATGTCATCATCTCTTTTCCCCTCTTAATATTTCTGATCTTTTATTTCTGCGACCCACTTTTGTCCAAAATTCTAGATATTTGCAGGGAAGCCAAATTAAATATGGAGAATGTGAATTTTGACTTCCATGCTGCATTTGATCAAGTTTGGTTAAAGTTCAAATTCCAAATTTGATTTTTTAAGGGTTTTGGTATCACCCTAGATTTAAATAGCAAACCTACTCCAAAATTTCTCATTTTTGGCATGGCTGCTAATTCAAGTATGGAGAACACCTTTGTGGACCTAAATTTGCAAATTGAGGGGATTGGAATTTGAAACTGAATTTGAAATTCAGATTAGAGGGCTTCCTCTTTTAATCCCAAACAAATACTAAAAGTCTTCCAAATGAGCTGAAATTTGGAGGGATGAATATTTGGACTATGAAGATCCAAGATATGAATTTAGATCTCCATGTTTGAAAGTTTTTGGGAAGTCTAAATCCTCACTTTGAACTTACACCGTTATAATTCAAAGTTTTAACTCCCCTCATTTTTCCTAAGTGTACATGAGCTGAGTTTTTCTTGCTACCACTTTTTGGGGATTTTACACTAAACCTCCGGGCGTCGAGGCATAGCACACTGATTTATAGGTGTAGGTTGAGGGAAGCAAGGTGGAAATCTGCTAACGGGCATAGAGAGATGCTCCGTGTAGGGAACCTCCTGTCCGTTTCGGTGCGACTGGTTCGACGTTTGGGCTGTTGGGTGAAAGGTTGTCCCATACGACATCGAATGAACGTGCTGTGCAGCTCCACGGGTGGCCGTACGTGACGTGCTCTTCGGGTATCCCTGCAGGTGTATATCGAGTCGATTCGCTGTCCCTCCCGGTGATGAGTACCACTTGGTCACTGAGTCGTGACGTAGGTTAATGTACGAAATGCGATGATTCAATATTGCTGTTATGATAAAAGTTATATTGCTACATGTGTGCCACCAAATATCGCTTACTAAATTTTCATATTCATGAACTGTTAACTTGTGGCTAAAAGATGAACTAAGGATAAACTTGTAAGCGTGTCCGTTTGCTGAAATTTACCATCCCATGTCCGTGTAAACTGCATGTAGAGTTTCATGCCTAGGTGAGTCGGTTAAGTCTTGTTGAGCCATTGTGCTAACGGTTGCTGCTATAAGTGTTTTTCAGGTGATGAATACCCCACGGACTCGGGTTACGAGTCCACCAGCGAGGGCTACCCTCCGTCGGGGACCACGGCTGAGTGGGAGCCGTACACGCCACGCTGAGCTGAGGAGTGCAGCTAGTGTGGGTTGCCCTAGGGCTGGGCAACCAACTTTTGCTAGATAGGTGGCGTGAGCCGTATAAACTTAGCTTCCAATTTTGTAATCCAAATACTAGTTTGTAACTGAAGTCTTGTACGAGTTTGTACATATTCAGTTGGTTTTCTATGTAATACAATATCATTCTTGTGATATGTGCTGTCGGGTGTCGCATTGTGCGGCACCACCCTCTGCGATCCTGGATGAGCGGATCCCGGTCCGCCACAAATACAACCCAGCCCCCCTTATAAATATAATCCCCTTTTGGCCGCAGCCTCCCCCTCCCCCTCGCCAAGTAGCAGACTTGGAGCCCCTCCCAATCCAAGTTGCCGAGTTGGCACCCCCGCTGCCAGAGTTTGGTCGCCGGTGAGCCCCGCCGACAAGCCCGGCCGTCGAGCCCCGTCGTCGAGCCCCGTCGTCGAGACCCGTCGACGAGCCCCGTGATGCCTCGCCATCGCCGGAAAAGAAGCCCGACGATCTGTCCTACCCTAATCTTCCATAGAAAAATCCCCCGCTGCTGCCGTTGCTAGGAGAAAGGCCGCTGCTGCTACAAGAAGGAAGTGAGATAGGTCTCCATTACCCATCTCACAACGTCGCCGCTGTTTCTACGCATCTTTTCTTCGCCCCCTTCGAACAGAAACTTTTACGTGTGGACAGATCGTGTTATGATCGGTTTTTGATGGTGAAATTAATCTAGATCTTAAGTCAAGATCATCACCACATCCACACTTGATCCCTACACCCTTGTTCATCATAAAACCCAATGAAAGCCCATTAAAACATGCAAGAACACGTACAATCTGGTTTAATAAATAAGCACCATAGGATTTGCATTCATCTACCCCATTGCATCTTGAGTAAAGTTTGTGCATGATGATTGATTGCTGTAAATTTTGTATGTGTGTGGTCGTTAGTAGAAGGACAAGATCAAGAGGCCATCTATGAGGAACTACAGCACCAAGACTTCGAGACGCTTGAGCAACAAGAACCACGGGAGCAAGGCAAGTGCCCCTTGACCATATTGATCCCATATTTTTGAAACTGTTTTGCTTGCGAAAACCCATATGCTTGAGTCAACTTGATGGGACACCCATTTATATGAGTTTACTAGTTTTTTTAACCATCCTTGTCGCAGGGAAAGTTGTTGAATCGGGTATGGTCGCTTTTCCTTTTTGCTTCGCTTAATTTATGGGATACGGGAAGCTGAATTAAAACATGGTTCGCTACTGCGCTCATGAGAATAAAGATGATGATAACTTGATGATGTTGATGAGCATGGAATCGTGGAGATCTACGCAAGATTGTTTCGTGGATGTTGCTGAATGAGATGGTGGTTTACTTGGCGTAGATCTAAGAACCGGTTCATGCCAGCACATGCCAGGAAAACAGTGCCACCACAAGGCGAAATATGGGTGCGGCTTAGCTGACTAATTAGGTGTGTTGCTAGCTTGTTATGGACCGTTGGATGGCGCGGGGAATGGGAGTCAAGGAGGACTTCCCTGGGAACTGCATGGCACAAGAGGGGGCCCGTGGTTTGGAGAAGGGTGATTCGAGCCTGCCGGTGAAACCTCAGTGGGTCCATACATCTAGTAGCCCCTTTGTAAAGGCTACTTTGTGATCTCTTGGTCATAAAACCATGGTTGTGTACTGGTATAATGGAGGTTTTGCAGTCGCCGACGGGTGATGAAATCACGAACTTTTGGGTAAAGTGGTGCTACCTCTGCAGAGTGTAAAACTATCATGATAGCCGTGCTTCCGGTCACAAGCACCTGGCCAACTCACATGATTAGAGGCATATTTGGGATGTTTATTTGGTATGGTTATGGTATGGACATTGGGATTGGTTTCGGGACTGTTTTGAGTCATGACAATGAGTTTGGTTTTGGCTATATGAATATGAGATGGTTATGAATATTTATGAGCATAGGATGAACTTGAGAAAGATTAATGGCTGGATGACTTGATAAATGATGAATTATGATGAGAGAATGTTGCTAAGTTATTTGATTATGATGTGATAAATTTCACCTAGAAATAGTTGCTGTTTTTACCATGTTTATGAAATAAAAATTCGCTTGCTGCAATGAGCCTTTTTATTCCATACCTTGTTGTAATATACATGTCATACTTTTCCCACACTTGCTGAATACGACATGTACTCACCCTTGCATTACCACATAAACATCAGCTACAGGAGATGAGTACTTCGAGGACCATGTTGAGTACTAGTCGTGCGAACTACTGTCAACATGCCTGTGGAGTTGAAGTAGGAGTCTGCTGTTTAGTTATTTCCACCGTCGTTTAGAGTATTCCACTGCACGAATAAGTTAGATATTCATGAGTGAGGCATTGATTCATTGTAATAAAGTACCTAAACACTATTTATTCATGGTTATATTCTGAATTCAGTTTGTGTATTACATGTCTATGTGTGATGAAGATCCTGGGCACACATATGCATTCACGTGGTTCTATTCTTGGAACCGGGTGTCACACATGGGTCCCATACACCACTATATATCCGGTACAGATCAATATTGTCCAGAAGGACCACATACGCGCGGTCCTTGACCGATACGGACGGAGCTACAACCAATCTCCACATTTGCCATACCATCCCAGCCCTGGCCCAATGTGGTCTCAAGCATTGTCATACCCATCGCAGGTCGAGACCAACCTTGAGCACGCCATCCTACAGGAACATCACCGTCCCCATCTCATTTTTCATGAGGGTGCTCTTATCATCAACCTCTCGCGAGTAAACTCCATTCCTCGAACTTTCTCGCGAGTAGCTTTTTACTACTCGACTTCTACCGAGCAAGCTACTACATTAGCCTAGCATCTACGACGAGGCAAAGCCTACACTAAACCTTCTACTCAGGGACGTAATAGCCATGCCAGTGGGATTCAAACATCCAAGACATAATGCACAATATCAAGTCTAATAAACATGAGGTGAAGGTAAAGCAAAATTTAAATACGGTACTTATATGCAAACCGGGGCCTGCCTTCCTCAACAGTTTTGTTAGTCTATTAAGTTAATCTTCCTCTGGAGGATCTGCCAAACTTGTCACGAGATGGAGATCCTCGCTGCGGAGTTGAGTCCTCGTCGAACATCGACGTCACATGCTATTAAAATGCAATGCACATATTTTCAAAAGCAACTTAGGAAACGATTCAAAGCTGTTGTACAAGTTAACTCACACCTAAGAGGGATAAACAACAGCAAGGTTTCTATTGTTGGATCTATACTCTTAGAGATGATGAGCTAGGTGAAAAGGAGGTACTAGTAATCACCATGTGATTAAGTCCAATATATGAACACTTAAACCTAAAAGATAGTAGCTCAAGTTCCAGAGGTCAAGTGAAGCTGAAAATTATAACCACAGCTTCTAGGAAGGTATTTAGGCAGTGTGCAAAAATTGAGCTCATGAAATGGCTCAAGGTGAACACAACAATTCTTTATGTGGTTTTCCCTAATCTGCCTTTACCCCCTAGATATTAAGCTTTACTATGCTGCAAAGTAGACTTTTTGTGAAGTACAAAATGTCCTGAGTCCATAGGAATTGTTTTTAGCATTTTTGGAGTTTCCTACATGGAGATATGGAATTTACAAACTTGAGTAAAAGTCTGAAAATGTCTCTGTTCATTTTTCCTATTTTTCAGAGACATAGAGGATTGAAACAACATTTGGCCAAGCAAATAGAGTCCAATGCCTCTGAAATTTTTACTGGAGTTCAAGTATATTTGGAAGAATGTTCCGCCCAAATTTGGGAATTTTCCAATAAACAGAACTCCTGTAATAATTCCTACAAGGTTTCCATTAAATGACTTAATGAGCCAAATCCATAGATTTTCATAACCATTGGGCTTCACCCATGGATAGTACTCTCTGATAGGAATCCAAAAAAATTTATTTGGGAATCTTTGGACACTTCTACACAAAGTTATGGCTCTTCAAAGTTTGAACTATTCTCTGAAAATCCTGAAAATGTTAAAACCATGTCCGTGGGCCCCACCTGTCATCCCTCATCTTCAACCTCGCGCCAAACAGGGCACCCAGCGGCGCCCTCCGGCGAGGGTCGCCGGAATCAACTTTCCGGCCACCTCCCTGTTTCATAGTCGTCGCCCCCCCCTATTTTCGAACCCGCTGAACACGTTGGGAGGGTCGCCGGCGGCCATAGATCGCAGGAAACCATCACGCACCGGTGACAACATGGGTTAGGGTTCCAGCGAGGTAGTGGAGGCGCATTTCTTCACCAAAAATCGGTTACTGGGCCCTATAGAACCGGTGGAAGATGTAGAAGATGGTCATGGAGTCTAAACGGACCGGGGAGCGCACCAAACCCATCGACACCGTGCGCCCGACGTGGTCCGGTGCTGTGCCATGGACAAAACGTGGATTTTCTTGCTTTACACTTCATTTCCCGGCCTAGAATTGAGGGATGATGTGCACTAGGTAGTGATGAAGCTCTGTGCAAAGTTTGTAGCCTTAACAACTCGAGTTGATGAAGAATTTTGCAAATCCTTACCTCGGTGCCGGTTTGTGCCGCCCGGGAGGAAAACTCAAAATTCTCCCTCTGTGATCAATGGCTAGGGCTGAGATTTGGGCATGAGCAGCTCCGGTTGTCGGTGCACCGATGGAGTAGCTCACTTGAGCTTGATCTTCCTCGGTTGGGGCTGTCCACGGTGACCGAGCTCGATTCTTCGGTGTTCACTCGGGAGCAGCGGCGACTTTGCCGTTTTTAGGTGCAAGCACGCACGGGACAGTGGGGTGAAGTTGCTAGCTGGCTAGAGCACTCGTTGGCACTGCTCTTTGCTGTGAGGAGCTCGAGCATCCGGTGTTCGGTTGATGGCTGGCGATTGGGAGAAGAACAGAGAGCGCGGTGGTGTTCTTCGCGTGAGAGAAACATACAGGAGCGAGACAGAACGGGGAGGAAGAGACAAATTGGCTTCGGTGCACTCGGTGTGGGGAAGATCAGACCGAGCTCACGAGTGGAAGCAGGAGCTGGCGCCTGAGGCCTTGGGCGGGGGTGGCGCTGGCGCACTGTCGAGCTCGTGTGCAACCGAGAGGGAAAGCTGAGTCGGTTTGGTTGAGTGTGTGTATGACATGTGGGCCACAGCACCCCAAATATCTCCCTCCTCTGTGCTTTGATATTCCTGCACCACCTTCGTCCAAATTCCCCCTAAATTGAATGGTAGAACAAACATGATGTGATAAATTTGAATCTAAACTCAAATTTCAAAATTGAGCACGTTTGGTTCAGTTTTCAAATTCAAATTTTAATTTGAACTCTCCCTCGAATATTCCTCGGAATAATTGGTATACCAGCTCCAAAAATATCCAAATTTGGATCATGAGCTCATTGATACATGGGGAATGCATCGGTGAATTCATTTGTATGCATTTGGGGAATCTGAACATGAATCCTTTCAATAGAATTCAAATTGTGTTTAAATTCCCTCCATGCTACTCATAGAGGAGGTGTACATGAGTTAGATTTTTGGGAGTGGAATTATTTCCCCTAGGTTAACATGTGTTGAGCATGAGCTAGAGAAAACTTTTAACTCCCTCACATGTCCATTTGTGTGTTCATCATTTTATGTGACACAAATATAGTCTTTCTTTGCCTTATCTTTGACTAAGTTGAAATCAAACTTTACAAAAGTTAGGGCTGTTACATTCCCCCCCCCCTTAAAAGAATCTCGTCCAGAGATTATAAAAAGAAAGAGGAAGGAATAAAAACTACTGGACATATGGTACAAACAAGCGGAGAAAATCCTCGCTTTCCCACGTGGCTTCATCAGCGGTGTGGTTGCTCCACAAGACTTTCTAAAATCACAATGTCCAATTTCTTGTGGCGCGAGTCTTCTCGTCGATAATCAGGATCGGATACTAAGAATAAGTGAGATCCGGTTGAAGATCCTCAATGTTCTCCATATGAACTGTGGTTGGGTACTTAAGACATTTCCGCAGCTGAGATACGTGGAAAACATTTTGAATACCCGAAACTTACGTCGGTAGCTCCAGACGATAGGCCACGGGTCCGCATATTTCAACAATGGCAAATTGCAGAGCGAGTTTTCCCTTCACTCCAAAACGATGAATCCCTTTCATCTAGGAGACACGAACATAAACATGGTCCCCGATGTCAAAGTGAAGAGTTCGACGTCTTTTGTCTGCATAACTTTTCTGCCGAGATTGAGCAGCCTTTAAGTTGGCTTGAATCACTCGCGCTCGTTCCTCGGCTTCATTCACAAGATCAATCCCATAGATCACTCTCTTGCCGGACTCGCACCAATTCAGTGGTGTGTGGCACTTCCGGCCATAAAGAGCTTCATACGGGGCCATTTTGATGCTGGACTGATAACCGTTAGTATATGAGAATTCTGCCAACGGTATATGGTCATCCCAATTCTTTCCATGATTGATGACACATGCCCGTAGCATGTCCTCCAGAATCTGATTTACTCTCTCCGTTTGACCATCAGTTTGCGGATGATACGCTGAACTCCGAATTAGCTTAGTTCCCAGTTAAGCATGTAGTTGCTCCCAAAATCTAGATACGAATAACACACCTCGGTCAGAAACGTTGGTGTGGGGAACCCCGTGTAAACACACAATTCTCAATATGAACAGCTCCGCATATATCTTTGCCACATATTTAGTATGGACTAGAATAAAATGAGCTGTCCTTGTCAAACGATCGATAATCACCCAAATAGAATCATGCTTGTTGTTGGTCATGGGTAATCGGATGATGAAGTCCATACTTATGTCTTCCGACTTCCATGCTGGAACCTTCAGCGGTTGAAGTGGTCCGGCTTTCCTCATATGATCAGCTTTGACCCGCCGACACGTATCACACTCAGATATGTACTTTGGAATCTCTCTTTTCATCCATGCCCACCAGAACATAGATTTCAAGTCCTGGTACATCTTATTGCTTCCCAGATGAATGGAGTACTTGGATAAATGCGCTTCATCCAATATCTTCCTCCATAATTTCATATTCCGGGGTACCACTATGCGGTTGTTAAACCAAAGAGTACCCGCTTCATCCTTGCGGAACATTTTCAACTCACCGCTGTTCACTTTCCTCCAGATATGAGACATACCCCTGTCTCTCTTTTGAGCCTCTACAATCTCATCTTGGATTGTAGGAATAAGAGTGAGGTTGAACAGCGATCTGTAGGGAACTAAGTGCAAGCTTGGTTCTCCTTCTTCATGGGCAGCCATGGCTAAATGGTGAACGTGGGCTTTCCGACTAAGTGCGTCGGCAACAACATTCGCTTTGCCCTGATGGTAGTGAATTTCAAGTTCATAATCCTTGATTAATTCGATCAATCTTCGCTGCCTCATATTCAGTTATTTCTGTGGAAGATGTACTTCAAGCTTGTGTGCTCAGTGTAGAGATGTACTAGATTGCCTAGTAAATAATGTCTCCACATTTTCAATAAAAGGACCACTGCAGCTAGTTCAAGGTCGTGCGTCGGGTAATTCTGCTCATGACCCCTTAGATGTCGAGATCCATACGTGACCACGCGTCCTTCTTGCATCAACACACAACCCAAACCAATGCCGGATGCATCACAATAAACATCAAAAGGCTTCATGGTGTCCGGTTGGGCCAAAACTGGAGCTGTGGTGAGATGCATCACTAAAGATTGAAAAGCTTGTTCACATGAATTGCTCCAATCGTATTTGGTGCTTTTCTTCAACAGCTCCATCATAGGTTTCGCGACTTTGGATAAGTTTCGAATTAATCTCCGCTAATAACCCGCAAAACCTAGGAAACTCCTCACTTCATGAACAAATGTTGGAGATTTCCAATTCAGCACTTCCTCGATTTTACTTGGGTCCACAGCGATGCCTTCCGCTGAGATAATATGCCCAAGAAATGGCACTTTTCTGATCCAAAACTCACATTTACTGAACTTTGCATATAGCTTGTGATCCCTCAAGCGTTGGAGTACAATACACAAATGTTCAGCGTGTTCTTCTTCTGACTTTGAATATACCAAGATGCCGTCGATGAAAACCACGACAAATTTGTCTAACTCCGGCATTAACATAGAGTTCATGAGATACATAATGTGAGCCGGAGCATTAGTCAATCCAAAGGACATGACAAGATATTCATAACAACCATATCTTGTCGACAACGCCGTCTTAGGTACATCTGCCCGGATTTTTATCTGGTGATAACCGGACCGAAGATCCATCTTGGAGAATACCTTAGCACCCACTAGTTGATTGAACAAAATATTGATGTGCGGTAGTGGATACTTATTTTTGATAGTGACAGCATTCAATGGACGATAATCTGCGCATAGTCTCAAGGTCTCGTCCTTCTTCTTCAAGAAGAGTGCGGAACAGCCCCAAGGTGATGAACTTGGGCATATAAAACCTTTGTCCATGAGGTCATTCAGCTGATCCTTCAATTCTGCTAGCTCTTTTGGCACCATTTTATATGGTCGCCGAGAAATAGGTGTTGTTCCTGGTGCTAGTTCAATCTTGAACTCTACATCACGCTCAGGCGGCATGCCTGGCAAATCATCAGGAAACACATCTGGATATTCACATACCACTGGAATATCCTCAAGCTTAGGAGCATCAATCTGATTCACTGCTGCAACTCGTTGTGATCGATCCACAAGATTCAATGTGTTGCAACCGTGTATTGGGGAATTCAGTTGGACAGTCCGAGAACTGATGTCAAAAATAGCTGCATACTGTGTCAACCATGACATCCCCGAGATAATATCAATTCTTTGGCCTTTGAGTATGAGAAGGCTCGCAGGATAGATGTTTCCACCCAAACATAAAGGTGCCTGAGAGACCATCTCATCAGTTGATATCTTGCCTCCGGGTGAGCTGATATGAAACGGATGTTTGACCGTGCTAAATGGAAGATGATTCTTCAGCACATAGTCTCTGCTAATAAAATTGTGGGTGGCTCCAGAATCAAACAAAATGAAAGTGGGCTGTTCATATAAAGTGAACACGCCCGCTAAAACTTGTTCGCCTTCAACAATATCCTCAATAGCAGTGTAGTTAACCCTGCCTGCTTTTGAAAGATTCTTCTTCGAAGGTTCTTGATGCTGATCTTAGCATTGATGAGACAACACACCATTGTGACTCTGCTCAGCACCACGATGGTTTCGTGTTTCAGAAATCCTCAGCTCTCTACTAACACGAGGTGGAGATAAACTGTGCACAGCTGATTGTGGTAGGGTTGCACAAACGACTTCTGAATGCTGCTGTTGAGGTTGAGGCTCATAAGTGAGTAACTCCAGCCGTGGTTGTGATAGTTGCACCACAGGCTGAATTTCTTGCCTGACTGGCGAGTAATACCGCACTCGATTGTTCGGACGAACCACGATATTGTAAAAGTCCCAAAAATGTATATGAATAAACCAATGTTTGAATTCATATGTGTGGCAAAGGCATGAAAAATGGGACTTGCTAAAACTTTTCTTCATGCAAAGTGATACATGGATGATCATCCAAAAAATGAGGCTCACATTTTTATTTGAAGGTGTTGAAGCAAAAAGGATTCAAATACCTCTTTGCATGAAAGTTTATAAGTCAGATTTCAAATTCAATGTTCACACAAATTATGGCCCAAAACTTTGAATACTCATGCAGCCATATAGTTTTGAAATTGTGGAAAAAGTTGGATGACAAACTTGTCATTTGGGGATGGGCTCAAAAAGGAGTTAAATCGAAGCATTTTCAAATTTTAACCAAATTCAAGTTTGCTATGCAAATTCAAACTGAATTTGGGGAAATTCAAATGCTAGCCCACATTTAAACTTCAAAACTTTCGAATTTGAGAGATCAACATGAGAAGATATTTTGGGAGGAAAATATGGGGGTGGGACCCACATGTCAGTGAGCAAATTTTGACTTGCAAAGGAAGTCACTGTGCTCGGTGCTCACTTCACCGAGGAACTTCTCACCGTGTGCCACAGAGGAGGTTGTCGAGCCACCTCCTGCTCCCCTCTCCCGGTTGCTGGCACCCTGTGAGCGGTTCCCTTCGTGCTCAATGTGATCTCCTCCTCTCCAGGCCGAGCAAATTGCACTTCGTTACCTCCTCACAATCAACACCAGGACAGAACCCCCCCTCACACCGCCTTGCCTCAGAAACAATCGGGAATCGGAAGAAACACTCACGCCCTCTCCACCCCGAGCTGCTAGACAGAACCACGAGCTCAGTTTACATCTCCGCGGCCCAGAAGCTAGCGAGCTCCAGCCTCCTTCGTGAACAACATCACCAGTCGTGACCTAACGCAAAACGACGACCGGGCGCACGTGGACAGCACTCCACAGAAGCTTTCACGCCTGATCAAGCACGGCCACGGGAGTGCGCTACTGTGGTGCTGCTCTCAACCGAAGTTCGAGCCAAACCGTGGAGCATAGCCGGCGAATTTTGAAATTGGGTTCCGGCGGCTTCAAACCGAGTGTACGGTAAGGATCTCAAAAATCTCACTCGTCGATCCTTCGTAGCTTGTCAAATCTTGCACACACGAGCTGGACTAGCCAGCGATCAATTATCCTTTAGCAACCCTAGCATGAAATCACCTCAGAGCATAGGATTTTGAGGTCTCCCGAGCTAGTTTGATGATGAAACCCCCTTTGCCACCATTTCCGAGCTAGTTTGAGGACATGTCGTTCTTCCCCAAGCTCTAGGTGTGCTGTAGCGTGGGTTGGTTGATTGTTTGATGGTGTAAGAAGGTCGGCCGACGGTGCCGAACTCCAACCGAGGCCGCCGCACGTCGCCGACCATCTTCCGGTCACCGGCAGCCCTAGCCAACCCCACCGTTGTGTTCCTCAACATCACAAACCCTCTGGCGGAAAACCTAAACTCGGGCGGTGGCTGGAAACGGCGAGCCAGAGAGCTCCGTCGTCGAGCCGGCGAGGGAGAGCGCGCGGGCGCGGGAAAGCAGCGGGAGGAAGAAGACAGCCGAGGTCCCCACGTGTCATCGGCTGTAGAATTTAAATCAGTGATCTGTTTTGTCTGGGATCTGTTGTGGCTGCGCGGTACAACTGTGTGACCCCGGTGTGGCTCAATTCCATTGGCTGAGGTTGAAACACATGGGCCCAGCTGATTTCCCGTAGCAAAATAATTCCAGAGAATGTTCCAACTTTGGAAAATCATATCTCTTCGTAGAAATCTCCAAATTGAGTGATTAAAATTGGGTTGGATTCATTTTGCAAAGATCTATCCAATTACGAACTCCAATTTGTATGAAAGTCAATATTAAATCCTGGAAAATTATTTGAAGTTTTTTCTAAAAAAAAAGAATTATTGAGGGAGTTTGGTTCATCCGAAAATCCTCAAATTTTGCCAGAATATTGATAAGCATATTGTTGACCTTCTAGCAAATTTTCAGCTGATTGGAAGACCATTTGAGTAGGAATTTGCTAAATACAAACTGCTGTGTTCATAATAGTCCAGAAACATTTTCAGAAAATGTTTCCCCCTTATAAAATCTATTCTAGGCAATTCATAGCTCCAAAAATCATAGGAAAATTTAGGCAAGCTCTCTGAGAAACACTTGAAATTGTAGTTCAGTTAATTGGGCATGAAAATTCACATTACTCCAGAATTGATTCTTTTGAGTGGAAATGCTTAAGAAATTATTCTGGGAGAACTACTCAAGTAAAAGGTCTAAATTTTGGACCAAATACTTTCATGTGACCAGGAAGTCACATGTAAATTATCAGCTCAAGTAGAGCTTTATAACTACCTGTTCTTGTTCTCCATACTTATGTATATGGAGAAATACATAAGAGACATTGTAGGGATTATGGAGAACACAATTTGAGAAGCTAAATCCCTAAGTAGTATAGAACCTGCTGTAAAAGTTTTGAAACCATTGGAGATCTTGTTCTTCAGTTGCATTCAAATCTTTTCAGCTCATCTCTTATGGTCATTAGGAAAGTTACTTAATGTATAGCTAAAACAGTAAGAACAATTTAGTTCTTTCATAATTCTTTGCACAACAGAGGCAAAACAAGACATTCTTGGCATTTCCACACAACATCTGTTCCTAAGAAATCCAGTCTTTAATTCTTTCCATTGCATTCTATAAAACTTGTGCATATACATTTCAGTAGGAATCACAACAAAGGGGATTCGAAGGAGTGATTCATTGATGGGGATCATACTCTGGAGAATCAAGGGTTGATCAGCAAAGATCACTAACTGATTATATACGACTACTCTGCAAAGTAGGCAAGCTCCGGTTTGCATTTAACAGCTTTTAAGTTTTTACTTTGTATTCACTTTTGGATAAGAAATGAAATGTGCATTAGGTCTAGATGTTTGATACTCCTCTTGCATGACCAAATGAACCCATGGAGTATTGGGTAGTTGTCTTTTCACCGTGTAGAACTGCCATGCTTAAGTAAGGTTCAGTAGATGTCGAGTGGTGAGATGCTACTCGCATGATAAGGAACAACAGGGGCATACGGGATTGGTTCAGAAAATGTGTAGCAAGTTAAAGATGAGACCAGAAGGTTGTAGGGGAAGCAAGACATAGGGGCCTGGGTGATATAGACCTGTCCGTGTCGGATCCGTATGCGGCCTTGTTGTACAAGTTTGAGTTCTGTACCGGACTCATGCTGGCTATATGGGACCCAGTAAACCGATGTACCTCGAGAAGCTTGCATTCAGCCTTTTCAGGTCGCCTCAGGCGAGACGGCCGGTGTGCAGTATGTTGGTAACATTCTCATGACATCTCATGTCGGTAGGTGCACCATGAGAGTGGCTACTGTACAGGGCGATTTGATCGATTCAACGGGGGTGGAACGGGGGAAAGGCTGCCACGTAAAACGTCAGTAATGGTTGCTATAAGCAACGTCGAGTACAGGCGTACGTGTCGTGTAGTCTGGGTGTTATTGATTCGAATCACCGTCGCTTATGGAAAGGACCGAGCATACTTGTTCTCACAGTCGTGACGTAGTAAGAACTTGCATGAGAAGGGAACTAATCATATTGGTTTGAAGTTAATACTAGCATTGTGATGATACCTTGTATGATTAGGATAGTGCAAACTCGATTCATTTACACTGTGAGCAAATTACATCGGGGGAAAGCATTTCTTGTCTGATTGTGGACTCCCAATGTGTGTGCCCAATGTTATTCTTAAATTGCTCCTAATAACATTTGAATGTAAGGAATCACATTTAGGCGAGTTTATTATGCATTATGCCATCCTACTTTATGTTCATAACCTCATGTAGAGTTTCATGACTAGGATGATGGTTAAGTCTTGCTGAGCGTTATGATCACGGATGCTATCCGAGTTGTTTTGCAGGTATTTGACTTCATGCATATGAGAAAAGATGCCGATGAGACTCGGAAACCTCCGAGTGGTTACTCAAGAGCATCCTCGCCGCTGCGGTTTGTTCTTCGTGTTGCTAGTAAGAAACGTCCGCGGGCTGGACTGTTTCTTTGTTGCTAAGTTAGAAATAAGTCGTGAGAGTTATAGTCTTCCGCTGTAGCTTATTTTGAGATAAGTATTTGTAAAATACTCTTATACGCTTATGCAAATGATTTATGTAATGTGATGTGTTTCCTCGACCCGTGTGCTGTTGGGTGCCGCATATCACGGCACCACCTGACGAGGTCCTGCCGGGGCCGCGTTGGCGGTTCCCCCACAGCGTGATATCAGAGCTGCATTGGGAATAGTACACGGATTGAGGATCATATTACGTTGAAAACGTAGGATACGATGAGATAACGGTACTAGGCCCACATAAGGACTACTATATTAGCATATTATGAAGGTGGCTATCTAACCTACTTGTTTATGTCGGAAAATTGTGCATCTCGGGATGTTCTATGTCTTGGGGTGCATGTAACCGCTGTCCACCAGTGCGCACAAGCTGAAGGGTGGAGCCCCACGGGTGGCAGGTAACCCGACCCGCTTTAGTATCCTCTACGACTCTTCATGTTGTTTGGGGTATTCAAGCAACGCCCGTCCCTGGTGTGGTTTGGGCAAGTATGGGAGGCCCCGTCACGTGGTAAGTAACGTGAACACGTAGCTCAAGGTGTGTTTGGCTTGAGAACACCCGTGCGAGTGATGACGGATGGGTGTAAAAATTGTTTTGGGACCGGGTTTGGTGTGCAGCCGGACCTGATGATTGAGTTTGTTTTATGTAGGTACTAACTATTCAAACCATAGTACGAGTAGAACATGTTTGCGAGTGACCGTTTTAGTGCCACCAAAGAATACGTATATGCCAGTGTAATCCAGTTAGGTTTTTCTTTTGTGAGGCAACGTAGTACCATCATATGTCTTACGGTGCATCGCCACCGTAGTACACTTTATAGTCTTCTTTCCTATGAAGAACTCGGTCATGACTAACTTTTAAACTAAAAATGAATGTTGTAAAGCACATATTTGTTACTGAGCTCTTCATTTGAACTAAGCTTCAAAGAAGAGACTTGCTAGGCTTCTTTTGATCCAAAAACAGAGTGCTCTGTTCTGGCAGAACTTTTTGCTGGACTTTGACAAGCATAAATCTGACTAGCTTGACCCAATGGAGGTGTATGATACAGTTCTGGAAAGTTTTTTAAGTGCTCTACAACTTTTATGTAGACCTCCAGAGAAAAATCAGACGCAAACTTGGTTGAATGTCCAGATGAATGCAAACTGTCCAGAAAACAGGACAGCTACAAACCTCTCTGGATGTTTCTGTAAATTAGCCATAACATTCTGTAGAAAAAAAATTTAAGGGTCATATGATACACCGTTGGAAAGATTATGAAATTTGCAATGATTTTATAGTTCATAGTTTGTTCAGAATTGTACTCCATTTTATGTACAACTGTGATAAAAACAACCACATACAGAGGAGATGCTGGCAAATTTTATCCAGAAATTCTGTCAACTTTGAACAATCATAACTTTTGATCCAGAAATGATCTAGGGGCATATGAGGACTCGTTGAAAATATACTGAAGTTGAATATAACTTTGGTGTTCAACGTGAGTTATGAAAATGCAGGTAACCGGATCAAAATGTGGGTTAAGTACAGAAAGGTCTGTTCAGTAAAGAATAGGGGACTGAATAGGTTTTCTTTAGGAAGATGTGTAAACATGAAATTTTGTTATGCTTTCATAAAGTATTAGCATGTTCATGTTTTACATACTTTCACATCCTGCTGAGATCAAGTTTTAACTTCCCTCAAAATTATTCTTTTGCAGTATGGTGCGTACTCATCTCCGAGTAGGGCGGAAGGTTCTCGCCGAGACGGCGATGACTCGACTCCACCACAGGCACCGCCATCAACGGTATGGGCAGATGTCATGGCTCAGATGGTCGAGTCATGTCAAGAGAACACAAGACTACTCCATGCCGTGGTACAACAGGTCTTACTCCAACGTACACAACAGGTCGTTCCACCTCGGAACGCCTATTTGGACTTCTTGGCGACACAACCGCCAATTTTCATGGAACCCAATGAACCAGTGGAAGCTGATCAGTGGCTTCAGGTTATGGAGTCCAAGTTTGGAGTGTTTGAGTGTGATTAGTATCAGAAGACGTTATTTGCAGCTCAACAGCTCCATGGAGCCGCCGGAAATTGGTGGTTCGCTTATCTCTCCACCATTCCGGAGGGCCATCAAGTGGAATGGAGGGAATTTCGTGAAGTATTCCATGCTCGTCACATTCCTATGGATTTAATCAAGGCCCCGCAGCAGGATTTCAGGAACTTGAAGCTGGGGGACATGAGTGTCCTTGATTATGTCAAACGTTTAACCATTTGGCACAATATGCTCCTGACTTCGCAATGAGCGAAGCTGCAAGGTGTGACTACTTCTTCCATGGCCTGAGTGCCATATTAAAAGATAGGATGGCTTTGTTTAATCAAGGCAATTACACCGAATTGATCAGTGCTGCCCTTCTGCAGGAACAAGCGACACTTGAGTGTCAAGCAGAGAAGAGGGACCGGGATGATGTGCAAGAAGACACACCAGTTGTTCCTCGTAAATACCGTTTGGTGTATCACACACCATCCGATGAACTATGGGCAGCACCAGTAAGGTCAACTCAATAAAGATTTCCTGCTAAAGAATCATGTCTTGAAGCAACACCATTGCCGCAGCAACGATTGAATTCTGGTGCATCATTGCTGCAGCCAAGTACATCAACTTCTTAACCACAAGTCAACGAAGAACAGGGGAAACATCCGTGTTCTTATTGCCACTGTTCTGGGCATTTTAGGCAAGAATACCGGGAGAAGTTGTTGATCAGCAAACAACCATCATCATCAGATGGTATGCCGCCACATGCTCAAGTCAATATAACAGCATTGCAATCCGGGGGTGTGCAACATCTTACTATTGAGGATGTCCCGGAGGGAGCACCGGTGTTAGCGGGCATGTTCACTCTCAAAGACGTGCCCGTGCTCATACTTTTTAATTCCGCTGCAACCCACAGTTTTATCAGCAAAACATGCATGGATCGGCACCAATTATCCACCAATACTACCACAACGAGTTACCTTATACGTTCACCGGTAGGAAATATCTCTGCTAATCAGATTGTGTCCCGAGCAGCTGTGTTTGGGCAAAAAAATATACCCAACATCGCTGATAATGTTGGATGGGCAGAAGATAGATATAATATTGGGGATGTCTTGGTTAAATCGTCACGGTGCCTTTCTCAATCTCGGTAACCAGACCGTCCAGATTGACTCACCGATTCACGGTTAGCACACACTGTTTTTAGACAGCGATGATCAACAAATGGCAGAGGCCTACCACACGGAAGCGCTTAAACTTGAAGATATTCCGGTGGTACATGATTATCCCGACATGTTTCTCAATGATTTACTGGGCATGCCGCCCGAACGGGATGTCGAGTTCAAGATTGAACTGGCGCCGGGAACAACGCCTATTTCACGAAGGCCTTACGAGATGGCACCTAATGAGCTAGTGGATTTGAAGAAGCAACTAAATGAACTCATGAGCAAGCGTTTCATATGACCAAGTCCTTCACCTTGGGTTGCTCTGCGCTGTTTGTTAAGAAGAAGGATGAAACACTGCGGCTATGTGTTGATTATCATCCTCTAAATGCTGTCACGATAAAGAACAAGTATCGTTTGCCCTGCATCGACATCTTGTTCGATCAACTTGTTGGTGCAAAGGTATTCTCAAAGATGAATCTTCGGTCAGGATATCATCAAATCAAGATCCGACCAGAGGACATACGGAAGATAGCTTTCTCGACGAGATACGGACTCTATGAGTACCTCGTCATGTCATTTGGGTTAACCAACGCTCCAGCACACTTCATGTACTTGAAGAATTCGGTGTTCATGCCGGAGATAGACAAGTTCATTGTGGTATTCATCGATGATATCTTGGTTTACTCCAAATCTGAAGAAGAGCACGCTGAACATTTGCGCATCGCGCTACAACGGTTGAGGGAGCACAATTATATGCCAAGCTCAGCAAGTGCAAGTTCTGGATTGGTCAAGTGCCTTTACTAGGCAATATTATTTCAGCAGAGGGCATTGCGTGGACCCGAGAAAAATTGGACAAGTGCTAAAGTGGGAATCTCCCAAATCAGTCCACGAGGTCCAAAGTTTCCTAGGTTTAGCGGGGTATTATCGGAAGTTCATTCCGAGCTTCTCAAAAATAGCTAAACCAATGACGGAGCTGCTGAAGAAGGGCACTAAATACATGTGGAATGCAGCATGTGAAGCCGCACTCAAAAATCTGGTGAAACATCTCACAACAGCTCCAGTTCTTGCTCAGCCGGACACAACAAAGCCATTTGATGTATATTGTGTGACACGACCCCAAAGGTCTTGTCGAGCCAGGATCACGCTCAGGGGTGCTGCGTTGCACAGCACCGGATAACACACGTCAAAGGTACAAAGCGGAAGCGGAATTTTATTACATAAACAAGTTTATGAACATGTTTACATCAAAATAGTTCCAGTCTACACTCACGGGCGTAGACTACGCATCAAGTCCACGTTCAGCCCTTGAACGTGTCCTTGCTAGCACAAACGCACACTAACTCTGCGGCGTGCACGACTCCCACTCGACGGGGTTCCCCTCCTGGGGTTCTGTCTCCTCTTCCGGAGTCCCTTCCTCATAGAACCCTGCAAGAGCTTCAAACACAAGCAGTGAGCACGAAGGCTCAGCAAGTCTGACCCGTCTCATCTAAACATGGAACTTCTACATGAGGGGTAATGGGTTACATGAGAAAAAAAATCATTTGCAAGGACTCGCCTAATTAGTAGAACCTTACTTTCAAGTTTTAGCAGCAGGTTGTGGAGAACCTTATGCTAAGGCACATGAGAGAGCCGCAATCAAACAAGAAACGCATTTCTCTCATGTACTTTGCCCAAAGTTGAAAGGAACTTTAGTTAGCTCTAAACTACAACAAACCATTAGCAAGCAAAGTCCATCTTTCAATCAGCAACATTTTAACATGTAACTAGCCTGTTCTTTCTACGTCACGGTACAGTGAACATGTGGTACTCACTGACTGCGAGGGATGGCGTTTATAATCGATTTACACCTGCAGGGTTACCCGAACAACCCGTCACGTATGCCCGTACTCGATGTTGTCTACAACAACCATGACGGACGCCGTACGTGACTACCTTTCACCCGTTAGCCAAATGTTGAACTGGTCCAATCGTCCCGAGCAAGAGGTCTCTGCACGCGCATCTCAGTGCCACCAGCTGATTTACACCTCGAGTTCTCAACCTACCCTCTGAACGACCAGCTATGCCTCAACACCCAGCTACCCGAGTTACATCAGTTTCCCGGTTCCCATATAGCCGGTAGGTCTTCGGTACTGTTCTAGCTTGTTCAACAGGCCCGCACATGGCTCAGTCCTCAATCGACACAAGCGGAGCTACAGCACACAGGCCCCAAAGTCCTGCTGCCCTTACCCTCCGCTTGGTCTCATTTTCTTGCCATATGTTTCATGTGCTATCACTACCCGAGCCGAGTGCCTCCAGCCTATGCTCGCGAGTAGTTCCAACTACTCGACTTGTACCGAATCCTACTCTATCTTAGCATTGCAGTAGCTAACGGGGTTTTGCAATCCTAAACCCAACCCATGGTTTTCTTGGCTATGCAGTTGGGTTTCCAATCAAGACTCTAATGCAAAGAATCACAACAGTATTCAAAGATGTGCTCAAAACAATAAACATTTGTAAAAAGGTTAATGCAAACCGGAGCTTGCCTTACTGCTCTTGGTCGTAGGCTAGCTGTTCCTCCGGAGTAACAAAGTCTAGGACTTAGGGTTCCTCCTCGACCTTAGCGACTACATGATAGAAGAAATACATGTATCAATTTAAATGCATTTGTATTAAATTTGAAGTTGTGAAGTCTATAACCCTTGCTAGACAGACCCAATGACTGTGAAACTTTTACTGGGGCTTGGTTACAACCTAAATAGAGATTGGGTCAAGTTTTAGTTGCAGCAAAGCTCATTTGAGCCCTCCACAATTAATTATGTCCTTGAACTTAATTGAAGGCTTTTTGGGTGTTCTAAGGATTTTCATGAAACAAACTATGACTTTCTGAAAACTAGATTTTCAGAGGGTTCTAATGGAGTTGGCCTCACTTAATTTGAAGGTTCCTAACTAACAATATGAGCTAAACAATTTCAGAGAAAATTCTGAAAATGTTTCTGAACATTTTCTATTTTCTTTGGAACAGTTCCACTAATCACACCATTAGGTGGATCAAATGAGCTAAATGGATCTGAAATTTTTATGGTCGCCCAGGGATTTTCGGTGAACATCCCAGAAAAATTTCAGGATTTTCCTCCAAAGGATTCTCCAGTAAAAATTCCAAACAATTTAAATTTGGAGGAATTAATTCTGAAGAAATAAGGAATTTCATGAAGTGAAACTTGATTTGCTGGAAAGTACTCAGAGAGCTGAATCCAGCAAAATTTGGTTCACTCAATTTGGAGCTTTCTAGCCAAAGTTATGAGGATTTGAAGTTTGAAGGAAATCTGAAAATTGGGGAAAAGTTTAAACTCGCGAGTGGGCCCGGGGACACGCGTCGCACGCCGAGGCGACCGCATACTGCGGCCCACAGGGTCTTTGTGCGCCAGCACACCCGATCCCGGCCACACTCCGATCCCGATTTAAAATATCTGTCGCTGACAGCTGGGGTCCACCCCCTTCTTCAACCTCGCGACGCCCGCGCTCTGCCGCTGGGGGACATCGCCGGAGAGCTCGCCGCCGGCTTCTGTTAAGCTCCAAACTTCACGATTTTGGCTGCCCCTGCCTACTTTCACTTGGGGAACAGGATTCTGGGGTCAGCTCATCATGACAACGGCCGGTGCATGGTCGGCGACGAGCTGCCGCCTCGGAAAGACTTCGGCCATGTCGGCTGACTTCCCTAGCACCTCAACTACTCGAGCAACCGGTCGGGAAGCATCAGTGGACCTCAAGGAAGGTCGACATGAGCTTGAGGCAGCTCGGGGAAGACCCGAAGTAGGTCCTCACCGTGCGCCCGACGCCTCCCATTTGTTCCGCCGTTGATAAACTTCGAAATACACCGGTTGCAGAGGTTCTCCGACCAAAGGTTGTGAAGGCAACTTGTGCGTTACCTTGTCTAGTTTATGTGAGAGCTAATTGAGGCCCTCTAATCCTTTCTAGAGTACGAATTCAACGGACCCGCACCCGAAGGTCGTTCTGCACACAGAAAGGGGAAAACTGGAAATTCGCCGCCGGTGAGCAAACACTCGGGCTGTGGCTCGGGGGTCAGCAGCACCGGTCACGAGCGCGTCCCAGGGTGCCTTCGCTCGGGCGTGACAACGCCCCGGTTGGGCTGTCCACGGGAGCCCGAGGTCCAGCGTTTCTATGTCACCGAATTGATCTTTCGGCATAGCCGACATCAATCGGTTTCAACTGACTTCTAGCAGCGGGGAAGACGGAGGAAGGATTCTAGTACCTTGCCGTGGCTCTGGATGGGACGGAGAGGCGGTGATCAAGCTTGTCTGATCAGCTCCGAGTGATCGGCAGCGATGGCGCGGTTCTGAGCGAGGAGGCAGCAGAGTGGGCGGTGATCGCTTCGATCAGGGCGGTGGCGTATATAAGGGGGCTGTGAGGCGGTTCAGCACGTTGGGGCGGCAAGCAGGTGGTGTCCCGGTCGCATCTTCGCCGTGGAGGCTGCTCAGTACGGCGCAAGAACCTGAGCTGGGTTTTCAGTCGGTTTGAGTTGGAGTAGTGGCTGACATGTGGGTCCCACTTCCAATTTTAACCTCTGAAATTTACTCCTAATCCCTGTTGTAAACAGTGAGCCACATACTACCCCTGTTAATTCAAATTATTCACCCATGAGCCATTTGAATTGAGTAGAATTCAAATTGGGTTTTATTTGAATGAATTTCAGCACAAGTTCAGTTTTGAATTCAAATAAAGTTTGAATTTGTCCCACTTAGCTCATGTCAAGATCAACTCCAAATGGAGTGAAAATTGGTGTGTGAGCTCACAAAAATGTGATGAATAAGAATATGCCTCCCACTTCTAAATTCATGGGATAGAAACAGTTTGAATTTGAATATGGTTTTAAACTGCCCTCTTTCTAACTATACCCAAAATGACCTCAAAAAGGTTTTGAATTTGGGTGAAACTTGGCATGGACATCCTTAGCAATGTGTAGGAGTTTTCATATGTCCAGCCCCTCTATATCACATGTGGGAAATACCCCTTTTGCAATATGTGAGTTTGTTCTCTAATGAGCATGTTGATGGTGGTTACTTGCTCTTCATTTGTGTTCATCAACTTACTTCAAATGAGGTGTGTGGTGTGGTGATGAACACTTCAAGTAGGTGTCAGAAACTGAGGCTCTTACATTCCTCCCCCCCTTAAAAGAATCTCGTCCCGAGATTATAAGGTGAAAATGAGAGAGAGGACGGTGGAAAAATTACCGGACATGCGACGTGAAAATGTCGGGGTAGTTAGTGCGAAGGAATTCTTCGCTCTCCCATGTCGCTTCGTCCATGGAGTGATTACTCCATAGAACCTTGTGGAACCACAACGTACGGTTGCGTGTGGTTCGGGCCTTTTCATCGATAATCTGCACCGGTTCCTCCCGATAGGTGAGATCCGGTTGCAGTTCTTCAATATCTTCCAGCTGAACGGTATTTGATAGCTTGAGACACTTCCTCAGCTGGGAAATGTGAAAGACGTCGTGCACACCGGAAAGTGCTTCTGGTAATTTCAGCCGGTATGCCACTGATCCACATCTTTTGGTAATCTGGAATGAACCGATGAATCGGGGTGCCAACTTTCCTCTCACCCGAAATCTGTTTATGCCCTTCATTGGAGACACACGTAGGTATACGTGATCCCCGACTTCGAATTGTAATGGGCGTCTTCTCCAGTCCGCATATTGTTTCTGCCGGGATTGGGCGGCTTTTAGGTTCGCTTGAATCAGTCGAACCTTTTCTTCCGTGTTGTTGACAAGATCAATACCGAAGGTAACCCTTTCGCCAGATTCACACCAATTCAGTGGTGTGCGGCATTTCCGCCCGTATAGCGCCTCATCCATCTTGATGCTGCCTTGGTACCCATTGTTGTACGAGAATTCGGCTAACGGCAAGTGATCATCCCAATTCTTGCCGTGGTTGATAGCGCAAGCTCGTAGCATGTCTTCTAAGATCTGATTTACCCGCTCCGTTTGCCCATCCGTCTGCGGGTGGTATGCTGAACTACGGATCAGCTTCGTCCCCAAGGAAGCGTGCAGCTGCTCCCAAAAACGGGACACAAATAAAGTGCCCCGATCCGATATGATAGTACGGGGTACGCCGTACAAGCATAGGATCCGTGAGATGTACAGTTCAGCGTACTTCTTGGCATTGTAGTTGGTGTTGACCGGGATGAAATGGGCAACTTTGGTGAGCCGATCGATGATCACCCACACAGAATCATGTTTATGCAAGGTGGCGGGTAAACCGACGATGAAATCCATGCTCACGTCCTCCCACTTCCAGGCAGGAATGTCCAGTGGTTGCAGCAGTCCCGGTTTCCGCATGTGGTCTTCCTTTACCCTTCGACATGTATCACACTCGGACACATATTTTGCAGTCTCTCGCTTCATCCGTGTCCACCAAAACTTGCTTCTGAGTTCTTGATACATCTTGTTGCTGCCGGGGTGAATAGAGAACTTTGACAAGTGAGCCTCATCAAAGATTTTCTTTCGTAATTCCGGGTTATGGGGTACGACGATCCGGTCCTTGAACCATAGGACACCGTCTCCGTCCTTCCGGAAACATTTCAGCTCCCCACTGTCTACACGTCTCCGCAAATGTGACATGCCCTTGTCATTCTTCTGGGCTGCCGCTATCTCTTCACGGATGGTGGGGATCAAAGCTAGGTTGTAGAGAGCTCCGTGTGGAATCACATGTAGTGGTGGTTCGCTCTCTTCCAATGGTGTGATGGTCAGATTGTTGACGTGTGACTTGCGGCTCAGCGCATCTGCCACTACGTTTGCCTTGCCCGGATGGTAATGGATCTCTGTTTCGTAATCCTTTATCAGTTCTAACCATCTTCGTTGCCTCATGTTCAGCTCCTTCTGAGTGAATATGTACTTGAGGCTTTTGTGGTCGGTATATAAATGTACGAGGTTACCGAGTAGGTAGTGCCTCCACATTTTGAGTGCGAGTACCACGGCAGCGAGCTCCAAATCGTGAGTTGGATAATTTTTCTCATGGTTTCTAAGCTGCCGTGACCCATTGTAACACCACAAAACCTGTTAAGAGGGGAATTTAAAAATTTTTGGACGTATTGCATGGGGTGCAAAAATTCAAATTCAAACTGGAATTCAAATTAAACTCAAAACAGAAATGAAAAAGAAAAAGAAAAAGAAAAAAATAAATCTCCCCGGCCATTGGGCCGAAACCCAGTAGCCGGCCCACTCACCCCCGCGCCAGCCCGCAGCCACACGCCCTCCCTCTTTCCCACTGACACACGGGGCCCGCCATCCTTCTTCCTCCTCGCGCCCGCGCTCGGCCGGCCGGGACTCTTCTCACCTCCGAATCAAAACCGCCCCGGATACTCGCGTATCCCAGCCGAATTTCGGTTCTGGACGACCCAAACTCGATCACAACCGAACGACGCCCCTCCCTGGCTATATAAACACCGGCATCTTCCCAATTTTCACCCACGATCAGCCGCTTTTCCTTCCGGTGAGAACCCGAGTTTCTCCGGCCAATTTCGCTCGATCTTCGCTCGGGATTTCTGATCTAACGAGCTGATCTTGATCCACAGCCTCCGGGGAACCACGCAGGTGCAGAAAACTCGTTGGTTTGCGCTTCAAGCACAGCGCCGACGAGCCTCACCGTGAATTCACCTCGGACCTCGTCGGCGACCGTCTTCAAGGATCTCCGAGCTCAAGAAAACCCCCGAGGTGAGCTCCCCGACCTCCCCTCTACCGATCTATGCCATAAAATCCCAGTTTTAGGAAGAATTTACGAAGATCTGAAGCTCTCCGGTGAGATCGCCGCCTCCCTCCGCCGCGCGCCGCCGGGCAGCGCCGCCCGCGTTTGATCATAGCGACGTGGCCGCTTGTGCGCCATTTATTGTAAATCGCACGGTAGAATTTAAATCCCCGCGTACTGGTTCGGCGTTATAATCTCAGCCGTCTGTTTTAAATCGGACGGTCCACGTCAGCCCCGTGTTATAAAGGCCAGGATTCTTACGCGCTACCCCCTGGGGATCTCGGAAAATATGAGCTAGCCCCAGAAACTTCTGATCTAGCCCCTGGAACTTCAGAAATTCATGTAAATTCAATTAAAAATCAGTTTTAGCCCCTGGACTTAATAAAAATTAGCAAAACCCCTCTGTTATGCATAGTTAGGCCCCTGGAAATTCTTAAAATAATATAATAGACCCTGTAGTGGGGTGAATTTACCTTTTTAACCCTATATGATATTAAATTTAGGAATTTGAATATGTGATTAGTATTTGAAATTCAAAAGATAGGACCAACACATTGTAAATTCAAATTTGAACTCTCCTAGCACTTGGAAAACTTTGGAGTGAGTTAAAAATAAATTTTAAGTTGAAATGAATCTGTCTAACTGATTATTCACATTTATTAGTTATAGGGACACATTTTTAGGTTAGAAAATAATTCTGAAAATTGGTAAAATAAATGTAACTTAGTTCACATCAGAGGAGAAGTTCAAAAATATGTTATTTAATATTTTAGGTCAGAACCTATTCTGTTTAGATGATGGGTCTTGTTATTTTCATAATAAACTTCACAATTAGGTATAGAAAATAAATCTTAAAATATAGGAAAGTAGGTATGCATAACTATAAAAGGATAAATGAAGTCTCCAAATCCAAAGATTTCAGTTTAGGGTTTGGTAGAAGGTCTGAAAACCCATTTGCAGTAGGAAAATACCTCCCATGCATACTTGGTAGCTAAGATGTGTATCAATTGAATATAAAGAATTTGTTCAAATGGGAAACTCATATATAGTGTGCAAACATAAATCTGAATACAAAAGTTAGAAAACATATGAACATGTTTAAAAGTGCATGTAAGCCAAAAATCAACACACATAGAATAACCACAACACATAGAAATGTGAATGACTTTCATAAATGTGAATGTGTGGTTTGTATGAAGTGGAAGTGTGAACTATGTCTTATGGATTGTGTTTTCTTTTGCTATGTGTATTGGCATGAGTAGAACCTGCCCCAGAGCAAGTTCTCCCCTTCCAAGACCAAGACTTTCAATTCTCAGAGCAGCAAGAAGAAGGCAAGTGTCCTTGACCACTTTGATCCTATGCTAGGATGTGTAGATAGAATTATTTGCATTGTCAATTGAAATATGAAACCCATGCTAGGAAGTTTCCCTAGAATTGCATTATCTTGTTTCCTTGTAGCTTGGGATTGGGATTTATTTTATCATATCATTTATTTACATGCTTATGCTTAGCCATGCTTAGAATGGGATAATTGGGATATGAGATCATCAGTTTATTTACCATACTCTTGAATGAGATGTTATGAGATATGTAGAGGTAGGGATCAAGGCAAGTTGGATGATTTGGTTGTTGCTGGGTGCACGAGACTTCGGTTTGTGTTTAGTACTTGCCTGGATCCTAAGGACCGGTTCATGGAGCATGTATCATGGCTTTACGGTGCCAACCACATGCTGAGATGGGGCAGATTGGCCAATTAATTAGGTGTATCCTCGGCGTAGTATGGGTGTGTTGGATGGTGCAGGAAATAGGTGTCAGCTTGACTACCATATGAACCGCAAGGCTCAAGAGGGGGCCACTGCAGAGGGGTTGGAGCCTCTTGTATGCTGTTAGGGGTGAAACCTCAGTGGGCCCACGCTCGTCGGGAATCCCTTTGTAAAGGCTTCGTAGTGATCTCCTGGCTACACACCTGGGAAGTGTGAATGTGGTTCGTAGCCACTGGCATAATGGAGGTTCTTTTAGTCCACCCGGCAACGGGGGATGAAATCACTACATGTGGGTACAGTGGTGCAAACTCTGCAGAGTCAAAGCTGTCATGACAGCCGTGCTCACGGTCAAGAGCGGCTTGGACTTATTCATGATTAGAGGATGATGACTTTGGAAGTTATGGATGTTAAGCGGGGAGATTAACATTGGAAGTGAAGTTATGGTTATTTGATTATGATGATGGGGTGGGAGATCGGGACCATTTCACCTATGTAGTAATGTAGGTTCTTAATAATCTAAGGTGGTAGGAATAATTGCGTAGTGCTTTAACCATGAGTTCAACCTCTTCTTGTTCTAGCCATGCATGACATAACTTTCCCACACTTGCTGAGTACCATCAGAACTCAACCTTGCATATTTGTTGGTTTATTTTGCTGCTCAGGTCAAGAGAATGATGTGGGGTTTAATGATCAAGACTTTGGACCCGAAGAAGGTTTCTAGGTTCATGGAGTCCCCCGGGCAACGCCTGTGACGGAGCCCACAAGAATAATATTTCCGCTGCTAGTTTATTTACATGTTATGAACTTATTAATCGTCCATCGAGACGTATGCTTTGTAAGACGTATTTATATTCGACACCTGGCTTGTAATAAATGATGCTTCACTATTTGTCATCACATGTATGAGAAAATGATCCTGGCATACATGTGATATTCACTCGGTTGTTCTTCGGAGAAACCGGGTGTGACACCCATATGCGACCACCCTTCGGTCTTGCATCAGCACACATCCGAGCCCAATGCCGGATGCATCTTAGTACACGTCGAACGGTTTTGTTGTGTCTGGCTGCGCCAAAACCGGTGCTGATGTGAGGTGCTTGACTAAAGCCTTGAATGCTGCTTCACACGCTGGACTCCAAACATATTTTGTAGCCTTCTTCAGCAGCTCTGTCATTGGCTTGGCAATCTTCGAGAAGTAGAATGAACCTCCGATAATATCCCGCGAGCCTGAGGAAACTCCGTACCTCGTGAACAGTTCTCGGGGATTTCCAATTCAGCACTTGAGTGATCTTGCTCGGGTCTACAGCGATACCCTCCGCTGAGATGATATGCCCGAGGAAAGGCAGTTGCGATATCAAAAACTCGCATTTGCTGAATTTTGCGTATAACTTGTGATCCCGCAGCCGTTGCAAGACTATATGTAGATGCTTCTAGTGATCTTCTTCCGACTTGGAATATACCAGGATGTCGTCGATGAAGACCATGACAAACTTGTCCAGCTCCGGCATGAATACCGTGTTCATCAAGTACATGAAGTGATCTGGAGCATTGGTGAGGCCGAAGGACATGACCAGGTACTCATAGAGTCCGTACCTCATCGAGAAAGCCGTCTTTGGAATGTCCTCAGCCCTTATCTTAATCTGATGGTACCCGGATCTTAAATCCATTTTGGAAAAGATCTTTTCTTCGACCAACTGATCAAACAACATGTCGATCCGTGGCAACGGGTACTTGTTCTTGATGGTTACGGCATTTAATGGACGATAGTCCACGCAAAGCCGCAACGTCTCATCCTTCTTCTTGACAAATAATGCCGAATAGCCCCATGGCGAGGAGCTCGGCCTAATAAAACCCTTCTCCAGAAGGTCCGTGAGCTGAGTCTTCAGTTCAGCCAACTCCTTGGGCGCCATCTTGTACGACCTTCGGGATATTGGCATGGTTCCTGGTGCAAGTTCAATCTTGAACTCCACCTCTCTATCGGGTGGCATCCCCGGCAAATCGTCCGTGAATACATCAGGGAACTCTCGGACTACTGGAATATCTTCCAATCTGATGGTTGTGGCTTGATAGACACTTGGAAGTTTTATTTCTGGACTGTCCAGAAATAAAGAGTGAGATTCGTGCACTTCTGAGTTTAAGTGCACAACTCGGAGGACGGTGTCTAAAACAGCACCGTGGCGAGTTAACCACGACATCCCTAAGATGACATCAACCTTTTGTCCCTCTAAGATTATGAGAGACGTAGGGTAAACTCTACCCTCTAAGCACAATGGCGCTTTTGGGACCATCATGCTTGCTGAAATTTTCCCACCCGGTGAACAGATCACATAAGGACTATCGGTGGGTAGTATTTGCAAGCTATATGTATCAATGAAAGCTTGGCTAATGAAGCTATGCGTCGCGCCTGAATCAAATAGTACTATAGAGGGATGCCGGTGGAGTTGGAACATACCTGCAAGGATTGGCTCACCCTCCGGCACGTCCTCTATGGCAAGCTGCTGGACGGTGCCGGGCCTAGGGTTTGCCCGCCGCGCATTAGTAGGGTTCCGGGGTTGATTCCTCCCCGGAAACTGCGGTGCCACTCCGCCGCCTTGCCTCTCCGGGCAACTGCTCGCGAAGTGTCCTGGACGACCACACTTGTAACATGTGGCCGCTGCTGGTGTAGTGCTCGGGGGACGAAAGTCCGGCATGCGCTGCTGAGGTGCATACGCACGCGGCATCGCCCGCTGCTGCTGTTGTTGCGGAGGTGGTACTGGCAGTGCCGGCCTGAATGTCAGTGAAGAGTACGGCCGACTGCGGAACGGCATCGACCGCTGTGGTGGCTGCCAGCGTGGACCTGATGGTGGGCGATTCACCATCCGAAACTTCTGAGAAGGACCGCTTCCTTCTCCGCTGCTTTGCGGCGCGCTTCGCTTTCGCTCCTCCGCCGCTAACTCCTTGCCGGAGTCCTCCTGAACAATCGCAGCATCAATGATGTCGTTGAGGCTGCCGCGATTGAACATCGCCAACTTGTCCTTCAGAAGTGGGTTAAGCCCCTGGTAAAAGTGGTCCCGCCGCTTCTCGTCCGTATCTGCGTGATACGATGCGTAGAGCGCGAGATCGTTGAACGCCCTGGAGTATTCCAGCGCGTTCCGGCTCCCTTGTTGCAGGTGTAAGAACTCCTGCGTCTTTCTCTTCATCAAACCTGGCGGTATGTGATAGGCCCTGAAGGTCGTCCGAAACTCCGTCCAGGTCATCACTCGGTCGGTGGGATGTGAAGCACAGAAGTTGGCCTACCACGCGCTCGCGGATCCTTGGAGC
This sequence comes from Neostapfia colusana, assembly GCA_030760725.1. Classification (NCBI taxonomy): domain Eukaryota; kingdom Viridiplantae; phylum Streptophyta; class Magnoliopsida; order Poales; family Poaceae; genus Neostapfia; species Neostapfia colusana. The sequence goes on along the minus strand of JASWHV010000007.1, from coordinate 73,461,048 downwards.
TGCTGGACCGCGAACTGAGTCTTGCGCTGCTCGCTTATCTGGAGCAGCCCGAACTTCATCTCTATTGCGTGGAGCCAGTTGTCCGTGTCAAGAGGTTCATCCGCCCTTGAGAATACTGGGGGATGAGTTGCCAGGAAGTCGGAGTAGGAGATCTGTTGACGCTCCTCACGGTCTTGACGTCTCTCTGGGCGAGACGTATTGGCGATGAGAGTCTGCAGCAACTCCGTGTGCTGCTGATGTGAACCCGCCATTGCCGCGACGATGTCAGCCAATTTAACCGTTGGCAGTGGCGGTGGCGGTGTTTGCTGTTGCTGTTGCTGCTGCTGTCCTGAGGAGTCCTCGAGAGGTGGTTGGGAGGTCTCTCCCCCTTGGCTAGTACCCCCAACATCAGGGTTGGCACGAGTACGCGTCATTCTGAAATTCAAAACAGCAGCAATTAGCACATGTCTTGCTTAAAATTCCATATGCATCAGTAGGTATTGAAGTGACTCATGATTGATTTGCACAACATTCATATATATTGATAAATCATAAACTTTATACAAGATACATTATTCTCGGGTCTCTGAGAAGTCGTGCTCATGTCGTCACTACCTATACATACGCTACTGTCTACACGACATGTCACTGATTACAAAATTTGGGTTACATTACTCTAGCTGCCCTACATGGCAACTGTAGCCCCCTACCCGGAGTAGAACTTGACCTCCTGCGGGTCGTCCTCCTCCGGTACCTCTGCTGGTGGATCTGGATCTACCACCTCTTCTCCCATCCCGGGCTCTCCCATTGCTGGAAGACCCAAGACCACCGGTATGCCCAATACCGGAGGTACGAGGTCGTGCAAAGCATGCACCTCGTCCATAGCCTGGTTGTAATCTTCTTCCAGCCTTGCCCTTCCTCAATAGCGTCGTTCCGCTCTTGAGTAAGTTTATCATTCTGCTGGGTCAGATTCTGTACCAGTTCTTGCAACGCCGCGATGTCGACATGGCTTTTTCTCTTCGCCTTCTTCAGACGATGCAACTGATTATGTTGTTCATTCAGTCGCTTGATCGTCGGAAGGAGCACATTGCGGAGTGTGCTGTGAGCAATCTCGAAATGGTCTCCACGGCTCGTGCTCTCGTTGAGCTTTGTGGCGAGATGCTCCGTATGAACAGCTTGGCTGTCCATCACCAGTGTTTCCCGCCCTCATCTGGAGTCTGAGATTTGCCTCCGCGGGGTTGTACCTTGGGCAACTCGGATCTGTTGCCTCCCGGTACCTCTCTTCCCACACATGCTGAGCCCGTCCCTCCACCGGAACGAGCACGTATGGAGTACCCTCCATAGCCTGCACGTGTAGTTGGCAGAAACGTGACATAGTGTCACGGGCTGCCACCTGCCACATCCCTTCCGGTTGTCTTCCTCTCACCGTGACGGTGAACGGCACCCAACAGGGTGGCGTAGGTCCTGCAGGGACTTCGACATGGATTGTCCACGTCTTGTTCCCCTCTTCGCCTCCTTCCTTGGCGAAGTACTGCGGCATCTGGTTGTACCCGAAATATTGGAGCATTTGCCACAATGCTTCCGGGTAGCCGCTACGGTGAGAACAGTGGGAAACCACCCACCCGTTCTCCAACTGTTTATCTGCTGTCATCTGTAAAAATATATTTGAGAAATGTCAAATATTTATTTAAACATTAAACCATTTAGTTATAACATAAGACATGTCATTGAACTCATAAAACTTGGAAACATAGTTCAAATTTTAAACAAATTTGACTGCTGATCTGCTGTTCCCATGACAGCCCTGACCAGTTTCCATTTCAACCTGATTTAGGCCATGTTAAAGGCAAAGCTAGTTCTGTAACTCAACATTAAAGTTAAAACTAACTTCAATATCTTTCCAGAAAGTATTTGCTTGGCTTACAATCAATCCTGGTTCAAAAGTTATGAGATGTCAAAGTTAACAGAATTTCTGGAGAAAATTGGGCAGCACCTCCCTGCTTTAGGTACTGATTTAATCCAAGAATTCCAGTTAAGTCTGTCCATAATCTGACAAAACTTTATGTTACAAAGTTGTAACCCATCTCATATGCTTTCCAGAACTACCTCATTTTCTATTTTTGGATTTTTATGCAGGAAGTTATGCTTAATTTACAGAGAGTTTACAGAGAGTCTTTGCTCTGTCCTGTTTTCTGGACAGTTTCAACTCTACTGCATTTTTCGGTGGTTTAAGGGATGAAATACCTCTGGACCTCAACAGAAAAGTTGTGAAGCTTTTCCAAAGCTTTCAATAAATGTATCATATGACCCCAACCTCGAAGAACTCAACCTCTAACCTCTGATTAACTTCAGCCTTGATTCGGCTGAAAACAGAGTGCTCTGTCCTTAACAACCTATAAGTTGAAAACTTGTTAACTTTGAATATCCTGATCAAGGGAAAGAGTTACATCAAGTTTTACTACTTTGGATCAAAACCTTCAAGTTTTTACAATGAAGTTGTTCATTTAGTTGGGGTGTGACGTTGATGCGTCACCAGATTATGTCGGTACTACGTCCTCACAAAGAAAAACCTATACCGGACTTAGCCGGCTTCGCTAATTCAGTGGCACTAAACGTCACTCGCACACGGATGCTACACGTCTACCGTTTCGTGGTCAGGCTACCTGCAGAAACTCAAGCAATCGTCAGACTCGGCTGCACACCGAGTCCGGAATCCATACAGTTCGTACAACCGGCCGTCATCACTCGCCGGATGTTCTCAAGCCAAACACGCCTTGAGCTACGTGTTCACGTCTCAGACCACGCAACGGGGTCTCCCAAGTTGCACCATGCACGCCAGGGACAGACGTTGCTCGAATACCCCAAACGACATGAAAAGTCATAGAGGATATCAAAGCGGGTCAGGTTACCTGCCACCCGTGGGGCTCCACCCTTCAGCTTGTGCGCACTGGTGGACAGCGCTTACGTGTACCCCCCAAGACATAACCGTCCCGAGATACACGATTTTCCGACATAAACAAATAGGTTAGTATGCCACTTTCTATATGCTAATAACATCCTTATACGGGCTACTAACCCGTTCCTCACTGGATTTTTGAAAAATATGACCTTTGTAGTGCGTTAAACCTCAAGCGAGCTCTGATACCAAAACTGACACGACCCCAAAGGTCTTGTCGAGCCAGGATCACGCTAAGGGGTGCTGCGTTGCACAGCACCGGATAACACACGTCAAAGGTACAAAGCGGAAGCGAAATTTTATTACATAAACAAGTTTATGAACATGTTTACATCAAAATAGTTCCAGTCTACACTCACGGGCGTAGACTACGCATCAAGTCCACGTTCAGCCCTTGAACGTGTCCTTGCTAGCACACACGCACACTAACTCTGCGGCGTGCACGACTCCCACTCGACGGGGTTCCCCTCCTGGGGTTCCATCTCCTCTTCGGGAGTCCCTTCCTCATAGAACCCTGCAAGAGCTTCAAACACAAGCAGTGAGCACGAAGGCTCAAGCAAGTCTGACCCGTATCATCTAAACATGGAACTTCTACGTGAGGGGTAATGGGTTACATGAGAAAAAAATCATTTGCAAGGACTCGCCTAATTAGTAGAACCTTACTTTCAAGTTTTAGCAGCAGGTTGTGGAGAACCTTACACTAAGGCACATGAGAGAGCCGCAATCAAACAAGAAACGCATTTCTCTCATGTACTTTGCCCAAAGTTGAAAGGAGCTTTAGTTAGCTCAAAACTACAACAAACCATTAACAAGCAAAGTCCATCTTTCAATCAGCAACATTTTAACATAACTAGCCTGTTCTTTCTACGTCACGGTACAGTGAACAAGTGGTACTCACTGACCGCGAGGGACGGCGATTATAATCGATTTACACCTGCAGGGTTACCCGAACAACCCGTCACGTACGCCCGTACTCGATGTTGCCTACAACAACCATCACGGACGCCGTACGCGACTACCTTTCACCCGTTAGCCAAATGTTGAACCGGTCCAATCGTCCTGAGCAAGAGGTCTCTGCACGTGCATCTCAGTGCCGCCAGCCGATTTACACCTCGAGCTCTCAACCTACCCTCTGAACGACCAGCTATGCCTCAACACCCAGCTACCCGAGTTACATCAGTTTCCCGGTTCCCATATAGCCGGTAGGTCTTCGGTACTGTTCTAGCTTGTTCAACAGGCCTGCACACGGCTCGGTCCTCAATCAACACAAGCGGAGCTACAGCACACAGGCCCCAAAGTCCTGCTGCCCTTACCCTCCGCTTGGTCTCATTTTCTTGCCATATGTTTCATGTGCTATCACTACCCGAGCCGAGTGCTTCTAGCCTATGCTCGCGAGTAGTTCCAACTACTCGACTTGTACCGAATCCTACTCTATCTTAGCATTGCAGTAGCTAACGGGGTTTTGCAATCCTAAACCCAACCCATGGTTTTCTTGGCTATGCAGTTGGGTTTCCAATCAAGACTCTAATGCAAAGAATCACAACAGTATTCAAAGATGTGCTCAAAACAATAAACATTTGTAAAAAGGTTAATGCAAACCGGAGCTTGCCTTGCTGCTCTTGGTTGTAGGCTAGCTGTTCCTCCGGAGTAACGAAGTCTAGGACTTCGGGTTCCTCCTCGACCTTAGCGACTACATGATAGAAGAAATACATGTATCAATTTAAATGCATTTGTATTAAGTTTGAAGTTGTGAAGTCTATAACCCTTGCTAGACAGACCCAATGACTGTGAAACTTTTACTGGGGCTTGGTTACAACCTAAATAGAGATTTGGTCAGGTTTTAGTTGCAGCAAAGCTCATTTGAGCACTCCACAATTAATTATCTCCTTGACCTTAATTGAAGGCTTTTAGGGTGTTCTAAGGATTTTCATGAAACAAACTATGACTTTCTGAAAACTAGATTTTAAGAGGGTTCTAATGGAGTTGGTCTCACTTAATTTGAAGGTTCCTAACTAAAGATATGAGCTAAACAATTTCAGAGAAAATTCTGAAAATGTTTCTGAACATTTTCTATTTTCTTTGGAACAGTTCCACTAATCACACCATTAGGTGGACCAAATGAGCTCAAATGGATCTGAAATTTTTATGGTAGTCCAGGGATATTTTGGTGAACATCCGAGCAAAATTTCACGATTTTCCTCCAAAGGATTCTCCAGTTAAAATGCCAAACAGTTTAAATTTTGAGGAATTAATTCTGGAGAAATAAAGAATTTCATGAAGTGAAACTTGATTTTCTGGAAAGTACTCAGAGAGCTGAATCCAGCAAAATTTGGTTCACTCAATTTGGAGCTTTCTAGCCAAAGTTATGAGGATTTGAAATTTGAAGGAAATCTGAAAATCGGGAAAAAGTTTAAACTCGCGAGTGGGCCCCGGGGACACGCGTCGCACGCCGAGGCGACCGCACACTGCAGCCCACAGGGTCTTTGCGCGCCAGCACACCCGATCCCGGCCACACTCCGATCCCGATTTAAAATATCTGTCGCTGACAGCTGGGGTCCACCCCCTTCTTCAACCTCACGACGCCCGCGCTCTGCCTCCGGAGGAATTCGCCGAAGAGCTCGCCGCCGGCTTCTGTAAAGCTCCAAACTTCACGATTTTGGCCGCCCCTGCCTACTTTCACTCAGGGAACAGGATTCTTGGGTCAGCTCGTCATGACAACGGCCGGTGCATGGTCGGCGACGAGCCGCCGCCTCGGAAAGACTTCGGCCATGTCGGCTGACTTCCCTAGCACCTCAACTACTCGAGCAACCGGTCAGGAAGCATCAATGGACCACAAGGAAGGTCGACATGAGCTTGAGGCAGCTCGGGGAAGACCCGAAGTAGGTCCTCACCGTGCACCCGACGCCTCCCGTTTGTTCCGCCATTGATAAACTTCAAAATACGCCGGTTGCAGAGGTTCTCCGGCCAAAGGTTGTGAAGGAAACTTGTGTGTTACCGTGTCTAGTTTATGTGAGAGCTGATTGAGGCCCTCTAATCCTTTCTAGAGTACGAATTCGACGGACCCGCACCCGAAGGTCGTTCTGCACACAGAAAGGGGAAAACTGGAAATTCGCCGCCGGTGAGCAAACACTCGGGCTGTGGCTCGGGGGTGAGCAGCACCAGTCACCAGCGCGTCCCAGGGTGCCTTTGCTCGGGCGTGACAACGCCCCAGTTGGGCTGTCCACGGGAGCCCGAGGTGCGGCGGTTCTAAGTCACCGAATGGATCTTTCGGCATAGCCGACATCAATCGTGACACGACCCCATTGGTCCTGTCGAGCCAGGATCAGGCTGAGGGGTGCTGCATTGCACAGCACCATATAACACACGTCAAAGGTACAAAGTGGAAGCGGAAATTTTATGACATAAACAAGTTTTATGAACATGTTTACATCAAAATAAGTTCAGTCTACACTCGCGGGCGTAGACTAAGCATCAAGTGCACGTTCAGCCCTCGAACGTGTCCTTGCTAGCACACACGCACACAAACTCTGTGGCGTGCACGACTCCCACTCGACGGGGTTCCCCTCCTGGGGTTCCGTCTCCTCTTCGGGAGTCCCTTCCTCATAGAACCCTGCAAAAGCTTCAAACACAAGCAGTGAGCACGAAGGCTCAGCAAGTCTGACCCGTCTCACCTAAACATGGAACTTCTACATGAGGGTAATGGGTTACATGAGGTAAAAATCAGTTGCAAGGACTCGCCTAATTAGTAGAACCTTACTTTCAAGTTTTAGCAGCAGGTTGTGGAGAACCTTACGCTAAGGCACATGAGAGAGCCGCAATCAAACAAGAAACGCATTTCTCTCATGTACTTTGCCCAAGGTTGAAAAGAACTTTAGTTAGCTCTAAGCTACAGCATATCATTAACAATCAATGTCCAGCTTTCAATCAGCAACATTTTAACATGTGACTAGCCTGTTCTTTCTACGTCACGGTACAGTGAACAAGTGGTACTCACTGACCACGAGGGATGGCGATTATAATCGATTTACACCTGCAGGGTTACCCGAACAACCCGTCACGTACGCCCGTACTCGATGTTGCCTACAACAACCATCACGGACGCCGTACGCGACTACCTTTCACCCGTTAGCCAAATGTTGAACCGGTCCAATCGTTCCGAGCAAGAGGTCTCTGCACGCGCATCTCAGTGCCGCCAGCCGATTTATACCTCGAGCTCTCAACCTACCCTCTGAACGACCAGCTATGCCTCAACACCCAGCTACCCGAGTTACATCAGTTTCCCGGTTCCCATATAGCCGGTAGGTCTTCGGTACTGTTCTAGCTTGTTCAACAGGCCCGCACACGGCTCGGTCCTCAATCGACACAAGCGGAGCTACAGCACACAGACCCCAAAGTCCTGCTGCCCTTACCCTCCGCTTGGTCTCATTTTCTTGCCATATGTTTCATGTGCTATCACTACCCGAGCCGAGTGCCTCTAGCCTATGCTCGCGAGTAGTTCCAACTACTCGACTTGTACTGAATCCTACTCTATCTTAGCATTGCAGTAGCTAACGGGGTTTTGCAATCCTAAACCCAACCCATGGTTTTCTTGGCTATGCAGTTGGGTTTCCAATCAAGACTCTAATGCAAAGAATCACAACAGTATTCAAAGATGTGCTCCAAACAATAAACATTTGTAAAAAGGTTAATGCAAACCGGAGCTTGCCTTGCTGCTCTTGGTTGTAGGCTAGCTGTTCCTCCGGAGTAACAAAGTCTAGGACTTCGGGTTCCTCCTCGACCTTAGCGACTACATGATAGAAGAAATACATGTATCAATTTAAATGCATTTGTATTAAGTTTGAAGTTGTGAAGTCTATAAACCTTGCTAGACAGACCCAATGACTGTGAAACTTTAATGGGGCTTGGTTACAACCTAAATAGAGATTTGGTCAGGTTTTAGTTGCAGCAAAGCTCATTTGAGCACTCCACAATTAATTATGTCCTTGACCTTAATTGAAGGCTTTTAGGGTGTTCTAAGGATTTTCATGAAACAAACTATGACTTTCTGAAAACTAGATTTTAAGAGGGTTCTAATGGAGTTGGTCTCACTTAATTTGAAGGTTCCTAACTAAAGATATGAGCTAAACAATTTCAGAGAAAATTCTGAAAATGTTTCTGAACATTTTCTATTTTCTTTGGAACAGTTCCACTAATCACACCATTAGGTGGACCAAATGAGCTCAAATTGATCTGAAATTTTTATGGTAGTCCAGCGATATTTTGGTGAACATCCGAGCAAAATTTCAGGATTTTCCTCCAAAGGATTCTCCAGTTAAAATGCCAAACAGTTTAAACTTTCAGGAATTAATTCTGGAGAAATAAGGAATTTCGTGAAGTGAAACTTGATTTGCTGGAAAGTACTCAGAGAGCTGAATCCAGCAAAATTTGGTTCACTCGATTTGGAGCTTTCTAGCCAAAGTTATGAGGATTTGAAATTTGAAGGAAATCTGAAAATCGGGGAAAAGTTTAAACTCGCGAGTGGGCCCCGGGGACACGCGTCGCACGCCGAGGCGACCGCACACTGCAGCCCACAGGGTCTTTGCATGCCAGCACACCCGATCCCGGCCACACTCTGATCCCGATTTAAAATATCTGTCGCTGACAGCTGGGGTCCACCCCCTTCTTCAACCTCGCGACGCCCGTGCTCTGCCTCCGGAGGAATTCGCCGGAGAGCTCGCCGCCGGCTTCTGTAAAGCTCCAAACTTCACGATTTTGGCCGCCCCTGCCTACTTTCACTCAGGGAACAGGATTCTGGGGTCAGCTCGTCATGACAACGGCCGGTGCATGGTCGGCGATGAGCCGCCGCCTCGGAAAGACTTCGACCATGTCGGCTGACTTCCCTAGCACCTCAACTACTCGAGCAACCGGTCAGGAAGCATCAATGGACCTCAAGGAAGGTCGACATGAGCTTGAGACAGCTCGGGGAAGATCCGAAGTAGGTCCTCACCGTGCACCCGACGCCTCCCGTTTGTTCCGCCATTGATAAACTTCAAAATACGCCGGTTGCAGAGGTTCTCCGGCCAAAGGTTGTGAAGGAAACTTGTGTGTTACCGTGTCTAGTTTATGTGAGAGCTGATTGAGGCCCTCTAATCCTTTCTAGAGTACGAATTCGACGGACCCGCACCCGAAGGTCGTTCTACACACAGAAAGGGGAAAACTGGAAATTCGCCGCCGGTGAGCAAACACTCGGGCTGTGGCTCCGGGGTGAGCAGCACCGGTCACCAGCGCGTCCCAGGGTGCCTTTGCTCGGGCGTGACAACGCCCCAGTTGGGCTGTCCATGGGAGCCCGAGGTGCGGCGGTTCTAAGTCACCGAATGGATCTTTCGGCATAGCCGACATCAATCGTGACACGACCCCATTGGTCCTGTCGAGCCAGGATCACGCTGAGGGGTGCTGCGTTGCACAGCTCCATATAACACACGTCAAAGGTACAAAGCGGAAGCGGAAATTTTATTACATAAACAAGTTTTATGAACATGTTTACATCAAAATAAGTTCAGTCTACACTCGCAGGCATAGACTAAGCATCAAGTGCACGTTCAGCCCTCGAACGTGTCCTTGCTAGCACACACGCACACTAACTCTGCGGCGTGCACGACTCCCACTCGACGGGGTTCCCCTCCTGGGGTTCCGTCTCCTCTTCGGGAGTCCCTTCCTCATAGAACCCTGCAAAAGCTTCAAACACAAGCAGTGAGCACGAAGGCTCAGCAAGTCTGACCCGTCTCACCTAAACATGGAACTTCTACATGAGGGTAATGGGTTACATGAGGTAAAAATCAGTTGCAAGGACTCGCCTAATTAGTAGAACCTTACTTTCAAGTTTTAGCAGCAGGTTGTGGAGAACCTTACGCTAAGGCACATGAGAGAGCCGCAATCAAACAAGAAACGCATTTCTCTCATGTACTTTGCCCAAGGTTGAAAAGAACTTTAGTTAGCTCTAAGCTACAGCATATCATTAACAATCAATGTCCAGCTTTCAATCAGCAACATTTTAACATGTGACTAGCCTGTTCTTTCTACGTCACGGTACAGTGAACAAGTGGTACTCACTGACCGCGAGGGACGGCGATTATAGTCGATTTACACCTGCAGGGTTACCCGAACAACCCGTCATGTATGCCCGTACTCGATGTTGCCTACAACAACCATCACGGACGCCGTACGCGACTACCTTTCACCCGTTAGCCAAATGTTGAACCGGTCCAATCGTCCCGAGCAAGAGGTCTCTGCACGCGCATCTCAGTGCCGCCAGCCGATTTACACCTCGAGCTCTCAACCTACCCTCTGAACGACCAGCTATGCCTCAACACCCAGCTACCCGAGTTACATCAGTTTCCCGGTTCCTATATAGCCGGTAGGTCTTCGGTACTGTTCTAGCTTGTTCAACAGGCCCGCACACGGCTCGGTCCTCAATCGACACAAGCGGAGCTACAGCACACAGGCCCCAAAGTCCTGCTGCCCTTACTCTCCGCTTGGTCTCATTTTCTTGCCATGTGTTTCATGTGCTAACACTACCCGAGTCGAGTGCCTCTAGCCTATGCTCGCGAGTAGTTCCAACTACTCGACTTGTACCGAATCCAACTCTATCTTAGCAATGCAGTGGCTAACGAGGTTTTCCAATCCTAAACCCAACCCTTGGTTTTCTTGGCGATGCAATTGGGTTTCCAATCAAGACTCTAATGCAAAGAACAATATTCAAAGATGTGCTCAAAACAATAAACATTTGTAAAAAGGTTAATGCAAACCGGAGCTTGCCTTGCTGCTCTTGGTCGTAGGCTAGCTGTTCCTCCGGAGTAACGAAGTCTAGGACTTCGGGTTCCTCCTCGACCTTAGCGACTACATGATATAAGAAACATATGTATCAATTTAAATGCATTTGTATTAACTTTGAAGTTGTGAAGTCTATAACCCTTTCTAGACAGACCTAATGACTGTGAAACTTTTACTGTGGCTTGGTTACAACCTAAACAGAGACTTGGTCAAGTTTTAGTTGCAGCAAAGCTCAATTGAGCCCTCCACAATTAATTATGTCCTTGACCTTAATTAAAGGCTTTTAGGGTGTTCTAAGAATTTTCATGAAACAAATTATGACTTTCCGAAAACTAGATTTTCAGAGGGTTCTAATGGATTTGGTCTCACTTAATTTGGGGGTTCCTATCTAAAGATATGAGCCAAACAATTTCAGAGAAAATTCTGAAAATATTTCTGAACATTTTCTGTTTTCTCTGGAACAGTTTCACTAATCACACCATTAGGTGGATTAAATGAGCTCAAATGGATCTGAAATTTTTATGGTAGTTCAAGGATATTTTGATAAACATCTCGGCAAAATTTCGAGATTTTCCTCCAAAGGATTCTCCAGTTAAAATTCCTAACAGTTTAAATTTTGAGGAATTAATTCTGGAGAAATAAGGAATTTCATGAAGTGAAACTTGATTTTCTGGAAAGTAATCAGAGAGCTGAATCCAGCAAAATTTGGTTCACTCAATTTGGAGCTTTCTAGCCAAAGTTATGAGGATTTGAAGTTTGAAGGAAATCTGAAAATCGGGGAAAAGTTTAAACTCGTGCGTGGGCCTAGGGGACACGCGTCGCACGCCGAGGCGACAGCACACCGCGGCCCACAATGATTTTACGCGCCAGCACACCCGATCCCAGCCGCAGCCGGATCCCGATTCAAAATATCTCCCGCTGACAGCTGGGGTCCACCCCCTTCTTCAACCTTGCGACACCCGCGCCCCGCCGCCGAGGGATCTCGCCAGAAGGCTCGCCGCCGGCTGCTGTACAGCTCCAAACTTCTCGATTCTGGCCGCTCCTGCCTACTTTTACTCGGGGAACAGGATTCTAGGGTCAGCTGCTCATGACAATGACCGGAGCATGGTCGGCGACGAGCCGCCACCTCGGAACAACTTCGATCATGTCGGCTGACCCCTCTAGCACCTCAGCTACTTGGGAAATTGGTCGGGGAGCATCAGTGGACCTCAGAGAAGGTCGACATGAGCTCGAGGCAGCTCGGGGAAGGCCCTAAATAGGTCCTCACCGTGCGCACGATGCCGCCTGTTCATTCCGCCATTAGTAGACCTCAAATTACGCCGGGCACAGAGGTTCTCCGGCCCAGAGTTGTGAAGGCAACTTGTGCGTTACCGTGTCTAGATCGTGTGAGAGCGGCTTGAGGCCCTCTAATCCTTTCTAGAGCACGAATTAAACAGAATCGTACCCGAAGGTCGTTCTGCACACAGAAAGGGGAAAAGTTGAAATTCACCGCCGGTGAGCAACCACTCGAGCTGTGGCTCGGGGATGAGCAGCACTGGTCACCCGCGCGTCCAAGGGTGCCTTGGCTCGGGCGTGCCAATGCCCTGGTTGGGCTGTCCACGAGAGCCCGAGGTGCGGCGGTTCCAAGTCCCGAATTTGATCTTTCGGCACAGCCGATATCAATCGGTTTCAACCGAATTCTAGCAACGGGGAGGACGGAGGAAGGTTTCTAGTACCTTGCTGGGGCTCTGGAGTGGACGGAGGGAGCTGCGATCGGCGTTCGCCGATCAAGTCCGAGCTGCGGAAGTTTTCGGCCGGCGCTGAGTTCTTGCGGGGAAGAACGGCGGTGCCTCGGCCGAGGGGGGGGGGGGCAGGCGCCTTAAGAAGGCTCTGCACCGCCTCACGCCCGCGCCTGGGCAAGCAGCTGCTGGCGCGGCGGCTGCCCTCGGTGGCGATCACCGCTGCGGTTCGGCGACCCGAGTGAAAAAGTCTCAGTCGGTTTGATCTGAGCAGTGGCTGACATGTGGGTCCCACCTCCAGTTTTAACCTCTGAAATTTACTCCTAATCACTGTTGTAAACAGTGAACCCCATACTACCCTTGGCAATTCAAATTATTCACCCAAGAGCCATTTGAATTGATCAAAGTTCAAATGAGGTTTGGTTTGAATGAATTTCAGCACAAGTTCAGTTTGAAATTCAAATAAAGTTTGAATTTCTCCCCCTTAGCTCATGTCAAGATCAACTCCAAATGGAGTGAAATTGGTGTGTGAGCTCACAAAAATGTGCTGAGTAAGAATATGCCTTCCACTTTTAAATTCATGGGATAAAAACAGTTTGGATTTGAATATGGTTTCAAACTGCCCTCTTCCTAACTATACCCAAACTGACCTCAAAAAGGTTTTGAATTTGGGTGAAACTTGGCATGGACATCCTTAGCAAAGTGTAGGAGTTTTCATATGTCAAGCCCACCTATATCACATGTGGGAAATACCACTTTTGCAATGTGTGAGTTTGTTCTCTAATGAGCATGTTGATAATTGTCACTTGCTCTTCATTTGTGTTCACCATCCTTCCTCAAATGAGGTGTGTGGTGCGGTGATGAACACTGCAAATGTGTGTCAAAACTGAGGCCCTTACATCCCTCCCCCCTTAAAAGAATCTCGTCCCGAGATTATAAGGCGAAAATGAGAGAGAGGACGGTGGAAAATTACTGGATATGCGACGTGAAAAAGTCAGGGTAGTTAGTGCGAAGAAATGCTTCGCTCTCCCATGTCGCTTCGTCCATGGAGTGATTACTCCATAGAACCTTGTAGAACCACAACGTACAGTTGCGTGTGGTTCGGGCCTTTTCATCAATAATCTGCACCGGTTCCTCCCGATAGGTGAGATCCGGTTGCAGTTCTTCAATGTCTTCCAGCTGAACGGTAGATGGTAGCTTGTTACACTTCCTCAGCTGGGAAATGTGAAAGACGTTGTGCACACCGGAAAGTGCTTCTGGTAATTTCAGCCGGTATGCCAGTGATCCACATCTCTCGGTAATCTGAAATGGACCGATGAATCGGGGTGCCAACTTTCCTCTCACCCCAAATCTGTTTACGCCTTTCATTGGAGACACCCGTAGATATACGTGATCTCCAACTTCGAATTGTAATGGGCGCCTTCTCCGGTCCGCATACTGTTTCTGACGGGATTGAGCGGCTTTTAGGTTCGCTTGAATTAGTCGAACCTTTTCTTCCGCATTGTTGACATGGTCAATCCCGAAGGTAACCCTTTCGCCAGACTCACACCAGTTCAATGGTGTGCGGCATTTTCTTCCGTATAGCGCCTCGTAGGGCGCCATCTTGATGCTGGCTTGGTACCCATTGTTGTACGAGAACTCAGCTAACGGCAAGTGATCATCCCAATTCTTGCCGTGGTTGATAGCGCAAGCTCGTAGCATGTCTTCTAGGATTTGATTTACCCGCTCGGTTTGTCCATCCGTCTGCGGGTGGTAGGCTGAACTATGGATCAGCTTCGTCCCCAAGGCAGCGTGTAGCTGCTCCCAAAAACGGGACACAAATAAAGTGCCTCGGTCCGATATGATGGTACGGGGTACGCCGTATAAGCATAGAATCCGTGAGATGTACAGTTCAGCGTACTTCTTGGCATTGTAGTTGGTGTTGACCGGGATGAACTGGGCAACTTTGGTGAGCCGATCGACGATCACCCACACCGAATCATGTTTCTGTAAGGTGGTGGGTAAACCGACGACGAAATCCATGCTCACGTCCTCCCACTTCCAGGCAGGAATGCCCAGTGGTTGCAGCAGTCCCGGTTTCCGCATATGATCTGCCTTCACCCTTCGACATGTATCACACTCGGACACATATTTTGCAACCTCGCGCTTCATCCGTGTCCACCAAAACTTTCTTCTGAGTTCTTGATACATTTTGTTGCTGCCGGGGTGAATAGAAAACTTTGATAAGTGAGCCTCATCGAAGATTTTCTTCCGTAATTCCGGTTTACGGGGTACGACGATCCGGTCCTTGAACCACAGAACGCCGTCTCCGTCCTTCCGGAAACATTTCAACTCCCCACGGTCTACACGTCTCCGCAAATGTGACATGCCCTTGTCATTCTTCATGGATGGTGGGGATCAAAGCTAGGTTATAGAGAGCTCCGTGTGGAATCACATGGAGTGGTGGTTCGCTCTCTTCCAACGGTGTGATGGTCAGATTATTGACGTGTGACTTGCGGCTCAGCGCATCTGCCACTACATTTGCTTTGCCCGGATGATAATGGATCTCTATTTCGTAATCCTTTATCAGTTCTAACCATCTTCGTTACCTCATGTTCAGCTCCTTCTGAGTGAATATGTACTTGAGGCTTTTGTGGTCGGTATATAAATGTACGAGGTTACCGAGTAGGTAGTGCCTCCACATCTTCAGTGCAAGTACCACGGCAGCGAGCTCCAAGTCGTGAGTTGGATAATTTTGCTCATGGTTTCTAAGCTGCCGTGATCCATACGCGACCACTCTTTGGTCTTGCATCAGCACACACCCGAGCCCAATGCCGGATGCATCGCAGTACACATCGAACGGTTTTGTTGTGTCTAGCTGCGCCAAAACCGGTGCTGATGTCAGGTGCTTGACTAAAGCCTTGAATGCTGCTTCACATGCTGGACTCCAAACATATTTGGTAGCCTTCTTCAGCAGCTCCGTCATTGGCTTGGCAATCTTCGAGAAGTTCGGGATGAACCTCCGATAATATCCCGCGAGTCCGAGGAAACTCCGTACCTCATGAACAGTTCTCGGGGATTTCCAATTCAGCACTTGAGTGATCTTGCTCGGGTCCACAGCGATACCTTCCGCTGAGATGATATGCCCGAGGAAAGGCACTTGCTATATCCAAAACTCGCATTTGCTGAATTTTGAGTATAACTTGTGATCCCGCAGCCGTTGCAAGACTATATGCAGATGTTTATTGTGATCTTCCTCCGACTTGGAATATACCAGGATGTCGTCGATGAAGACCACGACAAACTTTTCCAGCTCCGGCATGAATACCGAGTTCATCAAGTACATGAAGTGAGCTGGAGCATTGGTGAGGCCGAAGGACATGACCAGGTACTCATAAAGTCCGTACCTCGTCGAGAAAGCCGTCTTCGGAATGTCCTCAGCCCTTATCTTAATCTGATGGTACCCGGATCTTAAATCCATTTTGGAAAAGATCTTTGCTTCGACCAACTGATCAAACAACATGTCGATCCGTGGCAACGGGTACTTGTTCTTGATGGTCACCGCATTTAATGGACGATAGTCCACGCAAAGCCGCAACGTCTCATCCTTTTTCTTGACAAATAATGCCGAACAGCCCCATGGCGAGGAGCTCAGCCTAATAAAACCCTTTTCCAGAAGGTCCGTGAGCTGAGTTTTCAGTTCAGCCAACTCCTTGGGCGCCATCTTGTACGGCCTTCGGGATATTGGCATGGTTCCCGGTGCAAGTTCAATCTTGAACTCCACCTCTCTATCGGGTGGCATCCCCGGCAAATCGTCCGGGAATACATCAGGGAACTCTCGGACCACCGGAATATCTTCCAATCTGATGGTTGTGGCTTGATAGACACTTGGAAGTTTTATTTCTGGACTGTCCAGAAATAATGAGTGAGACTCGTGCACTTCGGAGTTCAAGTGCACGACTCGGAGGACGGTGTCTAAAACAGCGCCGTGGCGGGTTAACCACGACATCCCTAAGATGACATCGACCTTTTGTCCCTCTAAAATTATGAGAGACGTAGGGTAAACTCTACCCTATAAGCACAATGGCGCTTTTGGGACCATCATGCTTGCTGAAATCTTCCCACCCGGTGAACAGATCACATAAGGACTATCGGTGGGTAGTATTTGCAAGCTATACTTATCAATGAAAGCTTGGCTAATGAAGCTATGCGTGGCGCCTGAATCAAATAGTACTATAGCGGGATGCTGGTGGAGTTGGAACATACCCGCAAGGATTGGCTCGCCCTCCGGCACGTCCTCAATGGCAAGCTGGTGGACGGTGCCAGGCCTAGGGTTTGCCCGCCGCGCATTAGTAGGGTTCCGGGGTTGACTCCTCCCCGGAAACTGTGGTGCCACCCCGCCGCCTTGCCTCTCCGGGCAACTGCTCGCGAAGTGTCCTGGATGACCACACTTGTAACATGTGGCCGCTTCTGGTGGAGTGCTCAGTGGACGAAAGCCCGGCATGCGTTGCAGAGGTGCAAACGCACGTGGCATCGCCCGCTGCTGCTGTTGTTGTTGCGGTGGTACTGGCAGTGCCGGCCGGAATGCCGGTGAAGAATACGGCCGACTGCGGAACGGCATCGACCGCTGTGGTGGCTGCCAGCGTGGACCTAATGGTGGGCGATTCACCATCCGAAACTTCTGAGAAAGACTGCCTCCTTCTCCGCTGCTCTGCGGCGCGCTTCGCTTTCGCTCTGCCGCCGCCAACTCCTTACCGGAGTCATCCTGAACAATCGCAGCATCGATGATGTCGTTGAGGCTGCCGCGATTGAACATCGCCAACTTGTCCTTCAGGAGCGGGTTAAGCCCCTGGTAAAAATGGTCCTGCCGCTTCTCGTCGGTATCAGCATGATACAACGCATATAGCGCGAGATCGTTAAACGCCCTGGAGTATTCCAGCGCGTTCCGGCTCCCTTGTTGCAGGTGTAGGAACTCCTGCGTCTTCCTCTTCATCAGACCTGGCGGTATATGATAGGCCCTGAAGGCCGTCCGGAATTCCGCCCAGGTCATCACTCGGTCGGTGGGCTGTGAAGCACAGAAGTTGGCCCACCACGCGCTCGCGGATCCTTGGAGCTGCTGGACCGCGAACTGAGTCTTGCGCTGCTCGCTGATTTGGAGCAGCCCTAACTTCATTTCTATGGCGCGGAGCCAGTTGTCCGCGTCAAGTGGTTCATCCGCCCTTGAGAATACCGGGGGATAAGTTGCCAGGAAGTCGGAGTAGGAGCTCTGTTGACGCTCCTCACGGTCCTGACGTCTCTCTGGGCGAGACGTATTCACAATTAAAGTTTGCAGCAGCTCCGTGTGCTGCTGATGTGAACCCGCCATTGCCGCGACAATGTCGGCCAATGTAACCGTCGGCAGTGGCGGTGGCGGTGTTTGCTGTTGCTGTTGCTGCTGTTGCTGTTGTTGTCCCGAGGAGTCCTCGGGAGGTGGTTGGGAGGTCTCTCCCCCTTGACTGGTACCCCCAACGTCCGGGTTGGCACGAGTACGCGTCATTCTGAAATTCAAAACAGCAGCGATTAGCACATGTCTTACTTAAAATTCCATAAGCAACAGTAGGTATTGAAGTGACACATGATTAATTTGCACAACGTTCACATATATTGATAAAGCATAAACTTTATACAAGATACATTATTCTCGGATCTCCGAGAAGTCGTGCTCATGTCGTCACTACCTATACATACGCTACTGTCTACACGACATGTCACCGATTACAAAAGTTGGGTTACGCTCCCCTGGCTGCCCTACTTGGCAACCGTAACCCCCTACTCGGAGTAGAACTCGACCTCCTGTGGGTCGTCCTCCTCCGGTACCTCTGCTGTTGGCTCTGGGTCTACCACCTCTTCTCCCATCCCAGGTTCTCCCATTGCTGGAAGACCCAAGACTACCGGTACGCCTAACACCGGGGGCACGAGGTCCTGCAAAGCATGCACCTCGTCCATAGCTTGGTTGTAGTCCTCTTCCCAGCCTTGTCCTTCCTCAATAGCGTCGTCCCACTCTTGAGCAAGGTCCTCATTCTGATGGGTTAGGGTCTGCACCAGCTCTTGCAACGCCGCGATGTCCACACGGCTCTTCTTCCTTGCCTTCTTCAGACGACGCAACTGATTGTGTTGTTCATTCAGTCGCTTGATCGTCGGAAGGAGCACATTGCGGAGTGCGCGGTGAGCACTCTCAAAATGATCTCCACGGCTTGTGCTCTCCTTGAGCTTTGTGGCGAGATGCTCCGTATGAACAGCTTGGCTGTCCATCACGGCATTTCCCGCCCTCATCTGGAGGCTGAGATTTGCCTCCGCGGGGTTGTACCTTGGGCAACTCGGGTCCGTTGCTTCCAGGTACCTCTCTTCCCACACATGCTGGTCTCGTCCCTCCACCGGAACGAGTGCGTATGGAGTGCCCTCCATAGCCTGCACGTGCAGTTGGCAGAAATGTGACATAGTGTCGCGGGCTGCCACTTGCCACATCCCCTCCGGTTGTCTTCCTCTCACCGTGATGGTGAATGGCACCCAACCGGGTGGCGTAGGTCCTGCAGGGACCTCGACATGGATCGTCCACGTCTTGTTCCCCTCTTCGCCTCCTTCCTTGGCGAAGTATTGCGGCATCTGGTTGTACCCGAAATATTGGAGCATTTGCCGCAATGCTTCCGGGTAGCCGCTATGGTGAGAACAGTGGGACATCACCCACCCGTTCTCTAATTGCTTATCTGCTGTCATCTGTAAAAATATATTTGAGAATTGTCAAATATTTATTTAAACAGTAAACCCCTGAGTTATAACATAAAACATGTCATTGAACCCATAAAACTTAGAAACATAGTTCAAATTTTTAAACAAATTTGACTGCTGATCTGCTGTTCCCATGACAGCCCTGACCAGTCTCCATTTCAACCTGATTTAGGCCAGTTTAAAAGCAAAACCAATTCTGGAGCTCAACATCAAAGTTAAAGCTAACTTCAATAGCTTTCCAGAAAGTGTTTGCTTGGCCTAATATCTGTCCTGGTTCAAAAGTTATGAGATGTCAAAATTAACAGAATTTCTGGAATCAATTGGACAGCACCTCCCTGCTTTAGGTACTGAATTGATCCAAGAATCCAAGTTAATTCTGTTCCTAATCTGACAAAACTTTCTGTTACAAAGTTGTAACCCACCTCATAAGATTTCCAGAACTACCTCATTTTCTATTTTTGGATTTTTATGCAGGAAGTTATGCTCAATTTACAGATAGTCTACAGAGAGTCTTTATTCTGTCCTGTTTTCTGGACAGTTTCAACTTTACTGCATTTTTCGAGTGGTTAAGGGATGAAACACCTCTGGAACTCAACAGAAAAGTTGTAAAGCTCTTCCAAAGCTTTCCAGAAATGTATCATAAGACCCCAACCTGGAAAGAACTCAACCTCTAACCTCTGATTAACTCCAGCCTTGATTCAGCTGAAAACAGAGTGCCCTGTCCTTAACAACCTATAAGTTGAAAACTTGTTAACTTTGAATATCCTGTTCAAGGAAAGGAGTTACATCAAGTTTTACTACTTTGGATCAAAACCTTCCAGTTTTTGCAATGAAGTTGTTTATTTAGTTGGGTGTGACGTCGATGCGTCACCAGATTATGTCGGTACTACGTCCTCACAAAGAAAAAACCTATACAGGACTTAGCCGGCTTCGTTATTTCAGTGGCACTAAACGTCACTCGCAAACGGATGCTACACGTCTACCGTTTCGTTGTCAGGCTACCTGGAGAAACTCAAACAATCATCAGACTCGGCTGCACACCGAGCCCGGAATCCATACAGTTCGTACACCCGGCCGTCATCACTCGCCCGGATGTTCTCAAGCCAACCACGCCTTGAGTTACGTGTTCACGTTTCAGACCACGTGACGAGGTCTCCCATGTTGCACCACGCACGCCAGGGACAGACGTTGCTCGAATACCCCAAATGACATGAAGAGTCGTAGAGGATATCAAAGCGGGTCGGGTTACCTGCCACCTGTGGGGCTCCACCCTTCAGCTTGTGCGCACTGGTGGACAGCGCTTACGTGTACCCCCCAAGACATAAACGTCCCGAGATACACGATTTTCCGACATAACAAATAGGTTAATATGCCACTGTCTATATGCTAATAACATCCTTATACGGGCTACTAACTTGTTCCTCAGTGGATTTTTGAAAAAGATGACCTTTCTACTGTGTTAAACCTCAAGCGAGCTCTGATACCACACTGACACGACCCCATTGGTCCTGTCGAGCCAGGATCACGCTGAGGGGTGCTGCGTTGCACAGCATCATATAACACACGTCAAAGGTACAAAGCGGAAGCGGAAATTTTATTACATAAACACGTTTTATGAACATGTTTACATCAAAATAAGTTCAGTCTACACTCGCGGGCGTAGACTAAGCATCAAGTGCACGTTCAGCCCTCGAACGTGTCCTTGCTAGCACACACGCACACTAACTCTGCGGCGTGCACGACTCCCACTCGACAAGGTTCCCCTCCTGGGGTTCCGTCTCCTCTTCGGGAGTCCCTTCCTCATAGAACCCTGCAAAAGCTTCAAACACAAGCAGTGAGCACGAAGGCTCAGCAAGTCTGACCCGTCTCGCCTAAACATGGAACTTCTACATGAGGGTAATGGGTTACATGAGGTAAAAATCAGTTGCAAGGACTCGCCTAATTAGTAGAACCTTACTTTCAAGTTTTAGCAGCAGGTTGTGGAGAACCTTACACTAAGGCACATGAGAGAGCCGCAATCAAACAAGAAACGCATTTCTCTCATGTACATTGCCCAAGGTTGAAAAGAACTTTAGTTAGCTCTAAGCTACAGCATATCATTAACAATCAATGTCCAGCTTTCAATCAGCAACATTTTAACATGTGACTAGCCTGTTCTTTCTACGTCACGGTACAGTGAACAAGTGGTACTCACTGACCGCGAGGGACGGCGATTATAATCGATTTACACCTGCAGGGTTACCCGAACAACCCGTCACGTACGCCCGTACTCGATGTTGCCTACAACAACCATCACGGACGCTGTACGCGACTACCTTTCACCCGTTAGCCAAATGTTGAACCGGTCCAATCGTCCCGAGCAAGAGGTCTCTCCACGCGCATCTCAGTGCCGCCAGCCGATTTACACCTCGAGCTCTCAACCTACCCTCTGAACGACCAGCTATGCCTCAACACCAAGCTACCCGAGTTACATCAGTTTCCCGGTTCCCATATAGCCGGTAGGTCTTCGGTACTGTTCTACCTTGTTCAACAGGCCCGCACACGGCTCGGTCCTCAATCAACACAAATGGAGCTACAGCACACAGGCCCCAAAGTCCTGCTGCCCTTACTCTCCGCTTGGTCTCATTTTCTTGCCATGTGTTTCATGTGCTAACACTACCCGAGTCGAGTGCCTCTAGCCTATGCTCGCGAGTAGTTCCAACTACTCGACTTGTACCGAATCCTACTCTATCTTAGCAATGCAGTGGCTAACGAGGTTTTCCAATCCTAAACCCAACCCATGGTTTTCTTGGCTATGCAATTGGGTTTCCAATCAAGACTCTAATGCAAAGAACAATATTCAAAGATGTGCTCAAAACAATAAACATTTGTAAAAAGGTTAATGCAAACAGGAGCTTGCCTTGCTGCTCTTGGTCGTAGGCTAGCTGTTCCTCCGGAGTAACGAAGTCTAGGACTTCGGGTTCCTCCTCGACCTTAGCGACTACATGATATAAGAAACATATGTATCAATTTAAATGCATTTGTATTAACTTTGAAGTTGTGAAGTCTATAACCCTTGCTAGACAGACCTAATGACTGTGAAACTTTTACTGTGGCTTGGTTACAACATAAACAGAGACTTGGTCAAGTTTTAGTTGCAGCAAAGCTCAATTGAGCCCTCCACAATTAATTATGTCCTTGACCTTAATTAAAGGCTTTTAGGGTGTTCTAAGAATTTTCATGAAACAAATTATGACTTTTTGAAAACTAGATTTTCAGAGGATTCTAATGGATTTGGTCTCACTTAATTTGGGGGTTCCTAACTAAAGATATGAGCCAAACAATTTCAGAGAAAATTCTGAAAATGTTTCTGAACATTTTCTGTTTTCTCTGGAACAGTTTCACTAATCACACCATTAGGTGGATTAAATGAGCTTAAATGGATCTGAAATTTTTATGGTAGTTCAAGGATATTTTGATGAACATCTCGGCAAAATTTCGGGATTTTCCTCCAAAGGATTCTCCAGTTAAAATTCCTAACAGTTTAAAGTTTGAGGAATTAATTCTGGAGAAATATGGAATTTCATGAAGTGAAACTTGATTTTCTGGAAAGTACTCAGAGAGCTGAATCCAGCAAAATTTGGTTCACTCAATTTGTTAGCTTCACCAAAGAAAGGCAGCGGCTAGGTTTCCATTGAGTTGAACGACCCATGAGGTTCGTCTTCTCACCGACCAACCCTCTTCATAGCAGGCATCCTGCTACCTGCAAAAACAACTCAGAAACAACCGTGAGCACTAAGGCTCAGCAAGTCTTAACCGTCAATCCTAAACATGTAACTCTACATGCAGGGGTAGTAAGACAGTTGGAACATGAATTTGCAAAATGAAGCTTGAATAAACTTGATCCTTATATTAAGATTTTTATAGCCTTCATTTTAGTGGTCCTCACGCCTCACAACACCGGAAGTCCACAATCAAACAAGAAACGCTTATTCCGATGTTGCTAGCCTAAGGTGGAAATAAACTTTAGTTGGCACCATATCTAATTCAGTCAAGGTTCCAATACAATGATTAATCCATAAACAGCATGTTAAGAGACTTAGTTCCTCTTCTTACTATGTCACGGCGCAGTGGGCAAGTATGCTCAATCCTCTTCCGCGAGCGACAGTGATTCGAATCAATAACAACCCGTAATACATGACACATACACCCGCCTCGAAAGACTCTCTCAAGAGCTCTTTCTTACGTTGTATGCAGCAACCTTTCACACGACAACCTGACATAGAAAAATGTTTTGCGCCAACCTGGATTGTCCTCTATGAGGACACGTCGAAGTTGTCCGCTAAATGATTTACAACTCCCGCCTTCTCAACGCCATTCCCACGCGAAGGATGTGTTTCTATATCATGGTCCATCGAGTTACATTAGTTTCATGGGTCCCATACCCCACTATATATCCGGTACAGCTCAATCTTGTCCAGCAGGGCCGCACAAGCACGGTCCTTAACCGATACGGACGGGGTGACAACCATCCTCTGTGAAGGACCGGAATCTGCTCATCCAGGATCGTAGAGGGTGGTGCCGCACGATGCGACACCCGACAGCACACATCATAAGGAAACATTGTATTACATAGAAAACCAACTGAAATGTACAAAGTAGTAAAATACTTCAGTTACAAACTAGTGTTTATATTATAGCAGCGGAAACTAAGTTTGTACAACTCACGCCCGTCTACCTAGCAAAATTCGGTTGCCCTGCCCTAGGGCCACCTACACTAGCTGCACTCCTCAGCTCAGCGCGGCGTGTACGGCTCCCACTCAGCCGTGGTCCCCGACGGAGGGTAGGCCTTGCTTGTGGACTCATAACCTGAGTCCGTGGGATGCTCCTCACCTGCAAAACACTTATAGCAGCAACCATGAGCACGATGGCTCAACAAGGCTTTACCGAATCACCTAGGCATGAAACTCTACATGCAGTTGGTACGAACATGGGGTAGTAAATTTCAGCAAATGGACCTGCCTACAAGTTCATCCTTAGTTCATCTTTTAGCCACAAGTAAACAGTTAATAAATCTGAAATTTAGTAAGCAATATTTGGTGGCACACAAGTAGCAACACAATTTTTAGCATAACAGCAATATCGAATCATCACGTTTCATATATTATTCTACGTCACGACTCAGTGACCAAGTGGTACTCTTCACCGCGAGGGACAGCGAATCGACTCGATATACACCTGCAGGGGTACCCGAAGAGCACGTCACGTAGGCCCACCCGTGGAGCTGCAGAGCACGCTCACTCGATGTCGTAGGGAACAACCTTTCACCCAACAGCCCAAACGTCAAACCGGTCGCACAGAAACGAGCAGGAGGTTCCCTACACGGAGCATCTCTCTATGCCCGTTAGCAGATTTCCACCTTGCTGCCCTCAGCCTACACCTATAAATCGGTGCGTTATGCCTCAATGCCCGGAGGTTTAGTATACATTGGTTTACCGGGCCCATATATCCGATATGCCTTTGGTATGTTCAAACTTGATCAGCGTTGGCCGCACACGGATCGGTTCTCAATCGACACGGACCGGGCCGTGCACACAAGACTTCCTCTTGCTGCGCCCCTAGCCCCTGCCTAGTCTCATTTTTATTACTAAAGTGATCTCACTTCACTCGAACCAATCCCGTGTGTCCCAAGCCTAAACTCGTGAGTAGATTCCAACTACTAGACTTGTACCGAAGTTCTAGGAATCATTAAGCATAGCCTGTCTACTCTAGGACTTAGACACTACCCTCACTCTTATAGGAAAAAGCTGTTTATGCACTTGGGTTTCATCCACCCTACACCTAATGCACATTCATATACCTCATACTAAGTATACAACAAAGCAAAACTTTTGTAAAATGGGTTAATGCAAACCCGGGCCTGCCTTGTTGCTGCTGGTCAGTGGTTAGGGCTTCGTCCGAAAGAAGGAAGTCGAGCACTTCCGGAGTTTCTTCGCCTTCAGCTACTACACGTCAACGAAATACTATATGTCAATTCAAATGCAATGTTTAGAACTGAATAAGAAATTACTATAACTCTAGATAGCCCTCCCCTTTGGTTCTGAAATTTTTATGGTGGCTTGGTAGGGTCCTAACTAGGGTTTTAAGCAATTCCCCTTTGTCAATTCAAATGCAATGTTTTGAGCAAGTTTCATTTGAAACAAAGTTCATTTGAGCTTTGTATACATGGAAGCCTATTTGGTCATTAGTAGAGCCTCTAAGGAATTCCTGGGATTTTCATGGCTCCAACCATTACTTCTGGAAACTAGAATTTTAGATGGTTCTAATGGAATTGGTTTCATGTCATTTGAAGAACTCTAGATGGAGTTATGCCCTAAACAAGATTTGAGAAAATCTGAAAAATGTTTCTGGACATTTTTCTATTTTTTTCAGGGCAGATCACTTAATCACACCATTAGGGGGACTAAATGAACTTTGATGGTTCTGAAAATTTTACTGTGACTAAAGGATTTTGCAATGAACCTCCCAGCCAAATTTCAGAATTTTTCATAAAGTAATTCTCCAGATAAAATTCCCAACAGTTTAAATTTTAGGAATTAATTCTGAAAAATTATTAAGTTTCATGAGCTGAAATTTTTGTTTCTGGAAAGTACTCAAAATTCTGAGTTCAGAAAAATTTGGTTCACTGGATTTGGAGCTTCCTAGCAAAAGTTATATGCAATTGAAGTTTGAACTAAATTGGAAAATTCAAATAAAGTTTAAATCCTGCGGCGGGTCCCACACCGCGTCTTCTTCCCTGCGCGCGCATAAACCCCGCGGCGGTGATCTCCGGCGAGGTCGGTCGGAAGGACTTTCCCCACCTCCTCTAGGGCCAAGCCTTGCCGCCTCTACCTTTTGGACCCGAGGAACTCATCCCTGGGGTCAGCCCGGTCTCTGGGCGGCCGGAAACCACTTGGCGACGAGCCACCATTACGGATCAACTCCGGCAATGTCTCCTGGCCCCTACCGAGACTCACCTCGAGCAATTCTTGGCCCTACAGCTCCCTGGTGAACTACTGAGCACGGACATGATGCTAGCTCGCCGTGGAAACGGCCAGAACTATGTGCCCACTGTCGACCTAGGCCCGATATCGGCGGTGACTTGAAAAACTCGATAACCAGAGTATATACTCGACGGATCTTTGTACTTTTTTATCCTGGATGGCCGTGGAAAGTTGTAGATTACGTGTGTAGCTTGGTATACCCGGTGATGTGCCAATACCCGTGAATTTTTGGATTTGGGTTGGCTCGGTCCTAAGAATAGCGAAACTTTCCCGGGGAAATTCTCCACCGACAGCGCATGTAACAATGAACGGTTTGGACTAGCAGGACCAGCACCTTAGGGCGGTTGTTTCTTATGTTGATCGTCGGGCACGAGGAGCCCTGTGTCGCCCGGACGTTGGCGATCCGAGAGCGGTGAACTCAGAGCGTGTTGCTTCGGTTGTGTGCGGGTAGAACGGAGAGGATGAGGGGGGGGGGGGAGATTCATGCGGACCGGCGTTTTAACCGAGTGTCTTGCACCCGGCGTCCTCAGCCCCCCGAGCAGGAGGTGGCACGGCGACCGCGTTGGGGCGAGGTTCACCCGTGCGCTGGCGACCTCAGGGTGTTCGACCGAGGAACTGAGTCGGTTTGGCCTCTGTGTGTCTGACCAGTGGGTCCCTCCCCTCTAATTCTTTTTCTGATTTTCCTTTCTGTTTCCACTGAAAATATCCCAGCTACTCACAATTGAAAGTGATACTTAGCCTCCAAGTCATTGTTTGAATTTTATTTCCTAAATTTGAATTTGTAAATTTTCTTCACATTTGGATTGAAATTCAAATTCAGTTTTTGAATAATGGAAATTTAGCTCCCGACAAGATAAAGTCCAATGGGGATGAAAATTGGTGGCCTAACTCAGAAAAATGTGCTGAGTTTCAATATGAAGTCAGCTTTCGAATTAAAGTGATGAAAGTTGCTGCAATTTGAATTTGCATTCAAATTGGGCCCCTTTTCAAATGCCTCCAAATGTGCCTCAAAAAGTATTGGATTTGCATGAAGTTTGGCCTGAGCCTTCCCAAGACTTTTTAAGGTCTACGGGTGAGCTCAACCTTTTATGTTCATGTGTAGAAATCCTACTTTTTCAAAGTTAGGGTTTTCCCCTCTAATCACCCTTTTGATGGTGGTTACTTGCTCTTCACAAGTGTTCATGAGCTATCCACAAAATGAGCTGTAGTGTTGTGAGGTGATGACATGATCAGTTTTGCAAGTCCCTTTTCTAGGGCTTTTACATCCCTCCCCCGTTAAAAGATTCTCGTCCCGAGATTACAAAAGAAGAGACAGCGATGTAATAGGAACTCACCCATGCTGAGACGCCATGAACTCCGGGTAGTTTGAGCGAAGAAATTCCTCGCTCTCCCACGTCGCTTCTTCGGCAGTGTGGTTGCTCCAGAGTATCTTGTAGAACCACAACGTTCGGCTACGTGTGGTCCGGGCCTTCTCATCAATAATTACCACCGGATATTCATCATACGTCAAATCCGGTTGCAGCTCGCCGATGTCTTCGGTGGGAACAGAAGCCGTATGCTTCAGACATTTTCGCAGTTTTGAAACATGGAAAACGTCGTGAACACCAGCAAGAAATGCCCGCAGTTCCAGTCTATACGCCACTGGTCCACACTTCTCGGTGATGACATAAGGTCCAATGAATCAGGGAGCGAGTTTCCCCCTCACGCCGAACAGGTGCACGCCTTTCATCGGAGATACACGGAGGTACACGTGCCCCCCAATGTCAAAGTGCAGCGGTCTATGCCTCTTATCAGCGTAGCTTTTCTGCCGGGATTGAGAGGCCTTCAAGTTGGATTGAATCATCTGAACGCGCTCTTCGGCGTCGTTCACCACGTCAACCCCGAATGTGACCCTTTCACCGGACTCGCACCAGTTTAATGGGGTGCGGCATTTGTGACCATAGAGAGCCTCATAGGGTGCCATCTTGATACTCGCTTGATAGCCGTTATTGTACGAGAATTCTGCCAACGGTAGATGATCATCCCAGTTTCTACCGTGGTGGATGGCACACGGTCTTAACATGTCTTCTAGTACTTGGTTCACCCTCTCTGTTTGCCCATCTGTCTGAGGATGATAGGTGGAGCTTCTAATCAGCTTAGTACCCAAAGCAGCGTGCAGCTGCTCCCAGAAACGAGATACAAATAGTGCCCCTCGGTCTGAGACTATGGTCTTGGGTACTCCATGCAAGCATAGGATTCTTGCAATATACAACTCCGCATATCTGTTGGCATAGAAATGTGTATGCACGGGGATGAAGTGGGTTGACTTGGTCAATCGATCAACGATTACCCAAATGGAATCATGCTTGTTGGAAGTCAGGGGTAACCCTACAATGAAATCCATGCTCACATCTTCCTATTTCCATGCTGGAATTTTCAGGGGTTGCAACAGCCCTGATTTTCTCATATGATCCGCTTTCACTCGTCTACACGTATCACACTCGGATACGTACTTAGCCACTTCTCGCTTCATCCGTGTCCACCAAAATTTCTTTTTCAAATCTTGGTACATTTTGTTGCTGCACGGATGAATGGAGTATTTAGACAAGTGAGCTTCATCAAGAATCTTCTTTCTTAGCTCTATATTCCGGGGTACGACTATGCGGTTATTTAACCACAGCGTCCCCTCATCATCCTTCCTGAAACATTTGATTTCCCCTTTGTCTATCCATCTCCGGAGATGTGCCATACCTTTATCAATCTTCTGAGCTGCTATGATGTCCTCCCTAATGGTAGGGATGAGCGCAAGGTTATAGAGTGATCCATAAGGAACCAAGTATAAACTCGGCTCTTCCTCCTCCACAGGTGTAATGGTGAGGTTATGGACTTGTGATTTCTGACTCAGCGCGTCGGCAACCACATTCGCCTTGCCGGTGTGGTAATGAATCTCAATCTCATAATCCTTGATTAGTTCCAACCACCTCCTTTGCCTCATATTCAGCTCCTTTTGGGTGAAAATATACTTCAGGCTTTTGTGGTTGGTGTAGAGATGCACCAAATAACCCAGGAGATAGTGCCTCCACATTTTTAACGCCAAAACCACAGTAGCAAGCTCAAGATTATGAGCCGGATAGTGCTGCTCATGGTTCCGAAGTTGGCGTGAGCCATATGTGACCACACATCCTTCCTGCATCAACACGCAGCCGAGCCCGATGACGGACGCATCACAATACACGTCGAAGGGCTTAGTTGTATCCGGTTGAGCTAAGACCGGGGCTGTTGTGAGATGCTTCACTAATTCTTTGAACGCTCCTTCACATGCCGCGTTCCAAACATATTTTGTTCCCTTCTTCAGCAATTCTGTCATCGGCTTAGCAAGCTTGGAGAAGCTTGGAATAAACCTCCGGTAATATCCCGCTAAGCCGAGGAAGCTTCTGACTTCATGGACAGAACTAGGGGCTTTCCATTTCAGCACTTCCTCAATTTTGCTTGGGTCAACCGCAATGTCTTCCGCTGAGATAATATGTCCCAAAAATGGCACTTGGCTGATCCAAAACTCACATTTGCTGAACTTGGCGTAGAGCTTGTGGTCTCGCAATCGTTGAAGAACGATCCTCAAGTGTTCGGCGTGTTCTGCTTCTGCCTTGGAGTAGACTAAGATATCATCAATGAACACCACAACGAACTTGTGCAGCTCTGGCATGGACACCGAGTTCATGAGATACGTAATATGTGCCGGAGCATTGGTGAGACCAAAAGACATCATGAGATACTCATATAAGCCATATCTCGTCGAGAAGGCCGTCTTCGGAATATCCTCCGCCGGGATTTTTATTTGATGATTTCCAGAGCGAAGGTCCATTTTGAAGAACACACTTGCACCCCAAGCTGATCAAACAGGATGTCAATGCGGGGCAATGGGTATTTGTTTTTGATGGTGACGGCGTTGAGCGGCCGGTAATCCACATACAGCCTCAGGGTTTCATCCTTCGTCTTTACGAACAGCGCCGAGCATCCCCAAGGCGAGGAACTCGGCCTAATGAAACCCTTGCTCAACAGATCATTGAGCTGTTCTTTCAATTCAGCCAGCTCATTCGGAGCCATTTTCTATGGTCTCCGTGAGATAGGAGTAGTCCCTGGTGCAAGCTCAATCTTGAACTCGACATCCCGCTCAGGAGGCATGCCTGGAAGATCATCCGGAAATACGTCGGGATATTCCCGGACTATGGGGATGTCCTCTAACTTGGAAGCTTCAGAAGTATAGGCGGCTGAAACTTCCCGTACTGGATTGTCTAATATGAGGGACTGCAGACGGTGTAATTGGCAGTTAAGGTGAACTGTCCGTGATAATGTTTCTAGGACCGCGCCATGGTAGCTTAGCCATGACATCCCTAAGATTGCATCAATCTTCTGCCCCTCAAGAATAATCATAGTGGTGGGATATATCTTCCCACCTAAGCACAGTGGTGCTTTCAGAATCATCATAGTAGCTGAAATATTTCCTCCCGGTGAGCAGATCATATAAGAGCACTCGGTTGGAAAGGATTCCAGTTGATGCTTAACCACATATGATGCACTTATGAAGTTGTGGGTTGCACCCGAATCAAATAATATGATGATTGATTGATCGTCGAGAGTGAACGTACCCGCCAGCATGTTGTCTCCCTCTGGGGCATCCTCATTGTCGAGGTTGCGAACACCCCCAGTTCGCTGACCAACCTTCTTGACCGGAGGTCGGCCTCGAGCACCGCCCTGGAACTGGGCTTGCCCGCTGCTCTGCTGCCCCTGGGGACAGTCCTTCGAGAAATGGCCCGCCTGGCCAAACGTAAAGCATGTGTAGCGAGGCGGTCCTCTGCTGATTGGCAGACAGAAACCTGGGGTGCGTTGTGGCGGTGGAAATGCCCGGGGTACCGTCTGCTGCTGCTGTTGCGGTCACGGTGGTGGCATCGGCGGTCGGAACGGGGATGGCTGAAAAAAACGACCCCGAACTGCTGAGGTAGCGCCGGTGGATGCCACTGCTGACCGGATGGTGTCCGATACACCATGCAGTATTTTGGGGAGCCCCACCCCCACTTTTGTTTGGAGTACTGTGCTTCCGCTGCTCAGCCGCCAATTCCCGCTGAGCGTCTTCTTGCATAATCGCGGCATTAACGAGATCGTTGAAGGTGCCGCAAATGCATTGGACCAGATGCGTCTTCATCTCGGGGTGTAACCCCCGATAGAAGTGCTCCCGCTTCTTCTCCTCGGTGGAGACGTAATCCGACGCATATTGCGCCAGATGGTTGAAGGCACGGGAGTAGTCATGGGCACTCCTCCCGCCCTGCTTCAGCTCCAAGAACTCTTGGAACTTCCGCTTCATTATCCCAGGAGGGATATGGTAGGCGCGGAACGCCTCCCGGAATTCTTCCCACTCCACGACATGGCCAGCCGGACATGAGGCTACATAATTCGCACACCACGCACCAGCGGCACTGTGAAGCTGCTGCGCCACGAACAGAGTCTTCTGCCGCTCCGTACACTGGAGCAGCCCGAACTTGGACTCAATTGTCCGCAGCCAGTTGTCGGCCTCCAGGGGTTATGCTGCTTTTGTGAACACCGGAGGGTGCGTACTCATGAAGTCCGAGTACGTCACATCACGGGGCTCACGAGGCCCCATCTCTTGACGCCCCCCCCCCCCCGCCTGGGACGTATTCTGCACGATTGTGCGGAGCAGGTCGGTCTGCTCCTCACGGCCACCCACCAGTGCCGCAATCACATCCGCTAGCGTAAGCAGAGGCGGCGGTGGTGGTTGTTGCTGCGGGGTGCTGTCGTAGGCAGGTGGCTAGGAGTCATCACCCCCCCCCCACTGGCTAGAGCCACCAATCTCATCCGTGTTCCGAGTGCGAACCATCTGCAACCATACGACAATAAACATCAGTCCCGCAACCTATTTCATGCAGTCTAATAAAATAGGCGTAAAACATAATGACAGTAGAACATGCGATGCATCTCGTATACAGATAATGTAATAACATTGCACAAGCTACACCATTACCAGACCAAATACAAGCTAGTTAAATCCAACTTTACGGACTTCCTCTTTGGAAGTTCATCACAACTAGGTTTGGTCACTACGAGACGTTAAAATCACTTTGTCATTACGTATACTACCCTTTTATCTTCAATACGACACAAACATGGTCTCTAGCAAAAGAAACATGAGCAAGATATCTACTCAAATCTTTCACTACTTGAAGATAACCCCTCATGAGTATGTTCTACCCCATTGGAAGTACTTAAACCCCCTAGGGTACAACATTTTCTTAAATGAGTTCAACTGTCATTTCTCTGTCAGAATGACCAGTTTCTACATATCCCAGATTTTGATCTGGTTCTGGGCATTTTCATGACTCAAGCTGCATACCAAAGTTAAAGTTAACTTCAGTAGCTTTCCAACAAGTATTTATTTGTCCTCAGATCCGCTCTGGTTTAAAAGTTATGGTATTTCAAACTCAACAGAATTTCTGGAAGAATTTCAACAGCACCTCATTTGGAAGTTGCTGTTTTTAATTCTAATTTGAGCTTAATTCCATGCTGCAATTGCAGAAACTTTGAATTACAAAGACGTAACTCATCTCCTACCCTTTCCAAAGTTGTATCATATGATAATTCTAGATTTTTCTACAGGACGTTATACTTGAAAAACAGAACAGTCCAGAGAGTGTTTTAAATCTGTCCTGGTTACCTTCCTCTGGAATTTAGGACATCTTAAGGTGCGATTAAGCTCTGGGGCTCTACAACAAAGTTGTAGAGTTTTTAAACACCTTCACAGAACTTGTTCCCACACCTCCATTGGCCAAATAATCTGTGAGTTATGCCTTGTCAAAGTTCAGCAAACTTGCTGCCCAAAATAGAGCACTCTGTTTTTCAATCACTTTGACTACACTGATCAACTATTGAACTTTTCTGCCTAACCAGGGTCCTAAATGTTGAAACTTATTGATTTTAATTCCTTGTTATCATTATTTTTCATGCACATGCCTATGATATGTCGGTACTACGTTCCTCACAAAAAGAAAAATCCTAACCGGATTGTACCGGCATATACGTCTCAATTGTGGCACTAAACGGTCTCTCGCACACGTGTACTACACGTGATACATACGTGGTTAGTACCTGCAGAAGACCACACAATAATGATGCACTAAAAGGTTGTTTCCATTTCAGGCAGGACCATATTTGAAAGTAAATACAAATGCCCGTATCATTGCCATACGGCCGTCCTTGAGTTAAGCCACGTCTCAAGGCAAGTGATCGTGTTTTAACACCACAAGACGGGGAACCCGAGTAGAGCGAGAACGGTTCGTCACGGTTTGGAATTTTATCAACCCAATAGATACCACGTACTACCCTGCAGGGCACGCCAATGGCAAGCGCTGCGTATGTCCTCCTGGGCTATTTCCAGACGAACACACTATCGCGTTACTGACCACACGATGGGGTCTCCACTTAGTTGCCTAATGCACGCTAGGGATCAGCGTTTCATATGAACTCAGGAACATGAGGAGTCCAAGAGTTTCATATTGACGTCTCACACCAAGCTGTGAGACCTATCCCTGAACCACGTTCCTCGTCAGGGGAGCTAACCGAAATTGAACCTCTTTCGGTGGCGCTCCTTACCATTCTTACCAGAGCGTAGGTGCATCATTACATAATTAAAATTCGGAATTATAACACATATGTTAGTCAAGCCACATTAAGAAACTATGCTAATATAGTACTTACTTGGGCAAACTAGTGAATCCTCACTGTAAACCTAAGTTTTCCCGTAATACAGTCCTTAATTAATGTGCTATCCCCAATGCGGCTCTGATACCAGCCTGTGGCGGACCGGAATCCGCTCATCCAGGATCGCAGAGGGTGGTGCTGCACAATGCGACACCCGACAGCACACATCATAAGGAAACATTGTATTACATAGAAAACCAACTGAAATGTACAAAGTAGTACAATACTTCAGTTACAAACTAGTGTTTATATTACAGCAACGGAAACTAAGTTTGTACAACTCACGCTCGTCCACCTAGCAAAAGTCAGTTGCCCTGCCCTATGGCAACCTACACTAGCTGGACTCCTCAGCTCAGCGCGGCGTGTACGGCTCCAACTCAGCCGTGGTCCCTGACGGAGGGTAGCCCTCGCCGGTGGACTCATAACCCGAGTCCGTGGGATGCTCCTCACCTGCAAAACACTTATAGCAGCAACCATGAGCACGATGGCTCAACATGGCTTAACCGACTCACCTAGGCATGAAACTCTACATGCAGTTGGTACGAACATGGGGTAGTAAATTTCAGCAAATGGACCCGCCTACAAGTTCATCCTTAGTTCATCTTTAAGCCACAAGTTAACAGTTCATAAATCTGAAATTTAGTAAGCAAGATTTGGTGGCACACAAGTAGCAACACAATTTTTAGCATAACAACAATATCGAATCATCACGTTTCATATATTATTCTATGTCATGACTCAGTGACCAAGTGGTACACTTCACCGCGAGGGACGGCGAATCGACTCGATATACACCTGCAGGGATACCCGAAGAGCACGTCACATACGCCCACCCGTGGAGCTGCACAGCACGCTCACTCGATGTCGTACGGGACAACCTTTCACCCAACAGCCCAAACGTCGAACCGGTCACACCGAAACGAGCAGTAGGTTCCCTACACGGAGCATCTCTCTATGCCCGTTAGCAGATTTCCACCTTGCTGCCCTCAGCCTACACCTATAAATCGGTGCGTTATGCCTCGACGCCCAGAGGTTTAGGATACATAGGTTTACCGGGGCCCATATATCGGATATGCCTTTGGTACGTTCGAACTTGATCAGCGTGGGCCGCACACAGATCGGTCCTCAATTGACACGGACAGGGCCGTGCACACAAGACTTCCTCTTGCTGCGCCCCTAGCCCCTGCCTAGTCTCATTTTCATTACTAAAGTGATCTCATATCACTCGAACCAATCCCGTGTGTCCCAATCCTAAACTCGCGAGTATATTCCAACTACTCGACTTGTACCGAAGTTCTAGGAATCATTAAGCATAGCCTGTCTACTCGAGGACTTAGACACTACCCTCACTCTTATATGAAAAAGCTGTATAGGCACTTGGGTTTCATCCACCCTACACCTAATGCACATTCACATACCTCATTCTAAGTATACAACAAAGCAAAACTTTTGTAAAATGGGCTAATGCAAACCGGGGCTTGCCTTGTTGCTGCTGGTCACTGGTTAGGGCTTCGTCCAAAAGAAGGAAGTCAAGCACTTCCGGTGTTTCTTCGCCTTCAGCGACTACAAGTCAACGAGATACTATATGTCAATTCAAATGCAATGTTTAGAACTGAATAAGAAATTACTATAACTCTAGCTAGCCCTCCCCTTTGGTTCTGAAATTTTTATGGTGGCTTGGTAGGGTCCTAACCAGAGTCTTGAGCAAGTTTCATTTGAAACAAAGTTTATTTGATCTTTGTATAAATGAAAGCCTATTTGGTCATTAGTAGAGCCTCTAAGAAATTCCAGGGATTTTCATGGCTCCAACCATTACTTCTGGAAACTAGAATTTGAGATGGTTCTAATGGAATTGGTTTCATGTCATTTGAAGAATTCTAGATGGAGTTATTCCCTAAACAAGATTTGAGAAAATCTGAAAAATGTTTCTGGACATTTTTCTATTTTTTCAGGGCAGTTCACTTAACTACACCATTAGGGGGAATAAATGAACTTGGATGGTTCTGAAAATTTTGCCCTGACTCAAGGATTTTCCAATGAACCTCCCAGCCAAATTTCAGAATTTTTCATAAAGTATTTCTCCAGATAAAATTCACAACAGTTTAAATTTAGGGAATTAATTCTGGAAAACTATTAAGTTTTATGAGCTGAAATTTGTGTTTCTGGAAAGTACTCAAAATTCTGAGTTCAGAAAAATTTGGTTCTCTGGATTTGGAGCTTCCTAGCAAAAGTTGTATCCAATTGAAATCTGAACTACATTGGAATTTCAAATAAAGTTTAAATCCTGCGGGTGGGTCCCACATCGCGTCTTCTTCTTCCCCGCGCGCGCCTAAACCCCGCGGCGGTGATCTCCGGCGAGGTCGGTTGGAAGGACTTTCCCCACCTCCTCTAGGGCCAAGCCTTGCCGCCTCTACCTTTTTGGAACTGAGGAACTCATCCCAGGGGTTAGCCCGGTCTCTGGGCGGCCGGAAACCACTTGGCGACGAGCTGCCGTTACGGCTCAACTCTGGCGATGTCTCCTGGCCCCTATCGAGACTCACCTTGAGAAATTCTTGGCCCTACAGCTCCCTGGTGAACTACTGAGCACGGACATGGTGCTAGCTCACCGTGGAAATGGCCGGAACTATGTTCTCACCGTCGACCTAGGCTCGATATCGGCGGTGACTTGAAAAACTCGATAAACAGAGTCTATACTCGACGGTTCTTTGTACTTTTTGATCCTGGATGGCCA
The DNA here is from genome assembly GCA_030760725.1 of Neostapfia colusana. Classification (NCBI taxonomy): domain Eukaryota; kingdom Viridiplantae; phylum Streptophyta; class Magnoliopsida; order Poales; family Poaceae; genus Neostapfia; species Neostapfia colusana. The sequence continues at coordinate 73,424,343 of JASWHV010000007.1, read as the reverse complement.
TGGAAAGGTGTAGATCACATGTGTAGCTTGGTATACCCGGTGATGAGCCAATACCCGCGAATTTTTGGATTTGGGTTGGCTCGGTCCTAAGAACAGCGAACCTTTCCCTGGGAAATTCTGCCCCAACAGCGCATGAAACAATGAACGGTTTGGAGTAGAAGGACCAGCACCTTAGGGCGGTTGTTTCTTGTGTTGATCGTTGGGCATGAGGAGCCCTGTGTCACCCGGATGTTGGCGATCCGAGAGCGGCGAACTCAGAGCTTGTTGCTTCGGTTGTGTGCGGGTAGAACGGAGAGGATGAGGGGGGGGGGGGGGGAATTCACGCGGACCAGCGTTTTAACCGAGTGTCTTGCACCGGCGTCCTCAGCCCCCCGAGCAGGAGGTGGCACGGCGACCGCGTTGGGGCGGGGTTCATCCGTGCGCTGGTGACCTCAGGGTGTTCGACCGAGGAACTGAGTCGGTTTGGCCTCTGTGTGTCTGACCAGTGGGTCCCTCCCCTCTAATTCTTTTTCTGATTTTCATTTCTGTTTCCACTGAAAACATCCCAGCTCCTCACATTTAAATGTGAGACTTACCCTCTAAGTCATTGTTTGAATTTGATTTCCTAAATTTAAATTATGTTTGGCTAAATTTGCTTCACATTTGGACTGAAATTCAAATTCAGTTTTTGAATAATGCAAATTTAGCTCCCGACCAGATAAAGTCCAATGGGGATGAAAGTTGGTGGACTAACTCGGAAAAATGTGCTTAGATTGAATATGAAGTCAACTTTTGAATTCAAGTGATGAAAGTTGCTGCAATTTTAATTTGCATTCAAATTGGCTCCCTTTTCAAATGCCTCCAAAAGTGCCTCAAAAAGTATTGGATTTGCATGAAGTTTGGCCTGAGCCTTCCCAAGACTTTTTAAGGTCTAGGGGTGAGCTCAACCTTTTATGTTCATGTGTAGAAATCCTACTTTTTGGAAGTTAGGGTTTTCCCCTCTAATCACCCTTTTGATGGTGGTTACATGCTCTTCACAAGTGTTCATGAGCTATCCACAAAATGAGCTGTGATGTTGTGAGGTTATGACATGATCACTTTTGCAAGTCCCTTTTCTAGGTCTTTTACAACCTCCACATTTGCCTTACCATCCCAGCCCAGGCCCAATGTGGTCTCAAGCATTGTCACAACCATCGCAGGTCGAGACCACCCTTGAGCGCTCTATCCTACAGGAACATCCCCGTCCCCATCTCATTTTTCATGAGGGTGCTCTTATCATCAACCTCTCGTGAGTAAACTCCATTACTCGAACTTTCTCGCCAGTACCTTTTTACTACTTGACTTCTACCGAGCTAGCTACAACATTAGCCTAGCATCTACGACGAGGCAAAGCATACACTAAACCTTCTACTCAGGGATGTAATAGCCATGCAAGTGGGTTTCAAACATCCCAGACATAATGCACAATATCAAGTCTAATAAACATGAGGTGATGGTAAAGAAAAATTTAAATACGATACTTATATGCAAACCGGGGCTTGCCTTGCTCAACAGTTTTGTTAGTATATTGAGTTAATCTTCCTCCTGAAAATCCACCAATATCGTCACGAGATGGAGATCCTCGCTGCGGAGTCGAGTCCTCAATTGAACGTCGACGTCACGTGCTATTAAAATGAATGCACATATTTTCAAAAGCAACTTAGGAAATGATCCAAAGCTGTTGTACAAGTTAACTCACACCTAAGAGGGATAAACAACAGCAAGGTTTCTCTTGTTGGATATATACTCTTATAGATGATGAAAGCTAGGTGAAAAGGAGGTACTAGTAATCACCATGTGATTAAGACCAATATATGAACACTTAAACCTAAAAGATGGTAGCTCAAGTTCCATAGGTCCAGTGAAGCTGAAAATTTAACCACAGCTTCTATGGAAGGTATTTATGCAGTGTGCAAAAATTGAGCTCATGAAATGGCTCAAGGTGAACACAACAATTCCATATGTAGTTTTCCCTAATCTGCCTTTACCCCCTAGATATTAAGCTTTCCTATGCTGCAAAGTAGACTTTTTCTGAAGTACAAAATGTCCCAAGTCCATAGGAATTGGTTTAAACATTTTTGGAGTTTCCTACATGGTATATGGATTTTACAAACATGGGTAAAAGTCTGAAAATGTCTCTGTTCATTTTTCCTATTTTTCAGAGACATAGAGGATTGAAAAAATATTTGGCCAAACAAATCGAGTCCAATGCCTCTGAAAGTTTTACTGGGGTTCAAGTATATTTGGAAGAAAGTTCTGCCTAAATTTGGGAATTTTCCAATAAACAGAACTCCTTTAATAATTCCTACAAGATTTTCCATAAATGAATTAATGAGCCAAATCCAGGGATTTTCATAACCATTGAGCTGGCCCCTGGATAATACTCTCTGAGCGGAATCCAATAAAATTTATTTGGGATTTTTTTTACACTCCTACACAAAGTTATGTCTCTTCAAAGTTTGAACTATTCTCTGAAAATCCTGAAAATGTCTAAACCCTGCCTGTGGGCCCCACCTTTCATCCCTCACTTTCAACCTCGCGCCAAACAGGGTACTCAGTGGTGCCCTCCGGCGAAGGTCATCGGAATCCACTTTCCGACCACCTCCAGGCTCCATAGTCGCCCCCCCCCTCCATTTTCCATCCCGCTGAACACGTTGGGAGGGTTGCCGGCGGCCGTAGATCGCCGGGAACCATCACGCACCGGTGACAGCAAGGGTTAGGGTTCCAGCGAGGTAGTGGAGGCGCATTTCTTCACCAAACGATCGGTTCTTGGGCCCTATAGCACCAGTAGAAGGTGTAGAAGATGGTCATGGAGTCTAAACGGACTGGGGAGCACTCCAAACCCCCATCGGCACCGTGCGCCCGATGTGGTCCGGCGTTGCGCCATGGAAAAAACGTGGATTTTCTTGCTCTACACTTCATTTCCCGGCCTAGAATCGAGGCATGATGTGCGCTAGGTAGTGATGATGCTCTGTGCAAAGTTTGAAGCCTTAACAACTCGAATTGATGACGAATTTTGCAAATCCTTACCTCGGTGTTGGTTTGTGCCGCCCGGGAAGAAAACTCAAAATTCTCCCTCTGTGATCAATGGCTAGGGCTGAGATTCGGGCGTGAGCAGCTCAGGTTGTGGGTGCACTGATGGAGTGGCTCACTTGAGCGTCATCTTCGTCGGTTCGGGCTGTCCACGGTGACCGAGCTCGGTTCTTCGGTGTTCACTCTGGAGCAGCGGCGACTTTGCCATTTTTAGGTGCAAGCACGCACGGGACAGTGGGGTGAAGTTGCTAGCTGGCTAGGGCACTCGTTGGCGCTACTCTTTTCTATGAGGAGCTCGAGCATCCGGTGTTCAGTTGGTGGCTGGCGATCGGGAGAAGAACAGAGAGCACGGTGGTGTTCTTCGCGTGAGAGAAACACCCCAGGAGCGAGGCAGAATGGGGAGGAAGAGACGAATTGTCTTCGGTGCACTCGTTGTGGGGAAGATCAGACCGAGCTTACGAGTGGAAGCAGGATCTGCGCCTGAGCCCTCGGGTGGGGGTGGCGCCGGCGCGCTGTCGAACTCGTGTGCAACCGAGAGGGAAAACTGAGTCGGTTTGGTTTAGTTTGTGTATGACATGTGGGCCATAGCACCCCAAATATCTCCCTCCTCTGTGCTTTGATATTCCCGCACCACCTTCATCCAAAGTCCACCAAAATTGGACGGTAGCCCAAACATGATGTGAGGAATTTGAATCTAAACTCAAATTTCAAAATTGAGCATGTTTGGTTCAGTTTTCAAATTCAAATTAGAATTTGAACTCTGCCTCAAATATTCCTCGGAATAATTGGTATACCAGCTCCAAAAATATCCAAATTTAGATCATGAGCTCATTGATAAATGGGGAATGCATCAGTGAATTCATTTGTATGCATTTGGGTAATCTGAACATGAATCCTTTCAAAAGAATTCAAATTGTGTTTAAATTCCCTCCACTCTACTCATAGAGGAGGTGTACATGAGTTAGATTTTTGGTTAACATGTGTTGATCATGAGCTAGAGAAATTTTTTAACTCCCTCACATGTCCATTTGTGTCTTCATCATTTTATGTGACACAAATATAGTCTTTCTTCGCCTTAACTTTGTCTCATAAGTTGAAATCAAAATTTACATATGTTAGGGCTATTACACCACCGAAGGCTGCCAGGAGGCAACGGGCACCATCGCCGTAGGGACTGGTGCCAATGGTCCCGCGTTGGTGCCAGAGGACGCTTCCTGCTCCCACTGCCGCTGGTGGCGCGAGGGGCGGGAAGAACCTTCGACAGATTGGATGTTCACCATTGTGAGCTTCACGAACAGCTCCAAGAATCAAAAGCCCCCTACCTGGCACGCCAAATGTCAATGTGTTTTCCTGCAACACTTCCCCCGGTCTGCTCGGAAGCAGCCCGCGGAGGTTCTTTTTTCGGAGGGGCTAGTGGATCTCGAAGGTCGAAGCACAATGGCGAGAGGAACATGAGGATTTACTTGGTTCGGGCCACCGGAGCGTAAAACCCTACGTCCATGGGAGTGCTTGTTGTATTGCTCGCGCGTGTGAGTGTGTGATTTGGCTGGGGTTCAGGACCCTCTGCCCGGAGGCTGCCCCGATCCTTTTATAGCTCAAGGTCGGGGCAGTTACAATGTGGCCCGAGGACCGACAGGTGGTCCCGCGGCTGTATGTACCCTATAGATGAGCTAGGGCTATATGTAATGTCGCTGTCGGAGGAGTTATGGCTCGCCACCTTACACAATGGGCGCTTCTGACCGTGTTGCAGGTGACGATGAAGACCCCGTCTTGTCGCTGCGTGTTCTTGCTCTGTTGAGCGGCTCTGCCGTTGGACGACACTGTTCCGCTGTCATGACGGGTGCAAGCGATGAGCGAACCGACTTGCTCCGTACCCTAGTGAGGAATACATCCCGTCAAGGGGGGATGTCAAGACGAAGACTTTCGCCCATCTCAAATGAGTTCTTACGTTGCGTTCTTGGCGACTCAACCACCGGTTTTCACTGAAGCTGAGGATCCTCTTGTGGCGGATAGCTGGACCCATACCATTGAATCTAAGTTTGGGTTGCTCCAATGCACCGAACATCAGAAAGTCTTATACGCGGCACAACAACTTCACGGGTCCGCCAGTGCCTGGTGGGCAAATCAACTCGCCTCCCTACCATCTGGAATGGAATTCCGGAAGGCATTTCTTGCTTATCATGTTCCTTCCGGAATAATTCAATGGAAACTCGAGGAGTTTCTAGTCTTAAAACAAGGAGGAAGGGATGCATACGCACATTCGCAGGTGTTCAACAAACTGGCACAGTATGCGCCTGAATATGTGAACACTGAGGCAGGAAAATGTGAATGGTTCTTTCACAGCCTCAATCCCAAGTTAAAGGAAAGGCTGGTCTTAGCAGATAGAAGTAACTTCAACAAGTTGATGAGTGCTGCCATCTTGGTTGGAGATGCTCAGCGAGAAGTGTAAGCTGAGAAAAGAAAGAACAGTATACCACCGGACAGTAGCAATATTGCTCCTCAGAAATACAGGGTGGTAGACAGTACCTTGAACTGTCAGCTGATTTAGCCGGCTAGACGACTACAACAATGTTCGAGTCGTTCATCTCAATATTCTGAATTTGGACAGCTGCAACAATGGTATATGCAGCCACAATATTCTGTTCCTCAAGCGTTCGTGCCGCAACAAATGCACCCAGTATCCGTGCTCAGAGTAACATAGAACCGGCTGAGAAACCGTGCTTCACGAGTGGTTATTTGGGTCACATCAGCAGGAGGTGTCCAGAAAGGATACAGCACAGAGGAAATACACCAGAGCAGGGTATAAATCAATCCCGTGCTCAGCTCCAAGGAACAGCACCAAAGTCTGGGTGTATCTATCATACAAATCCAGAGGATGTGCCGGAAGGTGCACCTGTGCTAGCGGGAACGTTCACATTCAATGAACTACCCATAGTGATTTTATTCGACTCTGGAGCCACACACAATTTCATTAGCAGATTCTTTGTGTGCAAAGCAGAGCTTTCCACCACTACACCGAAAGATCACTACCTTATCAGCTCACCCGGTGGAAACATAGCTGCTAGTAAAGTAGGGATCAAAGCACCCTTGTGCTTAGGTGGGAAATTGTATCCCACAACCCTCATTGTGTTAGAGGGGCAGAAGATTGATGTGATCTTAGGAATAGCATGGATGAACTACCACAGGGCTGTTCTGGACATCGGTCCATGAATTGTTCGCTTGGACTCCGTTCTACGGTCTTCAAACACTCATACTTGAAGACGTGGAGGCTGAAATGTCAGTTGCGTACCACAGTGTGACCATGAAACTGTAGTATATTCCAGTGGTCCGTGAGTACCTAGATGTGTTTTCCGACGATCTTACAGGGATGCCACCTGAATGAGACGTGGTATTCAAGATCGAGTTTGCCCCGGGAACCACACCGATATCTCGGAGGCCGTACAAAATGTCTCCGAAAGAATTAGCTGAACTTAAAGTGCAGCTAAAAGATTTAATGGATAAAGGATTCATCAGGCCAAGCTCATCAACATGGGGCTGTTTAGGCCTCTTTGTGAAGAAAAAGGATGAATCACTGTGGTTATGTATGGATTATCGGCCGCTGAATGCAGTGACGATCAAAAATAAATATCCACTGCCGTGGATCGATATATTATTTGATCAACTGGTGGGTGCCAAAGTATTCTCCAAGATGGACTTGAGGTCCGGTTATCATCAAATAAAAATTAGAGCAGAGGATATACCGAAGACAGCATTCTCGACTAGATACGGGCTCTATAGTCATGTCTTTCAGTCTGACAAATGCACCCGCACATTTCATGTATCTCATGAATTCTGTATTCATGCCAGAGTTGGATCAGTTCATAATGGTATTCAATATTCTCCATATTGAGCTCCAACGATTGCGGAAACATAAGCTGTATGCCAAATTCAGCAAGTGTGAATTTTGGATCAGCAAAGTACCATTCTTAGGCCACATTATTTTAGCGGAGGGTGCAGCCATAGATCCAACCAAAGTCGAGCAAGTCTTGAAGTGGAAGTCTCCGACATCTGTTCATCAAAACCGCAGTTTTCTAAGACTAGTGGGTTACTATCGGAGATTTATTCCCAGCTTTTCGAAGGTTGCTAAGACCATGACAGAATTATTGAAAAATAACAGCAAGTATGAGTGGACTGAGGCCTTTGAAGAGGCATTTCAAACTCTGAAGAAACATCTCACAACGGCACCGGTTCTAGCCCAACCGGATACGACAAAGTCGTTCGATGTTTATTGTCATGCCTCACTCATTGGACTTGGCTCTGTCTTAATGCAAGATAGACGCGTGATCGCGTATGGATCTCGTCAACTACGCAACCACGAGCAGCATTAGCCCACTCGTGACCTAGAACTCGCTGCAGTGGTGCTTGCGTTGAAAATGTGGAGGCACTACTTACTCGGAAATTTAGTGCACCTCTACACCGACCATAACAGCCTCAAGTATATATTCACTTAGAAATATATCAATATGAGGCAGCAGAGATGGTTGTTATTAATCAAAGATTATGAACTCGAGATACATTACCATCCGGGCAAAGCTAACATGGTGGCTGATGCGTTCAGTCATAAGTCGCACATGAATAACTTGTCAGTTGTTCCGGATGAGGAAGAGAAACCAAGCTTGAGGGTGATTCCGTATGGGGCACTGTATAATCTTGCTCTCGTGCCTACCATTAGAGAGGAGATTGTACAAGCCCAAAAGAGAGATAAAGGAATGCAGAAAATCCGAGCAAGAATCAAAGAGGATAAGATGAAATGTTTCCGGGAAGATGATCAAGGTGTGTTATGGTTTAACAACCGTATTGTGGTACCCTGAAACATGAAGCTAAGGAAGAAAATCCTGGATGAAGCCCATATGTCCAAGTACTAAATACATCCAGGAAGCAATAAAATGTATCAAGACCACAAAATAATATTTTGGTGGACTTGGATGAAGCAAGAAATTGCCAAGTATTTATCCGAGTGTGATACATGTCAGCGAGTCAAATCTGATCATATAAAGAAAGCGGGAATGCTGCAACCATAAAGTACTCCGGCATGGAAGTGGGAGGATATCAGTATGGACTTTATTGTCGGACTGCCTCTCACGTCCAAAAAGCATGACTCCATTTGGGTGGTTGTTGATCGGTTAACAAAATCAGCCCACTTCATCACAGTGAATACGGGATTCCATACTAAGCAATATGCAGAGTTGTATCTCTCCATAATTGTGTGCTTACATGGAGTTCCCAAAACCATCATATCCGACTGAGGTTCTATATTCGTTGCTCATTTCAGGGAGCAACTACATGAATATCTGGGAACAAAGTTTCTTAGAGGCTCAGCATACCATCCTTAGACTGACGGTCGGAAGGAGAGGGTGAATCAGATTCTAGAAGATATGCTGAGAGCATGTGCCATAGATCATGGAAAGACTTGGGATGACCATTTGCCATTAGCGGAGTTCTCTTACAATAATGGTTATCAATCCAGCAATAAAATGACACCATACGAACCGCTATATGGAAGGAAGTGCCGCACACCACTCAATTTGTGTGAATCCAGCGAGAGGGTGATATTCTGTATTGATCTTGTTAAAGACGCCAAAGAGCGGGTCAGGCTTCTTCAAGCAAATGTCAAAGCCGCTCAATCTCGTGAAAAGAGTTATGCGGACAAGCAACACTGACCCTTGTATTTTGAAGTCAGAGATCACGTCTATCTCTGAGTATCCCCAATGAAAGGAATTCACCGAATCTGGGTCAAGGGAAAGCTAGCACCTCGTTTTGTTGGTCCGTTCCTTATTACGGAATGGTGTGGACCAGTAGCCTACCCTTTGAGGCTGCCAACATCATTATCGGGCATCCACGACATCTTCCATGTCTCACAATTGAGAAAATGTTTGAAGGAGCCAACAGAGGTTCTTTCGGAAGACATGGAAACATTAAAACAGAAACTCACCTACATTGAGAAGCAGGTACAAATCCTTGACGAAAAGACTCGTGAAACAAGATGTCGATTGTTGCGGTTTTACAAAGTGTTATGGAGTAACCACACAGACAATGAGGCTACATGGGAAAGCGAGGATGTTCTCCGAACGAATTGCCTGGAACTATTATCGAGCTATAACCGGTAATCTTCTTTCCATCTCGTTCTTTTTACTAATCTCGGGACGAGATTCTATTAAGGAGGGAGGATTGTAAAATCCATCGTTCAGCATGTTTAGCTCCTTAGTAGAATTTAAATTCGTGGAGTCAGATTGAATTCTAACTAGGGTTTCAAAGTCAAAATTCGGCTACATGAAATAAAGAAAAATTACAAAAGGAATTTAGCCAAAATAGAAATAAACCCGGCAGTTCAAATGTGAGCACAACCGAGGGTTAACGCCACGGTATTCAAATTCAATCTTTCAGAATTTGCTACAACTTTTATATTTGAATTTGGGAGCCACTGTTATTTGTGAGGGGGAAGACTGCCGGTGGGACCCGCACATCATTGGAACAGAGACCACCTCAATTTTTCCTTCACTGTGAGAATGACACCGAGGGGGAGAGAGCTCCACCGAGCTGCTTTAGACGTACTCCAGAAGGCAGCTCGCTCCACAGTGTTTTTGATTGATAAACTTCGTGGCTGTCAAACCAAAGTCCAGTTTCTCCGCTTGTGAACTCTCTTCACACGTGAAACCGAAGAAAATGATCGTTCCTTCGCGCGCTCCCCTGAGAGCACCCGGCGCCACCTCTCGGTGAACCTCGCTGATCGGTTTCTGACCGGTACAGCCACCCATGAGCTGCGCCCATCGGTCCTCTACCTCCCCAACAAGTCCTCAGCCCGTGGCCGGCCTTCCCCCGACGCAACCAGGCCGTTCTTCTCCTGGAAAACAGAGCAATGTCGCGCCATCTCGGTTCCACATCGCCCGGCCGTTCATGTACCCCTCCGGCTCGAGCAAAGCAACTTAAAGGTGCGCCATGACGGCTATATCATCATCCCGGACCCCCTTGCTCGTTCCCACCACCGGCTAGCCGGAATTCGGGATTTGGCGCTAGTGTACGTGAAGAACCACCTAAACTAGAATCTGTAAATTCGCCCTAAGTGTTTGATCATCCGTTCTACAATTCAAGCCACAGCAACTAGTAGCCCTAGCGCCCTCCTACGCCGAAGCATGAATAAAACCGTCCCTCCTCCACCCCGGGCGACGAGAAATTGCCGCCTCAGGTGAAAACATGTCGGTCCACCGGTGACAGCTAGGTTGCCGGCATTTTTGACTCGGTTAGGGCACGGATTCACGTTTCACGACCTATAGGGGTGCTTTAGGAAACTCATCTCATCGGAAGAGGAAAGGGACACGCCGGAATGTGTTGATGCCGTGCCGCCGAGAGCCGCCGTCGGTGCCGATCCATTTCCGGCGTTTTCGTGAGGTGAGACCTTGCCCGGCAGCTGCGCCACGTTCCAAGGGTCGTGTAGGGCGGAACTGGAGCATAAACGGTGGAGAAATGATAGAGAACATGGCGCGCCGTTCCTATGTCCATCGTGCACCCGCAGACTCTGCCCGAGGTTGAAGAAAGAACTGACCATTGGGCCCCACTTTTGAATTGCTCTGTGTAAAATAAAAACAGAGAGTTGTTCAAACTTGGAAAATCCATAACTCTGTGTAGAAAGCTCCTGAAATAGTTAGACCGATTTTGTTGGAATCCTTATGAAGAGTACTTTGCAGAGAACCAAATTTCTAGCTATGAAATTGCCTAGGAATTTCTGTAGAATTCTTTTTATTTATTACTTTAGAGGTTAATTCGAGGAATAGGGTTTGATGAAATATTCCCATTTTTGGTCATAAGCTCTTTATCATAACTCCTGAGTTCCAGTAAAAATCCTTAGGATTTTTGGAGATGTTTAAGAGGGCTTAATCAGTAGGTTTTCTCAGGTTTAATTTAATGGGCTGAAAAATCACAGAAACAAATTTCAGAAAAATGGAATAAACTTCACCAAGCCATGCTGACTAGCAAAAAGGTTAGAAAATTTGAAACAAATTTTCCTAGGAATCTTAGGTCCAGACCTATTAGGATATCAAATTTCTCCATATGACCAATTTCTATAAATAATTGAAGGTTAATGGTTCCAAAAATTTTTGTGGCCATATCCTTCCTCAAAAACCTCTGAAAATTTTACCATAAGCTTATGATGAGATTAGAAAGCCCCTGTAAAATTTTCAACCACAGAAGCTGCTGTCTTCATATAGTTTAGTCCTGTAGTCATATATCTCACTTAAATTCATAATATGACGCATCGTTTATTTGATCATTTCGAAAGCGAAACATCTCGTGAAGACTTCGGAGGCTACTGACTTGCTTTGATTGACAGAAACTTTAGTCGGGATCAACACTAAGGCAAGCCCCGGTTTGCATAAAAAATTTACAAGCTTCTATTTGTATTCACTTTATAATGTCTAGCATTTTGATTATTGCGCTAAGTCTAGTTTGTATGACACTCCACATGAATGACCAATAAACCCATGGAGTTTGATTTATAGTAGGTTTTTACTTAATTATAACTGCCGTTATCAAGTTAACAAAAGTGGATTAAAAGAGGTATAACTCGAGTGGGCCGTTTCCTACTCGTGAACCGGGATTAAGGGGGATCAATCGGAAGAGTAGGGAATTGATCCTCTTAGTTGGAATGGAGACCGGGCAGTATGGATAGAAGGCTCAAGGACGTGGTCCTCTGAACCTAGTCTCTGTCTGAGTTGAGTAAGGCCCATTCTCGTGAGCAGCCCCGCTGGACCAGTTTGAGTTGTGTAACAGATGCATACTGGCTATATGGGACCTAGTAAACCGATGTAACATGTTAACCTGGGTGTCAAGGCAATCCCCACCTTCTTATGCAGATGCTGAAAGGAGAGAGAAGTCGGCTCTATGAGGGTTTGCCGTAGTGAGACTTACTCCAAGTCGGTTGGACCGGTTCGATATTTGGGTGTCATGTGAAAGGTTGCCACATACGACGTTGAGGGGATCAGTTGATCACCGGTCTCGGCCGGGCATATGTATCGTGTCAGCCGGGTTTTTTTATTCAAATCACCGTCGCTCGCGGTTGTGAGCATACTTGTACACTGAGTCATGACATAGTAAGAAACCAAGGAAAAGTGAATATGCTTTGTGAGTAATCCTCATATTGGAGATGAGGGATGATCAACACCTTCACTAAATTTACTTTCTACCTTGGGCTAGTGGCGTCGAGACAAAGCGTTTCTTGTTTGATTGTGGAGTCTCGGCGTAGATGGTGCAAGGTATGTATGGGTCTAGGGTAGCTCACTAAATTTACTTTCTCCTTGGGCAAGTGGCATCGAGATGAAGCGTTTCTTGTTTGATTGTGGGGTCTCGATGTAAATTGTGCATGAAGTAAGGACTCTCCATTTAGCTCAAGTTCATAGTTTATGCAAACTTCTGTATTCAGCACTCTATTTTCAGCATTTAGAGTTCCATGTGTAGGGTTTCGGTTAAGTCTTGCTGAGCATAAGCTCACGGTTTGTTGATCCATTGTTTTGCAGGTAACGTTGCATAGGGAAACGTTAGGAAGGAAGGGAGAGCCAAGAAGGGCAGCACCCAATGAGGGGTGTGAGTCTCGCTTGGAACCCTGCACGCCACCGAGTTTTTAATTTGGTGCTAGTGTGAAGCATCCACGGGCAGGATGGCTTCGTTTTGCTTAGCGTAGGCTATAGTCTGTGAATGTATTCTTATCTTCTGCTGCAAGGTACACTTGTACATTATTTGTAAAAATGCGACAATAATATGTATTAAAGACATACATTGTTTTGTATGTGTGTTTCTCGGATGTGTGCTGTTGGGTGCCGCATCGCATGGCACCACCCAATGCGATTCCTGTACTGTCAGGGCGGAGGTTCCCACATTTGAGCTCTGGATCAGTACTTTTTGATACAACATTCCTAGGTGAAAAATACAACCACTAATGAAAACACTTAATGTTTAACCCACTTAACTAAATCCAGATTCATCCACTAGAATCATCTCAAAGTCCAGCCTATAAACATAATTTTGTTTTCAACTTGTCATTAGCCCTTGAGCGCATATATATTTACTTTGAATATATGTGCATGTTAAAAACGTGTAGTGCTTAACATGGAGAAGTGGGAAGAAAGCAAAGCATGGATCAAAGAGCAAGAAGAGCAGTGATTAAGCTTCAAGTCATCAGCAACAAACTGCATATTATATTTGACTTTAGTCCCCTGCAAAACCAAGACAAGCTCCGGTTTGCATTTAAATTGTTTTATAAAGTTTTTACTTTGTTCACTACTATGGTTTAGAGTTTGTTTGTGCATTAGGTCAGGAATGATTTATACTCCAACTGCATGACCAAATAAACCTTCGAGTAAAGGGTAGAAGAAGTATCCCTGATGTAAAATATTGCCATGCTAAATAGGTTATGACATCCGGTAGAAGTCGAGTAGTTGGAATCTACTCGGTTGGCACTGCTACAGAGCTGCTCAGCCGAGCGTGAAATCCACCAGAGCAGGGTGATCGCCGAGGAAGGGAAAGTTTCTGCCGTGCAGTCTGTTCTCGGTGGAGTGCGCGAGCAAGGAGTGAAAAGATCGGTGAAATGGTCCTGGACTCGACCGAGGATGAGACTGGGGAGACCGGGAAGCAGCTTGGTGGCCCATGGAGGCAGGCATCTGCTGGACGACATTTGCTCGCCGTGGCGTTCAGTTGTGAGCGTGCAAGAAACCGAGCAAATGTATGGAGTCGGTTCATTTGATGTGTGGCTTACAGGAGGGTCCCACCTCTCATATTTTGTCCCAAAAATTGAATTCCTACTGCTCTAATTATTGGGAACCCTAATACACTTTGCACTTTGATCAAACCACAATTTGGCCATTTGGATTTGAACAATTCAAAGTCAGAAATTGTTTGGATGAATTTGCAGCAATTGTGAATCTGAAATTCAAATTTGATTTGAATTTGCTCAAAATAGCTCATGTCAAGATCAACCACAGATGGGATGAAATTTGGTGGATGAGCTAATAAAAATGTGCTGAGTGTGAGTATGAATCCCTCTTTTAAATTCATGTGATGAAAGGAGTTTGAATTTCGAATTTAAGTTCAAACTAGCCTTTTAATAATTGTATTGAAAAGTACGTCAAAGAGGTTGTATTTGTGTGAAAATTGGCATGAGCATTCCTAACAAACTTTAGGAGTTGATAGTGCGCTCAGCCCCTGTATGATGCATGTCGGAAATACCACTTTTACATTTTTTGAGTTCATCTCCTAATAACTCTATTGACGGTGGTTACTTGCTCTTCAAATTTGTTCATGTGTTTGCCACAAATGAGCTTAGGTGTGTGTGTGATGAAAACATTTAGCAAGTGAAAAATTTTGGCCCTTACAATCATCCATCAGGCGAGCAGAACACTGAGTTCGTCGCCGCCGGTGAAAAAGGGTCGGGTTGTTGGTGAAGTCCCGTTTCCTGGCGATTCCAGCCCATGAGGGGTGCAGGGTTAGCTTCCCCGGGCCCTAGCAGTGCTGTACGACCAGTCCATGCATCGTGTCAGCCTCTAAGCTGCTTGTTCGTCGTCGGTGACAAGGTGAATTCCACCGCTGCCGTCGCCGATCACTTTGCCGGCAATGTCGGGCTCCAAGGGTTTGCCCGGCAGCTGTGCCGTGATCCTAGGGTCATGTAGGAGAAAACCGCGTTGAAAATCTGGGAGAATAGGCCGACAACAGGCCGCACCATCGCCACTGTCCGGCTCGTGCTCGGGCTGTGGCTGGAGGAAGAAGAAGGCACTGTGCCGTGGGCCTCGGTGTCAGTAGTTTACACAATTCGAGTTTTTCTTTTTCAGCCTTCCCTCCAAAACTTCAAACCCACATAACATTTGGTAGGAATGTCCACATTTGGCCAAACAACATTTGTTAGATTCCTCTCTCTGTGTAATATCCAGCAAAACAAGTTTCATTCCTTGAAAGTCCTTCTTTCCCCAGAAATAATTCCCTAAATTTTAAACTGTTGGGAATTTTAATTGGAGATCCACTTTGTGTAAAATTCTAAATTTTTTTCAGGATGTTCATTTTAATATCCTTGAGTAACATGCCAAATTTCAGATCCATCCGAGTTCATTGAGTCCACTTAATTGTGTGATTAAGTGAACTGCCCCAGCGAAAATGAAAAATGTACAGCAACAATTTTCAGAAATTTCTCAAACCTTTCTTTAGCCATAACATCCTCTAGGATTCTTTAATTTACATGAAACCAATTCCATTAGAACCATCATAAACTCCAGTTTCCATAAAGGATAGGATTGCTTCATGAAAATCCCTATAAATCCTTAGAAGCTCTAATAATGGCCTGTTATACATTTATTTGTACAGGGCTTAACTGAGCATTGATTCAAATGAAACTTTGCCATTTCACTGTTTAGGCCTTAATCAAACCACAGTAAAAATTTCAGAGTCAGAATTGTTGTCTAGCTAGAGTTAGGGTCCTTACATTCTCAATTCAACAGAATTGCATTTGAATTTGACATGCATTGTCATTTTATTATGTGTAGTCGCTGAGATCGAAGAAGCCCCAGAGATCATGGATTGTATACCTCCTGTAAAAGTTACAAAACATGTAAAGGCAAGACTTGAATGGTGAATAAAGTTGGGTTTCAAATTCAAGAAAATAGGATTTGCAAAAAACTTTTCTAAACATGTGAATGTTGTCATGTGCAAGAGGATTTTAAACTCAGTTTTTGAACTAAATTGTTCACTTCAATGAAAAGGTGGCCATTTCAAAAAGGGAGTTCAAACTGTGGTTGCAAACATTCTAATTGCAGCAGCCAAATTCAAATTTTGGATCCATATTTGAATTCTTCAGGTCCAAATTATGAGGAATGCAAAATTTGAGAAGATTTGGGAGTACTTTGATATTCATGTCAAAGGGGCTTTTGAATTTCCTCAGAATTTGAATTAAAGTTTGAAACTGATGTAAACATTGTTGATTCTCCAAATGGATGTCGAATTTGAGCTCCACATAATTGAATTATGTAACCTGCCAAATTTGAGATATTTGGAGAGGGGACAGAAGTGGGGCCCATCTGTCAGTGAGCTTTTTAAAACTTGCTGCCGAAGTCACCTCTGTTTCCACTCGAACTAGCCAGCTGCCTCACGCACGCCACCGAGGCTTGACGCAGCGGAAACCTCCTCGCTCTCTCCTCGTGCTGGCGACCAGCTTGGGCGTTTGCCTAACATTCGGCATGATCTTTTGCTCACACACGGCAGCAACGCGGGCTTTGCCTCTCCCTCGAGCAGAAAAACTGCAGCTCACCGCCACCGCCTCGGTTGCAACCGGGAAACCACAAAAACGTGCGTGCAACGCCTCCCCAAGCTGCAAAACGGCACGGCGTGGTCGTCCTTCATTCTCAGCACAAAACCCAGCAGCTCCCGGCGTTCCCCAACCTAGAACGGCCTCTTTGTGCGGCGACCTAAAGCAACCAGAAACCGGTCTCCCATGGACAGCTCGCACCAATGCTTTTCACGGCCGAGCGAGCACACTCCGAGACATGCCGGAACTCCAAGTCCCTCCTCCCTAAAGTTCAGCTCAAGCCGTGCTCCGTAGCTCGAGAATTTCGAGTTTTTTTATCTCGGCAGGGGAAAACCTAACCGCAGATAAGAATCTTTGAAATTGACGCTTAAAATTCGGTTACGGTTCATCATGTTGCGCACACAAGAGCTAGAGTGAGTAGGGCACATTTTTCCTTCATAGACCTAGCTTAAATGTGGGTAGATGCAGCCAATTTTGAGATTTCCGATCGGCAGCCATGATGGGAACGACCGGGTGCACGGTGGAAACCTACCTAGAGCCATCACCGATCAAAACTGAGTCCACGTCGAGCTTGCCACGACTCACTCATGCTTTAGGACCAAATTCTCTCGGGTCTAGGGGTCTCTCGATGGAGCTCAACATCACCGGAGGGGAAACCGAGCCGCCGCACGTCGCACGGTGGTCTAGATCCATCGCCGACCTCCGGTGAGCATGGGACGTGTTCCTCACGGCAGAATTGGGGCTAACGGTGAGTTTCTTGCCATGATTTTGCTGGAGAATGATGTTCCGTGGAGCGCCGCCGATGTCCAGCGAGGGGGGCGAAGCGCGCGCGGGAAAAACGGTCGGGAGGAAGAAGAAACCTCCGGTCCAACGGGTCGGTGACAGTAGCTGTAAACCGGGATATGCTGCGGCTACCCGACCATGTGTGGCTATAGCCAAAATGGGTGTGTACCGCGGCGTGGCTGCGCTGAGAGATCCCCACGTCACCCCCGGACCCACTGTCAGAGTTTGAATTTTTCCGGTTTATTTGAATTCCCCAAATTTAGTTCAAACTTTAGAACCTTATAACTTTTGCTAGGAAACTCGAAATTGGATGATTCAAATTGGGTTAGATCCATATTGGATGGATCTATCCAAATTTGCAACCCAATTTGTAAGAAAGTTAATAGTAAATTCTGGAAAATTCTTTGAAATTTTCAGTAAAAGAATTTTGGAGGGATTTTGATTCATCCAAAAATCCCCAAATTTTACCAGATTATTCTTTAGGATACTATTGAACTCCTGCTAAATTTTCAGCTCATTTGATATTCATTTGCGTATGAAAATTCAGATTTCAACTTTCTCTGTTCAAAAAATCCAGAAACTTTTTCAGAGATAATTCATACTTTGAAAAATCAGTGCTGAACAATTCCTAGCTCAAAGTTCCTTGGATAATTCAGGCATGCTCCCTGAGCTATGTTTGAAATTGTGGTCGAGCCTATTCTCGCGAGTAGTTCCAACTACTCTGTGAGACCTATGTGTGCTGAATACATTGGCAATTAGGATAAAAATTAGCATTAACATTCAAAGTTTTGAATATTGCCAAAATATTCTTCTGTGGCAAGGTCCGACAAGTTCTTTGTTAGGTCCGCCAAGTGTTGGCAAGGTCCGACGCAAGGTCCGGAGAGCTTCTGTGAGGTCCGGAGCTTGTTTTTAGAGAGCTCCCGTGAAGTTCAACTCGTAGAACTGCAGCGTCTTGTTTTTGCTTTTAACTCGCAATGTTTCAAACTTGCTTTATGGGAAGGTTTGCTTAGTATTAATTTGCTAAGTTTTTGGTGTGTTTTGGTGGTTATGGCTGTTATCATTTGATATGGTTTGCAACATGCTTATGTGACGTGCTCATGTAAGGTGTTGTGGTTTTCGAACTAACGTGAGTCAAGTCGAGGACTTGTGCTCGGAAAAATTGGTTGTTTATTCATGTGCAGGTGTTGCTTGAGTTCAAGACATGGCTGGTGACGGGATCCTTGGACTAGTCTCAGGGAGGAGATGAGGTTCCAACAACCAAGTTCGGGAGGAGCTGTGGTTGAGTTGATCGGGAGGTCACGCAGCATGTTTGGATCAAGGGCAGTGCATATGAAGGTTGCGTGTACGTCGTTGGAAGGTGTTTGCACGTGTGCAAGGAGTGCATGGACGTGGCAACATTGTTCCATGGCGTGATGAAGATAAGTAGACGTAAAGAATAGGTCGGAAAGGTCCAACCGGCTGGATTGCGTACTCAGGCTGAGGCTGAGTCGGATATGGCTCAAATATGGAAGATTTGAGTTGGTTATGATAGTATTTCGTGCTAGGCACGAAGTTGAGTTGTTTTAGTAATGTTTAGGACGTTCCTAAGGTGTTTGGAAGTCTCATGATTGCTTCTATCTGCGAATAGGAGAGTCCTGAGCAGTTATGGTAAGTTAGGATACGAGTCCAATTAGGAGTAGGAGTCCTAGATTGGATTGTTTAGCCTGAGGGCTGGCTATAAAAGCAAGGGAGGCCAGAGCTCTCGTGAGGAGAGAACTTTGGGCTGTTCCTCTTGTGTTTCTATTGAATAAAGTTCATAGTTTCGAGGAGCTTTTGTGCCTTGTTCGTCCGACTTGTTTTTCGTCAAGTCTTTCTCGCCGAGTTTCTGGACAGACCGATGTTGCTTCGGTGTTTCGTTCATAACTCGAGTTTTACAGATCCGATTGACGTGATTCTTTTTGGGTTGTCTTTACAACTCAATTATCTATAATCTGTGAAATTTTCACGAGCTTCGGATCTGTAGTTTTTGAGATACACGAGTTTCTTTGCAGCGTTGCAGATCTGTTTTATATCGGGTAGAACAGATTGATCTTCGTTTAATGTTTTGATCGTATCTCAAGTTTTACTTCGTGTTTTCAAGTGATTCTTGTTGCATTAGATCCGTGACTTGATTCTCTACCTCTCTACTTGATTTGTCACAGTTGAACACGTTTGAAAACACTTGCACACACGGTTTCTTTAACCGATTGATTTTTGCTGAGTGATTTTTGTTGTTTCCGCTGCGAAAAGTTTTAATGTACCATTCACCCCCCTCTGGTAGCTTTTCACGTGCTCTTCGATCCTACATACTCGACTTGTACCGAATCCTACACTATCTTAGCATTGCAGTAGCTAAACGAGGTTTAAACACCTAAGCCCAACCCAGGGTTTTCTTGGCTATGCATTTGGGTTTCAAACAAGACTCTAATGCATGAATTAAGTGGGTTCTCAAAGTAAGTTCTCAAAACAGTAAAAATTTGTAAAAAGGGTTAATGCAAACCGGAGCTTGCCTTGCTGCTCTTGATTGTAGGCTAGCTGTTCCTCTGGAGTGACGAAGTCTAAGACTTTGGGTTCCTCCTCAACCTTAGCGACTACATATGATAAATACAAATATATGTCAATTTAAACGCATTTGAATTGACCCTATGAGAGTTATAAGTCTTGCTAGACAGACCCAATGACTCTGAAATTTTTACTGTGGTTTGGATACAACCTAAACAGGGACTTGGCCAAGTTTCAATTGCAGCAAAGCTCATTTGAGCTCTCCACAAATAATTATGTACTTGGACTTAATTGGAGCTTCTAGGGTGTTCTAGCGATTTTCATGGAACAAGCCTTGACTTTCTGAAAATGGAATGGATTTCACTTAATTTGAAGATTCCTAGAAAAAGATATGAGCTAAACAAGTTCAGAGAATTTCTAAAAATGTTTCTGGACATTTTTCATTTTCTCTAGAACTGTTTTATTAATCACACCACTAGGTGGATAAAATGAGCTCAAATGGATCTGAAATTTTTATGATAGCTCAGGGATATTGTGGTCAACATCCTAGAAAAATTTCAGAATTTTCCTCCAAAGGGTTCTCCAGTTAAAATTCTAAACAGTTTAAACTCTGAAGAATTAATTCTGGAGAAATAAGGATTTTCATAGAGTGAAACTTGATTTGTTGGAAATTACATAGAGAGCTGAATCCAGAAAAATTTGGTTCACTCGATTTGGAGTTTCCTAGCCAAAGTTATGTGAGTTTGAAGATTGAACTAAATCTGAAAATCGGGGAAATGTTTAAAACACTGCGTGTGGGTCCCACGCACAGTGTCTTCATCTACCTCCCGCCAGCGCCCGAGCGCGCGACGCGCAGCGACGGTGGTGTGGTTCGTTCTCGGCCTTTACTGCCTAATTCTCGACACGGATTCTTCCTACGTGACCCTTGGAGCACGGTGTACACGCCGGGCAACTTCTCGCGCCTCGACATCGCCGGGAACATAGTCGGCGACGGTGCCAGCAGAATATGAGCTCAGGTCCGACGATGCTAGCTCGTTTCGACGGTGAACATGATCAACCAATGTGTCGCAAAGCACCACTAGGGCACGGGGAAGCCAACCTTGCCCTCCTCTTGGCCGTAGATCGCTGGGAAAGTAGACTTCACCGGTGACCCGAGCCGTTTTCACCGGCGGTGGCCCAACTCCGGTGCTCTGCTCACCGGGTTGATCATCATCGCTAGGATATGGCTGAGGTAACTGTGAGGTGCTACTCTAGCTTCAGCTCGACCAGGATTTCCAGTGATCAAGTGATCGAGACGAATTTGGAGTTTTGGGTTCTCGGTGGTCTATACGGTGATAATCGGAAGAATTGAAATTCTGGCTAACCGGCGCTAAGAGGGAGCTAGGGAGCTCAGGGAGAGCTACTAGACTATGATGCTAACCTCAGAGAGCAGTTTGCCGCGGTGGAGAAGCTTAGAGCTGCTCGGACGACGGCGTCGAGTCGGAGGAGCTTTCGGGTTGACAGAGCGGTGGAAGATCGGCTCGGAGAAGCTCAACAGAAGCTGATCACGAGCAGCTGAGGGCTGTAGCATGTCGAGCAAAGACCGGCGGTGCCGTTTGTGCCCTCGGCTTGCAGTGGAAAGGACTGCTTTGGCCGGTCGATGGAGGGGTGGTGAGGTGTGGGTGTGCGGCGACTTGCTCTGGTTTCTCAGTGCTGGAAACGTCGAGGCAGCGTGAAAATCGGCTGCTGCCGTCGGCAGCTCGAGGCTAAATAGCTGAGGTAGTCGGTTTGCAGCTCTGATCGGCGACCAGGAGGTGGCATCGGCGTTCAGTGCCGTGGCGATCGCGTGGGCGCACGGAAGAACCGAGTCTCGGTGGCTTCAGTCGGTTAAAACGCTAGTGAGGCTGACATGTGGGTCCCACTCCAGTTTTAACCTCTGAAATTGAATTTTCCCAACTGCTCCAAATAGTAGAGACCCAAATACCGTTTGGAATTTGAATTATCTACCAAATGCCCATTTGAAGTTGATAGAATTCGAATTGTGAAGTGTTTGAATATATTTTCAGCACATATGCAGTTCGAAATTCAAATTGAGTTTGAATTTCCTAAACTTAGCTCATGTCAAGATCAACTCCAAATGGAGTGAAAATTGGTGTGTGAGCTAACAAAAATGTGCTGAGTATAAATATGCCTCCCACTTTTGAAGTCCTGGGATAAAAGTAGTTCGAATTTGAATTTGAGTTCAAGCTACCCTCTTTCTAGTTATACCCAAAAAGACCTCAAGGATGTTTTGGATTTGGGTGAAATTTGGCATGGGCATTCCTAGCAAGGTGTAGAAGTTTTTCATATGCCCATCCCCTATATGATGTATGTAGGAAATGCCACTTTTGTATTTTGTGAGTTTATTCTCTAATGACCATGTTGATGGTGTTTACTTGCTCTTCGAATGTGTTCACAAAGTTTCTTCAAATGAGCTGTGTGTGGTGTGATGGACACTTTGAATGTGTGCAAAAAACTTGGGCCCTTACTCCTCCTCCCTTAAAAGAATCTCGTCCCGAGATTATAAGGTGAAAATGAGAGAGAGGACGGTGGAAGATTACCGTATATGCGACGTGAAAAATTCGGGGTAGTTAGCGCGAAGAAATCCTTCGCTCTCCCATGTCGCTTCATCTACGGAGTGATTACTCCATAGAACTTTGTAGAACCACAACGTACGGTTGCATGTGGTTCGGGCCGTTTCATCATTAATCTGGACCGGTTCCTCCCGATACGTGAGATCTGGTTTCAGTTCTTCTATATCCTCCAGCTGAATGGTAGTTGATAGCTTAAGACACTTCCTGTGCTGGGAAATGTGAAAGGCGTCGTGCACACTGGAAAGTGCTTCTGGTAATTTCAGCCGGTATGCTACTGATCCACATCTTTCTGTAGTCTGAAATGGACCGATGAATCGGGGTGCCAACTTTCCTCTCACCCCGATTCTGGTCACGCCCTTCATTGGAGACACACGCAGATATACATGATCCCCGACTTCGAACTGTAATGGGCGTCTTCGACGGTCCGCATACTGTTTTTGTCGTGATTGGGCGCCTTTTAGGTTCGCTTGAATCAGCCGAACCTTTTCCTCCGTGTTGTTGACAAGATCAATCCCGAAGGTAACCGTTTCGCCAGACTCACACCAACTCAGTGGTGTGTGGCATTTTCTCCCGTATAGCGCCTCATAAGGCGCCATCTTGATGATGGCTTGGTACCCATTGTTGCACGAGAACTCGGCCAACGGTAAGTGATCATCCAAATTCTTACCGTGGTTGATAGCGCAAGTTCGTAGCATATCTTCTGAAATCTGATTTACCCGCTCGGTTTGCCCATCCGTCTGCGGGTGGTACGCTGAACTACGGATCAGCTTTGTCCCCAACGCAGCTTGTAGCTTCTCCCAAAAACTGGACACAAATAAAGTGCCCTGATCCGATATGATAGTTCGGGGTACGCCGTACAAGCGTAGGATCCGTGAGATGTACGCTTCAGCATACTTCTTGGCGTTGTAGTTGGCGTTGACAGGGATAAAATGGGCAACTTTGGTGAGCAGGTCTACGATCACCCACACAGAATCATGTTTCTGAAAAGTGGTGGGTAAACCGATGATGAAGTCCATGCTCGCATCCTCCCACTTCCAGGCAGGAACGCCCAGTGGTTGTAGCAGTCCCGGTTTTCTCATGTGGTCTGCCTTCACCCTTCGACATGTATCACACTCGGACACGTACTTTGCAATCTTACGCTTCATCCCTGTCCACCAAAATTTTCTTCTGAGTTCTTGATACATCTTGTTGCTGCCAGGATGAATAGAAAACCTTGACAAGTGAGCATCATCAAAGATTTTCTTTCGTAACTCCGGGTTACGGGGTACGACGATCCGGTCCTTGAACCATAGGACTCCGTCTCCGTCTTTCCGGAAACATTTCAGCTCCCCACTGTCTACATGTCTCCACAAATGCGACATGCCCTTGTCATGTTTCTGAGATGCCGCTATCTCTTCACGGATGGTGGGGATCAAACCTACGTTGTAGAGAGCTTTATGTGGAATCACATGCAATGGTGGCTCGTTCTCTTCCAACGGTGTGATTGTCACACTCGGTTTCTCTGAAGAACAACCGAGTGAATATCGCATGTATGCCAGGATCATTTTATCATACATGTGATGACAAATAGTGAAGCATCATTTATTACAAGCCAGGTGACGAATATAAATATGTCTTACAAAGCATACGTCTCGATGAACGATAATAAGTTCATAACATGTAAATAAAATAGCTGCGGAATATTATTCTTGTGGGCTCCGTCACAGGCGTTGCCCGGGGACTCCATGAACCTATAATCCTTCTTCAGATCCGATGTCTTGGTCATTGAACACCACATCATCCCCTTGACCTGAGCAGAAATTTAAACCAACAAATATGCAAGTTTGAGTACCGTTGGTACTCAGCAAGTGTGGGAAAGTTATTTCATGCATGGCTAGAGCAAGGAGAGATTGACTCATGGTTAAAGAACTACGCAATTAATACCTATTACCTTAGCTTACTAAGCACCTACATTACTACACAGGTGAAATGGTCCCAATCTCCCAACCCATCATCAAAATCAAGTAACCATAATCATCATATCCAATGTCAAGCTCCTCGCTTAACATCCTCAACATCCAAATCCATCATCCTCTAATCATGAATAAGTCCAAGCCGCTCTTGACCGTGAGCACGGCTGTCATGACAGTTTTGACTATGCAGAGTTTGCACCACTGTACCCACATGTAGTGATTTCATACCCCGTTGCCGGGTGGAGTAAAAGAACCTCCATTATGCCAGTGGCCGCGAACCACATTCACACTTCCTAGGTGTGTAGCTAGGAGATCACTACGAAGCATTTACAAAGGGATTCCCGACGAGCGTGGGTCCACTGAGGTTTCACCCCTAACAGCATACAAGAGGCTCCAACCCCGCTGCAGTGGCCCCCTCTTGAGCCTTGCGGTTCATATGGTAGTCCAGCTGATACCTATTCTCCGCACCATCCAACACATCCATACTACGCCAAGGATACACCTAATTAATTGGCCAAGCTGCCCCATCTCAGCATGTGGTTGGCACGGTAAATCCAGGTTACATGCTCCGTGAACCGGTCCTTAGGATCCAGGCAAGTACTAAACACAAACCCGAGTCTCGTGCACCCAGCACCAACCAAATCATCCAACTAGTCTCGATCCCTACCTCTACATAACTCATAATATCTCATTCAAGAGTAAGGTAAATAAATTGATGATCTCATATCCCAATTATCCCATTCTAAGCATGGCTAAGCTTAAGCATCTAAATAAATAACATGATAAAATAAATCCCAACCCAAGCTACAAGGAAACAAGGTAATGCAATTCTAGGGAAACTTCCTAGCATGGGTTTCACATTTCAATTGACAATGCAAATAATTCTATCTACACATCCTAGTATAGGATCAAAGTGGTCAAGGACACTTGCCTTCTTCCTGCTGCTCTGAGAATGGAAAGTCTTGGTCTTGGAAGGGGAGAACTTGCTCTGGGGCAGGTTCTACTCATGCCAATACACATAGCAAAAGAAAACAACAATCCATAAGACATAGTTCACACTTTCACTTCATACAAACCACACATACATACCTATGAAAGTCATTCACATTTCTAAGTGTTGTGGTTACTCTACATGTGTTGATTTTTGGCCTACATGCACTTATAAACCTATGTATATGATTTCTAACTTTTGTATTCAGATTTCTGTTTGCATACTATATATGAATTTCCAATTTGAACAAATTCTTTATATTTAATTAATTCACTTCTTATCTACCAAGTTTGCATGAAAGGTAATTTCCTACTCCAAATAGGTTTTCAGATCTTCTACCAAATCCTAAACCGAAGTTTTTGAATTTGGAGACTTCATTTATCATTTTCTAATTATGCATACCTATTTTCCTATAATTTTCAGATTTATTTTCTATGCCTAAAAGTGAGTTTTATTATGAAAATAGTAAGACACATCATCTAAACAGAATAGGTTCTGATCTAAAATGTTCAATAATATATCTTTGGACTTCCTCTCTGATGTGGAACAAATTAAATTTATTTTACTAGTTTTTAGAATTATTTCCTAGCCTAAAATATGTTTCTAGAACTAATAAATATGAATATCATTTAGACAGAATTCATTTCAGCCTAAAATCTATTTTTAACTCATTCTAAAGTTTTCCAAGTGCTAGTAGAGTTTAAATTTGAATTTACAATGTGTTTGCCTCACCTTTTCAATTTAAATCCTAATCACATATTCAAATTTCTGAATTAAATATCATATAGGGTCAAAAAGGTAAATCCACCCTACTACAGAGTCTAATTTATTATTTCATAAATTTCCAGGGGTCTAACTACACATAACAGATGGGTTTTCCTAATTTTTATTAAGTCCAGGGGCTAAAACTGATTTTAAAATGAATTTACACGAATTTCTGAAGTTCCAGGGATTAGATCAGAAGTTTCCAGGGCTAGCTCGTGTTTTCCAAAATCCCCAGGGGGTAGCGCGTAAGAATCCCGGCATTTATAACGCGGGGCTGACATGGACCGTCCGATTTAAAACAGACGGCTCAGATTAGATCGCTGAACCGGTACGCGTGGGTTTTATTTCTACCGTGCGATTTAAAATAGACGGCCCTCAAGGGGCCACGTCGCCCTGGCCGGAACCAGCCCGCGCGCGCGGCGGCGCGCGGCGGCGGGGGTGGCAATCTCGCCGGCGCAGCTTCGGTTCCTTGCCGCTATACGTTAAAACTTGCAGTTTTTCACATGGATCGACTGCGGAGGGGTAGGGGAGCTCACCTAGGGGTTTCTGGGGCTTGGGGAGGTCAAAATTCGGCTCTGCGACGATGATGATTGAAGCCGCTCCTCGGTGCTCGTCGGAACCGATGCTAGGGCGTGAAACTTGTCGCTTCCTTCACCTGCAGGGCTCCCTGGAGGCGGTGTAGCACGGCGAGCTCGTTAGTCCAACGAAAAACGAAGAGATCCGAAGGTTTTTCGGTGGTGGATGATTGGTTCTCACCGGAGAGAAGAACGGGCGATCGGGGGAAGAAAAACAGGGCGATTGTCGGCGTTTAAATAGGCGAGGGGGGGCGGCGGTCTGTTGGGATCGAATTGGAGTCATCCGGGACCGGGAGTCGGGCTGGGGACGCGTTTCCGGAGTTGGTTGCGATCGGGCGCGGGCGGGGGGGGGGGGGGGGGGAGAAATCCGGTCGGTTGGCACGAGCGGGAGGTAGGAGATGACACACGGGCCCCGCGTGTCAGTGAGAGGAAGAGAGGGCGCGCGGTTGTGGGCTGGTGCGGGAAATAGTGTGCCGTCTGGCGGGTTTCGGCCCACTGGCCGGCTGAGGTTTTCTTTTTCTTTTTCTTTTTCCATTTCTTTTCTGTTTCGATTTGAATTTGAATTCCAGTTTAAATTTGAATTTCTGCACCACATGCAATACGTCCAAAAAATTTTAAATTCCCCTCTTTAGCAGATTTTTGGGGTGTTACAGTGATGGTCAGATTGTTGATGTGTGACTTGTGACTCAGCGCATCCGCCACTACGTTTGCTTTGCCGGGGTGATAACGGATCTCTATTTCATAATCCTTTATCAACTCCAACCATCTTCGCTGCCTCATGTTCAGCTCTTTCTGAGTGAATATGTACTTGAGGCTTTTGTGGTCGGTATATAGATGGACGAGGTTACCAAGTAGTAGTGCCTCCACATTTTAAGTGCGAGTACCACGGCATCGAGCTCTAGGTCATGAGTTGGATAGTTCTGCTCACGTTTTCTGAGCTGCCATGATCCATACGTGACCACCCTTCGGTCTTGCATCAGCACACATCCGAGCCCAATGCCGGATGCATTGCAGTACACATCGAACAGTTTTTGTTGTGTCTGGCTGCGCCAAAATCGGTGCTGATGTTAGGTGCTTTACTAATGCCTTGAACGCTGCTTCACATGCTGGACTCCAAACATATTTGGTAGCCTTCTTCAGCAGCTCTGTCATAGGCTTGGCAATCTTCGAGAAGTTCGGAATGAACATCCGATAATATCCCGCGAGTCCGGGGAAACTCCGTACCTCGTGAACAGTTCTCAGGGACTTCCAATTCAGCACTTGTGTGATTTTACTCGGGTCTACAGTGATGCCCTCTGCTGAGATAATATGCCCGAGAAAAGGCACTTGCAAAATCCAGAATTCACACTTGCTGAATTTCGTGTATAGCTTGTGATCCCTCAGCCGTTGCAAGACTATATGCAGATGCTTCGTGTGTTCTTCATCTGACTTGGAATACACCAATATGTCGTCGATGAAGACAACGACAAACTTGTCCAGCTCCGGCATGAATACCGAGTTCATCAAGTACATGAAATGATCTGGAGCGTTGGTGAGGCCAAAGGACATTGCCAGGTACTCATAAAGCCTGTACCTCATCGAGAAAGCCGTCTTCAGAATATCCTCTGCCCGTATCTTAATCTGATGGTACCCGGATTATTGCTTCGACCAACTGATCAAACAACATGTCGATCCGTGGCAACGGGTACTTGTTCTTGATGGTTACGGCTTTTAGTGGACGATAGTCCGCGCAAAGCCGCAACGTCTCATCCTTCTTCTTCACGGATAATGCCGAACAGCCCCATGGCGAGGAGCTCGGCCTAATAAAACCCTTCGCCAGCTGGTCCGTTAACTGTGTCTTCAGTTAAGCCAATTCCTTGGGCACCATCTTGTACGGCCTTCGGGATATTTGCATGGTTCCTGGTGCAAGTTCAATCTTGAACTCACCTCTCTGTCGGGAGGCATCCCCGATAAATCATCCGGGAACACGTCAGGGAACTCACGGACTACTGGAATATCTTCCAGTCTAATTGTTGTGTACTGATAAACACTTGGAAGTTTTATTTCTGGACTGTCCAGAAATAAAGAGTGTGACTCGTGCACTTCTGAGTTCAAATGACGTATGCTAATATAGTCCTTACTTGGGCAACTACCGATTCCTCACCGTATACCTAAGTTTTCCCATAATGCAGTCCTTAAGTACTGTGCTATCCCCAATGCAGCTCTGATACCAGGCTGTGGCGGACCGGAATCCACAATGAAGTTGCTCATTTAGTGGGGTGTTTCTTCGAAGCATCACCAGTTCATGTCAGTACTACGTTCTTCACAAAGAAAAACCTATACTGGACTTAGCCGGCTTCGGTAGTTCAGTGGCACTAAATGTCTCTCACACACGGATGATACTCGTCTACCGATTCGTGGTTAGAGTACCTGCAAATAACTCATACAATCGTCAGACTCGGCTGCACACCGAGCCCAGTATCCATACAGTTCATACACCCATCCGTCATCACTTTCCCGGGTGTTCTCAAGCCAAACATGCCTTGAGCTACGTGTTCACGTTACTGACCACGTGATGGGGTCTCCCAAACTTGCCCGAAGCACGCCGGGGAAAGGCATTGCCCGAATACCCCGAACGACATGAAGAGTCGTAGAGGATATTAAAGCGGGTCGAGTTACCTGCCACCCGTGGGGCTCCACCCTTCAGCTTGTGCGCACTGGTCGACAGCCCTTACGTGCACCCCCAAGACATAAAACGTCCCGAGATGCATGATTTTCTGACATAATAAAATAGGTTAGTATGCCACTTTCTATACGCTAATAACATCCTTATGTGGGCTTCTAACTCGTTCCTCACCGAAATTTTGAAAAAGATAACATTTGTAGTGTGGCGGACCGGAATCCGCTCATCCAGGATCGCAGAGGGTGGTGCCGCACGATGCGACACCCGACAGCACACGTCATAAGGAACACATTATATTACATGGGAAAAACAAATTGAATGTACAAAGTAGTACACTTCTCAGTTACAAACTAGGGTCTTTATTACACAGCGGAAGTTTCTTTTGTACAACTCACGCCTGCCTAACTAGCAAAAGTCAGTTGCCCAGCCCTAGGGCAACCCACACTAGCTGCACGTCTCAGCTCAGCGCGGCGTGTACGGCTCCCACTCAGCCGTAGTCCCCGACGGAGGGTAACCCTCGCCGGTGGACTCGTACTCCGAGTCCGTGGGTGGCTCCTCACCTGAAAAAAACACTTAAGCAGCAACCGTGAGCACGAAGGCTCAGCAAGGCTTAACCGACTCACCTAAGCATGAAACTCTACATGAGGTGTACCATGACATAGGATGGTCATATTGCAACAAATGGACTCGCCTACAAGTTCATACTTAGTTCAACTTTTAGCAACAAGTTAACAGTTCAGGAATCTGAAATTTAGTAAGCAATATTTGGTGGCACACATGTAGCAATACAAAGTTATATCATATCAGCAGTATTGAATCATCATAATTCATACATTAGTCTACGTTACGACGCAGTGAACAAGCGGTACTCGTCACCGCGAGGGACGGCGAATCGACTCGATATACACCTGCAGGGAAACCCAAAGAGCACGTCACGTACACCCACCCGTGGAGCTGCACAGCACGCTCACTCGATGTCGTACGGGACAACCTTTCACCCAACAGCCCAAACATCGAACCGGTCGCACCGAAACGAGCAGGAGGTTCCCCACACGGAGCATCTCTCTATGCCCGTTGGCAGATTTCCACCTTGCTGCCCTCAACCTACACCTATAAATCGGTGTGCTATGCCTCGACGTCCGGAGTTTTATGCTACATCAGTTTATCGGGGCTTATATATCCGATATGCCTTCGGTACGTTCAATACTTGTTGAGCAGGGCCGCACACGGCTCGGTCCTCAATCGACACGGGCAGGGATGCGCACACAAGACTCCCTCTTGCTGCGCCCTAGCCCCTGCCTAGTCTCATTTTCATTACTAAAGTGATCTCGCGTCACTCAACCGAACCCGTGTGTCCCAATGCCTATCTCGCGAGTAGATTCCAACTACTCGACTTGTACCGAAGTCATATGACTCATTAAGCATAGCCTATCTACTCGAGGTCCTTGACACTACCCTCACTCTTTTAGGAACCTTTGGTTATGCAAGTGGTGTTTCATTCGTCCTATACCTAATGCACATACATACTTCATATGACACATGTAAACAAAGTAAGACTTATAAAAGGTTAATGCAAACCGGGGCTTGCCTTGTTGCTGCTGGTCAGGGGTTAGTTCCTCTTCCGGAAGGAGGAAGTCCAGCACTTCCGGAGTCTCTTCTTCAATGTCTACACGTTTAATACAATACTACATGTTAATGAATATGCATATGAGTTTATTGTAATGCTTTTGCTATTAGTTCTAATATACAGTCTCTAACACCTGGAACTCTGTTTAAGAATTTAAAGATGAACTGGTGTTGGTGGTTTGGCTTAGACTTAATCACATGGTTAAGTGTTAAGTGGTTTCCCCCCTTTTCCATATTAATCCCTCAAGTGGTTAAACAGGACAGGGGTGATCCAAAGCTCTAATGGAGCTGAGAATTTTTGTGTGAGTCCCTTGTTACAAGAAAACTTCTGGACCAAACACTAGCACTTTTCATGGAGTGGTTTGCTCAGAATAATTCTCTTAGCAAATAAGCAAAGAAGAATTAATTCTGAGGTAATACCCCTGTTTATGCCCAACTTAGTGAACTACAATTTTAATTACAGCTCATAGAGTTTGCATGAATTTTCCTAGCATTTTTGGAGCCAAGATTTGCCCAGAACTGAATTTCCAAGTTTTGGAAATTCTCTGAAAATGTTTCTGTATTCAAATGAACACAGCACCTTCAAATTTGAATTGCTCTGACCAAATCAACTCCAAATGGTCTGAAACTTTTACAGGGGTTCCCTAATGTCCTAAAGAACATTCCAGCAAAATTTGGGGATTTTTGGATGAACCAAACTCCCTCTAAAATTCTTTTTCTGAAAAGTTTTAAAGAATTTTCCAGAATTAATTAATGGGTTTCATACAAATTAGGTTGTATATCTGGACAGAGCTAGGCAAGATGAATCCAACCCAATTTGAATCACTAAATTTGGAGCTTCCTAGCGAATGTTATGGAGCTCTAAAGTTTGAGGAATTTCTGGAATTCAAATTAACCGGGGAAAGTTCAAATTTCTGACAGCGGGCCCGGCTCCCACGTGTCATCACCTCGGCTGCACCACACGGGGCCACAGGATTGTTTTCCGCATGTTCACAGCCGATCCAGTCCCCACACTGTGCCGCGAGGGACTGACGAGCGGGCCCGGCCGGCTCGTATTCTTCCTCGCGCCCGCCCTTTTTCCCGCGCCGCCCCCTCACCGGCACACTTCTGAAGCTCGCCGGACATGGTCTCCCGACCGCCTCCCAGCCGGAAACTCGCCGTCTGGGCTTACTTTCGCGCGCTGAACACGCTAGTACCGCCTGCTCCGGCCGGCGATGGCCCTAACCTAGCCGGCGAGGGTGCTGCGGCTCGGCAACCCTTCGGTCACGTCGCCCGGACAGTTTAGCCCGTCAAAACATCGGTGGATCGGCGCTATAGCACCAGTGGGTGCTAGGGAAGCTCGTCATGGTGGTGAGACTGCCCGGAGAGGGCTCTATCCTAGGTCTCATCGTGAGCCCGACCTTTCCCGCCATAATCGCGGCTGGAAAACCGGGAAATACGCCGGGTACAGCCAAAATTAAGCTAGGGTTGCGAAGCAAACATGGGCGCCGTCAAGTCTAGCTCCTGTGTGCACAGTTTAGTGAACTGATGATGAGGAGGGAGTGGGAATTCAGGGGTCTCATACCGGAACGTTGTTCTGTGGTCGCCGGCGGAGTTTCTCCAAATTCTCGCTCAGCGGTTCACGGTTGGTCCTGTGGTTTGGGTGGGAGCAGCAGTGATCAACGCCGCGTCCGAGACTGTCCTTGCTCGGCCATGAAAGGCCCTCTGTTGGGCTGTCACCGTGAGCCGAGTGGTGGCGGTTTCTCGGGTGTTGCTCGGAAACGTGGAGCTAAGGCTGGGGGAAGGGCCGAACTCGACTGCTCTCGTGCCGAGGAGGTAGAGGACGAGCAACTGGTGTGGTTTTGTGGCTAGGAGAGGCGCTGCTCGCGGTGAATTTCCGGGTTTCGATCGAACAAAGACGGCGGCGTGCGCTCGGTCGTTTCTTGGGCAACAGAACACGGCGCCTCTGTTCAGCGGTGTAGGTGCGTGATGATCGGCGGAAGCAGCTGGCCAGCGCGAGGGAGGAAACAGGAGCTGGCTGCGTCACCTCACGTGGGGGCGTCCGAAGGATCGGCTCGGTGGCACGCCGGGAGCGTTTGCTTCGGTGAGAAGCCGAACCCGTTCAGCTGAAACCAATTTCCCCCACTGACCTGTGGGTCCCTCTCCCCTCTAATCCCCTTTCCAATTCTTTTTATTTCTGTTGGCACTCAATTATCTCCAGCTACTCACAATTTAATGTGAGACTTAGTCACCAAGTCTCTGTTTGAATTTGAATTCTCAAATTCAAACTTTGTTTCGTTAAATTTGCTTCATATTGAAACTGAAATTCAAATTCAGTTTTGAATTCTTGCAAAATTAGCTCTTGACAAGATGAACTCCAATGGGGATGAAAATTGGTGGGTTTACTCAGAAAAATGTGCTGAGTGTAGATATGAAGCTAACTTTTGAATTTGGGTGATGAAAGTTGCTGCAATTTGAATTTACATTGAAATTGGCCTCTTTTTGGAATAACCCAAAAGTGCCTTAAAAATGTTGAATTTGCATGAACTTTGGACTGAACCTTCCCAGGACTTTTTAAATTCTAGGGGTGAGCTCAACCTCTCATGTTCATGTGTAGAAACCCTACTTTGTGAAAGTGAAGGCTTTCCCCTCTAATCACTCTTTTGATGGAGGTTACTTGCTCTTCACAACATTTCCTAAGGTGTCCACAATAAAAACTGTGGTGTTGTGAGGTGAAGAAAAGCTTTTGCAAGTCCCTTTTCTTGGGCTTTTACATCCCTCCCCCCTTAAAAGAATCTCGTCCCGAGATTATAAATGAAGAGATAGCGATGTAATAGGGACTTACCCATGTTGAGAAGCCATGAACTCCGGGTAATTTGAGCGAAGGAACTCCTCGCTCTCCCACGCCGCTTCTTCGGCGGTGTGGTTGCTCCAGAGTATTTTGTAGAACCACAACATTCTGCTACGCGTGGTCCTGGCTTTTTCATCAACAATGGCCACCGGATACTCATCATAGGTCAAATCCGGTTTCTAGTCGCCGATGTCTTCGGTAGGAACAGCAGCCGTATGCTTCAAACATTTTCGCAGTTGCGAAATATGGAAAACATCATGGACACCAGCAAGGGATGCCGGTAGCTCCAGTCTATACGCTGCTGGTCCACACTTCTCGGTGATAGCATAGGGTCCAATGAAACGGGGAGCGAGCTTCCCCTTCACACCGAACCGGTGCATGCCCTTCATCGGAGACACGCGGAGGTACACGTGTTCCCCAACGTCGAAGTGCAACGGCCTACGCCTCTTATCAGCGTAGCTCTTCTGCCGGGATTGAGCGGCCTTCAAGTTAGCTTGAATCGCCCGAACGCGCTCTTCGGCGTCGTTCACCACATCAACCCCGAATGTGACCCTTTCACCGGACTCGCACCAATTTAATGGGATGCGGCATTTGCGACCGTAGAGAGCTTCGTAGGGTGCCATCTTGATACTCGCCTGATAGCCGTTGTTGTACGAGAATTCCGCCAATGGTAGGTGATCATCCCAGTTCCTACCATGGTGGATGGCACATGCTCTCAACATGTCTTCCTGAACTTGATTCACCCTCTCTGTCTGGCCATCTGTCTAAGGGTGATAGGCGGAGCTCCTGATCAACTTAGTACCCAATGCAGCGTGTAGCTGCTCCCAAAAGCGAGATACAAATAATGCACCTCGATCTGAGACAATGGTCTTGGGTACCACGTATAGGCATAGAATCTTTGCTATGTATAGCTCCGCATATTTGCCGGCATTGTAAAGTGTATTCACTGGAATGAAGTGAGCCGTTTTGGTTAACCGATCAACGATTACCCATATGGAATCATGCTTGTTGGATGTTAGGGGTAATCCCACAATGAAATCCATGCTCACCTCTTCCCATTTCCATGCCAGAATCTTCAGGGGTTGCAACAGCCCTGATTTCTTCATGTGATCAGCCTTCACTCGTCGGCACGTATCACACTCGGATACGTACTTCGCTACCTCCCGTTTCATCCGTGTCCACCAAAACTTCTTTTTCAAATCTTGGTACATTTTGTTGCTGCCCGGATGAATGGAGTACTTGGACAAGTGAGCTTCATCGAGGATCTTCTTTCTCAACTCCATATCTCGGGGTACGACTATGCGGTCATTGAACCACAGCGTCCCCTCATCATCCTTCTGGAAACATTTGATTTCCCCGTTGTCTATCCGTCTCCGGAGATGTGCCATGCCTTTATCCGTCTTCTGAGCTGCAATGATGTCCTCTCTGATGGTAGGGATGAGGGCAAGGTTGTACAGCGATCCATAAGGAACCAAGTATAAACTTGGCTCTTCCTCCTCCACCGGTGTAATGGTGAGGTGATGGACATGTGATTTCCGACTTAGCGTGTCGGCAACCACATTCGCCTTGCCAGGGTGGTAATGGATCTCAATCTCATAATCTTTGATCAGTTCTAACCACCTCCTTTGCCTCATATTCAGCTCCTTCTGGGTGAAAATGTATTTCAAGCTCTTGTGGTCGGTGTAGAGGTGCACCAAGTTCCCCAGGAGATAGTGCCTCCACATTTTCAGCGCCAAAACCACTGCAGCAAGCTCAAGATCATGAGTAGGATATTGCTGCTCATGGTTCCGAAGTTGGCGTGAGCCATAGGCGACCACACGTCCTTCCTGCATCAACACGCAGCCAAGCCCAATACCGGACGCGTCACAATACACGTCGAAGGGCTTTGTTGTATCCGGCTGAGCTAAGATAGGGGGGGCTGTGGTGAGATGTTTCACCAATGTTTGGAATGCTCCTTCACACGCCGTGTTCCAAACATATTTCGTCCCTTTCTTCAGCAACTCCGTCATCGGCTTGGCGAGCTTGGAGAAACTTGGAATAAATCTCCGATAGTATCCCGCTAACCCGAGGAAGCTTCTGACTTCATGGACTGAAGTGGGAGCTTTCCATTTCAGCACCTGCTCTATTTTGCTTGGGTCAACCGCAATGCCTTCTGCTGAGATGATATGTCCCAAGAATGGCACTTGGCTGATCCAAAACTCGCATTTACTGAACTTGGCGTAGAGCTTGTGGTCTCGCAATCGTTGAAGAACGATCCGCAAATGTTCGGCATGTTCGGCTTCTGTCTTGGAGTAAAACAAGATATCATCGATGAACACTACCACAAACTTGTCTAGCTCCGGCATGAACACCGAGTTCATGAGATACATGAAATGGGCTAGAGCATTTGTGAGACCAAATGACATGACAAGATATTCATATAATCCATATCTCGTCGAGAAGGCCGTCTTTGGAATATCCTCGGCCTGGATCTTTATCTGGTGATATCCAGAGCGAAGGTCCATCTTTGAGAACACACTTGCACCCACAAGTTGATCAAACAAAATGTCAATACGGGGCAGTGGGTACTTATTTTTGATGGTGACGGCGTTGAGCGGCCGGTAATCCACACACAGCCTCAAGGTTTCATCTTTCTTCTTCACGAACAGCGCCGAGCATCCCCAAGGCGAGGAACTCGGCCTGATGAAACCCTTGCTCAACAGATCATTGAGCTGTTCTTTCAGTTCAGCCAGCTCATTTGGAGCCATCTTGTATGGTCTCCATGATATGGGCGTAGTCCCGGGTACGAGCTCGATCTTGAACTCCACATCCTGCCCAGGTGGCATGCCCGGAAGATCCTCCGGGAACACGTCAGGATACTCCCGGACTACGGGGATGTCTTCTAACTTGAGAGCTTCAGCATTATTAATTGCTAAAACTTCCCGGACTGGCGTGTCTAACACCATGGAATGCGGACGGTGGAATAGAGAATTTAAGTGAACCGTCCGTGTCCGAGTCTCTAGGACAGCGCCATGGTATTGTATCCATGACATCCCTAAGATTGCATCAATCTTTTGTCCCATAAGGATTATCAAGGTGGTGGGATATAGTTTCCCACCTAAGCACAGAGGTGCCTTTGGAATCATCATATTAGCTGAAATCTTCCCTCCCGGTGAGCAAATCATATAAGTGCAGTCGGTTGGGAAGACTTGCATTTGATGCTTAGCCACATAAGATGCACTTATAAAGCTGTGGGTTGCACCAGAATCAAACAATATGACGATGGCTTGATGGTTGAGAGTAAACGTACCCGCCAGCACGTTATCTCCCTCTGGGGCGTCCTCATTGTCGAGGTTGCGGACACCCCCAGTCCGCTGACCAACCTTCTTCACCGGAGGTCGGCCTCGAGCACCGCCCTGGAACTGGGCTTGCCCGCTGCTCTGCTGCCCCTGGGGACAGTCCTTCGCGAAGTGGCCCGCCTGGCCACACGTGAAGCAGGTGAAACGGGGCGTTCCCCCGCTGATCGGTGGACAGAATCCTGGGGCGCGTTGTGGCGGTGGAAACGCCCGGGGTACCGTCTGCTGCTGCTGCTGTCTTGGTGGCGGCATCGGCGGATGGAACGGAGGTGCCTGAAAAGGACGTCCCCCGAACCGTTGAGGTCGCGCCGGTGGATGCCACTGCTGCCCGGATGGTGTCTGATACAGCATACGGTACTTCTGTGGCGCGCCACCACCGCTGCTAGGTGGAGCACTGCGCTTCCTCTGCTCAGCTGCGAACTCCCGCTGAGCATCCTCTTGCATAATCGCGGCATTGACTAGGTCGTTGAATGTGCCGCGATTCCACTGAACGAGGTGCGTCTTCATTTCGGGGTGTAATCCCCGATAGAAGTGCTCCCGCTTTTTCTCCTCGGTGGAGATGTAGTCTGACGCATATTGCGCCAGATGGTTGAAGGCACGGGAGTAGTCATGAGCACTCCTCCCGCCCTGCTTCAGTTCTAAGAATTCATGGAACTTCCTCTTCATGATTCCAGGAGGAATGTGATAGGAGCGGAACGCCTCCCGGAACTCTTGCCATTCCACGGCATGGCCAGCCGGACGTGAGGCGAAATAGTTCGCCCACCACGCACCAGCGGCACCGTGGAGCTGCTGTGCTGCGAACAGGGTCTTCTGCCGCTCCGTACACTGGAGCAGCCCAAACTTGGACTCGATGGTCTGCAGCCAGTTGTCAGCCTCCAGTGGTTCTTCAGCTTCAGTGAGCACTGGAGGGTGCGTACTCATGAAATCCGAGTACGACACTTCGCGGGGCTCACGAGGCCCTCGCTCTTAACGTCCCCCCGCCTGGGACGTATTCTGCACGATCGTGCGGAGCAGATCGGTCTGCTCCTCACGACCTCCCACCAGTGCCGCTATCACATCCGCTAGAGTAAGCGGAGGCGGCGGTGGTGGCTGCTGCTGCGCGGTGCTGTCGTAGGCCGGTGGCTGGGAGTCATCGCCTCCCCCTTGGCTAGAGCCGCCAACCTCGTGCGTGGTCCTAGTACGAACCATCTGCAACCACACGACATTAAACATCAGTCCCACACATTTTGCATGCAGTCCAATAATAAAAATGGGCGTAAAACATTATGACAACAAAAACATGCGATATATCTCGTAAGTAGATAATGTAATAACTTTGCACAAGCTACACCATTACCAGACCAAACACAAGCTAATTTAATCCAACTTGATGAACCTCCACTTTGAAGCTCACCATAACTAGGTTTGGTCACTACGAGATATTACTATCGCTTTGTCATCACGTATACTACCCTTAGGCTACAACACCCTCTCCAATGAGTTCAACTGTCATTCTTCTGTCAGAATGATCAGTTTCTACCTATTCCAAGTTTTGATCTGGTTCTGGGCAGTTTCACGACTCAAGTTGAATACCAAAGTTAAAGTCAACTTCAGTATCTTTCAAACGAGTATTCATTTGCCCCGGATCAGCTTTGGTTAAAAAGTTATGCTAATTCAAAGTCAGCAGAATTTCTGAAAGAATTTTAACAGCACCTCCCTTGGAAAGTTGCTGTTTTCAACTCCGGTTTCCACTGAAATCTGTGCTGAAATTTCAGAAACTTTGAATTGCAAAGATGCCACCCATCTTCTACCCTTTCTAAGGATGTATCATATAAAATTTTTTTATTTTTCTACTGGGAGTTATCATTGGAAAACAGAACAGTCCCGAGAATGTTTCACTCTGTCCTGGTTCTGGACAGTTAACATTTCTCTGGGAATTAAGCCATCATAAGGTGTGTTTCAGCTCTGGAAGTCTACAACAAAGTTGTAGGGTACTCCAATACCTTTCCAGAACTATACCACACCTCCCTGGCTAAAAGACCTGTTAGTTATGCCCTGTTGAAGATCAGCAACTTGCTGCCCAAAACAGAGCACTCTGTTTTTCATCCCTTTGGCTATCCTGCTCCACTGTACCATTCCTATTCCCAACCAGGGTCTCAATTGTTGAACCTACTGATTTTAGTTCCTTGTTATCAATATTTTCATGCATATGCCTACAATATCTCGGTACTACGTTCCTCACAAAAGAAAAAACCTAACCGGATTATACCGGCATATGCGTCTCAAGTGTGGCACTAAACGGTCTCTCGCACACGTTTACTACACGGATACTTACGTGGTTAGTACCTGCAGAAGACCACACAATAATGGTGCACTCAATGGTTGGTTTCATTTCAGGCAGGATCATATTTAAAAGTAAATACAACGCCCGTATCATTGTCATACGGCCGTCCTTGAGCTAAGTCACGTCTCAAGGCACGTGATCGTGTTTCAACACCACACGACGGGGAACCCGAGTAAGTCATGAACGGGTTGTCACGGTTGGGAATGTTATCAACCCAACAGATACCACCTACTGCCCTGCAGGGCACGCCGATGGCAAGCGCTGCGTATGTCCTCCTGGGCTATTTCTGGACGAACACACTCTCGCGTTACTGACCACGCGATGGGGTCTCCACTTATTTGCCTAATGCACGCTAGAGATCAGCGTTTCATATGAACTCAGGAACATGAAGAGTTCAAGAGGTTCATATTGACGTCTGACACCAAACTGTGAGATCAATCCCTGAACCACGTTCCTCGTCAGGGAGAGCTAACCGAAATTGAACCACTTTCGGTGGCGTTCCTTACCATACTTCCCAGAGCGTAGGTGCGTCGTTACAATAATTGAAATTCAGAATTATAAGTACTGTGCCACTTTAAGTAACTATGCTAATATAGTCCTTACTTGGGCAACTACCGATTCCTCACCGTATACCTAAGTTTTCCCATAATGCAGTCCTTAAGTACTGTGCTATCCCCAATGCAGCTCTGATACCAGGCTGTGGCGGACCGGAATCCACAATGAAGTTGCTCATTTAGTGGGGTGTTTCTTCGAAGCATCACCAGTTCATGTCAGTACTACGTTCTTCACAAAGAAAAACCTATACTGGACTTAGCCGGCTTCGGTAGTTCAGTGGCACTAAATGTCTCTCACACACGGATGATACTCGTCTACCGATTCGTGGTTAGACTACCTGCAAATAACTCATACAATCTTCAGAATCGGCTGCACACCGAGCCCAGTATCCATACAGTTCATACACCCATCCGTCATCACTTGCCCGGGTGTTCTCAAGCCAAACATGCCTTGAGCTACGTGTTCACGTTACTGACCACGTGATGGGGTCTCCCAAACTTGCCAAAAGCACGCCGGGGAAAGGCGTTGCTCGAATACCCCAAACGACATGAAGAGTCGTAGAGGATATTAAAGCGGGTCGAGTTACCTGCCACCCGTGGGGCTCCACCCTTCGGCTTGTGCGCATTGGTCGACAGCCCTTACGTGCACCCTCAAGACATAAAACGTCCCGAGATGCATGATTTTCCGACATAATAAAATAGGTTAGTATGCCACTTTCTATACAATAATAACATCCTTATGTGGGCTTCTAACTCGTTCCTCACCGAATTTTTAAAAAAGATAACATTCGTAGTGTGGCGGACTGGAATCCGCTCATCCAGGGTCGCAGAGGGTGGTGCCGCGCGATGCGACACCCGACAGCACACGTCATAAGGAACACATTATATTACATGGGAAAAACAAACTGAATGTACAAAGTAGTACACTTCTCAGTTACAAACTAGGGTCTTTATTACACAGCGGAAGTTTCTTTTGTACAACTCACGCCCGCCTATCTAGCAAAAGTCAGTTGCCCAGCCCTAGGGCAACCCACACTAGCTGCACGTCTCAGCTCAGCGCGGCGTGTACGGCTCCCACTCAGCCGTGGTCCCCGACGGAGGGTAACCCTCGCCGGTGGACTCGTACTCCGAGTCCGTGGGTGGCTCCTCACCTGAAAAAAAATATAAGCAGCAACCGTGAGCACGAAGGCTCAGCGAGGCTTAACCGACTCACCTAAGCATGAAACTCTACATGAGGTGTACCATGACATAGGATGGTCATATTGCAACAAATGGACTCGCCTACAAGTTCATACTTAGTTCAACTTTTAGCAACAAGTTAACAGTTCAGGAATCTGAAATTTAGTAAGCAATATTTGGTGGTACACATGTAGCAATAAAAAGTTATATCATATCAGCAGTATTGAATCATCATAATTCATACATTAGTCTACGTTACGATGCAGTGAACAAGCGGTACTCGTCACCGCGAGGGACGGCGAATTGACTCGATATACACCTGCAGGGAAACCCAAAGAGCACGTCACGTACGCCCACCCGTGGAGCTGCACAGCATGCTCACTCGATGTCGTACGGGACAACCTTTCACCCAACAGCCCAAACGTCGAACCGGTCGCACCGAAACGAGCAGGAGGTTCACCACACGGAGCATCTCTCTATGCCCGTTGGCAGATTTCCACCTCGCTGCCCTCAACCTACACCTATAAATCGGTGTGCTATGCCTCGATGCCCGGAGGTTTAGGCTAACTCGGTTTATTGGAGCCCATATATCCGATATGCCTTCGGTACGTTCAATACTTGTTGAGCAGGGCCGCACACGGCTCGGTCCTCAATCGACACGGGCAGGGATGCGCACACAAGACTCCCTCTTGCTGCGCCCTAGCCCCTGCCTAGTCTCATTTTCATTACTGAAGTGATCTTGCGTCACTCAACCGAACCCGTGTGTCCCAATGCCTATGTCGCGAGTAGATTCCAACTACTCGACTTGTACCGAAGTCCTATGACTCATTAAGCATAGCCTATCTACTCGAGGTCCTTGACACTACCCTCACTCTTTTAGGAACCTTTGGTTATGCAAGTGGGGTTTCATTCATCCTATACCTAATGCACATACATACTTCATATGACACATGTAAACAAAGTAAGACTTATAAAAGGTTAATGCAAACCGGGGCTTGCCTTGTTGCTGCTGGTCAGGGGTTAGTTCCTCTTCCGGAAGGAGGAAGTCCAGCACTTCCGGAGTCTCTTCTTCAATGGCTACACATTTAATACAGTACTACATGTTAATGAATATGCATATGAGTTTATTGTAATGCTTTTGCTATTAGTTCTAATATCCAGTCTCTAAGACCTGGAACTCTGTTTAAGAATTTAAAGATGAACTGGTGTTGGTGGTTTGGCTTAGACTTAATCACATGGTTAAGTGTTAAGTGGTTTTCCCCCCTTTTCCATATTAATCCCTCAAGTGGTTAAACAGGACAGGGGTGATCCAGAGCTCTAATGGAGCTGAGAATTTTTGTTGAGTCCCTTGTCACAAGAAAACTCTCTGGACCAAACACTAGCACTTTTCATGGAGTGGTTTGCTCAGAATAATTCTCTTAGCAAAGAAGAATTAATTCTGAGGTAATACCCATGTTTATGCCCAACTTAGTGAACTACAATTTTAATTATAGCTCATAGAGTTTGCATGAATTTTCCTAGCATTTTTGGAGCCAAGATTTGCCCAGAACTGAATTTCCAAGTTTTGGAAATTCTCTGAAAATGTTCTGTATTCAAATGAACACAGCACCTTCAAATTTGAATTGCTCTGACCAAAGCAACTCCAAATGGTCTGAAACTGTTACAGGGGTTCACTAATGTCCTAAAGAACATTCTGGCAAAATTTGGGGATTTTTGGATGAACCAAACTCCCTCTAAAATTCTTTTGCTGAAAAGTTTTAAAGAATTTTCCAGAATTAATTAATGGGTTTCATACAAATTGGGTTGTATATCTGGATAGATCTAGGCAAGATGAATCCAACCCAATTTGAATCACTAAATTTGGAGCTTCCTAGCAAAAGATATGGAGCTCTAAAGTTTGAGGAATTTCTGGAATTCAAATTAACCGGGGAAAGTTCAAATTTCTGACAGCGGGCCCGGCTCCCACGTGTCATCACCTCGGCTGCACCACACTGGGCCACAGGATTGTTTTCCGCGTGTTCACAGCCGATCCGGTGTAACAGAAGATCCCCACACTGTGCCGCGAGGGACTGACGAGCGGGCCCGGCCGGCTCGTCTTCTTCCCCGCGCCCGCCCTTTTTCCCGCGCCGGCACACTTCTGAAGCTCACCGGACTTGGTCTCCCGACCGCCTCCCGGCCGGAAACTCGCCGCCTGGGCTTACTTTCGCGCGCTGAACACGCTGGTACCGCCTGCTCCGGCCGGCGATGGCCCTAACCTAGCCGGCGACGGTGCTGCAGCTCGGCAACCCTTCGATCACGTCGCCCGGACAG
The DNA here is from genome assembly GCA_030760725.1 of Neostapfia colusana. Taxonomy (NCBI): domain Eukaryota; kingdom Viridiplantae; phylum Streptophyta; class Magnoliopsida; order Poales; family Poaceae; genus Neostapfia; species Neostapfia colusana. The sequence continues at coordinate 73,380,960 of JASWHV010000007.1, read as the reverse complement.
TTTAGCCCGCCAAAACATCGGTGGATCGGCGCTATAGCACCAGTGGGTTCTAGGGAAGCTCGTCATGGTGGTGAGACCGCCCGTAGAGGGCTCTATCCTAGGTCTCATCGTGAGCCCGACCTTTCCCGCCATAATCGCGGCTGGAAAACCGGGAAATACGCCGGCTACAGCCAAAATTAAGCTAGGGTTGCGAAGCAAACTTGGGTGCCGTCAAGTCTAGCTCCTGTGTGCACAGTTTAGTGAACTGATGACGAGGAGGGAGTGGGAATTCAGGGGTCTCATACCGGAACGTTGTTCTGTGGTCGCCGGCGGAATTTCTCCAAATTCTCGCTCAGCGGTTCACGGTTGGTCCTGTGGTTTGGGTGGGAGCAGCAGTGATCACCGGCGCGTCCGAGACTGTCCTTGCTCAGCCGTGAAAGGCCCTCTGTTGGGCTGTCACCGTGAGCCGAGTGGTGGCTGTTTCTCGGGTGTTGCTCGGAAACGTGGAGCTAAGGCTGGGGGAAGGGCCGAACTCGACTGCTCTCGTGCCGAGGAGGTAGAGGACGAGCAGCTGGTGTGGTTCTGTGGCTAGGAGAGGCACTGCTCGCGGTGAATTTCCGGGTTTCGATCGAACGAAGACGGCGGCGTGCGCTCGGTCGTTTCTTGGGCAACAGAACACGGCGCCTCTGTTCAGCGGTGTAGGTGCGTGATGATTGGCGGAAGCAGCTGGCCAGCACGAGGGAGGAAGCAGGAGCTGGCTGCGTCACCTCACGCGGGGGCGTCCGAAGGATCGGCTCGGTGGCACGCCGGGAGCGTTTGCTTCGGTGAGAAGCCGAACCCGTTCAGCTGGAACCAATTTCCCCCACTGACCTGTGGGTCCCTCTCCCCTCTAATCCCCTTTCCAATTCTTTTTATTTCTGTTGGCACTCAATTATCTCCAGCTACTCACAATTTAATGTGAGACTTAGTCACCAAGTCTCTGTTTGAATTTGAATTCTCAAATTCAAACTTTGTTTCGTTAAATTTGCTTCATATTGAAACTGAAATTCAAATTCAGTTTTGAATTCTTGCAAATTTAGCTCTTGACAAGATGAACTCCAATGGGGATGAAAATTGGTGGGTTTACTCAGAAAAATGTGCTGAGTGTAGATATGAAGCTAACTTTTGAATTTGGGTGATGAAAGTTGCTGCAATTTGAATTTACATTCAAATTGGACTCTTTTTGAAATAACCCAAAAGTGCCTTAAAAAAATGCTGAATTTGCATGAACTTTGGACTGAACCTTCCCAGGACTTTTAAAATTCTAGGGGTGAGCTCAACCTCTCATGTTCATGTGTAGAAACCCTACTTTGTGAAAGTGAAGGCTTTCCCCACTAATCACTCTTTTGATGGAGGTTACTTGCTCTTCACAACATTTCCTAAGGTGTCCACAATAAAAACTGTGGTGTTGTGAGGTGAAGAAAAGCTTTTGCAAGTCCCTTTTCTTGGGCTTTTACATGTAGTGCCTTAATCCTCAAGCGAGCTCTGATACCACGCTGACACAACTCCACCTCCTTGTCGAGCCAGGATCACACTGAGGGGTGCTGCGTTGCGGAGCACAGGATAACGCACATCAAAGATACAAAGCGGAAGCAAAGTTTTATTACATAAACCAGTTTATGGACATTTTTACAACAAAATAGCTCGGTCTACCCTCACGGGCGTAGACTACGCATCGAGTTCACGTTCAGCCCGTGAACGTGTCCCCGCTAGCACGCACACACACTAACAAGGCGGCTGCACGACTCCCACTCGACGGGGTTTCCCTCTTGGGGTTCCGTCTCTTCCTCGGGAGTCCCTTCCTCATAAACCCCTGCAAAAGCTTCAAACACAAGCAGTGAGCATGATGGCTCAGCAAGTCTGACCCATCTCTCCTATACATGAAACTTCTACATGAATGGTTTTAGGGTACATGGGGTAAAATAAGTTGCAAAGGACTCGCCTAATTGTTAGAACCTTACTTTCAAGTTTTAGCAGCAGGTTGTGGAGAACCTTACGCTAAGGCACATGATAGAGCCGCAATCAAACGAGAAACACATTTCTCTCATGTACTTTGCCCAATGTTGAAAATAACTTTAATTAGCTAAAAACTACAACAAGACATTAACAAGCAAAGTATATCTTTCAAATCAGCAAACTTTTAACATGTATCTAGCCTGTTCTTTCTACGTCACGGTACAGTGAACAAGTTATACTCACTGACCGCAAGGGATGGCGATTATAATCGATTTACACCTGCAGGGTTACCCGAATAACCTGTCACGTACGCCGTACATGAGAGAAATGTGTTTCTTGTTTGATTGCGGCTCTCTCATGTGCCTTAGCGTAAGGTTCTCCACAACCTGCTGCTAAAACTTGAAAGTAAGGTTCTAATAATTAGGTGAGTCCTTTGCAACTTATTTTACCCCATGTACCCAAAAACCATTCATGTAGAAGTTTCATTTATAGGAGTGATGGGTCAGACTTGCTGAGCAGTCATGCTCACTGCTTGTGTTTGAACCTTTTGCAGGGGTTTATAAGGAAGGGACTCCAAAGGAAGAGACGGAACCTCAAGAGGGAAACCCCGTCGAGTGGGAGTCGTGCACGCCGCCGTGTTATTGTGTGTGCGTGCTAGCGGGGACACATTCATGTGCTGAACGTGAACTTGATGCGTAGTCTATGCCTGTGAGTGTAGACGGAGCTATTTTGTTGTAAAAATGTTCAAAAACTGGTTTATTTATGACGGGGCCCGACCTCGATCACGGGGCCGTGCCGCCTCGCCCGGTGATCGCATTGGGTGGTGCCATGTTATGCGGCACCCAACAGCACACAAATAAGGAACAATGTATTACATAAATCAAAGCGGAAGCTTACAATTGTTCTTTGTAAATAATTTACATAAAATAGCTACAGCGGAAGTCTATAAAAAGATCACATCGTATATCTAAGAAGCACTCGAGAAGAGGTCCAGCCCGCGGACTCCTCTCGCTAGCAACACAAAGACTTGGCAGCGGCTAGGTTCTCCAGGTGATACATGACTCAGAAGTTCTCGAGTCTCACCGACAACCTTCTTTGTAGCGTCAAGGTTTACCTGGAAAACCACTTATATAGCAAGATTGAGCACAAAGGCTCAGCAAGACTTAACCGTCTCTCCTAAAGCATGCAACTCTACATGAGGGTAACTTAAGACCTAATCCTGTAATTTTGTGAAAAGACTCGCCTACGAGTTCATCCTTAACTTTCAGATTTTTAGCCATAATAGTTGTGACCTTGCGCCTAGCAACATTGGAACTCCACAATCAAACAAGAAACGCTTTGTTCCAATGTTACTTGTCCCAAGGTAGAAAATAACTCTAGTTTGCTCAATCGCTACTTCAAACATGGTTTTCATGCAATTTACAATTATCATAACAGCATTTAAAACTTTGCAAACTATTTCCACACAACTTGATTACTACGTCACAACACAGGGAGCAAGCGGTAATCAATAACCGCGACGGACAGTGATTCGAATCAAACACTACCCGGATAACTCGACACATATGCCCGCCTCTGAAGACCCATCTCTGGCGTCCTTCATTACGTCGTATGTGGCCACCTTTCGCAGGACACTAAACTGTAGAACCGGTCACGCCGTCTCGGGCTCATAGGTCTAACGAGACGATGTGGTATGCCTCTACAATCCAGTGGACCTGGTACATCGGTTTCCTGGTTCCCATATATCAGTAAGCATCCGATACACAACTCAATACCTGCTCCTGGGTGCCGCACACGCATCGGTCCTTAACCGACACAGGCAGAGCTACTCGACCAAGACCTCATCTTGTCGCTGCTTAACCATCCTGCCCGGTCTCATCTTTAGAAACGTAAACTTTAGTTTGCCTCAATTCCGACTACACCCGGGTAATCCCGTCTATAACTCGCGAGTAGATTCCAACTACTCGACTTCTACCGGATGTCCTAAGCGAGTTAGCATGGCAATCTTCTACAGCAGTGACCCTTTTCTACCCTCAACTCCAGGGTTCATTTGGTCATGCATTTGGAGTGTAAAACATCCTGGACCTAATGCACATACAAACTCTATACCATAAATGTGAACAAAGTAAAATTTTTACAAATAACTTAAATGCAAACCGGAGCTTGCCTTGGTTTTGCAGCTGACTAAAGTCAGAGACGTATGAAGTTAGTTTCTGCTGACTTGAAGCTCAATCCCTGCCTTCTTGCTCCTCGATTCAAGCTTCACTTCTCTTCCACTCTTCCACGTTTAATCACTAAACGTTATGAACATGCACATATGTTTAATTGTAAAACTTTTGCTAACAAGTTCTAAAGACAAGTTTGAAACTGGAACTTTGTTTTAAAATTTAAAATGACAATGGGGCTGGTGGTGTGGGTGTGTGTTTAAGTACTTCATCAAGTGAGATGTGAGGTTCATCACTTGGGTGTTGATTATCGAACTAGTTGAACAGAACACTACTGATACAGAGCTCCAATGGAGCTGGAAATTTTCTTGTGATTTCCTTGTCACAAGAAAGTCCTCTGGACCAAAATTCAGAATATTTCACTAGGTAGATCATCCAGAACAATTCCCTAATCATTTAGGCACAAAGGAATTAATTCTGAATAAATTTGCACTTTCATGCAAATTTAAGTGAACTACAATATCATACATAGATCAGGGAGTATGCATGAATTTTCCAGGGATTTTTAAAGCTAAGGAATGCCCAGAACTGAATTTTTAAGTTTTGGAAATTCTCTGAAAATGTTTCTCTATTCATTTGAATACAGAAACTTGAAATCAGAATTACCCTAAATAAATCAACTCTAAATGAGCTGAAACTCTTACCTGAGTCTCCTAATATCCGAAAGAATATCCTGGCAAAATTTGGGAATTTTTGGATGAACCAAACTCCCTATAAAATTCTTTTGCTGAAAAGCTTTAAAGAATTTTCCAGAACTTTCTACAGGTTTTCATGCAAATTGGGTTGCATATTTGGATAGAGTTCTTCATCCTGAATCCAACCCAATTTGAATCACTAAATTTGGAGCTCCCTAGCAAAAGTTATGAGGTTCTAAAGTTTAAACTAAATCTGGAAATTTAAACTAATCGGGAAATATTCAAACTCTGACTGTGGGTCCATCCTACACGTGTCAGCCGCTGGAATCACGCCACACGGGGCCAAAGGACCCTTCCCGCGCCACCACACTGGATCCCGGGGCCGCAGCGGATCGACGATTTAAAATATCGTCACTGACAAGCGGGGACCCCGGTCGCCTTCAACCTCCGGCTGGCCGCGCCCCAGCGCCGCCGGGCTCGCCGGAGATCTCGCTGGGAGGGGCTTCCGGCCCTCGGAACTTGTTGATTTTTGCCGCCCCTGCATAATTCCGTGCGAGGAACACGTTGCCGGTCTCACCTCAGATAGAGGATGGCCGAAAACCTAGGCGCGACGGTGACAGTGGCTTCGGCAACTTCGGCGACGTCGCTAGGGCGCTGTACTGCCACAACCTTGCTCCGGTTAGCTCCTACAGCATCGCCACGACCTAGGGAGCAATGTCCCGGGTTCTGATCTCGCGAGAAACATCGGCAACTAAGGGCTCACCGTGCGAGCTAGGTGGATTTCGGTGAAACTCAAAAAATCCGAAGAACTGAAGGTTTCCTCGACGGTTATCTCTAGTTCTTGATCCCACGTGCCCGTACGGGTGTCTACATCTGGGTTTCTAAGTCTGGTAATGGGTGGTGCACCGTGTTGCCCTAATTTCTCGGTTTTCTGCATGCGGTTCATATTGCATGTCCGCAGGGAAAATCAAATTCAGGCGAGCACGGCCTGTGACAAGCTACCAGCGCTTCTGTGGAGCAAGAAGGGTTACAGGCGCACCTTTTTGCTTTTGCAGCATGACGGGAGATGCTCCGTGGTGGCCGGGCGAAGTGATCTTTCCGCGGCGGCTCCCCTGAGCGCTATGGAGGAGAATTGAGCTCGCTGTCGGATTTTCCGTGGGTTTAGCTCCGGTTTCTTGCGTCGGCCATGCTCATTGAGGTCTAGCGACGTGGTGGAGATGTTCAGCACGGTGTGTGTCTCGTCCAGCTGTCCGGGCGTCAAGGAACCGACCGTGTTCTTCCGTGCGGCAGCCGCTCGGCAAGGAAAGCGCGAGTAATCGACGGCAGCTGTGGGAGATGGCTGTGTGGGCGAAGCTCTCTCGTTGGAGTTGATAAGGGCGCGAGCAACCGACTTCAGAGCAGCTCGGGAGGTGGCGGTTACTGCTGCATCGGTGTCGCCCTCGCTGGTTCCGCGGCCGAGTGAAAACAGTGAAAAGGGAGACTTAGGCAGTATGTTAATTTCCCCTCTCAATGACAATTGGGGCCCACAGCTCCCCTCTGCCTCAAAAGATCTCCAAATTTTGACACATTGCAAACTCAACTATGAGGGATCCAAATTCGAAAGCCATTTGGTCATTTGACAAGTTGTGCCACAGTTTCAAATTTGAATTCAAATTTAGATGAAATTTACAAGTCCCTTTGATAATCATATCTATGCACCTCGAAATTTGCTCAAAATTTGCCTCCTTTTCACAACTTGAACGTGGGGAATTCAAATATGTCCTCTGATCTTTGAGTTGGCCATTGCAAACACAACTTCTCAAACAACAGTTTGAATTTCCTCTTTTGAAAATGCCCTTCTTCTTTTTGAAGTGACCCTCTTAATTCAATCTGAATTCCAAGTTTTATTGCACATGCCAACACTTTCATGAGTAAACAAAAGTTTTTGTAAGTCCCATTTCTTGTATTCAAACTCAACTTTATTCATAGCTCAAGTTTTATATTTACAAGTTTTGGGACTTTTACATTCCTCCCCCTTAAAAAGAATCTCGTCCCGAGATTCATGATTAAGAACAATGTGGAGAGGACAACTACTCAACATAAGCCTCTAACAACTCCGGATGATTGCGTTGCAAATACTCCTCGCTTTCCCGTGTAGCTTCCACGGACTTGTGATTTTCCCATAGCACTTTGAAAAATCGCAACGTACGATTTCTTGTTTCGCGAGTCTTCTCATCAATTATCCGGGTTGGTCGCTCAACATAAGTGAGGTCCGGCTTCAAATCTGCTATGTCTCCCGTGAGAACCTCCATTGGAACTTTCAAACACTTCGGCAACTGAGATATGTGGAAGTCATTTTATGAACTCCGGCTAAGGCTGCTGGCAGCTCCAAACGGTATGCCACGGGTCCACATCTTTCAATGATGACGACGGGACCGATGAAACGCGGAGCTAATTTTCCTTTCACTCCGAATCGGTGAATGCCCTTCATAGGAGATACGCGGAGGTATACGTTGTCCCCAACTTGAAATTCCAGAGGACGACGCCTCTTATCCGCATAGATCTTTTGTCTAGACTGAGCGGCTTTAAGATTTGCTTGAATAAGCTTTACCCGCTCTTCAGCTTCATTTACGAGATCAATCCCGTAAATAACTCTCGCCGGATTCACACCAGTTCAAGGGCGTGTGGCACTTCCGGCCGTAGAGAGCCTCATAAGGTGCCATTTTGATACTTGATTGATACCCGTTGTTATATGAAAACTCTGCCAACGGTAAGTGATCATCCCAGCTCTTACCGTGGTGGATGGCACATGCTCTCAGCACATCTTCAAGTATTTGATTCACCCTCTCTGTTTGCCCATCGGTTTGAGGGTGATAGGCGGAGCTTCGAATCAATTTGGTTCCCAAGGATCCTTTTAGCTGCTCCCAGAAACGAGCAACAAACAATGCGCCTCGATCGGAGATGATCGTCCAGGGAACTCTATGTAGGCACAAGATCCGTTCTATGTGTAACTCCGCATACTGCTTTGCGGTGTATCTTGTATGCACGGGGATGAAGCGTGCCGATTTGGTCAACCGGTCCACGATTACCCAAATCGAGTCATGGTGGTGGGAGGTCATCGGCAACCCAACGATGAAATCCATACTCAAGTCTTCCCACTTCCATGCCGGTATTTGTAGCGGTTGCAGCAGGCCCGACTTCTTCACGTGGTCGGCCTTAATTCTTCGACACGTATCACATTCTGAAACGTATTTTGCAACTTTACGTTTCATACGTGTCCACCAAAACTTCTTCCGTAGGTCTTGGTACATTTTTTTGCTGCCAGGATGAATAGAAAATTTGGATAAGTGAGCAACATCCAAATTTTTTTTCCGCAGCTTCATATCACGGGGCACGACTATCCGGTCCTTGAACCATAGGGTGTCTTCATCATCTAACCGGAAACATTTCATCTCCCCGTTCTTCAACCTCCTTTTGATATGAGCCATGCCCTTGTCTTTCTTTTTAGCTTCCATAACCTCCTCTCTTATTGTGGGTATGAGAGCTAGATTATGTAGAGCTCCATATGGAACCAAGTAGAGACTCGGTTCTTCCTCTTCTATCGGCGTAATGGTCAGGTTATGAATATGAGACTTCCGGCTGAGTGCATCGGCAACCACATTTTCCTTGCCCGGATGATAATAAATTTCAATCTCATAGTCCTTGATCAGCTCCAACCATCGCCGTTGCCGCATATTCAACTCTTTCTTAGTGAATATGTACTTCAAACTTTTGTGGTCGGTGTAGAGATGAACCAGATTTCCCAATAGGTAATGTCTCCACATCTTCAAAGCTAATACCACAGCAGCAAGCTCGAGATCATGAGTGGGATAATGTTGCTCATGATTCCGTAATTGCCGTGATCCATATGCGACCACATGTCCTCCTTGCATGAGTACACAACCAAGCCCGATGCCAGACTCATCACAATAAACATCAAAAGGTTTGGTTGTATCCGGTTGAGCTAGAGCCGGGGCTGTTGTGAGGTGTTTCACCAACGCTTGAAAAGCTTCCTCACATGGCTTGCTCCAATCATATTTGATGCCCTTCTTCAGTAGCTCCGTCATAGGTTTGGAGAGTTTTGAGAAGCTCGGGATGAACCTCCGATAATATCCAGCCAAACCCAAGAAGCTACGCACTTCATGGACGGATGTTGGAGACTTCCCCTTCAGCACTTGTTCAATCTTGCTTGGATCAACAGCAATGCCTTCTGCTGAAATAATGTGCCCAAGAAATGGCACTTGGTTGATCCAGAATTCACATTTACTAAATTTTGCATAGAGCTTGTGATCTCTCAGTCGTTGGAGCACAATATGCAAATGTTTAGCGTGTTCCTCTTCGGATTTGGAATAGACTAGGATGTCGTCGATGAATACCACGACGAATTTGTCCAGCTCCGGCATGAATACCGAGTTCATAAGGTACATAAAGTGAGCTGGAGCATTGGTCAACCCAAATGACATGACAAGATACTCATAGAGTCCGTATCTTGTCGAGAATGCTGTTTTCGGGATATCTTCCGCCCGGATCTTGATTTGATGATATCCTGACCTTAAGTCCATCTTAGAGAAGACTTTAGCACCCACTAGCTGATCGAAGAGGATATCAATTCTTGGTAGTGGATACTTGTTCTTTATTGTCACAGCATTTAAAGGACGATAATCGACGCATAGCCTCAGCGTCTCATCCTTCTTCTTCACAAATAAAGCCGGGCGACCCCGTGGTGATGAACTTGGTCGAATAAACCCCTTGTCCATCAGATCTTTGAGTTGCTCCTTCAATTCTGCTAACTCACTCGGAGCCATTTTGTATGGTCTCCGAGAGATCGGTGTGGTTCCCGGTATCAACTCTATTTTGAACTCCACCTCGCGCTCAGTTGGTAGACCTGGAAGATCTTCGGGAAACACGTCCGGATATTCACGGACTACCGGAAGTCTTCTAACTTGTACGCCTCGGCATTAAATACTTCCGGGTCTTTGGAACCCGCTTCGCCGAGATACAATGTTTGACGTTCGTGAAGTGGAGAGTCCAAGTGAACACTCCTGTTCTCGATGTCCAGAACAGCCTTATGGAAGGTCAACCATGATATTCCAAATATGGCATTGATTCCTTGGTCTTCGAGAATAATGAGGGTGGTAGGATAAATTTTTCCACCCAAACAAAGTGGTGCTCGAGAAACGACTTCATTAGTTGATATGTCTCCACCTGGTGAGTGAATAAGGTAAGAACCTTTTGTGATAGTGGTGATCTGATCCTGGATCACCGTCGCCCTGCTAATGAAGTTATGTGTTGCACCAGAGTTGAATAAAATGACAACCGGCTTGTCATTTAAGGTGAACCTGCCGGCAAGAACAGGTCCTCCCTTTGGCAGATCATCGACTGACACATAATTAACTGTCCCCACTTTGGACATAGCTTTTCTTTGCTGCCCAAGATCACACTGTGGAACTGGACCCACAGACACAATGTTGCTGCTCGGTTCAGTTGCTTCATTGACGTTGAGTTCATTGTCAATACGAAGTGGGATAGCACTCGGTTCAGCTGGGAAACCACCTTGATCATCTTCAATCTCTTGAGGGAATTAATATTCTGATGCACCTTGTTGATACTGAGGTGCATGAGAAACATGTCGCTGCTGCGGTGGAGGTGAATAAGACCTCTGTGGAGTAGAAGAGGCGTCACACTCCCAGAATGATTGCACCTCTTGTGGAATCTCTCGACCGGAAGGTGAACGGATCACCAACCAATACTTCTGAGGTAGATGATTGTATTCCTCCTGTGATGAGTCCCTCTCCCTCTTTTCTTTGAGGTAGAGATTGGAAAAATATTCCTGAGTGATAGCACAGCTCACAAACTCATCAAAATTCTCTTGGCTAACTTGAGCCAATTCACATCGCAGCCTAGCGGTCAGTCCTCGGTAAAAGTGATAACCCTTCATGGCTGGTGACTTCTCATAATCAGGGACATATTGAGCTAAGCGATTGAATTCCTTCGCATACTCAATAACACTCATGTCCCCTTGCTTCAGGTTCCAGAATTCATCATGGCTTGTTTGCATTATGCCCGCAGGGATGAAACGAGCACGAAATGCAGCCTGGAACTCCGCCCATGTGACACGATGCCCTGCTGGTTGGAAAGCAAGGTAGTCTGCCCACCATGCTCCAGCAAAGCCGTGAAGCTGCTGAGCGGCATATAGAGTCTTCAAAAATTCATCACATTGGATCAACCCAAACTTGGACTCAGTGACATGCAACCAGTGATTTGCTTCACAATGGTCAGCCGCCTTAGAGAATACCGGCGGTTGTGTCGCCAAGAAATTCAGATACGTGCTCTGGATCGGCATGTGACGTTGAGCTTCTCGATCTATGCCTTGCTGAACTAGAGTTTGGAGAGTTTCATTCATCTTCACCATAATTTCAGCCAATCCGGTTGGCGATGGCTCTTGTGATGAAGTCGAGTCATTCCCACCTCGACTTGAACCTCCAATCTCCATTTGAGGATGTGTGCGTACCATACTGCACGAAACAAAATTTTGAGTCAATCAAAATTCTATCTCAGTGGTAAGTAAAGATAAGTAAAACATGAAAATGTCATGAACTTTATGAAAGCATAACCACATTCATGTTTAAACAGATCTTAAGTATGCTAAACTAATCAGCTGGACTACCCTGACCAGTTCACACAAACTCCAAATTTTACTCAAGTTAACTACAGATTCTTGACTTGAGTTCCATACCAAAGTTGTAGTAAACTTCATTATATTTCCAACAGTGTATCATGGGCTCCTTAAGGATTTTTCTACAGGAAGTTATGGCTTACAAACAGAAAGGTCCAGAGAGGTTTTTGCTACTGTTCTGGTTTTGAACATTTTGCCTTCCACTGGACTTTTCACCAACTTAAATTGTGATTTTGCTCTGGAGGTCTACAAAGAAATTGTATAGCACTTGAAAATCTTTCCAGAACTGTATCATACACCTTGATTGGTTAAATCTACTCAGAGTTATGAGCTGTCAAATCTAGCAAGAATTCCTGCCAGAAACAGAGCACTCTGTTTTTGAAATCCTTGCAGCCTAGTAATTCTCTCATGTGAATCTTAGCTCAAAATAAGAGTTCAGTAACTAATACTTGTTTCAAACTTCCATTTTAGTTTAAAGTTAATTCATGAATCATTTCTTAATAGGGAAGAGGTTATTAAGTGGAGTACGGTGTCGATGCACCGTAAGAAACATGTCGGTACTACGTTGCCTCACCAAAGAAAATCCTAAACCGGATTATACCGGCATATCCGTTTTATCAGTGGCACTAAGACAGTCTCTCGCACACGTGTACTACACGGGATACGTACGTGGTTAGTACCTGCAGAAAAACACTCAATAGTGGTGCACTCAAAGGTTGTTTCATTTCAGGCAGTACCATAATTGAAAGTAAATACAAACGCCCGTATCATTGCCATACGGCCGTCCTTGAGTTAAGCCACGTATCAAGGTACGTGATCGTGTTTTTACACCACCCGACGGGGAACCAGAGTATGTCATGAACGGGTCGTCACGGTTGGGAATGTTATCAACCCAACGGATACCACCTACTGCCCTGCAGGGCACGCCGATGGCAAGCGCTGCGTATGTCCTCCTGGCCTATTTCCAGACGAACACATTATCGTGTTACTGACCACACGATGGGATCTCCACTTACCTGCCTAAACCATGCTAGGGATCAGCGTTTCATATGAACTCAGGAACATGAAGAGTCCAAGAGTTTAATATTAACATCTCACACCAAGCTGTGAGATCTAGCCCTGAACCACTTTCCTCTCTCACGGGAGCTAACCAAAATTGAACCGCTTTCGGTGGCGTTCCTTACCATTCTTACCTGAACGTAGGTGCGTCGTTACATAATTAAAATTTCAGAATTATAACAAGTATGTTAGTACTGCCACCTTAAGTAACTATACTACTATAGTCCTTATATGGGCCTAATACCGTTTCCTCACCGTATCCTAAGTTTTGTCGTAATACGATCCTTATTCCGTGCACTATTACCAATGCGGCTCTGATACCACGCTGACGGGGCCCAACCTCGATCACGGGGCCGTGCCGCCTCGCCCGGGGATCGCATTGGGTTGTGCCGTGTTATGCGGCACCCAACAGCACACAAATAAGGAACAATGTATTACATAAATCAAAGCGGAAGCTTACAATTGTTCTTTGTAAATAATTTACATAAAATAGCTACAGCGGAAGTCTATAAACGGCTCACGTCGTATATCTAAGAAGCACTCGAGAAGAGGTCCAGACCGCGGACTCCTCTCGCTAGCAACACGAAGACTTGGCAGCGGCTAGGTTCTCCAGGTGATACATGACTCGGAAGTTCTCGAGTCTCACCGACAACCTTCTTTATAGCGTCAAGGTTTACCTGCAAAATCACTTATATAGCAAGAGTGAGCACAAAGGCTCAGCAAGACTTAACCGTCTCTCCTAAAGCATGCAACTCTACATGAGGGTAACTTAAGACCTAATCCTGTAATTTTGCGAAAAGACTCGCCTACGAGTTCATCCTTAACTTTTAGATTTTTAGCCATAATAGTAGTGACCTTGCCCCTAGCAACATTGGAACTCCACAATCAAACAAGAAACGCTTTGTTCCAATGTTTAAATCGCTACTTCAAACATGATTTTCATGCAATTTACAATTATCATAACAGCATTTAAAACTTTGCAAACTATTTCCACACAACTTGATTACTACGTCACAACACAGGGAGCAAGCGGTCATTAATAACCGCGATGGACGGTGATTTGAATCAAACACTACCCGGATAACTCGACACATACGCCCGCCTCTGAAGACCCATCTCTGGCGTCCTTCATTACATCGTATGTGGCCACCTTTCGCAGGACACTAAACTGTAGAACCGGTCGCGCCGTCTCGGGCTCATAGGTCTAACGAGACGATGTGGTATGCCTCTACAATCCAGTGGACCTGGTACATCGGTTTCCTGGTTCCCATATGTCAGTAAGCATCCGGTACACAACTCAATACCTGCTCCTGGGTGCCGCACACGCATCGGTCCTTAACCGACACAGGCAGAGCTACTCGACCAAGACCTCGTCTTGTCGCTGCCTAACCATCCTGTCCGGTCTCATCTTTAGAAACGTAAACTTTAGTTTGCCTCAATTCCGATTACACCCGGGTAATCCTGTGTATAACTCGCGAGTAGATTCCATCTACTCGACTTCTACCGGATGTCCTAAGCTAGTTAGCATAGCAATCTTCTACAGCGGTGACCCTTTTCTACCCTCAACTCCAGGGTTCATTTGGTCATGCATTTGGAGTGTAAAACATCCTCGACCTAATGCACATACAAACTCTATACCATAAATGTGAACAAAGTAAAAACTTTACAAATAAATTAAATGCAAACCTGAGCTTGCCTTGGTTTTGCAGGTGACTAAAGTCAGAGACGTATGAAGTTAGTTTCTGCTGACTTGAAGCTCACTCCCTGCCTTCTTGCTCCTTGATTCAAGCTTCACTTCTCTTCCACTCTTCCACGTTTAATCACTACACGTTATGAAAATGCACATATGTTTAATTGTAAAACTTTTGCTAACAAGTCCTAAAGACAAGTTTGAAACTGGAACTTTGTTTTAGAATTTAAAATGATACTGGGGTTGGTTGTTTGGGTGTGTGTTTAAGTACTATCATAAAGTGAGAAGTGAGGTTCATCACTTGGATGTTGATTATCGATCTAGTTGAACAGAACACTACTGATCCAGAGCTCCAATGGAGCTGGAAATTTTCTTGTGAGTTCCTTGTCACAAGAAAGTTCTCTGGACCAAAATTCAGAATATTGCACTAGGTAGATCACCCAGAACAATTCCCTAAGCATTTAGGCACAAAGGAATTAATTCTGAATACATTTGTACTTTCATGCAAATTTAAGTGAACTACAATTTCATTCATAGCTCAGGGAGTATGCATGAATTTTCCAGGGATTTTTGGAGCTAAGGAATGCCCAGAACTGAATTTCCAAGTTTTGGAAATTCTCTGAAAATGTTTCTGTATTCATTTGAATACAGAAACTTGAAATCAGAATTACCCTAAATAAATGACTCTAAATGAGCTGAAACTTTTACAGGAGTCTCCTAATATTCTAAAGAATATCCTGGCAAAATTTGGTAATTTTTGGATGAACGAAACTCCCTCTAAAATTCTTTTGCTGAAAAGTTTAAAGAATCTTCCAGAACTTTCTATTAGTTTTCGTGCAAATTGGGTTGCATATTTGGATAGAGTTTTTCATCCTGAATACAACCCAATTGGAATCACTAAATTTGGAGCTCCCTAGCAAAAGTTATGAGCTTCTAAAGTTTGAACTAAATCTGGAAATTTAAACTAATCGGGAAATATTCGAACTCTGACTGTGGGTCCGTCCTACACGTGTCAGCCGCTGGAATCATGTCACACGGGGCCACAGGACCCTTCCCGCGCTACCACACTGGATCCCGGGGCCGCAGCGGATCAACGATTTAAAATATCGTCACTGACAAGCGGGGCCCCCGGTCGTCTTCAACCTCCGGCTGGCCGCGCCCTAGCGCCGCCGGGCTCGCCGGGAGGGGGTTCTGGCCCTCGGAACTTGTTGATTTTTGCCGCCCCTGCATAATTCCGTGCGAGGAACACGTTGGTGGTCTCACCTCAGATCGAGGATGGCCGGAAACCTAGGCACGACGGTGACAGTGGCTTCGGCAACTTCGGCGACGTCGCTAGGGCGCTGTACTGCCACAACCTTGCCCCGGTTAGCTCCTACAGCATCGCCACGACCTAGGGAGCAACGTCCTGGGTTCTGATCTCACGAGAAACATCGGCAACTACGGGCTCACCATGCAACCTAGGTGGATTTCTGTGAAACTCGAAAAATCGGAAGAACCAAAGGTTTCCTCAACGGTTCTCTCTAGTTCTTGATCCCACGTGCCCGCACGGGTGTCTACAGCTGGGTTTCTAAGTCTGGTGATGGGTGGTGCACTGTGTTGCCCTAATTTCTCGGTTTTCTGCATGCGGTTCAAATTGCATGTCCGCGGGGAAAATCAAATTCCGGCGAGCACAGCTGGTGACAAGCTACCAGCACTTCTGTGGAGCAAGAAGGGTTACAGGCGCACCATTTTGCTTTTGCAGCATGACGGGAGATGCTCAGTGGTGGCCGGGCGACGTGATCTTGCCGCGGCGGCTCCCCTTGGCGCTGTGGAGGAGAATTGAGCTCGCTGTCGGATTTTCCGTGGGTTTAGCTCTGGTTTCTTGCGTTGGCCACGCTCAGTGAGGTCTAGCGAAGCGGTGGAGATGTTCAGCACGGCGTGTGTCTCGTCGAGCTGGCCGGGCGTCGAGGAACCGACCGTGTTCTTCCGTGCGGGAGCCGCTCGGTGAGGAAAGCACGAGTAATCGACGGCAGCTGTGGGAGATGGCTGTGTGGGAGACGCTCTCTCGGGGGAGTTGATAAGGGCGCGAGCAACCGACTTCAGAGCAGCTCGGGAGGTGGCGGTGACTGCTGCCTCGGTGTTGCCCTCGCTGGTTCTGCGGCCGAGTGAAAACAGGGAAAAGGGAGACTTAGGCAGTAAGTTAATTTCCCCTCTCAATGACAATTGGGGCCCACAGCTCCCCTCTGCCCCAAAAGATCTCCAAATTTTGACACATTGCAAATTCAGCTATGAGGGATCCAAATTAGAAAGCCATTAGGTCATTTGACAAGTTGTGCCACCGTTTCAAATTTGAATTCAAATTTAGATGAAATTTACAAGTCCCTTTGATAATCATATCAAGGCACCTCCAAATTTGCTCAAAATTTGCCTCCTTCACAACTTGAACCTGAGGAATTCAAATATGTCCTCTGATCTTTGAGTTGGCCATTGCAAACACAACTTCTCAAACAACAGTTTGAATTTCCTCTTTTCAAAATGCCATTCTTCGTTTTGAAGTGACCCTATTAATTCAAACTGAATATCAAGTTTTATTGCACTTGCCAACACTTTCATGAGTAAACAAAAGTTTTTGTAAGTTCCATTTCTTGTATTCAAACTCAACTTTATTCATAGCTCAAGTTTTCTATTTAGAAGTTTTGGGACTTTTACAATTTAATAAAACTTCCACTTGTATCTTTGATGGGCGTTATCCGGTTCTGTGCAACGCAGCACCCCTAAGCGTGATCCTGGCTCGACGAGGCCGTGGGGCCGTGTCAGAATGTGTAGGCGAGTCTTTATGCAACTTATACGTTTATGTCTTAAATTACCTTTATGTAGAGTTGCATGCTTTATGAGAGACAGTTAAGTCTTGCTGAGCCTTCATGCTCACTCTTGCAGAGTTGTTGTTTTACAGGTAATATGCCGCATACCATGAAGGGTTAAGCTTCGCAGCACCATTCTTGGCTGCATGGTCACAAGAAACACCACTCGCCACCGAATACCTTCATTGCTGTTACAAAGTGTCATCCTCGGGCAGGATAACGTCTTTGTTGCTTAGCTAGGTTCGTGAGAGTGATCACTGTAAAATCCCCAAAAGTGGTAGCAAGAAATTCAGCACGTTTACACATAGGAAAAATGAGGGGAATTAAAACTTTGAATTATAACGGCGTGAGTTCAAAGTAAGGATTCAAACTTCCCTAAAACATCCAAACATGTAGATCTGAGTAAATAACTTGGATCTTCATATGTCAAATATTCAACCTCCCAAATTTCAGCTCATTTGCAGGGGTTCTAATATTTCTTTGGGATTAAAAGAGGAAGCCCTCGAATCTGAATTTAAATTTCAGTTTCAAATTCCAACTTACTCAATTTGAAAATTTGGTTCCACAAATGTGTTCTCCACATTTGAATTAGCAGCCATGCCAAAATTCAGAATTATTTGAGTTGGGTTTGCTATGTTTTTGGAACAATGCAAAAGGGAAGATTCAAATTCCAATTCAATTTTAAATAACCAAAAACCAGTTCAAATTCCACACTACAATTGAAATCCTTGAAATTCAAATACTCAAACCATGACTTTGAGGTGAAGTAAAGCTTTTAATTGTGAGTAGCTGTGGAAAAAGATCGGTGGAAGAATTTGATTTAGAAATGAGGGGATGGGGTCCACATGTCAGCCACTCACAGAAGCAAACCGACCCTGTTTTACCTTTGGTCGAGCAGAGAGGGAACGCCAGCGCCGGCTGCAAGTCGATCCCGAGGACTCCACCGCGCCACCTTCTGTTTTTCTCGGCCGCTTGATCATCTCCGACACGACACAGCTGCAGCACCGAAGTTCTCTTTTGCCTCTCTCGCTCACTCACCACTCCCTCGGCACCGCGCTCTCTTTTCGGGTTGCCCACGACCGGACAAACTCCGGTTGCTCAAGCTTCCAATGCAAGAAAGCAGTGCCACGACGTGCTCTATCGATCTACCATATCCACACCACAGTTGCTTGCTCGTAGTAGCCGTAAACGGATGATCGTTGCCGAGTGCCGAAGTGAACCAGCAGAGCACCGGTCGGCCTCTCCATCGCCAGCACGCTACGGCCTTCGTCATCTCCAGTTACCTGTACGAAAAAGGTGCGCGTGACAGCCTAGATGGTGTAGCCGAAAATAGTTCTTCATTTGGTTCTGTCGGTAGCTAGAATTTTGGGTTTTACCAAACGCTAGTTTATAGTGACGACCATCGGTCTACGACCAAATTTGTCGTGCAGGGGTAGCTAGAGCTCATTCTGGTCTAGGAGAAGCTTTGCTAGATTGCTACGGTCCTTCTCGCTCAAACGGCGCTCGAAATTATCAAGGACCGGAGGAGTTCTTCGAGTTTTTGTTGCCACCATTGTTTTGTGGCCTCGGGTCGCCGGTGAGGTCCCATCTCCGGTGGTTTTCATGGAGAACGGGCTATAGGTCGAGGTCATCCATGCCTAACTGGTGCTTTTGGAGCAAACCCTAGCCCGAATGACCAACTGCCGAGTAAGAACGAGGTCGCCAAAGTGGAGTTTGACATGGCCGCCGGTGCAAGCACTGTTCCTGCCGTTGTCATCCTTTGACGACCCCACCATCATGTTCAGCATGGTGTAAAACTCACAGGCGGCAAGTTTGAACCATGGGAACCCCGTCCCGGTGAGCCTCACCGTGAATATTCGGACGTATTTCCTGATGATGTCTTGGGCATGCCACCCAAAAGGGATGTCGAGTTCAAGATCGAACTTGTACCCGGGACGACACCGATATCACGGAGACCATAAAAGATGGCTCCGAATGAGCTAGCTGAATTGAAGGAGCATCTCAATGATCTGATGAGTAAGGATTTCATTCAACTGAGTTCCTTGCCATGGGGATGCTAGGCGCTGTTTGTGAAAAAGAAGGATGAAACCTTGAGGTTGTGTGTGGATTACCGACCTCTCAACGCCGTCACCATCAAGAATAAATATCCACTGCCCCACATCGATATTCCCATCGATCAACTTGTGGGTGCAAGTGTATTTTCAAAGATGGATCTTCGCTCCGGATATCACCAAGTATAGATCCGAGCGGAGGATATCCCGAAGACGGCCTTCTCGACGAGATATGGGCTGTATGAATACCACGTCATGTCTTTTGGTCTCACCAACGCCCGGCACATTTCATGTATCTCATGAACTCAGTGTCCATGCCGGAGTTGGACAAGTTTGTGGTAGTGTTTATTGACGACATCTTGGTTTATTCCAAGTCAGAAGAACACGCTGAACACATGCATATCGTGCTTCAATGATTGCGAGACCATAAGCTGTATGCCAAGTTCAGCAAGTGCGAGTTTTGGATCAGCCAAGTGCCATTTCTTGGTCATATTATTTCTGCGGAAGGCATTGCAGTTGATCCAAGCAAAATCGAACAAGTGCTGAAATGTAAGTCCCCCACATCTGTCCATGAAATCAGGAGTTTCCTCGGTTTAGTGGGATATTAACGGAGATTCATACCGAACTTCTCCAAGCTTGCTAAGACGATGACAGAATTGTTGAAGAAGGGGATCAAATATGTTTGGAGATCAGCCTGTGAAGGAGCTTTCCAATCATTGGTGAAGCATCTTACAACAGCCCCGGTGTTAGCTCAACTGGATACGACCAAGCCCTTTGACATATATTTTGATGCATCCGGCATCGGGCTTGGCTGTATATTGATGCAAGGAGGAAGAGTGGTTGCCTATGGTTCACGTCAATTTTGTAACCACGGGCAGCACTATCTGACCCATGATCTTGAGCTCGCTGCAGTGGTGTTGGCATTTAAAATGTGGAGGCACTCTTTACTGGGGAACTTAGTGCATATTTACACCGACCACTAGAGTCTGAAATATATATTCACTCAAAAGGAGTTGAATATGGAGCAACGGAGATGGCTAGAACTGATCAAAGACAATGAGATCAAGATTCACTACCGTCCCGGTAAGGCAAACGTGGTTGCTGATGCCTTAAGCCGCAAATCTCACGTCAAGCATCTGTCCATCACCCCACTTGAAGAGGAGGAGCCGAGTTTGTGCTTCATTCCATATGGGGTAGTATACAATCTTGCTCTCGTCCCTACCATATGAGAAGAGATTTTGGAAGCTCAGAAGAAAGACGTGGGAATGTCGCACGTTTGGAGAAGAATGAAGAATGGCGAAATGAAATGCTTCCGAAGGGATGAACACGGCACTCTATGGTTTAAAGACCGTATAGTGGTACCCCATTGAGACGGCCAGGACCTCGTCGGGTGGTGCCGTGTTATGCGGCACCCAACAGCACACGGGTTGCAGAAAACACACATCATATTACATAAATAGTTTGCGGAAGCCTACAAGAATGTTTTACAAATAGTTATATCAGAGTAAACTACAGCGGAAGACTATCACTCTCACGACTCATATCTAAACTAGCAACAAAGAAACGGTCCAGCCCGCGGACGTTTCTTACTAGCAACACGAAGACAATCTGCAGCGGCGAGGATGCTCTTTGAGTAAGCACTCGGAGGTTCCCGAGTCTCATTGGCACCCCTTCTCATAAGCATCGAGTCAATTACCTACAAAACAACTCGGATAGCATCCGTGAGCATAACGCTCAGCAAGACTTAACTGTCACCCTAAACATGAAACTCTAAGTGAGGTTATGAACCTAATATAGGATGGCATAAGCATAATTAAACTCGCCTAAAAGTGAATCCTTACTTTCAGGTATTAATTGCAGCATTTTAAGTAACCCAGGGCATGCCATATCGGGAGTCCACAATCAAACAAGAAACGCTTTCCCCCGATGTAAATTGCTCATGGCATAAAAGAATAGAGTTTGCACTAGCCTATTCATCAAGGTCCAATACAACGCTAGTATAATACCTCACATCAATATGATTAGTTCCTTTCTCATGCAAGTTCTTACTACGTCACGACTGTAAGAACAAGTATGCTCGGTCCATTCCGTGAGCGACGGTGATTCGAATCAATAACACCCGGACTACATGACACGTACGCCCGTACTCGACGTTGCCTACAACAACCATCACTGACGTCGTACGTGGCAGCCTTTCCCCCGTTTCACCCCTGCTGAATCGATCAAGTCGCCCCGTACAGTAGCTACTCTCATGGTGCACCTTCTGACGTGAGGTTTCATGAGAATATTCCCCACATACTGCACACCGGCCGTCCGCCTGAGGCGACCCGAAAAGTCCCAACGACAGCTTCCCGAGGTACATCAGTTTACTGGGTCCCATATAGCCAACATGAGTCCGGTACACAACTCAAAATTGTTCAACAGGGCCGCATACGGATCGGTCCTTAACTGACACGGACAGGTCTACAGCACCCAGGCCCCTATGTCCTGCTGCTCCTACAACCTTCCGGTCTCCAATTTAACTTGCTAATTCAATTACGAACCAATCCCGTATGCCCCTGTTGTTCCTAAATCTGCGAGTAGCATCTCACCACTCGACTTCTACTGAACCGTACTTAAGCATGGCAGTTCTACACGGTGAAAGACACCTACCAAATACTCCATGGGTCATTTGGTTATGCAAGAGGAGTATCAAACACTAGACCTAATGCACAGTTCAAATTTTAACCAAAGGTGAATACAAAATAAAAACTTAACAGCTGTTAAATGCAAACCGGAGCTTGCCTGTTTTGCAGGGTAGTCGTATATATCAGTTAGTGTCCTTGCAGATCCATCCTTGACTCTCCGGAGCTTGATCCACTTCGATGAATCACTCCTTTGAGTCCCCTTCGTTGTGGTTCCTATTGAGATGCATATGCACATATTTTATAGAATGTAATGGAAAGAAGTTATGGAATTAATTTCTTAGGACAGAGGTTGTGTGGAAAAGCCAAGCATGGCTTGGTTTGCCTCTGTTGTGCAAAGAACAGAAATAAACTAAATTGACCTTAAGGCCTTAGCTCTACACTAATCATTTTCCCTAATGATCATAATAGACAAGCTGAAAAGATTTGAGTGCAACTGAAGAACAAGAACTCCAATGGCCTCAAAACTTTTACAACAGGTTCTATACTACCTAAGGATTTAGCTTGCCAAATTGCAGCTAATGTGGAGTCATATTGTGTCCTCCCCAATTCTCACAATATCTCTTATGTATTCCCACCTATACACAAGTATGGAGAATTAGAATAGGGAGTTCCAGGACTCATCTTGGGCTGATAATTTACATGTGAGTTCTTTATCACATGAGAGTCATCTGGTTCAAAATTCAGCCCTTTTATTTTAGTAGTTCTCCCAGAACAATTCTTTAAGCATTTGTACTCAACAGAATTAATTATGTAGTAATGTGCATTTTCATGCCCAATTAAGTGAACTACAATTCCAAGTATGTCTCTGAGAGCTTGCCTAAATTTTCCTATGATTTTTGGAGCTATGGATTGCTCAGAACAGATTTTTTAAGTGGGAAACATTTTCTGAAAATGTTTCTGGACTCTTTTGAACACAGTTGTTTGGATTTAGCAAATTCCTACACAAATGATCTTCAAATGAGCTGAAAATTCGCTAGTAGGTCAACAATATGCTAAAGAATATTCTGGAAAAATTTGTGGATTTTTGGATAACCCAAACTCCCTCAATAATTCTTTTTCAGAAAACCTTCAAATAATTTTCCAGAATATAATATTGACTTTCATACAAATCTGAGTTCATATTTGGATAGAACTCAGAGTGATGAATCCAACCCAATTGGAATCACTCAAATTGGAGTTTTCTACAGGGAGATATGAATTTCCAAAGATTGAGCTAAGTCTGGAATTATTTCCCTACAGCAAATTCGGCTGGACCCACAGTTTTGAATTCCAGCCAATAGAAACGAAGCCACACCGGGCCACAGCGCTTCTGCGCACCAACACACGGGATCTCAGCCACACCCGATCCCGGGTTTAAAATTTGAGCTGCTGACAGCCGGGGCCCACGCTCCGTCTTCTTCCTCCGGCTTCCTCCCCGCGCCCGCGCTGCCCCTCGCCGGCCCGACGCCGGAGCTCGCCGGCTCGCCGTTTCCGTCCACCGCCTGAGCTGAAACTCGCCGCCAGGGAGTTTATGGCACCGAGGAACACGTCTGTGGGGTCTGCTTGGGCTGCCGGCGGCCGGAAACTGGCCGGCGACGTGCGGCAGCCACTGTGGTGGTTCG
Source organism: Neostapfia colusana (assembly GCA_030760725.1). Classification (NCBI taxonomy): domain Eukaryota; kingdom Viridiplantae; phylum Streptophyta; class Magnoliopsida; order Poales; family Poaceae; genus Neostapfia; species Neostapfia colusana. Next base: position 73,357,504 of record JASWHV010000007.1, on the reverse strand, counting down.
GTAGTGTTGCCTAGGGTTTCCAGCCCGCCAAAACCTGCGCCGACGCGCCCTACAGCACCAGCGCACCCCTAGGAATATCGGCACGGTCTCAAAGTAGCTCGGAAGTGGCGGGAACTAGGTTGTCATCACGCGACCGAGTGGGTCCGCCATGAACAACCCAAAAAGAGCTCGAAATTCGCCGGTCTGAGGCGTTTTCATGCGCTGGATGCAAAAGGAAAAACGATCGCCGGCTAGTCTAGCTTATCTGTGCCAAACTTGGTGACTTAAGGAGAATCAGAGGGCAAGAATTCGAAGGAATCGTACCGAAAGCTCAGAATGGGGTCACCGGAGCAAAACTTTGAAATTCGCCAGCGATGCTTCACGGTATGGCCTGAGCTTCGGCTGAGAGCAGCACCGCACCCGTGCGTGTCCGTAGGTGTGATCGTTTGGCCGTGAAACCCGCTGTGGAGGGCTTTCCACGAGCGCCCGATCACGCTTTTGAGCTAGGTCGCCGCGGCGGCGGTTGTTCTCGGCCACCGGAGGCCGCAGCTCGCTTGCTCGTGGGTCAGAGAGGTGGAGGTTGATCTCGTGGGAGTGTTTAGCAGCTCGCGGGAGGGAAGGACGCGACGATTTCTTCGGTTTCCCGATCGACCGAGAGGGCGGAGGAGAGGAGCTCGGGTCGCTCGGTGTTCTCGCGAGGAGAGGAATCAAATGCTGTTCGCTTGGTCCGAGGAGGGAGAGATCATGTTGCTGAAGCGGTGAGAACCGACTCTGGGGCGCCAGCGCGTGGAGGCCGGCAGTAGGAGCTGGCGCGGCAAGCTCCTCTCTGGTGCTCGCGAGCTGCTCGGGAAAATTTCCCACCGAGAGCAAAACTTAGTGAGTAAGTCTCCTCCTTTAGCTCTATGACATGTGGGTCCCACTCCACATGTACCTCCCAAATATCTGTTCAAGCTGATCTCTTTAATCCCCAGAATTCTATGTTTAAAAAGGTGGGCTAGAATTTGAATTCCTCAAATTCAGTTTGAATTTGCAAGACTAAATCTGAATTTGGTTAGAATTTGCAAATGTTTCTCTTTAACTCCTTTTGGAGCCCACCCTACACATGCAAAGTTGGTGATAAAACTTTTCTCTCTAAAACCAACTATATGGCTGCATTTTTAATCAAAGTCCTTGGTCACTACATGTGTGAACTTTGAATTTCAAATCTGAATTTTAAACTCACATGCAAAGAGGTATTTAACTCCTTATTGGTTCAACACTTTTAAACAAAAAGGTGAACCTCATGTTGGATGTTCATCCATGTATTACCTTGCATGAAGAAAAGTTTTAGCAAGTCCCATTTTTCTTGTCTTTGTCACACATATGAATTCAAACTTTAGTTTTTATTCATACACATTTTTGGGACTTTTACATTCCTCCGCCCTTAAAAGAATCTCGTCCCGAGATTACAAAAGAGGAACAAGACGGGAGAGGTAATTACAAACTGTACAAAGCTAAAAATTCCGGATAGTTGGTGCGGAGGTAATCTTCACTTTCCCACGTCGCCTCTTCCGCGGTGTGATTACTCCACAGCACCTTGAAAAATTTGATCGTCCGGTTCCGGGTTACCCGGGCCTTTTCATCCAAAATCTGAACCGGTTGCTCGGTGTAGGTCAGGTCCGGTTTCAATTTGTCGATTTCCTCGGTGCGAACAGCAGCGGTGAATTTGAGGCACTTCCGCAGCTGTGAAACATGAAATACATCATGAACACCCGCTAGACTTGCCGGTAATCCCAGCCGGTAGGCTACGGGTCCGCACTTCTCCGTGATAGCAAAAGGACCAATAAAACGGGGAGCGAGTTTCCCCTTTACACCGAACCGGTGAATTCCCTTCATCGGAGATACCCGAAGGTACACATGCTCTCCGACGTCAAAATGCAAAGGCCTACGCCGTTGATCAGCGTAGCTCTTCTGTCGGGATTGTGCAGCCTTTAAGTTCTCTTGTATCAACCGAACTCGGTCTTTGGCTTTGTTGACAAGATCAATCCCAAACAGAACTCTTTTGCCGGACTCACACCAATTTAGTGGTGTGCGACACTTCCGGCCGTAGAGAGCTTCATACGGTGCCATTTTAATACTTGCTTGATAACTGTTGTTGTATGAAAACTCCGCCAGCGTTAGGTGATCGTCCCAATTCCTACCGTGGTGGATGGCACACGCTCTCAACATATCCTCGAGCACTTGATTTACCCTCTCAGTTTGTCCATCAGTTTGAGGGTGATATGCGGAGCTTCTAATTAGCTTGGTGCCCAACGAGGCGTGCAGCTGTTCCCAAAAACGAGCAACAAACAGCGCACTTCGATCTGAGATGATGGTCTTCGGAACACCATGTGAGCAAATAATTCTGGAGATGAATAACTCCGCATATTGCCGTGCTCAATAATGAGTGTTCACCGGTATGAAATGAGCCGACTTTGTCAACCGGTCGACGATCACCCATATCGAGTCATGCTTCCTGGATGTGAGCGGTAATCCGATGATGAAGTCCATACTAACATCCTCCCATTTCCATGCCGGTATCTTCAAAGGTTGTAGCGGTCCAGCTTTCCGCATATGATCAGCCTTGACCCGTCTACACGTATCGCATTTGGATACGTATTTAGCGATTTCCCTTTTCATCCTCGTCCACCAAAATTTCTGCCTCAAATCCTGGTACATCTTGTTACTTCCAGGATGAATGGAAAACTTCGACAGGTGGGCTTCATCCAATATTTTCTTCCGGAGTTTCATATTACGCGGTACCACTATACGGTCGTTGAACCATATTGTACCGTTCTCATCCTACCGGAAACATTTGACCTCTCTGTTGTCTAGTCTCCTCGGTATGTGAGACATACCTCTGTCTCTTCTTTGAGCCTCAACAATCTCTTCACGGATTGTTGGAATGAGCGCGAGATTATAAAGCGCGCCATACGGAATGACACTTAGACTTGGTTCTTCTTCTTCCAACTAAGCAGCCGCTAAGTTGTGAACGTGGGCTTTCCGACTAAGCGCGTCGGCAACCACGTTGGCTTTTCCTGGATGATAGTGTATCTCAATTTCATAATCTTTGATGAGCTCCAACCATCTCCGTTGTCTCATATTTACCTCCTTCTACGTGAAGATATACTTCAAGCTTTTGTGGTCGGTGTAGAGGTGAACAAGATTACCAAGCAGATAATGCCTCCACATCTTTAACGCCAACACCACATCAGCAAGCTCGAGATCGTGAGTTGGATAATGCTGCTCGTTGTTTCGCAGTTGACGAGACCCATAGGCCACTACACGCCCTTCTTGCATCAGAACGCAGCCGAGACCGATGCCGGATGCATCACAGTATACATCGAATGGCTTCGTCGTGTCCGGCTGAGCAAGAACTGGAGCTGTGGTGAGATGTTTAACCAAAGTTTTGAATGCGGCTTCACACGTTGCATTCCACACGTATTTAGTGCCCTTCTTCAGCAGCTCCGTCATTGGTTTAGCAATCTTTGAGAAGCTCGGAATAAACCTCCGATAATAACCCGCTAAACCTAGGAAACTTCAGACCTCGTGGACTGATCTGGGAGATGCCCACTTCAGCAATTGTTCAATTTTGCTGGGGTCCACGGCAATGCCTTCTGCTGAAATGATATGACCTAGGAAAGGCACTTTATCAATCCAGAACTCGCACTTTCTGAACTTGGCATATAATTGGTGCTCCCGCAACCGTTGTAGCACAATACGCAGATGTTCAGCGTGCTCTTCTTTAGATTTCGAATAAACCAATATGTTGTCGATGAATACCACGACGAACTTGTCTAGCTCTGGCATGAACACAGAATTCATCAAGTACATGAAGTGTGCCGGAGCGTTGGTTAATCCAAATGACATGACGAGGTACTCGTAGAGTCCGTATCTCGTCGAGAAAGCTGTCTTCGGTATGTCCTCCGGTCGGATCTTGATTTGATGATATCCCGACCGAAGATCCATCTTCGAAAATACCTTTGCGCCCACAAGTTGATCGAACAGGATGTCGATGCGAGGCAAAGGATATTTGTTCTTGATCGTGACAGCATTTAGAGGACGGTAATCAACACATAGCCGTAGTGTTTCGTCCTTCTTCTTAACGAACAGCGCAGAGCAACCCCAAGGTGAAGAACTTGGTCGTATGAAACCCTTGCTCATGAGTTCATTCAGTTGATCTTTCAACTCCGCTAGCTCGTTAGGTGCCATCTTGTAAGGCCTTCATGAGATAGGCATCGTTCCCGGCGCAAGTTCAATCTTGAACTCGACGTCCCGCTCGGGCGGCATGCCCGGTAAGTCATCGGGAAATACGTCGGGATAATCTCGTACCACCGGAATATCTTCAAGTTTCAGCGCTTCCGTGTGGTAGGCCTCTACCAAATCTGGATCTTCGCTGTCTAAAAACAGCGTGTGCTGTCCGTGAATTGGCGAGTCAATCTGGACAGTCCGGTTACCGATATTGAGAACGGCACCGTGACGATTTAACCAAGACATCCCCAATATAATGTCTATCTTCTGCCTATCCAACATAATCAGCGATGTTGGGTATATTTTTCCGCCCAAACACAAAGCTGCTCGGGACACAATCTGATTGGCAGAGATATTTCCTCCCGGTGAACGTATAAGAAAACTCGTTGTGGGAGTATCGGTGGATAATTGGTGCTGATCCACGCATGTTTTGCTGATAAAATCGTGGGTTGCACCAAAATCAAAAAGTATGAGCACGGGCACATCTTTGAGAGTGAACATGACCGCTAACACTGGTGCTCCCTCCGGGACATCCTCAATAGAAAGATGTTGCACACTCCCGGATTGCAATGCTGTTATGTTGACTTGAGCAGGTGGCGGCATACCACCTGACGATGATGGCAGTTTGATATTCGCCAACTTCTCCCGGCATTCCTGCCTAAAATGCCCTGAACGGTGGCAATAAGAACAAGGAGGTTTCCCCAGTTCTTCGTTGACTTGTGGTGGAGAAGTTGATGTACTCGGCTGCAGCAATGATGCCACAGGTGTCATTCGTTGCTGCGGTAAAGGTGTTGCTTCAAGACAAGATTCTTGAGCAGGAAATCTGTACAAAGTTGATCTCACTGGCGCTTGCCATCTTTCATCGGATGGTGTGTGATACACCACACGGTATTTGCGAGGAACAACTGGTGTGTCTTCTTGCACATCCTCCCGGTCCCTCTTCTCTGCTTGACACTCAAGTGTCGCTTGTTCTTGTAGCAGAGCAGCACTGATCAACTCGGTGTAACTGCCTTGATTGAACAAAGCTAACTTCTCTTTTAGTATGGCACTCAAGCCATAGAAAAAGTAGTCACACCTTGCAGCTTCGCTCGTCGCATAAGCAGGAGCATATTCTGCCAGAAGGTTGAATCGTCTGACATAATCGAGGACACTCATGTCCCCCTGCTTCAGGTTCCTGAATTCTTGCTTTTGCGCCTTAATAAAACCCATAGGAATGTGACGAGCACGGAATGCTTCACGAAATTCCGTCCATTCCACTTGATGGCCTTCCGGAACGGTGGTGAGATAAGCAAACCACCAATTTCCGGCGGCTCCATGGAGCTGTTGAGCTGCAAATGATGTCTTCTGATATTCGTCGCACTCAAACACTCCAAACTTGGACTCCATAACTCGAAGCCACTGATCAGATTCCACTGGTTCATTGGCTTCCGTGAAGATTGGCGGTTGTGTCGCCAAGAAGTCCAAATAGGCGTTCCGAGGTGGAACGTCCTGTTGGGAATGTTGGAGTAAGCCCTGTTGTACCAAGGCTTGGAGTAGTCTTGTATTCTCTTGACTTGACTCGACCATCTGAGCCATGACACCCGCCCATACCGTTGATGGCGGTGCCCGTGGTGGAGTCGAGTCATCACCGTCTCGATGAGAACCTTCAGTCCTACTCGGAGAATGAGTACGCACCATACTGCAAAAGCATAATTTTGAGGGGAGTCAAAACTTGATCTAGCAGTATGTGAAAGTATGTAAAACATGAACATGCTAAAACTTTATGAAAGCATAACAATACTTCATGTTTACACATCCTTCTAAAGCCAACAGAAACAATCCCCATTTGCTGTACAGAACCGACCTTTCTGTACTTAACCGAGATTTGGATCCAGTTAGCAAAATTTTCATAACTCTACTTGAATACCAAAGTTAAAATTAACTTTAGTATATTTTCACCGAGTACTCATATGCCCCTAGATCATCTCTGGATCAATAGCTATGACTGTTCAAAGTTGACAGAATTTCTGGGTAAATTTTGCCAGTACCTCCTTTGTATGTGGCTGTTTTCATCACAGTTTTACATACAAATGAAGTACAATTCTGAACAAACTATAAACTACAAAATTATTGCAAATTTCCTAACCTTTCCAACGGTGTATCATATGACCCTTAGAAATTTTTCTACAGACTGTGACGGCTAATTTACAGCAACACCCAGAGAAGTTTGCAGCTGCTCTGTTTTCTGAACAGTTTGCATTCATCTGGACGTTCAACCAAGTTGGTGTCGGATTTGGCTCTGGAATTCTACAGAAAAGTTGTAGAGCACTTAATAACCTTTCCAGAACTGTATCAAACACCTACATTGGGTCAAGCTAATCAGAGTTATGCTCTGTCAAATTCCAGCAAACTTTCTGCCAGAACAGAGCACTCTGTTTCTGAGATCAAAAGAAACCTAGCAATTCTCTTTCTTGACACTTAGTTCAAATAAAGAGTTCAGTAACTATTATGTGCTTTCCAACATTCATTTTTAGTTTGAAAGTTAGTCATGAATGATTTCTTCATAGGAAAGAATACTATTAAGTGTAGTACGGTGACGATGCACCGTAAGACATGACGGTACTACGTTGCCTCACCAAAACCGGATTACACCGGCATATACGTATCGTTAGGTGGCACTAAAATGGTCACTCGCAAACGTGTTCTACACGCACTAAGGTTTTCATGGTTAGTACCTACATAAGCCACACTGAACCCGGTATCCATACAGTTCATACACCCGGCCGTCATCACTCGCCTAGGTGTTCTCAAGCCAAACACGCCTTGAGCTACGTGTTCACGTTACTGACCACGTGACGGGGTCTCCCAAATTGCACCACACACGCCTGGGACAGACGCTGCTCGAATTCCCCAAACGACATGAAGAGTCGTAGAGGATACTAAAGCGAGTAGGGTTACCTGCCACCCGTGAGGCTCCACCCTTCAGCTTGGGCGCACTGGTGGACAGCGCATACGTGCACCCCCCAGGACATAGACGTCCCGAGATGCACGATTTTCTGACATAACAAATAAGTTAGCTTGCCACCTTCATAATATGCTAATAATAGTCCTTATGTGGGCCTAGTACCGGTATCTCACCGTATCCTAAGTTTTTGACGTAATATGATGCTCTATCCGTGCTCTGTTCCCAACACAGCTCTGATACCAGCTGAGACGGCCAGGACCTTGTCGGGTGGTGCCGTGTTATGCGGCACCCAACAGCACACGGGTTGCAGAAAACACACATCATATTACATAAATAGTTTGCGGAAGCCTACAAGAATGTTTTACAAATAGTTATATCAGAGTAAACTACAGCGAAAGACTATCACTCTCACGACACATATCTAAACTAGCAACAAAGAAATGGTCCAGCCCGCGGACGTTTCTTACTAGCAACACGAAGACAATCTTCAGCGGCGAGGATGCTCTTTGAGTAAGCACCCGGAGGTTCCCGAGTCTCATCGGCACCCCTTCTCATAAGCATCGAGTCAATTACCTGCAAAACAACTCGGATAGCATCCGTGAGCATAACGCTCAGCAAGACTTAACCGTCACCCTAAACATGAAACTCTAAGTGAGGTTATGAGCCTAATATAGGATGGCATAAGCATAATTAAAATCGCCTAAAAGTGAATCCTTACTTTCAGGTATTAATTGCAGCATTTTAAGTAACCCTGGGCACGCCACATCGGGAGTCCACAATCAAACAAGAAACGCTTTCCCCGATGTAAATTGCTTATGGCATAAAAGAATCGAGTTTGCACTAGCCTATTCATCAAGGTCCAATACAACGCTAGTATAATACTTCACATCAATACGATTAGTTCCTTTCTCATGCAAGTTCTTACTACGTCACGACTGTGAGAACAAGTATGCTTGGTCCATTCCGCGAGCGACGGTGATTCAAATCAATAACACCCGGACTACACGACACGTACGCCCGTACTCGACGTTGCCTAAAACAACCATCACTGACGTCGTACGTGGCAGCCTTTCCCCCGTTTCATCCCTGCTGAATCGATCAAGTCGCCCCGTACAGTAGCTACTCTCATGGTGCACCTTCCGACGTGAGATGTCATGAGAATATTCCCCACATACGGCACACCGGCCGTCCGCCTGAGGCGACCAGAAAAGTCCCAACGACAGCTTCCCGAGGTACATCGGTTTACTGGGTCCCATATAGCCAGCATGAGTCCGGTACACAACTCAAACTTGTTCAACAGGGCCGCATATGGATCGGTCCTTGACTGACACGGACAGGTCTACAGCACCCAGGCCCCTATGTCCTGCTGCTCCTACAACCTTCCGGTCTCCACTTTAACTTGCTAATTCAATTACGAACCAATTCCGTATGCCCCTGTTGTTCCTAAATCTGCAAGTAGCATTTCACCACTCGACTTCTACCGAACCGTACTTAAGCATGGCAGTTCTACACGGTGAAAGACACCTACCCAATACTCCATGGGTCATTTGGTTATGCAAGAGGAGTATCAAACACTAGACATAATGCACAGTTCAAATCTTAACCAAAGGTGAATACAAAATAAAAACTTAACAGCTGTTAAATGCAAACCGGAGCTTGCCTGTTTTTTATGGTAGTCGTATATATCAGTTAGTGTCCTTGCAGATCCACCCTTGACTCTCCGGAGCTTGATCCACTTCGATGAATCACTCCTTTGAGTCCCCTTCGTTGTGGTTCCTATTGAGATGCATATGCACATATTTTATAGAATGTAATGGAAAGAAGTTATGGAATTAATTTCTTAGGACAGAGGTTGTGTGGAAAAGCCAAGCATGGCTTCGTTTGCCTCTGTTGTGCAAAGAACAGAAATAAACTAAATTGACCTTAAGGCCTTAGCTCTACACTAATCATTTTCCCTATTGATCATAATAGACAAGCTGAAAAGATTTGAGTGCAACTGAAGAACAAGAACTCCAATGGTCTCAAAACTTTTACAGCAGGTTCTATACTACCTAAGGATTTAGCTTGCCAAATTGCAGATAATGTGGAGTCATATTGTGTCCTCCCCAATTCTCACAATGTCTCTTATGTATTCCCACCTATACACAAGTATGGAGAAAAAGAATAGGGAGTTCCAGGACTCATCTTGGGCTGCTAATTTACATGTGAGTTCTTGATCATATGAGAGTCATCTGGTCCAAAATTCAGCCCTTTTACTTTGGTAGTTCTCCCAGAACAATTCTTTAAGCATTTGTACTCAACAGAATTAATTCTGTAGTAATGTGCATTTTCATGCCCAATTAAGTGAACTACAATTCCAAGTATGTCTCTGAGAGCTTGCCTAAATTTTCCTATGATTTTTGGAGCTATGGATTGCTCAGAACAGATTGGGCATGAATTTCTACAGGGAGATATGAATTTCCAAAGATTGAGCTAACTCTGGAATTATTTCCCTATAGCAAATTCGGCTGGACCCACAGTTTTGAATTCCAGCCAATAGAAACGAAGCCACACCGGGCCACAGCGCTTCTGTGCGCCAACACACGGGATCCCGGCCACACCCGATCCCGGGTTTATAATTTGAGCTGCTGACAGCCGGGGCCCACGCTCCGTCTTCTTCCTCAGGCTTCCTCCCCGCGCCCACGCTGCCCCTCGGCGGCCCGACGCCGGAGCTCGCCGGCTCGCCGTTTCCGGCCACCGCCTGAACTGAAACTCGCCGACAGGGAGTTTGTGGCACCGAGGAACACGTCTGTGGGGTCTGCTTGGGCTGCCGGCGACCAGAAACTTGCCGGCGACGTCCGGCAGCCACTGTGGAGGTTCGGTAGCGTTGCCTAGGGTTTCCAGCCCGCCAAAACCTGCGCCGACGCGCCCTACAGCACCAGCGCACCCCTAGGAAGATCGGCACGGTCTCAAAGTAGCTCGGAAGTGGCGGGAACTAGGTTGTCATCATGCGACCGAATGGGTCCGCCATGAACAACCCAAAAAGAGCTCGAAATTCGCCGGTCTGAGGCATTTTCATGCGCTGGATGCAAAAGGAAAAACGATCGCCGGCTAGTCTAGCTTCTCTGTGCCAAACATGGTGACTTAAGGAGAATCAGAGGGCAAGAATTCGAAGGAATCATACCGGAAGCTCGGAATGGGGTCGCCGGAGCAAAATTTTGAAATTCGCCCGCGATGCTTCACGGTATGGCCTGAGCTTGGGCTGAGAGCAGCACCGCACCCGTGCGCGTCCGTAGGTGTGATCGTTTGGCCGTGAAACCCGCTGTGGAGGGCTGTCCACGAGCGCCCGATCACGCTTTTGAGATAGGTCGCCGCGGCAGCGGTTGTTCTCGGCCACCGGAGGCCGCAGCTCGCTTGCTCGTGGGTCAGGGAGGTGGAGGTTGATCTCGTGGGAGTGTTTAGCAGCTCGGGGGAGGGAAGGACGCGATGATTTCTTCGGTTTCCCGATCGACCGAGAGGGCGGAGGAGAGGAGCTCGGGTCGCTCGGTGTTCTCGCGAGGATAGGAAGCAAATGCTGTTGGCTTGGTCCGAGGAGGGAGAGATCACGTTGCTGAAGCGGTGAGAACCGACTCTGGGGCGCTAGCGCGTGGAGGCCGGCAGCAGGAGCTGGCGCGGCCAGCTTCTCTGTGGCGCTCGCGAGCTGCTTGGGAAAATTTCCCACCGAGAGCAAAACTTAGTGAGTAAGTGTCCTCCTTTAGCTCTATGACATGTGGGTCCCACTCCACATGTACCTCCCAAATATCTGTTCAAGCTGATCTCTTTAGTCCCCAGAATTCTAAGTTTAAAAAGGTGGGCTAGAATTTGAATTACTCAAATTCAGTTTTAATTTGCAAGACTAAATCTGAATTTGGTTAGAATTTGCAAATATTTCTCTTTAACTCCTTTTGGAGCCCACCCTACACATGCAAAGTTGGTGATAAAACTTTTCTCTCTAAATCCAACTATATGGCTGCATTTTTAATCAAAGTCCTTGGTCACTACATGTGTGAACTTTGAATTTCAAATCTGAATTTTAAACTCACATGCAAAGAGGTATTTAACTCCTTATTGGTTCAACACTTTTAAACAAAAAGGTGAACCTCATGTTGGATGTTCATCCATGTATTACCTTGCATGAAGAAAAGTTTTAGCAAGTCCCATTTTTCATGTCTTTGCCACACATATGAATTCAAACTTTAGTTTTTATTCATACACATTTTTGGGACTTTTACACCCGTGACATGAAGCTTCGGAAGAAAATCTTGGACGAAGCCCATTTGTCCAAGTATTCTATTCATCCGGGCAGCAACAAGATGTACCAAGATCTGAAAACCAGGTTTTGGTGGACACGGATGAAAAGAGAAATCGCAAAGTACGTATCCGAATATGATACGTGTCGGCGTGTGAAAGCTGACCATATGCGTGAAGCCAGACAGCTGCAACCATTGAACATGCCGGTGTGGAAGTGGGATGATATCAGCATGGACTTCATAGTCGGGTTACCTCTCACCTCCCACAAGCACGGCTCGATTTGGGTGATAGTCGATCGACTAACCAAGACGGCTCATTTTATCCCTGTACATACAAAGTACGTGGCCAAGCAATATGCAGAGTTGTATATTGCAAGGATCGTGTGCTTGCACGGTGTTCCCCGCTCCATTATTTCAGATCGCGGTGTGCTTTTCGTCGCTCGGTTTTAGGAACAGCTGCACGTGTCATTGGGGAACAAACTGATCCGAAGCTCCGCGTATCACCCTCAGACGGATGGTCAAACTGAATGGGTGAATCAAGTGCTTGAAGACATGCTACACGCTTGTTCCATCCACCACGGTAAAAACTGGGATGGTCATTTTCCGTTGGCGGAGTTTTCATAAAACAATGGCTATGAAGCTAGCATCAAGATGGCGCCTTATGAAGCTCACTACGGCCGGAAATGTCGCACACCACTCAACTGGTGTGAGTCCAGCGAGCGAGTGATATACGGCATCGAACTTGTGAATGAGGCTAAAGAACGAGTGCGAGTAATATAAGCCAATATCAAGGCTGCTCAATCTCGTCAGAAGATCTATGCGGATAAAAGACGTCGTCCTCTCCACTTCGACATCGGGGACCATGTTTATGTCCGTGTGTCTCTGATGAAGGGACTTCATCATTTCAGAGTGAAGGGCAAACTTGCGCCGTGATTCATTGGTCTGTTTGCTGTCATGGAAAAATGCGGACCCATGTCCTATCACTTGGAGTTACCAGCGTCACTCGCTAAAAGTCACAACGTCTTCCACATCTCTCAGCTGAGGAAATGCCTCAATCCTTCAGCTAAAATCCGCACTGAAGACACAGAAGTTCTTCAACCGGACCTCACATACTCGGAGTATCCGATCCGGATTATCGATGAAAAGACTCACGCCACAAGAAACCGGACCTTATGGTTTTACAAGGTCTTGTGGAGTAACCATACCGCTGATGAAGCGACATGAGAAAGCGAGGACTATCTAAGAAAATTATCCGGAGTTGTTATCATCGTATACCCGGTACAGTTTTTCCACTTTGCTTTTCTTTTGCAATCTCGGGACGAGAGTCTTTTTAAGGGGGGAGGGATGTAAAATCCCCAAAAGTGGTAGCAAGAAATTCAGCACGTTTACACTTAGGAAAAATGAGGGGAATTAAAATTTTGAATTATAACGGCGTGAGTTCAAAGTATGGATTCAAACTTCCCAAAAACATCTAAACATGGAGACCTGAATTCATAACTTGAATCTTCATATGTCAAATATTCAACTACCCAAATTTCAGCTCATTTGGAGGGGTTCTAATATTTGTTTGGGATTAAAAGAGGAAGTCCTTGAATCTGAATTTAAATTTCAGTTTCAAATCCCAAATTCCTCAATTTGCAAATTTGGTTCCACATATGTGTTCTCCACATTTCAATTAGCAGCCATGCAAAAATTCAAAATTATTTGAGTTGGTTTGCTATGTTTTTGGAACAATGCAAAAGGGAAGATTCAAATTCCAATTCACTTTCAAATAACCAAAAATCAGTTCAAATTCCACACTAGAATTCAAATCTTTGGAATTCAAATACTCAAACCATGACTTTGAGGTGAAGAAAAGCTTTTAATTTGAGTGGCCATGGAAAAAGATTAGTGGAAAATTTTGATTTAGAAATGAGCGGATGGGGTCCACATGCCAGCCACTCACAGAAGCAAACCGACCCTGTTTTGCCTTCGGTCGAGCAGCGAAGGAACGCCAGTGCCGGCTGCAACCCGCTCCCGAGGACTCCACCGCGCCACCTCCTATTTTTCTCGGCTGCTTGACCATCTCCGCACGCCACAGCTGCAACACCTAAGTTCTATTTTGCCTCTCTCGCTCGCTCACCACTCCCTCCGCTCTCTCCCGTGAAGAGCATGCACCGGCGCTGCGCTCTCTGCTTAGGTTTCCCATGACCGGCCGAACTCTGGTTGCTCGAGCTCCCCACGCAAGAGAGCAGCGCCACGACGTGCTCTATTGATCTACCATATCCACACCACGGCTGCTTGCTCGTAGTAGCCGTAAACGGACGATCGTTGCCGAGTGCCGAAGTGAACCGGCGGAGCACCGGTCGGCCTCACCATCGCCAGCACGCTACAGCCTTCGTCATCTCTGGTTCCCTGTACGAAAAAGGTGTGCGTGACAGCCTAGATGGTGTAGCCGAAAACCGTTCTTCATTTGGTTCCGTCAGTAGCTAGGATTTTGGGTTTTACCAAACCCTAGTTTATAGCAACGACCCTCGGTCTATGACCAAATTCGTCGTGCAGGGGTAGCCAGAGCTCATTCTGGTGTAGGAGAAGCTTTTCTAGATTGCTACGGTCCTTCTCGCTCAAACGACGCTCGAAACCATCAAGGACCGGAGGAGTTCTTCGAGTTTTTGTTGCCGCCGTTGTTTTGCGGGCTCGGTTTGCCGGTGAGGTCCCATCTCCGGTGGTTTTCATGGAGAACGGGCTATAGGTTTTGGTCGTCCATTCCTAACTGATGCTTCTGGATCAATCCCTAGCCCGAATGACCCACTGCCTAGTGAGAACGAGGTCACCGAAGTGGAGTTCGAGATGGCTGCCGGTGCGAGCACTGTTCCGGCCATTGTCATCCTTCCCCGACCCCACCATCGTGTTCAGCACGTTGTAAAACTCACAGGTGGCAAGTTTGGTGAAGTTTGGACCACGGGAACCCCGTCCCGGCGAGCCACGCCGGAGTGCGCCGCCGAGGGAAGCGCGGGCAGCACGAGGTAGACGAAGGAGGGCCAGGTCCCACCGGTCAGCCTCTGTCTTCGTGCGGGGATCGGCGTGTGGCACAGGATCGGGTGCAGCTGCGTGGGAAATAACCCTGTGGCCTAAGTGTTGCCGCCATCTGAGTAAATAGCGCCATGGGTGGGGCCCACAACCAGAGTTTAAACATTTTCTCATTTTTCAGATTTAGTGCAAACTTCAAATGACCATAACTTTTAGTAGGAATGTACAAAATTTGTGAAACAAATTTTGTTTGATTCCTCTCAGCCAGTACTTTGCATAAATGCAAAAAAATTGATCTGAAGATCTCTGGAATTTTCCCCAAAATTCATCAAAATTAAATTTTTGGGAATTAATTCCAGAAGATCACTGTTATGGAATTCCCTCAAAATTTGCCAGACGATTCCTCATGATATTAGTGATCTTCTGTAAAACTTTGAGCTTCATTGGAGTTCATTTGCTATGCTAAATTGTCTTCCAAAGTTCAGCCTTTATTTGGAAATTCAAATTCTTAATAGAAACTTTTCAGCACTCCTGTGCAACTTCAAAAATTCATATCTCCCTTTAGGTGGCTCCAAAAATGGTGAAACAAATTTTGTTAGAACCATAGAGACTTGCTATAATTAGATCTTCCACTGTTAGTCATGTCAAAGCGTAAGATCTGGGCTTAAAATTCAGAGAAGCCTTGGACTTGTAGGAATTTTGGAGACCACAAGGTTCAATAGAATTTCTCCAAATTTTGCTCTGATCATCCTTAGAGAGTCTAGTATCCAATGGAAAAATCCCAAGTCAAATTAAGGAACCTAAACAGCTGTAGCTAGTAATAGGAGTTCATCTCTTATATAACACTAGAACATATACATATATTTTGCTACATTTCATATAGTGACCGAAGTTGAGGATACGCCGGAGCCGTTGGACGTCCTCCCACCAGAAGATAACTTTACTTTTGACTCGCAACCAGGCAAACAACGGTTTGCATTTAAGTACTTTTGCAAAGTCTTTGTTTGTATCACTTAGGTTTAGGATGAAATGCTTGCATTAGAGTTAGGGTGATTGAAACCCCACTTGCATAACCTATTAAATCCTATGAAGGGTTGGGTAGTTTACAAAATCAACAAGTAGAGAATGCCATGCTAATATTCTTTGGATCTCGGTAGAAGTCGAGTGGTTGGAATCTACTCGCGCGATAGTTATTTATTCACACGGTATTGTAAGAGGTAGAGAATGGCTTAAGAATGTGAAACTGAGACCCAGCAGGGGGATAGGATGAAATGAGCGGAGGTCTCACGTGCGTAGCCCTGTTGGTGTCGACTGAGGACCAAGCCGTGTGCGGACCTGCTGGACAAGTTTGAACAGTACCAGATGCATACTAGCATATGGGAACCAGGAAACCGATGAAATTGGTTAACCTAGGTGCCGAGGCTTACCCAACCGTTTTATAGGAGTGGGTTGAGGGTAACAAGGTGAAAATCTGCCGGTGGACACAGACACGCTCCACGCAGGAACCTCCTGCCCGTTACGGGTAGACCGGTTTGGCATTTGGGTTGCCTTCGAAAGGTTGCTGCATACAACAGAGTAGGAAGGTGTGAAACACCACACTTCTGAAAGTGGGTGTATGTGACGTGTTATCCGGGTGTCTCCTGATTGCAATCACCGTCCCTCGCGGTTATATGAGTATCGCTTGTTCACTGCGTTGTGACGTAGTAAGAAGTGAAAGAAGACAGATTAATATGTTTCATTGAACTATTAATGTCTTGAAACCATGTATGCTGTATATGTAGAGTTCATTAAGTTTATCTTCCACTTTGGGCATAACCACATCGGAGGAAAGCGTTTCTTGTTTGATTGTGGACTTCCGATGTGAGGGCTGCCTAAGTCTCATTAAAAGGCTGCTACAAAACTGAAAGTAAGGATTAACATGTAGGTGTGACTTTATTGCAATGTCATTATCACATATTACTAATCCCTGCATGTAAAGTTCCATGGTTAGAATTGTCGGTTAAGCCTTGCTGAGCCATCGTGCTAACAGTTGCAATATTTGAGCTGTGTGCAGGTGAGAGTTATGAGGAAGGGTCCGAGGACGAGGCGATGCCCCTGTCGGGGTACACGGCCGAGCTGGAGCCCTGCACACCACCGTGATCTCCGGTTGTATGTTGCTAGTGTGTAGCGTCCCCGGGCTAGACGGCTGCACTTCTGCATAGCTAGGCTGAGAGTTTAGCTATTAATAAGACTTCCGCTGTACATTACTTTTGTAAAAGACTTCCACTGTGTTTTTATATCAAATGAAAGTTTGTATGTTGTTCTTAATCTTTTCTTGTATGCTGTTGGGTGCCGCATCGCACGGCACCACCCTCTGCAATCCCGGAGTGGGTGAACCATGGGGTGGTCCCCACAATCACAGTTGTCATTCTGCTGCAAGTATGATGTTATATTCCGCTGCTGTACATTACAGTGTACAATATTATCTGTAAAACAGATTTGTTGTTTAATACACACTTGTGTAAGTCTTGGATTCATTTCTGCGTGTGCTAGTCGGTGTCGCCTAACATGGAACCACCCAATGCAATTCCTGGAGTGTCGAGGCGGGCCAGGAACCCACAGGCATGGTATCAGAGCCACAATCGGAATAGGATGGCCAAAATGAACAAGTTTTCGAAAACTAGGATTTACGAGTGAGGAATCGGTTAATGCCCACATAAGGAGTATTATTAGCATAGCTAAGTAAGGTGGCAATGCTAACTTATGTGTTACTATTTCAGTATTTCAATTCTGTAACGACGCACCTACGTGAAGGTAAGACTGGTAAGGAACGCTACCGAAAGCGGTTCGATTGCGGTTAGCTCCCCTGACGAGGAAAGTGGTTCAGGGTATAGGTCCCACAGCTTGGTGTGAGACGTCAATATGAAACTCTTGAACTCTTCATGTTCCTGAGTTCATATGAAACGCTGGCCCCTGGCATTAGGAAAGAAAGTGGAAACCCCATCTTGTGGTCGGTAACACGATAGTGTGTTGTTCTAGAAATATCCTAGGAGGACATACACAGCGCTTGCCATCGGCGTGCCCTGCAGGGCGGTAGATGGTTTCCATTGGGTTGATAAAATTCCCAACCTTGACGACCTATTTGTGCTCTACTCAGGTTCCCTGTCGTGTGGTGTGAAAACGCGACCATGTACCATGAGACGTGACTTGACTCATGGGCAACTCGTATGGCAATGATACGAGGCATATGTTTTTGCTATGATATGGACCTGTCTGAAATGACAAAACCGTGTGTGCATCACTATTGGGTGTTCTTCTGCAGGTACTAACCATGTTTATGTATCTCGTGTAAAGTACGTTTGTGAGTGATCGAGTAGTGCCACTGCTAAAACGACTGCCGGTTATATCGGTATAGGTTTTTCTTTGGTGAGGAAACATAGTACCGACATGTGATAAAAATTGCATATATCATAAGGTAAGGATGTAGGGCTGAATAAAAGACCCAACCTTGAGTTGAAATAAAAAATTTTGAGCTTAGGTTGAAACAAACTTCAAATTTTAGCACTCATGCCCATGTCGAAGTGAAGAAGCGTTAACCGGAACTGAGTTAACAAAACAGAGTATCCTCTGTTTTGGGGCACTAGTGTCTCTGGACTTTGCCAGGGCATAACTTTAGGTCCGAGTAACCAAATGACGTGTTCTTGACATGGATGGAGAGATTAGGAAGTCCTCTAGATATGTTATTCACAAATCCAAGGCAGAATCAAACTGCAACCTGGTGAACTTCTCAGATTTTCAGAACTGGTCAGAACCAGGATAGAGCAAAAATGCTCTCTGTACTTTCCTGTAATATGGCCATAAGTTTTGACAGAAAATTTTCCAAGGGTCATGCCTTATACAGTTGGAAAATATGGGAAATATCCTACAACTTTGTTGTTAAATATTTTTCCATATTCAGCTGGGAAATAAATTTTATTGTGGATTCATGTGACACCCGGTTCCAAAAAATAGAACCAAGGGAATGCATAGGTGTGCCCAGGATGTTCATCACACATACACATGTAATCCACAAACTGAATTCAGAATATTACCACGAATAAATATTGTTTAAGTACTTTATTACAATGACTCAATGTCTCACTCATGAATCTCTAACTTATTCTTACAGCGGAAGACTCTAAACGACAGAGGAAAATCAATAAAACAGGAGGCTCCAACTTCAACTCCACAGGCATGTTGACGGTAGTGCGCACGCCTAGTACTCCACCTGTTCCTCAAAGTACTCTTCTCCTGTAGCTGATGTATATGTGGGAATGCAAGGGTGAGTACATGTCATACTCAGCAAGTGCGGGAAAAGTATGACATGTAGCATACAACAAGGTAGGAATTAAAAAGGCTTATTGCAGCAAGCAAATTTTATTTCACAAACATGGTAAAAACAGAAACTATTTCTAGGTGAGTTTAATCCCAACATAACCAAGTATTTCATCAACATTCCTTCATCATAATTCACCATTTATCAGGTCTCAACCAGCCATTAATCTTTCTCAAGTTCATCTCATACTAATAAGTATTCATATCCATCTCATTTTCATATAACCGAAATAAATTCATTGTCATGATTCAAAACAGTCCCAAAACCAATCCCAATGACCATAGTTTTGCCTCTAATCATGGAAGTTGGCCATGTGCTTGTGACCGGAAGCACGGCTATCATGATAGTTTTACACTCTGCAGAGGTGGCACCACTTTCCCCACAAGTTTGTGATTTCGTCACCCGTCGGCGACTAGAAAGAACCTCCATTATACCAGTACACAACCGTCGGTGTATGGCCAAGAGATAACAAAATAGCATTTACAAAGGGGCTACTAGGATGTACGGACCCACTGAGGTTTCACCGGCAGGATCGAATCTCCATTCTCCCACCGACGGGCCACCTCTTGTGTCATGCAGTTCCCAGGGCAGTCCTTCTCGACTCCCATTAGCCGCACCATCCAACGGTCCATAACAAGCTAGCAACACACCTAATTAGTCAGCTAAGCCGCACCTATATTTGGCCTTGTGGTGACACTGTTCTCCTTGCATGTGCTCGCATGAACCGGTCCTTAGATCTACAGCAAGCAAACCGCCATCTCATTCAGCAACATCCACAAACCAAGCGTGCAAGATCTCCCCGATTCCATCCTCATTAACATCATCAAGTTCTCATCATCATTATTCATATGAGTGCAGTAGCTAGACATGTTTTATTTTAGCTTCCTGTATCCCATAAGTTAAGCGAAGCAAAAAGGAAAAACGATCATACCCGACTCTTCAACTTTCCTGGCGACAAGGATGGTTAACAAAACAAGTAAACTCCTATAAAAGGGAGTACCATCAAGTTGACTCAAGCATACACGTTTTCGCAAACAAAACAGTTTCAAAACATGGGATCAATATGGTCAAGGGGCACTTGCCTTGCTCCCGCGGTTCGTGTTGCTCAAGCGTCTCAGTTTTGGTGCTGTAGATCCTCGTGGATGGCCTCTTGAGCTTGTCCTTCTAATCACGACCATGCACATGCAAAATTTATAGCAATCAATTATCATGCACAAACTTTACACAAGATGCAATCTGGTAGATGAATGCAAATCCTATAGTGCAGTTTTATAAAACCAGTTTATACGTGTTCTTGCATGTTTTAATGGGCTTTCATGGGGTTTTATGATTAATAAGGGTGTAGGGATCAAGTGTGGACGTGGTGATGATCTTGACACAAGATCTAGATCAATTCAACCATCAAAAATCGATCAAAATATGATCTGTCCACACGCGAAAGTTTCTGCTCGAAGGGGGCGAACAAAACGGATGCGTAGAAACAGCGGCGACGTTGTAAGATGGGTAATGAAGACCTACCTCATTTCCTCCTTGTGGCAGGGCCTTCCTCCTAGCAACGGCAGCAGCGGGGGATTTTTCTGTGGGGAATTATGGTAGGGCAGATCGTCGGGCTTCTTCTCCGGCGATGGGGAGGCGTGACGGGGCTCGACGGCGGATCTCGACAGCGGGTCTCAATGACGGGGCTCGACGACGGGGCTCGACGGCGGGGCTCGTCAGCGGGGCTCGACGGCGACCAAACTACGGCAAGGGGGGGGGGGGGGGGCTCAACTCGGCGAGTTGGGGGGTGCAGGGGCAACTCGGCGAGTTTGGGGGGGGCTGCGGCCAAAGATGTAGGTGGGGGTGCTGGGGGTTGTATTCATAAGGGGGGAAAAGAAGAGTCCTAATCAAGTTGGGACACAAACAAAGAGTCCTAGCAAGATGGGACTCATCCCAAAGAGTCCTAGGGTTTTCCCCCCTCTAGGGCTGCAGCCAATTTGGGGGAAATCCCCCCCCCCTCAAGGCTGCGGCCAATTTTGGCAAATCCCCCCAAATGTGGGGGAAATTCCCCCTTTGGGGAATTTGGGGAAGATTTGGAGTTTTGGGAAAATTAGAAATGGCTCAATTCAGCTATCTTATTTCCATTTCTCTCCATTTCTATGTCCCTTTCTCCATTTCTATATTCCCTTCTACATATCTATATTCCTTTCTCCATTTCTATGGTTCTTTCTCCATTTCTATGGTTCTTTCTCCATTTCTATGGTTCTTTCTTCATCTCTACTTCTTTTTAAATGCTTCTCTACATGAAAAATGTATGCAATGCATGGTAATGAAATTGAGGGTGTCACAGTTCAAATCAGACACTTTTAAATGAGGTGCTGCAGAAATTTTTTAGAATTTCTGTTGATTTGAAAACTTCATATCTGTTGAACCAGAACAGCTACGAGGGACCACAAATAAGTGTTGGAAAGACAATGAAGTTTACTAAAACTTCGGTATTAAACTCAAGTCAAGAATCTGTAGTAACTTGAGTAAATTTTGAAGTTTGTGTGAACTGGTCAAGGTAGTCAAGCTGATTAGTTTAGCGTACATAAGAGTTGTCTAAACATGAATGTGGTTATGCTTTCATAAAGTTCATGACATGTTCATGTTTTACTTTTCTTTACTTACTGCTGGGATAGAATTTTGATTGACTCAAAATTTATTTCGTGCAGTATGGTACGCGCACATTATCAAATGGAGCTTGGAGGTTCGAGTCGAGGTGGGAATGACTCGACTTCATCACAAGAGCCATCGCCAACAGGATTGGCGGAAATTATGGCGAAGATGAATGAAACTATCCAAACTCTAGTTCAGCAAGGGATGAATAGAGAAGCTCAACATCACATGCCAACCCAAAGTACTTATCTGGATTTCCTGGCGACACAACCGCCGGTATTTTCCGAAGCGGCTCACCATTGTGAAGCAAATCACTGGTTACGTGTCGTTGAGTCCAAGTTTGGGTTACTTCAATGTGATGACTTCCAGAAGACTCTATTCGCCACTCAGCAGCTTCACGGCTTTGCTAGAGCCTGGCGGGCAGAATACCTTGATATCCAACCAGAAGGGCATCGTGTCACGTGGATGGAGTTCCAGGATGCATTTCGTGCTCGCTTCGTTCCTGCTGGCATAATGCAAACAAGTCTTGACGAGTTCTGGAATCTAAAACAAGGGGAAATGAGTGTTATTGAGTATGCGAAGGAATTTAATCGCTTAGTTCAATATGTACCTGATTATGTGAAATCACCAGCCATGAAGAGTTATCATTTTACCAAAGGCTGAATGTTAGGCTGCGATGTGAGCTGGCTTTGATGAGTTTGTTACCTGTGCTATTACTCAGGAATATTATTCCAATCTCTTCCTTAAAGAAAAGAGGGAGAGGGACTCATCACAGGATGAATGCAATCATATGCCTCAGAAGTATCGGTTGGTAATCCGTTCACCTTCCGGTCGAGAGGTTCCACAAAAGGAGTAGTCATTCTTGGAGTATGACAACTCTTATACTCCACAGAGGTTTTATTTACCTCCACCACAGCAACGAATTATTTATCGTGCACCCCTGTACCAACAATGTGCACCAGGATATTATTTCCCTCAAGATATTGAAGATGATCGAGGTGATTTCTCAGCTGGACCGAGTGGTATCCCACTTCAAATTGATAATGAACACATCGTCAGGGAAGCAACTGAACCGAGCAGCAACATGATGTCTGTGGGTCCAGTTCTAAAGAATGATATTGGACAGCAAAGAAAAGCCATGTCCAAAGTGGGAGTTGTTAACTATGTGTCAGTCGACGATCTGCCCGAGGGAGGACCAGTTCTCACAGGCAGATACACGTTAAATGACAAGACGGTTGTCATTCAATTCTACTCTGGTGCAACACATAATTTCATTAGCAAGGCGACGGTAATCCGAGATCAGATTTCTACCACTACCAAAAAGGGTTCTTACCTTATTCATTCACCAGGGGGAGACATATCAGCTAATGAAGTCGTTTCTGGAGAACCACTTTGTTTGGGTGGAAAATTTATCCTACCACCCTCATTATTCTCGAAGATCAAGGAATCGATGCCATATTGGGAATATCATGGTTAAATTTCCATAGGGCTGTTCTGTACATTGAGAACCGGATTGTTCATTTGGACTCTCCACTTCACGGGCGTCACACTTTGTTTCTCGGCAAAGCTGTTTCCAAAGTCCCAGAAGTATGTAATGCTGAAGCTTGCAAGTTAGAAGACATTCCGGTAGTCCGTGAATATCCGGACGTGTTTCCCGAAGATCTTCCAGGCTTACCACTTAAGCGCGAGGTGGAATTCAAAGTAGAGTTGATACCGGGAACCATGCCGATATCTTTGAGACCATACAAAATGGCTCCGAATGAATTAGCTGAATTGAAGGAGCAACCAAAAGATCTAATGGACAAGGGGTTTATTCGACCAAGTTTATCACCATGGGGTTGCTCGGCTTTATTTGTAAATAAGAAGGATGAGACGCTGAGGCTATGTGTCGACTATCGTCCGTTAAATGCTGTGACGATAAAGAACAAGTATCCACTACCAAGAATTGATATTCTCTTCGATCAATTAGTGGGTGCTAAAGTCTTCTTTAAGATGGACCTATGGTCGGGATATCATCAAATTAAGATTCGAGTGGAGGATATTCCAAAACAGCATTCTCAACAAGATATGGACTCTATGAGTATCTTGTCATGTCATTTGGGTTGGCCAATGCTCCGGCTCACTTTATGTATCTTATGAACTCGGTGTTCATGCCAGAGTTGGATCAGTTTATCGTGGTATTCATCGATGATATCTTGGTCTATTCCAAATCAGAGGAGGAACATGCTAAACACTTTCATATTGGTGCTCCAACGATTGAGAGATCACAAGCTCTATGCAAAGTTTAGTAAATGTGAATTCTTGATCAACCAAGTGCCATTTCTTGGACATATTATTTTAGCGGAAGGCAGCACTGTTGATCCAAGTAAGATTGAATAAGTGCTGAAATGGAACTCTCCAACATCAATCCATGAAGTTCGTAGCTTTTTAGGTTTGGCGGGATATTATCGGAGGTTCATCCTGAGCTTCTCCAAAATCTCTAAATCTATGATGGAGCTACTGAAAAAGTTCATCAAATATGATTGGAGCAAGACATGTGAGGAAGCTTTTCAAGCGTTGGTGAAACACCTTACTACAGCCTCGGTTTTTTCTCAACCGGATACAGCCAAGCCCATCGATGTTTATTGTGATGCGTCCGGTATCAAACTTGGTTGCGTACTAATGCAAGGTGGACGCATGGTCGCATATGGGTCATGGAAATTACGGAATAATGAACAACATTATCCAACTCATGATCTTGAGCTTGCTGCCGTTGTACTAGCTTCGAAGATGTGGAGACACTACTTATTGGGAAATTTAGTTCATCTCTACACCGACCACAAAAGCTTGAAGTACATATTCACTCAAAAAGAGTTGAATATGCAACAACGGTGATGGTTAGTGCTGATCAAAGACTATGAGATTTAAATTCATTATCATTCGAGCAAGGTAAATATAGTTGCTGATGCACTCAACCGGGAATCTCAAATTCACAATTTAACCATTACGCCAATAGAAGAGGAAAAACCGAGTCTCTACTTGGTTCCATATGGAGCTCTCATATCCACATAAAAAGAGGAGGTTATGAAAGCTCAAAAGCAAGACAAGGGCATGTCTCATATTAAGCGGAGGTTGAAGAACGGGGAAATAAAATGTTTCCGGTTAGATGATGAAGGTACCTTATGGTTCAAGGACCGGATAGTTGTACCCCATGATATGAGACTGCGGAATAAAATTTTGGATGAGGCTCACTTATCCAAATTTTCTATTCATCCGGGCAGCAACAAGATGTATCAAGATTTGAAACCTAAATCTTGGTGGACCCAGATGTAACGGGAGATTGCTAAATACGTATCAGAATGTGATACGTGTCGGCGAGTTAAAGCCAACCACATGAAGAAAACGGGAACATTGCAACCACTAAGCATACCGGCATGGATGTGGGATGATATTAGTATGGACTTCATTGTTGGATTACCTCTCACGGCTAATAGGCATGACTCTATTTGGGTGATCGTTGATTGGTTGACCAAATTAGCACACTTCATCCCGATACATACGGGATTCCATGCCAAGAAGTATGCGGAGCTGTATATTGCAAGAATAATGTGCTTACATGGAGTTCCCTGTACGATCATCCCTGATCATGGAGCGTAGTTCTTTGCTCGTTTCTGGGAGCAGCTACATGTCTCACTGGGAACCAAATTGATTAGAAGCTCTGCATATCATCCTCAAACAGATGGGCAAACGGAGAGGGTGAACCAAGTTCTCGAAGATATGCTTCAAGCATGTGCCATACACCACGTTAAAGGATGGGACGATCATCTACCGTTGGCGGAATTCACTTATAACAATGGTTATCAAGCGAGCATCAAGATGGCACCTTATGAAGCTCTCTATGGCTGGAAGTGCTGCACATCCTTGAAATGGTGTGAATCTGGCGAGAGGGTTATTTACGGGATTGATCTCGTAAATGAAGCTGAAGAACGGGTAAGGCTTATTCAAGCAAATCTTAAAGCCGCTCAGTCCAGACAAAAGATCTATGCGGATAAGAGACGTCGTCCTCTGAACTTTCAAGTTGGAGACCACGTATATCTCTGCGTATCTCCTATGAAGTGAATTCACCGATTCGGAGTGAAAGAAAAATTAGCTCCGCGTTTTATCGGTCCCTTTGCCATCATCGAAAGATGTGGATCCATGGCATACAGTTTGGAGTTACCGGCAGCCTTAGCCAGAGTTCATAACGTCTTCCACATATCTCATTTGCGGAAGTGCATAAAAGATCCAACCGGCATAGCAGATTTAAAGATGGACCTCACTTATGTTGAGCATCCAACCTGGATAGTTGATGAAAAGACTCGTGAGACAAGGAACCTGACATTACGGTTCTTCAAAGTGCTATGGGAGAATCACATGTCCGACGAAGCTACATGGGAAAGCGAGGCGTATTTACAATTCAATCACCTGGAGCTATTAGAGGCTTATGTCTGATAGTTGTCCTCCCCACATTGTTCTTAATTGTGAATTTCGAGACGAGATTCTTTTTAAGGCGGGAGGAATGTAAAAGTCCCAAAACTTGTAAAGGCAAGACTTGAATGATGAATAAAGTTGGGTTTCAAATTCAAGAAAATGGGACTTGCAGAAACTTTTCTAAACATGTGAATGTTGTCATGTGCAAGAGGATTTTAAATTCAGTTTTTGAACTAAATTGCTCACTTCAATAAAAAGGTAGCCATTTCAAAAAGGGAGTTCAAACTGTGGTTGCAAACATTCTAATTGCAGCAGACAAATTCAAAGTTTGAATCCATATTTGAATTCTTCAGGTCCAAATTATGAGGAATGGAAAATTTGAGAAGGTTTGGAAGTACTTTGATATTCATGTCAAAGGGGCTTTTGAATTTCCTCAGAATTTGAATTCAAATTTGAAACTGATGTAAACATTGTTGATTCTCCAAATGGATATCGAATTTGAGCTCCACATAATTGAATTATGTAACCTGCCAAATTTGAGATATTTGGAGAGGGGACCAGCTTGGGCGTTTGCCTAATATTCTGCATGATCTTTTGCTCACACACGGCAGCAACGAGGGCTTTGCCTCTCCCTCGAGGAGAAAAACAGCAGCTCACCGCCACCGCCTCGGTTGCAACCGGGAAACCACAAAAACGTGCATGCAACGCCTCCCCGAGCTGCAAAACGGCACGGTGTGGTCGTCCTTCACCTTCTCAGCACAAAAACCAGCAGTTCCCGGCGTTCCCCAACCTAGAACGGCCTCTTTGTGCGGCGACCTAAAGCAACCGGAAACTGGACTCCCGTGGACAGCTCGCACCAATGCTTTTCACGGCCGAGCGAGCACACTCCGAGACGCGCTGGAACTCCAAGTTGCTCCTCCGCAAAGTTCAGCTAGAGCCGTGCACCGTAGCTCGAGAATTTTGAGTTTTTTCTTTCGGCCGGGGAGAATCTAACCGCGGGTAAGAATCTTTGAAATTGATGCTTAAAATATGGTTACGGTTCATCATGTTGCGCACACAAGATCTAGAGTGGATAGGGAACATTTTTCCTTCACAGACCTAGCTTACTGGGTAGATGCAGCCAATTTTAAGGTTTCCGATCGGCGGCCATGTCGGGGAACGACCGGGCGCACGGTGGAAACCTACCTAGCGCCATGGCCTATCAAAACTGAGTCCATGTCGAGCAGGGACACGACTCATTGATGCTTTAAGACAAAATGCTCTCGGGTTTGGGGGTCTCTCGATGGAGCTCGATGTCGCCAGTGGGGAAACCGAGCCGCCGCACGTCGCACGGTGGTCTAGAGCTGTTGCCAGCCTCCGGTGAGCACGGGAACGTGTTTCTCATGGTAGAATTGGGGCTAGCGGCGAGTTTCCGGCCATGAGTCCGCCGGAGAACGAAGTTCTGTGGAGCGCCGCCGCTTTCCGGCGAGGGGGCGAACCGCGCACGGGAAAAAGTTCGGGAGGAAGAAGAAACTTCCGGTCCCACCGGTGAGTGACAGTAGCTGTAAACCAGGATCTGCTGTGGCTACCCGATCGTGTTTGGCTACAGCCGAAATAAGTGTGTGCCGCAGTGTGGCTGCTCTGAGAGATCGCAACGTCACACCCCGGACCCGCTGTCAGAGTTTGAATTTTATTCTGGTTTTATTGAATTCCCCAATTTTAGTTCAAACTTTAGAACCTCAACTTTTGCTAGGAAACTCCAAATTGTATAGTTCAAATTTGGATAGATTCAGCTTGGAAAGATCTATCCAAATTTGCAACCCAATTTGTATGAAAGTCAATAATAAATACTGGAAAATTCTTTGAAACTTTTCAGTAAAAGAATTTTGGAGGGAGTTTGGTTCATCCAAAACTCCCCAGATTTTGCCATAATATGCTTTAGGATGTTATTAAACACCTGCTAAATTTTCAGCTAATTTGGAATTGATTTGAGTATGAAAATTCAGATTTCAAGTTTCTGTGTTCAAAAAGTCCAGAAACTTTTTCAGAGATAATTCATACTTTGAAAAATCAGTGCTGAATAATTCCTAGCTCCAAAATTCATATGAAAATTCAGGCATGCTCCCTGAGCTATGTTTGAAATTTTGGTTCACTTGAATTTGCAGGAAAGTGCAAATTTATTCAGAATTAATTACTTTTTGCCTAAATTCTTAGGGAATTGTTCTGGATGAACTACTCATAGAAAAATTCTGAATTTTGGTCCAGAATATTTTATTGTGACAGTAAGCTCACAGGAAAATTTCAGGTAAATTCGAACTATGGTTCAGTACTTTTTGATACAACATTCCTAGGTGAAAATGCGACAATTAGGAAAAACCATTAACACTTGATTCCACTTTGCTAAATCATTCTTCATCTACTAGGATCCACTCCATTCAACCTATAAACAGAGTTCTGTTTTCCACTTGTAGTTAGAGCTTGATCACAAAGTGTTACACTTAAACATATGTGCATGTTCATAACGTGTAGTGATTAACGTGGAGAAGTTGGAAGAAAGCAAAGCGTGGATCAAAGAGATAGAAGAGAAGGGATTAATCTTCAAGTGATCAGCAACTAACTGCATAATTATCTGCCTTTAGTCACCCCGAAACAAAGGCAAGCTCCGGTTCGCATCTAAGTTGTTTTATAAAGTTTTTACTTTGTTCACTACTATGGTTTAGAGTTTGTATGTGCATTAGGTCAGGAATGATTTATACTCTAAATGCATGACCAAATGAACCTGGAGTCAAGGGTAGAATAGTTTTCCCCACTGTAGAATATTGCCATGCTAAATAGGTTATGACATCTGGTAGAAGTCGAGTAGTTAGAATCTAATCGCGAGCTATAGTTCGGGATCGCACGGTTATGGTTTAAGAAGCAAACTAAAGTTTATGTTTTCAAAGATGATACTAGGCATAGGGGTAGGCAGCGACAAGATGAGGTCTTGGTCGAGTAGCTCTGCCTGTGTTGGTTAAGGACCGTTCTCGTGTGTGGCCCCGCTGAGCAAGTTTTGAGTTGTGTACGGGAACTGGTATATGGGACGCAGAAAACCGATGTACCAGGTTAACTGGATTGTAGAGGCATACCACATCGTCTTGTTATACCTATGAGCCTGAGACGGCGCGACCGGTTCTATAGTCGGGTGTCCTGTGAAAGGTTGCCACATACGACGTAATGAAGGACGCCAGATTTGGGTTTTCAGAGGCGGGCGTATGTGTCGAGTAAGCCGGGCAGTGTTTCATTAGAATCACCGTCCCTCGCGGATATGAGTACCGCTTGTTCACTGTGTTGTGACGTAGTAATCAAAGTTGTGTGACAACAGTTTGCATGTTTTATCTGCAGTTATGATAATTTTAATTGCATGAAAACCATGTATGAAGTAGTGATAGAGCAAATTAAAGCTATTTTCCACCTTGGGACAAGTAACACTGGAATGAAGTGTTTCTTGTTAGATTGTGGATTTCCAATGATGCTCGGTGCAAGGTCATTACTGTGATGGCTAAAATCTGATGAATTAAGGATGAACGTGTAGGCGAGTCTTTATGCAACCTATACGTTTATGTCTTAAGTTACCTTCATGTAGAGTTGCATGCCTTAGGAGAGACGGTTAAGTCTTGCAGAGCCTTCATGCTCACTCTTGCAGAGTTGTTGTTTTGCAGGTAATATACCATATACCGTGAAGGGTTCAGCATGACAGTGCCATTCTTTGCTGCATGGTCACAAGAAACCCCGCTCGCCGCCGAATACCTTCCTTGCTGCTAGAAAGTGTTATCCTCAGGCGGGATAACGTCTTTGCTGCTTAGCTAGGTTCGTGAGAGTGATCACAGTTGTCATTCTGCTGCAACTCTGATGTTATATTCCTCTGCTGTAAATTAGAGTGTACAATATTATTTGTAAAACAGATTTGTTGTTTAATACACACTTGTGTATTTCTTGCATTCATTTCTGTGTGTGCTAGTCAGTGTCGCCTAACACGGCACCATCCGATGCAATTCCTGGAGTGTCGGGGCAGTCCGGGCCCCCACACCTCCGTAGGAGACTTTAGTGGATGACTCGCAGCAAGGCAAGCTCCAGTTTGCATCGACGCCATTTTTACAAAGTTTTATCTTTCATATTTACTTTATGAGTTAAATGAATGTGCATTAGGTTCTTGATTGAAAACCCAATTGCATAGCCATCAAAACCAGGGGCTTTGAGTCTAAGTTATGAACCTCAAGTAGCCACAGCATTGCTCCAAATGATATAGGATTCGGTACAAGTCGAATAATCGGAACTACTCGCGAGAATAGGCGTAGGGGTACACAACTCGGTTAGAGGGATAGGTCATGAACCACATGACATGAAAATGAGACCGAGCAGATGGTAGGAGCAGAAGGACGTTGAGGCCTGTGCTACCATAGCTCTGCTTGTGTCAGTTTAGGACCGAGCTGACACAGCCCCACGGCCTCGTCGAGCCAGGATCACGCTGAGGGGTGCTGCATTTTTGCACAGCACCATATAACTCACATCAAAGATACAAAGCAGAAGCAAAATTTTATTACATAAACCAGTTTATGAACATTTTTACAAAAAAATAGTTCGGTCTACACTCACGGGCGTAGACTAAACATCGAGTTCACGTTCAGCCCATGAACGTGTCCCCGCTAGCACGCACACACACTAACATGGCGGCATGCACGGCACCCACTTGACGGGGTTTCCCTCTTGGGGTTCCGTCTCCTCCTCGGGAGTCCCTTCTTCATAAACCCCTGCAAAAGCTTCAAAGGCAAGCAGTGAGCATGATGGCTCAGCAAGTCTGACCCGTCTCTCCTATCCATGAAACTTCTACATGAAGGGCTTTAGGGTACATGAGGTAAATAAGTTGCAAAGGACTCGCCTAATTATTTGAACCTTACTTCAAATTTTAGCAGCAGGTTGTGGAGAACCCCACGCTAAGGCACATGAGAGAGCCGCAATCAAACAAGAAACACATTTCTCTCATGTACTTTGCGCAAGGTTGAAAAGAACTTTAATTAGCTCTAAACTACAGCAAGTCGTTAACAATCAATGTACAACTTTCAAATCAGCAAACTTTTAACAAGTGGTACTCACTGACCGCAAGGGACGGTGATTATAATGGATTTACACCTACAGGGTTACCCGAATAACCTGTCACATAGGCCCGTACTCGATGTTGCCTACAGCAACCATCACGGATGTCGTACGCAACCACCTTTCACCCGCCAGCCAATTGTTGAACCAGTCCAATCGTCCCGAGCAAGAGGTCACTGCGCGCGCATCTGCAGTGCCGCCAGCCGATTTACACCTCGAGCTCTCAACCTAACCTCTGAATGACCAACTATGCCTCAACAACCAGCTACCCGAGTTACATCGTTTCTCGGTCCCCATATATCCAGTAGGTCTTCGGTACTGTTCTAGCTTGTTCAACAGGCCCGCACATGGCTCGGTCCTCAATCAACACAAGCGTAGCTATGGCACCCAGGCCCCAACGTCCTGCTGCCCTTACTCTCCGCTCGGTCTCATTTTTATTGCCATGTGTTCCATTTGCTATCTGTACCCGAGTAGTGTGCCTCTAGCCTATTCTCGCGAGTAGTTCCAACTACTTGACTTGTACCGACTCCTACACTAACTTAGCATTACAGTAGCTAATCAAGGTTTACAAACCTAATCCCAACGCAGGGTTTTCTTGGCTATGCATTTGGGTTTTCAAACAAGACTCTAATGCATAATTTAAGTGGGTGCTTAAAGTAAGTTCTCAAAACAGTAAAATTGGTAAAAATAGTTAATGCAAACTGGAGCTTGCCTTCCTGCTCTTGGTCATAGGCTAGCTGTTCCTCTAAAGTGACGAAGTCTAAGACTCTGGGTTCCTCCTCAACTTCGGGTCATAGGCTATGCATTTGAATTGAAGTTACACTTGTGAGAGCTATAAGTCTTGCTAGACAGACCCAATGACTCTGAAATTTTTACTATGGTTTGGATACAACTTATACAGAGACTTGGCCAAGTTTCATTTGCAGCAAATCTCATTTCAGCTCTCCACAAATAATAATGTACTTGGCCTTAATTGGAGCTCCTAGGGTGTTCTAGGGATTTCCATGGAGCAAGCCAAGACTTTCTGAAAAATAGATTTTCAGAGGGTTCTAATGGAGTTGGTTTCACTTAATTTGAAGGTTCCTAGCTAAAGATATGAGCTAAACAATTTCAGAGAAATTCTGAAAATGTTTCTGGACATTTTCTATTTTCTCTGGAACAGTTTTATTAATCACACCATTAGGTGGATCAAGTTAGCTCAAATGGATCTGAACTTTTTATGGTATCTCAGGGATATTTTGGTGAACATCCTAGCCACGTTTCATAATTTTCCTCCAAAGAGTTCTGCAGTAAAAATTCTAAACAGTTTAAATTTTGAAGAATTAATTCTGAAGAAATAAGGATTTTCATAGAGTGACTTGATTTGTTGCAAAGTACTCAGAGATCTGAATCCAACAAAATTTTGTTCACTCGATTTGGAGTTTCCTAGCTCAAGTTATGTGGGTTTGAAGTTTGAACTAAATCTGAAAATCGGGGAAATGTTTAAAACACTGCACATGGGTCCCACGCACAGTGTCTTCTTCAACCTCGTGCCAGCGCCCGAGCGCGTGACGCACAGCGACGGTGGCGCGGTTTGTTCTCGGCAGTTACTGCCTAATTCTCGACACGGTTTCTTCCTACGTGACCCTTGGAGCACGGCGCAACCGTCGGGCAACTTCTCGTGCCTCGACATCGCCGGGAACATAGTCGGAGACGGTGGCGGCGGAACATGAGCTCGGGTATGACGGTGCTAGATTGTCTCGGTGGTGAACACGATCAACCAATGGGTCGCAAAGCACCACTGGGGCACGGGGAAGCTAACCCTGCCCTCCTCTTGGCCGGATCACCGGGAAAGTAGACTTCACTGGCAACCCGAGCCGTTTTCACCGGCGGTGGCCAAAATCAGGCGCTCTGCTCACTGGGTTGATCATCATCACTAGGATTTGGCTGAGGTAACCGTGAGGTGCTACTCTAGCTTCAGCTCGACCAGGATTTCCAGTGATCGAGATGAATTTTGAGTTTTGGTTCTCGGTGGTCTATACGGTGATCATCGGAAGAATTAATGTTCCGGCTAACCGTCGCTAAGAGGGAGCTAGGGAGCTCGGGGAGAGCTACTAGACTTCGATGCTCACCTCAGAGACCAGTTTGTCGCGCTGGAGAAGCTTAGAGCTGCTCAGACAACAGCGTCAAGTTGGAGGAGCTTTCGGGTTTACAGAGCGGTGGAAGATCGGCTCGGACAAGCTTAACAGAAGCTGATCACGAGCAGCTGAGGGCGGTAGCACGTCAAGCAAGGGTCAGCGGTGCTGTTTGTGGCCTCAGCTTGCGGTGGGAAGGACTGCTTTGGCCAGTCGACGGCGGGGTGGTGAGTTGGGGGTGTGCGGCGACTTGCTTCGGTTTCTCATTGCAGGAAACGTCAAGGGAGCGTGAAAACCGGCTGCTGCCGTCGGCAGCTCGAGGCTAAATAGCTGAGGACGTCGGTTTGCAGCTGTGATCGGAGATCAGGAGGTGGCAGCGGCGTGCATCACCGTGGCGATCACGTGGGCACGCTCAAGAACCGAGTCTCGGTGGCTTCAGTCGGTTCACTGGCTTGTGTGGCTGACAAGTGGGACCCACTCCCCTTTTAACCTCTGAAATTGAATTTCTCCCACTGCTCTAAACAGTAGAGACCCAAATACCCTTTGACATTTGAATTATTTACCAACTGGCCATTTGAATTGAATAGAATTCAAATTGTGGAGTGTTTGAATATATTTTCAGCACATGCAGTTTTGAAATTCAAATTGAGTTTGAATTTGCTAAAATTAGGTCATGTCAAGATCAACTCCAAATGCAGTGAAAATTGGTGTGTGAGCTCACAAAAATGTGCTGAGTGTGAATATGCCTCCCACTTTTGAACTCATGGGATCAAAGTAGTTTGAATTTGAGTTCAAACTGGCCTCTTTCTAGTTATACCCAAAAATACCTCAAAAAGGTTTTGGATTTGGGTGAAATTTGGCATGAGCATCCCTAGCAAGGTGTAGGAGTTTTTCATATGCTCAGTCCCTATATGATGCATGTGGAAAATGCCACTTTTGCATTTTGTGAGTTTATTCTCTAATGACCATGTTGATGGTGTTTAATTTCTCTTCAAAAGTGTTCATATGGTTTCCTCAACTGAGGTGTGTGTGTGGTGAACACTTTTGGATGTGTGCAAAAACCTAGGCCCTTACCTTCCTCCCCCCTTAAAAGAATCTCGTCCCAAGATTATAAGGTGAAAATGAGAGAGAGGACGATGGAAAATTACCGTATATGCGACATGAAAAAGTCGGGGTAATTAGCGCGAAGAAAACCTTCGCTCTCCCATGTCGCTTCGTCTACGGAGTGATTACTCCAAAGAACATTGTAGAACCACAACGTACGGTTGCGTGTGGTTCAGGCCTTTTCATCAATGATCTGAACCGGTTCCTCCCGATACGTGAGATCCGGTTTCAGTTCTTCAATATCCCCCAGCTGAATGGTAGTTGATAGCTTAAGACACTTCCTCAGCTGAGAAATATGAAAGACGTCGTGCACACTGGAGAGTGCTTCTGGTAATTCCAGCCGGTATGCTACTGATCCAAATCTTTCTGTAATATGGAATGGACCGATGAATCGGGGTGCTGTAGGATCGAAGTACACGTGTAAAGCTACTAGAGGGAGGGGTGAATGGTATATAAAAACTTTTCAGCGGAAGCAACAAAACACCCCTCAGCAGAAAACCGATCTGTTAAAGAAACCGTGTGTGCGACTAATCTAAACGTGTTCAACTGTGACAAAACTAGTATATATTGTATAGAATCAATTCATGAGGACGTCACAACAAGAATCATGAAAATCCGTTGAGAGAAACTCAAGTTACAATCGAAAGATCGAACAAAGGGCAATGTGTCCTACGCGAGAAAAATAGTTCTGGAATACTGCAAAGAAACTCGTGT
This sequence comes from Neostapfia colusana, assembly GCA_030760725.1. Taxonomy (NCBI): domain Eukaryota; kingdom Viridiplantae; phylum Streptophyta; class Magnoliopsida; order Poales; family Poaceae; genus Neostapfia; species Neostapfia colusana. Next base: position 73,322,557 of record JASWHV010000007.1, on the reverse strand, counting down.
AGATCAGAAACAACAAATTCAATGACCGTGAAATTTTCACAGCTGATAGATAATCAAGTTGTGAAGACAACCCAAAATGAATCGCATCAATTGGATCTGTAAAACTCGAGTTATGATAAAACCACCGAAGTAAGGTAGTGCTGAACAGAAACTCGACGAGAAAAACTTGTCTGAAACAAGTCGGACGAACAAGGCACAAATGTTCCTTTAGAATAAGAATTTTATTTATCAAAACACAAGAGGAACATCACCAAAGTTGTGCTCTACGAGCTCTGGCCTCCCTTGCTTATATAACCAGCCCGAATGCCAACTCAACTCAAACTAGGACTCCTACTCCTACTTGGATTCAAACTGTAACTTTCCAATACTGCTCAAGACTCTTCTATACGCAGATAGAAGCAATCTTAAGACTTCCAAACACCTTAGGAACGTCCCAAACATTCCTAAAACAACTCTACTTCATGCCTAACACGAAATCCTGTTATAACCAACTCGAAACTTTCTATAAACAAACCATAACCGCCTCAGCCGCAGCCTGAGCGCAAAATCCAGCCGGTTGAACCTTTTCAACCACATCTCTTCACCACGCCTTGGAACCATGTTGCCACGTCCATACACTGCTTGCACACGTGCAAGCATCTTCCAACGACGTCCAAGATACCTTCATATGCATTGTTCTTGATTCAAACATACTGCGCAACCTCCCGATCAACTCAATCACAATTCCTCCCGAACTTGGTTGTTGAACCTCATCTTCTCCCTAAGACTAATTCAATGGATCCCGTCACCAGCCATGTCTTGAACTCAAGCATCACCTGCACATGAATAAACAACCAATACTTCGAGCACAAGTCCTCGACTTGACTCTCGTTAGTTCCGAAACTACAACATCTTATGTGAGCACCTCACATAAGCATGTTGTAAAATATAGCAAAATGATATCAGCCATAACCACCAAAACACACCAAAAACTTAGTAAAATAATACTAAGCAAACATTCAATAAGAGTAAAGCAAGTTCGAAACATTGCAAGTTAAAAGCAGAACCATTGCAATCAAGCTCCAAACCTTACCAAAGCTAACCGGACCTAGCACCGGAGCTAGCAAAAACAAGTCGGACCTAGCCAAAATAAGTCAGAACTAGACAAAGCAAGTCGCAAGTTACGTCAGACCTTGCCGGAGCTACCCAAAACAAGTCGGCCTATCGTCGGACCTTGCAGGAGCTCGGACCTAGAGTCGGACCTTGTTAAAAAGGTGTTTTGGTAGTAATCAAAACTTTTATCGTCAAAGCCAATGTATTCAGCACACATAGGTATCACAATCTCCCCCTTGATGAATGCAATGGAAACACCACTTAAAATCCAAACATTGGCTTATTCACATGAAAAGTTTTGAAGTCAATTTCTCCCCCTTTGTGAATCAGAAATAAAATGAGAGGAAAAACAAAAATACCAAAAATTCTCCCGCTGAGAAGAATCGTGCCAAAACACTTGTGAATGTGTGCAATGTGTGATCAATTTCTCCCCCTTTGACAATGTATTCAGCAAGGTGCAAAAGAGAAATTTTAATTTGTTATGAGCACATTATAACATATACATATAAAACAAAGCTCATCCAAATCATACTATCAAGTAACTTACACTAACACATCAATGAGATACATAAAGTAGTGTAAGCCATGCTAGAGATCAAGTGTAATTTTCAATTTAAGCAAGTCATGATCTCACAAACTTAACTATTTCAAGACTTGAAAGCATGACACTTGTTGCTGCATTTTATTTAACATTTAAAGCACAAATTTGGATCTTCTGACATTTGCAAGAGATTATATGCAGCATCAGCCTTATTCTAACCAACCAAGGCAAGCCTATGTCATTTGACAATCAGGAGCTTAAGGACATGGTTTTAGTCATAAACAACTCCTTTCAAGTTCATATCTAAGTGCAATGATAAGCCATCTCAAAAGAAGAAGTGCGATGCATGCATATTCTCTTAATCTTTTCTCATTTTTTATTTGAACATAAAAACTCAACATGTGAGTTGATTACTTGATTAATTCTTTATGATTAAAAGCACTTGTGAGCATGCAACAAGTTCAAAACAGCAAGAAAGTTTGACCATGACCAGATTTAGTGTAATTAATTATTCCAATTACTAGACATGGTAAAACTACAAAATGTATAACACGAGTAATGTAGTAAGAACTTTCAGCATGAAAAAGGAATCACAAAGTCATATATGCATGAAATACTATGCTCATATTATTTTAATTTCAGATTCACACATAGACTTCCCAAGTTTCAAAATTCTCCCTCAATTTAAGCCATGAGGATGCATAACCCCTATTTCACTATGAATGTAACAAAAATGAGTGAAATCCAAAGGTTTTGTAAAAATGTCAGCCAATTGTTGTTCGCTATATACATGGTGAAGCACAATGTTCCCTTTTTCGACATTATTACGGAGAAAGTGATACCTAATGTCAATGTGTTTAGTTCTTGAATGTTGCACGAGGTTTTTAGCAATGCAAATGTCACTAGTGTTATCACAAAACAGTGGAACACTATCTAGATCAACCCCATAGTCCTTAAGTATTTGAACAATCCAAAGAAATTGTGAGCAAGCACTAGCAGCAGCTACATATTCAGATTCGGCTGTGGATTGTGCAACTGAACTTTGTTTTCTAGAGGACCAGGCAACAAGTGAATTACCAAGAAAATGACAAGCACCAAAAGTACTTTGCCTATCAATCCTACAACCCCCAAAATCAGCATCGGTAAAAGCTTTTAAAGTAACGGTTGAGGAAGAAGGAAGAAAAATGCCAAATTCTTGAGTTCCATGTAAGTACCTGAGAATCCTTTTGATGGCTTGACGATGTGAAGCACGTGGGGAGGCTTGAAACCGTGCACAGACATACGCTGAATTGTATGTCCGGTCTTGATGCCGTGAGATACAAAAGTGATCCGATCATGCTTCTATATTCTTTTTGATCAACGGGATCACAATCTTCATCAAGTTCAAGTGTTGTTGCTGTTCCTATTGGTGTCCGAATAGGCTTGCTTTTGTCCATGTTGAAGCGCCTTAGGAGATCTTTTGTATACTTTGTTTGATGCACAAAGGTACCCTCCTTGGTTTGCTTGATTTGCAGCCCCAAAAAGTACGTGAGTTCTCCCATCATATTCATCTCAAATTCTGAACTCATCATAGCTGAAAACTTTGACACAAGATAATGAGAAGCACAACCAAAGATAATATCATCCAAATAAACTTGAACGAATAATGAGTCATTGCCATGCTTAAGCACTAAAAGAGTTTTATCAACCTTACCCATGGTAAACCCCTTTTCAAGTAAGAATGTTTTTAACCTATCATACCATGCTCTAGGGAACTCCGCCTATGTTGTAATGACATAGCCGGTCCCAAGCCCGGGTAAAGGAGGAGGGGGTTGTGATAGGCTTGGCGAGCCAACAACTACACTTAGCCATTCTCATGGAAATGAAACCCAATAGAAATTCGTTGGGGTGTAACCCTCTTAGCGACGCGCCATATCGGAACCCGGGTATGGTGTTAAGTGGGCATGGGCTGGGTCGCCACCGCCTTAGTGGCGCGCCATATCGGAACCCGGATATGGTGTTAAATGAGCAAGGGCCGGATCGCCATCACCTTAGTGGCGCGCTACATCATCGCCCGGATGTAGTGATAAGTGAGCAAGGGTCTTTGCATCTTACTCGACGGGTGCAAAGCGTAAGGAAGCTAGCCGAGGAACATAGATTTCGGGTGGGTAGTTGGAATGTAGGATCCTTGACGGGGAAGCTACGTGAGTTAGTAGATGTTGCCATTAGGAGACGAGTAAATATCCTTTGTGTACAAGAGACTAGATGGGCGGGTCAAAAGGCGAGAGAAGTCGAGAATACCGGTTTCAAGATTTGGTATTCTGGTTCGGCTGGGACTAGAAATGGCGTAGGTGTTCTAATAGATAAGAGTCTTAAGGATGGAGTAGTGGATGTTCGAAGACGAGGGGATAGGATCATCTTAATCAAGATAGTAATTGGGGACATTGTCTTGAACAACATTAGTGCTTATGCCCCACAAGTTGGGCTCAACATGAGTGCTAAGAGGCAATTTTGGGAGGACTTGGAGGATATGGTTAGTAGTGTACCGATAACCGAGAAACTACTCATAGGGGGAGATCTCAATGGTCATGTGGGTGCTACTAACCTAGGATTTGAGGGAGTACATGGAGGTTTTGGATGCGGCGATAGAAATCAAGAGGGTAAGGACATCCTAGACTTTGCCGTAGCCTATGATCTGTTGATAGCTAACACCCTCTTTAGGAAGAGGCAATCTCACCTAGTGACCTTTAGTAGTGCCCAACACTCTAGCCAGATTGACTTTGTCCTCACTAGGAGAAAGGATAGACGGGAGTGTCTAGATTGTAAGGTGATCCCGGGGGAGTGTGTTGTGACACAACATAAGCTTGTGGTAGCTGACTTTCGCTTCCATACATGTTCTTTGCGGGACAAAGGTGTCAAAATCAAAAGAACAAAGTGGTGGAAGTTGAAAGGAGAATCACAAGAATCCTTTAAAAATAGGGTGATCACAGAAGGACCCTGGGCAGAAAATGGAGATGCAGATAGTATGTTGATGAAGATGGCAACTTGCATTAGGAAGGTAGCTAGTGAGGTGTTCGGTGTGACAAAGGGAAAGAAACTTATAGATAAAGACACTTGGTGGTGGAATGAGGATGTACAAAAGGCCATTAAGGAGAAGAAGGAGTGTTACAAGAGTTGGCATAATGATAGAAGCGCAAGCAACATGCTTAAGTACAAAGAGGCTAAGAAGTATGCAAGGTGGGTTGTGAGTAAGACAAGAGGACAAACCTATGATAAGTTATATGAGAGACTAGGGACAAAAGAAGGTGAAAAGGACATATACAAGGTAGCAAAAATCCGCGAGAGAAAGATGAGGGATCTCAATCAAGTTAAATGCATCAAAGATGAGACTGACCGCATTCTAGTGAAGGATTAAGAGATTAAGAATAGATGGCGTGATTACTTTAATGGGCTATTCAATGATGGGAATGAGAGCACTATGGTTGAGTTGGATGACTCCTTTGATGACTCCAACAGGCGGTTCGTGCGGAGGATACAAGAGTTTGAGGTTAAGGAGGCCTTAAAAAGGATGAAAGGAGGAAAGGCCCTCGGCCCTGACGATGTCCCTATTGAGGTGTGGAGATGTCTTAGGGACGTCGCAATAGTATGGCTCACAAAGCTATTCAACCACATTTTTTGGTCAAACAAGATGCCTGAAGAATGGAGGAAAAGTATATTAGTACCTATCTTCAAAAATAAAGGAGATATTCAAAGTTGTACTAATTATCGAGGTATTAAGCTTATGAGTCATACTATGAAGCTTTGGGAGAGAGTGATTGAACATCGCCTGAGGAAAGTGACCAATGTCACTAAAAACCAGTTTGGTTTTATGCCTGGGAGGTCTACAATGGAGGCGATTTTCTTGCTTCGTCAGCTTATGGAGAGATATAGGGAGCAGAAGAAGGACTTGCATATGGTGTTCATCGACTTGGAGAAGGCGTACGACAAGATACCAAGGTCAGTCATGTGGTGGGCACTAGAGAAACATAAAGTGCCAACAAAGTACATTACCCTTATCAAGGATATGTACAATAATGTTAGGACAAGTGTGCGCGTAAGTGATAGTGAGACTGATGCATTTCCTATCACGGTAGGACTACATCAAGGATCAGCTTTGAGCCCATACATCTTTTCCTTGGTCATGGATGAGGTGTCGAAGGATATACAAGGGGATATCCCTTGGTGCATGCTCTTTGCTGATGATGTAGTGCTGGTAGATGAAACTAGAGATGGTGTTGATAAGAAATTAGAGTTATGGAGACAAACCTTAGAGTCCAAGGGGTTTAGACTTAGTAGGACCAAAACCGAGTATATGAGGTGCGACTTTAGTGGTGTTGGTCGTGAAGAGGGAAATGTTAGTCTACAAGGACAAATAGTACCTAGAAGGGACTCTTTCCGATACTTAGGATCAATGTTACAAAGCAATGGCGATATTGATGAGGATGTTTGCCACAGGATCAAGGTAGGGTGGATGAAATGGCGACAAGCCTCTGGAATACTATGTGATAGGAAAGTCCCACAAAAGCTAAAAGGGAATTTCTATAGGACGGTGATCAGACCCGCGATGCTCTATGGGGCGGAATGTTGGCCAACTAAACGGCAACATGTCCAACAAATGAGTGTCGCAGAGATGCGCATGCTACGGTGGATGTGTGGGCACACGAGAAGAGACCAAATAAGGAATGAGACGATTCGTGATAAGGTAGGGGTGGCGCCGATTGAAGAGAAGTTAGTCCAACATCGGCTTAGGTGGTTTGGACATATCCAACGGAGACCTCCAGAAGCACCGATTAACAGTGGGATTTTAAGAGGTAGAGAAAATATTAGGAGGGGTAGAGGACGACCAAGGTTGACCTGGGAGGAGGCGGTAAAACGAGATTTGAGAGATTGGAATGTATCCAGAGACTTAGCTCATGATAGGACCGCATGGAAAGTAGCAATTCATGTGCCAGAATCGTAGTTTTGTTTTTTTCTTTTTTCTTTTTTTTTTTCTTTTTTTTTCTTTTTTTATTTGTTTCTTTTTTTTTCTTTTCTCCTTTTCTTTTCCTTTTTTCTTATTTCTTTTCTCTTTTCTCTTTTTCCTTTTCTTTTTCCCTTTTTTTCTTTTTCCTTTTTTTCTCTTTTTTTTCTTTTTTCCTTGTTCTCATATCTCTTCCTCTGTTTTACTTCATTGATATTGGGTTTCATGTCTAGCCGACCCCAACAGGCTTGGGATAAAGGCTTGGTTGTTGTTGTTGTTGTTATACCATGCTCTAGGGGCATGTTTGAGGCCGTACAAGGCTTTGGGCAGTTTGTAAACATGATTAGGAAAATTTGGATTTTCAAAACCAGGTGGTTGTTTGACATAAACCTCCTCATCTATGTAGCCATTAAGAAAAGCACTTTTAACATCCATTTGATATAGCTTAAAAACCTTTAGATGCAGCAAAAGCTAACAAAATTCTCATGGCTTCTAATCTAGCAACAGGAGCAAAAGTTTCATCAAAATCTAGACCTTCAACTTGTGTGAAACCTTGAGCAACCAACCTAGCCTTATTCCTAACCACAACCCCATCCTCACTTTGTTTATTTTTAAACACCCATTTAGTTCCAATTAATGTGTGACCTTGAGGTGAAGGTACAAGTTTCCAAACATTATTTCTTTCAAAATTTTCTAACTCTTCTTGCATGGCAATAATCCAAGATTCATTAGTGAGTGCGTGTGATATATCTTTGGGTTCAAAAGAAGCAACAAAAGCAGAATGAGCATGAGAATTAGGGTCGAAAAACCTGGATCTTGTAACTCGTTCATGCAAGCTTCCAATAATTTGTTGTGGAGGATGACTTTTGAGAATCCGGAGGGGAGTGGACACTTCATAAGCTTCTTCTTCTTCATGTTCATCACAAATAGATGAGCTTGTGACGTGAGGAGGATCTGGACCAGCAATGGTGGTCGTCGGTGCTGGCTGTGAATCAAGATCAGGAGCTGGAACAATGTCATTAGCTGCTGAATTTTCGGGCAGAAGCATCACTTCTTCCTCTTCTTTAACGAAAATACTCTCCCCCTGCGGATATGGATCTGGACCTGCAATATTTGAACTAGTACCTGGGCTAGCTTCATCAAAAGAAACCTCACAAGTCTCCACAATTTTGTTAGTATCAAGTAAAAGCATACTGTAGCCTCTAGTATGAGATGGATAACTAAGAAACATGCCATCAACAGATCTAGCTTCAAATTTATCAATATTACCATGTTTCTTAACAAAGCATTTGCAACCAAAGACCCTAAAGTGTGTGACACTAGGCCTATGTCCAAACCTGAGCTCATATGGTGTTTTACCTAGCTTAGCACGCAAGAAAACACGATTTGAGGCATAACAAGCGGTTGCAATTGCATCAGCCCAAAATTTCCTAGGAGTTTGATATTCATCAAGCATAGTCCTAGCCATCTCAACTAAGGTTCTGTTCTTTTTCTCTACAACACCGTTTTGTTGAGGTACATATGGTGAAGAAAATTGATGATCGATTGCATTTTCAGCACAAAAGTGATCAAAGGATTGATTTTTAAATTCGGTTCCATTATCACTTCTAATTGCTCTTAAAGATCCTGGGTGATCAATTGATAATCTAAGAAATAAAGTTCTAAAGTGACTAAAAGCTTCATTCTTAGAAGCCATAAAGTAAAACCAAGAGTATCTAGAATAGTCATCAACAATCACAAGAACATACCATTTACCTCCGAAGGATTGAACACGTGAAGGTCCTACGGTGTCAAGGTGTAAAAGTTGACCCGGTTCAGTTGTCATGGTCATTGTGAGAGGAGCATGTGAACCTGCAACCATCTTAGCATGTCTACAACAAGAGCACACAATTTCTTTGTCCCCTTTAAGCTTAGGCAGCCCACGTATGTGATCAAGAGCACTAACACGCGTGAGATCAAAGCCTACGTGACCAAGTCTACGATTCCAAAAATATAAATCTTTGGAATCATTTGCAACTAGACATCTATGCTTAGAGGAAGACATATCAAAATCAGCATTAAAAACTCTTCCAAACCGAGACATGTTAAAAATAAGCTCACTATTTCAACCTACAACTTTGCAGCAGTTTTTATTGAAAATAATTTCCAGATTTTCATCTAGCAATTGTGAAACAGAAAGCAAGTTGTATTTAAATTTTTGACAAGTGCCACATCCTTCAAAGTGTAGTGATCATTTACTCTAACCGAATGCTTAGCAATTATAGGAGTTGAAGAATTATGGGCAAAAGTAACATTAACTACACGTGACACAAAAAAAGAGAGAGGAGAACCATTCTTTGTTACCGGTCATGTGGCATCAGCAACCTGAATCCACAATCCAAATGTTCTCCTTCCTCAAGCGTGTAACCTACATAGAAGCACAATACATCGATGACTCAATACTGGGGTTAGTTAAAAGGCATTTAGGAATCCAGTACAGAGTCACACGATGTCCAGCAAGAATAACATGCAAAAGCTGAGATAAAACAGCAGGTTTATGAGTCAAAGTTTGAGATTTTTTGTTCTTAACTACTGACCTATGAGGTGTTACTTGTGTAGCACGAAAATCAGTAGCTCCGAAGGCAAAAACAGAAGGTCCGGAGGCAAAAACTGAAGCTTCGGAGATAAACTTTGAATCTTTCTGACTCATAACAGCAGATTGCATGTTCCTGACATTCGGTTTAGTATGTGCAGCAAATTTTGCATGAGAGTTATAAGATCTAGCTTGCATTCTTTCCTTTTTATGTTGTTTAGCTAGTCTATAACAAAAATCTATGACATGACCATCTCTACCACAATAGGTACAATGAAATTTAACTTTGTGTTCATGTCTAGATGAGCATGCAGTATGCTTATTTGAACCCGAATGTGACAACACTCCTGCAGATTTAAAAACCACTTCTTTTTGTTTAGGAACTGTTTGAATCAAACCACTTCCTAATGATTTTACAATTTTAGGTGGATGTTCCTTAGCATGAGCATGTGAATAAAAACCTAAACCAGTTTTATCATTGCAAGACTTGGAAGAATTCAGCAGAAAGTTTAGGTTCTTGTTCCCATTACAAAACCGATCTAATGTCCTATGCATGTTATCAAGTTTATTTGATAGATCAAGGCAATTTTCACATGAAGTTTTTCCTTTTAATTTGCAATTGGAACAATATTTAACTTCATGACAACGTAAAGCATTGTTCAATATAGAAATTTCTTTCATAGCATCTTGTAGTTTCTTATCAAGATCATCACAAGTATAACAATGCAAATCAATTGTATAACAACAAGCATCTTTCAAGTTTTTATCATTAAGTGCAGCAAGATTTTTGTTCTTTTCGATTTCATATTCAAGTTTATCAAGCGTGGAGGTGTGTGCACTTCTTAGAGAGGACAATTGTTCATATATTAAATCACATGAGGAACAAGAATCATCATTAGGAATCAAGGATTTTAAACGATTAATTTCAGATTCTAGTGACTCAATTTTAACAGCATTGTCCCTAAGCTTTTTGTCCTTTTTCTTAACAATAATAGTGGCACGAAAAACAGTTCTGAAATACTGCAAAGAAACTCGTATAGATCAGAAACAACAAATTCTATGACCCTGAAATTTTCACAGATAATATAAATCAAGTTGTTAAGACAACCCAAAAAGAATCACATCAATTGGATCTATAAAACTCGAGTTATGATAAAACCACCGAAGCAAGGTAGTGCTGAACAGAAACTCGACGAGAAAAACTTGTCTGAAACAAGTCGGATGAACGAGGCACAAAAGTTCCTTTAGAATACGAATTTTATTTATCAAAACATAATAGGAACAGCCCCAATGTCGTGCTCTATGAGCTCTGGCCTTCCTTGCTTATATAACCAGCCCGAAGGCTAACTCAACTCAAACTAGGACTCCCAGTCCTACTTGGATTCAAACTGTAACATTCCAATACTGCTCAAGACTCTTCTATACGCAGATAGAAGCAATCTTAAGACTTTCAAACACCTTAGGAACGTCCCAAACATTCCTAAAACAACTCTACTTCATGCCTAACACGAAATCCTGTTATAACCAACTCGAAACTTTCCATAAACAAACCATAACCGCCTCAGCCGCAGCATGAGCGTAAAATCCAGCCGGTTGAACCTTTTCAACCATATCTCCACTTCCATATCTCTTCACCACGCCTTGGAACCATGTTGACACGTCCATGCACTCCTTGCACACGTGCAAACATCTTCCAACGACATCCAAGATACCTTCATATGCATTGTTCTTGATTCAAACATACTGTGCAACCTCCCGATCAACTCAACCACAATTCCTCCCGAACTTGGTTGTTGAACCTCATCTTCTCTCTAAGACTAGTTCAATGGATCCCGTCACCAGCCATGTCTTGAACTCAAGAAACACCTGCACATGAATAAACAACAAATACTTCCAAGCACAAGTCCTCGACTTGACTCTCGTTAGTTCCGAAACTACAACATCTTACATGAGCACCTCACATAAGCATGTTGTAAAACATAGCAAAATGATATCAGCCATAACCACCAAAACACAACAAAAACTGTCACACCCAGTTTTTACGAAGAACAACCTAGTGAATATCACATGTATGCCAGGATCATTTTCTCATACATGTGATGACAAATAGTGAAGCATCATTTATTACAAGCCAGGTGTCGAATATAAATAAGTCTTACATAGCAAATGTCTCGATGGACAATAATAAGTTCATCACAAGTAAATAAACTAGCAGCGGAATATTATTCTTTAGGGCTCCATCACAGGCGTTGCCCGGGGGTCTCCATGAACCTAGAAACCTTCTTCGGGTCCAAAGTCTTGGTCATTATACACCACCTCATTGTCTTGACCTGAGCAGCAATATAAACCAACAAATGTGCAAGGTTGAGTACCAAGGGTACTCAGCAAGTGTGGGAAAATTATATCATGCATGGCTAGAACAAGGAGAGGTTGAACTCATGGTTAAAGCACTATGCAATTAATTCCTATCACCTTAGCTTTTTAAGCACCTACATTACTACATAGATGAAATGGTCCCAAGCTCCCATACCCTCATCATAATCAAATAACCATAACATCATTTCCGATGTTAAGCTCCCCGCTTAACATTCACAACTTCCAAAACCATCAATCCGCTAATCATGAATAAGTCCAAGCCGCTCTTGACCGTGAGCACGGCTGTCATGACAGTTTTGACTCTGCAGAGTTTGCACCACTGTACCCACATGTAGTGATTTCATCCCCCATTGCCGGGTGGACTAAAAGAACCTCCATTATGCCAGTGGCTACGAACCACATTCACACTTCCCAGGTGTGTAGCCAGGAGATCACTACGAAGCCTTTACAAAGGGATTCCCGACGAGCGTGGGCCCACTGAGGTTTCACCCCTAACAGCATACAAGAGGCTCCAACCCCGCTGCAGTGGCCCCCTCTTGAGCCTTGCAGTTCATATGGTAGTCCAGCTGACACCTATTCCCCGCACCATCCAACACACCCATACTACGCCGGGGATACACCTAATTAATTGCCCAAGCTGCCCCATCTCAGCATGTGGTTGGCACTGTAAAGCCAGGTTACATGCTCCATGAACCGGTCCTTAGGATCCAGGCAAGTACTAAACACAAACCCGAGTCTCGTGCACCCAGCACACAACCAAAACATCCAACTTGCCTTGATCCCTACCTCTACATAACTCATAATATCTCATTCAAGAGTATGGTAAAAATAAATTGATGATCTCATATCCCAAATATCCCATTCTAAGCATGGCTAAGCATATGCATAATAATAAATGACATGATAAAATAAATCCCAACCCAAGCTACAAGGAAACAAGGTGATGCAATTCTAGGGAAACTTCCTAGCATGGGTTTCATATTTAACTTGACAATGAAAATAATTCTATCTACACATCCTAGCATAGGATCAAAGTGGTCAAGGACACTTGCCTCCTTCTTGCTGCTCTTGAAATGGGTAGTCCTGGTCTTGGAAAGGAATAATTTGCTCTTGAGCAGGTTCTACATCATACCATCACACATAGCAAAAGAAAAACAACAATCATAAGACATAGTTCACACTTCTACTTCATACAAACCACACATTCACATTTATGAATGTTCTTTACCATTATATGTGTTGTGGTTACTTTATGTGTGTTGAGTTGTGGCTTGCATGCACTTTTAACCATGTGTATATGATTCCTACTTTTGTGTCCACATTTATACTTAGATACTATATATATGAGTTTCTAATAAATTTCTTATATTCAACTACTACACCTTTTCACTACCAAGTGTGTATGAAAAGTATTTTTCTTCCCCATATGTGCCTTCATAATTTCTACCAACCCTAAACTGAACTCTTTGGATTTTAAAAACTCCATTTATCATTTACTAGTTGCTATATTTTCAGATTTATATTCCTATGCATAATTGTGTATTTTATTATGAAATTAGTAATACACATCATCTAAACAGAATAGGTTCTGGTCCTAAATAATTTAATAACATATTTTGACCTTTGCCTCTGATGTAAACTATTTCATAATTATTTTCCCTATGTTCAGAGCTACTCTTTACTTAAAAATGTGTCCCTATAACTAATAAATGTGAATAATAAATTAAACAGATTCATTTCAGCCCAAAATCTATTTTTATCTCACTCCAAAGTTTTCTAAGTACTGAGAAAGTTTTTTTTAATTTAATTTTTACAATATGTTTGTCCCACTTTTTAAATTTTAAATACTAGCCACATATTCAATTTCCTAGATTAAATATCAAACAGGGTTAAAAAGGTAAACCCACCCCATTACAAGGTCTATAATATTATTTTCAGAATTTCCAGGGGTCTAGCTACACTGATCAGAGGTGTTTTTCCTAATTTTTATTATATCCAGGGGCTAAAACTGATTTTTAAATGAATTTACATGATTTTCTGGAGTTCCAGGGGCAAGATCAGAAGTTTCCGGGGCTAGCTCTTATTTCCCGAGAACCCCAGGGGGTAGCACGTAAGATTTCCAGTCTTTATAACGCGGGGCTGACGTGGACCGTCCGATTTTAAACCGATGGCCGGGATTATAACATCGAACCGGTACGCGGGGGTTTAAACCCTACCGTGCGATTTAAAATAAATGGCGCACAAGCGGCCACGTCGCTCTGATCGAGCGCGGGCGGCGCTGCCGGCGGCGCACGGCGGCGGGAAGCGGCGATCTCGCCGGAAACTTTCGGATCCTCGAGAATTCTGCCTAGAACTGTGATCTTATGGCATAGATCGGTAGAGGGGAGGTCGGGGATCTCACCTCGGGGGTTTTCTTGAGCTCGGAGGTCCTGGGAGGTGATCGGCGGCGAGGTCCGAGGCAAAACCACGGCGAAGCTCGTCGGCGTTGTGTTTACACCGCAAGTCACCGAGTTTTCTGCACCTGCAAGGTTCCCCGGAGGCGGTGGATCAAGACCAGCGAGTTAGATCGGAGTTTCCGAGCTTAGATCGGCCGGAATTCACCGGAGAAGTCTCGGTTCTCACCGGAGTAAAAATCGGCGATCGCGTGGGAAAAACAGAACGGGGACGGGGTTTTTATAGACGGGAGAGGGCGGCGGGGTGGTTTAGATCATGTCCTTTTCCTCCTCGAGCGAAATTCGGCTGTGATCCGCAGCAGTTCCGATCGGTTTGGATTCGGTGAGAGAGGGTCCGGCGCGGCGCGAGGTGGAAGATGAAGCCCGGGTGGGTCCCGCCTGTCAGCGTGAGAAAACGCGGGCGCGCGGCTGCGGGCTGGCGCGGGGTAAGTTGGGCCGGCTGGTGGGTTTCGGCCCACTGGCCGGTTTTTTTCTGTTTTCTCTTTTTCTTTTTCCATTCCTTTTCTGATTTGAGTTTAATTTTAATTCCAGTTTGAATTTGAATTTTTGCAAAACATGCAACACGTCCAAAATTTTTTAAATTCCCCTCTTAACATGATTTAAGGTTTTGAATCAAAATTTTTGGGGTGTTACAGCTCTACCCCCCTTAAAAGAAATCTCATCCTCGAGATTGGTGTTTCTAAGAAAACAATTCCGGAAATTGTGCCTTGAGCTCATCTTCCCGCTCCCAGGTGGCTTCCTCTTCTGAGTGATGCTTCCACTGCACCTTGCACATCCGGATTTATTTATTTCTGGTGAGGCATTCCATTGTCTCCAAAATCTTGTATGGTTGCTCGGCATAAGACAAATCCTCAGCTACATCCACTTCATTCATGGGTAACACCTCTTCAGGCGTCCTCAGACATTTCTTGAGTTGTGACACATGGAATACATCGTGCACATCCGATAGATGAACCGGTAACTCTAGTTTATACGCCACTTCGCCTTTCCTTTCCAAAACTTGAATGGGTCCGATGTATCGAGGTGACAACTTCCCTTTCATCTTGAACCTACGAAGTCCTCTGATAGGGGACACCTTGAGGTAAACATAGTCTCCCACGTTGAAAACGAGCTCTCTTCTTCGTACATCAGCATAGCTCTTTTGGCGTGTCTGTGCTATCCTCAAGTTGTTGCGAATCTCCCTCACCTTCGCCTCGGCTTCTTGTAGCACTTCTGGACCAAACACTTTACTTTCTCCTGTTTGGTTCCAAAATAGGGGAGTTCTGCACTTCCTTCCATACAAAGCTTCAAACGGTGACATCTTCATGTAAGCTTTATAGCTGTTGTTATAGGAAAACTCCGCATACGGTAAGTTCTTGTCCCAACTCCTATTGTTTTTGAGTGCACATGCTCTTAACATATCTTCAAGGATCTGATTGGTTCTTTCCGTCTGCCCGTCAGTTTGGGGATGATAGGCAGAGCTGAAGTTCAGATGGGTTCCCATGGTTTCATGCAACTTCTGCCAAAACCTCGAGGTGAACTGTGTCCCTCGGTCCGACACTATCCTCTTTGGCACTCCATGGTAACACACGATCCTTGACATGTACAATTCTGCCAATTTGGATCCGATGTAGCTTTCTTTCACGGGGATGAAATGAGCTACCTTGGTTAGCCTATCAATGATGACCCATATTGAATCATACCCGGATTGGGTCCTAGGCAATCCCACGACAAAATCCATGCTGATTTCTTCCCATTTCCATTCAGGCACTTTGAGTTGTTGCAATAATCTCGCGGGTCGTTGATGTTCTGCTTTCACCAACTGACATGTGTCACATAGGGCAACATGTTCCGCGACATCTCGCTTCATGCCATACCACCAATACCTGCTCTTGAGGTCCTGGTACATCTTCGTACTCCCAGGATGAATGGAATAGTCGGAATCGTGAGCCTTCTTCAAAATTAATTCACGGATCTCCTTTACTTCTGGCACACAGATCCTTTTCCCGTGCCACACCGTACCTTGTTCATCCTCTCTGAAACCTTGAGCTTTATTTTCCTTGATGAGTTGCCTGATTTCCTGTATCTTCTCATCATTCTTTTGGCCCTCGCGTAAGTCTCGCTCGAGTGTGGAGTCCACTTCCATGGCGATGGCTTCACTACTATTTACTAGACATAGATTGAGCCTTATAACCTCGTCCTTAAATTCTGCAGGCATGTCCTTCAAGCTCAACTTATTGACCTGCACTTTCCGACTCAAAGCATCGGCCACGACGTTTGCTTTCCCGGGATGATAGTTGATGCCCACATCAAAGTCATTGATTAACTCTAGCCATCTCCTTTGTCTGAGGTTGAGGTCTGGCTGTGTGAATATGTACTTCAAATTCTTATGATCCGTATATATCTTTGTCCTCTTCCCCATCAAATAGTGCCGCCAAATTTTCAACGCGTGTACCACTGCGGCTAGTTATAGGTCATGTGTAGGATAGTTCTTCTCGTGCTTCCGAAGCTGCCGGGATGCATATGCCACGACATGCCCTTCTTGCATGAGAACACATCCCAACCCATTTCCAGAGGCATCGCAGTACACTGTGAAATTCTTCTGCATATCTGGCATAACCAATACTGGGGCTGTTGTCAATCTCTTCTTTAGCTCCTGAAAGCTCATCTCGCACTGTGGCGTCCAGGTGAATGTGATTCCCTTCTCCAATAGTTTGGTGAGAGGTCTCGAGATCTTGGAGAATCCCTCAATAAACCGTCGATAGTAACCAGCCAATCCCAAAAAGCTTCAAACTTCCCCGACATTTTCAGGGGTCTTCCACTTCTTTATATCCTCGATTTTGGCGGGATCTACGGAGATTCCTCCCTCCGAGATTATATGTCCTAAAAAGGGAACTCTCTTCAGCCAAAACTCACACTTGCTCAACTTGGCATATAGTTGGTCTTCTCTCAGCCTCTGCAACACCAACCTTAAATGTTTCTCATGTTCTTCTTCATCTTTGGAGAAGACGAGAATGTCATCTATGAAAACCACCACAAATTTGTCCAGATATTCCATGAATACCTTGTTCATGAGATACATGAAGTATGCCGGGGCATTGGTTAGCCCGAAAGGCATGACAGTGTATTCATACAGTCCGTACCGAGATACGAAAGATGTCTTAGGAATATCAGATTGCCTTATCTTGAGTTGGTGGTATCCCGACCTGAGATCAATTTTCGAGAACACACAAGCTCCCCTCAACTGATCAAACAAGTCTTCAATGCGAGGCAATGGGTACTTGTTCTTGATGGTTACCTCATTCAAAGCACGGTAATCCACGCATAACCTTTGGGTTCCGTCTTTCTTGGGCACAAATATCACCGGAGCTCCGCATGGTGAGGAACTAGGGCGAATATACCCCTTCTCCGTCAATTCTCTCAAATGATCCTTGAGTTCTTCTAGCTGCTTGGAGTCCATCCGATAAGGTCTCTTGTATATCGGGGCTGTTCCCGGTACTAGCTCAATTGCGAATTCCACTTCACGGTCGGGAGGCATACCTGGCAACTCCTCCGGAAAAACATCTGGATATTCCCTGATAGTCCTGATTTCCTCAACTTTCACCTCCACTTGATTTAATTTAATGTCCCTCCTAGGCTCGTGTATCGTTATGAACTTTACTCTTGTGCCACTAGGGTGAGTTAGTTCCACCGTTCTGGTCGAACAATGGATGATTCCTTTATGTTTGGTCAACCAATCCATACCCAAAATAATATCTATCCCTTGTGAATCTATCACTATGAGGTTAGCAGTAAATACTACCCCATTAATGTCTAGGTTCACTTTGGGACACACTTGTCTTGTCCTTATTTCTCCACCTGGAGAGTTTACAGCTAGCATATGGTTCATTTGTGTGGTTGCTAGGTCATGCTTCTTAACAAACCCTTGAGCAATGAACGAGTGGGTAGCACCAGAATAAAAAAGCAGGGTTGCAAGGTGTAAATTGGCAGGAAACTTACCAACTACCACGTCAGGTGCCTCTTGTGCTTCCTCCATAGTGACGTGGTTCACCCGTCCTCTCATTACATTCTGCTGTTGTGGCGGCGCAGGCTTCTTCTTTAGGCATTTATGGGCGTAGTGCCCCACTTCACCACAGCTAAAACATTGCACCCCAATCTTAGATGCCTGGCCTTTGTTGTCTTGGGGTTCGTTTGGGGGTCCTTGCACTGCGGGTCGAGGTGGATATGCAGGGCGAGGCTGCTGCACAAACTGACGTTGCGGCTGTCCTGGTGCTGCCGGAGGTCTGTAGTTCGGGTTGTACCCTCTTGGTGTGAGTAGGGTACCGCAGCACGGTTCGTCTGCCCTGGTGGTTGCTGCATCAGACGTGGGCGGGTGTTGCTCCCTGAGGCTTGATGTGATCACCCGACCTTCCTCTTATTCTCATTTTCCAAGGCCTTTAGCTTCCTTTCTACCACAAATGCTCTGTCCACCATCTTTTGGAAGCTTTCACACTCATTTGAGGACATTGCACACTGCATCTCCGCGGTAAGTCCTTCCACAAAACAATCTTATTTCTGCTCATCAGTCTCTATGTCTCGTGGGGCATAACGGGATAGTTGAGTAAATTTAGTGAGGTATTCCCTCACCGTCATGTTCCCCTGCTGCAGTCCCAAAAACTCCTTCCTCTTGTTTTTGAGTTCACCTCTTGGGATGTAATGGTTGCGGAAGCTACGCTTGAACTCTTCCCAAGTGATGTTCTCAGGGTCATGATGGGCGGCCACGTAGGCGGTCCACCAACCAGCAGCAGGTCCATGCAATTGATGAGAAGCAAACAGCACCCTCTCATACCCTTGGCACTGTATGATCCTCATCTTACTTTCAATGGTCTTCAGCCAATCATCTGCCTCCAGAGGTTCAGCAGCACTAGCAAACTTTGGAGGTTGAGTTCCTAGAAACTCACTCAACCTTGGTTGGCGTGGTGCAGCTTGTGGAGGTGGAACTTGATGCAAGTTGGCCACCACTTGAGTCAAGTTCTGGATGAGCTGATTCTGATTCTTCAGCATTTGGTGGAGGGGATCAACTCCTTCACGGCGACCACCCCGGTCCTGGCCTCCAGAAAGATGAGGGTTGCATGCCTCATCGTTGTTGTTGGCGGGGTTGGCAGCACGTCCTTTTCCTCTTCCGGCCATCTGGTAGAATCAACCAATGTTAATTTGAAAGCATTTAGTATCATCTTACTACTTTCATTTGTTTGTACGTTGAAGTGTTGAGGCTTTGTTATACTTTTATAAGGGTTCATATCTCACACCAAATAGATGCACAATTATTTCGGGTGGGTTTACACACCAAAGCAAAACAATCTAAAGACGAGGCTGTGGACAATTGCTCATGGTTTCCACAACTCACGTCACACACCAAGCATTAACACACCATTAACTACGTAACGACTCGACTACTCGACATCCTTCTAATTCAAGGGAAAGGCTCTACGCTACTCGTTTTCTTGAGCTGGCTCCTTGGATCTTCCTCATCATTTCGGCTGCCTTCTGACTCTGCTTTGAGTGGGGAGGCTGCTGGTGGAGAAGTGCGACTACGCCTGATCGCTCGGCGATCCGGGGAGTCAGGAGTCCATGTATCATTCGCGGTGACACACAGTTCATTCCCATCTCCTCTTTCCCTCGCCTTTAAGCAGGCTCGCAGCAACGCCTCCGTTTCCTTCAGGGTGTCCCGGACATCCTGAAGCTCTTGTTGACACTCCTGCAGTCGAGTGCTGAGCATAGAAGCATCCTCCAAGCACAAGTCCATGTGCTCATGAGAAGTCCCTTGCTGCACCGGCGGGTACTTGTATTCCGTGGTACCACTCTCACGCTGGAGGACATACATGTACTCAGTTTTGTCCAAGTGGCGACGATAGATGTGACTCTGGCAGGTGATGGCCTCCCAGGTGACATCTTTCTCCGCATCGACCTGTGTCGCTCTACAAGCTGGAGAGTGGTGAATCTTAAGCAGCTGATTTTCGTGTATAATCCTCATCTCTGAACTCCATTCTTCCCTCTTCTCACGGATGGTCCTGGTGGAGTTATAGTGGATGATTAGCTTGCCCGTATTGCCGGCGGCTTCGAGCATACGCCGAAGACGGCGCAATAAGCCTCCTACTGCCAATCCGTAGGAAAGGTACGTCACCGGACGGCTCTCCTCTCTTTCGGCAAGGGCAACTATGGGAACTCTCCCTCCTGTGGACTTGCGAGCAGTGCGAATCATGCGAACCATCTAAAACAAAAAGAATTTCAAATTAGGTTTAGATAAACTCTCAAACAAAAATCTATTTTGAATGAAAGTTGGGGTAAGATGAAGAAAATGACTCCTTAAATAACACTTTTCAACCCACACCTTGAAAAATAGTTTTTTAAGAAAATAGGGCCCTTAAATACGTCCATTTCTACCTAGGTCCACGTTCCTACGGGCAACCTTGGCTCTGATACCACCTCTGTCACACCCAGTTTTTCCGAAGAACAACCGAGTGAATATCACTTGTATGCCAGGATCATTTTCTTATACATGTGATGACAAATAGTGAAGCATCATTTATTACAAGCCAGGTGTCGAATATAAATAAGTCTTACATAGCAAATGTCTCGATGGACAATAATAAGTTCATCACAAGTAAATAAACTAGCAGCGGAATATTATTCTTTAGGGCTCCATCACAGGCGTTGCCCGGGGGTCTCCATGAACCTAGAAACCTTCTTCGGGTCCAAAGTCTTGGTCATTATACACCACCTCATTGTCTTGACCTGAGCAGCAATATAAACCAACAAATGTGCAAGGTTGAGTACCAAGGGTACTCAGCAAGTGTGGGAAAATTATATCATGCATGGCTAGAACAAGGAGAGGTTGAACTCATGGTTAAAGCACTATGCAATTAATTCCTATCACCTTAGCTTTTTAAGCACCTACATTACTACATAGATGAAATGGTCCCAAGCTCCCATACCCTCATCATAATCAAATAACCATAACATCATTTCCGATGTTAAGCTCCCCGCTTAACATTCACAACTTCCAAAACCATCAATCCGCTAATCATGAATAAGTCCAAGCCGCTCTTGACCGTGAGCACGGCTGTCATGACAGTTTTGACTCTGCAGAGTTTGTACCACTGTACCCACATGTAGTGATTTCATCCCCCGTTGCCGGGTGGACTAAAAGAACCTCCATTATGCCAGTGGCTACAAACCACATTCACACTTCCCAGGTGTGTAGCCAGGAGATCACTACGAAGCCTTTACAAAGGGATTCCCGACGAGCGTGGGCCCACTGAGGTTTCACCCCTAACAGCATACAAGAGGCTCCAACCCCGCTGCAGTGGCCACCTCTTGAGCCTTGCGGTTCATATGGTAGTCCAGCTGACACCTATTCCCCGCACCATCCAACACACCCATACTACGCCGGGGATACACCTAATTAATTGGCCAAGCTGCCCCATCTCAGCATGTGATTGGCACTGTAAAGCCAGGTTACATGCTCCATGAACCGGTCCTTAGAATCCAGGCAAGTACTAAACACAAACCCGAGTCTCGTGCACCCAGCACACAACCAAAACATCCAACTTGCCTTGATCCCTACCTCTACATAACTCATAATATCTCATTCAAGAGTATGGTAAAAATAAATTGATGATCTCATATCCCAAATATCCCATTCTAAGCATGGCTAAGCATATGCATAATAATAAATGGCATGATAAAATAAATCCCAACCCAAGCTACAAGGAAACAAGGTGATGCAATTCTAGGGAAACTTCCTAGCATGGGTTTCATATTTAACTTGACAATGCAAATAATTCTATCTACACATCCTAGCATAGGATCAAAGTGGTCAAGGACACTTGCCTCCTTCTTGCTGCTCTTGAAATGGGTAGTCCTGGTCTTGGAAAGGAATAATTTGCTCTTGAGCAGGTTCTACATCATACCATCACACATAGCAAAAGAAAAACAACAATCATAAGACATAGTTCACACTTCTACTTCATACAAACCACACATTCACATTTATGAATGTTCTTTACCATTATATGTGTTGTGGTTACTTTATGTGTGTTGAGTTGTGGCTTGCATGCACTTTTAACCATGTGTATATGATTCCTACTTTTGTGTCCACATTTATACTTACATACTATATATATGAGTTTCCAATAAATTTCTTATATTCAACTACTACACCTTTTCACTACCAAGTGTGTATGAAAATTATTTTTCTTCCCCATATGTGCCTTCATAATTTCTACCAACCCTAAACTGAACTCTTTGGATTTTAAAAACTCCATTTATCATTTACTAGTTGCTATATTTTCAGATTTATATTCCTATGCATAATTGTGTATTTTATTATGAAATTAGTAATACACATCATCTAAACAGAATAGGTTCTGGTCCTAAATAATTTAATAACATATTTTGACCTTTGCCTCTGATGTAAACTATTTCATAATTATTTTCCCTATGTTCAGAGCTATTGTTTACTTAAAAATGTGTCCCTATAACTAATAAATGTGAATAATAAATTAAACAGATTCATTTTAGCCCAAAATCTATTTTTATCTCACTCCAAAGTTTTCTAAGTACTGAGAAAGTTTTTTTTAATTTTATTTTGACAATATGTTTGTCCCACTTTTTAAATTTTAAATACTAGCCACATATTCAATTTCCTAGATTAAATATCAAACAGAGTTAAAAAGGTAAACCCACCCCATTACAGGGTCTATAATATTATTTTCAGAATTTCCAGGGGTCTAGCTACACTTATCAGAGGTGTTTTTCCTAATTTTTATTAAGTCCAGGGGCTAAAACTGATTTTTAAATGAATTTACATGATTTTCTGGAGTTCCAGGGGCTAGATCAGAAGTTTCCGGGGCTAGCTCTTATTTCCCGGGAACCCCAGGGGGTAGCACGTAAGATTTCCAGTCTTTATAACGCAGGGCTGACGTGGACCATCCAATTTTAAACCGACGGCCGGGATTATAATATCGAACCGGTACGCGGGGGTTTAAACCCTACCGTGCGATTTAAAATAAACGGCGCACAAGCGGCCACGTCGCTCTGATCGAGCGCGGGCGGCGCTGCCGGCGGCGCACGGCGGCGGGAAGCGGCGATCTCGCCGGAAACTTTCGGATCCTCGAGAATTCTGCCTAGAACTGTGATCTTATGGCATAGATCGGTAGAGGGGAGGTCGGGGATCTCACCTCGGGGGTTTTCTTGAGCTCGGAGGTCCTGGGAGGTGATCGGCGGCGAGGTCCGAGGCAAAACAACGGCGAAGCTCATCGGCGCTGTGTTTACACCGCAAGTCACCGAGTTTTCTGCACCTGCAAGGTTCCCCGGAGACGGTGGATCAAGACCAGCGAGTTAGATCGGAGTTTCCGAGCATAGATCGGCCGGAATTCACCGGAGAAGTCTCGGTTCTCACCGGAGTAAAAATCGGCGATCGCGTGGGAAAAACAGAACGGGGCCGGGGTTTTTATAGACGGGAGAGGGCGGCGGGGTCGTTTAGATCATGTCCGTTTCCTCCTCGAGCGAAATTCGGCTGTGATCCGCAGCAGTTCCGATCGGTTTGGATTCGGTGAGAGAGGGTCCGGCGCGGCGCGAGGTGGAAGACGAAGCCCGGGTGGGTCCCGCCTGTCAGCGTGAGAAAACGCGGGTGCGCGGCTGCGGGCTGGCGCGGGGTAAGTTGGGCCAGCTGGTGGGTTTCGGCCCACTGGCCGGTTTTTTTCTGTTTTCTCTTTTTCTTTTTCCATTCCTTTTCTGATTTGAGTTTAATTTGAATTCCAGTTTGAATTTGAATTTTTGCAAAACATGCAACACGTCTAAAAATTTTTAAATTCCCCTCTTAACATGATTTAAGGTTTTGAATCAAAATTTTTGGGGTGTTACAAAAACTTAGTAAAATAATACTAAGCAAACTTTCCATAAGAGTATAGCAAGTTCGAAACATTGCAAGTTAAAAGCAGAACCATTGCAATCAAGCTCCGAACCTTACCAAAGCTAAACAGACCTAGCACCCGAGCTAGCAAAAACAAGTCGGACCTAGCCAAAATAAGTCAGACCTAGAAAAAGCAAGTTGGACCTTACGTCGGACCTTGCTGGAGCTACCCAAAACAAGTCGGACCTATCGTCGGACCTTGCAGGAGCTCGGACCTATAGTCGGACCTTGTTAAAAAGGTGTTTTGGTAGTATTCAAAAATTTTATCGTCAAGGCCAATGTATTCAGGACACATAGGTCTCACAGGTGCCAACTTTCCTCTCACCCTGAATCTGTTCACGCCCTTCATTGGAGATACACGTGATCCCCGACTTCGAATTGTAATGGGCGTCTTCTCCAGTCCGCATACTGTTTTTGTTGGGATTGGGCGGCTTTTAGGTTTGCTTGAATCAGCTGAACCTTTTTCTCCCTGTTGTTGACAAGATCAATCCCGAAGGTGACCCTTTCGCCAGACTCACACCAGTTTAGTGGTGTGCGGCATTTTCTCCCGTATAGCGCCTCGTAAGGTGCCATCTTGATGCTGGCTTGGTACCCGTTGTTGTACGAGAACCCGGCCAACGGTAAGTGATCATCCCAATTCTTACCGTGATTGATAGCACAAGCTCGTAGCGTGTCCTCTAGAATCTGATTTACCCGCTCGGTTTGCCCATCCGTTTGCGGGTGGTATGCTGAACTACGGATAGCTTCGTCCCCGACGAAGCGTGTAGCTTCTTCCAAAAACAGGACACAAATAAAGTGCCCTGATCCGATATGATGGTGCGGGGTACACCGTACAAGCATAGGATCCGTGAGATGTACAATTCAGCAAACTTCTTGCCGTTGTAGTTTGTGTTGACCGGGATGAAATGGGCAACCTTGGTGAGCCGGTCGACGATCACCCACACAGAATCATGCTTCTGAAATGTGGTGGGTAAACCAACGTTGAAGTCCATGCTCACATCCTCCCACTTCCAGGCAGGAACGCTCAGTGGTTGTAGCAGTCCCGGTTTTCTCATGTGGTCGGCCTTCACCCTTCGACATGTTCTTGATACATTTTGTTGCTGCCGGGGTGAATAGAAAACTTTGACAAGTGAGCCTCATCAAAGATTTTCTTCCGTAACTCTGGGTTACGGGGTACGGCGATCCGGTCCTTGAACCATAGGACGCCGTCTCTGTCTTTCCGGAAACATTTCAGCCCCCCACTGTATACACGTCTCCGCAAATGCGACATGCCCTTGTCATTTTTCTGAGCTGTCGCTATATCTTCACGGATGGTGGGGATCAAAGCTAAGATGTAGAGAGCTCCATGTGGAATCACATGCAGTGGTGGCTCGCTTTCCTCCAACGGTGTGATGGTCAGATTGTTGACTTGTGACTTACGACTCAGCGCATCCGCCACTATGTTTGTCTTGCCGGGTTGATAATGGATCTCTATTTTGTAATCCTTTATCAACTCCGACCATCTTCGCTTCCTCATGTTCAGCTCTTTCTGAGTGAATATATACTTCAGTCTTTTGTGGTCGGTATATAGATGCATGAGGTTACCGAGTAGGTAGTGCCTCTACATTTTAAGTGCGAGTAGCACGGCAGCGAGCTCCAAATCATGAGTTGGATAATTCTGCGAATGGTTTCTGAGCTGCCGTGATCCATACGTGACCACCCTTTCGGTCTTGCATCAGCACACATCCGAGCCCAATGCTGGATGCATCGTAGTACACATCGAACGGTTTTGTTGTGTCTGGCTGCGCCAAAATTGGTGCTGATGTTAGGTGCTTCACTAATGCCTTGAATGCTGCTTCACATGTTGGACACCAAACATATTTGGTAGCCTTCTTCAGCAGCTCTGTTATAGGCTTGGAAATCTTTGAGAAGTTCGGAATGAACCTCCGATAATACCCCGCGAGTCCGAGGAAACTCCGTACCTCATGAACAGTTCTCGGGGACTACCAATTCAGCACTTGTGTGATCTTACTCGGGTCTACAGCGATGCCCTCCGCTGAAATAATATGCCCGAGAAAAGGCACTTGTGAAATCCATAATTCACACTTGCTGAATTTTGCGTATAGTTTGTAATCCCGCAGACGTTGCAAGACTATACGCAGATGCTTCGCGTGTTCTTCCCCCGTCTTCAAATATACCAATATGTCGTTGATGAAGACCACGACAAACTTGTCCAGCTCCAGCATGAATACCAAATTCATTATGTACATGAAGTGAGCTGGAGCATTGGTGAGGGTGAAGGACATGACCAGGTACTCGTAAAGTCCGTACCTCGTCGAGAAAGCCGTCTTCGGAATATCCTCAGCCCGTATCTTAATCTGATGGTACCCGGATCTTAAATCCATCTTGGAAAAGATCTTTGCTTCGACCAACTGATCAAACATGTCGATCCATGACAACGGGTACTTGTTCTTTATGGTTACGGCGTTTAGTGGATGATAGTCTATGCAAAGCCGCAACATCTCGTCTTTCTTTTTCACAAATAATGCCGAACAGCCCCATGGCGAGGAGCTCAGCCTAATAAAACTCTTCTCCAGCAGGTCTGTTAACTGTGTCTTTAGTTCCGCCAATTCCTTGGGCGCCATCTTGTACGGCCGTTGGGATATTGGCATAGTTGCCGGTGCAAGTTCAATCTTGAACTCCACCTCTCGGTCGGGTGGCATCCCCGGTAAATCATCCGTGAACACGTCAGGGAACTCACGGACTACTGGAATGTCTTCCAATCTGATGGTTGTGGATTGATATACACATGGAAGTTTTGTTTCTGTACTGTCTAGAAATAAAGAGTGAGACGCGTGCACTTCGTCCATGGCCTGGTTGTAGTCCTCTTCCCAGCCTTGCCCCTCCTGAATCGTGTCATCACACTCTTGAGTGAGGACCTCATTGTGCTGGTTCAGAGCCTGCACTTATTGTTGTAAAGCCGTGATGTCGACACGGCTTTTCTTTTTTGCCTTCTTCAGACGATGCAACTGATTATGTTGTTCGTTCAGTCGCTTTATCATCGGAAGGAGAACATTGTGGAGTGCGCTGTGAGAACTCTCAAAATGATCTCCATGGCTGGTGCTCTCCTTTAGCTTTGCGGCAAGACAATCCGTATGAACAGCTTGGCTGTCCATCACGGCGTTTCCTGCCCTCATCTGGAGGCTGAGGTTCGCCTCCGCGGGGTTGTACCTTGGGCAACACAGATCTGTTGCCTCCATGTACCTTTACCCCCACTCATGATTAGCTCATCCCACCACCGGAACGAGCACATATGGAGTGCCCTCCATAGCTCTCACGTGTAGTTGGCAGAAACGCGAAATGGTGTCGCGAGCTGCCACTTGCCACATTCCCTCCGGCTGTCTACCTCTCACCGTAACGGTGAACGGCGCCCAACCGGGTGGCGTGGGTCCTGCAAGAACTTCGACGTGTGTTTTCCATGTCTTGTTCCCCTCCTCGCCTTATTCCTTGGTGAAGTACTGTGGCATCTTGACCTACCCAAAATATTGAAGCATTTGCCTCAACACTTCCAGATAACAGCTGCAGTGAGAACAGTGGGACACCACCCACCGTTCTCCAGTTGGTTGTCCGCTGTCTTCTGTAGAAACATATTTGAAAAAGGTCAAATATTTATTTCAACAATAAATCATTGAGTTATAACATAAAACATGTCATTGAACTCATAAAACTTTGAAACACAACTCAAACTTAGAACAAATTTGATTGCTGGTCTGCTGCCCAAAATGACAGCGCTGACCAGTTTCCATTTCAACCTGATTTAGACTTTGCTAAAGCAAAACAAATTCTGGAGCTCAACATCAAAGTTAAAGCTAACGTCAATATCTTTCCAGAAAATATTTACTTGGCCTAAGATCTGTCATGTTTCAAAAGTTATGAGATGTCAAAGTTGACAGAATTTCAGGAGAAAATTGGACAGCACCTCCCTGCTTGAGGTACTGATTTGATTCAAGAATTCCAGTCAATTATACAAAAATTTGACAAAACTTTCTGTTACAAAGTTGTAACCCATCTCATGAGCTTTTCAGAACTACCTCATTTTCTATTTTTGGATTTTTATGCAGGAAGTTATGATGAATTTACAGAGAGTTACAGAGATTGTTTGCTCTGCCCTGTTTTCTGGACAGTTTCAACTCCACTGCATTTTTCGACTGGTTAAGGGATGAAACACCTATGGAAATCAATAGAAAAGTTGTAAAGCTATTCCAATGCTTTCCAGAAATGTATCATATGACCCCAACCTCGAAATAACTCAACCTCTATCCTCTGATTAACTTCAGCCTTATTTCAGCTGAAAACAGGGGACTCTGTCCTTAGTATCCTATAAGTTGAAAACTTGTTAACTTTGAATATCCTTATTAAGGGAAGGAGTTACATCAAAGTTTTAGTGCTATGGATTAAAACTTCCATGTTTTACCATGTAGTTGCTCATTTAGTGGGGTGTGACATCGAAGCGTCACCAGTTCATGTCGGTACTACGTTCCTCACAAAGAAAAACGTATACCGGACTTAGGCGGCTTCGTTAATTCAGTGGCACTAAATGTATCTCGCACACGGATGCTACTCGTCTACCGATTCGTGGTTAGACTACCTGCAAAAAATCACACAAACATCGTACTTGGGTGCACACTGAGCCCGGTATCCATACAGTTCATACACCCGTCCGTCATCACTCGCATATGTGTTCTCAAGCCAAACACGCCTTGAGCTACGTGTTCACGTTACAAACCACGTGACGGGGTTTCCCAAATTTGCCCGAAGCACGCCAGGGAAGGGCGTTGCTCGAATACCCCAAACGACAGGAAGAGTCATAGAGGACAGTAAAGCGGGCCAGGTTACCTGCCACCCGTGAGGCTCCATCCTTCAGCTTATGCACACTGGTGGACAGTGCTTACGTGCACCCCCAAGACATAAAGCGTCCCGAGATGCACGATTTTCCAACATAAGAAAATATATTAGTATGGCACTTTCTATACATTAATAACATCCATATATGGGCTACTAACTCGTTCCTCACTGAATTTTTGAAAAAGATGACCTTTGTAATGCGTTAACCTCAAGCGAGCTCTGATACCACGCTGACACGGCCCCACGGCCTCGTCGAGCCAGGATCACGCTGAGGGGTGCTGCGTTGCACAGCACCGGATAACGCACACCAAAGATACAAAGCGGAAGCAAAGTTTTATTACATAAACAAGTTTATGAACATTTTTACAACAAAATTGTTGTGTCTACACTCACGGGCGTAGACTACGCATCGAGTTCACGTTCAGCCCATGAACGTGTCCTAGCTAGCACGCACACACACTAACACGGCGGCGTGCACGACTCCCACTCGACGGGGTTTCCCTCTTGGGGTTCCGTCTCCACCTCGGGAGTCCCTTCCTCATGAACCCCTGCAAAAGCTTCAAACACAAGTAGTGAGCACGATGGCTCAGCAAGTCTGACCCGTCTCTCCTATGCATGAAACTTCTACATGAAGGGCTTTAGGGTACATGAGGTAAATAAGTTGCAAAGGACTCGTCTAATTATTTGAACTTTACTTTCAAATTTTAGCAGCAGGTTGTGGAGAACCCCACGCTAAGGCACATGAGAGAGCCGCAATCAAACAAGAAGCACATTTCTCTTATGTACTTTGCCCAAGATCGAAAAGAACTTTAATTAGCTCTAAACTACAACAAGTCGTTAACAATCAATGTACAGCTTTGAAATCAGCAAACTGTTAACATGTATCTAGCCTGTTCTTTCTACGTCACGGTACAGTGAACAAGTGGTGCTCATTGACCGTGAGGGATGGCGATTATAATCGATTTACAACTGCCACGTTACCCGAATAACTCGTCACGTACGCCCGTACCCGATGTTGCCTACAGCAACCATCATGGACGTCGTATGCAACCACCTTTCACCCGTCAGCCAAGTGTTGAATCGGTCCAATCGTCCCGAGCAAGAGGTTTCTGCGCGGGCATCTGCAGTGCCGCCAGCCGATTTACACCTCGAGCTCTCAACCTACCCTCTGAAGGGCCAGCTATGCCTCAACACCCATCTACCCGAGTTACATCGGTTTCTCGGTTCCCATACATACGGTACGTCTTCGGTACTGTTCTAGCTTGTTCAACAGGCCCGCACACGGCTCGGTCCTCAATCAAAACAAGCGTAGCTATGGCACCCAGGCTCCAACATCCTGCTGCCCTTACTCTCCGCTCGGTCTCATTTTTATTGCCATGTGTTCCATTTGCTATCTGTACCTGAGTAGTGTGCCTCTAGCCAATTCTCGCGAGCAGTTCCAACTACTCGACTTGTACCGAATCCTACACTAACTTAGCATTGCAGTAGCTAATCGAGGTTTACAAACCTAATCCCAACCCATGGTTTTCTTGGCTATGCATTTGGGTTTTCAAACAAGAATCTAATGCATAATTTAAGTGGGTGCTCAAAGTAAGTTCTCGAAACAGTAAAATTGGTAAAAATGGTTAATGCAAACCGGAGCTTGCCTTGCTGCTCTTGGATGTAGAATAGCTGTTCCTCCACAGTGACGAAGTCTAAGACTTCGGGTTCCTCCTCAACCTTAGCGACTACATGTGATAAATACAAATATGTGTCAATTTAAATGCATTTGAATTGATGTTACACTTGTGAGAGATATAAGTCTTGCTAGACAGACCAATGACTCTGAAATTTTTACTATGGTTTGGATACAACCTAGACAGAGACTTGTCCAAGATTCATTTGCAGCAAAGCTCATTTGAGCTCTCCACAAATAATTATGTACTTGGCCTTAATTGGAGCTCCTAGGGTGTTCTAGAGATTTTCGTGGAGCAAGACAAGACTTTCTGAAAACTAGATTTTCAGAGGGTTCTAATGGAGTTGGTTTCACTTATTTTGAAGCTTTCACGCTAAAGATATGAGCTAAACAATTTCAGAGAAATTCTGAAAATGCTTCTGGACATTTTCTATTTTCTCTGGAACAGTTTTATTAATCACACCATTAGGTGGATCAAGTGAGCTCAAATGGATCTGAAATTTTTAAGATAGCTCAGGGATATTTTGGTGAATATCCTAGCCAAATTTCAGAATTTTCCTCCAAAGAGTTCTCCAGTTGAAATTCTAAACAGTTTGAATTTTGAAGAATTAATTCTGGAGAAATAAGGATTTTCATAGAGTGAAACTTGAATTGTTGGAAAGTACTCATAGAGCTGAATCCAAAAATTTTGGATCACTCGATTTGGAGTTTCCTAGCCCAAGTTATGTGGGTTTGAAGTTTGAACTAAATCTGAAAATCAGGGAAATGTATAAAACACTGCACGTGGGTCCCACGCACAGTGTCTTCTTCAACCTCCCGCCAGCGCCCGAGTGCAAGACGCACAGCGATGGTGGCGCGGTTCGTTCTCGGCCATTCTGCCTAATTCTCGATACGGTTTCTTCCTACGTGACCCTTGGAGCACGGCGCACCCGCCGGGCAACTTCTCGTGCCTCGACATTGCCAGGAACATAGTCGGCGACGGTGGTGGCGGAACATGAGCTCGGGTCCGACGGTGCTAGCTCGTCTCGGCGGTGAACACAATCAAACAATGGGTCGCAAAGCACCACAGGGCACGGGGAAGCTAACCCTGCCCTCCTCTTGGCCGGAGATCGCCGGGAAAGTAGACTTCACCGACGACCCGAGCCGTTTTCACCGGCGGTGGCCAAAATAAGGAGCTCTGCTCACTGGGTTGATCATCATCGCTAGGATTTGGCTGAGGTAACCATGAGGTGCTACTCTAGCTTCAGCTCAACCAGGATTTCCAGTGATCAAGTGATCGAGATGAATTTTGAGTTTTTGTTCTCGGTGGTCTATACGGTGATCATTGGAAGAATTGAAATTCTGGCTAACCGGTGCTAAGAGGGAGCTAGGGAACTCAGGGAGAGCTACTAGACTTCGATGCTAACCTCAGAGACCTGTTTGCCGTGCTGGAGAAGCTTAGAGCTGCTCGGACGACGGCGTCGAGTCAGAGGAGCTTTCGGGTTGACAGAGCGGTGGAAGATCGGCTCGGACAAGCTCAACAGAAGCTGATCACGAGCAGCTGAGGGTGGTAGCACGTCGAGCAAGGGTCGGCGGTGCCGTTTGTGGCCTCAGCTTGCGGTGGGAAGGACTGCTTTGGCCAGTCGACAGCGGTGTGGTGAGTTTGGGGTGTGCGGCGACTTGCTTCGGTTTCTCAGTGCGGGAAACGTCGAGGCAGCGTGAAAACTGGCTGCTGCCGTTGGCAGCTCGAGGCTAAATAGCTGAGGACGTCAGTTTGCAGCTGTGATCGGAGATCAGGAGGTGGCAGCGGCGTGCATCACCGTGGCGATTGCGTGGGCGCGCGCAAGAACCGAGTCTCGGTGGCTTCAGTCGGTTCACTGGCTTGTGTGGCTAAAAAGTGGGACCCACTCCACTTTAACCTTCAAAATTGAATTTTCCCACTGCTTTAAACAGTAGAGACCCAAATACCCTTTGACATTTGAATTATCTACCAACTGGCCATTTGAATTGGATAAATTTCAAATTGTGGAGTGTTTGAATATATTTTCAGCACATATGCAGTTTTGAAATTCAAATTGAGTTTGAATTTGCTAAAATTAGCTCATGTCAAGATCAACTCCAAATGGAGTGAAAATTGGTGTGTGAGCGCACAAAATGTGCTGAGTATGAATATGCCTCCCACTTTTGAATAATTGGGATCAAAGTAGTTTGAATTTGAATTTGAATTTGAGTTCAAACTAGCCTCTTTTTAGTTATACCCAAAAATACCTCAAAAAGGTTTTGGATTTGGGTGAAATTTGGCATGAGCATCCCTAGCAAGGTGTAGGAGTATTTCATATGCTCAGAGCTTATATGATGCATGTGGAAAATGCCACTTTTGCATTTTGTGAGTTTATTCTCTAATGACCATGTTGATGGTGTTTACTTGCTCTTAAAATGTGTTCATAAGGTTTCCTCAACTGAGGTGTGTGTGTGGTGAACACTTTTGGATGTGTGCAAAAACCTAGATCCTTACACGAGCCGTGTGTGGCCATGTTAAACAAGCTAGATCTGTAGCGAAGACATAACAGCTATATGGGAACCGGGAAACCGATGTAATTCAGGTAGCTTGATGTTGAGGCATTGCTTGTCATTTAAAGGGGTTGGTTGAGAGCAGCAAGGTGTAAATCCAGCAGCGGGCATGCAGATTGCTCCACGTAGGGACCTCCTGCTCGGGACAATAGGACTGGTTCAACACTTAGCTAACGGGTGAAAGATTGTTCCGTACGACGTCCGGGATGGTAGCTGTAGGCAACATAGAGCACGGGCGTACATGACGTGTTATTCAGGTGAACCCCACAGGTTTAAATCGATTATAATCGTCGTCCCTCATGGTCAGTAAGTATCACTTTTCACTGTACCATGACGTAGAGAAACTGTATAGTTGTCATGAATTTAAAGTTGCTGATTTGAAGTAAGATTTTCAATGCTAATTATGTGCTTGCCTTGTTGCTGCTGGTCAGGGGTTAGTGTTTCCTCTGGAAGTATGAAGTCCAAAACCTCCGGGGTCTCCTCGCCTTCAGCGACTACACGTGATCAATTCAATCGATATGTCAATTTAAATGCAATGTGTTAAAAGTCTAAATGGTCATTACTATAGCTTCTAAGGATTCGCAGGGATTTTCATGGATCAAACACTTTCTGCAAATTAGAGTTTGAGATGGTTCTATTAGAGTTTGTTTCATGTCATTTGAAGAATCGTAGAGAAAGTTATGCCCTGATCAAGATTCGAGAAAATTCTGAAAAATGTTTCTGTAAATTTTTCTATTTTCTCAGGGAAGTTCACTTAATCACACCATTAGGGGGACTAAATGAACTTGTATAAATCTGAACCTTGTCCTGTGACTTAAGGATTTTCAAATGAACATCCTAGCCAAATTTCAGAATTTTCCATAAAAGAATTCTCCCGATAAAATTCCCAACATTTTAAATTTTAGGGAATTAATTCTGGAAAATAATAAGTTTCATGAGCTGAAACTTGTTTTGTTGGATAGTACTCCAAAAGCTGAATCCAACAAAATTTGGTTCACTAAATTTGGAGCTTCCTAGCAAAAGTTATAGGCATTTGAAGTTTTAACTGAAATCTGAAAATCTTAGAAATGTTTAAAACTCTGACCACGGGCCCCACCCCTCTCAGCCTTCGTCTACCTCACGCCCGACGCTCGGGTGGCGACGCGCGCCAGCGAGGTCCGCCAGAATGGCGTTTCCGGCTGTCTCCGGGGCTGGTACTTGTCGCCTCTAGGTTTTAGACCACGTGGAACTCATTGGTTGAGGCGGTTAGGGATCTAGGTGGCGGAAACTGGTCGACGACGGGCTGCGGCTACGGAGCAACACCGGCGACATCATCCGGCTCCTACAGAGGCTCATTCCTAGAAACCCTTGGCCCTACAGCTCTGTGGTGACATGCTAAGCACGGATATGGCCCTGGATCACCGTGAAAACGGCCGGAGATGGGAGCTCACCGTCGACCTAGGCCCAATATCAGCGGCAACTCAAAAAACTCGAAGAGCAGAGCCTAAACTCGACGGTTTTTTGATGATTTTTGATCCTAGATGGACGTGGGAACGTGTAGAACGTGAGTGTACCTCGGCATACGCTGTGCTGTACTAATCATCAGGAATTTTGGAGTTTTGAGCGGCCCGGTTGTATGAACACCAAAAAGTAAATGGGGAAATTGTCCCTCAAGAGTGCATGAAATGAGGAGCGGTTTGCACTGGCATGTCAATCAGCTTAAGGCGGTCGGTTTTTGTGTTGCTCGTTGACCACGAGAGGGCTTATAGCAACCAGGTGCCCGGGACCCGAAGTTGTAGTCGGGAGTCGGTGAGTTCCTTCAGGCTGTGCGAGGGAGAGGGTGAACGACGAAGGGAAAACATTCACGGGGACAGGGAGCCGCTCTTATCCTTCGGTCACTCGACACCCAAGCAGGAGGTGGCGCGCTCGATGTCGGTTGGCCGTGGAACGTCAGGAGGTGGCGGCTCTGTCAAGGAACCCGAAGAAAAACAGAGCACGCGTGTGTGTTGCTTCAGTCGGTGGGTTTAACTGACGAGTGGGCCCTCTCTCCCCCTTCTCTCTTTTCAATTTCTTGCTGCAAATATCCCTGCTACTCAACATTGATGTGTAGACTTACTCACCAAGTCATGAGTTGAATTTGATTTCCTCAAATTGAAGTTGGTTTGGCTAAATTTGATTCATATTTGAATTTGAAATTCAAATTCAGTTTTGAATTAATCCAAATATAGCACCCGACAAGATGAACTCCAATGAGTTTTAAAATTGGTGGACTAACTCAGAAAAAATGAGCTGAGTTTGAATATGAAGTCAACTTTTGAATCCAAGTGATGAAAATGGCTGAAATTTGAATTTGCATTCAAATTAGCCCTTTTTACAAATGTCTCCAAAAGTGCCTCAAAATGATTAGGATTTGCATTAAACTTGGCATGAGCACTACTACGAATATTTATGGCCTAAGGGTGAGCTCAGCCTCTCATGTTTATATGTGTGAGCTCCTACTTTTTGGAGTTATGGGTTTTCCTCTAATCCACCTTTTGATGGTATTTACTTGCTCTTCACGAATGTTCATGAGACTTCAACCAAATGAGCTGTGATGTGGTGATGTGATGAACACTCTAGCAAGTAATTTCTTAGACTTTTACATTATCACTTTACATGAGGCTAAAACATGAGTATAGGATTCAAGTAATTAGGCAAGTCTTTATGCAAAGTTCCTTTCCTATTGTACACCTAAATTCAAGCACGCAGAGTTTCATGTTTGGCGGCGTCGGGTCTGTCTTGCTGAGCCTTCGTGCACACATCTTGTTGTCGAAGTGTTGCGCAGGGGGTTATGATCAGGATGAGGCTCCGGTGGAAGAGACGGGTTTCCCAGAGGGCACCACCGTCGAGTGGGAGCCATGCACGCCGTCGTGTTAGGTGTGGTGTGTGTGTAGGTAGTGGGAATGTGAACGTTCACGGGCTGAACGTGAACCCTTGTGCTTAGTCTACGCTCGTGAGTGTAGGCTATTACGATATTTTGTTGTAAACTATGTGCATAGCACGTTCATGTAATAAAACTTAGCTTCCGCTTTTTTAATCATGGATGTCTTCACATGTGTGTTATTCTGGGATGTCGGTACCCCCTGGTCCCCACAGTTGTCTGACTGTCACAGTTATGGGCCTTGGGCCATGTACAAAGTTGTTGTTGTGCCAATCGTGATTACTAATAAAACGGTAAAAAATGGCATCTTCCTGAGTAGGAACTACAAAAACAATCCAGAAAAATGCCCAAATCATTTCAGATCCAGTTCTTAAGGATCTCCATCTCATCTTTGTTCTGCTCTCGAACATCTCAAAAGCGATAATTTTCTCGTTCCTATTTTTTGTATGGACACTTAATTTTGGATTGTGTAATACCGTTCAGGTGGCATGCCCAGTAGATCAACCAGGAACACGTCGTGGTATTCACGGACTACCGGGATGTCATCCAACTTGAGAGTTTCAGTGTGATAAGCTGATGAAACTTCTGGGATAGGGCTGTCCATAAACAGTAGTAAGGCATAATGATGGTAAAAAAGTGATACATCTCGTACATGGATAAATAACTTTGTACAAGCTACACCATTACCAGACCAAGTACACAATACTGAAATCAAAATTGATGGACTTCCTCTTTTAAAGTTCATCTCAATTATAATTGGTCACTACGAGACATGAATATTGTGTTGTCATGATGTATACTAGCCTCCTATCTTCAATATGACACAAACATGGTCATTAGTAAAAGAACTCGAGTATGTAAAATACTCAAATCTTTCACTACTTGAAGATAACAACTCATGAGTATGTCATACACCCGTGGGTGTAATAAAACACACATAGGTACAACAATCTCTCAAATGAGTTCAACTGCTCATGTCTCTTCCCAGAAATGACCAGTTTCTACTTATCCCAGATTTTGATCTAGTACTTTGCATTTTCATAACTCAAGTTGAATATCGAATTAAACTTAAGATCAGTATCTTTCCAACGAGTATTTATTTTCCCCCAGATCAGCTCTGGATAAAAATTTATGATAATTCAAAGTGGACAGAATTCCTGGAAGAATTCCAACAGCACCTCCTTTGAAAGTTGATGTGTTCAACTCAAAATCCCAATGAGTTCTGTACTGCAACTGTAAATATATTGAATTACAAATATGTAGCACATCTCATAACCTTTCCAAAAAGGTTTCGTATGACTTATTATAATTTTTCCGCAGAAAGTTATGGTTGAAAAACATAACAGTTCAGGGAGTTTTGAATCTGTCCGGGTTCTGGACAGTTAACACTCATCTTGGAATTTCAACCAGTTTGATGTATGATTCTGTTCTGGAAGTTTACAAAAAAGTTGTAGAGCCCTTAGATCCTTTTCCCAAAATATATCCCACACCTCCGTCGGCTAAATGACATGTGAGTTATGCTCTGTTAAATCCAGCAAAATTTCTGCCAGAAACAGAGCACTCTGTTTTTCATGTCCATTGGAATGAACTACTCCAATTTTGAATTTCACTTCAAAACCAGAGTACTAGGAACTGAAAATAGTTATCTTAGATTCTTTCCAAATTTGTTTTAATGCAATCATAATTCTTATATGTCGGTACTACGTTCATCACAAAATAAAAAATCCTAACCGGATTATACCGGCATATACGACTCAAACCGTGGCACTAAAAACGATCTCTCACAAATGTGTGATATACAAGATAGGTAACGTGGTTAGCCTTACAGAAAAAACACTTAATAGTGACATACTCAAATGGTTTGTCATTTCAGGCAGATCCATATTTGAAAGTAAATACATTCGCCTGTATCATGCCATAC
Source organism: Neostapfia colusana (assembly GCA_030760725.1). Lineage (NCBI taxonomy): Eukaryota > Viridiplantae > Streptophyta > Magnoliopsida > Poales > Poaceae > Neostapfia > Neostapfia colusana. The sequence goes on along the minus strand of JASWHV010000007.1, from coordinate 73,284,682 downwards.
GGTCATTCTTGAGTGAAGTCACGTCTGAAGGTACATGGACGGGTTATTCACCACCCGACACAGGGCTCCACACCTTTGCAATCAAGCACACCGTATGCCCCCTAGAACATAAAGAGTCATGGAGGTTAGTGCCGTTCATATGTCTCTAAGACACGAAAAGTCCTAGAAAACATATTCACTTTCCGTTCGTTGCCGAACGGAACATCTCCTTCTATGTTCCTCTCATGAAAGAGCCAACAAAAATTGACCGCTTTCGGTGGCGTACCATACCTCTTACCTGAGCATAGGTGCGTCGTTACATAATCCAAATACTGAATTGTAACAATTAAGTTAGTCATGCCACTTTGATATACTAATATAGTTCTTATTTGGGCATACTATCGACTCCTCACCGTAATCCTAAGTTTTCCTTCTAATACTGCCCTTATTTAGTGTGCTATCTCCTAACCTGACTCTGATACTAGCCCATGACGGACCGGGATCCGTACAATCAATGATCACAGAGGGTGATGTCGCACGATGCGAACCTGACAGAACACACGATAAGGAAAACATAGTATTACATTCAACTTACTAAATTTGTACTAATGTAGTACAAACGTTCAGTGTACATCTACTTTACAAAGTTAACTGCAGCGGAAATTAATTATACAACTCACGCCTAGCCCTAACTAGCAAAAGTCGGTTGTCCAGCCCTACGGACAACCCACACTAGCCACACTCAAGCTTCATGGCAGCGTGCATGGCTCCCACTCAGCCGTCATCCCAGAAGGAGGGTAAACCTCCCCGGTGAACCTGTACTACATCTCAGTGGGGTACTCCTCACCTGCAAACACTCATAGCAGCAACTGTGAGCATGATGGTTCAGCAAGACTTATCCGACTCTCCTACACAAGAAATTCTACATGCAAGTCATACTTAAAAGTAGGTTGTCAGTTTGCAGCAATGGACACGCCTACAAGTTCATCCTTAGATCATATTTTAGCCACAAGTTAAAGTTTCATAAAGCTGAAATTTAGTGAGCAATATTTGGTGGCACACTTGTTGCAATACAATTTATTCATAACATCACTACATCACATTCATCACGCATATTTACTACGTCACGACAAAGTGAACAAGCGGTACTCATGACCACGAGGGACGGCGAATCGACTCGATATATACCTGCAAGGATACCCAAATAGCACTTCACGTACGCCCATCCTCGTGGCTGGAACGACACGCTCAACCGATGTTGTACGGGACAACCTTTCACCCGACAGCCCAAACGTTGAACCGGTCTCACCCAAACGAGCAGGAGGTTCCCTACATTGTGCATCTCTCTATGTCCATTAGTGGATTTCCACCTTTCTGCCATCAACCTACACCAATAAATCGGTGTGTTTTGCCTCGACGCCCGGAGGTATAGGTTACATCAGTTTATCGGACCCCATATATCCTACATTCAAACTTGTTCAGCGGGGCCGCAAACGGATCGGTCCTCAATCGACATGGGCATGTCTACGCACACAATACTTACTCTTGCTGCATCCTACTCCCCTTCCTAGTCTCATATTCTTACTCGGTGTACCTCACATCAAGAACCAATCCCGTATGTAGCGAATCCTATACTCGTGATTAGATTCCAACTACTCGACTTGTACCGAAGCCTATGAGACATTTAAGCATTGCATATTCTACTCCAGGACATAGACACTACCCTCACTCCCATTAGGATAATCTGGTAATGCAATTAGAGTTTCAACCACTCTAGACCTAATGCACATACATACATCAATCTAGGTGCATATAAAGCAAAAACTCGATAAAAAGTGTTAAATGCAAACCGGGGCTTGCCTTATTGCTGAGGTCGGTGGGGTCAGTATCCGTAGGAATGACTTCCAAGGCCTCCGGTGTCTCCTCAAGCTCGGCAACTAATCGACATGAAATAATGCAGGTCATTAAGTAGGAATGTATAAAAATTGGTTATAAAGATCCAATTAATTTATATAGGACATGAGCTCTGATGAACTTGGACTTTTCAGAAACTTCAGAATTATCTAAGTCCATGAGACTTGGTTTCCTAAATTTCAAGTTTCCTACAAAGATATATTGAAATCCTCAGTTGGGCTAAATTTTAAAATTTGATTCTGATGTTTTTCCAGTTTTCTTGGAACAGAATCCATTGGAACACCAATAGCCATAGTAAATGAAGTTCAATGCTGCCCAAAATTGTACTGGAGATTAGTGGATTTATGAAAGACCTTCTGACCATTATTGAGCAAATTCCATAACAGGGATGTTCTGAAATGACACGACTCCACGGTCTTGTCGAGCCAGGATCACGCTGAGGGGTGGTGCGTTGCACAGCCCCGGATAACACACATCAAAGGTACAAAGCGGAAGCAAAGTTTTATTACATAAAAATGTTTATGAACATTTGTACGACAAAATATGTTCAGTCTACATTCACGGGCGTAGACTACACATCGAGTTCATGTTCAGCCTGTGAACGTGTCCCCGCTAGCACGCACACACACTAACATGGCAGCGTGCAGACTCCCGCTCGACGGGGTTCCCCTCCTGCGGTTCCGTCTCCTCCTCGGGAGTCCCTTCCTCATAAAACCCTGCAAAAGCTTCAAACACAAGCAGTGAGCATGATGACTCAGCAAGTCTGACCCGTCTCTCCTAAACATGAAACTTCTACATGGAGGGTTATAGGTTACATGAGGTAAAATAAGTTGCAAGGACTCGCCTAATTAGTGGAACCTTACTTTCAAGTTTTAGCAGCAGGTTGTGGACAACCTTACGCTGAGGCACATGAGAGAGCCGCAATCAAATAAGAAACACATTTCTCTCATGTACTTTGCCCAAAGTTGAAAAGAAACTTTAATTAGCTCTAAAACTACAACAAGACATTAACAAGCAAAGTATGTCTTTCAAATCAGCAACTTTTAACATGTATCTAGCCTGTTCTTTCTACGTCATGGTACAGTGAACAAGTGGTACTCACTGACCGCGAGGGACGGCGATTATAATCGATTTACACCTGCAGGGTTACCCGAATAACCCGTCACGTACGCCCGTACTCGATGTTGCCTATAACAACCATCACGGACGTCGTACGCAACCACCTTTCACCCGTCAGCCAAATGTTGAACCGGTTCAATCGTCCCGAGCAAGACGTCTCTGCGTGAGCATCCACAGTGCCGCCAGCCAATTTACTCCTCGAGCTCTCAACCTACCCTCTGAACGACCAGCTATGCCTCAACACCCAGCTATCCGAGTTACATCGGTTTCCCGGTTCCCATATAGCCGGTAGGTCTTCGGTACTGTTCTAGCTTGTCCAATAGTCCCGCACACGGCTTGGTCCTCAATCGACACAAGCGGAGATATAGCACCCAGGCCCCAACGTCCTGCTGCCCTTACTCTCCGCTCGGTCTCATCTTAATTGCCATGAGTTTCATTTGCTACATCTACCCGAGCAATGTGCCTATAGCCTATCCTCGCGAGTAGTTTCAACTACTCGACTTGTACCGAATCCTACACTATATTAGCATTGCAGTAGCTAAATGGGTTTTCAATCCTAATCCCAACCCATGGTTTTCTTTGCTATGCATTTGGGTTTCAAACAAGACTCTAATGCAAGAAGTAAGTGGTACTCAAAGTAAGTTCTCAAAACAATAAAAATTTATAAAAAGGTTAATGCAAACCGGGGCTTGACTTGCTGCTATTGGTCGTAGGCTAGTTGCTCTTCCGGAGAGACGAAGTCTAAGACTTCGGGTTCCTCCTCGACCTTAGTGACTACATGAGATAACATGTATATGTATCAATTTAAATGCATTTGAATTAAATTTAAACTTGTGAAGACTATAAGTCTTACTAGACAGACCCAATGACTCTAAAAATTTTATTGGGGTTTTGTATACAACCTAAACAGAGACTTGGCCAAGTTTTTTTTGCAGCAAAGCTCATTTGACCTCTCCACAAATAATTATGTACTCGACCTTTAATTGGAGCTCTTAGGGTGCTCTAGTGATTTTCATGGAGCAATCCATGACTTTCTGAAAAATAGATTTTCAGAGGGTTCTAATGGAGTTGGTCTCACTAAATTTGAAGGTTCCTAGCTAAAGATATGAGCTAAACAATTTCACAGAAATTTCTGAAAATGTTTCTGGACATTTTCTATTTTCTGTGGAACAGTTTTATTAATCACACCATTAGGAGGATCAAATGAGCTCAAATGGATCTGAAATTTTTATGGTGCCTCAGGGATATTGTGGTGAACATGCCAGCGAAATTTCAGAATTTTCCCCCAATGGGTTCTCCAGTTAAAATTCTAACCAGTTTAAACTTTGAAGAATTAATTCTGGAGAACTAAGGATTTTCATGAAGTGAAACTTGATTTTCTGGAAAGTACTCAGAGGGATGAATCCAAACAAATTTGGTTCACTCGATTTGTAGCTTCCTAGCAAAAGTTATGTGGGTTTGAAGTTTGAACTAAAACTGAAAATCGGGAAATGTTTAAAATACTGCACGTGGGTCCCATGCACAGTGTCATCGTCTACCTCCCGCCCGAGCCCGAGAGCACGACATCCAGCGTCGGTGGTGCGGGTCGTTCTCGGCTGCTGCTGCCTAATTTGCTTCGCGGTTTCTTCCTACATGATCCTTGGAACACGGCGCACACGCCGGGCACCTTCTCGGACCTTGACATCATCGGAAACCTAGTCGGCGACGGTGGAGGCGGAAGAGGAGCTCGGGTCCGACGGTGCTAGCTTGTATAGGCGGTGAACACAATCAACCAATGGGTTGAAAAGCACCACTGGGGCACGAGGAAGCTAACCCTGCCCTCCTCTTGGCCGGAGATCGCCGGGAAAGTAGACTTCACCGGCGACCCGAGCCATTTTCACCGGCGATGGCCAAATTCCGGTGCTATGCTCATTGGGTTGATCATCACCACTAGAATTCGGCTGAGCTGACCGCGAGGTGCTACTCTAGCTTCAGCTCGACCAGGATCCCTGGTGATCAAGTGATCGAGGCGAATTTCGAGTTTTGGTTCTCGGTGTTCTATACGGTGATCATAGGAAAAATTGAAATTCCGGCTAACCGGCGCTAAGAGGGACCTAGGGAGTTTGGGGAGAGCTACTAGACTTGGACGCGAACCTCAGAGACACGTTGGTCACGCCGGAGAAGCTTTGCGCTGCTTGGGCGACGGCGTCGAGTCAGAGGAGCTCTTGGTTAACAGAGAGATGAAAGATCGGCTCAAACAAGCTTCACCGAAGCTGATCACGAGCAGCTGAGGGCTGTAACACGTCGAGTAATGGTCGGCGGTGCCGTTTGTAGCCTCAGATCGCGATGGAAAGCACTGCTTTGGCTGGTCAACGGCGAGGTGATGTGGTGGGCGGTGTGGCGACCAGCTTGGTGTTTTCAGCTCTGGAAACGTCGAGGCAGTGGAAAGGTGAGCTGCTGCCGGCGGCAACTTGCAGCTAAATAGCTGGGGACGTCGGTTGAGGCGGTGTTCTGCGACCAGGAGGTGGCAGTGGTCGGCAATCGCCGTGGCGACCTCGCGGGCGCGCGCAAGAACCGAGCTGCAGTGACTTCAGTCGGTTGAATTGCTATAGAGGCTGACATGTGGGTCCCACCCGGGGTTTAACCTATGAAATTAAATTTTCCCCACTGCTCTAAACAGTAGAGACCAAATTAACCTTGGTCATTTGAATTATCTACCCCTGGGCCATTTGAATTGGATAGAATTCAAATTGGGTTTTGTTTGGACATATTTTCAGCACATATGCAGTTTGAATTTCAAATGGAGTTTGAATTTGTTAAACCTAGCTCATGTCAAGAGCAACTCCAAATGGATTGAAAATTGGTGTGTGAGCTCACAAAAATGTGCTGAGCAAGAATATGCCTCCCACTTTTGAATTCACGGGATGGAAACAGTTTGAATTTGAATTTGAGTTCAAACCACCCTCTTTTTAGTTGTACCCAAAAGACCTCAAAAAGGTTTTAGATTTGGGTGAAATTTGGCATGGACATTCCTAGCAAGGTGTAGGACTTTTTCATATGCCCAGCCCCTATATGATGCATGTGGGAAATGCCACTTTTGCATTTTGTGAGTTTGTTCTCTAATGACCATGTTGATGATGTTTACATGCTCTTCAAATGTGTTCATCAAGTTTCTTCAAATGAAGTGTGTGTGTGTGTGATTAACACTTTTAATATGTGCCAAAAACTTAGGCCCTTACATTCCTCCCCCCTTAAATGAATCTCGTCCCGAGATTATAGGGTGAAGATGAGAGAGAGGATGGTGGAAGATTACCGTATATGCGACGTGAAAAAGTCGGGGTAGTGCGCGTGGAGAAATCCTTCACTCTCCCATGTCGCTTCGTCCATGGAGTGATTACTCCATATAACTTTGTAGAACCACAATGTACAGTTGCGTGTGGTTCAGGCATTTTCACCTATAATCTGAACCGGTTCCTCACGATACGTGAGATCCGGTTTCAGTTCTTCTATATCTTCCAGCTGAATGGTAGTTGATAGCTTGAGACACTTCCTCAGCTGGGATATGTGAAAGACGTCGTGCACACCGGAAAGTGCTTCTGGTAATTTCAGATGGTATGCTACTGATCCACATCTTTCTGTAATCTGAAATGGACCGATGAATCGGGGTGCCAACTTTCCTCTCACCCCGAATCTGTTCACGCCCTTCATCGGAGACACCCGTAGATATACGCGATCACCGACTTCGAACTGTAATGGGCGTCTTATCCGGTCGGCATATTGTTTCTGTCGGGATTGTACGGCTTTTCTGTTTGCTTGAATTAGTTGAACCTTTTCCTCCGCGTTGTTGACAAGATCAATCTCGAAGGTAATCCTTTCGCCAGACTCACACCAATTCAGTGGTGTGCTGCATTTTCTCTCGTATAGCGCCTCGTAGGGCGCCATCTTGATTCTGGCTTGGTACCCATTCTTGTACGAGAACTCAGCCAACGGCAAGTGATCATCCCAATTCTTTCCGTGGTTGATAGCGCAAGCTCGTAGCATATCTTCTAAAATTTGGTTTACCCGCTCAGTTTGTCCATCCGTCTGCGGGTGGTATGCCGAACTATGGATCAACTTCATCCCCAACGCAGCGTGTAGCTGCTCCCAAGAACGGGACACAAATAAAGTTCCCCGATCCGATATGATGGTACGGGGTACGTCGTACAAGCATAGGATCCGTGAGATGCACAGTTCAGCATACCTCTTGGCGTTGTAGTTGGTATTGACCAGGATAAAATGGGCAACTTTGGTGTGACGCCCTCAATTCTGTGGAAAAACGACGGAACCGAGAACTGATGCATATGTGTGCCCATGATGTTCATCACACATATACACATCATCCACAAACTGAATTTCAGAATATATATAACCATGAATAACAGAGTTTATTTCAATGTCTTGTGAGTCTTGGACTCATGCTAACAGCGGAAGTCTTAATCTAACAGCGGAAGTCTTCTAACTAATGCGGAAGCAATCTAAGCAGCAGCAGCAGCTCCATCTCTGCTCCATTCCCCACAGGCAAGGTTGAGGACAGATTACACGCCTCATGCTCCTCCTGGTCTTCATAGTAATCTTCTCGTGTTGCTGATGATGAAATAATAATGCAAGTTTGAGTACAATGATGTACTCAGCAAGTGCGGAAAATATGATATGTAGCTCACAACAAGGTAAGTATAAAAAGGCTCATTGCAGAAAGCAAAGTTATTTATCAAAACCATGATAATACAGCATCTTAACTTTAAGTGAACGTAATCCCAACATGTATTAAATTACCAATCATACCTCCATTATGTTCATTACCTTCCATGTCCAACCAGACATTAATCAACTTCATTCTTGCTCACGGATGCCTTCTCATATTCGCTACCATCACACGAATACCATCTCGTATTCGCTATCATTTTATCTCATAAACAATTCCGTCTCACACCGAGACCAATCTCGTTACCACGACTCAACAGTCATGTAACCAAATTTTATCACCCGGACTCAATAGTCCTGAAAACCAAACCAAAATCAAACCATAACTAAAACCATCCAAAACCCTCCCAAAATAACCATCCAACTAATCATGGAAGTTGGCCAGGTGCTCGTGACCGTAAGCTCGGCTATCATGATAGTTTTACACTCTGCAGAGTTTGCACCTCTTCACCCAGAAGTTTGTGATTTTGTCACCCGTCAGCGACTGCAGAACCTCCATTATACCAGTACACAACCGTCGGTGTATGGCCAAGAGATCAAAAAATAGCCTTTACAAATGAGCTACTAGATGTATGGACTCACTAAGGATTCACCGGCAGGCTAGAATCTCCAATTCTCCCACCCACGGGCCCCCTCTTGTGCCATGCAGTTCCCAGGGCAGTCCTCACTCGACTCCCATTCCTCACGCCTTCCACGGTCCATAACACTCTAGTAACTTACCTAATTAGTCAGCTAAGCCGCACCCATACTTGGCCTTGTGGTGGCACTGTTATCCTGGCATGTGCTCGCATGAACCGGTCCTTAGATCTACGACAAGTAAACCACCTTCTCATTCTACCTCATTCACAAACCCAGGCTTTCCTAGATCTCCCTTCGATCCATGTTCATTATCAACATCAGTTTCTCATTATCATTATGAGTGCAGTTAGCTAGACACATCTTTCTCGCTTCCCAATCCCATGGACTCAGCGAAGCATAAAAGCAAAAACCATACCCAACTCATAAACTTTCCTGGCGACAAGGGTGGTTTAACCAAAACTAGTAAACTCCTATAAAAGGGTTTCCCATCGTGTTTGACTCAGCACCCACACCTTTTCGCAAACAAAACAGTTTTCCAAAACATAGGATCAATATGGTCAAGGGGCTCTTGCCTTGTTCTGGCTGTTCCGGTTGCTCAAAATCTTGTTGTTGTAGCCCATCGTAGGTAGCTCCCTGAGCTTGTCCTTCTATACATGATCATACACATACAAGATTCACAACTATAAATATCATGCACAAACTTTAACTAGATGCAATGATGCATATGCATGCAATCCTATCATCAGTTTCTATTAGATTAGTTTATACGTGTTCTTGCATGGTTTGCATGGGTCTTACGATGAACAGAGGTGTTCGGATCAAATGTGGACGTGGTGATGATCTTGACTCTAGATCAAACTGATCAACACGTGATCTGTCCATGAAAAAGCTTCTGTTCGAAAGGAATCAAAGAACAGATGCAAAGAAAATGTGAAGATGTCGTAAGGTGGTATTGGAGACCTACCTTATGTTCTTCTTAGTCTCGGAGTCCTTCTCCTATCAGACAGATCGTTGGGGCTTTCTTCCGGCGATATCTCTCGACCGGTGAAAGGTTTACATGGCGAGCTGGGGCTAGGGCTCTAAGTTGTCAGCTCAGGAGGTGGAAAAAGAAGTTCGTGGTTTCGGCCAAAGGTTCTGTGTTCTATTTATAATCGGGAGGAGAAGAGTCCTAATCTGATTGTGTTTCGAATAAGAGTTTTATTCAAATTGTTGTTGAATCTTAACAACTTATCTTTAGTTGATTTGGTACGGTAACATTGTGGAATTCGTGTCGGTTTCCTCCCGTACCGGTACTCCCACGCGTACAGAAGCAAAAACCGCTCCAGAACTCGTTACCTCCACGGTGATGAGCTCCGGAAGCTCTGCGTGTCCTGCGGGAACCCGGGCTCCCTTTTTCCGCAGAGATGAGCTCCGGTTGTGCCGCGTGTCAGGCGGACGAGACCTCCCTCTTCTTTAGAGGTGAGCTCCATGTGCGCCAGATGTCTGGTGGGTCGGGACCTCCCCTCTCAACAGAGGTGAGCTCTGTGAACGCCACGTGTCAGTTTCCGGACCTCCCTTCTTTTCGGAGGTGAGCTCTGATATTGCCACATGTCCTAGCTGCTCCAGACTTCCTTTATCCTCAGAGACAGGCTCCGAGGTTGACACGTATCCAATAGTGACGGACCTCCCGGAGGTGAGCTCCGAGAGCGACACGTGTCCCGTGCAGCTGGTCCTCTCTTTTCCGTGGTGACTAGCTCCGCAGTCGACACGTGTCCTTCAGGACTGGCCTCGCTCCTCTACAGAGGCTATCTCCAGGGGCAACACGTGTCCCACGGGGTCAGATCTCTCCCCCTTAGCGGGGATGAGCTCCGAGCCTGCCACGTAGCCAGTTTAGCGGCGGACCTCTCCCCATTGGCGGAGATGAGCTCCGAACATGCCACGTGGCCAGTGACCCGCGGAAAATGTCTATGGCGCTCCAGGCAAACTGAAATTGGCTCCTTTTTGCTATCTTTTGATTCTTCTCTGTTTCAATCTTATAAAAATGTTTATAAAACATGAATATATGCAGAAATAAAAAAAATGAGGGTGTCACATTTGGTGAGCCGGTGGACGATCACCCACACAGAATCATGCTTCTGAAAAGTGCTGGGTAAACCGACGATGAAGTCCATGCTCACATCCATCCACTTCCAGGTAGGAACGCCCAGTGGTTGTAGCACTCGCGGTTTCCACATATGATCTGCCTTCACCCTTCGACATGTATCACATTCGGACACATACTTTGCGATCTCCCACTTCATCCGTGTCCACCAAAACATGCTTCTGAGTTCTTGATACATTTTGTTGCTGCCGGGGTGAATAGAAAACTTTGACAAGTGAGCCTCATCAAAGATTTTCTTCAGTAACTCCGGGTCACGGGGTACGACGATCCTCCTTGAACCATAGGACGCCGTCTCCGTCTTTCCGGAAACATTTCAGTTCCTCACTGTCTATACGTCTCCACAAATGCGACATGCCCTTGTCATGTTCCTGAGCTGCCACTATCTCTTCACGGGTGGTGGGGATCAAAGCTAAGTTGTAGAGAGCTCCATGTGGAATCACATGCAGGGGTGGTTCGCTCTCTTCCAACGCTGTGATGGTCAGGTTGTTGACGTGTGACTTGCGGCTCAGCGCATCCGCCACTACGTTTGCCTTGCCGGGGTGATAATGGATCTCTATTTCGTAATCCTTTATCAACTCTAACCATCTTCGCTGCCTCATGTTCAGCTCCTTCTGAGTGAATATGTACTTGAGGCTCTTGTGGTCGGTATATAAATGTACGAGGTTACCCAGTAGGTAGTGCCTCCACATTTTAAGTGCAAGTATCACGGCAGCGAGCTCCAAGTTATGAGTTGGATAATTCTTCTCATGGTTTCTGAGCTGCCGTGATCCATACGCGACCACTCTTCGTTCTTGCATCAGCACACATCCGAGCCCAATGCCGGATGCATCGCAGTACACATCGAACGGTTTTGTTGTGTCTGAGTGCGCCAAAACCAGTGCTGGTGTTAGGTGTTTCACTAATGCCTTGAACGCCGCTTTACATGCTGGACTCCAAACATATTTGGTAGCCTTCGTCAGCTGCTCTGTCATAGGCTTGGCAATCTTCAAGAAGTTCGAAATGAACCTCTGATAATATCCTGTGAGTTGGATGAAACTCCGTACCTCGTGAACAGTTCTAGGGGATTTCCAATTCAGCACTTGTGTGATATTACTGGGGTCTACAGCGATGCCCTCCGCTGAGATGATATGCCCGAGAAAAGCCACTTGCGATATCCAGAACTCGCACTTGCTGAATTTCGCGTATAGCTTGTGATCCCGCAGGTGTTGCAAGACTATACGCAGATGCTTCTTGTGCTCTTCCTCCGACTTGGAATATACCAATATATCATCGATGAAGACCACGACAAACTTATCCAGCTCCGGCATGAATACCAAGTTCATCAAATACAAGAAGTGAGCTGGAGTGTTGGTGAGGCCGAAGGACATGACCAGGTACTCATAAAGCCCGTACCTCATCGAGAAAGCCGTCTTCGGAATGTCCTCAGCCCGTATTTTAATCTGGTGGTACTCGGATCTTAAGTCCATCTTGGAAAAGATCTTTGCTTCGACCAACAGATCAAACAACATGTCGATCCGTGGCAACGGGTACTTGTTCTTGATGGTTACGGCGTTTAGTGGACGATAGTCCACACAAAGCCGCAACGTCTCGTCTTTCTTGTTCACGAATAATGCCGAACAGCCCTATGGCAAGGAGCTCAGACTAATGAAACCCTTCTCCAGCAAGTCTGTTAGCTGAGTCTTCAGTTCATCCAATTCCTAGGGCGCCATCTTGTACGGCCTTCAGGATATTGGCATAGTCATCTTGAACTCCACTTCTCTGTCGGGCGGCATCCCCGGTAAATCATCCGGGAACACGTCAGGGAACTCACGGACTACTGGAATGTCTTCCAATCTGATGGTTGTGTATTGATACACACTTGGAAGTTTTATTTCTGGACTGTCCAGAAATAAGGAATGAGATTCGTACACTTCTGAGTTCAAGTGCACAATTCGGAGGACAGTGTCTAAAACAGCACCGTGTTGGGTTAACCACGACATCCCTAAGATGACATCGACCTTCGGTCCCTCTAAAATTATGAGAGACGTAGGGTACACTTTACCCGCTAAGCATAATGGCACTTTTGGAACCATCATGCTTTCTGAAATTTTCCCACCCTGTGAACAAATCAAGTATGGACTATCGGTGGGTAGTATTTGCAAGCTGTATTTAGCAATGAAAGCTTGGCTAATAAAGCTATGTGTGGCGCCTGAATCAAATAATACTATGGCGGGATGCTGGTGGAGTTGGAACATAACCGCAAGGATCGGCTCTCCCTCCGGCACGTCCTCTATGGCAAGTTGGTGGACGGTGCCGGGCCTAGGGTTTGCCCGCCGTGCATTAGTAGGGTTCCGGAGCTGATTCCTCCCTGGAAGTTGTGGTCCAACTCCACCGCCTTGTCTCTCTGGAGAACTGCTAGCGAAGTGTCCTGGACGACCAGATTTGTAGCATGTGGCTGCTGCTTGGCCGGTGCTTGGGGGACGAAAGCCCGGCATATGCTGCTGGGGTGCATACGCACACGGCATCGCCCGCTGTTGTTGTTGCTGTGGAGGTGGTACTGGCAGTGCCGGCCTGAATGCCGGTGAAGAATATGGCCAATTGCGGAATGGCATCGGCCTCTGCGGTGGCTGCCAACGTGGACCCGATGGTGGGCGATTCACCATCAGGTATTTTTGAGAAGGACCACCTCCTTCTCCGCTGCTTTGCGGCGCGCTTCGCTTCCTTTCCGCCGCCGCTAACTCCGTTCCGGAGTCCTCCTGAACAATCGCAGCATCAATTATATCGTTGAGGCTGCCGCGATTGAACATTGCCAGCTTGTCCTTCAGGAGCGGGTTAAGCCCCTGGTAGAAATGATCCCACCGCTTCTCATCGGTATTGGCGTGATACGAAGCGTAGAGCGCAAGATCATTGAACGCCCTGGAGTATTCCAGCGCGTTCCGGCTCCCTTGCTGCATGCGTAAGAACTCCTGCGTCTTCCTCTTCATGAGACCCAGCGCTATATGATAGGCCCTGAAAGCCGTCCGGAATTCCGCCCAGGTCATAACTCGCTCGGTGGGCTGCGAAGCACAGTAGTTCACCCACCACGCGCTCACGGATCCTTGGAGCTGTTGGACCGCGAACTGAGTCTTGCGCTGCTCACTCACTTGGAGCAGCCCGAACTTCAACTCCATCGTGCGGAGCCAGATGTCCGCATCGAGGGGTTCATCCGCCCTTGAGAATACCGGGGGATGGGTGGCCAGAAAGTTGGAGTAGGAGCTCTGTTGGTGCTCCTCACGATCTTGACGTCTCTATGGTCGAGACGTATTCGCAATTAGAGTTTGCAGCAACTCTGTGTGCTTCTTATGAGAGCCCGCCATTGCTGCCACAATATCCGCCAAAGTAACCGTTGGCCGTGGCGGTGGCGGTTGTTGCTGTTGCTGCTGCTGCTATTGCTGTCCCGAGGAGTCCTCAGGAGGCTGTTGGGAGGTCTCTCCCCCCCCTGACTGGAACCCCCAACGTCCGGGTTGGCACAAGTACGAGTCATTCTGAAATTCAAAACAGCAGCGATCAGCACATGTCATACTTAAAATTCCATATGAAACAGTAGGTATTGAAGTGACACATGAATAACTTGCACAACATTCACATATATTAATAAAGCATAAACTTTATACAAGATACATTAGTCTCGGGTCTCCGAGAAGTCATGCTCATGTCGCCACTACCTATACATGCACTACTGTCTACACGACATGTCACCGATTACAAAAGTTTGGGTTACATTATCCCAGCTGCCCTACTTGGCAACGGTAATCCCCTACTCGCAGTAGGACTCGACCTCCTGTGGGTCGTCCTCCTCCGGTACCTCTGCTGGTGGCTCTGGGTCTACAACCTACTCTTCCGGCTCGGGTTCTCCCATTGCCGGAAGACCCAAGACCACGGGTACGGCACCTACCACCGGTATGCCCATTACCGGAGGTACGAGGTCCTGCAACGCGTGCATCTCGTCCATGGCCTGGTTGTAGTCCTCTTCCCAGCCTTGCCCCTCCTCAATAGCGTCGTCCCACTCTTGAGTAAGGACCTCGTTCTGCTGGGTCAGATACTGCACCTGTTGTTGCAAAGCCGCGATGTCGACACGGCTTTTCTTCTTTGCCTTCTTCAGACGATGCAACTGATTATGCTGTTCGTTCAGTCGCTTAATCGTCGGAAGGAGAACATTGCGGAGTGCGCTGTGAGCACTCTCGAAACGATCTCCACGGCTGTTGCTCTCCTCGAGCTTCACGGCGAGACACTCCGTATTTACAGCTTGGCTGTCCATCACGGCCTTTCCCGCCCTTATCTGGAGACTGAGGTTCGCCTCCGCGGGGTTTACCTTGGGCAACCCGGATCTGTTGCCTCCATGTACCTCCCTTCGCACACTTGATTAGCCCGTCCCTCCACCGGAACGAGTGTGTATGGAGTGCCCTCCATAGCTCTCATGTGTAACTGGCAGAAACGTGACATGGTGTCGCGGGTTGCCACTTGCCACATTCCCTCCGGTTGTCTACCCCTCACCGTAACAGTGAACGGTGCCAAACCGGGTGGCAAAGGCCCTGCAGGAACTTCGACGTGGATCGTCCACGTATTGTTCCCCTCCTCACCTTCTTCCTTGGCGAAGTACTGCGGCGTCTTGCTGTACCCGAAATATTGAAGCATTTGCCTCAATGCTTCCGGATAGCCGCTGCGGTGAGAACAGTGGGACACCACCCACCCGTTCTCTAACTGTCTATCCAGAAACATATTTGGGAAATGTAAAATATTTATTTGAACAGTAAACCATCGAGTTATAACATAAAACATATCATTGAACTCATAAAACATGGAAACATGGTTCAAATTTATACAAACTTGACTGCTGATCTGCTGTCCAACACGACAGTCCTGACCAGTTTCCATTCCAACCTGATTTAGACCATACTAAGGGCAAAACCAATTCTGGAGCTCAACATAAAAGTTAAAGCTAACTTTAATAGCTTTTCAGAAAGTATTTTATTGGTCTAATATCTTTCCTGGTTCAAAAGTTTATGAGATGTCAAAGTTAACAGAATTTCTGGAGAAAATTGGACAGCACCTCCCTGCTTTAGGTACTGGTTTAATCCAAGAATTCCAGTTAATTCTACTCCCAATCTCATAAAACTTTCTGTAACAAAGTTGTAACCCATCTTATGAACTTTTCAGAACTACCTCATTTTCTATTTTTGGATTTTTATGCAGGATGTTATGCTCAATTTACAGAGAGTTACATAGAGTGTTTGCTCTGCCCTGTTTTCTGGACAGTTTCAACTCTACTGCATTTTTCAATTGGTTAGAGGATGAAACATCCCTGGACCTCAACAGAAAAGTTTTAAAGCTCTTCCATAGATTTCCAGAAATGTATCATATGACCCCAACCTCGAAATAACTCAACCTCTAACCTCTGATTAACTTCAGCCTTAATTCAGCTAAAAACAGGGGACTCTGTCCTTAGTATCCTATAAGTTGAAAACTTGTTAACCTTGAATATCCTGTTCAAGGGAAGGAGTTACATCAAGTTTTGGTGCTCTGTATTAAAATTTCAAGTTTCACAATGAACTTGTTCATTTAGTGGAGTGTGACATTGATGCGTCACCAAAGCATGTCGGTACTACGTCCTCACAAAGAAAAACCTATACCGGACTTAGCCGGCTTCATTAGTTCAGTGGCACTAAACTTCTCTCGCACACGGATGCTACACGTCTACTGTTTCGTGGTTATACTACCTGCAGATAACTCACACAATCGTCAGACTCGGCTGCACACCGAGCCCGGTATCCATACAGTTCGTACACCCGGCCGTCATCACTCGCCCGGATGTTCTCAAGCCAAACACGCCTTGAGTTATGTGTTCCGTTACTGACCACGTGACGGGGTCTCCAAAATTACCCGAAGCACGCCAGGGACAGACATTGCTCGAATACCCCAAACGACATGACGAGTCGTAGAGGATATTAAAGCGGGTCGGGTTACCTGCCACCCGTGAGGCTCCACACTTCAGCTTGTGCGCACTGGTGGACAGCGCTTACGTGCACCCCCAAGACATAAAGCATACCGAGATGCACAATTTTCCGACATAAGCAAATAGGTTAGTATGCCACTTTCTATACACTAATAACATCCTTATATGGGCTACTAACTTGTTCCTCACCGAATTTTTGAAAACGATGACCTTTGTAGTGCGTTAAACCTCAAGCGAGCTCTGATTACCATGCTGACACGACCCCACGGTCTTGTCGAGCCAGGATCAAGCTGAGGGGTGCTGCGTTGCACAGCCCCGGATATCACACATTAAAGGTACAAAGCGGAAGCAAAGTTTTATTACATAAAAAGGTTTATGAACATATGTACAACAAAATATGTTCAGTCTACACTCACGGGCGTAGACTACGCATCGAGTTCACGTTCAGCCCGTGAACGTGTCCCCGCTAGCACGCACACACACTAACACGGCGGCGTGCACGACTCCCACTCGACAGGGTTCCCCTCCTGATGTTCCATCTCCTCCTCGGGAGTCCCTTCCTCATAAAACTCTGCAAAAGCTTCAAACACAAGCAGTGAGCACGATGGCTCAGCAAGACTGACCCGTCTCTCCTAAACATGAAACTTCTACATGGAGGGTTATAGGTTACATGAGGTTGTGGAACCTTACTTTCAAGTTTTAGCAGCAGGTTGTGGAGAACCTTACACTAAGGCACATTATAAAAGTCACAAAACTTGTAAATAGAAAACTTGAGCTATGAATAAAGTTGAGTTTAAATACAAGAAATGGGACTTGCAAAAACTTTTGTTTACTCATAAAAGTGTTGGCATGTGCAATAAAACTCTAAATTCAGTTTGAACTAAGAGGGTCACTTCAAAAAGATGAAGGCCATTCTCAAAAGGTAGAGATTCAAACTGTTGTTTAAAAAGTTGTATTTGCAATGGCCAACTCAAGAATCAGAGGGCATATTTGAATTCTTCAGGTTCAAATTATGGGGAAGGCAAACTTTGGGCAAATTTAGAAGTGCTTTGATATGAATATCAAAGGGACTTGTAAATTTCATCGAAATTTGAGTTCAAATTTGAAACTGAGGCAAAACTCGTCAATTTTCCAAGCAGCTTTTGAATTTGAAGTTCTTCCTTATTTAAGTTTGCAATGTTCCAAAAATCTGGAGATAATTGAGAAAGAAACTTGGTGGGGCCCAATTGTCATAGAGGAGGGAAAGACTTAGCACCCAAGTCTTCACTTTCTCTGTTCAGACTCATTCAGCTGACTGAATAACCGGTTCCCTGTTTTCACTCGAAGGCGCCGAACACAGCACGCGTGCCACCGAGGCAACGCCACTGCCTCACCCCCCCACGCGCAGGCGCCATGGGCGGTTCACCGGCGCTTATCTTTCCCACCGAGGCAAACACGAAGTCTCTCATTCGTGCTCGCGGTCTTGTTCTGCTCCCGCGCCCGATAAGCAGCCGCCGGCGACGCCTCTGTTTCCTTCGGTTGTCCACCAGCTCGCGTCCTCTTTTGCTCGAGCCGTTCACACAAAAAGGGAGCGCTAACGAGTGTACAGTATCCTCCACAGCTCGGCCCCGACGTTCCTAGCTCATGGGGCGCCCAAATCAACGATCAACGCGAGATACTGAAGCTCACCGGCGAAAGGGCAACTCGGGTCACCGTGGGAAGCTCATACCGAGGCTTTTCACGGCCGAGCAAGCACCCTCCGAGACGCGCAGGGACTTCACGCTGCCCTCCCCCGAGTTTCAGCTCGAGCCGTGCAACGTAGCTCAGGAATTTCAAGTGTTCCTCTCGGACGAGGGAAAACTACCCGTGGGTACAAGTTTCAAAAATCTATGCTTAATCCTCGGTTAGAGTTGTTCATTTTGCGCACACAGGAGCTAGAGAGGGTAGGGAACCTTTTTCCTTCGCAACCCTAACTTAGAAGTGAGCAGTGGCAGCTAATTTCGAGTTCTTCCATCGGCGGCCATGGCGGGGACACTCGGGCACACGGTGAACCCCCACTTGCCGCCGTTTCCGAGCAATATTGAGGCCTTGCCGAGCTAGCCTGACCTCTACTGATGCTTTGGAGCGGATCCTCCGAGCTTTGGGCGGGTTAGGGTGCTCGGACCACAGTGCCGAAGCCTCACCGAGGTGTGCGCACGTCGCCGACCGGTTTCCGGTCGCCGGCAGCCCGAAAGAACCACACCAGTGGTTTGCTCGTAGCTGGAAACCCCCAGGCGGCAAGTACCGAGCCGGGAGGCGGACGGGAAGCCGACTCCAGCGAGCTCTGACGAGTCTCCGGCGAGGGGGCAGCACGGGAAAAAGAAAACGGCCCGAGGAGGAAGAAGGTCGGGCAGGCCCCGCGTGTCAGCGACGGGAGGTTTAATTTCGTGATCGATTGCGGCTCCGGGATCCAGTGTGGCTGCACGGGAAGGAGTCTGTGGCCTCGTGTGGCTCAGTTCCAGCAGCTGACACGTGTGCGAGGGGTCCACTGTCAGAATTGAAACTTTTCCCCGGTTTATTTGCATTCCAGATTTAGTTCAAACTTTAGAACCTCATAACTTTTGCTAGGAAGATCCAAATTTAGTGATTCAAATTGGGTTGGATTCAGGATGAGAAACGCTATCCAAATATGCAACCCAATTAGTATGAAAATTAATAGAAAATTCTGGAAAATGCTTTAAATCTTTTCAGCAAAAGTATTTTAGAGGGAGTTTGGCTCATCCAAAAATCTGCAAATTTTGCCAGAATATTCTTTAGGATGTTAGGAGACTCCTGTAAATGTTTCAGCTCATTTGGGGTTGATTTTATTAGGGTAATTCTGGTTTCAATTTCTGTATTCAAATGAATACAGAAGCATTTTCAGAGAATTTCCAAAACTTGGAAATTCAGTTCTGGGCATTCCTTAGCTCCAAAAATCCTAGGAAAATTAAGGCATACTCTCTGAGCTATGTTTGAAATTTTAATTCGCTTGAATTTGCATGAAAGTGCAAATTTATTTAGAATTAATTCCTTTTAGCCTAAATGCTTAAGGAATTGTTCTGGGTGATCTACTTTGTAAAACATTCTGAATTTTGGTTCGGAGGACTTTCTTGTGACAAGGAACTCAAAAGAAAATTTCCAGCTCCATTGGAGCCCTGGATCAGTAGTGTTTTGTTCAACCAATTAGGTGATCACCACCCAAGTGATGAACCTCACTTCTCACTGATGATAGTGCTTAAACACACACCCAAACCACTAGCCCCAGTGTCATTTTAAATTCTTAAACAGAGTTCAAGTTTTAAACTTGTCTTTAGCATTTGTTAGCAAAAGTTTTATAATTAAAAATGTATGTATATTCATAACGTGTAGTGATTAAATGTGGAAAGTGAAGAAGGAGAAATTAAGCTTGGATCAAGGAACAAGAAGGGCAGGAATTGAACATCAAGTCATCAGCAACTAACTTCATACCATCTGACTTTAGTCACCTGCAAAACCAAGGCAAGCCCCGGTTTGCATTTAAGTTGTTTTTAAAGTTTTCCTTTTGTTCACTACTATTGGTCAAAGTTTGTATGTGCATTAGACCAAGGATGTTTTATACTCCACTTGCATAACCAAACATGAACCCTGAGGTTAAGGGTAGAATTGTGTCATCGCTGTAGAATAAGGCCATGCTAAATAGACTAGGGCATCCGGTAGAAGACGAGTAGTTGGAATCTACTCGTGAGCTATAGTTCAGAATATCATAAGTATGGTTGGGAAAGGAAGCAAACTAAAGTTTACATTTCTAAAGATGATACCGGGCAGTGGGGTTAGGCAGCGACAAGACGAGGTCTTGGTCGAGTAGCTCTGCCTGTGACGGTTAAGGACCGAAGCGTGTGCAGCCCCGCTGAGCAAGTTTTGAGTTGTGTACCCGATGCTTACTGATATATGGGAACTAGGAAACCGATGTACCAGGTTCACTGGGTTGTAGAGGCATACCACATCGTCTCGTTAGACATATGAGCCCGAGACGGCGTGACCGGTTCTACAGTCTAGTGTCCTGTGAAAGGTTGCCACATACAACGTAATGAAGGACGCAAGATTTGGGTCTTCAGAGGCAGGCGTATGTGTCGAGTTATCCGGGTAGTGTTTGATTCGAATCACCGTCCCTCACGGTTATGAGTACCGCTTGCTCACTGTGTTATGACGTAGTAAGCAAGTTGTGTGGGAATGCAAAAGTATAATTGCTGCTATGATTATGTTAAACTGCATGAGAACCTTGTTGAAGTAGAGATAGAGCAACCTAAATTTATTTTTCACCTTGGGACAAGTAACATTGGAATGAAGCGTTTCTTATTTGATTGTGGAGTTCCAATGTTGCTGGGCGCAAGGTCACTACTATTATGGCTAAAACCTGAAAGTTAAGGATGAACTCGTAGGAGAGTCTTTCCGCAAAATTACAGGATTAGGTCTTAAGTTGCCCTCATGTAGAGTTGCATGCTTTAGGAGAGACGGTTAAGCCTTGTTGAGCCTTTGTGCTCACTCTTTCTATATAAGTGGTTTTGCAGGTAATCCTCGACGCTACAAAGAAGGTTGTCCTGTGAGACTCGGGAACTCCCGAGTCATGTCACACCTGGAGAACCTAGCCACTGCCATCTCTTCTTGTTGCTAGTGAGAGGAGTCCGCGGGCTGGACCTCTTCTCGAGTGCTTCTTAGATATTCGACGTGAGGTGTTATAGACTTCTGCTGTAGCTATTTTATGTAAATTATTTACAAAGAATAATTGTAAGCTTCCTCTTTTGATTTATGTAACACAGTGTTCCTTATATGTGTGCTGTTGGGTGCCACATAACACGGCACCACCCAATGCGATTCCCGGGCAAGGTGCCACGTCCCCGTGACATGATCGGGGCGGCGGGGTCCCGTCAGCGTGGTATCAGAGCCACATTGGTAATAGCGCACGGAATAAGGATCGTATTACGACAAAAACTTAGGATACGATGAGGAAACGGTATTAGGCCCACATAAGGACTATAGTAGTATAGTTACTTAAAGTGGCATTTCTAACTTACTTGTTATAATTCTGAAGTTTGATTATGTAACGACACACCTACGTTCAGGTAAGCATGGTAAGGAACGCCACGGAAAGTGGTTCAATTTCGGTTAGCTCCCCTGACGAGAAATGAGGTTCAGGGATAGATCTCACAGCTTGGTGTGAGACGTTAATATGAAACTCTTGGACTCTTCATGTTCCTAAGCTCATATGAAACGCTGATCCCTAGCGTGCATTAGGCAAGTAAGTGGAGACCCCATCGTGTGGTCAGTAACACGATAGTGTGTTCGTCTGGAAATAGCCCAGGGGGACATACGCAATGCTTGCCATCGGCGTGCCCTGCAGGGCAGTAGGTGGTATCCGTTGGGTTGATAACATTCCCAACCGTGATGACCCGTTCATGACATACTAGGGTTCCCCGTCGTGTGGTGTAGAAACACGATCACGTACCTTGAGACGTGGCTGAACTCAAGGGCGGCCGTATGACAATGATACGGGCGTTTGTATTTACTTTTAAATATGGAACTGCCTGAAATGAAACAACCTTTGAGTGCACCACTATTGAGTGTTTTTCTGCAGGTACTAACCACTTACGTATCCCGTGTAGTACCCATGTGCGAGAGACCGTCTTAGTGCCACAGATAAAAAGGATATGCCGGTATAATCCGGTTTAGGATTTTCTTTTGATGAGGCAACGTAGTACCGACATGTTTCTTACGGTGCATCGACACCGTACTACACTTAATAATCCTCTTCTCTATTAAGAAATGATTCATGAACTAACTTCCAACTAAAAATGGAAGTTTGAAACGAATATTAGATACTGAACTCTTATTTGGAGCTAAGATTCAAATGAGAGTATAACTAGGTGTCAAAGTTTTCAAAAACAGAGTGCTCTGTTTCTGGCAGGAATTCCTGCTGGAATTTAACAGAGCATAACTCTGAGTATCTTGACCCAAATAAGGTGTATGATACAGTTCTGGAAACATTTTCAAGTGCTCCACAACTTCCTTGTAGGCCTCCAGAGCAGAATCACAAGTTAAGTTGGTGAAAAGTCCAGTTGAAGGCAAACTGTTCAAAACCAACACAACGACAAAAACCTCTCTGGACCTTTCTGTTTTTAAGCCATAACTTCCTGTAGAAAAACCCATAAGGAGCCTATGATACACCATTGTAAAGGTTATGAGATGTACAACATTGTTGTAGTTCAAGGTTGGTTCAGATTCTTATTGTATTTGCACATACAACTGTGATAATATAGCCACATATAAAGGGGATGCTGGCAAATTTTATCCAGGAATTCTGTCAACTTTGGAGAATCATAACCTTTGATCCAGAAAAGATCTGGAAGTATTTGAGTACTCGTTGGAAAGATACTGAAGTTAACTTGAACTTTGGTGTTCAACTTGAGTTATGAAAATGCTGTTAAACTGATCAAAATCTGGGCAAAGACAGAAGAATCCGTTCTGTACAGCAAAGAGAGCGAGTTAGGCCTACCACATGGGAGTGATTAAACTCGAGGATTTTCCGGTGGGACGTGAATATCCAATGTGTTCCGATGAGTTACAACGAGACGTCAAGTTCAGAATTGAACTAACACCGGAAACAACACCAATTTCACGAAGGCTGTATAAGATGGCACCCAATGAACTAACGGAGTTGAAGGAGCAACTAAGTGAACTTATGAGCAAAGGTTTTATACGACCAAGCTCATCACCTTGGGGTTGCTCTGCGCTGTTCGTTAAGAAGAGCGACCAGACACTAAGATTAAGTGTTGATCATCGTCGCTCAATGCCGTCATTATAAAGAATAAGGACTCTGCCCCGCATCGATGGTTTAACTGATCAACTAGTTGATGCCAGGGTATTCTCGAAGATGGTTGGAGCTCATAAGACATTATGACATCAAGATCCATTGTCATCCGGGAAAAGTGAAAGTGGTTGCCGACGTGTTAGTTTGAAGAAACCACGTTCACAACATGGCGATTGCTGAGTTGGAAGAAGAGGAACCAAGTCTCCGTGTCATTCCGTATGGAGTACTCTATAATAGTGCTCCCATTCCAACAATCTGGGGAAAGATTGCTGCAGCGCAAAGGGGAGACAAGGATATGTCACCCCTACAGATGGGAATAGACAACGGGGAGATGAAATGTTCCCGGTTAGATGATGAGGACACCCTATGGTTCAAGGACCGAATAGTCGTACCCCGTGATATGAGGCTGCGTTAGAAAATTTTGGATGAGGCTCACTTATCCAAATTTTCTATTCATCCGGGCAGCAACAAGATGTACCAAGAACTGAAGACCAAATTTTGGTGGACCCGGATGAAGAGGGAGGTTGCTAAATACGTATCAGAATGTGATACGTGTCGGCGAGTTAAAGCCGACCACATGAAGAAGGCGGGAACCCTACAACCGCTAAGTGTTCCGGCATGGAAGTGGGAGGATATTAGTATGGACTTTATTGTTGGACTACCTCCCACAGCTAACAAGCATGACTCGGTTTGGGTAATCGTGGATCGGTTAACCAAGTCAGCGCATTTCATCCCGGTGCATACGGGATACCATGCCAAAAAGTATGCGGAGCTATATATTGCAAGAATACTATGCCTACATGGAGTTCCCCGGACGATCATCTCCGATCGAGGCGCGTTGTTCGTTGCTCTTTTCTGGGAGCAGCTGCATGCCTCACTGGGAACCAAATTGATTAGAAGCTCTGCATATCATCCTCAAACCGATGGGCAAACGGAGAGGGTGAATCAAGTTCTCGAATATATGCTTCGAGCATGTGCCATTCACCACGGTAAAGGATGGGACGATCATCTACCGTTGGCGGAATTCGCTTATAATAATGGGTATCAAGCGAGCACCAAAATGGCACCGTATGAAGCTCTCTAAGGCCGGAAGTGCCGCACACCCTTGAACTGGTGCGAATCTAGCGAGAGAGTGATTTACGGGGTTGATCTCGTAAATGAAGCTGAAGAGCGGGTAAGGCTTATTCAAGCAAATCTTAAAGCCGCTCAGTCCAGACAAAAGAGCTATGCGGATAGGAGATATCGTCTTCTGGATTTCCATGTTGGGGACCACGTATACCTCCGCGTATCTCCTATGAAGGGCATTCACCGATTCGGAGTGAAAGGAAAATTAGCTCCGCGTTTTATCGGTCCCTTCATCATCATTGAAAGGTGTGGACCCGTGGCCTACCGTTTGGAGTTACCGGCAGCCTTAGCTGGAGTTCATAACGTCTTCCACATATCTCAGTTGCGGAAGTGTTTGAAAGTTCCAACGGAGATTCTCACGGGAGACATAGCGAAGCCGGACCTCACTTATGTTTAACATCCAACCCGGATAATTGATGAAAAGACTCGCGAGACCAGAAATTGAACGCTGCAATTTTTCAAGGTGCTATGGGAAAATCACACGTCCGATGAAGCTACATGGGAGAGCGAGGAATATTTGCAACGCAATCATCCGGAGTTGTTAGAGGCTTATGTTCCGTAGTCGTCCTCCCCGCATTGTCCTTAATCATGAATCTCGGGATGAGATTCTTTTTAAGGGGGGAGGAATGTAAAAGGCCCAAAACTTGAAAATGGAAAACTTGAGCTATGAATAAAGTTGAGTTTAAATACAAGAAATGGGACTTGCAAAAACTTTTGTTTACTCATGAAAGTGTTGGCATGTGCAATAAAACTCTAAATTCAGTTTGAACTAAGAGGGTCACTTCAAAAAGATGAAGGCCATTCTCAAAAGGTGGAGATTCAAACTGTTGTTTAAAAAGTTGTATTTGCAATGGCCAACTCAAGAATCAGAGGGCATATTTAAATTCTTCAGGTTCAAATTATGGGGAAGGCAAACTTTGGGCAAATTTAGAAGTGCTTTGATATGAATATCAAAGGGACTTGTAAATTTCATCGAAATTTGAGTTCAAATTTGAAACTGAGGAAAACTGGTGAATTTGCCAAACAGCTTTTGAATTTGAACTTCTTCCTTACTTAAGTTTGCAATGTGCCAAAAATCTGGAGATAATTGAGAAAGAAACTTGGTGGGGCCCAATTGTCATAGGGGAGGGAAAGACTTAGCACCCAAGTCTTCACTTTCTCTGTTCAGACTCATTCAGCTGACTGAATAACCGGTTCCCTGTTTTCACTCGAAGGCGCCAAACACAGCACACGCGCCACCGAGGCAATGTCACCGCCTCACCTCCCACACCACGCGCGGGCGCCATAGGCGGTTCACCGGCGCTTATCTTTCCCACCGAGGCTAACACGAAGTCTCTCACTCGTGCTTGCGGTTTTCTTCTGCCCCCGCGCCCGAAAAGCAGCCGCCGGCGACGCCTCTGTTTCCTTCGGTTGTCCACTAGCTCGCGTCCTATTTTGCTCGAGCCGTACACACAAAAAGGGAGCGCTAACGAGCGTACAAGATCCTCCACAGCTCGGCTCCGACGTTCCTGGCTCGTGTGGCGCCCAAATCAACGATCGATGCGAGATACTGAAGCTCACCGGCGAAAGGGCAACTCGGGTCACCGTGGGCAGCTCATACAGAGGCTTTTCATGGCCGAGCAAGCACCCTCCGAGACGCGCTGGGACTTCATGCTGCTCTCCCCCGAGTTTCAGCTCGAGCCGTGCAACGTAGCTCGGGAATTTCAAGTTTTCCTCTCGGACGAGGGAAAACTACCCGCTGGTAAGAGTTTCAAAAATCGATGCTTAATCCTCGGTTAGAGTTGTTCATTTTGCACACACAGGAGCTAGAGAGGATAGGAAACCTTTTTTCTTCGCAACCCTAGCTTAGAAGTGAGCAGTGGCAGCTCATTTCGAGTTCTTCCATCGGTGGCCATGGCGGGGACACTCGGGCACACGGTTAACCCCCACTTGCCGCCGTTTCCAAGCAATATTGAGGCCTTGCCGAGTTAGCCTGACCTCCACTGATACTTTGGAGCGGATCCTCCGAGCCTTGGGCGGGTTAGGGTGCTCGGACCACGGTGCCGAAGCCTCACCGAGGTGTGCGCACGTCGCCGACCGGTTTCCGGTCGCCGGCAGCACGAAAGCACCGCACCAGTGGTTTGCTCGTAGCTGGAAACCCCCAGGCGGCAAGTACCAATCCCGGAGGCGGACGAGAAGCCGACTCCGGCGAGCTCTGACGAGTCTCCGGCGAGGGGGCAGCGCGGGAAAAAGAAAACCGCCCGAGGAGGAAGAAGGTCAGGCGGGCCCCGCGTGTCAGCGACGGGAGGTTTAATTTCCTGATCGATTGCGGCCCAGGCATCCAGTGTGGCTGCGCGGGAAGGAGTTTGTGAGCTCATGTGGCTCAGTTCCAGCAGCTGACACGTGTGCGAGGGGTCCACTGTCAGAATTTAAACTTTTCCCGGGTTTATTTTTATTCCAGATTTAGTTCTAACTTTAGAACATCATAACTTTTGCTAGGAAGCTCCAAATTTAGTGATTCAAATCGGGTTGGATTCAGGATGAAAAACTCTATCTAAATATGCAACCCAATTTGTATGAAAATCAATAGAAAATTCCGGAAAATGCTTTAAAGCTATTCAGCAAAAAAATTTAGAGGGAGTTTGGCTCATCCAAAAATCCCCAAATTTTGCCAGAATATTGTTTAGGATGTTAGGAGACTCCTGTAAAAATTTCCGCTCATTTGGAGTTGATTTATTTATGTTAATTCTGGTTTCGAATTTCTGTATTCAAATGAATAAAGAAACATTTTCAGAGAATTTTCAAATCTTGGAAATTCAGTTCTGGGCATTCCTTAGCTCCAAAAATCCTAGGAAAATTCAGGCATACTCTCTGAGCTATGATTGAAATTTTAGTTCGCTTTAATTTGCATGAAAGTTCAAATTTATTTAGAATTAATTCCTTTTAGCCTAAGTGCTTAAGGAATTGTTCTGGGTGATATACTTAGTGAAACATTCTGAATTTTGGTTCAGAGGACTTTATTGTGACAATGAACTCACAAGAAAATTTTCAGCTCCATTGGAGCCCTGGATCAGTAGTGTTCTGTTCAACCAATTAGGTGATCACCACCCAAGTGATGAACCTCACTTCTCACTTGATGATGGTGCTTAAACACACACCCAAACCACTAGCCCCAGTGTCATTTTAAATTCTTAAACAGAGTTACAGTTTTAAACTTTTCTTTAGCATTTGTTAGCAAAAGTTTTATAATTAAACATGTATGTATATTCATAACGTGTAGTGATTAAACGTGGAAAGTGAAGAAGGAGAAATTAAGCTTGGATCAAGGAACAAGAAGGGCAGGAATTGAACATCAAGTCATCAGCAACTAACTTCATATCATCTAACTTTAGTCACCTGCAAAACCAAGGCAAGCCCTGGTTTGCATTTAAGTTGTTTTTAAAGTTTTCCTTTTGTTCACTACTATTGGTCAAAGTTTGTATGTGAATTAGGTCAAGGATGTTTTATACTCCACTTGCATAACCAAACATGAACCCTGAGTTCAAGGGTAGAATTGTGTCATCACTCTAGAATAAGGACATGCTAAATAGACTAGGGCATCTGGTAGAAGACGAGTAATCGGAATCTACTCGCGAGCTTTAGTTCAGAATATCATAAGTATAGTTGGGAAAGGAAGCAAACTAAGGTTTACATTTCTAAAGATAAGACCGGGCAGTGGGGTTAGGCCGCGACAAGACGAGGTCTTGGTAGAGTAGCTCTGCCTGTGTCGGTTAAGGACCGAAGCGTGTGCAGCCCCGCTGACCAAGTTTTGAGTTGTGTACCGGATGCTTACTGATATATGGGAACCAGGAAACCGATGTACCAGGTTCAATGGGTTGTAGAGGCATACCACATCGTCTCATTAGACCTATGAGCCCGAGACGGCGCGGCCGGTTCTACAGTCTAGTGTCCTGCGAAAGGTTGCCACATACGACGTAATGATGGACGCCAGATTTGGGTCTTCAGAGGCGGGCATATGTATCGAGTTATCCGGGTAGTGTTTGATTCGAATCACCGTCCCTCACGGTTATGAGTACCGCTTGCTCACTGTGTTGTGACGTAGTAAGCAAGTTGTGTGGGAACAGTTTGCAAAAGTATAATTGCTCCTATGATTATGTTAAACTGCATGAGAACCTTGTTGAAGTAGAGATAGAGCAAACTAAATTTATTTTTCACCTTGGGACAAGTAACATTGGAGTGAAGTGTTTCTTGTTAGACTGTGGAGTTCCAATGTTGCTGGGTGCAAGGTCACTACTATTATGGCTAAAATCTGAAAGTTAAGGATGAACTCGTAGGCGAGTCTTTTCGCAAAATTACAGGATTAGGTCTTAAGTTGCCCTCATGTAGAGTTGCATGCTTTAGGAGAGACGGTTAAGCCTTGCTGAGCCTTTGTGCTCACTCTTGCTATATAAGTGGTTTTGCAGGTAATCCTCGACGCTATAAAGAAGGTTGTCCGGTGAGACTCGGGAACTCCCGAGTCATGTCACACTTGGAGAACCTAGCCGCTGCCATGTCTTCGTGTTGCTAGCGAGAGGAGTCCGCGGGCTGGAACCTTACTTGGAGGGTTATAGGTTACATGAGGTAAAATAAGTTGCAAGGACTCGCCTAATTAGTGGAACCTTACTTTCAAGTTTTAGCAGCAGGTTGTGGACAACCTTACGCTGAGGCACATGAGAGAGCCGCAATCAAATAAGAAACACATTTCTCTCATGTACTTTGCCCAAAGTTGAAAAGAAACTTTAATTAGCTCTAAAACTACAACAAGACATTAACAAGCAAAGTATGTCTTTCAAATCAGCAACTTTTAACATGTATCTAGCCTGTTCTTTCTATGTCACAGTACAGTGAACAAGTGGTACTCACTGACCACGAGGGATGGCGATTATAATCGATTTACACCTGCCGGGTTACCCGAATAACCCGTCACGTATGCCTGTACTCAATGTTGCCTACAGCAACCATCACGGACGTCGGACGCAACCACCTTTCACCCATCAGCCAAATGTTGAACCGGTCCAATCGTCCCGAGCAAGAGGTCTCTGCGCGCGCATCCACAGTTCTTCCAGCCGATTTACACCTCGAGCTCTAAAACTACCCTTTGAACAACCAACTATGCCTCAACACCCAGCTACCCGAGTTACATCGGTTTCCCGGTTCCCATATAGCCGGTAGGTCTTCGGTACTGTTCTAGCTTTTTCAACAGTCCCGCACACGGCTCGGTCATCAATCGACACAAGCAGAGCTATAGAACCCAGGCCCCAGCGTCCTGCTGCCCTTACTCTCCGCTCAGTCTCATCTTTCTCGCCATACTCTACCTCTACCCGAGCAATGTGCCTCTAGCCTATCCTTTCGAGTGGTTTCAACTACTCGACTTGTACCGAATCCTACACTATATTAGCATTGCAGTAGCTAAACGGGTTTTCAATCCTAATCCCAACCC
Source organism: Neostapfia colusana (assembly GCA_030760725.1). Lineage (NCBI taxonomy): Eukaryota > Viridiplantae > Streptophyta > Magnoliopsida > Poales > Poaceae > Neostapfia > Neostapfia colusana. The sequence goes on along the minus strand of JASWHV010000007.1, from coordinate 73,254,837 downwards.
ATGGTTTTCTTGGCTATGCACTTGGGTTTCAAACAAGACTCTAATGCAAGAAGTAAGTGGTACTCAAAGTAAGTTCTCAAAACAATAAAAATTTATAAAAAGGTTAATGCAAACCGGGGCTTGCCTTGCTGCTCTTGATCGTAGGCTAGTTGCTCTTCTGGAGTTATGAAGTCTAAGACTTCGGGTTCCTCCTCAACCTTAGCGACTACATGAGATAACATGTATATGTATCAATTTAAATGCATTTGAATTGAATTTAAACTTGTGAAGACTATAAGTCTTACTAGACAGACCCAATGACTCTAAAATTTTTATTGGGGTTTGGATACAACCTAAACAGAGACTTGGCCAAGTTTTATTTGCAGCAAAGCTCATTTGAGCTCTCCACAAATAATTATGTATTTGAACTTTAATTGGAGCTCTTAGGGTGCTCTAGGGATTTTTGTGGAGCAAGCCATGACTTCCTGAAAACTAGATTTTCATAGGGTTCTAATGGAGTTTGTCTCACTTAATTTGAAGGTCCCTAGCTAAAGATATGAGCTAAACAATTTCAGAGAAATTTCTGAAAATGTTTCTGGACATTTTCTATTTTCTCTGGAACAGTTTTATTAATCACACCATTAGGTGGATCAAATGAGCTCAAATGGATCTGAAATTTTTATGGTCGCTCAGGGATATTTTGGTGAACATGCCTGCAAAATTTCAGAATTTTCCTCCAAAGAGTTCTCCTGTTAAAATTCTAACCAGTTTAAAATTTGAAGAATTAATTCTGTGGAACTAAGGATTTTCATGAAGTGACACTTGGTTTTCTGGGATGTACTCAAAGGGATGAATCCAAAAAAATTTGGTTCACTCGATTTGGAGCTTCCAAGCCAAAGTTATGTGGGTTTGAAGTTTGAACTAAAACCGAAAATCGGGAAATGTTTAAAACACTGCACGTGGGTCCCACGCACAGTGTTATCGTCTACCTCCCTCCAGCGCGCGACTTCCAGCGCCGGTGGCGCGGGTCGTTCTCGGCTTGTACTGCCTAATTTTCTACGCGGTTTCTTCCTACATGATCCTTGGAACACGGCGCACACGCCGGGCACCTTCTCGGACCTTGACATCGTCGGAAACCTAGTCGGCGACGGTGGAGGAGGAAGAGGAGCTCGGGTCCGACAGTAATAGCTCGTCTAGGCGGTGAACACGATCAACCAATGGGTCGCAAAGCACCACTGGGGCACGAGGAAGCTAACCCTGCCCTCCTCTTGGCCGGAGATCTCCGGGAATGTAGACTTCACCGGCGACCCGAGCTATTTTCACCGGCGATGGCCAAATTCCGGTGCTATGCTCATTGGGTTGATCATTACCGCTAGAATTTGGCTGCTGACCGTGAGGTTCTACTCTAGCTTCAGCTCGACCAAGATCCCTGGTGATCAAGTGATCAAGGCGAATTTCGAGTTTTGGTTCTCGGTGTTCTATACGGTGATCATCGGAAAAATTGAAATTCCAGCTAACCGGCATGAAGAGGGACCTAGGGAGTTCAGGGAGAGCTACTAGACTTGGATGAGAACCTCAGAGACACGTTGGTCGCGCCGGAGAAGCATTGCGCTGCTCGGGCAATGGCGTCGAGTCGGAGGAGCTCTCGGTTAACAGAGCGATGAAAGATCGGCTCGGACAAGCTTCACCGAAGCTGATCACGAGAAGCTGAGGGCTGTAACACGTCGAGCAAGGGTCGGCGGTGCTGTTTGTAGCCTCAGCTCACGGTGGAAGGCACTGCTTTGGCTGGTCGACGGCGAGGTAATCCGGTGGGCGGTGCGGCGACCAGCTTGGTGTTTTCAGCGCTGGAAACGTCGAGGCAGCGGAAAGGTGAGCTGCTGCCGGCGGCAGCTCGCAGCTAAATAGCTGGGGATGTCAGTTGAGGCGGTGATCGGAGACCAGGAGGTGGCAGCGGTCGGCAATCGCCGTGGCGACCTCGCGGGCGCCCGCAAGAACCGTTCTGCGGTGACTTCAGTCGGTTGAATTGCTATAGAGGCTGACATGTGTGTCCCACCCAGGGTTTAACCTCTGAAATTAAAATTTCCCCACTGCTCTAAACAGTAGAGACCAAATTAACCTTGGTCATTTGAATTATCTACCCCTGGGCCATTTGAATTGGATAGAATTCAAATTGGGTTTTGTTTGGACATATTTTCAGCACATATGCAGTTTGAATTTCAAATGGAGTTTGAATTTGTTAAACCTAGCCCATGTCAATATCAACTCCAAATGGAGTGAAAATAGGCGTGTGAGCTCACAAAAGTGTGCTGAGCAAGAATATGCCTCCCACTTTTGAATTCATGGGATGGAAACAGTTTGAATTTGAATTTGAGTCCAAACCACCCTCTTTTTAGTTGTACCCAAAAGACCTCAAAAAGGTTTCGGATTTGGGTGAAATTTGCATGAACATTCCTAGCAAGGTGTAGGACTTTTTCATATGCCTAGCCCCTATATGATGCATGTGGGAAATCCCACTTTTGCATTTTGTGAGTTTGTTCTCTAATGATCATGTTGATGGTGTTTACTTGCTCTTCAAATGTGTTCATCAAGTTTCTTCAAATGAAGTGTGTGTGTGTGTGATGAACACTTTGAATATGTACCAAAAACTTAGGCCCTTACATGAAATTAATTCCCAAAAAATTAATTTGAAGAATTAATTCCCAGTGTTTGGCAAAAATCTGGAAATTTGAAGGAAAATTCAGAATGTTTAAACCGGCTGGTGGGCCCCAGGGCTACGTGTCAGCCCGACAACGTATCTGCACGGTGATCCACACATTTGCCCGCATAGTCGCATGAGATCCCAGCGCCACAGCAGATCGCGGGCCTGGTTCTCTCTCGCTGACATGTGGGCCCCTGCCCCTTCTTCTTCCTCGCGCCACCCGCACCGCCCGTGGCGGTGCCTTGCCGGAGAGCTCGCCGCCAGCCGTTCTTCTGAACGAACTTCGACGAAACTCACCACCTGTGCATAACTTTGCACGAGGAATACTGGTGCACTCACCGGAGCTCGGCGATGGCAGGAACAGTACTCGCAGTGGTGACAGCGGCCGGGAGCTCATCAGCGACGTCAAACTTGGTGTTCTCTACACCTTTTTCGATGCGGTTTCATCTGAGAGCTCCGTGGGAACTTGCTGAGCATAAATATGAACCCTGATCCTTGTGAAAACGGCCGCAACTAGGACCTCACTGGCAAGGTGCCCTGTTTTTGGCCGCTGGCATGAATAACATATGAAACTAGGGTTCTAGTGGATGAAACTCGGTGCTACTTGATCGAGGAGGTGCACTAAATGATCTAGAACATGTATGGTGTGAAGCTCGAGCGGCGGTTCACAGTGTGCAACAAATTTTACCGGTGACCGAGCTATAACCCTAATGCACACCGTGGAAAGAAACGAGCAATATTTGCTCGACTTCGCATGAAACGGTAGACGGCTTTCTCCTACAGCTTAAGCGTGCAAGGGCATACCTTTTCTTCTTCTGGAGCGACGCGTGAAACTGGCTGTATCAGCCGGTTGCCAGTGGACAGAGAGAAGCGGCAAAGAGCTCGCGAGTAGAAGATGAAGAACAGCTTGCGTGAGCCTCGCTTCAGCTCGGAAACGATGAGAACGGACGAGCTGTGTGTCGTGGTGTACTTTGCAGCGAAGAATTCACAGTGAAATGGAGGAGTTGGGGCATGCGCCAGCTGTACGTGGCTGATCGGCGGTCACCCATGAGAAATGAACCCGGTTGAGTCGGTTCAGTGAGATTTCAGTCACTGACAAGTGGGTTCCCCTCCCCTCTAATTATTTTTCATTTCTCAGCTGATATTTCCCTCATCTACTAACAATTGAATTCTAGACTTAGCCACAAAGTCATGTATTCAAATTGGAATTCAAAAGAATTCAGTTTGGGATGGTGAGGTTTGAATTGCATATGGCATTTCAATTTGAATTTGGAATTTGAACCCCTCCTCTTCCATTGATTCAAATTCATAGCAATGAAAGTCCAAATTGGATTAAATTTGGCAGGGGTGCTATTTCAAATGTGCTGATCACATTGGTGGAATACAATATGTAAATTGACACACTTCGGGAAAATTTTCAGTTTGAATGTGCACTAGTGATACTAGGGTATGGCTAGCTGCAAATGACTTTGAAAATTTGAATTTTCCCCCAACTTTATGTACTGAACCAGAGGTGTAATTTTGGGCTTTCACATCCCTTAAGATAATCTCATACCGAGATTATAAAGATGAGATGAAGATATGAGAGGAATTACTCGATATGCGACGCTAAGAAATCCGGATAATTTGAGGGAAGGAAATCTTCGCTCTCCCACGTTGCTTCCTCAGCGGTGCGGTTTCTTCACAAGACCTTGTACATCCACAGATGTAAAAACCCAAGAAGTCACTTGCTAAAAGGTACATCATCCTCACCACACCACAGCTAACTTAGTGGTTAGCTCATGAACATTTGTGAAGAGCAAGTAAACACAATCAAGAGGGTGTTTAGAGGAAAAGCCATAGCTTCAAAAGGTAGGAGTCATACACATAAACATGAGAGCTTGAGCTCACCCCTGGACCTAAAATATTCTTGGGAAGGCTCAGGCCAAGTTTCATGCAAATCCAAGCCTTTTTGAGGCACTTTTGGAGACATTTGAAAAAGAGGCTATTTGAATGCAAATTCAAATTTCAGCTAGTTTTCATCAATTGGATTCATAAGTTGACTTCATATTCAAACTCAGCACATTTTTCTGAGTTAGTCCTCCAATTTTCATCCTCATCGGAGATCATCTTGTTAGGAGCTAATTTGAACAAATTCAAACTGAATTTGAATTTCAGCCTCACATATGCTCAAATTCTATCAAACCCAATGTCAATTTGAATCATTCGAATTCAGAGACTTTATGCCGAAGGCCACCGAGTGGCGCCTGCCAGCTCCTGCTTCGGTGTGGGAGGTGGCTCAACAGGTGTTGCACCGTCCACTGCCCTCGGTTGGCTATAAAAGGCACGAGATCGGCCGGCGAGCTTCCTTTTCGAGCACTTCCGTAAACTGCCGCCTAGCCGCCCGGTTTCTGATCCTGTGCAAACCGAGCTACAATTGTTCTCTGCCCTCGACGTTCATAGCAAAGCTGAGCGCTAGCTTGTCCTCGAGCTCACCGCGCAAACCGTTACAAGGTTCAACCTTCGTGCGCAGAGAATTTCCCAGTTTAGGAGTGGGAGCTCATTTAGTGACCCGATTAGGTTTAGGAGAAATTCGTGAGGATCATCATGTGGGAGGGAAACAGAGCTTAGAAATGGTATCTAGAGGTTCTTGCGCCCCTCCTTGATTGAAAACCGGAAAGAAACCACCGCCAGAACCCTAGGTTCACCGAGGAACAGCTCGGCGGAAGATGGGGTCGCCGGTGAGGTCCGGTTTGATGGCTGTTTAGGTCCCAACCGAGGTCATCCTGAGCTTCCCGAGGTTTTCCTGGATGTGGTAACGCGATTAGCGCACGAAGGGGGTGGTCAGAAGGACGGTAAGACGTTGCCGATGTTGCACAGGGACATAGCGCTCGTCGCCGGCGAGCTATGGCAGTTAGCCGGCGGCAGCATGGTGTCCAGCGTGTCCAGCATCCAAAGTTACGTGGGGGAGGCAAGTTTCACTGTCGGCGGCGAGCTAGGTCACGGGGAACGCCGACCTCGCCGGAGCTCCAGCGGCTCGGGGCGGCGGCGTCGCGAGGTTGACAAAGGGCATGGGTGCCACGTGTCAGCCGCTGAGCTAAGCACGCACGCACGCCCGCTTTCAGTCACTGGTTAAGCGCGGGAGGCGATTTTCTTTAGGAAAATAATTCAGTGATTAGCCCAAACTTTAGAAAGTCATAAATTTGGTTAGAATTGTCCAAATCTAGTGAACCAAATTTTGTTGGATTCATATCTTCGAGTACTATCCAGCAAAACAAGTTTCAGCTCATGAAACTTACTTTTTTTCAGAATTAATTCCCTAAAATTTAAATTGTTGGGAATTTTATCTGGAGAATTCTTTTGTGGAAAATTCTGAAATTTGTCTGGGATGTTCATTTGAGAATCCTTGAGTCACAGGAAAAATTTCAGACCATAAAAGTTCATTTAGTCCCCCTAATGGTATGATTAAGAGAACTGCCCTGAGAAAATTGAAAAATGTACAGAAACATTTTTCAGATTTTCTCAAATCTTGTTTAGGGCATAACTTCAACTATGATTCTTCAAATGACATGAAACCAGTTCCATTAGAATCATCTCAAACTCTAGTTTCCAGAAAGTAATGATTTGAGCCATGAAAATCCCTGGGAATCCTTAGAGGCTCTACTTGACCAAAAAGGCTTTTATTTGTACAGAGCTCAAATGAACTGTGTTTCAAATGAAACTTGGTCAAGACTCTGGTTAGGACCCTACCAAGCCACCATAAAAATTTCAGAGCCAAAGGGGAGGGATAGCTAGAGTTATGGTCTTTACATATTCACATTAACACATTGCATTTAAATTGACATATAGTATATTGCTTACGTGTAGTCGCTCAAGGCGAGGAAACCCTGGAAGTGTTGGACTTTCTCCTTCAGGACGAAGCCCTAACCACTGACCAGCAGCAACAAGGCAAGCCCCGGTTTGCATTAACAAATTTTATGAAGTTTTGCTTTATGTATACTTAGCATGAGTTATGTTTGTGCATTAGGTGTAGGATGGATGAAACCCAAGTGCATAACCAGATTTTTCCTACAAGAGTGAGGGTAGTGTCTAAGTCCTCGAGTAGTCAGGCTGCGCTTAATGTTCATAGAACTTTGGTACAAGTCGAGTAGTTGGAATCTACTCGCGATTATAGGTGTCAGGACACATGGGATTGGATCGAGTGATGTAAGATAACTTTAGTAGGAAAACGAGACTAGGCAGGGGCAAGGGCGCAGCAAGAGGAAGTCTTGTGGGCGCAGCCCTGTCCATGTCAATTGAGGACCGATCCGTGTGCGGCCCTGCTGATCAAGTATTGAACGTACCGAAGGCATATCGGATATATGGGCCCCGATAAACTGATGTAACCTATACCTCCGGGCGTCGAGGAATAACACACCGATTTATAGGTGTAGGTTGAGGGAAGCAAGGTGGAAATACACTAACGGGCATAGAGAGATACTCCGTGTAGGGAACCTCCTGTTTGTTTGGGTGCGACCGGTTCGACGTTTGGGCTGTTTGGTGAAAGGTTGTCCCGTACGACATCGAGTGAGCATGCTGTGCAGCTACACGGGTGGGCGTACATGACTTGCTCTTCGGGTATCCCTGCAGGTGTATATCGAGTCGATTCACTGTCCCTCGCGGTGGTGAGTACCGCTCGTTCACTGTGCCACCAAATATCGCTTACTAATTTTCAGATTCATGAACTGTTAACTTATGGCTAAAAAATGACCTAAGGATGAACTTGTAGGCGTGTCTGTTTGCTGCAATTTACCATCCCATGTTCGTCGTGAACTGCATGTAGAGTTTCATGCATAGGGAGTCGGTTAAGTCTTGTTGAGCCATCGTGTTCACGGTTGCTGCTATAAGTGTTTTTCAGATGATAACTACCCCACGGACTCGGATTACGAGTCCACCGGCGAGGGCTACCCTCCATCGGAGACCACGGCTCAGTGGGAGCCATACACGCCGCGCTGAGCTGAGGAGTCGAGTGTAACACCCGGTTTTTCCGAAGAAACAACCAAGTGAATATCACATGTATGCCAGGATCATTTTCTCATACATGTGATGACAAATAGTGAAGCATCATTTATTACAAGCCAGGTGTCGAATATAAATAAGTCTTACATCGCAAATGTCTCAATGGACACTAATGCTTCATCACAAGTAAATAAACTAGCAGCGGAATATTATTCTTTAGGGCTCCATCACAGGCGTTGCCCGGGGATCTTCATGAACCTAAAAACCTTCCTCGGGTCCAAAATCTTGGTAATTATACATCACCTCATTATCTTGACCTGAGCAGCAATATAAACCAACAAATATGCAAGGTTGAGTACCAATGGTACTCAGCAAGTGTGGGAAAATTATATCATGCATGGCTAGAACAAGGAGAGGTTGAACTCATGGTTAAAGCACTACGCAATTGATACCTATCACCTTAGCTTATTAAGCACCTACATTACTACACAGGTGAAATGGTCCCAATCTCCCAACCTATTATCATAATCCAATAACCATAACATCATTTCCAATGTTAAGCTCCCCGCTTAACTTCCAAAATCAACAATCCTCTAATCATGAATAAGTCCAGGCCGCTCTTAACCGTGAGCACGGCTGTCAAGACAGTTTTGACTCTGCAGAGTTTGTACCACTGTACCCACAAGTAGTGATTTCATCCCCCGTTGCCGGGTGGACTAAAAGAACCTCCATTATGCCAGTGGCTACGATCCACATTCACACTTCCCAGGTGTGCAGCCAGGAGATCACTACGAAGCCTTTACAAAGGGATTCTTGACGAGCGTGGGCCCACTGAGGTTTCACCCCTAACAGCATACAAGAGGCTCCAACCCCGCTGCAGTGGCCCTCTCTTGAGCCTTGCGGTTCATATGGTAGTCCAGCTGACACCTACTCCCCGCACCATCCAACACACCCATACTACGCCGGGGATACACCTAATTAATTGGCCAAGCTGCCCCATCTCAGCATGTGGTTGGCACTGTAAAGCCGGGTTACATGCTCCATGAACCGGTCCTTAGGATCCAGGCAAGTACTAAACACAAACCCAAGTCTCGTGCACCCAGCACACATCCAAAACATCCAACTTGCCTTGATCCCTACCTCTACATAACTCACAATAACTCATTCAAGAGTATGGTAATATAAACTGATGATCTCATTTCCCAAATATCCCATTCTAAGCATGGCTAAGCAAATGCATGTAAATAAATGACATGACAAAATAAATCCCAACCCAAGCTACAAGGAAACAAGGTAATGCAATTCTAGGGAAACTTCCTAGCATGGGCTTCATATTTAAATTGACAATGCAATTAATTCTAGCTACACATCCTAGCATAGGATCAAAGTGGTCAAGGACACTTGCCTCCTTCTTGCTGCTCTTGAAATGGGTAGTCCTGATCTTGGAAATGAATAACTTGTTCTTGAACAGGTTCTACTTCATACCATCACACATAGCAAAAGAAAAACAACAATCCATAAGACATAGTTCACACTTACACTTCATACAAACCACACATTCATATTTATGAAATCCATTCACCATTATATGTGTTGTGGTCACTTTGTGTGTTGGTCTGTGGCTTGCACACACTTTTATTTATATGTATATGATTCCTACTTTGGTGTTCATATTTACACTTACATACTATATACATATATGTGTGTGTTTCAGTTTTAAATAAATTCCTTATATTAAACTACTACACCTTTTCACTACCAGGTATGTATGAAAAGTATTTTTCTTCTCCATATGTGCCTTCAGAATTTCTACCAACCCTAACTGAATTCTTTGTATTTTAGAAACTCCATTTATCATTTACTAGTTGCTATATTTTCAGATTTATATTCCTATGCATAATTGTGTATTTTATTATGAAATTAGTAACACACATCATCTAAACAGTATAGGTTCTGGTCCTAAATGATTTAATAACATATTTTGACCTTGGCTTCTGATGTAGACTATTTCATAATTATTTTCCCTATTTTTCTATAACTATTCTTTACCTAAAAATGTGTCCCTATACTAATAAATGTGAATAATAGAGGAAACAGATTCATTTCAGCCCAAAAATATATTTTTATCTCACTCCAAAGTTTTCTAAGTACTGAGAAAGTTTTTAATTAATTTTGACAATTATGTTTGTCCCCCTTTTTAATTTTTAAACACTAGTTACATATTCAATTTTCTAAATTAAATACTAAACAGGGCTAGAATAATGAATTCACCCCATTACAGGGTCTATAATATTATTTTCATAATTTCCAGGGGTCTAGCTACTCTTATCAGAGGTGTTTTTCCTAATTTTTATTAAGTCCAGGGGCTAAAACTGATTTTTAAATGAATTTACATGATTTTCGGGAGTTCGAGGGGCTAGATCTGAAGTTTCTGGGGCTAGCTCTCAATTCCAGAGAACCCCAGGGGGTAGCACGTAAGAATTCCAGTCTTTATAATGCGGGGCTGACGTGGACCGTCCGATTTTAAACCGACGGCTGAGATTATAACATCGAACCGGTACGAGGGGTTTTAAAGTCTACCGTGCGATTTAAAATAAACGGCGCACAAGCGGCCACGTCGCTCCGATCGAGCGCGGGCGGCGCTGCCGGCGGCGCACGGCGGCGGGAAGCGGCGATCTCGCCGGAAAGTTTCGGATCCTCGAGAATTCTGCCTAGAACTGTGATCTTATGGCCTAGGTCGGTAGAGGGGAGGTCAGGGATCTCACCTCGGGGGTTTTCTCTAGCTCGGGGGTCCTGGAAAGTGATCGGCGGCGAGGTCCGAGGCAAAACCACGGCGAAGCTCGTCGGCGCTGGATTTACACCGTAACTCTCCGAGTTTTCTGCACCTGCAAAGTTCCCCGGAGGCGGTGGATCAAGACCAGCGAGTTAGATCAGAGTTTCCGAGCTTAGATCGGCCAGAATTCACCGGCGAAGTCTCGGTGCTCACCGGAGTGAAAATCGGCGATCGCGTGGGAAAAACTGATCGGGGCTGGGGTTTTTATAGCCGGGGGAGGGCGGTGGGTCTGTTGCGATCGAGTTTGAGTCGTTTGGGACCAGAATTCGGCTGCGGGACGCGGAAATCCGGTCGGTTGCGATCGCGCGCGCGGGAGAGAGTCCGGGGTCGCGGGGTTAGGGATGACAGGCGGGTCCCACCCGTCTGTGAGAGACGGCGCGGCGCGCGCGGGGGCGGGCTGGCGCGGGGAAGCTGGGCCGGCTGGCGGGTTTCGGCCCACTGGCCGGTTTTTTTCCCGTTTCTCTTTTTCTTTTTCCATTTCTTTTCTGTTTTGAGTATAATTTGAATTCCAGTTTGATTTTGAATTTTTTGCAAAACATGCAACACGTCCAAAAATTTTTAAATTCCCCTCTGAGCATGGTTTAGAATTTTGAATCAAAATTTGGGGTGTTACAGCTCTACCCCCCTTAAAAGAAATCTCATCCTCGAGATTGGTGTTTCTAAGAAAACAATTCCGGAAATTGTGCCTTAAGCTCATCTTCCCGTTCCCAGGTAGCTTCCTCTTCTGAGTGATGCTTCCACTGCACCTTGCACATCCGGATTCTTTTATTTCTGGTGAGGCGTTCCATTGTCTCCAAAATCTTGTAGGGTTGCTCGGCATAAGACAAATCTTCAGCTACATCCACTTCATTCATGGGTAACACCACTTCAGGCGTCCTTAGGCATTTCTTGAGTTGTGACACATGGAATACATCGTGTACATCCGATAGATGAACCGGTAACTCTAGTTGGTACGCCACCTCGCCTTTTCTTTCCAAAACTTGAAAGGGTCCGATGTATCGAGGTGACAACTTCCCTTTCACCTTAAACCGACGAAGTCCTCTGATAGGGGACACCTTGAGATAAACATAGTCCCCCACCTTGAAAACGAGTTCTCTTCTTCTTACATCAGCATAACTCTTCTGGCGTGATTGTGCTATCCTCAAGTTGTTGCGAATCTCCCTCACCTTCGCTTCGGCTTCTTGTAGCACTTCTGGACCAAACACTTTACTTTCTCCTGTTTGGTTCCAAAATAGAGGAGTTCTGCACTTTCTTCCATACAAAGCTTCAAACGGTGACATCTTCATACTAGCTTGATAGCTGTTGTTATAGGAAAACTCCGCATACGGTAAGTTCTTGTCCCAACTCCTATTGTTTTTTAGTGCACATGCCCTTAACATATCTTCAAGGATCTGATTGGTTCTCTCCGTCTGCCCGTCAGTTTGGGGATGATAGGCAGAGCTGAAGTTCAAATGGGTTCCCATGGTTTCATGCAACTTCTGCCAAAACCTCGAGGTGAACTGTGTCCCTCGGTCCGACACTATCTTCTTTGGCACTCCATGGTAACACACAATCCTTGACATGTACAATTCTGCCAATTTGGATCCGCTGTAGCTTTCTTTCACAGGGATGAAATGAGCTACCTTGGTTAGCCTATCAATAATGACCCATATTGAATCATACCCGGATTGGGTCCTAGGCAATCCCACAACAAAATCCATGCTGATTTCTTCCCACTTCCATTCAGGCACTTTGAGTGGTTGCAGCAATCTCGCGGGTCGTTGGTGTTCTGCTTTCACCAACTGACATGTGTCACATAGGGCAACATGTTCCGCGACATCTCGCTTCATGCCATACCACCAATACCTGCTCTTGAGGTCCCGGTACATCTTCGTACTCCCAGGATGAATGGAATAGTCGGAATCGTGAGCCTCCTTCAAAATTAATTCACGGATCTCCTTTACTTCTGGCACACAGATCCTTTTCCCGTGCCACACCGTTCCCTGTCCATCCTCTCTAAAACCAGGAGCTTTATTTTCCTTGATGAGCTGTCTGATCTCTTGTATCTTCTCATCATTCTTTTGGCCCTCGCGTATGTCTTGCTCGAGTGTGGAGTCCACTTCCATGGCGATGGCTTCACCACTATTTACTAGACATAGATTGAGTCTTATAACCTCGTCCTTCAATTCTGCGGGCATGTCCTTCAAACTCAACTTACTGACCTGCACTTTCCGACTCAAAGCATCGGCCACGACGTTTGCTTTCCCGGGATGATAGTTGATGCCCACATCAAAGTCATTGATTAGCTCTAACCATCTCCTTTGTCGGAGGTTGAGATCTGGCTGTGTGAATATGTACTTCAAACTCTTATGATCCGTATATATCTCTGTTCTCTTCCCCATCAAATAGTGCCGCCAAATTTTCAACGCGTGTACCACTGCGGCTAGTTCTAGGTCATGTGTAGGATAGTTCTTCTGGTGCTTCCGAAGCTGCCGGGATGCATAAGCCACGACATGTCCTTCTTGCATGAGAACACATCCCAACCCATTTCCAGAGGCATCGCAGTACACTGTGAAATTGTTCTGCATATCTGGCATAACCAACACTGGGGCTGTTGTCAATCTCTTCTTTAACTCCTGAAAGCTCGTCTCGCACTGTGGCGTCCAGGTGAATGTGATTCCCTTCTCCAACAGTTTGGTGAGAGGTCTCGAGATCTTGGAGAATCCCTCAATAAACCGTCGATAGTATCCAGCCAATCCCAAAAAGCTTCGAACTTCCCCGACATTTTCAGGGGTTTTCCACTTCTGGATATCTTCGATTTTGGCGGGATCTACGGAGATTCCTCCCTCCGAGATTATATGTCCTAAAAAGGGAACTCTCTTCAGCCAAAACTCACACTTGCTCAACTTGGCATATAGTTGGTGTTCTCTCAGCCTCTGTAACACCAACCTTAGATGTTTCTCATGTTCTTCTTCATCTTTGGAGAAGACGAGAATATCATCTATGAAAACCACCACAAATTTGTCCAGATATTCCATGAATACCTTGTTCATGAGGTACATGAAATATGCCGGGGCATTGGTTAGCCCGAAAGGTATGACAGTGTATTCATACAGTCCGTACCGAGATACGAAAGCTGTCTTGGGAATATCAGATTGCCTTATCTTGAGTTGGTGGTATCCCGACCTGAGATCAATTTTCGAGAACACACAAGCTCCCCTCAACTGATCAAACAAGTCTTCAATGCGAGGCAATGGGTACTTGTTCTTGATGGTTACCTCATTCAAGGCACGGTAATCCACGCATAACCTTTGGGTTCCATCTTTCTTGGGCACAAATATCACCGGAGCTCCCCATGGTGAGGAACTAGGGCGAATATACCCCTTCTCCGTCAATTCTCTCAAGTGATCCTTGAGCTCTTCTAGCTGCTTGGAGTCCATTCGATAAGGTCTCTTGTATATCGGGGCTGTTCCCGGTACTAGCTCAATTGCGAATTCCACGTCACGGTCGGGAGGCATTCCTGGCAATTTCTCTGGAAAAACATCTGGATATTCCCGGATAGTCCTGATTTCCTCAACTTTCACCTCCGCTTGATTTAATTTAATGTCCCTCCTAGGCTCGTGTATTGTTATGAACTTTACTCTGGTACCACTGGGGTGAGTTAATTCCACCGTTCTGGTCGAACAATGGATGATTCCTTTATGTTTGGTCAACCAATCCATACCCAAAATAATATCTATCCCTCGTGAATCTATCACTATGAGGTTAGCAGTAAATACTACCCCATTAATGTCTAGGCTCACTTTGGGACACACTTGTCTTGTCCTTATTTCTCCACCTGGAGAATTTATGGCTAGCATATGGTTCATTTGTGTAGTTGCTAGGTCATACTTCTTAACAAACCCTTGAGCAATGAACGAGTGGGTAGCACCAGAATCAAACAGCAGAGTTGCAAGGTGTAAATTGGCAGGAAACTTACCAACTACCACGTCAGGTGCCTCTTGTGCTTCCTCCATAGTGACATGGTTCACCCGTCCTCTCAATACATTCTGCTGTTGTGGCGGCGCAGGCTTCTTCTTTGGGCACTTATGGGCGTAGTGCCCCACTTCACCACAGCTGAAACATTGCATCCCAATCTTAGATGCTTGGCCTTTGTTGTCTTGGGGTTGGTTTGGGGGTCCTTGCACTGCTGGTCGAGGTGGATATGCGGGGCGAGGCTGCTGCACAAACTGACGTGGCGGCTGTGCTGGTGCTGCAGGAGGCCTGTAGTTTGGGTTGTACCCTCTTGGTGCTGAATAGGGTACCGCAGCACGGCTCGTCTGCCCCGTAGGTTGCTGCATCATACGTGGGCGGGTGTTGCTCCCTGAGGCCTGATGTGACCACCCCGCCTTCCTCTTATTCTCATTTTCCAGGGCCTTTAGCTTCCTTTCCACCACAAACGCTCTGTCCACCATCTTTTGAAAACTTTCATACTCATTGGAGGACATGGCACACTGCATCTCTGCGGTAAGTCCTTCCACGAAACAATCTTGTTTCTGCTCATCAGTCTCTATGTCTCGTGGAGCATAACGGGATAGTTGAGTAAATTTAGTGAGGTATTCCCTCACCGTCATGTTTCCCTGCTGCAGTCCCAAAAACTCCTTCCTCTTGTTTTTGAGTTCACCTCTTGGGATGTAGTGGTTGCGGAAGCTACGCTTGAACTCTTCCCAAGTGATGTTCTCAGGGTCATGATGGGCGGCCACGTAGGCGGTCCACCAATCAGCAGCAGGTCCCTGCAATTGATGAGAGGCAAACAGCACCCTCTCATACCCTTGGCATTGTATTATCCTCATCTTACTTTCAATGGTCTTCAGCCAATCATCTGCCTCCAGAGGTTCAGCAGCACTTGCAAACTTTGGGGGTTGAGTTCCTAGAAACTCACTCAACCTTGGTTTGCGTGGTGCAGCTTGTGGAGGTGGAACTTGATGCAAGTTGGCCACCACTTGAGTCGAGTTCTGGATGAGCTGATTTTGATTCTCCAGCATTTGATGGAGAGGATCAACTTCTTCACGGCGGCCACCCCTTTCCTGGCCTCCAGAAAGATGAGGGTTGCATGCCTCATCGTTGTTGTTGGCGGGGTTGGCAGCACGTCCTTTTCCTCTTCCGGCCATCTGGCAGAATCAACCAATGTCAATTTGAAATCATTTAGTATCGTCTTACTACTTTCATTTGTTGGTACCTTGAGGTGTTAGGCTTTGTTAAAATTTTACGAGGGTTTATATCTCACACCAAATAAATGCACTATTATTTCCTGTGGGTTCACACACCAAAGCAAAACAATCTGAAGACGAGGCTGTGGACAATTGCCCATGGCTTCCACAACTCACGTCACACACCAAGCATCATCACACCATTAACTACGTCACGACTCGACTACTCGACCTCTTGCTAGCTAAGGGAAAGACTCTACACTACTCGTCCTCTTGAGCTGGCTCCTCGGGATCTTCCTCCTCATTTCGGCTACCTTCTGACTCTGCTTTGGGTGGGGAGGCTGCTGGTGGAGAAGTGCGACGACGCCTGATTGCTCGGCGATCTGGGGAGTCAGGAGTCCATGTATCATTCACGGTGACATACAGTTCATTCCCATCTCCTCTTTCTCTCGCCTTTAAGCAAGCTCGCAGCAACGCCTCCGTTTCCTTCAGGGTGTCTTGGACATCCTGAAGCTCTTGTTGACACTCCTGCAGTCGAGTGCTGAGCATAGCAGCATCCTCCAAGCACAAGTCCATGTGCTCATGGGAAGTCCCTTGCTGCACCGGTGGGTACTTGTACTACGTGGTACCACTCTCACGTTGGAGGACATACATGTACTCAGTTTTGTCCAAGTGGCGACGATAGATGTGACTCTGGCAGGTGATGGCCTCCCAGGTGACATCTCTCTCCGCGTCAACTTGTGTTGCTCGACAAGCTGGAGAGTGGTGAATCTTAAGCAGCTGATTCTCGTGTATAATCCTCATCTCCGAACTCCATTCTTCCCTCTTCTCACGGATGGTCCTGGTGGAGTTATAGTGGATGATTAGCTTGCCCGTATTGCCGGCGGCTTCGAGCATACGTCGAAGACGGCGCAACAAATCTCCTACTGCCAATCCGTAGGAAAGGTACGTCACTGGACGACTCTCCTCTCTTTCGGCAAGGGCAACTACGGGAACTCTCCCTCCTGTGGACTTACGAGCGGTGCGAATCATGCGAACCATCTAAAACAAAAGAATTTAAAATTAGGTTAGATAAATTCTCCAACAAAAATCCTATTTTGAATGAAAGTTGGGGTAAGATGAAGAAAATGACTCCTTTAATAACACTTTTCCACCCACACCTTGGAAAATAGTTTTTTTTAGAAAATAGGGCCCTTAAATACGTCCATTTCTACCTAGGTCCACGTTCCTACGGGCAACCTTGGCTCTGATACCACCTCTGTCACACCCGGTTTTTCCGAAGAAACAACCAAGTGAATATCACATGTATGCCAGGATTATTTTCTCATACATGTGATGACAAATAGTGAAGCATCATTTATTACAAGCCAGGTGTCGAATATAAATAAGTCTTACATCGCAAATGTCTCAATGGACACTAATGCTTCATCACAAGTAAATAAACTAGCAGCGGAATATTATTCTTTAGGGCTCCATCACAGGCGTTGCCCGGGGGTCTTCATGAACCTAAAAACCTTCCTCGGGTCCAAAATCTTGGTCATTATACACCACCTCATTATCTTGACCTGAGCAGCAATATAAACCAACAAATATGCAAGATTGAGTACCAATGGTACTCAGCAAGTGTGGGAAAATTATATCATGCATGGCTAGAACAAGGAGAGGTTGAACTCATGGTTAAAGCACTACGCAATTGATACCTATCACCTTAGCTTATTAAGCACCTACATTACTACACAGGTGAAATGGTCCCAATCTCCCAACCTATTATCATAATCCAATAACCATAACATCATTTCCAATGTTAAGCTCCCCGCTTAACTTCCAAAATCAATAATCCTCTAATCATGAATAAGTCCAGGCCGCTCTTAACCGTGAGCACGGCTGTCAAGACAGTTTTGACTCTGCAGAGTTTGTACCACTGTACCCACAAGTAGTGATTTCATCCCCCGTTGCCGGGTGGACTAAAAGAACCTCCATTATGCCAGTGGCTACGATCCACATTCACACTTCCCAGGTGTGCAGCCAGGAGATCACTACGAAGCCTTTACAAAGGGATTCCCGACGAGCGTGGGCCCACTGAGGTTTCACCCCTAACAGCATACAAGAGGCTCCAACCCCGCTGCAGTGGCCCCCTCTTGAGCCTTGCGGTTCATATGGTAGTCCAGCTGACACCTACTCCCCGCACCATCCAACACACCCATACTACGCGGGGGATACACCTAATTAATTGGCCAAGCTGCCCCATCTCAGCATGTGGTTGGCACTGTAAAGCCGGGTTACATGCTCCATGAACCGGTCCTTAGGATCCAGGCAAGTACTAAACACAAACCCAAGTCTCGTGCACCCAGCACACATCCAAAACATCCAACTTACCTTGATCCCTACCTCTACATAACTCACAATAACTCATTCAAGAGTATGGTAATATAAACTGATGATCTCATTTCCCAAATATCCCATTCTAAGCATGGCTAAGCAAATGCATGTAAATAAATGACATGACAAAATAAATCCCAATCCAAGCTACAAGGAAACAAGGTAATGCAATTCTAGGGAAACTTCCTAGCATGGGCTTCATATTTAAATTGACAATGCAATTAATTCTAGCTACACATCCTAGCATAGGATCAAAGTGGTCAAGGACACTTGCCTCCTTCTTGCTGCTCTTGAAATGGGTAGTCCTGATCTTGGAAATGAATAACTTGTTCTTGAACAGGTTCTACTTCATACCATCACACATAGCAAAAGAAAAACAACAATCCATAAGACATAGTTCACACTTACACTTCATACAAACCACACATTCATATTTATGAAATCCATTCACCATTATATGTGTTGTGGTCACTTTGTGTGTTGGTCTGTGGCTTGCACACACTTCTATTTATATGTATATGATTCCTACTTTGGTGTTCATATTTACACTTACATACTATATACATATATGTGTGTGTTTCAGTTTTAAATAAATTCCTTATATTAAACTACTACACCTTTTCACTACCAGGTATGTATGAAAAGTATTTTTCTTCTCCATATGTGCCTTCAGAATTTCTACCAACCCTAACTGAATTCTTTGTATTTTAGAAACTCCATTTATCATTTACTAGTTGCTATATTTTCAGATTTATATTCCTATGCATAATTGTGTATTTTATTATGAAATTAGTAACACACATCATCTAAACAGTATAGGTTCTGGTCCTAAATGATTTAATAACATATTTTGACCTTGGCTTCTGATGTAGACTATTTCATAATTATTTTCCCTATTTTTCTATAACTATTCTTTACCTAAAAATGTGTCCCTATACTAATAAATGTGAATAATAGAGGAAACAGATTCATTTCAGCCCAAAAATATATTTTTATCTCACTCCAAAGTTTTCTAAGTACTGAGAAAGTTTTTAATTAATTTTGACAATTATGTTTGTCCCCCTTTTTAATTTTTAAACACTAGTTACATATTCAATTTTCTAAATTAAATACTAAACAGGGCTAGAATAATGAATTCACCCCATTACAGGGTCTATAATATTATTTTCATAATTTCCAGGGGTCTAGCTACTCTTATCAGAGGTGTTTTTCCTAATTTTTATTAAGTCCAGGGGCTAAAACTGATTTTTAAATGAATTTACATGATTTTTGGGAGTTCCAGGGGCTAGATCTGAAGTTTCCGGGGCTAGCTCTCAATTCCAGAGAACCCCAGGGGGTAGCACGTAAGAATTCCAGTCTTTATAATGCGGGGCTGACGTGGACCGTCCGATTTTAAACCGACGGCTGAGATTATAACATCGAACCGGTACGCGGGGTTTTAAATTCTACCGTGCGATTTAAAATAAACGGCGCACAAGCGGCCACGTCGCTCCGATCGAGCGCGGGCGGCGCTGCCGGCGGCGCACGGCGGCGGGAAGCGGCGATCTCGCCGGAAAGTTTCGGATCCTCGAGAATTCTGCCTAGAACTATGATCTTATGGCCTAGATCGGTAGAGGGGAGGTCAGGGATCTCACCTCGGGGGTCCTGGAAAGTGATCGGCGGCGAGGTCCGAGGCAAAACCACGGCGAAGCTCGTCGGCGCTGGATTTACACCGTAACTCTCCGAGTTTTCTGCACCTGCAAAGTTCCCCGGAGGCGGTGGATCAAGACCAGCGAGTTAGATCAGAGTTTCCGAGCTTAGATCGGCCAGAATTCACCGGCGAAGTCTCGGTGCTCACCGGAGTGAAAATCGGCGATCGCGTGGGAAAAACTGATCGGGGCTGGGGTTTTTATAGCCGGGGGAGAGCGGTGGGTCTGTTGCGATCGAGTTTGAGTCGTTTGGGACCAGAATTCGGCTGCGGGACGCGGAAATCCGGTCGGTTGCGATCGCGCGCGCGGGAGAGAGTCCGGGGTCGAGGGGTTAGGGATGACAGGCGGGTCCCACCCGTCTGTGAGAGACGGCGCGGCGCGCGCGGGGGCGGGCTGGCGCGGGGAAGCTGGGCCGGCTGGCGGGTTTCGGCCCACTGGCCGGTTTTTTTCCCGTTTCTCTTTTTCTTTTTCCATTTCTTTTCTGTTTTGAGTATAATTTGAATTCCAGTTTGAATTTGATTTTTTTGCAAAACATGCAACACGTCCAAAAATTTTTAAATTCCCCTCTGAGCATGGTTTAGAGTTTTGAATCAAAATTTGGGGTGTTACATCGAGCTAGTGTGGGTTGTCCATAGGGCTGGACAACCAACTTTTGCTAGTTAGGTGGGCGTGAGTTTAAAAATTAAGCTTCCGCATTTATAAACTCTGTACTTAGTTATAAACTGAAGGTTTGTACTACTTTGTACTTATTCAGTTGGTTTCTATGTAATACAATGTCGTTCTTATGCTGTGTGCTGTCGGGTGTCGCATCGTGCGGCACCACCCTCTGAGATCATAGGCGTACAGATCTCGGTCCTTCACAGGCTAGTATCAGAGCTGCTCAGAGGATAGCACACTAATTAAGTACGTTATTATGGGAAAACATAGGTTTACGGTGAGGATTCGCTAGTATGCCCAACACTACAGGAAATCGACATATTTTCATGGGCCCAAAACCAACGAAAATATGGTAAAAACCCACGAAAATACATAATTTCGTCGGTTTTGGCATTATTTTCTTCGGCCGGAGGCTCACGAAAATAATTAGTCAAAAATAACGTTAATTTTGTCGGTGGCCCACGAAAATAAAGTTATTTTCGTCGGCCAACAACGACCCACGAAAATATATATTTTCGTGGGCCAAACTGAAGCACACGAAAATAACGTGCACTTATTTTTGTGGGCCAGAATAAGGCACACGAAAATAGAGTAGGTTATTTTCGTGGGCCACAATGTGACTCACGAAAATAACATTCACCTTATTTTCGTGGGCCTGACTTTGGCCCACGAAAATAGTGTCATGTTATTTTCATGGGCCACATTTTAGCCCACGAAAATAATGTGGCACTATTTTCATGGGCCACCTTCTGGCCCACGAAAATAATATGGCACTATTTTCGTGGGCAACCTTCTGGCCCACGAAAATACATAAAATAACAGTCCAAAATAAATGATAATTTTTAGTTCCAAACACAACAAATACAACAAATTCATACATTCATAAACAGATATATCATAAACACATTACTCTTCCCAACAAATGCAATGAACTCAAATTAACATTGTCTCAACAATATAATTTCCATCACACATTCAAATATACAAACATTCATTACATAGTACAAACGATAACATTCAAATATCTATACAAATACATAGATGATCATTGTCAAGTTAAGCACATAGCCACATCGATCTTTCCCCACAAGCTAACAAATTGCTCCAACAAGCTAATCATTCGCCCGTCGTTTTCCTGTTTGAAGCCAAATATGATGCAAATGAGCTCCATTTGGAAATAAGATACGTAATATATGATGCAAATGAAAACTTGAAACTTTGGAGGATTCTTTTATAAATTATGATCATCTTACCTAATTGTTACCACCGGGAGCAAAGAATTGATCGATAAAGTCGTCCCCTCCACCCTGTCCACCTGAAGAAGTTGCTTGCAAATTTGTAACAAGAGGACTCTGAAAGTTTTGTGCCCTTGATGATGATCCCTAGATAAACAATGATACATGTTACAAGTATACTAACAGTTTATAAAACCGAAAGAGAACATAACGATAACATATACCTGTGTTCAACGGGAAGAGGCTGTGGAGCCACCGGTAGCGGTGAAGACATAGGTAGCTGCGGAGGCTGCGGTAGCGGTGGCATAGCGGCAGGAAGTCCAAGCTGAGAAAAAATACCCCTAAAATCATTTTTAAATGTTTAGTTTCATTCTACTATAACATCATCTCTTGAACTCTTATATTAATGAACCTGCATCGCTTGCTGCCACGTCGCCAAATTCGAGAAGTAGTCATTTGTGCTTTTATGAACTCGTCCTATCGTTTTATTCGATCTTCTTGTAACCTCAAGTGGTCTCTTAATGCAGCTTGCTCTTCTTCCATTTGTTTTAACCTTGACTCATTAGCTGTATGAGTACGCCGAGAAGAACTCTGACCGCTCTGTGTTGACCGTGACTGCGAGAGAACCACATCGGTGTTCATCACACCATTGAACATCGAATACCTGAAATAGTGATATGTCATAATTATAAGATGACGCTTGATATATGTGGATATATGAATATAAGAGGAGTAAGTTCACCTCCCGTGACGCTTTCCTCCACCGGATTCATACAAAGCTACTACGTCGACGTCTTCCTTTCTCCAATTGTAATCATCTCCATGACGTCGAACCATCTCTTCACCATATTTCTCCTACACAAACCAATTAAAACCTACAATACAACAATTATATTGTTTAGTAATTACTTTTAATTATATAGCATACCAAATTTTGAGTGGCCGTTGGAGTGCACAATTGACTGTCATCTGTGCCTCTATGCCCTCTTATATAAGCATCAATGAAAGAGGGCTCCTCACCAATTTCAGCAGCCTATGTAGACATGTTATAAATATAGTTATGCAAAAGCTAATATAATAAGACTAAATTGTAAATATACTAAACTCACCATCCGTTTTGATAGACGAATATGACCATCACCACCGTAACGATGAAGAACTTCTCCACAGGACTCACGGTTGATTCTCTTCGAGTAGGATTTATCTCGATACTCACTCGATGCCCAATACGTACATAATGAATAATAAGCATCAGCACATTTAACCATACAAGGAATCATTACCTGGCGGTATTGATCGTCCTCTAGGTAAATTTTTGAAGCTCCCATTTTCTTGTTCATCATCTGTCCAAGTTTCTCCTTGTGGTACAAGCACACAGCAGAGATCCTTGCATTGGACATCATATCATTCACAACTTTACGTGCAGCTTTGTGAAATACTTTGTGTGCTCTAGACTCGAGAGCGGCGTCATGATCATCGGGCAAGCGATATCGTTCCTTCAAAAAATATAAAATTTGTATTAAAAAATATAATAAACATAATTATAATTCAGCGTAGTGAATACATACCCAAAAATTCATGCCAGACAGCCCCTGCCACATTCTCATGCACAGCATGTGGAGCAATCCTATAGTGCTCCCAATTTATTGCAGGTTTCTCTTCACCTTTAATATTCAAAAGACCTGGATAATGATGACGACATATAGCACCCAACACCGCATTAGGCTGCCTACGATGTTGTCGTCCGTCCCAATCCAGGTCATCCCATTGCCTACAAGCCAATTTAACATCATTTAATATTTATCACCGTCGAAATTTCATCCAAATCCAGACCCCGCGTCTCGTCATAACCACATCCACTCGGTCACTCCCAGGCTGTCCAAAAAGGGACAATTCCGAACCTACACATCTCACATGCGTAACGCATGTGAGAGGGGCCGATCCGAAACGGGTGACGCATATTGTATAGGTTACGTGAATCTTATTTTTTGGAGTGAATTTCGAGAGAGATAAGAACGAGAAACAGGAGGAAAGAATGAGAGAGAGACAGTGAAGTGGATCAGCCATCCTAAGTTATACTCTATCGGGTCCCGCTAGTGATGACGTACGAGCCAAGGTTCGCTGCTATTGAATTCAGGATCGAAAACGCGGCCACAATGGTTCCCAGTTTTCTCGACGATGCTATACATTGTTAAAGCACGATAATAGAGAAATTTAACTTTCACACGGCCCAACTGTCAGGCCATAAATGAGCTGTGCCGAACTAAGCCGGCCCGAAGCCTGTTTATTTACGTATCACTATAATAAATTTTCTCTAAAACACACATTAACCATGCAACACTTTACATTCTTATTATAAGCATTACATGGATATGGTACCTTAGCATCGGTTCGCTTAGAGTGGACCGATCAAAACATAATTCATTGATAAGTAAAAGATGCATACATGCTAACTTTATATTTATGCAACAAACAATTAAAATCTTCAAACTAATAGACGTTCTTTTTAAATTTTGTTGCACGTTCTTCTAACTAATTTTCGTGCACTAAGAGCTCTTCGAGTTTAAATATAGAAATGGACTTGATATCATATGCGTGCATGCCAAATTAGATTTCTCAAAACTACACACACGTCTCTGACTAAGATTAGACCTACGTCGCAAACTAGAATCAATTGATCTATTTCTGAAGTACAAGATCAGCCTCTATAAAACAGACTTGAGATGGCATTGATGTCGAGACGGAGCACCGCCAGGCGGAGCGCGGGCTGCACCGAGAAAATTACACTAACAAATTATAGACTACCTTGGTGTCGTTCGGAGCGGCCAGCCGAAAATGCGGATCGGAGCCCAGCAGCTCGTTTGTCCGGATCCGGGAGATGCGACGGCAGATGGGCGCAGCCCTTCGAAGTGGTGACGACCGCAGCTTGACGCAGGCTAGCGCGGCGACGGCGGCAGCTGGGCGCGTGCGGCGGCAGCTAGGCGCGGCCAGCGGCAGCTAGGCGCGACTGGCGGAAGATGGCGCGGGCAGCAGCGGCAGCTGGTCGCGGGCGGCGGCAGATGGCTAGGGCGGCGGCACGGGCGGCTGCTGGCGAGATAGACAATGAAACCGACGTGCACACGTTCCTGTATGAGCACTGTTTTCGTGAGCTAGACAAAAGCCCACGAATTTAAAACCTTGATTCATGTGCCGTATTTTCGTGCACCGCAAACACGGCCGACGAAAATGAGGGTAGTTTCGTGTGCCTCTGGAAAAGCCGACGAAAATAAATTTGTTTTCGTGAGCCCGCCAAAAGCCCACGAAATTAGGACCTTGGTTCGTGTGCCTGTCCGACGTCGATGAAACCGAGGCAACCGTATTTTCGTGCGCCATGCGCTGGCCGACGAAATTGATCCTAGTTTCGTGTGCCTCCCTAAAACCCACGACAATAGTAGGGCTTGTTTTCGTGAGCCCGCCAAAAGCCCACGGCATTATGACCTCGATTCGTGTGTCTGTCCGACATAGATGAAACCGAGGCACCAGTATTTTCGTGCGCCCCTCTCTGGCCGACGAAATTGAGGCTAGTTTCGTGTGCCTCCTGACAAGCCGACGACAATAACCTTGTTTTGTGTGCCTCCCGAAAACCCACGACATTACTGGTCCGTATTTTCGTGCGCCCCGATCTGTCTCACGAAAATAGAGGTGTCTGTCAGAGCGACAAACCCTAGGTGACCTTTATTTCGTGTGCCTGCACAATAACCCACGAAATTAAATTTAGTTTCGTGTGCTTATGCTCTGACCCATGAAAATAGCTTCTATTTTCGTGTGCTACGAGCCAGCTCACGAAATTGTTTTTATTTTCGTGAGGGCCCACGAAAATAGTTGTAGCCGACGAAAATATTAGGTTTTCCTGTAGTGCAAGTAAGGATTATATGCATAGTTACTTAAAGTGGCATGACTAACATATGTGTTATAATTCTGAATTTTGATTATATATCGACGCACCTACTCTCAGGTAAGAATGGTAAGGAACACCACCGAAAGCTGTTCAATTTCGGTTAGCTCCCCTGATGAGGAATGTGGTTCAGGGATAGGTCTCACAACTTGGTGTGAGACGTCAATATGAAACTCTTGGACTCTTCATGTTCCTGAGTTCATATGAAACGCTGATCCCTAGCGTGCATTGGGCAATAAAGTGGAGACCCCATCGTGTGGTCAGTAACGTGAGAGTGTGTTCTTCTGGAAATAGCATAGGAGGACATACGCAGCACTTGCAATCGGCATGCCCTGCAGGGCAGTAGGTGGTATCTGTTGGGTTGATAAAATTCCCAACCGTGATGACCTGTTCGCGCTCTACTCGGGTTCCCTGTCGTGTGGTGTGAAAACACGATCACGTATCTTGAGACGTGGCTTAACTCAAGGATGGCCGTATGGAAATCATACGGGCGTATGCATTTACTTTCAAATATGGACCTGCCTGAAATGACAACAACCTTTGAGTGCATCATTATTGGGTGTTCCTCTGCAGGTACTGACCACGTATGTAAACCGTGAAGTACACATGTGTGAGCGACCGTTTAGTGCCACAATTGAGATGTATATGCCGGTATAATCCGGTTAGGATTTTCTTTTTATGAGGAACGTAGTACCGACATATAATAGCCATTTGCATGAAAGATAATGGTAACAAGGAACTAAAATAATCAAGTTTCAATAGGTAGGACCCTGGTTGGGTAGAAAATTTCAATAGTTGAATAGTTTAGCTCAAAGGGTTTGAAAAATAGAGTGTTCTGTTTTGGGTAGCAAGTTTGCTGAACTTTAACAGAGCATAAATCACTGATTATTTAGCCAATGGAGGTGTGGGATATACTTCTGGAAAGGAGTTTAATTTCTCTACAACTTTTTTGTAGACTTCCAGAGCAGAATCACACCTTAAACTGGTTTAAATCCTAGAGGAATGTAAACTGTTCAGAACCAGGACAGGTTCAAAAACTCTCTGGACTGTTCTGTTTTTCAAGCATAACTTCCTGTAGAAAAAATATAAAATTATCATATGATACTTTCTTCGAAAGGGTAGGAGATGGGTTACATCTTTGTAATTTAGGGTTTCTGCAATTGCAGCACGGAATTCAGTGGAATTTAGAGTTGAAAACAGCAATTTCCAAAGGAGGTGCTGTTGAAATTCTTCCAGAAATTCTGTTGATTTTGAATTATCATAACTTTTTAACCAGAACGGGGCTTGTCGGGACCACCCAGGGGTTCACCCACTCCAGCATCGCATAGGGTGGTGCCGTGCGATGCGGCACCTAACAGCACACACGAAAAGAATTTAATAACAACATACAAACTTTTATTTGATATAAAACAGCGGAAGTATTTTTACAAAACTTAATTATACAACGGAAGTTATATACATAGATACTCTCAAATCCTAACTAAGCAAAAGTGCAACCGTCCAGCCCGGGGACGCTACACACTAGCAGCTTGGAACCGGAGAATCACAGCGGCGTGCAAGGCTCCAGCTCGGCCATGTACCCCGACGGGGGCATCGCCTGGTCCTCGGAACCTTCCTAATAACTCTCACCTGCACACAGCTCAAAATATTGCAACCGTGACCACGATGGCTCAGCAAGGCTTAACCGACAACCCTAGGCATGGAACTCTACATGCAAGGATGTGTAAGATAGGAAAAATTACTTTGCAATAAAGACACGCCTACATGTTGATCCTTACTTTCAGTTTTATAGCAACAGTTTAAGGAGCCTTAGGCAGCCCTCACATCGGAAGTCTACAATCAAACAAGAAAAGCTTTCCTCCGATGTGGTGATGCCCAAAGTGGAATATAAACTTAATTAGTTCTATAACTACAGCATACCAGGTTTCAAGACATTAATAATTCAATGCAGCATTTTCAGTTGGCTTATTTCACTTCTTACTACGTCACAGCGTAGTGAACAAGCGGGTACTCAAATAACCGCGAGGGACAGTGATTGCAATCAAGACACACCCGGATAACACGTTGCATACACCCACTTTCAGAAGCGTGATTCCACACCCCATCCTACTCTGTTGTATGCAACAACCTTTCAAAGGCAACCCAAATGCTGAACCGGTCCATCCGTAACGGGCAGGAGGTCCCCGCGTGGAGCGTGACTGTGCCCACCAGCAGATTTACACCTTGCCACCCTTAACCCACTTCTATTTACGGTTGGATAAGCCTCGGCACCCAGGTTAACCAATTACATCGGTTTCCTGGTGCCCATATGACAGTATGCATCCGGTACTGTTCAATACTTGTCCAGCAGGGCCGCACACGGACGGTCCTCAACCGACGCCAACAGGGCTACGCACGTGAGACCTCTGCTCACTGCATCCTATCCCCCCTGCTGGGTCTCATTTTCACAACTCAAGCCATTTTCTACCTCTTCTCATTCCGTGTGATAAGTACTATCTCGCGAGTAGCTTTCAACCACTCGACTTCTACCGAGATCCTAAACATTAGCATGGCATTCTCTACTCATCGAGTTTGTAAACTACCCAACCCTTTCTAGGAGTTAAAAAGGCTATGCAAGTGGGGTTTCAATCACCCTAACTCTAATGCATACATTTCAACCTAGACATAAGTGCTACAAATGAAAAACTTTATAAAAGGTACTTAAGTGCAAACTGGGGCTTGCCTGGTTGCGAGTCAAACGGGAAGTTAGCTTCAGGTGGGAGGACGTCCAAGGGCTCCGGTGCGTACTCAACTTCGGTCACTAAATGAAATGGAGCAAAATATATGTATAAGTATTAAGTTCTTATAAGAGTTGAACTTCTATTCATAGCTACTGCTATTTATGTTCCTTGATTGGCTTTGGAATTTTTACAGTGGATACTAAAGTCTCTAAGGATGATCTGAGCAAAATTTGGAGAATGTCATTGCACAATGTAGTCTCCAAAATTCCTACAAGTACAAGGCTTCTCTGAATTTTGAGCCCAAATCAGGAGTTTGACATAGCTAATAGTGGAAGATCTGATTAGGGTAAGCCACCATGGTTCTAACAAAATTTGTTTCACCATTTTTGGAGCTACCAACAGAGAGATATGAATTTTTGAGGGTGGACAGGAGTTCTGAAAAAGTTTCTGTTTAAATTTGAATTTTCAAATAAAGGCTGAACTTTGGAAGGAAATTTAGCCTAGCAAATGAACTCCAATGAAGCCCAAATTTTTACTGGAGATCAGTTACTATGAGAAGGATTTTCTGCCCAAATTTGGGAATGTTTCATAAAGAATTGCTCCTGTAATAAATCTCTAATGATTTACTAAAAACAATTCTAGAAATCTCTGGGCCTTTTCATAGCAAGCAATTTGTTTTTCCGTGAAGTACTCCTCATGAGGATTCCAACTAAATTTGTCTCGCTAATTTTGGAGCTTTCTACCAAAAGTAATGGATTTTTCAAGTTTCACTAACTTTCTGTTTGAATTTTACAGAGCACTCAATGTGGGGCCCACTCGTCAGGTCTTTCTTCAACCTCCCGCCAGAGGACGCGCGTGCACACCAGCACAGATCGTGGCGTGGCTCATTCTCCCTCATTTCCCCACCAAATTAGCTCCGGTTTCGCCCTACACGATCCTTGCAACGTGGCGCAGCTGCCGGACAAGGTTTCCTCGCATGAAAACGGCCGAAAACAGGTCGGCACCGGAGAGGCGGCTTGGAAGCTCGGCATCAACGCGTTATGCCATGTCAGAAGCTTCCCCCGGCGAGCTACGTTGGCCTAAAGCATCACCAGTGATCGGGGAACATGGAACGCATGCCAAACCTTGCAGCAAATGGCCAGAAAATGGGGTTCACCGGAGGACCGACCCGTTTTTGCGGCCATCGGCAATTTCTCATCGCCCGGGGCGTGTGGTGGATGGTTTGCTGCGGTATTTGGCGTGGGAGGGCGCTATGATGGTGTGATGCTATGGTTTGAACCGAATAACAAATGATCATGCGTGTTGGACGAATTTCCAGTTTTAGTCTGGATCGGTTCTTCACGTGTACCGGTGCCAAAACCCAAATTCCGGCGAGCCAGCAATGGGGAAGGGCAAGGGGACTGCAGTAGCATGATCTACACACCTTGGCGCACCTTAGGGAGGTGTTGTTCGTGTGAGAGAGGCGCTGGAGCGACCGGAAGGCGAGGAGCAGCGAGGTGCGACGTCGGCTCTGTTTTGCCGGTGAAGAAGAGCTCGGGTGCAGCGAGGGGAGGCCGGGGACGAGCTGAGGAGTGGTGGATGACGTCCAGTGGAGGTCGGCGCAGCTCCTAGGTGGTTCAACTAGGCGCCACAGCGGCTGGAGGTCGATCGGCGATGAAGAGCAGAGGAGTGGCGCTGTGTTTCCTTCGGTTGCGCGTGAGGAAAGGAAGAGCTGTGGTGCTCGTGCGAGACAGAGGAGGAACAGCAGTTTGGTTTGTGCAGCCACGATATTTGTCAAGCTGCAAGTGCTGAGGAGAGAAGCGTCATCGTGAAGAAGCAGGGACATAGCTCGGTGAAGCTCTCAGTCCCTCAGTGGCAAGTTCACACAGACAGGAAGTGTCTCGGGTTTGTTGTGTAATTGACATGTGGGTTCCCCTCCACACAACATTGGCTTCAAAAATTCAAAATCAAATTTTTGCAGCACGTTCTACGAACTGACTTTGATTACCAAAAGTTAACCTTCCGTTAAGTTCAAAACG
The DNA here is from genome assembly GCA_030760725.1 of Neostapfia colusana. NCBI lineage: Eukaryota > Viridiplantae > Streptophyta > Magnoliopsida > Poales > Poaceae > Neostapfia > Neostapfia colusana. The sequence goes on along the minus strand of JASWHV010000007.1, from coordinate 73,224,551 downwards.
TTAAATTCGGAGCTCTCGGTTCAATTCCGGTGCGAGGGGGAAATAACGCCCGGGGTTGCTGTTTTTGGGTGAGCAAAAGACACGCCGAGAGCTACTCAATCCACGAGCTGGTCGCCAGCGCGACGGAAGCATCGAGGAGGTGGACTCTGCTTGCAGCTCGGATGGTGAGTGAGAGGATCACGCCGTGAGTTGTTGAAACCATGAGCAGATTGCCAGCTCGATGCAAGAAGCTGGAGGTGGCTGCCCTCGGTGGCGCTCTGAGGAGGCTCGGGTGGTGTTTGACACCGAACAGAGAATGACTTCGGGAGCAAGTTAAAGCAGCTCAGTAACATGTGGGGTCTACCCCCTTACTCCTCTTCTTATCCTCCAAATGTCTCCAAAAGATCTTCATTCGAGTGAATCCCCTCAATCTGATATTTCGGGAGTCTAAACGTGGGCGGAAATTTGAATAAACCAAATCCAGTGTGAAGTTTACTTTCAAATTTGAATTCAGCTCACATTTGGAAATGATCATGTTTAATTCCTTTTTAGCCCACTCTGAAATTAGAATGTGGCCACCATGAATTTCCTCGAATTCAAAGATATGAGGATACCTATGTGCTCCAAAATTTTGACAGCAACTTGAGAGGAACAATTGAGTTCAAATCTGAATTTAATCCCCCTCTTACACATGAGAACTTTACACATTTCCAATGAACGTGAGAGCTCCTTTGGTTGGACACCCATGTGCATCATCACATGTATAAAATTTTTGAAAGTTCCATTTTCATGCAGTCCAATCATTACGGTAGCTAACTCTCTGTTTGTTGCCTTTACATTTTTGGGACTTTTACAGAGCTGAGGGCAAAAAAATACTCGTTTGAAAGATACTGAAGTTAACTTTAACTTTGGTACTCAGATTGAGTTATGAAAATGCCATGTACCAGGTCAAAATATGGAATATGTAGAAACTGGTGATTCTGGCAGAGGAATGGACAGTTGAAGTCTTTGAGAGATTGTTGTACCCTAGGGGGTTTAAGTACTTCCAATGGGGTAGAACATACTCATGAGTTGTTATCTTCAACTAGTGAAAGATTTGAGTAGGTTTCTTACTCAAGTTTCTTTTGCTAGAGACCATGTTTGTGTCGTATTGAAGATAAAAGGGTAGCATCTCGTAGTGACCAAATCTAGTTGAGATGAACTTCCAAAGAGGAGGTCCATTAAGTTGGATTTAAATAGTTTACATTTGGTCTGGTAATGGCGTAGCTTATGCAAAGTTATTACATTATCTTTATACGAGATGTATTGCATGTTTATTATCGTTATGTCTTTATGCCTATTTTATTGGACTGCATGAAGTATGTTGTGGGCCTGATTTTTATTGTCGTACGGTTGCAGATGGTTCGCACTCGGGCCACGCATGAGGTCGGTGGCTCTAGTCAGCAAGGGGGTGATGACTCCCAGCCACCTTCCTACGACAGTACCCCGCAGCAACAACCATCACCGCCGCCTCCGCTTACACTAACGGATGTGATCGCGGCGCTGGTAGGTAATCGTGAGGAGCAGACCGATCTGCTCCGCACGATCATGCAGAATACGTCCCAGGCAGGGGGCGTCAAGAGAGGGGGCCTCATGAGCCCCACACTATGACGTACTCGGATTTCATGAGTACACATCCTCCAGTGTTCACCGAGGCGGCAGAACCCCTGGAGGCTGACAACTGGCTGCGGACGATCGAGTCCAAGTTCGGGCTGCTCCAATGCACGGAGCGGCAGAAGACTCTCTTCGCGGCACAGTAGCTTCACGGTGCCTCTGGTGCGTGGTGGGTGAATTATGTTGCCTCAGTACCTGCTGGCCACGCCGTGGAATGGGCAGAATTCCAGGAGGCGTTCCGCGCCTACCATATCCCTCCCGGGATAATGAAGAGGAAGTTCCAAGAGTTCTTGGAGCTGAAGCAAGGCGGTAGGAGTGCCCACGACTACTTCCGTGCCTTAAACCATCTGGTGCAGTATGCGTCGGATTATGTCTTCACCAAGGAAAAGAAGCGAGAGCAGTTCTATCGGGGGTTAAATCCTGAGATGAAGATGCATCTCGTACAATGCAATCATGGCACGTTCAACGATCTTGTCAACACCGCGATCATGCAAGAAGATGCTCAGCGGGAATTGGCGGCTGAGCAGAGAAAGCGCAGCGCTCCATCCAGAAGTGGGGGTGGAGCTCCTCAAAAACACCGCATGGTGTATCGGACACCATTCGGTCAGCAGTGGCATCCACCGGCGTGTCCTCAGCAGTTCGGGGGTCGTTCTTTCTAGCCACCCCCGTTCTGACCGCCGATGCCACCACCGCGACCGCAACAGCAGCAGCAGATGGTACCCCGGGTTTCCGTCCACCGATCAGCGGAGGACCGCCTCGCTACAACTGTTACACGTGTGGCCAGGCGGGCCATTTCTCTAAGGACTGTCCCCTGGGGCAGCAAAGCAGCAGGCAAGCCCAATATCAGGGCGGTGCTCGAGGCCGACCTCCGGTCAAGAAGGTTGGTCAGTGAACCGGGGGCGTTCGCAACCTTGACAATGAGGACGCCCCGGAGGGAGAAAACGTGCTGGCGAGTATGTTCACTCTAAACAATCAAGCAATCATCATATTGTTTGATTCTGGTGCAACCCACAACTTCATAATTGCATCATATGTGGTTAATCATCAACTGGAAGCCTTTCCAACCGAGTGCTCTTATATGATTTGCTCACTGGGAGGAAAGATTTCAGCAACTATGATGATTCTGAAGGCACCACTGTGCTTAGGTGGGAAGATATATCCCACTACTATGATTATTCTTGAGGGGCAGAAGATTGATGCAATCTTAGGGATGTCATGGCTAAGTTACCATGGCACTGTTCTAGAAACATTATCACGGACGGTTCACCTCAACTCCCCACTACTGCGTCCACAGTCTCTCATACTAGACAATCCAGTCCCGGAAGTTTCAGCCGCCTATACTACTGAAGCTTCCAAGTTAGAGGACATCCCTGTAGTCCGAGAGTATCCCGACGTGTTCCAAATGATCATCCGGGCATGCCACCTGAACGGGATGTGGAGTTCAATATTGAACTTGCACCCGGGACTACTTTAATATCACGGAGACCATACGAGATGGCTCCAAATGAGCCGGCTGAGTTGAAAGAACATCTCAATGATTTATTGAGCAAGGGTTTTGTAAGGGCCTGAGTTTATGCACACATCCAAAGTGTTCATCACACGACACACACCTCATTTGAGGAAACTTTATGAACACCTTTGAAGAGCAAGTAAACACCAACAACATGGTCATTAGAGAATAAACTCACAAAATGCAAAAGTGGCATTTCCCACATTCATCATATAAGGGCTGCGCATATGAAAAACTCCAACACCTTGCTAGGAATGCTCATGCCAAAATTCACCCAAATCCAAAACCTTTTTGAGGTATTTTTGGGTATAACTAGAAAGAGGCTAGTTTGAACTCAAATTCAAATTCAAACTACTTTTATCCCATGAATTCAAAAATTGGAGGCATATTCATACTCAGCATATTTTGGTGAGCTCACACACCAATTTTCACTCCATTTGGAGTTAATCTTGACAGGAGCCATTTGGCTAAATTCAAATCAAATTTGAATTTTAACTAAACCTTTGCTTAAAGTTCGATCAATCAAATTCCACTTTGAATTATTCAAAGTCCAGTAGCCATTTGGAAATTTGATCAAAACACTAGAGGTATTTGGGTCTCTACTGTTTAGAGCAGTGAGGAACATTGAATTTAGAAGGTTAAAACTGGAGTGGGACCCACATGTCAGCCTCAGTAGCTGTTTAACCGACTGAAGAACAGGGCACTCGGTTTCTCGGGCCCAGGCTGCGGTCGCCACCGAGCTGATATCCGGTGCCAGATCCTTCTCGGCCTGATCCGTGTCAACCGACGTCGCCCCCCCTCTTTTCTGCGAAGCCGAGCCGGCCAGAGACAGAACCGCTCAGTTCCTTGCTCCCTTGCGCAAGAAACCGACCAGGGTTGCCGCTGTGCTACCGAGCGCTCGTCCACACCGGAAGCTAGAGTGCAAACCCCAGCAGAGCAGCAAAACAGCACCAAGGGACTCCGCACGAGCTCCTCGCACCATTTCCTCGTGAGATAAGCCTCCACAAACTGAACAAACCGAGTTTCCGCGGCGGCCGAAAGAAACCGCCAGGGACGGCTCTCGTGGACAGCCCCACCCAAGGCTTGTCACGGCCGAGCAAGGCCACCTATGGACGCGCAAGGACTTCCTACAGCTCACCTCCGAAGATTGAGATGAGAGGTTAAGCGTCGACGGTGAATTTTGCAGTTTGCTTCCAGCCGGTGCAAAGTTACTTTCGGGTAAAGAAATTTAAAATTCCCATTTAGTTCTCATTTAGATTCCACAAAACTTCACACACAGGGACTAGACTCAGTGGCGCATAAGTTAACTTCATGGAACCTAGCATGAAAATCCCTGTGCACGGCGTATTTCCAAGTTTTTCCGACGGTGGCTTTAGCGGGAAGCATCGGGCGCACGGTGAGACCCACCTTGGAGCTATTCCCGGGCCTGTCTACCACCATGCCCATCTTCCCGAGCCACCACTAGTACTGTAAAGCCACTCCACCGAGCTTTTGGCAGGCTAGCACATCAGAGCGACGTCGCTGAACTCTTCCCGAGCCGCCGCACCATCGCGAGCTCGGTTAGAGCTGACGTTGAGGTGGGGCAACCCTCCCAATGTGTTCCGCGCACAAAATTAGGGGCTGGCGGCGAGTTAGTGCGTGGGGGATGATCGGACGATCGGGTTCGGTGGTGCTCCGGCGACATCAGCAGCGCTACCGCACGGGAGGCGCGAGGTAGACGACGACCGAGGCCGGGCCCACTGTCAGTGGGAGGTAACCGGGTGAGTTGATCTTCTGTGGGTGCTGATCAGCTGCGACAGCGCGGGAATTAAATATGTGGCCCCGTGTGTCGTAGGTTCAGCACACGACACGTTTCCCTGGACCCACCGTCAGTGTTTTGAATTTTCCATGATTAATTCAAATTCCAGATTTTTCCCAAAATTTAGGAGAGCATAACTTTTGCTAGAAAACCCCAAATCGAGTGAACCAAATTTTGTTGGATTCAGCTCTCTGAGTACTTTCCAACAAATCAAGTTTCACTTCATGAAAATCCTTATTTATCGAGAATTAATTCTTCAAAATTTAAACTGTTTAGAATTTTAGCTGGAGAAACCTTTGGAGGAAAATTCTGAAATTTTACTAGGATGTTCAACATAATATCCCTGAGCTACCATAAAAATTTCAGATCCATTTTAGCTCATTTGATCCACCTAATTGTGTCATTAATAAAACTGTTCCAGAGAAAATGAAAAATGCCCAGAACCATTTTTTCAGAAATTATCTGAACTTGTTTAGCTCATATCTTTAGCTACGAACCTTCAAATTAAGTGAAACCAAATCCATTAGAACCCTCTGAAAATCCAGTTTTCATAAAGTCATGGCTTGCTCCATGAGAATCCCTAGAACACCGTAGGAGCTGCGATTAAGGCCAAGTACATAATTATTTGTGGAGAGCTCAAATGAGCTTTGCTGCAAATGAAACTTGGCCAAGTATCTGTTTTGGTCGTATCCAAACCACAGTAAAAATTTCAGAGGCATTGGGCCTGTATAGCAAGACTTATAGTCTTCACAAATTCAACTTAAATTCAAATGCATTTAAATTGATACATATATGTATTATCTCGTGTAGTCGCTAAGGTTAAGGAGGAGCCCGAAGTCTTAGACTTCATCACTCCATAGGATCAGCCAGTCTACAATCAAGAGCAGCAAGGCAAGCTCCGGTTTGCACTAACATTTTTTACAAATTTTACTGTTTTGAGAACTTACTTTGAGCACCAACTTAAATTTTGCATTAGAGTCTTGTTTAAAAACCCAAATGCATAGCCAAGAAAACCTTGGGTTGGGCTTAGGTGTTTAAACCTCGATTAGCTACTGCAATGCTAAGTTAATGTAGGATTCGGTACAAGTCGAGTAGTTGGAACTGCTAGTGAGAATAAGCTAGAGGCAAACTACTCGGGTAAAGGTAGCAAATGAAACACATGGCTAGAAAAATGAGACCGAGCAGAGAGTAAGGGCAGCAGGACATTGGAGCAAGGGTGCCATAGCTCCGCTTGTGTCGATTGAGGACCGAGCCATGTGGGGGCCTGTTGAACAAGATAGAACAGTACCGAAGACCTACCGGATATATGGGAACCGGGAAACTGATGTAACTCGGGTAGCTGGGTGTTGAGGCATAGCTGGTCGTTCAGAGGGTAGGTTGAGAGCTCGAGGTGTAAATCAGCTGGCGGCACTGCGGATGCGCGTGCAGAGACCTCTTGCTCAGGACGATTGGACCGGTTCAACACTTGGCTGATGGGTGAAAGGTGGTTGCGTACGACGTCCGTGATGGTTGCTGTAGGCAACATCGAGTACGGGCGTACGTGACGGGTTATTCGGGTAACCCTGCAGGTGTAAATCGATTATAATAACCGTTCCTCGCGTTCAGTGAGTACCACTTGTTCACTGTACCATGACGTATAAAGAACATGCTAGAGTCATGTAAAAGTTGCTGATTGAAAGTGATACCTTGATTGTTAATGACTTGCTGCAGTTTAGAGCTAATTAAAGTTCTTTTCAACCCTGGGCAAAGTACATGAGAGAAATGCGTTTCTTGTTTGATTGCGGCTCTCTCATGTGCCTTAGTGTGAGGTCCTCCACAACTGCTGCTAAAACTTGAAAGTAAGGTTCAAATAAATAGGCGAGTCCTTTGCAACTTATTTACCTCATGTACCCTGAAACACTTCATGTAGAAGTTTCATGTATAGGAGAGACGGATCAGACTTGCTGAGCCATTGTGCTGGCTGCTTGTGTTTGAAGCTTTTGCAGGGGTTTATGAGGAAGGGACTCCGGAGGAGGAGACAGAACCCTAAGAGGGAAACCCCGTCGAGTGGGAGTCATGCACGCCGCCGTGTTAGTGTGCGTGCGTGCTAGCGGGGACATGTTCACGGGCTGAACGTGAACTTGATGCATAGTCTACGCCCGTTAGTGTAGACTGAACTATTTTGTTGTAAAAATGTTCATAAACTGGTTTATGTATTAAAACTTTGCTTCCGCTTTGTATCTTTGATGTGTGTTATCCGGTGCCATGCAACGCAGCACCCCTCAGCGTGATCCTGGCTCAACGAGGCCATGGGGACGCGTCAGCATGGTATCAGAGCTCGCTTGAGGTTTAACACACTACAAAGGTCATCTTTTTCAAAAATTCGGTGAGGGAACGAGTTAGTAGCCCATATAAGGATGTTATTAGTGTATAGAAAGTGGCAAATCTAACCTATGTGCTTATGTCGGAAAATCATGCATCTCGGGATGTCATATGTCTTGGGGGTGCATGTAAGCGCTGTCCACCAGTGCACACAAGTTGAAGGGTGGAGCCTCACGGGTGGCAAGTAACCCGGCCCGCTTTAATATCCTCTACGACTCTTCATGTCATTTCGGGTATTCGAGCAACGCCTTTCCCTGGCGTGCTACGGGCAAGTGTGGGAGACCCCGTCACGTAGTCAGTAAGGTGAACATGTAGCTCAAGGTGTGTTTGGCTTGAGAACACCCGGGCGAGTGATGACGGTCGGGTGTATGAACTGTATTGGTACCGAGCAAGGTGTGCAGCCGAGTCTGATGATTGTGTGAGTTATTTGCAGGTAGTCTAACCATGAATCGGTAGATGAGTAGCATCCGTGTGTGAGAGACGTTTAGTGCCACTGAACTAACAAAGCCGGCTAAGTCCGGTATAGGTTTTTTCTTTGTGAGGAACGTAGTACCGACATGAACTGGTGACGCTTTGACGTCACACCCCACTAAATGAGCAAATCATTGTAAAACTTGAAAGTTTTAATCCAGAGCACTAAAACTTTGATGTAACTCTTTCCCTTAATCAGGATGTTCAAAGTTAACAAGTTTTCAACGTATAGGATACTAAGGACAGAGTCCTCTGTTTTTAGCTGAAATAAGGCTGAAGTTAATCAGAGGTTAGAGGTTGAGTTCTTTCGAAGTTGGGGTCATATGATACATTTCTGGAATGCTTTGAAGTTAACAACTTTTCTGTTGATGTCCAGAGGTGTTTCATCCCTTAACCAGTCGAGGATCGTGTGGTTCACCCACTCCAGGATCGCAGAGGGTGGTGCCGTGCGATGCGGCACCCAACAGCACACACGAAAATATTAAAGACAACATACAAACTTTTATTGGATATAAAACAGCGGAAGTCTTTTTACAAAAACTTAACTGTATAGCGGGAGTATAGACATAGCTACTCTATAATCCTATCTACGCAAAAGTGTAGCCGTCCAGCCCGGGGACGCTACACACTAGCAGCATGGAACCGGAGATCACGGCGGCGTGCAGGGCTCCAGCTATGCCGTGTACCCCGACGGGGGCATCGCCTCATCCTCGGAACCTTCCTCATAACTCTCACCTGCACACAGCTCAAATATTGCAACCGTGAGCACGATGGCTCATAAAGTCTTAACCAACAACCCTAGGCATGGAACTCTACATGCAAGGATGTGTAAGATAGGAAAAAGGACTTTACAATAAAGACACGCCTACATGTTGATACTTACTTTCAGCTTTATAGCAACAGTTTAAAGAGCCTTAGGCAACCCTCACATCGGAAGTCCACAACCAAACAAGAAACGCTTTCCTCCGATTAGTGATGCCCAAAGTAGAATATAAACTTAATTAGCTCTATAACTACAGCATACAAGGTTTCAAGACATTAATAGTTCAATACAACATATTCAGTTGGCTTATTTCACTTCTTACTACGTCACAGCGCAGTGAACAAGCGGGTACTCACATAACCGTGAGGGACGGTGATTGCAATCAGGAGACACCCGGATAACACGTCACATACACCCACTTTCAGAAGCCTAATTCCACACACCTTCCTACTCTGTTGTATGAAACAACCTTTCAAAGGCAACCCAAATGCCGAACCGGTCCATCCATAACGGGCAGGAGGTCCCCTCATGGAGTGTGACTGTGCCCACCAGCAGATTTACACCTTGCTACCCTCAACCCACTACTATAAAACAGTTGGGTAAGCCTCGGCACCCAGGTTAACCAATTACATCGGTTTCCTGTCCTCAATCGACACCAACAGGGCTACGCACGTGAGACCTCCGCTCACTGCATCCTATCCTGCCTGCTGGGTCTCATTTTAACAACTTAAGCCATTTTCCACCTCTTCTCATCCCGTGTGATAAATTCTATCTCGCGAGTAGCTTCCAACCACTCGACTCCTACCGAGATCATAAGAACATTAGCACGGCATTCTCTACTCGTCGAGTTTGTAAACTACCCAACCCTTCATAGAATTTAAAAGGCTATGCAAGTGGGGTTTCAATCACCCTAACTCTAATGCAAGCATTCAACCTAGACATAAGTGATACAAATAAAGAATTTGCAAAAGTACATAAATGCAAACCGGGGCTTGCCTGGTTGCGAGTTAAATGGAAGTCAGCTTCTGGTTGGAGGATGTCCAAGGGCTCCGGTGCGTCTTCAACTTCGGTCACTCTGGGTGGTTTTCCTCACGCTGGGGAGGTCGGAGTCGGCCGGGAGACGTGGACCCGAGGCGGCAGCGTCGTGCTCTGTTTTTCTTCAGAGCAGAACAGCTCGGCACCGGTGTAGACGGTCAGCCACGGCCTAGGAGAGGGTGGAAAACGTCGAGGAGGCTACGGTGGTGCTGGTGGGTGGCTCGGCTAGGCGCTGGTGTTGCCGGAAGATGATCAACAACAGGAACCCGAGCAGATCAGTGTAGCTCGGTGGTTTTGCTCGTGCGCTCGAGCAGAGGGATGGGAAGCACGTCGGTTGAAGACCGAGAGGGCAATGGAAAATGTGCTGTGGCTGTGGCGTGGACGGATGATCACGTAGCCAGGGCAACAGGAGGTGGCGCGGTGCTTCTCGGGATCGGGTTGCAACCGAGAGCTGTCGAGCTCTCACTGTTCGACCGAATTCAGCAGAGGCAGTGGACATTTGTGTAGCTGACAAAGGGGTCCCACCACCTCTAATTTTTATCTAATTTCCACTGATGTTTCTCCCCAGCTACTCAAAATTTAAGGCTATGCTTCCACACCAAGTCATGGTTTAAATTTGTTGAATTCAAATGGTTTGAATTCTGGCGTGGAGTTTGAATAATGTTTGATCATTTGAATTTGAATGAAATTTGAATTCTCCTTTTTGCCTTGCTCCAAAAGCATAGCAAACCAACTCCAAAGTTTCTCATTTTTCACATGGCTGCTAATTCAAATGTGGAGAACACATTTATAGAACCAAATTTGCAAATTAAGGAAGTTGGAATTGGAAACTGAATTTGAAATTCAGATTAGAGGGCTTCCTCTATTAATCCCAAACAATTATTAAAACCCCTCTAAATGAGCTGAAATTTGGAAGGTTAAATATTCGAAATATGAAGATCAAAGTTATAAATTTAGATCTCCATGTTTGGAAGTTTCTGGGAAGTTTGAATCCTCACTTTGAACTTACACTGTTATAATTCAAAGTTTTAATTCCCCTCATTTTTCCTAAGTGTACATGAGCTGAATTTTTCTTGCTACCACTTTTTAGGATTTCACAGAAACTGTCCAGAAAACAGGGCAGAGCAAATACTCTCTGTAACTCTCTGTAAATTGAGCATAACTTCCTGCATAAAAATCCAAAAATATAAAATGAGGGAGTTATGAAAAGTTCATGAGATGGGTTACAACTTTGTAACAGGAAGTTTTGTCAAATTTGTTGTAGAATTATCTGGAATTCTTGGATCAAATCAGTACCTCAACAGGGAGGTGCTGTCCAATTTTCTCCAGAAATTCTGTCAACTTTGACATCTCATAGCTTTTGAACCAAGACAGATCTTAGGACAAGTAAATACTTTCTGGAAAGATATTGAAGTTATCTTTAACTTTGATGTAGAGCACCCGAACTGGTTTTGCATTTAGCATGGTATAAATCAGGTTGAAATGCAAAGTGGTCAGGGCTGTCAGTTTGGGCAGTAGACCAGCAATCAAATTGTTCTGTGTTTGAGTTGTGATTCCATGTTTTTATGAGTTCAATGACATGTTTTATGTTATAAATCAATGAGTTACTGTTGAAATAAATATTTGACATTTTTCAAATATGTTTCTACAGATGACAGAGGATAGACAATTGGAGAACGGGTAGGTGGTATCCCACTTTTCTCACCGCAGCGGTTATCCAGAAGTGTTGAAGCAAATGCTTCAATATTTCGGTTATGTGGAGACGCTGCAGTATTTCGCCAAGGAAGAAGGCGAGGAGAGAAACAAGACGTGGACGATCCATGTCGATGTTCCTGCAGGACCCACGCCACCCGGCTGGGCGCCGTTCACCGTCACGGTGAGAGGTAGACAGCCAGAGGGAGTGTGGCAGGTGGCATCTCGCGACACCATATCACGTTTCTGCCAACTACACGTGAGGGCTATGGAGGGCACTCCATATGCGCTCGTTCCGGTGGAGGGATGAGATAATCATGTGTGAGGGGATAGGTACATGAAGGCAACAGATCTGGGTTGCCCAAGGTTCAACCCCGCGGAGGCGAATCTCAGCCTCCAGTTGAGGGCAGGAAAGGCCGTGATGGAATGACAAGCTGTTCATACGGATTGTCTCTCCGTGAAGCTCAAGGAGGGCACCAGCCGTGGAGAACATTTCGAGAGTGCCCACAGCGCACTCCGCAATGTTCTCCTTCCGACGATAAAGCGACTGAACGAACAACATAATCAGTTGCATCATCTGAAGAAGGCAAAGAAGAAAAGCCGCGTCGACGTCACGGCTTTGCAACAGCAAGTGCAAGCCTTGACTCAGAAGAATGAGGTCTTCACTCAAGAGCTTGATGACGTTATTGAGGAGGGGCAAGGCTGGGAAGAGGACTACAACCAGGCCATGGACGAGGTGCATGCGTTGCAGGACCTCGTACCTCCGGTAATGGGCCTTCCGATTGTAGGTGCCGTTCCCGTGGTTTTGGGTATCCCGGCGATGGGGGAACCTGAACCGGAGGAGGAGGTCATGGACCCGGAGCCACCAGCAGAGGTAGCGGAGGAGGACGAGTAGTAGGTTACCGTTGCCAAGTAGGGCAGCGGGGGGTGGTGTAAGGAAAACTTTTGTAATCGGTGACATGCCATGTAGACAGTAGTATATGTATAGGTAGTGACGACATGAGCACGACTTCTCGGAGACCCAAGGATAATGTATCTTGTATAAAGTTTATTCTTTATCAATATATGTGAATGTTGTGCATGTTATTAATGCGTCACTTCAATACCTACTGTTTCATATCGAATTTTAAGTATGACATGTGCTGATCGCTGCTATTTTGAATTTTAGAATGACTCGCACTCGTGCCAACCCAGAAGTTGGGAGTTCCAGTCAGGGGGGCGACCTCCCAACAGCCTCCCGAGGATTCCTCGGGACAGCAAAAGAAGCAACAGCAACAACAACCACTGCCACCACCAACGGTTACATTGGCCGACATCATTGCGGCGATGGTGGGTTCTCATCAGCAGCACACGGAGTTGCTGCAGACCCTTATTGCGAATATGTCTCGACCAGAGAGGCGTCAAGATCGCGAGGAGCGCCAACAAAGCTCCTACTCTGACTTTCTGGCTACTCATCCCCCGGTATTCTCAAGGGCGGATGAACCCATCAATGCGGACAACGGGCTCCACATGATGGAGATGAAGTTCGGGCTGCTCCAAGTGAGTGAGCAGTGCAAGACTCAGTTCGTGGTCCAACAGCTTCAAGGACCCGCGAGTGCTTGGTGGGTGAACTACTGCGCCTCGCAACCCACCGAGCAAGTTATGACCTGGGCGGAGTTCTGTACGGCCTTCAGGGCCTATCACATACCGCCGGTGTTATGAAGAGGAAGACGCAGGAGTTCCTTCGCCTGCAACAAGGAAGCAGGAACGACTGGAATACTCCAGGGCGTTGAATGATCTTGCTCTCTACGCTTCTTGTCACGCCGACGAGAAGCGGCGGGATTATTTTTACCAGGGGCTTAACCCGCTCCTGAAGGACAAGCTGGCGATGTTCAATCGCGGAAGCCTCAATGATATTGTTGATGCTGTGATTGTTCAAAGGGACTCCGGCAAGGAGTTAGCAGCGGCGGAGAGGAAGCGAAGCGCGCCGCAAAGCAGTGGAGAAGGAGGTGGTCCTTCTCAAACATACCGGATGGTGTATCACTCACCATCAGGTCAACGCTGGTAACCACCACAGAGGCCGATGCCATTCTGCAGTCGGCCATATTATCCACCGGCATTCAGGCCGGCACTACCAGAACCACCTCTGCAGCAACAACAGCAGCAGTGGGCGATGTCGCGTGCGTATGCACCTCAGCAGCACATGCCAGGCTTTCGTCCCCCAAGCACCAGCCAGTAAGCAGCCACATGCTACAAATGTGGTCACCCAGAACACTTCACCAACAACTGTCCTGAGAGGCAAGGCAGCGGAGTGACACCGCAGTTTCTGGGGAGGAATCAGCCCCGGAACCCCACTAATGCGCGGCGGGCAAATCTTAGGCCCGGCACCATCCACCAAATTGCCATAGAGGACGTGCCGGAGGGAGAGCCAATCCTTGCGGGTATGTTCCAACTCCACCAGCATCCTGATATAATATTATTTGATTCAGGCGCCAAACACAGCTTCATTAGCCAAGCATTCATTGCTAAATACAGTTTGCAAATACTACCCACCGAAAGTCCATAGTTGATTTGTTCACCAGGTGGGAAAATTTCAGCAAGCATGATGGTTCCAAAAGCGCCATTATGCTTAGAGGGTAGAGTATACCCTACGTCTCTCATAGTTTTAGAGGGACAGAAGGTCGATGTCATCCTAGGGATGTCGTGGTTAAACCGTCACGGTGCTGTTTTAGACACCGTCCTCCGAGTCGTGCACTTGAACTCAGAAGTGCACGAGTCACACTCTTTATTTCTGGACAGTTCAGGAATAAAACTTCCAAGTGTATATCAATCCACGACCATCATATTGGAAGACATTCCAGTAGTCCATGAGTTACCTGACATGTTCCCGGATGATTTACCAGGGATGCTGCCCGACCGAGAGGTGGAGTTCAAGATTGAACTTGCACCGGGAACTATGCCAATATTCTGGAGGCCGTACAAGATGGCGCCCAAGGAATTGGCTGAACTGAAGATGCAGTTAACGGATCTGCTGGAGAAGGGTTTTATTAGAACGAGGTCCTCGCCATGGGGCTGTTCGGCATAATTTGTGAAGAAGAAAGACGAGACGTTGTGGCTTTGTGTGGACTATCGTCCACTAAACGCCGTAATCATCAAGAACAAGTACCCGTTGCCACGGATCGACATGTTGTTTGATCAGTTGGTCGAAGCAAAGATCGTGTCCAAGACGTACTTAAGATCCGGGTACCATCAGATTAAGTTACAGTCTGAGGATATTCCGAAGACGGCTTTCTCGACGAGGTACGGGCTTTATGAGTACCTGATCATGTCTTTCGGCCTCACCAACGCTCCAGCTCATTTCATGTACTTGATGAACTCGGTATTCATGCAGGAGTTGGACAAGTTTGTCATGGTCTTCATCGAAGACATATTGGTATATTCCAAGTCAGAGGAGGAACACACGAAGCATCTTCATATAGTCTTGCAACGGCTGCGGGATCACCAACTATACGCGAAATTCAGAAACTGTGAATTCTTGATATTGCAAGTGCCTTTTCTCGGGCATATTATCTCAGCGGAGGGCATCGCTGTAGACCCGAGTAAGATCACGTAAGTACTGAATTGAAAGTCCCCGGGAACTGTTCATGAGGTACGGAGTTTCCTCGGACTCGCGGGATATTATCGGAGATTCATTCCAAACTTCTCAAAGATTGTCAAGCCTATGACTGAGCTGCTGAAGAAGGCTACCAAATATGTTTGGAGTCTAGCATGTGAAGCAGCGTTCAAGGCATTAGTGAAGCACCTAACATCAGCACCGGTTTTGGAGAAGCCATACACAACAAAACCATTCGATGTGTACTGCAATGCATCCGGTATTGGGATATGATGTGTGCTGATGCAAGACCGAAGAGTGGCCGCGTATAGATCACGGCAGCTCAGAAACCATGAGCAGAATTATCCAACTCATGACTTAGAGCTCGCTGCCACGGTACTCGCACTCGAGATGTGGAGGCTCTACCTCCTCGGTAACCTCGTGCATTTATATACCGACCACAAGAGCCTCAAGTACATATTCACTCAGAAGGAGCTGAACATGAGGCAATGAAGATGGTTGGAATTGATAAAGGATTATGAAATAGAGATCCATTATCACTCCGGCAATGCAAACGTAGTGGGGGATGCGCTGATTCGCAAGTTACACGTCAACAATCTGACCATCACACCGTTGGAAGAGAGCGAGCCACCATTGCATTTGATTCCCCATGGAGCTCTCTACAACTTAGCTTTGATCCCCACCATCCGTGAAGAGATAGCGGCAGCTCAGAAATATGACAAGGGCATGTCGCATTTGCGGAGACGTGTAGACAGTGGGGAGCTGAAATGTTTCCTGAAAGACGGAGACGGCGTCCTATGGTTCAAGGACCGGATTATCGTACCGCGTAACCCAGAGTTACGGAAGAAAATCTTTGATGAGGTTCACTTGTCAAAGTTTTCTATTCACCCCGGCAGCAAAAAAATGTATCATGAACTCAGAAAAAAGTTTTGGTGGACACGAATGAAGCGGGAGATTGCAAAGTACGTGTCCGAGTGTGATACATGTCGAAGGGTGAAGGCAGACCACATGAGAAAATCGGGACTGCTACAACCACTTGGCGTTCCTGCCTGGAAGTGGGAAGATGTGAGCATGGACTTCATCGTCGTTGTACCCACCACTTTTCAGAAGCATGATTCTGTGTGGGTGATCGTCGACCGGCTCACTAAAGTTGCCCATTTCATCCCGGTCAACACAAACTACAACGCCAAAAAGTATGTTGAATTGTACATCTTACGGATCCTATGCTTGTACGGCGTACCCCGCACCATCATATCGGATCGGCACACATTATTTGTGTCCCGTTTTTAGGAGCCGCTACACGCTGCGCTGGGGACGCAGCTGATCCGTAGTTCAGCGTACCACCTGCAGACGGATGGGCAAACCGAGCGGGTAAATCAGATTCTAGAGGACATGCTACGAGCTTGTGCTATCAACCACGGTAAGAATTGGGATGATCACTTACCGTTGGCCGAGTTCTCATACAACAATGGGTACCAAGCCAGCATCAAGATGGAACCTTACGAGGCGCTATACGGGAGAAAATGCTGCACACCACTGAATTGGTGTGAGTCTGGTGAAAGGGTCACCTTCGGGATTGATCTTGTCAACAATGCGGAGGAAAAGGTTCAGCTGATTCAAGCAAACCTAAAAGCCGCACAATACCGACAAAAACAGTATGCGGACCGGAGAGGACGCCCGTTACAATTCGAAGTCGGGGATCACGTGTATCTACGTGTATCTCCAATGAAGGGCGAGAACAGATTCAGGGTGAGAGGAAAGTTGGCACCCCGATTCGTTGGTCCATTCCAGATTACAGAAAGATGTGGATCAGTTGCATACCGGCTGGAATTACCGGTGACACTCTCTGGTGTGCACGACGTATTTCACATTTCCCAGCTGAGGAAGTGTCTTAAGCTATCAAATACCATTCAGCTGGAGGATATAGAAGAACTGAAACCGGATCTCACGAATCGGGAGGAACCGTTTCAGATAATTGATGAAAAGGCCCGAACCACACGCAACAGTACGTTGTGGTTCTACAATGTTCTATGGAGTAATCACTCCGTAGATGAAGCGATATGGTAGAGCGAAGGATTTCTTCGTGCTAATTACCCCGACTTTTTCACGTCGCACACACGGTAATTTTACACCGTCCTCTCTCTTATTTTCACCTTATAATCTCAGGACGAGATTCTTTTAAGGGGAGAGGAATGTAAGGGTCTGAGTTCTTGCACACATCCAAAGTGTTCATCACACCACACACACCTCATTTGCGGAAACTTTATGGACACTTTTGAAGAGCAAGTAAACACCATCAACATGGTCATTACAGAATAAACTCACAAAATGCAAAAGTGGCATTTCCCACATGCATCATATAAGGGCTGAGCATATGAAAAACTCCAACACCTTGCTAGGAATGCTCATGCCAAAATTCGCCCAAATCCAAAACCTTTTTGAGGTATTTTTGGGTATAACCAGAAAGAGGCTAGTTTAAACTCAAATTCAAATTCAAACTACTTTGTCCCATGAATTCAAAAATGGGAGGCATATTCATACTCAGCACATTTTGGTGAGCTCACACACCAATTTTCACTCCATTTGGAGTTAATCTTGACAGGAGCCATTTGGCTAAATTCATATCAAATTTGAATTTTAACTAAACCTTATTCTCCAGAATTAATTCTTTAAAATTTAAACTGTTTAGAACATTATCTGGAGAACCCTTTGGAGGAAAATTCTAAAATTTTCCTAGGATGTTCATCAAAATATCCCGGAGCTACCATAAAAATTTCAGATCCATTTGAGCTCATTTGATCGACCTAATGGTGTGATTAATAAAACTGTTCCAGAGAAAATGAAAAATGTCCAGAACCATTTTTTCAGAAATTCTCAGAACTTATTTAGCTCATATCTTTAGCTAGGAACCTTCAAATTAAGTGAAACCAACTCCATTTGAACCCTCTGAAAATCTAGTTTTCAAAAAGTCATGGCTTGCTCCATGAAAATCCTTAGAACACCCTAGGAGCTCCAATTAAGGCCAAGTACATAATTATTTGTGGAGAGCTCAAATGAGCTTTGCTGCAAATGAAACATGTCCAAGTCTCTTTTTAGGTTGTATCCACACCACAGTAAAAATTCCAGAGTCATTGGGCCTGTCTAGCAAGACTTATAGTCTTCACAAATTCAACTTCAATTCAAATGCATTTAAATCGATACATATATGTATTATCTCATGTAGTCGCTAAGGTTAAGGAGGAGCCAGAAGTCTTAGACTTCATCACTCCAGAGGATCAGCTAGCCTACAACCAAGAGCAGCAAGGCAAGCTCCGGTTTGCATTAACCATTTTTACAGACTTTACTGTTTTGAGAACTTACTTTGAGCACCCACTTAAATTTTGCATTAGAGTCTTGTTTGAAAACCCAAATGCATAGCCAAGAAAACCTTGGGTTGGGCTTAGGTGTTTAAACATCGATTAGCTACTGCAATGCTAAGTTACTGTAGGATTCGGTACAAGTCGAGTAGTTGGAACTGCTCGCGAGAATAGGCTAGAGGCACACTACTCGGGTAAAGGTAGCAAATGAATCACATGGCAAGAAAAATGAGACCGAGCGGAGAGTAAGGGCAGCAGGACGTTGGGGCCTGGGTGCCATAGCCCTGCTTGTGTCGATTGAGGACTGAGCCGTGTGTGAGCATGTTGAACAAGCTAGAACAGTACCGAAGACCTACTAGATATATGGGAACCGGGAAACTGATGTAACTCGGGTAGCTGGGTGTTGAGGCATAGCTGGTCGTTCAGAGTGTAGGTTGAGAGCTCGAGGTGTAAATCGGCTGGCGGCACTGCGGATGCGCGCGCAGAGACCTCTTGCTCGGAACGATTGGACCGGTTCAACACTTGGCTGACGGGTGAAAGGTGGTTGCGTACGACGTCCGTGATGGTTGCTGTAGGCAACATCGAGTACGGGCGTACGTGACAGGTTATTCGGGTAACCCTGCAGGTGTAAATCGATTATAATCGTCGTCCCTCGCGGTCAGTGAGTACCACTTGTTCACTGTACCGTGCCATAGAAAGAACAGGCTAGAGTGATGTAAAAGTTGCTGATTGAAAGCGGTACCTTGATTGTTAATGACTTGCTGTAGTTTAGAGCTAATTAAAGTTCTATTCAACCTTGGGCAAAGTACATGAGAGAAATGTTTCTTGTTTGATTGCGGCTCTCTCATGTGCCTTAGTGTGAGGTTCTCAACAACTGCTGCTAAAACTTTAAAGTAAGGTTCAAATAAATCGGCGAGTCCTTTGCAACTTATTTTCCTCATGTACCATGAAACCCTTCATGTAGAAGTTTCATGCATAGGAGAGACAGGTCAGACTTGCTGAGCCATCGTGCTCACTGCTTGTATTTGAATCTTTTGCAGGGGTTTATGAGGAAGGGACTCCGGAGGAAGAGACAGAACCCCAAGAGGGAAACCCCGTTGAGTGGGAGTCGTGCACGCCGCTGTGTTACTGTGCGTGCGTGCTAGCGGGGACACGTTCATGGGATGAACGTGAACTCGATGCGTAGTCTATGCCCGTGAGTGTAGACTGAACTATTTTGTTGTAAAAATGTTCAAAAACTGGTATATGTAATAAAACTTTGCTTCCGCTTTGTATCTTTGATGTGCGTTATCTGGTGCTGTGCAACGCAGCACCCCTCAGCGTGATCCTGGCTCGACGAGGCTGTGGGGCCATGTCAGGTTTCATTAGGCCGAGTTCCTCGCCTTGGTGATGCTCGGCGCTGTTCGTCTAGAAGAAGGATGAAAGCTTGAGGCTGTGTGTGGATTACCGGCCGCTCAACGCCATCACCATCAAGAACAAATATCCACTGCCCCGTATTGACATCCTGTTTGATCAGCTTGTGGGTGCAAGTGTGTTCTCGAAGATGGACCTTCGCTCCGGGTATCATTAAATAAAAATCCGAGCGGGGGATATCCCGAAGACGGCCTTCTCGACGAGATATGGCTTATACGAATATCTCGTCATGTCTTTTGGTCTCACTAATGCTCCGGCACATTTCATGTATCTCATGAACTAGGTGTTCATGCTAGAGCTGGACAAGTTTGTTGTGGTGTTCATTGATGATATCATGGTTTACTACAAGTCAGAAGCAGAACACGGCGAACACTTGAGAATCGTTCTTCAACGATTGCGCGACCTAATCTCTATTCAAAGTTCAGCAAATGCGAGTTTTGGATCAGCCAAGTGCCATTTTTGGGACATATCATCTCAGCGGAAGGCATTGCGGTTGACCCAAGCAAAATTGAGCAAGTGCTGAAATGGAAAGCCCCCACTTCTGTCCATGAAGTCAGAAGGTTCCTCGGTTTAGAAGGATATTACAGGAGATTCATTCCAAGCTTCTCCAAGCTTGCTAAGCCAATGACAGAATTACTGAAAAAGGGAACAAAGTATGTTTGGAACTCAGCATGTCAAGGAGTGTTCCAAGCATTGGTGAAGCATCTCACAACAGCCCTGGTCATAGCTCAACCGGATACGACCCTTCGACGTGTATTGTGATGTGTCCGGCATCGAGTTCGGCTGCGTGTTGATGCAAGAAGGACTTGTGGTCACATATGGCTCATGCCAACTTCGAAACACATGAGCAGCACTATCCGACTCATGATCTTGAGCTTGCTGCTGTGGTTTTGGCGCTAAAAATGTGGAGGCACTATCTCCTAGGGAATTTGGTGCATCTCTACACCGATCACAAGAGCATGAAGAATATCTTCACCCAGAAGGATCTGAATATGAAGCAAAGGAGGTGGTCTGAACTAATCAAAGATTATGAGATTGAGATTCATTACCACCCCGGCAAGGCGAATGTGGTTGCCGACGCGCTGAGTCAGAAATCACATGTCCATAACCTCACCATTACACCGGTGGAGGAGGAAGAGCCGAGTTTATACTTGGTTCCTTATGGATCACTCATAACCTTGCTCTCATCCCTATCATTAGGGAGGATATCGTTGCAGCTCAGAAAGTTAACAAGGGCATGGCACATCTCCAGAGATGGATAGACAGCAAGGATATAAAATGTTTCCGGAAAAATGATGAGGGGACGCTGTGGTTCAATGACCGCATAGTCGTACCCCAGAATATGGAGCTGAGGAAGAAAATCCTTGATGAAGCTCACTTGTCTAAATTCTCCATTCACCCGAGCAGACACAAAATGTACCAAGATTTGAAGAGAAAATTTTGGTGGACACAGATGAAGCGGTAAGTGGCTAAATACGTATCTGAGTGCGATACTTGTAGACAAATGAAAACAGATCACATGAGAAAATCAGGGCTGTTGCAGCGCTGACACGATCCCACGGTCTTGTCAAGCCAGGATCACGCTGAGGGGTGCTGCGTTGCACAGCACCGGATAACAAACATAAAAGGTACAAAGCGGAAGCAAAGTTTTTTATTACATAAAGAGGTTTATGAACATTTGTACAACAACATATGTCTAGTCTACACTCACGGGCATAGACTACGCATCAAGTTCAAGTTCAGCCCGTGAACGTGTTCCCGCTAGCACGTACACACACTAACACGGTGGCCTGCATGACTCCCACTCGTCGGGGATTCCCTCCTGGGGTTCTGTCTCCTCCTCGAGAGTCCCTTCCTCATAGAACCCTGCAAAAGCTTCAAACACAAGCAGTGAGCACGAAGGCTCAGCAAGAGTGACCCGTCTCTCCTAAACATGGAACTTCTACATGAGGGGTGATAGGTACATGAGGTAAAACAAGTTGCAAAGTACTCACCTAATTAGTGGGACCTTACTTTCAAGTTTTAGCAGCAGGTTGTGGAGAACCTTACACTAAGGCACATGAGAGAGCCGCAATCAAACAAGAAATGCATTTCTCTCATGTACTTTGCCCAAAGTTGAAAAGAACTTTAGTTAGCTCTAAACTACAACAAATCATTAACAATCAAAGTCCATCTTTCAATCAGCAACATTTTAACATGTAACTAGCCTGTTCTTTCTACGTCACGGTACAGTGAACAAGTTGTACTCACTGACCGCGAGGGACGGCGATTATAATCGACTTACACCTGCAGGGTTACCCGAATAACCTGTCACGTACGCCCGTACTCGATGTTGCCTAGTGCAACCATCACCGACGTTGTACGCAACCACCTTTCGCCCGTCAGCCAAGTATTGAACCGGTCCCATCGTCCCGAGCAAGAGGTCTCTGCACGCGCATCTCAGTGCTGCCAGCCGATCTACACCTCAAGCTCTCAACCTACCCTCTGAACGACAGGCAATGCCTCAATACCCAGCTACCCGAGTTACATCGGTTTCACGGTTCCCATATAGTCGGTAGGTCTTCGGTACTGTTCTAGCTTGTTCAACAGGCCCGCACAGGGCTCAGTCCTCAATCGACACAAACGGAGCTATAGCACACTTGCCCCAAAGTCCTGCTGCCCTTACTCTCCGCTCAGTCTCATTTTTCTTGCCATGTGTATCATGTGCTATCTCTACCCGAGTCAAGAGCCTCTAGCCTAGGCTTGCGAGTAGTTCCAACTACTCAACTTGTACCGAATCCTACAATAACTTAGCATTGCATTAGCGAACGGGGTTTCAATCCTAATCCCAACCCCTGGTTTTCTTGGCTATGCATTTGGGTTTTCAAACAAGACTCTAATGCAAGAATTAATGGTACTCAAGTAAGTTCTCAAAACAATAAAAATTTGTAAAAAGGTTAATGCAAACCGGAGCTAGCTGCTCTTCCGGAGTAACAAAGTCTAGGACTTCGGGTTCCTCCTCGACCTTAGCGACTACATGCTATACAAGTATATGTATTAATTTAAATGCATTTGAATTGAATTGAAACTTGTGAAGTTTATAATTCTTACTAGACAGACCCAATGACTGTGAAACATTTACTGTGGTTTGGTTACAATCTAAACCGAGACCTGGCCAAGTTTTAGTTGCAGCAAAGCTCATTTGAGCTCTCCACAATTAATTATGTACTTGACCTTAGTTGGAGCTCTTATGGTGTGCTAGGGATTTTCATGGAGCAAACCATGACTTCCTGAAAACTAGATTTTTAGATGGTTCATATGAAGTTGGTCTCACTTAATTTGAAGGTTCCTAGCTAAAGATATGAGCTAAACAATTTCAGAGAAATTCTGAAAATGTTTCTGGACATTTTCTATTTTCTCCGGAACAGTTTCATTAATCACACCATTAGGTGGATCAAATTAGCTCAAATCGATCAGAAATTTTTATGGTAGCTCATTGATATTTTCGTGAATATCCCAGCAAAGTTTCAGAATTTTTTTCCAAAGGATTCTCCAGTTAAAATTCCAAACATTTTAAATTTTGAGGAATTAATTCTGGAGAAATAAGGATTTTCATCAAGTGAAACTTTATTTGCTGGAAAGTACTCAGAGAGCTGAATCCATGAAAATTTGGTTCACTTGATTTGGATGTTCCTAGCCAAAGTTATGAGGATTTGAAGTTTGAATGAAATCTGAAAATTGGGAAAAGTTCAAATCACTGCGCGTGGGACCCGGGGCTACGTGTCAGCTCCTCATCGGACGACACACGCAGCTACAGATTATTTCGCATGCAGCCGCACTTGATCCATGCCACAGCAGATCCCGGTTTTAAAATATCTGCCGCTGACAGCCGGGGTCCACCCACTTCGTCTACCTCCCGACTCCCGCTTTCTGCCACCGCGACGCCTCGCCGGAGAGCTCGCTGGCAGCCTCTGTGGTGCTCCAAACTTCATGATTCTGGCCGCCCCTGCTTAATTCCACTCGGGGAACATGATCCTGGGCTCAGTTCGTCATGAAAACAGCCGGCACATGGTCGGCGACGAGCGGCGGCCTCCCTAGCACCTCAATCGATCGAGCAAACGGTCGGGGAGCATCAGTGGACCTTAGGGAAGGTCGACAAGAGCTTGAAGCAGCTCGGGGGAGGTCTGAAGTAGGCCCCCACCGTGCGCCCGATGCTTCCGGCAGGATCCGCCGTTGGCAAGCTTCAAAATACGCCGTGTACAGGGGTTCTCCGGCTAAAGGTTGTGAAGGCAACTTGTGCGCTACCAGGTCTAGTCTGTGTAGGAGCGGATTGAGACTCTCTAACCCATCCTAGAGTGTAAATTTGCCAGAACCGCACCTGAAGGTCTGTCTGTACGGAGAAAGGGGAAAACTGGAAATTCACTGCCGGCAATCAAGCACTCGGGCTGTGGCTCGGGGGTGAGCAGCACCGGTCACCAACGCGTCCGGGGACGCCTTAGCTTGGGCGTGACAACCTCCCGGTTGGGCTGTCCACGGGAGCCCGAAGTGCGGCGGCTTTAGGTCTCTGAATGGAATTCTCGGTATAGCCGAGATCAACCGGTTCTTGCCGATTTCTAACGACGGGGAAGAAGAAGGAAGGCTCTTAGTACCTTGTCATAGCTCTGGAGGGGGTGGAGAGGCGGTGATCACGCTTTCCTGATCAGCTCCGAGCGATCGGCAGCGATGGAGTGTTTCTGGTGCGAGGAAGCAGCAAAGTGAGCTGTTCTCCCTCCGATCAGGGCGGCCGCAGGGTTAAGCAGGGCGCGAGGCGGTTCAGCGGTTCAGGGCGGCAAGCAGCTGCTGTCCCGATCGTGCCTTCGCCATGGCGGCTGCTCGGTCCGGCGCAAGAACCCAAGCTGGGTTTTCAGTCAGTTGTTTTTGCTTTAGTGGCTGACATGTGGGTCCCACTCCCGTTTTAACCCCTGAACTTAACTCCATTTCACTGTTGTAAACAGACACCCTAAAATGGCCATGGTGATTTGAATTATTCATCCCTGAGCCATTTGAATTGGTTAGAATTCAAAATAGGTTTTGTTTGACTAAATTTCAGCACATGTTCAGTTTGAAATTCAAATAAAGTTTGAATTTGCTACACTTAGCTCATGTCAAGATCAACTCCAAATGGAGTGAAAATTAGTCTGTGAGCTCACAAAAATGTGCTGAGTAAGAATATGCCTCCCACTTTTGAATTCATGGGATAAAAACAGTTTGAATTTGAATTTAAGTTCAAACTACCCTCTGTCTTGCTATACCCAAAAAGAACCT
Organism: Neostapfia colusana; assembly: GCA_030760725.1. Lineage (NCBI taxonomy): Eukaryota > Viridiplantae > Streptophyta > Magnoliopsida > Poales > Poaceae > Neostapfia > Neostapfia colusana. The sequence goes on along the minus strand of JASWHV010000007.1, from coordinate 73,199,645 downwards.
CAAAAAGGTTTTGAATTTGGGTGAAACTTGGCATGGACATTCCTAGCAAGGTATAGGAGTTTTCATATGCCCAGCCCCTAGATGATGCATGTGGGAAATACCACTTTTGCATTTTGTGAGTTTATTCTCTAATGAGCATGTTGATAATGGTTACTTGCTCTTCAAATGTGTTCGTCATATTTCTTTAAATGAAGTATGTGTGTGTGGTGATAAACACTTTGGAATGTGTCAAAAACTGAGGCCTTTACAGTTGCAACCCCTGAAAATTCCAGCATGGAAGTGGGAAGATGTGAGCATGGATTTCATTGTGGGATTACCCCTGACTTCCAACAAGCACGATTCCATTTGGGTAATTGTTGACCGGCTAACCAAGTCGGCTCACTTCATTCCCGTGCATACACGTTACCATGCCAGCAAGTATGCGCAGTTGTACATAGCAAGAATCCTAGCTTGCATGCAGTACCCAAGACCATAATCTCAGACCGAGGGGCACTGTTTGTAGCTTGTTTCTGGGAGCAGTTGCACGCTGCTTTGGGTACCAAACTGATTCCAAGCTCTGCCTATCATCCTCAGACAGATAGGCAAACTGAGAGGGTGAACCAAGTATTAGAAGACATGTTGAGAGTGTGTGACATCCACCATCGTAGAAACTGGGATGATCATCTACCGTTGGCAAAATTCTCGTACAACAACAGCTATCAAGCGAGTATCAAGATGGCACCATATGAGGCTCTCTACGGTTGCAAACGCCGCACCCCATTGAACTGGTGCGAGTCCGGTGAAAGGGTCACGTTCGGGGTTGATGTGGTGAACGACGCCGAAGAGCGTGTTCGGATGATTCAAGCCAAATTGAAGACCACCTAATCCCGACAGAAAAGTTACGCTGATAAGAGGCGTAGGCCGCTACACTTCGATGTCGGGGAACACGTGTACCTCCGTGTATCTCCGATGAAAGGAATGCATCGATTCGGCATGAAGGGGAAGCTCGTTCACCAATTTATTGGACCCTATGCTATCACCAAGAAGTGTGGACCAGTGGCGTATAGACTGGAGTTACCGGCATCTCTCGCTGGTGTTCATGATGTTTTCCATGTTTCACAACTACGGAAATGTCTGAAGTATACGGCTCCTGTTTCCAACGAAGACATTGGCGAGCTGCAACCGGATTTGACATATGCTGAATATCCGGTGGCGATTATTGATGAGAAGGCTTGGACCACGCGTAACCGAACACTGTGGTTCTACAAAATACTGGGGAGCAACCACACCGCTGAAGAAGCAACATGCGAGATCAAGTAGTTCCTTCGCTCAAACTACCTGGATTTCATGGCGTCTCATTCCGTGTAATTCCTCGTACATCTTTGTCTCTTCTTTTATAATCTCGGGATGAGATCCTTTTAAGCGGGGAGGTATGTAAAAGCCCAAGAAGTCACTTGCTAAAAGGTTCATCATCCTCACCACACCACAGCTAACTTATTGGTTAGCTCATGAACATTTGTGAAGAGCAAGTAAACACAATCAAGAGGGTGTTTAGAGGGAAAGCCATAGCTTCAAAAGGTAGGAGTCATACACATGAACATGAGTGGTTGAGCTCACCCCTGGACCTTAAATATTTTTGGGAAGGCTCAGGCCAAGTTTGATGCAAATCCAAGCCTTTTTGAGGCACTTTTGGAGACATTTGAAAAAGGGGCTATTTGAATGCAAATTCAAATTTCAGCTATTTTCGTCACTTGGATTCATAAGTTGACTTCATATTCAAACACAGCACATTTTTATGAGTTAGTCCTCCAATTTTCATCCTCATTGGAGTTCATCTTGTTAGGAGCTAATTTGAGAAGATTCAAACTGAATTTGAATTTAGTCTCACATATGCTCAAATTCTTTCAAACCCAATGTCAATTTGAATCATTCAAATTCAGAGCCCAAACATGTTGTTTGATCAAATTACCAGGGACAAGGGGGGGTCATACTATTTAAGAGCAGTAGGAATTCAATTTTTTAGGACAATTTTGGAGCCTGTGGGGCCCTCCTGTCAGCCACACTGGAGTCCAAACCGACTGAACTCAGTGTACTCGGCGTTCCACGCACTCAGTGAGAGGGGGGCGCTGAGACTTCACACGGAAGGCCACCGAGCGGCACCGGCCAGCTCCTGCTTCGGTGTGGGAGGTGGCTCAACAGGTGTTGCACCCTCCACTGCCCTCGGTTGGCTATAAAAGGCACGAGATCGGCCGGCGAGCTTCCTGTTCGAGCACTTCCGTAAACTGCCGCCTAGCCGCCCGGTTTCTGATCCTGTGCAAACTGAGCTACAATCGTTCTCTGCCCTCGACGTTCATAGCATAGATGAGCGCTAGCTTGTCCGCGAGCTCACCACGCAAACCGTTTCAATGTTCGACCTTCGTGCGCAGAGAATTTCCCAGTTTAGGAGTAAGAGCTCATTTCGGGACCCGATTAGGTTTAGGAGAAATTCGGGAGGATCGTCGTGTGGGAGGGCAAACAGAGCTTAGAAATGGTATCTAGAGGTTCTTGCGCCCCTCCTCTATTGAAAATCAGAAAGAAACCACTGCCAGAACCATAGGTTCACTGAGTAACAGCTCGGTGGAAGAGGGGGTCGCTGGTGAGGTCCAGTTTGCCGGCTGTTTACTGAGACGGGCTGGGCATACCAACTGAGACAGGGCTCAGCTAATGAGACCACTTGTCACAGTTCTGATACCATGATGAGACGGCCCGACGCCGCCCGTTTAGTCATGGGGACGGGGCACTCGCCCGGGAATCGCATTGGGTGGTGCCGTGTTGTGCGGCACACAACAGCACACATACAAGGGACAATGTATTACATAGAACAATAGAGGAAGCTTACAAGTTTTTCTTTGTAAATAGTTTACATCAAATAGCTACAGCAGAAGTCTATAACAACTCACGTCGAATAACTAAGAGCACTCGAGATGAAGTCCAGCCGCGGACTCCTCTCGCTAGCAACACGAAGACAACAGCAGTGGCTGGGTTCTCTATGTGTTAAACGACTCAGAAGTCTCCGAGTGACACCAGACAACCTTCTTCTTAGCATCGATGTTAACCTGCAAAACCACTTATATAGCAAGCGTGAGCACATAGGCTCAGCAAGACTGATCCGTCTCTCCTAAACAAAAAACTCTACATGCACGACGGTTGCAATTGGGTTAGCTAGATTTGCATAAAGGACTCGCCTAAAGTTGATCCTTAACTTTCAAATTTTTAAGCCTCATTGTGCAGACCTTGAGCCAAAAAGCATCGCAACTCCAAAATCAAACAAGAAACGCTTTGTTGTGATGCTCCTTGCACAAAGTGAAGGTAAAGTTTAATGAGCCTATCTCTAAATCAGTAATGGTTGCAATACAAGTTACATCACAGTGTTATCAAGTTCAAAAGATAACCAGTTCAGTTGTTACTACGTCAAGACGCAGTTGGCAAGTATGCTCATATAACCGCGAGCGACAGTGATTCGAATCAGTACACGCCCGGACTACATGACACGTACACCCGTACTCCGAGTTGACGGCAGCAACCTCGACTGACGTTGTACGCGGCCACCTTTCCCATGATCTTCCACATTGGACGCAGTGCAACTGCCCCAAGTACGCAAGCTCGCTCAAGGTACATACCCGCAATGGTATGTTCTTAAGCGAGTTACCTCCTGCTACCCTGACGCCGAAAGCCTAAGGCAGTTGGAAAAGTTCCACTATGGATCTCCCAAGATACATCGGTTTTCAGGGTCCCATATAGCCAGTATGCGCCCGGTACACAACTCAAACTTGTCCAACAGGGCCAAGCACGGACGGGCCTTAACCGACACAGGCAGGGCTATGCACGCACAGTCCGCAACCTGCTGCATCTAAACCTCCCTGCCTGGTCTCCATTTCTTATGTGTGAACTTTCCTCATCCTTTCTATTTTGGACCCATTTCGAGTAAACCAGCCCTAAACTCGCGAGTAGCTTCCAACTACTCGACTTCTACCGAGCCTTTCCTACAAACATTAGCGTAGCCAGATTCACTCGAGGAGGTGCTAATCTACCCTTTCTCTCTTAGGTATTTCTGGTCATGCAAGTGGGGTTTTCAATATCAACTAGACCTAATGCAATCAACGATTCAAAGCTATGATCTCTAAAATTGAAAATGCTTTATAAAACTGTTCAAATGTAAACCGGGGCTTGCCTGTTTTGCAGGTGACTAAGATACAATCAGTTAGTGACGATCACTTGGAACTTGATAACTCGCTTTCCTCCCTCCTTGATCTTCACTTCAAGTCCTTCTCACGTTCTTCACGTAGATGCTACACGATATGATCATGCATATGTATTTAATTGAAAATATTTTGCTAATAAGATCTAATGACAGTTTTAAAACTGGAACTCTGTTTAAGAATTTAAAATGACACTGGTGCTAGTGGTTTAGGTTGGGTTTAAACACTATGATCAAGTGTTTGAGTGCTACTCCTCACTTGTGTATTGATCACCTAAAGAGGTTACACATAACAGTGGTGATCCAGAGCTCCAATGGAGCTGAAAATTTTCAAGTGAGTTCCTCATCACAAGAAAGTTATCTGGACCAAAAATTAGCACTTTTCATTGAGTGGTTTATTCAGAAAATTTTTCTAAGCAATTAAGCAAAGAAGAATTAATTCTGAGGTAGCACCTATGTTCATGTCAAAAAATTAGTGAAGCACAATTCCAATTATAATTCATAGAGCTTGCATGAATTTTCCTAGGATTTTTGAAGCTAAGAATTGCCCAGAACTGAATTTACAAGTTTTGGAAATTCTCTGAAAATGTTTCTGTATTCAATTGAATACAGTAACTTACAATCTGCATTACCCTGATCAAATCAACTCCAATACGCTGAAACTTTTTCAGGAGTCTAGTAACAACTTAAAGAACATTATGGCAAAATTGGAGGATTTTTGGATAAACCAAACTCCCTCTAAAATTCTTTTGCTAAAAAGCTTTAATGAATTTTCCAGAATTAAATAAAGACTTTCATACAAATTGGGTTGCATATTTGGATAGAGTTTGTCAATATGAATCTAGCCCAATTTGAATCACTAAATTTGGAGGTTCCTAGCAAAAGTTATGCTCTTCTAAAATTTGGGGGAAAATCTGGAATTTGAATAAATCTGGGAAAAAGTTTAAACTGACTGTGGGACCGGGGAGCACACGTGTCACGCCCTGAATTAAGCCACACGGGGCTACAGAGGTGTTTCCCGCGTTGCCACAATTAATCTGGCGCCACAGAGGATCCGGCCACTGTTGCTGTGTGACTGACGCGTGAGGCCGGTAGCACCTTCGTCTACCTGCCGCCCCCGCGCTCCCGCGCCGCCGGGCTCGCCGGAGCTCGCCGGTTTTCGTCGCTTCGGCCAAATCCCGAGCTGCTACTCGCTGCCAGGCCCTAATTTAACTCGAGGAACACGATGGGACGAGTTCCATGGACCGGTGAAGCCCCTAAACTATCCCGCACCGGTGCAGCTGCTCGGAGGAGGTCCGGCGACATCGCCCCGTTGATTTCGCCCGCCTAAAGCTCCCTGGAAAGGCCCTACAGCACCAGTGAAGGTTGGCGAAGCTAGTCATGGCCGCACACGGGCTCGGGAATGGCTCAAAGCTAGGGTTCACCGTGCGCCCGACGTGTCCCGCTAAAACCGTCGTCGGAAAGATTGAAATTACGCCGCGCAGAGCGGGTTTCTTGCTAGGTTTCAAAGGGAAATTTGTTGCTAAGCAAGGCTACTTCATGTGAGTGAAATTTGCAGTGATCTAAACAATCATAGCGTGAGAATTTAACAGATTCTTACCCACACCTCGGTTTGAACCAGCCGGAGGGGAATCCTGAAATTCGTCGGCAAGACGCAAGGGCAAGAGCTAGGCTTCGGATGGAAGCTGCAGGGAGCTCTTGCATGTCCGAGGGCCATCTTGCTTGGTCGTGAAAGCCGCTCTGTGGAGCTGCTCACGAGAGCCGTTGGTGGCGGTTCCTTCCGGGCGCCGCTGAAACTTGGTTCTCTTGGGTTGTGATGGCTAAATTCACACAGGGATGGTGTGAGGGGATTGTGGGAGGGTTTGTGGTGCCGTTCGATCGCTCAGCTGAGACTTGCACACATGCTTTCGGTGGCGGCTGATCGATCAGAGGACAGCGGCAGCTGTCTCGGTTGGTTTCTCGCGCGGGGAGGAAAGACAGCGTCGAGGCTTTGGCGAAGAGGGCGAGAGGGAGCACGGCAGTAGTTAACGACGTCCAGCAGCTCTCCAGCGTGAAGGAAATTCAGCAGGAGGTGGAGGCGTCGGTCCCGCGCGGTGTCGCCCGGGGGGGAGTCGGCTCAGCCTGAGTTACTTCGCGTAGGAGGTAAACGAACAGAGACTGTGTTCTTCACTGAAGATCTTTTGCAAATTTTTCATCTCTCTCAATGACATGTGGGTCCCACAGCTCAGTCCCTCCTTATCCCTCTCCATAATATCTCCCAAAGTTTGAATATGATGGAATTCAATTGTGGGAGTTTAAATCTGAGAGGCATTTGGACAATTGGGCAAGTTTCATCCAAATTCAAACATGCATTTGAATTCTTTGTTATTTAAAGTCCATTTTGGAAAATGGGTTGCAAATCATTTTCATAAATCATGAAACTTTGCACACCCCCTAATTTTGACCCAAGGAATTCAAATATGAAATCTGATTTTTATTTTGGCTGCTCCAAATGAGATTTGTAGCACACCAGTTTTGAAATTCATAGTGTTGCTCTCATTTGAATTTTGAGTTGAACAAGTTTGTTCCAAATCTGACTTTAGTTTCCTCACACATGTGGGAACTTCCCATCTTGGTTTTAGACCCCTCTTGGGTTCCAAGTTTTCAAATAAAAATTTGAACTTGTGTGAAGAAAGCCCTCATGTGGGTTATCACATGTGGAAAAGTTTTAAACAAGTCCCAAATTTCATTCATATGAAACCAACTTTTGTAAACAAGAGTTTATTTCTATTCATATTTTTGGGACCTTTACATTTAGGTCCCAACCGAGGTCATGCCGAGCTTCCCGAGGTTTTCCTGGACGTGGTAATGTGATTAGCACGCAAAGGGGGTGCTCAGAAGGACAGGAACACGTTGCCGATGTTTCACAGGGACATAGCACTCATCGCCGGCGAGATACGGAGGTTAGCCGGCGGCAGCATGGTATCCAGCGTGTTCAGCATCCAATGTTATGTCGGGGCGGCAAGTTTCACCGTCGCCGGCGAGCTAGGTCACCGGGAACGCCGACCTCGCCGGAGCTCCGGCGGCTCGGGGCGGCGGCGTCGCGAGGTTGATGAAGGGCATGGGTCCCACATTTGAGCTGCTGAGCTAAGTTTGCTCGCGCGGTTAGCTTAAATTAAACATGCAGGGCGCGCTGTCAGTCACTGGTTAAGCGCAGGAGGCGATTTTCTTTAGGTAAATAATTCAGGGATCAGCCCAAACTTTAGAAATTCATAACTTTGGTTAGAAGTGTCCAAATCCAGTGAACCAAATTTTGTTGGATTCATCTCTTTGAGTACTATCCAGAAAAACAAGTTTCAGCTCATGAAACTTACTTTTTTCCAGAATTAATTCCCTAAAATTTAAACTGTTGGGAATTTTATCTAGAGAATTCTTTTGTGGAAAATTCTGAAATTTGTCTGGGATGTTCATTTGAGAATCCTTGAGTCACTGGAAAAATTTCAGATCCATAAAAGTTCATTTAGTCCCCCTAATGGTATGATGAAGTGAACTGCCCTGAGAAAATGGAAAAATGTACAGAAACAATTTTCAGATTTTCTCAAATCTTGTTTAGGGCATAACTTCATCTATGATTCTTCAAATGACATGAAACCAGTTCCATTAGAATCATCTCAAACTCTAGTTTCCAGAAAGTAATGATTTGAGCCATGAAAATGACACGACCCCACAGTCTTGTCGAGCCAGGATCACGTTGAGGGGTACTGCGTTGCACAGCACCGAATAACACACATCAAAGGTACAAAGCGGAAGCAAAGTTTTATTACATAAACCAGTGTATGAACATTTTTACTACAAAATATGTCCAGTCTACCCTCACGGGCGTAGACTACACATCGAGTTCACGTTCAGCCCATGAACGTGTCCCCGCTAGCACGCACACACACTAAAACGGCGGCGAGCACGACTCCCACTCGACGGGGTTCCCCTCCTGGGGTTCCGCCTCCTCCTCAGGAGTCCCTTCCTCATAAAACCCTGCAAAAGTTTCAAACACAAGCAGTGAGCATGATGGCTCAGCAAGACTGACCCATCTCTCCTATACATGGAACTTCTACATGATGGGTACAGTGTACATGAGGTAAATAATTTGCAAAGGACTCGCCTAATTATCTGAACCTTACTTTCAATGATAGGTACATGAGGTAAAACAAGTTGCAAAGTACTCGCCTAATTAGTGGGACCTTACTTTCAAGTTTTAGCAGCAGGTTGTGGAGAACCTTACGCTAAGGCACATGAGAGAGCGGCAATCAAACAAAGAAACGAATTTCTCTCATGTACTTTGCCCAAAGTTGAAAAGAACTTTAGTTAGCTCTAGGCTATGGCAAATCATTAACAATCAAAGTCCATCTTTCAATCAGCAACATTTTAACATGTATCTAGCCTGTTCTTTCTACGTCACGGTACAGTGAACAAGTGGTACTCACTGACCGCGAGGGACGGTGATTATAATCGATTTACACCTGCAGGGTTACCCGAATAACCCGTCAGGTACGCCCGCACTCGATGTTACCTACAGCAACCATCACGTACGTCGTACACAACCACCTTTCAACCGTCAGCCAAATATTGAACAGGTCCTATCGTCCCGAGCAAGAGGTCTCTGCACGCGCATCTCAGTCCCTCCAGCTGATTTACACCTCAAGCTCTCAACCTACCCTCTGAACGACAGGCAATGCCTCAATACCCAGCTACCCGAGTTACATCGGTTTCCCGGTTCCCATATAGCAGGTAGGTCTTCGGTACTGTTCTAGCTTGTTCAACAGGCCCGCACACTGCTCGGTCCTCAATCGACACAAATGGAGCTATAGCACCCAGGCCCCAAAGTCCTGCTGCCCTTACTCTCCGCTCGGTTTCATTTTTCTTGCCATGTGTTTCATTTGCTATTCTTACCCGAGCGATGTGCCTCTAGCCTATTCTCGCGAGTGGTTCCAACTACTCGACTTGTACCAAATCCTACTCTATCTTAGCATTGCAGTGGCTAACGAGGTTTTCAATCTTAACCCAACCCACGGCTTTCTTGGCTATGAAATTGGGTTTTCAAACAAGACTCTAATGCAAGAAGTAATGGTACTCAAACGAAGTTCTCAAAAAAATAAAAATTTGTAAAAAGATTAATGCAAACCGGAGCTTGCCTTGCTGCTCTTGGTCTTAGGCTAGCTGCTCTTCCGGAGTAACGAAATCTAAGACTTCGGGTTCCTCCTCAACCTTAGCGACTACATGATATAACAAGTATATGTGTTAATTAAATGCATTTGAGTTGAATTTAAACTTGTGAAGATTATAAGTCTCCCTAGACAGACCCAATGACTGTGAAATTTTTACTGTGGTTTGGTTACAACCTAAACAGAGACTTGGCCAAGTTTTATTTCCAGTGAAGTTCATTTGAGCTCTCCACAAATAATTATGTACTTGACCTTAATTGGAGCTCTTAGGATTTTCTAGGAATTTTCATGGAGCAACCCATGACTTTCTGAAAACAAGATTTTCAGAGGGTTCTAATGGAGTTGGTCTCACTTAATTTGGAGGTTCCTGGCTAGAGATATGAGCAAAACAAATTCAGAGAAATTCTGAAAATGTTTCTGAACATTTTCTATTTTCTCTGGAACAGTTTTATTAATCACACCATTAGGTGGATCAAATTTGCTCAAATGGATCTGAAATTTTTATGGTAGTTCAGGTATATTTTGGTGAACATCCCAGCAAAATTTCAGAATTTTCCTCCAAAGGATTCTCCAGTTAAAATTCTAAATATTTTAAAATTTGAAAAATTAATTCTGGAGAAATAAGGATTTTCATGAAGTGAAACTTGATTTTCCGGAAAGTACTCAGAGAGCTGAATCCAACAAAATTTGGTTGACTCGATTTGGAGTTCCTAGCCTAAGTTATGAGGATTTGAAATTTGAACAAAATCTGAAAATCGGGAAAGTTCAAATCACTGTGCGTGGGACCCTGGGCTACGTGTCACCTCCTCATCGGCTGACACACGCGGCTACTTAGTCCTTTGCGCGCAGCCACACCTGATCCGGGCCACAGGAGATCCCAGTTTTAAATCTTTCCGCCGTTTTTCGCGCGCCCGCGCCCCCAGCTCGCCGGAGCTGACTGTTGCTCGCCGTTTCGCCGGTTCCGGCCACCGTATGGGCTAAAACTCGCCGCTAGGGCGTATGCAACATCGAGGAACACGATGGAGAGGTGTTCTGGGGCTGCCGATGATCGGAAGATGGCCGACGACGTGTGGCGGCCTTGGTTGAAGTTCGGCAGCGTCGGCCGGGGTCCCTAGCCTGCTAAAACCTTGATCGACTAGCTCTACAGCACCAGTCGGTGATCGCAAAGCTCGGCAAGGCCATGGATTAGCTCGGAAACTACGGCAATTAGCTCGGCATCGTGTGCCCGATTGGTTCTGCGAAGAACACGATCGGTAAGGCTCGGAATACGTTGCTCCGAGGTTTTTTCATGCGATGGATCCTAAAGCAAAGATGATCGCCGGCTAGTCCAGCGCCTATGTGCAGAGTTTGATGACCTACGGAGGATCAGAGAGGATGAATTTGAAGAAACCGTACCGGGCGCTCGGTAGAACTCGCCAGAGTGAAAAACTTGAAATTCACCACCAATGCTTCATGGCGTGTCTTGAGACTTGGTTGAGAGCAGCACCAACACAGTGCGCTCCCGTGGCCTGGATCGCTTGACAGTGAGGCCCCCTGTGGAGGGCTGTCCACAATCACCCGATCGTCCGCTGAAGCTTGGTCGCCGCTGTGGCGGTCATTCTCGGGCAAGGAAGGCCGGAACTCGCTTGTTTCCGGGTCGGGGAGGTGTGTGCGGAGCTCAGGGTGCGGTTTAGCAGCTTGGGGAGGGATGGCGCGGTCGATTCGGCCGGATTCCTGATCGAGCCGAGGTAGCGGAGGGCGCCGCTCGGTGTTTGCACGTGAGAAGAAAGCAGACGAGGGTTGCTTCAGCAGATAGCGTGGAGCGCCTTAAGAATGGGATCAGAACCGACCCCTGCGCTCGCGCGTGGGAGCAAGCAGCTGGTGGCGCCCGGCTTCCCTCGGTGTCGCCCTCGGAGGAAGCCCGATAACCCGAGTGCTGAAGTTTCAGTCGGTTGAATTTGCTTCAGTGGCTGACATGTGGGTCCCACCTCCTTTTCAACCTCTGAAATTATCTCCCTCTCACTGTTATAAACAGTAATCCCCCTTATACCCATTGGAATTTGAATTATAAAACCCTGAGCCATTTGAATGGGATAGAATTCAAATTGGTTTGTGTTTGACTAAATTTCAGCACATACGCAGTTTGAAATTCAAATAAGGTTTGAATTTGCTAAACTTAGCTCATGTCAAGATCAACTCCAAATGGAGTGAAAATTGCTGTGTGAGCTCACAAAAATGTGCTGAGTAAGAATATGCCTCCCACTTTTGAAATCATTGGACGAAAACAGTTTGAATTTGAATTTGAGTTCAAACCACCCTCTTTCTAGCTATATCCAAAAGGACTTCAAAAAAAATTTGAATTTGGGTGAAACTTGGCATGGACATTCCTAAAAAGGTGTAGGAGTTTTACATATGCCCAGCCCTTATATGATGCATGTGGGAAATGCCACTTTTCCATTTTGTGAGTTTATCCTCTAATGAACATGTTGATGGAGTTTACTTGCTCTTCAAATGTGTTCATCAAGTTTCTTCAATGAGGTGCGTGTGTGGTGATGAACACTTTGAATATGTGTCAAAAATGAGGCCCTTACATTCCTCCCCCCTTAAAAGAATCTCGTCCCGAGATTATAAGGTGAAAATGAGAGAGTGGACTGTGGAAAATTACCGGATATACGACGGGAAAAAGTCGGGGTAGTTAGCGCGAAGAAAGCCTTCGCTCTCCCATGTCGCTTCGTCCACGGAGTGATTACTCCATAGAACTTTGTAGAACCACAACGTACGGTTGCGGGTGGTTCGGGTCTTTTCATCAATAACCTGAACCGGTTCCTCCCGATACGTGAGATCCGGTTTCAGTTCTTCAATATCCTCCAGCTGAACGGTAGTTGATAGCTTGAGACACTTCCTCAGCTGGGAGATGTGAAAGACGTCGTGCACACCGGAAAGTGCTTCTGGTAATTTCAGCCGGTATGCTACTGATCCACATCTTTCTGTAATCTGAAATGGACCGATGAATCGGGGTGCCAACTTTCCTCTCACCATGAATCTGTTCACGCCCTTCATTGGAGACACACGTAGGTATACGTGATCCCTGACATCGAATTGTAATGGGCGCCTTCTCCGGTCCGCATATTGTTTTTGTCGGGATTGTGCGGCTTTTAGGTTGCTTGAATTAGCCGAACCTTTTCTTCCACGTTATTGACCAGATCAATCCTGAAGGTGACCCTTTCGCCAGACTCACACCAATTCAGTTGTGTGCGGCATTTTCTCCCGTATAGCGCCTCGTAAGGCGCCATCTTGATGCTGGCTTGGTACCCATTGTTGTACGAAAACTCGGCTAACGGAAAGTGTTCATCCCAATTCTTGCCGTGGTTGATGGCGCAAGCTCGTAACATATCTTCCAAAATTTGATTTACCCGCTCGATTTACCCATCCGTCTGCGGGTGGTATGCTGAACTATGGATCAGCTTCGTCCCCAATGCAGCGTGTAGCTGCTCCCAAAAACAGGACACAAATAAAGTGCCCCGATCCGATATGATGGTACGGGGTACGCCGTATAAGCATAGGATCCGTGAGATGTACAGTTCAGCATACTTCATGGCGTCGTAGTTGGTGTTGACCGGGATGAAATTGGCAACTTTGGTGAGCCGGTCGATGATCACCCACACAGAATCATGTTTCTTAAATGTGGTGGGTAAACTGACGATGAAGTCCATGCTCACATCTTCCCACTTCCAGGCAGGAACGCCCAGTGGTTCTAGCAGTCCCGGTTTCCTCATATGATCTGCCTTCACCCTTCGACATGTATCACACTCGGACACGTACTTTGCGATCTCCCGCTTCATCCATGTCCACCAAAACTTACTTCTGAGTTCTTGATACATTTTGTTGCTGCCGAGGTGAACAGAAAACTTTGACAAGTGAGCCTCATCAAAGATTTTCTTCCGTAATTCCGGGTTACGGGGTACGACGATCCGGTCCTTGAACCATAGAACGCCGTCTCCGTCTTTCCAGAAACATTTCAACTCCCCACTGTCTATGCGTCTCCGTAAATGTGACATGCCCTTGTCATTTTTCTGGGCTGCCGCTATCCCTTCACGGATGGTGGGTATGAAAGCTAAGTTGTAGAGAGCTCCATGTGGGATCACATGCAGCGGTGGTTCGCTCTCTTCCAACGGTGTGATGATCAGATTGTTGACGTGTGACTTGCGACTCAACGCATCTGCCACTACGTTTGCCTTGCCGGGGTGATAATGGATCTCTATTTTGTAATCCTTTATCAACTCTAACCATCCTCGCAGCCTCATGTTCAGCTCCTTCTGAGTGAATATGTACTTGAGACTTTTGTGGTCGGTATATAAATGTACGAGGTTACTGAGTAGGTAGTGCCTCCACATTTTCAGTGCGAGTACCACGCCAGCAAGCTCCAAGTCGTGAGTTGGATAATTCTGCTCATGGTTTCTGAGCTGCCGTGATCCATACGCGACCACTCTTCGGTCTTGCATCAGCACACATCCGAGCCCAATGCCGAATGCATCGCAGTACACGTCGAACGGCTTTGTTGTGTCTGGCTGCGCCAAAACCGGTGCTGATGTTAGATTCTTGACTAAAGCCTTGAATGCTGCTTCACATGCTGGACTCCAAACATATTTAGTAGCCTTCTTCAGCAGCTCCGTCATAGGATTGGCAATCTCGAGAAGTTCGGAATGAACCTCCGATAATATCCCGCGAGTATAAGGAAACTCCGTACCTCGTGAACAGTTCTCGGGAATTTCCAATTCAGCACTTGAGTGATCTTGCTCGGGTCTACAGCGATGCCCTCCGGTGAGATAATATGCCCGAGAAAAGGCACTTGCGATATCCAGAACTCGCACTTGCTGAATTTCACGTATAGCTTGTGATCCCGCAGCCGTTGCAAGACTATACGCAAATGCTTTTTGTGATCTTCCTCTGACTTGGAATATACCAGTATGTCATCGATGAAGACCACAACAAACTTGTCCAGCTCCGGCATGAACACCGAGTTCATCAAATACATGAAGTGAGCTGGAGCGTTGGTGAGGCCGAAGGACATGACCAGGTACTCATAAAGTCCATACCTCGTCAAGAAATCCGTCTTCGGAATATCCTCAGCCCGTATCTTAATCTGATGGTACCCGGATCTTAAGTCCATTTTGGAAAAGATCTTTGCTTCGACGAACTGATCAAAAAACATGTCGATCCGTGGGAACGGGTACTTGTTCTTGATGGTTACGGCGTTTAGTGGACGATAGTCCACGCAAAGCCACAACATCTCATCCTTCTTCTTCACGAATAACGCCGAACAGCCCCATGGCGAGGAGCTCGGCCTAATAAAACCCTTCTCCAGCAGGTCAGTTAGCTGGGTCTTCAGTTCAGCCAACTTCTTGGGCGCCATCTTGTACGGCCTTTGGTATATTGGCATGGTTCCAGGTGCAAGTTCAATCTTGAACTCCACCTCTTTATCGGGCGGCATCCCCGGTAAATCATCCGGGAACACGTCAGGTAACTCTCGGACCACTGGAATGTCTTCCAATCTAATGGTTGTGGATTGATACGCACTTGGAAGTTTTATTTCTGGACTGTCCAGAAATAACTAATGAGACCCGTGCACTCCTGAATTCAAGTGCACGATTCGGAGGATGGTGTCTAAAACAGCGCTGTGGCGGGTTAACCATGACATTCCTAAAATGACATCGACCTTTTGTCCCTCTAATACTATGAGAGACGTAGGGTATACTCTACCCTCTAAGCATAATGGTGCTTCTGGGACCATTATGCTTGCTGAAATCTTCCCACCTGGTGAACAAATCAAGTATTGACTATCGGTGGGTAGTATTTGCAAGCTGTGTTTAGCAATGAAAGCTTGGCTAATAAAATTGTGTGTAGCGCCTGAATCAAACAATACTATGGCGGGATGCTGGTGGAGTTGGAACATACCCGCAAGGATTGGCTCACCCTCCGGCACGTCCTCTATGGCAAGTTGGTGGACGTGCTGGGCCTAGGGTTTGCCCGCCGCGCATTGGTAGGGTTCCAGATTTCATTCCTCCCCGGAAGTTGCGGTGCAACTCCGCCACCTTGCCTCTCCAGACAACTGCTGGCGAAGTGTCCTGGATGACCACACATGTAACATGTGGCTGCTGCTTGTCAGGTGCTTGGGGGACGAAATCCCGGCATGCACTGCTGAGGTGCATACGCACGCGGCATCGCCCGCTGCTGTTGTTGTTGTTGCGGAGGTGGAACTGGCAGTGCCAGCCTGAATGCCGGTGGAGAATATGGCCGACTGCAGAATGGCATCGGCCTCTGTGGTGGCTTCCAGCGTGGACCCGATGGTGGGTGATTCACCATCCGATATTTCTGAGAAGGACCATCTCCCTCTCAACTGCTTTGCGGCGCGCTTCGCTTCCTTTCCATCACCGCTAACTCCTTGCCAGAGTCTTCCTGAACAATCGCAGCATCAATTATCTCATTGAGGCTGCCGCGATTGAACATCGCCAGCTTGTCTTTCAGGAGCGGGTTAAGCCCCTGGTAGAAATGATCCCGCCGCTTCTCGTCGGTATCGGCGTGATATGACGCGTATAGCGCAAGATCATTGAACGCCCTGGAATATTCCAGCGTGTTCCGACTCCCTTGTTGCAGGCGTAAGAACTTCTGCGTCTTCCTCTTCATGAGACCCGGCGGTATGTGATAGACCCTGAAGGCCGTCCGGAACTCCGCCCAGGTCATAACTCGGTTGGTGGGCTGTGAAGCACAGTAGTTCGCCCACCACGCGCTCGCGTATCCCTGGAGCTTTTGGACCGCGAACTGAGTCTTGCGCTGCTCACTCACTTGGAGCAGCCCGAACTTCATCTCCATCGTGCGGAGCCAGTTGTCCGCATCGAGGGGTTCATCCGCCCTTGAGAATACCGGGGGATGAGTCGCTAGAAAGTCGGAGTAGGAGCTTTGTTGACGCTCCTCACGATCATGACGCCTCTCTGGTTGAGACGTATTTGCAGTAAGGGTCTGCAGCAACTCCGTGTGCTGCTGATGAGAACCGCCATTGCCACAAAGATGTCGGCCAATGTAACCGTTGGCGGTGGCAGTGGCGGTGTTTGTTGTTGCTGTTGCTGCTGTTGCTGTCCCCAGGAGTCCTCGGGAGGCTGTTGGGAGATTTCTCCCCCTTGACTAGAACCCCCAACGTCCGGGTTGGCACGAGTACGAGTCATTCTTAAATTCAAAACAACAGCGATCAGCACATGTCACACTTAAAAATCCCATATGAAACAGTAGGTATTTGAAGTGACACATGAATAATTTGCACGACATTCACATATATTGATAAAGCATAAACTTTATACAGGATACATTATTCTCGGGTCTCCGAGAAGTCATGCTCATGTTGTCACTACCTATACATACGCTACTGCCTACACGACATGTCACTGGTTACAAAAGTTTGGGTTACACCACTCTCGCTGCCCTAATTGGCAACGGTAACCTCCTAATCGGAGTAGAACTCGACCTCCTGTGGGTCGTCCTCCTCCGGTACCTCTGCTGGTGGTACTGGATCTACAACCTCCTCTCCCATCTCGGGTTCTCCCATTGCCGGAAGACCCAAGACCACCGGTACAGCACCTATCTCTGGTGGTACGAGGTCCTGCAATGCGTGCACCTCGTCCATGGCCTGGTTGTAGTCTTCTTCCGAGCCTTGACCCTCCTCAATAGCGTCATCCCGCTCTTGCGTAAGGACCTCGTTCTGCTGGGTCAGAGCTTCCACCTGCTGTTGCAAAGCCGTGATGTTGACACGGCTTTTCCTCTTCGCCTTCTTCAGATGATGCAACTGATTATGTTGTTCATTAAGTCACTTAATCGTCGGAAGGAGCACATTGCGGAGTGCGCTGTGAGCACTCTCGAAATGGTCTCCACGGCTTGTGCTCTCCTTGAGCTTCGCAGCAATACAATACGTATGAACAGCTTGGCTGTCCATCACGGCTTTTCCTGCCCTCAATTGGAGACTAAGGTTTGCCTCTGTGGGATAGTACCTTGAACAACCCGGATTGGTTGCCTCCATATACCTCCCTTCCCACACGTGATTAGCCCGTCCCTCCACCGGTACGAGCACGTATGAAGTGCCCTCCATAGCTCTCACGTGTAATTGGCAGAAACGCGGCATGGTGTCGCGGGCTGCCACTTGCCACATTCCCTCCGGTTGTCTACCTCTCACCGTGACGGTGAACGGCACCCAACCGGGTGGCGTAGGTGCTGCAGGAACTTCGACATGGATCGTCCATGTCTTGTTCCCTCCTCGCCTTCTTCCTTGGCGAAGTACTATGGCATCTTGCTGTACCCGAAATATTGAAGCATTTGCCTCAATGCTTCCGGATAGCCGCTGTGGTGAGAACTGTGGGACACCATCCACCCGTTCCCCAACTGTCTGTCCACTGTCATCTGTAGAAGCATATTTCAGAAATGTCAAATATTTATTTGAACAGTAAACCATTGAGTTATAACATAGAACATGTCATTGAACCCATAAAACTTGGAAACATAGTTCAAACTTAAACAAATTTGACTGTTGATCTGCTGTCCAATATGACAGCCCTGACCAGTTTCCATTTCAACCTGATTTAGACCATGCTAAAGGCAAAACCAATTCTGGATCTCAACATCAAAGTTAATCTAACTTCAATAGCTTTCCAGACAGTATTTTCTTGGCCTAAGATATGCCCTGGTTCAAAAGTTATGAGATGTCAAAGTTAACAGAATTTCTGGAGACAAATTGGACAGCACCTCCCTGCTTCAGGTACTGATTTGATCCAAGAATTACAGTTAATTCTACTCCCAATCTGACAAAACTTTCTGTTACAAAGTTGTAACCCATCTCATAAACTTTTCGGAACTACCTCATTTTCTATTTTTGTATTTTTATGCAGGAAGTTATGCTCAATTTACAGAGAGTTACAGAGAGTGTTTTGCGCGCAGCCACACCCGATCCGGGCCACAGCAGATCCCAGTTTTAAATCTTTCCGCCGCTGACAGCCGGGACCCACCGGCTTCTTCTTCCTCCGGCCGTTTTTCGCGCGCCCACGTCCCTAGCTCACCGGAGCTGACTGTTGCTCACCGGTTCGCCGGTTCCGGCCACCGTATCGGCTAAAAACTCGCCGATAGGGCGTATGCGACATCGAGGAACACGATGGTGAGGTGTTCTGGGGCTGCCGATGATCGGAAGATGGCCGGCGACGTGTGGCGGCCTCAGTTGAAGTTCAGCAGCGTCGGCCGCGGTCCCTAGCCCGCCAAAACCTTGATCAACTAGCTCTACAGCACCAGTGGGTGATCGCAAAGCTCGGCAAGGCCATGGATTAGCTCAGAAACTATGGCAACTAGCTCGTCATCGTGCGCCCGATTGGTTCTGTGAAGAACATGCTCGGTAAGGCTCGGAATACATTGCGACGATGTGTTTTCATGCGAGGGATCCTAAAGCAAAGATGATTGATGGCTAGTCCAGCGCCTATGTGCAGGGTTTGACGACCTACGGAGGATCAGAGAGGAAGAATTTGAAGAAACCGTACCGGCCACTCGGTAGAACTTGCCGGAGTGAAAAAACTTGAAATTCACCGCCGATGCTTCACGCCGTGGCTTGAGACTTGGTTGAGAGCAGCACCAACACAGTGCGCTCCCGTGGCCAGGATCGCTTGACCGTGAGAACCCCTGTGGAGGGCTGTCCACGATCACCCGATCGTCGGCTGAAGCTTGGTCGCCGCTGTGGCGGTCGTTCTCGGGCAAGGAAGTCCGGAACTCGCTTGTTTCCGGGTCAGGGAGGTGTGTGCGGAGCTCAGGGTGCTGTTTAACAGCTTGGGGAGGGATGGCGCCGAGGTAGCGGAGGGCGCCGCTCGGTGTTTGCACGCGAGAAGAAAGAATACGAGGGTTGCTTCGGCAGAGAGCGTGGAGCGCCTTAAGAAGGGGATCAGAACCGACCCCGGCGCTTGCGCGAGGGAGCAAGCAGCTGGTGGCGCCCTCGGAGGAAGCCCGATAACCCGAGTGCTGATGTTTCAGTCGGTTGAATTTGCTTCAGTGGCTGACATGTGGGTCCCACCTCCTTTTTAAGCTCTGAAATTAACTCCCTCTCACTGTTATAAACAGTAATCCCCCTTATAGCCATGGTGATTTGAATTATCTACCCCTGAGCCATTTGAATGGGATAGAATTCAAATTGTGTTTGTGTTTGACTAAATTTCAGCACATAAGCAGTTTGAAATTCAAATAAGGTTTTAATTTGCTAAACTTAGCTCATGTCAAGATCAACTCCAAATGGAGTGAAAATTGGTGTGTGAGCTCAGAGAAATGTGCTGAGTAAGAATATGCCTCCCACTTTTGAATACATGGGATGAAAACAGTTTGAATTTGAATTTGAGTTCAAACCACCCTCTTTCTAGCTCTACCCAAAATGACTTCAAAAAGGTTTTGAATTTGGGTGAAACTTGGCGTGGACATTCCTAACAAGGTGTAGGAGTTTTACATATTCCCAGCCCCTATATGATGCATATGGGAAATGCCACTTTTGCATTTTGTGAGTTTATCCTCTAATGAACATGTTAATGGAGTTTACTTGCTCTTCAAATGTGTTCATCAAGTTTCTTCAAATGACGTGTGAGTGTGGTGATGAACACTTTGAATATGTGTCAAAAATGGAGGTCCTTACAGAAAATCCCTGGGAATCCTTAGAGGCTCTACTAATGACCAAATAGGCTTTTATTTGTACAGAGCTCAAATGAACTGTGTTTCAAATGAAACTTGGTCAAGACTATGGTTAGGACCCTAGCAAGCCACCATAAAAATTTCAGAGCCAAAGGGGAGGGCTAGCTAGATTTATGGTATTTACATATTCAATTCCAAACATTGCATTTAAATTGACATATAGTATATTGCTTACGTGTAGTCGCTGAAGGCGAGGAAACCTTGGAAGTGCTATACTTTCAACTTCCGGGCGAAGCCCTAACCACTGACCAGTAGAAACAAGGCAAGCCCCGGTTTGCATTAACCAATTTTGTAAAGTTTTGCTTTATGTATACTTAGCATGAGTTATGTTTGTGCATTAGGTGTAGGATGGATGAAACCCAAGTGCATAACCAGATTTTTCCTACAAGAGTGAGGGTAGTGTCTAAGTCCTCAAGTAGTCAGGCTGTGCTTAATGTTCATAGAACTTCGGTACAAGTCGAGTAGTTGGAATCTACTCGCGAGTATAGGTGTCAGGACACACGGGATTGGTTCGAGTGATGTGAGATCACTTTAGTAAAAAAATGAGACTAGGCAGGGGCTAGGGCGCAGCAAGAGGAAGTCTTGTGGGTGCAGCCCTGTCCGTGTCGATTGCGGACTGATCCATGTGCGGCCCCGCTGAACAAGTATTGAACGTATTGACGGCATATCAGATATATGGGCCCCGATGAACTGATGTAATCTATACCTCCGGGCGTCAAGGCATAACGCACCGATTTATAGGTGTAGGTTGAGGGCAGCAAGGTGGAAATCCTCTAACGGGCATAGAGAGATGCTCCGTGTAGGAAACCTCTTGTCCGTTTGGTTGTGACCAGTTTGACGTTTGGGCTGTTTGGTGAAAGGTTGTCCCGTACGACATCGAGTGAGCGTGCTGTGCAGCTCCACGGGTGGGCGTACGTGACGTGCTCTTCGGGTATCCCTGCAGGTGTATATCGAGTAGGTTCGCCGTCCCTCGTGGTGATGAGTACCACTTATTCACTGCGTCGTGATGTAGATAAATTATGGAATTTTGTGATTTAATTCTGCTGATATGTATAAATTGTATTGCTACATGTGTGCCACCAAATATCGCTTACTAAATTTCAGATTCATAAACTGTTAACTTGTGGCTAAAAGATGAACTAAGGATGAACTTGTAGGCCTGTCCGTTTGCTGCAATTTACCATCCCATGTTCGTCGTGAACTGCATGTAGAGTTTCATGCATAGGGAGTCGGTTAAGTCTTGTTGAGCCATCATGCTCACGGTTGCTACTATAAGTGTTTTTCAGGTGATAACTACCCCACGGACTCGGGTTACGAGTCCACCGGCGAGGGCTACCCTCCGTCGGGGACCACAGCTGAGTGGGAGCCGTACACGCCGCGCTGAGCTGAGGAGTGGAGCTAGTGTGGGTTGTCCATAGGTCTGGACAACCGACTTTTGCTAGTTAGGTGGGCGTGAGTTGAAAAAATTTAGCTTCCGCATTTATAAACTCTGTACTTAGTTGTAAACTGATGGTTTGTACTACTTTGTACATATTCAGTTGGTTTCTATGTAATACAATGTTGTTCTTATGCTGTGCGCTGTCGGGTGTCGCATCGTGCGGCACCACCCTCTGAGATCCTGGCCGTACAGATTTCGATCCGTCACAACAGAGTTCTGTTACGTGTGGTCCGGGACTTCTCATCAATAATTCCAACCGGATATTCCACGTAGGTTAAGTCGGTTGTAACTCGCCAATGTCTTCAGTGGAAACAGAAGCAGTGTACTTAAGACATTTTCAGAGTTGTGAAACATGGAAAATGTCATGAACACCAGCGAGAGGTGTCGATAGTTCCAGTCTATATGCCACTGGTCCACATTTCTCGGTGATGGCATAGGGTCCGATAAATCAGGGAGTGAGTTTCCCCTTCACGCCGAATCGGTGCACACCTTTCATCGGAGACACACGGAGATAAACATGTTCTCCAATGTCAAAATGCAGCGGCCTACGACTCTCATCAGAGTAACTCGCCGCCCGGGGGTTTTAAGCTACAAGGAATCTATTGGTGCAGTGCTCTCGGGCTGCCGGTGGCAGGATGTAGGCCGGCGACGTGTGGCTGCATTCGGTGAAGCTCGGTGACCTCAGCCCACTTCTCCTGACCGCCAAACACCCGGTTCCTCGGCTGTACAGCAGCAGTGGCACCTAGGGAAGATCGACATGGGCACAAACTAGCTCGGGAACGGCGGCTACTATGGTTTCACCGTCCGTGTGGTCGTCCCCTCCATGGCCGCCGCTCGAAAAGCTTGAAATTAGCTGCAACTACTCGGTTTTAAGCTAGGTTTATGAAGGAAACTTGTTCCCTAGCCCCTCTAGCTCATGTGTGCGCAAATTTATGGACCCTAACCGAAACTCGAGCTTCAATTTCAGAAATTCTTACCGCAGTTAAGTTTTCCCCGTCCGAGAGTAAAACTCGAAATTCTCGAGCTCGGGTGCACGGATTGAGCTGAAACATGGCGAGGAGCAGTGCGGTTAGTTGGTGCGTCTCGGAGTGCGCTTGCTCGGTCATGAAAGTGCCCGGTGTGAGCTGTCGACGAGAGCCCGAATTACGGTTGCTTTAGGTCGCCGCACGAAGAGCCCGTTATAGAGCGGGGAACGGCGGGAGCTGTAGGTTTTTGTGCTGAGGAGTTGCAGGACAGTCAAGCCTTGCCATTTTGCAGCTCTGGGCAACGTTGCACGTGCGGTTTCATGGATTTCCGGTGGCAACCGAGGCGGCGGCGAGCTGGTTGTGTTTTTCTTGCGCGAGGGAGAAAGCCACCGAGTGTGGCGTCCGGTGAACCAAAAGATCACGCTGAACGCCCGGGCACACACACGAGCTGGTTGCTAGCACGAGGAGAGAGCGAGGCGGTGGCTTTGGCGTGACCCTCGGTGGCGCGCGTGCCTGAACTCGGTTTGCCTTGAGTCTGAACAGAGAAACGGAGAACAGGGAAAACATGACATCGTGTGTAAGTCTTCCCTTCCAATGACAAGTGGGTCCCACAGCTCTTTGACACGGCCTCACGGCCTTGTCGAGCCAGTATCACGCTGAGGGGTGCTGGGTTGCACAGCACCAGATAACGCACATAAAAGATACAAAGCGGAAGCAAAGTTTTATTACATAAACGAGTTTATGAACATTTTTACAACAAAATATGTTCAGTCTACACTCACGGGCGTAGACTACGCACCATGTTCACGTTCAGCCCGTGAACGTGTCCCCGCTAGCACACACGCACACTAACACGGCGGTGTGCACGACTCCCACTCGACGGGATTTCCCTCTTGGGGTTCCGTCTGCTCCTCGGGAGTCTCTTTCTCATAACACCCTGCAAAAGCTTCAAACCCAAGCAGTGAGCACAATGGCTCAGCAAGTCTAACCTGTCTTTCCTATACATGAAACTTCTACATGCTGGAGTTGATGTAAGGAGGAATGTAAGTTGCAAAGGACTCGCCTACTTAATTGAACCTTACTTTCAAGTTTCAGCAGCAAGTTGTGGAGAACCTCATGCTAAGGCACATAAGAGAGCCATAATCAAACATGAAACGCAATTCTCTCATGTGTTTTGCCCAAGGTTGAAAAGAACTTTAATTTCCTCTAAACTACAACAAGTCATTAACAATCAAGGTATAGCTTTCAATCAGCAACTTTTACATGACTCTAGCCTGTTCTTTCTATGTCACGGTACAGTGAACAAGTGGTACTCACTGACCGCGAGCGACGGCGATTATAATCGATTTACACCTGCGCCGTTACCCGAATAACCTGTCACGTACGCCCGTACTCGATGTTGCTTACAACAACCATCAAACGTCATACGCGACCACATTTGACCCGTCAGCCAAAGGTTGAACCGGTCCTATCATCCTGACCAAGAGGTCTCTGCACGCGCATCTGCAGTGCAGCCAGCCGATTTACACCTCAAGCTCTCAACCTACCCTCTGGACGACAAGCAATGCCTCAACACCCAGCTACCCGAGTTACATCGGTTTCCTGGTTCCCATATATCTGGTAGGTCTTTGGTACTGTTCTAGCTTGTTCAACAGGCCCGCACACGGCTCGGTCCTCAATCGACAGAAGCGGAGCTATGGCACCCAGGCCCCAATGTCCTGCTGCCCTTACTCTCCGCTCAGTCTCATTTTTCTTGCCGTGTATTCCCTTTGCTATCTTTACCCGAGTAGTGTGCCTCTAGCCTATTCTTGCGAGCAGTTCCAACTACTCGACTTGTACCGAATCCTAACCTAACTTAGCATTGCAGTGGCTAGTCGAGGTTTAGAAACCTAAGCCCAAACCAGGGTTTTCTTGGATATGCATTTGGTTTTCAAACAAGACTCTAATGCATAATTTAAGTGAGTGCTCAAAGTAAGTTCTTAAAATAGTAAAATTTATAAAAAGGCTAATGCGAACCGGAGCTTTCCTTGCTGCTGTTGGTTGTAGGCTAGCTGTTCCTTCGGAGTGATGAAGTCTAAGACTTCAGGCTCCTCCTCAACCTTAGCTACTACATGAGATAAATACATATATGTATCAATTTGAATGCATTCGAATTTGATGTTGAATTTGTGAAGACTATAAGTATTGCTAGACAGGCCCAATGACTCTGAAAATTTTATTGTGGCTTGGATACAACCTAAACAGGGACTTGGTCAAATTCATTTGCAGCAAAGCTCATTTGAGCCCTCCACAAGTAATAGTGTATTTGGCCTTAATAGGAGCTCTTAGGGTGTTCTGAGGATTTTCATGGAGGAAGCCATGACTTTCTGAAAACTAGATTTTTAGAGGGTTCTAATGGAGTTGGTGTCACTTAATTTGAGGATTCCTAGCCCAACATATGAGCTAAAAAATTTCAGAGAACATCTGAAAATGTTTCTGGACATTTTCCATTTTCTCTAGAACAGTTTCATTAATCACACCATTAGGTGGATCAACTGAGACCAAATGGATCTTAAATTTTTATGGTAGCTCAGTGATATTTTGGTGAACATCCTAGCCAAATTTCAGAATTTTCCACTAAAGGATTCTCCAGTTAAAGTTCTAAACATTTTAAATTTGAAGAATTTATTCTGAAGAAATAAAGATTTTCATAAATTGAAACTTGATTTGTTGGAAAGTACTCAGAGAGCTGAATCCAACAAAATTTGGTTCACTCGATTTGGAGTTTTCTAGCCAAAGTTATGTGGGTTTGAAGTTTGAACTAAATCTGAAAATTTGGGAAAAGTTTTGCGCGTGGGACCGGGGCTACATGTCGACTCCTCAGCGGCTGACACACGGGGCTACGGAGTTTTTGCGCGCAGCCACAGACTATCCGGTGCCACAGCGGATCCCCGGATTAAATATCCGCTCACTGACACGTGGGACCGGGGGCTTCTTCAACCTCCCGACATCCCGCGCTCGACCGCCGCCCCCCTCGCTAGAGTGCTCGCCAGAGGGGCCTTGCCGTGCGCCAAACTCAAAGATTTTCGCCGCCTCTGCCTAGTTCCACACGGGGAACATGGTGCTGGACTTAGCTCGACATGACAACTACCGGAACATGGCCGGCGACGAGCGGCGGCTTCGGAAGAACTTTGGCTGTGTCGTCCGGGCTTCCTAGCACCTCAAAAGATCGAGATAACGATCGTAGAGCATCAGTGCACCATAGGGAAGGTTGTCATGAACTCAAAGGAGCTCGGAAACTGCCGCAACTAGGATGTCACCGTGCGACCTATGTCAAAACCTGAAATCCTAGCAAAACTCGAAGAACAGTGGCTACACCCGACGGTCCTTCGAAGTTTCAGATCCTATAGGCTCGTACAGACGTCTAGAATTTGTTCTCTATGTTAGGTGATGAGTGGTGCAGTGTGTAGCATGAATTTTGTGAATTGGTCTGGCGGCCTCTTTTGTACACTGGTGAGAAATCGTGAAACTCCGGCAACAGAAGCTCATGTCACGCCACCGGAGCTTGCAGTAATGAAAGAGGGATCGATGACGAACCTCTTTGCTGTTCACAGCACGGAGAAAGGTGGGCTGTGGTGGCCGGACAAGGAGGAAGGAATTAGCACGGTGGAGCTCGAGGAAGGTCAGTTACGGTATGGGATCGGTGCGAGAACGTCGAGCAAGGGTCGACAAACTCGGTTGCGGTCTCAGCTCGCCGTGAAAACCATTGGTTCGGCCGGGCGACGGTGGAACCTAGAGCACGGGTGAGCGGCAATGTGTAGCGGGGTTTCTGTGCGAACGGACGTTGGAACAGTGGTGAGATGAGGGTGGGACGGCTCGGGCGCGAGGATAAGAGGGCAGAGAGGCGGTTCGGTGGCCAGAGGCGGCAAGCAGCTGCTGTTCTCGTTGTTTTCTCGCCAGAACGCACGCTCTGCTGAGTGCAAGAAACCGAGCTCGGTTGATGACTACGGGATGATCTAAGTAAGAAAACATACCCGCGAGGACGGGTTCGCCTTCCTGCACGTCGTTGATAGCTAGGTGGTGGACGTTGCTGGGTTTTGGTGCTGGTTTCTTGGGCTGATTACGGGGCTGATTAGCACCCTGATACGGTGCTGCACCCCTGCCCTGTCGCGGCTCGGGGCAGTCCCTCTAAATATGCCAGACACGGCCACACGTGAAGAACGTGTAAGGTGTCGGGGTCTCTCCGACTCGAGGACGGAATCCCAGTGCACGCGGTTGAAACTGAGGCGCACGCGGGACCATCCTTTGCTCCTGCTGTTGCTGTGGTGGATACGTTGGTCAGAAGCCTGGCGCATTATATTGTCGACCGCGAAACTAAGGCAGTCGTGCCGGTGGCTGCCATCTCTGACCGGATGGTGAGTGATACACCACACGGTATTTTTGTGGCGCCCCTCCACTGCTGCTCGCCAGCGTGCTGCGTTTCCTCTTATCAGAACCGCGCTCGTGCTGGGCATTCTCTTGTAAAATCACGGCATTAACAAGGTCGTTGAATGTGCCGCGATTGCTTTGGGCGAGATGGACATTCAACTTGGAATTCAGGCCCCGGAAGAACGCGTTTCGCTTATCGTCTTCCGTTCCCACAAATCCTGGTGCATACTGCGCTAGCCGGTTGAATAACCTCGAGTACTCATGAGTACTCCTCTCGCCTTGTCTCAGCGCCAGGAACTCCTGGAGCTTCCTCTCCATAACACCGGGAGGTATATGATAGGCGCGGAACGCCTCCCAGAACTCCATCCATGTGACGGCATGGCCAGCCGGTAATGAGGAGATATAGTTCGCTCACCATGTACCGGCTTCTCCTTGAAGCTGTTGCGCTGCGTACAGCACCTTCTGATGTTCGGTGCACCGAAGTAAACCAAACTTTGCTTCAAGAGTGCGGAAGAAGCTGTCCGCCTCCAACGGCTCTTCGGCCTCCGTGAAGACCGGTGGATGGATCACCAGGAAGTCTGAATATGAACTTTGTTGGGGCTGGCGTTGCCCATTGTCTTGGCGTCCTCCTGGACGGGACGCATTCTGCTGCACTAGCATCCGCAGCAACTCGGTTTGCTCGTCGCGCGAGCCGAGCACTGTGGCGAGAACCTCCGCAAGGTTTCTTGGAAGTTCTGGCGGTGGAGGAGGTGGTTGCTGCTGCGTCGTGGTTTGCTCCGGAGGTGTAGACTCATCACCACGAACCTGACTCGGACCTCCCTCCTCTTGCATTGAACGTGTACACACCACCCTGCATTCATACCATTCAAACGATCAGCACATGTTGGTTTATTTCATCCAGTCTATACAATAGTAGTGCGAGAGTGGAATAAATAATATGCATAACATTCACACATATGGATAAAGTATAGACTTTATACAACATATATATCCCTGGATCAGGTCACACGATTGAGTTCCAAAGTGACGAACTTTATGGATTAAAAGTTCATTTCGACCATCGTAGGTCGCCACGGGATGTTAAGTGTGTTAGCATACGTAATTCCTCGCTATTGTACTGGACCCTAACATGTCCTCCCTTGAAATGATATTGTTAATGTGTCAACTTTTCGACTCCAACTCGCTGTTTTACAACAGTTGCTTGATGTCGAAATGTGAAACTCAATTGTTTTTGGTTGAAAAACTTCAACATGGGGTTCACTGTCCAGCCTCTGGTCCTGCAGACCAGTTGGAAAAATTCAATCGCTTTGGCCACCTTGGAGGCAAAATCTGGACTAGAGTTACACAACAAAATTATAGTATACTCAACAAGGAATCCAGATTGTATTTATTTGCCTCTGTAGCCTTCCTAGTTTTTAGTTATTGTCTCTACAAGTTGACAGAATTTTCTCAGGAATTTTGACAGCATCTCCTTTGCAAGTGGCTGTTTTGTTCACAAAATTCCAACTAATTTTGTCCTCAATCCTGGAAAACACTGGACTACAAAGTTGTAGCACATTTTCAATACTTTCCAACGATGTCTTACTTGACTCTTAGAAATCTTTCTACAGAAAGTTGTGGTCGAAATACAGAAAACTCCAGAGAGCATTTTGATCTGTCCTGTTTCTGGACAGTGTATACTCATCTGAGATTTTCACCAATTTGAAAGGAGATTTTGTTCTGGAGCTCTACAGAAAATATGTGAGGACTTTAAAAGCTTTCCAGAATGGCATCCCACACTTCAATTGGTTCAACCAATCCTAAGTTATGCCCTGTTTAAGTTCAGCAAAGTTTCTGCCGAAAACAGGGGAGGTTTTTCCTAAGTCTTTGAGAATGAATCTATACTCCCAATTGGCTCTTAGTTCAATATGGGAGTTCAATAAGCCCCAAAATTGAATCCTAAACTCCATTTTTTAACTCTTTTATTTGAAAATATACTTTTATGCAGTCTCGGTACTACGTTTCCTCACCAAAGAAAAATCCTAAGCTGGTATTCCTGCATATACGTATCAAATAGTGGAACTAAGAACGTCAGTCACAAATGGTTTCTAAACGTCATGCACTAACGTGGTTAATGTACCTGCAGAAGAACACACAATAATGGTGCACACAATGGTTTTTGACATTTCAGGCAGTTCCATATCATAATAAAAACATACGGTCCATATCATTGCCATACGGATCGTCCTTGAGTCAAGCCACGTCTCAAGGTACATGGTCGTGTTTTGACACCACATGACGGGGAACCCGAGTAGAGCGTGAACGGGTCGTCACGGTTGGGAATTTTATCAACCCAAGGGATACCACCTACTGCCTCATGACCGTTGAGGCACGCCGATGGCGAGCGCTGCGTATGGCCCTTTGAACATTGAACGTTCAAGAGTTGCATACTATCGTGTTGCTTACCACACGATAAGGTATTCTCACTTTTGCCTAAGGCACGCTGGAGATCAGCGTTTTCATAATCTCTCAGAACCATAGAGGGCTTCAGAGACTCATATTAACTACCGTGCCAAGACACGGTATATCCTTCCATACTATTACTCGTATGGTGAGTTACCACAATTGATCCGCCTGCTGTGGCGTACCTTACCTCTTACATGACGTCGGTGCGTCGTTACAGAATGTATAACAAGTATGTTAGCATTTCCACCATAATATCTACTACTATCATAGACCTTATATGGGCATAGTGACTAATCCTCACTCGACTACTTATAAGTTTTAAAAATAGTCTCTTTTCGAGCGTGCTATTCCAAATGCTGCTCTGATACCACGTCTATGGGGACCACCCCGTGGTTCACCCACTCCAGGATTGCAGAGGGTGGTGCCGTGCGATGCGGCACCCAACAGCACATACGAAAAGAATTAAGAACAACATACAAACTTTTATTTGATATAATAACAGTGGAAGTCTTTTTATAAAACTTATACAGCGAAAGTAATATACATAGCTACTCTCTAATCCTAACTAAGCAAAAGTGCAGCCGTCCAGCCCGGGGACGCTGCACACTAGCAACATGTAACCGGAGATCACGGCGGCGTGCAGGGCTCCAGCTCGAACATGTACCCCGACGGGGGCACCGCCTTGTCCTCGGACCCCTCCTCATAGCTCTCACCTGCACAAAGATGAAATATTGCAACCGTGAGCACGATGGCTCAGCAAGGCTTAACCGACACCCTAGTTATGGAACTCTACATGAAGGGATGTGTAAGATAGGAAAAGGACTTTCCAATAAAGACATGCCTACAAGTTGATCCTTACTTTCAGTTTTATAGCAACAGATTCATGTGCCTTAGGCAGCCCTCACATCGGAAGTCCAAAATCAAACAAGAAACGCTTTCCTCCGATGTGGTGATGCCCAAAGTCCGAGGAAACTCGTGAACAGTTCTCGGGGAATTCCAATTCAGCACTTGTGTGATCTTACTCGGGTCTACAGCGATGCCCTCCGCTGAGATAATATGCCCGAGAAAAAGGCACTTGTGATATCCAGAATTTGCACTTGCTGAATTTCACGTATAGTTTGTGATCCCACAGCCGTTGCAAGACTATACGCAGATGCTTTGTGTGTTCTTCTTCTGACTTGGAATATACCAAAATGTCGTTGATGAAGACCACGACAAACTTGTCCAGCTCCGGCATGAATACCGAGTTCATCAATTACATGAAGTGAGCTGGAGCATTGGTGAGGCCCGATTCCTCGTTGACAAAGCCGTCTTCGGTATATCCTCTGCCCGTATCTTAATATGATGGTACCCGGATCTTAAGTCCATCTTGGAAAAGATCTTTGCTTCGACCAACTGATCAAAAAACAAGTCGATCCATGGTAACAGGTACTTGTTCTTGATGGTTACGGCGTTTAGTGGACGATAGTCCACGCAAAGCCGCAACGTCTCATCTTTCTTCTTCACAAATAATGCCGAACAGCCCCATGGCAAGGAGCTCGGCCTAATAAAAGCCTTCTCCAGCAGGTGGTTGGCATAGTTCCCGGTGCAAGTACGGCCTTTGGGATATTGGCATAGTTCCCGGTGCAAGTTCAATCTTGAACTCCACCTTCTGGTCGGGCGGCATCCCCGGTAAATCATCCGGAAACACGTCAGGGAACTCATGGACTACTGGAATGTCTTCCAATCTGATGGTGGTGGATTGATACACACGTGGAAGTTATATTTCTGGACTGTCTAGAAATAATGAGTGAGACTCATGCATTTCTGGGTGTAAAAGCATGACTCAGAGGACTGTGTCTAAGACAGCGCCGTGGCGGGTTAACCACAACATCCCTAAGATGACATCGACCTTTTGTCCCTCTAAAGCTAAGAGAGACGTGGGGTATACTCTACCCGCTAAGCATAATGGTGCTTTGGAAACCATCATGCTTGCTGAAATTTTCCCACCTGGTGAACAAATAAAATATGGACTTTCGGTGGGTAGTATTTGCAAGCTGTGTTTAGCAATAAAAGCTTAGGTAATAAAATTATGCGTGGCGGCTGAATCAAAGAACAATATGGTGGGATGCTGGTGGAGTTGGAACATACCCACAAGGATTCACTCCTCCTCCGGCACGTCGTCTATGGCGAGTTGGTGAACGGTGCCGTGCTTAGGATTTGCCCGCCGCGCATTAATGGGGTTCTGGGGCTGATTCCGCGCCGGAAACTGTGGTGCCACTCTGCCGCCTTGCCTCTCAGGACAGTTGTTGGCGAAGTGTCCGGGGCGACCGCATTTGAAGCATGCGGTTGACGACTGGCCCATGCTTGGGGGACGAAAGCCCGGCATGCGCTGCTGAGGTGCAAACACACGCGGCATCGGCCGCTGCTGCTGTTGTTGCTGCGGAGGTGGTACTGGTAGTGCCGGCCTTAATGCCGGTGGAGGATATGGCCGACTGCGGAATGGCATCGGCCTCTGTGGTGGCTGCCAGCGTTGACCCGATGGTGAGCGATACACCATCCGGTATTGTTGAGAAGGACCACCTCCCCCTTCGCTGCACTGCGGCGTGCTTTGCTTCTTCTCCGCCACTGCTAACTCCTTGCCAGAGTCCTCCTGAACAATCACAGCATCAATAATGTCATTGAGGCTGCCGCAATTGAACATTGCCAGCTTGTCCTTCAGGAGCGGGATAAGCCCCTGGTGAAAATGGTCGCGCCGCTTCTCGTCAGTATCAGTGTGATATGACGCGTAGAGCACGAGCTCATTGAACGTGTAGAGGGCAAACAAAGCCATTCTTGGCATTTCCACACAGCCTCTGTTCTTAAGAAATCAATTCTATGCAGTGTATGACTTCCCGGAAAAACTTTGAAGTCATTGGACATCAGGATCTTGAGTTATGTCCAAATCATTCTAGTTCATCTCTTATGTTCATTAGGAAACTTAGTTAGTTATAAACTAAAACACTAAGACAAAGTTAGTTCATTCATGTTTCTTTGCACAACAGAGGCAAACAAAGCCATTCTTGGCATTTCCACACAGCCTCTGTTCTTAAGTAAATCAATTCTATAACTCTTTGAATTGTATTGTAAAATTTGTGCATATACATGTCGATAGGATTCACAACGAAGGTGATTTGAAGGAGTGATTCATTGAAGTTGGATCAGACTCCGGAGGGTCAAGGGAGCAAGGATCACTAACTGTTATTATATACTACATCCCCGCAAAACAGGCAACCTCCGGTTTGCATTTAACAGCTTTTAAGTTTTTACTTTGTATTCACTTGTTGGTTAGGATATGATCTGTGCATTAGGTCTAGCTGATTTGATACTCCTCTTGCACGACCAAATGGACCGATGGAGTATTGGGTAGATGTCTTTTCATCGTGTAGAGCTGCCATGCTTAAGTACGGTTCGGTAGAAGTCGAGTGGTGAGATGCTATTCGCATGTTCAGGAAAACAGGGGCACACGGGATTGGTTCAGAAAATTTGTTAGCAAGTTGAATTTGAGATCGGGCAGGTTGTAGGAGCAGCAGGACATAGGGGCCTGGGTGCGTTAGACCTGTCCGTGTCGGTCAAGGACTGATCTGTATTGTGGGGACCACCCCGTGGTTAACCCACTCAAGGATAGCAGAGGGTGGTGCCGTGTGATGTGGCACCGAACAGCACACATGAAAAGAATTATGAACAACATACAAACTTTTATTTGATACAAAAACAGTGGAAGTCTTTTTACAAAACTTAGTTATACAGCGGAAGTAATATACATAACTACTCTCTAATCCTAACTAAGATAAAGTGCAGCTGTCCAGCCCGGGGACGCTACACACTAGCAACATGTAACCGGAGATCACGGCGGCATGCAGGGCTCCAGCTCAGCCGTGTACCCCGACGGGGGCACCGCATCATACTCGGACCCCTCCTCATAGCTCTCACCTGCACACAGCTCAAATATTGCAACAGTGAGCACGATGGCTCAGCAAGGCTTAACTGACACCCGAGTCATGGAACTCTACATGCAGGGGTGTGTAAGATAGGAAAAGGACTTTGCAATAAAGACACGCCTACAAATTGATCATTACTTACAGTTTTATAGCAACAGATTCATGTGACTTAGGCAGACCTCACATCAGAAGTCCACAATCAAACAAGAAACACTTTCCTCCGATGTGGTGATGCCCAAAGTGGAAGATAAACTTAATTAGCTCTACAACTACAACATATAAGGTTCCAAGACATTCATAATTCAATGCAGCATTTTCATTGGGCTTATTTCACTTCTTACTTCGTCACAGCGCAGTGAACAAGCGGTACTCAAATAACTGCGAGGGACGGTGATTGCAATCAGGAGACACTCGGATAACACGTCACATACACCCACTTTCAGAAGTGTGGTGCTTCACACCTTCCTACTATGTTGTATGCAACAACCATTCAAAGGCAACCCAAATGCCAAACCTGTCCATTCGTAACGGGCAGGAGGTCCCCGCGTGGAGCGTGTCTGTGCCCACCGGCAGATTTACACCTTCCTACCCTCAACCCACTCCTATAAAACGGTTGGGTAAGCCTCGGCACCCAGGTTAACCAGTTGCATCGGTTTCGCGGTTCCCATATGCCAGTATGCATCTGGTACTGTTCGGTACTTGTCCAGCAGGGCCACACACGGCTCGGTGCTCAATCGACACCAACAGGGCTAAACACTTGAGACCTCCGCTCACTGCATCCTATCCCCCCTGCTGGGTCTCAGTTTCACAACTTAAGCCATTCTCTACCTCTTCTCATCCCGTGTGATAAATACCTATCTCACGAGTAGATTCCAACCACTCGACTTCTACCGAGATCATAAGAACATTAGCATGGAATTCTCTACTCGTCGAGTTTGTAAACTACCCAACCGTTCATAGGATTTACAGGTTATGCAAGTGGGGTTTCAAATACCTTAACTCTAATGCAAATATTTCACCCTAGACATAAGTAATACAAATGAAAAACTCTATAGAAGTTACTTAAATGCAAACCGGGGCTTGCCTGGTTGCGAGTCAAACGGAAAGTTATCTTCAGGTGGGAGGACGTCCAAGGGCTCCGGTTCGTCCTCAACTTCGGTCACTAAATGAAATGTAACAAAATATATGTATAAGTGTGAAGGACTTATAAGAAGTAAACTTCTATTCATAGCTACTGCTATTTAGGGTCCTAAATTGGCTTTGGGATTTTTCCAGTGGATACTAGATTCTACAAGGATGATCTGAGCAAAACTTGGAGAAATGTCATTGCACAATGTTGTCTCAAAAATTTCTACAAGTACATGGCTTCTCTGAATTTTGAGCCCAAATCAGAAGTTTTAACATGGCTAACAGTGGAATATCTAATTAGGGTAAGTCTCCATGGTTCTAACAAAATTTGTTTCACCATTTTTTGGAGCTACCAACAAAGAGATATGAATTTTGGAACTTGATAAGAATTGCTGAAATTGCTTCTGTTTATTTTCCCATTTTTCAGAGACATAAGGGATTGACACCACATTTGGTCAAGCAAATGAGGTCCAATGCCTCTGAAATGTTTACTGGGGTTCAATGATTTTTGGAAGAATGTCATGCCCACATTTGGGAATTTTCCAATAAACAGAACTCCTGTGAAAATTCCTAAAAGATTTTCCTTAATTGAATTAATGATCCAAATACAGAGATTTTCATAACCATTGGGCTGTACCCCTAGATAGTATTCTGTGAGGGGAATCCAACAAAATTTATTTCACAATTTTTGGAGGTCCCTACACAGAGTTATGACTCTCCAAAGTTTGAACTGAATTAGGAAAATCTGGAAAAGTTTAAACTCGGCTGCGGGCCCCACATGTCAGTTCCCTCTTCTACCTTGCGCCAAACAGTAAAACCCGCGGCGTTCTCTGGCGAGGGTGGCGGGAAAGGCCTTCCCGGCCATCTCCCGGCCCCATACTGGCCGCACCCTGTTTTCAGACACGTTGAACACACCGGTGGGGTTGCCGGCGGCAGGATCTCACCCGAAACCACCGCGCACCGGCAACAGTGAGGACTAGGGCTCCGGCGAGGTCGGGAAGCTTCATTCATCCACCAAACGATTGGCTCTCGTGCTCTAGAGCACCAGTGGAATATGTAGAAGCTAGGCATGGCAGCCAAATCCGCCGGGGAATCCTCCAAACCTATCGGCACCGTGCGCCCGAAGTGGTCTGAAGGTGTTCCCGTGACAAGAACGTGAAATCCTCGCTCTACACCTAATTTCCTGACCTAGAATCGATGGAGGAAGGGCGCTAGGTAGTCTAGAACCTGTGTGCAAGATTTGAGCTACTCATAACACGAAATGAAGCTGAATTTAGCAACTCTTTACCTCGGGGTTGAGTTGTGCTGCCCGAGGGAAATTTTCTGAATTCTCCTCCGAGGAATCATGGCTTGGGCTGAATTTTGGAGGTGAGCAGCTCCGGTCGTAGGTGCACCGATGGTTTGGATCGCTTGGACGTGAGCTGCTCCGGGTTGAGCTGTCCACGGTGACCGAAAGTTAGAACTTTTGGTGTTCACGGCGGCACAGTTGCAACTCCGAGAATTTTGAGCTCCCACGGCAGAGATCGAAGGAGTAGGGATGGTGGATGGATATAGCACGTGTGGGTGATGGTTTTTGCTGTGGAAGGCTTGAGCAACCGAGCTCGGGTGCTGTGGTTGATCGGGAGGAACCGGGCGGCGGTGTTCGGTGCGAGAAAAGCAACTGAGGCGCAAACACGAGCTTGGGGAAGCGAAGTAGTGCTGTGGCACTCCGGCGGGGTGATCAGGAAGAGCATCGGGGGAGCCAGTAGGAGGTGGCGTGGTGAAAGTCTTCGGCGCACGTCGCAGCCGGTCTGGTGCGTTCGGTGATCATCCGAGAGAAGTAAAACAGTCAGTTGTGTTGGATGTATGGCTGACAGATGGGTCCCACCCCTCATCTCTTAATTAAGTTTTCCTCTGATATTTTTATCCCAGCTACTCCAAATTGAAGTCCATACTTCCACCCCATGTTATGGTTTAAATTTGCTGAATTCAAACGGTTTGAATTCTGGTGTGGAGTTTTAACTAAGTTTGATGATTTGAATTTGAAATGGGATTTGAATCATTCAATTGCATTGGTTCAAAAGCATAGAAAACCAACTCCAAAGTTTCTGATTTTTGACATGGATGCTAATTCAAATGTGGAGAACACATTTGTGGAACCAAATTTGCAAATGGAGGCAATTGGAATTTGAAACTGAATTTGAAATTCAGATTAGAGGGCTTCCTCTTTTAATCCCAAACAAATACTAAACCCCTCTAAATGAGCTGAAATTTGGAAGGTTGAATATTTGGAATATGAAGATTCAAGTTATGCATTTAGATCTCCATGTTTGGATGTTTTGGGAAGTTTGAATCACCACTTTGAACTCACACTGTTAATATTCAAAGTTTAAATTCCCCTCATTTTTCCTAGGTGTTCATGAGCTGAATTTTCCTGCTACCACTTTTTGGGGATTTTACACGTATGTGGCCCTGTTGAGCAAGTTTGAGATGTGTGCTGGACTCATGCTGGCTATATGGGACCCAGTAAACCGATGTACCTCAGGAAGCTTGCATTGAACCTTTTCCGGTCGCCTCAGGGGAGAGAACCGGTGTGCAGTATGTGGGTAACATTCTCATGACATCTCATGTCGGTAGGTGCACCATGAGAGTGGCTACTGTACGTGGCGATAGGTCGATTCAACGTGGGTGAAACGGGGGAAAGGCTGCCGCGTACGACGTCAGTGATGGTTGCTGTTGGCAACGTTGAGTACAGGCGTACGTGTCATGTAGTCCGGGTGTTATTGATTCGAATCACCGTCGCTCGCAGAAAGGATTGAGCATAATTGTTCTTACAGTCGTGACGTAGTAGGAACCTGCATGAGAAAGGAACTAATCACATTGGTTTGAAGTTCATCCTAGCTTTGTGATGTATATTTTATGAATAGTTAGAGCAAACTCGATTCTTTTACACTGTGAGCAATTTACATCGGGGGAAAGCGTTTCTTGTTTGATTGTGGGCTCCTGATGTGGCGTGCCCAAGGTTACTTTTAAATTGCTGCAAATAACACCTGAAAGTAAGGATTCACTTTTAGGCGAGTTCATTATGCATTATGCATTATGCTATCCCACTTTATGTTTATACCCTCATGTAGAGTTTCATGGCTAGGTTTGACGGTTAAGTCTTGCTGAGCTTTATGCTCACGGATGCTATCCTAGTTGTTTTGCAGGTGTTGACTTTATGCTTAGGAGAATGGGTGCCGATGAGACTCAGAAACCTCTGAGTGGTTACTCATGACTATCCTCGCTGCTGCTGTTTGTTCTTCGTGTTGCTAGTAAGAAACGCCCGCGGGCTGGACAGTTTCTTTGATGCTAAGATAGAGATGAGTCATGAGAGTTATAGTCTTCTGGTGTAGTTTATTTTGAGATAAGTATTTGTAAAGTACTCTTTGTACGCTTCCGCAAACGGTTTAG
Source organism: Neostapfia colusana (assembly GCA_030760725.1). NCBI lineage: Eukaryota > Viridiplantae > Streptophyta > Magnoliopsida > Poales > Poaceae > Neostapfia > Neostapfia colusana. The sequence goes on along the minus strand of JASWHV010000007.1, from coordinate 73,161,729 downwards.
GTAATATGATGTTGTCCTCGACCCGTGTGCTGTTGGGTGCTGCATCGCACGGCACCACCGAACGCGATTCCCAGGAGAGCGGCACGGCCCTGTGATCAGGTCCGGGCCCTCACAGCGTGTTGGGAATAGCGCATGGATTGAGGATCATATTACGATAAAAATGAAGGATACGGTGAGATAACGGTATTAGGCCCATATAAGGACTACTATATTAGCATATTATAAAGGTGGCAACCTAACTTATTTGTCTATGTCGGAAAATGATGCATCTCGGGACTTTTCATGTCTTGGGGGTGCATGTAAGCACTGTCTACCAGTGCGCACAAGCTGAAGGGTGGAGCCTCACGGGTGGCAGGTAACCTGGCCAACTTGGGTATCCTCTATGACTCTTCATGTCGTTTGGGGTATTTGACCAATGCCCTTCCTTAGCCTGCTACGGGCAAGTATGGGAGACCCCGTCACGTGGTTAGTAACGTGAACACGTAGCTCTAGGCGTGTTTGGCTTGAGAACACCCGTGTGAGTGATGACGGACGGGTGTATGAACTGTATTGGGACCGGGTTCGGTGTGCAGCCAAACCTGATGATTGTGTGTAATTTATGCAGGTACTAACCACGAAAACCGTAGTACGAGTAGAACACATTTGCGAGTGACTGTCTTAGTGCCACCTAAGAATACGTATATGCTGGTGTAATCCGGTTAGGATTTTCTTTTCTGAGGCAACGTAGTACCGTCATATCTCTTACGGTGCATCGCCACCGTACTACACTTGATAACTTATTTCCTATAAAGAAATCATTCATGACTAACTTTCATCTAAAAAAGGAGGTTGGAAAACACATATTTGTTACTGAGCTCTTCAATTGAACTAAGCTTCAAAGAAGAGACTTGCTACGCTTCATTTGATCCAAAAACAGAGTGCTCTGTTCTTGCAGAAATTTTGGCTGGACTTTGACAGAGCATAACTCTAAGTAGATTGACCCAATGGAGGTGTATGATACAGTTCTGGAGAGATTTTTAAGTCCTCTACAACTTCTCCGTAGACCTCTAGAGCAAAATCACACGCCAAATTGGTTGAATGTCCAGTTGAATGTAAACTGTTCAAAAAACAGGACAGATGCAAACTTGTCTGGATGTTTCTGTAAAATCCCTAAGGGTCATATGATACAGTGTTGGAAATGTTATGAAATTTGCAACAATTTTGTAGTTCAGAGTTTGTTCAGAATTCTACTGTATTTTTATGTACAACTGTGATAAAAACAGCCACATTCAGGGGAGATGCTGGCAAGTTTTATCCAGAAATTCTGTCAATTTTGAGCAATCATAACTTTGGATCCAAAGATAATCCAGAGACATATGAATACTCATTTGAAATATATTAAAGTTAACTTTAAATTTTATATTGAACTTGAGTTATAAAAATGCTGGTAACCAGATCAAAATCTTGTTTAAGTACAGAAAGGTCTGTTCTTTACATAATATGGGACTGATTATGTTGGCTTTAGGAAGATATGTAAACATGAATTGTTGTTATGCTTTAATAAAGTTTTAGCATGTTCATGTTCTACATACTTTCACATACTGCTGAGATCATCTTTTGACTCCCCTCAAAATTATCATTTTGCAGTATGGTGCGTACTCGTTCTCCAAGTAGGGCTGAAGATTCTCGCCGAGACAGCGATGACTCGACTCCACCGCGGGCACCGCCATCAACGGTATGGGCGAATGTCATAGCTCAGATGGTAAATTTAAATCAGGAGAATACAAGACTACTCCAAGTGCTGGTACAGCAAGGCATACCCCAACGTACACAACAGGTCGTTCCACCTCGGAACACCTATTTGGACTTCTTGGCGACTCAACCGCCAATTTTTACAGAAGCCACTGATCCAGTGGAAGCTGATCAGTGGCTTCGGGTTATGGACTCCAAATTTTGGAGTGTTCAAGTGCGATGATTATCAGAATACATTATTTGCAGCTCAACAGATCCATGGAGCCGCCGGAAATTGGTGGTTCGATTATCTCGCCACCATTCCGGAAGGCCATCAAGTGGAATGGACGGAATTTTGTGAAGCATTCTATGCTCATCACATTCCTACAGGTTTTATCAAGGCCCAGCAGCAGGAATTCAGGAATTTGAAGCAGGGGGACATAAATGTCCTTGATTATGTCAAACGGTTTAACCATTTGGCACAATATTCTCCCGACTATGCGACGAGTGAAGCTGCAAAGTGTGTGTAAAAAAGCCCAAGAATGGACTTGCTAAAATGTTCATCACATCACCACACCACAGCTTATTTGGTGGATAGCTCATGAACATTTGTGAAGAGCAAGTAAACACAATCAAGAGGGTGATTAGAGGGGGAACCCATCACTCCAAAAAGTTAGAGTTCATACACATAAACATGAGAGGCTGAGCTCACTCCTAGACCTTAAATATTCTTGGGAAGGATCAGGCCAAGTTTCATGCAAATCCAAGCCTTTTTGAGGCATTTTTGTAGACATTTGAAAAAGGGCCAATTTGAATACAAATTCAAATTGCAGCCACTTTCATCACTTGTATTCAAATGTTGACTTCATATTCAAACTCAGCATATGTTTCTGAGTTAGTCCACCAATTTTTATCCTCATTGGAGTTCATCTTGTCGGGAGCTAAATTTGCATGAATTCAAAACTGAATTTGAATTCCAAATTCAAATGTGAAGAAAATTTAGCCAAACCAATTTCAAATTGAGGAATTTAAATCTACTCACTGACTTGGTGGCTAAGCTTACCATTTAAAAGTGAGCAGATGGAATATTTACAGCAAAAATTGGGAAAAAAAATTAGAGGGGAGGGGGACCCACTGGTCAGAAGACTTTCGACTGAAGTCTTCTGTTCCTTTCACTCGAACACAGAGTGTGTGCGCGCCAGCTCTCGACCGCCTCGCCTCTGTGCCACCTCCTGTTCTGGGGCTGAGGACGCCGAGTGCAGCATGTGATTAACACGCCGGTTCACGTGAACCTCCCTCACCCTCTCCAGTCTGCCTCGCACACAACCGAAGCAAAACACATCGCCGTCCGCTCTCTCAGTTCCTCAGTGCGCTGTCGTTCTAAGCACGCTCGTGACCGATGATCAACAGCAACTAGGCGCGCCAGAGGATGATCGAACTCACGGTGAAAACCCTACCCCTTTTCGTGCCCTGTCGGGGGAGAATTTCCCCGTTTATTTCTCGGGGTTCAAAGAACCGAGCTAGCCAAGAATCCAAAATTTGTGGTGATCGGTCCACCACCGCGCATGCCAAGCTACCCACCTAGGATCAAGAACCATCAGAAACCATCGAGTTTTGGCGCTGCTATTCGAGTTTTTCTACTATCTGCCGTTTTAGCCCTAGGTCAACGGTGAGGTCCTAGCTCCGGCCGTTTCCGTGGCAAACCGAGTCCAATATCGTACTCAGCATGTCACCACGGAGCTGTAGGAGCAAACTGTTCCAAAAATAGGGCCCTAGGTAGCTCGGGCGACATCACCGGAGTGGGGGTCACCGCTGTCACCGTCGAGAGCGTAGTTCCGGCCATTGCTGAGCTTCGGTGAGTGCACCAACGTGTTCCCTGACCAAAGTTGGGCACAGGCGGCGAAATGCGTCGAAGGTCGTGCGGTAAAACGGCCGGCGGCGAGCTCTCCGGCGAAGCGCCGCCGCGGGGATCGCGGTTTGTCACGAGGAAGACCAAGGGGGGCTGGGTCCACCGGTCAGTCTCTGTTTTCCAGCGGGGATCTGTTTTGCGGCTGGAATCCGGTGTGGCAGCGCGGGTAAATCCCCATGGGCCACGGTGTGGCCACGATCTCAGTGGGCCGGTTTAAAGAGTGGGGCCACCAAATGACTATAACTTTTCTATGATTTTCAGATTTGGTTCAAACTTCAAACGACTAAAACTTTTGCTAGGAAGCTCCAAATTCAGTGAACCAAATTTTGTTGAATTCATTTTTTTGAGTACTATCCAGAAAAACAAGTTTTAACTTAAGAAACTTATTCTTTTCCAGAATTAATTCCCTAAATTTTAAACTGTTGGGAATTTTATCTGGAGAATTCTTTTATGTAAAATTCTGAAATTTGGCTAGGATGTTCATTTGAAAATCCTTGAGTCACAGGAAAAATTTCAGATCCATCCAAGTTCATTTAGTCCCCCTAATGTTATGATTAAGTGAACTGCCCTGAGAAAATGGACAAATGTACAGAAACATTTTTCAGATTTTCTCAAATCTTGTTTAGGGCATAACTTCATCTAGGATTCTTCAAATGACATGAAACCAATTCCATTAGAACCATCTCAAATTCTAGTTTTCAGAAAGTAATGGGTTGAACCATGAAAATCCCTGGAAATCCTTAGAAGCTCCAGTAATGACCAAATTGACTTTTATTTGTACAGCGCTCAAATGAACTTTGTTTCAAATGAAACTTGGTCAAGTCTCTGGTTAGGACCCTACCAAGCCAGCCAAAGAGGAGGGCTAGCTAGAGTTATGGTATTTACCTATTCAGTTCCAAACATTGCATTTAAATTGACATATAGTATATTGTTTACGTGTAGTCGCTGAAGGCGAGGAGACCCCGGAAGTGTTGGAATTCCTACTTCTGTACGAGACCCTAACCACTGACTAGCAGCAACAAGGCAAGCCCCAGTTTGCGTTAACAAATTTTATAAAGTTTTGCTTTATGTATACTTAGCATGAGTTATGTTAGTACATTAGGTGTAGGATGGATGAAACCCAAGTGCATAACCAGAGTTTTCCTCCAAGAGTGAGGGTAGTGTCTAAGTCCTCGAGTAGTCAGGTTGTGCTTAATGTTCATAGAACTTTGGTACAAGTCGAGTAGTTGGAATCTACTCGCGAGTATAGGCTATGGGACACATGGGATTGGTTCGAGTGATGTGAGACCACTCAGTAACAAAATGAGACTAGGCAGGAGATAGGGTGCAGCAAGAGGAAGTCTTGTGGGCGCAGCCCTGTCCGTGTCTATTGAGGACCGATCCGTGTGCGGCCATGCTGAACATGTATTGAACGTACCAAAGGCATATCGTATATATGGGCCCCGATAAACCAATGTAACCTATACCTACGGGCGTCAAGGCATAACGCACCGATTTATTGGTGTAGGTTGAGGGCAGCAAAGTGGAAATCTGCTGACGGGCATAGAGAGATGCTCCGTGTAGGGAACCTCCTGTCCGTTTGGGTGCGACCGGTTCAACGTTTGGGCTGTTTGGTGAAAGGTTATCCCATACGACATCGAGTGAGCGTGCTGTGCAGCTCCACAGGTGGGCATACGTGACGTGCTATTTGGGTATCCCTGCAGGTGTATATCGAGTCGATTCACCGTCCCTCGCAGTGATGAGTACCGCTTGTTCACTGCATCGTGATGTAGATAAATTATGGAATGTTGTGATCCAATTCTACTGATATGTATAAATTGTATTGCTACATGTGTGCCACCAAATATCGCTTACTAAATTTCAGATTCATGAACTGTTAACTTGTGGCGAAAAGATGAACTAAGGACGAACTTGTAGGTGTGTCTGTTTGCTGCAATTTCCCACCTCATGTTCGTTGTGAACTGCATGTAGAGTTTCATGCATAGGGAGTCGGTTAAGTATTGTTCAGCCATCATGCTCACGGTTGCTGCTATAAGTGTTTTTCAGGTGATGATTACCCCACGGACTCAGGGTACGAGTCCACCCGCGAGGGTACCCTCCGTCGGGGACCACGGCTGAATGGGAGCCGTACACGCTGTGCTGAGCTGAGGAGTGAAGCTAGTGTGGGTTGTCCATAGGGCTGGACAACCGACTTTTGCTAGTTAGGTGGGTGTGAGTTGCAAAAAGTTAGCTTCCGCATGTATAAACACTGTTCTTAGTTGTAAACTGAAGGTGTGTTCTAATTTGTACATATTCAGTTGTTTTCTATGCAATACAATGTCGTTCTTATGCTGTGCGCTGTCAGGTGTCACATCGTGCGGCACCACACTCTGAGATCCTGGGCGTACGGATTCCGGTCTGCCACAGGCTGGTATGAGAGCTTCTTAGGGGATAAGGACTGTATTACAGGAAAACTTGGGATTACGGTGAGGATTCGCTAGTATGCCCAAGGAAGGACTATATTAGCATAGTTACTTAAAGTGGCATGACTACCATATGTGTTATAATTCTGAATTTTGATTATGCAATGACGCACCTACGCTCAGGTAAAAATGGTAAGGAATGCCACCGAAAGCGGTTCAATTTTGGTTAGCTCCCCTGACGAGAAATGTGGTTCAGGGACAGGTCTCACAGCTTGGTGTGAGACGTTAATATGAAACTCTTGGACTATTCATGTGCCTGAGTTCATATGAAACGCTGATCCCTAGTGTGCATTAGGCAAGAAAGTGTAGACCCCATCGTGTGGTCAGTAACGCGATAGTGTGTTCTTATGGAAATAGCCTAGGAGGACATACGCAGCGCTTGCCATCGACGTGCCCTGCAGGGCAGTAGGTGATATCTGTTGGGGTGATAAAATTCCCAACCATGACGATCCGTTCGCGCCCTACTCGGGTTCCCCATCGTGTGGTGTGAAAACACGATCACGTACCTTGAGACGTGGCTTAACTCAAGGACGGCCGTACGGCAATGATACGGGCGTATGTATTTAATTTTAAATATGGACCTGCCTGAAATGACAATAACCTTTGAGTGCATCACTATTGAGTGTTCTTCTGCAGATACTAACCACATATGTAAACCGTGTAGTATACGTGTGCGAGAGACCGATTAGTGCCACAATTGAGACGTATATGCCGGTATAATCCGGTTAGGATTTTTCTTTTTGTGAGGAACGTAGTACCGACATATAATAGGCATTTGCATTAAAGATAATGGTAACAAGGAACTAAAATAACCAAGTTTCAATCTTTAGGACCCCTGGTTGGGTAGAAAAATTCAACAAGTTGAATAGTTTAGCTCAAAGGGATTGAAAACACAGAGTGCTCTGTTTTGGGCAGCAAGTTTGCTGAACTATAACAGAGTATAGCTCACAGATTATTTAGCCAATGGAGATAGGGGATATAGTTCTGTAAAGGAGTATAAGTGCTCTACAACTTTGTTGTATACTTCCAGAGCAGAATCACACATCAAACTTTTGTAAATCCCAGAAGAATGCAAACTGTCCAGAACCAGGACAGGTTCAAAAACACTCTTGACTGTTCTGTTTTTCAAGCATAACTTCCTGTAGAAAAATCTAAAATTATCATATGATACATTTTTTGAAAAGGTAGGAGATATGTAACATCTTTGTAATCCAAAGTTGCTGCAATTTCAGCACGGAATTCAGTGGAAAATTTGAGTTGAAAACAGCAACTTTTAAAGGAGGTGCTGTTGAAATTCTTCAAGAAATTTTGTTGACTTTGAATTATCATAACTTTTTAACCATAGCTGATCTGAGGGCAAATAAATACTCGTTGGAAAGCTACTGAAGTTAACTTTAACTTTGGTATTCCACTTAAGTCATGAAAATGCCCAGCACCAGATCAAAATCTGGGATATGTAGAAATGGGTCATTCTGGGCAGAGGGATGGATAGTGAACTCATTTGAGAGAGTGTTGTATCCTAAGGGGGTTTGATTACTTCCAATGGGGTAGCACACACTCATGAGTTGTTATATTCAACTAGTGAAAGGTTTGAGTATATGTCCTACTCAAGTTTCTTTTGCGGACAAAATACGTTCAGTCCACACTCACGGGCGTAGACTAAGCACCGAGTTCATGTTCAGCCCGTGAACGTGTTCCTGCTAGCACACACACACACTATCACGGCGGCGTGCACGACTCCCATTCGACGGGGTTTTCCTCTTGGGGGTCCGTCTCCTCCTCGGGAGTCCCTCCTCATAACACCCTGCAAAAGCTTCAAACACAAGCAGTGAGCACGATGGCTCAACAAGTCTGACCCGTCTCACCTAAACATGTAACTCTACATGCTAGAATTGCAATGTGTAATAGGAAAATAAGTTGCAAATGACACGCCTAAATAGTTGAACCTTACTTTTAAGTTTTTAGCAGAAAATTGTGGAGAACCTCACGCTAAGACACGTAAGAGAGCCGCAATCAAACAAGAAACACATTTCTCTCATGTGCTTTGCCCAAGGTTAAAAAAAATAATTTGCTCTAAACTACAACATTTCATTAGCAACCAAGGTATAGCTTTCAATCAGCAACTTTTAACATGAATCTAGCATGTTCTTTCTACGTCACGGTACAGTGAATAAGTGGTACTCACTGACCGCGAGGGATGGCGATTATAATCGATTTACACCTGCAGGGTTACCCGAATAACCCGTCACGTACGCCCGTACTCGATGTTGCCTACAGCAACCATCACAGACGTCGTACCACTACTAAAAAATTGGCCTATTGCAACTATGACTTATCATTGCAATATGGCCATATTTGTGGCAATATCATCCAATTTCTACAAAATCACTTTTGATTGCAACCGTTGCAAGTATTCGTGTGGCAAAAGGATTGGGCAACAAAACTTTACTTTGTTGCAATACCTAAGGTTATTGCAACGAAATAAAGCATTGCAATCTATAGTAGATGCATCCATCAAATTCATGGCAATAGCCTGTGCTATTTGTCTAATCAGAAGACTCCCGAGGAGGAGACGTACCACTACTAAAAAATTGGCCTATTGCAACTATGACTTATCATTGCAATATGGCCATATTCGTGGCAATATCATCCAATTGCTACAAAATCACTTTTGTTTGCAACCGTTGCAAGTAGTCGCATGGCAAAAGTATTGGGCAACAAAACTTTACTTTTTTGCAAAACCTAAGGTTATTGCAACGAAATAAAACATTGCAATCCATAGTAGATGCATCCATCAAATTCATGGCAATAGTCTGTGCTATTTGTCTAATCTTGAAAAATGCATCAAACAGGATTCAAACCTTAGTCTCACTAGTCACAGTGAACTACTCTACCACTAGAGCAATGATTTGGTATTGTTACACGAGCAACTAGTAATACTAATATACAAACCAGACCACTAAAACAGTAAATATTTGTTGCAATATAATGCTAAATTGCAACAAAATATATTCCTATATCCCAACTAATTTCTTTTTGTGGCAATACAACCTTTTTATTAATGAATTTAGATTTTTGTTGCAATATAGAGCAATATTTTGCAACAAAAAACATGACTATGACAACAGAAGATATTTGTGTTAATACATTTAATTAAATTGTAACCATTTTGATTTTTGTGGCAATAAGACTCTCATCTTCAAACAATTTAAAATTTGTGGCAATATTGTCAAACATATTGTAACCATTTAATAAATAGTGGTCATAACTTCTATAACTTGCAACGAAATTTAAGATTATCACACTGAACGATATTCGTGGTAATATTGTCATGGTATCACGACCATTTATGAAGATGGTGGCAATAACATATAAATATCACAACGATATTTATATTGTTGCAATGTGACACGTGGCAATAGACTGATTTTCTAGTAGTGTACGCAACCACCTTTCATCCGTCAGCCGAATGTTGAACCGGTCCTATCGTCCCGAGCAAGAGGTCTCTGCACACGCATCCACAGTGCCACCAGCCGATTTAGACCTCAACCTCTCAATCTACCCTCTGGACGACAAGCAATGCCTCAACACCTAGCTACCCGAATTACATCAGTTTCTCGGTTCCCATATATCCGGTAGGTCCTCGGTACTGTTCTAGGTTATTCAACAGGCCCGCACACGGCTCGGTCCTCAATCGACACAAGCGGAGCTATGGTACCCAGATCCCAAAGTCCTGCTGCCCTTACTCTCCGCTCGGTCTCATTTTTCTTGCCATGTGTTCCATTTGCTATCTCTAACCGAGTAGTGTGCCTCTAGCCTATTCTCACGAGTAGTTCCAACTACTCGACTTGTACCGAATCCTACACTATCTTAATATTGCAGTAGCTAATCAAGGTTTAAAACCTAAGCCCAAACCAGGGTTTTCTTGGCTATGCATTTGGGTTTTCAAACAAGACTCTAATGCATAAATAAGGTGGATACTCAATGTAAGTTCTCAAAACAATAAAGTTTATAAATGGCTAATGCAAACTGGAGCTTGCCTTGCTGCTGTTGGTCATAGGCTAGGTATTCCTCCGGAGTTATGAAGTCTAAGACTTCTGTCTCCTCCTCAACCTTAGCGACTACATGAGACAAATACATGCATATATCAATTTAAATGCATATGAGTTTAGAGTTAATATTATTAAGACTATAGGTACTGCTAGACAGGCCCAATGACTCTGAAATTTTAACTGTGGTTTGGATACAACCTAAACAGAGACTTGACAAAATTTCATTTGTAGCAAAGCTCATTTGTTCCCTCCACAAATAAATGAGCATTTGGTTTTAATTGGAGCTCTTAGGGTGTTCTAGGGATTTTCATTGAGCAAGCCATGACATTCTGGAAACTAGATTTTCAGGGGCTTCTAACGGAATTGGTTTTATCTGATTTGAAGATTCCTAGTCAAAGATATGAGCTAAACATGTTCAGAGAAATTCTAAAAAATGTTTCTGAACATTTTTCATTTTCTCTGGAACAGTTTTATTAATCACACCATTAGGTGGATCAAATGAGCTCAAATGGATCTGAAATTTGTATGGCAGCTCAGGGATCTTATGATTAACATCCTGGGCAAATTTCAAAATTTTCCTCCAAAGGGTTCTCCAGTTAAAATTCTAAACAGTTTAATTTTTTGAAGGACTAATTCTGGAGAAATAAGGATTTTGATAAAGTGAAACTTGATTTCTTGCAAAGTACTCAGAGAGCTGAATCCAACAAATTTTGGTTCACTCGATTTGCAGTTTCCTAGCCAAAGTTATGTGGGTTTGAAGTTTGGAATAAATCTGAAAATCGGGAAAAGTTTAAATCCCTGCTCGTGGGCCCGGGGCTACGTGTCAACTCCTCAGCTGCTGACACACGGGGCCACGGAGTTTTGTGCGCGCAGCCGAAGACGATACGGAGCCACAGATGATCCCTGGTTTATATATCCGCTCGCTGATGCGTGGGGCCGGGGGCTTCTTCAACCTCCCGCCACCCCGCGCTCGGCCGCCGCCCCCCTCGCCGGAGTGCTCGCCGGAGGGGCTCTGCCGTGCGCCGAAATTTGAGATTTTTCCGCCTCTTCCTAAACCTGTATGAGGAACACAGTCCTAGCCTTAGCTCGACATGAAAACAACTGGAGTATGGCCGGCGACGAGAGGCGGCTTCGGAAGAAGTTTGGCCGTGTCGGCCGGGCTTCCTAGCACCCCAAATGTTCGAGCAAAAGGTTGTAGAGCATCAGTGCACCCTAGGGAAGGTCGTAATGAACTCAAATGAGCTCGGAAATGGCCCCAACTAGTATGTCACCGTGCGACCTAGGTCGGAAATCAGAAACACTAGCAAAACTCGAAGAACAGTGGCTATACCCTATGGTTCTCCGAAGATCCTGATATTATGGACTCGCACGGACGTCTAGAAGTAGTTCTCTAAGTTAGGTGATGACTGGTGCGGTGTGTAGCATGAATTTTGTGAAGTGCTCCGGCGGCCTCTTTTGTACACCGGCGCAAAACCGTGAAATTTCGGCGACGACAGCTCATGTCACGTCGCCAGAGCTTGCGGTAATGAAAGAGGGAACTATGATGAACCTCTTTGCTGTGCACAGATTGGGGAAAGGTGGGCTGTGGTAGCTGTATGAGTTGTTCCCATGGCGGCGGTGCGGTTTGATCTGATGAAGAAACAACGGTGCGGTGGAGCTCGACGGAAACCGATCACACGCGGCCGAGGGCTAGAACACGTCGAGTGAAGGTTAGCGACCTTGTGTGTGACCTCAGTTCATCATGCAAGCTGTTGCTTTGGCCGGTCGACAGTGGCACAGCCAGTTTGGGTAAGCGGCGATGTTCTTTCATTCGGGAATGAAGCAATCGAGCTGTGATCGGTGAAAAGATCTGGGGAGCGGTCGGGCGCGAGGATAAGAGGCTGGCAACGTCGCTCGGTTGCAAAAATTGCCTGGCAGGAGGTGGCGCCAGTCCTCAGCTCGGTGGAGCACTCAGCTGCAGCCCGAGAAACCGAGCACCTGAGTCCTCAGTCGGTTCTCTGCCTTGTGAGGCTGACATGAGGGCCCCACTCCCAATTTTAACCTCTAAATTTCAATTTTCCCACTGCTCAAAACAGTAGGGACCCTAATACCCTTTGTGAGTTGATCAAATTTCAAAATGGCCAATTGACGTTGAATAATTCAAAGTGTGATTTGATTTGATCAAATTTGCAGAAAATGTGAATCTGAAATTGAAATTTGATTTGAATTCAGTCACAATAGCTCATGTCAATATTAACTCCAAATGGAGTGAAAATTGGTGTGTGAGCTCACAAAAATATGCTGAGTGTGAATATGAATCCTACTTTTGAATTCATGGGATGAAAGGAGTTTGAATTTGAATTTAAGTTCAAACTAGCCTCTTTCTAATTATACCCAAAAATACCTCAAAAGGTTTTGTATTTGGGTGAAATTTGGCATGAGCATTCCTAACAAGGTGTAGGAGTTTTTCATATTCTCAGCCCCTATATGATGCATGTGGGAAATACCACTTTTGCATTTTTTAATTTATCACCTAATGACCATGTTGATAATGTTTACTTGCTCTTCAAATGTGTTTATAAAACTTCCTCAAATGAGGGTTGTGTGGTGTGATGAACACTTTGAGTGTATGCAAATCTTGAGTCCTTACAGAAGTGTGCAACATCTTGCTATTGAGGATGTCCCGGAGGGAGCACCGGCGCTAGCAGGCATGTTCACTCTAAAAGACGTAACCGTGCTTATACTTTTGATTCCGGTGCTACGAACAATTTTATCTGCGTGGATCAGCACCAATTATCCACCAATAGTCCCACGACGAGTTATCTTATACGTTCACCGGCAGGAAATATCTCTGCTAATCAGATTGTCTGCCGAGCAGCTTTATGTTTGGGAGAAAAAATATACCCAACATCGCTAATTATGTTGGATGGCCCGAAGATAGACGCAATATTGGGGATGTTTTGGTTAAACCATCACGGTGCCGTTCTCAATATCAGTAAACATACTGTTCAGATTGACTCGCTGATTCACGGACAGCACACGCTGTTTTTAGACAGCGAAGATCAAGAAATGGCAGAGGCCTACCACACGGAAGCGATTAAACTTGAAGATATTCCGGTGGTACGTGATTACCCTGATGTGTTTCCTGATGACTTACCGGGCATGCCGTCCGAACAGGACGTTGAGTTCAAGATTGAACTGGTGCCGGGAACAACACCTATTTCATGAAGGCCTTACAAGATGACACAAAACGAGCTAGCGGAGTTGAAGGAGCAACTAAATGAACTAATGAGCAAGGGTTTCATACGACTAAGTTCTTCACCTTGGGGTTGCTCTGCGCTGTTCGTTAAGAAGAAGGACAAAACACAGAGGTTATGTGTTGATTATGGTTCGTTAAATGCTATCACTATAAAGAACAAGTATCCTTTGCCCCGCATCGACATTTTATTCGACCAACTAGTGGGTGCAAAGGTATTCCCAAAGATGGATCTTCGGTCCGGATATCATCAAATCAAAATCCGACCGGAGGACATACCGAAGACAGCTTTCTCGACGAGATACGGACTCTATAAGTACCTCGTCATGTTATTTGGATTAACCAACGCTCCGGCACACTTAATGTATTTGATAAATTCGGTGTTCATGCCGGAGTTAGACAAGTTTGTCATGGTATTCATTGACGACATTTTGGTTTACTCCAAGTCAGAAGAAGTGCATGCTGAACATTTGTGCATCATGCTACAACGGTTGAGGGAGCACAAACTATATGCGATGTTCAGTAAGTGCGAGTTCTGGATTAATCAAATGCCTTTTCTAGGCCATATTATTTCAGCAGAGGGCATTGCCGTGGACCCTAGCAAAATTAAACATTTGCTAAAGTGGGAATCTCCCAAATCAGTCCACGAGGTCCAAAGATTCCTAGGTTTAGCGGGGTATTATCAGAGGTTCATTCTGAGCTTCTCAAAATTTGCTAAACCAATGGTGGATCTGCTGAAGAAGGGCACTTAATATGTGTGGAATGCATCATGTGAAGCCGCATTCAAGACATTGGTGAAACATCTCACAATAGCTCCAGTTCTTGCTCAGCCGGACACGACAAAGCCATTTGATGTCTATTGTGATGCATCCGGCATTGGTCTCGGCTGCGTTCTTGTGCAAGAAGGGTGTGTGGTCGCTTATGGGTCTCGTCAACTCCGAAACCACGAGCAGCATTCTCCAACTCACGATATCGAGCTTGCTGCTGTGGTGTTGGCGTTAAAGATGTGGAGGCATTATTTGCTTGGCAATCTTGTCCACCTCTACACCGACCATAAAAGCTTGAAGTATATCTTCACGCAGAAGGAGCTGAATATGATGCAATAGAGAAAGTTGGAGCTCATAAAAGATTATGAAATTGAGATCCACTACCATCCGGGAAAAGCGAATGTGGTTGCCAACACGCTTAGTCAGAAAGCCCACGTTCACAACTTGGCGATTGCTGAGTTTGAAGGTGAAGAACCGAGTCTCCGTGTCATTCCGTATGGAGTGATTTATAATATTGCTCTCATTCCAGCGATCCAAGAAGAGATTGTTGAGGCTCAAAGAAGAGACAGGGGTATGTCTCACATACGGAGAAGACTAGACAATGGAGAGGTGAAATGTTTCCGGAAGGATGAGAACGGTACGCTATGGTTTAATGACCGTATAGTGGTACCGCGTAATATGAAGCTCCGGAAGAAGATATTGGATGAAGCCCACCTGTTGAAGTTTTCCATTCATCCCGGCAGCAACAAGATGTACCATGATTTGAAACAGAAATTTTGGTGGACGGGGATGAAGAGGGAAATTGCCAAGTACGTATCCGAGTGTGATACGTGTAGACGGGTCAAGGCTGATCATATGCGGAAAGCCGGACCGCTACAACCACTGAAGATACCAACATGGAAATGGGAGGATGTGAGTATGGATTTCATCGTCGGATTACCGCTCACATTCCGGAAGCATGACTCGATATGGGTGATCATCGACCGGTTGATGAAATCAGCTCATTTCATACAGGTGAACACTCATTATCGAGCAAGACAATATGCGGAGTTGTATATCTCAAGAATTATATGCTCACATGGTGTCCTAAAGACCATCGTTTCAGATCGAGGGATGCTGTTCATTGCTCGGTTTTGAGAGCAGCTGCATGCCTCATTGGGCACCAAGCTGATTAGAAGCTCCACATGTCTCCCTCACACCGACGGGCAGACGGAGAGGGTGAATCAAGTGCTGGAAAACATGTTGAGAGCGTGTGCCATCCATCACTGTAAGAATCGGGATGATCACTTACCGTTGGTGGATTTTTCATACAACAACGGGTATCCTGCGAGCATCAAAATGACAACGTATGAGGGTCTCTACGGCCGGAAATGTCGCACACCGCTGAACTGGTGTGAGTCTGATGAAAGAGTACTGTTTGGGGTTGATCTTGTGAACGAAGCCGAAGACCGAGTTCGGTTGATGCAAGATACTTTGAAGGCTGCACAATCCCGACATAAGAGCTATGCTGATCAAAGGCATAGGCCGTTGCATTTTGATGTCGGAGAGCACGTTTATCTTCATGTGTCTCCGTTGAAGGGAATTTGTGAAATCCCACTTTTGATAAGAATATTTCTAGCTTTTCTGTAGGATTTAAATCCACAATGCCGATTCCAGTTTGAATTAGGTTTTTAAATTTGAAATCTTGCTACATGGACTAAAGGGAAGGCTACAAAGGACATTTAGCCAAAAAGGAAATAAACCACAAATTTGAATTTAAGCACAAGAAAGGGTTAACTTCAGTACATTCAAATTCAGCTTGTTGTAATTTGCTGCAAACTTGAAAGTTTAATTTAGCTAAGAAAATTCCTTAGGCCACATCTTACATCAACTTTGTCTGAAATTTTGCAAGCCATACCTCTGTATGATCTATGACAACTGTAAAAATATCAGAGCAAGTTGAAGTCATCTTCTCTAGTTTTCTGCTAATTCGTTCCAGCTTCATATTTATGTCCATTATCTATTTCTTTGAACTTTAGTTCCAAAAACCTCCAATGCTCAAAATGATTCTTTCTCTGTTCAGCACATAGCCCAACCCAATTCTCAAGTCTTAGTTGATCTGAACTCCTCTTAAGTTATAAAACACTTTTGTTTTATAATGTCTTTACTTGCAATATAAAACTTGTGCATATTCATATCGGTAGGAAACACGATGAAGGAGTTCGACGAGGAACTCGACTCGGAGCTGAAAGTTGACGCTTTAACCGTCGAAAAGATACTAACTTCAAAGTAGTAATAAACCTGTAGCAACACAAGGCAAGCTCCGGTTTGCATTTAACAACTTTTACTTATATTTTACTTTGTATCACTTTTATGGGTCTAGTATGTATTGTGCATTAGATCAAGGTGATTGATACTCCAAATGAATGACCTACAAATCCTTGGAGTTAATGTGTAGAAAGGTTACTGTCGTGTAGTTTTCTGCTAGGCTTAAGTTGTATAGGATCCGGTACAAGTCGGGTAGTTGGAAGCTACTCGCAAAGTTAGGATGTTGGTTCAACGGGGTATCATTCTAGAGAATGAAATGCTTGGAATGCAAAATGAGACCGAGCAGAGAGTAGGAGCAGCAGGACGTTGGGCCTGTGTTGCCGTAGCTCTGTTTGTCTTGGTTAAGGACCGATGTGTATGCCGCCCTGCTGAGCAAGTATGAACAGTACCGGATGCATACAGGAACTATGGGGTCCAAGAAACCGATGTAACTCGGGTACTCTCGTGTCGAAACTTATACGTCCGTCCTTTGGGGGTTGGTGTCAGAGGTGTAAACCCACTAGCGGAGCAAATTCGACGTGTTCCGGGTAGTGGCCCTTCTGATGGGTCGGCAGAACTGGTTCGGCATTGGAGTGACGGGTGAAAGATTGCTGCATATAACATAAGAAAGAGCTCTTGCGTGAGTCTTTCGAGACGGGTGTATGTGTCGTGTGTTCCGGGTGTGCCTGATTCGAGTCACCGTCCTTCGCGGTTATATGAGCACTACTTGTTCACTGAGTTCTGACATAGTAATTATTTCTAGATGAAGTGAGATGAATCATTGCTGATGTGAAGTTCTTAAGTTCATTGTATTTCAAACCATGTATGCTATAGTTGTAGAGCTCACTAAGTTAATCTTGTACTTTGGGCATAATCACATCGGAGGAAAGCGTTTCTTGTTTGATTGTGGACTTCTGATATGAGGGCTACCTAAGGCATATTAATCTGCTGCTATAAAACTGAAAGTAAGGATTGACATGTTGGCATGTCTTTATTTCAATATATTGGTCCTATATTATAAAATCCCTGCATGTAGAGTTTCATGTTTGGAGTGTCAGTTAAGTCTTGCTAAGCCATCGTGCTCACGGTTGCATTATTAGTGTTTTGCGTGTTTTATAAAATTTGCTATGAAGATGGTTGTTTGGCGAGCCATCAGAGACTCACCAGAAACCCTGCCGCTGCACTCATCTTTGTTGAAGCTAGTAAGAAGCGTCTGCGGGCTGGATTTCTTATATTTTGCATAGTTAGGAACGAGAGTAAGTGTGTATGTATATTCAGCTGCGTGTACCTTCATGGTCCCCTATTTTGTAAATGACACTATGTTACTAAATAAAAGACTTTGTACATTTAATGTTTCTTTTCGTGTATGCTTTTGGGTGCCGCATCGCACGGCACCACCCAATGTGTATCCTGGAGTGTGGATCCCGGAAGGGGTTCCCCACATAATTCACCAGTTCGGTGTAAAGGGGAAACTCGCTCCCCGCTTTATATGTCCTTTTGCTATCACGGAAAAGTGCGGACCCTAGCCTACCGGCTGGAACTACCGGCATGTCTTGCGGGTGTTCATGATGTGTTTCATGTGTCACAGCTGCAGAAATGCCTCAAATTTACCGCTGCTGTCCGCACTGAAGAAATCGACGAATTGAAACCGGACTTTACCTACACCGAGCGACCGGTTCAGATTGTAGATGAAAAGACCCGGGTAACCCGGAGCCGGACGATAAAGTTTTACAAGGTGCTATGGAGTAATCATACTGCGGAAGAGGCGATGAGGGAAAGTGAAGATTACCTCCGCACCAATTATCCGGAACTTTTATCTTTGTACAGTTTGTAATTACCTCTCCCGTCTCATTCTTCTTCTGTAATCTCGGCACAAGATTCTTTTAAGGGGGGAATGTAAAAGTCCCAAATATGTATATGAATAAACCGAAGTTTGAATTCTATGTTTTGCAAAAAGGGCGTACCCAGTGCCGAAGGCTACCACACATGTGGGGTCTAGGGAAGGGTTATTTCTAGACAGCCTTACCCCTGCCTTTGCAGAGAGGCTGGTTCGAACCCAAGACCTCAGGACACAAGTGGAGACACACTACCACTGTGCCAGGTCCGCCCTTCTAGGGTTTGCAAATTCATGAAAATTGGGACCTGCTAAAACTTTTCTTCACGCAAAGTTGTTCATGGATGTTCATCAAAAAGAGGCTCACATGTTCATTTGAATGTGTTGAACCAATATGGAATTAAACACTCATGTGCACGAGAATTAAAATCAGATTTTGCAAATTCAAAGTTCACCGCAAATTTTGGACAAACTTTTTAATACACATGCAGCCCTACACTTTTGAATTTTAGGAAACTTAGGGTGGCAAACATTTGACTTTAGGGTGGGCTAAAAAGGAAGTGAATATGAGCATTTTCAAATTCAAACTGAATTCGAATTTGCAATGCAAATTCAAACAGAATTCAGAAAATTCAAATTCTAGCCCACTTTTGAAATTCAGAGCTTTTGAATTGAGGAGATGGACATGAGAAGATGTTTTCAGAGGAGGAAGGGTGGACCCACATGTCATTGAGCAATATTTATTTACAAATGAAGTTGTGGGTCTCTGTTTTTCCACTCCAACGGGGAGCTTCACCCGAGCGACACCGAACTGCCGCCGCGCCACCTCCTTGTTGATTTTCCCCCACTCTGGCGACCAGGGTGTGTGTGTCACTAGCTCTCGGCGTGATCTACTCCTCCACAGACCGAGCAAACCGTGCTTTGCCTCCTCCTCACGAGCAACCGCCGAAAACACAGTAGTATACAGACGCACCCGCGGTGATAATCTGGAAACCGGGAAAACTTGCATGCAACTCCCCTCCGAGCTGCTAAACAGCACCACGTGCCCATTTCCCACTTCCTCGGTGCGAAAACAGCCAAGCTCCGGCTTTCCCGAGACCTAGAACCCTTCATCCGCGGCGACCTAAAACAAGCCGACGACCGGTGTTCCCATAGACAGCCCACCACGTGGCTTTCATGGCCGAGCAAGGATGGCAAAAGTGGCGCACGGACTCCACGCTGCTGTAAGCATCCCAAAAATATGAATACAAGGAGACTCTGGTTTGCAAGAGTTTATTTCATATGAGTGAAATTTGGGACTTGTTAAAACTTTTCCCCACATGTGATGACACACATGAGGGTTTTCTTCACACAAGTTCAAATGTTTATTTGAAAACTTGGAACCCAAGAGGGGTCTAAAACAAATATGGGAAGTTCCCATAGGTGTGAGAAAACAAAACTCAGATTTGGAACAATTTGTTCCAAACTCAAAATTCAAATGAGAGCAACAATGGAATTCAAAACTGTTGTGCTGAAAATCTCATTTTGCAGCAGTGAACTTCAAAATCAGATTTCATATTTGAGTTCCTTGGGTCCAAATTAGGGGGTGTCCAAAGTTTCATGATTTATGGAGATGAATTGCAGCCCATTTTCCAAAATGGACTTTAAATAACAAAGAATTCAAACACCCATTTGAATTTGGATGAAACTTGCCCAATTATCCAAATGCATACCAGAATTGAATTCCCACAATTGAATTCTATCAATATTCAAACTTGGGAGATATTTTGAAAGGGATAAGAAGGAACTGAACAGGGAGTCCCACATTTCATTGGGAGAACTGAAATTTGCTAAAGATCTTCAGTACACAGTCTCTGTTTGCTTTCCTCCCACGCGAAGGAACGGCAGACCCGATTCTTCTCCCGGTGACACCGAGCACAGCCGAAGCCACCTCCTGTTGAATTCCTTCGCGCTGGAGAGCTGCTGGATGTCGGCAGCTGCTGTCGCACTCCCTCTCTTGCCTTCTTTACAGAAGCCACGGCACTGTTCCTTCTCTCCCCACGCGAGAAACGAGCAGAGACCGCCACTGAACTCTAAATCGATCGCCCACCGCCTAGCTCGCGTGCGATCCCCAGTTGATCGGCCAAACAACACCACCATCGTCCCCGCGACTTCCTCGAGCCATCGCCAAGTGTGTTCGTGCCCTCTACGCCGACAACATCAAGTTCCCACGGCGGCCAAACCCTCCGGCGGCGACGTGGTCCCGCGGACAGCTCCACAGAGTGGCTTTCACGACCAAGCAAGAGGGTCCTGGGACGCGCAGGAGCTCCCTGCAGCTTCCATCCGAAGCTCAGCTCCAGCCGTGGCCGCTCGCCGACGAATTTTGGAAATTTCCTCCGGCCGGAGTAAACAGACCCGCGGGTAAGAATCGCTTAAATTCTCATGCTATGGTGGTTTAGAGCTCTGCAAATTTCGCACACAGAACCTAGACTGGCGTAGCAACCTTTCTTCTTCACAAAGCATCGCATGGAACCCATGGTAGAAGGCTTGCTCCAAGCTTTTCCGACGGCTACCGCAATAAGGTGCATCGGGTACACGGTGAACCCTTGTTAGGAGCCGTTCCCGAGCCCATGTGTGACCATGCCTAGCTTTGCCGACCTCCACTGGTGCTGTAGAACCTTTCCAGGGAACTTTTGGCGGGCGATAGCGTCGGGGCGACGTCGCCGGACTCCCTCAGAGACGCTGCACCGGTGCGGGGTGGTTTAGGAACTTCGCCGGTCTGTAGAAGCCACACCATCGTGTTCCTCGAGTTAAAGTAGGGCCTGGTGGCAAATGGCAGCTCGGGAGTTGGCCGGAGCGACGAAAACAGGCGAACGCCGGCAAGCCCGGCGGCGCAGAAGCACGGGGGCGGGAGGTAGACGACGATACTGCTGGCCCCATGCGTCAGTCACACAGCAACAGTAGGCCGGATACTCTGTGGCACGGGATCGGCTGTTACAGTGGGGGAAAATGATTCTGTAGCCCGTGTGGCGCGCTCCCGGTAACTGACACGTGCCCCCTGGTCCCACAGTCAGGTTTAAACATTTCTCGGATTTATTCAAATTCCAGATTTTCCCCCAAACTTTAGAAGAGCATAACTTTTGCTAGGAACCTTCAAATTTAGTGATCCAAAATGGGTTAGATTCAGATTGACAAACTATATCCAAATATGCAACCCAATTTCTATAAAAGTCTTTATTTAATTCTGGAAAATTCTTTAAAGCTTTTCAGCAAAAGAATTTTAGAGGGAGTTTGGTTTATCCAAAAATCTCCAATTTTGCCCGAATATTCTTTAAGGTGTTCTTAAACTCCTGTAAAAGTTTCAGCTCATTTGGAGTTGATTTGGTCAGGAGAATTCAGATTGTAAGTTACTGTGTTCAAATGAATACAGAAACATTTTCAGAGAATTTCCAAAACTTGTAAATTCAGTTCTGCACAATTCCTAGCTCCAAAAATTCTAGGAAAATTCATGTAGACTCTATGAACTATAATTGAATGTCACACCCAGTTTCTCCAAAGAACAACCGAGTGAATATCACATGTATGCCAGGATCATTTTCTCATACATGTGATGACAAAAAGTGAAGCATCATTTATTACAAGCCAGGTGTCGAATATAAATATGTCTTACATAGCGTACGTCTCGATGGACGATAATAAGTTCATAACATGTAAATAAAATAGCAGCGGAATATTATTCTTGTGGGCTCCGTCACAGGCGTTTCCCGAGGGACTCCATGAACTTAGAATCCTTCTTTGGGTCCGAAGTCTTGGTCATTGAACACCACATCATCCCCTTGACCTGAGCAGCAATTTAAACCAACAAATATGCAAGTTTGAGTACCGTGGGTACTCAGCAAGTGTGGGATAGTTATGTCATGCATGGCTAGAGCAAGGAGAGGTTGAACTCATGGTTAAAGCACTATGCAATTAATACCTATCACCTTAGCTTATTAAGCACCTACATTACTACGTAGGTGAAATGGTCCCAATCTCCCAACCCATCATCAAAATCAAATAACCATAACATCATTTCCAATGTTAAGCTCCCCGCTTAACATCCACAACTTCCAAAGTCATCATCCTCTAATCATGAATAAGTCCAAGCCGCTCTTGACCGTGAGCACGGCTGTCATGACAGTTTTGACTCTGCAGAGTTTGCACCACTGTACCCACATGTAGTGATTTCATCCCCCGTTGCCGGGTGGACTAAAAGAACCTCCATTATGCAAGTGGCCACGAACCACATTCACTCTTCCCAGGTGTGTAGCCAGGAGATCACTACGAAGCCTTTACAAAGGGATTCCCGACGAGCATGGGCCCACTGAGGTTTCACCCCTAACAGCACACAAGAGGCTCCAACCCCGCTGCAGTGGCCCCCTCTTGAGCCTTGCGGTTCATATGGTAGTCCAGCTGACACCTACTCCCCGCACCATCCAACACACCCATACTACGCCGGGGATACACCTAATTAATTGGCCAAGCTGCCCCATATCAGCATGTGGTTGGCACGGTAAAGACAGGTTACATGCTCCATGAACCAGTCCATAGGATCCAGGCAAGTACTAAACACAAACCCCAGTCTCGTGCACCCAGCACCAACCAAAACATCCAGCTTGCCCTGATCCCTACATCTACATAACTCATAATATCTCATTCAAGAGTATGGTAAAATAAACTGATGATCTCACATCCCAAACATCCCATTCTCAGCATGGTTAAGCATATGCATAATAATAAATGACATGATAAAATGAATCCCAACCCAAGCTACAAGGAAACAATGTAATGCAATTCTAGGGAAACATCCTAGCATGGGTTTCATATTTTCAATTGACAATGCAAATAATTCTACCTGCACATCCTAATATAGGAACAAAGTGGTCAAGGACACTTGCCTTCTTCCTGCTGCTCTGGGAATGGGTAGTCTGATCTTGGAAAGGAAGAACTTGCTCTGGAGCAGGTTCTACTCATACCATCACACATAACAAAAGAAAACAACAATCCATAAGACATAGTTCACACTCCACACATTCACATTTATGAAAGCCATTCACATTTCTATGTGTTGTGGTTACTCTATGTGTGTTGATTTTGGCTTACATGCGCTTTTAAACATGTGCATATGATTTCTACTTTTGTATTCATATTTATGTTTGCATACTATATATGAGTTTCCAATTTAAGTAAATTCCTTATATTCAATTTATACACCTTTTAGCTATCAAGTGTGCATGGAGGGTATTTTCCTACTCCAAATGTGTCTTCAGACCTTCTACCATCCCTAAACTGAATTCTTTGGATTTTGGAAACTTCATTTATCATTTTCTAGTTATTCATACCTAGCTTGCTATATTTTCAGATTTATTTCCTATGCCTAAATGTGAACTTTATTATGAAAATAGTAAGACACCTCATCTAAACAGAATAGGTTTTGGGTCTAAAATATTAAATAATATATTTTTGAACTTCTCCTCTGATGTGAACTATTTTACATTTATTTTACTAATTTTCAGAATTATTCTCTACTTAAAAATGTGTCCCTATAACTAATAAATGTGAATAATCAATTAGACAGATTCATTTCAGCCAAAAATCTATTTTTATCTCACTCCAAAGTTTTCCAAGTACTAGGAAAGTTTTTAATTTGAATTTACAATGTGTTTGTCCCATCTTTTAAATTTTAAACACTAATCACATATTCAAATTCCTAAATTTAATATCACATAGGGTTAAAAAGGTAAACTCACCCCACTATAGGGTCTATTATATTATTTTAAGAATTTCCAGGGGTCTAACTACACATAACAGAGGGGTTTTCCTAATTTTTATTAAGTCCAGGGGCTAAAACTGATTTTTAAATGAATTTACATGATTTTCTGAAGTTCCAGGGGCTAGATCAGAAGTTTCCAGGGCTAGCTCGTATTTTCCGAGAACCCCAGGGGGTAGCGCGTAAGAATCCTGGCCTTTATAACGCGGGGCTGACGTGGACCGTCTGATTTAAAACAGACGGCTGAGATTATAACGTCGAACTGGTACGTGGGGATTTAAATTCTACCGTGCGATTTAAAATAGACGGCGCACAAGCACCCACGTCGCTCTGATAGAGCGCGGGCGGCGCTGCCCGGCGGCGCACGGCGGCGGGAGGTGGCGATCTCGCCGGAGAGTTTCGGATCTTTGTCAATTCTTCCTAGAACTGTGATTTTATGGCATAGATCAGTAGAGGGGAGGTCGGGGATCTCACCTCGGGGGTTTTCTTGAGCTCGGAGGTCCTGGAAAGCGGTCGGCGACGAGGTCCGAGGTGAATTCACGGTGAGGCTCGTCGGCGCTGTGTTTGAAGCGCAAACCACCGAGTTTTCTGCACCTGCGCGGTTCCCCCGAGGCGGTGGATCAAGATCAGTGCGTTAGATCAGAAATCCCGAGCGAAGATCGAGCGAAATTGGCCGGAGTAACTCGGGTTCTCACCGGAAGGAAAAACTGCGGATCATGGGGAAAAACGGGGAGATGCCGGGGTTTATATAGCCGGGGAAGGGCGGAGGGTTTGTTTAGATCGAGTTGGAGCCTTCTGGGACCGGGAATCGGGCTGAGGGACGCGAAAATCTGGTCGGTTACGATCGCGCGCGCGCGGGGAAAAGTCCGGGGTCAGCGCGAGCGGGAGGTTGGGGATGACAGGTGGGTCCTGCCTGTCTGTGAGAGGGAAACGGGCTCGCGGCTGCGGGCTGGCGCGGGGGTATGTTGGGCCGGCTGGTGGGTTTCGGCCCACTGGCCGGGGGGTTTTATTTTTTTCCTTTTCTTTTTCTTTTTCATTTCTGTTTTGAGTTTAATTTGAATTCCAGTTTGAATTTGAATTTTTGCAACAGATGCAATACGTCCAAAAATTTTTAAATTCCCCTCTTAACAGGATTTGGGGTGTTACAGAGGTCCGAGATGAAATAGCGGCGGTGCTCGCCGGAGTTGCGTCTAGGGTGCAAAACACTGGGTTTTCTTCACCTGCGTGACTCCCCGGAGGCGGTGGAACATGGTCGGCGCGTTAGATCAGAAAACCCGAGCAAGGATCGAAAGAAAATGGTGATCGAAGCTTCGGTTCTCACTGGATAGAAAAGTGGAGCGCGCTGGGGATTTCGGCGAGTTTCTTTGCGGGAGTTTCACGGGGGAAGGCGGCGGAGGATCGACTCGGTTAAATAGCAGCGTCCGGGGCCGAAGATCGGGCTGTTGGCGCGGTTTTTCGGAGGTGGTTTGGATTCGGGTGCGAGAAGAGTCCCGGGGTCGGCCGGGCGCGCGGGAGGTTAGGGATGACAAGAGAGGGGCGCGGTCTGGGGCTGTCGCGGGGAGGTAGTGGGCCGGCTGGTGGTTTTCGGCCCACTGGCCGGTTGGGGTTTTTTCTTTTTCTTTTTCATTTTCTTTTCTGTTTTGATTTGACTTTGAATTCCAGTTTGAATTTGAATTTCTGCACCACATGCAATATGTCCAAAAATTTTTAAATTCCCCCCTTTAGCAGGTTTTGGGGTGTTACATTGAAATTGTGGTTCACTGAGTTTGACATGAACATGGGTGTTATCTCAGAATTTATTCATCTTTGATTAAACACTTAGAGAATTGTTCTGAATAAACCACTCCATGAAGAGTGCTAAATTTTGGTCCAGAGGACTTTCCTGTGACGAGGAACTCACATAAAAATTCCCAGCTCCATTGGAGCTCTGGATCACCAATGTTATGTGTAACCTCTTAAGGAGATCAACACTTAAGTGGGAGTAGCACTCAACATTTGATCATATGGTTTAAACCCAACCTAAACCACTAGCACCAGTGTCATTTTAAATTCTTAAACAGAGTTCCAGTTTTAAAACTGTCATTAGATCTTATTAGCTAAAGCTTTTCAATTAAATACATATGCATGATCATATCGTGTAGCAGATACGTGAAGAAGGGAGAAGGACTTAAAGTGAAGATCAAGAAGGAAGGGAAGGCAAGTGATCAAGCTCCAAGTGATCGTCACTAACTGATTGTAACCTTAGTCGCCTGCAAAACAGGCAAACCCCGGTTTGCATTTGAACAGTTTTACAAGCATTTCCATTTTTAGAGATCATAGCTTTGCATCGTTGATTGCATTAAGTCTAGATGATATTGAAAACCCAACTTGCATGACCAGAAATACCTAAGAGAGAAAGGGTAGAATAGCACCTCCTCGAGTGGATTTGGCTACGCTAAATGTTAGTAGGAAAGGTCCGGTAGAGGTCGAGTAGTTGGAAGCTACTCGCGAGTTTAGGGCTGGTTAACTCGGAACGGGTCCATATTAGAAAAGATGAGGAAAGTTCACACATAAGAAATGGAGACCGGGCAGGGAGGTTTAGATGCAGCAGGTTGCAGGCCGTGCGTGCATAGCCCTGCCTGTGTCGGTTAAGGCCCGTCCGTGCTTGGCCCTGTTGGACAAGTTTGAGTTGTGTACCGGGCGCATACTGGCTATATGGGACCCAGGAAACCGATGTACCTTGGGAGATCCATAGTGGAACTTTTCCAACTGCCTTAGGATTTTGGCGTCAGGGTAGCAGGAGGTAACTCGCTTAAGAACATACCACTGCGGGTATGTACCTTGAGGGAGCTTGCGTACTCGGGGCAGTTGGACTGCGTCCAATGTGGAAGATCTTGGGAAAGGTGGCCGCATACAACGTCAGTCGAGGTTGCTGCCAGCAACTCGGAGTACGGGTGTACGTGTCGTGTAGTCCGGGCGTGTACTGATTCGAATCACCGTCGCTCACGGTCATATGAGCATACTTGCCCACTGCGTCTTGATGTAGTAACAACTGGAACTGGTTATCTTTTAAACTTGATAAGGCTATACTGTAAGTTGTATTGCAACCATGATTGAATTAGAGATAGGCGCATTAAACTTTACTTTCACTTTGTGCAAGGAGCATCGCAACAAAGTGTTTCTTATTTGATTGTGGAGTTGCGATGCTTTTCGGCTCAAGGTCTGCACAATAAGGCTTAAAATCTAAAGGTTAAGGATCAACTGTAGGCGAGTCCTTTATGCAAATCTAGCTAACCCAATTGCAACCGCCGTGCATGTAGAGTTTCATGTTTAGGAGAGACGGATCAGTCTTGCTGAGCCTATGTGCTCACGCTTGCTATATAAGGGGTTTTGCAGGTTAACATCGATGCTAAGATGGAGGTTGTCCAGTGAGACTCGGAGACTTCCGAGCCAGGTAACACATGGAGAACCCAGCCGCTGCTGCTTGTCTTCGTGTTGCTAGCGAGAGGAGTCCGCGGGCTGGACTTCATCTCGAGTGCTCTTAGTTATTCGACGTGAGTTGTTATAGACTTCTGCTGTAGCTATTTGATGTAAATTATCTACAAAGAAAAATTTGTATGCTTCCGCTATTGTTTTATGTAATACATTGTTCCTTGTATGTGTGCTGTTGGGTGCCGCACAACACGGCCCCACCCAATGCGATTCCCGGGTAAGTGCCCCGTCCCCGTGACTAAACGGGCGGCGTCGGGCCGCGTCAGCGTGGTATCAGAGCCACATTGGTAATAGCGCACAGAATAAGGATCGTATTATGAAAAATTTAGGTTACGGTGAGGATATGGTACTAGGCCCACATAAGGATTACTATTAGCTTATTATGAAGGTGGCAAACTAACTTATTTGTTATGTCGGAAAATCGTGTATCTCGGGACGAGTTATGTCTTGCGGGGTGCACGTAAGTGCTGTCCACCAGTGCGTACAAGCTGAAGGATGGAGCCCCACGGGTGGCAGGTAACTCGATCTGCTTTGGTATCCTCTACGACTCATCATGCCGTTTGGGGTACTCGAGCAACGCCCTTCCCTGGCGTGCTGCGGGCGAGTTTGGGAAACCCCGTCACGTGGTTAGTAACGTGAACATGTAGCTCAAGGCGTGTTTGGCTTGAGAACACCTGTGCGAGTGTTGACGGACGGGTGCAATAACTGTATGGCTACCGGGTTCGGTGTGCAGCCGGACCTGACGACTGAGTGTGACTTATGCAGGTTTAACCACGAAACCGTAGCACGAATAGTGCACGATTGCGAGTGACCGTTTTAGTGCCACCTAAGATACGAATATGCCGGTATAATCCAGTTAGGATTTTCTTTTGGTGAGGCTACGTAGTACCGACATGCTTCTTACGGTGCATCGATGCCGTACTAAACTTAATAACCCCTTTCCTCTGAAGAAATGACTCATGAACTAACTTTTGATTAAAAATGGAAGTTTGAAAAAAATATTAGTTACTGAACTCTTATTTTGAGCTAAGATTCAAATGAGAGGAAGACTAGGCTTCAAAGATTTCAAAAACAGAGTGCTCTGTTTTCGGCAAGAATTCTTGCTGGACTTTAACAGAGCATAACTCTGAGTAGCTTGACCAAATCAAGGTGTATTATACAGTTCTGGAAAGATTTTCAAGTGATCTACAACTTATTTGTAGATTTCCAGACCAAAATCACAAGCTAAATGGGTAGAAAGTTCAAAGGAAGGTCAACTGTCCCGAATCAGGACAGCAGCAAAACCTCTCTGGACCTTTCTGTTTTTAAGCCATAACTTTCTGTAGATAAACCCTTAAGAAGCCTATGATACACCGTTAGAAAGGTTATGAAATGTTCAACATTGTTGTAATTCAAAGTTTGTTCAGGTTCTTATTGTATTTACATATAGAACTGTGATAAAATCAGCCACGTGCAAAGGAGGTGCTGGCAAATTTTATCCAGGAATCCTGTCAACTTTGGAAAATGATAACTCTTGATCCAGAGACGATCTGAAGGCATATGAGCACTCGTTGGAAAGATACTGAAGTTAACTTTAACTTAGGTATTCGACTTGAGTTATGAAAATGCTCTTAACTAGATCAAAATCTGGAGATTGTGCATAAGGTCTGTTCTGTACAGATAGGCTGGATAGCTATGCCTACTAAGGAGTTGTGTAAACATGGATTTTGTTACTGCTTTCATAAACTTTTGACATATTCATGTTTCCATTATTTTCACATACTGCTGAGTTCTTGTTTAACTCTCCTAAACTATATGTTTGCAGTATGGTTCGTACTCGCTCTAGGAGTAGGGCCGGGAGTTCTCGCCGAGGCGGTGATGGTTCCATTCCACCGTCAGAACCACCATCCACGGGATGGGTGGATCTTATGACTCGAGTCGTCGAGTCTAATCAAGAGAAGGCTAGGCTACTCCAAGAAGCAACACAAGAACACACACGCTTACTCCAAGCTTTGGTACTGCAAGGTGTACTCCAGAACATGCAACAAGCCGTTCCATCTCGGGACGCTTACCTGGATTTCTTGGCGACACAACCGCCAATTTTTACTGAAGCCACCGAACCTGTGGAAGCAGATCAATGGCTTCGTGTCATCTAGTCAAAATTTGGAGTATTCAAGTGTGATGACTACCAGAAGACTAAGTTTGCCGCTCAGCAACTCCATGGAGCCGCCGGAAACTGGTGGGTTGAACATGTTGCCACCATTCCGGAGGACCATCAAGTAGCATGGAGTGAATTTTGTGAAGCCTTTCGTACTCGTTACATACCTTTAGGTATTGTCAAGGCAAAGCGGAAGGATTTTTTGGGATTAAAGCAAGGGGACATGAGTGTCCTCGAGTATGTCAGAAGATTTAATCTTTTGGCCCAATATGCTCCCGAATATGTGGCGAAAGAAGAGGCACGGTGTGACCTATTCTTCCATGGCCTGAGTGCCATATTACAGGAGAAGTTGGCCGTGCACAATAACGGCAGTTACACCGACATGGTTGATGCGGCTTTCATCCAAGAGAAGCCGACACTTGAGTGGCAAGCTGAGAAGAGAAAGATGAGTGAAATCGAGCAGGTCAGCACAAGTTATGTGCCTCAGAAGTACCGTTTGGTGTATCAAACGTCACCTGGTGAACGATGGAGGCCACCTGTACGATCAACTCCTCAGAGATTGATTGTTGGTCAAGTTCTACAACTTGCACCATCTCCACAGCCGCAGCATCAGACGGTGGTTTGTGCTCCATCGCTGCAGCCAGGTGTACCTAGCATCCCACCGCAAGTCAACGAAGAACCGGAGAGACATCCGTGTTTTACTTGTGGGCATATGGTCCATTATGCTAGGCAATGTCCAGAGGGAATTCAAGGATGCGGGTCATCATATTTACAACAATACGACCCATACCTTAATCTGCAGATAGGAGGGCAGATAAGGGGCAACATTCACTATACTGTGATTGATGATGTTCCGGAAGGAGAAGCCGCTTTAGCAGGGATCTTTTCTCTAAATCAGCTACCGGTTTTGATTCTCTTTGATTCCGGTGCCACACACAACTTCATTAGCCAATCTTTTGTGGCTCAACATAGCTCCAAACAGTTTATACAAAGAGGCAATACCTCATATCTTCACCCGGGGGCAGCAGTACCGCAAGCGAGGTTCTCTCCCGAGAACCTCTTTGTTTGGGGGGTAAAATATACCCTACGACCCTCATTATTCTTGAAGGTCTGAAGATCGACATCATTTTGGGGATGTCGTGGTTGAATTACCACCAGGCAGTTCTTAATATCAGCTCCAGGACCGTTGAGCTCAACTCCCCACAGCACGGTCTTCATATAGTAATTCTGGGCCCAGACGGCAACAGATTGCAACAGTGAACCACATGGAAGCTGTTAAGATAGAGGACATTCCGGTGGTACGTGAGTATCCGGATGTATTTCCCGATGATTTACCGGGCATGCCGCCCGAGCGAAACATTGAGTTTAAGATTGAGATTATACCGGGAACCACACCGATATCATGAAGGCCGTACAAAATGGCACCCAATGAACTGACAGAATCGAAGACACAGCTGAATGACCTAATGAGCAAGGGCTTTATAGACCGAGTTTGTCACCTTGGGGCTGTTCAGCATTGTTTGTCAAGAAGAAGGACGAAACACTACGGCTTTGTGTTGATTATCGTCCTTTGAACGTCGTTACCATCAAGAACATGTATCCACTACCTCGCATTGATATGCTCTTCGATCAATTAGTGGGTGTGAAGGTATTTTCGAAGATGGACCTTCGGTCCGGATATCACCAGATTAAAATCTGGGCAGAAGATATTCCGAAGACGGCATTCTCAACGAGATATGGGCTGTATGAGTATCTCGTTATGTCTTTTGGTTTGACCAACGCCCCGGCACACTTTATGTACCTGATGAATTCAGTGTTCATGCCGGAGTTGGATAAATTCGTCATTGTCTTCATCGACGATATATTGGTGTACTCCAAGTCAGAGGAAGAACATGCTGAACATCTGCATATTGTGCTACAAAGATTGCGAGATCATCAGCTCTATGCAAAATTCAGCACGTGTGAATTCTGGATTAATCAAGTACCATGTCTCGGACATATTATTTCAGCGGAGGGCATCGCTGTAGATCCGAGTAAGATTATCCAAGTACAGAAACGGGAGTCACCAAAGTCAGTACATGAAATCCGTAGCTTCCTCGGTTTAGCGGGTTATTACCGGAGGTTCATTCTGGGTTTCTCCAAGATTGCTAAACCAATGACGGAATTATTAAAGAAGAATACCAGATTTATGTGGGGTGCTGCGTGTGAACAAGCTTTCAAGACTTTAGTGAAGCATCTCACAACTGCCCCAGTTCTTGCTCAGCCGGATACGACAAAGCCATTCGACGTTTATTGTGATGCATCTGGCATCGGTCTTGGCTGGGTGCTTATGGATCTCGTCAACTCAGAACTCACGAGCAGCATTATCCAACTCATGATATTGAGTTAGCTGCCGTGGTCCTTGCTTTGAAAACGTGGAGGCATTACTTGCTCGGAAATCTTGTACACCTCTACACCGACCACAAGAGCTTGAAGTACATCTTCACTCAGAAAGAACTGAACATGAGGCAACGAAGATGGCTGGAGCTCATTAAAGACTATGAACTTGAGATTCATTATCATCCAGGAAAGGCGAATGTGGTCGCCGATGCGCTCAGTCGTAAGGCGCATATCCATCACCTAACTACTGCTGAGATGGATGATGAAGAACCAAGCCTCCGTGTCGTCCCGTATGGAGCTCTCTATAATCTCGCTCTCATTCCTACCATCCAAGAGGAGATCATTGAGGCTCAACGAAAAGACAAGGGTATGTCTCACATACGGCGAAGATTAGAGAACGGAGAAATGAAGTGCTTCTGGAAGGACGATGATGGTACTTTGTGGTTTAACGACCGGATAGTAGTACTGATGTGGACATCACTCCTGCAGATATACACAACACTCACATGGTAGACATGCAAGGTCCAATTTAGAGGTGAGCTCGTTCTTGAACAATTCTTTATATGTGAATTTTGAGAGTATGTCGCTACCTAATGGATTAATTATGATTAGGAACCATGGAGAGGACATGGAGATACATGGAGAGGGGTTTGGAGGCGTGGAGGACCAGAAAATGCACCAACAAGAAGTTAGAGACCGAGCCCAACTCAAACTCGAGTCCAACTCGGGCCCAGGAGAAGTCCACCTTAAAATGGATGCACAGGAGGCATACGGAATCCGTTTTTGACGTTCTACATATGCACGGAAAGCTGAGAGTATAAACTTTCCAGTGGAGCTGGCCCCACGTCAAAATTCCGTCGGACTCATCGGGAAACTTCGAAACAATATAAAGTTTAGAGTCTGTCAGAGTGTTGCATCACCTACTTTGGCCATTGGGCCTTGTATCGAGTCCAAGTCCATTATGTACGTGTTTTAGGGTTAGGTCACGACCCCAGCACCCCCCTGGTTGTCCTCCACCTCCTTTATACCCCCTAGCTGCCGTCACTAACAGCGGGGTTTTGCTTAGTTACAATATGTCATTGAACAGTGTCGCCGATCACCGGTTGTGAGACCCCAAATTCGTGATCAATTCAGTTTTGATTGCAACTTCTCTGTTCTTACTTGTGTTCTTGATTTCGCTTGCAGGGATAAGCCTTCGTGGCGAGGTCATTCGTGTGACACGGGTGATAACCAACGGAGCAGTGGTGTAGTGATTGCGGGGTTTCGTTCGTTCGGAGCCTTGGATCATCAACGTCGAGATCTCCACCCAATCAAGTTTACCCTACCTCTCGGAAGATCGGGACTCATCCTCCTATCAATTGGTATCAGATTTCCAGGTTCACCGTGAGGTATACTTGTGTGCCCTTTAGATTTATTTTGTTTTGGTACTATCGTCCACAAAAAGCCACACAAAAAAATTTAGTTTCCCTGACCTACAACCCCCGCTCAACCTTTGGCACAATTTAGTTTTGGAGTCCATAGTTCTGAGTTCGTGTCCTAGGTTGAGTCTGGTTGCTGGTTTAGATTTGTTTTGGTTCAGTTTTGTTTCTTCCATCCGCTGCCATCTACAAAAAACCAATCTACAAAAAAATTCCATCTACCGATTCGTTTCTGTTGCAGTTTCCACCACCACCAAAACCTGTTTCGGGATATCCTCCTTAAAACGGGCATAACTTTTCGCTCGTAACTCCGATTGAGGCGCATTTTTTCCCCAGAAAGGTCTCGAAAAAGTCCACATACTGCGTTGTCAAAAAAAATTAAGAAGACCCTCGTTTTGAACTCCGAAGTTCCAGCACCAGTTTTTCCAATCGCTCCTGAATTTGTGCCAATCTCATCTTTCATTGGTTTGAGCTAATACTTGGTGCTGTTTCTATTCTTGTGCCCCTGGTTGAGAAAAAATATCAAAAAAAAGAGAAAAATGGGTTTTGATTTCTACTAGTGCTTCAAGACAAAAACAGGAGGCTAAGGGGTGTGCTATTTCTGTGTGAGTGCTGGATACCTGCTGATATTATCCTTGTTGTTCATCATCATTCATCCTTGTCCTTGCTTGTTGCCACAACTGTTCTAATACATTCTTATGCCAGCAACTAGGTGAAATTCTTTGGACACTTATTCAGCATTGCTATCTGTTACTAACTTGTGTGCCACATACATATACTGCATTTGAGCCTTCCAAGATCCACCTTCTCTCGAGCAGAACAGGTAACCTTTGCAATCAGACCCACTCTCTGCTAGCTTCACACCGGTCACCGTTGGCCACCTGCAGTGCTAGTAAGAAACTTGTAAGAGCGGGGTAAGACGCATCTTACTGATCGATTTTCCACCCACTTCGGAGAGCATAGTAATAGGGTTCTTCACGATCTTTTTGTCTTCGTTTCTGTTTTGTACTAACAATGACAGGAAAGAAGCCTATGGATAAGACCTCTGGTTCTACACCTCCGAATGATGATGAGTGCGTGTCCCATATGGAACTAAAGGACATGATGCGGGCAATGACCGAAGCTTTCAACAATTACCAGACCACTACAACAGCCACCTTTCAGAGGCTCCATACAAGTGTTGCTGGTTTGACTACACGGTTGGACGAGATGGAGACTCGTCTTCCCCAACAAGATACACCCTCTATCATCCTTGATGGTGATGCATATGCTCACTACGACACAGAGGATGACTTCAATAACGATGAGGTTGATGCACAGCAGCGCCGTCGCCCTCGACGAAATCGTCAAGGTATGGGAGGTAGACCTCATCCTCATGCTCCTGAACAAGATAATGATCCTTATGCTTATATTAAGTTTTCTATTCCAACATTTTATGGATCTTATGATTCTGAGACTTACTTGGATTGGGAGATGACAGTAGAACAAAAATTTAGCTCTCATC
Organism: Neostapfia colusana; assembly: GCA_030760725.1. NCBI lineage: Eukaryota > Viridiplantae > Streptophyta > Magnoliopsida > Poales > Poaceae > Neostapfia > Neostapfia colusana. The sequence goes on along the minus strand of JASWHV010000007.1, from coordinate 73,126,777 downwards.
TTGTTCCTGAGCGACATAGAGTTAGACGAGCCACTAGTGAGTTTAAGGATTTTGCTATAATTTGGTGGAATGAACTTGTCAATACACGTAATGCACCACAGACATGGGCTGCATTAAAAGAAGAGATGCATGCTAGGTTTGTTCCTCCTTCATATAGACGTGATCTTCTTAAGAAATAGCAACGCTTTGATCAGGGTGACATGACTGTCCAAGAGTACTACCAGGAGTTGCAGAAAGGTATGCTTCGTTGTGGGGTAGTTGAGGATCAGGAAGACCAAATTGTTAGGTTTTATGGGGGCTTGCGGCGTGAGATCCAGGACATAGTTGACTACAAGGAATATCATTCTATTCAACGTTTATTTCAACTTGCTATGTTAGCAGAAAAAGAAGTGCAGGGTCGCCAACAGCAGCGGTGGAACAACACCTTCACGCCACGACAATTTCCGGTGCCATCTAAAGCAGCGCCCTCCTCGAGCGTACGTGCTTCTACACCACCCTCCACGGGTGTTGTACGCAGCAGCATCGCACCTTCTACATCACGGGGACAAGATAACAACAAGTCCCAGATGCCTCCAGGTGTTGCAGCAAAGGCGGCTGCACCCAACACTTTGACAAGTCGCAGCTCCGACATCAAGTGCCACCGCTGCCAGGGACTTGGCCATATGCAACGAGATTGCCCCAGCAACGGGCGATCATTGCCACTGCTGATGGTGGGTATGTTAGTGCTTCTGATATTGAAGATGAAAATATTATTGCAACTAACATTTCAGGTTCGGATGATGGTGCTGAGGAGGTTCTTGGTATATCTGCGACAAACAACTATAGGACTTTGGTTGTGCAGCGAGCTTTGAGTGCCACGGTTCGAGAGGACGACAACCGCCAACGTCACAACCTTTTCAACATGTTTCTCGTCGTCAAGGACTGCCATGTACATACCATCATTGATGGTGGTAGCTGCAACAATTTGGTGAATGTTGAGGTGGTCAAGAAGCTTGGTTTGACCACACGGGAGCATCCCCACCCTTATCACATTCAATGGTTTAACAACAATGGTAAGGTTAAGGTAACACAAACAGCAAGGATACATTTTTACATTGGTTCTTATCATGATTTTGCTGATTTTGATGTGGTACCTATGGATGCTTGTTCTCTTTTGTTGGGACGTCCTTGGGAGTTTGATACTGATGCTATTCACCATGGTCGATCTAATAAGTATACTCTCATGCATAAGGGCAAGAAAATTGTGTTGCTTCCAATGAGTAAATTGTACAATTTGAGCAGGAGAAAAAGAATAATGCTAAGCAAAAGGGTGTTTTCAATTCTGAAATTCGGCAACCTATTAATTTGAAAAATCCTTTTTGCTTGCAACTAAATCTGATCTTGATGATTTATATGCCTCTAATGGAACTTGCTTTGCTTTAGTGTGCAAACATGCTTTATATTCCATTGAGGATACATCCATTGTCTTGCCACCTGCTGTTGCTAACCTTTTGCAGGAATATATGGATGTTTTTTCATCAGAGATACCCCCTGGATTACCACCTGTGCGAGGCATTGAGCACAAGATTGATTTGGTTCCAGTGGCGAGCTTGCCAAACCGTGCTGCCTACAAGACCAACCCTGACGAGACTAAGGAAATTCAGCGACAAGTCCAAGATCTTCTGGACCGCGGGTACATTCGTGAGAGTCTTAGTACTTGTTCTGTTTCCGTTCTTTTGGTTCCAAAAAAAGATGGCACTTGGCCCATGTGTGTTGATTGTAGAGCCATCAATAACATTACCATTTGTTATCGCTATCCTATTCCTAGATTGGATGACATGCTTGATGACTTGAGTGGTTCTGTTATTTTCTCCAAGATTGATTTGCGTAGTGGGTATCATCAGATTCGTATGGCTTTAGGTGATGAATGGAAAACTGCTTTTAAAACTAAATTCGGACTTTATGAATGGTTAGTCATGCCATTTGGTTTAACTAATGCGCCTAGCACTTTCATGAGGTTGATGAATGAGGTTTTACATGCTTTCATTGGTAAATTTGTGGTGGTTTATTTTGATGATATCCTTATTTACAGCAAGTCATATGATGAGCATCTTGAACATTTGCGTGCTGTTTTTAATGTCTTGCGCGATGCACGTTTATATGGTAACCTTGAGAAGTGCACCTTTTGCACCGATCGTGTGTCTTTTCTTGGGTATGTTGTTACTTTGCAGGGAATTGGGGTGGACGAAGAAAAGATTGTTGCCATCACGAGCTGGCCACTTCCGACTACGGTCACACAGGTTCGGAGTTTTCTTGGTCTCGCAGGTTTCTACCGGTGTTTCGTGCTGGATTTCAGCACCATTGCGGCACCTCTCCACGAGTTGACAAAGCATGGAGTGCCGTTTTGATGGGGACCAGCACAACAACAAGCTTTTGATGTTCTCAAATCGAAGCTCACACAAGCACCATTGCTGCAACTTCCTGATTTTGAGAAGACCTTCGAGCTTGAATGTGACGCGAGCGGCTTTGGCATTGGAGGAGTGCTAATTCAAGGAGGTAAACCTGTTGCCTTCTTTAGTGAAAAATTGCATGGGCCTTCGCTGAATTATTCTACATATGACAAAGAACTTTATGCTTTAGTGCGTGTCTTGCAAACTTGGCAACATTACCTATGGTCTAAAGAATTGGTCATACATTCAGATCATGAGTCTTTGAAGTATCTTAAAGGACAAGCTAATCTGAACAAACGTCGTGCTATATGGATTGAGTTCATAGAATCATTTCCTTACATCATTAAACATAAGAAAGGGAAAGACAATGTGATTGCCGATGCTTTATCTAGACGTTATACCATACTATCCCAACTTTCTCATAAAATCTTTGGTTTGGAAACCATAAAGAGGTTATATGCTACTGATTTGGACTTCAAAGATGCCTTTGAAAATTATAGAGAGGGAAGAACGTGGCAAAAATTCCTGCTGCGTGAAGGCCTTATGTACCGTGCTAACAAGCTGTGTGTTCCAGCTAGCTCCGTTCGTCTTTTGTTGTTGCAGGAAGCGCATGGAGGTGGTTTGATGGGACATTTTGGTGTTAAAAAGACAGAGGATGTGCTGGCCGCTCACTTCTTTTGGCCACGAATGAGGGGTGATGTGGAGCGCTACGTTTCACGTTGCACGACATGCAACAAAGCTAAGTCTCGACTTAACCCACCTGGTCTTTATATGCCTCTTCCGGTTCCTAGTGCACCTTGGGAGGATATTTCTATTGACTTTGTTTTAGGATTGCCTAGAACAAAGAGGGGGAGGGATAGTGTCTTTGTGGTTGTTGATTGTTTCTCTAAAATGGCTCATTTTATCCCCTGCCACAAGACCGATAATGCTTCACATGTTGCTGATTTGTTCTATAATGAGGTTGTGCGCTTGCATGGTGTTCCCAATACTATTGTTTCTGATAGGGATCCTAAGTTTTTGAGTCACTTTTGGAGAACTTTATGGTATAAATTGGGAACAAAGTTGTTGTTTTCTACTACTTGTCATCCACAAACTGATGGGCAAACGGAGGTAGTTAATTGTACCTTATCTACTATGTTGCGGGCTGTTTTGAAAAACAATTTGAGGTTGTGGGAGGAGTGTTTGCCACATATTGAGTTTGCTTATAACAAGTCTATTCACTCCACAACCAAGTTAAGTCCGTTTATGGTAGTCTATGGTTTCAATCCTCGTGCTCCAATTGATTTGCTACCTTTACCACATACTGAAATTGTGAACTTAGATGCTACACAACGTTCTGATTTTATTCTTAAGTTGCATGAAACTACTAAGTTACAAATTGAAAAAAATGAATGAAAAGTATCGCATTGCTGCTAGTAAAGGTAGGAAGGAGGTAAAATTGGAACCCGATGATTTGGTGTGGGTTCATTTGAGAAAAGATAGGTTCCCGGATTTGAGAAAGTCCAAACTCATGCCATGTGCTGCTGGACCTTTTAAGATCTTGAGAAGATAAATGACAATGCATATAAACTTGAGTTGCCTCCCGAGTTTGGGGTTAGTCCCACATTTAACATTTCAGATTTGAAGCCATACTTGGGAGAAGAAGATGAGCTTGAGTCGAGGACGACACCAATGCAAGAGGGGGAGGATGATATGGACATCACTCCTGCAGATATACACGACACTCACATGGTAGACATGCAAGGTCCAATTACTAGAGCTCGAGCACGAAAATTGAATTTAGAGGTGAGCTCGTTCCTGAACAATTCTTTATATGTGAATTTTGAGAGTATGTTGCTACCTAATGGATTAATTATGATTAGGAACCATGGAGAGGACATGGAGATACATGGAGAGGGGTTTGGAGGCGTGGAGGACCAGAAAATACGCCAACAAGAAGTTAGACATCGAGCCCAACTCAAACTCGAGTCCAACTCGGTACCAGGAGCAGTCCACCTTAAAATGGATGCACAGGAGGCATACGGACTCTGTTTTTGACGTTCTACATATGCAAGGAAAGCTGAGAGGATAAACTTTCCAATGGAACTGGCTTTACGTCAAAATTCCCTCAGAGTTGACAGGAAACTTCCAAACAATATAAAGTTTAGAGTCTGTCAGGGTGTTGCATCACCTAGTTGGGCCATTGGGCCTTGTATCCAGTCCAAGTCCATTATGTACGTGTCTTAGGGTTATGTCACGACCCCAGCACCCCCTGGTCGTCCTCCACCTCCTTTATACCCCCTAGCCACCGTCACAAACAGCGGGGTTTTGCTTAGTTACAATCTGTCATTGAACAGTGTCGCCGATCATCGGTTGTGAGACCCCAAATTCGTGATCAATTCAGTTTTGATTGCAACTTCTCTGTTCTTGCTTGTGTTCTTGATTGCTCTTGCAGGGATAAGCCTTCGTGATGAGGTCATTCGTGTGACACGGGTGATAACCAACGGAGCAGTGGTGTAGTGATTGCGGGGTTTCGTTCGTTCGGAGCCTTGGATCATCAACGTCGAGATCTCCACCCAATCAAGTTTACCCTACCTCTTGGAAGATCGGGACTCATCCTCCTATCAATTACCCCGGGATATGGGACTACGGAAGAAAATTTTGGATGAAGCTCATTTGTCCAAGTTTTCCATTCATCCGGGCAGCAACAAAATGTACCAAGATCTCCGGAAGATGTTTTGGTGGACACGTATGAAACGTGAGGTTGCAAAATACGTTTCACAGTGTGATTCGTGTCGAAGAGTCAAGGCCAACTATGTAAAGAAGTCAGGCCTGTTGCAGCCATTGCAAGTACCGGCATGGAAGTGGGAAGACTTGAGTATGGACTTCATCGTCGGGTTGCCGATGACCTCTCACAACCATGATTCGATTTGGGTAATCGTGGACCGATTAACCAAATCAGCACATTTCATCCCTGTGCATACTAGTTACAACGCAAAGCAGTATGCGGAGCGGTACATAGCACGGATCTTGTGCTTACATGGAGTTCCCCGTACCATTGTGTCAGATAGAGGATCGCTGTTCGTAGCCCGTTTCTGGGAACAGCTACACTCATCCTTGGGGACCAAACTAATTCGAAGCTCTGCGTATCACCCTCAAACCGATGGGCAAAGTGAGAGGGTGAACCAAGTACTGGAAGATATGCTAAGAGCATGTGTCATCCACCACGCTAAGAGCTGGGATGATCACTTACCGCTGGCGGAGTTCTCGTACAACAACGGATATCAGACGAGCATCAAAATGGCACCATATGAAGCTATATACGGCCGGAAGTGCCGTACACCATTGAATTGGTGTGAATTCGGTGAACGAGTAACATTCAGGGTTGATCTTGTCAGTGAAGTCGAAGAGAGAGTTCGGATAATACAAGAGAACCTCAAAGCTGCCCAATATCGTCAAAAGAGCTACGCGGACCAGAGACGTCGACCGCTGCATTTCGACGTCGGAGAGCATGTGTATCTTCGTGTGTCTCCGATGAAAGGGATTCATCGGTTCGGTGTCAAGGGGAAACTTGCTCCCCAATTCATCGGTCCGTTTACCATTACGGAGAAGTGCGGGACTGTAGCCTACCGGCTGGAACTACCGGCAAGCCTTGCCGGTATTCATGACATATTTCACGTGTCCCAGCTGCGGAAGTGTCTCAAGTTTACTAGGGATGGCAATGGGTCAGGTTCGGGTCGGGTGGAGCAAAAACCCGCCCGAAACAAAAAAGGTTGCGGGTGGAATTTGAGACCCGCACCCGCACCCGCGGGTGAAAATTCGCACCCGCACCCGCACCCGTCGGGTTTCGAGCGGGTTTCGGGTGCCCATCGGGTTTGACTTTTTTTTATAAACATACTAAAATATTTAATAAAATAAGTCTAAAAAATAATCCATTTTGAATTACAATACAACAAAAAATATTAAGTTACTTATAAAGATTATAAATATAGGTCTTGATACGTAATATGAAACAATTAAATAATATAACACAATCGAATTTGACTTTAAAAATATAAACATAAATCATTTCGGGTGCCCGTCGGGTACCCGCGGGTGCAAAATAAAACCCGCACCCGCACCCGCGACAAGTCGGGTCGGGTGCGGGTTAGACCCGCGGGTGGAAAATCCCACCCGCACCCGCACCCGTCGGGTGCAAAACCCGTCGGGTACCCGCACCCGCGGGTGCGATTGCCATCCCTAAAGTTTACCGCTGCCGTCCGCACTGAAGACATTGACGAGTTGAAGCCGGATCTCACCTACGTCGAGCAACCTGTTCAGATTATCGACGAAAAGACCCAGATCACCCGGAGCCAGACTTTGAAATTTTACAAAGTCCTGTGGAGTAATCATACCCTAGAAGATGCGACGTGGGAAACCGAAGATTACATCCACAAGAACTATCCGGAGCTTTTGTCATAAACTTGTAATTACCTCCCGTCTCGTTCTTCTTTTGAATCTCGGGACGAGATTCCTTTTAAGGGGGGAGGAATGTAAAGGTCCTCAAAATATGAATACAAAGAGACTCTGGTTTGCAAGAGTTTATTTCATATGAGTGAAATTTGGGACTTGTTAAAACTTTTCCCCACATGTGATGACACACATGAGGGTTTTCTTCACACAAGTTCAAATGTTTATTTGAAAATTTGGAACTCAAGAGGGGTCTAAAACAAAGATGGGAAGTTCCCATAGGTGTGAGGAAACAAAACTCAGATTTGGAACAATTTGTTCCAAACTCAAAATTCAAATGAGAGCAACAATGGAATTCAAAACTGTTGTGCTGAAAATCTCATTTTGCAGCAGTCAACATTAAAATCAGATTTCATATTTGAGTTCCTTGGGTCCAAATTAAGGGGTGTGCAAAGTTTCATGATTTATGGAAATGAATTGCAACCCATTTTCCAAAATGGACTTTAAATAACAAAGAATTCAAACACCCATTTGAATTTGGATGAAACTTGCCCAATTATCCAAATGCATACCAGAATTGAATTCCCACAATTGAATTCTATCAATATCCAAACTTGGGAGATATTTTGAAAGGGATAAGAAGGAACTGAACAGGGGGTCCCACATGTCATTGGGAGAACTGAAATTTGCTAAAAATCTTCAGTACACAGTCTCTGTTTGCTTTCCTCCCACGCGAAGGAACGGCAGACCCGATTCTTCTCCGGGTGACACCGAGCACAGCTGAAGCCACCTCCTGTTGAATTCCTTCGTGCTGGAGAGCTGCTGGATGTCGGCTGCTGCTGCCGCGCTCCCTCTCTTGCCTTATTTACAGAAGCCACGGCGCTGTTCCTTCTCTCCCCACGTGAGAAACGAGCAGAGACCGCCGCTGAACTCTAAACCGATCGCCCACCGCCTAGCTAACGTGCGATCCCCGGTTGATCGGCCAAACAACACCACCATCGTCACCATGACTTCCTCGAGCCATCACCAAGTGTGTTCGTGTCCTCTACGCCGAGAACATCAAGTTCCCGCGGCGGCCGAACCCCCCGGCGGCGACGTGCTCCCACGGACAGCTCCACAGAGTGGCTTTCACGACCATGCAAGAGGGTCCTGGGACGCGCAGGAGCTCCCTGCAGCTTCCATCCGAAGCTCAGCTCCAGCCGTTGCCGCTCGCCGACGAATTTTGGAAATTTCCTCCGGCCGGTGTAAACGGACCCGCGGGTAAGAATCGCTTGAATTCTCATGCTATGGTGGTTTAGAGCTCTGCAAATTTCGCATACAGAACCTAGACTGGCGTAGCAACCTTTCTTCTTCACAAAGCGTCGCATGGAACCCAAGGTAGAAGGCTTGCTCCAAACTTTTCCTGCGGCTACCGCAATAAGTTGCATCAAGTACACGGTGAACCCTGGTTTGGTGCCGTTCACGAGCCCATGTGCGACCATGCCTAGCTTTGCCGACCTCCACTGATACTGTAGAACCTTTCCAGGGAACTTTTGGCGGGCTATAGCGTCGGGGCGACGTCGCCAGACTCCCTCAGAACCGCTGCACCGGTGCGGGGTGGTTTAGGATCTTCGCCGGTCTGTAGAACCCACACCATCGTGTTTCTCGAGTTAAAGTAGGGCCTGGCGGCAAATAGCAGCTCGGGAGTTGGCCGGAGCAAATACTACCGGCCCCACGCGTCAATCACACAGCAACAGTAGGCCGGATACTCTGTGGCGCGGGATCGGCTGTGACAGCGCGGGAAAACGATTCTGTAGCCCGTGTGGCGCGCTCCCGGTAACTGACACGTGCCCCTTGGTCCCACAGTCAGGTTTAAACATTTCTCGGATTTATTCAAATTCCAGATTTTTCCCCAAACTTTAGAAGATCATAACTTTTGCTAGGAACCTTCAAATTTAGTGATTCAAATTGGGTTAGATTCAGATTGACAAACTATGTCCAAATATGCAATCCAATTTCTATAAAAGTCTTTATTGAATTCAGGAAAATTCTTTAAAGATTTTCAGCAAAAGAATTTTAGAGGGAGTTTGGTTTATCCAAAAATCCCCAAATTTTGCCAGAATATTCTTTACGGTGTTCTTAAACTCCGGTAAAGGTTTCAGCTCCATTGGAGTTGATTTGTTCAGGATAATTCAGATTGTAAGTTACTGTGTTCAAATGAATACAGAAACATTTTCAGAGAATTTCCAAAACTTGTAAATTCAGTTCTGGACAATTCCTAGCTCCAAAAATCCTAGGAAAATTCATGTAGACTCTATGAACTATAATTGAAATTGTGGTTCACTGAGTTTGACATGATCATGGGTGTTACCTCAGAATTTATTCATCTTTGATTAAACACTTAGAGAATCGTTCTGAATAAACCACTCCATGAAGAGTGCTAAATTTTGGTCCAGAGGACTTTCTTGTGACGAGGAACTCACATAAAAATTCCCAGCTCCATTGGAGCTCTGGATCACTGTAACACCCCAAAATCCTATTAAGAGGGGAATTTAAAAAATTTTGGACGTATTGCATGTGGTGCAGATATTCAAATTTAAGTTGGAATTCAAATTCAAATTCAAACCAGAAAAGAAATGGAATAAGAAAAAGAAAAACAGAAAACCCGGCCAGTGGGCCGAAACCCACCAGCCGGCCCACCTCGCCCCCACGCCAGCCCGCAGCCGCGCGCCCCGTTCTCTTCTCACTGACGTGTGGGGCCCGCCATCTTCTTCCTCCTCGCGCGCGCGCTCGGCCGACCGGGACTCCTCTCTTCCACCGAATCAAAACCACCCCGGATACCCGCGTATCCCAGCCGAATTTCGGTTCTGGACGACTCAAACTCGATCACAACCGAACGCCACCCTTCCCCGGTTATATAAACACCGGCATCGTCCCGTTTTCTCACCCGCGATCGGCTGTTTTTCCTCACGGTGAGAACCGAAGCTCCGATCACCGTTTTCTCTCGATCTTTGCTCGGGTTCTCTGATCTAACGCGCCGATCGTGTTCCACCGCCTCCGGGGAATCACGCAGGTGCAGAAAACTCGGGGTTTGCGCTTCAAACACAGCGCCGACGAGCATCGCCGTGAATTCACCTCGGACCTCGTCGCCGACCGCTTTCCAGGACCTCCGAGCTCAAGAAAAACCCCGAGGTGAGATCCCCGACCTCCCCTCTATCGATCTATGCCATGAAATCCCAGTTTTAGGAAGAATAGACGAAGATCCGAAGTTTTCCGGCGAGATCGCCGCCTCCCGCCGCTGTGCGTCGCCGGGCAGCGCCGCCCGCGCTCAGTCAGAGGGACGTGGCCGCTTGTGCGCCGTCTATTTTAAATCGCACGGTGGAATTAAAACCCGCGCGTACCGGTTCGGCGATCTAATCTGAGCCGTCTGTTTTAAATTAGATGGTCCACATCAGCCCCGCGTTATAAAGGCCGGGATTCTTACGCGCTACCCCCTAGGGATCTCGGAAAATACGAGCTAGCCCCGGAAACTTCTGATCTAGCCCCTGGAACTTTAGAAATTCATGTAAATTCAATTAAAAATAAGTTTTAGCCCCTGGACTTAATAAAAATTAGCAAAACCCCTCTGTTATGCATAGTTAGGCCCCTGGAAATTCTTAAAATAATAAATTAGACCCTGTAGTAGGGTGAACTTAACTTTTTAACCCTATATGATATTTAATTTAGAAATTTGAATGTGTGACTAGGATTTAAATTTAAAAGGAAATACAAACACATTGTAAATTCAAGTTTAAACTCTACTAACACTTGGAAAACTTTAGAATGAACTAGAAATAAATTTTAGGTTGAAATGAAATCTGTTTGGGTGTGTTCATGTTTATTAGTTCTAGGAACACATTTTTAGGTTAATAAATAATTTTGAAAATGGGTAAAATAGATTTAAATTAGTTCACATCAGAGGAGAAGTTCAAAAATATATTATTTAATATTTTATATCAAACCTATTCTGTTTAGATGAGGTGTCTTACTATTTTCATAATAAAGTTCAAATTTAGGCATAGGAAATAAATCTGAAAATATAGCAACTAGGTATGCATAACTAGAAAATGATAAATGAAGTTTCCAAATCCAAAGATTTCAGTTTAGGATTTGGTAGAGGATCTGAAAACCCATTTGAAGTAGGAAAATACCTTTCATGCATAATTGGTAGCTAAGATGTGTATCAATTGAATATAAGGAATTTGTTCAAATTTGAAATTCATATATAGTGTGCAAACATAAATCTGAATACCAAAAGTTAGAAATCATATGCACATGTTTAAAAGTGCATGTAAGCCAAAAATCAACACACATAGAGTAACCACAACACTTAGAAATGTGAATGACTTACATAGATGTGAATGTGTGGTTGTATGAGGTGAAAGTGTGAACTATGTCTTATGTATTGTTGTTTTCTTTTGTTATGTGTGTTGGCATGAATAGAACCTGCCCCAGAGCAAGTTCTTCCGTTCCAAGACCAAGACTTTCCATTCTCAGAGCAGCAAGAAGAAGGCAAGTGTCCTTGACCACTTTGTTCCTATACTAGGATGTGTAGATAGAATTATTTGCATTGTCAATTAAATTATGAAACCCATGCTAGGAAGTTTCCCTAAAATTGCATTACCTTGTTTTCCTTGAAGCTTGGGTTGGGATTTGCTTTATTATGTCATTCATTCATATTACTTATGCTTAGCCATGCTTAGAATGGGATAAGTGGGATATGATATCATCAACTTGCTTACCTTAATCTTGAATGAGATATTATGAGTTATGTAGAGGTAGGGATCAAGGCAAGTTGGATGTTTTGGTTGGTGCCGGGTGCACGAGACTCGGGTTTGTCTTTAGTACTTCCCTGGATCCTAAGGACCGGTTCATGGAGCATGTAACCTGGCTTTACCATGCCAACCACATGCTGAGATGGGGCAGCTTGGCCAATTAATTAGGTGTATCCCCGGCGTAGTATGGGTGTGTTGGATGGTGCGGGGAATAGGTGTCAGCTGGACTACCATATGAACCGCAAGGCTCAAGAGGGGGCCACTGCAGCGGGGTTGGAGCCTCTTGTATGCTGTTAGGGGTGAAACCTCAGTGGGCCCACACTCGTCGGGAATCCCTTTGTAAAGGCTTCGTAGTGATCTCCTGGCTACACACCTGGGAAGTGTGAATGTGGTTCGTAGCCACTGGCATAATGGAGGTTCTTTTAGTCCACCCGGCGACGGGTGAAATCAGTACATGTGGGTACAGTGGTGCATACTCTGCAGAGTCAAAACTGTCATGACAGCCGTGCTCACGGTCAAGAGCGGCTTGGACTTATTCATGATTAGAGGATGATGACCTTGGGGGTTGTGGATGTTAAGCAGGGAGCTTAACATTGGAAATGATGTTATGGTTAATTGATTATGATGATGGGATGGGAGATTGGGACCATTTCACCTGTGCATTAATGTAGGTGCTTAATAAGCTAAGGTGGTAGGTGTTAATTGCGTAGTGCTTCAACCATGAGTTCAACCTCTCCTTGTTCTAGCCATGCATGACATAACTTTCCCACACTTGCTGAGTACCATCGGTACTCAACCTTGCATATTTGTTGGTTTATATTGCTGCTCAGGTCAAGAGAATGACGTGGTGTTTAATGATCAAGACTTTGGACCCGAAGAAGGTTTCTAGGTTCATGGAGTCCCCGGGCAACACCTGTGACGGAGCCCACGAGAATAATATTCCGCTGCTATTTTATTATGAACATATTATCGAGACATATGCTATGTAAGACTTAATTATATTCGACACCTGGCTTGTAATAAATGATGCTTCACTATTTGTCATCACATGTATGAGAAAATGATCCTGGCATACATGTGATATTCACTCGGTTGTTCTTCGGAGAAACCAGGTGTGACAATCACCAATGTTATGTGTAACCTCTTAAGAAGATCAACACTTAAGTGGGAGTAGCACTCAACATTTGATCATAGGGTTTAAACCCAACCTAAACCACTAGCACCAGTGTCATTTTAAATTATTAAACAGAGTTCCAGTTTTAAAACTGTCATTAGATCTTATTAGCAAAAGCTTTTCAATTAAATACATATGCATGATCATATCGTGTAGCATATACGTGAAGAAGGGAGAAGGACTTAAAGTGAAGATCAAGAAGGAAGGGAAGGAAAGTGATCAAGCTCCAAGTGATCGTCAGTAACTGATTGTAACCTTAGTCACCTGCAAAACAGGCAAGCCCCGGTTTGCATTTGAACAGTTTTACAAGCATTTCCATTTTTAGAGATCATAGCTTTGCATTGTTGATTGCATTAAGTGTAGATGATATTGAAAACCCCACTTGCATGACCAGAAATACCTAAGAGAGAAAGGGTAGAATAGCACCTCCTCGAGTGGATTTGGCTACACTAAATGTTAGTAGGAAAGGTCCGGTAGAAGTCGAGTAGTTGGAAGCTACTCACGAGTTTAGGGCTGGTTTACTCGGAACGGGTCCGAATTATAGAAGATGAGGAAAGTTCACACATAAGAAATGGAGACCGGGCAGGGAGGTTTAGATGCAGCAGGTTGCAGGCCGTGCGTGCATAGCCCTGCCTGTGTCGGTTAAGGCCAGTCTGTGCTTTGCCCTGTTGGACAAGTTTGAGTTGTGTACCGGGCGCATACTGGCTATATGGGACCCAAGAAACCGATGTACCTTGGGAGATCCATAGTGGAACTTTTCCAACTGCCTTAAGCTTTCAGCGTCAGGGTAGCAGGAGGTAACTCGCTTAAGAACATACCACTGCGGGTATGTAACTTGAGGGAGCTTGCGTACTCGGGGCAGTTGGACTGCGTCCAATGTGGAAGATCTTGGGAAAGGTGGCCGCGTACAACGTCAGTCGAGGTTGCTGCCGGCAACTCGGAGTACAGGTGTACGTGTCGTGTAGTACGGACGTGTACTGATTCGAATCACCGTCGCTCGCGGTCATATGAGCATACTTGCCCACTGCGTCTTGACGTAGTAACAACTGGAACTGGTTATCTTTTGAACTTGATAAGGCTGTATTGTAACTTGTATTGCAACCATGATTGAATTAGAGATAGGCGCATTAAACTTTACTTTCACTTTGTGCAAGGAGCACCGCAACAAAGCGTTTCTTGTTTCATTGTGGAGTTGTGATGCTTTTCGACTGAAGGTCTGCACAATGAGGCTTAAAATCTGAAGGTTAAGGATCAACTGTAGGCGAGTCTTTTATGCAAATCTAGCTAACGCAATTGCAACCGTCGTGCATGTAGAGTTTCTTGTTTAGGAGAGACGGATCAGTCTTGCTTAGCCTATGTGCTCACGCGTGCTATATAAGTGGTTTTGCAGGTTAACATCGATGCTAAGATGGAGGTTGTCCGGTGAGACTCGGAGACGTCTGAGTCAGGTAACACATGGAGAACCCAGCCGCTGCTGCTTGTCTTCGTGTTTCTAGTGAGAGGAGTCCGCGGGCTGGACTTCATCTCGAGTGCTCTTAGTTATTCGACGTGAGTTGTTATAGACTTCCGCTGTAGCTATTTGATTCAAATTATTTACAAAGAAAAATTTGTAAGCTTCCGCTATTGTTTTATGTAATACATTGTTCCTTGTATGTGTGCTGTTGGGTGCCGCACAACACGGCCCCACCCAATGCGATTCCCTGGCAAGTACCCCGTCCCCGTGACTAAACGGGCGGCGTCGGGCCGCGTCAGCTGCTTCGACCCAAATCTCAAGCCAAGCCGTCGAGCATCGACGGAAAATTTGGGAATTTCGTTCCGGTGGCCACAAATCGATGTTCCGGTACTAAACTACAAAATTCTCACTCGTTAATCCTTCTTAGATTGTCAAATCTTGCACATAGGGGTTGGACTAGCCGGTGAGCATCTTCTCTTTAGCAACCATAGCTTGAAACCGGCCCGACACATCGTATTTTTAGGATTCCCGAGCGTATCCATGGCGGCACGCCGCAGGCGCACATTGAAACCTCCTTAGCAGCCATTCCCGAGCCATTTGGAGGCCAGGCCGAGCTTCAAGATCACCCACTGGTGCTTTAGAGTGATTTGGCCGAACGTTTGGAGGGCTAGGTGGGCCGGCCGACGGTGCCGAAGTGCCCCGGAGGCCGCCGCATGTCGCCGAGCTATTTCCGGCCACCGGCAGCTCGAGCTAGCCCCATGACCGTGTTTCCTGGCCTCCCAAACACCCTGGCAGTGAGTCTCCGGCCGAGGGGCAGCTGAAAACGCCGGTCCGGCGAGCCCTGGCCTCGGTCCGGCGACAGAGTGGCGCAGACGCGGGAAAGGTCGGGAGGAGGAAGAAGACCGGGGCGGCCCCACGTGTAAGCGACCGAGTGTATAAAAATAGGATTTGCTGTGGTTCTCAGATCTCCTGTGGCTGCGCGCCAAAAGTGTGTAGCCCCCGTGTGGCCACATTTAATTGCCTGAGGTTTAAACACGTGGGCCCAATTCATTTCCAATAGTAAAACAATTCCAGATTGTGTTCCAACTTTGGAAAATCATATCTTTGTGTAGGGAACTCCAAATTGAGTGATTCAAATTGGGTTGGATTCATTTTGCAATGATATATCTAAATATGAACCCCAATTTGTATGAAAGTAAATATTAAATTCTGGAAAATTCTTTGAAGGTTTTCTAAAAAAAGAATTATTCAGGGAGTTTGGTTCATCAAAAAATCCTCAAATTTTGCTAGAATATTCTTTAGGATAATATTGACCTTATAGAAATTTTTAAGCTCATTTGAATATGATTTGAGTAGGAATTTGCTAAATACAAACTGCTGTGTTCAAAAGAGTCCAGAAACATTTTCAGAAAAGGTGTCTAACTTGTAAAATCCATTATAGGGAATTCATAGCTCCAAAAATCATGAGAAAATTCAGGAAAGCTCTATGAGTCATCCTAGAAATTTTAGTTCACTTGATTGAGCATGAAAATGCACAGTACTTCAGAATTAATTCCTTTTATTATAAATGCTTAAGGAATTGTTCTGGAGGAGCTACTCAAGTAAAACGTCTGAACTTTGGACCAAATTACTTTGTTGTGACCAGGAACTCACATGTAAAGTTTCATCGCAAGTTGAGCATTAGAGCTCCCTGTTCTTATCTACCATGCTTATGTATGAGGGAAAATACATAAGACTCTTGTGGGAATTATGGTAGACACAAATTCCATCCACATTAGCTGAAATTTGGGAAGATAAGTCTCTATGCAGTGTATGACTTCCTGTAAAAATTTCGAAGTCATTGGACTTCAGGATCTTGAATTATGTACAAATCATTCTAGTTCATCTCTTATTTCATTAGGAAACTTAGTTAGTTATAAACTAAAACACTAAGACAAAGTTAGTTCATTCATGTTTCTTTGCACAACAGAGGCAAACAAAGCCATTCTTGGCATTTCCACACAACCTCTGTTCTTAAGAAATCAATTCTATAACTCTTTGAATTGCATTGTAAAATTTGTGCATATACATGTCGATAGGATTCACAACGAAGAGGATTCGAAGAAGTGATTCTTTGAAGTTGGATCAAACTCCGGAGGATCAAGGGAGCAAGGATCACTAACTGTTATTATATACTACATCTCTGCAAAACAGGCAAGGTCTTGTTTGCATTTAACAGCTTCTAAGTTTTTACTTTGTATTCCCTTGTTGGTTAGGATATCAACTGTACATTAGGTCTAGCTGATTTGATACTCCACTTGCATGACCAAATGAACCCATGGAGTATTGGGTAGATGTCTTTTCAGCGTGTAGAACTGCCATGCTTAAGTAAGGTTCGTTAGAAGTCGAGTGGTGAGATGCTACTCGCATGTTCAGGAAAACAGGGGCATACGGGATTGGTTGAGATAATTTGTTAGCAAGTTGAAGTTGAGACCGGGCAGGTTGTAGGAGCAGCAGGACATAGGGGCCTGGGTGCGTTAGACCTGTCCGTGTCGGTCAAGGGCCGATCCGTATGCGGCACTGTTGAGCAAGTTTGAGATGTGTACCAGACTCATGCTGGCTATATGGGACCCAGTAAACCAATGTACCTCGGGAAGCTTGTGTTGAGCCTTTTCCGGTCGCCTCAGAAGAGAGGGCCGGTGTGCAGTATGTTGGTAACATTCTCATGACATCTCATGTAGGTAGGTGCACCATGATAGTAGCTACTATACGGGGCGATTGGATTGATTCAATGTGGGTGAAACGGGGGGAAAGGCTGCCGTGTACGATGTCAGTGATGGTTCCTATAGGCAACGTCGAGTACGGGCGTACGTGTCGTGTAGTACGGGTGTTATTGATTCGAATCACCATCGCTCGCGGAAAGGATTGAGCATACTTGTTCTCACAGTCGTGACGCAGTAAGAACTTGCATGAGAAAGGAACTAATCACATTGGTTTGAATTTCATCCGAGCTTTGTGATGTATATTTTATTAATAGTTAGAGCAAACTCAATTCTTTTACACTGTGAGCAATTTACATCAGGGGAAAGCATTTCTTGTTTGATTGTGGACTCCCGATGTGGCGTGCCCAACGTAACTTTTCAATTGCTGCAAATAACACCTGAAAGTAAGGATTCACTTTTAGGCGAGTTCATTATGATTTATACTATCCCACTTTATGTTTATACCCTCATGTAGAGTTTCATGGCTAGGTTTGACGGTTAAGTCTTGCTGAGCTTTATGCTCACGGATGCTATCCTAGTTGTTTTGCAGGTATTGACTTTATGCTTAGGAGAATGGGTGCCGATGAGGCTTGGAAACCTCCGAGTGGTTACTCATGAGCTTCCTCGCCGCTGCGGTTTGTTCTTCGTGTTTCTAGTAAGAAACGTCCACGTGCTGGACAGTTTCTTTGATGCTAAGATAGAGATGAGTCGTGAGAGTTATAGTTTTCCACTGTATTTGTAAAATACACATTGTACGCTTCCGCAAATGGTTTAGGTAATATGATGTTGTCCTCGACCCGTGTGCTGCTGGGTGCCGCATTGCACGGCACCACCCGACGCGATTCCCGGGCGAGCGGCATGGCCCCGTGATCGGGTCCGGGCCCTCACATTAAAGATTGAACTTGCACCTGGAACTATGCCAATATCCCGAAGGTCGTACAATATGGCACTAAAGGAGTTGGCAGAATTGAAAACGCTGTTGACAGACCTGCTGGAGAAGGGGTTTATTAGGCCACGCTCCTCGCCATGGGGCTGTTCGGCATTATTTGTGAAGAAGAAAGATGAAATGTTGCAGCTTTGCATAGACTATGGTCCACTAAACACCGTGACTGTCAAGAACTAGTACCCGTTGCCACAGATCGACATGTACCCGAAATTGGTCATGTCCACCAGATTAAAATACGGGTGGAGGACATTCCGAAGACGGCTTTCTCAATGAGGTACGGGATTTATGAGTACCTGGTCATGTCCTTCGGCCTCACCAACGCTCCAGATCATTTCATGTACTTGATGACCTTGGTATTCATGCAAGAAATGGACAAGTTTGTCATGGTCTTCATCGACGATATATTGGTATATTCCATGTCGGAGGAAGAACACGCGAAGCACCTGCGTATAGTCTTGCAACAGTTGTGGGATCACAAGCTATACGCAAAATTCAGCAAATGCGAATTCTTGATATCGCAAGTACCTTTCCTCGGGCATATTATCTCAGTGGAGGGCATTGCTGTAGACCCGAGCAAAATTACACAAGTGCTGAATTGGAAGTCCACGAGGTACGGAGTTTCATCGGACTCGTGGGATATTATCGGAGGTTCATTCCGAACTTCTCAAAGATTGCCAAGCCTATGACTGAGCTGCTGAAGAAGGTTACCAAATATTTTGGAGTCCAGCATGTGAAGCAGCGTTCAAGGCGTTAGTGAAGCACCTAACGTCAGCACCGGTTTTGGTGCAGCCAGACACAACAAAACCGTTCGATATGTACTGCGATGCATCTGCCATTGGGCTCGGATGTGTGCTGATGCAAGACTGAAGTGTTGTCGCGTATGGATCACGGCAGTTCAGGAATCATGAGAAAAACTATCCAACTCATGACTTATAACTTGCTGCCGTGGTACTCGCACTCAAAATGTGGAGGCACTACCTACTTGGTAACCTCGTACATTTATATACCGACCACAAGAGTCTCAAGTACATATTCACTCAGAAGGAGTTGAACATGAGGCAAAGAAGATGTTTAGAGCTGATAAAAGATAATGAAATAGAAATCCATTATCACCCCGGCAAGGCAAATGTGGTGGCAGATGCGCTGAGTTGCAAGTCACACGTACATAATCTAACCGTCACCCCGTTGGAAGAGAGCGAGCCACCATTTCATGTGGTTCCACATGGAACTCTCTATAACTTAGCTCTTATCGCCACCATCCGTGAAGAGATAGCGGCAGCCCAGAAACATGAAAAGGGCATGTCACATTTGCGGAGACATGTAGATAGTGGGGAACTGAAATGTTTCCAGAAAGACGGAGACGGCGTGCTGTGGTTCAATGACACGATCGTCGTACTACATAACTCAGGATTGAGGAAGAAATTTTTTGACAAGGCTCACTGGTCAAAGTTTTCTATTCACCCCGGGAGCAACAAGATGTATCATGAACTCAGAAGCAAGTTTTGGTGGACATGGATGAAGCGTGAGATTGCAAAATACGTGTCCGAGTGTGATACATGCGGAAGATTTAAAGCTGACCACGTGAAGAAACCGGGACTGTTGCAACCGCTCGGCATTCCTGCTTTGAAGTGGGAGGATGTGAGCATGGACTTCATCGTCGGTTTACCCGCCTCATTTCAAAAACATGATTCAGTGTGGGTGATCGTCGACCGGCTCACAAAGTCTGCCCATTTTATTCCGGTCAACACCAACTACAACACCAAGAAGTATGCTGAACTATTCATCTAAAGGATTTTTTGCTTAAACGGCGTACCCACACTATCATCTCGGATCGGGGCACTTTATTTGTGTCTCATTTTTGGGAGCAGTTACATGCTGCATTGGATATGAAACTGATCCGTAGTTCAGCGTACCACCCGCAGATGGATGGGCAAACCGAGTGGGTAAATCAAATCTTAGAGGACATGTTACGAGCTTGTGCTATCAACCACGGTAAGAATTGGGATGATCACTTACCGTTAGCCGAGTTTTTGTACAATAATGGGTATCAAGCCAGCATCAAGATGGCGCCTTACGAGGCAGTATACGGGAGAAAATGCCGCACACCGCTGAATTGGTGTGAGTCTGGTGAAAGGGTCACCTTCGGTATTGATCTTGTCAACAATGCGGAAGAAAAAGTTCAGCTGATTTAAGCGAACTTAAAAGACACTCAATCCCCACAAAAACAGTATGCATACCAGAGAAGGCGCCCTCTCCAATTTGAAGTCGGGGATCAGGTGTATCTACGTGTGTCCTCAATAAAGGGCGTGGACAAATTCGGGGTCAGAGGAAAGTTGGAACCCCGATTCATCGGTCCATTCCAGATTCTGGAAAGATGCCAGCGATACTCTCCGGTGTGCATAACATCTTCCACATTTCTCAGTTGAGGAAGTGCCTCAAGTATTCAACCACCGTTCAGCTGGGAGATATCGAGAAACTGAAACCGGATCTAACCTATTGGGAGGAACCGGTTCAGATTATTAATGAGAAGGCCCGAACCACACGCAACCGTACGTTGTGGTTCTATAAAGTCTTATGGTGTAATCACTCTGAGGATGAGCCGACATGGGAAAGCGAAGGATTTCTTCGCACCAACTACCCTGATTTTTTAACGTCGCACATCCGTTAATTTTCCATCTGTAGGATCGAAGAACACGTGAAAAGAAACCAGAGGGGGGTGAATGGTAGATTTAAATCTTTTTAGCGGAAGCAACAAAAACCCTCTCGGCAGAAAATTGATCTGTTAAAGAAACCGTGTATGCGACTGATCTAAATGTGTTCAACCGTGACAAAAGTGGTATATATTATAGAGAATCATGTCACAAAGACACAACAACAAGAATCACGGAAATCCGTCAAGAAAAACTCAAGTTATGATCGAAAGACCAAACGAGGGTCAATCTGTTCTACTCGAGTAAAAACCAGATCTGCAACACTGCAAAGAAACTCGTGTAGATCAGAAACTAAAAATCAAATGACCGTGAAATTCTCACAGATGATATATAATCAAGTTATGAAGGCAACCCAAAAAGAATCACGTCAATTGGATCTGTAAAACTCGAGTTATGATCAAAACACCGAAGCACTGTCGTGCTGTCCAGAAACTCGACGAGAAAGACTTGACAAAAACAAGTCGGACGAACAAGGCACAAAAGCTCCTCTAAACTATGAATTTTATTTATAAAAACATTAGAGGAACAGCCCAAGGTCGTCCTACCACGAGCACTGGTCTCCCTTGCTTATATAACCAGCCCGGAGGCCAACCCAATTCAAACTAGGACTCTAATCCTACTCAGTTTTTGAATCGAAACATTCCATAACTGCTCAAGACTCTTCTATACGCAGATAGAATCAATCTTAAGACTTCCAAACACCTTAGGAACGTATCCCACATTTCTAATACAACTCAACTTCGTGTCCCACACGAAATCCTATCATAACCAACTCAAATCTTTCCATATTTGATCCATAAACGACTCAGCCGCAGTCTGAGTCCATAATCCAGCCGGTTGGACCTTTCCTACCAATTCTTTACGTCCACATCTCTTCATAATGCCTTGGAACCATGTTGCCACGTCCATGCACTCATTGCACACATGCACACACCTTCCAACGACGTCCAAGATACCTTCATATGCATTGTTCTTGATTCAAACATGCTGCCCGACCTCCCGATCAACTCAACCACAATTCCTCCCAAACTTTGTTGTTGAACCTCATCTTCTCCGTAAGACTAGTTCATTGGATCCCATCACCAGCCATATCTTGAACTCAAGCAACACCTGCACATGAATAAACAATCAATACTTTCGAGAACAAGTCCGCGACTTGACTCACGTTAGTTCCGAAAACCACAACACCTTACGTGAACACCTCACATAAGCATGTTGCAAACCATAGCAAAATGTTAACCACCGTAAACAGCCATAACACTTCAAAAACATAGTAAAACAATACTAAGCAAACATTCCATAGATGTAAAGCAAGTTCGAAACATTTGCATGGTAAAAATAGAACCATTGCGATTTAGCTACGGACCTTGCCAAAGCTAACCGGACCTTGAGCCGGAGCTTACCAAAGCTAGCAGAACCTAGCACCGGAACTTACCAAAGCTAGTCGGACCTACCGCCGGAGCTAACCAAACACATGTCGGACCTAGCCATAGCAAGTCGGACCTTACGTCGGATCTTGTCGAAGCTCAGATCTAGAGTGGGAGCTTGACAAAAAGAGTGTTTTGGCAGAATTCAAAACTTTTATCGTCAAAGACAATGTACTCAGCACACATAGGTTTCACAATCTCCCCCTTGATAAATGCATTGACAACACCACTTAAAATCCGAACATTGGCTTATTCAAATGAAAAGTTTTGAAAACAATCAAATGAGAAAGAAATTTCCAAAACAAAAATTTGTCCCCCTATACATATTTCTCCCCCTTTGTAAATCAGAAATAAAATGAGACGAAAACAAAAATTCTCCCCCTGAGAAGAATCGCGCAAAAACACTTGTCAATCGTGCAATGTGTGATCAATTTCTTCCCCTTTGACAATGTATTCAGCAAGGTTCAAAAGAGAATTTTTAATTTTTATGAGCATATTTATAACATATACATATAAAACAAAGCTCATCCAAGCCATACTATCAAGTAACTTACACTATCACATCAATGAGATACATAAAGTGGTGTAAGCCATGCTAGAGATCAAGTGTAATTTTCAATTTTAGCAAGTCATGATATCACAAACTTAACTATGTCAAGACCAGAAAGCATGACACTTGTTTCTGTATTTTAATTATTTTTCAAAGCATAAATTCAGATCATATGACCTTTGCAAGAGATTATATGCCGCATCAGCCTTATTCTAACCAACCAAGCCAAGCCTATGTTATTTGACAATCAGAATCTTAAGGACATGGTTTTAAACATACACAACTTCTACCAAGTTCATATCTAAGTGCAATGATAAGCCATCTCAAAAGAAGAAGTGCGATGCATGCATATTCTCTTGATCTTTCTCTCAATTTTTCATTTGAACATAAAAGCTCAACATGTGAATAGTTGATTGATTATTTTTTCATAATTAAAAGCACATGTGAGCATGCAACAAGTTTAAAACAGCAAGAAAGATCGATCATGACCAGATTTAGTGTAAATAATTATTCCAATTACTAGTCATGGAAAAAAACTATAAAATGTATAACATGAGTAATGTAGTAAGAACTTTCAGCATATAAAATGAATCACAATGTCATATATGTATGAAATACTATGCTCATATTTTTTTATAAATTCAGATTCACACATAGACTTCCCAAGTATCAAAACTCCCCCTAAATTTAAGCCATGAGGATGCATAACCTCTATTTAACTAGGAATGGGATAAAAACGAGTGAAATCCAAAGGTTTTGTAAAAGTGTCAGCCAATTGTTGTTTGGTATCTACATGGTGAAGCACAATGTTTCCTTTTTCAACATTATCACGGAGAAAGTGATACCTAATGTCAATGTGCTTTGTTCTTGAATGTTGCAAAGGGTTTTTAGCAGTGCAAATGACACTAGTGTTATCACAAAATAGTGGAACACTATCTAGTTCAACCCCATAGTCCTTAAGTGTTTTAACAATCCAAAGAATTTGTGAGCAAGAGCTAGCAGCAGCTACATATTCAGATTCGGCTGTGGATCATGCAAATGAATTTTGTTTTCTAGAGGACCAAGCAACAAATGAATTACCAAGAAAATGACAAGAACCCGAAGTACTTTTCCTATCAATTCTACAACCCCCAAAATCAGCATCCGAAAAAGCTTTCAAAGTAACGGTTGAGGAAGAAGGAAGAAAAATCCAAAATTCTTGAGTTCCATGTATGTACCTGAAAATTCTTTTGGCGGCTTGACGATGTGAAGCATGTGGGAAGCTTGAAATCGTGCACAAAGACATACGCTGAATTTTATGTTCGGTCTTGATGCCGTGAGGTATAAAAGTGATCCAATCATACTTCTATATTCTTTTTGATCCACAGGTTCACCATCTTCATCAAGTTCAAGTGTCGTTGTTGTACCCATTGGTGTCCGAAGAGACTTGCTTTTGTCCATGTTGAAGCGCTTAAGAAGTTCTCTTGTATACTTCGTTTGATGCACAACAGTACCCTCCTTGGTTTGCTTGATTTGCAGCCCCAAAAAGTATGTGAGTTCTCCCATCATACTCATCTCAAATTCTGAACTCATCATAGCTGAAAACTTGGACACAAGATCATGAGAAGCACAACCGAAGATAATATCATCCACATACACTTGAATGAATAATGATTCATTGCCATGCTTAAGCACAGAAAGAGTTTTATCAACCTTGCCCATGGTAAACCCCTTTTCAAGTAAGAATGTTTTTAACCTATCACACCATGCTCTAGGGGCTTGTTTAAGACCATACAAGGCTTTAGAAAGTTTGTAAACATGATTAGGAAATTTTGGATTTTCAAAACCCGGTGGTTGCTTGACATAGACCTCCTCATCTATGTAGCCACTAAGAAAAGCACTTTCAACATCCATTTGATATAACTTGAAACCTTTAGATGCAGCAAACGCTAACAAAATTCTTATGGCTTCTAACCTAGCAACAGGAGCAAATGTTTCATCAAAATCTAGTCCTTCAACTTGTGTGAAACCTTGAGCAACCAACCTAGCCTTATTCCTAACAACAACCCCATCCTCACTTTGTTTATTTTTAAACACCCGTTTAGTTCTGATTAGAGTGTGACCTTGAGGTGGAGGTACAAGTTTAGAAACATTATTTCTTTCAAAATTTTCTAACTCTTCTTGCATGGCAATAATCCAAGATTTATTAGTGAGTGCGTGTGATATATCTTTGGGTTCAAAAGAAGCAACAAATGCAGAATGAGCGTGAGAGTTTGGATCACAAAACCTGGACCGTGTGACTCATTCGTGCAAGCTTCCAATCATTTGTTGTGGAGAATGACTTTTGAGGACTCGGAGGAAAGTAGACAATTCACAAGCTCCATGTACTTCATGTTCATCACAAATTGAAGAACTTGTGTCTTGAGGACAATCTGGACCAGCAATGGTGGTCATCGGTGCTGGTTGTGAATCAAAATCAGGAGCTGGAACAATGTCATTAGCTCCTGAATTTTCGGGCAGCAGCATCACTTCTTCATATACTTCGATGAAAATACTCTCCCCCTGCAGATATGGGTCTGGTCCTGCAATATTAGAGCTAGTACCTGGGCTAGCTTCATCAAAGGAAACCTCATAAGTCTCCACAATTTTGTTAGTGTCATGTAAAAGCACACGATAGCCTCTAGTATGAGATGGGTAACCAAGAAACATGCCATCAACGGATCTAGGTTCAAATTTATCAAGATTACCATGTTTCTTAAAAAAGCATTTGCAACCAAAGACCCAAAAGTGTGTGACACTAGGCCTATGTCCAAACAGAAGTTCACATGGTGTCTTACCTAGCTTAGCACGCAAGAAAACACGATTTGAGACATAACAAGCAGTTGCAATTGCATCAGCCAAAAATTTTCTAGGAGTTTGATGTTCATCAAGCATAGTCCTACCCATCTCAACTAAGGTTCTGTTCTTTCTCCCTACAACATTATTTTGTTGAGGTACATATGGTGAAGAAAATTGATGATCTATTCCATTTTCAGCACAAAAGTGATCAAATGATTGATTTTTAAATTCGGTTCTGTTATCACTTCTAATTGCTTTTAAAGATCCTGGGTGATCAATTGATAATCTAAGAAATAAAGTTCTAAAGTGACTAAAAGTTTTGTTCTTAGATGCCATAAAATAAACCTAAGAGTATCTAGAATAGTCATCAACAATCACAAGAACATACCATTTAGCTCCGAAGGATTGAACACGTGAAGGTCCTACGGTGTCAAGGTGCAAAAGTTGACCCGGTTCAGTTGTCATGGTCATTGTGAGAGGAGCATGAGAACCTGCAACCATCTTAGCATGTCTACAAGGAGAGCACACAATTTCCTTGTCCTTTTTAAGCTTAGGCAGCCCACGTATGGGATCAAGAGCACTGGCACATGTGAGATGATCAAAGCCTACGTGACCAAGTCTACGATGCAAAAAATATAAGTCTTCTGAATCATTAGAAGCTAGACATCTATGCTTAGAGGATGACATATCAAAATCAACTTTAAAAACTCTTCCAAACCGAGACATATTAAAAATGAGCTCACTATTTGAATCTACAACCTTGTAGCAATTTTTAGTGAAAATAATTTCCAGATTTTAATCTAGCAATTGTGAAACAGAAAGCAAGTTGTATTTCAAATTTTTAACAAGTGCAACATCTTTTAAAGTGTAGTGATTATTTACTCTAACCGAACACTTAGCAATTATAGGAGTTGAAGAATTATCGGCAAAAGTAACATTTTCTACATGAGACACAGAAGAAAGGGAGAAGAACCATTCTTTGTTACCGATCATGTGGCGTGAGCATCCTCAATCCACAATCCAAATGTTTCTCCTTTCTCAAGCGTGTAACTTACATAGAAGTACAATACGTCGATGAGAGGGCCCGACCTCGATCACGGGGCCGTGCCGCCTCGCCAGGGGATCGCATTGGGTGGTGTCGTGTTATGCGGCACCGAACAGCACACACGTAAGGAACACTGTATTACATCAATCAAAAGAGGAAGATTACAATTGTTCTTTCTAAATAATTTACATAAATTAACTACAGCGGAAGTCTATAGACAGCTCACGTCGAATAACTGAGAAGCACTCGAGAAGAGGTCCAGCCCGCGGACTCCTCTCGCTAGCAACACGAAGACATGGCAGCGGCTAGGTTCTCCAAGTGTGACATGACTCGGAAGTTCCCGAGTCTCACCGGACAACCTTATTTATAGCGTCGAGGTTTTACCTGCAAAACCACTTATATAGCAAGAGTGAGCACAAAGGCTCAGCAAGACTTAACCGTCTCTCCTAAGGCATGAAACTCTACATGAACGTAACCTAAGACTTAAACCTGTCATGTGCGAAAAGACTCGCCTACGAGTTCATCCTTAACTTTCAGGTTTTAGCCATAATAGTAGTGACCTTGCGCCTAGCAACATTGGAACTCCACAATCAAACAAGAAACGCTTCGTTCCAATGTTACTTATCCCAAGGTGGAAAATAACTTTAGTTTGCTCTATCTCTACTTCAAACATGGTTTTCATGCAATTACAATTATCATAACAGCATTTAAAACTTTGCAAACTATTTCCACACAACTTGATTACTACGTCACAACACAGGGAGCAAGCGGTAATCAATAATCGCGATGGACGGTGATTCGAATCAAACACTACCTTGATAACTCGACACATACGCCGCCCCTGAAGACCCAACTCTGGTGTTCTTCACTACGTCGTATGTGGCAACCTTTCTCAGGACACTAAACTGTAGAACCGGTCGCGCCGTCTCGAGCTCATAGGTCTAACGAGACGATGTGATATGCTTCTACAATTCAGTGAACCTGGTACATCGGTTTCCTGGTTCCCATATGTCAGTAAGCATCCGGTACACAACTCAATACCTGCTCCTGGGTGCCGCACACGCATCGGTCCTTAACTGACACAGGCATAGCTACTCGACCAAGACCTTGTCTTCTCGCTGCCTAACCATCCTGCCCGGTCTCATCTTTAGAAATGTAAACTTTAGTTTGCCTCAATTCCGACTACACCCGTGTAATCCCGTCTATAACTCGCGAGTAGATTCCAACTACTCGACTTCTACCGGATGTCCTAAGCTATTTAGCACGACATTATTCTACAGCGGTGTCCCTTTCTACCCTTAAATCCAAGGTTCATTTGGTCATGCATTTGGAGTGCAAAACAACCTTGACCTAATGCACATACAACTTAGACCCATACTAGTGAACAAAGTAAAAACTTGAGAAAACAACTTAAATGCAAACCGGGGCTTGCCTTTGTTTTGCAGGTGACTAAAGTCAGAGAGGTATGAAGTTAGTTTCTGCTGACTTGAAGCTCAATCCCTGCCCTTCTTGTTCCTTGATCCAAGCTCAACTTCTCCTTCTTCACTTTCCACGTTTAATCACTACATGTTATGAATACGCATAGATGTTTAATTATAAAACATTTGCTAACAAGCTCTAAAGACAAGTTTAAAACTGGAACTCTGTTTAAGAATTTAAAATGACACTGGGGCTAGTGGTTTGGGTTTGTGTTTAAGTACTAGGATCAAGTGAGGAGGGGGCTGCATCACTTGGGTGGTGATCACCCAATGAGGTTGAACAGAACACTACTGATCTAGGGCTCCAATGGAGCTAGAAATTTTCTTGTGAGTTCCTTGTCACAAGAAAGTCCTCCGGACCAAAATTTAGAATTTTCAACTAAGTAGATCACCCAGAACAATTCCCTAAGCATTTAGGCAAAAGGAAATTAATTCTGAATAAATTTGCACCTTCATGCAGATTTAAGTGAACTACAATTTCAGACATAGCTCAGGGGGCATGCCTGAATTTTTCTACGATTTTTGGAGCTAAGGAATACCCAGAAATGAATACAGAAACTTGAAATCAGAACTACCGTAACTAAATCAACTCCAAAAGAGCTGAAACTTTTACAGGGGTTTCCTAATAGCCTAAAGAATATCCTGGCAAAATTTGGGGATTTTTGGATGAACCAAACTCCCTAAAAAATTCTTTTGCTAAAAAGCTTTAAAGAATTTTCCAGAATGTTCTATTGATTTTCATACAAATTGGGTTGTATATGTGGATATATTTTTTCATTCTGAATCCAACCCAATTTGAATCACTAAATTTGGAGGTTCCTATACCAAGATATGACCTCTACAAGAATTGGGGAAAATCTGAAAGTGACCTCTGTTCTATTTTTCCAATTTTCAGAGACATAAGGAATTGATACCACATTTGGCCAAGCATGTTAGGTCCAATGCCTCTGAAACTTTTACTGGAGTTCAAGTATTTTTGGAAGAATCTCCTACCCAAATTTAGGAATTTTCCAATACACAGAACTCATGGAAAAATTCCTACAAGATTTTTCTTATATGAATTCATGAGCCAAATCCAGGTATTTTCATAAACATTGGGTACCCCTGGATACTACTCCTTGAGACGAATATAACAAAATTTGTTTCACTATTTTTGGAGCTTTCTACACAGAGTTATGCATTTTCCAAGTTTGAACAACTCTCTGTTTGATTTTTAAACAGAACAGTCAAACGTGGGGCCCACGGGTCAGGTGCTTCTTCAACCTCTCGCCAGAGCCCGCGGGTGCACACCGGCAGAGACCGTGGCGCGGCTCGTCCTCCCTCATTTCTCCACCAAATTAGCTCCGGTTTTGCCCTACACGCTCCTCACACGGTGTCCTAGCAGCCGGGCAAGGTTTCCCGCATGAAAACGGCTATAGGTGGGTGGGCACCGGCGGGAAGGCTCGGGAGCTCGGCATGGACGCGTTCTAGCGTGTCCAAGGCTTCTCCCGGTGAGCTACGATGCCCTACAGCATCCCTATTGGTCGAGGAACGTGGAACCGAGATCAAATCGTGCAGAAAATGGCTGCAAACTAGTCGTCACCGTGGACCGTGGCAGTTTTGGCCGCCGGTGGCGATTTCTCATCGTCCGGGGCATAGGAGGGTCGGATTGCTTTGTGCTTTGGCGTGGAAGGGCGCTAGGAACCCTAGTAGCTGTTGTTTGAATTGTAGAACGAATGATCAAGCGATTGGAACTAATTTCAGAAATTTGCTGAGGTCGGTCCTTTACGTGCGCCGGCGCCAAAAACCAAATTCCGGCTAGCCGGCGTCGGGGAAGGGCAAGAGGACCATGGGAGGAGTAGATAGACGTGGCGGCGCACCTCTGTGAGCTTTTGAACATGACGGAGAGGCTTTGGACAGGCCGGACGACGAGGATCAGTGAAAGCCGGCTAGCTCTGTCTTGCTGATGAAAGAAATGGTCAGCACCGCTTGGAGGAGGCCGTGGGTGAGCTGCAGATGTGTTGGGGAGGTAGAGGAGGCTCCGGCGCCCCTGTTTGATGTCTCCACAGGGCGCCAAACCTGCTGGAAGTAGCACGGCTGTGAGGCAGAGAAGGCGGAAGCTAAGGTTGCTGTTCTCCGGTGATGTTGGTGAGGAGGAAGCAAAGCACGAGTGGCTTGGCTGTGGAGACGAGGATCACACTGAGGGAAATCCCACCCACTGCTGCCAACGTGTTGTGAAGAGCAGGAGGTGGAGGCAACGGCAGCTCGGTGGCGCGCTGCAGCATATCGGCTTCGGGCTCGGTCTGAATAGAGCAACAGGTTTGCTTCGGTTGAAAGTCTCCTCCATTTTCAGTCCATGACATGTGGGTCCCACAGCTCCTCTCTGCCCCCCAAAAGATCTCCAAATTTTTAGCACATGCAAATTCAGCCATGAGTTACTCAGATTCAAAAGACATTTGGCAATTTGACAAGTTGTACCTCAGTTTCAACTTTGAATTCTAATTTAAAGGAAATTTACAAGTCCCCTTGATATACATATCAAAGCACCTCCAAATTTTCTCAAAATTTGTCTCCCTCATAATTTGGACCTGAGGAATTCAAATATGCCATCTGATCCTTTTGTTGGCCATTGCAAATACAAATTTTCAAACAACAGTTTGAATTTTCTTTTTGGAAAGGGCCTTCTTTGCCTCGAAGTAAACCATTTAATTCAAACTGAAATTTAAGTCCTCTTTGGTGATGACCCATCTGAATTTGGGTGAAACACTTTGGTTTGCTCCTAGCCCATGCTTGATCAATCTTGGTCCCAAGCTGAACCGCACAAGTTCAGTTTGACCATGCCCCTCAACTTTGAATTTGAAGGTGATCTCAAATGATGCTTTGAACAAATGGTATATGAGCTTAAAATCCTTCCCATTTTGGAACTTAAGGTCTTCAATACCTGAGGACTGCAATGGTCATCTCATATATATGTTTTTGGACCATCTGAACATGAATGCTTTGCAAGGGTTCAAAAATGGGGTTTGAACTTCCCTCCCCTCTACTCATAGAGAATGTGCATATGAGTTAGATTTTTGGGGGTAAAATCCTTTCCCGGGTTAATAGGTGTTCAACAGGAGTTACAGAAGATTTTTGCTCTTCCCACATGTCCATGTTTGAGTTTATCATTTTATGTGACATAACTCAAGTCATTCCCTTGTCCTAACATGTTTGAATTTAGCATGAACTCAACATGATCATAGTCCATTACCTTTTGGCTCACCCTCAAATCAGAAAGTTGCCACCACATTCTCCTCAATTCAAATGTATGAGGCTCCATGTGTATACAAAAGTTTGGCGACAATTTGAGCTGAGCCTTTGAAACTAAAGACCCTATTTTTGTTCTTTCTCATGTACATGTATGATTACACATGAGTTTAACTCCACCTTGGTCCAACACATTCAAAGGTATGCTTGAACCCATGTGGTTGCACCTCGTGTATACCATCCCATGTAAGAAAGTTTTTGTAAGTCCCATTTTTCATGAACAGAAACACAATGACGTTCAATCAGCCGTTCCTTTGCATTCACGTTTTTGGATCTTTTACAGTCGATGACTCAATACTGGGGTTAGTCAAAAGGCATTTAGGAATCCAGTATTGTGTCACACGGCGTCCAGCAGAGGTAATACGCAAAGGCTGAGATAAAACAGCAGGTTTATGAGACAAAGTTTGAGGATTTTTGTACCCAACTACTGACCTACGAGGTGTTACATGAGTAGCACTAAAAACAGTAGGTTCAGAAGTAAACTTTGCGTGTTTTTGACTCATTACAGCAGGTTGCATATTCCTAACATTCGGTTCAGCACACACAACAGGTTTTGCACAGTTGTTATGTGATCTAGCAATCATTCTTTCCTTTTTTCTGTTTCTTAGCTAGTCTATAACAAAAATCTATGACATGACCATCTCTACCACAGTAGGTACAATTAAATTTAACTTTATGTTCATGTCTAGATGAGCAGACAACATGTTTATTTGAAACCGAATGAGACAACACTCCTGCAGATTCAAAAACCATTTATTTTTGTTTAGGAACTATTTTAATCAAACCACTTCCTAATGACTTTACAATTTTAGGTGGATGTGCTTTAGCATGAGCATTGGAATCAAAACCTAAACCAGTTTTATCACTGCAAGATTTAGAAAAATTCAACAGCAAGTTCAGATTCTTATGCCCATTGTAAAACCGCTCTAGTATCCTATTCATGTCATCAGGATTCTTATACAAGTCTAGGAAGTTTTGACATGAAGTTTTTTCTTTTAGTTTGCAATTGGAACAATACTTAACTTCATGAGAACGTAAAGCATTGTTCAATACAAAATTTTGATTCATAGCATATTGTAGTTTCTTATTAAGATCATAACAAGTAGAGCAATGCAAGTCAATTGTAGAACAACAAGCATCTTTCAAATTTTTATCATTAAGTGCAGCAAGCTCTCTGTTCTTTTAAATCTCTAACTCAAGTTTATCAAGTGTGGAGGTATGTGCACTTCTTAGAGAGGATAATTGTTCATATATTAAATCACATGAGGAACAAGAATCATCACTAGGAATCAAAGATTTCAAACAATTAATTTCAGATTCTAGTGACTCAATTTTAACAGCATTGTCCCTAAGCTTTTTGTCCTTTTTCTTAACTATAACAGTGACACGAGAAATAGCATCACACATTTCTTGGCAAGTATGGCATACCTCTTTATTGTCGCTGTTGAGTTCTGCCTCCTCCATACTTCAACTTGACTTGCCCGCCATGAAGCGTAAGTTTGCCAAATCATTGTCATCTTCATCACTTTCGATGTCCACATCGCTCGAGCCAAGTTCTTGAAGTGCGGAGATAAAACTATTTACCAATTGGCGTCCTATAAAACCTTTCTTCTTTTTCTTATCGTTTGCAGAGGAGTGCTTCGTCCTAGTTTGCTTTTCATCAAGGGAAGTAGGACCTGAAAGGTTAGGGAAATTCGTATGAAAATGTCCTGTCTTACCACATTCGAAGCATCATTGAGGTCCGGAACTTCCTCTCCTTCTAGTTCTCACATTTTGGAATGCTTTTGAGAACCGAGTAGAGATGAGTGCAAGTTCTTCCTCTGGAAAATCTTCAATCTGTTCAAGGGTTAGAGAGGACAACAAAGAAAGTGTACCACAAGATGAAGATTGACTAGGGCTAGGCATGTCACGTTGTGAAACAAATGCAAGAGACTTGTTAGGTTCTTACGTGATATTATATCAATTTCATGAGTTTTTAACTTAGAAAATAGCACATCTAATGTAAGTGTACTCATGACAGTAGATTCACGAATAGATGTAACTTTCATCTCCCAAATTTACATGTCTAATGCACTAAGTAATTGCCTAGCATTTTCAGCATCTGAAAAATTAACGTTGACGTTACGCAAGTTGCTGAGAATTCTATTGAAGCGAGCAAAGAGGTTATCGATTGACTCACCGGGTTGCATCTCGAAGTGCATGTATTCTTTCTTGAACATATCTTGTCTTATCTCCTTGATCGTGTTGGATCTTTCGTGGTAATGACAAAGTGCTTTCCACACTCTTATGCAGATAGGAGGTGTGCAACTCGGTCGAAGTCACTTTGAGTTAATCTATGTATGATCAAGTTCCGTGTTTTGTTGTTGTTGTTGTCCACATCTCTCATGTTCGTAGCCGTGACTTGACGTTTGTGTAGGATCGAAGTACATGTGTAAAGCTACCAGACGGGGGTGAATGGTAGATAAAAACTTTTCAGCGGAAGCAACAAAACACCCCTCAGCAGAAAACCGATCTGTTATAGAAACCATGTGTGCGACTAATCTAAACGTGTTCAACTATGACAAAACTAGTATAGATTGTATGGAATCAAGTCACGAAGACATCACAACAAGAATCATGAAAATCCGTTGAGGGAAACTCAAGTTACGATTGAAAGATCGAACAAAGGTCAATCTGTCCTACGCGAGAAAAACAGTTCTGGAATACTGCAAAGAAACTTGTGTAGATCCGAAACCACAAATTCAATGACCGTGAGATTTTCACAGATGATATATAATCAAGTTATGAAGGCAACACAAAAAGAATCACATCAATTGGATCTGTAAAACTCGATTTATGATAAAACTACCGAAGCAAGGTAGTGCTGAACAGAAACTCGACGAGAAAAACTTGTCTGAAACAAGTCGGACGAACAAGGCACAAAAGTTCCTTTAGAATACGAATTTTATTTCTCAAAACACAAGAGGAACAGCCCCAAAGTCGTGCACCAGAAGCTCTGGCCTCCCTTGTTTATATAACCAGCCCGAAGGCAAACTCAACTCAAACTAGTACTCCTACTCCTACTTGGATTCAAACTGTAACTTTCCAATACTGCTTAGGACTCTTCTATACGCAGATAGAAGCAATCTTAAGACTTCCAAATACCTTAGAAACTTATCCCACATTCCTAAAATAACTGAAATTCGTGACCCACACGAAATCCTATCATAACCAACTCAAAACTTTCCATATTTGAGTCAAACACGACTCAGCCGCAGCCTGAGTCCATAACCTAGTCGGTTGGACCTTTCCGACCAATTCTTTACGTCCACATCTCTTCATCACGCCTTGGAACCATGCAGCCACGTCCATGCACTCCTTGCACATGTGCAAACATCCTCAACGACGTCCAAGATACCTTCATATGCATTGTTTTTGATTGAAATATACTGCACAACCTCCCGATCAACTCAACCACAATTCCTCCTGAACTTGGTTGTTGAACCTCATCATCTCCCTAAGACTAGTTCAATGGATCCCGTCACCAGCCATGTCTTGAACTCAAGCAAAACCTGCACATGAATAAACAACGAATACTTCCGAGCACAAGTCCTCGACTTGACTCTCGTTAGTTCCGAAACTACAACATCTTACGTGAGCACCTCACATAAGCATGTTGTAAACCATAGCAAAATGATATCAGCCATAACCACCAAAACACACCAAAAACTTAGTAAAATAATACTAAGAAAACTTTCCATAAGAGTAAAGCAAGTTCAAAACATTGCAAGTTAAAAGCAGAACCATTGCAATCAAGCTCCGAACCTTACAAAAGCTAGTCGGACCTAGCACCGGAGCTAGCAAAAACAAGTCGGACCTAGCCAAAATAAGTCAGACCTAGACAAAGCAAGTCGGACCTTACGTCGGACCTTGCCGGAGCTACCCAAAACAAGTCGGACCTATCGTCAGACCTTGCAGAAACTCGGACCTAGAGCCGGACCTTGTTAAAAAAGTGTTTTGGTAGTATTCAAAACTTTTATCGTCAAAGCCAATGTATTCAGCACACATAGGTCTCACAAGCTCCCCCTTGATGAATGCATTGGCAACACCACTTAAAATCCGAACATTGCCTTATTCACATGAAAAGTTTTGAAAACAATTTCTCCCCCTTTGTAAATCAGAAATAAAATGAGAAGAAAAACAAAAATACAAAAAATTCTCCCCCTGAGAAGAATCGTGCCAAAACACTTGTGAATGTGTGCAATGTGTGATCAATTTCTCCATCTTTGACAATGTATTCAGCAAGGTACAAAAGAGAAATTTTAATTTGTTATGAGCACATTATAACATATACATATAAAACAAAGCTCATCCAAATCATACTATCAAGTAACTTA
This sequence comes from Neostapfia colusana, assembly GCA_030760725.1. Taxonomy (NCBI): domain Eukaryota; kingdom Viridiplantae; phylum Streptophyta; class Magnoliopsida; order Poales; family Poaceae; genus Neostapfia; species Neostapfia colusana. The sequence continues at coordinate 73,091,124 of JASWHV010000007.1, read as the reverse complement.
CACTAACACATCAATGAGATACATAAAGTAGTGTATGCCATGCTAGAGATCAAGTGTAATTTTCAATTTAAGCAAGTCATGATCTCACAAACTTAACTATTTCAAGACCTGAAAGCATGAAACTTGTTGCTGCATTTTATTTAACATTTAAAGCACAAATTTTGATCTTATGACATTTGCAAGAGATTATATGTAGCATAAGCCTTATTCTAACCAACCAAGCCAAGCCTATGTCATTTGACAGTCAGAAGCTTAAGGACATGGTTTTAGTCATACACAACTCCTTTCAAGTTCATATCTAAGTGCAATGATAAGCCATCTCAAAAGAAGAAGTGCGATGCATGCATATTCTCTTGATCTTTTCTCATTTTTTATTTGAACATAAAAACTCAACATGTGAGTTGATTACTTGATTAATTATTTATGATTAAAAGCACTTGTGAGCATGCAACAAGTTCAAAACAGCAAGAGAGTTCGACCATGACCAGATTTAGTGTAAGTAATTATTCCAATTATTAGACATGGTAAAAACTACAAAATGTACAACACGAGTAATGTAGTAAGAACTTTCAGCATGAAAAAGGAATCACAAAGTCATATATGCATGAAATACTAGGCTCATATTATTTTAATTTCAGATTCACACATAGACTTTCCAAGTTTCAAAATTCTCCCTCAATTTAAGCCATGAGGATGCATAACGCCTATTTCACTATGAATGTAACAAAAATGAGTGAAATCCAAAGGTTTTGTAAAAATGTCAGCCAATTGTTGTTCTGTATCTACATGGTGAAGCACAATGTTCTCTCTTTCGACATTATCACAGAGAAAGTGATACCTAATGTCAATGTGCTTAGTTCTCGAATGTTGCAAGGGGTTTTTAGCAATGCAAATGGCACTAGTGTTATCACAAAACAGTGGAACACTATCTAGATCAACCCCATAGTCCTTAAGTTTTTCAACAATCCAAAGATTTTGTGAGCAAGCACTAGCAGCAGCTACATATTCAGATTCGGATGTGGATTGTGCAACTGAACTTTGTTTTCTAGAGGACCAGGCAACAAGTGAATTACCAGGAAAATGACAAGCACCAGAAGTACTTTTCTGATCAATCCTACAACCCCCAAAATCAGCATCGGAAAAAGATTTCAAAGTAACGGTTGGGGAAGAAGGAAGAAAAATGCCAAATTTTTGAGTTCCATGTAAGTACCTGAGAATCCTTTTGAAGGCTTGACGATGTGAAGCACGTGGGGAGGCTTGAAACCGTGCACAAAGATATATGCTGAATTATATGTCCGGTCTTGATGTCGTGAGATACAAAAGTGATCCGATCATGCTTCTATATTCTTTTTGATCAACGGGATCACAATCTTCATCAAGTTCAAGTGTTGTTTCTGTTCCCATTGGTGTCCGAAGAGGCTTGCTTTTGTCCATGTTGAAGCGCCTTAGGAGATCTTTTGTATACTTTGTTTGATGCACAAAGGTATCCTCCTTGGTTTGCTTGATTTGCAGCCCCAAAAAGTACGTGAGTTCTCCCATCATACTCATCTCTAATTCTGAACTCATCATAGCTGAAAACTTGGACACAAGATCATGAGAAGCACAACCAAATATAATATCAGCCACATACACTTGAACGAATAATGAGTCATTGCCATGCTTAAGCACAAAAAGAGTTTTATCAACCTTACCCATGGTAAACCCCTTTTCAAGTAAGAAGGTTTTTAACCTATCATACCATGCTCTAGGGGCTTGTTTGAGACCGTACAAGGCTTTGGACAGTTTGTAAACATGATTAGGAAAATTTGGATTTTCAAAACCAGGTGGTTGTTTGACATAAACCTCCTCATCTATGTAGCCATTAAGAAAAGCACTTTTAACATCCATTTGATATAGCATAAAAACCTTTAGATGCAGAAAAAGCTAACAAAATTCGTATGGCTTCTAATCTAGCAACAGGAGCAAAAGTTTCATCAAAATCTAGACGTTCAACTTGTGTGAAACCTTGAGCAACCGACCTAGCCTTATTCCTACCACAACCCCATCCTCACTTTGTTTATTTTTAGACACCCATTTAGTTCCAATTAAAGTTTGACCTCTAGGTGGAGGTACAAGTTTCCAAACATTATTTATTTCAAAATTTTCTAACTCTTCTTGCATGGCAATAATCCAAGATTCATTAGTGAGTGCATGTGATATATCTTTGGGTTCAAAAGAAGCAACAAAAGCAGAATGAGCATGAGAATTGGGGTCGAAAAACCTGAATCTTGTAACTCGTTCATGCAAGCTTCCAATAATTTGTTGTGGAGGATGACTTTTGAGAATCCGGAGGGGAGTGGACACTTCACAAGCTTCTTCTTCATGTTTATCACAAATAGATGAGCTTGTGACGTGAGGAGGATCTGGACCAGCAATGGTGGTCATCGGTGCTTGCTGTGAATCAAGATCAGGAGCTGGAACAATGTCATTAGCTGCTGAATTTTCGGGCAGCAGCACCACTTCTTCCTCTTCTTTAACGAAAATACTCTCCCCCTGCGGATATGGATCCGGACCTGCAATATTTCAACTAGTACATGGGCTAGCTTCAGCAAAAGAAACCTCACAAGTCTCCACAATTTTGTTAGTATCAAGTAAAAGCACACAGTAGCCTCTAGTATGAGATGGATAACCAAGAAACATGCCATCAACAGATCTAGCTTCAAATTTATCAAGATTACCAGGTTTCTTAACAAAGCATTTGCAACCAAAGACCCTAAAGTGTGTGACACTAGGCCTATGTCCAAACCTGAGCTCATATGGTGTGTTACCTAGCTTAGCATGCAAGAAAACACGATTTGAGACATAACAAGCGGTTGCAATTGCATCAGCCCAAAATTTCCTAGGAGTTTGATATTCATCAAGCATAGTCCTAGCCATCTCAACTAAGGTTCTGTTCTTTCTCTCTACAACACTGTTTTGTTGAGGTACATATGGTGAATAAAATTGATGATCTATTGCATTTTCAGCACAAAAGTGATCAAATGATTGATTTTTGAATTTGGTTCCATTATCATTTCTAATTGCTCTTAAAGATCCTGGGTGATCAATTGATAATCTAAGAAATAAAGTCCTAAAGAGACTAAAAGCTTCATTCTTAGATGCCATAAAGTAAACCCAAGAGTATCTAGAATAGTCATCAACAATCACAAGAACATACCATTTACCTCCGAAGGATTGAATACGTGAAGGTCCTACGGTGTCTCTTTCATAGCATCTTGTAGTTTCTTATCAAGATCATCGCAAGTAGAACAATGCAAATCAATTGTAGAATAACAAGCATCTTTCAAGTTTTTATCATTAAGTGCAGCAAGCTTTTTGTTCATTTCGATTTGAAGTTCAAGTTTATCAAGTGTGGAGGTGTGTGCACTTCTTAGAGAGGACAATTGTTCATATATTAAATCACATGAGGAACAAGAATCATCACTAGGAATCAAGGATTTTAAATGGTTAATTTCAGATTCTAGTGACTCAATTTTAACAGCATTGTCCCTAAGCTTTTTGTCCTTTTACTTAACAATAATAGTGGCATGAGAAATAGCATCACACATTTCTTCGCAAGTAGGACATACCTCTTCGTTGTCACTGTTGTGTTCTGCATCCTCCATACTTGATTTTGATTTGATCGCCATGAAGCACAAGTTTGCCAGATCATCTTCATCAGTTCCAATGTCTACATCACTCGAGTCAAGTTCTTGAAGTGCGGTAATGAAACTGTTTATCAGTTTGCGTCCTGTAAAACCCTTCTTTTTCTTGTTGGTTTTGCCAAAAGAGGACTTGACTTTATTCCTCTTGTCATCACGGTTAGAAGGACCTGAAAGGTTAGTGCAATCTGTACGAAAGTGTCCTGTCTTACCACATTCAAAGCATCGTTGAGGTCCGGAGCTTCCTCTCCTTCTAGTTCTCACATTTTGCAATGCTTTTGAGAACCTAGTAGAAAGAAGTACTAGCTCCTCCTCTGGAAACTCCTCAATCTGTTCAAGGGTTAGTGAAGACGTCAAAGCAAGTGTATTGCTAGATGATTGGCCGGAGCTAGGCATATCACGTTGGGAGACAAATGCAATAGTCTTATTTGGGTTCTTACGTGATATAATGTCAATTTCATGAGTTTTTAGCTTAGAATAAAGCACATATAATGTAAGAGTACTCATGACATTGGATTCATGTATGGATGTTACTTTTATCTCCCAAATTGACATGTCTAATGCACTTAGTAATTGCCTAGCATTTTCAGCATCTAAAAAATTAACATTGAAGCGAGCAAAGAGGTCATCAATGGACTCATCGTGTTGCATCTCAAAGCGCATGTATTCTTTCTTGAACATATCCTGTCTTACCTCCTTGATCGTGTTGGATCCTTCATGGTAGTCACAAAGTGCTCTCCACACATTGTACGTCGATCGGAGGTGTGCAACACGGTCGAAGTCGCTCTGAGTTAGTCCTTGTATGATCAAGTTCCGAGCCTTGTTGTTGTTGTCGACATCTCTCATGTTTGTAGCCGTGACTTGATCGTTTGAAGGCAAATCGTAAGGCTTGTACACCTTTTCCCATATTGCAAAGCTTTGCGTCTGGATGAAAGATTCCATGCCTGCCTTCCAAACCTGAAAATCAATACCACTAAACACACAAGGTTTGGCGGAGTATTTCTCCATGATGATTAGTCAAAACACGTGCAAATCACAAAGATTAGAGCAACCTGGCTCTGATACCAATTGTAGGATCGAAGTACACGTGTAAAGCTACCAGAGGGGGTGAATGGTAGATAAAAACTTTTCAGCGGAAGCAACAAAACACCCCTTAGCAGAAAACCGATCTGTTAAAGAAACCATGTGTGCGACTAATCTAAACGTGTTTAACTGTGACAAAACTAGTATAGATTGTAGAGAATCAAGTCACGAAGACGTCACAACAAGAATCATGAAAATCCGTTGAGAGAAACTAAAGTTACGATTGAAAGATCGAACAAAGGTCAATATGTCCAACGCGAGAAAAACAGTTCTGGAATACTGCAAAGAAACTCATGTAGATAAGAAACCACATATTCAATGACCGTGGAATTTTCATAGATGATATATAATCAAGTTGTGAAGACAACCCAAGAAAGAATCACATCAATTGGATCTGTAAAACTCGAGTTATGATAACACCACCGAAGCAAGGTAGTGCTGAATAGAAACTCGACGAGAAAAACTTGTCTGAAACAAGTCGGACGAACAAGGCACAAAACTTCCTTTAGAATACGAATTTTATTTATCAAAACACAAGAGGAACAGTCCCAAAGTCGTGCACTATGAGCTCTGGCCTCCCTTGCTTATATAACCAGCCCAAAGGCAAACTCAACTCAAACTAGGACTCCTACTCCTACTTGGATTCAAACTGTAACTTTCCAATAGTGCTTAGGACTCTTCTATACGCAGATAGAAGCAATCTTAACACTTCCAAACACCTTAGAAATGTATACCACATTCATAAAATAACTCAAATTCGTGACCCACACGAAATCTTACCATAACCAACTCAAAACTTTCCATATTTGAGTCAAACACGACTCAGCCGCAGCCTGAGTCCATAACCTAGTCGGTTAGACCTTTCCGACCAATTCTTTACGTCCACATCTCTTCATCATGCCTTGGAACCATGCAGCCACGTCCATGCACTCCTTGCACACGTGCAAACATCTTCCAACGACGTCCAAGATACCTTCATATGCATTGTTCATGATTCAAACATACTCCGCAACCTCCCGATCAACTAAACCACAATTCCTCCCGAACTTGGTTGTTGAACCTCATCTTCTCCCTAAGACTAGTTCAATGGATCCCGTCACCAGCCATGTCTTGAACTCAAGCAACACCTTCACATGAATAAACAACCAATATTTCCGAGCACAAGTCCTCGACTTGACTCTCGTTAGTTCGAAACTACAACATCTTACGTGAGCACCTCACATAAGCATGTTGTAAACCATAGCAAAATGATATCAGCCATAACCACCAAAACACACCAAAAACTTAGTAAAATAATACTAAGCAAACTTTCTATAAGAGTAAAGCAAGTTTGAAACATTGCAAGTTAAAAGCAGAACCATTGCAATCAAGCTCCGAACCTTACCAAAGCTTGTCGGACCTAGCACCGGAGCTAGCAAAAACAAGTCGGACCTAGGCAAAATAAGTCAGACCTAGACAAAGCAAGTCGGACCTTACGTCGGACCTTGCCGGAGCTACCCAAAACAAGTCGGACCTATCGTCGGACCTTGCAGGAGCTCGGACCTAGAGTCGGACCTTGTTAAAAAGGTGTTTTAGTAGTATTCAAAACTTTTATCGTCAAATCCAATGTATTCCGCACACATAGGTCTCATAGTTTGGCGGCATGTCATAAGGCTTGTACACCTCTTCCCATGTTGTGAAGCCTTGCGCCTGTATGAAAGCCTCCATTCGTGCCTTCCAAACCTGAAAATCAATGCCACTGAACACACAAGGTTTTGCGGAGTATTTCTCCATGATGATTAGTCAAAACACGTGCAAATCACAAAGCTTAGAGCACCGTGGCTCTGGTACCAACTGTAGGATCGAAGAGCACGTGAAAAGCTATCAGAGGGGGGTGAATGGTAGATTTAAATATTTTTAGCGGAAGCAACAAAAACCCCCTCGGCAGAAATCGATCTGTTAAATAAACCGTGTATGCGACTGATCTAAATGTGTTCAACCGTGACAAAACTGGTATATATTATAGAGAATCAATTCATGAAGACACAACAACAAGAATCACGTAATTCCGTCAAGAAAAACTCAAGTTATGATCGAAAGACCAAACGAGGGTCAATCTGTTCTACTCGAGTAAAAACCAGATCTGCAACACTGCAAAGAAACTCGTGTAGATCAGAAACTACAAATCCAATGACTGTGAATTTTTCACAGATGATAGATAATCGAGTTATGATCAAAACACCAAAGCACTGTCGTGCTGTCCAGAAACTCGACAAGAAAGACATGACAAAAACAAGTCGGACGAACAAGGCACAAAAGCTGCTCTAAACTACGAATTTTATTTATGAAAACATAAGAGGAACAGTCCAAGGTCGTCCTACCATGAGCTCTGGCCTCCCTTGCTTATATAACCAGCCCGGAGGCTAACCCAATTAAAACTAGGACTCTAATCCTACTCAGTTTCTGAATCGAAAGTTTCCATAACTTCTCAAGACTCTTCTATACGCAGATAGAAGCAATCTTAAGACTTCCAAAAACCTTAGTAACGTATCCCACATTCCTAAAACAACTCAAATTCGTCTACCACATGAAATCTTATCATAACCAACTCAAATATTTCCATATTTGATCCATAAACGACTCAGCCTTGGAACCATGTTGCACACGTCAATGCTTTCCTTGCACACGTGCAAACACCTTCCATTAACGTCCATGATATCTTCATATGCATTGTTCTTGATCCAAACATGCTGCACGACCTCCCGATCAACTCAACCACAATTCCTCCCGAACTTGGTTGTTGAACCTCATCTTCTCCCTAAGACTAGTTCAATGGATCCCGTCACCAGCCATATCCTGAAATAAAGCAATACCTGCACATGAATAAACAACCAATACTTTCGAGCACAAGTCCGCCACTTGACTCACGTTAGTTCCAAAAACCACAACACCTTACGTGAACACCTCACATAAGTATGTTGCAAACCATAGCAAAATGTTAACAACCGTAAACAGCCATAACACTTGAGAATACTAAGCAAACTTTCCATAGATGTAAATCAAGTTCAAAACATCTGCATGGTAAAAACAGAACAATTGCGATTTAGCTCCGGACCTTGCCAAAGCTAACCGGACCTTGCCAAAGCTTACCAAAGCTAGCAGATCCTAGCACCGGAACTTACCAAAGCTAGTCGGACCTACCGCTGGAGCTAACCAAACACATGTCGTACCTAGCCATAGCAAGTCGGACCTTACGTCGTATCTTGTCGAAGCTCGGACCTAGAGTCGGAGCTTGACAAAAAAAGTGTTTTGGCAGAATTCAAAACTTTTATCGTCATAGCCAATGTATTCATCACACCCACACTTCACCTCATTTGTGGTTATCACATGAACACTTTTGAAGAGCAAGTAACCGCAGTCAATAGATTTATTAGGAGATGAACTCACAAAATGCAAAACTGGTATTTCCCACATGCATCATATAGGGGCTGAGCATATGATTAACTCCTAAAATTTTTTAGGAATGCTCTTGCTAAATTTCAGCCAAATCCAACACGTTTTGAGGTACTTTTGGGTACAGTTGTTAAAAGGCCAGTTTGAACTTAAATTCAAATTCAAACTCCTTTTTATCCCATGATTTTAAAAATATGGATTCATATTCACACTCAGCACATTTTTGTGATCTCACACCCTAATTTTCACTCCATTTGGAGATGATCTTGACATAAGCTAGTTTGACTAAATTCAAACCAAATTAGAATTTCAGTTCACAAATGCTGCAAATTCAGTCAAACCAAATCACAATTTGAATTATTCAAATCAAAATGGGCATTTGGTGAATTGATCAAATTGTCAAGTGTATTAGGGTCCCCAAAATTAATAGCAGTATGAATTAAAGTTTTTGGGACAAAATTTGAGCTGTGGGGCCCCTTTGTCAGTCACACAAGTGTTCCAAACTGACTGAACTCGGGTGCCCGATTTCTTATGCGCAAGCCCGAGGGCGCCACGGTGCTGAAGCCTCACCACCAGCTGCTACCAGCTTCTTGACCGGTGGCCGACGGCTCCTAGTGCCTTATCTCTGTGTCCCGGGCGCCACGAAGCTGTTTTGCTACCGTCCCGACGCTTCCTCACTCAGAAACCCCAGAGAACCTCACCGCACCACCCAAACTCTAACCCTCGCTGTCAACAGGCCAAACCTGACACTTTCACCTCGAGCTTAGGCCATAAATGGCACCGCTGACTTTCACTCGATGTGCTCCAGCCCTGAGCTACTCGTGATCGGCTCCCTTGGAGTATTCCCGAGCCAGTATCTCCTCCCCTGTTCATCCCGACGCGCCTCCGACTAAACACCGTCGCCCGGACAGCTCCGAGCTTCTCCGGTGCATCCAACTGCCCACGGATGTTAGCATTAAAGTCTAGTAGCTCCTCCCGAAACCTCTAGCTCCCTCTTAGCGCCGGCTAGCCGGAATTTTACATTTTCTGATGATCGCAGTATAGAACCGAAGCCACAGAAAACTTGAAATTCCTTTCGCATGATTGATCATCTGATCAGCGAGTCTGGTTGGAGCTAGAGTAGCACCCAATGATCACATAGGCTGAATTGTAGCGGGGATGATCCATCCGGTGAGCGTAGCGCCGTGTTTTCGCCACCGCCGGTGAAAACGGCTCGGGTCGCCTGTGAAGTCCACTTTCCCGGTGATCTCCGGCCAAGAGGAGGGCAGGATTAGCTTCCCCGTTCCCCAGTGGTGCTTTGCGACCCTTTGGTTGATCGTGTCCGCTGCCAAGCCGAGGTAGCATCGTCGGACCTGAGCTCAACTCCGCCGCCACCGTCGTCGATCACTTTCCCGGCGATGTCGAGGCGTGAGGGGTTGTCCGGCGTGTGCGCTGTGCTTCAAGGATCATGTAGGAAGAAACCTTTGACGGTCCGAAATCCGCTCACCCAGGATCTCAGAGGGTGGTGCCGCACGGTGCGACACCCGACAGCACACATCATAAGAAAAACATTGTATTACCTAGAAAATGACTTAATATGTACAAAGTAGTACAAGCCTTCAGTTACAACTAAGTATTGAGGTTACAACAGCGGAAGCTAAGTTTATACAACTCACGCCCACCTAACTAGCAAAAGTCGGTTGTCCAGCCCTATGGACAACCCACACTAGCTTCACTCCTCAGCTCAGCGCGGCGTGTACGGATCCCACTCAGCCGTGGTCCCCGATGGAGGGTAACCCTTGCCGGTGGACTCATACCCCGAGTCCGTGGGGTAGTCCTCACCTGAAAAACACTCGTAGCAACAACCGTGAGCACGATGGCTCAGCAAGGCTTAACCGACTCACCTATACATGAAACTCTACATGCAGTTCATAACGAAGATGGGATGGTAAATTTCAGCAAATGGACATGCCTATAAATTCATCCATAGTTCATCTTTTAGCCATAAATTACGGTTCAGGAATATGAAATTTAGTGAGCAATATTTGGTGGCACACATGTATCAATACAATTTCATCATAACAGCAATATTGTATCATATCATTTTATATATTAACCTACATCACGACTCAGTGACCAAGTGGTACTCATCACCGCGAGGGACGGCGAATCGACTCGATATACACCTGCAGGGATACCTGAAGAGCACGTCACATACGCCCACCCGTGGAGCTGCACAGCACGCTCACTCGATGTCGTACGGGACAACTTTTCGTCCAATAGCCTGAACGTCGAACTGGTCGAACCGAAACGAGCAGGAGGTTCCCTACACGGAGCATCTCTCTATGCCCGTTAGCAGATTTCCACCTGTCTGCCCTCAACATACACCTATAAATCGGTGTGCTATACCTCGACCGATATGCCTTCGGTACGTTCAAACTTGATCAGCGTGGGCCGCACACGGATCGGTCCTCAATCGACATGGATAGGGCTGTGCCCACAAGACTTCCTCTTTCTATGACGAAGCCCCTGCCTAGTTTCATTTTCTTACTAAAGTGATCTCACATCACTCGAACCAATCCCGTGCGTCCCAAAGCCTATACTCGCGAGTATATTCCAACTACTCGACTTGTACCGAAGTCCTATGAACATTAAGCACAGCCAGACTACTCGAGGACTTAGACACTACCCTCACTCATGTAGGAATAATCTGGTTATGCACTTGGGGTTTCCTTCATCCTACACTTAATGCACAAACATACCTCACGCTAAGTATACATAAAACAAAACTTTGTAAAACTTGTTAATTCAAAATGGGGCTTGCCTTGTAGCTGCTGGTCAGATGTTAGCGCTTCATCCAGAAGGAGAAAGTCCAGCACTTCTGGGGTTTCCTCGCCTTCAGTGACTACACATAAGCAATGTACTATATGTCAATTTAAATGCAATGCGTTAACTTGATTATGTAAAGACCATAACTATAGCTAGCCCTCCCCTTTGGCTCTGCAATTTTTATGGTGGTTTGGTAGGGTCCTAATAAGAGACTTGAGAAAGTTTGATTTGAAACAAAGTTCATTTGAGCTATGTACAAATAAAAGTCTATTTGGTCATTACTAGAGCTTCTAAGGATTTCCATGGATTTTCATTGCTCAACCCATTGCTTTCTGGAAACTAGAGTTTGAGATGGTTCTAATGGAATTGGTTTCATGTCATTTGAAGAATCCTAGAGGATGTTATGCACTAAACAAGATTTTAGAAAATCTGAAAATTGTTTCTGTACATTTTTCCATTTTCTCAAGGCAGTTCACATAATCACACCATTCGGGGGACTAAATGAACTTGATTGGGTCTGAAAATTTTCCTGTGACTCAAGGATTTTCAAATGAATCCCAGCCAAATTTCAGAATTTTCCATAAAAGATTTCTCCAGATAAAATTCCCAACAGTTTAAATTTTAGGGAATTAATTCTGGAAAAAGAATAAGTTTCAGAAGTTGAAACTTGTTTTGGTGGATATTACTGGAAGAGATGAATCCAACAAATTTTGGTTCACTTAATTGGGACACTTCTACCAAAAATTATGAATTTCTAAAGTTTGGGCTGATTCCTGAATTATTTTCCTAAAGAAAATAATCTCCCGCGCCTAACCAGTGATTGAAAGCAGGCCCCACACGTTTAAATTAAACTAACCGCACGTGCGCAGTGAGCTCCTAATCCTAATCTGGGAAATTCTCTGCGCACGAAGGTCAAACCTTGAAACGGTTTGCGCGGTGAGCTTGAGGAGAAGCTAGAGCTCAGCTTTGCTATGGACGTCGAGGGCAGAGAACCTCAGGTTCGTCCGTTCCACGGTGGCGATGTTTGAGCTGGTGCGTGGTAGGTCTCGGGTGTGCGCGAAAAGGATGCTCGCCGGCCGACTCGACCCCTTATATAGCCAACCCGGAGGCATGGAGGGCGCAACACCTGGTGTACCACGTTTCCCCGTCGAACCAGGAGCTGTCTGGTGCTGCTCGGTCGACTTCGACGCGAAGTCTTGGCGCGCGCTCCCACTGAGTGTGTGAATGCAGAGAACACCCGGGGTTCAGTCGGTTTAGAGTTTTGTGTGGCTGATTGAGGGGCCCCACAGCTCCAAATTGTTGTGAAAAATTGGATTCATACTGCTCTTAAATAATGGACCCCCTTATCCCTGGTAATTTTATCAAACAACATTTTTGGGTCTCTGAATTTGAATGATTCAAATTGATATTGGGTTTGAAAGAATTTGAGCAATGTGAGGCTGAAATTCAAATTCTGTTTGAATTTGCTCAAATTAGCTCCTGACAAGATGAACTCCAATGAGGATGAAAATTGGTAGACTAACTCAGAAAAATGTGGTGAGTTTGGATATGAATTCAACTTTTGAATTCAAGTGATGAAAGTAGCTGAAATTTGAATTTGCATTCAAATAGCCCTTTTTACAAATGTCTCCAAAAGTGGCTCAAAAGAGTTTGGATTTGCATGAAACTTGGCATGATCCTTCCTAAAAGTATTTAGGACCAAATAGTGAACTCATCCTCTCATGTTTATGTGTGTGAGCTCCTACTTTTTGGAATTGTTGGTTTTTCCTCTAATACCCTCTTGATTGTGTTTACTTGCTCTTCACAAGTGTTCATGAGCTATCCACCAAATGAGCTGTGGTGTGGTGCTGTGATGAACATTTTTGCAAGTCAATTCTTGGGCTTTTACATCCCCCCTTAAAAGAATCTCGTACCGAGATTATAAAGGAAGAGAGAGCAATGTAATAGGAACTCACCCATGATGAGACACCATGAAGTCCGGGTAGATTGAGCGAAGAAATTCCTCGCTCTCCCACGTCGCTTCTTCAGCAGTGTGGTTGCTCCACAGTATCTTGTAGAACCACAGAGTTCGGTTACGTGTGGTCCGAGCCTTGTTATCAATAATCGCCACCGGATATTCAGCATACATCAAATCCGGTTGCAGCTCGCCAATGTCTTCTGTGGGAATAGCAGCAGTATACTTCAGACATTTCCGTAGTTGTGAAACATGGAAAACGTCGTGAACACCAGCAAGAGATTCCGGTAGCTCCAGTCTATATGCCACTGGTCCACACTTCTCAGTGATAGCATAGGGTCCAATAAATCGGGGAGCGAGTTTCCCTTCACGCTGAATCGGTGCACGCCTTTCATCAGAGATACACGGAGGTACACGTGTTCCCCGACATCGAAGTGTAGCGGCCTACGCCTCTGATCAGCGTAACTTTTCTGTCGGGATTGGGCGGCCTTCAAGTTGGCTTGAATCATCCGAACGCGCTCTCCGGCGTCGTTCACCAAATCAATCCCGAACGTGACCCTTTCACCCGACTAGTGTGACATTTGCGACCGTGGAGAGCTTCATTGGTGCCATCTTGATACTCGCTTGATAGCCATTGTTTTACGAGAATTCCGCCAACGGTAGATGATTATCCCACTTTCTACCATGGTGGATAGCACAGGCTCTCAACATGTCTTCTAATACTTGGTTCACCCTCTCAGTTTGTCCATCTGTCTGAGGGTGATAGGCGGAGCTTCTAATCAGCTTAGTACCCAAAGCAGCATGCAACTGCTCCCAGAAACGAGCTACAAACAATGGCCCTCGGTCTGAGATTATGGTCTTGGGTACTCCATGCAAGCATAGGATTCTTGCAATGTACAAAACTCTGCATATCTGCTGGCATGGAAATGTGTATGCACAGGAATGAAGTGAACCGACTTTGTTAACCGGTCAACGATTACCCAAATGGAATCATGCTTGTTGAAAGTTAGGGGTAATCCCACAATGAAATTCATGCTCACATCTTCCCACTTCCATGCTGGAATTTTCAGGGGTTGCAACAGCCCTGATTTTCTCATGTGATCCGCTTTCACTCGTCTACACGTATCGCACTCGGATACATATTCAGCCACTCCCCGCTTCATCTGTGTCCACCAAAATTTTCTTTTAAAATATTGGTACATTGTGTTGCTGCCCGGATGAATGGAGAATTTAGACAAGTGAGCTTAATCAAGGATCTTCTTCCTCAGCTCCATATTCGGGGGTACGACTATGCGGTCATTGAACCACAGTGTCCCCTCATCATCTTTCCGGAAACATTTGATATCCCCGCTGTCTATCCGTCTCCGGAGATGTGCCATGCCCTTGTCAACTTTCTGAGCTGCAATGATATCCTCCCTAATGGTAGGGATGAGAGCAAGGTTGTATAGTGATCCATAAGGAACCTAGTATAAACTCGGCTCTTCCTCCTCCACCGGTGTAATGGTGAGATTATGGACATGTGATTTCTGACTCAGCGCGTCGGCAACCACATTCGCCTTGCCAGGGTTATAATGAATCTCAATCTCATAATCTTCGATTAGTTCTAACCACCTCCATTGCCTCATACTCAGCCCCTTCTGGGTGAAAATGTACTTTAGACTCTTGTGGTCGGTGTAGAGATGCACCAAATTCCCCAGGAGATAGTGCCACCCCATTTTCAGCGCCAACACCATAGCAGCAAGTTCAAGATCATTAGTCGGATAGTGCTGCTCATGGTTCCGAAGTTGGCGTGAGCCATATGCGACCACACGTCCTCCCTGCATCAACACGCAGCCGAGCCCAATACCAGACGCATCACAATACACGTAAAAGGGCTTGGTCGTATCCGGTTGAGCTAAGACCAGGGCTGTTGTGAGATTCTTCACTAATGCTTGGAACGCTTCTTCACACGAAAAAAGAAAGGGCAGCCCGGTGCATATAGCTCCCGCTTGCGCAGGGTCCGGAGAAGGGTCCGACCCACTTGGGTCTTTTGTACGCAGCCTTTCCCTGCATTTCTGCAAGAGGCTGTTTCCAGGACTCGAACCCGTGACCTCATGGTCACAAGGCAACAGCTTTACCGCTTCTTCACACGCCGTGTTCCAAACATATTTCGTTCCCTTCTTCAGCAATTCTGTCATCGGCTTAGCAAGCTTGGAGAAGCTTGGAATGAATCTCCGATAGTATCCCGCTAAATCGAGGAAGCTTCTGACTTCATGGACTGTAGTGGGAGCTTTCCATTTCAGCACTTGCTCGATTTTGCTTGGGTCAAATGCAATGCCTTCCGCTGAGATGATATGTCCCATAAATGGCACTTGGCTGATACACAATTCACATTTGCTGAACTTGGCGTAGAGCTTGTGGTCTCGCAGTCGTTGAAGAACGATCCTCAAATGTTCGGCGTGTTCTGCTTCGGTCTTGGAGTAAACCAAGATATCATCAGTGAACACCATCACGAACTTGTCCAGCTCCGGCATGAACACCGAGTTCATGAGATACATGAAATGTGCTGGAGCATTGGTGAGACCAAAAGACATGATGAGATATTCATATAAACCATATCTCGTCGAGAAGGCCATCTTCGGGATATCCTTCGCTCGGATTTTTATTTGATGATACCCGGAGCGAAGGTCCATCTTTGAGAACACACTTGCACCCACAAGCTGATCAAACAAGATGTCAATACGGGGCAGTGGGTATTTGTTCTTGATGGTGACGGCGTTGAGCGGCCGGTAGTCCACACACAGCCTCAAGGTCTCATCCTTCTTCTTCACGAACAGCGCCGAGCATCCCCAAGGCGAGGAACTTGGCCTAATGAAGCCTTTGCTCAACAGATCATTGAGCTGTTTTTTCACTTCAGACAGCTCGTTTGGAGCCATTTTGTATGGTCTCCGTGAGATAGGAGTAGTCCCGGGTTCCATTTCAATCTTGAACTTGACATCCCGCTCAGGAGGCATGCCCGGAAGATCATCCGGAAACACATCGGGGTACTCCCGGACTACGGGGATGTCCTCTAACTTGAGAGCTTCAGCTTTATGAATTGCTGAAACTTCCTGGACAGGATTGTCTAATATGAGGGACTGCGGACGGTGTAGTGGGGAGTTGAGGTGAACCGTCCATGATAACGTTTCCAGGACAGCGCCATGGTAACTTAGCCATGACATCCCTAAGATTGCATCAATCTTCTGCCTCTCAAGAATAATCATAGTGGTGGGATATATCTTCCCACCTAAGCACAGTGGTGCTTTCGGAATCATCATAGTTGCTGAAATCTTTCCTCCCGGTGAGCAGATCATATAAGAGCACTCGGTGGGAAAGGCTTCCAGTTGATGCTTAACCACATATGATGCACTTATAAAGTTGTGGGTTGCACCCGAATCAAAAAATATGATGATTGCTTGATCGTTGAGAGTGAACGTACCAGCCAGCACGTTGTCTCCCTTTGGGGCGTCCTCATTGCCGAGGTTGCGAACGCCCCCAGTCCGCTGACCAACCTTCTTGACCGGAGGTCAGCCTCGAGCACCGCCCTGGAACTGGGCTTGCCCACTACTCTGCTGCCCCTGGGGACAGTCCTTCGAGAAATGGCCCGCCTGGCCACATGTAAAGGATTTGTTGCAAGGCGGTCCTCTGCTGATCGGCGGACAGAAACCCGGGGCCAGTTGTGGCAGTGGAAATGTCCGGGATACCGGCTGCTGCTGCTTTTGTGGTTGCGGTGGTGGCATCGGCGGTCGGAACGGGGGTGACTGGAAAGAACGACCCCTGAACTGTTGAGGTCGCGCCGGTGGATGCCACTGCTGATCGGATGGTGTCCGATACACCATGCGGTATTTTTGGGGAGCTCCACCCCCACTGCTGGGCGGAGTGCTGCGCTTCCACTGCTCAGCCGCCAAATCTCGCTGAGCGTCTTCTTGCATGATCGCGGCATTGACTAGATCATTGAACGTGCCGCGATTGCATTGGACGAGATGCTTCTTCATCTCGGGGTGTAACCCCCGATAGAAGTGCTCCCGCTTCTTCTCCTCGGTGGAGACGTAATTTGACGCATATTGCGCCAGATGGTTGAAGGCACGGGAGTAGTCATGGGCACTCCTCCCGCCCTGCTTCAGCTCCAAGAACTCTTGGAACTTCCGCTTCATTATCCCGGGAGGGATATGGTAGGTGCGGAACGCCTCCAGGAATTCTTCCCACTCCACGGCATGGCCAGCCGGACGTGAGGCGACATAGTTCGCCCACCACACACCAGGGGCACCGTGAAGCTGCTGCGCCACGAACAGAGTCTTCTGCCGCTCCGTACATTGGAGCAGCCCGAACATGGACTCAATTGTCTGCAGCCAGTTGTCGGCCTCCAGGGGTTCTGCTGCGTCAGTGAACACCAGAGGGTGCGTACTCATGAAGTCCGAGTACGTCACAGCATGGGGCTCACGAGGCCCCCTCTCTTGACCCCCCCCCCCCCGCCTGGAACATATTCTGCACGATCCTGCGGAGCAGGTCGGTCTGCTCCTCACGACCACCCACCAGGGCCGCAATCACATCCGCTAGCGTAAGCGGAGGCGGCGGTGGTGGTTGTTGCTGCGGGGTGCTGTTGTAGGCAGGTGGCTGGGAGTCATCACCCCCCTGCTGGCTAGAGCCACCAATCTCATGCATGGTCCGAGTGCGAAGCATCTGCAACCATATGACAATAAACATCAGTCCCGCAACATACTTCATGCAGTCAAATAGGCATAAAACATAATGACAGTAAAACATGCGATACATCTCGTATACGGATAATGTAATAACTTTGCACAAGCTACACCATTACCAGACCAAATACAAGCTAGTTAAATTCAACTTGATGGACTCCCTCTTTAGAAGTTCCTCTCAACTAGGTTTGGTCACTACGAGACGTTGAAATCGCTTTGTCATCACGTATACTACCCTTTTATCTTCAATACGACACAAACATGGTCTCTAGCAAAAGAAATTTGAGTAAGACATATACTCAAATCTTTCACTAGTTGAAGATAACCGCTCATGAGTATGTTCTATCCCATTGGAAGTACTTAAACCCCCTAGGGTACAACAATCTCTCAAATGAGTATAACTGTCATTCCTCTGTCAGAATGACCAGTTTCTACATATCCCAGATTTTTATCTGGTTCTGGGCGTTTTCATGACTCATGCTGCATACAAAAGATAAAGTCGACTTCAGTATCTTTCCAACGAGTATTTATTTGCCTTCAGATAATCTCTGGTTTAAAAGTTATGGTAATTCAAAATCAATAGAGTTTCTGGAAGAATTTTCAACAGCACCTCATTTGGAGGCTGCTGGTTTCAATTCTTATTTCAGCTTAATTCCGTGCTGCAATTGCAGAAACTTTTAATTACACAGATGTAATCCATCTCCTACCCTTTCCAAATATGTATAATATGATAATTCTAGATTTTTCTACAGGAAGTTATACTTGAAAAACAGAACAGCCCAGAGAATGTTTTAAATCTGTCCTGGTTCTGGACAGTTTAGAATCCTCTGGGATTTAAGACATCTTAAGGTGTGATTCAGCTCTGGGAGTCTACAACAAAGTTGTATAGTGCTTAAACACCTTTCCAGAACTATATCCCACACCTCCATTGGCTAAATAATCTGTGAGTTATGCTCTGTCAAAGTTCAGCAAACTTGCTGCTCAAAACAGAGCACTCTGTTTTTCCATCCCTTTGACTACACTGATCAACTATTAAATTTTTCTACCCAACAAGGGTCCTAAATGTTGAAAATTAGTGATTTTAATTCCTTGTTATCATTATCTTTCATGCACATGCCTATGATATGTCGGTACTACGTTCCTCACTAAAAGAAAATCCTAACCGGATTATACCGGCATATACGTCTCCATTGTGGCACTAAACGGTCTCTCACACACGGGTACTACACGGGATACATACGTTGTTAGTACCTGCATACGACGACACAATAATGATGCACTCAAAGGTTATTTTCATTTCAGGCAGGACCATATTTGAAAGTAAATACAAACGCCCGTATCATTGCCATACGGCCGTCCTTGAGTTAAGCCACGTCTCAAGGTATGTGATCGTGTTTTAACACCACACGACGGGGAACCTGAGTAGAGCGCGAACGGGTCGTCACGGTTGGGAATTTTATCATCCCAACAGATACCACCTACTGCCCTGCAGGACACGCCGATGGCAAGCGCTATGTATGTCCTCCTGGGCTATTTCCAGACGAAAACACTTTCACGTTACTGACCACGCGATGGGGTCTCCACTTACTTGCCTAATGCACGCTAGGGATCAGCGTTTCATATGAAGTCAGGAACATGAAGAGTCCAAGAGCTTCATATTGACGTCTCACACCAAGCTGTGAGACCTATCCCTGAATCACGTTGCTCGTCAGGGGAGCTAATCAAAATTGAACCGCTTTCGGTGGCGTTCCTTACCATTTTTACCTGAGCGTAGGTGCGTCATTACATAATTAAAATTCAGAATTATAACACATATGTTAGTCTTGCCACTTTAAGTAACTATGCTAATATAGTCCTTACATGGGCAAACTAGCGAATCCTCACCGTAAACCTAAGTTTTCCCGTAATACAGTCCTTATTTAATGTGCTATCCCCAATGCCGCTCTGATACCAGCCTGTGGCGGACCGGAATCCGCTCATCCAGGATCGCAGAGGGTGGTGCTGCACGATGCGACACCCAACAGCACACATCATAAGGATACGTTGTATTACATAGAAAACCAACTGAACTGTACAAAGAAGTACACTACTCAGTTACAAGCTAGTGTTTATATTACACAGCCGAAATTATATTTGTACAACTCACGCCCGTCTACCTAGCAGAAGTCGGTTGCCCAGCCCTAGGGCAACCCACACTAGCTGCACTCCACAGCTCAGCGCGGTGTGTACGGCTCCCACTCAGCCATGGTCCCCGACGGAGGGTAACCCTCGCCGGTGGACTCGTTACCCAAGTCCGTGGGTGGCTCCTGACCTGAAAAACACTTAAGCAGCAACCATGAGCACGATGGCTCAACAAGACTTAACCGACTCACCTAGGCATGAAACTCTACATGTAGTGTACAACGATCATGGGATGGTAAATTTCAGCAAATCGACATGTCTATAAGTTCATCCTTAGTTCATCTTTTAGTCACAAGTTAACAGTTCATGAATATGAAATTTAGTGAGCAATATTGGGTGGCACACATCTAGCAATACAATTATACCATAACAGAAATATTGAATCATCACATTTCATATATTCACCTACGTCATGACTCAGTGACCAAGTGGTACTCTTCACCGTGAGGGACGGTGAATCGACTCGATATACATCTGCAAGGATACCAGAAGAGAACGTCACGTACGCCCACCCGTGGAGCTGCACAGCACACTCACTCGATGTCGTACGGGACAACCTTTCACCCAACAGCCCAAACGTCGAACCGGTCGCACCGAAACGAGCAGGAGGTCCCTACACGGAGCATCTCTCTATGCCCGTTAGCAGATTTCCACCTTGCTGCCCTCAGCCTACACCTATAAATCGTGCGTTATGCCTCGAGGCCCGGAGGTTTAGGATACATCGGTTTACCGGGGCCCATATATTTGATATGCCTTCGGTACGTTCAAACATGATCAGCGTGGGCCGCACACGGATCGGTCCTCAATCGACACGGACAGGGCTGCACACACAAGACTTCCTCTTGCTGCGCCCTAGCCCCTGCCTAGTATCATTTTCATTACTAAAGTGATCTCACATCACTCGAACCAATCCCGTGTGTCCCAAGCCTAAACTCGCGAATAGATTTCAACTACTCGACTTGTACCGAAGTTCTAGGAATTATTAAGCATAGCCTGTCTACTTGAGGTCTTAGACACTACCCTCACTCTTATAGGAAAATCTTGTTATGCATTTGGGGTCTCATCCATCCTACACCTAATGCACATAAATATACCTCACACTAATATGTAAACAAAGAAAAACATTATAAAATGGGTTAATGCAAACCGGGGCTTGCCTTGTTGCTGCTGGTCAGTGGTTAGAGCTTCGTCCGGAAGAAGGAAGTCGAGCACTTCAGGAGTCTCCTCGCCTTCAGCGACTACAGGTAAGCCACATGCTATATGTCAATTTAAATGCAATGTTTGAAATTGAATATGTAAAGACAATACTCTAGCTAGCCCTCCCCTTTGGTTCTGGAATTTTTACGGTGACTTGGTAGGGTCCTAACCAGAGTCTTGACCAAATTTCATTTGAAACAACGTTCATTTGAGCTTTGTACAAGTAAAAGCGTATTTGGTCAATATTGGAGCCTGTAAGGAATTCCAGGGGTTTTCATGGTTCCAAACCTTACTTTCTGGAAACTAGAATTTGAGATGGTTCTAATGGAATTGGTTTCATCTCATTTGAAGAATTCTAGATGAAGTTATGCCCTAAACAAGTTTTGAGAAAATCTGAAACATGTTTATGTACATTTTTCTATTTTCTCAAGGCAGTCCACTTAATCACACAATTAGGGGGACTAAATGAACTTGGATGGGTCTGAAAATTTTAATGTGACTCAAGGACTTTCCAATGAACCTTTGATCCAAATTTCAGAATTTTTCATAAAGTAATTCTCCAGATAAAATTCCTAACATTTTAAACTTTATGGAATTAATTCTGGAAAACTATTAGGTTCCATGAGCTGAAATTTGTGTTGCTGGAAAGTACTCGAAATTATGAGTTCAGAAAAATTTGGTTCACTGAATTTGGAGCTTCGTAGCCGAAGTTATATGCAAATGAAGTTTGAACTAAAACTGGAAAATCCCTGAAATGTTTAAACTCTGCATGCGGGTCCCACAATACAGTGCCTTCTTCCTCCCCGCGCCAACGGCCCGCTGCGGCGGTGTTCTCCGGCAAGCTCCTCGGAACCGGACTTTCCATCCTTCTCCTGCCCGGAAACTTGCCGCCTCCCCCCTTTAGACGACGGGCAACCCATCCCCGTGGTCGGCGGGGAACCCCGGTCACCGGAAACCCATCGGCGACGGGCGGCAGTGGTGGTTGTAGTCCGGCAATGTCACACTCGTGCTAGGAGGGATCAAACACTTAGGTCTTTCTCCCTAGAGCACCGTGGTGACCTCCTAAACACCGGCATGAACTCAAATTAGCTCAACTGAGGCTGTAAATGCGAGCTCATCAGCGACCTAGGGTGAAAATCGGCGCCGATGCAAAAATCTCGAAGAACATCACCAAGACTCGATAAAACTCGATGGTTTTTTGATCCTAGAGACGCGTGGATGAGTCTAGACCATGTCTATAGCTCGGTCCGGGGAGTAGTGGCTTGCTTGGTATGAATTCCCGGATTTCGTGTGGCTCGGTTCTAAACACACCGACACACTAATCAACCAAATTCTCTGCCGATCGTGCGAGAGAGAGGGCGAGGTCAGTACGGTTATGATCAGCACCTTGGGGCGGACCTTTTTCGTGTCGATCGTTGGGCACGAAAACGCCTGTGCCACCCGGGCGCCGGTGATCAGAGAGGTCGACCGGAGGCTGCTTGCTTCGGTGAGTGAAGGGAATGGGAGCGAGGGGACGAGCTCACGTTGGCCTGAGCGCGTAGTTATCACGGCAACCGGTACTTCCAGGCGCAGTACAGGCGTGCGGTGTCTCCTCACTCGGGCGCTGGAGCAGGAGGTGGCGCGCTGTGAACGTCGGCTGCCGAGTGACTCGCACGAACTGACTTCGGTGCTAAGCCTTCTGACTAGTGGGCCCTCTTCTCCCCTCTAATTCTTTCTCCCCCTTCTGCTGCAAATATCTCAACCACTCAGAATTGAATGGTAGACTTTGCCACAAAGGCATGGGATGAAATTTGAATTCTTCAACTGAATTTGATTTGGACAAATTTGCTGCCCATTTGAATTTGAAACTCAAATTCAGTTTGAATTATTGCATATTTGGCTCCCGACAAGATTAAGTCCAATGGGGATGAAAATTGGTGGACTAACTCAGAAAAATGTGCTGAGTTTGAATTTGAAGTCAACTATTGAATTCAAGTGATGAAAGTTGCTCCAATTTGGATTTGCATTCAAATTGGCCCCTTTTTGAATTGTCTCCAAAAGTGCCTCAAAAAGTGTTGGATTTGCATAAAATTTGGCCTGAGCCTTCCCAAGAATATATAAGGTCTAGGGGTGAGCTTAACCTTTCATATTCATGTGTATAAATCCCATTTTTGGGAAGTTTGGGATTTCCCCTCTAATCACCCTTTTGATGGTGGTTACTTGCTCTTCACAAATGTTCACAAGACACCCACAAGATGGGCTGTGGTGTTGTGAGGTGATGCAACTGGTCACTTTTGCAAGTCCCTTCTCTTAGGCTTTTACAGAAACTTGAGTAGGAAATATACTCAAACCTTTCACTAGTTGAAGATAACAACTCATGAGTGTGTGCTACACCATTGGAAGTAATCAAACCCCCTTAGGGTACAACACTCTCTCAACTGAGTTCAACTGTCCATCCCTGTGCCCAGAATGACCAGTTCCTACATATCCCAGATTTTGACCTGGTACATGGCATTTTCATAATTCAAGTTGAATACCAAAGTTAAAGTTAACTCAGTAGCTTTCCAACGAGTATTTAATTGCCCACAGGTCAGCTCTGGTTTAAAAAGTTATGATAATTCAAAGTCAACAGAATCCCTGGAAGAATTTCACACCACCTTTGGAACTTGCTGTTTTCAACTCTAAATTCCCCTGAATTCCGTGCTGCAACTGCAGAAACTCTGAATTACAAAGATGTAACAAATATCCTATCCTTTCCAAAAATGTATCATATGATAATTTTAGATTTGTCTACAGGAAGTTATCCTTGAAAAATAGGACAGTCCAGAGAGTGTTTTGAATCTGTCCTAGTTCTGGACAGTTTAAAATCATCTGGAGTTTCAACCAGTTTAAGGTGTGATTCTGCTCTGGAAGTCTAAAACAAAGTTGTAGATCACTTAAACCTCTTTCCAGAACTATATCCCACACCCCCATTGGCTAAGTAAACTGTGAGTTATGCTCTGTTAAAGTTCTGCAACCTTTCTGCCAAAACAGAGCACTCTGTTTTTCAATCCCTCTGAACTAACTAATCAATGATTGAATTTTTGTACCCATCCAGGGTCCTAAATATTGATACTTGGTTATTTTAGTTCCTTGTTACCATTATCTTTAATGCAAATGCCTCTTACATGTCGGTACTACGTTCCTCACAAAAAGAAAAAAATGCTAACCGGATTATACCAGCATATACGTCTCAATTGTGGCACTAAACGGTCTCTCGCACATGTGTACTACACGGGATACATACGTGGTTAGTACATGCAGAAGAACACTCAATAGTGATGCACTCAAAGGTTGTTTTCATTTCAGACAGGTCCATATTTGAAAGTAAATACATATGCCCGTATCATTGCCATACGGCCGTCCTTGAGTTAAGCCACGTCTCAATGTACGTGATCATGTTTTCACACCACACGACGGGGAACCCGAGTAGAGAGCGAATGGTTCGTTATGGTTGGGAATTTTATCAACCCAACAGATACCACCTACTGCCATGCAGGGCACGCCGATGGCAAGCGCGGCGTATGTCCTCCTAGGCTATTTCTAGAAGAACACACTATCTTGTTACCGATCACACGATGGGGTTTCCACTTTCTTGCCTAATGCACGCTAGGGACCAGCGTTTCATATGAACTCAGGAACATGAAGAGTCCAAGAGTTTCATATTAACGTCTCACACCAAGCTGTGAGACCTATCCCTGAACCACATTCCTCGTCAAGGGAGCTAACCAAAATTGAACCGCTTTTGGTGGCGTTCCTTACCAATTTTACCTGAGTGTAGGTGCGTCGTTACATAATCAAAATTCAGAATTATAACAAGTATGTTAGTCATGCCACTTTAAGTAACTATAGTACTATAGTCCTTATTTGGGCATACTAGTGATTCCTCACCATAATCCTAAGTTTTCCTGTAATACTGTCCTTAATTAGTGTGCTATCCCCTAAGCAGCTCTGATGCCAGCCTGTGACGGACCGAAATCTGCTTGCCCAGGATCTCAGAGGGTGGTGCCGCACGGTGCGACACCTGACACACACATCATAAGGAAAACATTGTGTTACATTGAAAACAACTGAATATGTACAAAGTAGTACAAGCCTTCAGTTACAACTAAGTATTGAGGCTACAAAAGCTAAGTTTATACAACTCACGCCCACCTAACTAGCAAAAGTCGGTTGTCCAGCCCTATGGACAACCCACACTAGCTTCACTCCTCAGCTCAGCACGGCGTGTACGGCTCCCACTCAGCTGTGATCCCCGATGGAGGGTAACCCTCGCTGGTGGACTCATACCCCGAGTCCGTGGGGTAGTCCTCACCAGAAAAACACTCATAGCAGAAACCGTGTGCACGATGGCTCAGCAAGGCTTAACTGACTCACCTATACATGAAAGTCTACATGCAGACCATAACGAAGATGGGTTGGTAAATTGCAGCAAACGGACACACCTATAAGTTCATCCTTAGTTCATCTTTTAGCCACAAATTATGGTTCAGGAATCTGAAATTTAGTGAGCAATATTTGGTGGCACACATGTAGCAATACAATTTCATCATAACAGCAATATTGAATCATACCATTTCATATATTAACCTACATCATGACTCAGTGACCAAGTGGTACTCATCACCATGATGGATGGCGAATCGACTCGATATACACCTGCAGGGATACCCGAAGAGCACGTCACGTACGCCCACCCTTGGAGCTGCACATCACGCTCACTCGATGTCGTACGGGACAACCTTTAGCCCAACAGCCCAAACGTCGGACCGTTCGCACCGAAACGAGCAGGAGGTTCCCTACACGGAGCATCTCTCTATGCCCGTTAGCAGATTTCCACCTGGCTGCCCTCAACCTACACCTATAAATTAGTGCGCTATGCCTCGACGCCCGGAGATTTAGGTTACATCAGTTTACCGAGGCTCATATATCCGATATGCCTTCGGTACGTTCAAACTTGATCAGCATGGGCCGCACACGGATCGGTCCTCAATCGACACGGATAGGGCTGCACCCATAGGCTTCCTGTTGTTGTGCCCTAGCCCCTGCCTAGTTCTCATTTTCTTACTAAAGTGATCTTAAATCACTCGAACCAATCCCGTGTGTCCCAAAGCCTATACTCGCGAGTAGATTCCAACTACTCGACTTGTACTGAAGTCCTATGAACATTAAGCACAGCCAAACTACTCGAGGACTTAGACATTACCTTCACGCTTGTAGGAATAATCTGGTTATGCACTTGGGGTTTTATTCATACAACACTTAATGCACAAACATACCTCATGCTAAGTATACATAAAACAAAACTTTGTAAAACTTGTTAATGCAAACCGGGGCTTGCCTTGTTGCTGCTGGTCAGATGTTAGTGCTTCGTCCGGAAGGAGAAAGTCCAGCACTTCTGGGGTTTCCTCGCCTTCAGTGACCACGTAAGCAATGTACTATATGTCAATTTAAATGCAATGTGTTAACTTAAGTATGTAATGACCATAACTCTAGCTAGCCCTCCCATTTGGCTCTGAATTTTTTATGGTGGCTTGGTAGGGCCTCAATCAGAGACTTGACCAAGTAGTTCATTTAAGCTCTGTACAAATAAAAGTCTATTTGGTCATTACTAGAGCTTCTATGATTTCCAGGGATTCTCATGGCTCAACCCATTACTTTCTTGAAACTGGAGTTTGAGATGGTTCTAATGGAATTGGTTTCATGTCATTTGAAGAATCCTAGAGGAAGTTATGCTCTAAACAAGATTTGAGAAAATCTGAAAATTGTTTGTGTACATTTTTTCATTTTCTCAGGGCAGTTCACTTAATCAAACAATTAGGGGGAATACATTAACTTTGATGAATCTGAAATTTTTCATGTAACTCAAGGATTTTCAAATGAACATCCCAGCCACATTTCAGAATTTTCCATAAAAGATTTCTCCAGATAAAATTCCCAACAGTTTAAATTTTAGGGAATTAATTCTGAAAATAGTAAGTTTCATAAGCTGAAACTTGTTTTGCTGGATATTACTCGAAGAGATGAATCCAACAAAATTTGGTTCACTGAACTTGGACACTTCTACCCAAAGTTATGAATTTCTAAAGTTTGGGCTGATTCCTGAATTATTTTCCTAAAGAAAATCATCTCCTGCGCCTAACCAGTGACTGACAGCAGGCCCGCATGTTTAAATTAAACTAACCGCACGCGCGTTTAGTGCAGTGACTGACACGTGGGACCCACGCCCTTCGTCTACCTCGCGATGCCGCCGCCCTGAGCCGCCAGTGTTTCGGCGAGGTCGGCGTTCCCGACGACCTAGCTCGCCGGCGACGGTGAAACTCGCCCCCCCCCCCTACGTAATATTGGACGCTGAACACGCTGGACACCATGCTGCCACCGGCTAACCGCCGTAGCTCGCCAGCGATGAGCGTTATGCCGCTGTGCGACTTCGGCAACGCGTTCCCGTCCTTCTGACCATCCCCTTCGCGTGCTAATCGCGTCACCACTTCCAGGGAAGCCTCGGGAAGGTTGGCATGATCTTGGTTGGGACCTAAACAGCCGGCAAACTGGATCTCACCGGCGACCGCCTCTTCCGCCGAGCTGTTCCTTGGTGAACCTAGGGTTCTGGCGGTGGTTTCTTTCCGGTTTTTTATGAAGGAGGGCGGAAGAACCTCTAGATGCCATTTCTAAGCTTTGTTTGCCCTCCCACGCGATGATCCTCCCGAATTTCTCCTAAACCTAATCGGGTCCCGAAATGAGCTCCTAATCCTAAACTGGGAAATTCTCTGCGCACGAAGGTCGAACCTTGAAACGGTTTGCGCGGTGAGCTCGAGGACAAGCTAGCGCTCAGCTTTGCTACGGACGTCGAGGGCAGAGAACCTCGGGTTCAGCCGTTCCATGGTGGCGATGTTCGAGCTGGTGGATGGTAGGTCTCGGGTGTGCGCGAAAAGGATGCTCACCGGCCGACTCGACCCCTTATATAGCCAACCTGGAGGCAGGGAGGGTGCAACACCTGCTGTACCACGTTTCCTCGTTGAACCAGGAGCTGGCCGGCGCTGCTCGGTCGACTTCGACGCGAAGTCTTGGCGCGCGCTCCCACTGAGTGCGTGAACGCAGAGAACACCAGGGGTTCAGTCGGTTTAGAGTTTTGTGTGGCTGACAGAGGGGCCCCACAGCTCCAAATTGTCCTAAAAAATTAAATTCCTACTGCTCTTAAATAATGTAACCCCTTTGTCCCTGGTAATTTGATCAAACAACATTTTTGGGTCTCTGAATTTGAATGATTCAAATTGATATTTGGTTTGAAAGAATTTGAGCATATGTGAGGCTGAAATTCAAATTCGGTTTGAATTTGCTCAAATTAGCTCCTGACAAGATGAACTCCAATGATGATAAAACTTGGTAGACTAACTTAGAAAATATGAAGTCAACTTTTGAATTCAAGTGATGAAAGTGGCTGAAATTTGAATCTGCATTCAAATAGCCCTTTTTACAAATGTCTCCAAAAGTGGCTCAAAAGAGTTTGGATTTGCATGAAACTTGGCATGAGCCTTCCTAAAAGTGTTTAGGACCATATAGTGAACTCATCCTATGATGTTTATGTGTGTGAGCTCCTACTTTTTGGAGTTGTGGGTTTTTCCTCTAATTACCCTCTTGATTGTGTTTACTTGCTCTTGAGAAGTGTTCATGAGCTATCCACCAAATGAGCTGTGGTGTGGTGCTCTGATGAACATTTTTGCAAGTCAATTCTTGGGCTTTTACAAAATCGCGTCGAGAATTAGGCAGGATCAGCTGAGAACGGGCCACGCCACCACCGCTGTGTGTCGCACGCTCGGGCGCTGGCGGGAGGTTGAAGAAGACACTGTGCGTGAGACCCACGTGCAGTGTTTTAAACATTTCCCGATTTTTAGATATAGTTGAAACTTCAAACACACACAACTTTTGATAGGAATGTCCAAATCGAGTGAACCAAATTTTCTTGGGTTCAGCTCTCTGAGAACTTTCCAGAAAATCAAGTTTCACCCCATTAAAACCTTTATTTCTCCAGAATTAATTCTCAAAACTTTAAACTGTCTAGAATTTTAACTGGAGAACCCTTTAGTGGCAAATTCTGCAATTTTTGCAGGATTTTCCTTATAGTATCCCTGAGCCACCATAAATATTTCAGATTCATCGGAGCTCATTTAGTCCACCTAATGGTGTGATTATTGAAACTGGTCCAAAGAAAAACAAAAATGTCCAGAAACATTTTTCAGATTTTCTCTGAACTTATTTAGCTCATATCATTTGCTAGGATTCTACAAATTCGATGAAAACAATTCCATTAGAACCCTATGAAAATTTAGTTTCTAGAAAGTCATGGCTTGCTCCATGGAAGTCCGTAGAAAACCATAAGAGCTATAATTAGGACCAGTACACATTTATTTGTGCAGAGCTCAAATGAGCTTTGCTTCAAATGAAATTTGGCCAAGTTACTGTTTAGGTTGTCTCCAAACCACAGTAAAAATTACAGATTCAATAGGACTGTCTAGCTATATTCATAGTCTTCACATTATCACAGTCAATCAAATGCATTTAAATTGACACGCATCGTATGTTTATTTCGTGTAGTTGCTAAGTCGAAGAAGGGCCGGAGGTCTTAGATTTCATCACTCCGGAAGAACAGTTAGCTCACGACCAGTAGCGAGGCAAACTCTGGTTTGTATTAACAATTTCATAAAGTCTTTTGTTTTGATCACTTACTTTATGTATTTCCTATAATTGTGCATTAGAGTCTTGTTTGAAAACACAAATGCATAGCCAAGAGAACCAGAGATTTTGGGATTAGGTTTTAAATCTCAAGTAGCCACTGCAATGCAAAATTGGTGTAGGATTCGGTACAAGTCGAGTAGTTGAAACTACTCACGAGAATAGGCTATAGGCACACAACTCGGTTAGAGATAGCAAATGAATCACATGGCAATAAAATGAGACCAAGCAGAGAGTAAGGGCAGTAGGACTTTGGGGCTTGGGTGCCATTGCTCTGCTTGTGTCGATTGAGGACCGAGCCCTGTGCGGGCCTGTTAAACAAGCTAGAATAGTACCGAAGACCTACCGGATATATGGGAACCAGGAAACCGATGTAATTCCGGTAACGGTATGTTGAGGCATTGATTGTCGTCCAGAGGGTAGGTTGAGAGCAGCGAGATTTAAATCGGCTGGTGGGCACTGCGGATGCTCCGCACAGAGACCTCTTGCTCTGAACGATAGGACCGGTTCAACACTTGGCTAACGGATGAAAGATGGTTGCGTACGACGTCCGTGGTGGTTGCTGTAGGAAAAATCGAGTACGGGCGTACGTGACGGGTTATTCGGGTAACCCTGCAGGTGTACATTGATTATAATCGCTGTCCCTTGCGGTCAGTGAGTACCCCTTGTTCACTGTACCGTGACGTAGAAAGAACAAGCTAGTGTAATGTTAAAAGACTGATGATTGAAAGGTTTACATCGTTTGTTACTGAAATGCTTTAGTTTAGAGCTAATCAAAGTTCTTTTCAACCTTAGGCAAAGCACGTAAGAGAAATGCGTTTCTTGTTAGATTGCGGATTTCTTATGTGCCTTAGCACGAGGTTTTTAACTAACTTGAGGCTAAAACTTGAATGTAAGGTTCAACTAATTAGGCGTGTCTTTTGCAACATGCTTTCCTATTATACACTGCAAACCCAGCATGTAGAGTCTTATGTGTAGGTAAGACGGGTCAGTCTTGCTGAGCCATCGTGCTCACTGCTTGTGTTTGAAGTGTTTGCAGGGTTCTATGAAGAGCAGACTCCCGAAGACAAGACGGACCCCCAAGAGGGAACCACCGTCGAGTGGGAGTCGTGCACGCCGCCATTTTAGGGTGCGTGTGTGCTAGTGAGGACACGTTCATGGGCTTAACATGAACTTTTTTTGCTTAGTCTACGCCCGTGAGTGTATACTTAATGTATTTTGATGTAATTATGTTCATAAACCAGTTGATGTAATAAAAGTTTCGCTTTCGCTTTATGCCTTTTATGTGTGTTATCCGATGCTGTGCAACGCAGCACCCCTCAGCGTGATCCTGGCTTGTCGAGACTGTCGGGCCCTCACACATGGTCGAATGAAACCTTTACTCAACAAGTCATTGAGATGTTTATTCAATTTAGCCAGCTCATTTGGAGCCATCTTGTAGGTCTTCGTGATATTGGGGTATTGGGGTAGTTCCTAGTGCAAGTTCAATCTTGAACTTAACATCCCGTTCAGGTGGCATGCCCGGTAGATCATCCGGGAACACGTTGGGGTATTCACGGACTACAGGGATGTCATCCAACTTGATAGTTTCAGTGTGATAAGCTGCTGAAACTTCTGGGATAGGGCTGTCCATAAACAGTAGTAAAGCATAATGACTGTAAAAATGTGATGCATCTCGCACATGGATAATGTAATAACATTGTACAAGCTACACCATTACCAGACCATGTATACAATAGTGAAATCCTAATTGATGGACTTACTCTTTGGAAGTTATATCAACTATAATTGGTCACTACGAGACGTCAATGTCGTGTCGTCATCACGCATACTACCGTTCTATCTTCAATATGACACAAACATGGTCATTAGTAAAAGAACTTGAGTATGTAAAATACTCAAATCTTTCACTACTTTAAGATGACAACTCATGAGTATGTCATACACCCGTGGGTGTAATAAAACCCTCATAGGTATAACAATCTCTCAAATGAGTTCAACTGCTCATGTCTCTGCCCAGAAATGACCAGTTTCTACTTGTACCAGATTTTGGTATAGTAATTTGCTTTTTCATAACTTAAGTTGAATAGTAAAGTTAAAGTTAACTTAAGTATATTTCCAACTAGTATTTATTTGCCCCCAGATCAGCTCTGGGTAGTATTTTATGATAATTCAATGTGGGCAGAAATCCTGGAAATTTTCAACAGCGCCACCTTTGAAAGTTGCTGTGTTCAACTCAAAATCCCAATGAGTTCTGTACTGCAACTATAAAACTTTGAATTACAAAAATGAAACACACCTCATAACATTTCCAAAAAGGTTTCATATGACTAACTTTGATTTTTGCGCAGAAAGTTATGACTGAAAAACAGAACAGTCCAGAAAGTTTTGAATCTGTCCTGGTTCTGGACAGTTTACACTCATCTGGAATTTGAACCAGATTGATATGTAATTCTGTTCTGAAAGTTTCAAACAATGTTGTATAGCACCTAGACACCATTCCAGAACTATACCCCACACCTCCATTGGCTAAATAACCTATGAGTTATGCTCTGTTAAATAAGTTAAATTTCTGCCAGAAATAGAGCACTCTGTTTTTCATGTCTCTTGGAATGAACTACTCCGATTTTGAATTTCACTTCGAAACCAGAGTACTAGGAACTAAAAATCGTTATCTTAGCTTCTTTCTAAAGTTGTTTTAATGCAATCATAGTTCCTCACAAAATAGAAAAATCCTAACCAGATTATACCGGCATATAGGACTCAAACCGTGGCACTAGAAACGATCTCTCAAAAACATGTGCTATACAAGATACGCAACGTGGTAAGCCATGCATAAAAACCCTCAATAGTGACACACTCAAATGGTATTTCATTTCAGATAGGTCCATACTGAAAGTAAATACATACGCCTGTATCATTGTCATACGATTGTCGTTGAGTGAAGCCACGGCTCAAGGTACATGGGCGGGTTATCCACCACCCGACGGAGGGCTCCACACCTTTGCAATCGAGCACACCAGTGGACCAGATTTTCGTATTGCCCCTAGAACATAAAGAGTCCTAGAGAACATACTGTGGGGGAACCGCGAACGCAGCCTCGCTAGGAACCTCGTCGGGTGGTGCCGTGATATGCGGCACCCAACAGCACACGGGTGGAGGAAACACATCACATTACATAAATCATTTGTGGAAGCGTACAAGAGTATTTTACGAATACTTATCTCAAAATAAGATACAGCATAAGACTATAACTCTCACGATTCATTTCTAACTTAGCAACAAAGAAACAGTCCATCCCGCGGACGTTTCTTACTAGCAACACGAAGAACAAACTGCAGCAGCGAGGATGCTCTTGAGTAACCACTCAGAGGTTTCCGAGTCTCATCGGCATCCCTTCTCATAGGAATGAAGTCAAATACCTGCGAAACAACTTGGATATCATCCGTGAGCATAACGCTCAGCAAGACTTAACCGTCACCCTAGTCATGAAACTCTCACTGAGGTTATGAACATAAAGTAGGATGGCATAATGCATAATAAACTCGCCTATATGTGAATCCTTACTTTCAAGTGTTATTAGCAGCAATTTAAGAATAACCTTGTGCGCGCCACATCGGGAGTCCACAGTCAAACAAGAAATGCTTTCCCCGATGTAAATAGCTCACAGTGTAAATGAATCGAGTTTGCACTAGCCTAACCATACAAAGTATAATCACAATGCTAGTATTAACTTCAAACCAATGTGATTAGTTCTTTTCTTATGCAAGTTCTTACTACGTCACAACTGTGAGAACAAGTATGCTCGGTCCTTCCCGCGAGCGACGGTGATTCGAATCAATAACACCCGGACTACACGACACGTACGTCCGTACTCGACGTTGCCTACAGCAACCATCACTGACGTCCTACGTGGCAGCCTTCTCCCGTTTCACTCCCGTTGAATCGATCAAATTGCCCTTTACAGTAGCCACTCTCATGGTGCACCTACCGACATGAGATGTCATGAGAATGTTACCCACATACTGCACACCCGTCGTCTAGTCTGAGGTGATACAAAAAGGCTCAACGCAAGCTTCCCGAGGTACATCGGTTTACTGGGTCCCATATATCCAGCATGAGTCCGGTACACAACTCAAACTTGTTCAACAGGGCCGCATACGGATCAGTCCTTGACCAACATGGAGAGGTCTATAGCACCCAGGCCCCTATGTCCTGCTGCCCCTACAACCTTCCGGGTCTCAACTTTAACTTCCTACACACTTTCTGAACCAATCTTATATGCCCCTGTTGTTCCTGATCATGCGAGTAACATCTCACCAATCAACTCCTACCGAACCTTACTTAAGCATGGCAGTTCTACTTCTACACGATGTAAGGACACCTACCCAATACTCCGTGGGTTTATTTGGTCATGCAAGAGGAGTATCAAACAACTAGATCTAATGCATATTTCATATCTTAACCGAAAGTGAATACAAAGTAAATACTCAAAAGCTGTTAAATGCAAACCGAAGCTTGCCTGTTTTGCAGGGTAGTCGTATATAATCAGTTAGTGATCCTTGCTGATCAACCCTTGATTCTCCGGAGTATGATCCACTTCAATGAACCCCTCCTTCGATCCCCCTTTGTCGTGAATCCTAATGAAATGTATATGCACAACTTTTATAGAATGAAATGGAAAAAATTAAAGATTGGTTTTCTTAAGAACAGAGGCGGTGTGGAAATGCCAAGAATGGCTTGGTTTGCCTCTGTTGTGCAAAGGATTATGAATGAACTAAATTGGTTTTAGTGTTTTATCTACATAGTAACTAACTTTCCTAATGAATACAAGAGGTGAGCTGAAAAGAATTGAATGCAACTGAAGAACAAGAACTCCAATGGCTTCAAAACTTTTACAGCATGTTCTATACTAACCAGAGATTTAGCTTGCCAAATTGCAGCAAATGTGGAGTCAAATTGTGTTCTCCATAATTTCTACAATATCTCTTATGTATTTCCCCATATACATAAGTATGGGTAACAAGAACAGGGACATCTAAGGCTCAACTTGAGCTGATAATTTACATGTGAGTTCATGGTCACATTAAAGTTATTTTGTCCAAACTTCAGACCTTTTACTTGAGTAGTTCCTCCAGAAAAATTCTTTAAGCATTTCTACTCAAAGAAATTAATTCTGGAGTAATGTGCATTTTCATGCCTAATTAAGTGAACTACAATTTCAAGTAGGAATCAGAGAGCTTGCCTAGATTTTCCTATGATTTTTGGAGCTATGAATTGCCTAGGACAGATTTTACAAGTGGGCAACATTTTCTGAAAATGTTTGTGGACTCTTATGAACACAGCAGTTTGTATTTAGCAAATTCCTACTCAAACGATCTTCAAATGAGCAGAAAATTTGCTAGAGTGTCAACAATATTCTAAAGAATACTCTGGCAAAATTTGAGGATTTTTGGATGAACCACACTCCCTCAATAATTCTTTTTCAGCAAACCTTCAAAGAATTTTCCAGAATTTAATATTGACTTTCATACAATTTGGAGTTCATATTTGGATAGATCTTGCAAACTGAATCCAATTCAATTTGAATCACTCAATTTGGAGATTCCTAAACAAAGATATGATTTTCCAAAGTTGTGGAAATCTCTTGGAATTATTTTTCTACGGGAAATCAGTTGGTCCCACTGTTCTAAACCCAGCCAATCAGAACTGAGCCACACCGGCTCACAGGGTTCTCAGCGCGCCTTCACAGAGGATCCAGCCACAACAGATCAAAGATTTAAATTTCCCAGCCGCTGACAGCCGGGCCCCGCACCTTCTTCCTCCTCCCGACGCCAGTTTCGCGCGCGCGGCGCCCCCCCCCCCTTCGCTGGAGCGATCGTTTGCTCGCCGGACCGGCGTTTCCGGCCGCCGACCGTGCTGGGGCTCGCTGCTAGGGCGTTTTGGAGGCTGGGGAACATGACTATGGCACTAGTTCGAGCTGCCGGTGGCTGGAAATCCCCCGGCGACGTGCGGCGGCTACGGGAAGCGTTCGGCGCCGTCGGCTGACCTTCTTAGACCGCCAAACACTCGACCAACTAGCTCTACAGCACCAGTGGGTGATTGCAAAGCTCGGCATGACGTTGAACTAGCTCAGAAACGGCCGCAAATGGGTTGTCATCATGCGCCCGATCGGGTCTGCCATGAACACCCTCGGAAAAGCTCAGAATACGCCGCCCCGAGGTTGTTTCATGCTCTATGTGCGAAGTTTGATGACCTATGGGTTGCTAAATGAAAGATGATCGCCGGCTAGTCCAGCTTCTATGTGCGAAGTTTGACGACCTAAGAAGAATTGGAGAGGAAGAATTTGAGGATCTCGTACCGGACGCTCGGGTTTTGTACGCCGGAGCAAAAACTTCAAATTCACCAGCGAGACTCCACGAATTGTCTTGAGCTTCGAGTGGAAGCAGCGTGGTGCCCATGCACTCCCTTTGCCGTGCTTGCTCGAGCGTGAAACACTCTGTTGCGAGCTGTCCACGAGCGCCCGATCACCAGTTCACTTTAGGTCGTTGCGCGTGAGATGTTTTAGGGCTCGGGAACGCCGGAACTCAGTGGTTTGTGTGTCGGGGAAGTGGGAACTGGGCTTGTGGTGTTGTCTAGCAGCTCGAAGTGGGGACGGCGC
Organism: Neostapfia colusana; assembly: GCA_030760725.1. NCBI lineage: Eukaryota > Viridiplantae > Streptophyta > Magnoliopsida > Poales > Poaceae > Neostapfia > Neostapfia colusana. The sequence continues at coordinate 73,054,662 of JASWHV010000007.1, read as the reverse complement.
GAGTGTTTTTCGGTTTTACCGGAAGATCACCTAGGAGCGGCGTGGTGAGGAGGCTATGTTCAGTGTCCTTGCGAGGAGGAGGAAACAAAAGCCGGTTTGCTCGGTCTGAAAGGGGAGGATCACGTAGAAATGAAAGGAACCACTCCCACGGTGCCAGCGATCGGGAGAGGGGAGCAGGAGGTGGCGCAGCCGAGCTCTCGGTGGCTCACGGTGAGAAGCTACTCGTGGGAGTTGAAAACGGATGCTTTGTTTGCTTTGTGTGCAAGTTAAAATTATCCCAATGACATGTCGGCAACACCCAAACATTCCTCCCAAAATGTCTTCTCATGTTGATCTCTCAAATTCCAAAGTTTTGAAGTTTAAACGTGGGCTAGCATTTGAATTCCCCAAATTCAGTTTGAATTTGGATAGCAAATTTGAATTTGGTCGGAATTGAAACTGCCTACATTTAATTCCTTTTTGAGCCCACCCTTCAATGATAAGTTTGTCATCCAACTTTTTACACAATTTCCAAACTATATGGCTGTATGAGTATTCAAATTTTTAGCCACCATTTGTGTGAACTTTGATATTGAAATATGATTTTTAATACTTCATGCAAAGAGGAATTTAAGTCCTTAATGGTTTAACACCTTCAAATAAAAATGTGAGCCTCATTTTGGATGACCATCCATGTAGCACTTTGCATGAAGAAAAGTTTTAGCAAGTCCCATTTTTCATGACTTTGCCACACATATGAATTCAAACCTTTGTTTATTCATATACATTTTTGGGACTTTTACACATACTTCGTGTTACAAACCACACGATAGGGTCTCCTCCTCTTGCCCCTGGGTTTGCGCACTGGAGCGTAGTGCCATTCATACGTCTGTAAGAAATGAAGAGTCTTAGAAAACATATTCACTTTACATTCGTTGCCGAATGGAACATCTCATGCTATGTTCCTCGCATGAGAGAGCTAACCGAAATTGACCGCTTTCGGTGGCGTATATTACCTCTTACCTGAGCGTAGGTGCCTCGTTATATAATCGAAATACCAAATTATAACAAATAAGTTAGTCATGTCACTTTAAGTAACTATACTAATATAGTCCTTATTTGGACATACTATCGACTCCTCACCGTAATCCTATGTTTCCTTGTAATACTGTCCTTATTTAGTGTGCTATCCCCTAACCTGGCTATGATACCATCCTATGACGGACCGGGATCCGTACAATACAGGATCACAGAGAGGTGATGCCGCACGATGCGACACCTGACAGCACACACAATAAGTAAACCATAGTATTACATTCAACTTACTGAATTTGTACAAAAGTTGTATAAATGTTCAGTGTACATCTAATTTGCAGAGATAACTGCAGTGGAGATTAATTATACAACTCACGCCTAGCCCTAACTAGCGAAAGTCGGTTGTCTAGCCCTAAGGACAACCCACACTAGCCACACTCTTGCTTCATGGCTTGGTGCACGGCTCCCACTCAGCCATCATACCCGAAGGAGGGTAAACCTCCCAGTTGAACCCGTACTCCATCTAAGTGGGGTACTCCTCACATGCAAACACTCATAGCAGCAACCGTGAGCACGATGGCTCAGCATAACTTATCCAACCCTCCTACACAAGAAACTCTACATGCAAGTCATACTCAAAAGTAGGATGTCAACATGCAGCAATGGACACGCCTATAAGTTCATTCTTATTTCATATTTTAGCCACAAGTTAAAGGTTCATAAAAATGAAATTTAGTGAGCAATATTTGGTGGCACACAGGTTGCAATACAATTTATTCATAACAGCATTACTTTATCACATTCATCACACATGTTTACTACGTCACAACACAGTGAACAAGTGGTACTCATGACCGTGAGGGACGGTGAATCAACTCGATATACACCTGCAGATATACCTGAATAGCACATTACATACACATATCCTCGGAGCTGCAACGGCACAGTCAACAGATGTCATACAGGACAACTTTTCACCCGACAGCCCAAACGTCGAACTGGTCGCACCCAAACGAGCAGGAGGTTCCCTATACGGAGCATCTCTCTATGCCCGTTAGCAGATTTCCACCTTGCTGCCCTCAACCTACACCTATAATGCGGTGCGTTATGCCTCGACGCCCGGAGGTATAGGTTGTATCAGTTTATCAGACCCCATATATCTGATATGCCTTCGGTACATTCAAACTTGTTCATGCGGGGCCACACACGGATCAGTCCACAATCGACATGTAAAATCCCCAAAACGTGGCAGCAAGGAAGTTCAGCTCATGTACACTTAGGAAAAATGAGGGGAATTAAAACTTTGAATTATAATGGTGTAAGTCCAAAGTGAGGGTTTAGACTTCCCAAAAACTTCCAAACATGGAGATCTGAATGCACAGCTTGGATCTTCATAGTCCAAATATTTAACCTTCCAAATTTTAGCTCATTTGGAGGAGTTTTCATATTTGTTTGGGATTAAAAGAGGAAGCCCTCTAATCTGAAATTCAAATTCAGTTTCAAATTCCAATTCCCTCAATTTGCAAATTTGGTTCCACAAGTGTGTTCCTCACATTTGAATTAGCAGCCATGCGAAAATTCAGAATTATTTGAGTTGGTTTGCTATGCTTTTGGAACAATGCAAAAGGGAAGATTCAAATTCCAATTCAAATTCAAATAACCAAAGTCAGTTCAAATTCCACACTAGAATTCAAATCATTTGAATTAAAATATTTCAAACCATGACTTTGGGAGGAAGCAAAGGATTTAATTTGGAGAAAAATATCAGAGCTATTAGGTGAGGTGGAACCCACATGGCAGTGACACATGGAATAACAGGGGCAATTTGCTTCTGTTCGAGTCCTTCCCGAGCTGCCACCGTGCTGCATCTTCTCTGCACCGAGCTGCTTGCTTCAGCTTGCTCCCGACGGCAGCACTTCATGTGTGGATTGCTATCAAAGCAGAGGCACAACTCCAGTTTTTCTCCTCTGCACACTGAAGCTTTCATCCGTGCTCCAGCGCCCAGCGAAGAACCACTCTGCCCCTCTGTGCTCGTGCTTCAGCACCCTCCAGCCACCCCAGCACCAGTTGATCGCCCCAGGAGTTGCGCCAGCGACCCCTCAACATGTTCCACCGCCCCTCAGCTCATCCCCGAGCTCCCCTCGCAGTGCCCAACCTGTTTTTTACCGGGAGAAAATAGAGCACGTCGCCCCTCACTGCTCCTCGAGTTCCAGCCGCTCCAACGCCTCTCCTGCACGTCCAGCACCTCCCTAAGGTGCGCCAAGTTGTGTAGATCATGCTACCGCAGTCCCCTTGCCCTTCCCTGTCGCCGGCTCGCCGGAATTTGGATTTTGGCGCCGGTACACGTGAAGAACCGACCCACACCAAAACTGGAAATTCATTCAACGTGGTTGATCATCAGTTCTACAATTCATGCCACAGAAACTAGTGACCCTAGCGTCCTCCCACGCCAAAGCACGCATCAAACCGTCCACCACACTTAGGAAATTCTTTAGGGATTTATTACAGGAGCAATTCTTTATGAAATATTCCCAAATTTAGGCAGCTACTCATTTTCATAGTGCCTGACCTCCAGTAAAAAGTTTAGGATTTTTGGAGCTTATTTAGAGGGCTTAATCAGTAGGTTATCTCAGGATTAAATAAATTAGCTAAAAATCATAGAATTGATTTCCAGAAAAATGGTTCAACCTTCATACCTCCATAACTTTCTGTAGGGATGTCCAAAATTTGTGAAACAAATTTTGTTGGATTCTCTCAGTCAGTACTTTGCAGAAATGCAAAGAAATTGATCTGAAGATCTCTGGATATTTCTCCAAAATTCATCAAAGTTAAATCTTTGGGAATTTAGTCCAGAATATCTCTGTTATGGAATTTCTTCAAATTTGGCCAGGAAGTTCCTCATTACATTACTGATCTCCAGTAAAATTTTGAGCTTCATTGGAGTTCATTTGCTAGGTCAAATTACCTTCCAAAGTTCAGCCTTTATTTGGAAATTCAAATTTAAACAGAAACTTTTCAGAACTCCTGTCCAACTTCAAAAATTCATATATATATCTGATGGTAGCTCCAAAAATACTGAAACAAATTTCGTTAGAACCATGGAGACTTACCCTAATCAGATCTTCCACTATTAGCTATGTCAAACCGCCTGAATTGGGCTCAAAATTCAGAGAAGCATTGTACTTGTAGGAATTTTAAAGACTACATTGTGCAATGACATGTCTCCAAATTTGGCTCAAGTCATCCTTAGAGAGTCTAGAATCCACTGTAAAAATTCCAAAGCCAAATAAGGATCCTAAATAGCAGTAGCTATGAATAGAAGTTTAATTCTTATAATTCCTTAATATTTATACATATTTTGTTACATTTCATTTAGTGACCGAAGTTGAGGAAGCACCGGAGCCCTTGGATGTCCTCCCACCAGAAGCTGACTTCTCATTTAACTCGCAATCAGGCAAGCCCCGGTTTGCACTTAAGTACCTTTTATAAAATTCTTTATTTGTATCACTTATGTCTAGGGTGAATGTTTGCATTAGAGTTAAGATGATTGAAACCCCACTTGCATAACCTTTTAAATCCTATGAAGGGTTGGGTAGCTTACAGAGCCGACGAGTAGACAAGCCCCGCTAATATGCTTAGGACCTCGGTAGAAGTCGAGTAGTTGGAATCTACTCGCGAGGTAAGGTTTATCACACGGTTTGGTCAGAATAGAAAATGGCTTAAGAGTGGTGAAAATGAGACCCAGCAGGGGGGATAGGAAGCAGTGAGCGGAGGTCTCACGTGCGTAGCCCTGTTGGTGTCGATTGAGGACCGAGTCGTGTGCGGGCCTGCTGAACATGTATCGAACAGTACCGGTTGGCATACTGACATAAGCAGGAAACCGATGTAAATTGTTAACCTGGGTGCCGAGGCTTACCCAACCGTAAATAGGAGTGGGTTGAGGGTAGCAAGGTGTAAATCTGCTGGTGGGCACAGTCACGCTCCACGGGGGGACCTCCTGCCCGTTACGGATGGACCGGTTCGGCATTTGGGTTGCCTTTGAAAGGTTGTTGCATACAACAGAGTAGGAAGGGGTGTGGAATCACGCTTCTGAAAGTGGGTGTATGCAACGTGTTATCCGGGTGTGTCTTGATTGCAATCACCGTCCCTCGCGGTTATTTGAGTACCGCTTGTTCACTGTTTCATGACGTAGTAAGAAGTGAAGTAAGCCAGTTGAATGATAATATGCTGTGATGATATATTAATGTTTTGGAAACCATGTCTGCTGTAGATGTAGAGCTAATTAAGTTTACTTTCCGTTTTGGGCATCACCACATCGGAGGAAAGCGTTTTTTGTTTGATTGTGGACTTCCGATGTGAGGGCTGCCTAAGGCACATGAATTTGCCGCTATAAAACTGAAAGTAAGGATCAACTTATAGGCGTGTCTTTGTCGCAAATTCCTTTTCCTATCATACACCTCCCTGCATGTAGAGTTCCATGCCTAGGTCAGACGGTTAAGCCTTGCTGAGCCACCGTGCTCACGGTTTCAATATTTGAGCTGTATGCAGGTGAGAGATATGAGGAGGGTTCCGAGGATGAGGCGATGCCCCCGTCAGGGTACACGGCCGAGATGGAGCCCTGCACGCTGCCGTGATTTCTCCGGTTTCATGCTGCTGGCGTGTAGCGTCCCTGGGCTGGACGTCTGCACTTTTGCATAGTTAGGATGAGAGGCTACTATTGTACATTTCTTCCGCTGTATAGTTATATTTTGTAAAAGACTTCCGCTGTTTTATAACAAATAAAAGTTTGTATGTTGTTCTTTATTCTTTTCGTGTGTGCTGTTGGGTGCCGCATCGTACGACACCACCCTATACGATCCTGGAGTGGGTGAACCACGGGGTGGTCCCCACACGACATGAGCAGGGCTACGCACACAAGACTTCCTCTTGCTGCGTCCTACGTCCTTGCCTAGTCCCATTTTCTTACTAGGTGTACCTCACATTTCCAACCAATCCCGTATGTAGAGAATCCTATACTCACGAGTAGATTCCAACTACTCGACTTGTACCGAAGGCTATAAACATTAAGCAAAGCATGTTGTACTCGAGGACATAGACACTACCCTCACTCACTTTAGATAATCTGGTTATGCAATTAGAGTTTCAACCACTCTAGACCTAATGCACATACATACATCAATCTAGGTGCATATAAAGCAAAAACTCGATAAAAACTGTTAAATGCAAACCGGAGCTTGCCTTGTTGCTGCAGGTCAGTGTTGTCAGTATCCGGAGGAATGACTTCCAAGGCCTCCAGTGTCTCCTCGAGCTCGGCAACTAATCGACATGAAAATAATGCACATGATTAAGTAGGAACGTATAAAATAAGTTATAAAGATTCAATTAATTTATATAGGACTTGAGCTCTAATGAACTTGGACTTTTCAGAAATTCAGAATTCTCTGAGTCCCTGAGACTTGGTTTCCTAAATTTGAAGTTTCCTACAAAGATATATTGAAATCCTAAGTTGGGCTAAACATTGAAATTTGATTCTGATGTTTTTCCAATTTTCTTGGAACACCATTAGCCCCTAGTAAATTAAGTTCAGTGCTTCCCAAATTTTTACTGGATATCAGTGGATTTACGAAGGACTTTCTGACCAAAATTGAGCAAATTCCATAACAGGGATCTCCTGGAATTAATTCCCAATGGTTTAAATTTGAAGAATTTTGGAGGCAAATCCAGGGATTTTCATACGAATTTCTTTGCGTCTCTGCAAAGTACTGGTTGAGGGGAATCCAATGAAATTTGTTTCACAATTTTTGGACAATTCTATAGAATGTTATGGCTCCTCAAAGTTCGGCAAAAATCTGGAAATTCAAACAAAAATTCAGAAGGTTTAAACCGGCTGGGGAGCCCCAGGGCTACGGGTCAGCCCGACAGCGAAGCTGCACAGTGGTCCACAGAGTTCCCCACGTAGTCCACGAGATCCCAGCACCACAACAGATCGCCGGCCTGGTTCCCTCTCACTGACACACGGGTTCCTGCCCCTTCTTCCTCGCGCAACCTACGGCACCCGCAGCAGCGCTTGGCCGGAGAGCTCGCTGCCGGCCGTTCTACTGAACGACCTTCGACGAAACTCGCCACCGGGGCATAACTTTGCATGAAGAATACGCTGGTGCAGTTACTGGAGCTCGGCGATGGCTGGAACAGTGCTTGCGGCGGTGGCAGCGGTCGGAAGCTCATCGTCAATGTCGAACTCAGTGTTTTCTACTTCTTTTTCAACGCGTTTTGTCTGAGAGCTCCGTGGGAACTTGCTGAGCACAAATATGAACCCTGATCCTCGTGAAAATGGCTGCAACTAGGACCTTACTGGCGAAGTTCCCTGTTTTCGGCCACCGGCATGAAAAACATGCGAGTTCTAGGGCATGAAACTCGGTGCTACTTGATTGAGGAGATGCGCTAGATGATCTAGAATGTGTCTGGTGTGCAGCTCGAGTAGCCGTTGCCTGTGTGCAACGAATTTTGCCAGCGACCGAGCTCTAACTCTAATGCACAGCAGGGAAAGAAATGAGCAATACTCGCTCGACGTTGCATGAAATGGTAAACGGCTTTCTCCTACAGCTTCAGCATGCAAGGGCGCACCTTTTCTTCTTCGGGAACACTCGTGAAACTGGCTGTATCAGCCGGTCGCCGGTGCACAGAGACAAGCGGCGAAGAGCTCGCGAGCAGAAGACGAAGAACAGCTCGCGTGATGCTCGGTTCAGCTCGGAAACAATGAGAACGGATGAGCTGTGCGTCGTGCTGGACTTTGCAGCAAAAAAATCACCGTGAGGTGGAGGAGTTGTGGTGCGCACCGTCTGTACGTGGATGATCGGCGGTCACCCGCGAGAAATGAACCCCGGTTGAATCGGTTCAGTGATGTTTCAGTCACTGACAAGTGGGTCCCCCTCCCTCTAATTATTTTTCATTTCTCAGGTGATATTCCCTCATCTACTCACAATTGAATTCTAAACTTAGCCACAAAGTCATGTATTCATATTGGAATTCAAAAGAATTCAGTTTTGGATGATGATTTTTTTATATGGCATTTGAATTTGAATTTGGAATTTGAATCCCTCCTCTTCCATTGATTCAAATTCATAGCAGCCAAAGTCCAAATTGGATGAAATTTTGCAGGGGTGCTATTTCAAATGTGCTTATCACATTGGTGGAATCCAATATTCAAATTGACACACTTTGGAAAAAATTTCAGTTTGAATTTGCACTAGTAATACTAGGGTATGGCTAGATTCAAATGACTTTGAAAATTTGACTTTTTCCCCAAGTTTATGTACGGACTCGTGGGATATTGTGGGAGGTTAATTCTGAACATCTCGAGAATTGCAAAGCCAATGACCGAACTGCTGAAGAAGGCTTCCAAAAATATCTGGAATCCAGCATGTGAAGCAGCATTCAAGGCTTTGGTAAAGCACCTCACAACAGCACCGGTTTTGGCGCAGCCGGACACAAAAAAACTGTTCGATGTTTATTGAGATGCCTCCGGCATCTGGCTCGGATGTGTGCTGATGCAAGACAGAAGAGTGGTCACGTATGGATCATGGCAGGTCTGGAGTGATGAGCAAAATTAACCAACTCATGACTTAGAACATGCTGCTGTGGTACTCACACTTAAGATGTGGAGGCATTATCTGCTTGGAAACCTCATACATCTATATACCAACCACAAGAGCCTCAAGTACATATTCACTCAGAAGGAGTTAAACATGAGGCAGCGAAGATGGTTAGAGTTGATAAAGGATTACAAAATTGAGATCCATTATCATCCCAGGAAGGCAAACGTGGTGGCCGATGCGCTGAGCTGCAAGTCACACATTCATAATCTGACCATCGCACCGGTTGAAGAGAGTGAACCAAATCTGTATTTGGTTTCACATGTAGCTCTCTACAACTTAGCTCTCATCCCCACCATCCGTGAAGAGATACTGGTAGCCCATAAACATGACAAGGGTATGTCGCATTTGCGAAGACGTGTGGACAGTGGAGAGCTGAAATATTCCCGGAAAGACGGAGACGGTGTCAAAGTTTTGATGAGGCGCACTTGTCAATGTTTTCTATTCACCCTGGCAGCAAAAAGATGTATAAATAGATGAAAAGCAAACTTTGGTGGACACGGATGAAGCAACAGATCGCTAAATATGTGTCCGAGTGTGATACATGTCGAAGGGTGAAAGCAGATCATATGAAGAAACCGGGACTGTTACAACCACTAGGCTTCCCTGCCTGAAAGTGGGAGGACGTGAGCATTGATTTCATTGTTGGTTTACCCACGACATCTCATAAACCTGATTCAGTCTGGGCAATCGTCCGCCGGCTCACAAAGTCTGCCCATTTTTTCCCGGTCAACACAAATTACAAAGCCAAGAAGTATGCTGAACTATACATCTCACGGATTCTGTGTTTACACGGCGTACCCCGCACCATGATCTCATATAGAGGCACTTTATTTGTGTCTCATTTTTTGGAGCAGTTACATGCAGCGTTGGTACAAAACTGATCCGGAGATCAGCATACCACCCGTAGACGGATGGTCAAACCGAGCGGGTAAATCAAATCCTGGAAGACATGCTACGAGCTTGTGCTATAAATCACAGTAAGAATTGGTATGATCACTTACTGTTGGCCGAGTTTTCATACGACAATGGATACCAGGCCAGCATATAGATGGCGCCCTACGAGGTGCTCCCGCGAGAAAATGCCGCACACCGCTGAATTGTTTTGAGTCCTGCGAGAGGGTCACCTTCGGGATTGATCTTGACAACAATGCGAAAGAACATGTTCAGATTATTCACTCAAACATGAAAGCCGCCCAATCCCGACAAAAGAACTATGCGGACCGGAGAAGACGCACTCTACAGTTTGAGGTCGGGGATCACGTGTATCTACGTGTGTCTTCGATGAAGGGTGTAAACAGATTCGAGGTCAGAGGAAAGTTGGCACCCCGATTCATCGATCCATTCAAGGTCTTCGAAAAGTGTGGATCCATTGCATACCGGCTGGAATTACAAACAACACTCTCCGGTGTGCATGATATATTCCGCATATCTCAGCTGAGGAAGTGCCTCAAGTTTTCAACCACAGTACAGCTAGGAGACATTGAGGAACTGAAACCGGATCTCACGTTTCAGGAAAAACCGGTTCAGATCACCGATGAGAAGGCCCGAACCACACGTAACCGGACGTTGTGGTCCTATAAAATATTGTGGAGTAATCACTCTGAAGAGGAAGCGACGTGGGACAGCAAGGAATTTCTTCGCACCAATTACCCGGAAATTTTAACACCACATATCCGGTAACTCCTCTCTCTATTTTTCACCTAATAATTTCGGGACGAGATTCTTTTAAGGGGGGAGAAATTTAAAGGCCCAAGTTTTTGACTTGATAAAATGTTCATCACCTTACACACCACAGCTCATATTGTGGTAATCACATGAACAAATTTGAAGAGCAAGTAACCACCATCAATAGGATGATTAGAGGATGAAGTCACACAATTCAAAAGTGGTAATTCCAACATGTAAGCTTGAGAGGCTGAGGTCACTATTAGGTTCTAAACATTCTTAGAAATGCTCATGACAATTTTCATGCAAATCTAAATATGTTTGGGCTACTTTTGGATACAATTATTAAAAGGGATAGTTTGAATTTAGATACAAATTCAAACTACTTTCATCACATGAATTCAAAAGAGGGATTCATATTCAAACTCAGCACATTTTTATGAGCTACTATACAAAGTTTCATCCTATTTGGGATTAATCTTGACATGGGATAGTTGGATCAAATTCAAACTGAATTTGAATTTCAGATTGCATATTTGATGAAATTTCATTCAAACCACTTCAACAGTTTGAATCATTCAAAACCAAATGTTCATTTTGTGGTTTGATCAAAGTTCGAAGGGCAGAAGGGTCCCTAATATTGTGCAACGGTAGAAATTGAATTTAGAGGGCAAAATTAGGAAGTCGGACCCACTGTCAGCCACACAAGCCAAATGAACCGCCTCACACCGAGCTGCTCCGTTTCTTGTGCGTGCTAACGTGGACGCCACGGCAAGGAGCGCTGCCACCTCCTGTTCTTGAGTCCTGGCTGCCGAGCACTTGCCCCAGCCTTCTTATCCGGAGCCTCGATTGCCCATAAGATCATTTACATCGTCGTTCATCGCTCACTCGAACAGAAACACAGCACACCGTCGCCGCTCTCTCGCGCCCATACCTTCACTGTGGACCGGCCAGACCCGAGGGTTTCACATCGAGCTGAGGCCATAAATGAGATTGCCTGACTCTCCTCGATGTCCTCGATACAGCCCCGAGCTGATTCGCGGCTTCTTTCGAGCTGTACCCCGGATTTCTTCTTCCTCAGGACAGAGCAAAGTCACCAATACAAGTCTTCGTCGCCCGGCCAATCCATGACCTCTCCGGCTCGAACAAAGGTCACAGAGGTTAGCATCCAAGTCTACACTGTCCTTCTAGACCCGTTTAAGCTCTCTCAACCCCGGTGAGCAGGAATTCCAGTTCATGCGTTGGCTAGGGTAGAGAACGACGAAAACCAAATCGGGAAATTCTTCACAACCACTTGATCATCCGATAATCTGGTCTAGCTAGAGCAAATAGAGCTCCTCACGATCACCTAGGCCCAAATTTAGCAAGGATCATCCATCCAGCAAGCAGAACACTGAGTTCATCGCCGCTGGTGAAAAAGGGTCAGGTTGCCAGTAAATCCCCTTGCCTGGCGATTCCAGCCCAAGAGGGGCGCAGGGTTAGCTTCCCCAGGCCCTAGCAGTGCTGTACGACCAGTCCATGCATCGTTTCAGCCTCTAAGCAGCTTGTTCATCGTCGGTGCCAAGGTGAATTCCGCCTCTGCCGTCGCCGATCACTTTGGCTGCGATGTTGGGCTCCGAGGGTTTGCCCAGCAGCTGTGCCGTGATCCTATGGTCATGTAGGAGAAAACCGCGTAGAAAATCTGGGAGAATCGGCCAACAACGGACCGCGCCATCGGCACTGTCCTGCGCATGCTCGGGCTGCGGCGGGAGGAAGAAGAAGGCACTGTGCCATGGGCCCCGGTGTCAGTATTTTAAACATTTCAGGTTTTTTCTTTTTCATCCTTCCCTCCAAAACTTCAAACCCACAACTTACGGTAGGAATGTCCAAATTTGGTCAAACAAATTTTGTTTGATTACTCTCTCTGAGTTCTATCCAGCAAAACAAGTTTCGTTTCTTCAAAGTCCTTCTTTTTCCAGAATTAATTCCCTAAATTTTAAACTGTTGGGAATTTTAACTGAAGATCAACTTTGTGGAAATTTCTCAAATTTGGTCAGGATGTTCATTTTAATATAATTGAGTTGCCTAATTTGGGATCCATCGAGTTCATTAAGTCCACATAATTTTGTGATTAAGTGAACTGCCCCTGAGAAAATGAAAAATGTACAGCAACATTTTTCAGAATTTTCTCAAACCTTTCTTTAGCCATAACATCCTCTAGGATTCTTCAATTTAGATGAAACCAATTCCATTAGAACCATCATAAACTCTAATTTCCAGAAAGGATAGGTTTGCTTCGTGAAAATCCCTTGAAATCCTTAGATGCTTCAATAATGCCCTGTTATACATTTATTTGTAGAGGGCCTAATTGAGCTTTGATTCAAATGAGACTTGGCCATTTATCTGTTTAGGTTGTCAACAAACCACAGTAAAAATATCAGAGTCAGAATTGATGTCTATCTAGAGTTAGGGTCCTTACATTATCAATTCAACACAATTGCAATTGAATTTGACATGCATAGTCATTTTATTACGTGTAATCGCAGAGATCAAAGAAGCCCCAGAGATCATGGATTATATCCCTCTGGAGGAGACTTTAGTCAATGAATCATAGCATGGCAAGCTCCGGTTTACATTAACACCATTTTTACAAAGTTTTATCTTTCACATTTACTTTATGAGTTAAATGAATATGCATTAGGTTCTTGATTGAAAACCCAATTGCATAGCCATCAAACCCAGGAGGTTTGAGTCTAAGTTATGAACCTCGAGTAGCCACAGCAATGCTCCAAATGGTATAGGATTCGGTACAAGTCGAGTAGTCAGAACTACTCGCGAGAATAGGCGTAGGGGTACATAACTCGGTTAGTGAGAAAGATCATGAACAACATGACTTGAAAAATGAGACTGAGCAGAGGGTAGGAGCAGCAGTACGTTGGGGCCTGTGCTGCCGTAACTCTGCCTGTGTCAGTTGAGGACCGAGCCGTGTGCAGCCCTGTTAAACAAGCTAGAACTGTACTGAAGACATACCGGCTATATGGGAACCGGGAAACCGATGTAAATCGGGTAGCTAGATGTTGAGGCATTGCTTGTCATCCAAAGGAGTTGGTTGAGAGCAGCAAGGTGTAAATTCGCATAGGGACCTCCTGCTCTGGACGATTGGACTTGTTCAACAATTGGCTAACAGGTGAAAGGTTGTTGCGTACGACGTCTGGGATGGTCGCTGTAGGAAACATCAAGCACGGACGTACGTGACGTGTTATTCAGGTGAACCTGCAGGTGTAAATCGATTATAATCGCCGTCCCTCACGGTCAGTGAGTATCACTTGTTCACTATACCGTGACGTAGAGAATCAGTGTAGTTGTCAATTAGTAAGAATTTCAATGTTAATAATGTGCTTTAGAGCAGAGCAAAGAAAAGTTATTTTCAACCTTAGGCAGGGAAACATAGGAGGAATGTGTTTCTTGTTTGATTGAAGACTTCCTATGTTTCCTAGCACAAGGTTATCACTTTACATGAGGCTAAAATGTGAGTATAGGATTCAAGTAATTAGGCGAGTCTTTATGCAAAGTCCCTTTGCTATTTTACACCAAAATTCCAGCATCTAGAGTTTCATGTTTGGCAGCGTCGGGTCAGTCTTGCTGAGCTTTCGTGCTCACTGCTTGTTGTTGAAGTGTCCTGCAGGGAGTTATGAAGAGGAGGAGGCTCTTGAAGAAGAGATGGGTGCCCCAGAGGGTACCACCGTGTTAGGTGTGGTGTGTGTGTAGCTAGTGGGAACACATTCACGGGCTGAACGTGAACCCTTGTTCTTAGTCTAGGCTCGTGAGTGTAGGCTATAAAATATTTTGTTGTAAACTATGTTCATAACACTTTCATGTAATAAAACTTAGATTCCGCTGTTTTAATCATGGATGTCTTCACATGTGTGTTATTCGGTGTTGCGTATTACAGCACCCCTCAGCGAGATTCTGGGATGACGAGACCCCGGGTCCGCACAGTTGTCCGACTGTCCCAGTTATTAGCCTTGGGCCATCTATAAAGTTGTGGTCGCGCCAATCGTGATTACGAATAAAAAGGTAAAAAAATGGCATCTTCCTAAGTAGGAACTGCAAAAACAATCCAGAACGCCCAAATCATTTCCGATCCTGTTCTTAAGGACCTCCATATCATCTTTGTTCTGCTCTCGAACATCTCAAAGGCGATACTTTTCTTGTTCATATTTTTTGTATGGACACTTATTTGGGATTGTGTAATACCATGATGAATACAACCCTTGCTTTTGGGTTTGCAGGGAAATAAGGAGGTGATATGTGCTCTTATACCCCGAACCCTCCATACCTGATGAGTATAAATCTTTACTCGTTTAGGTACCTGTGAGCACAAAATATGTTCCATACGTGACCCCGAAGGAGTTTTCAACCGTCAAGTATCAGTTACTTGAAAGTTACCTAGAAGTGATAGGTAACCTGAAAATTTCCTACAAATTCAACTCACAAACTAGTTAAATCTCGAGCTGTCCAACAGAAGACCAAACTGTCTGCTGACGGACTATTCAACAAACTAGGAGGACTGTCCGGTCTAGGGGGAGGACAGTCCAGTGGTAAAGGGATAATTGACGAGATACAAATCTAAAGCAATTCATAGTAATTCCTTCATGAATTTGTGGACACGAAATAAGTCCTATTTGTTAATTTTTACATGTTTGTTATGGCGTACTCGACATCTTGAATGCCATTAATCTGTACTTGTTGACGCTGACCTACCTACACATATCTAGAAGAACGTTAACAAATATTACACCTATAATATCAATAAAAAGGGCGTTTCCAGTGCTGATGGCTCCCACACATTGTAGGGTATGAGGAAGCATTATTTCTAGACAGCCATACACTACACAAAACTGACTTATTTTCATTGGCCGGAAACCAATGACAATAAGCAAAAAGCACACAACAATATGTATTTTCATGGGCTTGTCCATTACTTTCATGGGCCCATGGCCCCACGAAATTAAACTGTCAAAATACACTTACCTTTTAGGGCTGCCCACGAAAATACATGTATTTTCATCCACAACAATTGGCCCATGAAATATAATTATTTTGTCGGTTTCTTTGAGACCCACAAAAATATTATTTTTATGAGCCATAGAAGACTCACGAAATTAATGTTTTCATGGGCCAGGCAAGGCTCAAGAAAATAATATTTTCATGGGCCAGGGTGAATCTAACGAAAATACTGGTGTTTATTGTCGTTGGCTGTTTTCTGACCCACGAAAATATTATGGTCATATTGTCGTGGGCCGCTAGTTGGCTCACAAAAATATTGATGTAAAATTGTCTGAAAAAGTGTCATTTCAACACACATTTCACACAAAATATTAAACACATAGATATAATATATTCAGCACACATTCAATACAGAAAACAGAGTTAAACAATTCACAAAATGTCGATGTCATCACAATTATTAAAACGATTTATTAAAATTATTAGCATGGTACATGACTGTTTGGCCGTCAACACATATTCAACCCAAATTAAACTGATCGGCCGTCAACCTCTCGACTTCATCAAAAAACAGTATCATGGTAGTATTTTCTCTATCCGGAATGCAAGTGTAAAAATATAAGCTACTAAATGAAAATGCGAGACCAATTAGTCTCACAGAATAGTAACCATTTAGCCAGGATGTTTATCTCATTTGAAACACTTAACTAGTTGCTACCGCCAAGAGCAATGTGCTGATCGATAGAGTTGTCTTCTCTACCCCCATCCCCCTAGAGACGGAGTTTGCAAATTTCTAACTGGCATTGACGATGATCCCTTACTATTAAAAATGATACATGTTACAAGTATACTAATAGTTTACAATAAAAAAGGAGAACCTAACGAGTATATATACCTGTGTTCCAGTAGTAAGATGCGGTGTAGACATCGGTTGTGGGAAATACTTCGGTAACTGTGGAGGCGGCGGTAGCGGTAGCATGGCTGCGGCAGTCCAAGTTGTGAAAAGTATTACTAAATTGTTTCTAAACTATTTACCACATTTCTTCTCTAAATTGTTCATATAAATACTTCAACTCTGAAAAACATATCTGCATCTGTTGTTGCCATGTTGCAAGGTTTGAGAAGTCATCATTTTCTGCTTTTATGCACTCTACCTGTTGTCTCATGCGTTCCTTCATTTGTCTTAACCGAGACTCATCTTCTGAACGCATACACTGTGAAGAACTCTGTCCGCTGTGCGCTGACTATGACTCCAAGAGAACCACATCAAAGTTTATGATACTATTGAACATCGAATACCTATAATCGTAATTATAAGATTGACAATTGAAAACCAATTTATGTATGAGAATAAAGGAATAAGAGAAGTACAAGACACCTTCCGTGACGCTTTCCTCCACTCGATTGGTACGAAGCAACGACGTCAACGTCTTGCTTTCTCCAATCATAGTCGTCTCCGTGACGTCGCACCACCACTTTAGCATATTTTTCCTGCATGAAAAAATAATTGTAAACCAACTATGCAACAATTTTATTGTTGAATCATGAACCTCAGTAATATGACGCACAAAGTTCTGAGTGGCTGCCGGAGTGCAAAGTTGATTGTCGTTGGTGCCCCTGTGCCCTTTTATATAAGCATCGACGAAAGATTGCTCCTCGCCACTTTCAGCATCCTACACAAACATATTAGAAACATAAATGCGCTAAGGCTTATATACTATCAACAAATTGTAAATATACTATACTCACCATTCGTTTTGAAAGGCGAATATGAAAATCTCCACCGTAATGATGAAGAACTTGACCATAGGCTTCACTATTGATTCATTTCGACATAGATGTCTCTTGATACTCTCTAGATGACCAATAAGAACAGCAAGCATAATAAGCGTCATAGCACTTAATCACCCAAGGAATCATTACCTGATGGTATTGATCCTCCTCTAGGT
Source organism: Neostapfia colusana (assembly GCA_030760725.1). Taxonomy (NCBI): domain Eukaryota; kingdom Viridiplantae; phylum Streptophyta; class Magnoliopsida; order Poales; family Poaceae; genus Neostapfia; species Neostapfia colusana. The sequence continues at coordinate 73,037,390 of JASWHV010000007.1, read as the reverse complement.
AAATTTTTAAGGTCCAAGATGCTGTTCATCATTTGTCCAAGCTTCTACTCGTAGTACAGGCACACAACTGTGACTCATGCTTTGGATATCATGTCATTAACGACTTTGCGTGTTGCTTTATGAAAGACTTTATGTGCTTGTGACTTGAGAGTAGCATCATGGTCTCCGGGCAGGCGATATTGTTCCTTCAAAGACAACATTAAATCTATTAGAAAAATATTATCGAGTAAACATTATGCATCATAGGAAAATCATACCCAGAAGTCAGGCCAGACAGCTCCTGCCGCATTTTTCGTGCAAAGCACATAGAGCAATCTTGTAGTGCTCCCAATTTGATGAGTACATCTCTCCTTTGTAAACAATACAAGGACCGATCACTAGAGCATTTGCGCGACAGTTGGATCTTCAGGTACGTTCTAACCTTGTCAATTGTATTTTAGAACTTACGCTTGTTTCCATGCATGTTTTATTGATTAGGAACAATGGAGAGGACCAGAAAAGGCTTGGAGAAGTCCAAGGAGTCAAGGAGGAGTAGATAGGACGTCCACACCAAGGAGGAGTACAAGCCCAACTCGACTTCGACTCCACATCGGATTCCATGATCTACCTTCACCAAAATTGACGCCCTCGACACATATGGAGTTAGATTTGGACATTCTATATATGGTTGGAACCAAAATTACATAACGCTTCCAATGGAACTGGTCCCACCACAAAATTCCTTCTGAATTGACGGGAATCGGCAAAACAAGTGGATGTCCAGAATCTGTCAGGTGCTGCGTCACCGTCCTTTAGCCGCTGGCCCGTGTATCGTGTGGAAGCCCATTAGGGTTGCGTACAGGGGTCTGTAAAATCCCCAAAAAATGGTAGCAAGACATTCAGCACATCCACACTTAGGAAAAATGAGGGGGGTTGAAACTTTGAATTATAACGGTGTGAGTTCAAAGTGCTGATTCAAATCTCTCAAAAATTTCCAAACATGAGGAGCCAAACTGAAAATGTAGTTCTCCATAATTCAAATATTCAACCTTCCAAATTTCAGCTCATTTGGAGGGGTTTTAATATTTGTTTGGAAATAAAAGAGAAAACCCTCAAAGATGAATTCAAATTTCAGTTTCAAATATCAATTTCCCCAAACTGTGAATTTGGTTCCACAAATGTGTTCCCCACATATAGCATCCATGTCGAAGTTCGGATTTTTTTGGTTTAGTTGCTAGGGTCTTGAATCAATAAAAAGGAAGATATTCAAATGTTGATTCAAATTCAAAAACCCAATTGCCATTCAAATTTCTTGACCTGAATTCAGTTGAATTAAACAGTTCAAACCATGACTTTGTGAGGAAGCAAAGGATTTAATTTGAGGAAAATTTCAGAGCTATTAGGTTAGGTGGGACCCGCATGTCGGAGGCACATAAACAACAGTAAAACTTTCTTCTCTGTGAGCTTGTCACCGAGGGTGAAAAACTTCCACCGAGCTGTGCCCCTGCCTTCGACCGAGCTGCTTGGAAAACTTTTCTGTACAACTCCAGAACAACATCTCCCTCCAAATAGATGAAAATCTCAGATGAGTATGCACTGTACAGAAACAGGGCAGACCAAAAATGCTCTCTGGAATTTTCTGTATTTCGACCACAACTTCTCGTAGAAAATTTTCTAAGGGTCAAGTAAGATACCGTTGGAAAGTGTAGGAAATGTGCTACAACTTTGTAGTTCAGTGTTTTCCTAGATTGGGGGCATAAATAGTTGGAATTTTTGAACAAAATAGCCACTTGCAAAGGTGGTGCTATCAAAATTCCTGAGAAAAATCTGTCAACTTGTGAAAATCATAACTCCTATACTAGGGAGGCTATGGAGGAAAATAAATACACTATGGCTTCCTTTTTTTAGTCTACTACAACTTTGTTATTGAACTCTAGTCCAGATTTTGCTTCCAAGGTGGACAAAACAGTTAAATTCTTCAAAATGGTCTGCTGGACCAGAAGCGGGACAGAGAAAACCATGTTTGGAGTTTTCAATCAAAACACTTGGTTTCATATTTCGATATCCAGCGGCTGTTGTAAAACAGCGAGTTGGAGTCAAAAATATTATGAATTCAACATATCACGTCGAGCAAGGACATGTTTGGCTCCAGTACAATAGCGAGGGTTTACGCATGCTAAGGCACTTAACATCCCGGGGCAACCCACGATGGTCGAAATGAACTTTTAATCCACAAAGTTCATTACCTTAGAACTCGATTATGGTGATATGGTCCAGGGGTGTATATGTTGTATAAAGTTTATACTTTAATGATATGTGTGAATGTTATGCGTATTATTTGTTCTATTTGTAGGATCGAAGAGCACGTGAAAAGCTACCAGAGGGGGGTGAATGGTAGATTAAAACTTTTCGCAACGGAAACAACAAAAACTCCTCAGCAAAAAATCAATCGGTTAAATAAACCATGTGTGTAAGTGTTTCCAAACGTGTTCAACCATGACAAATCAAGTAGAGAGGTAGAGAATCAAGTCACAGATCTAATGCAACAAGAATCACTTGAAAACACGAAGTAAAACTTGAGATACGATCAAAACATTAAACGAAGATCAATCTGTTATACCCGATATAAAACAGATCTGCAACTCTGCAAAGAAACTCGTGTATCTCAAAAACTAAAGATCCGAAGCTCGTGAAAATTTCACAGATGATAGATAATTGATTTGTGAAGACAACCCAAAAAGAATCACGTCAATTGGATCTGTAAAACTCGAGTTATGAAGGAAAAACCGAAGCAACATCGGTCTGTCCAGAAACTCGGCGAGAAAGACTTGACGAAAAACAAGTCGGACGAACAAGGCACAAAAACTCCTCGAAACTATGAACTTTATTCAATAGAAACACAAGAGGAACAGCCCAAAGTTCTCTACCCACGAGAGCTCTGGCCTCCCTTGCTTTTATAGCCAGCCCTCAGGCTAAACAATCCAATCTAGGACTCCTACTCCTAATTAGACTCGTATCCTAACTTACCATAACTGCTCAGGACTCTCCTATTCGCAGATAGAAGCAATTGTGAGACTTCCAAACACCTTAGTAACGTCCTAAATATTCCTAAAACAACTCAACTTCGTGCCTAGCACGAAATCCTATCATAACCAACTCAAATCTTCCATCTTTGAGCCATATCCGACTCAGCCTCAGCCTGAGTACGCAATCCAGCCGGTTGGACCTTTCCGACCAATTCTTTACGTCCACTTCTCTTCATCACGCCTTGGAACAATGTTGCCACGTCCATGCACTCCTTGCACACGTGCAAACACCTTCCAACGACGTACACGCAACCTTCATATGCACTGCCCTTGATCCAAACATGCTGCGCGACCTCCCAATCAACTCAACCACAGCTCCTCCCGAACTTGGTTGTTGGAACCTCATCTCCTCCCTGAGACTAGTCCAAGGATCCCGTCACCAGCCATGTCTTGAACTCAAGCAACACTTGCATATGAATAAACAACCAATTCTTCCGAGCACAAGTCCTCGACTTGACTCACGTTAGTTCGAAAACCACAACACCTTACATGAGCACGCCACATAAGCATGTTGCAAACCATATCAAATGATAACAGCCATAACTACCAAAACACACCAAAAATTTAGCAAATTAATACTAAGCAAACCTTCCCATAAAGCAAGTTTGAAACATTGCGAGTTAAAAGAAAAAACAAGACGCTGCAGTTCTACGAGTTGAACTTCACGGGAGCTCCCTAAAAACAAGCTCCGGACCTCACAGAAGCTCTTCGGACCTTGCGTCGGACCTTGCCAACACTTGGCGGACCTAACAAAGAACTTGTCGGACCTTGCCACAGAAGAATGTTTTGGCAATATTCAAAACTTTGAATGTTAATGCTAACTTTTATCCTAATTGCCAATGTATTCAGCACACATAGGTCTCACAATCTCCCCCTTGATAAATGCATTGGCAAAACCAATTAAAATCCGAACATTGGCTTATGAAAAGTTTTGAAAAGCTTTGAAAACTCATTTCTCCCCCTTTATTAATTGCTCCCCATTTTTTAAAATCAGATAAGGAAGAAAGTGTATAACATATGCAAAGTGTAAAAAAATCTCTCCTTATACATATTTCTCCCCCTTTGACAATGTATTCAGCTAGGTTCAAAAGAGAAATTTTTAAATGTTATGAGCATATTATAACATATACATACAAAACAAAGCCCATCCAAGTCATACTATCAGGTTACTTACACTATCACATCAATGAGATACATAAAGTAGTGTAAGCCATGCTAGAGATCAAATGCATTTTTCAGTTTAAGCAAGTCATGATATCACTTACTCAACTATTTCAAAACCTGAAAACATGACACTTGTTGCTGCATTTTTATTATTCATAATCATTTAAGGCACAAAGTTGATCATATGATATTTGCAACAGATTATATGCCGCATCAGCCTTATTCTAACCAACCAAGCCGAGCCTATGTCATTTGACAATCAGAAGCTTAAGGACATGGTTTTAGTTATACACAATTCCTTCCAAGTTCATATCTTAGTGCAATGATAAGCAATCTCAAAAGAAGAAGTGCGATGCATGCATATTCTCTTGATCTTTTCTCAATTTTTATTTGAAAACTCAACATGTGAGCTGATCACTTGATTAATTCTTTATGATTAAAAGCACTTGTGAGCACGCAACAAGTTCAAAACAGCAAGAAAATTCGATCATGACCAGATTTAGTGTAAGTAATTATTCCAATTACTAGTCATGGCAAAAACTACAAAATGTATAACATGAGTAATGTAGTAAGAACTTTCAGCCTGTAAAAGGAATCACAAAGTCATATATGTATGAAATACTATGCTCATATTATTTTAGTTTTAGATTCACACATAGACTTTCAAAGTTTCAAAAACTCCCCCTCAATTTAAGCCATGAGGATGCATAACCCCTATTTCACTACGAATGAAACAAAAACGAGTGAAATCCAAAGGTTTTGTAAAAATATCAGCCAATTGTTGTTCGGTATCGACATGGTGAAGCACAATGTTTCCTTTTTCAACATTATCACGAAGAAAGTGATACCTAATGTCAATGTGCTTAGTTCTAGAGTGTTTCACGGGGTTTTTAGCAATACAAATTGCACTAGTGTTATCACAAAACAGTGGAACACTATCTAAATCAACCCCATAGTCCTTAAGTGTTTGAACAATCCAAAGAATTTGTGAGCAAGCGCTAGCCGCAGCTACATATTCAGATTCGACCGTGGATTGTGCAACTGAACTTTGTTTTCTAGAGGACCAAGCAACAAGTGAATTACCAAGAAAATGACAAGCACCCGAAGTACTTTTCCTATCAATCCTACAACCCCCAAAATCAGCATCCGAAAAAGCTTTCAAAGAAACGGTTGAGGAAGAAGGAAGAAAATGCCAAATTCTTGAGTTCCATGTAGGTACCTGAGAATCCTTTTGATGTCTTGGCGATGTGAAGCACGTGGAGAAGCTTGAAAACGTGCACAAAGACATACGCTGAATTGTATGTCCAGTCTTGACGCCGTGAGATACAAAAGTGATCCGATCATACTTCTGTATTCTTTTTTATCGACCGGGTCACCATCTTCGTCAAGTTCAAGTGTTGTTGCTGTTCCCATTGGTGTCCGAAGAGGCTTGCATTTGTCCATGTTGAAGCGCTTAAGAAGGTCCTTTGTATACTTAGTTTGATGCACAAAAGTTCCTTCTTTTGTTTGCTTGATTTGCAGCCCCAAAAAGTATTTGAGTTCTCCCATCATACTCATCTCAAATTCTGAACTCATCATAGCTGAAAACTTGGACACGAGATCATGAGAAGCACAACCAAAGATAATATCATCCACATACACTTGAACGAATAATGATTCATTGCCATGCTTAAGTACAAAAAGAGTTTTATCAACCTTGCCCATGGTAAACCCCTTTTCAAGTAAGAATGTTTTTAACCTATCATACCATGCTCTAGGGGCTTGTTTTAGACCGTCAAGGCTTTGGACAGTTTGTAAACATGATTAGGAAAATTTGGATTTTCAAAACCCGGTGGCTGCTTAACATAAACCTCCTCCTCTATGTAGCCATTAAGAAAAGCACTTTCAACATCCATTTGATATAACTTGAAACCTTTAGATGCAGCAAATGCTAATAAAATTCTTATAGCTTCTAATCTAGCAACAGGAGCAAATGTTTCATCAAAATCTAGACCTTCAATTTGAGTGAAACCTTGAGCAACCAACCTGTCTTTATTTCTAACCACAACCCCATCCTCACTTTCCTTATTTGTAAATACCTATTTAGTTCCAATTAATGTGTAACCTTGAGGTGGAGGTACAAGTTTCCAAACATTATTTCTTTCAAAATTTTCTAACTCTTCTTGCATGGCATTAATCCAAGATTCATTAGTGAGTGTGTGTGATATATCCTTGGGTTCAAAAGAAGCAACAAAAGCAGAATGAGCATGAGAGTTTGGATCGCAAAACCTGGACCGAGTGACTCGTTCATGCAAGCTTCCAATGATTTGTTGTGGAGGATGACTTTTGAGTACTCGGAGGGGAGTAGACACTTCACAAGCACCTTCTTCTTCATGTTCGGACCTATGATTAGGAGAGCTTGTTGATTGAGGAAGGTCCGAACCAGCAGTAGTGACTGTTGGTGCTGGTTGTGGTGCAAAATGAGCAGCTTGATCGTTATTTACTTCCGAGTTTTTGGGCAGCAGCACCACTTCTTCATCTTCTTCAATAAAAATACTCTCCCCCTGCGGATATGGATCCGGACCTGCAATATCGGAGCTAGTACTTGGGCTAGCTTCATCAAAAGAAACCTTGCAAGTCTCCACAATTTTGTTAGTGTCAAGTAAAAGCACACAGTAGCCTCTAGTATGAGATGGATAACCAAGAAACATGCCATCAACAGATCTAGCTTCAAATTTATCAAGATTACCATGTTTCTTAACAAAGCATTTGCAACCAAAAACCCTAAAGTGTGTAACACTAGGCCTATGTCCAAACCGGAGCTCATATGGGGTTTTTCCAAGCTTAGCACGCAAGAAAACACGATTTGAGACATAACAAGCGGTTGCAATTGCATCAGCCCAAAATGTCTTAGGAGTTTGATATTCATCAAGCATAGTCCTAGCCATCTCAACTAAGGTCCTGTTCTTTCTTTCTACGACACCATTTTGTTGTGGTACATAGGGTGAAGAGTATTGATGATCTATTCCATTTTCAGCACAAAAGTGATCAAAGGTTTGGTTTTTAAATTCAGTTCCGTTTGTTAAATGGCGCAAGGCAATCCCCTCAAGGGATAGACTCATGTATATATAGTGGTTACAGCAGGTTACATGCATGGCAGGTAATATCACATGCCAAGAATAGATGGGCAGGCAATATTACATACCAAGAATAGAGCGAGCGTAGCCCTAGAATCAAGCATTCCTAATATACATGATTTTCTATTTAACACCCCCCTCAATCTGAATGGTATGGAACTAAGTTCAGATTGTTACAGATTTTTCCAAAAGCCGGACCAGCTGATGGTTTAGTCATAATATCGGCCACTTGATCTTTGGGGGATATGATCCGCACATCTAATAATTTAGATGCAACCTGCTCACGAACGAAGTGGTAGTCGACTTTGACATGTTTGGTGCGACGATGAAACTGTGGATTCGCCGTCAGATAAGTAGCCCCAATATTGTCACACCAGAGTGTCGGCGGCCTGGATTGTTGTACGCCAATTTCCTTGAGCAGTGCTTGTACCCAAATTAGTTCTGCGGTAGTATTGGCGACCTCCTTATATTCAGCCTCCGTACTGGAGCGTGAGACGGTTGGGTGTTTTCGAGAACTCCAGGAAATGAGATTGCCGCCAAAGAAAACGGTGTAGCCGCCAGTACTACGTCGATCGTCTGGATTACCAGCCCAATCCGCATCAGAAAAGGCACTCAATACCGAAGAAGCAGACTTAGTAATGGAGAGTCCCAAATCAGAGGTGGAGTGGAGATACCGCAAGATGTGTTTCACTGCCTTCCAATGAGATTCAGTTGGTGCGCACATATATTGACAAACTCTATTAACCGAGAATGATATATCAGGGCGTGTGAATGATAAATACTGTAGTGCACCAACCACACTACGATAGCGTGTAACATCATCTGGTGAGAGAGGTGTACCATCGTGTAGAAATAGTTTGTCAGTAGGCAACATCGGGGTATTGACACCTTTAGAGCTCTCCATATTGGTGCGCAACAGAAGATCTTTGATGTTTTTGCGTTGTGTAAGGATCAGTCCAGAAGATGTATACTGAACTTCAATGCCTAGAAAATAGTTGAGGCGGCCAAGATCCTTTACCGCAAAATCAACTCGAAGTTGTTGGAGCAAACGGTCGGTAGCTGAAGATGAGGAGCTCACGATGATAATATCATCCACATAGATAAGGATATACATTTGGATGCCGGCTTGAGTGAAGATAAATAGCGATACATCCGACTTGGATGCTTGAAAACCCAACCGAATCAGAGTGCTACTCAACCGAGAGAACCAGGCCCGCGGTGCTTGTTTAAGACCATATAAAGATTTCTCAAGTTTGCAAACATACTTTGGAAAGTGGAGTCTTCAAAACCCGGCGGTTGCTTCATGTAAACGTCTTCATCAATAAATCCATGAAGAAAAGCATTTTGAATGTCAATCTGTCGGAGTGACCATCCTCGAGAAACCGCCAAGGATAATAAAATGCGAATGATGGTCGGCTTCACAACCGGACTGAAAGTGGCATCATAATCAATCCCATATTGTTGTTTGAAACCTTTTGCGACTAGGCAGGCCTTATAACGATCAATAGTTCCATCTGACTTGTATTTGAGTTTGAAAATCCACTTGGAATCAATGATATTGAGACCAGGACGAGGAGGGACAAGGTGCCAAGTCTTGTTTTTAATGAGTGCATCAAATTCTTCTTGCATCGCACGAAGCCATAAAGGGTGCTTCATAGCAGTAATATGAGATGATGGCTCTTCAACAGTAGTCCGAGTAACAGAATATGTCATCGTATCATCGGTACGTTGTTTCGGCTGTCGAATATTATTTTTCAGGCGTGTACCGTACGTATGTCCTGTGTGATGATTTGGAAGAACAGTTAGATCAGCATGATTGAAAGGATCGCGGAATACCTCCGGATCAGATGATGTTGTATCCATATCTGAGTGGCCCGCGTTGTCCGTTGATGACGATACAGCTGCAGGCGCCGTGACTGAAGGAGCAGCATTTAAATCCTTGCTTGGGCCTGGCTGGTCGTGTTGGTTGACCAGGCCAGCACATGCTGGCTGAGATCCCGGTGGCAGGGATTCAGTTGCCACCGTATGTGTGCTGCCCATATGCAGCAAGGTTCCTGGAGCAGGCCCAGGTTGGATGCATGCATGCATGTGGCCAGGAGATGCAGGCATGTGTACCACTGCCAGGGGACAAGATCCATGAGCTGCCGTTTGTTTGCCGCATGCCTGGGTGTGGCATGCGGGCGGTTCTCCTGATGCCAGGGGACACGACCCAGCTATTGCCTCGTCGCTCGCAGATGTCACGCGTGATTGATACGAGAAAGATCCGCCAATAGAATTTCCTGCATTTGTTGTGGGCATCGAATAGGAAAACAAATCAAACAATTGGTTAGTAATCCTATCAACACTATTACTGCCCGATGATTGTGGATCAACGTTGGATGAAGGATTTTTGAATGGAAAGACATGCTCATCAAAGATAACATCCCTGGAAATATAGACACGTCCGGTATCTATGTCAAGACATTTGTACCCTTTATGAATAGCACTGTAGCCAATAAAAACACATGGTTTAGATCGAAAAGATAATTTATGTTTATTATATGGACGAAGATGAGGCCAACACGCACAACCAAAAATACGAAGCATGGAATAATTAGGTGGTCTGTGAAATAGTCGTTGTAAAGGGCACAAATTATCAATAACTAGGGAGGCGATTTATGAGGTACGTGGCTGTGGTGAAGGCTTCATCCCAGAATTTGAGTGGCATGCCGGCATGAGCTAAGAGGGCGATACCAGTTTCAATAATATGGCGATGTTTGCGTTCAGCTGAACCACTTTGTTGATGGGTATGGGGACAGGACACCCTATGTACGATGCCAATTTTAGTGAAGAATTGGTTATGGAGTTTCTGATATTCCCCACCCCAATCGGATTGTACGCATTTGATTTTGGTGTCAAGGAGGCATTCTACATGAGCTTGAAAAATGAGAAAAATGCGCTCAGCGTCAGTTCTATCATTCATGAGATAAATCCATGTAAATTTGCTGAAGTCATCAATAAAGCTAATATAATATTTGAAGCCACCAACAGACACGGGAGCAGGACCCCAAACATCAGAATAAATGAGTTCAAGTGGTGTCGTGGATCTATGATAGGAAATAGTATAGGGTAATTGATGACTTTTAGCTAACTGACACGCATTACAAACTGAGGAAATAGTAGACTCTTTAAGACACGGAAGATTATGAGTATGTAAAATGGACCGAATAACTTGAGGAGATGGATTGCCGAACCGAGCATGCCATTGATCCGGACGCGCAGAATAGCTCTCGAACGTCTGCTTGATGTACTTAATATCGGACGGCTTGAGGGGGTACAGACCGGCTTCACATTTACCTTCCAGGAGTAGATTCCGAGTTGCCCGATCCTTTATGAGGTAGTAGGAAGGATGAAATTCAAAGAATATATTGTTATCACGGGATAATTTATGAACTGAAAGAAGGTGTTTAGAAATTTCGGGAACGTGAAGGACATTGTTAAGAGCAAGAGGGCGTGTATTAGTATTGATAGAACAGGAACCAATGTGCTTAATTTGCAAACCTGCACCGTTGCGCACTTGTACCTTGTCACCACCATGGTACTGATCCCGCACAACTAGGCGATCAAGATCACTTGTGATGTGATCCGTGGCGCCCGTGTCATTGTACCAGTTAGGATCAATTTTGTAGGAGCTTGTAGATGCGAGAGCCGCCAAAGGAACCTCCTCCTTGTACAATTCATCCATCCGGTGCCAACACTTGATGGCAGTGTGACCGATCTTGCCGCAGATCTGGCACTGAGGACGAGGGCCGCCGCGACGATCAGCCTGCATGGGAGTACCTCCACGGGAGTGTCCGCCGCGACCACGGTCACCACGGCTGCGGCCGCGGCCGCGGGAGGGGCCACCGCGATGCACGTAGTTGGCAGAGGCACCGTGGTGCTGCTGCAATTCAGCCACGTGTTGAAGTTGACATACCTAGATGTGCGAACACGTCGTCAATGGAGAGCGGCTCGGTCTTAGTCGTCATGGAGGTGACGAATGGGTCATATTCAGCTGGTAGCCCCGCGAGTAGATAAGCAAAGACCTCCTCATCACATAGAGGAGCGTCAGCGCTAGCGAGCTCGTTAGCAAGCCCCGTGATCTTGCAGAAGAAGTCAGCCGCAGATAAATCACGTTTTTTTGATGTAGCAAGTTCCACACGGATTTGCACCGTGCGCGACTTCGTTGAAGAGGCGAATTTCTTCTGGAGGGAGTCCCAAACCTCCTTGTGGGATGCCGCATTGACGACGTCCTTAAGGACTTCCTCAGTCATTGACGAGAGAATGTCACTCAACAGTTGTTGATCTTGATCATACCAGCGTTCATACGCAGGATTAGGGACTTCAACCCCACCTGCGACCGTCGAATCGACGATCTTCTTCGCAGGCGCGACATTGGATCCATCAATGTATCCCATGAGCTTCGAGCTTCGTAGGTACAGAAGGAGCTGAGCACACCATAGGAGATAATTGGATTTGTTCAGTCGAACCGTGACGACATGGTGTATGTTGATCGACGCCATGATAGTAGGAGCAGTGGCGTTCGACATAGGTGGAGGAAGGGGAGGAGGAGGAATAGTGCGTGGTGGGTGGTGGGATCAGAAATTTTTCCTTGGCTCTGTTACCATGTTAAATGGCGCAAGGCAATCCCCTCAAGGGATAGACTCATGTATATATAGTGGTTACAGCAGGTTACATGCATGGCAGGTAATATCACATGCCAAGAATAGATGGGCAGGCCATATTACATACCAAGAATAGAGCGAGCGTAGCCCTAGAATCAAGCATTCCTAATATACATGATTTTCTATTTAACACCGTTATCACTTCTAATTGCTTTTAATGATCCTGGGTGATCAATAGATAATCTAAGAAATAAAGTTCTAAAATGACTAAAAGATTCATTCTTAGATGCCATAAAATAAACACAAGAATATCTGGAATAATCATCAACAATCACAAGCACATACCATTTACCTCCGAAGGATTGAACACGTGCCGGACCTACTGTGTCAAGATGTAAAAGTTGTCCCGGTTCAGCTGTCATGGTCATTGTGAGAGGAGCATGTGAACCTGCAACAAACTTAGCATGTCACAATATCATTGTCCTTTTTAAGCTTCGGCAGCCCACGTATGCGATCGAGAGCACTAACATGAGTGAGATGATCAAAGCCTATGTGACCAAGTCTATGATGCCAAAAATATAGATCCTTTGTATCATTAGCAACTAGACACCGATGCTTAGAAGTTGACAAATCAAAATCAGCTTTAAAAACTCTTCCAAACCTAGACATGTTAAACAAAAGCTCACCTTTTGAATCTACAACCTTGCAGCAATTTTTAGCAAAGCTAACCTCTAGATTTTCATCTAGCAATTGTGAAACCGAAAGCAAGTTGTATTTCAAATTTTTAACAAGTGCCACATCTTTCAAAGTGTAGAGATTGTTTACTCTAACCGAACCTTTAGCAATTATGGGAGTAGAAGAGTTATCAGTGAAAGTAACATTTTCTACACGTGACACAAAAGAGAGAGAGGAGAACCATTCTTTGTTACCGGTCATGTGGCGTGAGCAACCTGAATCCACAATCCAAATGTTCTCCTTCCTCAAACGTGAAACCTACACAGCAGCACAATACGTCGATGACTCAATACTGGGGTTAGTTAAAAGACTTTTAGTAATCCAGTACTGAGTCCACGGCGTCCAGCAGGAATAACACGCGAAAGCTGAGAAGGTACAGCAGGTTTATGAGCCAAACATCAAAAATTTTTGTTCCCAACTACTGACTTAGAAGATGTGTTATATGTAGCACAAAAAACAGTAGGTCCGGGAGCATGTTTTTGACTCATTACAGCAGGTTGCAAGCTCCGAACATTCGGTCTAGCAGATTTTGCTTGGTTGTTATGTGATCTAGCAAGTATTCTTTGTTTCTTATCGTGTTTAGCTAGTCTATAACAAAAATCCATGACATGACCATCTCTACCACAGTAGGTACAATGAAAAATAACATTATTATCATGTCTAGATGAGCAAGCAACACGTTTATTAGAACCCGAATGGGACAGTACTCCTGCAGATTTGAAAATCACCTCTTTTTGTCTAGGAGCTGTTTGAATCAAGCCGCTTCCTAATGACTTTACAACTTTCGGTGGGTGTGCCTTAGCATGAGCATGAGAATTAAAACCTAAACCAGTTTTATCATTACAAGACTTGGAAGAATTCAGCAGCAAGTTTAGGTTCTAATTTGCATTAGAAAACCGATCTAGTGTCCTATGCATGTCATCAAGTTTATTGGACAGATCAAAGCAGTTTTCACATGAAGTTTTTCCTTTTAGTTTGCAATTTGAACAATATTTAACTTCATGCACACGTAAAACATTGTTCAAAATAGAAATCTCATTCATAGCATCATTTAGTTTCTTATTCGGATCATCACATGAAGAACAATGCAAATCAATTGTAGAACAACAAGCATCTTTCAAATTTTTATCATTAAGTGCAGCAAGCTCTTTGTTCTTTTCAATTTAAAGTTTATCAAGTGTAGATGCGTGTGCACTTCTTAAAGAGGATAATTGTTCATAAATTAAATCACTTGAGGAACAAGAATCATCACTAGGAACCAAAGTTTTTAAACAATTAATTTCAGATTCTAGTGATTCAATTTTAACAGCATTGTTCCTAAGTTTTTTATCCTTTTTCTTTAATATAACAGTGGCACGAGAAATAGCATCACACATTTCTTCGCAAGTGGGACATACCTCTTCATCGTCGCTGTTGTGTTCTGCCTCCTCGGAGCTTGAACTTGACTTGCTCGCCATGCAGCACATATTTGCCATAGCTTCTTCATCTTCATCACTACAGGTGTCCACATCACTTGAGCCGAAATCTTGAAGTGCAGAGATCATACTATGCACTATGTTGCGCATTGATAAATATTTCTTCTTCTTATTCTTTGCAAATGATTTCTTCGGCCTTGTTTTCTTTTCTTCACGTGAAGTCGGACCTGAAAGGTTAGGGCACTCCATACGAAAATGTCCTGTCTTACCACATTCAAAACATCGTTGAGGTCCGGAGTTTCCTCTCCTTCTAGTTCTCACATTTTGCAATGCTTTTGAGAACCGGGTAGAGATGCATGCAAGCTCCTCCTCTGGAAACTCTTCAATCTGTTCAAGGGTTAGAGAGGACAGCAAAGAGAGTGCACCACTAGATGATGATTGACTAGAACTAGACATGTCACGTTGCGAAACAAATGCAATATACTTGTTGGGGTTTTTACGTGAGATGATGTCAATTTCATGAGTTTTCAATTTAGAATAAAGCACGTCTAAAGTAAGAGAACTCATGACAGTAGATTCACGAATAGATGTAACTTTCATCTCCCAAATTGACATATCTAATGCTCCTAACAATTGTCTAGCATTTTCAGCATCTGAAAAGTTAACATTGACACTACGCAAGTTGATGAGAATTTTATTAAAGCGAGCAAAAAGGTCGTCAATTGACTCACCGGGTTGCATCTCAAAATGCATGTATTCTTTCTTGAACATATTTTACCTGACCTCCTTGATCGTATGGGATACTTCATGGAGTCACAAAGAGCTTTCCAAACATCATATGCAGATCGGAGGTGTGCAACACGGTCGAAGTCGCTTTGAGTCAATCCTTGGATGATGATCTTGCGAGCCTTGTTGTTGTTGTCAACATCTCTCATGTTCGCAGCCGTAACTTGATCATTGGGTGGTACATCGAAGTTCCGGTAGACCTTTTTCCATATGGCGAAGCCTTGCCCTTTATGTAGGCCTCCATCCGCGCCTTCCAAACCTGAAAATCGATGCCATTGAACACACAAGGTTTTGCGGAGTACTTCTCCATGATGGTTAGTCAAAACACGTGCAAATCACAAAGATTAGAGCACCTTGGCTCTGATACCAATTTTAGGATCGAAGAGCAAGTGAAAAGCTACCAGAGGGGGTGAATGGTAGATTAAAACTTTTCGCAGCGGAAACAACAAAAACCCCTCAGCAAAAAATCAATTGGTTAAAGAAACCGTGTGTGTAAGTGTTTTCAAACGTGTTCAACCGTGACAAATCAAGTAGAGAGGTACAGAATCAAGTCACGGATCTAATGCAACAAGAATCACTTGAAAACACGAAGTAAAACTTGAGATACGATCAAAACATTAAACGAAGATCAATCTGTTCTACCCGATATAAAACAGATCTGCAATGCTGCAAAGAAACTCGTGTATCTCGAAAACTACAGATCCGAAGCTCGTGAAAATTTCACATATGATAGATAATTGAGTTGTGAAGACAACCCAAAAAGAATCACATCAATCGGATCTGTAAAACTCGAGTTATGAATGAAACACCGAAGCAACGTCGGTCTGTCCAGAAACTCGGCGAGAAAGACTTGATGAAAAACAAGTCGGACGAACAAGGCACAAAAGCTTCTCAAAACTATGAACTTTATTCAATAGAAACACAAGAGGAACATCCCAAAGTTCTCTACCCACGAGAGCTCTGGCCTCACTTGCTTTTATAGCCAGCCCTCAGGCTAAACAATCCAATCTAGGACTCCTACTCTTAATTGGACTCCTATCCTAACTTACCATAACTGCTCAGGACTCTCCTATTCGCAGATAGAAGCGATCGTGAGACTTCCAAACACCTTAGTAACGTCCTAAACATTCCTAAAACAACTCAACTTCGTGCCTAGCACGAAATCTTATCATAACCAACTCAAATCTTCCATATTTGAGCCATATCTGACTCAGCCTCAGCCTGAGTACGCAATCCAGCCGGTTGGACCTTTCCGACCAATTCTTTACGTCCACTTCTCTTCATCACGCCTTGGAACAATGTTGCCACGTCCATGCACTCCTTGCACACGTGCAAACACCTTCCAACGACGTACACACAACCTTCATATGCACTGCCCTTGATCCAAACATGCTGCGCGACCTCCCGGTCAACTCAACCACAGCTCCTCCCGAACTTGGTTGTTGGAACCTCATCTCCTCCCTGAGACTAGTCCAAAGATCTCGTCACCAGCCATGTCTTTAACTCAAGCAACACCTGCACATGAATAAACAACCAATTCTTCCGAGCACAAGTCCTCGACTTGACTCACGTTAGTTCGAAAACCACAACACCTTACATGAGCACGTCACATAAGCATGTTGCAAACCATATCAAATGATAACAGCCATAACCACCAAAACACACCAAAAACTTAGCAAATTAATACTAAGCAAACCTTCCCATAAAGCAAGTTTGAAACATTGCGAGTTAAAAGCAAAAACAAGACACTGCAGTTCTACGAGTTGAACTTCACGGGAGCTCCCTAGAAACAAGCTCCGGACCTCACATAAGCTCTTCGTCCCTTGCGTCGGACCTTGCCAACACTTGGCGGACCTAACAAATAACTTGTCGGACCTTGCCACAGAAGAATGTTTTGGCAATATTCAAAACTTTGAATGTTAATGCTAATTTTTATCCTAATTGCCAATGTATTCAGCACACATAGGTCTCACATTATTCTCGCACTACTATTGTATAGACTGGATGAAGTAAACAAACATGTGATTATCGTTTGAATGGTGGGAATCTATACCCGACTTCTCTAATTATGTTAGAGAGTCAAGAACTCGATGTAATTTTAGGAATGTCATGGCTACATCGCCATGGTGTTGTTCTTGACATCGTTCCACGTGTGGTTCGTTTAAACTCTCCACTTCATTAACAACATATTCGCATTCTTGACCGTTCGGTTCAAGAAGTCCCAGCCACATATAACACGGAAGCCATAAAACCTTAGGATATTCGAGTGGTCTGTGAATATCCGGACATATTTCTGGATGATCTCCCGGGCATGTCACCCGAAAGGTATGTCGAGTTCAAGATCAAACTTGTACCCGGGACGACACCGATATCACGGAGACCATACAAGATGGCTCTGAATGAGCTAGCCGAATTGAAGGAGTAGCTCAATGATCTGATGAATAAGGGTTTCATTCGACCGAGTTCCTCGCCATGGGGATACTCGGCGCTGTTTGTGAAAAAGAAGGACGAAACCTTGAGGTTGTGTGTGAACTACCGACCTCTCAACGCCGTCACCATTAAGAATAAATATCCACTGCCCCGCATCTATATTCTCTTCGATCAACTTGTGGGTGCGAGTGTATTTTCAAAGATGGATCTTCGCTCAGGATATCATCAAATAAAGATTCGAGCGGAGGATATTGCGAAGACGGGCTTCTCGACGAGATATGGGTTGTATGAATATCCCGTCATGTCTTTTGGTCTCACCAACGCTCCAGCACATTTCATGTATCTCATGAACTCAGTGTTCATGGTGGAGTTGGACAAGTTCGTGGTGATGTTTATTAACGACATCTTAGTTTATTCCAAGTCTGAAGGAGAACACACCAAACTCTTGCATATCGTGCTACAACGATTGCTAGCCCATAAGCTTTATGCCAAGTTCAGCAAGTGCGAGTTTTGGATCAGCCAAGTGCCATTTCTGGGTCATATTATTTCTAAGGAAGGCATTGCAGTTGATCCAAGCAAGATTGAGCAAGTGCTGAAATGGAAGTCCCCACATTTGTCCATGAAGTCAGAAGTTTCCTCGTTTTAGCGGGATATTATCAGAGATTCATCCCATGCTTCTCCAAACATACTAAAACGATGACGGAATTGTTGAAGAAGGGGATCAAATATGTTTGGAGCTCAGCATGTGAAGGACCTTACAAAGCATTGGTGAAGCATCTTACAACAGCCCCGGTGTTAGCTCAACCGGATACGACCAGGCCCTTCGACGTTTATTGTGATGCGTCCGGTACCGGGCTTGCCTGTGTATTGATGCAAGGAGGAAGAGTGGTCGCCTATGGTTCACGTCAACTTCGTAGCCACGAGCAGAACTATCCGACTCATGATCTTGAGCTCGCTGCTGTAGTGTTTGCATTGAAAATGTGGAGGCACTATTTACTTGGAAACTTAGTGCACCTCTACACCGAC
Organism: Neostapfia colusana; assembly: GCA_030760725.1. Classification (NCBI taxonomy): domain Eukaryota; kingdom Viridiplantae; phylum Streptophyta; class Magnoliopsida; order Poales; family Poaceae; genus Neostapfia; species Neostapfia colusana. The sequence continues at coordinate 73,019,010 of JASWHV010000007.1, read as the reverse complement.
CACAAGAGTCTGAAATATATATTCACTCAAAAGGAGTTGAATATGCGGCAACGGAGATGGCTAGAGCTGATCAAAGACTATGAGATCGAGATTTACTATCATCCGGGTAAGGCAAATGTGGTTGCTGATGCCTTAAGCCGGAAATATCACGTCAACCATCTGTCCATCACTTCACTTGAAGAGGAGGAGCCGAGATTATACTTGGTTCCATATGGGGCATTATATAATCTTGCTCCCGTCCCTACCATACGAGAGGAGATTATGGAAGCTCAGGAGAAAGATGTTGGAATATCTTACATTCAGAGAAGATTAAAGAATGACAAAATGAAATGCTTCCGAAGGGATGAACACGGTACTCTATGGTTTAAAGACCGTATAGTGGTACCCCGTGATATGAAGCTTCGGAAGAAAATCATGGACGAAGCTCACTTGTCCAAGTATTCTATTCATCCGGGCAGCAACAAGATGTACCAAAATCTGAAAACCATGTTTTGGTGGACACGGATGAAAAGAGGAATCGTGAAGTACGTATGTGAATGTGATTACGTGTCGGCGGGTGAAAGCCGACTATATGCGTAAAGCCGGACAGCTGTAACCATTGAACATTCCGGCGTGGAAGTGGGAGGATATCAGCATGGACTTCATAGTCAGGTTACCTCTCACCTCCCACAAGCATGACTCAATTTAGGTGATAGTCGATCGACTATCCATGTCGGCTCATTTTATCCCCGTACATAAAAAATACGTGGCCAAGCAATATGCGGAGTTGTATATTGCAAGGATCTTGTGGTTGCATGGTGTTCCCTGCACAAATATTTCAGATCGCGGTGCTCTGTTCGTCGCTCGGTTTTAGAAACAACTGCACGCGTCATTGGGGACCAAACTGATCCAAAGCTCCGCGTATCACCCTCAGACGGATGGTCAAACTAAATGGGTGAATCAAGTGCTTGAGGACATGCTACGCGCTTGTGCCATCGACCACGGTAACAACTGGGAAGATCATTTGCCGTTGGCGGAGTTTTTATATAACAATGGCTATCAAGCTAGAATTAAGATGGCGCCGTATGAAGCTCTCTACGGCCAGAAATGTTGCACACCACTCAACTAGTGCGAGTCCGGCAAGCGAGTCATATACGGTATCGAGCTTGTGAATGAGGCTGAAGAACGAGTGCGAGTAATACAAGCCAACCTCAAGGCTGCTCAATCTCGTCAGAAGAGTTATGCGGATAAAATATGTCTTCCTCTCCACTTCGATATCGGGGACCATGTTTATGTCCGTATGTCTTTGATGAAGGGAGTTCATCGTTTCGGAGTGAAGGGCAAACTTGCGACGTGATTCATCGATCCGTTCGCTGTCATCGAAAAATGCGGACCGTGGCCTATCGCCTGGAGTTACCGGCATCACTCGCGGGAATCGACAATGTCTTGCACATCTCTCAGCTGAGGAAATTCCTCAAACCCTCGGCTGAAATCTGCACCGAAGACATAGAGGTTCTCCAACCGGACCTCACATACTCGGAATATCCGATCTGTATTATTGATGAAAAGACTCACGCCACAAGAAACCGGACCTTTTGGTTTTACAATGTCTTGTGGAGTAACCATACCGCTGATGAGGCAACATGGGAAAGCGAGGACTATCTTCAAGCAAATTATCCGAACTTGCTATCATCGTATAACCGGTAAAGTCTTCCCCACTTTGCTTGTCTTTTGGAATCTCGGGACGTGATTTTTTTTAAGGGGGAAAGGATGTAAAATCCCCAAATAATGTTAGCAAGACATTCGGCACATTCAAACTTTGGAAACATGAGGGGAATTAAAACTTTGAATTATAACGGTGTGAGTTCAAGGTGCTGATTCAAATCTCTCAAAAATTTCCAAACATGAGGAGCCAAACTGAAAATGTAGTTCTCCATAATTCAAATATTCAACCTTCCAAATTTCAGCTCATCTGGAGGGGTTTTAATATTTGTTTGAAAATAAAAGAGAAAACCTTCAAAGATGAATTCAAAATTAAATTTTCAAATATCAATTTCCCCAAACTGTGAATTTCGTTCCACAAATGTGTTCCCCACATTTAGCATCCATGTGGAAGTTCAGATTTTTTCGGTTTAGTTGCTAGGGTTTTGAATCAATAAAAGGGAGATATTCAAATGTTGATTCAAATTCGAAAACCCAATTGCCATTCAAATTTCTTGACCTCAAATGAATTCAGTTGAATTCAACATTTCAAACCATGAATTTGTGCGGAAGCAAAGGATTTAATTTGAGGAAAATATCAGAGCTATTAGGTGGGGTGGGACCCACATGACAGAGGCACATAAACAACAGTAAAACTTTCTTCTCTATGAGCTTGCCACCGAAGGTGAAAAACTTCCACCGAGCTGTGCCCCTGCCTTCCACCGAGCTTCTTGGAAAACTTGCGCCCGAAGGTAGCAATTGTTTGCGTGGTTGATCGCTAGCGTTAGCAGCTGCACCAATCTAGTTTCTTCTCTGCCTACATGTTCACCCGAAGTTTCCTCCTTTCTTATCGCGCGCTCACTCAGCAAAAACAGGGCACGTTGCTGCCGCCTCGGTCTCTCCTCGTCGATCAACCTCCAGTCATCCTAGCTCCCGGTTGATCCCTCTAGGAGCTGCGCTGACAAGTCCTCAACGTGTATCACGCATCATCCGCTCGTTTCCGGCGTCCTAGGGTTGGCGCACGAAGCTTTTTCTTCTCCTCGGTTCCATACAACGCCACACTCACTGCCCCTCGTCTTACGGCGGCTCCAGTGCCTCTCCGGCACAACAAACTTCGCTCTAAGGTGCACTATTATGTGTATAAACTCCTCCCGAACTCTTGTTGCTTGTCCCCACTGCCGGCTTGCCGGAATTTATGTTTTGGCGCCGGCGAACGTGAAGAACCGAGCATGAGAAAATATGGAAATTCATCCAAACGGGTTGACCATCTCTCATGCGGTTCAAAACATAGAAACCCACAACCCTAGCAACCTCCCCTGCGAATGCACGTATCAAACCGGCCATCCCACGCTCCGGGTGATGAGAATTCGCCGCCGGCAGCAAAAACGGGTCGGTCCTCTGGTGACCGCCCTCTTCCCGCCGTTTGCTGCAAGAATTGTTTGTGTTCCATGTTCTACGACCTCTAGGGGTGCTGTACAGCAGCTTGTGCTGTTGAAATCGGCTTGGGACACGCCAGAACGCGTTGATGCCTCGCCGCCGAGTGCCGCTGTCGGTGCCGACCCGTTTCCGGCCGTTTTCAAGCGGTGAGACCTTGCCCGGAAGCTGCGCCACGTTCCAGCGGTCGTGTAGGTCGAAACCGGAGAAAAAACGGTGGAAAAATGATGGAGAATGGGGTGCGCCATCCCTCTGTTCCGGTGCGCGCGGGCTCTGTCCCGAGGTAGAAGAAGAGTCTGACAGTGGACCCCACTGTCAGCCAGTATTAGGTTCCCAAAAATGTTCAAACTTTGAAAATTCATAACTTTGTGTAGAAAACTCCAAATTGGGTGATTAAAATTGGGTTATATTCAGTTTGCAAGGATCTATTCAAATTTGTACCCCAATCTGTATTAAAGTCAATAATAAATTTTGGATAATTCTTTTAAAATTTTCTGTAAAAGAATTAAGGAGGGAGTTTAGTTAAGCCAAAAATCCCCAAATTTTGCCAGAATATTCTTTAGGTAGTTATTGAATTTGAAGCATAGTGTCAGCTCATTTGGAGTTGATCTGAGCAGGATTTTTCAGAGTCCAAGCTGTTGTGTTCAAAAGTGTCCAGAAACTTTCCAGAAAAAGTTTCTACTTTGTAAAATTCATCCTAGGCAATACTTAGCTCCAAAAATAGTACTTTGCTGGAATCCTTAGGAAGAGTACTTTGCATAGGAACAAAGTGATTGCTATGAAATGCCCAGTATTTTCTGTGGAATTCATTTTAGTAAATACTTTAGGGATTAATTCCAGGAAGGATTCTTTATCAAAAATTCCCAATTTTGGGCAGAAAATCCTTTTCCTAGTTCCTGATCTCCAGTAAAAATGTCCAAAATTTGTGAAATGAATTTTGTTGAATTCCTCTCAGTCAGTACTTTGCAGAAATGCAAAGAATTTTATCTGAAGTGTAAAGCCTAACTTTTGTAAAGTTTGATTTCAACCTATGAAACAATGTTAAGGCCATAAAAGACTATAGTTGTGTCACATGAAATGATGAACACAAATATGGACATGTGAGGGAGTTAAAAATTTTCTCTTGCCGATGCTCAACACATGTTAACCTACGGGAAATATTTTACTTCCAAAAACTCTAACTCATGTGCACCTTTTCTATGAGTGGAGTAGAGGGAATTTAAACGCAATTTGAATTATTTTGGAAAACTTCATTTTCAGATTGCCCAAATGCATACAAATGAATTCACCGATGCATTCCCCATGTTTGAATGTGCTCATGATCCAAACTTGGATAATTTTGGAGCTTGTATACCAATTATTCCGAGGAATATTCGAGGGAGAGTTCAAATTCAAATTTGAATTTGAAAACTGAACCAAACATGCTCAATTTTGAAATTGAGTTGAGATTCAAATTCCTCACGTCATGTTTGGTCTACCGTCCAATTTTGGTTGAATTTGGACGAAGGCGGTGCGGGAAAATTTAAAGCACGGAGGGGGGAGATATTTGGTGGCTGTGGCCCACATGTCATACACACATGTAACCAAACCGACTTAGTTTTTCCCTCTCTCCCGGCAGCCGACCTCGCTCAACGATCTCTGGTGCCACCTCCTGTTGCTGCTGGGTTGATCTTTTGCTCGTCCCAATCACCACAACGTGAGTGTAACAAAGCTTCTTCGCTTCCTCCTCGGTCTGCCTCGCTCCCGTGCAATTTGCTCCCGAGAAGAACCCAGCGCCTGCTCCGTTCGTTCCCCGATCACACAGCCACCACCGGAGATCGGTTGCTCGAGCTTCCCACAGCAAATAGCAGCGCACCAGCGTGCTCTAGCTAGCTAGCAACCTCACCCCGTTGATCATGCTCGCTTGAGCCTACAAACAGTTTAATTGCAGCTGCTCCTGGGTTGAAACGGAAGAAATTGAACTTGGTCACCGTGGGCAGCCCGAACCAAGGGTGATCACGCCCAAGCAAGCCACCCCATCGGTGGACCTACAACCCTAGTTGCTCACCTCGGAAGCTCAGACCTAGCCATTGATCACGGAGGGAGAATTTCAAGATTTTCTCCCGGGCGGCAGAAACTGACCCTGAGGTAATGAATCGCAAAATTCGTCCTCAATTCATGTTGGTTGTGTTTCAAACATCACACACAGGATCGTAACTACCTAGCACACCTCTTCCATCAATTTTATACCAGGAAATTGAGTGTAGAGTGAGGAATCTGAGTTCTTTTCGAGGGAATACCGCTGGACCACGTCGGGCGTATGGTGCCGATAGGTTTGGAGCGCTACCCGGCTTGTTTAAACCCCATGTCGACCTTCTACACGATCCCCTGGTGCTCTAGGGCCATGAACCAGATCATTTGGTGAAGAAATGAGCCGCCGCAACCTCGCCGGAACCCTTGTTCTTGCTGTCATCTGTGCGCCCTTCGCGTGGGAATGGCGTTGAGAAGGCGGGAGGTGTAAATCCTTTAGCGGGCAACTTCGACGTGTCCGCGTAGAGGACCATCCTGCTCGGCATGAAACATTTTTCTATGTCGGGGTGTCGTGTGAAAGGTTGCTGCATAGAACGTAAGAAGGAGATCTTGAGATTGTCTTTCGAGGCCGGTGTATGTGTCGTGTATTCCAGGTTGTTATTGATTCGAATCACCGTCGCTCGTGGAAGAGGATTGAGCATACTTGCCCACTGCACCGTGACTTAGTAAGAAGAGGAACTAAGTCTCTTAACATGCTGTTCATGGATTAATCATTGTATTGGAACCTTGACTGAAGTATATATAGAGCCAACTAAATTTTGATTCCCCCTTAGGCTAGCAACATCGGGATAAGCGTTTCTTGTTTGATTGTGAACTTCCGGTGTTGTGAGGCGTGAGGACCACTAAAATGAAGGCTATAAGAATCTGAATATAAGGATCAAGTTTAGTCAAGCTTCATTTGGCAAAATTCATGTTCCTACTGTCTTACTACCCCATCATGTAGAGTTACATGTTTAGGATTGACGGTTAAGACTTGCTGAGCCTTAGTGCTCACGGTTGCTTCTGAGTTGTTTTTGCAGGTAGCAGGATGCCTGCTATGAAGGGGGTTGCTCGGTGAGACGACGAACCACATGGTTCATTCCACTCATCGGAAACTTAGCCGCTGCCTTTCTTTGGTGAAGCTAGTAGGAAGCGTTCACGGGCTGAACGACTTCTCTTCAGCGTAGTTAGGGTCGAGAGTGATTAGATTGTCCAGCTAGTTTTAATTTCCGCTGCGTGTGTACTTATGCTGTAAAAGAACTTATCTTGAGTAAAAAATGGTTTCATATGTTCTGAAGTGTCTTTTCATGCATGCTGTTGGGTGCCGCATCGCACGGAACCACCCGGTGCGATCACCGGGCTCCTTCACATGAAGATCTGTGGAATTGTATCCAAAATTCATCAAAGTTAAATTTTGGGTATTAATTCCAGAAGATCCCTGTTATGGATTTTCTTCAAATTTGGCCAGAAGATTATTCATAATATTAGTGATCTCCTGTAAAAATTTGAGCTTCATTGGAGTACATCTTCTAGTCTAAATTCTACTCCAAAGTTCAGCCTTTATTTGAAAATTTCAAACCAAACACAAACTTGTTCAGAATTGTTCACCAACTTCAAAAATTCATATCTCCCTGTAGGTAGCTACAAAATGGTGAAACTAATTTTGTTAGAACCAAGGAGACCTTCTCTAATTATATCTTCCACTGCTGGCCATGTCAAAACTTCAGATTTGGGATCCAAATTCGGAGAAGCCTCGTACTTGTGGGAATTTCGGAGACCACAAAGTTCAATGAAATTTCTCCAAATTTTACTTAAATCATCCTCAGAGAGTATAGTATCCATTGGAAAAATCCCAAAGCCAATTAAGGAACCTAAATAGCAGTAGCTATGAATAGAAGTTTAATTCGTATACTTCACTAGCACTTATACATATATTTTGCTACATTTCATATAGTGACCGAATTTGAGGACATGTCGGAGCCGTTGGAAGTCCTCCCGCCAGACGCTAACTTTCCTTTTGACTCGCAACCAGGCAAGCCCCGGTTTGCCTTTAATTACCTTTTGCAAACTTTTTTAAATCCTATGGAGGGTTGGGTAGTTGACCACTCGACGAGTAGAGAATGTGATGCTAATGTTCTTAGGATCTCGGTAGAAGTCGAGTAGTTGGAATCTACTCGCGAGATAAGATTTGTCACACGGGATGGAAAGAAGTAGAGAATGGCTTAAGAATGTGAAACTGAGACCCAGCAGGGGGGGATAGGATGCAGTCAGCGGAGGTCTCACGTGCGTAGCCCTGTTGGTGTCGATTGAGGACTGAGCCGTGTGCGGACCTGCTGGACAAGTTTGAATAGTACCGGATGCATACTGGCATATAGGAACCAGGAAACCGATGTAATTGGTTAACCTGGGTGACGAGGCTTACCCAACCGTTTTATAGGAGTGGGTTGAGGGTAGAAAGTTGTAAATCTGCTGGTGGGCACAGACACGCTCCACGTGGAGACCTCCTTCCCGTTACGGATGGACCGGTTTGGCATTTGGGTTTCCTTTGAAAGGTTGTTGCATACAACAGAGTAGGAAGGTGTGAAGCACCACACTTCTGAATGTGGGTGTATGTGACGTGTTATCCGGGTGTCTACTAATTGCAATCACCGGCCCTGGCGGTTATTTGAGTACTCCTTGTTCACTGTGCTGTGACGTAGTAAGAAGTGAAAGAAGCCAGATGAATATGTTGCATTGAACTGTTAATGTCTTGAAACCATGTATGTTGTATATGTAGAGCTCATTAAATTTATCTTCCACTTTGGGCATAACCACATCGGAGGAAAGCGTTTCTTGTTTGATGGTGGACTTCCCATGCGAGGGCTGCCTAAGGCACAGTAAACGGCTGCTATAAAACTGAAAGTAAGGATTAACATATAGGCGTGTCTTTATTGCAATGTCTTTTTCCTACATTACCAATACCTGCATGTAGAGTTTCATGATTAGGCGTGTCGGTTAAGGCTTGCTGAGCCATCGTGCTCACGGTTGCAATATTTGAGCTGTGTGCAGGTGAGAGTTATGAGGAAGGGTCCGAGGACGAGGCGATGCCCCTGTCGGGGTACACGGCCGCGCTGGAGCCCTGCACGCTGCCGTGATGGTCGTCTGAGTGTTGCTAGTGTGTAGCGTCCCCGGGCTGGACGGCTGCACTTTTACTTAGTTAGTAGGAGAGTGTAGTTAAGAATAATACTTCCGCTGTATAATTAAGTTTGTAAAAGACTTCCGCTGCGTATTATGTAAATAAAAGTTTGTATGTTGTTCTTAATCTTTTCTTGTGTGCTGTTGGGTGCCGCATCGCGCGGCACCACCCTTTCCGATCCCGGAGTGAGAGAACCACGGGGTAGTCCCCACAGGGTCTTGCACGCCCCTAACTCCTTTTTCTTCAGCAGCCGTCACCACATTAGGTTGGCTTTTGCTTAGTTTCAATCAATCATTGAACAGTGTCACCATTCATCGGTTTGTGGACCCCACTTCGTGATCAATTCAGTTTTGATTGCAATTTCTCTGTTCTTACTTGTGTTCTTGATTGCGCTTGCAGGGATAAGCCTTCGTGGCGAGGTCATTCATATGACACTTGTGATAACCAACGGAGCAGTGGTGTAGTGATTGTGGGGTTCCGTTTGTTCGGAGCCTTGGATCATCAACGTCGAGATCTCCACCCATTCATGTTTACCATACCTCTCGGAAGATCGGGACTCATTCTACTATCACAATTTGATGCAGGTTTTTCTTCGCCTTTTATAGTAACAAGATCGGGATAATGGTGACGACATATAGCACCCAACACCGCATTACGATACCTACGGTGTCGTCTGCCATCACAATCCAAGTCATACCATTGCCTGCAAGTCACTTTAACAAGACATTACGTTTCTTGAAAAATTCATACCACTAATTCGGTACTAAATTATATATAACTAGCGAGTCACCAACAGAAGTTGTGAAATCCCCAAATTCTAACAAGTGAAGCTTCCTAATAACACCTAGGAAAATGAGAGGGAATTTAAACTTTTGAATATAAAGGTGTGAGCTCAAAGTGTTAAATTAAACTTGCAAAAATTTTGAAGCATGGAGATCTAAATCGACAATTTGGTTCCCCATACATCCAATAGTAGCCCAGCAAATTTTCAGTTCAATTGGAGAGGATTTTCTATTTGTTCGGAATTAAAACATGAGGCAATTCAAATTTGAATTTAAACTTTAGTTTTGAATCCCAACTTCACCGAAATCCAAATTTGAGTGCACCATTGGGTTCCTCATATTCTTTTTAGCTCATCTACCAATTTTTATCATTTTGGGGCACTTTTGCTATTTTAAATTGAATTGGGAGAATAAGAGGGAGAGGAGTCATGGACCCCACTGATCAGTGACGCATTTGAAGTCTACATGCCGTGCTCTGTTTCTTCTCGACCGAATGCTCGCCACCTCCCGGCTTCGGCGCCCAGCCAACTCAAGAGTGCGCCAGCTCCTGCTCCGCAGCTGAGGACGTCGAGTGAAGCAATTCCCACACTCCTGCCACGTGAAACTGTCTTCCTTTGCTGTTCACACCACTCTCCCGCAGCTCCGAAGAAACTTCATCGCCGCTCGGTTACTCCCTCGGTTCCCCAGCGCTCGGATGCTACAAGCCGTTTCGTGGCTAAGGTTCTACAGCAAAAAAGAGCGCCTTAAGGTGCTCGACACTTCGGTGCAAACCGCTCCTCTTCTCATGCACTACCGGTGGAAAATTTTGCTGTTTACCGCATGCTTGTTCATAGAACCGAGGCACCCGAATTTCCAAATTTTGTGGTGAGTAGCTCATCACAGATTAGGCCGAGCTAAACACATGTTCTAGACTTCCCTACGCCCATCTAGGATAAAAAATCATCGAAAACAATCGATTCTGGGGCTCGGTTCTTCGGAAATTTTGGGCCGCCGCCGGATTTTAACCTAGGTCACCGGTGAGCTCACACTTGCAGCCCGTTTGGAGCTGAGTTGAACTCATGTCGGTGATTAGAGTAACACCGTGGTGCCGTAGCAAGAAAAACCAAAGCTTTTGATCCCTGTGATGCGAGTTCGACGCCGCCGGCGTTGTGCCGTCGCCGACGGGTTTCCGGTGACCGGTGACCTCAGCCGACCCCACAACTGAGTTTCTTCTAGTCCCAAAGTTGGAAGCGGCGAGGCTCAGCCCTGGAGATAGCCAGGAGACTCGGTCCGGTGACTCTCACCGAAGAGCGCCGCCGCTCGGGGTCTGGCGCCCGCGAGAAAGAAGAAAGTCCGTAGGCCCACTGTCAGCAATTTGAATTTTTCCATTTCTCTGTCCAGATTTTCATCAAACTTTGCAAGCTCATAACTTTCTTTAGAAACCTCCAAAAATCCTCAAACAAATTTCATTGGATCCCACTAAATGAGTACTATACAAGGGTGCATCCCAATATTTATGAAAATCCCTGGATTTGGCTCATTAATTCATTTAAGAAAAATGTTAGACAATTAATTCCAGGAGTTCTGTTATTTGGAAAATTCCCATCTTTGGGGCAGGACATTCCTCCAAATATACTTGAACTCCAGTAAAAATTTCAGAGGCATTGGACCTCATTTGCTAGGCCAAATGATGATTCAATCTTGTATGTCTCTGAAAATTAGGAAAAATGAACAGAAACTTTATCAGCTTTTTACCCAAACTTGTAAAATCCATATCTCCATGTAGGAAACTCCAAAAATGGGGAAACCAAATCCTATAGACTCGTAATATTCCCAAGATTCTGAAAAATTAAAATTTGACCATGCCTAGACCCTAGAATTTCATTAGAATATTAAGGAAGCAAATTAACCTAGAGAATTCTTTAGACCATATTCTCCATCAACTTTACCTGAAATTTGGCAAGCCATATATCTGTAAGATCTATGGTCCACTGTAAAAATTTCAGAGCAAGTTCAAGTCATCCTCTGTCTATTATTTTCTACTATTTCTTTCCAGCTTCATACTTATGTCTATTATATAGCTACTTTGAATTTTACCCAAAAAACTTCCACTGCTCAAAATTATCTTTTCTTTGTTTCAGCACGCAGAAAAACTCAACTCTCAAGTCTTAATTGATCTGAACCCTGATTAAGTCATAAAACTTTTTGTTGTATAATTCTTTTATTTGCAATATAAACATGTGCATATTAATATCAGTGGGAAACAAGACGAAGGAGTTCGACAAGGGCATCGACTCGGTGAAGCAAGTTGAGGCATTACTCATCGACAAGTTACTTACTTTTAACTTAGGATCAAACCTGCAGCAACATAAGGCAAGCCCCGGTTTGCATTTAACAGCTTTAGATATATTTTACATTGTATCACTTTCATTGGTCTAGTATGTATTGTTCTTTAGGTCAAGGATGATTGACACTCCAAATACATGACCCACAAAACCTTGGAGTGGAAGGGTTGAACAGGTTACCATCATGTAATTTCTGCAACGATTAAGTTGTATAGAAATTGGTACAAGTCGGGAAGTTGGAAGCTACTCGCGAGGCTAGGAAATTGGCTCAAATGGGTATGATTGATTCTAGAGAATGGGAAAAAATGGAATGGAAAATGAGACTGAGCATAAAGTTGGAGCAGCAGGACATCGGGCCTCTGTTGCCGTAGCTCAGCTTGTGTCAGTTAAGGACTGATGCGTATGCCTCGCTGCTGAGCAAGTTTGAACAGTACCGGATGCATAGTGGATAAATGAGGTCCTGGAAACCGATGTAACTCGTGTACCCTCATGTCGAAACTTGTACTGCCGTCCCGTGGGGGTTGGTGTCAGAGGTGTAAACCACTAGCGTAGCCACTTCGATGGGTTCCGTGTAGTGGCCCCTCTGATGGGTCGGTAGAACTGATTCGGCATTAGGGTGACGGGTGAAAGGTTGCTGCATAGAACGTAAGAAAGAACTCTTGTGTGAGTCTTTCGAGGCAAGTGTATGTGTCGTGTGTTCCGGGTGTGTCCTGATTCGAATCACCGTCCCTCGCGGTTATATGAGTACCACTTGTTCACTGAGTTGTGACGTAGTAAGTATTTCCAGATGAATTGAGATGAATCATTGCTGTTGTGAAGTTCATAAGTTCATTGTATTGCAACCATGTATGCTATATTGTAGAGCTCACTAAATTTATATTTCACTTTGGGCAAAGCAACATCAGAAAGAAGTGTTTCTTGTTTGATTATGGATTTCCGATGTTGGGAGGCTCAGGGCATATGAAATTGCTGCTGTAAAACTGCTGATAAGGATCTACTTTTAGGCGAGTACTAATGCAATAGCTGCTGTCCTACTGTGAGGAACCCCTTCCGGGATCCACACTGCAGGATACTCATTGGGTGGTGCCGTGTGATGCGGCACCCAACAGCATACACGAAATAAAACCATAAACATACAATGTTTTATTTCTCAATATAGAGTCATTTACAGCATAATGTACCATGAAGGTACACGCAGCGGAATATACATACACACTTACTCTCGATCCTAACTAAGCAAAAAAGAAGACATCCAGCCCACGGACGCTTCTTACTAGCTTCCACAAAGATAAGAGCAGCGGCAGGGTTTCCGGTGAGTCTCTGATATCTCACCGAACAACCATCTTCATAGTAATTTTTATATCCCATGCAAAACACTGATAACGCAACTGTGAGAACGATGGCTCAGCTGCGGGGACCACCCCGTGGTTCACCCACTCCAGGATCGCAGAGGGTGGTGCCGTGCGATGCGGCACCCAACAGCACACACGAAAAGATTAAAGAACAATATACAAACTTTTATTTGATATAAAACAGTGGAAGTATTTTACAAAATTTAATTATACAGCAGAAGTATTATACATAACTACTCTCTAATCCTATCTACGCAAAAGTGTAGCCATCCAGCCCGGGGACACTACACACTAGGAGCATGGAAACGGAGATCACGGCGGCGTGCAGGCTCCAGCTCGGCCGTGTACCCCAACGGCGGCATCGCCTCATCCTTGGAACCTTCCTCATAACTCTCACCTGCACACAGCTCAAATATAGCAACCGTGAGCACGAGGGCTCAGCAAGTCTTACCTGACAACCCAAGGCATGGAACTCTACATGCAAGGATGTGTAAGATAGGAAAAAGGACTTTGCAATAAAGACACGCCTACATGTTGATCCTTACTTTCAGTTTTATAGCAACAGATTAATAAGACTTCGGCAGCCCTCACATCGAAAGTCCACAATCAAACAAGAAAGGCTTTCCCCCAATGTGGTGATGCCCAAAGTCGAAACTAAACTTAATTAGCTCTATGTCAACAGCAGACATGGTTTCCAAAACATTTAATGATTCATCACAGCATATTATAATTCATCTGGCTTATTTTTCTTCTTACTACGTCACAGAACAGTTAACAGGCGGTACTCAAATAACCGCGAGGGACGGCGATTGCAATCAGGAGACACCCGGACAACACGTTGCATACACCCACTTTCAGAAGCGTGATTCCACACCCCTTTCTACTCTGTTGTATGCAACAACCTTTCAAAGGCAACCCAAATGCCGAACCGGTCCATCCGTAACGGGCAGGAGGTCCCCCGTGGAGCGTGACTATGCCCACCGGCAGATTTACACCTTGCTACCCTCAACCCACTCCTATTTACGGTTGGGTAAGCCTCGGCACCCAGGTTAACCAATTACATCGGTTTCACTACAGAAATCCCGACGATTTGCGACGGCCAAGGCCATCACAAATAAGTGTAAAACCGTCGCAAATAATCAAATTGCGACGGCTTTACTTATTTGCGATGGTTTCCGGCTGTCACTTGCTTTTCGTCACAATTAACTTTATTTGCGACGGCCGCCGTCGCAAATAAACTTGTTTGCGACGGCTTAGACCGGCCGTTGCAAACAAGAGCCCGGGCCCAGCCGATGGGCCAGACTCGACAATTTGCGACGGCCGGCGGTGGTCGTCGCAAGTAAGTACTTAATTTGCGACGGCCGGCGGTGGCTGTCGCAAATTATGTAGGTTAATTTGCGACAGATGCACACTTATTTGCGATGGTACTGTATAAAAAGCTGTCGCAAATAAGGCTTTTATTTATTTTTTAAAAAAACTGAACATTCTGCCCGGCTCGATGGCCAGAAACACAAGACATAGAACAATAGACATAACAGCAGCAGTAACAATAGACATACAACATCTCCATTGATCACAACACAAAAGTCTCACATCTCATCACAAGAATAGAAAAATAAGGAAGAGAGGCTCTCCGCTAACGCCCACTTCCTCCAGAGCCGCCAACATCCTCGCCGCGCTTCAGTCCAGGCTCCGGTATAGACGGCGATGGAGTTTGAGCCTCCGTCGCCGATCCCTGCAACCCATAGAAGTTATTGGACATATTAATTTGTTTAGAACTTCGTTTTTGACTAGAATTGATTAAACGAGCTAGAATTGATCATATTGAACTTAGTTTATTTAATTTGAGTTAGATTTGCTATATGTTTGATTATGTAAGACTACAATACCTAAGACTACAATTTGTTTGGCGTGAAAGTAAGTCTACATTTTATGAATTAAGACTAAGTAAGAACGTTTTTTATTACCTGAACACCAGGAGAAACGTGCACCGGCGGCGGTAGCTCCAGTTCCGGCGGTGGAATCGGCGGTGGCAGTGGAGGAAGCTGGAGGTGCAACCCCTGGACATCGCAGCCTTGAAAGAAACTCTGTGGTTGCAAAAGTTGTAGGTTATTACATATTATTAAGAATGCACTAAATTTAAATTACTTTAGCTTACCGTCATCGCCTGTCGCTGCATCTCCATCCTTTGTCGCATCTGCTCCATGCAGGCTCGCTGGTAGGAGATGGTGGCCTCCATCGCTGCCGTCTGCGCCTCCAGGCCCGACTCAAACTGCTCGCGACTCTCCTGGACCTGACGGGCGAGAGTCTCCACCTGCGAGACACGGCGACTCGGGTCCGCCGATGAAGACTGTGTGGAGCTGCCTCTCACAGGTCTCGCCGCCCTTGAGTCGACAACTCCGTCGAATATGGCGAGCCTATAAAAAAGAATCAGTAATATGGAATTGAAATATCTTTAATATTCTGAATTGAAAACGATAAAATGACTTATGAACTCACCTTCCGTGGGCTTTTCCACCTCTGGTTGCATACGCGGCTTGAGGATCGATTGGTTCATGTTCCCAACCGAAATCTGCGCCGTGTATCCTCCTAGCCTCCTCCCCGTACCTAGCCTGAAAAACAAGAAAACCGTGTAAGTTCATCAATCCATATAGTTATATTTACTATGAATGATTTCTATACTTACCAACTGCTCGGCTGCGGCCTGACTGCACCCCTGGGGCTGAGAAGGGTCCCTGTGACCTCTCTTCCAGATCTCAGCAGGAGTCGGCGACACCCCCGTGTCGTGCTCCATTCAGTACGTATTAGTACGAACAATATATTATGAATACATAAACATAAGTTAGATACACTTACCATGTGTTTAGCTAAATGCAAGTGGTTATGTTGACCGTGTTTGTGCTCCCCCTCGACCCCTCTACACCCTCGAGCCCTCTGGGACTTAGCCTTGAACTCATCGCTAGCCCAGTACCGACAAAGGGCCCGGTATGCATCGGACCGACCCTGCAACCAGCTCACGTGGCCCTGCACATAGTTGTAGGTCGTTAAAAATATCATTGATGTATTTGCTCCATGCTCAGAAAAAAATATTTACTGCACCCCACGTACCTGCGCGTACTCTTCCTCCGTCAGGTGCCTCTCGCTCTCCTGCCGGAAGTGTAGCACGTGGTGCTGGTTTGCCTTCAAGTTCTCGTTGATAACTTGAATACGAGCGTTCGACAAAGCTTGCCGAACCGCCTTCGCAACGTTGACGTGAAACACTTTCCTCGCATCCTCCAACATGTGAGGGTCGTCCGGGTCCTCTAAAATATACCTTTCCTGTGATAAATATTGAAAGATATGTACATTAAAAGAGTTTCAGAGTTAAAACTTAGGAAGTTTATTTAACATACTTACCATAAAATCAGCCCATACGGCCTCCTGAATGTTGCCGTGCTCCTGGTGATGGGCGCGTGCGTAATTCTCCCAGGAAGTAGCAGGCACCCCGTCGATGACCCCGGGATAGTGCAAACACACTAAGGACCTGAGGACACCGTTCACCGGTCTGTGGTGTCTCTCACCGGTGAAAGACGCGTCGTACCAAGCGCGGCAAGACATTTATTAATTCATTACTAAAGTAACAAAAAGAAACCAGAATTTAACACTACGATTTTATTACCTGTCTCCGACCGGACGAATCACGGTCCTCTGTGAAGGGACCGCAGGAGGACTGACAAAGTGAGTCCTCCTCGTCCTCCACGTCTGCTGGGGCACCACGTCTGGTCACCCAGAAGGCTCAGGAACAGAAGGCTGAGGAACAGACGTCTCTGGAACAGAAGGCTCATCAGCCAAGGGCTGGCTGGCCGAGGACTGGCTCACCGAAGGGTAGCCAAGCTCAACTGGCGCCGTAGCCACTGAGTCAGTCGGTGAGGACTACAACATTCAAATGATTCATAAGTAAGTTTAATTGGAAATTGAAGTTGAAGAATTCGTCAAAGAATACTGAAATTTACCTATGTGGACTGCTGTGATGAAGCCCTAGAGCTGCTCCGAACGTACCCCAGCAGCTGAGAGCGTCTGCTCCCGGTCGACGAGGCACCAGCGAAAGCGTCCTCAGCTCTAGAGGGGAAGAACCCCCGCGTCGTCTCCATCTTCTTACTCTTCTTTGACGCCATCCTGTTTTAATAGATAATCAGTGTCCTACTCCTTAAACATCTAAAAGATATGCATAATTCATGTTACTATCTAAAAGAAAACGTTACATGTAATCACTTTCAAAATTCATCAACATCATTATCATGCGCCCTACTCCTTAAACCAGCCCAACGATCTTCCATCGTGACCTGTTTTAATTTTCGTTTTTGAATATCATCTGTCTCTACATCTTCAACATCTCCTAGTAATTGATCGAGTCCTGCCACAAGCTCGACGATAAAAGTGTCTGTCAACTCTTCTTCTTGGTACACTTCTTCAACGTCTTTACTATCATGGTAACCATCATCCCCAGGAGTATATAACCGCTCACGAGGATTCACCTTATATACCACCCACCAAGCACTGAGCTTTGTGCATGGATAAGGTAGATAATACACTTGCTCCACTTGGTGTCCAAGAACAAATGTATCATAACCTCGTAGTCGGTCCTTATGTTTGACTTCCACCATTCCAAATTGGTTTTCTCGAGTGCTATGAGTGCTATCAAACCAGTCACAGTCAAAGAAGACAACTCAAAGTGTCTTATTTCCGGTAAAAGTAAATTCAAGGATTTTGTTAATGATCCGATAATAATAGATTACATTGCCTTGACTGTCAATTGCTCTCATCACAACACCAGAATTTGATGTTGCCGTGAGAGGATGAAGAGCTTCAAAATGAGTTGTACGGAATCAAAAACCATTTATGTCATATCGACCATAGCTTCGAACATTCACCAATCCATAAGATAGCTGCAGCAAATCTTTATGGACATTGTGAGTGCGGCACTGTCAAACATGATCGTAAGTTAAAATAACAATTTCTTTAATAATAGTAACTTATAATATATACAAGATGAGAAAGTATTACATAATCTCGAAACAAGGATAGGAGACACGACCCTCCATTTATTCCTTCTTGTCGCATTCCTTCAACTTGTTTGGCCGTAGGTTGATGCCTATGTGGCCAACATTGTCTGTGGAACTCGCTGAACGTGAGAAAACAGTTTTTAGAATACATGTGTAGCAAAATATGTCCATTAGCATAAATGTAGGAGAAACACTTACTCAAAGTATTCCTGTATGCCTTCTATATTTGCGTACATGTAAAGTAAAGCAGCAGTCCTGTCACGTTCGGGTAGGACGTAGGTCATGTAGCTACCAACGGTAGTGCCTCTCGTTTGAAAAATGGAGAGGTCACTTAAAGGGGGGCTTCGTCCACATTGTACTGCATAACCGAAATATTGACACTGTGTTCATCTGCAAAGTAGACACTTGAAAAGTATCCTACTTCCTTAAGAGCATATGCTTCAGCGATGCACCCTTCCACCCTTGCCCTGTTGCCAACCATTGGTTTCAGATATCGTAGTGCTCTTTCAATGTGATACATCCACCTATATTGCACAGGACCACCAACTTTAGCTTCGAATGGAAGATGGATAAGTAGATGTTGCATTGGATTGAAGAAACCTGGTGGAATTTTTTTTCCATTTTACATAAAAGTACGGGTATCTCCTTCTCTAACTTATCCATAATCCCTGTCTTGATTTCTTTAGCACAAAGCTGTCTATAGAAATAGCTGAGCTCGGCTAAAACCTTCTACACTGCATCATCTAGATAGCCACGAAACATAACAGCTAAGAGTCTTTCCATGATAATGTGATAATCATGACTCTTTAACGCAGTGAGGTTTCCTGTGTCCACATTCACGGCTCATTTAAGGCTAGCTGCATAACCATCTGGGAATTTCAAAGTTTTCAACCATTTCATGACTTCTTTCTTTTCTTTAGATCGAAGAAAGAAAGAAGCATGTGGCTTGCCACCAATTTCAGATATTTCAAGAGTTGGATGGTGACAAATGTCTGCCAAATCTAGTCTAGCTTTTATATTGTCTTTCGTTTTGCCAAACATATCCATGCATGTGCTTATGATACTTTCGCTCATGTTACGCTCCTGATGCATCACATCAATGTTGTGTATTAGAGTCAACGACTTCACATACGGTAGCTCCCAAAGTCCACATATGTGAGTCCAATTGTGTTCCACGCCATAACCTACGAAATATCTAGGACGACCTTCATATGGCACCAGTTTGTCCAACATATCAGAAATTTCTGACCCGTTGAGACGTTTCGGTGGTCCTTTAGTGACAACGGAATTCTTTCTAAAGACATGCCTCTGTTGCCTAAATATGTGATTCGAAGGCAACCAATGTCTATGACAATCGAAGTAAGATATCTTGCCTCCATGAGTTAGTCGAAAGCAATCCGTGTCCGAAGCACATATCGGACACGTCAAACGATCGTGAGTGCTCAATCCGGAAAACATGCCGTATGCCGGCAAATCATGGACGGACCACAAATAAGCAGCTCGAAGGTTGAATTTCTACTTCTTGTAACTGTCGTACGGTACGCTTCGACTCCTGTCCACAACTCTTTCAATTCATAGATCAGCGGTTTCAACATCACGTTGAGACGTGACCCAGTATGATCAGGTCCAGGTACAATGAGGCTGAGGAACATGAACTCGTTCTTCATACACAAAGCCGGTGGCAGGTTGTAGGGAATGACAAAGACGAGCCAACAAGAGTATGGCGTGGCGTTTGTACTGAACAGTGAGAATCCGTCTGTCGCTAACCCGATGCGAACATTTCTCGCATCACGAGAAAATTCTGGATCGAAACGGTCTAGCGA
Source organism: Neostapfia colusana (assembly GCA_030760725.1). NCBI lineage: Eukaryota > Viridiplantae > Streptophyta > Magnoliopsida > Poales > Poaceae > Neostapfia > Neostapfia colusana. The sequence continues at coordinate 72,999,349 of JASWHV010000007.1, read as the reverse complement.
CTTCCATGCATCACCGTCGGATGGATGCCTCAAGAATTCTTTGTTCTCACATTTACCTTTTTTGTGCCATCTCATGTGTCTAGCAGTTCTTTTTGAAAGAAACAACCGCTTCTACCGAGGTGTCACAGGTAAGTAACGAAGCTGCTTATGTGTGACATCTGTCATGACATTATCGCCATCATCATTAACAACTTCGACATACCTCGGTTTACCACATTTCAAGCACATGTTCTTGTTGGCGTGCTCTTTCCAGAATAGCATGCAGTTGTCTGGGCACACATCGATTTTCTCATAATTCATACCAAGACCAGATATCCGGATCTTCGACTGATACAAATCTTTAGGCGGTTTGTGTGGTTGTGGAAGGATATCGCATATCATTTTCATGATATCATTGTAACAGTTGATAAAAAAATACTTAGACTTAATTGCCATAAATCTGGTCAAAAAAGCAAGGACGGTCACATCCGTGTGTTCATGCAACGGCTGTTGTGATTTCTTGAGCTCCTCGAAGAAATTGTCTGCCTCCTTTGTAAGAGGATCCTCCACTTCCAGAGCTTCTAGCATCTCATCCATCCTATCAACCCCCGTTATATCATCATCCTCATCCACTTCTACTATGTCTCGAGGTTTAGTCTCGCCGTGGAAGGTCCACACCTCATAACTTGGCGTGAATCCGTTTAGACATAAGTGAAACTGTAGTTCCAATCTACTCAAAAACTTTGTGTTCCGGCATTTCGTACATGGGCACCGCACCTTATCATCAGTTGACAATGAAAATGCTCGATCCAAGAATTTATCTAACTTGATGTACCACTCATCCGAGTGACCACCAGTTCTGCTCTTCCAGCCATTATACATCCAACTGCTGTCTTCACCCATTTTTGACTCTGCAGTTCAAAGCCGAAGAAATTATCGTTAATATATGCAGGATTTATCCTGCTTCTGATGAGACACAATACCTAAAGCCCAACAAAATTTTGGCAGCATAACCTCGCTTGTTTTACACTGCACCCCCCAAAAATGGTGCAGTTCTTCAAGCTTTTGGGTCAACTGTCCAACAACAAGGGAGGAGACGAGGAAATAACGAAAGAGGAGGAATGAACGGGAGAAAACTACCCGTCGGGGCCCGTTGTCCACGCGCGGGAGCTTGTCGTAACTAACGACATCCTGCTGACGAACGACGGTTACTGTCGCCAATTATAGCTTGGAGACTTTATTTGCGACGGTTACCAGGCTCGCCGAGGGAGTACCAATACCATGTCGCCGGAGTCACCAAAGTCGCTGCCACCGTGGCACGCCCATCTCCGGCCATCGTCGGTGAGGGGTAAGACCGGTAGCATGTTTCCCGTGTGGAAATAGGCAGTACCGGCGAGTTTGGCGAAGGTTGGGGCACGGGAACACCGTTCCGGCGAGCTCTCCGGCGAGGGCAGCCACGGGGAGGCGCGGGGGCGCGAGGAGGAAGAAGACAGGCACTATAGGAAACCGTCGCAATTTATTTTACTTACGATAACTTTTTCTTTGCCCGTTGCAAATAAGACTTTATACGAGCATTGGCCTAGTATATATGCTCCTGACTACAGCCACTACATAAGATAACATGTTCAACACAAAATAGGCACACGAGGGAGGCGGCGGGCGCGACGCGGCAGCGGGAGGCGGCGGCCGCGGCGGGGCGCGTTGGCGGGAGGCGGCGCGCACGGAGTGGGAGGCAACGCGGTGGGGCGCGACGGCGGGAGGTGGCGGGCACGGCGGGGCACTGTGGTGGGAGGTGGCGCACGCGCGGCGGGGCGCGACGGCGGGAGGCGGCAGCCACGACAGGGCGTACATCTTTCTAATATGCGAATAACATCAATCTTACTAAAACTGCAAATCATATTTGACATCCCTAACAAGCAATCATCATTATTAAAAAATGCTTTCTGCCAATAATAAAACAGCAAGTGACAGCTACAGTTGGGCAATGGAAAATACAACTATGTCCTGAGATCTCAATTTCTATGAAGCAACTCATAGCTACAAGTCATAAAACATGAAGACATGAACATTCAACACATACATTCAAAATATCTGAAATTATTGTGATAACTAATATCCACAACACATGTGACAAACATAAAACTGATAAAAAGAATAAACTTTTTTATCAAAATTTGACCAACTGTGATCTACAAGTAATATATGTTGTAATTCATGCAGTATAAGGTTAAGTCTTCGTTTCTCACCTCGGGGAGCAGGCGGCGGGCAGGGAATCGCATGCGGGGATGGGAGTTGCACGTCGGGGGCGCGACCAGGAGGTGCCGGCGGCCGGCTGGATATGGGCGGTGGCACGCTAGGGCGCGGCCGGTGACTGGCTGGAGGCTGCCGACGGGCGGCGGCGCGCTGGGGCCGAGCGCTGGGGCTGGCGGCGCGCTGGGGCCGAGCGCTGGGGCGATGCGCTGGAGCCGAGCGCTGAGGTGCTGGGGCCGGCGGTGGAGGCAGCGGCGCGGCGCGGGAGGCGGCTACGGTGCGGCGGCGGCGAAAATTGTGTGAACCGGGAGGTGCCCGATCGACTATATCGGGGTCATTTGCGATGGCTTCCTTAATTGCGATGGCATTTCCATCGGCCGTCACAAACAAGCATTTAATTGCGACGGTTGCTTAATTTGCGACGGCCACAGTTCTGGCCGTCGCAACTTAATTCTATTTGCGACAGCCACAGGTTTGGCCGTCGCAAATTAATGCTATTTGCGATGGCTACAGGTACTATTTGCGACGGCTCCTTTATTTACGACAGCCTAGGGTTAGCCGTCGCAATTTACATTATTGGCGACGGCATCCCGTCGCATATAATTCTAGCCGTCGCAAATGATCGGGTTTCCTGTAGTGTTTCCTGCTTATGTCAGTATGCCATCCGGTACTGTTTGATACTTGTTCATCAGGCCCGCACACGACTCGGTCCTCAATCGACAACAACAGGGCTACCCACGTGAGACCTCCGCTCACTGCTTCCTATCCCCCCTGCTGGGTCTCATGTTCGTCACTCTTAAGCCATTTACTATTCTGACCAAACCATGTGATAAAACCTTACCTCGCGAGTAGATTCCAACTACTCGACTTCTACCGAGATCCTAAGCATATTAGAAGGGCCTTGTCTACTCGTCGGGTCTGTAAGCTACCCAACCCTCCATAGGATTTAAAAGGTTATGCAAGTGGGGTTTCAATCACCCTAACTCTAATGCAAGCATTCACCCTAGACATAAGTGATACAAATAAAGAATTTGCAAAAGTACTTAAATGCAAACCGGGGCTTGCCTGATTGTGAGTCAAAGGGGAAGTTAGCGTCTGGTGGGAGGACGTCCAACGGCTCCGGTGCGTCCTCAACTTCGGTCACTAAATGAAATGTAGCAAAATATATGTATAAGTATTAAGGACTTATAAGAAGTGACTTCTATTCATAGCTACTGCTATTTAGGATCCTTATTTGGCTTTGGGATTTTTACAGCAATAGACTCTCTAAGGATGATCTGAGCAAAATTTGGAGAAATGTCATTGTACAATGTAGTCTCCAAAATTCCTACAAGTACAATGATTCTCTGAATTTTGAGCACAAATCAGGAACTTTGACATGAATAACAGTTCAAGATCTAATTAGGGAAGGTCTCCATGGTTGTAACGAAATTTTTTTCACCATTTTTGAAGCTACCAAAAGAGAGATATGAATTTTTGAAGTTGGATAGAAGTTCTGAAAAAGTTTCTGTTTAAATTTGAATTTCCAAATAAGGGCTGAACTTTGGAAGGAAATTTTGCCTAGCAAATAAACTCCAATGAAGCTCAAATATTTACTGGAGATCAGTAACTATGAAAAGGATTAGATGCCCAAATTTGGGAATGTTTCATAAAGAATTGCTCCTGTAATAAATCTCTAAAGGATTTACTAAAACAATTCCACAGAAATTCCTGGGCATTTCCATAGCAAGCAATTTGTTCCTCTGTGAAGTACTCCTCATGAGGATTCCAATAAAATTTGTCCCACTAATTTTGGAGCTTTCAATCCAAAGTTATGGATTTTTCAAGTTTCACTAACTTTCTATTTGAATTTTACAGAGCACTCAATGTGGGGCGCACTCGTCAGGTCTTTCTTCAACCTCCCGCCAGAGAACGCGGGTGCACACCAGCACAGATCGTGGCGTGGCTCGTTCTCCCTCATTTCTCCACCAAATTAGCTCCGGTTTCGCCTTACACGATGTAACACCCCAAATTTTTAGTCAAGATTCAAATCTTTGGATTTAGAACCATAAAACATGTTCAGAGGGGAATTTAGAAATTTTTGGACGTATTGCATGTTTTGCAAAAATTCAAATTCAAACTGGAATTCAAATTATACTCAAAACAGAAAAGAAATGAAAAAGAAAAAGGAAAACCGGAAAAAAACTGGCCAGTGGGCCGAAACCCCAGCCGGCCCAGCAACCTCCCGCGCAGCCCGCCCCCGCGCGCGCCACGCTGCCCCTCGCTGACGGGTGGGACCCGCCTGTCATCCCTAACCCCGCGACCCCGGACTCTTCTCCGCGCGCGCGCGATCGCAACCGATCGGGAAACCGCGCTCCGCAGCAGAATTCTGGACCCTGAGGACTCTAACTCGATCACAACAGAACCACCGCCCTCCCCCGGCTATAAAAACAATCGATCCGATCAGTTTTCCTCACGCGATCGCCGATTTTCGCTCCGGTGAGCACCGAGACTTCGCCGGTGAATTCTGGCCGATCTAAGCTCGGAAACTCTGATCTAACTCGTTGGTCTTGATCCACCGCCTCCGGGGAACTTTGCAGGTGCAGAAAACCCGAAGACTTACGGTGCAAATCCAGCTCCGACGAGCTTCGCCGTGGTTTTGCCTCGGACCTCGCCGCCGAGCACTTTCCAGGACCCCCGAGCTCGAGAAAACCCCCGAGGTGAGATCCCTGACCTCCCCTCTACCGATCTAGGCCATAAGATCACAGTTCTAGGCAGAATTCTCGAGGATCCGAAAGTTTCCGGCGAGATCGCCGCTTCCCGCCGCCGTGCGCCGCCGGCAGCGCCGCCCGCGCTCGATCAGAGCGACGTGGCCGCTTGTGCGCCGTTTATTTTAAATCGCACGGTAGACTTTAAAACCCCGCGTACCGGTTCGATGTTATAATCTCAGCCGTCGGTTTAAAATCAGACGGTCCACGTCAGCCCCGCGTTATAAAGACTGGAATTCTTACGTGCTACCCCCTGGGGTTCTCTGGAATTGAGAGCTAGCCCCGGAAACTTCAGATCTAGCCCCTGGAACTCCAGAAAATCATGTAAATTCATTTAAAAATCAGTTTTAGCCCCTGGACTTAATAGAAATTAAGAAAAACACCTCTGAAAAGTGTAGCTAGACCCCTGGAAATTAGGAAAATGATATTATAGACCCTGTAATGGGATGAATTCATTATTCTAGCTCTGTTTAGTATTTAATTTAGAAAATTGAATATGTAACTAGTGTTTAAATATTAAAAAGGGGGACAAACATAATTGTCAAACTTATTAAAAACTTTCTCAGTACTTAAAAAACTTTGGAGTGAGATAAAATATATTTTTGGGCTGAAATAAATCTGTTTCATCTATTATTCACATTTAATAGTGTAGGGACACATTTTTAAGTAAAGAATAGTTAAAGAAAAGTAGGGAAAATAATTATGAAATAGTATACATCAGAAGCCAAGGTCAAAATATGATCTTAAATTATTTAGGACCAGAACCTAATCTGTTTAGGTAGTGTGTATTACTAATTTAATAATAAAATACACAATTATGCATAAGAATATAAATCTGAAAATATAGAAACTAGTAAATGATAAATGGAGTTTCTAAAGTATAAAGAATTCAGTTTAGGGTTGATAGAAATTATGAAGGCACATATGGAGAAGAAAAATACTTTTCATACATACTTGGTAGTTTAATATATAAGGAATTTATTTAAAACTGAAACACACATATATATATGTATATATATATATATAGTATGTGAGTATAAATATGAACACCAAAGTAGGAATCCTACACATGTAAATGAAAGTGTATGCAAGCCCCAAATCAACACACATAGAGTATCCACAACACATAAAATGGTAAAGAAACTTTCATAAATGTGAATGTGTGGTTTGTATGAAGTGGAAGTGTGAACTATGTCTTATGATTGTTGTTTTTCTTTTGCTATGTGTGATGGTATGAAGTAGAACCTGCTCAAGAGCAAGTTATTCAATTCCAAGACCAAGACTACCCATTTCAAGAGCAGCAAGAAGGAGGCAAGTGTCCTTGACCACTTTGATCCTATGCTAGGATGTGTAGATAGAATTATTTGCATTGTCAAGTTAAATATGAAACCCATGCTAGGAAGTTTCCTAGAATTGCATTACCTTGTTTCCTTGAAGCTTGGGTTGGGATTTATATTGTCATGTCATTTATACACATGCATATGCTTAGCCATGCTTAGAATGGGATATTTGGGACATGAGATCATCAGTTTATATTACCATACTCTTGAAGGAGACATTGTGAGTTATGTAGAGGTAGGGATCAAGGCAAGTTGGATGTTTTGGTTGTGTGCTGGGTGCACGAGACTTGGGTTTGTGTTTAGTACTTGCCTGGATCCTAAGGACCGGTTCATGGAGCATGTAACCCGGCTTTACAGTGCCAACCACATGCTGAGATGGGGCAGCTTAGCCAATTAATTAGGTGTATCCCCGGCGTAGTATGGGTGTGTTGGATGGTGCGGGGATTTAGGTGTCAGCTGGACTACCATATGAACCGCAAGGCTCAAGAGGGGGCCACTGCAGCGGGGTTGGAGCCTCTTGTATGCTGTTAGGGGTGAAACCTCAGTGGGCCCACGCTCGTCGGGAATCCCTTTGTAAAGGCTTCGTAGTGATCTCTTGGCCACACACCTGGGAAGTGTGAATGTGGTTCGTAGCCACTGGCATAATGGAGGTTCTTTTAGTCCACCCGGCAACGGGGGATGAAATCACTACTTGTGGGTACAGTGGTACAAACTCTGCAGAGTTAAAAACTGTCTTGACAGCCGTGCTCACGGTTAAGAGCGGCCTGGACTTATTCATGATTAGAGAATTGATGGTTTTGGAAGTTAAGCGGGGAGCTTAACATTGGAAATGATGATTATGGTTATTGGTTTATGATGATGGGATGGGAGATTTGAACCATTTCACCTATGTAGTAATGTAGGTGCTTAATAAGCTAAGGTGATAGGTATTTATTGCGTAGTGCTTTAACCATGAGTTCAACCTCTCCTTGTTCTAGCCATGCATGATATAATTTTCCCACACTTGTTGAGTACCATTGGTACTCAACCTTGCATATTTGTTGGTTTATATTGCTGCTCAGGTCAAGATAATGAGATGGTGTATAATGACCAAGATTTTGGACCCGAGGAAGGTTTCTAGGTTCATGAAGACCCCCGGGCAACACCTGTGATGGAGCCCTAAAGAATAATATTCCGCTGCTAGTTTATTTACTTGTGATGAAGCATTAGTGTTCATTAAGACATTTGTGATGTAAGACTTATTTATAATCGACACCTGGCTTGTAATAAATGATGCTTCACTATTTGTCATCACATGTATGAGAAAATGATCCTGGCATACATGTGATATTCACTTGGTTGTTCTTCGGAAAAACCGGGTGTGACAGAGGTGGTATCAGAGCCAAGGTTGCCCGTAGGAACGTGGACCTAGGTAGAAATGGACGTATTTAAGGGCCCTATTTTCTTAAAAACTATTTTCCAAGGTGTGGGTGAAAAAGTGTTATTAAAAGGGTCATTTTCTTCATCTTACCCCAACTTTCATTCAAAATAGGATTTTTGTTTGAGATTTTATCTAACCTAATTTTAAATTCTTCTGTTTTAGATGGTTCGCATGATTCGCACCGCTCGTAAGTCCACGGGAGGGAGAGTTCCCGTAGTTGCCCTTGCTGAAAGAGAGGAGAGTCGTCCAGTGACGTACCTTTCCTACGGATTGGCAGTAGGAGATTTGTTGCGCCGTCTTCGACGTATGCTCGAAGCCGCCGGCAATACGGGCAAGCTCATCATCCACTATAACTCCACCAGGACCATCCGTGAGAAGAGGGAAGAATGGAGTTCGGAGATGAGGATTATACACGAGAATCAGCTGCTTAAGATCCACCACTCTCCAGCTTGTCGAGCAACACAAGTTGACGCGGAGAGAGATGTCACCTGGGAGGCCATCACCTGCCAGAGTCACATCTATCGTCGCCACTTGGACAAAACTGAGTACATGTATGTCCTCCAACGTGAGAGTGGTACCACGGAGTACAAGTACCCACCGGTGCAGCAAGGGACTTCCCATGAGCACATGGACTTATGCTTGGGAGATGCTTCTATGCTCAGCACTCGACTGCAGGAGTGTCAACAAGAGCTTCAGGATGTCCGAGATACTCTGAAGGAGACGGAGGCATTGCTGCGAGCGTGCTTAAAAGCGAGAGAAAGAGGAGATGCGAATGAACTGTGTGTCACCGTAAGTGATCCATGGACCCCTGACTCCCCGGATCGCCGAGCGATCAGGCGTCGTCGCACTTCTCCACCAGCAGCCTCCCCACCCAAAGCAGAGTCAGAAGGTAGCCGAAATGAGGAGGAAGATCCCGAGGAGCCAGCTCAAGAGGATGAGTAGTGTAGAGTCTTTCCCCTAGCTAGCAAGAGGTCGAGTAGCCGAGTCGTTACGAATTTAATGGTGTGATAATGCTTGGTGTGTGACGTGAGTTGTGGAAGCCATGAGCAAGTGTCCACAGCCTCGTCTTCAGATTGTTTTGCTTTGGTGTGTGAACCCACAGGAAATAATAGTGCATTTATTGGGTGTGAGATATAAAACCCTCGTAAGATTTTAACAAAACTTCAACACTTCAAAGTACAAACAAGTGAAAGTAGTAAGATGATACCAAATGCTTTCAAATTAACATTTGTGATTCTGCCAGATGGCCGGAAGAGGAAGAGGACGTGCTGCCAACCCCGCCAACAACAATGATGAGGCATGCAACTCTCATCTTTCTGGAGGCCAGAACCGGGGTGGTCGCCGTGAAGAAGTTGATCCTCTCCACCAAATGCTGGAGAATCAAAATCAGCTCATCCAGAACTTGACTCAAGTAGTGGCCAACTTGCATCAAGTTCCACCTCCACAAGCTGCACCACGCCAACCAAGGTTGAGTGAGTTTCTAGGAACTCAACCTCCAAAGTTTGCAAGTGCTGCTGAACCTCTGGAGGCAGATGATTGGCTGAAGACCATTGAAAGTAAGATGAGAATCATACAATGCCAAGGGTATGAGAGGGTGCTGTTTGCCTCTCATCAATTGCAGGGACCTGCTGCTGATTGGTGGACCGCCTACGTGGCCGCCCATCATGACCCTGAGAGCATCACTTGGGAAGAGTTCAAGCGTAGCTTCCGCAACCATTACATCCCAAGAGGTGAACTCAAAAACAAGAGGAAAGAGTTTTTGGGACTGCAGCAGGGAAACATGACGGTGAGGGAATACCTCACTAAATTCACTCAACTATCCCGTTATGCTCCACGAGACATAGAGACAGATGAGCAGAAACAAGATTGTTTCGTGGAAGGACTTACCGCAGAGATGCAGTGCGCAATGTCCTCCAATGAGTATGAAAGCTTTCAGAAGATGGTGGACAGAGCATTTGTGGTGGAAAGGAAGCTGAAGGCCCTGGAAAATGAGAATAAGAGGAAGGCTGGGTGGTCACATCAAGCCTCAGGGAGCAACACCCGCCCACGTATGATGCAGCAACCTACGGGGCAGACAAGCCGTGCTGCGGTACCCTATTCAGCACCAAGAGGGTACAACCCAAACTACAGGCCTCCCGCAGCACCAGCACAGCCGCAACGTCAGTTTGTACAACAGCCTCGCCCCGCATATCCACCTCGACCAGCAGTGCAAGGACCCCCAAACCAACCCCAAGACAACAAGGGCCAAGCATCTAAGATTGGGGTGCAATGTTTCAGCTGTGGTGAAGTGGGGCACTACGCCCATAAGTGTCCAAAGAAGAAGCCCACGCAACCACAGCAGCAGAACGTAATGAGAGGACGGGTGAACCACGTCACTATGGAGGAAGCACAAGAGGCACCCGACGTGGTAGTTGGTAAGTTTCCTGCCAATTTACACCTTGCAACTCTGCTGTTTGATTCTGGTGCTACCCATTCGTTCATTGCTCAAGGGTTTGTTAAGAAGCATGACCTAGCAACCACACAAATGAACCATATGCTAGCGGTAAATTCTCCAGGTGGAGAAATAAGGACAAGACAAGTGTGTCCCAAAGTGAACCTAGACATTAATGGGGTAGTATTTACCGCTAACCTCATAGTGATCGATTCACAAGGGATAGATATTATTTTGGGTATGGATTGGTTGACCAAACATAATGGAATCATCCATTGTTCGACCAGAACAGTGGAACTAACTCACCCTAGTGGCACAAGAGTAAAGTTCATAACGATACACGAGCCTAGGAGGGACATTAAATTAAATCAAGTGGAGGTGAAAGTTGAGGAAATCCGGACTATCAGGGAATATCCAGATGTTTTTCCGGAGGAGTTGCCAGGAATGCCTCCCGACCGTGACGTGGAATTCGCAATCGAGCTAGTACCGGGAACAGCCCCGATATACAAGAGACCTTATCGAATGGACTCCAAGCAGCTAGAAGAGCTCAAGGATCATTTGAGAGAATTGACGGAAAAGGGGTATGTTCGCCCTAGTTCCTCACCATGGGGAGCTCCGGTAATATTTGTGCCTAAGAAAGATGGAACTCAAAGGTTATGCGTGGATTACCGTGCCTTGAATGAGGTGACCATCAAGAACAAGTATCCATTACCCCGCATTGAAGACTTGTTTGATCAGTTGAGGGGAGCTTGCGTGTTCTCGAAAATTGATCTCAGGTCGGGATACCACCAACTCAAGATAAGGCAATCTGATATTCCCAAGACAGCTTTCGTATCTCGGTACGGACTGTATGAATACACTGTCATGCCTTTCGGGCTAACCAATGCCCCGGCATATTTCATGTACCTCATGAACAAGGTATTCATGGAATATCTGGACAAATTTGTGGTGGTTTTCATAGATGATATTCTCGTCTTCTCCAAAGATGAAGAAGAACATGAGAAACATCTAAGGTTGGTGTTACAGAGGCTGAGAGAACACCAACTATATGCCAAGTTGAGCAAGTGTGAGTTTTGGCTAAAGAGAGTTCCCTTTTTGGGACATATAATCTCGGAGGGAGGAATCTCCGTAGATCCCACCAAAATCGAAGATATCCAGAAATGGAAAACCCCTGAAAATGTCGGGGAAGTTCGAAGCTTTTTGGGATTGGCTGGATACTATCGACGGTTTATTGAGGGATTCTCCAAGATCTCGAGACCTCTCACCAAACTGTTGGAAAAGGGAATCACATTCACTTGGACGCCACAGTGCGATACGAGCTTTCAGGAGCTAAAGAAGAGATTGACAACAGCCCCCGTGTTGGTTATGCCAGATATGCAGAAGAATTTCACGGTGTACTGCGATGCCTCTGGAAACGGGTTGGGATGTGTTCTCATGCAAGAGGGACATGTCGTGGCATATGCATCCCGGCAGCTTCGGAAGCACGAGAAGAACTATCCTACACATGACTTAGAACTAGCTGCAGTGGTACACGCGTTGAAAATTTGGAGGCACTATTTGATGGGGAAGAGGACAGAGATATATACGGATCATAAGAGTTTGAAGTACATATTCACACAGCCAGATCTCAACCTTAGACAAAGGAGATGGTTAGAGCTAATCAATGACTTTGATGTAGGCATCAACTATCATCCCGGGAAAGCAAACGTCGTGGCCGATGCCTTGAGTCGGAAAGCGCAGGTCAATAAGTTGAGCTTGAAGGATATGCCTGCAGAATTGAAGGACGAGGTTATAAGGCTCAATCTATGTCTAGTAAATAGTGGTGAAGCCATCGCCATGGAAGTGGACTCCACTCTTGAGCGAGACATACGCGAGGGACAAAAGAATGATGAGAAGATACAAGAGATCAGACAGCTCATCAAGGAAAATAAAGCTCCTGGTTTTAGACAGGATGAACAAGGGACGGTGTGGCACGGGAAAAGGATCTGTGTGCCAGAAGTAAAGGAGATTCGTAAATTAATTTTGGAGGAGGCTCACGATTCCGACTATTCCATTCATCCTGGGAGTACGAAGATGTACCAGGATCTCAAGAGCAGGTATTGGTGGTATGGCATGAAGCGAGATGTCGCGGAACATGTTGCCCTATGTGACACATGTCAGTTGGTGAAAGCAGAACATCAACGACCCGCGGGATTATTGCAACCACTCAAAGTACCTGAATGGAAGTGGGAAGAAATCAGCATGGATTTTGTCGTGGGATTGCCTAGGACCCAATCCGGGCATGATTCAATATGGGTCATTATTGATAGGCTAACCAAGGTAGCTCATTTCATCCCTGTGAAAGAAAGCTACAGCGGATCCAAATTGGCAGAATTGTACATGTCAAGGATTGTGTGTTACCATGGAGTGCCAAAGAAGATAGTGTCGGACCGAGGGACACAGTTCACCTCGAGGTTTTGGCAGAAGTTGCATGAAACCATGGGAACCCATCTGAATTTCAGCTCTGCCTATCATCCCCAAACTGACGGGCAGACGGAGAGAACCAATCAGATCCTTGAAGATATGTTAAGGGCATGTGCACTCAAAAACAATAGGAGTTGGGACAAGAACTTACCGTATGCGGAGTTTTCCTATAACAACAGTTATCAAGCTAGTATGAAGATGTCACCGTTTGAAGCTTTGTATGGAAGGAAATGCAGAACTCCCCTATTTTGGAACCAAACAGGAGAAAGTAAGGTGTTTGGTCCCGAAGTGCTATAAGAAGCCGAAGCAAAGGTGAGGGAGATTCGCAACAACTTGAGGATAGCACAGACACGCCAGAAGAGTTATGCTGATGTACGAAGAAGAGAGCTCGTTTTCAACGTGGGAGACTATGTTTATCTCAAGGTGTCCCCTATCAGAGGACTTCGTCGGTTCAAAGTAAAAGGGAAGTTGTCACCTCGATACATCGGACCCTTTCAAGTTTTGGAAAGAAAAGGCGAAGTGGCGTACCAACTAGAGTTGCCGGTTCATCTGTCGGACGTGCACGATGTGTTCCATGTGTCGCAACTCAAGAAATGTCTGAGGACGCCTGAGGAGGTGTTACCCATGAACGAAGTGGATGTAGCTGAGGATTTGTCTTATGCCGAGCAACCATACAAGATTTTGGAGACAATGGAACGCCTCACCGGAAATAAGAGAATCAGGATGTGCAAGGTGCAGTGGAAGCATCACTCAGAAGAGGAAGCCACCTGGGAACGGGAAGATGAGCTTAAGGCACAATTTCCGGAATTATTTTCTTAGAAACACCAATCTCGAGGACGAGATTTCTTTTAAGGGGGGTAGAGCTGTAACACCCCAAATTTTTAGTCAAGATTCAAATCTTTGGATTTAGAACCATAAAACATGTTCAGAGGGGAATTTAGAAATTTTTGGACGTATTGCATGTTTTGCAAAAATTCAAATTCAAACTGGAATTCAAATTATACTCAAAACAGAAAAGAAATGAAAAAGAAAAAGGAAAACCGGAAAAAAACTGGCCAGTGGGCCGAAACCCCAGCCGGCCCAGCAACCTCCCACGCAGCCCGCCCCCGCGCGCGCCGCGCTGCCCCTCGCTGACGGGTGGGACCCGCCTGTCATCCCTAACCCCGCGACCCCGGACTCTTCTCCGCGCGCGCGCGATCGCAACCGATCGGGAAACCGCGCTCCGCAGCAGAATTCTGGACCCTGAGGACTCTAACTCGATCACAACAGAACCACCGCCCTCCCCCGGCTATAAAAACAATCGATCCGATCAGTTTTCCTCACGCGATCGCCGATTTTCGCTCCGGTGAGCACCGAGACTTCGCCGGTGAATTCTGGCCGATCTAAGCTCGGAAACTCTGATCTAACTCGTTGGTCTTGATCCACCGCCTCCGGGGAACTTTGCAGGTGCAGAAAACCCGAAGACTTACGGTGCAAATCCAGCTCCGACGAGCTTCGCCGTGGTTTTGCCTCGGACCTCGCCGCCGAGCACTTTCCAGGACCCCCGAGCTCGAGAAAACCCCCGAGGTGAGATCCCTGACCTCCCCTCTACCGATCTAGGCCATAAGATCACAGTTCTAGGCAGAATTCTCGAGGATCCGAAAGTTTCCGGCGAGATCGCCGCTTCCCGCCGCCGTGCGCCGCCGGCAGCGCCGCCCGCGCTCGATCAGAGCGACGTGGCCGCTTGTGCGCCGTTTATTTTAAATCGCACGGTAGACTTTAAAACCCCGCGTACCGGTTCGATGTTATAATCTCAGCCGTCGGTTTAAAATCAGACGGTCCACGTCAGCCCCGCGTTATAAAGACTGGAATTCTTACGTGCTACCCCCTGGGGTTCTCTGGAATTGAGAGCTAGCCCCGGAAACTTCAGATCTAGCCCCTGGAACTCCAGAAAATCATGTAAATTCATTTAAAAATCAGTTTTAGCCCCTGGACTTAATAGAAATTAAGAAAAACACCTCTGAAAAGTGTAGCTAGACCCCTGGAAATTAGGAAAATGATATTATAGACCCTGTAATGGGATGAATTCATTATTCTAGCTCTGTTTAGTATTTAATTTAGAAAATTGAATATGTAACTAGTGTTTAAATATTAAAAAGGGGGACAAACATAATTGTCAAACTTATTAAAAACTTTCTCAGTACTTAAAAAACTTTGGAGTGAGATAAAAATATATTTTTGGGCTGAAATAAATCTGTTTCATCTATTATTCACATTTAATAGTGTAGGGACACATTTTTAAGTAAAGAATAGTTAAAGAAAAGTAGGGAAAATAATTATGAAATAGTATACATCAGAAGCCAAGGTCAAAATATGATCTTAAATTATTTAGGACCAGAACCTAATCTGTTTAGGTAGTGTGTATTACTAATTTAATAATAAAATACACAATTATGCATAAGAATATAAATCTGAAAATATAGAAACTAGTAAATGATAAATGGAGTTTCTAAAGTATGAAGAATTCAGTTTAGGGTTGATAGAAATTATGAAGGCACATATGGAGAAGAAAAATACTTTTCATACATACTTGGTAGTTTAATATATAAGGAATTTATTTAAAACTGAAATACACATATATATATGTATATATATATATATAGTATGTGAGTATAAATATGAACACCAAAGTAGGAATCCTACACATGTAAATGAAAGTGTATGCAAGCCCCAAATCAACACACATAGAGTATCCACAACACATAAAATGGTAAAGAAACTTTCATAAATGTGAATGTGTGGTTTGTATGAAGTGGAAGTGTGAACTATGTCTTATGATTGTTGTTTTTCTTTTGCTATGTGTGATGGTATGAAGTAGAACCTGCTCAATAGCAAGTTATTCAATTCCAAGACCAAGACTACCCATTTCAAGAGCAGCAAGAAGGAGGCAAGTGTCCTTGACCACTTTGATCCTATGCTAGGATGTGTAGATAGAATTATTTGCATTGTCAAGTTAAATATGAAACCCATGCTAGGAAGTTTCCTAGAATTGCATTACCTTGTTTCCTTGAAGCTTGGGTTGGGATTTATATTGTCATGTCATTTATACACATGCATATGCTTAGCCATGCTTAGAATGGGATATTTGGGACATGAGATCATCAGTTTATATTACCATACTCTTGAATGAGACATTGTGAGTTATGTAGAGGTAGGGATCAAGGCAAGTTGGATGTTTTGGTTGTGTGCTGGGTGCACGAGACTTGGGTTTGTGTTTAGTACTTGCCTGGATCCTAAGGACCGGTTCATGGAGCATGTAACCCGGCTTTACAGTGCCAACCACATGCTGAGATGGGGCAGCTTAGCCAATTAATTAGGTGTATCCCCGGCGTAGTATGGGTGTGTTGGATGGTGCGGGGATTTAGGTGTCAGCTGGACTACCATATGAACCGCAAGGCTCAAGAGGGGGCCACTGCAGCGGGGTTGGAGCCTCTTGTATGCTGTTAGGGGTGAAACCTCAGTGGGCCCACGCTCGTCGGGAATCCCTTTGTAAAGGCTTCGTAGTGATCTCTTGGCCACACACCTGGGAAGTGTGAATGTGGTTCGTAGCCACTGGCATAATGGAGGTTCTTTTAGTCCACCCGGCAACGGGGGATGAAATCACTACTTGTGGGTACAGTGGTACAAACTCTGCAGAGTTAAAAACTGTCTTGACAGCCGTGCTCACGGTTAAGAGCGGCCTGGACTTATTCATGATTAGAGAATTGATGGTTTTGGAAGTTAAGCGGGGAGCTTAACATTGGAAATGATGATTATGGTTATTGGTTTATGATGATGGGATGGGAGATTTGAACCATTTCACCTATGTAGTAATGTAGGTGCTTAATAAGCTAAGGTGATAGGTATTTATTGCGTAGTGCTTTAACCATGAGTTCAACCTCTCCTTGTTCTAGCCATGCATGATATAATTTTCCCACACTTGCTGAGTACCATTGGTACTCAACCTTGCATATTTGTTGGTTTATATTGCTGCTCAGGTCAAGATAATGAGATGGTGTATAATGACCAAGATTTTGGACCCGAGGAAGGTTTCTAGGTTCATGAAGACCCCCGGGCAACACCTGTGATGGAGCCCTAAAGAATAATATTCCGCTGCTAGTTTATTTACTTGTGATGAAGCATTAGTGTTCATTAAGACATTTGTGATGTAAGACTTATTTATAATCGACACCTGGCTTGTAATAAATGATGCTTCACTATTTGTCATCACATGTATGAGAAAATGATCCTGGCATACATGTGATATTCACTTGGTTGTTCTTCGGAAAAACCGGGTGTGACACACGATCCTTGGAACGTGGCGCAGCTGCAGGGCAAGGTTTCCCCGCATGAAAACGGCCGAAAACAGGTCGGCACCGGCAGGGCGGCTCGGGAGCTCGGCATCAACGCGTTCTGGCGTGTCCGAAGCTTCTCCTGGTGAGCTACATTGCCCTAAAGCATCAACAGTGATCTGGGAACATGGAACGCATGCCAAACCTTGAAGCAAATGGCCAGAAAATGGGGTTCACCGGAGGACCGACCCATTTTTGCCGCCGCCGGTGATTTCTCGTCGCCCGGGGCGTGTGGTGGATGGTTTCCTGCGGTATTTGGCGCGGGAGGGCGCTAGGATGCTGTGATGCTTTATGGCTTGAACCGAAGAACAAATGATCATGCGTGTTGGACAAATTTCCAGTTTTGGTTTTGATCGGTTCTTCACGTGTACCGGCGCCAAAACCCAAATTCCGGCGAGCCAGCAGTGGGGACGAGCAAGGGGAGGTCGGGAGCATGATATACACACCTTGGCGCACCTTAGGGATGTGTTGGTCATGCGGGAAAGGCGCTGGAATGGCCGGAAGGCGAGGAGCAGTGAGGTACGGCGTGCTCTGTTTTCTCCCGGTGAACAACAGCTCGGGCACTGCGAGGGGAGGCCGGGGACCAGCTGAGAAGTGGTGGAACATGTCGAGGAGTCACCAGCGCAGCTCCTAGGGTGATCAACCGGTGCTAGGGGGGCTGGAGGCTGCTGAACGATAAGCACAGGGGTGGGCACGGTGTGTTGCTCGTGAGTGCTCGAGAGGCTGAGGGTTCTTCGGTGTAGCGTGGAGAAAAGAAGAACTCAATTGTGCTACTGCTTCAACTCTGGATAACCCAGGCATGAGTTGCCTTCGGGAGCACGCTGCAGCAAGCAGCTCGGTGGAGCTTCGAGCGGGAGTGTGCTGCGGGAGCTAGCATGCTGGTGATCAACCGAGGAAAACAGAGAGTTCTTCTGTGGGTGGCTGACTAGTGGGTCCCACCTCCTCCCCTTTTAATCTGATTTTTCCACTGAGATTTCTACCACATATACTCACAACTGAATGCTTTACTTCACCTCAAAGCTAAGGTTTGAAATGTTAAATTCAATAATTTAAATTGTGGTGTGGAGTTTGAATTGAGTATGGTCATTTGAATTTGAAAATGGAATTTGAATTCTCCCTTTTGCATTGTTCCAAAAACATAGCAAACCAACTCCAAAGTTTCTGATTTTTTGCATGGCTGCTAATTCAAATGTGGAGAACACATTTGTGGAACCAAATTTGGAAATTAAGGAAGTCGGAATTTGAATCTGAATTTGAATCTCCATAACACCGGGAGGTATATGATAGGCGCGGAACGCCTCCCGGAACTCCGTCCATGTGACGACATGGCCAGCCGGTAATGAGGTGATGTAGTTCGCCCACCATGTACCAGCTTCCCCTTGAAGTTGTTGCGCTGCATACAGCATCTTTTGGTGTTCGGTGCACTGAAGTAAACCGAACTTTGCTTCAAGAGTGCGGATGAAGCTGTCCGCCTCCAACGGCTCTTCGGCCTCCGTAAAGACCGGTAGATGGGTCACCAGGAATTCTGAATATGAACTTTGTTGGGGCTGGCGTTGCCCATTGTCTTGGCGTCCTTCTGGACGGGACGCATTCTGCTGAACTAGCATCCGCAGCAACTCAGTTTGCTCGTCGCGCGAGCCGAGCACTGCAGCGAGAACCTCCGCAAGGTTTCTTGGAAGTTCTGGCGGCGGAGGAGGTGGTTGCTGTTGCGTCGTGGTTCTCTCCGGAGGTGGAGACTCATCACCACGAACCTGGCTTGGACCTCCCTCCTCTTGCGTGGACCGCGTACGCACCATTCTGCATTCATACCATTCAAACGATCAGCACATGTTGGTTTATTTCATCCAGTCTATACAATAGCTGCGAGAATGGAATAAATAATGCGCATAACAATCACACATATGGATAAAGTATAAACTTTATACAACATATACATCCCTTGACCGTGTCACACGATCGAGTTCCAAAGTATTGAACTTTATGGATTAAAAGTTCATTTCGACCATCATGGGTCGCCACGGGATGTTAAGTGTGTTAGCATGCGTAATTCCTCGCTATTCTACTAGACCCAAACATACACTAGCTCGAAGTGATATGTCAAATGCATAAAGTTTTTTACTCCACTTGCTGTTTCACAACAGCCGCTGGAGATCAAAAGGTGAAACTAAATGTTTTGGTTGAAAAAATTCAACATGTTGTTCTGTCCAGTTTCTGGTCCAGCAGACCAGTTGGAAGCATTTAACTGTTTTGGCCACCTTGGAGGCAAAATCTGGACTAGAGTTCAACAACTAAGTTGTAGTAGACTCAACAAGAAATCCGTATTGTATTTATTTGCCTCTCTGGCCTTCCTAATTTATGAGTTATGACCTCTACAAGTTGACAGAATTTACTTAGGAATTTTGACAGCACCTCCTTTGCAAGTGGCTGTTTTGTTCACAAAATTCCATCCTATTCTGTCCTTAATTTAGGACAACACTGAACTACAAAGTTGTAGCACATGTCCTATACTTCCAACGATGTCTTACTTGACTCTTAGACTACAGAAAGTTGTGGTCGAAACACAGAAAATTCCAAAGAGCATTTTGGTCTTCTCCGTTTCTTGATAGCACCTACTCATCTGAGGTTTCCATCCATTTGGAGGGGGATTATGTTCTGGAGCTCTACAGAAAAGTTGTAGAGGACCTAAAAACTTTTCCAGAATGGTATCTCACACTTCCATTGGTTCGACCAATCCTATGTTGTGCCCTGTTTAAACTCAGCAAAGTTTCTGCGGAAAACAGGGGAGGTTGTTATAAGTCCTTGGAAATGAATCTACACTCCCAATTGACTCCTAGTTCAATATAGGAGTTTACAAACCCCTAAATGGAATCCTAAATTTCATTTTTAACTCTTTTATTTGAAAATATACTTTTATACAGTCTCGGTACTACGTTTCCTCACCAAAGAAAAATGCTAAACCAGTATTCCGGCATATACGTGTCAAATGGTGGAACTAAGAACGTCACTCACAAACGGTTCCTAAATGTCATGCACTAACATGGTTAATGTACCTGTAGAAGAACACACAATAATGGTGCACACAATGGTTTTTGGCATTTCAGGCAGTTCCATATTATAGTAAAAACGTACGGTCCGTACCATTGCCATACGGACCGTCCTTGAGTCAAGCCACGTCTCAAGGTACATGGTCGTGTTTTCACACCACACCACGGGGAACCTGAGTAGAGCGCAATCGGGTCGTCACGGTTGGGAATTTTATCAACCAAACGGATACCACCTACTGCCTCATGACCGTTGAGGCACGCCGATGGCGAGCGCTGCGTATGGCCCTTTGAACATTAAACGTTCTAGAGTTGCATACTACCGTGTTGCTTACCACACGATGGGGTATTCTCACTTTTGCCTAAAGGACGCTGGAGATCAGCATTTTCATATGCTCTCAGAACCATAGAAAGGTTCAGAGACTCATATTCACTACCGTGCCAAGACACGATATATCCTTCCATACTATTACTCGTATGGTGAGTTACCGCAATTGATCCGCCTGCGGTGGCGTACCTTACCTCTTACCTGACGTTGGAGCGTCGTTACAGAATGTATTACATATAAGTTATCTTTTCCACCATCATATCTAGTACTATCATAGACCTTATGTGGGCTTAATGACTAATCCTCACTCGACTAGTTCTAAATTTTCAAAATAGGCTCTTTTTGAGCATGCTATTCCCAATGCGGCTCTGATACCACGCCTATGGGGACCACCCCATGGTTAACCCACTCCAAGATCGCAGAGGGTGGAGCCATGCGATGCGGCACCCAACAGCACACACGAAAAGATTAAAGAACAATATACAAACTTTTGTCTGATATAAATCAGCGGAAGTCTTTTACAAAATTTAATTATACAGCAGAAGTATTATACATAACTACTCTCTAATCCTATCTACGCAAAAGTGTAGCCATCCAGCCCGGGGACGCTACACACTAACAGCATGGAAACAGAGATCACGGCGGCGTGCAGGGCTCCAGCTCGGCCGTGTACCCCGACGGGGGAATTGCCTCATCCTCGGAACCTTCCTCATAACTCTCACCTGCACACAGCTCAAATATAGCAACCGTGAGCACGAGGGCTCAACAAGTCTTACCCGACAACCCTAGGCATGATACTCTACATGCAAGGTTGTGTAAGATAGGAAAAAGGACTTTGCAATAAAGACACGCCTACATGTTGATCCTTACTTTCAGTTTTATAGCAACAGATTAATAAGCCTTAGGCAGCCCTCACATCGGAAGTCCACAATCAAACAAGAAAGGCTTTCCCCTGATGTGGTGATGCCCAAAGTGGAAACTAAACTTAATTAGCTCTATGTCTACAGCAGACATGGTTTCTAAAACATTAAATAATTCATCACAGCATATTATCATTCATCTGGCTTATTTTTTTTCTTACCACGTCACAGAACAGTGAACAAGCGGTACTCAAATAACCGCGAGGGACGGTGATTACAATCAGGAGACACCCGGACAACACGTTGCATACACCCACTTTCAGAAGCGTGATTCCACACCCCTTCCTACTCTGTTGTATGCAACAACCTTTCAAAGGCAACCCAAATGCCGAACCGGTCCATCCGTAACGGGCAGGAGGTCCCCGCGTGGAGCGTGACTGTGCCCACCGGCAGAATTACACCTTGCTACCCTCAACCCACTCCTATTTACGGTTGGGTAAGCCTCGGCACCCAGGTTAACCAATTACATCGGTTTCCTGCTTATGTCAGTATGCCATCCAGTACTGTTCGATACTTGTTCATCAGGCCCGCACACGACTTGGTCCTCAATCGACACCAACAGGGCTACCCATGTGAGACCTCCGCTCACTGCTTCCTATCCCCCCTGCTGGGTCTCATGTTCTCCACTCTTAAGCCATTTACTATTCTGACCAAACCGTGTGATAAAACCTTACCTCGCGAGTAGATTCCAACTACTTGACTTCTACCGAGATCCTAAGCATATTAGCAGGGCCTTGTCTACTCGTCGGGTCTGTAAGCTACCCAACCCTCCATAGGATTTAAAAGGTTATGCAAGTGGGGTTTCAATCACCCTAACTCTAATGCAAGCATTCACCCTAGACATAAGTGATACAAATAAAGAATTTGCAAAAGTACTTAAATGCAAACCGGTGCTTGCCTGATTGTGAGTCAAAGGGGAAGTTAGCGTCTGGTGGGAGGACGTCCAACGGCTCCGGTGCGTCCTCAACTTCGGTCACTAAATGAAATGTAGCAAAATATATGTATAAGTATTAAGGACTTGTAAGAAGTGACTTCTATTCATAGCTACTGCTATTTAGGATCCTTATTTGGCTTTGGGATTTTTAGAATGGATACTAGACTCTCTAAGGATGATCTGAGTAAAATTTTGAGAAATGTAATTGTACAATGTAGTCTCCAAAATTCCTACAAGTACAAGTCTTCTCTGAATTTTGAGCCCAAATCAGGAACTTTGACATGACTAACAGTTGAAGATCTAATTAGGGAAGGTGTCCATGGTTGTAACAAAATTTGTTTCACCATATTTGGAGCTACCAACAGAGAGATATGAATTTTTGAAGTTGGATAGAAGTTCTGAAAAAGTTTCTGTTTAAATTTGAATTTCCAAATAAGGGCTGAACTTTGGAAGGCAATTTAGCCTAGCAAATGAACTCCAATGAAGCCCAAATTTTTACTGGAGATTAGTAACTATGAAAAGGATTATATGCCCAAATTTGGGAATGTTCATAAAGAATTGCTCCTGTAATAAATCTCTAAAGGATTTACTAAAACAATTCTACAGAAATTCCTGGGCATTTTTATAGCATGAAATTTGTTCCTCTGTGATGTTCTCCTCAAGAGGATTCCAACAAAATTTGTCTCACTAATTTTGGAGCTTTCTACCCAAAGTTATGGATTTTTCAAGTTTCACTAACTTTCTGTTTGAATTTTACAGAGCACTCAACGTGGGGCCCACTCGTCAGGTCTTTCTTCAACCTCCCGCCAGAGAACGCGCATGCACACCAGCACAGATCGTGGCGTGGCTCGTTCTCCCTCATTTCTCCACCAAATTAGCTGTAACACCCCAAATTTTTAGTCAAGATTCAAATCTTTGGATTTAGAACCATAAAACATGTTCAGAGGGGAATTTAGAAATTTTTGGACGTATTGCATGTTTTGCAAAAATTCAAATTCAAACTGGAATTCAAATTATACTCAAAACAGAAAAGAAATGAAAAAGAAAAAGGAAAACCGGAAAAAAACTGGCCAGTGGGCCGAAACCCCAGCCGGCCCAGCAACCTCCCGCGCAGCCCGCCCCCGCGCGCGCCGCGCTGCCCCTCGCTGACGGGTGGGACCCGCCTGTCATCCCTAACCCCGCGACCCCGGACTCTTCTCCGCGCGCGCGCGATCGCAACCGATCGGGAAACCGCGCTCCGCAGCAGAATTCTGGACCCTGAGGACTCTAACTCGATCACAACAGAACCACCGCCCTCCCCCGGCTATAAAAACAATCGATCCGATCAGTTTTCCTCACGCGATCGCCGATTTTCGCTCCGGTGAGCACCGAGACTTCGCCGGTGAATTCTGGCCGATCTAAGCTCGGAAACTCTGATCTAACTCGTTGGTCTTGATCCACCGCCTCCGGGGAACTTTGCAGGTGCAGAAAACCCGAAGACTTACGGTGCAAATCCAGCTCCGACGAGCTTCGCCGTGGTTTTGCCTCGGACCTCGCCGCCGAGCACTTTCCAGGACCCCCGAGCTCGAGAAAACCCCCGAGGTGAGATCCCTGACCTCCCCTCTACCGATCTAGGCCATAAGATCACAGTTCTAGGCAGAATTCTCGAGGATCCGAAAGTTTCCGGCGAGATCGCCGCTTCCCGCCGCCGTGCGCCGCCGGCAGCGCCGCCCGCGCTCGATCAGAGCGACGTGGCCGCTTGTGCGCCGTTTATTTTAAATCGCACGGTAGACTTTAAAACCCCGCGTACCGGTTCGATGTTATAATCTCAGCCGTCGGTTTAAAATCAGACGGTCCACGTCAGCCCCGCGTTATAAAGACTGGAATTCTTACGTGCTACCCCCTGGGGTTCTCTGGAATTGAGAGCTAGCCCCGGAAACTTCAGATCTAGCCCCTGGAACTCCAGAAAATCATGTAAATTCATTTAAAAATCAGTTTTAGCCCCTGGACTTAATAGAAATTAAGAAAAACACCTCTGAAAAGTGTAGCTAGACCCCTGGAAATTATGAAAATGATATTATAGACCCTGTAATGGGATGAATTCATTATTCTAGCTCTGTTTAGTATTTAATTTAGAAAATTGAATATGTAACTAGTGTTTAAATATTAAAAAGGGGGACAAACATAATTGTCAAACTTATTAAAAACTTTCTCAGTACTTAAAAAACTTTGGAGTGAGATAAAAATATATTTTTGGGCTGAAATAAATCTGTTTCATCTATTATTCACATTTAATAGTGTAGGGACACATTTTTAAGTAAAGAATAGTTAAAGAAAAGTAGGGAAAATAATTATGAAATAGTATACATCAGAAGCCAAGGTCAAAATATGATCTTAAATTATTTAGGACCAGAACCTAATCTGTTTAGGTAGTGTGTATTACTAATTTAATAATAAAATACACAATTATGCATAAGAATATAAATCTGAAAATATAGAAACTAGTAAATGATAAATGGAGTTTCTAAAGTATAAAGAATTCAGTTTAGGGTTGATAGAAATTATGAAGGCACATATGGAAAAGAAAAATACTTTTCATACATACTTGGTAGTTTAATATATAAGGAATTTATTTAAAACTGAAACACACATATATATATGTATATATATATATATAGTATGTGAGTATAAATATGAACACCAAAGTAGGAATCCTACACATGTAAATGAAAGTGTATGCAAGCCCCAAATCAACACACATAGAGTATCCACAACACATAAAATGGTAAAGAAACTTTCATAAATGTGAATGTGTGGTTTGTATGAAGTGGAAGTGTGAACTATGTCTTATGATTGTTGTTTTTCTTTTGCTATGTGTGATGGTATGAAGTAGAACCTGCTCAAGAGCAAGTTATTCAATTCCAAGACCAAGACTACCCATTTCAAGAGCAGCAAGAAGGAGGCAAGTGTCCTTGACCACTTTGATCCTATGCTAGGATGTGTAGATAGAATTATTTGCATTGTCAAGTTAAATATGAAACCCATGCTAGGAAGTTTCCTAGAATTGCATTACCTTGTTTCCTTGAAGCTTGGGTTGGGATTTATATTGTCATGTCATTTATACACATGCATATGCTTAGCCATGCTTAGAATGGGATATTTGGGACATGAGATCATCAGTTTATATTACCATACTCTTGAATGAGACATTGTGAGTTATTTAGAGGTAGGGATCAAGGCAAGTTGGATGTTTTGGTTGTGTGCTGGGTGCACGAGACTTGGGTTTGTGTTTAGTACTTGCCTGGATCCTAAGGACCGGTTCATGGAGCATGTAACCCGGCTTTACAGTGCCAACCACATGCTGAGATGGGGCAGCTTAGCCAATTAATTAGGTGTATCCCCGGCGTAGTATGGGTGTGTTGGATGGTGCGGGGACTTAGGTGTCAGCTGGACTACCATATGAACCGCAAGGCTCAAGAGGGGGCCACTGCAGCGGGGTTGGAGCCTCTTGTATGCTGTTAGGGGTGAAACCTCAGTGGGCCCACGCTCGTCGGGAATCCCTTTGTAAAGGCTTCGTAGTGATCTCTTGGCCGCACACCTGGGAAGTGTGAATGTGGTTCGTAGCCACTGGCATAATGGAGGTTCTTTTAGTCCACCCGGCAACGGGGGATGAAATCACTACTTGTGGGTACAGTGGTACAAACTCTGCAGAGTTAAAAACTGTCTTGACAGCCGTGCTCACGGTTAAGAGCGGCCTGGACTTATTCATGATTAGAGAATTGATGGTTTTGGAAGTTAAGCGGGGAGCTAAACATTGGAAATGATGATTATGGTTATTGGTTTATGATGATGGGATGGGAGATTTGCACCATTTCACCTGTGTAGTAATGTAGGTGCTTAATAAGCTAAGGTGATAGGTATTTATTGCGTAGTGCTTTAACCATGAGTTCAACCTCTCCTTGTTCTAGCCATACATGATATAATTTTCCCACACTTGCTGAGTACCATTGGTACTCAACCTTGCATATTTGTTGGTTTATATTGCTGCTCAGGTCAAGATAATGAGATGGTGTATAATGACCAAGATTTTGGACCCGAGGAAGGTTTCTAGGTTCATGAAGACCCCCGGGCAACACCTGTGATGGAGCCCTAAAGAATAATATTCCGCTGCTAGTTTATTTACTTGTGATGAAGCATTAGTGTTCATTAAGACATTTGTGATGTAAGACTTATTTATAATCGACACCTGGCTTGTAATAAATGATGCTTCACTATTTGTCATCACATGTATGAGAAAATGATCCTGGCATACATGTGATATTCACTTGGTTGTTCTTCGGAAAAACCGGGTGTGACAGAGGTGGTATCAGAGCCAAGGTTGCCCGTAGGAACGTGGACCTAGGTAGAAATGGACGTATTTAAGGGCCCTATTTTCTTAAAAACTATTTTCCAAGGTGTGGGTGAAAAAGTGTTATTAAAAGGGTCATTTTCTTCATCTTACCCCAACTTTCATTCAAAATAGGATTTTTGTTTGAGATTTTATCTAACCTAATTTTAAATTCTTCTGTTTTAGATGGTTCGCATGATTCGCACCGCTCGTAAGTCCACGGGAGGGAGAGTTCCCGTAGTTGCCCTTGCTGAAAGAGAGGAGAGTCGTCCAGTGACGTACCTTTCCTACGGATTGGCAGTAGGAGATTTGTTGCGCCGTCTTCGACGTATGCTCGAAGCCGCCGGCAATACGGGCAAGCTCATCATCCACTATAACTCCACCAGGACCATCCGTGAGAAGAGGGAAGAATGGAGTTCGGAGATGAGGATTATACACGAGAATCAGCTGCTTAAGATCCACCACTCTCCAGCTTGTCGAGCAACACAAGTTGACGCGGAGAGAGATGTCACCTGGGAGGCCATCACCTGCCAGAGCCACATCTATCGTCGCCACTTGGACAAAACTGAGTACATGTATGTCCTCCAACGTGAGAGTGGTACCACGGAGTACAACTACCCACCGGTGCAGCAAGGGACTTCCCATGAGCACATGGACTTATGCTTGGGAGATGCTGCTATGCTCAGCACTCGACTGCAGGAGTGTCAACAAGAGCTTCAGGATGTCCGAGATACTCTGAAGGAGACGGAGGCATTGCTGCGAGCGTGCCTAAAAGCGAGAGAAAGAGGAGATGGGAATGAACTGTGTGTCACCGTAAGTGATCCATGGACCCCTGACTCCCCGGATCGCCGAGCGATCAGGCGTCGTCGCACTTCTCCACCAGCAGCCTCCCCACCCAAAGCAGAGTCAGAAGGTAGCCGAAATGAGGAGGAAGATCCCGAGGAGCCAGCTCAAGAGGAAGAGTAGTGTAGAGTCTTTCCCCTAGCTAGCAAGAGGTCGAGTAGTCGAGTCGTTACGTGGTTAATGGTGTGATAATGCTTGGTGTGTGACGTGAGTTGTGGAAGCCATGAGCAATTGTCCACAGCCTCGTCTTCAGATTGTTTGCTTTGGTGTGTAAACCCACAGGAAATAATAGTGCATTTATTGGGTGTGAGATATAAAACCCTCGTAAGATTTAACAAAACTTCAACACTTCAAAGTACAAACAAGTGAAAGTAGTAAGATGATACCAAATGCTTTCAAATTAACATTTGTTGATTCTGCCAGATGGCCGGAAGAGGAAGAGGACGTGCTGCCAACCCCGCCAACAACAATGATGAGGCATGCAACTCTCATCTTTCTGGAGGCCAGAACCGGGGTGGTCGCCGTGAAGAAGTTGATCCTCTCCACCAAATGCTGGAGAATCAAAATCAGCTCATCCAGAACTTGACTCAAGTAGTGGCCAACTTGCATCAAGTTCCACCTCCACAAGCTGCACCACGCCAACCAAGGTTGAGTGAGTTTCTAGGAACTCAACCTCCAAAGTTTGCAAGTGCTGCTGAACCTCTGGAGGCAGATGATTGGCTGAAGACCATTGAAAGTAAGATGAGAATCATACAATGCCAAGGGTATGAGAGGGTGCTGTTTGCCTCTCATCAATTGCAGGGACCTGCTGCTGATTGGTGGACCGCCTACGTGGCCGCCCATCATGACCCTGAGAGCATCACTTGGGAAGAGTTCAAGCGTAGCTTCCGCAACCATTACATCCCAAGAGGTGAACTCAAAAACAAGAGGAAAGAGTTTTTGGGACTGCAGCAGGGAAACATGACGGTGAGGGAATACCTCACTAAATTCACTCAACTATCCCGTTATGCTCCACGAGACATAGAGACAGATGAGCAGAAACAAGATTGTTTCGTGGAAGGACTTACCGCAGAGATGCAGTGCGCAATGTCCTCCAATGAGTATGAAAGCTTTCAGAAGATGGTGGACAGAGCATTTGTGGTGGAAAGGAAGCTGAAGGCCCTGGAAAATGAGAATAAGAGGAAGGCTGGGTGGTCACATCAAGCCTCAGGGAGCAACACCCGCCCACGTATGATGCAGCAACCTACGGGGCAGACAAGCCGTGCTGCGGTACCCTATTCAGCACCAAGAGGGTACAACCCAAACTACAGGCCTCCCGCAGCACCAGCACAGCCGCAACGTCAGTTTGTACAACAGCCTCGCCCCGCATATCCACCTCGACCAGCAGTGCAAGGACCCCCAAACCAACCCCAAGACAACAAGGGCCAAGCATCTAAGATTGGGGTGCAATGTTTCAGCTGTGGTGAAGTGGGGCACTACGCCCATAAGTGTCCAAAGAAGAAGCCCACGCAACCACAGCAGCAGAACGTAATGAGAGGACGGGTGAACCACGTCACTATGGAGGAAGCACAAGCGGCACCCGACGTGGTAGTTGGTAAGTTTCCTGCCAATTTACACCTTGCAACTCTGCTGTTTGATTCTGGTGCTACCCATTCGTTCATTGCTCAAGGGTTTGTTAAGAAGCATGACCTAGCAACCACACAAATGAACCATATGCTAGCGGTAAATTCTCCAGGTGGAGAAATAAGGACAAGACAAGTGTGTCCCAAAGTGAACCTAGACATTAATGGGGTAGTATTTACCGCTAACCTCATAGTGATCGATTCACAAGGGATAGATATTATTTTGGGTATGGATTGGTTGACCAAACATAATGGAATCATCCATTGTTCGACCAGAACGGTGGAACTAACTCACCCTAGTGGCACAAGAGTAAAGTTCATAACGATACACGAGCCTAGGAGGGACATTAAATTAAATCAAGTGGAGGTGAAAGTTGAGGAAATCCGGACTATCAGGGAATATCCAGATGTTTTTCCGGAGGAGTTGCCAGGAATGCCTCCCGACCGTGACGTGGAATTCGCAATCGAGCTAGTACCGGGAACAGCCCCGATATACAAGAGACCTTATCGAATGGACTCCAAGCAGCTAGAAGAGCTAAAGGATCATTTGAGAGAATTGACGGAAAAGGGGTATGTTCGCCCTAGTTCCTCACCATGGGGAGCTCCGGTAATATTTGTGCCTAAGAAAGATGGAACTCAAAGGTTATGCGTGGATTACCGTGCCTTGAATGAGGTGACCATCAAGAACAAGTATCCATTACCCCGCATTGAAGACTTGTTTGATCAGTTGAGGGGAGCTTGCGTGTTCTCGAAAATTGATCTCAGGTCGGGATACCACCAACTCAAGATAAGGCAATCTGATATTCCCAAGACAGCTTTCGTATCTCGGTACGGACTGTATGAATACACTGTCATGCCTTTCGGGCTAACCAATGCCCCGGCATATTTCATGTACCTCATGAACAAGGTATTCATGGAATATCTGGACAAATTTGTGGTGGTTTTCATAGATGATATTCTCGTCTTCTCCAAAGATGAAGAAGAACATGAGAAACATCTAAGGTTGGTGTTACAGAGGCTGAGAGAACACCAACTATATGCCAAGTTGAGCAAGTGTGAGTTTTGGCTAAAGAGAGTTCCCTTTTTGGGACATATAATCTCGGAGGGAGGAATCTCCGTAGATCCCACCAAAATCGAAGATATCCAGAAATGGAAAACCCCTGAAAATGTCGGGGAAGTTCGAAGCTTTTTGGGATTGGCTGGATACTATCGACGGTTTATTGAGGGATTCTCCAAGATCTCGAGACCTCTCACCAAACTGTTGGAAAAGGGAATCACATTCACTTGGACGCCACAGTGCGATACGAGCTTTCAGGAGCTAAAGAAGAGATTGACAACAGCCCCCGTGTTGGTTATGCCAGATATGCAGAAGAATTTCACGGTGTACTGCGATGCCTCTGGAAACGGGTTGGGATGTGTTCTCATGCAAGAGGGACATGTCGTGGCATATGCATCCCGGCAGCTTCGGAAGCACGAGAAGAACTATCCTACACATGACTTAGAACTAGCTGCAGTGGTACACACGTTGAAAATTTGGAGGCACTATTTGATGGGGAAGAGGACAGAGATATATACGGATCATAAGAGTTTGAAGTACATATTCACACAGCCAGATCTCAACCTTAGACAAAGGAGATGGTTAGAGCTAATCAATGACTTTGATGTAGGCATCAACTATCATCCCGGGAAAGCAAACGTCGTGGCCGATGCCTTGAGTCGGAAAGCGCAGGTCAATAAGTTGAGCTTGAAGGATATGCCTGCAGAATTGAAGGACGAGGTTATAAGGCTCAATCTATGTCTAGTAAATAGTGGTGAAGCCATCGCCATGGAAGTGGACTCCACTCTTGAGCGAGACATACGCGAGGAACAAAAGAATGATGAGAAGATACAAGAGATCAGACAGCTCATCAAGGAAAATAAAGCTCCTGGTTTTAGAGAGGATGAACAAGGGACGGTGTGGCACGGGAAAAGGATCTGTGTGCCAGAAGTAAAGGAGATTCGTAAATTAATTTTGGAGGAGGCTCACGATTCCGACTATTCCATTCATCCTGGGAGTACGAAGATGTACCAGGATCTCAAGAGCAGGTATTGGTGGTATGGCATGAAGCGAGATGTCGCGGAACATGTTGCCCTATGTGACACATGTCAGTTGGTGAAAGCAGAACATCAACGACCCGCGGGATTATTGCAACCACTCAAAGTACCTGAATGGAAGTGGGAAGAAATCAGCATGGATTTTGTCGTGGGATTGCCTAGGACCCAATCCGGGCATGATTCAATATGGGTCATTATTGATAGGCTAACCAAGGTAGCTCATTTCATCCCTGTGAAAGAAAGCTACAGCGGATCCAAATTGGCAGAATTGTACATGTCAAGGATTGTGTGTTACCATGGAGTGCCAAAGAAGATAGTGTCGGACCGAGGGACACAGTTCACCTCGAGGTTTTGGCAGAAGTTGCATGAAACCATGGGAACCCATCTGAATTTCAGCTCTGCCTATCATCCCCAAACTGACGGGCAGACGGAGAGAACCAATCAGATCCTTGAAGATATGTTAAGGGCATGTGCACTCAAAAACAATAGGAGTTGGGACAAGAACTTACCGTATGCGGAGTTTTCCTATAACAACAGTTATCAAGCTAGTATGAAGATGTCACCGTTTGAAGCTTTGTATGGAAGGAAATGCAGAACTCCCCTATCTTGGAACCAAACAGGAGAAAGTAAGGTGTTTGGTCCCGAAGTGCTACAAGAAGCCGAAGCAAAGGTGAGGGAGATTCGCAACAACTTGAGGATAGCACAGACACGCCAGAAGAGTTATGCTGATGTACGAAGAAGAGAGCTCGTTTTCAACGTGGGAGACTATGTTTATCTCAAGGTGTCCCCTATCAGAGGACTTCGTCGGTTCAAAGTAAAAGGGAAGTTGTCACCTCGATACATCGGACCCTTTCAAGTTTTGGAAAGAAAAGGCGAAGTGGCGTACCAACTAGAGTTGCCGGTTCATCTGTCGGACGTGCACGATGTGTTCCATGTGTCGCAACTCAAGAAATGTCTGAGGACGCCTGAGGAGGTGTTACCCATGAACGAAGTGGATGTAGCTGAGGATTTGTCTTATGCCGAGCAACCATACAAGATTTTGGAGACAATGGAACGCCTCACCAGAAATAAGAGAATCAGGATGTGCAAGGTGCAGTGGAAGCATCACTCAGAAGAGGAAGCCACCTGGGAACGGGAAGATGAGCTTAAGGCACAATTTCCGGAATTATTTTCTTAGAAACACCAATCTCGAGGACGAGATTTCTTTTAAGGGGGGTAGAGCTGTAACACCCCAAATTTTTAGTCAAGATTCAAATCTTTGGATTTAGAACCATAAAACATGTTCAGAGGGGAATTTAGAAATTTTTGGACGTATTGCATGTTTTGCAAAAATTCAAATTCAAACTGGAATTCAAATTATACTCAAAACAGAAAAGAAATGAAAAAGAAAAAGGAAAACCGGAAAAAAACTGGCCAGTGGGCCGAAACCCCAGCCGGCCCAGCAACCTCCCGCGCAGCCCGCCCCCGCGCGCGCCGCGCTGCCCCTCGCTGACGGGTGGGACCCGCCTGTCATCCCTAACCCCGCGACCCCGGACTCTTCTCCGCGCGCGCGCGATCGCAACCGATCGGGAAACCGCGCTCCGCAGCAGAATTCTGGACCCTGAGGACTCTAACTCGATCACAACAGAACCACCGCCCTCCCCCGGCTATAAAAACAATCGATCCGATCAGTTTTCCTCACGCGGTCGCCGATTTTCGCTCCGGTGAGCACCGAGACTTCGCCGGTGAATTCTGGCCGATCTAAGCTCGGAAACTCTGATCTAACTCGTTGGTCTTGATCCACCGCCTCCGGGGAACTTTGCAGGTGCAGAAAACCCGAAGACTTACGGTGCAAATCCAGCTCCGACGAGCTTCGCCGTGGTTTTGCCTCGGACCTCGCCGCCGAGCACTTTCCAGGACCCCCGAGCTCGAGAAAACCCCCGAGGTGAGATCCCTGACCTCCCCTCTACCGATCTAGGCCATAAGATCACAGTTCTAGGCAGAATTCTCGAGGATCCGAAAGTTTCCGGCGAGATCGCCGCTTCCCGCCGCCGTGCGCCGCCGGCAGCGCCGCCCGCGCTCGATCAGAGCGACGTGGCCGCTTGTGCGCCGTTTATTTTAAATCGCACGGTAGACTTTAAAACCCCGCGTACCGGTTCGATGTTATAATCTCAGCCGTCGGTTTAAAATCAGACGGTCCACGTCAGCCCCGCGTTATAAAGACTGGAATTCTTACGTGCTACCCCCTGGGGTTCTCTGGAATTGAGAGCTAGCCCCGGAAACTTCAGATCTAGCCCCTCGAACTCCAGAAAATCAAGTAAATTCATTTAAAAATCAGTTTTAGCCCCTGGACTTAATAGAAATTAAGAAAAACACCTCTGAAAAGTGTAGCTAGACCCCTGGAAATTATGAAAATGATATTATAGACCCTGTAATGGGATGAATTCATTATTCTAGCTCTGTTTAGTATTTAATTTAGAAAATTGAATATGTAACTAGTGTTTAAATATTAAAAAGGGGGACAAACATAATTGTCAAACTTATTAAAAACTTTCTCAGTACTTAAAAAACTTTGGAGTGAGATAAAAATATATTTTTGGGCTGAAATAAATCTGTTTCATCTATTATTCACATTTAATAGTGTAGGGACACATTTTTAAGTAAAGAATAGTTAAAGAAAAGTAGGGAAAATAATTATGAAATAGTATACATCAGAAGCCAAGGTCAAAATATGATCTTAAATTATTTAGGACCAGAACCTAATCTGTTTAGGTAGTGTGTATTACTAATTTAATAATAAAATACACAATTATGCATAAGAATATAAATCTGAAAATATAGAAACTAGTAAATGATAAATGGAGTTTCTAAAGTATAAAGAATTCAGTTTAGGGTTGATAGAAATTATGAAGGCACATATGGAAAAGAAAAATACTTTTCATACATACTTGGTAGTTTAATATATAAGGAATTTATTTAAAACTGAAACACACATATATATATGTATATATATATATATAGTATGTGAGTATAAATATGAACACCAAAGTAGGAATCCTACACATGTAAATGAAAGTGTATGCAAGCCCCAAATCAACACACATAGAGTATCCACAACACATAAAATGGTAAAGAAACTTTCATAAATGTGAATGTGTGGTTTGTATGAAGTGGAAGTGTGAACTATGTCTTATGATTGTTGTTTTTCTTTTGCTATGTGTGATGGTATGAAGTAGAACCTGCTCAAGAGCAAGTTATTCAATTCCAAGACCAAGACTACCCATTTCAAGAGCAGCAAGAAGGAGGCAAGTGTCCTTGACCACTTTGATCCTATGCTAGGATGTGTAGATAGAATTATTTGCATTGTCAAGTTAAATATGAAACCCATGCTAGGAAGTTTCCTAGAATTGCATTACCTTGTTTCCTTGAAGCTTGGGTTGGGATTTATATTGTCATGTCATTTATACACATGCATATGCTTAGCCATGCTTAGAATGGGATATTTGGGACATGAGATCATCAGTTTATATTACCATACTCTTGAATGAGACATTGTGAGTTATGTAGAGGTAGGGATCAAGGCAAGTTGGATGTTTTGGTTGTGTGCTGGGTGCACGAGACTTGGGTTTGTGTTTAGTACTTGCCTGGATCCTAAGGACCGGTTCATGGAGCATGTAACCCGGCTTTACAGTGCCAACCACATGCTGAGATGGGGCAGCTTAGCCAATTAATTAGGTGTATCCCCGGCGTAGTATGGGTGTGTTGGATGGTGCGGGGACTTAGGTGTCAGCTGGACTACCATATGAACCGCAAGGCTCAAGAGGGGGCCACTGCAGCGGGGTTGGAGCCTCTTGTATGCTGTTAGGGGTGAAACCTCAGTGGGCCCACGCTCGTCGGGAATCCCTTTGTAAAGGCTTCGTAGTGATCTCTTGGCCGCACACCTGGGAAGTGTGAATGTGGTTCGTAGCCACTGGCATAATGGAGGTTCTTTTAGTCCACCCGGCAACGGGGGATGAAATCACTACTTGTGGGTACAGTGGTACAAACTCTGCAGAGTTAAAAACTGTCTTGACAGCCGTGCTCACGGTTAAGAGCGGCCTGGACTTATTCATGATTAGAGAATTGATGGTTTTGGAAGTTAAGCGGGGAGCTTAACATTGGAAATGATGATTATGGTTATTGGTTTATGATGATGGGATGGGAGATTTGCACCATTTCACCTGTGTAGTAATGTAGGTGCTTAATAAGCTAAGGTGATAGGTATTTATTGCATAGTGCTTTAACCATGAGTTCAACCTCTCCTTGTTCTAGCCATACATGATATAATTTTCCCACACTTGCTGAGTACCATTGGTACTCAACCTTGCATATTTGTTGGTTTATATTGCTGCTCAGGTCAAGATAATGAGATGGTGTATAATGACCAAGATTTTGGACCCGAGGAAGGTTTCTAGGTTCATGAAGACCCCCGGGCAACACCTGTGATGGAGCCCTAAAGAATAATATTCCGCTGCTAGTTTATTTACTTGTGATGAAGCATTAGTGTTCATTAAGACATTTGTGGTGTAAGACTTATTTATAATCGACACCTGGCTTGTAATAAATGATGCTTCACTATTTGTCATCACATGTATGAGAAAATGATCCTGGCATACATGTGATATTCACTTGGTTGTTCTTCGGAAAAACCGGGTGTGACATTAGCACCGGTTTCGCCCTACACGATCCTTGGAACGTGGCGCAGCTGCCGGGCAAGGTTTCCCCAGATGAAAACTGCCGAAAACAGGTCGGCACCGGCGGGGCGGCTCGGGAGCTCGCCATCAATGCGTTCTGGCATGTCCGAAGCTTCTCCCGGCTTGCTTCGGGGAACATGGAACACATGCCAAACCTTGCAGCAAACCGCTGGAAAATGGGGTTCACCGGAGGACCGACCCGTTTTTGCCGCCGCCGGCGATTTCTCGTCGCCCGGGGTATGTGGTGGATGGATTGCTGCGGTATTTGGCGTGGGGAGGGCACTAGGATGGTGTGATGCTATGGCTTGAACCGAAGAACAAATAATCATGTGTGTTGGACGAATTTCCAGTTTTGGTTTTGATCGGTTCTTCACGTGTACCGGCGCCAAAACTCAAATTCCGGCAAGCCAGCAGTGGGGACGAGCAAGGGTAGGTATGGAGCATGATCTACACACCTTGGCGCACCTTAGGGAGGTGTTGGTCGTGCGGGAGAGGCGCTGGAACGGCCGGAAGGCGAGGAGCAGCAAGGTACGGCGTGCTCTGTTTTCTCCCAGTGAAGAACAGCTCGAGCACTGCGAGGGGAGGCCGGGGACCAGCTGAGGAGTGGTGGAACACGTCGAGGAGTGGCCGGTGCAGCTCCTAGGGCGATCAACCGGTGCTAGGGGGGCTGGAGGCTGCTGAACGATAAGCACAGGGGTGGGCGCGGTGTGTTGCTTGTGAGCGCTCGGGAGGCTGAGGGTTCTTCGGTGTAGCGTGGAGAAAAGAAGAACTCAATTGTGCTGCTGCTTTAACTCTGGATAACCCAAACATGAGTTGCCTTCGGGAGCACGCTGCGGCAAGCAGCTCGGTGGAGCTTCGAGCGGGAGTGTGCTGCGGGAGCTGGCATGCTGGTGATCAACCGAGGAAAACAGAGAGTTCTTCTGTGGGTGGCTGACTAGTGGGTCCACCTCCTCCTCTTTTAATCAGATTTTTCCACTGAGATTTTTACCACAGATACTCACAATTGAATGCTTTACTTCACCTCAAAGCTAAGGCTTGAAATGTTGAATTCAATAATTTGAATTGTGGTGTGGAGTTTGAATTGAGTATGGTCATTTGAATTTGAAAATGGAATTTGAATTCTCCCTTTTGCATTGTTCCAAAAACATAGCAAACCAACTCCAAAGTTTCTGATTTTATGCATGGCTGCCAATTCAAATGTGGAGAACACATTTGTGGAACCAAATTTGCAAATTAAGGAAGTTGGAATCTGAAACTGAATTTGAAATTTAGATTAGGGGGTTTCCTCTTTTAATCGCAAACAAATATTAAAACCCCTCCAAATGAGCTGAAATTTGGAAGGTTGAATATTTGAAATATGAAGACCCAAGTTATGAATTTAGATCTCCATGTTTGGAAGTTTTGGGAAGTTTCAATCACCACTTTGAACTCACACCGATATAATTCAAAGTTTTAATTCCCCTCATTTTTCCTAAGTGTACATGAACTGAATTTTTCTTGCTACCAGTTTTGGGGATTTTACATCAGCAAGACATAACCGACACTCATAAACCATGAAACTCTACATGTAAGGATTAAAAACATAGGAAAAGTACGATGCGATAAAGACACGCCTACATGTTAATCCTTACTTTAAGTTTTATAGCAGCAGATTAATATGCCTTAGGAAGCCTTCACATTGGAAGTCCACAATCAAACAAGAAACGCTTTCCTCCGATGCAATTATGCCCAAAGTGGAAAATAAACTTAGTGAGCTCTACAACTATAGCATACATTGTTGGCAATACAATGAGCTTAAGAACTTCACAACAGCAATGATTCATCTCACTTTATCTGGAAGTAACTACTCTGTCACAACGCGGTGAACAAGTGGTACTCATATGACCGCGAGGGACGGTGATTCGAATAAGGACACACCTGGAACACATGACACATACACCCGCCTCGAAAGACTCTCACAAGAGCACTTTCTTACGTTGTATGCAGCAACCTTTCACCCATCACTCCAATGCTGAATCAGTTATGCCGACCCATCAGAAGGGCCACTACCGGAAACACGTCGAAGTTGCTCAGCTAGCGGGTTTACACCTCTGACACCAACCCCTAAAGGACGGCTGTATAAGTTTCGACACGAGAGTACCCGAGTTACATCGGTTCCTGGACCCCATAGTTCCAGTATGCATCCTGTACTGTTCAAACTTGCACAATAGGGTGGCATATGCATCGGTCCTTAACTGAAACAAACAGAGCTACGGCAACACAGGCCCAACGTTCTGCTGCTCCTACTCTCTGGCCGGTCTCATTTTGCATTCCAGGCATTTCATTCTATAGAATCATACCCCGTTGAACCAACATCCTAAACTCGCGAGTAGCTTCCAACTACCCGACTTGTAACGGATCCTATACAACATAAGCCAAGTCGAAACTACACGAAGATAACCTGTTCTGCCCTTTAACTCCAAGGATTTCTGGGTCATGCATTTGGAGTATCAATCACCTAGACCTAATGCACAATACATACTAGACCAATAAAAGTGATACAAAGTAAAATATAACTAAAAGGTGTTAAATGCAAACCGGGGCTTGCCTTATGTTGCTGCAGGTTCATTACTACTTTGAAGTCAGTATCTTCTCGACGGTTAAAGGTTCAACTTGCTGCTCCGAGTCGATTTCTTCGTCAAACTCCTTCATCGTGTTCCCTACCGACATGAATATGCATAATTTTATATTGCGAGTAAATGAATTATAAAACAAATGTGTGTTATGACTTAAGAATGGTTTAGACCAACCAAGACTCGAGATTTGGGTTCTGGTTATGTGTTGGACAGAGAAAGAATCATTTTGGATCAGTGGAGGTCTTTGGAATAAAGTTCAAAGACTATATATTGGACATAGGTATGAAGCGAGACAGAATTAGTAGAAACTGGAGATTATAACCTCAACTTGCTCTGAAATTATTACAGTGGTCCATAGATCATACAGAAGTATGGCTTGAAAAATTTCAGACAAAGTTGATGTAAGATGTGGTCTAAGGAATTTTCTTAGCTATTTGACTTCTCTGAATTCCTAAGGCAATTCTAGGGTCTTGGCATGCTCCAAATTTGGGTTTTTCAGAAACTTAGGAGACTTATGAGTCTATAGGTCTTGGTTTCACCATTTTTGGAGCTTCCTACACAGAGATACGAATTTTACAAGTTGGGAGAAAATCTCTGAAAAAGGTCTCTGTTATTTTTCCTATTTTTCAAAGATATAGAGGATTGAAACAACATTTGGCCAAGCAAATGGAGTCCAATGCCTCTTAAATTTTTACTGGAGTTCAAGGACTTTTGGAAGAATGACCTGCCCAAATTTGGAAATTTTCCAATAAACAGAACTCCTGTAAAAATTCCTACAATATTTTCCTAAATGAATTAATGAGCCAAATATAGGGATTTTCATAAAACTTGGGATGCACCCCTAGATAATACTTACTGAGAAGAATCTAATGGAATTTATTCACAATTTTTGGAGGTTCCTACTAGAAGTTATGAGCAATTGAAGTTGAACTAAACTGAAAAATGGAAGGAAATGTTTAAACTCTGGCGCGCAGGTCCCACCAGTCGGGTTCCTTCTTCCTTGCGCGTGACAGAGCACAGTGGAGGCACTTCTCCGGCGAGCTCCACGAAAACTGTCTTCCCATCCTTCCCTTGTCCCCAAACTCGCCGCCTACCCCTTTTTGACCACGGGCAACTCATCCATGGGGTCGACCGAGGGCCCCGGTCACAGGAAACCCATTGGCGACGGTCGTCAGCGGCGGCTAACCTTCGGCGCCATCAAACTCCCTCCAAAGTGGATCAATCTCCTCGGTTTTTCTTCCTATAGCACCGTGGTAGATCCCTCGTCACAGGCATGAGCTCAAATCAGCTCAAAAGTAGCTGCAAATAGGAGTTCATCGGCGACCTAGGGCCAAAATCGGTGCCGGCTCAAAATTCTCGAGGAACAGCACAGAAACTCGATGAAATTCGATGGTTGTTGATCCTAGAGGAGCGTGGGGTGGTCTATAACATGTTTGTAGCTCGGTACAAGATTTGGGGAAGTGATCACTACGAATTTCGTGTTTTGGTGCGGCTCGGTTCTAGGCATACCGAAACACTAAACGACCAAATTCGTCCTCGGCGATGCATGAGAAGAGGAGAGAGTGGCGCGGTCATGTTTAGCACCTTAGGGCAGACCTTTTTCGTGTAGAACTTCGGGACGAGAGAGAACGTAGAGCTCGGGCACCGGGGAACCGAAGTGTGGGGCGGTGGTGAGTTTGCTTCGGGTGTGCGAGCAGAAAACTGTGGAGAGCGCGAGAGAGGGAACCGGTTCACATGGGCAGTAGCTCCGGGTTGCTTCACTCAGCGTTCTTAGCCGCAGAGCAGGAGGTGGCATGGTGCAACGTGGGTTGGCGCCGGCCGGGAGGTGGCGCGCGCATGAGTGAAGAGCAGAATCGGTTTCCTCCTCCCACGTATGACAGGTGGGGTCCACATCTCCCCCTTATCCCCCAATTCTGTTTAAAATAGCGAACGAGCTCCAAATTTGATCAAACTCGTAGGATAGGCCAAAAAATGTGAGAAACACAATTGTGCACTCAAATTTGAATTTTAGTGAAGTTAGAATTTGAAACTGAGATTTAAATTCAAATTCGAATTTTCTCCCGTTTAATTCCAACAAATAGGAAATCCTTTCCAAATGAGCTGAAAATTTGCCGGGCTATTATTGGATGTGTGGAAAACCAAATGGTAGATTTAGGCCTCCATGTTTGAACATTTTGCACGTTTAATTTAGCATTTGGAGCTCACACCTTTGTATTTCAAAAAATTTAAACCCTCTCATTTTCTCGGTGTGACTTGCAGCTCAACTTGCTAGAATTTTGGGATTTCATATCCCACCTCCCTTAAAAAAAATCTCGTCCCGAGATTCATAAAGAAGAGATACAGCGGTAGAGAAGCAGTTACCGTATATGAGCAGACAGCAAGTCTGAATAGTTCGAACAGAGGTATTCTTCACTCTCCCATGTTGTTTCCTCCGTGTTATGATTGCTCCATAGCACCTTATAAAATTGGAGTGTCCGATTCCTGGTCGACCGATACTTTTCATTGATAATCTGAATTGGATGCTCGATATAAGAGAGATCTGGTTGCAATGTCTCTAGATCTTCAGTGCGAACCGCAATGGCGTTCTTGAGACATTTCTGAAGTTGGGAGACGTGAAATATGTCATGCACACCAGCGAGGTTTGTTGGTAGCTCAAGCAGGTAGGCTACGGGTCCACATTTTTCTGTTATGGCGAATGGACCGATAAACTGGGGAGCGAGCTTTCCTTTTACACCAAATCGGTGAACTCCCTTCATTGGAGATACTCGAAGATATACGTACTCTCCGACGTTGAAGTTCAGCGGTCGATGTCGCTGGTCTGCATAGCTCTTCTGTCGAGATTGAGCAGCCTTTAAATTTGCTTGTATGACACGAACTCGTTCTTCGGCGTCATTGACAAGTGAAAGTGCATCTAGGCATCCCATTGGGTTTTGGTTGATTTATGACAAACAAATGAAACCCTAACAAAATTGTTGAGACGAGCGCAGGTTCTTGAACAAATTAGGAAGAAAGCGCAAAAAGAAAGGAGAAGGAGGATCCAAATTGATAAGAGCTCAGGAGCTGAAAAGATTAGATCACTTAATATAGAGTGTGTTGGAGAAACACACCACAAGAGCTCAAGTGAAATAAATCACACTAACTGCACAAAAATCAGCATGTGCGGACTAGTCCAATATCAACCGGACTAGTCCGATTTTCTCTCTGACTAGAAAACGGACTAGTCCGATATGGACCAGACTAGTCTGATATATCTCTGAGTAGACATCGGACTAGTCCGCACTCTTACGGACTAGTCCGGTATCTCACAACACTTAGGGTTTTCCACACGCCGCACACCGGACTAGTCAGGAATCCAGCATGGACTAGTCCGGACATCGCAAACCCTAACGTAACCTTTGGAAACCCCAGTATAAAAAGAGGTGTACGGCCATACCAACAAAAAAACATGACCCCCTGCACCGTCACAGCTCCCAAGAGCTCAAAATTCACATCTCTCCACACATTCTAACCCAAAAAAGGATCAAATCTTTGGGGATTAGCAATTGGTCAAAGGAGAGACTTGTTCTACACATCTTGAGCTCTTGGGTTTGATCTCTCGAACACTCTTTCATCTGTTGAGTGTGTTTGGTTGTGTTCATTCACTGTAATACTTGGGGAGCCCACAACTTGTGAGAAGGCCCCTTGAACGATTTATTTGCCCTTTGTGATTAGTGGAAGAGGATCGGCCTCCGTGGCGATTCAACGGGTGTAGGGTTGGTGAAGACCCGGTCCTTAGTGGACTCCTCAACAGGGACGTAGATTTCCTTCGTGGAATCGAACCTCGGGATAAAATCTTGTCTCTTACTCGTGTTTATCTATTGTTCATCATATTCTAGTGTTTAATTAATCTTGTGAAATTCACGTTGAAGCATTGAAATCAAAGTTGATCTCTGTAATTCATTGTTTCACTGTTGTAATACATCTAAGCTATCAATTAATTTCCGCTGCATAGGGTACTAGAAGTGAAAATATTGATCAACCTTGATCTCTCTAGTCCACGCATATCGGAATAGTCCGCACAGTACCGGACTAGTCCGATATTTCTCTGAGTAGAAAACGGACTAGTCCGCACTCTACCGGACTAGTCCGATTTCCCTGTATTTAACAAATCTATTAAGTGTTTCAGGGATTAAAAAAATTCGAAAAGCCTATTCACCCCCGTCTAGGCTACATTCAATTGGTATCAGAGCCAAATTCTTCAAAAGAGACTCACCGCTCGAAGAGACGATGTCGGACATCAAGGACGTACACAAGAAGATCGACTATGAAAAGGGTGATGATGAAAGGACTCAAAAGCTAAAGAAGCTACTCGACGCCATTCAAGACAGTGAGGACGATGATGAGGTGGTGCTCCAAGTCAAGGCTCTTCTACGGAAGAAGGCATTCTCCCAAAAAGGGAAGAAGATCGATGATGAAAAGAAGAAGAAAGGGAGTAGTCACACAGACTACTGCCGATATCCTTTTGACTATGAGCGTTTGAATTCTAACAATAGTCATTACTTATCAATTCCTCTAGGGAAAGCACCTTACTTTGATGGCAATGACTATTCAATGTGGAGACAAAACATGAAAATGCACCTTATATCTCTTAACCCAAGTTTGTGGCATATAGTGTGTACAGGAATAGATATCCCAGGTGATGATGAAGGTGGTGCTCCAAGTCAAGGCTCTTCTACGGAAGAAGGCATTCTCCCAAAAAGGGAAGAAGATCGATGATGAAAAGAAGAAGAAAGGGAGTAGTCACACAGACTACTGCCGATATCCTTTTGACTATGAGCGTTTGAATTCTAACAATAGTCATTACTTATCAATTCCTCTAGGGAAAGCACCTTACTTTGATGGCAATGACTATTCAATGTGGAGACAAAACATGAAAATGCACCTTATATCTCTTAACCCAAGTTTGTGGCATATAGTGTGTACAGGAATAGATATCCCGGGTGATGATGAAGAGCTGACTCCAAGCCAAAACAAGCTGCAGCTGTGATCACGTCATCACTGAGCCGAGACGAGTTCACCAAGGTGGACGGACTCGAAATTACCAAGGAGATATGGGACACACTACAAACAGCACATGAAGGTGACCGTCATGTACACGAAGCCAAGATAGAAATGATTGAAGGTGAATTGTGAAGATTCGTGATAGAAGAAGATGAATCACCACAAGATATGTACAATCGACTAAAGAATCTTATCAACAAAGTCCGAGCTTATGGCAGCAAAAGTGGAATGGTCATGAGGTCGTGAAGTTGATTCTCAAGGCATTCATGCCTCGCAACATGACTCTTTGCTCTACGAATAGAGAAAGCCCCAGGTACTGGAAAATCACCCCAGACGAACTTCTTGGCAAGATCATCAATTTTGAAATGATGGAGAAGCAAGCCAAGCATGTCAAGGAAATTGCCGATCTCACCTCGGCAAAGAAGAAAGGAGTTGCTTTGAAGTCAACTTGTAAACCCGTATCAAAAGAGGCTCGAGAAGCTCACGGAGAAGATGACAGTGATGATGAAAGTAGTGATATCGATGAAGAAGACATGATCTTGTTCATGAAGAAGTTCAAGAAAATGATGAGAAGAAGAAAGGGTAGCAGCTAAAATGAAGTAAGACAAAGGGACAAACAAAGACCCAAGACGATACGGGCGTGCTATAGCTACGGAGAATATGATCACTTCATAGTAGATTGTCCATATGAAGAAAACAAGAAGAAGACTAAAGACAACAAGCCTCAACCAA
Source organism: Neostapfia colusana (assembly GCA_030760725.1). Lineage (NCBI taxonomy): Eukaryota > Viridiplantae > Streptophyta > Magnoliopsida > Poales > Poaceae > Neostapfia > Neostapfia colusana. The sequence continues at coordinate 72,955,102 of JASWHV010000007.1, read as the reverse complement.
AGAAAATATTCAAGAAGAAGAAGCAATATGGCCAAGCGCATCTAGGGAAGGAATGGGACTCCAATGATGAATCCTCATCCGAAGAAGAAGAGGAGATGGCAACCATACCCATAAAGAAGACTACCAAGAAATCCACTCTCTTCCCAACCATGGGCGCATGGAAGGACACCGACAACACTTTTGTAATGGCAAAGGAAGGTAAAAGAAAGGTAACAACTAACTCTTCATTCTCGCATTCTTTTACTAGTGACAGTGATAATTCTAGTTAGGATGATAGCAGTGATGAAAATGAATATATGCTTAGGGGTTTAGACAAAAAGACAGCTGCTAAGATGAAATTTCTATTTGATAAGCTTGTCGATATGGAGAAGTTAGTCAATCATCAGGAAGATATGATCATATCCCAAAAGGAGGAATATCTTGAGATTGAAAAGCTTCTTGAACTTGAGAAGGAACAAAATAAATCACTAGAAATTGAGTTAGCTTCAAGCAAGGAAGCATGCTTGAAGTTAAAAGACTCAAACACCATCATCAAGGATGAACATGCTAACTTAACCAAAGTTAACGAGATCCTTGAGGTACAAGTTGAGTCACTCAAGCAAAATGGTTCTTCATCCACTTCAAGCTCACCTTCTTAACATATAAAATCTGAAACTAGTATTACTTGTGCTTGTGCAAAAATTGACACTAACTTGAAGAAAAAGCCAAACTTGACAAAGTACAAGCAATCTTCTCAAAGTGGCATATTTGACAAGAAGAAGATCAAGTATGCACGCAATGCATACTCGGTCACAAGAGCTCCTAATGTCAAATATGTCATTGGATATTCTAATGGTGAAAAGCAAAACGCTAGAAGCCACAAGAATAACAAAGGTTGCATTGCCTTTATCAAGGGAAACTCTTCTCAAGTTAGAAAACTTAATAATGTTAACAAATTTAACACTGTGAACACATATGAACAACAACTTCTATTTAGAACTTTTGATGCTCCATATGTACTTATGAAAAGTAATCTTGGAAGAGTTTATGCTAAATATGTTGGGCCACGCCATGGGAACACCAAGTCTCATGTGTGGGTGCCCAAATCACTTGTGACTAACCTCAAATGACCAAAGCAAACTTGGGTACCTAAGACCAAGGCATAAATTGTTTTTGCAGACTTATTCATCTGGTGGAGCAAAATGGGTGCTAGATAGTGGATGCACCAATCACATGACCAGAGAAAGAAGAATGTTCATGGAATATGAAGAAAATGAAGATCCACATGAAGGCATTTACTTTGGTGATAATAGTCAAGGAAGAGTGCTTGGTACTGGTAAAATTGCAGTTTCATCACAACATACTCTCTCTCATGTTTTACACGTTGACTCCTTGGATTATAACCTTTTGTCCATATCTCAATTATGTGACAAGGGTTATAATTTCTTATTCACTAATGAGGGTGTGACTATCTTTAGAAGGAGTGATAACTCAATTGCATTCAAGGGTGTGTTGAAGGAAAAACTTTATCTAGTTGACTTCAACAAAGATAAAGCCGAACTTGACATATTCTTGATTGCAAAGACCAACATGGTTGGCTGTGGCATAGACGGTTAGCACATGTTGGTATGAGGAATCTTCAAAAACTCCTCAAAGGCGATCACATCCGAGGTTCAAAGGATGTTGTTTTTGAGAAAGACAGGCCGTGTAGAGCATGCCAAGCAGGGAAGCAAGTAGGAACACCATTCCACGAAGAATGTCATGACTACAACAAGACCGCTTGAGCTCCTCCACATGGATCTATTTGGTCCAATTGCTTACATAAGTATTGGAGGTAATAAATACGGTCTAGTCATTGTTGATGATTTTCACGCTTCACATGGGTTTTCTTTTTGCATGATAAGACAGAAACTCAAGGAACCCTCATGAAGTTTATCAAGCGTGCCCAAAATGAATTTTCATTGAAGATCAAGAACATACGAAGTGACAATGGGACAGAATTCAAGAACACCAAAGTTGAGGAGTATCTAGACGAAGAAGGGATAAAGCACGAATTCTCAGCATCATATACTCCTCAACAAAACAGAGTAGCCGAAAGGAAGAACATAACTCTCATTGAGATGACGAGAACAATGCTCGATGAATACAAGACTTCGGACAGGTTTTGGGCTGAAGCGGTTAACACCGCTTGTCACGCCATAAACCGACTATATATTCATTGGTTACTCAAGAAAACTTCATATAAACTACTCATGGATCAAGAAGAAGCTCCATGCCAAGCATTGAGAAGAATGGCATTGGGCAATGTTCGACCACAAGTGCCACCTTCAAATGCGAATGAAGAAAATGAACCACAAGTGGAGGAAAATGATCAAGGGAGAACTTCCATACAAGATCAACATCAAGAAAATCAAGAAGACCAAAACATCAATCAGGGCAACTATCCAGGAAGAGGAGAAGATGATAATGAAGATTCAAGACCACAAGTGCCACATCCAGGAGTACACCAAAGCATCCAAAGAGATCACCCCTTTGACAACATAATCGGTGACATCCGAAAAGGAGTAATAACTCGATCTCGCATAGCTGATTTTTGTGAACACTATTCTTTTGTATCTTCTTTGGAACCATACAGGGTTGAGGATGCATTAAAAGATCCGAATTGGGTGATGGCGATGCAAGAAGAATTGAACAACTTCAAAAGGAACGATGTGTGGGAGCTTGTTGAAAGGCCCAAGTCCAATATCGTCGGCACTAAATGGGTCTTCCGCAACAAGCAAGCTGAACATGGAGTGTTAACAAGGAACAAGGCATGACTTGTGGCAAAAGGGTACTCACAAGTCGAAGGTTTGGATTTCGACGAGACTTTTGCTACCGTAGCTAGACTTGAATCGATTCGTATACTACTTGCATATGCTACTCACCATGATTTCAAGCTCTATCAAATGGACGTGAAAAGCGCCTTTCTCAATGGACCGATCAAGGAGGAGGTGTACGTGGAACAACCACCTGGTTTTGAAGATCAAGAGTACCCCGACTATGTGTTCAAACTGCGTAAGGCTCTCTATGGCCTCAAACAAGCTCCTAGAGCTTGGTATGAGTGCCTTAGAGATTTTTTGATTGAAAATGACTTCAAGATTGGAAAAGCTGATTACACTTTGTTTACTAAACACCTTGATGATGATCTCTTCATTTGCCAAATCTATGTTGATGATATTATATTTGGTTCAACTAACAAATCCTTTTGTCAAGAATTTAGTAAGATTATGACAGATAGATTAGAGATGTCCATGATGGGAGAGTTGAGGTACTTTTTGGGATTCCATGTGAAGCAACAAAAGGACGGGACGTTCATAAGCCAAACAAAGTACACTCAAGACATTCTCAATAAGTTTGGAATGGATAAATCAAAGCCCATAAAGACTCCCATGGCGACAAATGGACACTTGGATCTCAATGAGGACGGACAAAATGTGGATCAAAAGGTATATCTTCCATGATTGGCTTCTTACTTTATTTATGTGCATCTAGGCCTGATATCATGTTGAGTGTTTGTTTGTGTGCAAGGTTTCAAGCCAATCCTAAGGAATGTCATCTGACAGCCGTTAAAAGGATCTTGAGATATTTAGTTCATACACCCAACCCAGGCCTTTGGTATCCCAAAGGCCCAAAATTCAATCTCATTGGATACTCCGATGCAGATTATGCCGAATGCAAGGTAGATAGAAAAAGTACTTCCGGTACTTGCCAATTCCTAGGTAGATCCTTAGTTTCTTGGTCCTTCAAGAAATGAAATTCAATTGCCTTATCCACGGCCGAAGCGGAGTATGTTGCAGCCAGGAGTTGTTGTGCACAACTCCTTTGGATGAGACAAACTCTAAGGGATTACGGTTACAATATGAGCCGTATTCCACTCCTTTGTGACAATGAGAGTGCAATTAAAATTGCCCATAATCCTGTTGAGCACTCTAGAACCAAACACATAGATATCCGGCATCATTTTTTGAGAGATCACTCAATAAAAGGAGACATAGCCATTTCCCATGTCAACACTGAAAACAACTAGCCGATATCTTTACCAAGCCACTTGATGAAAAACACTTTTGTGAGCTCCGAAATGAACTAAATATCCTTGATGCTCAGAACGTGGCTTGAAAACTTGCATACCTGTATGCCATCCTCAAAATCATGTTAATTGTGTTGAAAAATCATCTCTCTCTATTTTTCTCCTAAAACTATGTTAGTTACTTGATCTTGATGAATTATTGTCATAGCTCGATTGTTGTATGTTAACTGATCATATTCATCAAGAATATCTGTGTGTATTTGTCCCCCTATTCCTTATTAGGAACCATTGAATACATATATATAAGTGTTTTGTACTTTTCTGTACAAGGGACCACAGACTAGTCCGGACAACCACGGACTAGTCCGATATTTCGAATCCATAACCCTAGGGCAGGCTCAGACCTAATCTCCTTTATTCTCACAACCCCTCCCACGTTCTCTCTCCTCACTCAAGTGCTCACAACACGGATTTGCGATTTCACCATCAAAACCACCCAAATCTCCGTAGGAATCAATCTCCACTGCAAAGGGATCGAAGGCCCCGGACTAGTCCGCATCAAGAACTCCTTCAATGCCTCGAATCGAAGGATTTGGTAAACTTCTCTCCAAAACCCTAGAACCTTTCATTTTCCTTGTTTTTGCTCAATTAGCTTAGCTCCTCCAGTCAATACATGCTTTATTGATGTATTCCATATACCCTAGATCATATTTGCATTGAATAAACTCAAATTTTGACAAGTTAGGGTTTGAGCAGCCACATAACGGACTAGTCCGTTCTTAGGACAGACAGTCCGGTACTCCGGACTAGTCCGACCCTGAACACCGGACTAGTCCGGTATGCCCTGATCAGAATCTTAGCTTATGTCAATTCAATGCAATCCCTTGTCATCCTTGATTATTCATATCCTTTATATCTTCCTTGTCAGAAATCATGTCGGGACCGAATGAGAATCTCTCCGACTTTGAAGCCGAGATGGATCAAGATCAAGATGTGATGTCGCATATTCCGGAGTCTCGCTCCAAAAGGAGACAAGATCGTGCTGCTGAGCCCTCGCTCACCCCACCTAGGGTTCGCCGAAAGGTTACAATCAAGAGACCAGCTTCAAGAGCAAATATGGCTGATTCTAGCTCGGCGGCTCAACGCCAAACCAAGGGCAAGGGAAAGGGGCTTGCTTTCGGCCTGATTGGTCCCCTTAAGATGACAGCTCCAAGGCAGGGAAATAGGGATCCCTCAGAGAAGTTCAATGGCAAGGGGAGTGATGTGGCATGGAACCTGAGAAAGGTTTGATGCCTATAGCACTGCCAAAAGGGCAGCTGGCAAGAGATTTTGGAGCAACTTTCACTCGGACTACTACAGTTCAGTGTACCTACAAATGAAGACTCCAGCAGTCCGCAGTCAATCGATCGACTGGGCATATTTTGAAAGGAAGAGTTGTGAAGCCTTTGAGGAGGTAATAGAGGCTGTAGAGAGACACAGACTCAAGGACTTGCTCTCCTTCAGATACAACTGGAATGATGAGATCATCGCCCAGTTCTATGCAAATTGCCACTTTGCCTACGATGGAGAATACAAAGTGACTTGGATGACTCATGGATCCAAGTACACAATTTCCTATACTGAGTTTGCCAGACTGCTGCACCTTGAGGACACCAGCAGTGATGAGATTGTGATTCACAATCTTGATGTTGTGGAGAAGGACAAGATGGAATTCCTCTATGATACTCGACTCCCATACAATCCTCTCTCAACCATGAACATGAAGCCCTTCTTTATTGTTCTCAACAGAGTGCTCCGGAAAACCATTGCTCCAAAGGATGGAGATGCCGGGAGTGTCCAAGGTTACTTGAGAACCTTGATGAATGTAATCAGCAGGAGGAGAAGATTTGATATCTTCGATTACATTTGGAATGACATGATGAACATATCCTACACACCAAACCGTTCCTGTGGCTATGCACCATACTTGATGTTCATGATTGAAAAAGTCACAAGAATTGAGCTTGTGAAAGATGTGGAGCACACTGCTCTACGGCCTCAGAAGCCTCCTCAAGCCACTCTCCCAGCTGCTCCCTCACCTGGATCACCTGAGGAACATCCAGAGGGAGCTCGAGAAGATGCAATGCCTTCATCCAACACTAGGGCCCCTCCTCACAAAGGGTCACCTAGTGAGATTATGAAGTTTTTGGCTGCTATATTTGGTTCTTGCCGCAAAAATGAGGTGAAGCTTCATAAGATGAACAAGGCAAGAAAAGAAGAAATGAGATACAAGAAGGCCAATGTTAAAGCAATATGCCAAAAACTGGAGGTTGAGCCCATTGGATCTCCAGTCATCTTAGAGGAATCTGCATATGACTTCACAGAGCTTCCTCCTCTCTCTCCATCAGAGCGTGCCTACTTTGGCACGACGAGTGGTTCCTCTCCTCCTCCTCCTCCTCCTCCTCCTCCTCCTCCTCCTCCTCCTCCTCCTCCTCCTCCTCCTCCTCCTCCTCCTCCTCCTCCTCCTCCTCCTCCTCCTCCTCAGCCTGATGATGAAGACGAAGAAAGGACCGACAGCGAGGAGGGAGCCGGCGACAACAAGTAGATCCCTCCTCTCCTTCTTTTTGGTGCCTTGATGCCAAAGGGGGAGAGATTGAGGGGGAGTCTTAGGTCGTAGGCTCTTCTTTTTATATCCTAGTTTAAGAAATGAGCTTTTGTAAGTCTTATGCTATCACTATGATTTTGGACATGTGATGTGAAATGATAACTATGTTATGCTTATGGTTAATGGTGTATGTTTAAAACTTCTATGTAGGATTGAGACTCTTGATGATTTTATGAATATGTTCATTATGATATTCAAATCAAAATTATTGCTCACACACATAATTTTTCACCCCACCATAAAGAGTGCACATATGTCTTATGTCTACATTGCCTATTTTTCTCAAAGCTCATATGTGCACACTTTATGAAAATCTGAATTTTTTATCATATTTGTGTGATCCCAATTGGTTGTCATCAATCACCAAAAAGGGGGGAGAGTGAAAGTGCATCTAGGCATCCCTTGTGGATTTTGGTTGATTTATGACAAACAAATGAGACCCTAACAAAATTGTTGAGATGAGCGCAGGTTCTTAAAGAAATTAGGAAGAAAGCTCAAAAAGAAAGGAGAAGGAGGATCCAAATTAATAAGAGCTCAGGAGCTGAAAAGATTAGATTACTTAGAATAGAGTGTGTTGGAGAAACACACCACAAGAGCTCAAGTGAAAGAAATCACACTAACTGCACAAAAATCAGCATGTGCGGACTAGTCCGATATCAACCGAACTAGTCCGATTTTCTCTCTGACTAGAAAACGGACTAGTCCGATATGGACAGGACTAGTCCGATATATCTCTGAGTAAACATCGGACTAGTACGCACTTTTACGGACTAGTCCGGTATCTCACAACACTTAGGGTTTTCCACACACCACACACCGGACTAGTCCAAAGTCCACCACGGACTAGTCCGGACATCGCAAACCCTAACGTAACCTTTGGAAACCCCAGTATAAAAAGAGGTGTAAGGCCATACCAGCAAAAAAAACTTGACCCCCAGCTCCGTCACACCTCCCAAGAGCCCAAAAATCACATCTCTCCACACATTCTAGCCCAAAAAGGATAAAATCTTTGGGGATTAGCAATTGGTCAAAGGAGAGACTTGTTCTACACATCTTGAGCTCTTGGGTTTGATGTCTCGCATACTCTTTCATCTGTGGAGTGTGTTTGGTTGTGTTAATTCACTGTAATTCTTGGGGAGCCCTCAACTTGTGAGAAGGCCCCTTGAACAATTTATTTGCCCTTTGTGATTAGTGGAAGAGAATCGGCCTCCGTGGCGATTCAACGAGGGTAGCGTTGGTGAAGACCGGGTCCTTAGTGGACTCATCAATGGGGACGTAGATTTCCTTCGTGGAATCGAACTTCGGGATAAAATCTTGTCTCTTACTCGTGTTCATCTATTGTTCATCATATTCTAGTGTTTAATTAATCTTGTGAAATTCATGTTGAAGCATGAAATTAAAGTTGATCTCTGTAATTCATTGTTTCCCTGTTGTAATACATCTAAGCTATCAATTAATTTCCGTTGCATAGGGTACTAGAAGTGAAAATATTGATCAACCTTGATCTCTCTAGTCCATGCATACCGGACTAGTCCGCACAGTACCGGACTAGTCCAATTTTTCTCTGAGTAGAAAACGGACTAGTCCGCACTCTACCGGACTAGTCCAATTTCCCTGTATTTGACAAATCTATTAAGTGTTTCAGGGATTAACAAAAATTTGAAAAGACTATTCACCCCCCCTCTAGGCTACATTCAACATGGTCAATCCCGAATGTCACCCTTCCACTGGATTCGCACCAGTTCAGAGGTGTACGACATCTCCGGCCGTAGAGAGCCTCATATGGTGCCATCTTGATACTCGTTTGATAGCTGTTGTTGTACGAGAATTCCGCCAAACGGTAAATAAGCATCCCAATTATTACCGTGGTGAATGACACACGCTCTCAACATGTCCTCCAAGACTTGATTCACCCTCTCGGTTTGTCCGTCGGTTTGAGGGTGATATGCGGAGTTTCTAAGCAATTTTGTTCCCAAAGATGCGTGCAGCTGTTCCCAGAAATGAAAAACGAACAGTGCACCATGATCTGAAACTATTGTTCTTGGAACTCCATGCTGGCATAAGATCCGTGCAATGTATAACTCCGCATACTTCTTGGCGTCGAATCTAACATTTACCGGTATGAAATGTGCTGATTTGGTTAATCGGTCAATTATTATCCAAACCGAATCATGCTTCTGAGATGTGAGTGGTAACCCAACAATGAAATCCATACTCACATCTTCCCACTTCAATGCCGGAATATGGAGGGGCTGTAGCAAACCAGGTTTCTTTATGTGATCGGCTTTCACCCTTCGACACGTACCACACTCGGATATGTATTTAGCTATTTCCCACTTCATCCATGTCCACCAAAACTTGTTTCTCAAATCTTGGTACATCTTGTTGCTGCCCGTATGAATGGAAAATTTTGATAGATGTGCTTCGTCTAATATTTTCTTATGAAACTTCATGTCCCGCGGCACGACTATATGGTTTTTGAACCATAGCGTACCATTCTCATCTTTCCGGAAGCACTTAACTTCTCCTTTGTCTATTCTCTTCCGGATATGGGCCATGCCCTTATCTTTCTTTTGAGCCTCTACAATTTCATTTTGAATTGTAGGAATGAGGGAAAGATTAAATAGCGACCCATAAGGAACCAAGCACAGGCTCGGTTCTTCTTCTTCCTCCATTGCAGCCATGGTTAGGTTATGAATATGTGATTTCCAACTAAGTGCGTCGGCAACCACATTCGCTTTTCCAGGATGGTAATGTATCTCTATCTCACAGTCTTTAATTAACTATAACCATCTTCGCTGCCTCATATTTAACTCCTTTTATGTGAAGATATATTTCAAACTTTTGTGGTCGGTGTAGAGGTGAACTAAGATTCCAAGTAAATAGTGCCTCCATAATTTTAGAGCAAGGACCACAGCAGCTAGCTCGAGGTCATGTGTCGGATAATTCTGCTCATGATTCCGAAGCTGCCGGGATCCATATGCGACCACTCGCCCTTCTTGCATAAGCACGCAGCCAGGGCGAAAGCCTTAGTCGTATCGGGCTGTGCCAATGCTTTGAATGCGTCCTCACATGCTTCACTCCACACATATTTCTTGCCTTTCTTCAGAAGTTCCATCATCGGTTTAGAGACATTGGATAAATTCTGAATGAATCTCCGATAGTAACCCGCTAAACCGAGAAAACTACGGACTTCGTGGACTGATTTTTGCGAACTCCAATTCAGCACTTGAACAATTTTGCTCGGATCAACTGCGATGCTCTCCACAGAAATAATGTGCCCATGAAATGGCACTTGGTTAATCCAGAACTCACACTTGCTGAATTTTGCATATAGTTTGTGATCCAGTAGGCGTTGGAGCACAATATGCAGATGTTCGGCACGTTCTTTCTCGGATTTAGATTATACCAAGATATCGTCGATGAATACCACGACGAACTTGTCCATCTCCGGCATCAAGACTGAATTCATCAAGTACATAAAATGAGCCGGAGCATTGGTGAGTCCGAATGACATGACAAGATACTCATATAACCCGTATCTCGTCGAGAATGCCGTCTTGGGTATGTCTTCCACCCGAATTTTTATCTGGTGATATTCGGACCAAAGATCCATCTTCGAGAAAACCTTAGCATCGACTAGTTGATAGAAAAGCATATCGATACGTGGTAGTGGATACTTGTTCTTGACCGTTACAGCATTTAGAGGACGATAGTCCACACATAGCCTCAGAGTCTCGTCCTTTTTCTTGACAAACAGCGCGGAGCATCCCCACGGTGATGAACTTGGTCGAATAAAGCCTTTGCTTTACAAGTCATTCAGCTGCTCTTTCAGCTCGGCGAGTTCTTTCGGTGCCATTTTATAGGCCTCCGAGAGATGGGTGTGGTTCCCGGTGCTAGTTCAATTTTGAACTCCACCTCACGTTTGGGCGGCATGCCCGGTAGATCATCGGGAAACACGTACGGATATTCCCGGACCACTGGAACGTCCTCCAGTTTCTTAGCTTCAATAGTGTGTACAGCGGTAACTTCCAGTGCAACATTGCTCAGAATCAACGTGTGTTGCCCGTGCTTCTTTGAATTCAGCTGCACCATTCTTGAACTAATATCAAAGATAGCTTGGTGATGTGTCAACCAAGCCATTCCCAAGATGATGTCAATCCGCAAGCCTTCCAGGATGATAAGGGTAGTAGGATATATCCGCCCATCCAAACATATAGGCGCTCGAGCAACAATTCTGCCCGCTGTCCTACTACCTCCCGGTGAATTAATTTGATACGATGCGGCCAAGGTGGTTGGTGGTATTTGCTGCTTAACCACATAATCTTTTCTGATAAAATCATGTGTAGCATCCGAGTCGAACAACATGAACGTGGGCTGATCATGTAGGCTAAACATACCCACAAACACGGGTTCTTCCACGGGAACATCTTCAACTGACATATAGTTTACATTTCCCACTTTCAGTACTGTCCTCCTTGGCTGACCATGGAATTTCTTTGCAGCTTGAGATGACATGATACTGCTGCTCTGCTTGGTCACATTGCACTCCTGAGTGATATGCCCCACATCGTTATTAGTATCATACGATGTGAGCTCAGGATCTTCATAATCCGAGAGTGGTTGATATTCTTGTGAACTTTGTTGAAGTGGTGGTGCACAAATACTCATTGGCTGCTGCTGTAGAAATGGCTGAACATCCATTGTTGAATAGGGATGGAATCGGATCAGCGGTGGTCCGTCAAAGGACTGAATTTCCACCCCGGAGGGTAAGCAATATATCACCGGTTGTTCTTGAGGATAATCATCCCTACTTGCCGGTGATAATCTTCTTTTCCTCTTACTTTCCTTATGCTCGAGTTCAGCTATTTCTTTGATCATAAAGGCATTGACTAACACGCTATAATTCCCTTTACTGCATTGTGCCACTTTCACCCGAAGCTTCACATTGAGGCCTCGGAAGAAGTAATGACACTTCATCGTCTCTTTATCCACATAAGCGGATGCATATTGTACTAAAAGGTTAAATTCCGTAAAGTACTCCATAACACTCATCCCTTCTTGCTTAAGTTCATAGAACTCTTCAAGTCTGGTTTGGACGATGCCCTCACAAATATGACATGCACGGAAAGCATCACGAAACTCCATCCACGTCACACGATGGCCTTTAGCGATCTTAGCAAGATATTCAGACCACCAAGACCCAGCGGATCCATGAAGTTGCTGAGCAGCAAATAAAGCCTTCTCATATTCATCACACTGGAGCATTCCCAATTTAGATTCAATCACCCGGAGCCAATGATCTGCCTCCAAGGCTTCTTCAGCTTCCCAGAATACCGGTGGTTGTCTTGCTAGAAAATCCAAATAAGTGTTCAGTGTGGGGTTTTGCTGTGAGGTCTCCTGTCGGATGCCTTGCTGCACCAACATCTTAAGAGACTTAACCATTCTTCCCAACACCTCCGCCAGTCCGGTTGATGATGGCGGCGATCGTTGCTGTGACGAATCATTTCCATCCTGGCTGGAACCACCAACCTCATACCCGGAATGTGTATGATCCATACTGCAAGAGTGAGCAATTTACGGTTAATATCCAATATTGTACTCAACTTGAACTCAAAATTATTAACCGCAAAAGCATCACATCAACAGTGCAGCATACATGAAGGAAACAAGGTTTTTGAATATTCCGAAATACAACCAATGATTGCTCAAGTTTGTCAAACTCTTAAACCAACAACAAGGAATGATGAAAGATAACTAATGAATATGTCATGGAACTTAGAGAAGTATAAAAATCTTCATGTCCACAACAAGACTCAAGTTACATGGGCAATGAACAATGCTCTATTTAGAATGACCATTTGATCTTAATCCCCGAATTTGATTATGAAAATGGCAGTTTCATGTCTCAAATTAAATATCAATGTTATAGATAACTTTAATATATTTACAAAGACTATTTATTTTCCTTCATATCAATTCTAGATCACGAGTTATAATATTTCAAAGTGGACAGAAATCTAGAACAATTTTGACAGCACCTCTCTGAAAGTGTCTGTTTTGTCCGCAAGATTTCATAAAGTTCTACCCCAAATCTGTAGAAACTTTGAACTACAGAGTCATACCACATATCACAAACTCTTCAACGGTGTCTAACATGACACTTAGAGATTTTTCTACAAGAAGTTATGGTCGAAATACAGAAAATTCCAGAGAGCATTTTTGGGCTGCCCTGTTTCTGGAAAGTTAACACTCATCTGAGATTTTCATCCATTTCGAAGGAGATTCTGTTCTGGAGTTCTACAGAAAAGTTGTAGAAGACTTCAAAAACTTTCCATAAATGTATCCCTAACCTCCATTGGTTCAACCAAATAAAAGTTATGTCCTGTTCAAGTTCAGCAAAAATTCTGCTGAAAACAGGGGTGATTGTTTCTAAATGTTTGAGTTGATAACTATACTCCCAATTGACTCATAGTTCAATATAGGAGTTCATTAACCCCTAATGGGCTCCTAGACCCCAAATTTACTCTTTTATTTGAAAACTTCATTTTTCATAAGTTTGTGAGCTTCTTCCATGCATCTCCTTAATGCTTCTCGTCTGCTATTATTTGAGGCACTTACCTGGAAAAGAGAGTCCTGACTACGAGAAGAACTTGCGGACTGGCTCTCAGACTTGCTTGAAGAGCCAAAAATCCCCTTAGCGATATTATTGACACCACGTGGCATCCTGTTCAGAAGAAAAATTGGTAAGAAATAAATACATAAGACATAAAATAATAAAAGCAAATACAACTGCAATATAAAAGCCAATATTTACAGGATTGAAATTCATCATGAGCCGAAGTTCCTTTGGTAATATTTCGCCGATCAAGTTTCTTCTTCTATCGAACCTTAATGTTTTAGTTCTTGGTCACATTATTTTAGCCACTAAAACCTCCGCCTCTTTGTTGTCTTCAACATCACCTACTATTATATCAAGGCCTATACCATCATCTGTCAGGGCGCGTCTGTCCCCGGATCATGGGTCCGTGCACACTCTCTGTAAAAGCCCAAGAAAGTGACTTGCAAAAAAATGTTCATCATCTCACAACACCACAGCTTATGTGGTGGATATCTCATGAACACTTGTGAAGAGCAAGTAAACACTATTAAATGGGTGATTAGAGGGGAAAGCCCTAATTTCGAAAAGTAGGAGTCATACACATAAACATGAAAGGTTGAGCTCACCCCTAGACCTTAAATAGTCTTGGAAAGGCTCAGGCCAAATTTCATCTAAATCCAATACTTTTTGAGGCACTTTTGGAGACATTTGTAAAAAGGGCCAATTTGAATGCAAATTCAAATTGCAGCCACTTTCATCACTTTAATTCAAAAGTGGACTTCAAATTCAAATTTAGCACATTTTTCTAAGTTACTCCACCAATTTTCATCCTCATTGGACTTCATCTTGTCGGGAACCAAATTTGCAATAATTCAAACTGATTTTGAATTTCAAATTCAAATGGGCAGCAAATTTAGCCAAACCAATTTCAGTTGAGGAATTCAAATTCCAACCATAACTTTAGGCCTAAGTCTTTCATTCAATTGTAAGTAGCTGGGATCTTTTCAGTGAAAATAAAAATGAAAAACGGAAATAAAGAATTAGAGGGGGGAGGGACCCACTGATCAGTGACTGTACTCAGAGGGAAACCGACTCTGTTGCCGTCGGTCAGCCGCCGGGGCTGTTGCCGCCTCACTGCCTTGATCGCGCACGTGCCAGCGCTCGTCTTGATCAGCTCATGCTCCTCCCGATCACCATGTACGCGGCACAAACGGATTTCGCCTTCCTCCCCTGCCAGCGCCGCTCTGCTCAGCTCCCCCGCGCACGAAAAACAGCAGTGACGACCACACCTTCAATCCTTCGGTGCACACCAGTGCCGATCATCAGTTGCTCATGGTCTCTGAAGCAAAAAGGAGCGCCAAGGTGTGCTCTAGCTGTTCCCCGTGCTACACCAGCGAGTTGCACTCGGTTGCGTGCTGTTTAAGCTGTCGAAGTCAAGAAACCGGAAGGGACCGGCGGAGCTGTGCTTCGGCTCACCGTCGACAGCCCAATCTGGCAATCTTCTCCGTCCATGTGCTACACAAGAAAGGTGCGTGGGGATTCTTAGATGGTGTAGCCGCAAACGATTTGGCAAATGATCCCTCGGTTAGCAAGAATTTTAGAAGGTCCCGAACCCTAGTGCAACGGACCCAGTTCGGCAAAAACCAAAAATTCGGCTTACACATTGAATCAATGGTCAAGCTAGATCAAAATAGCTTCTACACCTCCTAGCGTCCCTCCTCGAGGAAGAACTGAGCACAACCGTCCAGAAATGGCCGAGTTATAGCCATTTCCATAGCTGCCGTGCAAACACGGCTCGGGTCACCGTCGAGAGTGGATTTGCAATCACTTTTAGCTTCCGAGGCTGCTCACGTCAGGTTCCTCATGATCCACTGGTGCTCCACAAGCAAACCGAGACCTTTTTTTAAGCCTCAGAGAGTGAGAACGATCTTACCGGAGCCCTAGCCTCCGCGGTTGACGTCACACGACCATTTCTGGTACCGTCGATGCGTTCCGACCCCTGAGGCAAGTTTCATGCGGTGAGATAGGGCTAGGCGGCCAGTTCTAGCGCTGGGGGCGGTCGGGAAGTCACTTCGGCGAACTTCGCCGGAGTACGCCGCCGCTGAACACTCGGGCACGCGTGAGGAGTGTAAAATCCCCAAAAAGTGGTAGCAAGAAAATTCAGCTCAGGTACACCTAGGAAAATGTGGGGAATTAAAACTTTGAATTATAACAGTGTAAGTTCAAAGTGAGGATTTAGACTTCCCGAAAACTTCCGAACATGGAGATCTAAATGAATAACTTGGATCTTCATATTCCAAATATTCAACCTTCCAAATTTCAGCTCATTTGGAGGAGTTTTAATATTTGTTTTGGATTAAAAGAGGAAGCCCTCTAATCTAAATTTGAATTTCAGTTTCAAATTCTAATTTCCTAAATTTGCAAATTTGGTTCCACAAATGTGATCTCCACATTTGAATTAGCAGTCATGCCAAAAATCAGAAAATTTGGAGTTGGTTTTCTATGTTTTGAAACAATACAAAATGGAGAATTCAAATTCCATTTCAAATTCAAATGACCAAACACAATTCAAACTTCACACCAGAATTCAAACCATTTGAATTCAGCAAGTGTAAACCATGACTTGGGGTCGAAGTATGGACTTTAATTCTGAGTAGCTGGGGTAAAAATATCAGAGAAAAATCTGATTAAATGAGGGGGAGGTGGGGCCAAGTAGTCAGCCTCACAACAAAGCTACCGCCTCTCTTTTGCCTCAGCCGGTCACCGAGGCGCCGCCAGCTCCCGGCGCGACCCTCTCCCGAGGACGGCACCGCGCCAGCTCCTGCTTCTCGGCCGCGTGATCATCTCTGCACCCCCCAGCTGCAGCACCGAAACACTATTTTGCTCCCTCGCATGCTCACCGCTGCTTGGTTTTCTCCCGCAAGGAAACTGCCCGGTGCCGTTTCTGTTCCTCCCTCACACACACTCGCCCGAGCGACACTTGGTATCGGCATTCGGAGGTGCCCGGCGGAACCACGTTCGATTCACCGTGGACAGCACGCTACGGCCGGTGTCACCGCCCCTTCCCTACACAAGAAAGGTGCGTTGTTGTCCGTAGATTGTGTTGCCGAAAGCCTCATGTCAATTGATCAATCGGGTAGTGAGAGTTTTGGGTTTTACAAAGCCTAGTTCATAGCGACACCTCTTGGTCTATGATCAAATTCATCGGCGGCAGTAGATAGAGCTCATTCTGGTCTAGGAGAAGTTTTTCTAGATCCCTACGGTCCTTCTCGCTCAAACGGCACTAGAAACCACCAAAGAGTGAAGGAGTTCTTCGAGTTTTTGTCGCTGCCATCGTTTTGCGGGCTCGGGTCACCGGTGAGGTCCCCTCTCCGGTGGTTTTCATGGAGAGCGGGCTATGGGTCGACGTTGTCCAGGTGACAATGGTGCTTTTAGAGCAAACCCTAGCTCGAAAGACCCACTGTCGAGTGAGAACGAGGTTGCCGAAGTGAGGTTCAACATGGTCGCCGGTGCGAGCACCGTTCCGGCCGTTGTCATCTGCTCCCGACCCCACCATCATGTTCAGCACAGTGTACAACTCACAGGCAGCGAGTTTGGGGAAGTTCGGACCACGGGAACCCCGTCCCGGTGAGCCTCGCAGGCGTGTCCCGCCGCAGGGGCCGCAGGCAGCACGAGGAAGAAGAAGGAGGACCGGGTCCCACCGGTCAGCCTCTATACCGCGCGGGGATAGGTCTGTGGCACCGAATTCGGTGCGGCTGCACGGGAAATAACCCTGTTGCCTCGGTGTTGCCGTCATCTGAGTGGATAGCGCCACAGGTCGGGCCCACAGTCAGGATTTAAACATTTCTTCAATTTCCAGATTTAGTGCAAACTTCAGAGGACCATAACTCTTAGTAGGAATGTCCAAAATTTGTGAAATTTTTTTTGCTGGATTCCTCTCAGTCAGTACTTTGAAGAAATGCAAAGAAATTGATCTGAGGATCTCTGGAAATTTCTCCAAAATTCATTAAAATTAAATTTTTGGAAATTAATTCCAGAAGATCCCTGTTATGGAATTTCTTCAAATTTGGCTAGGAGGTTCCTTCTGATATTACTGATCTCCAGTAAACATTTGAGCTTCATTGGAGTTCATTTACTAGGCTAAATTGCCCTCCAAAGTTCAGCCCTTATTGGGAAATTCAAATTTAAACAGAAACTTTTTCAGAACTCCTGTCCAACTTTAAAAATTCATCTCTCTGTTGGTAGCTCCAAAAATGGTGAAACAAATTTTATTAGAGCCATGGAGACTTACCCTAATCAGATCTTCCACTGTTAGCTATGTTAAAGCTCCTGATTTGGGCTCAAAATTCAGAAAATCCTTGTATTTGTAGGAATTTTGGAGACTACATGGTGCAATGACATTTCTCCAAATTTTGCTCAGAACATCCTTAGAGGGTCTAGTCTTCACTGTAAAAATCCCAAAGCCATTTAAGGATCCTAAATAGAAGTAGCTATGAATAGAAGTTTACTTCTTATAAGTCCTTAATACTTATACATATATTTTGTTACATTTCATAATAGTGACCGAAGTTGAGGATGCACGGAGCCCTTGGACGTCCTGCCACCTGAGTGAACTTCCCATCTAACTCGCAACCAGGCAAGCCCCGGTTTGCATTTAAGTATTTTTGCACATTCTTTATTTGTATCACTTATGTCAGGGTGAATGCTTGCATAGAGTTAGGGTGATTGAAACCCCACTTGCATAACCTTTTAAATCCTATGGAGGGTTGGGTAGTTTACAGACTCGATGAGTAGAGAATGCCGTGCTAATATGCTTAGGATCTCGGTAGAAGTCGAGTAGTTGGAATCTACTCGCGAGGTAAGGTTTTATCACATGGTTTGGTCAGAATAGAAAATGGCTTAGGAGTGGAGAAAATGAGACCCAGCAGGGGGGATAGGAAGCAGTGAGCGGAGGTCTCACGTGTGTAGCCCTGTTGGTGTCAATTGAGGACCGAGTCGTGTGCGGGCCTGATGAACAAGTATTGAACAGTACCGGATGACATACTGACATAAGCAGGAAACCGATGTAATTGGTTAATCTGGGTGCCGAGGCTTACCCAACCGTAAATAGGAGTGGGTTGAGGGTAGCAAGGTGTAAATCTGCCGGTGGGCACAGTCACGCTCCACGCGGGGACCTCCTGCCCGTTACGGATGGACCGGTTCGGTAGTTGGGTTGCCTTTGAAAGGTTGTTGCATATAACAGAGTAGGAAGGGGTGTGGAATCACACTTCTGAAAGTGGGTGTATGCAACGTGTTGTCCGGGTGTCTCCTGATTGCAATCACCGTCCCTCGCGGTTACTTGAGTACCGCTTGTTTACTGTTTTGTGATGTAGTAAGAAGAGAAATAAGCTAGATCAATGATAATATGCTGTGATGAATTATTAATGTTTTGAAACCATGTTTGCTGTAGATGTAGAGCTAATTAAGTTTATCTTCCACTTTGGGCATCACCACATCGGAGGAAAGTGTTTCTTGTTTGATTGTGGACTTCCGATGTGAGGGCTGCCTAAGGTTCATTGAACTGTTGCTATAAAACTGAAAGTAAGGATCAACATGTAGGCGTGTCTTTATTGCAAAGTCCTGTTTCCTATCTTACATATCCTTACATGTAGAGTTCCACGCCTAGGATTGTCGGTTAAACCTTGCTGAGCCATCGTGCTCACGGTTGCAATATTTGAGCTGTATGCAGGTTTGGGGAGTGTTGCTCGGCGGTTCAATCGAGAGGCCCGAGAGAGAAGAAAGTCCGTGTTTCTTTTTGTTTGATCAATGGATATTGAAAGCTATGAGGAGGGGTCCGAGGACGAGGCGATGCCCCCGTCGGGGTACACGGCCGAGCTGGAGCCCTGCACGCCGCCGTGATCTCCGTTTCCATGCTGCTAGTGTGTAGCGTCCCCGGACTGGACGGCTGCACTTTTGCGTGGATAGGATTAGATAGTAGTTATGTATAATACTTCTGCTGTATAATTAAGTTTTATAAAAGACTTCTGCTGTTTTATACCAAATAAAAGTCTGTATGTTGTTCTTAATTCTTTTCGTGTGTGCTGTTGGGTGCCACATCGCACGGCACCACCCTATGCGATCCTGGAGTGGGTGAACCACGTGGTGGTCCCGACAAGGAGGAAGAAGGCGGGTGGTGGGGCCCGCACACAGAGTTTAAACATTTCTGGGATTTTCCAGTTTTAGTTCAAACTTCAAATTCATATAACTTCTGATAGGAAGCTCCAAATTCAGTGAACCAATTTTTGTTGGATTCATCTTTTTGAGTACTTTCCAGCAAAACAAATTTCAGCTCATGAAACGTATTAGTTTTCCTGAATTAATTCCGTAAACTTTAAACTGTTGGGAATTTTATCTGGATAATTACTTTATGAAAAATTCTGAAATTTGGCTGAGAGGTTCATTGGAAAATCCTTGAGTCACAGGAAAAATTTCAGGTCCATCCAAGTTCATTTATTCCGTCTAATGGTGTGATTATGTGAACTGCCCTTAGAAAATAGAAAAATGTACAGAAACATTTTTCAGATTTTCTCAAATCTTGATTAGGGCATAACTTCATCTAGAATTCTTCAAATAACATGAAACCAATTCCATTAGAACCATCTCAAACTCTAGTTTCCAGAAACTAGTGGTTGGAGCCATGAAAATCCCTGGAATTCCTTAGAGGCTCTACTAATGATCAAATAGGCTTTTATTTGTACAAAGCTCAAAGGAACTTTGTTTCAAATGAAACTTGGTCAAAACTCTGGTTAGGACCCTACCAAGCCACCATAAAATTTCAGAACCAAAGGGGAGGTCTAGCTAGAGTTATGATAATTACATATTCAGTTCTAAACATTACATTTAAATTGACAAATTGTATATCGTTTACGTGAAGTCCCTGAAGGCGAGGAGACCCCGGAGGTGCTTGAATTTCTCCTTCCGGATGAAGCCCTAAGCACTGACCAGCAGCAACAAGGCAAGCCCCAGTTTACATTAACCAATTTTAGAAAGTTTTGCTTTATGTATACTTAGTATGTGGTATGGATGTGCATTAGGTGTAGGATGGATGAAACCCAAGTGCATAACCAGATTTTTCCTACAAGAGGGAGGGTAGTGTCTAAGTCCTCGAGTAGACAGGCTATGCTTAATGATTCATAGAACTTCGGAACAACTCGAGTAGTTGGAATCTACTCACGAGTTTACGATTCGGGACACACGGGATTGGTTCGAGTAAAGTGAGATCATTTTAGAAAGAAAATGAGACTAGGCAGGGGCTAGGGCGCAGCAAGAGGAAGTCTTGTGGGCGTAGCCCTGTCCGTGTCGATTGAGGACCGATCCGTGTGCGGCCCTGCTAAACAAGTATTGAACGTACTGAAGGCATATCGGATATATGGGCCCCGATAAACCGATGCAACCTATACCTCCGGGCATCGAGGCATAACGCACCGATTTATAGGTGTAGGCTGAGGGCAGCAAGGTGAAAATCTGCTAACAGGCATAGAGAGATGATCCATGTAGGGAACCTCCCGCTCGTTTCGGTGCGACCGGTTTGACGTCTGGTCTGTTTCGGTGCAACCTATACATCAGTGTAGCGTGCTGTGCAGCTCCAAGTGTGGGCATACGTGACGTTCTATTCGGGTTGCAGGTGTATATCGAGTCGATTCGCCGTCCCTCGAGGTGATGAGTATCGCTTGTTCACTGCATCGTGACATAGATAATTTATGGAATGTTATGATTCAATTCTGCTGATATGTATAATTGTATTGCTACATGTGTGCCACCAAATATTGCTTACTAAATTTCAAATTCATGAATTGTTAACTTGTGGCTAAAAGATGAAATAAGGCTGAAATTGTAGGCGTGTCCGTTTGCTGCAAATTACCATCCCATGTTTGTTGTACACTACATGTAGAGTTTCATGCCTAGGTGAGTCGGTTAAGTCTTATTGAGCCATCGTGCTCATGGTTGCTGCTTAAGTGTTTTTCAGGTGAAGAGTATCCCACGGACTCGGGTAACGAGTCCACCGGCGAGGGATACATCCGTCGGGGACCACGGCTAAGTGGGAGCCGTACACGCTGCACTGAGATCAGGAGTGCAGCGAGTGTGGGTTGCCCATAGGGCGGGGCAACCAACTTTTGCTAAATAGGTGGCCGTGAGTTGTATAAACTTAATTTCTGCTGTTGTAATCTAAACACTAGTTTGCAACTGAAGTCTTGTACTATTTTGTACATTTCAGTTGGTTTTCTATGTAATACATTATCGTTCTTATGATGTGCGCTGTCGGGTGTCGCATCGTGCGGCACCACCCTCTGTGATCCTGGGCGAGCGGATTCTGGCCCGCCAAACTCTCCCGGGAATCGAATTGGGTGGTGCCGTGCGATGCGGCACCCAACAGGACACGAGTAAAGGATAACATATTACATAAATCATTTGCGTAAGCGTACAAAGAGTTAATTTAAAAATACATATCTCAAAATAATCTACAGCATAAGACTACAACTCTCACGACTCATTTCTATCTTAGCATCAAAGAAACAGTCCAGCCCGCGGATGTTTCTTACTAGCAACACGAATAACCAACAGCAGCGGCAAGGATGCTCCTGAGTAACCACTCGGAGGTTTCCGAGTCTCATCGGCAACCATACTTGTAAGCATAGGGTCAATACCTGCAAAACAACTAGTATAGTATCCGTGGGCATAAATCTCAGCAAGACTTAACTGTCAAACCTAGTCATGAAACTCTACATGAGGGTAAAGACATAAAGTAGGATAGCAAATTGCATAATAAACCCGACTGAATGTGAATCCTTACTTCAAGTCTTATTAGAAGAAAATTAAGAGTAACCTTAAGCACGCCACATCGGGAGTCCACAATCAAACAAGAAACGCTTTCTCCCGATGCAAATTGCTCACGGTGTAAATGAATCGAGTTTGCACTAGTCTATTCATAAAATGTAACATCACAATTCTAGTATTGACTTCAAACCATAGTGATTAGTTCCTTCCTCATGCAAGTTCTTACTACGTCTTGACTATTACAACAAGTATGCTCACTACTGCGAGCAGCAGTGAATTGAATCAAAACACCTGGACTACACGACATGTACGCCCGTACTCAAGATTGCCTACAACAACCATCACTGATGTCGTACGTGGCAGCCTTTCCTCCGTTTCACCTACGTCGAATCTATCCGATTGTCCCGTACAGTAGCCACCCTCATGGTGAATACCTACCAACATGAGATGTCATGAGAGCGTTACCCACATACTGCACATCGGACTCTTGCCTGAGGCGACCGGAAAAGTCCCAACGCAAGCTTTCTGAGGTACATAGGTTTTACTGGGTCCCATATAGCCAGCATGAGTCCGGTACACAACTCAAACTTGCTCAGCAGGGCCGCATATGGATCGGTCTTTGACCGACACGGACAGTTCTAACGCACCCAGGCCCTTATGTCCTGTTGCTCCTAAAACCTGCCCGGTCTCAACTTCAACTTGCTAATAAAGTTCTGAACCAATCCGATATGCCCCTTTTTCTCCTGATCATGCGAGTAGCGTCCGACCACTCGACTTCTACCGAACCCTAATTAATCATGGCAGTTTCTACACAACGAAAAGATGTCTACCCAATACTCCATAGGTTTCTCTGGTCATGCAAGAGGAGTATCAAAACAACTAGACCTAATGCACATTCCATTTCCTAACCAAAAGAGTGAATATAAAGTAAAAACTTAACAGCTGTTAAATGCAAACCGGAGCTTGCCTGTTTTGCAGGGTAGTAGTATATAGTAGCAGTTAGTGATCTTCCATCCCTTGATCCTTCTGAATTTGCTCAACTGATTCACACATCAAGGGATGACTCCATCGAAGTCCTTCGTCGTGAGCATTATCGACATGTATATGCATAAGCTTTTATAATGCAATTTAAAGACTTAAACTTGTGAAGAACAGAGGACTGTGTGGAAATGCTAGGAATGATGTTGGTGCCTCTGTTGTGCAAGGAAAACAACAAAAACTAAAGCTGCCTTAGAAGTTTAATTATAAACTAAGTTTCCGAATTAACATATAAGATGAGCTGAACTAATGTGAAGAAAATTGGAGAACCGGAACTACAATGATTCTGAAAATTTTACAGGAAGTCCTATACTCCACAGGGACTTAGCTTTCCAAATTGCAGCTAAAGTGGAAGGAAATTGTGTCTCCCATAATTCCCACAAGACTCTTATGTATTTCCCCACATACATAAGCATGGAAAACCAATACAGGGAGTTCTAAGGCTCAATTTGAGGTGAAACTTTACATGCGAGTTCCTAGTCACAAGAAAGTACTTTGGTACAAAATTCATGCCTTTTACTTGAGTAGTTCCTCCATAATAATTCCTTAAGCATTTCTACTAAAATGAATTAATTCTGAAGTACTGTACATTTTCATGCCCAACAGAGTGAACTACAGTTTCAAGTATGATTCACAGAGCATGATTGAATTTTTCTATGATTTTTTGAGCTATGAATTTCCTAGAATGGATTTTACAAGTTGGAATCCTTTTCTGAAAAAATTTCTGGACCATTTATAGTGCAGCAGATTTGACTCAGCAAATTCCTACACAATTCAACTTCAAATGAGCTGAAAATTTGCTAGCAGGTAAATAATATCCTAAATAATATTCAGGCAAAATTTGAGGTATTTGGATGAAAGAAACTCCCTCAATAATTCTTTTTTTGTGGAAAACTTCAAATAATTTTCCAGAATTTATTATAATTTTTTGTACAAATCTGGGTTCATATTTGTATAGATCTTTGCAATCTGAATCCAACCCAATTTGGAGTTTCCTACTGCAAGTTATGAATTTCCAAAGTTGTAGATGAATTTGGAATTTTCCTTTGAACTGTAAAACCAACCCGTGGCTAACAGATGGGCCAACGGGGATCTAAATGGACCAGTCACAGACCAGCCACACCGGGGACACACGGTTTTCAGCACGCAGCCACACCGGATCCGAGAGCCACAGCCGATCCGAGTTTTCAATTCTAGTCACTGACCGCTGGGCCCAACTTTTTCTTCCTCCTCCCGCTCACTTTCCCGCGCGTGCACGGTGACCTCACCGGCAGCAGCTCCTCCCCCCTCGGCCCCTCGCCCTCCGGTCATCTCCCGGCCCGAATTTCACCGCCCGGGGGTTTTTGAGGATGGGGAATCCGTTGGTATGGTTTTCTCGGGCTACCCGTGGCCAGAAACCGGTCAGTGGCGTGCGGCGGCCTCAGGACCACTCCGACGCTGTCGTCCAGCCATCTTAGCCCGCCAAACTCTCGGATGAACGGTGCTACAGCACCAGTGGACCTCGAGGATGATCGACATGGCCTCAAACTTGCTCGGGAATGACTCCAACTAGGTTGTCACCATGCGCCCGAGACATCAGCCGCGTTCAAGCTCGGAAAACCTAGAAATTGTGCTGTCTACGTGCGTTTCCGAGCTAGGGTTGTGAGGATAAAACGATCGCCGGCTAGTTCATCCCTTGTGTGCAAGAGTTGGTGATCTAAAAACGAATATGGAATGACAACTTCGGATTTTCGTACCGGTCATTCGGTTTGTGCACGCCAGAGCAAATTTCTCAAATTCGTGCACGGTCGTCCACGGCTTGGCTTGAGGTTGGGGTGGAAACAGTGTGGATCACCGGCGCTCCTATTGCCATCCTCGCTCGGGCGTGAAAGCCCCAGGTGTGATCTGTCCACGTGCACCCGATCGTCGGCACCGCTCGGTCGCTGTGAAGAAATGGTGTTCTCGGTTCGTGAAGCCGTAGCTCGAGCCATTTTTGCCCCGAGGAAATAGGGTTAGCTCACGCATAACCATTTTGCAGCTCAGAGGGGCGGTGTGCGTGAGCTTTGCCGGTTTCCCGATCGGAACTGAGGCAGCGGCAGTGTGGTTGCTTTGTTCTCTGTATGTTGTGCGCGAGGAGGAAGCAAAGAAGTATTGTCTCGGTCTGTGAGGGAGAGGATCAACCTGAGAGCTGTGGAAGCTCACACACTGGTCGCCAGCATGAGGAAACACTGGGAGGTGGCTCGGATCCCATCCCTAGTTGGTGCTCGGAGGGAGCTCGGGTTGTCCGAGTGCAACAGAGACAAGAGCCTTTGGTGGCTTGAGTGGAAAACAGAGAACAACTTCGTCCGTAAGTTAAGTTGCCTCCATGACATCTGGGTCCAACCATTTTTCTCCTCACAAAAGATCTCATCATGTTAATCCCCTAAATTCAAAAGTTCCGAAGTTTAAAAGTTTGCTAGCAATTGAATTCGCCAAATTCAGTTTGAATTTGCCAAGCAAATTTGAATTCAGTTCTAATTTGGAAATGCTTCTATTTAATTCCTTTTTAGCCCACCCTAAAATCAACAGTTTGCCACCATGAATTTCCTCAAATTCAAATGTATGAGGTTTCATGTGTATTTAAAAGTTCAGCAATAATTTGCGGTGAACTTTAAATTTGAAAATTTATTTTTTAATCTTTCATGCAAATGAGTATTTCCTCCATGGTGTTTAAGTCCATATTTGTTCAACACATTGAAATGAACATGTGAGCCCCTTTTTTATGAACATCCTCGTGTAGAAAAGTTTTTGTAAGTCCCATTTTCATGAATTGGAAACACATAGCCTTTCAAGCCACGGTTTATTTCATATACAATTTTGGGACTTTTACATCATCAATATTAAAATATAGTGGGACATCATCTTCTTGATACACTTCATCTTGTTTGTCTCGATAACCAGCATCACTTGGGGCATATAACCGTTCTCGTGGATTAACATTATCCATGACCCACCCAACATTCAACTTTGGACAAGGTTACCGTAGATAGTAAACCAACTCAACTTGATAGCATTCATCCTGTCGTGTTCCCCTGTTATTATCAAACTAGTCGCAATAGAAGAAGGTAACTCTAAGATCTTTAGAACCCCCAAATTTGAACTCCACAACGTCTTAAATAATCCATAGTAGTTAGTTTTTTTGTCTCTGTGCATCGCATGCTCTAGTAACAACCCCACTATTTGTCGTGGCCGCTAGGGGATGTTTTGCTTCAAATTTGGTTGAACGAAATTGGAACCCATTTACGTCATAACGACTGAAACTCTTTGCTGTTATTGTACATTGAGAAAGTTGTCGTAGGTCCTCATGAACGTTTGCATCGACCATGCACTTGCAAATTAACAAAATATTAGTTATATTAATCATATTAACCTAGCAATAAGATAAATAACATATAAGAAGAGAATGTTACATGCTTTCAAAACAAATTGACAAAGTTAGGCCCCCGATGCTGACCATCATGACGTGTTTTCTCTAATTGTTTGCTTGTTGGTTGACACGTGGGCTTCCAATATTGTTTGTCGATGTTGCGTCATGATTAAAAGTATGGGTACGTTAGAACATCACCTTGTAAAGTATGAGGTGTTGCCTTGCAATACTAGGAAAAACACTTGCGCAAAATATTGATCCATCTCTTCAATGTTTTTGTACATGTATAACATATATGAATTTTGTTCTTCTTCTTGCACCACATGCCTACTGCTGCCACCAACTTCTTTTTCATTCCATCCAAAAATATTTAAGGTACCATAAGGAGTTTCTTCATCCATGTGGTACCGCATTGTAGGAACATACATATTATGTTCCTCTGTAAAGAATGTACTTGAGAAGTATGCTACCTCTTTCAGAGCAAATGCTTTTGCAATATACCCTTCTACTCTTGTTTTATTCAAAACCGTTGCACTATGTTTTTTCAGAGTCTTTTCAATGTGGTACATCTATCAATATTGCACGGGCCCACAAACTATAGTTTCGTAAGGCAAATGCACAAGTAAATGTTGCATTACATTCATAAATCCTGGCGGGAATACTTTCTCAGTTTTGCATATGAGTGAAGATATTTTTTCTCCAATTTTTCCATCATTTGAACTGTAATTTCCTTAGCACATAGTTGTCTATAAAAAAACTAAGTTTCGCAAGTACTCTCCGGACATTCTGATGCACATATCCATGAAACATTATAGGAATAAGTCTTTCCATGATTTTATAATAATCATGATTTTTAAGATTACTTAATGCCCAATTTTCAAGATTTATTGTGCGCCTCAACCCAGCACAGTAGCTGTCAGGAAACTTCAATTGCTGCAACCAGTTCAGTACTTTTTTCTTTTCTTTAACTTTTAAGCAAAACGAAGCACGTGGCATTCTCTGTTTACCACTACTATCTTGACTAACTTCTAGGGTCGGACGATTACAAATTTCTGCTAAATCCTTTCGAGCCATCAGATTATCTTTTGTCTTTCTAAAATTAAAACGTGTGCTGATGATTCTTTCGGCTACATTGCATTTCTAGTGCATGACATCGATGTTGTGCAGGAGTAACAATGACTTAGCATAAGTGAGATCCCATAAGCCACATATATGACTCCAATTGTGCTCCTGACCAAAACTAACAAACCCATCATCTATAGGGACAAGTTTACTGAGCCATGCAACAATCTCAGCATTAGAAAAACATTTTGGTAGACACTTTGTTACAATAGTAACCTTCCAGAATGCATTGGCTTGCCTCCTAAATGGGTAATTTGCTGAAAGAAAATGTCGGTGGCAATAAAAAAACATACATTGCCCCCATGAGTAAGTCTAAGCAATCAGAGTCTGACCCACAGACTGGACAACAGAGTTTGTCGTGTGTGCTCCATCCCGAGAAAACCCCGTATGCTGGAAAATCATGAACCGACCACAAGTATGCAGCTCGCAAGTTGAAGTTCTGTTTTTTGTAGCTATCATACGCTTCTACTGCGGTCCATAATTGTTTTAATTCCTCAATCAATGGCTGAAGAAACACCACTAAATGTTTTCCTGGATGTTTATGATTGAGAATGATTAAAGACAAGAACATGTTCTCATATTTCATACACATAAAAGGTAAAAGGTTGTATGGAACAGAAAATTCTGGCCAACATGAGTATGGGGCCGCAGATGTGTTGAACAATGTGAAACCATCGGTGGCCAAACCAATACAAACATTTCTAGCACCCTTGCGGAATCTTCATCAAAAGAGTCCAGTGTTGTCAGTACCCTGCAGACCGGGTACCCCCGCATGGAGGGTTGAAGACAGCCCAAACCCTGCCTCCCTGCTGAGGCGGGCGCTGGCAGGACCACATGTCCTTAACCCTGGACTCGGCCTCCCTGTCGAGGCCGGGCCCAGTGCTTCCACATGTACCTAGGCTCCGGAGCCTCCACGTGCCCTTACCTCTAGACCTCACGTCCTCGCTGAGGTGAGGTCTGGAAATGCCATGTGTATCTGAGCTCTGAGCCTCCTTCTTGCTGAGGAAGGCTCCGGAGCCGCCACGTGCCCTTGAACCCAGGCCAAGCCTCCCCGCTGAGGTGAGGTCAGGAGCTGACATGTGTATCTGGGTTCTGAGCCTCCTCCCTGCTGAGGAGGGATCCGGAGCCGCCATGTGCCCTTGGTCCCAGACCAAGCCTGCCTGCTGAGGTGAGGTCCGGAGCAGCCATATGTATATGGGCTCTGAATGTCCTCCCTGCTGAGGAGGGCTCCAGAGCCGCCATGTGCCCTTGGCCTCGGACCAAGCCTCCCCGCTGAGGTGAGGTCCAGAGCTGCCACGTGTATCTAGGCACTAAGCCTCCTCCCTGCTAAGGAGGGATCCGGAGCTGCCCTGTGCCCATGGCCCCGGACCAAGCCTCCCCGCTGAGGTGAGGTCCAGAGCTGCCATGTGTATCTGCGTTATGAACCTCCTCCCTAGTGAGGAGGGCTCCGGAGCCACCACGTGCCCTTGTCCCCGTACCAAGCCTCCCCTCTGAGGTGAGGTCCGGAGCTGCCACATGTATCTGGACTCTGAACCTCCTCCCTGCTGAGAAGGGCTCTCCGAAGCCGCCACGTGCCCTTGACCCTAGACCAAGCATCCCTGGTAAGGTGACTTTCGGAGCTGCCACGTGTATTTGGCTCTGAGCCTCCTCCCGTTGAGGAGGGCTCTGAAGCCGCCATGTGTCCCACAATCCATCATGGGACATGGGTCTTAGAAGTCAAGGAGGAAGTGCACTGTCAGGCCATGCATTCAAGACTTGCGCCTTCCACAGAAGCATGGCGCACGGTGCACGCCTCCGTCTTCCGCCTGTTCACCATTACTGTGACAAGACAGGGCGGCAAGGCGTGATAGCGGAACAATGCCGCCCAGCAGAGCGAGAAGACACGACAACAAGATGGTGTCTTCATTATCACCTGCTGCCCGGTAAGAGGTGCTCCGCGCGCCAGGCGGTGGGACTTAACTCCTCCGCCAACAACTCTACACATAGCTGTAAATACCCTAGACCATGTATATGGTTCAAACAGCCGTTGGGCCACCTGTCGGGCCCCGGGTTACATTGTAACCACCCCGGCCATGGACTATAAAAGGACTGGGGTGTTTACCCGACAAAGGTGTAAGGGCCCAAGTTTTGCATTGGCTAAAAGTGTTCGTCATACCACACTCACCTCATTTGAGGAAATCATATGAACACATTTGAAGAGCAAGTAACCACCATCAAGAAACTCATTAGGAGATAAACTCACAAAAAGCAAAAGTGGTATTTCCCACATGCATAATATAGGGGCTGAGCATGTGTTTAACTCGTAAACTTTGTTAGGAATGCTCATGCCAAATTTCACCCAAATCCAAAACCTTTGGAGGTATTTTTTGGTACAATTAGAAAAAGGCTAGTTTGAACTTAAATTCAAATTCAAACTCCTTTCACCACATGAATTCAAAAGTGGGATTCATATTCACACTCAGCACATTTTTATGAGCTCACACACCAATTTTCACTCCATTTGGAGTTGATCCTGACATGAGCTAATTTAAGCAAATTCAAACAAAATTTGAATTTCAAACTTCATATGTGCTGTAAATTTATTCCAAACACTTCACACTTTGAATCATTCAAATCCAAATGGACATTTGGTGAATTGTTCAAATAAACAAGGGTATTTGGGTCCCAAAATTAAGAGCAGTGGAGAAATTGAAGTTTTGATGTTAAAGTTGGGTGTGGGACCGCCCTGTCAGCCACACACACAAGGAGAACCGACTGAGGCGCTGTTTCTCTGTTTCTCGGGCTGCACTCGCGGGCGCCATGGTGCTGAAGCTGCTGCCACCACCTGCTTGCCGAGTCTTGCAGCTGAGCGATGCCCCAGGGCCCCTTATCCTCGAGCCCGAGCCGGCAAAAGATCAGTTCGCTCGTCCCTCTTCTCCCTCGCGCAAGAAACAGCACCACGTACCGCCGCCACTTCGGTTCAGATCGGGAAACCGGCAGAACTCGCGCACACCATCCCTACGAGCTGCAAAACAGTGCCGCGGCATCCTCTGTGATCACCTAGCTACAGAAACGAGCTGAAATCGGCTCTCTTCACGCAACCCCGAACGTTTTTGCGGCAACCCGAAACTTGCCACCGTTCGGTTCTCTCGTGGACAGCCTGACTCAGAGGCTTTCACGCTCGATCAAGGGCCACCCATAGGAGCGTCGGACCTCCACACTGCTCCTGCCCAACTTGCTGATCAAGCCGTGAACCATCGCCGGTGAATTCAGCGATTTTCTTGCGGACCCGGCAGAGCAACCTTTCGCTACGAATTTATCAAATTTGATCGCAAATCGTGTTCTTAGTTCACCATATCATGCACAAAGGAGCTAGACTGTCTAGCGGTCAATTCTTCTTCACAACCCTAACTTGAAACTGCACGTAGGAGTGCCATTTCCATGTTTCCCGAACGCAAACCCGAAGAACACTCTCAGACGCACGGTGACATGGTACATAGCGGCCGTCCCGAGCTTGTTTGCCTACTTGTCGATCTTCCCTAGGTTACACTGAAGTTTTAGAGCCGATTACCCGAGCTGTTGGAGGTCTAGAACGACGGGCCAACATTGCCGAAGTTGTCCCAAGGCCGCCGCACGTCGCCGACCTAGTTCCGGCCATCGGCGGCTTGCCCTGACCTCACCAACGAGTTCAGCGACATCCTAAAGTCACAGGCGGCGAGAGCCAAGCCGGGAGAAGGCCAGAAACTTGACTCTGGCGAACTCCGGCGAGGGGGAAGTGCGGGCGCGCGCGCGGGAGCGGGAGGTTGAAGAAGAACTGTGCATGGGACCCACGTGCAGTCTTTTAAACTTTTTCCTCGATTTGAAGATTTAGTTCAAATTCAAACACCCATAACTTTGGCTTGGAAACTCCAAATCGAGTGAATCAAATTATTTTGGATTCAGCTCTCTGAGTACTTTCCAACAAATCAAGTTTCACTTTATGAAAATCCTTATTTCTCTAGAATTAATTATTCAAAATTTAAACTATTTAGATATTTAACTGGAGAACTCTTTAGTGAAAATTCTGAAATTTGAGCAGGATGTTCCTTATAATATCTCTGAGCTACCATAGAAATTTCAGATCCATCCGAGATCATTTGATCCACCTAATGGTGCGATTAATGAAACTGTTCCAGAGAAAATGAAAAATGTCCAGAAACATTTTTCAAATTTTCTCTGAACTTGTTTAGCTCATATCTTTTGTTAGGGATCTTCAAATTAGGTGAAACCAATTCCATTAGAAACCTCTGAAAATCTAATTTCCATAAATTCGTTGCTTGCTCCATGAAAATCCTTAGAACACCCTAAGAGCTCCAATTAAGGCCAAATACACATTTATATGTGCAGGGCTCAAATGATCTTTGCTTCAAATGAAATTTGGCCAAGATTCTGTTTAAATTGTATCCAAACCACAGTAAAAATTTCAGAGTCATTAGCACTGTCTAGGTGTACTTATAGACAATACAATATCAACTTCAAACTCATATGCATTTAATTGACACACATATATGTTTATCTCATGTAGTCGCTAAGGTTGCAGAGGAGCCGGAAGTTTTAGACTTCATAACTCTGGAGGAACAGCTAGCTTATGACCAGCAGCAAGGAAAGATCCAGTTTGCATTAGCCGTTTCATAAACTTTATTGTTTTGAGAACTTACATGGAGTATCCATTTCAATTGTGCATTAGAGTCTTGTTTGAAAACCCAATTGCATAGCCAAGAGAACCAGGGTTTTGGGCTTAGGTTTTTACACCAGGGTTTTGGGCCACTGCAATGCTAAATTAGTGCACGATTTGGTACAAGTCGAGTAGTTGGAACTGCTCCCGAGAATAGGCTAGAGGCACACCACTCGGTTAGAGATAGCAAATCAAACACATGGCAAGAAAAATGAGACCGAGCGGAAAGTAAGGGCAGCAGGACTTTGGGGCCTGGGTGCCATAGCTCCGCTTGTTTCGATTGAGGACCGAGCCATTTGCGTGCCTGTTGAACAAGCCAGAACAGTACCAAAGACCTACCGGATATATGAGATCCGGGAAACCGATGTAATTCGGGTAGCGATCTGTTGAGGCATTGCTTGTCGTCCAGAGGGTAGGTTGAGAGCATGAGGTGTAAATCGGCTGGCGGCACTGCGGATGCGCACGCAAATACCTCTTGCTTAGGATGATAGGACCGGTTCAATACTTGTCTGACGGATGAAAGGTGGTTGCGTACGACGTTCGTCATGGTTGCTGTAGGCAACATCGAGTACGGGCGTACGTGGCGGGTTATTCGGATAACCCTGCAGGTGTAAAATGATTATAATCGCTGTCCCTCGCGGTCAGTGAGTACCACTTGTTCATTGTACCGTGACGTGGAAACAACATGCTAGTTCCATGTTAAAACATTGCTGATTGAAGGCTGTACTTTGGTTACTAATGAATTGTTGTAGTTTAGAGCTAATTAAAGTTCTTTTCAACCTTGGGCAAAGCACATGAGAGAAATGCGTTTCTTGTTTGATTGCGGCTCTCTTATATGTCTTAGCACGAGGTTCTTCCACAACTTTTTGCTAAAACTTGAAAGTAAGGTTACACTATTAGGCGTGTCTTTTGTGACATACTTCCATTATACATTGCAAACCCAGCATGTAGAGTTTCATGTATAGGTAAGACGGGTTAGTCTTGCTGAGCCATCGTGCTCACTACTTGTGTTTGAAGCGTTTGCATGATGCTATGAGGAGGAGGCTCCCGAGGAGGAGACGGACCCCCAAGAGGGAAACACCGTCGAGTGGGAGCCGTGCACGCCGCCGATATAGTGTCTGTGTGTGCTAGTGGGAACATGTTCACGGGCTGAACGTGAACTCTTTTGCTTAGTCTACGCCCGTGAGGGTAGACTTAACGTATTTTGTTGTAAACATGTTCATAAACGCTTTTATGTAATAAAACTTTTGCTTCCACTTTGTACTTTTTGTGTGTTATCCAGTGATGTGCAACGCAGCACCCCTCAGCATTATCTAGGCTAGTCGAGACCGTCGGGTCCTCACAGCATGGTATCAGAGCTCCGTTGAGGTTTAACGCACTTAAAAAGGTTAAATTTTCAAAAACTCGGTGAGGAACGAGTTAGTAGCCCATATAAGGATGTTTTAGTGTATAGCAAGTGGTAATACTAACCTAATTGTTTATGTTGGAAAATCATGCATCTCTGGACTTCATATGTCTTGGGGGGTGCATGTAAGCGCAGTCCACCAGTGCGCACAATCTTAAGGGTGCAGCCTCACGGGTGGCAGGTAACCCGGCCAGCTTTAGTATCCTCTACAACTCTTCATGTCATTTGGGGTATTCGAGCAACGCCCTTCCCTGGGGTGCTACGGGAAAGTATGGGAGACCCCGTCACGTGGTTAGTAACGTGAACACGTAGCTCAAGGCGTGATTGGCTTGAGAACAACCGTGCGAGTGATGACAGACGGTTGTATGAACTGTATTGGAACCGTGTTCGGTGTGCAGCCGAGTCTGACGATTGTGTGATTTACTTGCAGGTAGTCTGACCACGAATCATTAGACGAGTAGTACACGTGTGCGAGAGACGTTTTAGTGCTACTGAACTAACGAAGCCGCCTAAGTCCGGTATAGTTTTTCTTTGTGAGGAACGTAGTACCGGCATGAATTGGGTGACGCTTCGACATCACACTCCAATAAATGATCAGCATCATTGTAAAACTTGAAGGTTTTGATCCAAAGCACTAAAACTTTGATTTAACTCCTTCTCTTAATCAGGATGTTCAAAGAAAGCAAGTTTTCAACTTATAGGATATTAAGGACAGAGTCCTCTGTTTTCAGCTGAAATAATGCTGAAGTTATACATAGGTTAGAGGTCGAGTTCTTTCAATGTTGGTATCGTATGATACATTTCTGGAAATCTTTGGAAGATCTTTACAACTTTTCTATTGATGTCCTGAGGTGTTTCATCTCTCAACTTGTCAAAAAATGCAGTAGAGTTGAAACTGTCCAGAAAACAGGGCAGAGCAAATACTCTCTTTAAGTCTCTGTAAAATGAGCATAACATCCTGCATAAAAATCCAAAAATAGAAAATGAGATAGTTCTTAAAATTCCATGAGATTAGTTACAATTTTGTAACAGAAAGGTTTGTCAAATTCGAGGTAGAATTAACTGGAATTCTAGGATCAAATCAGTACCTGAAGCAGGGAGGTGCTGTCCAATTTTCTCCAGGAATTCTGTCGACTTTGACATCTGATAACTTTTGAACCAGGACAGATCTGAGGGTAAACAAATACATTACGGAAATATGTTGAAGTTAAATTTAACTTTGATGTTGAGCTACAGAACTGGTTTTGCCTTTAGCATGGTCTAAATCAGATTTAAAAGAAACTGGTCAGGGCTGTTGGTTTGGGCAGCAGACCAGCAGTCAAATTTGTGCTAAGTTTGATGTGTGTTTCCAAGTTTTATGAGTTCAATGACATGTTTTATATTATAAATCAATGATTTACTGTTGAAATGAATAGTTAACCTTTTTCAAATATGTTTCTACAGATGGTAGAGGATAAAAAACTAGAGAACGAGTGGGTGGTATGCCACTGTTCTCAACGCACCGTTTATCTGGAACTGTTGATGCTAATGCTTCAATATTTTGGGTACGTGGAGATGCCGAGTTACCTCGCCAAGGAAGAATGCAAGGAGGGGAAATTCGACATGGACCGTCCATGTCGAATTTCTAGCAGGACATACGCCACCGGGTTGGGCACCGTTCACCGTCACGGTGAAAGGGAGACAACCGGAAGAGATGTGGCAGGTGGCAGCCCGTGACACCATGTCGCATTTCTGTCAACTACACATGAGAGCTATAGAGGGCACTCCATACACGCTTGTCCCGGTGGAGGGGCGAGCTAATCACGTGTGGAGGATAGGTACTTTGAGGAAACGGATCTGAGTTGCCCAAGGTACCACCCTGCGGAGGCGAACCTTAGCCTCCAGTTGATGGCAGGGAAGACCGTGATGGACAGCCAAGCTGTCCATACAGCTCGACTTTCCATGGAGCTCAAGGAGAGCACCAACCGCCGAGACCATTTTGAGAGTGCGCACAGCGCACTCCGTAATGTGCTCCTTCCGACGATCAAGCGACTGAATGAACAACACAATCAGTTGCGTCGTCTGAAGAAAGAGAAGAAGAAAGCTGTGTCGACATCATGGATTTGCAGCAGCAGATACAGGCCTTGACCCAGAAGAACGAGGTCCTTACTCAAGAGCGTGATGACGCTATTGAGGAGGGGCAGGGCTGGGAAGAAGACTACAACCAGGCCATGGACGAGGTGCATGCTTTGCAAGACCTCGTACCTCCGGTAGTGGGCCTACCGATGGTAGGTGCAGTACCTGAGGTTTTGAGTATCCCGGTGATGCCGGAACCTGAACCCGAAGAGGAGGTCATGGACCCTGAACCACCAGCAGAGATAGCGGAGGAGGACAACCCACAGGAGCTCGAGTTCTACTCTGAGTAGTGAGTTTACCGTTGCCAAGTTGGGCAGCGAGGGTGGTGTGTAGAAACTTTTGTAACAGTGACATGTCGTATAGACAGTAGCATTTGTATTGTAGGATCGAAGAGCATGTGAAAAGATACAAGAGGGGGGGGTGAATGGTATATTTAAACTTTTTAGCGGAAGCAACAAAAACCTCCTTGGCAGAAAATTGATCTGTTAAAGAAACCATGTATGCGACTGATCTAAATGTGTTCAACCATGACAAAAGTGTTATATATTATATAGAAATTAAGTCACAAACACACGACAACAAGAATCACGGAAATCCGTCAAGAAAAACTCAAGTTATGATCGAAAGATCAAACGAGGGTCAATCTGTTCTACTCGAGTAAAAACCAGATCTCCAACACTTCAATGAAACTCGTGCAGATCCGAAACTACAAATCCAATGACCGTGAAATTTTCAAATATGATATATAATCAAGTTGTGAAGACAACCCAAAAAGAATCACATCAATTTGATCTGTAAAACTGGAGTTATGATCAAAACACTGAAGCACTGTCATGCTGTCCAGAAACTCGACGAGAAAGACTTGACAAAAACAAGTTGGACGAACAAGGAACAAAAGCTCCTCTAAATTACGAATTTTATTGATCAAAACATAAGAGGAACAGCCCAAGGTCATCTTTACACGAGCTCTGGCTTCCCTTGCTTATATAACCAGCCTGGAGGCCAATCCAATTCAAACTAGGATTCTAATCCTACTCAGTTTCTTAATCGAAACTTTCCATAACTGCTCAAGACTCTTCTATACGCAGATAGAAGCAATCTTAATACTTCCAAACACCTTAAGAACATATCCCACATTACTAAAACAACTCAACTTCGTGTCCCACACAAAATCCTATCATAACCAAATCAAATGTCTCCATATTTGAGCCATAACCGACTCAGGCGCAGCCTGAGTCCATAATCCAGCCGGTTGGACCTTTCCTACCAATTCTTTACGTCCACATCTCTTCATCACGCCTTGGAAGCGTGTTGCCACGTCCATGCACTCCTTGCACACATGCAAACACCTTCCAACGATGTCCTCGATACCTTCATATGCATTGTTCTTGATCCAAAAATGCTGTGCGACCTCCCGATCAACTCAACCACAATTCCTCCCGAACTTTGTTGTTGAACCTCATCTTCTTCCTAAGACTAGTTCAATGGATCCCGTCACCAGCCATATCTTGAACTCAAGCAACACCTGCACATGAATAAACAACCAATACTTTCGAGCAGAAGTCCGCGACTTGACTCACGTTAGTTCCGAAAACCACAACACCTTATGTGAACATCTCACATAAGCATGTTGCAAACCATAGCAAAATGTTAATCACCGTAAACAATCATAACACTTGAAAAACTTAGTAAAATAATACTAAGCAAACTTTTCATAGATGTAAAGCAGGTTCGAAACATTTGCATGGTAAAAAAAGAACCATTGCGATTTAGCTCCAGACCTTGCCAAAGCAAACCGGACCTTGAGCCAGAGCTTACCAAAGCTAGTAGAACCTAGCACTAGAACTTACCAAAGCTAGTCGGACCTACCGCCGGAGCTAACCAAACACATGTCGGACCTAGCTATAGCAAGTCAGACCTTACGTCGGATCTTGTCGGAGCTCGGACCTAGAGTTGGACCTTGACAAAAAGAGTATTTTGGCAGAATTCAAAACTTTTATCGTCATAGCCAATGTATTCAGCACACATAGGTCTCACAATCTCCCCCTTAATGAATGCATTGGCGACACCACTTAAAATCCGAACATTGGCTTATTCACATGAAAAGTTTTAAAACAATCAAATGAGAAAGAAATTTTGACACCAAAATTTCTCCACCTACATATTTCTCCCCCTTTGTAAATCAGAAACAAAATGAGAAGAAAAACAAAAATTCTCCCCTAGAGAAGAATCGTGCCAAAACACCTGTGAATCGTGCAATGTGAGATCCATTTCTCCTCCTTTGACAATGTATTCAGCAAGGTTCAAAAGAGAAATTTTAATTGTTATGAGCATATATAACATATACATACAAAAAAAAGCTCATCCAAGCCATAATATCAAGTAACTTACACTATCACATCAATGACATACATAAAGTAGTGTAAGCCATGCTAGAGATCAAGTGTAATTTTCAATTTAAGCAAGTCATGATCTCACAAACTTAACTATGTCAAGACCTGAAAGCATGACACTTGTTGCTGCATTTTAATTATTTTTCAAAGCACAAATTCAGATCATATGACATTTGCAAGATATTATATGCCGCATGAGCCTTATTCTAACCAAACAAGCCAAGCCTATATCATTTGACAATCAGAAGATTAAGGACATGGTTTTAGTCATACACAAAATCTTCCAAGTTCATATCTAAGTGCAATGATAAGCCATCTCAAAAGAAGAAGTGCAATGCATGCATATTCTCTTGATCTTTTTCTCAATTTTTCATTTGAACATAGAAGGTCGAAATGTGAATAGTTGATTGATTATTTTTTCATTATTTAAAGCATTTGTGAGCATGCAACAAGTTTAAAACAGCAAGAAAGTTCGATCATGACCAGATTTAGTGTAAATAATTATTCCAATTACTAGTCATGACAAAAACTACAAAATGTATAACATGAGTAATGTAGTAAAAACTTTCAACATATAAAAGGAATCACAAAGTCATATATGTATGAAATACTATGCTCATATTATTTTAAATTCAGATTCACACATAGACTTCCCATGTTTCAAAACTCCCCCTCAATTTAAGCATTGAGGATGCATTACCCCTGTTTCACTATGAATGAAACAAAAATGAGTGAAATCCAAAGGTTTTGTAAAAATGTCAGCCGATTGTTGTTCAGTATCTACATGGTGAAGCACAATGTTTCCTTTTTCAACATTATCACGGAGAAAGTGATACCTAATGTCAATGTGCTTTGTTCTCGAATGTTGCACAGGGTTTTTAGCAATGCAAATGGCACTAGTGTTATCACAAAATAGTGTAAAACTTTCTAGATCAACCCCATAGTCCTTAAGTGTTTGAACAATCAAAAGAATTTGTCAGCAAGCGCTAGCAGCAGCTACATAATCAGATTCGGCTGTGGATTGTGCAACTGATTTTTGTTTTCTAGAGGACCAAGCAACAAGTGAATTACCAATAAAACGAGAAGCACCCGAAGTACTTTTCCTATGAATTCTACAACCCCCAAAATCAGCATCCGGAAAAGCTTTCAAAGTAACGGTTGAGGAAGAAGGAAGAAAAATCCCAAATTCTTGAGTTCCATGTAAGTACCTGAGAATTCTTTTGATGGCTTGACGATGTGAATCACGTGGGGGAAGCTTGGAATCGTGAACAAAGACATACGCTAAATTGTATGTCCGGTCTTGATGCCGTGAGGTACAAAAGTGATCCAATCATACTTCTATATTCTTTTTGATCCACGGGTTCACCATCTTCATCAAGTTCAAGTGTCGTTGCTGTACCCATTGGTGTCCGAAGAGACTTGTTTTTGTCCATGTTGAAGCGCTTAAGAAGGTCTCTTGTATACTTTGTTTGATGCACAAAAGTACCCTCCTTGGTTTGCTTGATTTGCAGCCCCAAAAACTATGTGAGTTCTCCCATCATACTCATCTCAAATCCTGAACTCATCATAGCTGAAAACTTGGACACAAGATCATGAGAAGCACAACAAAAGATAATATCATCCACATACACTTGAACAAATAATGAGTCATTGCCATGCTTAAGCACAAAAAGAGTTTTATCAACCTTGCCCATGGTAAACCCCTTTTCAAGTAAGAATGTTTTTAACCTATCATACCATGCTCTAGGGGCTTGTTTAAGACCATACAAGGCTTTGGACAGTTTTTAAACATTATTAGGAAAATTTGGATTTTCAAGACCCGGTGGTTGCTTAACATAAACCTCCTCATCTATGTAGCCATAAGAAAAGCACTTTTAACATCCATTTGATATAACTTGAAACCTTTAGATGCAGCAAATGCTAACAAAATTCTTATGGCTTCTAATTTAGCAACAGGAGCAAAAGTTTCATCAAAATCTAGTCCTTCAACTTGTGTGAAACCTTGAGCAACCAACCTAGCCTTATTCCCAACTACAACCCCATCCTCACTTTGTTTATTTTTAAACACCCATTTAGTTCTGATTAGAGTGTGACCTTGAGGTGGAGGTACATGTTTCCAAACATTATTTCTTTCAAAATTTTCTAACTCTTCTTGCATGGCAATAATCCAAGATTCATTAGTGAGTGCATGTGATATATCTTTGGGTTCAAAAGAAGCAACAAATGCAAAGTGAGCGTGAGAGTTTTTATCACAAAACCTGGACAATGTGACTCGTTCGTGCAAGCTTCCAATCATTAGTTGTAGAGGATGACTTTTGAGGACCCGGAGGGGAGTAGACAATTCACAAGCTCCTTCTTCATGTTAATCACAAATTGAAGAACTTGTGACTTGAGGACGATCTGGACCAGCAATGGTGGTCGTCGGTGCTGGTTGTGAATCAAAATAAGGAGCTGGAACAATGTCATTAGCTCCTGAATTTTCGGGCAGCAGCATCACTTCTTCATCTTCTTTGATGAAAATACTCTCCCCTGCGGATATGGGTCTGGTCCTGCAATTTTAGAGCTAGTACCTGGTCTAGCTTCATCAAAAGAAACCTTACAAGTCTCCACAATTTTGTTAGTGTGATGTAAAAGCACACGGTAGCCTCTAGTATGAGATGGGTAATTAAGAAGCATGCCATCAACGGATCTAGGTTCAAATTTATCAAGATTACCATATTTCATAACAAAGCATTTGCAGCCAAAGACCCGAAAGTGTGTGACACTAGGCCTATGTCCAAACTGAAGTTCATATGGTAGTTTACCTAGCTTAGCACGCAAGAAAACACAATTTGAGACATAACAAGCAGTTGCAATTGCATCAGCCCAAAATTTTCTAGGAGTTTAATATTCATCAAGCATAGTCCTAGTCATCTCAATTAAGGTTCTGTTCTTTCTCTCTACAACACCGTTTTGTTGAGGTACAAATGGTGAAGAAAATTGATGATATATTCCATTTTCAGCACAAAAGTGATCAAACGATTGATTTTTAAATTCGGTTCCGTTATAACTTCTAATTGCTTTTAAAGATCATGGGTGATCAATTGATAATCTAAGAAATAAGGTTCTAATGTGACTAAAAGTTTCATTCTTAGATGCCATAAAATAAACCCAAGAGTATCTAGAATAGTCATCAGCAAACACAAGAACATACCATTTAGCTCCGAAGGATTGAACACGTGAAGGTCCTACGGTGTCAAGAGGCGAAAGTTGACCCGGTTCAGTTGTCATGGTCATTGTGAGATGAGCATGTGAACCTGCAACCATCTTAGCATGTCTAAAAGAAGAGCACACAATTTCTTTGTAACCTTTAAGCTTAGGCAGCTCACGTATGCGATCAAGAGTACGAACACATGTGAGATGATCAAATATTACGTGACCAAGTCTACGATGCCAAAAATATAAGTCTTTTGAATCATTAGCATCTAGACATGTATGCTTAGAGGATGACATATCAAAATCAGCTTTAAAAACTCTTCCAAAGGGAGACATATTAAAAATGAGCTCACTATTTGAATCTACAACCTTGCAACAATTTTTAGTGAAAATAATTTTCAGAATATCATCTAGCAATTGTGAAACAGAAAGCAAGTTGTATTTCAAATTTTTAACAAGTGCCATATCTTTTAAAGTGTAGTGATTATTTACTCTAACCGAACTCTTAGCAATTATAGGAGTTGAAGAATTATCGGCAAAAGTAACATTTTTTACATGTGACACAAAAGAGAGAGAGAAGAACCATTCTTTGTTGTCATGTGGCGTGAGCATCCTGAATCCACAATCCAAATATTCTCCTTCCTCAAGCGTGTAACCTACAAAGAAGTACAATACGTCGATGACTCAATACTGGGGTTAGTCAAAAGGCATTTAGAAATCCAGTACTGAGTCACACGACGTCCAACAGAAGTAACACGCAAAGGATGAGATAAAACAACAGATTTATGAGCCAAAGTTTGAGGATTTTTGTACCTAACTACTGACCTACGAGGTGTTATATGAGTAGACTAAAAACAGTAGGTCTGGAAGCAAACTTTGCATGTTTTTGACTAATTACAGCAGGTTGCACATTCATAACATTCGGTTCAGCACACGCAACAGATTTTGCACAGTTGTTATGTGATCTAGCAATCATTCTTTCCTTTTTTTCTGTTGCTTAGCTAGTCTATAACAAAAATCGATGACGTGACCAACTCTACCACAGTAGGTACAATGAAATTTAACTTTATGTTCATGTCTAGATGAGAAGACACTCCTGCAGATCTAAAAACCACTTCTTTTTTGTTTCGTAACTGTTTTAATCAATCCACTTCCTAATAATTTATGTGGATGTTCTTTAGCATGGGCACGTGAATCAAAACCTAAACCAGTTTTATCATTGCAAGATTTAGAACAATTCAATAGCAAGTTCAGATTCTTATTCCCATTATAAAACCGCTCTAGAGTCCTATTCATATCATCAAGTTTCTTAGACAAGTCTAGGCAGTTTTTTGACATGAAGTTTTTCCTTTTAGTTTGCAATTGGAACAATACTTATCTTCATGAGAACGTAAAGCATTGTTCAATATAGAAATTTCATTCACAGGGTCTTGTAGTTTCTTATTAAGATCATCACAAGTAGAACAATACAAATCAATTGTAGAACAACAAGCATCTTTCAAGTTTTTATCACTAAGTGTAACAAGTTCTCTATTCTTTTCAATCTCTAACTCAAGTTTATCAAGTGTGGACGTATGTGCACTTCTTATAGAGGACAATTGTTCATATATTAAATCACATGAGGAACAAGAATCATCACTAGGAATCAAAGATTTCAAACGATTAATTTCATATTCTAGTGACTTAATTTTAACAGCAGTGTCCCTAAGCTTTTTGTCCTTTTTCTTAACTATAGCAGTAGCACGAGAAATAGCATCACACATTTCTTCGCAAGTAGGACATATCTCTTCATTGTCGCTGTTGTGTTCTGCCTCCTCCATACTTGAACTTGACTTGCCCGCCATGAAGCATAAGTTTGCCAAATCATCTTCATCTTCGTCACTTCCGATGTCCACATCGCTCGAGCCAAGTTCTTGAAGTGCGGAGATAAAACTATTTACCAATTGGCGTCCTATAAAACCCTTCTTCTTTTTCTTATCGTTTGCAGAGGAGTGCTTTGTCCTAGTTTGCTTTTCATCACGGGATGTAGGACCTGAAAGGTTAGGGCAATCCACACGAAAATGTTCTGTCTTACCACATTCAAAGCATTGTTGTGGAGATAAAACAAGTTGCAAGGACTCGCCTAATTAGTGGAACCTTACTTTAAAATTTTAGCAGCAGGTAGTGGAGAACCTTACGCTAAGGCACATGAGAGAGCCGCAATCAAACAAGAAACGCATTTCTCTCATGTACTTTGCCCAAAGTTGAAAGGAACTTTAATTAGCTCTAAACTACAAGAAATCATTAACAATCAAGTCCATCTTTCAATCAGCAACATTTTAACAGGTAACTAGCCTGTTCTTTCTACGTCACGGTACAGTGAACAAGTGGTACTCACTGACCGCGAGGGACGGTGATTATAATCGATTTACACCTGCAGGGTTACCCAAACAACCCGTCACGTACGCCCGTACTCGATGTTGCCTACAGCAACCATCACGGACGCCGTACGCAACCACCTTTCACCCATTAGCCAAATGTTGAACCGGTCCGATCGTCCCAAGCAAGAGGTCTCTGCACGCGCATCTCAGTGCCGCCAGCCGATTTACACCTCAAGCTCTCAACCTACCCTCTGAACGACCAGCTATGCCTCAACACCCAGCTACCCGAGTTACATCGGTTTCCTGGTTCCCATATAGCCGGTAGGTCTTCGGTACTGTTCTAGCTTGTTCAACAGGCCCGCACATGGCTCGGTCCTCAATCGACACAAACGGAGCTATAGCACACGGGCCCCAAAGTCCTGCTGCCCTTACTCTCCGCTCAGTCTCATTTTTCTTGCCATGTGTATCATGTGCTATCTCTACCCGAGTCGAGTGCCTCTAGCCTATGCTCGCGAGTAGTTCCAACTACTCGACTTGTACCGAATCCTACACTATCTTAGCATCGCAGTGGCTAACGGGGTTTTCAATCCTAATCCCAACCCATGGCTTTCTTGGCTGTGCAATTGGTTTTTCAAACAAGACT
Source organism: Neostapfia colusana (assembly GCA_030760725.1). Lineage (NCBI taxonomy): Eukaryota > Viridiplantae > Streptophyta > Magnoliopsida > Poales > Poaceae > Neostapfia > Neostapfia colusana. The sequence continues at coordinate 72,910,649 of JASWHV010000007.1, read as the reverse complement.
CTAGTGCAAGAAATAATGATACTCAAGTAAGTGCTCAAAACAATACAACTTTATAAAAAGGTGAATGCAAACCGGAGCTTGCCTTGCTGCTCTTGGTCGTAGGCTAGCTGCTCTTCTGGAGTAACAAAGTCTAGGACTTCAGGTTCCCCCTCGACCTTAGCGACTACATGATATAACAAATACATGTATTAATTTAAATGCATTCGAATTGAATTTTAAACTTGTGAAGGCTATAAGTCCCACTAGACAGACTCAATGACTCTGAAATTTCTACTGTGGTTTGGACACAATCTAAACAGGCACTTGGTCTAGTTTTAGTTGCAGCAAAGCTCAATTGAGCTCTCCACAAATAATTATGTACTTGACCTTAATTGGAGACTTTAGGGTGTTCTAGGGATTTTCATGGAACAAGCCATGACTTTATGAAGACTAGATTTTCAGAGGGTTCTAATGGAGTAGGTATCACTTAATTTGAAGGTTCCTGGCTAAAGATATGAGCTAAACAATTTCAGAGAAATTTCTGAAAATGTTTCTGAACATTTTCTATTTTCTGTGGAACAGTTTTATTAATCACACCATTAGGTGGATCAAATGAGCTCAAATGGATCTGAAATTTTTATGGTAGTTCAGGGATATTTTGGTGAACATCCCAGCAAAATTTCAGAAGTTTCCTCTAAAGGATTCTCCAGTTAAAATTCTAAACAGTGTAAATTTTGAGGAATTAATTCTGGTGAAACAATGATTTTCATGAAGTTAAACTTGATTTGCTGGAAATTACTCAGAGAGCTGAATCCAATAAAATTTGGTTCACTGAATTTGGAGCTTCCTAGCCAAAGTTATGTGGGTTTGAAGTTTGAACTAAAACTGAAAATCGAGAAAAAGTTTAAACTTCTGCCCATGGGCCCCGCCTACTGTGCTTCGTCTCCCTCCTCGCGCCAAATGCTCGGTGGCGGCGGTCTCTGGCAACACTCGCCGGAATTGAGCTCTCGGCAACCCCCTGGCCCGAAACTCGCCGCCTGCCCCTTTCCTGACCTCCTGGACTCGATGGTGAGCTCGCCGGCCGCCGACGATGGCCGGAAAACCATGCGCACCGGTGACAGCACCTACTAGGGTTCCGGCGAGGTCGGTTCTGCTCTGCCATGCACCAAATCGATCAGGAATCGTTCGGAGAGCATCAGTGAAGCATGGGGAACATGAGCCAGGGCTGGGTGGAAGCTAGAAACGCCGACAACTATGCTCTCGACGGTGAGCCGAGGTACTTAGCCACGGCGGCGGGGAAAACGGCCATATCACGGCCGATTCTCGATGGTTTGCTTTGCTTCCTGTTCAAGCATGTGTGCTAACATGTGTAGAATCTACTGGATAACGGGCTTGACCGACCCTAGCGTGTGGAGTACGAATTTCACCCGGAGGTGAACTCGACTCCTATGAACTGGCCGAGAGTAAACTCGGAAATTCTTGGCCGATGGTTGATCAATTGCCAAACGGCTTTCAGCTACTCCATCTGCATACGATCATGCACCTTTCTTGTGTAGAGAAGTGGACGTGACAACGGCTGTGCCGAGCTGCCCACGAGAGCCCGAACAGCAGCGATGTTTGGTCCGCCGAAGAAACTGTCCGGTATAGCTCGAGGGCGCCTGCTCACTGACCAACACGGGGTCTAGGATGTTGCTCACGATCTCCTGGTGCCGTTTTGCTGCGGAGGAGGCTGGACTTGCGAGTGATCGGACTGATCACGCGCATGATCGGGAGAGCGGCGGGCTGCGGTGGAGCTCGGGTGGAAGCTAACTGATCGCGTCGGGGCTCAGAAGATAATCAACGGGAGCATGCGGGGGGGGGGGGGGGGGGGGGGATAAAAAGCCCGGGTGGCTGGTCTCCAGCTCGGGGAACGCAGCAGGAGCTGGCGCCAGCCGGCCCCTCGGTGGCGCGCTCGGGCTGCACCCGAGAACCGAGTGTTCTCTGTTTCAGTCGGTTTGATTTGAATCAGTGGCTGACATGTGGGTCCCACTTTCAATTTTAACCCCTGAACTTAACTCCAATTCACTGTTATAAACAGTAGTCCCCACAAAGCCCATGGTGATTTGAATTATCTACCCCTGAGCCATTTGAATTGGTTAGAATTAAAATTGGGTTTGGTTTGACTAAATTTCAGCACAAGTTCAGTTTGATATTCAAATAAAGCTTGAATTTGCTACCCTTAGCTCATGTCAAGCTCAACTCCAAATGGAGTGAAAATTGGTGTGTGAGCTCACAAAAATGTGCTGAGTAAGAATATGCCTCCCACTTTTGAATCCATGGGATAAAAACTGTTTGAATTTGAATTTGGGTTCAAACTACCCTTTTTCTAGCTATACCCAAAAGGACCTCAAAAAGGTTTTGAATTTGGGTGAAACTTGGCATGGACATTCCTAGCAAATTGTAGGAGTTTTCATATGCCCAGCCCCTAGATGAGGCATGTGGGAAATACCACTTTTGCATTTGTGAGTTTATTATCTAATGTGCATGTTGATAATGGTTACTTGCTCTTCAAATGTGTTCATCAACTTTCTTCAAATGAGGTGTGTGGTGTGGTGATGAACACTTTTAATATGTGTCAAAAACTGAGGCCCTTACACGAGCCACCATTATATGTGATTCCACATGGAGCTCTCTACAACTTAGCTCTTATCCACACCATCCGTGAAGAGATAGCAGCAGCTCAGAAACATGACAAGGGCATGTCGCATTTGCGGAGACATGTAGGCAGTGGGGAGTTGAAGTGTTTTCGGAAAGATGGAGACGGTGTCCTGTTGTTCAAGGACAAAATCGCCGTACCCCGTAACCCGGAATTGAGGAAGAGAATTTTTGACGAGGCTCACTTGTCAAAGTTTTCCATTCACCACGGCAGCAACAAGATGTATCAAGAACTCAGAGGAAAATTTTGGTGCACACGGATGAAGCGGGAGATCGCAAAATACATGTCCGAATGTGATACATGCCGAAGGGTGAAGACTGACCACATGTGGAACCGGGATTATTACAACAACTTAGCATTTCTGCCTTGAAGTGGGAGGATGTGAGCATGAAATTCATCGTCGGTTTATCCACCACATTTCAGAAACATGATTCAGTGTGGGTGATCGTCGACCGGCTCACCAAAGTTGCCCATGGTAACACCCCAAAACCTGCTGAAGAGGGGAATTTAAAAATTTTTTGGGCGTATTGCATGTGGTGAAGCAATTCAAATTCAAACTGGAATTCAAATTTAAATCAAAAGAGAAAAAAGAAAAGGAAAAGGGAAAAAGAAAAACGGCCAGTGGGCTGAAAACCATCTCAGCCGGCCCAAAATCCGTGCGCGCTCCCCCCTCTCCCTCTCTCTAACACGCGGGGCCCGCGTGTCATCCCTCTCCACGCGCGTGCCCCCAACCGCCCCGGCTCTTCCGCAACGATCGCGCGCCCTGCCCCGGATCGCAACAAACCCAACCCTCGCGGCCCTGATAAAAACAGATGACCCCGTCGCCCTCCCCTCGCACGAGCAGTTTCTCTCCCGGTGAGCGCCACCGCTGTTGAGTTTAGAAATTCCCGAGGGCATCGCCGCTTCCCTCTGTCAAACCGATCTCGTGACCCCGCAGCACCGCGTACAAGCTGTAGACGCTGACCCCGGAGGGAACCACCGCCAGAAACGACCATCCCGATGCTCGCCGGTGAGTACCGCCGCCGCTCGCCGGTGAAACTTCCGAATTACACGGTTCCGATCCACCCTAATCATCGGTGTGCCATCTCTAGACCCCAGTGAAGCGTCACAACCCGAGAGCTCGAAGGGATCACCGCCCCAACTGCCACTTCGACGTGCACCGAAGACCATCACCGTTGAAGCTCGCCGCTGACCCCATCCAGCCACGTAGGGATCAAGAAAACCACTGAGGTGAGGCCCCCTTCCTCCCCTCTGCCGTTTGCTACCAAAAGGGCGGGTGTTAGCGTCTGTAGATGAAGATCCGCAACCTCGCCAGCAAGATCACACCGCTGCTGCTGTGCGCCGGCGCGCGCGCGGGCGAATTCCGGCCAGGAGCGACGTTGCCTCTTATGGGCCGTCTATTTTAAATCGCACAGCAGAAATTAAATCGGGGCATACCCCTTCGGCGATCTAATCTCAGCCGTCTGTTTTAAATCCAACGGTCCACGTCAGTCCCGCGTTATAAAGGCCGGGAATCTTACGCGCTACCCCCTGGGGACCTCGGAAAACACGATCTAGCCCCGGAAACTTCTGATCTAGCCCATGGACCCTTAGAAATTCATGTAAATTCAGTTAAAAATCAGTTTTACCCCCTGGACTTAATAAGAATTAGGAAGACCTCCCTGTTTTGCACACTTAGATCCCTAAAAATTTAGAAATTGGGAAATGGGGCCCCAGAGTAGGGTGGATTTGCACATCAGCCCCTGAGGGTTATTAATTTCAGGAAATTGAATATGTGAATAGGATTTAAAATTCAAACATTGGTATATGATCAGTTTAATTATTCTAACCCTGTGGAAAATTTGTGGAAACAATCTAAGATCTGAGTTTAGAGGGGAAATAAACTTTTAAACTCAATAAGATTACTGTTTTGTAATTTATATCTGAAATATGCCCTTTAGGCATAAAACAAGTTTAATCTGTGGGAAAGTGAATCTAAATAACCAAAAAGGGATAGGAAAAATTTATGAAGTTTCTGTTTGGGAAATTGGAACAGAAGAAATTTTTGTAGGAATTTAGGTTGCTGTTTTATTAGTGGAAATTCATTTCTAGACTAGAAAACAATTCTGAAAATGGGTAAAAATAACTTTAAATTGGTTTCCATCAGAGAGGAAGTCAAAGAATATTTTATTGAACATTTTAGATCAGAACATATTCTGTTTAGGAGATATGCTTTATTATTTTAACGCTAAAGTTCACTTTAGGCATAGAAAATAAATCTGAAAATATAGGAAAATAGGTATGCATAATTAGAAAATGATAGATGTTGTCTCCAAATCCAAAAAAACTTCAATTTAGGATTTTGTAGAAGATCTGAAAACCTATTTGCAGTAGGATATTATCTTTCATGCAAACTTGAGGCTATAAAGTGTACTAATTAAATATAGAGAATTTGTTCAAATTGGAAATTCATATATAGTGTACAAATAGAAATCTGAATAAAAAAGTTAGAGATAATATATAAATGTTTAAAAGTGTATGTGGGCCTAAAATCAACACATCTAGGATAACCACAACACTTAGAAATGTGAATGATTTTCATATGTATGTATGTGTGGTTTGCATGAGTGAAAGTGTGGACTATGGCTTATGGATTGTTGTTTTCTTTTGCTATGTGTATTGGCATGAGTAGAACCAGCCCAAGAGCAGGTTCTCACCTTTCAAGACCAAGACTTTCCATTCCCAGAGCAGCAGGAAGAAGGCAAGTGTCTTTGACCACTTTGATCCTATACTAGGATGTGTAGTTATAATTTAATTAATTGCATTGTCAATTTGGAATATGGTACCCAAGCTAGGAAGTTTCCCTAGATTTACATTATCTTACTTCCTTGTAGCCTGGGTTGGGATTTATTTTATTATGTCATCCATTCATATTACTTATGCTTAGCCATGCTTAGAATGGGATAAGTGGGATATGAGATCATCAACTTGTTTACCTTACTCTTGAAATGAGATATTATGAGTTATGTAGAGGTAGGGATCGAGGCAAGTTGGATGATTTGGTTGGTGCTGTGTGCACGAGACTCGGGTTTGTGTTTAGTGCTTGCTTGGATTCTAAGGACCGGTTCATGGAGCATGTAACCTGGCTTTACCGTGCCATCCACATGCTGAGATGGGGCAGCTTGTCCAATTAATTAGGTGTATCTCCGGCGTAGTTTGGGTGTTTGGATGGTGTGGGGAATAGGTGTCAGCTGGATTACCATATGAACCGCAAGGCTCAAGAGGGGGCCACTGCAGCTGGGTTGGAGCCTCTTGTATGCTGTTAGGGGTGAAACCTCAGTGGTCCCACGCTCGTCGGAAATCCCTTTGTAAAGGCCTCGTAGTGATCTCCTGGCTACACACCTGGGAAGTGTGAACGTGGTTCGCGGCCAGTGGCATAATGGAGGTTCTTTTAGTCCACCCGGCAACGGGGATGAAATCACTACAAGTTGGTACAGTGGTGCAAACTCTGCAGAGTCAAAACTGTCATGACAGTCGTGCTCACGGTCAAGAGCGGCTTGGACTTATTCATGATTAGAGGATGATGAATTGGGAAGTTGAGGATGTTAAGCGGGAAGCTTAACATTGGATATGAGATTATGGTTACTTGATATTGATGATGGGTTGATGGATTGGGACCATTTCACCTGTGTAGTAATGTAGGTGCTTAATAAGCTAAGGTGATAAGTATTAATTGCGTAGTGCTTTAACCAAGAGTTCAACCTCTCCTTGCTCTAGCCATGCATAACATAACTTTCTCACACTTGCTGAGTACCAAACGGTACTCAAACTTGCTTTTCTGTTGGTTTAAATTGCTGCTCAGGTCAAGGGGATGATGTGGTGTTCAATGACCAAGACTTTGGTCCAAAGAAGGATTCTAGGTTCACGGAGTCCCCCGGGCAATGCCTGTGACGGAGCCCACAAGATTTATATTCCGCTGCTGCTTTATTTACATGTTATGAACATATTATCGTCCATCGAGACATATGCTATGTAAGACTTATTTTATATTCGAAAACTTGGCTTGTAATAAATGATGCTTCACTATTTGTCATCACATGTATGAGAAAATGATCCTGGCATACATGTGATATTCACTCGGTTGCTCTTTGGAGAAATCGGGTGTGATACCCATTTTATCCTTGTCAATACCAACTACAACGCCAAGAAGTATGCTGAATTGTACATCTCACGGATCCTGTGCTTATACGGCGTACCCGCACTATCATCTCAGATCGCGTCACTTTATTTGTGTCTTGTTTTTGGGAGCAGTTACATGCTGTTTTGGGGATGAAGCTGATCCATAGTTCAGCGTACCACCTGCAGACGGATGGGCAAACCGAGCGAGTAAATCAAATATTAGAAAACATGTTACGAGCTTGCGCTATCAACCACGATAAGAATTGGGATGATCACTTACCGTTAGCTGACTTCTTGTACAATAATGGGTACCAAGCCAGCATCAAGATAGCACCTTACGAGGCGCTATACGGACGAAAATGCCACACATCACTGAATTGGTGTGAGTCTGGCGAAAGAGTCACCTTCAGGATTGATCTGGTAAATAATGTGGAAGAAAAGGTTTGGCTGATTCAAGCGAACTTAAAAGCCGCCCAATCCCGACAAAAACCGTATGCTGATCGGAGAAGACGTCCTTTACAATTCAAAGTCTGGGATCACGTGTATCTACGTGTGTCTCCAATGAAGGACATGAACAGATTCGGGGTGAGAGGAAAGTTGGCACCCCGATTCATCAGTCCGTTCCAGATTGTGGAAAGATGTGGATCAGTTGCATACAGACTGGAATTACCAGTGACACTCTCCGGTGTGCACGACGTCTTTCACATTTCTCAGCTGAGGAAGTGCCTCAAGCTTTCAACCACCGTTTAGCTGGGTGATATCGAAGAACTGAAACCGGATCTCACTTATAGGAAGGAATCGGTTCAGATTATTGATGAGAAGGCCCGAACCACACGCAACCATACGTTGTGGTTCTACAAAGTCCTATGGAGTAATCACTCTGTGGATGAAGCAACATGGGAGAGCGAAGGCTTTCTTCGTGCTAACTAACCCAACTTTTTAACGTCGCAAATTCGGTAATTCTCTACCGTCCTCTCTCTCATTTTTACCTTATAATCTCGGGACGAGATTCTTTTAAGGGGGAGGAATGTAAGGGCCCAAGTTTTTCGTTGGCTAAAAGTGTTCGTCATACCACACTCACCTCATTTGAGGAAATCATATGAACACATTTGAAGAGCAAGTAACCACCATAAAGAAACTCATTAGGAGATAAACTCACAAAATACAAAAGTGGTATTTCCCACATGCATCATATGGGGGCTGAGCATGTGTTTAACTCCTAAACTTTGTTAGGAATGCTCATGCCAAATTTCACCCAAATCCAAAACCTTTGGAGGTATTTTTGGGTACAATTAGAAAAAGGCTAGTTTGAACTTAAATTCAAATTCAAACTCCTTTCACCATATGAGATCAATCATATTCACACTCAGCACATTTTATGAGCTCACACACCAATTTTCACTCCATTTAGCGTTGATCTTGACATGAGCTAATTTAAGCAAATTCAAACCAAATTTGAATTTCAAACTTCATATGTGCTGTAAATTTATTCCAAACACTTCACACTTTGAATCATTCAAATCCAAATGGACATTTGGTGAATTGCTCAAATAAACAGGGGTATTAGGGTCCCAAAATTAAAAGCATTAGAGAAATTGAAGTTTTGAGGTTAAAATTGGGAGTGGGACCCCTCTGTCAGCCACACACACGAGGAGAACTGACTGAGGCGCCGTTCCTCTGTTTCCCAGGCTGCACTCACGAGTGCCATGGTGCTGAAGCTGCTGCCACCACCTGCTCGCCGAGTCTTGCAGCCGAGCGATGCCCCAGGGCCCCTTATCCTCGAGCCCGAGCCAGCAAAAGATCAGTTTGCTCGTCCCTCTTCTCCCTCGCGCAAGAAACTGCACCACATACCGCCTCCACTTCGGTTCTGATCGGGAAACCAGCAGAACTCGCATACACCCTCCCTCCGAGCTGCAAGACAGCACCACATCATCCTCTCTGATCGCCTAGCCACAAAAACGAGCTGAAATTGGCTCTCTTCACGCAACCCCGAACGTTTTTACGGCAACCCGAAACTTGCCGCCATTCGGTGCTCTCGTGGACAGCCCCACGCAGAGGCTTTCACACTCGATCAAGGCCACCCATAGGAGCGTTGGACCTCCACGCTGCTCCTCCCCAACTCGCTGCTCAAGCCGTGAACATTGCCGGTGAATTCGGCGATTTTCTTCCTGACCTGACAGAGCAATCTTTCGGTACGAATTTATCGAATTCGATCATTCGATTTTCTTCAAAGTTTAAACTGTTTAGAATTTTAACTGGACAACCTCTTAGTGAAAAATTCTGAAATTTGGCCAGAATATTCCTTATAATATCTCTGATCTATCACAAAAAATTCAGATCCATCCGATCTCATTTGATCCACCTAATGGTGTGATTAATGAAACTGTTCCAGAGAAAATGAAAAATGTCCAGAAACACTTTTCAGATTTTCTCTGAACTTGTTTAGCTCATATCTTTTGCTAGGAATATTCAAAGTATTTGAAACCAAATCCATTAGAACCCTCTGAAAATCTAGTTTCTAGAAAGTCATGGCTTGCTCCATGAAAATCCTTAGAACACCCTAAGAGCTCTAATTAAGGCCAAATACACATTTATATGTGCAGTGCTCAAATGAGCTTTGCCTCAAATGAAATTTGGCCAAGTTTCTTTTTAAGTTGCATCCAAACCCCAGTAAAAATTTCAGAGTCATTAGCACTGTCTAGATATATTTATAGACTATACAATATCAACTTCAAAATCATATGCATTTATATTGACACGCATATATGTTTATCTCATGTAGTCGCTAAGGTTGAAGAGGAGCCGGAAGTTTTAGACTTCATAACTCCGGAGTTACAGCTAGCTTACGACTAGCAGCAAGGCAAGCTCCGTTTTGCATTAGCCATTTCATAAATATTATTGTTTTGAGATCTTACATTGAGTATCCATTTTAATTGTGCATTAGGGTCTTGTTTGGAATCCCAATTGCATAGCCAAGAGAACCAGGGTTTTGGGCTTAGGTTTTTAAACCTTGAGTAGCCACTGCAATGCTAAATTAGTGTAGGATTCGGTACAAGTTGAGTAGTTGGAACTGCTTGTGAGAATAGGCTAGAGGCACACCACTCGGTTAGAGATAGCAAATGGAACACATGGCAAGAAAAATGAGACTAAGCGGAGACTAAGGGCAGCAGGACTTTGGAGCCTGGGTGTCATAGCTCCGCTTGTATCGATTGAGGACCGAGCCATGTGCGGGCCTGTTGAACAAGCTAGAGCACTACCTGAACACCTACCGGATATATGGGAACCGGGAAACCGATGTAATTTGGGTAGCGATCTGTTAAGGCATTGCTTGTCGTCCACAGGGTAGGTTGACAGCATGAGGTGTAAATAGGCTGATGGCACTGCAGATGCGCGCACACAGACCTCTTGCTCGGGACGATAGGACCGGTTCAACACTTGGCTGATGGATGAAAGGTGGTTGCGTACGACATCCGTGGTGGTTACTGTAGTGTAACACCCCAAATTTTTAGTCAAGATTCAAATCTTTGGATTTAGAACCATAAAACATGTTCAGAGGGGAATTTAGAAATTTTTGGACGTATTGCATGTTTTGCAAAAATTCAAATTCAAACTGGAATTCAAATTATACTCAAAACAGAAAAGAAATGAAAAAGAAAAAGGAAAACCGGAAAAAAACTGGCCAGTGGGCCGAAACCCCAGCCGGCCCAGCAACCTCCCGCGCAGCCCGCCCCCGCGCGCGCCGCGCTGCCCCTCGCTGACGGGTGGGACCCGCCTGTCATCCCTAACCCCGCGACCCCGGACTCTTCTCCGCGCGCGCGCGATCGCAACCGATCGGGAAACCGCGCTCCGCAGCAGAATTCTGGACCCTGAGGACTCTAACTCGATCACAACAGAACCACCGCCCTCCCCCGGCTATAAAAACAATCGATCCGATCAGTTTTCCTCACGCGATCGCCGATTTTCGCTCCGGTGAGCACCGAGACTTCGCCGGTGAATTCTGGCCGATCTAAGCTCGGAAACTCTGATCTAACTCGTTGGTCTTGATCCACCGCCTCCGGGGAACTTTGCAGGTGCAGAAAACCCGAAGACTTACGGTGCAAATCCAGCTCCGACGAGCTTCGCCGTGGTTTTGCCTCGGACCTCGCCGCCGAGCACTTTCCAGGACCCCCGAGCTCGAGAAAACCCCCGAGGTGAGATCCCTGACCTCCCCTCTACCGATCTAGGCCATAAGATCACAGTTCTAGGCAGAATTCTCGAGGATCCGAAAGTTTCCGGCGAGATCGCCGCTTCCCGCCGCCGTGCGCCGCCGGCAGCGCCGCCCGCGCTCGATCAGAGCGACGTGGCCGCTTGTGCGCCGTTTATTTTAAATCGCACGGTAGACTTTAAAACCCCGCGTACCGGTTCGATGTTATAATCTCAGCCGTCGGTTTAAAATCAGACGGTCCACGTCAGCCCCGTGTTATAAAGACTGGAATTCTTACGTGCTACCCCCTGGGGTTCTCTGGAATTGAGAGCTAGCCCCGGAAACTTCAGATCTAGCCCCTGGAACTCCAGAAAATCATGTAAATTCATTTAAAAATCAGTTTTAGCCCCTGGACTTAATAGAAATTAAGAAAAACACCTCTGAAAAGTGTAGCTAGACCCCTGGAAATTATGAAAATGATATTATAGACCCTGTAATGGGATGAATTCATTATTCTAGCTCTGTTTAGTATTTAATTTAGAAAATTGAATATGTAACTAGTGTTTAAATATTAAAAAGGGGGACAAACATAATTGTCAAACTTATTAAAAACTTTCTCAGTACTTAAAAAACTTTGGAGTGAGATAAAAATATATTTTTGGGCTGAAATAAATCTGTTTCATCTATTATTCACATTTAATAGTGTAGGGACACATTTTTAAGTAAAGAATAGTTAAAGAAAAGTAGGGAAAATAATTATGAAATAGTATACATCAGAAGCCAAGGTCAAAATATGATCTTAAATTATTTAGGACCAGAACCTAATCTGTTTAGGTAGTGTGTATTACTAATTTAATAATAAAATACACAATTATGCATAAGAATATAAATCTGAAAATATAGAAACTAGTAAATGATAAATGGAGTTTCTAAAGTATAAAGAATTCAGTTTAGGGTTGATAGAAATTATGAAGGCACATATGGAGAAGAAAAATACTTTTCATACATACTTGGTAGTTTAATATATAAGGAATTTATTTAAAACTGAAACACACATATATATATGTATATATATATATATAGTATGTGAGTATAAATATGAACACCAAAGTAGGAATCCTACACATGTAAATGAAAGTGTATGCAAGCCCCAAATCAACACACATAGAGTATCCACAACACATAAAATGGTAAAGAAACTTTCATAAATGTGAATGTGTGGTTTGTATGAAGTGGAAGTGTGAACTATGTCTTATGATTGTTGTTTTTCTTTTGCTATGTGTGATGGTATGAAGTAGAACCTGCTCAAGAGCAAGTTATTCAATTCCAAGACCAAGACTACCCATTTCAAGAGCAGCAAGAAGGAGGCAAGTGTCCTTGACCACTTTGATCCTATGCTAGGATGTGTAGATAGAATTATTTGCATTGTCAAGTTAAATATGAAACCCATGCTAGGAAGTTTCCTAGAATTGCATTACCTTGTTTCCTTGAAGCTTGGGTTGGGATTTATATTGTCATGTCATTTATACACATGCATATGCTTAGCCATGCTTAGAATGGGATATTTGGGACATGAGATCATCAGTTTATATTACCATACTCTTGAATGAGACATTGTGAGTTATGTAGAGGTAGGGATCAAGGCAAGTTGGATGTTTTGGTTGTGTGCTGGGTGCACGAGACTTGGGTTTGTGTTTAGTACTTGCCTGGATCCTAAGGACCGGTTCATGGAGCATGTAACCCGGCTTTACAGTGCCAACCACATGCTGAGATGGGGCAGCTTAGCCAATTAATTAGGTGTATCCCCGGCGTAGTATGGGTGTGTTGGATGGTGCGGGGACTTAGGTGTCAGCTGGACTACCATATGAACCGCAAGGCTCAAGAGGGGGCCACTGCAGCGGGGTTGGAGCCTCTTGTATGCTGTTAGGGGTGAAACCTCAGTGGGCCCACGCTCGTCGGGAATCCCTTTGTAAAGGCTTCGTAGTGATCTCTTGGCCACACACCTGGGAAGTGTGAATGTGGTTCGTAGCCACTGGCATAATGGAGGTTCTTTTAGTCCACCCGGCAACGGGGGATGAAATCACTACTTGTGGGTACAGTGGTACAAACTCTGCAGAGTTAAAAACTGTCTTGACAGCCGTGCTCACGGTTAAGAGCGGCCTGGACTTATTCATGATTAGAGAATTGATGGTTTTGGAAGTTAAGCGGGGAGCTTAACATTGGAAATGATGATTATGGTTATTGGTTTATGATGATGGGATGGGAGATTTGAACCATTTCACCTGTGTAGTAATGTAGGTGCTTAATAAGCTAAGGTGATAGGTATTTATTGCGTAGTGCTTTAACCATGAGTTCAACCTCTCCTTGTTCTAGCCATGCATGATATAATTTTCCCACACTTGCTGAGTACCATTGGTACTCAACCTTGCATATTTGTTGGTTTATATTGCTGCTCAGGTCAAGATAATGAGATGGTGTATAATGACCAAGATTTTGGACCCGAGGAAGGTTTCTAGGTTCATGAAGACCCCCGGGCAACACCTGTGATGGAGCCCTAAAGAATAATATTCCGCTGCTAGTTTATTTACTTGTGATGAAGCATTAGTGTTCATTAAGACATTTGTGATGTAAGACTTATTTATAATCGACACCTGGCTTGTAATAAATGATGCTTCACTATTTGTCATCACATGTATGAGAAAATGATCCTGGCATACATGTGATATTCACTTGGTTGTTCTTCGGAAAAAACCGGGTGTGACAGAGGTGGTATCAGAGCCAAGGTTGCCCGTAGGAACGTGGACCTAGGTAGAAATGGACGTATTTAAGGGCCCTATTTTCTTAAAAACTGTTTTCCAAGGTGTGGGTGAAAAAGTGTTATTAAAAGGGTCATTTTCTTCATCTTACCCCAACTTTCATTCAAAATAGGATTTTTGTTTGAGATTTTATCTAACCTAATTTTAAATTCTTCTGTTTTAGATGGTTCGCATGATTCGCACCGCTCGTAAGTCCACGGGAGGGAGAGTTCCCGTAGTTGCCCTTGCTGAAAGAGAGGAGAGTCGTCCAGTGACGTACCTTTCCTACGGATTGGCAGTAGGAGATTTGTTGCGCCGTCTTCGACGTATGCTCGAAGCCGCCGGCAATACGGGCAAGCTCATCATCCACTATAACTCCACCAGGACCATCCGTGAGAAGAGGGAAGAATGGAGTTCGGAGATGAGGATTATACACGAGAATCAGCTGCTTAAGATCCACCACTCTCCAGCTTGTCGAGCAACACAAGTTGACGCGGAGAGAGATGTCACCTGGGAGGCCATCACCTGCCAGAGTCACATCTATGGTCGCCACTTGGACAAAACTGAGTACATGTATGTCCTCCAACGTGAGAGTGGTACCACGGAGTACAAGTACCCACCGGTGCAGCAAGGGACTTCCCATGAGCACATGGACTTATGCTTGGGAGATGCTGCTATGCTCAGCACTCGACTGCAGGAGTGTCAACAAGAGCTTCAGGATGTCCGAGATACTCTGAAGGAGACGGAGGCATTGCTGCGAGCGTGCTTAAAAGCGAGAGAAAGAGGAGATGGGAATGAACTGTGTGTCACCGTAAGTGATCCATGGACCCCTGACTCCCCGGATCGCCGAGCGATCAGGCGTCGTCGCACTTCTCCACCAGCAGCCTCCCCACCCAAAGCAGAGTCAGAAGGTAGCCGAAATGAGGAGGAAGATCCCGAGGAGCCAGCTCAAGAGGATGAGTAGTGTAGAGTCTTTCCCCTAGCTAGCAAGAGGTCGAGTAGCCGAGTCGTTACGAATTTAATGGTGTGATAATGCTTGGTGTGTGACGTGAGTTGTGGAAGCCATGAGCAAGTGTCCACAGCCTCGTCTTCAGATTGTTTTGCTTTGGTGTGTGAACCCACAGGAAATAATAGTGCATTTTTTGGGTGTGAGATATAAAACCCTCGTAAGATTTTAACAAAACTTCAACACTTCAAAGTACAAACAAGTGAAAGTAGTAAGATGATACCAAATGCTTTCAAATTAACATTTGTGATTCTGCCAGATGGCCGGAAGAGGAAGAGGACGTGCTGCCAACCCCGCCAACAACAATGATGAGGCATGCAACTCTCATCTTTCTGGAGGCCAGAACCGGGGTGGTCGCCGTGAAGAAGTTGATCCTCTCCACCAAATGCTGGAGAATCAAAATCAGCTCATCCAGAACTTGACTCAAGTAGTGGCCAACTTGCATCAAGTTCCACCTCCACAAGCTGCACCACGCCAACCAAGGTTGAGTGAGTTTCTAGGAACTCAACCTCCAAAGTTTGCAAGTGCTGCTGAACCTCTGGAGGCAGATGATTGGCTGAAGACCATTGAAAGTAAGATGAGAATCATACAATGCCAAGGGTATGAGAGGGTGCTGTTTGCCTCTCATCAATTGCAGGGACCTGCTGCTGATTGGTGGACCGCCTGCGTGGCCGCCCATCATGACCCTGAGAGCATCACTTGGGAAGAGTTCAAGCGTAGCTTCCGCAACCATTACATCCCAAGAGGTGAACTCAAAAACAAGAGGAAAGAGTTTTTGGGACTGCAGCAGGGAAACATGACGGTGAGGGAATACCTCACTAAATTCACTCAACTATCCCGTTATGCTCCACGAGACATAGAGACAGATGAGCAGAAACAAGATTGTTTCGTGGAAGGACTTACCGCAGAGATGCAGTGCGCAATGTCCTCCAATGAGTATGAAAGCTTTCAGAAGATGGTGGACAGAGCATTTGTGGTGGAAAGGAAGCTGAAGGCCCTGGAAAATGAGAATAAGAGGAAGGCTGGGTGGTCACATCAAGCCTCAGGGAGCAACACCCGCCCACGTATGATGCAGCAACCTACGGGGCAGACAAGCCGTGCTGCGGTACCCTATTCAGCACCAAGAGGGTACAACCCAAACTACAGGCCTCCCGCAGCACCAGCACAGCCGCAACGTCAGTTTGTACAACAGCCTCGCCCCGCATATCCACCTCGACCAGCAGTGCAAGGACCCCCAAACCAACCCCAAGACAACAAGGGCCAAGCATCTAAGATTGGGGTGCAATGTTTCAGCTGTGGTGAAGTGGGGCACTACGCCCATAAGTGTCCAAAGAAGAAGCCCACGCAACCACAGCAGCAGAACGTAATGAGAGGACGGGTGAACCACGTCACTATGGAGGAAGCACAAGAGGCACCCGACGTGGTAGTTGGTAAGTTTCCTGCCAATTTACACCTTGCAACTCTGCTGTTTGATTCTGGTGCTACCCATTCGTTCATTGCTCAAGGGTTTGTTAAGAAGCATGACCTAGCAACCACACAAATGAACCATATGCTAGCGGTAAATTCTCCAGGTGGAGAAATAAGGACAAGACAAGTGTGTCCCAAAGTGAACCTAGACATTAATGGGGTAGTATTTACCGCTAACCTCATAGTGATCGATTCACAAGGGATAGATATTATTTTGGGTATGGATTGGTTGACCAAACATAATGGAATCATCCATTGTTCGACCAGAACGGTGGAACTAACTCACCCTAGTGGCACAAGAGTAAAGTTCATAACGATACACGAGCCTAGGAGGGACATTAAATTAAATCAAGTGGAGGTGAAAGTTGAGGAAATCCGGACTATCAGGGAATATCCAGATGTTTTTCCGGAGGAGTTGCCAGGAATGCCTCCCGACCGTGACGTGGAATTCGCAATCGAGCTAGTACCGGGAACAGCCCCGATATACAAGAGACCTTATCGAATGGACTCCAAGCAGCTAGAAGAGCTCAAGGATCATTTGAGAGAATTGACGGAAAAGGGGTATGTTCGCCCTAGTTCCTCACCATGGGGAGCTCCGGTAATATTTGTGCCTAAGAAAGATGGAACTCAAAGGTTATGCGTGGATTACCGTGCCTTGAATGAGGTGACCATCAAGAACAAGTATCCATTACCCCGCATTGAAGACTTGTTTGATCAGTTGAGGGGAGCTTGCGTGTTCTCGAAAATTGATCTCAGGTCGGGATACCACCAACTCAAGATAAGGCAATCTGATATTCCCAAGACAGCTTTCGTATCTCGGTACGGACTGTATGAATACACTGTCATGCCTTTCGGGCTAACCAATGCCCCGGCATATTTCATGTACCTCATGAACAAGGTATTCATGGAATATCTGGACAAATTTGTGGTGGTTTTCATAGATGATATTCTCGTCTTCTCCAAAGATGAAGAAGAACATGAGAAACATCTAAGGTTGGTGTTACAGAGGCTGAGAGAACACCAACTATATGCCAAGTTGAGCAAGTGTGAGTTTTGGCTAAAGAGAGTTCCCTTTTTGGGACATATAATCTTGGAAGGAGGAATCTCCGTAGATCCCACCAAAATCGAAGATATCTAGAAATGGAAAACCCCTGAAAATGTCGGGGAAGTTCGAAGCTTTTTGGGATTGGCTGGATACTATCGACGGTTTATTGAGGGATTCTCCAAGATCTCGAGACCTCTCACCAAACTGTTGGAAAAGGGAATCACATTCACTTGGACGCCACAGTGCGATACGAGCTTTCAGGAGCTAAAGAAGAGATTGACAACAGCCCCCGTGTTGGTTATGCCAGATATGCAGAAGAATTTCACGGTGTACTGCGATGCCTCTGGAAACGGGTTGGGATGTGTTCTCATGCAAGAGGGACATGTCGTGGCATATGCATCCCGGCAGCTTCGGAAGCACGAGAAGAACTATCCTACACATGACTTAGAACTAGCTGCAGTGGTACACGCGTTGAAAATTTGGAGGCACTATTTGATGGGGAAGAGGACAGAGATATATACGGATCATAAGAGTTTGAAGTACATATTCACACAGCCAGATCTCAACCTTAGACAAAGGAGATGGTTAGAGCTAATCAATGACTTTGATGTAGGCATCAACTATCATCCCGGGAAAGCAAACGTCGTGGCCGATGCCTTGAGTCGGAAAGCGCAGGTCAATAAGTTGAGCTTGAAGGATATGCCTGCAGAATTGAAGGACGAGGTTATAAGGCTCAATCTATGTCTAGTAAATAGTGGTGAAGCCATCGCCATGGAAGTGGACTCCACTCTTGAGCGAGACATACGTGAGGGACAAAAGAATGATGAGAAGATACAAGAGATCAGACAGCTCATCAAGGAAAATAAAGCTCCTGGTTTTAGAGAGGATGAACAAGGGACGGTGTGGCACGGGAAAAGGATCTGTGTGCCAGAAGTAAAGGAGATTCGTAAATTAATTTTGGAGGAGGCTCACGATTCCGACTATTCCATTCATCCTGGGAGTACGAAGATGTACCAGGATCTCAAGAGCAGGTATTGGTGGTATGGCATGAAGCGAGATGTCGCGGAACATGTTGCCCTATGTGACACATGTCAGTTGGTGAAAGCAGAACATCAACGACCCGCGGGATTATTGCAACCACTCAAAGTACCTGAATGGAAGTGGGAAGAAATCAGCATGGATTTTGTCGTGGGATTGCCTAGGACCCAATCCGGGCATGATTCAATATGGGTCATTATTGATAGGCTAACCAAGGTAGCTCATTTCATCCCTGTGAAAGAAAGCTACAGCGGATCCAAATTGGCAGAATTGTACATGTCAAGGATTGTGTGTTACCATGGAGTGCCAAAGAAGATAGTGTCGGACCGAGGGACACAGTTCACCTCGAGGTTTTGGCAGAAGTTGCATGAAACCATGGGAACCCATCTGAATTTCAGCTCTGCCTATCATCCCCAAACTGACGGGCAGACGGAGAGAACCAATCAGATCCTTGAAGATATGTTAAGGGCATGTGCACTCAAAAACAATAGGAGTTGGGACAAGAACTTACCGTATGCGGAGTTTTCCTATAACAACAGTTATCAAGCTAGTATGAAGATGTCACCGTTTGAAGCTTTGTATGGAAGGAAATGCAGAACTCCCCTATTTTGGAACCAAACAGGAGAAAGTAAGGTGTTTGGTCCCGAAGTGCTACAAGAAGCCGAAGCAAAGGTGAGGGAGATTCGCAACAACTTGAGGATAGCACAGACACGCCAGAAGAGTTATGCTGATGTACGAAGAAGAGAGCTCGTTTTCAACGTGGGAGACTATGTTTATCTCAAGGTGTCCCCTATCAGAGGACTTCGTCGGTTCAAAGTAAAAGGGAAGTTGTCACCTCGATACATCGGACCCTTTCAGGTTTTGGAAAGAAAAGGCGAAGTGGCGTACCAACTAGAGTTGCCGGTTCATCTGTCGGACGTGCACGATGTGTTCCATGTGTCGCAACTCAAAAAATGTCTGAGGACGCCTGAGGAGGTGTTACCCATGAACGAAGTGGATGTAGCTGAGGATTTGTCTTATGCCGAGCAACCATACAAGATTTTGGAGACAATGGAACGCCTCACCAGAAATAAGAGAATCAGGATGTGCAAGGTGCAGTGGAAGCATCACTCAGAAGAGGAAGCCACCTGGGAACGGGAAGATGAGCTTAAGGCACAATTTCCGGAATTATTTTCTTAGAAACACCAATCTCGAGGACGAGATTTCTTTTAAGGGGGGTAGAGCTGTAACACCCCAAATTTTTAGTCAAGATTCAAATCTTTGGATTTAGAACCATAAAACATGTTCAGAGGGGAATTTAGAAATTTTTGGACGTATTGCATGTTTTGCAAAAATTCAAATTCAAACTGGAATTCAAATTATACTCAAAACAGAAAAGAAATGAAAAAGAAAAAGGAAAACCGTAAAAAAACTGGCCAGTGGGCCGAAACCCCAGCCGGCCCAGCAACCTCCCGCGCAGCCCGCCCCCGCGCGCGCCGCGCTGCCCCTCGCTGACGGGTGGGACCCGCCTGTCATCCCTAACCCTGCGACCCCGGACTCTTCTCCGCGCGCGCGCGATCGCAACCGATCGGGAAACCGCGCTCCGCAGCAGAATTCTGGACCCTGAGGACTCTAACTCGATCACAACAGAACCACCGCCCTCCCCCGGCTATAAAAACAATCGATCCGATCAGTTTTCCTCACGCGATCGCCGATTTTCGCTCCGGTGAGCACCGAGACTTCGCCGGTGAATTCTGGCCGATCTAAGCTCGGAAACTCTGATCTAACTCGTTGGTCTTGATCCACCGCCTCCGGGGAACTTTGCAGGTGCAGAAAACCCGAAGACTTACGGTGCAAATCCAGCTCCGACGAGCTTCGCCGTGGTTTTGCCTCGGACCTCGCCGCCGAGCACTTTCCAGGACCCCCGAGCTCGAGAAAACCCCCGAGGTGAGATCCCTGACCTCCCCTCTACCGATCTAGGCCATAAGATCACAGTTCTAGGCAGAATTCTCGAGGATCCGAAAGTTTCCGGCGAGATCGCCGCTTCCCGCCGCCGTGCGCCGCCGGCAGCGCCGCCCGCGCTCGATCAGAGCGACGTGGCCGCTTGTGCGCCGTTTATTTTCCGGTTCGATGTTATAATCTCAGCCGTCGGTTTAAAATCAGACGGTCCACGTCAGCCCCGTGTTATAAAGACTGGAATTCTTACGTGCTACCCCCTGGGGTTCTCTGGAATTGAGAGCTAGCCCCGGAAACTTCAGATCTAGCCCCTGGAACTCCAGAAAATCATGTAAATTCATTTAAAAATCAGTTTTAGCCCCTGGACTTAATAGAAATTAAGAAAAACACCTCTGAAAAGTGTAGCTAGACCCCTGGAAATTATGAAAATGATATTATAGACCCTGTAATGGGATGAATTCATTATTCTAGCTCTGTTTAGTATTTAATTTAGAAAATTGAATATGTAACTAGTGTTTAAATATTAAAAAGGGGGACAAACATAATTGTCAAACTTATTAAAAACTTTCTCAGTACTTAAAAAACTTTGGAGTGAGATAAAAATATATTTTTGGGCTGAAATAAATCTGTTTCATCTATTATTCACATTTAATAGTGTAGGGACACATTTTTAAGTAAAGAATAGTTAAAGAAAAGTAGGGAAAATAATTATGAAATAGTATACATCAGAAGCCAAGGTCAAAATATGATCTTAAATTATTTAGGACCAGAACCTAATCTGTTTAGGTAGTGTGTATTACTAATTTAATAATAAAATACACAATTATGCATAAGAATATAAATCTGAAAATATAGAAACTAGTAAATGATAAATGGAGTTTCTAAAGTATAAAGAATTCAGTTTAGGGTTGATAGAAATTATGAAGGCACATATGGAGAAGAAAAATACTTTTCATACATACTTGGTAGTTTAATATATAAGGAATTTATTTAAAACTGAAACACACATATATATATGTATATATATATATATAGTATGTGAGTATAAATATGAACACCAAAGTAGGAATCCTACACATGTAAATGAAAGTGTATGCAAGCCCCAAATCAACACACATAGAGTATCCACAACACATAAAATGGTAAAGAAACTTTCATAAATGTGAATGTGTGGTTTGTATGAAGTGGAAGTGTGAACTATGTCTTATGATTGTTGTTTTTCTTTTGCTATGTGTGATGGTATGAAGTAGAACCTGCTCAAGAGCAAGTTATTCAATTCCAAGACCAAGACTACCCATTTCAAGAGCAGCAAGAAGGAGGCAAGTGTCCTTGACCACTTTGATCCTATGCTAGGATGTGTAGATAGAATTATTTGCATTGTCAAGTTAAATATGAAACCCATGCTAGGAAGTTTCCTAGAATTGCATTACCTTGTTTCCTTGAAGCTTGGGTTGGGATTTATATTGTCATGTCATTTATACACATGCATATGCTTAGCCATGCTTAGAATGGGATATTTGGGACATGAGATCATCAGTTTATATTACCATACTCTTGAATGAGACATTGTGAGTTATGTAGAGGTAGGGATCAAGGCAAGTTGGATGTTTTGGTTGTGTGCTGGGTGCACGAGACTTGGGTTTGTGTTTAGTACTTGCCTGGATCCTAAGGACCGGTTCATGGAGCATGTAACCCGGCTTTACAGTGCCAACCACATGCTGAGATGGGGCAGCTTAGCCAATTAATTAGGTGTATCCCCGGTGTAGTATGGGTGTGTTGGATGGTGCGGGGACTTAGGTGTCAGCTGGACTACCATATGAACCGCAAGGCTCAAGAGGGGGCCACTGCAGCGGGGTTGGAGCCTCTTGTATGCTGTTAGGGGTGAAACCTCAGTGGGCCCACGCTCGTCGGGAATCCCTTTGTAAAGGCTTCGTAGTGATCTCTTGGCCACACACCTGGGAAGTGTGAATGTGGTTCGTAGCCACTGGCATAATGGAGGTTCTTTTAGTCCACCCGGCAACGGGGGATGAAATCACTACTTGTGGGTACAGTGGTACAAACTCTGCAGAGTTAAAAACTGTCTTGACAGCCGTGCTCACGGTTAAGAGCGGCCTGGACTTATTCATGATTAGAGAATTGATGGTTTTGGAAGTTAAGCGGGGAGCTTAACATTGGAAATGATGATTATGGTTATTGGTTTATGATGATGGGATGGGAGATTTGAACCATTTCACCTGTGTAGTAATGTAGGTGCTTAATAAGCTAAGGTGATAGGTATTTATTGCGTAGTGCTTTAACCATGAGTTCAACCTCTCCTTGTTCTAGCCATGCATGATATAATTTTCCCACACTTGCTGAGTACCATTGGTACTCAACCTTGCATATTTGTTGGTTTATATTGCTGCTCAGGTCAAGATAATGAGATGGTGTATAATGACCAAGATTTTGGACCCGAGGAAGGTTTCTAGGTTCATGAAGACCCCCGGGCAACACCTGTGATGGTGCCCTAAAGAATAATATTCCGCTGCTAGTTTATTTACTTGTGATGAAGCATTAGTGTTCATTAAGACATTTGTGATGTAAGACTTATTTATAATCGACACCTGGCTTGTAATAAATGATGCTTCACTATTTGTCATCACATGTATGAGAAAATGATCCTGGCATACATGTGATATTCACTTGGTTGTTCTTCGGAAAAAACCGGGTGTGACATGTAGGCAACATCAAGTATGGTCGTACGTGACGAGTTATTCGGGTAACCCTGCAGGTGTAAAACGATTATAATCGCCGTCCCTCATGGTCAGTGAGTACCACATGTTCACTGTACCGTGACGTAGAAAGAACAGGCTAGTTACCTGTTAAAACATTGCTGATGGAAGGCTGTACTTTGGTTGCTAATGAATTGTTGTAGTTTAGAGCTAATTAACGTTCTTTTCAACCTTGGGCAAAGCACATGAGAAAAATGCGTTTCTTTTTTTATTGCGGCTCTCTTATGTGTCTTAGCACGAGGTTCTTCCACAACTTGTTGCTAAAACTTGAAAGTAAGGTTCAACTATTAGGTGTGTCTTTTGCGACTTACATTCCATTATACAATGCAAACCCAGCATGTAGAGTTTCATGTATAGGTAAGACGGGTTAGTCTTGCTGAGACATCATGCTCACTGCTTGTGTTTGAAGTGTTTGCTGGGTGCTATGAGGAGGATGCTCCTGAGGAGGAGACAGACTTCCAATAGGGGAACACCGTCGAGTGGGAGCCGTGCACGCCTCCGTGTTAGTGTGCGTGTGTGCTAGTGGGAACACGTTCACGGGCTGAACGTGAACTCTTTTGCTTAGTCTACGCCCGTGAGGGTAGACATGATGTATTTTGTTCTAAACATGTTCATAAACAGATTTATGTAATAAAACAGTTGCTTCCGCTTTATACTTTTTGTGTGTTATCCGGTGCTGTGCAACGCAGCACCCCTCAGCATGATCCGGGCTAGTCGAGACCGTCGGGTCCTCGCAAAAGGGTTCGATCTCTGATCCCCCTTACACACACACAAGCAATATAACAACTCACTCCCATGGATGTAGGGTTTTACGCTCCGACAGCACGAACAACGTAAATCCTTGTGTTCATCTTTCTTCCCCAAGCTCGATCGTTCTAGGGACGTTAGCCCCTCCAATCAAAGAACCTCTGCGGGCTGCTCCAGTAGCGGTACCAGGTGAAGTGTCGTTGCGACACTTCTACATTTCACGTGCCAGGTAGGGGGGCTTTCACGCTCTCTAGGTGACCGAGCATCACCACCATGGTGAACATCCACTCTCCCGGCGGCTCATCCCGCCCCACTCGCTGTTGTCTCCAGGAAGGATACGAGGAAGCCACTACCCGCTCCAGGGTAGATCTGGACGGGCAGACGACCGGATGGTCAGTGTCCCCTTGGCGCCAAAGGCAGACAGTACCTCACGGCGGCCTTCAACCCCAACGATGGTGACCGTGCCACCACTACCAAGCCCTCCGAGCGAGGGTGCTACCCCAGGGGTGGCAGAACAGTGGCGCCAAGACGGTGACCACCTCGTCGCCGCTGCCATGAACACACCCGTTTACAGAAGGCATCGGGCCGAGCCATCGCAGGCCCAGTCACGTACGCTGAGGGTGGCCAACAGGACGGCTACCACACGCGTGATGACCACGGGCAGACAGGCCACGGCCGACCTCAGGGTCGAGATAAACCGTCGCCGCGTGAGCGAAGATGGCCACGTTACCATCGAGTGACATCGCGAGAGGCGTCGCAACCTCGAAGGAGAGTACGGCTCCCCAAGTGCCATACTAGCGAGACGTTCCCCGCAGACCCCTGCCTCTCTAGGAGCAGGCAGGGGCTCCATGGCTGTGGGAACCACCCCATGGTTCACCCACTCCAGGATTGCAGAGGGTGGTGCCGTGCGATGCGGCACCCAACTGCACACACAAGAAAAGAATATGAACAACATACAAACTTTTATTTTACATAAAACAGAGGAAGTATTTTTACAAAACATAATTATACAGCAGAGGTATTCTTTGTAACTTTTCTCTCATCCTAACTAAGCAAAAAAAGTGCAGCCGTCTAGCCCGGGGACGCTACACACTAGCAACATATAACCGGAGATCACGGCGGTGTGCAGGGATCCTGCTCAGCCGTGTACCCCGATGGGGGCATCACATCGTTCTCGGACCTGTCCTCGTAACTCTCACCTGCACACAGCTCAAATATTGCAACCGTGAGCACGATGGCTCAGCAAGGCTTAACAGACACCCTAGTCATGGAACTCCACATGCAGGGGTTAGTAATATGGGATAAAGACAATGCAATAAAGACATGCCTATATGTTAATCCTTACTTTCAGTTTTATAGCAGCAGTTTAATGAGCCTTAGGCCAGCCTCACATCAGAAGTCCACAATCAAACAAGAAACACTTTCCTCTGATGTGGTGATGCCCAAAGTGGAAGATAAACTTAATTAGCTCTACAACTACAGCATGTAGGGTTTCAAGACATTAACAGTTCAATGCAGCATATTCATTTGGCTTATTTCAATTCTTACTACGTCACAGCGCAGTGAAGAAGCAGTACTCAAATAACCGCGAGGGACAGTGATTGCAATCAGCTGACACCCAGATAACATGTCACATACACCCACTTTCAGAAGTGTGGTGCTTCACACCTTCCTTCTTTGTTGTATGCAGCAACCTTTCAATGGCAACCCAAATGCCGAACTGGTCCATCCGTAACGGGCAGGAGGTCCCCATGTGGAGCGTGTCTGTGCCCACCGGCAGATTTACACCTTGCTACCTTCAACCCACTCCTATAAAACGGTTGGGTAAGCCTCGGCACCCAGGTTAACCAATTACATCAGTTTGCTGCCTATGTCAGTATGCCATCCGGTATTGTTTGATACTTGTTCAGCAGGCCCGCAAACGACTCGGTCCTCAATCGACACCAACAGGGCTACGCACGTGAGACCGCCACTCACTGCATCCTATCCCCCTGCTGGGTCTCAGTTTCACATTCTTGAGCCATTCTCTACTCTTTTCCATAACCGTGTGATAAAACCATATCTCGCGAGTAGATTCCAACTACTCGACTTCTGCCGAGATCCTAAGAACATTTGCATGCAGTCTCTACTCGTCGAGTTTGTAAACTACCCAACCCTCCATAGGATTTAAAAGTCATGCAAGTGGGGTTTCAATCACCTTAACTCTAATGCAAGCAATTCAACCAAGACATAAGTGATACAAATGAAAACTTCGCGAAAGGTAATTAAATGCAAACCGGGGCTTGCCTGGTTGCGAGTCAAAAGAGAAGTTAGTGTCGGGTGGGAGGACGTCCAACGGCTCTGGGGTGTCCTCGATTTCGGTCACTAAATGAAATGTAGCAAAATATATGTATAAGTGCTAATGAAGTATATGAATTAAGCTCTATTCATAGTTACTGCTATTTATGTTCCTTAATTGGATTTGGGATTTTTCCAGTGGATATTAGATCCTATAAAGATGATCTGAGCAAAATTTGGAGAAATTTCATTGCACCTTGTGGTTTCCAAAACTCCCACAAGTACAAGTCTTCTCTGAATTCTGAGCCCAAATCTGGAGTTTTGACATGTCTAACAGTGGAAGATCTAATTAGGGTAGGTCTCCATGATTCTATCAAAATTTATTTCACCATTTTTGGAACTACCAACAGGGAGATATGAATTTTTGATGTTGGACAGGAGTGCTGAAAAGTTTCTGTTTAGAATTTGAATCTCCAAATAAAGGCTGAACTTTGGATGACAATTTAGCCTAGCAAATGAAATACAATGAAGCTCAAACTTTTTACCGGAGATCGCTAATATCATGAGGAATCTTCTGGCTAAATTTGAGGGAATTCCATAACAAGGATCTTCTGGAATTAATTCCCAAAGATTTATGTTTGATGATTTTTGGAGAAAATTTCAGAGATCTTCAGATCAAATTCTTTGCATTTCTGCAAAGTACTGACTGAGGGAAATCCAACAAAATTTGTTCCACAAATTTAGGACATTCCTACTGAAAGTTATGGTCATTTGAAGTTTGCAGTAAATCTGAAAAATGAGAAAATGTTTAAACTCTGGTTGTGGGCCCCACCCGTGGCGATGTCCACTCAGATGGCGGCAACACCGTGGCCACAGGATTATTCCCCATGCAGACGCACCCGGTACGGTGCCACAAGCCGATCCCCGCACGGAGAAAGAGGCTGAACAGTGGGACCCGACCCTCCTTCGTCTACCTCGCGCTGCCCGCGCTTCCCGCGGCGGCGCACTACGACGAGGCTCGCCGGGACGGGGTTCCCGTGGTCCAAACTTCACCAAACTTGTCGCCTGTGAGTTTTACACCGTGCTGAACATGATGGTGGGGTCGGGGAAGGATCACAACGGCCGGAACAGTGCTCGCACCGGCGGCCATGTCGAACTCCACTTCGGCGACCTCATTCTCACTCGGCAGTTGGTCACTCAGGGCTAGGGTTTGCTCTAAAGGCACCAGCGAAGCATGGAAAACATCAACCCATAGCCCACTCTCCATGAAAACCACCAGAGATGGGACCTCACCGGCGACCCGAGCCCGCAAAGCGACGGCGGCGACAAAAACTCGGTGCCCGGTACCTCTACTTGATCATTTGAGCTTCTAGGACTTCGGAAAATTTTGCAAGCGTGTGCAGGGGCTACCCTAAGCTCATCTATCGTAGAGGTACTTGGAGCACGATGAATTTGCCTGAAGAGTCCTCAGTTTTCTAAAGAACCGCTGGCACCAAACTTCAAATTACTCAGCGCCGGAGCTAAGAAAGCAGGAACTCGTTGGAGGGAAGGAAGAAGGGTTCCTAACGCACCTCAGGAACCTTTTGTTCGAGCTGGAGAGGCTGTCAATCCATTGGGCAACGGTACGGCACAGAGGCGATCAACACCGGAGGTCCGAAAGAAAACCTAGATCGCGGGAGCCAACCGCCGGTGCTAGCGTCTTCTTAGGGCTTCAGAGAGCAGGAGGGAGACCTGGCACAGATTTCCCATGGATCAGTCGCGCCAGAAGTACGCCGAGCTCGCCAGGCGTCGATGAGCCGAAAAGATCTTCCGCCGGGAGGTGTTTCAGCGGGAGTTCGCATGGGAGAGAGGAGAGACCAGAGAACACGCTGAAGAACGAGGTGGAGTGTCGAGTTTGCTCAGTAGAGGCTGAGTACGTGGAGAAATTGATCGGGGTGGCGGGCACGTCATCGGCCGGCTGATCGTGCAGCCGCTCGGGTGGCACGCCGAGGTGAAAACAGAGGCGGTAAAACAATTCTGTGTGGCTGACTGCTGGGTTCCACCCCCTCATTTCTTATTCAAATTTTCCACTGATATTTTACCCAGCTACTCACAATTAAAAGCTTTGCTTCACCTCAGAGTCATGGATTGAAATCTTTGAATTCAACTGATTTGAATTCTAGTACGGAATTTGAATTGAGTTTGGTTATTTGAATTTGAATTGGAGTTTGAATTCTCCCTTTGCATTGTTCCAAAAACATAGCAAACCAACTCAAATAATTGTGAATTTCGGTATGGCTTCTAATTCAAATTTGGAGAAACATTTGTGGAAAGAAATTTGCAAATTGAGGAATTTGGGATTTGAAACTGAAATTTAAATTCAGATTTGAGGGCTTTCTCTTTTAATACCAAACAAATAGTATAACCCCTCCAAATGAGCTGAAATTTTGGAGGTTGAATATTTGAAATATGAAGACCCAAGTTATGAATTTATATCTCCATGTTGGGAAGTTTTGAGAACTTTGAATCCTTACTTTGAACTCAGACCGTTATAATTGAAAGTTTTAATTCCCCTCATTTTTCCTAACTGTAAAGGTGCTGAAATCTTTGTTAGCACTTTTGGGGATTTTACATCCACCCCCTTAAAAAGAATCTCTTCCCGTTACACGATGATAGCAATTCCGGATAATTTGCTTGAAGGTAGTCCTCGCTTTCCATGTCGCCTCTCAGCAGTATGGTTACTCCACAAGACCTTGTAAAACCCGAAGGTCCGGTTTCTCGTGGCGTGAGTCTTTTCATCGATAATCCGGATTGGATACTCTGCGTACGTGAGGTCCAGTTAAAGAACTTCTATGTCTTCAGTGCGGATTTCAGCCGAGGGTTTGAGGCACTTCCTCAGCTGAGATATGTGGAAGACGTTGTGAATTCCTGCGAGCGACGACGGTAACTCCAAGCGATAGGCCACGGGTCCGCATTTTTCAATGACGGCGAACGGATCAATGAATCACGGTGCAAGTTTTCTCTTCACTCTGAAATGATGAACTCCCTTCATCAGAGACACACGGACATAAACCTGGTCTCTGATGTCGAAGTGGAGAGGACGGCGTCTTTTATCCGCATAGCTCTTCTTACGAGATTGAGCAGCCTTGAGGTTGGCTTGTATTACTCGCACTCATTCTTTAGCCTCATTCACAAGTTCAATGTAAAAGTTCCAAACATGTACATGAATAAAACTATGGTTTGAATTCATCTGTGTGGCAAAGGCATGAAAAATGGGACTTGATAAAACTTTTCTTCATACAAAGTGATACATGGATGATCATCCAAAATGAGGCTCACATTTTTATTTGAAAGTGTTGAACCAATAAGGATTTAAAATACTTCTTTGCATGTAAGTTTAAAAATCATATTTTAAATTCAAAGTTCACACAAATGGTGGCAAAAAACTTTGAATAAACATGCAGCCATATAGTTGCAAATTGTGGAAAAAGTTTGATGACAAACTTTTCATTTTTAGGGTGGGCTCCAAAAAGGAGTTAAATAGAAGCATTTTCAAAATCCATCCAAATTCAAATTTGCTATGCAAATTCAAACTTAATTTGGGGAAATTCAGATACTAGCCCACATTTAAACTTCCAAACTTTGAAATTTGAGAGATCAACTTGATGAGATATTTTGGGAGGAAAATGTGGGGTAGGACCCACATGTCATTGAGCTGGAATTGGAGACTTGCACCCTAAGCATAGCTCTGTTTTCAGCTCACCGAGAGGCTCTCACCCGTGTGCCACCGAGTGGCAGCGGCGCCACCTCCTGCTGTCCTCTCCCACGCACTGGCGCCCAGAGGTGGTTCACCTTGTGCTCTTCAATGTGATCCTCTCCTCAGACTGAAGCAAAGATCATTGGCCTTCTCCTCCTCGCGAGAACCCTAAAGCGAGCCTCCCCTCGGCACCGCTGCCTCGCTTGATTGGGAACCGGCAGAGAGCTCGCGCCCGCTCTCCTCTGAGCTGCAAAACAGCACGGCGCACTTGTTGCTCACCTCCCCGACCCAATAGCGAGGGAGCTTAGGTGTTCCCGAGCCTTCAAACAACTCACCTGCCGTGACCTAGCTCAAGCCGGCGATCGGCTTCATGTGAACAGACTACTACGGTGGTTTTAAAGCTCGATCAAGCACGGCCATGGGAGCGCGCTATTGTGGTGCTGCTCTCAACCGAAGCTCGAGTTAAACCGTGGAGCATAGCCGACAAATTTTGGAATTTCGCTCCGGCGAGTGCAAACTGAACGGCTGGTACGATTTCTTCAAATTCCCCCTCTCCAATCCTTCTTAGGTTGTCAAACTTTGCACATAGTAGCTGGACTAGCTGGCGATCATATTCCCTTTAGCATCCATCGCATGAAAACACCTCGGAGCAGAGGATCTCGAGGTCTACCGAGTGTGATCACGGCGGGACCGATCGGGCGCACGGTGCCGATCCATTTGCCGTCATTTCAGAGCCAGTTCAAGGCTTTGCCAAGCCTTGCGATCACCTACTGATGCTGTAGAGCTATTTGGTCGACGTTTTGGCGGGTTAGAAGCCACGGACGACGGCGCCGAACTCCAACTAAGGTCGCCGCACGTCGCCGGGGTGGTTCCGGTCGCCGGCAGCTTAAACTGGTCCCGCAGCCGTGTTCCTCGACGTCAATAATGCTCTGGCGGCAAGCCTTAGCTCGAGCGATGGCCAGAATCGGTGAGCCAATGAGCTCCAGTTGCAGCTCCGGCGAGGGAGGCGGCGCGCGCGAAACAGAGGCGAGAGGAGGAAGAAGGGGCCAGGCCCGGCTGTCAGCGGCTGTGGGATTTAAATGGGGGTCGGCTGTGACCCGAATCTTCTGTGCTGGCGCGCTAGACCTCTGTAAACCCGGTGTGGCCCATTTTCTATTGGCTGCGAATTAAATAGCAGGCCCAGTTGGATTATCAGTAGCAAAACAAATCCAGAGATTGTTCCAACTTTGGAAAATCATATCTCTGTGTAGAAACCTCCAATTTGAGTTATTCCAATTGGGTTGGATTCATTTTGCAAAGATCTATCCAAATATGAACTCAAATTTGTATTAAAGTCTATATTGTATTCTGGAAAATTCATTGAAGGTTTTCTGAAAAAGAATTATTGAGGGAGTTTGGTTTATCAAAAATCCTCAAATTTTGCCAGAATATTCTTTAGCATATTGTTGACTTTCTAGAAAATTGTCAGCTCATTTGAAGACCATTTGAGTAGGAATTTGCTAAATACAATCTGCTGTGTTCATAAGAATCCAGAAACATTTTCAGAAAATATTTCCCACTTGTAAAATCTATTCCGGGCAATCCATAGCTCCAAAAATCATAGAAACATTTAGGCAAGCTCTCTGAGACATACTTGAAATTGTAGTTCACTTAATTGGGCATGAAAATGCACATTACTTCAGAATTAATTCTTTTGATTAGAAATGCTTAAAGAATTGTTCTGGAAGAACTACTCAAGTAAAATGTCTGAAGATCTGAATTTTGGACCAAATTACTTTCATGTGACCGGTAACTCACATGTAAATTATCAGCTCAAATTGAACCTTAGAACTCCCTGTTATTAGTATCCATACTTATGTATATGTAGAAATACATAAGAGACATTGTGAGAATTATGGAGAACACAATTTTAGTCCAAATTAGCTGCAATTTTGCAAGCTAAATCCCTAGGTAGTATAGAACCTGCTGTAAAAGGTTTGAGGCCATTGGAGTTCTTGTTCTTCAGTTGCATTCAAATCTTTTCAGCTCATCAATTATGATCATTAGGAAAGTTAGTGTCTAGCTAAAACACTAAGACCAAGTTAGTTCATTCCTGTTTCTATGCACAAGAGAGGCAAACCAAGCCATTCTTGGCTTTTCCACACAACCTCTCTGTTCCTAAGAAGTCCATTATTTAATTCTTTCCATTGCATTCTATGAAAATTGTGCATATACATTTCATTAGGAATCACGATGAAGGGGAGTCAAAGGAGTGATTCATTGAAGTGGATCGTACTCCGGAGAATCAACGGTTAATCAGCAAGGATCATTAACTGCTATATACTACTACCCTGCAAAACAGGCAAACTCTGGTTTGCATTTAACAACCTTTAAGTTTTTACTTTGTATTCACTTTCCATTAAGATATGAAATGTGCATTAGGTCTAGTTGTTTGACACTTCTGTTGCATGAACAAATGAACCCACCGGGTATTGGGTAGGTGTCTTTCACCATGTAGAACTGCCATGCTTATGTAAGGTTCGGTAGAAGTCGAGTGGTGAGATGCTACTCGCATGATTAGGACAACAGGGGCATAAGGGATTGGTTCAAAAATGAATTAGTAAGTTAAAGTTGAGACCGGAAGGTTGTAGGGGCAGCAGGACATAGGGGCCTGGGTGCTATAGACCTGTCCATGTTGGTCAAGGACCGATCCGTATGCGGCCCTGTTGAACAAGTTTGAGTTGTGTACCGGACTCATTCTGGATATATGGGACCCAGTAAACCGATGTACCTCGGGAAGCTTGCGTTGAGCCTTTTCGGGTCGCCTCAGGCGAGCTGGCCGTTGTGCAGTACGTGGGTAAAATTCTCATGACATCTCATGTCGGTAGGTGCAGCATGAGAGTGGCTACTGTACGGGGCGACTTGATCGATCCAACGGGGGTGAAATGAGGGAAAGGCTGCCACGTACGACATCAGTGATGGTTGCTATTGGCAACGTCGAGTACAGGCATACGTGTCGTGTAGTCTGGGTGTTATTGATTCGAATCACCATCGCTCGCGGAATGAACCGAGCATACTTGTTCTCATAGTCGTGACGTAGTAAGAACTTGCATGAGAAAGGAACTAATCACATTTGTTTGAAGTTATACTATCTTTGTGATGCATATTTGATGAATAGCTAGTGCAAACTCGATTCCTTTATGCCGTGAGCAAATTACATCGGGGGAAAGCGTTTCTTGTTTGATTGTGGACTCCCGATGTGGTGTGCCCAAGGTTACTTAAAATGCTGCAATAATGCCCGAAAGTAAGGATTCACTTTTAGGCGAGTCTAATTATGCATTATGCCATCCTACATTAAGTTCATAACCTCATATTGAGTTTCATGCCTATGGTGACGGTTAAGTCTTGCTGAGCGTTATGCTCACGGATGCTATCCGAGTTGTTTTGCAGGTATTGACTTCATGCTTATGAGAAGGGATGCCGATGAGACTCGGGAACCTCCGAGTGGTTACCCAAGAGCATCCTCGCTGCTGCGGTTTGTCTTCGTGTTGCTAGTAAGAAACGTCCGCGGGCTGGACTGTTTCTTTGTTGCTAAGTTAGAAATGAGTCGTGAGAGTTATAGTCTTCCGCTGTAGCTTATTTTGATATAAGTAATTGTAAAATACTCTTGTACGCTTCCGCAAATGATTTATGTAATGTGATGTGCTTTATTGACCCATATGCTGTTGGGTGCCGCATATCACGGCACCACCCGACGAGGTCCTGGCGAGGCGTCGCTCGGTGGCGGGTCCCTGACCTCACAGTGTGGTATCAGAGCTGCGTTGGGGATAGCACACAGATTGAGCATCATATTAAGATAAAAGCTTAGGATATGGTGAAATAACGGTATTAGGCCCACATAAGGACTATTATATTAGCATATTATGAAGGTGCCAATCTAACCTATTTGTTATGTCGGAAAATCATGCATCTCGGGACGTTTTATGTCTTGGGGGGTGCACGTAAGCGATGTCCACCAGTGCGCACAAGCTGAAGGGTGAAGCCCCACGGGTGGCAGGTAACCCGAACTGCTTTAGTATCCTCTACGACTCTTCATGTCGTTTGGGGTATTCGAGCAGCGACATTCCCTGGCATGCTTTGGGCAAGTATGGGAGACCCCGTCACGTGGTCAGTAACATGAACACGTAGCTCAAGGCATGTTTGGCTTGAGAACACCCGTGCGAGTGATGACGGACGGGTGTACAAACTGTATTGGTACTGGATTCGGTGTGCAGCCGAACCTGATGATTGAGTGTGTTTTATGTAGGTACTAACAACGAAAACCTTAGTGCGTGTGGAACATGTTTGCGATTGACCTTTTTAGTGCCACCTAAGAATACGTATATGCCGGTGTAAGCCGGTTAGGTTTTTCTTTTGTGAGGCAACATAGTACCGTCATATATCTTACGGTGCATCGCCACCGTACTACACTCGATAGTTTTCTTTCTTATGAAGAATCATTCATGACTAAATTTCAAACTAAAAATGGATGTTGGAAAGCACATATTAGTTACTGAGCTCTTCATTTGAACTAAGTTTCAAAGAAGAGAATTGCTAGGCTTCTTTTGATCTCAAAAACGGAGTGCTCTGTTCTGGCAGAAATTGTTGCTGAACTTTGACAGATCACAACTCTTAGTAGATTGACCCAATGGAAATATATGATACAGTTATGGAAAGGGTTGTAAGTGCTCTACAACTTTTCTGTAGACCTCCAAAGCAAAATCAGACGACAACTTGGTTGAATGTCCATATGAATGCAAACTGTTCAGAAAACAGAACAGCTGCAACTTTCTCTGGATGTTTCTGTAAATTAGCCATAACAGTCTGTAGAAAAATCTCTAAGGGTCATATAATACACCACTTGAAAGTTTATGAAATTTTCAACAATTTTGTAGTTCATAGTTTGTTCAGAATTGTAATTCCTTTTTATGTACAACTGTGATGAAAACAGCCACATACAAAGGAGATGCTGGCAAATTTTATCCAGAAATTCTGTCAACTTTGAACAATCATAACTTTTGATTCAGAAATGATCTAGGGGCATATGAGTACTCGTTGAAAATATACTGAAGTTAACTTTAACTTTGGTATTCAACTTGAGTTATGAAACTGCTGGTAACTGGATCAAAATATAGGTTATGTACAGATAGGTCGGTTCTGTACAGAATAGGGGACTGCTTATGTTGGCTTTAGAAAGATGTGTAAACATGAATCTTTGTTATGCTTTCATAAGTTTTAGCATGTTCATGTTTTACATACTTTCACATACTGCTGAGATCAAGTTTTGACTCCCCTCAAAATTATTCTTTTGCAGTATGGTGCGTACTCATTCTCCGAGTAGAGCTGAAGGTTCTCGCCGAGACGGCGATGACTCCACTCCACCACGGGCACTGCCATCAACAGTATGGGCGGATGTGATGGCTCAGATGGTTGAGTCAAGTCAAGAGAACACAATACTACTCCAAGCCTTGGTACAGCAGGGCTTACTCCAACATACACAACAGGTCGTTCCACCTCGGAACGCCTATTTGGACTTCTTGGCGACACAACCGCCAATTTTCACGGAAGCCAACGAGCCAGTGGAAGCTGATCAGTGGCTTCAGGTGATGGAGTCCAAATTTGGAGTGTTTGAGTGTGATGAGTATCAGAAGACATTATTTGCAGCTCAACAGCTCCATGGAGCCGCCGGAAATTGGTGGTTCGCCTATCTCGCCACCGGGCCATCAAGTGGAATGGACGGAATTTCGTGAAGCGTTCCGTGCTCGTCACATCCCTATGGGATTTATCAAGGCCCAGCAGCAAGAATTTAGGAACTTGAAGCAGGGGGACACGAGTGTCCTCGATTATGTCAAATGGTTCAACCTGTTGGTACAATATGCCCCTGCTTATGCGACAAGGGAAGCTGCAAGGTGTGACTACTTCTTCTATGGCCTGAGCGCCATATTAAAAGATAGGCTGGACTTGTTCAATCAAGGCAATTACAGCGAGTTGATCAGTGCTGCTCTGCTGCAAGAACAAGCGACACTTGAGTGTCAAGCAGAGAAGAGGGACCGAAATGAGGTGCAAGAAGACACACCAGTTGTTCCTCGTAAATACCGTGTGGTGTATCACGCCCCATCCGATGAACTATGGCAAGCACCAGTAAGAACAACTAGTACAGATTTCCTGCTCAAGAATTGTGTCTTGAAGCAACACCGTTGCCGCAGCAACGGATGATACCTGGTGCATCATTGCTCCAGCCAAGTGCATCAACTTCTCAACCACAAGTCAACGAAGAACCGGGGAAATATCCGTGTTCTTATTGCCACCGTTCTAGGCATTTTAGGCAAGAATGCCGGGAGAAGTTGTTGAACACCAGACAACCAACATTATCAGGTGGTATGCCGCCACCTGCTCAAGTCAATATAACAGCGTTGCAAGCCGGGAGTGTGCAACATCTTGCTATCGAGGATGTCTCGGAGGGAGCACCGGTATTAGCGGGCATGTTTACTCTCAAAGACGTGCCCGTGCTCATACTTTTTAATTCCGGTGCAACCCACAATTTTATCAGCAAATCATGCGTGGATCAGAACCAATTATCCACCAATACTCCCACAACGAGTTATCTTATACGCTCACCGGGAGGGAATATCTCTGCTAATCAGATTGTGTCCGAGCAGCTTTGTGCTTAGGAGGAAAATTTTACCCAACATCGCTGATTATGTTGGATAGGCAGAAGATAGACAAAATATTGGGGATGTCTTGGTTAAATCGTCATGGTGCCATTCTTAATATTGGTAACCGGACTGTCCAGATTGACTCGCCGATTCACGGACAGCACACGCTGTTTTTAGACAGCGATGATCAAGATATGGTAGAGGCCTACCACACAGAAGCGCTTAAGCTTGAAGATATTCCGGTGGTAAGTGACTATCCCGACGTGTTTCCCGATGATTTACCAGGCATGCCGCCCGAACGGGACATCAAGTTCAAGATTGAACTGGTGCCAGGAACAACACCTATCTCACGAAGGCCTTACAAGATGGCACCTAACGAGCTAGCAGAGTTGAAGGAGCAACTGAATGAACTCATGAGCAAGGGTTTCATAAGCCCAAGTTCTTCACCTTGGAGTTGCTCTGTGCTGTTCGTTAAGAAGAAGGACGAGACACTACGGCTATGTGTTGATTACAGTCCTCTAAATGCTGTCACGATAAAGAACAAGTATCCTTTGCCCCGCATTGACATATTGTTTGATCAACTTGTGGGTGCAAAGGTATTTTCGAAGATGGATCTTCGGTCGGGCTATTATCAAATCGAGATTTCGAACGGAGGACATACCGAAGACAGCTTTCTCGATAAGATACGGACTCTACGCGTACCTCGTCATGTCATTTGGGTTAACCAACGCTCCGGCACACTTCATGTACTTGATGAATTCTGTATTCATGCTGGAGTTAGACAAGTTCATTGTGGCATTCATCAATGACATATTGGTTTACTCCAAATCTGAAGAAGAGCATGCTGAACATTTGCGCATTGTGCTACAACGGCTGAGAGAGCACAAATTATATGCCAAGTTCAGCAAGTGCGAAGTCTGGGTTGATCAAGTGCCTTTCCTAGGCCTATTTCAGAAGAGGGCATTGCCGTGGACCCCAGCAAGATTGAACAAGTGCTGAAGTGGGAATCTCCCAAGTCAGTCCACGAGGTCCGAAGTTTCCTAGATTTAGCGGGGTATTATCGGAGGTTCATTCCGAGCTTCTCAAAAATTGCTAAACCAATGATGGAGCTGCTGAAGAAGGGCACGAAATACATGTGGAATGCAGCATGTGAAGCCGCATTCAAAACTTTGGTGAAACATCTCACAACAGCTCCAGTTCTTTCTCAGCCGGACACGACAAAGCCATTCGATGTATGTTGTGATGCATCGGGCATCGGTCTCGACTGCATTCTGATGCAAGAAGGGAGTGTAGTCGCCTATGGGTCTCGTCAACTGCAAAACCACGAGCAGCATTATCCAACTCACGATCTCGAGCTTGCTGCAGTGGTGTTGCCGTTAAAGATGTGGAGGCATTATTTGCTTGGCAATCTTGTTCACCTCTACACCGACCATAAAAGCTTGAAGTATATCTTCACGCAGAAAGAGCTGAATATGAGACAACGGAGATGGTTGGAGCTCATAAAAGATATGAAATTGAGATCCATTACCATCGGGGAAAAGCAAACGTGGTTGCCGACGAGCTTAGTCGGAAAGCCCGTGTTCACAACTTGGCGATTGCTGAGCTGGAAGATGAAGAACCAAGTCTCCGTGTCATTCCATATGGCACACTTTACAATCTCGCGCTCATTCCAACCATCCGTGAAGAGATTGTTGAGGCTCAAAGAAGAGACAGGGGTATGTCTCACATACAGAGAAGACTAGACAACGGAGAAGTGAAATGTTTCCGGAAGGATGAGAACGGTATAATATGGTTTAACGACCGTATAGTGGTACCGCACAATATGAAACTCCGGAAGAAGATCTTGAATGAAGCCCACCTGTCGCAGTTTTCCATTCACCCCAGAAATAACAAGA
This sequence comes from Neostapfia colusana, assembly GCA_030760725.1. NCBI lineage: Eukaryota > Viridiplantae > Streptophyta > Magnoliopsida > Poales > Poaceae > Neostapfia > Neostapfia colusana. Next base: position 72,872,248 of record JASWHV010000007.1, on the reverse strand, counting down.
TGTACCAAGATTTGAAACAGAAATTTTGGTGGACGATGATGAAGAGGAAAATTGTGAAATACGTATCTGAATGTGATACGTGTAGACGGGTCAAGGCTGACCATATGCGGAAAGACGGACCGCTACAACCTTTGAAGATACCGGCATGGAAATGGGAGGATGTGAGTATGGATTTCATCGTTGCATTACCATTCACATTCTGGAAGCATGACTCAATATGGGTGATAGTCGACCGGTTGATGAAATCAGCTCATTTCATACCGGTGAACACTCATTATCGAGAAATGCAATATGTGGAGCTATATATTTTGAGGATTATATGCGCATATGGTGTTACGAAGACCATCGTTTCAGATCGAGGTGCGCTGTTCGTTGCTCGGTTTTGGGAGCAGCTGCACGCATATCACCCTCGTTGGGCACCAAGCTGATTAGGAGCTCCGCATATCACCCTCAAAATGATGGTCAAACCGAGAGGTTGAACCAAGAGCTTGAGGACATGTTGAGAGTGTGTGCCATCCACCGTGGTAGTTATTGGGATGATCACCTACCATTGGCGGAGTTTTCATACAATAGCGGTTATCAAGTGAGTATTAAAATGGCACCGTATGAAGCTCTCTATGGCCGGAAGTGTCGCACACCGTTGAATTGGTGTGAGTCCGGCGAAAGAGTTCTGTTTGGGGTTGATCTTGTCAACGAAGCCGAAGACCGAGTTCGGTTGATACAAGAGAACTTGAAGGCTGCACAATCCCGACAGAAAAACTATGCTGATCCAAGGCGTAGGCCATTTCATTTTGACGTCGGAGAGCATGTTTATCTTCGTGTATCTCCGATGAAGGGAATTCACCGGTTCGGTGTAAAGGGGAAACTCGCTCCCCGCTTTATAGGTCCTTTTGATATCACGGAGAAGTGCGGACCCGTAGCCTACCGGCTGGAACTACCAGCATGTCTTGCAGGTGTTCATGATGTGTTTCATGTGTCACAGATGTGGAAGTCCCTTAAATTTACCACTGCTGTACGCACCGAGGAAATCGACGAGTTGAAACCGGACCTTACCTATACCGAGCGAATCGGTTCAGATTATAGATGAAAAAACCCGTGTAACCCAGAACCAGACGATCAGATTTTACAAGGTGCTGTGGAATAATCATAACGCGGAGGAGGTGACGTGGGAAAGTGAAGATTACCTCTGCACCAACTATCCGGAACTTTTAGCTTTGTAGAGTTTGTAATTACCTCTCCCGTCTCGTTCTTCTTTTGTAATCTCGGGACGAGATTCTAAGGTTCGAATTCATATGTGTGACAAAGGCATGAAAAATGGGACTTGCTAAAACTTTTCTTCATGCAAAGTGATACATGGATGATCATCCAAAATGAGGCTCATATTTTTATTTGAAAGTGTTGAACAAATAAGGATTTAAAATACTTCATTGCATGTAAGTTTAAAAATCAGATTTTAAATTCAACGTTCACACAAATGGTGGCCAAAAACTTTGAATAAACATGCAGCCATATAGTTGGAAATTGTGGAAAAACTTTGATGACAAACTTTTCATTTTTAGGGTGGGCTCCAAAAAGGAGTTAAACAGAAGCATTTTCAAATTCCACCCAAATTCAAATTTGCTATGCAAATTCAAACTGAATTTGGGGAAATTCAGATGCTAGCCCACATTTAAACTTCCAAACTTTGAAATTTGAGATATCAACTTGAGGAGATATTTTGGGAGGAAAATGTGGGGTAGGACCCAAATGTCATTGAGCTGGAATTGGAGACTTGCACCCTAAGCATAGCTCTGTTTTCAGCTCACCGAGAGGCTCTCACCCGTGTGCCACCGAGGGGCAGCGGCGCCACCTCCTGCTGCCCTCTCCCACGTGCTGGCGCCCAGAGGCGGTTCACCTCGTGCTCTTCAACGTGGTCCTCTCCTCAGACCGGAGCAAAGATCGTTGGCCTTCTCCTCCTCGCGAGAACACCGAACCGAGCCTCCCCTCGGCACCGCTGCCTCGCTTGATCAGGAACCGGCAGAGAGCATGCGCCAACTCTTCTCTGAGCTGCAAAATAGCACAGTGCACTCGTTACTCGTCTCCCCTACCCAATAGCGAGCGAGCTTAGGCGTTCCGGAGCCTTCAAACAACTCACCCGCCGCGACCTAGCTCAAGCAGGTGATCGGCTTCACGTGGACAGACCACTACAGTGGTTTTCAAGCTCGATCAAGCACAGCCACGGGAGCGCGCTATTGTGGTGCTGCTCTCAACCGAAGCTCGAGCCAAACCGTGGAGCACAGCCGACGAATTTTGGAATTTTGCTCCGGCGAGTGCAAACCAAACGGCCGGTATGATTTCTTCAAATTCCTCCTCTCTAATCCTTCTTAGGTTATCAACCTTTGCACATAGCAGCTGGACTAGCCGGCGATCATATTCCCTTTAGCATCCATCGCATGAAAACACCTCGGAGCAGAGGATTTTGAGGTCTACCGAGTGTGATCACGGCGGGACCAATCGGGCGCACGTTGCGATCCATTTGCCGCCATTTCTGAGCCAGTTCAAGGCCTTGCCGAGCCTTTCGATCACCTACTGATGCTGTAGAGCCAGTTGGTCGACATTTTGGTGGGTTACCCACGGACGACGACACCGAACTCCAACCGAGGCTGCCGCATGTCGCCAGGGTGTTTCCAGTCGCTGGCAGCTTAAACTGGTCCCGCAGCCGTGTTCCTCGATGTCAATAACGCTATGGCGGCGAGCCTCAGCTCGAGCGGTGGCCGGAATTGGCAAGCCGATGAGCTCCGGTTGCAGCTCCGGATAGGGAGGCGGCGCGCGCAAAACAGAGGCGAGAGGAGGAAGAAGGGGCCGGGCCCGGCTGTCAGCGGCTGTGGAATTTAAATGGGGGATCGGCTGTGGCCTGGATCTTCTGTGCTGGCGCACTAGAACTCTGTAAACCCTGTGTGGCCCATTTTCTATTGGCTGGGATTTAAATAGCGGGCCCAGTTGGATTTTCAGTAGCAAAACAATTCCAGAGATTGTTCCAACTTTGGAAAATCATATCTCTGTGTAGTTTGAGTGATTCCAACTGGGTTGGATTCATTTTGCAAAGATATATCCAAATATAAACTCAAATTTGTATGAAAGTCAATATTGTATTCTGGAAAATTCTTTGAATTGTTTCTGAAAAAGAATTATTGAGGGAGTTTGGTTTATCCAAAAATCCTCAAATTTTGCCAGAATATTCTTTAGCATATTGTTGACCTTCTAGAAAATTTGAAGACCATTTGAGTAGGAATTTGCTAAATACAATCTGCTGTGTTCATAAGAATCCAGAAACATTTTCAGAAAATGTTTCCCACTTGTAAAATCTATTCCAGGCAATCCATAGCTCAAGAAATCATAGGAAAACTTAGGCAAGCTCTCTGAGACATACATGAAATTGTAGTTCACTTAATTGGGCATGAAAATGCACATTACTTCAGAATTAATTCTTTTGAGTAGAAATGCTTAAAGAATTGTTTTGGAAGAACTACTCAAGTAAAAGGTCTTAATTTTGGATTAAATTACTTTCATGTGACCAGGATCTCACATGTAAATTATCAGCTCAAATTGAGCCTTAGAACTCCCTGTTCTTAGTCTCCATACTTATGTATATGTAAAAATACATAAGAGACATTGTGAGAATTATGGAGAACACAATTTGACTCCATATTAGCTGCAATTTGGCAAGCTAAATCCCTAGGTAGTATAGAACCTTCTGTAAAAGTTTTAAGGCCATTGGAGTTCTTGTTCTTCAGTTGCATTCAAATCTTTTCAGCTCATCTATTATGATCATTTGGAAAGTTAGTTAGTGTCTAGCTAAAACATTAAGACCAAGTTAGTTCATTCCTGTTTCTATGCACAACAGAGGCAAACCAAGCCATTCTTGGCTTTTCCACACAACCTCTGTTCCTAAGAAATTCATTCTATAATTCTTTCCGTTGCATTCTATAGAAATTTTGCATATACATTTCATTAGGATTCATGACGAAGGGGAGTCAAAGGAGCGATTCATTGAAGTGGATCATACTCCGGAGAATCAAGGATTAATCAGCAAGGATCATTAACTGCTATATACTACTACCCTGCAAAACAGGCAAGCTCCGGTTTGCATTTAACAACCTTTAAGTTTTTACTTTGTATTCACTTTCGGTTAAGATATGAAATGTGCATTAGGTCTAGTTGTTTGACACTCCTCTTGCATGACCAAATGAACCCATGGAGTATTGGGTAGGTGTCTTTCACCGTGTAGAACTGCATGCTTAAGTAAGGTTCGGTAGAAGTCGAGTGGTGAGATGCTACTCGCATGATCAGGACAACAGGGGCATACGGGATTGGTTCAAAATTTAATTAGTAAGTTAAAGTTGAGACCGGAAGGTTGTAGGGGCAGCAGGACATAGGGGCCTGGGTGCTATAGACCTGTCCATGTCGGTCAAGGACCGATCCGCATGCGGCCCTGTTGAACAAGTTTGTGTTGTGTACCGACCTCATGCTGGATATATGGGACCCAGTAAACCGATGTACCTCGGGAAGCTTGCGTTGACCCTTTTCGGGTCGCCTCAGGCAAGACGGCCGGTGTGCAGTATGTGGGTAACATTCTCATGACATCTCATGTTGGTAGGTGCACCATGAGAGTGGCTACTGTATGGGGCGACTTGATCGATTCAACGGGGGTGAAATGGGGGAAAGGCTGCCATGTACGACGTCAGTGATGGTTGCTGTAGGCAACGTTGAGTACGGGCGTACGTGTCGTGTAGTCCGGGTGTTATTGATTCGAATCACCATCGCTCGCGAAATGGACCGAGCAAACTTGTTCTTACAGTCGTGACGTAGTAAGAACTTGCATGAGAAAGGAACTAATCACATTTATTTGAAGTTATACTATCTTTGTGATGCATCTTTGATGAATAGCTAGTACAAACTCGATTCTTTTATGCCGTGAGCAAATTACATCAGGGGAAAACGTTTCTTGTTTGATTGTAGACTCTCGCTGTGGCATGCCCAAGGTTACTTAAAATGCTGCAATAATACCTGAAAGTAAGGATTCACATTTAGGCGAGTTTAATTATGCATTATGCCATCCTACTTTAAGTTCATAACCTCATATAGAGTTTCATGCATAGGGTGACGGTTAAGTCTTGCTGAGCGTTATGCTCATGATGCTATCCGAGTTGGTTTGCAGGAATTGACTTCATGCTTTTGAGAAGGGATGCCGATAAGACTCGGGAACCTCTGAGTGGTTACTCAAGAGCATCCTCGCTGCTGCGGTTTGTCTTCGTGTTGCTAGTAAGAAATGTCCGCGGGCTGGACTGTTTCTTTGTTGCTAAGTTAGAAATGAGTCGTGAGAGATATAGTCTTCCGCTGTAGCTTATTTTGATATAAGTAATTGTAAAATACTATTGTACGCTTCCGCAAATGATTTATGTAATGTGATGTGTTTTATCGACCCGTGTGCTGTTTGGTGCAGCATATCATGGCACCACCCAACGAGGTCCTGGCGGGGCGTCACTCGGCGGCGGGTCCCCGACCTCACATTCAGTGCTGTAGATAACTCGCTCGCCGGACTCGCACCAGTTGAGGGGTGTGCAGCATTTCTGGCCGTAGAGAGATTCATACGGCGCCATCTTGATGCTAGCTTGATAGCGATTGTTGTAAGAAAACTCCGCCAACGGCAAATGATCTTCTTAATTTTTGCCGTGGTGGATGGCACAAGCGCGTAGCATGTCTTCAAGCACTTGATTCACCGTTCAGTTTGACCATCCGTCTGCGGGTGATATGCGGAGCTTCGGATCAGTTTGTTCCCCAATGACGTGTGCAGCTGTTCCCAAAACCGAGGGAAGAACAGCGCACCACGATCTGAAATAATTGTGCGGGGAACACCGTGCAAGCATAAGATCCTTGCGATATACAACTTCGCATATTGCTTGGCCACGTACTTTGTATGTACGGGGATAAAATGAGCCAACTTGGTTAGTCTATCGACTATCACCCAAATCGAGTCATGCTTGTGATACGCGGAGCTTCGGATCAGTTTCATCCCCAACGAAGCGTGCAGTTGTTCCCAGAACTGAGTGACGAACAGCGCACCACGATCTGAAATAATTGAGTGGGGTACACCGTGTAGGCACAAGATCCTTGCAATATACAACTCCTCGTATTGCTTGGTCACGTACTTTGTATGTACGGGGATGAAATTAGCCGACTTGGTTAGTCGATCGACTATTACCCAAATCGAGTCATGCTTGTGAGACGTGAGAGGTAAACCAACTATGATGTCCATGCTGATATCCTCCCACTTCTACGCCGGAATGTTAAATGGTTGCAGCTGTCCGGCTTTATGCATATAGTCGGCTTTCACACGCCGACACGTATCACATTCGGATACGTACTTCACGATTTCTCTATTCATCCGTGTCCACCAAAACCTGGTTTTCAGATCTTGGTGCATCTTGTTGCTGCCCAAATGAATAGAATACTTGGACAAATGAGCTTCGTCCAAGATTTTCTTCTGAAGCTTCATGTCACGGGGTACCACTGTACGGTCTTTAAACCATAGGCGACCACTCTTCCTCCTTGCATCAATACACAGCCAAGCCCGATGCCAGACACATCACAATATACGTCAAAGGGCTTGGTCGTATCTGGTTGAGCTAACACCGGGGCTGTTGTAAGATGTTTCACCAATGCTTGGAAAGCTCCTTCAGAAGCTGAGCTCCAAACATATTTGATCCCCTTCTTCAACAATTCCGTCATCGGCTTAGCAAGCTTGGAGAAATTCGGTATGAATCTCCGATAATATACTGCTAACCCGAGAAAGCTCCTGACTTCATGGACAGATGTGGGGGACTTCCATTTCAGCACTTGTTCGATTTTGCCTGGATCAACTGCAATGCCCTCCGCAGAAATAACACGACCAAGAAATGGAAATTGCCTGATCCAGAACTCGCACTTGCTGAACTTGGCATAAAGCTTATTGTCTCACAATCGTTGAAGCATGATATGCAAGTGTTCGACGTGTTCTTCTTCAGACTTGGAATAAACCAAGATGTCGTCGATAAACACCACCACGAACCTGTACAACTCCGGCATGAACACTGAGTTCATGAGATACATGAAATGTGCCGGGGCGTTGGTGAGACCAAAGGACATGATGAGGTATTCATACAGCCCATATCTCACCGAGAAGGCCGTCTTCAGAATGTCCTCCGCTCGGATCTTGATTTGATGATATCCGAGCGAAGATCCATCTTCAAAAATACACTCCCACCCACAAGTTGATCAAAGAGAATATCGATGTGGAGCAGTGGATATTTATTCTTGATGGTGACGGCGTTGAGAGGTCGGTAGTCCACATACAACCTCAAGGTTTCATCCTTCTTCTTCCCAAACAGCGCCGAGCATCCCCATGGCGAGGAACTCGGTCGAATGAAACCCTTCTTCATTAAATCATTGAGCTGCTCCTTCAATTCAGCTAGCTCATTCAGAGCCATCTTGTATGGTCTCCGTGATATCCGGGTCGTCCCAGGTACAAGTTCAATCTTGAACTCGACAACCATTTCGGGTGGCATGCCCGGGAGATCATCCGGAAATACGTCTGAATATTCACAGACCACACCAATGTCCTCAAGTTTTGTGCTTCCGTGTTATATGTGGCCAGGACCTCTCGAACCGAACGGTCAAGAATAAGAACATGTGGTCCATGAAGTGGAGAGTTTAAACGAACCACACATGAAATGATGTCAAGAACAGCACCATGGCGATGTAGCCATGACATTCCTAAGATGACATCAAGTTTTTGACTATCTAACATAATTAGAGAAGTCGGATATAGATTCCCACCCAATTGTAATGGTGCTCTATAGACCATCCTATAAGCTGTTATTTTCCCACCCGGAGAGCAAATCAAATATGAATTATTTGTGGGAATAATAGGCAATTGATATTTAATAACATAAGACAGACTTATGAAATTATGAGTGGCTCCGGAGTCAAAAAGTATGACTATGGGATGATCTAAATAAGAAAACGTACCCGCGAGGACGGGTTCGCCTTCCGGCACGTCTTCGATGGCTAAGTGGTGGACGTTGCCGGGTTTTGGTACTGGTTTCTTGGGCTGGTTGCGGTGTTAATTTGCACCATGATACGGTGCTGCACCCCTACCCTGTCGCTGCTTGGGGCAGTCCTTCGCAATATGCCCGACACGGCCACACGTGAAGCACGTGTAAGGTGTCGGAGTCCGTACAAATTGAGGACGGAATCCCGGTGCACGTGGTTGAAACTGAGGCGCACGCGGGACCATCCTTTGCTGCAGTGGTTGATGTGGTGGATTCGCTGGTCGGAAGCTGGGTGCATTATATTGTCGACTGCGAAACTGAGGCGGTCGCGCCGGTGGCTGCCATCTCTGACCGGATGGTGAGTGATGAGTGGTTTAGGCCCGATCTTCTGAAAGGTAGGTCGATTGAAGTGGAGATCTCAACGTTGATGATCCGAGGAACTCGAGCAGACCCAAATTACCCCTGCAATCACTAGACCTCTGCTCCGTTGGTTATCAATCGTGCTTCACACGCTTGACCTCGCCAAGAAGGCTAATCCTGCAGGTGCAACCGAGAACACAAGCAAGAACGATGAAGATGCAATCTGAAATTGCGAAATTGGTATCTCACAAACCGTAGAACGGCGAGATTGTTTAATCTAAGCAAAACCCACGAATTTGGACGGTTGCTACAGTATTTAAAGGCTAGGGTTCGGCCATAAGACCCTTAGACGACTCATACGGGATACAAGGCCCCAAAGCCAAATACTGTGGTGCAGCACCGGGCAGAACTCTGGATTCGGTTTGTTTCGACAACTCCCAATGACTCCTGGCGAATTTTAATTTGGGACCAGAACCATTGGAAATTTTATCTTCTCATCTTTCCATGCATATGTAGAACGTTGAAAACGGAGTCCGTATGCATCCTGGGCGTCTGTTTTAAGATGGACTGCTCCTAGACTCCGAGTTGAACTCGAGTCCGAGTTGGTGATTGTTTCCATCAACTTGTGGACGTCTCATCTGGTTCTCCACGTCCCCAAATCCTCCTCCCTTTACTTGTTGATCAAGTCCATGGTTCCTAATAACAATTAAATCATAAAATAGCAATCCATTCTCAAAATCACATGGGTAGGAAGTTAGGAACGAGTTCACCTGCTGATTTAGTAACCGTGCTCGTGCTCTTGTGATTGGTCCTTGTATATCAATGTGAGTATCCACTGTTGTGATTTTCTCACATCCTCCCCCTATTGAATCGTAGTCGTTCTCGACTCAAGATCATCTTCTTCTCCCAAGTATGGTCGTAAATCTGAAATGTTAAATGTGGGACTAACCCCAAAATCGGGAGGCAACTCAAGCTTATATGCATTGTCATTGATCTTTTCAACAATCTTAAAAGGACCAGCAGCTCGTGGCATAAGTTTAGATTTTCTCAAGTGAGGGAATCGTTCTTCTCTCAAATGTAGCCATACCAAGTCCCCTGGTTCAAGTTTTACTTCTTTTCTACCTTTACTACCGGAAATTCTATACTTCTCATTCATCCTTTCAATATTTTTCTTTGTAGTTTCATGCATCTTAAGAATGAATTCAGATCGTTGTGTAGCATCCGAATTTATAGTTTCAGAAGGAGGCAAAGGTAATAAATCAATAGGAGCACGGGAATTGAATCCATACACTACCTGGAATGGGCTTACCTTTGTAGTAGAGTGAACTGACCTGTTGTAAGCAAATTCTATATGTGGTAAACAATCCTCCCAACCCTTTAAATTAGTTTTTAAACAGCCCGCAACATAGTGGATAGAGTACGATTTACTACCTCAGTTTGTCCATCGGTTTGTGGGTGACATGTGGTTGAAAACAGCAGCTTGGTTCCCAATTTATACCACAAAGTTCTCCAAAAATGACTTAAAAATTTTGCATCACGATCAGAAACAATGGTATTTGGCACACCATGTAAACGAATAATTTCCGTCATAAACAAATCAGCAATGTGTGAGGCATTATCATTCTTATGACAAGGTAAAATGTGCCATTTTGGAGAAACGATCAACAGCCACAAAAATACTATCGCTCCCCCTCTTAGTCCTAGGCAATCCCAAAATAAAATCCATGGAAATATCCTGCCAAGGTACACTAGGAACAGGAAGAGGCATATAAAGACCATGTGGGTTAAGTCGAGACTTAGATTTATTGCAAGTAGCGCATCGTGACACGTAGCGCTCGACATCACGTCTCATCTTTGGCCAAAAGAAGTGTGTGGCCAGCACGTCCTCGGTCTTCTTCACTCTAAAATGTCCCGTCAAACCTCCTCCATGTGCTTCCTGCAAAAGTAATAGGCGAACGGAACTAGCAGGGGCACATAGCTTGTTAGCACGATAGAGGAGGCCCTCCCGTAGTACATATTTATTCAAAGTTCTTCCTTCTCTATAATTTTCAAAGGCATCTTTGAAGTCCAAATCAGTAGAATATAATCCTTTTATTGTTTCCAAACCAAATATTTTATGAGCAAGTTGGGACAGCATGGTGTGACGTCTAGATAATGCATATGCAATAATATTCTCCTTCCCTTTCTTAGGCTTAATGATGTATGGAAATGATTCTATGAACTCAATCCATTTAGCATGTCGTTTATTCAGATTGGTTTGTGTGACACCCTCATTTCTGGTTTCTGCATGTATTCATGTTTCATGAAGAGAAAACATTTTAAAAGAAGTGGGAACAGAGAAAGAATAAAAAAAAGATAGCTAAAAGAGCAAAATCCAGTTCACCAAGAGCACCGAAGACACTTCCCGCAGCCCGCTGGCCACGTGGCGCCTTCGGAGCTCATCTCCGCAAAAGAGGGAGAGGTATGACCCCATGGGACACGTGTTGCCCCCAGAGCTAGCCTCTGCAGAGAAGCGAGGCCAGTCCCGCAGGACACGTGTCCACTGCGGAGCTAGTCACCACGAAAAAGAGAGGACCAGCGACGCAGGACACGTGTCACCTCCGGAGCTCACCTCTGGGAGGTCCGTCAGTATTGGACATGCGTCGACCTCGGAGTTCGCCTCCAAGGAGAAAGGAAGTCTATAGCAGCTAGGACACGTGGCAATATCGGAGCTCACCTCCGAAGAGAAGGGAGGTCCGAAAACCGACACGTGGCGTTCCCAGAGCTCGCCTCTGTTGAAAGGGGGAGTCCCGACCCACCGGACACGTGGCGCACGCGGAGCTCACATCTGAAGAAGAGGGAGGTCTCGTCCGCCTGACACGCGGCACAACCGGAGCTCGTCTCTGTGGAAAAAGGAAGCTCGGGTTCCTGCAGGACACGTGGAGCTTCCGGATCCCATCACCGCGGAGGAAACGAGTTCTGGAGCGGTTTTTGCTTTTGTACTCGTGGGAATACCGGTACGGGAGGAAACCGACATGAATTCCACAATGTTACCGCACCAAATCAACTAAAGATAAGTTGTTAAGATTCAAAGACAAATTGAATAGGACTCTTATTCGAAATACAATCAGATTAGGACTCTTCTCCTCCCGATTATAAATAGAACCCAGAACCTTTGGCCAAAACCACGAACTTCTTTTCCAACTCCTGAGCCGACGACTTAGAGCCCTAGCCCCAACTCGCCGAATAAACCCGTCGCCTGAGTTCAATCGAGGAAGATCGCCAGAAGAGAGCCCCAATGATCTGTCTTGCTAAGAGAAGGACCCCGAGACCAAGAAGAACGTAAGGTAGGTCTCCAATACTACCTTACGACATCATCGCATTTTCTTTGTATCTGTTCTTCGATTCCTTTCGAACAGAAGCTTTTTCGTGGACAGATCACTTGTTGATCGATTTAATCTAAAGTCAAGATCATCGCTACGTTCACAATTGATCTCTACAACTCTGTTCATCATAAAACCCATGCAAGCCATTCAAGAACACGTACAAACTAAACTGCAACATAGGATTAACATCCATAAGCATCATCGCATCTAGTTAAAGTTTGTGCATAATATTGATTGTTGTAAATCTTGTATGTGCGTGATCATATATAGAAGGACAAGCTCAGGGAGCTACCTACGACGGACTACAACAACAAGATTTTGAGCAACCGGAACAGCCAGAACAAGGCAAGTGCCCCTTGACCATATTGATCCTATGTTTTGGGAAACTGTTTTGTTTTGCGAAAAGGTGTGTGTGCTGAGTTAAATATGATGGGAAACCCTTTTATAGGAGTTTACTAGTTTTGGTTAAACCACCCTTGTCGTCAGGGAAGCTTATGAGTCGGGTATGGTTTTACTTTTAAGCTTCGCTGAGTCCATGGGATTGGGAAGCGAGATAGATGTGTCTAGCTAACTACACTCGTAATGATAATGAGAAACTGATGTTGTTAATGAACATGGATCAGAGGAAGATCTAGGCAAGCCAGCTTTGTGAATGAGGAAGAATGAGACGGTGGTTTACTTGCCATAGATCTAAGGACCGGTTCATGCGAGCACATGCCAGGATAACAGTGCCACCACAAGGCCAAGTATGGGTGCTGCTTAGCTGAGTAATTAGGTAAGTTGCTAGATTGTTATGGACCGTGGAAGGCGCGGGGAATGGGAGTCGAGTGAGGACTGCCCTGGGAACTGCATGGCACAAGAGGGGGCTCATGGGTGGGAGAATTGGAGATTCTAGCCTGCCGGTGAAACCTTAATGAGTCCATACATCTAGTAGCCCCTTTGTAAAGGCTATTTTGTGATCTCTTGGCCATACACCGATGGTTATGTTCTGGTATAATGGAGGTTCTACAGTCGCTGACGGGTGACAAAATCACGAACTTGTGGGTAAAGAGGTGCAAACTCTGCAGAGTCTTAAAACTATCATGATAGCCGAGCTTATGGTCACGAGCGCCTGGCCAACTTCCATGATTAGTTGGATGGTTATTTGGGGATGGTTTTGGAAGGTTCTGGTTATGGTTTGGTTTCGGTTTGGTTTTCGGGACTGTTGAGTCCGGGTAATAAGATTGGGTTGCATGACTGTTGAGTCATGGCAACGAGATTGTCTCGATGTGAGACGGAATTGTTTATGAGATGAAATAGTAGCGAATACGAGATGGTATTCGTGAGATGGTAGCGAATACGAGAAGGTATTCGTGAGCAAGAATGAGGTTGGTTAATGTCTGGTTGGGACATGGAAGGTAATGAACATAATGGAGGTATGATTGGTATTTTAATACATGTTGGGATTACGTTCACTTAAAGTTAAGTTGATGTTTTATCATGGTTTTTATAAATAACTTTGCTTTCTGCAAATGAGCCTTTTTATACCTACCTTGTTGTGAGCTACATATCATATTTTCCCGGACTTGCTGAGTACATCATTGTACTCAAAACATGCATTATTATTTCATCATCAGCAACAGGAGAAGATTACTATGAAGACCAGATGGAGTATTAGGCGTGTAATCTGTCCTCAACCTTGCCTGTGGGAATGGAGTAGAGATGGAGCTGCTGCTACTGCTTAGATTGCTTCCGCACTAGTTAGAAGACTTCCGCTGCATAGAAATAAGACTTCCGCTATGAGCATGAGTCCAAGACTTATGAGACATTGTAATAAACTCTATTATTCGTGGTTATATATATTCTGAATTCAGTTTGTGGAACATATGTGTATGTGTGATGAACATCCTGGGCACACATATGCATCAGTTCTCGGTTCCGTGGTTTTCCACAGAATTGAGGGTGTCACAGATAGGTATCAGAGCCACGGATTTACGGTAGGTTACACGCTTAGACAGAGGTCACAAGTTGGTATTAGGCACGGATTGGTATCAACCTGCCACACATAGATCACACAACCTAGATAGATCACAGATTGGTAAGCTAAGCCACGCTGACCATAGGATGCAAGCCTAGGATGCATAGATTGGCATTGGAACTACCTTGACATAGGATACAAACCTAGGAGAAGCCGTAGTTGAATCACAGATTGGCATCACCCTAAATCCATATAGGACCCCCATTGAATAAAGCCTTGAATAGGAGTTGTGTGAGTCCTTGTGATAATTGTTGTGATTGAATGTTGAGTGTTAGTTGTTGGACGTCTCAAGCGTTGTCCATACCCACACATAAGTAGAAAGGAGGTGTGAGATGCCTCGGCGCTTGTTCACATCCTCATATGGGCTAATACATATAGTCCAATCCACCTTGATGCATATAGTTAGGGGGATCCATCTAATCTTCTAACCTCTATTCTATTTTGTCCTCTCTCTCATAGATGGTGAGAGGAAACGCCAGCCGCCAAGGAAGGAATTTCCGTGGCAACCAAGAGGATGGCCACGATGAAGTTCCTGTTAACCCTGGAGCTGGTGAGAACAACCTGGAACGGTTGATGGCCATGCAGAACCAACTTATGCAAACCATGATCCAAACTTTGGGTCAGTTGCAGGCCAACAACAACAACCCCGCTCCGGCACCACCGCCACCACCACCGCCGGCTCATAACAGACTCGGAGAGTTCATGAGGACTCGACCACCCACCTTTGCTCAAGCTAAGGACCCCATGGAGGCCGACGACTGGTTGAAATCCATGGAGAAGAAGCTTGCCATAGTACAGTGCAATGACCGAGAGAAGGTTCTTTTTGCGTCGCACCAACTCATGGGAGCTGCCGCTGACTGGTGGGATGCCCTATGCAACGCTCATGTCGACCTGGAGACGATCCTTGGACTGAGTTCAAGGAGAGTTTCCGTCCTCATTACATCCCTGCTGGTGTAATGATGCTGAAGAGACAGGAGTTCGAAGGTCTCCGCCAAGGACAGAGAAGCGTGAATGAGTATCTCAACAAGTTCACGCAACTGTCCCGGCATGCCCCCGAAGATGTCAACTCGGTCCAACGGAAGCAGTACCTGTTCATGAGATGGTTGAATAATGAGATCCAGGTTCAGCTCCTCAACAATGACTACGCGAGCTTCCAGAAGCTGGTTGACAAGGCTATAGTGGTGGAAAGCAAGATCCGAGAGATCGAGCGAGAGTGCAAGAGGAAGATGCCATACCAGCCCCAAGGGAGCAACGCACGACCTCGGTACATGCCCCCAGCCGCACCGCAGTATGGATCGACCGCTCCTGCATACCGCACTAGTCAGCCACCACAGCAACGATCCGTTGCACAAGCACCTCGTGTGCCTTTGCCTCCTGTGCCCCGGCCCAACATGGGCGCTCCTGTTCAAAACCCCTGCCCCAACGTACCTGCTGCCATGGGCAACAGGGCATGCTTTGCATGCGGGGAAACAGGACACTTCACGAGCCAGTGCCCGAGGAGAGGTCCTGGACAGCAAGTCAATGTGACCAAGCAGAACCCGCGACCGAACGGAGGAGACAATCAAGGAAACTGTGGACAGCAGTACTATGCTCGCGGCAACGTGAATCATGTCTCTGCTGAGGAAGCACAACAGGCTGCGGACGTCGTAATTGGTATGTTCCTTGCCAATTCCAACCCAGCCACCATTTTATTTGATTCTGGAGCATCACATTCCTTCATATCATCCAAGTATGTTGCCAAGCATAATCTACCCATATCACACTTAAAATGTGCTATGTTAGTTAATTCTCCCGGTGGAGAGATGAGGACTAGTATAGTATGTCCGAAAGTAAGCCTTAAAATAAGGGGGGTAGACTTCCTTGCCAACCTCATTGTCTTGGATTCCCAAGGGCTTGACATAATACTCGGGATGGATTGGTTAAGCAAGCACAACGGAGTAATCCAATGTGCTGAAAGGAGCGTGCAGTTGACAAACGAGCACGGTATTCGTGTCGAGTTTAAGTCAGCCCAACAAACATTCGAAAGGGCAATTTTGAACCACGTCGAAGGAGCAACATTGGACAACAATTCCAGTGGTTCAGGAATTCTCGGACGTGTTTCCAGAAGATCTTCCGGGTATGCCACCTGACCGGGACATTGAGTTTGCCATTGATTTGGTACCCAGAACTGCACCCATAGCAAAGAGACCCTATAGGATGCCCACCAATGAACTAGTGGAACTCAAGAAGCAAATTCAGGAGCAGTTGGAGAAGGGTTTTATACGTCCCAGCTCGTCACAATGGGGAGCCCCCGTGCTCTTCGTAGACAAGAAGGATGGGATCCAAAGGATGTGCGTGGACTATAGGTCTCTCAACGAGGTGACAATCAAGAACAAATACCCTCTGCCCCGTATAGAAGACCTATTCGACCAAATGAAAGAAGCCCGAGTGTTCTCCATGATTGGTCTTCGGTCGGGATACTTCCAGCTGAAGATTAAGCCCTCCGATATACCCAAGACTGCCTTTCAAACAAGGTATGGTTCGTATGAATATACCGTCATGTATTTTGGGTTAACAAATGCACCCGCATACTTCATGTACCTTATGAACAAAGTTTTCATGGAGTACTTGGATAAGTTCGTCGTGGTTTTCATCAACGACATTATGGTGTATTCCAAAAGTGAGGAGGAGCATGAAGAACATTTGAAATTGACCTTGCAGAAAA
The DNA here is from genome assembly GCA_030760725.1 of Neostapfia colusana. Classification (NCBI taxonomy): domain Eukaryota; kingdom Viridiplantae; phylum Streptophyta; class Magnoliopsida; order Poales; family Poaceae; genus Neostapfia; species Neostapfia colusana. The sequence goes on along the minus strand of JASWHV010000007.1, from coordinate 72,855,733 downwards.
TGCGTGAGCATCAATTGTATGACAATATTAACAAGTGTCAATTTTGGCTAAAGGAGATATCGTTCCTAGGCCACATTATCTCCGAGGAAGGAGTATCGGTTGATCCCGGGAAAGTGGGAGATGTTCTGAAATGGAACCAACCGCAAAACGTGAGGGATATTAGGAGTTTTCTTGGGATGGCTTGATACTACCGACGCTATATCAAGGACTTCTCTAAGATAGGAAAGCCTATGATGGAGTTGCTAACGAAGGGAAAAGCCTTCCAATGGACACCAGCATGCCAAGAAAGTTTTGAGGAACTCAAGAAAAGGCTAACCACAGCACCGGTTTTGGTATTGCCGGACGTGAGCAAGAGCTTCGACATATATTGTGACACATCCATGACACGACCCTATGGTCTTGTCGAGCCAGGATCACGCTGAGGGGTGCTGCGTTGCACAGCACCAGATAACACACGTCAAGGTACAAAGCGGAAGCAAGGTTTATATTACATAAAGTGGTTTATGAACATGTTTACATGAAAATAGGTCTAGTCTACACTCACGGGCGTAGACTACGCATCAAGTCCACGTTCAGCCCTTGAACGTGTCCTTGCTAGCACACACGCACACTAACTCTGCGGCGTGCACGACTCCCACTCGATGGGGTTCCCCTCCTGGGGTTTCGTCTCCTCTTCGGGAGTCCCTTCCTCATAGAACCCTGCAAAAGCTTCAAACACAAGCAGTGAGCACGAAGGCTCAGCAAGTCTGACCCGTCTCACCTAAACATGGAACTTCTACATGAGGGTTGATGGGTGACATAAGGTAAAAATCATTTGCAAGGACTCGCCTAATTATTAGAACCTTACTTTGAAGTTTTAGCAGCAGGTTGTGGAGAACCTTACGCTAAGGCACATGAGAGAGCCGCAATCAAACAAGAAACGCATTTCTCTCTTGTACTTTGACCAAAGTTGAAAAGAACTTTAGTTAGCTCTAAACTACAGCAAGTCATTAGCAATCAAGTCCATCTTTCAATCAGCAACATTTTAACATGTAACTAGCCTGTTCTTTCTACGTCACGGTACAGTGAACAAGTAGTACTCACTCACTGCAAGGGACGGCGATTATAATCGATTTACACCTGCAGGGTTACCCAAACAACCCGTCACATACGCCCGTACTCGATGTTGCCTACAACAACCATCACGGACGCCGTACGCAACTACCTTTCACCCGTTAGCCAAATGTTGAACTGGTCCAATCGTCCCGAGCAAGAGGTCTCTGCACGCGCATCTCAGTGCCGCCAGCCGATTTACACCTCGAGCTCTCAACCTACCCTCTGAACGACCAGCTATGCCTCAACACCTAGCTACCCGAGTTACATCGGTTTCCCGGTTCCCATATAGCTGGTAGGTCTTCGGTACTGTTCTAGCTTGTTCAACAGGCCCGCACACGGCTCGGTCCTCAATCGACACAAGTGGAGCTATAGCACACAGGCCCCAAAGTCCTGCTGCCCTTACTCTCCGCTCGGTCTCTTCTTTCTTGCCATGTGTATCATGTGCTATCTCTACCCGAGTCGAGTGCCTCTAGCCTATGCTCGCGAGTAGTTCCAACTACTCGACTTGTACCGAATCCTACACTATCTTAGCATTGCAGTAGCTAACGGGGTTTTCAATCCTAATCCCAACCCATGGTTTTCTTGGCTATGCAGTTGGGTTTCCAAACAAGACTCTAAGGCAAAGAATCATAATACTCAAGTATGTGCTCAAAACAATAAGAATTTGTAAAAGGTTAATGCAAACCGGAGCTTGCCTTGCTGCTCTTGGTCGTAGGCTAGCTGTCCCTCCGGAGTAACAAAGTCTAGGACTTCGGGTTCCTCCTCGATCTTAGCGACTACATGATAGAAGAAGTATATGTATCAATTTAAATGCATTTGTATTAAGTTTAAACTTGTGAAGCTTATAAGTTCCACTAGACAGACTCAATGACTATGAAACTTTTACTCTGGCTTGGTTACAACCTAAACAGAGACTTGGTCAAGTTTTAGTTGCAGCAAAGCTCATTTGAGCCCTCCACAATTAATTATGTACTTGATCTTAATTGAAGTCTTTTAGGGTGTTCTAAGGATTTTCATGAAACAAACTATGACTTCCTGAAAACTAGATTTTCAGAGGGTTCTAATAGAGTTGGTCTCACGTAATGTGAAGGTTCCTAGTTAAAGATATGAGCTAAACAACTTCAGAGAAAATTCTGAAAATGTTTCCGAACATTTTCTATTTTCTTTGGAACAGTTCCACTAATCACACCATTAGGTAGACAAATGAGCTCAAATGGATCTGAAATTTTTATAGTAGTTCAGGGATATTTTGGTTAACATCTCAGAAAAATTTCAGGATTTTCCTCCAAAGGATTCTCCAGTTAAAATTCCAAATATTTTAAACTTTGAGGAATTAATTCTGGAGAATTATGGATTTTCATGAAGTGAAACTTGATTTGCTGGAAAGTTCTCAGAGAGCTGAATCCAACAAAATTTGGTTCACTCAACTTGGAGCTTTCTAGGCTAAGTTATGAGGATTTGAAGTTTGAAGGAAATCTGAAAATCGGGGAAAAAGTTTAAATCTACCGGGGCCCGCGGGGACAGGTGTTAGGCGCGGAGGCGACCGCACACCACGGCCCACAGGGTCTTCGCGCGCCAGCACACCCGATCATGGCCACACCATATCCCAATTTAAAATTTTGAGCCTCTAACGCGTGGGCCAGCCGACTTCATCTTCCTCCCGACGCGCCCGCGCGCCCGCGCCGCCTCCCCTTGCCGGAGCAGACCCGGAGCTCGCCGGCTCGCCGCTGCCGGCCATCCCATGGTCTGAACTCGCCACCAGGGGGTTGTCGACGTCGAGGAACACGTCGGTGGTGTCAGTTCGGGCTGGCGGTGGCCGGAAATAACCCGGCGACGTGCCGCGGCCTCGGTTGAGGTTCGGCGCCGTCGACCGTGGGTTCTAACCTGCCAACACCTCGAACAATCGGTTCTACAGCATCAGTGTACCTCTAGGAAGCTCGACAAGGTGTCAAAAGGGTTTAAAGATGGCAGCAAGCTGGTCGGCACCGTGTGACCGAGCGTGCCCGCCATGACCGCTCTTGATCGAGCTCAGAATTCGTCACTCCTAGACAGTTTCACACCACGGATGCAGAAAGGAACTTGATCGCCGGCTAGTCCAGCATCTATGTGCAAGATTTGATAGCTATAGAAGGATCATAGAGCGAGAATTTGAAGAATCCGTACCAGAAGCTCGGTTTACGATCGCCGGAGCAAAAACTGGAAATTCTCCGTGGATTCTTCACGGTTTGCTTCCAAACTTGGAGGAGAGCAGCACGGTGGTTGCGCGCTCCTGTTGCCTCTCTTGCTGGACCATGAAAACGCCTGTGGAACGCTGTCCACGAGCGCCTGATCTTCGGCTGAGGCTAGGTCGCCGCTGGGGCGATCGTTCTCAGGAAAGGGAGGTCGGAGCTCGGGGTTTTTGGCGTTGGGGAGGTGGAGTGCGATCTCAGGTTGCCGTCTAGCAGCTCAGGAAAGGAAGAGGCGAGATGTTTTCACAGTTTTCCGATCGAGCAGAGAGCTTCGGGGAGAAGAACTGCTGCTGCTCGGGTCGTACGCGAGGAGATAAAGCCTGCCGATCCCTGCTCGGGCTGAGGCGGTGCCGGTCACTTGGAGGCGTGAGCTAGCCTCCCTGGGCACCAGCGTGCGGAAAGGGGAAACATCTGGTGTCGCCGGTGGCTGCTCGGTGGCAACAGCCGACAGCTGCTCGGTGGAATTCCCAACCGAGGCTGTGACTTTGTGTGCAAGACTTCCCTCCTTCTCTCTATGTCATGTGGTTCCCACCCGTGGTTTTAACCTCTGAAATTTACTCCTAATCACTGTTGTAAACAGTGAGCCCCAAAATACCCATGGTGCTTCAAATTATTTACCCATGATCCATTTGAATTGATTAGGATCCAAATTGGGTTTGGTTTGAATGAATTTCAGCACAAGTTCAGTTTAGAATTCAATTAAAGTTTGAATTTGTCCCACTTAGCTCATGTCAAGATCAACTCCAAATGGAGTGAAAATTGGTGTGTGAGCTCACAAAAATGTGCTGACTAAGAATATGCCTCCCACTTTTGAATTCATGGGATAAAACAGTTTGAATTTGAATATGGTTTCAAACTGCCCTCTTTCTAGCTATACCAAAAATGACCTCAAAAAGGTTTTGAATTTGGGTGAAACTTGGCATGGACATCGCTAGCAATGTGTAGGAGTTTTCATATGCCCAACCCCTCCATGTCACATGTGGGAAATACCACTTTTGCAATATGTGAGTTTGTTCTCTAATGAGAATGTTGATGGTGGTTACTTGCTCTTCATTTGTGTTCATCAACTTTTCTCAAATGAGGTGTGTGTGTGTATGGTGATGAACACTTCAAATATGTGTCAAAAACTGAGGCCCTTACATTCCCCCCTTAAAAGAATCTCATCCCGAGATTATAGGTGAAAATAAGAGAGAGGACGGTGGAGAATTACCGTATATGCGACGTGAAAAAGTCGGGGTAGTTAGTGCGAAGAAATTCTTCGCTCTCCCATGTCGCTTCGTCCACGGAGTGCATACTCCATAGAACTTTGTAGAACCACAACGTACGGTTGCGTGTGGTTCGGGCCTTTTCGTCAATAATCTGAACCGGTTCCTCCCGATAGGTGAGGTCCAGTTGCAGTTCTTCAATGTCTTCCAGCTGAACGGTAGTTTATAGCTTGAGACACTTCCTCAGCTGGGAAATGTGAAAGACGTCGTGCACACCGGAAAGTGCTTCTGGTAATTTCAGCCGGTATGCCACTGATCCACATCTTTCGGTAATCTGGAATGGACCGATGAATCAGGGTGCCAACTTTCCTCTCACCCCAAATCTGTTTACGCCCTTCATTGGAGACACACGTAGATATACGTGATCCCCCACTTCGAATTGTAATGGGCGTCTTCTCCGGTCCGCATATTGTTTCTGACGGGATTGGGCAGCTTTTAGGTTCGCTTGAATCAGTCGAACCTTCTCTTCCGCGTTGTTGACAAGGTCAATCCTGAAGGTAACCCTTTCGCCAGACTCACACCAATTCAGTGGTGTGCGGCATTTTCTTCCGTATAGCGCCTCATAAGGTGCCATCTTAATGCTGGCTTGGTACCCATTGTTGTACGAGAACTCGGCTAACGGCAAGTGATCATCCCAATTCTTGCCGTGGTTGATAGCGCAAGCTCGTAACATATCTTCCAAGATCTGATTCACCCGCTCGGTTTGCCCATCCTTTTGCGGGTGGTACGCTGAACTACAGATCAGCTTCGTCCCCAAGGAAGCGTGCAGCTGCTCCCAAAAACGGGACACAAATAAAGTGCCCCGATCCGATATGATGGTATGGGGTACGGCGTACAAGCATAGAATCTGTGAGATGTACATTTCAGCGTACTTCTTGGCGTTGTAGTTGGTGTTGACCGGGATGAAATGGGCAACTTTGGTGAGCCGATCGACGATCACCCACACAGAATCATGTTTCTGAAAAGTGGTGGGTAAACCGACGATGAAGTCCATGCTCACATCCTCCCACTTCCAGGCAGGAATGCCCAGTGGTTGCAGCAGTCCCGGTTTCCGCATATGGTCTGCCTTCACCCTTCGACATGTATCACACTCGGACACGTATTTTGCAGTCTCCCGTTTCATCCGTGTCCACCAAAACTTGCTTCTGAGTTCTTGATACATCTTGTTGCTGCCAGGGTGAATAGAAAACTTTGACAAGTGAGCCTCATCAAAGATTTTCTTCCGTAATTCCAGTTTACGGGGTACGGCGATCCGGTCCTTGAACCATAGGACGCCGTCTCTGTCCTTCCGGAAACATTTCAGCTCCCCACTGTCTACACGTCTCCGTAAATGCGACATGCCCTTGTCATGTTTCTGAGCTGCCGCTATCTCTTCACGGATGGTGGGGATCAAAGCTAGGTTGTAGAGAGCTCCGTGTGGAATCACATGTAGCGGTGGTTCGCTCTCTTCCAACGGTGTGATGGTCAGATTGTTGACGTGTGACTTGCGGCTCAGCGCATCTGCCACTACGTTTGCCTTGCCCGGATGATAATGGATCTCTATTTCGTAATCCTTTATCAATTCTAACCATCTTCGTTGCCTCATGTTCAGCTCCTTCTGAGTGAATATGTACTTGAGGCTTTTGTGGTCGGTATATAGATGTACGAGGTTACCGAGTAGGTAGTGCCTCCACATCTTCAGTGCAAGTACTACGGCAGCGAGCTCCAAGTCATGAGTTGGATAATTCTGCTCATGGTTTCTAAGCTGCCATGACCCATACGCGACCACTCTTCGGTCTTGCATCAGCACACATCCGAGCCCAATGCCGGATGCATCGCAGTACACATCGAACGGTTTTGTTGTGTCTGGCTGCGCCAAAACTGGTGCTGATGTCAGGTGCTTGACTAAAGCCTTGAATATTGCTTCACATGCTGGACTCCAAACATATTTGGTAGCCTTCTTCAGCAGCTCTGTCATTGGCTTGGCAATCTTTGAGAAGTTCGGAATGAACCTCCGATAATATCCCGCGAGCCCGAGGAAACTCCGTACCTCATGAACAGTCCTCGGGGATTTCCAATTCAGCACTTTAGTGATCTTGCTCGGGTATACAGCGATACCCTCCACTGAGATGATATGCCCGAGAAAAGGCACTTGCGATATCCAAAACTCGCATTTGCTGAATTTCGTGTATAACTTGTGATCCTGCAGCCGTTGCAAGACTATACGCAGATGCTTCTTGTGATCTTCCTCCGACTTGGAATATACCAGGATGTCGTCGATGAAGACCACGACAAACTTGTCCAGCTCCGGCATGAATACCGAGTTCATTAAGTACATAAAGTGAGCTGGAGCATTGGTGAGGCCGAAGGACATGACCAGGTACTCATAAAGTCTGTACCTCGTCGAGAAAGCTGTCTTTGGAATGTCCTCCGCCCTTATCTTAATCTGATGGTACCCGGATCTTAAGTCCATCTTGGAAAAGATCTTTGCTTCTACCAACTGATCAAACAACATGTCGATCCGTGGCAACGGGTACTTGTTCTTGATGGTTACGGCATTTAATGGACGATAGTCCACGCAAAGCCACAACGTCTCATCCTTATTCTCCACGAATAATGCCGAACAGCCCCATGGTGAGGAGCTCGGCCTAATAAAACCCTTCTCCAGCAGGTCCGTTAGCTGGGTCTTCAATTCCGCCAATTCCTTGGGCGCCATCTTGTACGGCCTTCGGGATATTGGCATGGTTCCCGGCGCAAGTTCAATCTTGAACTCCACCTCTCTATCGGTCTGCATCCCCGGCAAATCGTCCGGGAATACGTCAGGGAACTCTCGGACCACTGGAATATCTTCCAATCTGGTGGTTGTGGATTGATAGACACTTGGAGGTTTTATTTCTGGACTGTCCAGAAATAAGGAATGAGATTCGTGCACTTCTGAGTTTAAGTGCACAACTCGGAGGACGGTGTCTAAAACAGCGCCGTGGCGGGTTAACCACGACATCCCTAAAATGACATCGACCTTTTGTCCCTCTACGATTATGAGAGACGTAGGGTAAACTCTACCCTCTAAGCACAATGGCGCTTTTGGGACCATCATGCTTGCTGAAATTTTCCCACCCGGTGAACAGATCACATAATGACTATCGGTGGGTAGTATTTGCAAGCTATATTTATCAATAAAAGCTTGGCTAATGAAGCTATGCGTGGCGCCTAAATCAAATAGTACTATGGCGGGATGCTAGTGGAGTTGGAACATACCCACAAGGATTGGCTCGCCCTCCGGCACGTCCTCTATGGCAAGCTGGTGGACAGTGCCAGGCCTAGGGTTTGCCCTCCATGCATTAGTAGGGCTCCGGGGTTGATTCCACCCTGGAAACGGTGGTGCCACTCCGCCGCCTTGCCTCTCCGGGCAACTGCTCGCGAAGTGTCCTGGACGACCACACTTGTAACATGTGGCCGCTGCTGGTGTAGTGCTCGGGGGACGAAAGCCCGGCATGCGATGCTGAGGTGCATACGCACGCGGCATCGCCCGCTGCTGCTGTTGTTGTTGTGGAGGTGGTGCTGGCAGTGCCGGCCTGAACGCCGGTGAAGAGTACGGCCGACTGCGGAAAGGCATCGACCTCTGGGGTGGCTGCCAGCGTGAACCTGATGGTGGGCGATTCACCATCCGAAACTTCTGAGAAGGACCGCCTCCTTCTCCGCTGCTCTGCGGCGCGCTTCGGTTTCGCTCCGCCACCGCCAACTCCTTGCCGGAGTCCTCTTGAACAATCGCAGCGTCAATGAAGTCGTTGAGGCTGCCGCTATTGAACATCGCCAACTTGTCCTTCAGGAGTGGATTAAGCCCCTGGTAAAAGTGGTCCCGCCGCTTCTCGTCGGTATCTGCGTGATAAGACGCGTAGAGCGCGAGATCGTTGAACGCCCTGGAGTATTCTAGCGCGTTCCGGCTCCCTTGCTGCAGGTGTAGGAACTCCTGCGTCTTCCTCTTCATTAGACTCGGCGGTATGTGATAGGCCCTGAAGGCCGTCCGGAACTCCGCCCAGGTCATAACTCGGTCGGTGGGCTGTGAAGCACAAAAGTTTGCCCACCATGCGCTTGCGGATCCTTGGAGCTGCTGGACCGCGAACTGAGTCTTGCGCTGCTCACTTATCTGGAGCAGCCCGAACTTCATCTCTATTGCGCAGAGCCAGTTGTCCGTGTCAAGAGGTTCATCCGCCCTTGAGAATACCGGTGGATGAGTCGCCAGGAAGTCGGAGTAGGAGCTCTGTTGACGCTCCTCATGGTCTTGACGTCTCTCTGGACGAGACGTATTGGCGATAAGAGTTTGCAGCAACTCCGTGTGCGGCTGATGTGAACCCTCCATTGCCGCGACGATGTCGTCCAATGTAACCGTTGGCAGTGGCGGTGGCGGTGTTTGCTGTTGCCGTTGCTGCTGTTGCTGCTGCTGCCCCGAGGAGTCCTCGGGAGGCTGTTGGGAGGTCTCTCCCCCTTGGCTAGTACCCCCAACGTCCGGGTTGGCACGAGTACGCGTCATTCTGAAATTCAAAACAGCAGCGATTAGCACATGTCATACTTAAAATTCCATATGCAACAGTAGGTATTGAAGTGACACATGATTAATTTGCACAACATTCACATATATTGATAAAGCATAAACTTTATATAAGATACATTGTTCTCGGGTCTCCGAGAAGTTGTGTTCATGTCGTCACTACCTATACATACGCTATTGCCTACATGACATGTCACCGATTACAAAACTTGGGTTACACTACCCTAGCTGCCCTACTTGGCAACTGTAACCCCCTACTCGGAGTAGAACTCGACCTCCTGTGGGTCGTCCTCCTCCGGTACTTCTGCTGGTGGCTCTGGATCTACCACCTCTTCTCCCATCTCGGGTTCTCCCATTGCTGGAAGACCCAAGACCACCGGTATGCCCAATACCGGAGGTACGAGGTCCTGCAAAGCATGCACCTCGTCCATAGCCTGGTTGTAGTCCTCTTCCCAGCCATGGCCTTCTTCAATAGCGTCGTCTCGCTCTTGAGTAAGGTCCTCGTTCTGCTGGGTCAGATTCTGTACCAGTTCTTGCAACGCCTCGATATCGACACGGCTTTTCTTCTTCGCCTTCTTCAGACGATGCAACTGATTATGATGTTCATTCAGTCGCTTGATTGTCAGAAGGAGCACATTGCGGTGTGCGCTGTGAGCACTCTCGAAATGGTCTCCACGGCTCGTGCTCTCCTTGAACTTTGTGGCGAGATGCTCCGTATGAACAGCTTGGTTGTCCATCACGGCGTTTCCCGCCCTCATCTGGAGGCTGAGATTTTCCTCCGCGGGGTTGTACCTTGGGCAACCCGGATCTGTTGCCTCCCGGTACCTCTCTTCTCACACATGCTGAGCCTGTCCTGTAACACCCCAAAATCATGTTAAGAGGGGAATTTAAAAATTTTTGGACGTGTTGCATGTTTTGCAACAATTTAAATTCAAACTGGAATTCAATTTAAACTCAAAACAGAAAAGAAATAGAAAAAGAAAAAGGAAAACAGAAAAAAAACGGCCAGTGGGCCAAAACCCACCAGCCGGCCCACCCAGCACCCGCGCCAGCCCGCAGCCGCGCGCGCCCCCTTCCTCCCACTGACAGGCGGGGCCCGCCAGCCCTTCTTCTACCTCGCGCCCGCGATCGGCCGGACTCTCTCTCACAACCGAACCGGATTTCTGCGTATCCCAGCCGAATTTTGCTCGTGGGCGACGCAAACTCGATCACAACCGAACGCCGCCCTTCCCCCGTCTATAAAAACCCCGGCCTCGTCCCGTTTTTCTCACGCGATCTGCTATTTTTACTCCGGTGAGAACCCGAGCCTTCTCCGGCGAATTCTGGCCGATCTACGCTCGGAAATTCCGATCTAACTCGCTGGTCTTGATCCACCGCCTCCGGGGAACCCTGCAGGTGCAGAAAACTCGGTGACTTGCGGTTCAAACACAGCGCCGACGAGCCTCGCCGTGGTTTCGCTTCGGACCTCGTCGCCGATCGTTTTCCAGGACCTCCGAGCTCAAGAAAACCCCCGAGGTGAGATCCCCGACCTCCCCTCCACCGATCTATGCCATAAAATCACAGTTCTAGGAAGAATTCCCGAAGATCCGAAACTCTCCGGCGAGATCGCCGCCTCCCGCCGCCGTGCGCCGCCGATCCGCGCTCGATCAGAGCGACGTGGCCGCTTGTGCGCCGTCTATTTTAAATCGCACGGTAGACTTTAAATCCCCGCGTACCGGTTCGGCGTTATAATCTCAGCCGTCTGTTTTAAATCGGATGGTCCACGTCAGCCCCCCGTTATAAAGACTGGAAATCTTACGTGCTACCCCCTGGGATTCTCGGGAAATAAGAGCTAGCCCCGGAAACTTCTGATCTAGCCCCTGGAACTTCAGAAAATCATGTAAATTCATTTTAAAATCAGTTTTAGCCCCTGGACTTAATAAAAATTAGGAAAAACTCCTCTGTTATGTGTAGCTAAACCCCTGAAAATTGTTAAAATAATATTATAGACCCTGTAGTGGGGTGAGTTTACCTTTTTAACCCTATTTGATATTAAATTTAGGAAATTGAATATGTGGCTAGTATTTAAAATTTAAAAAGTGGGACAAACATATTATCAAATTTAAATTAAAAACTTTCTCAGTACTTAAAAAACTTTGGAGTGAGATAAAAATAGATTTTTGGCTGAAATGAATCTATTTAATTTATTATTCACATTTATTAGTCATTGGGACACATTTTTAAGTGAAGAATAGTTCTGAAAATTAGGAAAATAAATGTAAAATAGTTTACATCAGAGGAAAAGGTCAAAAATAGGTTATTAAATATTTTAGATCAGAACCTATTCTGTTTAGATGATGTGTCTTGTTATTTTCATAATAAAGTGCACATTTAGGCATAGGAAATAAATCTGAAAATATAGCAACTAGTAAATGATAAATGGAGTTTCTAAAATCCAAAGAATTCTGTTTAGGGTTGGTAGAAATTATGAAGACACATATGGAGTAGGAAAATACCTTTCATGCATACTGGGTAGCTAAAAGGTGTTGTAATTGAATATAAGGAATTTATTTAAATTGGAAACTCATATATATAGTATGTAAGTATAAATGTGAATACAAAAGTAGTAATCATATACACATGATTAAAAGTACATGTAAGCCAAAGATCAACACATATAGAGTAACCACAACACATATAATTGTGAATGACTTTCATAAATGTGAATGTGTGATTTGTTTGAAGTGGAAGTGTGAACTATGTCTTATGGATTGTTGTTTTTCTTTTGCTATGTGTGATGGTATGATGTAGAACCTGCTCCAGAGCAAGTTCTTCCTTTCCAAAATCAGGACTACCCATTCCAAGAGCAGCAGAAAGGAGGCAAGTGTCCTTGACCACTTTGATCCTATGCTAGGATGTGTAGATAGAATTACTTGCATTGTCAAATGAAATATGAAACCCATGCTAGGAAGTTTCCCTAGAATTGCATTACCTTGTTTCCTTGTAGCTTGGGTTGGGATTTTTTTTCCTGTCATTTATTATTATGCATATGCTTAGCCATGCTTAGAATGGGATATTTGGGATATGAGATCATCAGTTTATTTTACCATACTCTTGAATGAGATATTGTGAGTTATGTAGAGGTAGGGATCAAGGCAAGTTGGATGTTTTGGTTGTGTGCTGGGTGCACGAGACTCGGGTTTGTGTTTAGTACTTGCCTGGATCCTAAGGACCGGTTCATGGAGCATGTAACCTGGCTTTACCGTGCCAACCACATGCTGAGATGGGGCAGCTTGGCCAATTAATTAGGTGTATCCCCGGTGTAGTATGGGTGTGTTGGATGGTGCGGGGAGTAGGTGTCAGCTGGACTACCATATGAACCGCAAGGCTCAAGAGGGGGCCACTGCAGCGGGGTTGGAGCCTCTTGTATGCTGTTAGGGGTGAAACCTCAGTGGGCCCACGCTCATCGGGAATCTCTTTGTAAAGGCTTCGTAGTGCTCTCCTGGCTACACACCTGGGAGATTTGAATGTGGTTGTGGCCACTGGCATAATGGAGGTTCTTTTAGTCCACCCGGCAACTGGGGATGAAATCACTACATGTGGGTACAGTGGTGCAAACTCTGCAGAGTCAAAACTGTCATGACAGCCGTGCTCACGGTCAAGAGCGGCTTGGACTTATTCATGATTAGAGGAGGGATGGTTTTGGAAGTTAAGAATGTTAAGCGGGGAGCTTAACATTGGAAATGATGTTATGGTTATTTGATTATGATGATAGGATGGGAAATTGGGACCATTTCACTTGTGTAGTAATGTAGGTGCTTAATAAGCTAAGGTGATAGGTATTAATTGCGTAGTGCTTTAACCATGAGTTCAACCTCTCCTTGCTCTAGCCATGCATGACATAACTTTCCCACACTTGCTGAGTACCATCGGTACTCAACCTTGCATATTTGTTGGTTTATATTGCTGCTCAGGTCAAGATAATGAAGTGGTGTTTAATGATCAAGACTTTGGACCCGAAGAAGGATTCTAGGTTCATGGAGTCCCCCCGGGCAACGCCTGTAACGGAGCCCACAAGAATAATATTCTGCTGCTAGTTTATTTACTTCTGATGAACTTATTATTGTCCATCGAGACATTTGCTATGTAAGACTTATTTATATTCGACACCTGGCTTGTAATAAATGATGCTTTACTATTTGTCATCACATGTATGAGAAAATGATCCTGGCATACATGTGACATTCACTTGGTTGTTCTTCGGAAAAACCGGGTGTGACAGAAGTGGTATCAGAGCCAAGGTTGCCCGTAGGAACGTGGACCTAGGTAGAAATGGACGTATGTAAGGGCCCTATTTTCTTAAAAACTATTTTTACAAGGTGTGTGTTGAAAAGTGTTATTTAATGAGTCACTTTCTTCATCTTACCCCAACTTTCATTCAAAATAGGACTTCTGTTTAAAAAGTTTATCTAACCTAAGTTTAAATGCTTTTTGTTTTAGATGGTTCGCATGATTCGCACCGCTCGCAAGTCCATAGGATGGAGAATTCCTGTAGTTGCCCTTGCCGAAAGAGAGGAGAGCCGTCCGGTGACGTACCTTTCCTACGGATTGGCAGTATGAGGCTTGTTGCGCCGTCATCGACGTATGCTCGAAGCCGCTGGCAATACGGGCAAACTAATCATCCACTATAACTCCACCAGGACCATCCGTGAGAAGAGGGAAGAATGGAGTTCAGAGATGAGGATTATACACGAAAATCAGCTGCTTAAGATCCACCACTCTCCAGCTTGTAGAGCGACATAGGTCGATGCGGAGAAGGATGTCACCTGGGAGGCCATCACCTGCCAGGGTCACATCTATCATCGACACCTGGACAGGACTGAGTACATGTATGTCCTCCAACGCGAGAGTGGTACCTCAGAGTATAAGTACCCGCCAGTGCAGCAAGGGACTTCCCATGAGCACATGTATTTGTGCTTAGAGGATGCTGCCATGCTTAGCACTCGATTGCAGGAGTGTCAGCAGGAGCTTCAGGATGTTCGTGACACCCTGAAGGAAACCGAGGCGTTGCTTCGAGCCTGCTTGAGGGCGAGAGAAAGAGGAGATGGGAATGAACTGTGTGTCACCGTGAACGATACATGGACTCCTGACTCCCCAGATCGCCGAGCGATCAGGCGTCGTCGCACTTCTCCACCAGCAGCCTCCCCACCCAAAGCAGAGTCAGAAGACAGCCGAAATGATGAGGAAGATCCCGAGGAGCCAGCTCAAGAAAACGAGTAGCGTAGAGCCTTTCCCTTAAATTAGAAGGATGTCGAGTAGTCGAGTCGTTACATTAGTTAATGGTGTGTTAATGCTTGGTGTGTGACGTGAGTTGTGGAAGCCATGAGCAATTGTCCACAGCCTCGTCTTCAGATTGTTTTGCTTTGGTGTGTGAACCCACATGAAATAATATTGCAGTTATTTTTGTGTGAGATATCAACCCTCAGAAAAGTATAACAAAGCTTCAACACTTCAAAGTACAAACAAGTGAAAGTAGTAAGATAATACGTAATACTTTAAATTAACATTTGGTTGATCATGCTAGATGGCCGGAAGAGGAAAAGGTCGTGCTGCCAACCCGGCCAACAACAACGATGAGGCCTGCAACCCTCATCTTTCTGGAGGCCAAGACAGGGGTGGACGCCATGAAGGAGTTGATCCCCTCCACCAAATGCTGGAGAATCAAAATCAGCTCATCCAGAACTTGACTCAAGTGGTGGCCAACTTACATCAAGTTCCACCTCCACAAGCTGCACCACGCCAACCAAGGTTGAGTGAGTTTCTAGGAACTCAACCTCCAAAGTTTGCAAGTGCTGCTGAACCTCTGGAGGCAGATGATTGGCTAAAGACCATTGAAAGCAAGATGAGGATCATACAGTGCCAAGGGTATGAGAGGGTGCTGTTTGCCTCTCATCAATTGCATGGACCTGCTGCTGATTGGTGGACCGCCTACGTGGCCGCCCATCATGACCCTGAGAACATCACTTTGGAAGAGTTCAAGCATAGCTTCCGCAACCATTACATCCCAAGAGGTGAACTCAAAAACAAGAGGAAGGAGTTCTTGGGACTGCAGCAGGGAAACATGACGGTGAGGGAATACCTCACTAAATTTACTCAACTATCCCGTTATGCCCCACGGGACATAGAGACTGATGAGCAGAAACAAGATTGTTTCGTGGAGGGACTTACCGCAGAAATGCAGTGTGCAATGTCCTCAAATGAGTATGAAAGCTTCCAAAAGATGGTGGACAGAGCATTTGTGGTGGAAAGGAAGCTGAAGGCCTTGGAAAATGAAAACAAGAGGAAGGACGGGTGGTCACACCAAGCCTCAGGGAGCAACACCCACCCACGTCTGATGCAGCAACCTGCAGGGTAGACGAACCGTTCTGCGGTACCCTACTCAGCACCAAGAGGGTACAACCCGAACTACAAGCCTCCGGCAGCACCAGCACAGCCGCAACATCAGTTTGTACAGCAGCCTCGCCCCGCATATCCACCTCGACCAGCAGTGCAAGGACCTCCAAACCAACCCCAAGACAATAAAGGCCAAGCCCCTAATGTTGGGGTGCAATGTTTTAGCTGTGGTGAAGTGGGGCACTATGCCCATAAGTGCCCAAAGAAGAAGCCCGCGCAGCCACAACAGCAGAATGTAATGAGAGGACGGGTGAACCACGTCACTATGGAGGAAGCACAAGAGGCACCCGACGTGGTAGTTGGTAAGTTTCCTGCCAATTTACACATTGCAACCCTTCTGTTTGATTCTGGTGCTACCCACTCGTTCATTGCTCAAGGGTTTGTTAAGAAGCATGACCTAGCAACAACACAAATGAACCATATGCTAGCCGTAAACTCTCCAGGTGGAGAAATAAGGACAAGACAAGTGTGTCCCAAAGTGAACCTAGACATTAATGGGGTAGTATTTACTGCTAACCTCATAGTGATAGATTCACAAGGGATGGATATTATTTTGGGTATGGATTGGTTGACCAAACATAAAGGAATCATCCATTGTTCGACCAAAACAGTGGAACTAACTCACCCTAGTGGCACAAGAGTAAAGTTGATAACAAAACACGAGCCTAGGAGGGACATTAAACTAAATCAAGTTGAGGTGAACGTGGAGGAGATCAGGACCATCAGGGAATATCCAGATGTTTTTCCGGAGGAGTTGCCAGGTATGCCTCCCGATCGTGAAGTGGAATTCGCAATGGAGCTATTGCCTGGAACAGCCCCGATATACAAGAGACCTTATCGGATGGACTCCAAGCAGCTGGGCGAACTCCAGGATCATTTGAGAGAATTGACGGAGAAGGGGTATATTCGCCCCAGTTCCTCACCATGGGGAGCTCCAGTGATATTTGCGCCCAAGAAGGACGGAACCCAAAGGTTATGCGTAGACTACCGTGCCTTGAATGAAGTAACCATCAAGAACAAGTACCCATTACCCCGCATTGAAGACTTGTTTGATCAGTTGAGGGGAGCTTGTGTGTTCTCAAAAATTGATCTCAGGTCGGGATACCACCAACTCAAGATAAGGCAATCTGATATTCCCAAGACAGCTTTCGTATCTCGGTACGGACTGTATGAATACACTGTCATGCCTTTCGGGCTAACTAATGCCCCGGCGTACTTCATGTATCTCATGAACAAGGTATTCATGGAATATCTGGACAAATTTGTGGTGGTTTTCATAGATGACATTCTCGTCTTCTCCAAAGATGAAGAAGAACATGAGAAACATCTAAGGTTGGTGTTGCAAAGGTTGAGAGAACACCAACTATATGCCAAGTTGAGCAAGTGTGAGTTTTGGCTGAAGAGAGTTCCCTTCTTAGGACATATAATCTCGGAGGGAGGAATCTCCGAGGATATACAGAAGTGGAAGACCCCTGAAAATGTCGGGGAAGTACGAAGCTTCTTGGGATTGGATGGATACTATCGACGGTTTATTGAGGGATTCTCTAAAATCTTTAGACCCCTCACCAAACTGTTGGAGAAGGGAATCACATTCACATGGACGCCGCAGTGCGAGACGAGTTTTCAGGAGTTAAAGAAAAGATTGACGACAGCCCCCGTGCTAGTTATGCCAGATATGCAGAAGAACTTTACAGTGTACTGCGATGCCTCTGGAAACGGGTTGGGATGTGTTCTCATGCAAGAAGGGCATGCCGTGGCCTATGCATCCCGGCAGCTTCGGAAGCACGAGAAGAACTATCCTACACATGACCTAGAACTAGTCGCAGTGGTACACGCGTTGAAAATTTGGCGGCACTATTTGATGGGGAATAGGACCGAGATATATACGGATCATAAGAGTTTGAAGTACATTTTCACACAGCCAGACCTCAACCTCAGACAAAGGAGATGGTTAGAACTAATCAATGACTTTGATGTGGGCATCAACTATCATCCTGGGAAAGCAAACATCGTGGCCAATGCTTTAAGTCGGAAAGTGCAGGTCAATAAGTTGAACTTGAAGGACATGCCTGCAGAATTGAAGAACGAGGTTATAAGGCTCAATCTATGCCTTGTGAATAGTGGTGAAGCCATCGCCATGGAAGTGGACTCCACACTAGAGCGAGACATCCGCAGGGGTCAAAAGAAAGACGAGAAGATACAAGAGATCAGACAACTCATCAAGGAAAATAAAGCTCCTGGTTTTAGAGAGGATGAACAAGGTACGGTGTGGCACAGGAAAAGGATCTGTGTGCCTGAAGTAAAGGAGATCCGTGAATTAATTTTAAAGGAGGCTCACGATTCTGACTATTCCATTCATCCTGGGAGTACGAAGATGTACCAGGACCTCAAGAGCAGGTATTGGTGGTATGGCATGAAGTGAGATGTCGCGGAACATGTTGCTCTATGTGACACATGTCAGTTGGAGAAAGCAGAACATCAACGACCCACGGGATTATTGCAACCACTCAAAGTGCCTGAATGGAAATGGGAAGAGATCGGCATGGATTTCATCGTGGGATTGCCTAGAACTCAATCAGGATATGATTCAATATGGGTCATCATTGACAGGCTAATCAAGGTAGCTCATTTCATCCCTGTGAAAGAAAGCTACAGCGGATCCAAATTGGCAGAGTTGTACATGTCAAGGATCGTGTGTTACCATGGAGTGCCATGGAAGATTGTGTCGGATCGAGGGACACAGTTCACCTCAAGGTTCTGGCAGAAGTTGCACGAAACCATGGGAACCCATCTGAACTTTAGTTCTGCCTATCATCCCCAAACTGACGGGCAGACGGAAAGAACCAATCAGATTCTTGAAGATATGGTGAGGGCATGTGCACTCAAAAACAATCGGAGTTGGGATAAGAACTTACCGTATGCAGAGTTTTCCTATAACAACAGATATCAAGCTAGTATGAAGATGTCACCGTTTGAAGCCTTGTATGGGAGGAAGTGCAGAACTCCCCTATTTTGGAACCAAACGGGGGAAATCAAAGTGTTTGGTCCAGAAGTACTACAAGAAGCTGAGGCGAAGGTGAGGGAAATTCGCAACAATTTGAGGATAGCACAGACACGCCAAAAGAGCTATGCCGATGTACAAAGAAGAGAGCTCGTTTTCAACGTGGGAGACTATGTCTATCTCAAGGTGTCCCCTATCAGAGGACTTCGTCGGTTCAAGGTGAAAGGGAAGTTGTCACCTCGATACATCGGACCCTTTCAAGTTCTGGAAAGGAAAGGCGAAGTGGCGTATCAACTAGAGTTACCGGCTCGCCTATCGGATGTGCACGATGTATTCCATGTGTCACAACTCAAGAAATGCCTGAGGACGCCTGAAGAGGTGTTACCCATGAATGAAGTGGACGTAGCTGAGGATTTGTATTATGCCGAGCAACCATACAAGATTTTGGAGACAATGGAACGCCTCACCAGAAATAAAAGAATCCGGATGTGCATGGTGCAGTGGAAGCATCACTCAGAAGAGGAAGCCACCTGGGAACGGGAAGATGAACTCAAGGCACAATTTCCGGAATTGTTTTCTTAGAACCACCAATCTCGAGGACGAGATTTCTTTTAAGGGGGGGGTAGAGCTGTAACACCCCAAAATCATGTTAAGAGGGGAATTTAAAAATTTTTGGACGTGTTGCATGTTTTGCAACAATTTAAATTCAAACTGGAATTCAATTTAAACTCAAAACAGAAAAGAAATAGAAAAAGAAAAAGGAAAACAGAAAAAACCGGCCAGTGGGCCGAAACCCACCAGCCGGCCCACCCAGCACCCGCGCCAGCCCGCAGCCGCACGCGCCCCCTTCCTCCCACTGACAGGCGGGGCCCACCAGCCCTTCTTCTACCTCGCGCCCGCGCCTGTGATCGGCCGGACTCTCTCTGACCCCGAATCCAAACCGACCCGGATTTCTGCGTATCCCAGCCGAATTTAGCTCGTGGGCGACGCAAACTCAATCACAACCGAACGCCGCCCTTCCTCCGTCTATAAAAACCCCGTCCTCGTCCCGTTTTTCTCACGCGATCTGCTGTTTTTACTCCGGTGAGAACCCGAGCCTTCTCCAGCGAATTCTGGCCGATCTACGCTCGGAAATTCCGATCTAACTCGCTCGTCTTGATCCACCGCCTCCGGGGAACCCTGCAGGTGCAGAAAACTCGGTGACTTGCGGTTCAAACACAGCGCCGATGAGCCTCGCCGTGGTTTCGCTTCGGACCTCGTCGCCGATCGTTTTCTGGACCTCCGAGCTCAAGAAAACCCCCGAGGTGAGATCCCCGACCTCCCCTCCACCGATCTATGCCATAAAATCACAGTTCTAGGAAGAATTCCCGAAGATCCGAAACTCTCCGGCGAGATCGCCGCCTCCCGCCGCCGTGCGCCGCCGGGCAGCGCCGTCCCCGCGTACCGGTTCGGCGTTATAATCTCAGCCGTCTATTTTAAATCGGACGGTCCATGTCAGCCCCGCATTATAAAGACTGGAAATCTTACGTGCTACCCCCTGGGGTTCCCGGGAAATAAGAGCTAGCCCCGGAAACTTCTGATCTAGCCCCTGGAACTTCAGAAAATCATGTAAATTCATTTAAAAATCAGTTTTAGCCCCTGGACTTAATAAAAATTAGGAAAAAACTCCTCTATTATGTGTAGCTAGACCCCTGAAAATTGTTAAAATAATATTATAGACCCTGTAGTGGGGTGAGATTACCTTTTTAACCCTGTTTGATATTAAATTTAGGAAATTGAATATGTGGCTAGTATTTAAAATTTTAAAAGTGGGACAAACATATTGTAAAATTTAAATTAAAAACTTTCTCAGTACTTAAAAACTTTGGAGTGAGATAAAAATAGATTTTTGGCTGAAATGATCTGTTTAATTTATTATTCACATTTATTAGTCATAGGGACACATTTTTAAGTGAAGAATAGTTCTGAAAATTAGGAAAATAAATGTAAAATAGTTTACATCAGAGGAAAAGGTCAAAATAGGTTATTAAATATTTTAGATCAGAACCTATTCTGTTTAGATGATGTGTTTTGTTATTTTCATAATAAAGTTCACATTTAGGCATAGGAAATAAATCTGAAAATATAGCAACTAGTAAATGATAAATGGAGTTTCTAAAATCCATAGAATTCAGTTTAGGGTTGGTAGAAATTATGAAGACACATATGGAGTAGGAAAATACCTTTCATGCATACTGGGTAGCTAAAAGGTGTAGTAATTGAATATAAGGAATTTATTTAAATTGGAAACTCATATATATAGTATGCAAGTATAAATGTGATTACAAAAGTAGGAATCATATACACATGATTAAAAGTACATGTAAGCCAAAGATCAACACATATAGAGTAACCACAACACATATAATTGTGAATGACTTTCATAAATGTGAATGTGTGATTTGTTTGAAGTGGAAGTGTGAACTATGTCTTATGGATTGTTGTTTTTCTTTTGCTATGTGTGATGGTATGATGTAGAACCTGCTCCAGAGCAAGTTATTCCTTTCCAAGATAAGGACTACCCATTCCAAGAGCAGCAGGAAGGAGGCAAGTGTCCTTGACCACTTTGATCCTATGCTAGGATGTGTAGATAGAATTACTTGCATTGTCAAATGAAATATGAAACCCATGCTAGGAAGTTTCCCTAGAATTGCATTACCTTGTTTCCTTGTAGCTGGGTTGGGATTTATTTTTTTTCATGTCATTTATTATTATGCATATGCTTAGCCATGCTTAGAATGGGATATTTGGGATATGAGATCATCAATTTATTTTACCATACTCTTGAATGAGATATTGTGAGTTATGTAGAGGTTGGGATCAAGGCAAATTGGATGTTTTGGTTGTGTGCTGGGTGCACGAGACTCGGGTTTGTGTTTAGTACTTGCCTGGATCCTAAGGACCGGTTCATGGAGCATGTAACCTGGCTTTACCGTGCCAACCACATGCTGAGATGGGGCAGCTTGGCCAATTAATTAGGTGTATCCCCGGCGTAGTATGGGTGTGTTGGATGGTGCGGGGAGTAGGTGTCAGCTGGACTACCATATGAACCGCAAGGCTCAAGAGGGGGCCACTGCAGCGGGGTTGGAGCCTCTTGTATGCTGTTAGGGGTGAAACCTTAGTGGGCCCATGCTCGTCGGGAATCCCTTTGTAAAGGTTTCGTAGTGATCTCCTGGCTACACACCTGGGAAGTGTGAATGTGGTTGTGGCCACTGGCACAATGGAGGTTCTTTTAGTCCACCCGGCAACGGGGGATGAAATCACTACATGTGGGTACAGTGGTGCAAACTCTGCACAGTCAAAACTGTCATGACAGCCGTGCTCACGGTCAAGAGCAGCTTGGACTTATTCATGATTAGAGGAGGGATGGTTTTGGAAGTTAAGAATGTTAAGCGGGGAGCTTAACATTAGAAATGATGTTATGGTTATTTGATTATGATGATGGGATGGGAAATTGGGACCATTTCACCTGTGTAGTAATGTAGGTGCTTAATAAGCTAAGGTGATAGGTATTAATTGCGTAGTGCTTTAACCATGAGTTCAACCTCTCCTTGCTCTAGCCATGCATGACATAACTTTCCCACACTTGTTGAGTACCATCGGTACTCAACCTTGCATATTTGTTGGTTTATATTGCTGCTCAGGTCAAGATAATGAAGTGGTGTTTAATGATCAAGACTTTGGACCCGAAGAAGGATTCTAGGTTCATGGAGTCCCCCCCCCCCGGCAACGCCTATAACGGAGCCCAAAAGAATAATATTCCGCTGCTAGTTTATTTACTTGTGATGAACTTATTATTGTGCATCGAGACATTTGCTATGTAAGACTTATTTATATTCGACACCTGGCTTGTAATAAATGATGCTTTACTATTTGTCATCACATGTATGAGAAAATGATCCTGGCATACATGTGACATTCACTTGGTTGTTCTTCGGAAAAACCGGGTGTGACACGTCCCTCCACCTGAACGAGCGCATATGGAGTGCGCTCCATAGCCTGCACGTGTAGTTGGCAGAAACGTGACATGGTGTCACGGGCTGCCACTTGCCACATCCCTTAATGAACATGGATCGGAGGGAGATCTAGGCAAGCCGGGTTTGTGAATAAGGTAGAATGGGATGGTGGTTTACTTGCCATAGATCTAAGGACCGGTTCATGCGAGCACATGCCAGGATAACAGTGCCACCACAAGGCCAAGTATGGGTGTGGCTTAGCTGAGTAATTAGGTAAGTTGCTAGATTGTTATGGACTGTGGAAGGCACGGGGAATGGGAGTCGAGTGAGGACTGCCCTGGGAACTGCATGGCACAGGAGGGGGCCCATGGGTGGGAGAATTGGAGATTCTAGCCTGCCGGTGAAACTTTAGTGATTCCATACATCTAGTGGTCTCTTGGCCCTTTGTATAGGCTATTTTGTGATCTCTTGGCCATACACCGACGGTTGTGTACTGGTATAATGGAGGTTCTATAGTCGCCGACGGGTGACAAAATCTAAAACTTGTGGGTAAAGAGGTGCAAACTCTGCAGAGTCTTAAAACTATCATGATAGCCGAGCTTACGGTCACGAGCGCCTGGCCAACTGCTATGATTAGTTGGATGGTTATTTGGGGATGGTTTTGGAAGGTTCTGGTTATGGTTTGATTTTGGTTTGGTTTTCGGGACTGTTGAGTCCGTGTAATAAGATTGGGTTGCATGACTGTTGAGTCATGGCTACGAGATTGGTCTCGGTGTGAGACGGAATTGTTTATGAGATGAAATGGCAGCGAATACGAGATGGTATTCGTGAGATGGTAGCGAATACGAGAAGGTATTCGTGAGCAAGAATGAGGTTGATTAATGTCTTGTTGGGACATGGAAGGTAATGAACATAATGGAGGTATGATTGGTATTTTAATACATGTTGGGATTACGTTCACTTAAAGTTATGTTGTTGTTTATCATGGTTTTGAAAAATAACTTTGCTTTCTGCAAATGAGCCTTTTTATACCTACCTTATTCTGAGCTATATATCATATTTTCCCGCACTTGTTGAGTACATCATTGTACTCAAAACTTGCATTATTATTTCATCATCAGCAACATGAGAAGATTACTATGAAGACCAGGTGGAGTAATAGGCGTGTAATCTGTCCTCAACCTTGCCTGTGGGAATGGAGCAGAGATGGAGCTGCTGCTACTGCTTAGATTGCTTCCGCACTAGTTAGAATACTTCCGCTGTGAGCATGAGTCCAAGACTTATGAGACATTGTAATAAACTCTATTATTCGTGGTTATATATATTCTGAATTCAGTTTGTGGAACATATGTTATGTGTGATGAACATCCTGGGCACACATATGCACCAGTTCTCGGTTTCGTGGTTTTCCACAGAATTGAGGGCGTCACAGTTTGACACTTAAGATACTTCAAAGATTCATGATCAGAATGTATGACGAACTCCTTAGACCACAGGTAATGTTGCCAAGTTTGTAGAACTCGCACTAAGGCATACAATTCCTTATCATAAGAAGAATAATCCAGAGAAGAACCATGCAATTTTTCACTAAAAAATGCAACGGGTTTACCTCCTTGTATGAGAAAACCTCCAATACCAATGCCGCTTGCATCACATTCTAGCTCAAATGTATTGTCAAAATCAGGAAGTTGTAGCAATGGTGCTTGTGTAAGCTTTGATTTGAGAACATCAAAAGCTTGTTGATGCTGTTCGCCCCATCGAAACTGCACTCCCTTCTTCGTCATTTCATGGAGAGGTGCTGCAATGGTGCTGAAATCCCGCACAAAGCGTCGATAAAAACCTGCAAGACGAAAAAACTACGCACCTGCGTGATGGTCGATGGAGTTGGCCAGCTAGTGATCGCCAAAATTTTTGCCTCATCCATCTCAATTCCCTGCGATGAAACGACATATCCAAGAAACGAAACTCGATTGGTGCAAAAGACGCACGTTTCGAGGTTACCAAACAAATGTGCATCTCTCAAGACACTGAAAACAGCACATAAATGATTAAGATGTTCGTCATATGACTTGCTGTAAATGAGGATATCATCGAAGTAAACCACCACAAATTTTCCAATAAAAGCACGTAAAACCTCGTTCATTAATCGCATAAAAGTGCTATGTGCATTAGTTAAACCAAAAGGCATGACTAACCACTCATAAAGTCGAAACTTGGTTTGAAATGCAGTTTTGCTTTCATCTCCTAGTGCCATTCTAATTTGGTGGTAACCACTACGCAAGTCATTTTTTGTGAAAATAATAGAACCACTCAATTCATCAAGCATGTCATCTAAGCGAAGAATAGAATAACGATATCGAATGGTGATGTTATTAATCGCTCACAATCAACACACATGCGCCAGCTACCATCTTTCTTAGGAACCAAAAGAACAGGAACAAAACAAGGACTAATCCTTTCACGAATATACCCGCAGTTCAAAAGATCTTGAACTTCTCGCTGAATTTCCCTTGTCTCTTCCAGATTCGCCCTGTACGCCGCACGATTTGGCAAACTTGCCCCTGGAATCAAGTCGATCTTATGTTCAATGCCCCTCATAGGTGGTAATCCAGGGGGTATCTCGGAGGGAAACACATCTGCAAAATCCTGCAAAAGGTTAGCAACAGCAGGGGGCAATGCAATGGACACTTCATGAAGCGAAAACATGGCTTCTTTGCATACTAAAGCATAGTACATCCCCTTGGTATTAAGTAAATCAGCAAGGTCAGATTTAGTTGTGAGCAACGAAGGTGATTTTAACTTAATTACTTGCTGTTTTTCAGAGTCTAGTGATTTTGTTGCCTTATCATCACGTGTTTTACTATTGTCCAAATGCACAATTTCAGCAGGAGTAATAGGAAGCAAAGTGATTTTCTTTCCTTTATGCATCAGAGTAAATTTATTAGCTCTACCATGATGAATAGCATACGTATCAAATTCCCAAGGATGTCCCAACAAAAGAGAACAAGCATCCATAGGTACGACATAAAAATTTACAAAATCATGGTAAGAACCAATTGAAAAATGTACTCTCACTGTTTGTGTTACCCTAACCTTACCGCTGTTGTTGAACCACTTAATGTGGTATGGATGAGGGTGTGCTCTTGTTGTCAACCCAAGTTTCTTGACCACATCCGTGTTCACCAAGTTATTGCAGCTGCCTCCATCAATTATAGTGTGCACACGGCAGTCCTTGACGATGAGAAACATGTGAAAAATATTGTGTCGTTGTAGCTTGTCATCCGCCTCAACTTTGGAGCTCAAAGCACGCTGCACAATTATGCTTCTATAATTTTCCGTTGCTGCAGTACCAAGTACCTCTTCATCTGTGCTATAGTGGTCATCTTTTGGTGCTGCAACGTTAGTAGCAAGAGAATATTCATCTTCAACATCCAAAGTACTATCATACCCGCCATTATCTCGTGCTATGTATGCTCGTTTGCTAGGGCAATCTTTCATCACATGACCAACTCCCTGGCAGCGGTGACACTTAATGTCGGAAGTTCGACTCATGGAAGGAGTGGAAGTCGTAGGCTTGAATGGTGTCATCTTGCTGCCCTCCGGCGCGCGAGGAAATGGACCAGTAGGTGAAGTTCGTTGGCCACCATTGGATGGTGTAGTGGCTGTACGAAAACTCGAAGATGGTGCTGTTTCGGAGGGTGTAGATGTCGAACGCGGTGTGAAGGTGCTCCTCGTGCGTTGTTGCTGCTGCTGTTGGCAGTCCTGCAATTCTTTTTCTGCCAACATAGCCAGCTGAAATAATCTGTTAACAGTATCATATTCCTTATAATCAACAATGTCCTGAATTTCACGCCTCAACCCCCCATAAAAACGAGCTATTTTATCATCAATGTCCTCTACTACCCCACAGCGCAACATACCCTTTTGTAACTCTTGATAATACTCCTCTACGGACATGTTACCTTGGTCTAAGCGCTGCAATTTTTTGTGAAGGTCCCGCTGAAAAGAAGGAGGAACAAAACGAACATGCATAGCTTCCTTTAATCTATCCCATGTTGGAGGATCATTTCTAATTTTAACAAGTTCATTCCACCATATGATAGCAAAATCGTTAAACTCACTAGTGGCTTGACGAACTCTACGTTTTTCGGGAACAAGGTGGGCATTAAATTTTTGCTCTACTGTCATCTCCCAATAAAGATATGCCTCAGCATCATAAGCACCGAAAAAAGAGGGTATAGTAAATTTGACTTTAGCAAAAGGATCATCAAGAGGGCGATTAAAATTGTTATAGCGATCATTGTAATTATAACGATTATTACCTCCCATACCTTGTAGATAAAGTGGAAGTCATTATCGATTGTTATGATCTTCCATATTATAAGGACCGTCTTCACGTTCTTCAACGAGAGGCAGCCGTGCCTCAAGAGTATCCATCCGAACAACAAGATCAGCAAGTTGGTGATTCAAGGTCGTCAATGACACCTCTGTTGATGCATGGGTTTTGGTGAACATATCTGTCATTTCACTCATCATGTCACGCAACTCAGCATGTTGAACACATTCATCATCCCTTTTATCTTCTGCCATTGTTAGTAGTAAATAAAAGACAACAAAAAAATGTTATCCCTATCAACTACAAAGGATAGTGGCAATGTGAAAAGTGGAAGGAAGGAAACAATCGCTCTCTCACTCAAGCGTCTTACCACGTTCTTACCAACACAACAGGTGGTGAACGGTGGACGGTGAGAACCAATGAAGCGTGGAGTGATTGTAAAGGTACCTGTTCTGCTCAAGAGGAAAAGTGGGGCTTGGATGACACAATATGGTGGCTAATAAGCAAAAATCGTTAACAGCAAAACAAAGTTGAATATATATTCGATGTAGGAACTGTTGCTGGTTAACAAGTGTTCTAGGCCTAGCACTGTTGGTGATATGCCCAAGAGGCAATCATAACAATTCGGATAAAGGCCTGATGGATATTTGATCCATAAGAAATTAGGGTACTAATGGGCCTGTGACCTAAAAGCCCATTAGCGCGCCTATAAATATGAGGGGTAGGGTTACGGACAGAGCTGTCCACCAGATAGCAGTCCCAGCCGCCGCCCCTCACAGGTCAGCCGCCGAAACCCCTGCCGCGCGCACGGTGCTAGCACACCGACGCACGGCGTTCCTCCCTGTACGTGTGGACTCCGTGGAGGCGCTGCTGTTACTGCTGCGCTGATCGGCTACGGCGCGCATCTACGATCCGCTGCGCTGCGCGTCTAGTGGTAACGATCCATGACCTTCTCACTCGCATGTTTCCTGGGTGATACGGTCGAATTGCTAGAGTAGTGCATCGCCTATTTCCCAACAGTGGTATCAGAGCCGACTTGCGTAGTTTTTGGTCTGGATCTTAGATGCGATCTACTGCAGACAAGTTCATATGATGAATTTTTATAGTTCGGCTTCTGGGGTTTGGAATTGGTTAGAGTAGATTGCCATCATATGACTAAAGGATTAGTTCGTGCTCCTTCTCTGCTGTGTGCGCAACCTGTCCCTACCGGCTGGAATCACCATCGGGACTAATAGTGTACATAGCTAGCAGATTGAGCCAACAGATCACGGTCATGTGTCGCGATCTTCTCGTGGATAACCAGTCACAATGAAAATTGAGGCATTCTGAATGGCTCAGATTCGGGTTGATCTGATCAATTCGATGAGATTTTCATAGTGATTTCGTAGATGCGATCTATGTAATTCCGCCGTTGCTGTCTGCTATAGTGACATCATTAAGTTGTTTCGCGATAGACATCGTTCTACGCTTAACTTGTTTTTGCAGGGAATGATGTGAATGGTATGGCCTAAATATGATGTGATAATCTGTGTGTAAAATTCGTGCAGCCTGCGTGTTGCAAATTTAACACAACCGGGTTGAGGTTGTCACATATTTGTGTAACGACCTACGTGTCGCCCTGTGATGCCTGATCTCTCATGTAATTTATTTGATAGCTATTAGATGTATTAGCTTCTTTTATATTCATTGAGAAACCTCAAGCATGATGGCGATGGTGATCACCATAAGAAGGGAGACATGGCGGTATAGATCATGATGGAACCATGGTGATGGAGATCACTATGATCCTAAAGGCCATACTATTCACATATATGATATGATCGTATGCCTGTGATGTTTTACTATTCTTTTCATGCTTTTCAAATGGTGGATGTTTTGTCATGATAGAATAGCTTCCCTCGGAAAAGTTGAGTATTTGATGCCATTTACCTATAGCTGCACCTATGTTGTTTTGATCGTTGTATGGTAGGTTTGCCAAAGCAAAATACCGTCATCTATCATAATGAATAGGGTGAATGTTGGACATTCACATGCATAGTATTGGTTTACTCAACAAAGCTATCAAAACGGTTTTGGGCTTTATGGCATAGTGTTGGGAGCCGGGGCATTGGATGTCACCCAACAAACAAGAATCATATAGAGATATGATTAACAATGGTTGTTTACCTATGTTACTAATTTTCTAGCAGTGAAGCCAAAGCTCACTAGGAATTAGTGAATATGGATCTTGGACCACTATATGTCGTTAGAGGGAGGACGATGCTCATATAGTGGTGGTGTCTTTTATTAAACTGTTAATAAAAGATTGGTACATAACATAGTGCTAAAACCTTGCATACTTATTTTCTATTGTAGATCATGTCTGCTAGTAACAATTCCGGTTTCAATTTGCGATCTGTGCTTGAGAAAGAAAAGCTCAATGGAGCTAACTTTATTGATTGGTACCGCAACCTGAGAATTGTTCTCAGGCAAGAGAAAATTGAGTATGTTCTTGAGCAACCATACCCCAATGACCTCCCCGATGATGCAAATGCCGCAACTCGCAGGACTTATGAGAAGCACTGCGATGATGCGCTTAATGCAAGCTGCCTCATGCTTGCCACAATGTCCCCTGATCTACAGAAACAATATGAGCATGCAGATGCTTATTCTATGATTCAGGGACTACGTGGAATGTTTGAGAACCAAGCAAGGGCTGAGAGGTACAACATCTCAAAGTCCTTGTTCTCATGCAAGCTGGCAGAAGGTAGCCCGGTCAGTCCCCATGTAATCAAGATGATTGGTTACATTGAGACTTTGGACAAACTTGGTTCTGAACTCAAGGATGACCTGGCTATTGACGTTATTCTCCAGTCACTCCCACCGAGCTATGAGCCATTTATATTGAATTATCAAATGAATGGCATGGAGAAAACGTTGGCTGAATTGCATGGGATGCTTAAAACAGCCGAGGAAAGCATTAAGAAAAACACCACTCATGTGATGATGGTTCAAAAGGAGAATAAAAAGAGGAAGCGTGTGATGCATCCTAAAGGCAAGGGAAAGGTTCGCAATGAGTCTTCAAGCTCAAAGCCAAAGGGAAAATCAGGCCCTTCTCCTAATGATGAATGCTTCCACTGTCATGCTAAGGGGCATTGGTCTAGGAATTGCAAGAAGTACTTGGAGGATAAGAAGAAGAAAGGGAGTGAGACTTCCACTTCAGGTATAAATGTTATAGAAATCAATATTGCTACATCTTCTAGTGAATCATGGGTATTTGATACCGGATCAATGATTCACACTTGCAAATCGTTGCAGGGTCTAAGTGAGACTAGAAGATTTGCAAGAGGCGAGTTGGATGTTCGGGTCGGCAATGGAGCAAAGGTTGCTGTCATAGCTGTCGGAACTTATCACTTGTCATTACCCTCAGGATTAGTTTTGGAATTAAATAATTGTTATTGCATTCCTTCTTTGAGCAAGAACATTATATCTTCTTCATGTTTGGAAGAAGTTAATGGTTATGAGATTATAATAAAGAACAAATGTTGTTCTATTTATTATAATAATATTTTCTATGCTCAATGTCCATTAGTGAATGGATTATATGTTCTTGATCTTGAGGATAAAACAGTCTATAACATTAGTACAAAAAGGGCTCGACGAAATGATCTAAATCCCACTTTTATTTGGCATTGTCGCTTAGGTCATATAAATGAGAAACGCATTGAGAAACTCCATAAAGATGGTTTGTTAAGTTCATTTGATTTTGAATCACTTGACACATGCGAGTCTTGTTTGCTTGGGAAGATGACCAAAGCACCCTTCACTGGTCAAAGTGAGAGGGCAACTGACTTGTTGGGACTTATACATACTGATGTATGTGGACCAATGAGTTCGGTAGCTAGAGGTGGTTTTCAGTATTTCATTACTTTTACCGATGACTTTAGTAGATATGGATATGTCTATCTAATGAGGCACAAGTCTGAATCTTTTGAAAAGTTCAAAGAATTTCAGAATGAAGTACAAAATCAGTTGGGCAAGACAATTAAACTTCTACGATCTGATCGTGGGGGTGAATATTTGAGCCATGAATTTTATGATCATTTTAAACAATGTGGAATTGTTCCACAGTTGACTCCACCAGGAACGCCCCAATGGAATGGGGTGTCCGAGCGGAGGAACCGAACCTTGTTAGACATGGTTAGGTCGATGATGAGTCAGACTGATCTTCCACTATCCTTTTGGGGTTATGCTCTTGAAACTGCTGCGTTTACACTAAACAGAGTCCCAACTAAGTCTGTTGAGAAGACACCATATGAGATGTGGACCGGAAAACATCCCGGATTGTCTTTCCTCAAAGTTTGGGGATGTGATGCTTATGTCAAACGTTTGACGTCAGACAAACTTACTCCCAAATCAGACAAATGCTTCTTTGTGGGATATTCTAGGGAAACCAAAGGATATTATTTTTATAATAAAACGGAGGGTAAAGTGTTTACTGCTCGCAATGGTGTCTTCTTGGAGAAAGAGTTTCTCTCAAAAGGAGTTAGTGGGAGCAAGGTGCATCTTGAAGAAATCCAAGAAATATCTGAAAATATTTCGGCACCCTCTAATCCTATACAGGATGTACACGATGTTGTACAACCACTTGATGAAACACCAGCTCCACGAAGGTCTACAAGAGTACGTCGTGCAACTGAAAAGTTTACACTCCTAACCACGGAACCACAGGACATGGTATTGTTGGACAATAATGAGCCTGTGACCTACACTGAAGCAACAATGGGACCCGACTCTGAGAAATGGCTTGGAGCCATGGAATCCGAAATAGAATCCATGCATGAGAATCAAGTTTGGAACTTGGTTGATCCAATCGACGGTGTGAGACCGATCGATTGCAAATGGATTTTCAAGAAAAAGACTGATATAGATGGAAAAGTTCACATCTATAAAGCACGATTGGTGGCGAAAGGTTTCAGACAAATTCAAGGTGTTGATTATGATGAAACATTTTCGCCCGTCGCTATGCTAAAGTCTGTTCGGATTCTCCTAGCAATTGCTGCATATTTTGATTATGAAATATGGCAGATGGATGTCAAAACAGCCTTTCTTAATGGGAGTCTGACTGAGGATGTGTACATGACACAACCTGAGGGTTTTGTCGATCCTAAAAATGCTAGAAAAATATGCAAACTTCAAAAGTCCATCTATGGATTGAAGCAAGCATCTCGGAGTTGGAATCTACGTTTTGATGAAGTGGTCAAAGGGTTTGGTTTCATCAAGAACGTAGAAGAACCTTGTATTTACAAGAAGGTTAGTGGGAGCGCACTTATATTTCTGGTCCTATATGTAGATGACATATTGTTGATCGGAAATGACATTCCAGTACTAGATGCTGTTAAATCCTCATTAAGGAAAAGTTTCTCAATGAAGGATTTAGGAGAGGCAGCATACATTTTGGGCATAAAGATCTATAGAGATAGATCTAAAAGGTTAATTGGATTAAGCCAAGACACATATATTGACAAGATATTGAATCGATTCAATATGCAAGATTCTAAGAAAGGTTTCTTGCCAATGTCACATGGCATCACTCTAAGCAAAAGTCAGTGTCCTTCGACACCTGATGAGCAAAAGAGGATGAGAGCGATTCCTTATGCTTCGGCTATTGGATCTATCATGTATGCCATGTTGTGTACACGCCCAGATGTATCCTATGCTCTAAGTGTTACGAGCAGGTATCAATCAGATTATGGTGAGGCTCATTGGACAGTTGTCAAAAACATTCTTAAGTACTTGAGAAGAACTAAGGATGTATTCCTAGTGTTTGGAGGTGAAGAAGAGCTCGTTGTAAGAGGTTACACCGATGCTAGCTTCCAAACAGACAAGGATGACTCTAGATCGCAATCCGGTTTTGTGTTCTGCCTCAATGGAGGGGCAGTGAGCTGGAAAAGTTCCAAGCAAGACACAGTAGCAGATTCAACGACGGAGGCGGAGTATATTGCAGCTTCTGAAGCTGCAAAGGAAGCTGTTTGGATCAGAAAATTTGTTTCTGAGTTGGGTGTTGTTCCCAGTGCGTCCGGACCTGTGGATCTCTATTGCGACAATAATGGAGCCATTGCACAGGCAAAGGAGCCTAGATCACACAAAAGATCCAAACATATACTACGACGCTATCATCTGATTCGAGAGATTATCGACCGAGGTGATGTGAATATATGCAAGGTGCATACGGATTTGAATATGGCAGATCCGTTGACAAAGCCTCTTCCACAATCAAAGCATGAGACGCACACGAGATCTATGGGTATTAGATACTTACATCAATGATCCTAGTGTGTAGTGGGAGACTTTTGTCATAGCTATGTTTATGTACTATTTGAGTAACTATTATTCACATTGATCATCAAGTATGTGACTTGTTCGTGAGACTCTTTGTTAATTATAATGTTACTCAAAATGATCCCTAGTCTACATCGTTATATGAGACAATGATAGTATGCAGACTAGCACATGTATTAATTGATGATCACGTTTCACGGATCATAGATATGGAGATATCAAATTAATAATGTGAACACATGTTAGTGAACATGGTGTTGGATAGACCCATTCCGAGACACTGTTGGGATTGTTATTTACATATGTGCCATCAGTTGGTCTTGAGTGATACACCTGCTAGATTCTTTGACCTGAGATCGCCATTGATTCTCACTATGTGTAGTTATGCACTTTGAAACTATCAAACGCCACTCCGTAACTGGGTGGTCATAAAAATAGTCTTCAGGTGCATGATGAAGCATGGAATGAGATGTGTGCAGATCAAGATGGGATTTGCCCCTCCTAAATAACAGGAGAGATATCTCTGGGCCCCTCGAGATAGTTGGATTGAAAGTGCATGGCCATGCCAAAATGATTAAAGAGTTAATCATTATGACTAAAAGTTAGTCATCGATTGAATCCACTATTTGATCGAGTGAATGGTCGAGCTATCACAAGGATGGCACGTATCTCGCCTTGAGCTTGACTGGTATCGTGTGGCAAAGGAATTAGCATGTGAATGTATCTAGGTTCAGCCGATATGATCTTTATGTACATTCGGGAGTCAGTATGTCCTGCTAGGTACCTCTACTGACTTGTGTTTGAAAACGGTTTTCATTCATAACCGACTGTACATGAACCTAACGGGTCACACACTTAAGGGGATGGAATATTGAAAAACTTGGCTATATGATTGTCTCTAGTGCAAGTGGGAGATTGTTGGTGATATGCCCAAGAGGCAATCATAACAATTCGGATAAAGGCCTGATGGATATTTGATCCATAAGAAATTAGGGTACTAATGGGCCTGTGACCTAAAAGCCCATTAGCGCGCCTATAAATATGAGGGGTAGGGTTACGGACAGAGCTGTCCACCAGATAGCAGTCCCAGCCGCCGCCCCTCACAGGTCAGCCGCCGAAACCCCTGCCGCGCGCACGGTGCTAGCACACCGACGCACGGCGTTCCTCCCTGTACGTGTGGACTCCGTGGAGGCGCTGCTGTTACTGCTGCGCTGATCGGCTACGGCGCGCATCTACGATCCGCTGCGCTGCGCGTCTAGTGGTAACGATCCATGACCTTCTCACTCGCATGTTTCCTGGGTGATACGGTCGAATTGCTAGAGTAGTGCATCGCCTATTTCCCAACAAGCACAACACAAGGCAGTGGAAAGGCAAATAGAAAATTAGGAAGATATAACCAACAAGTACAGCACAAGTGTATAGGCCAACTGTTTTCAAGTGTGTGCTGTCAATGCTTTAATATCTGTGCTCTCTTCACTATTTTTTTAATATTTTCTGATATTTTTTATTTACTTGAGAGCACGAAAATAGAAAGCACAC
Organism: Neostapfia colusana; assembly: GCA_030760725.1. Lineage (NCBI taxonomy): Eukaryota > Viridiplantae > Streptophyta > Magnoliopsida > Poales > Poaceae > Neostapfia > Neostapfia colusana. Next base: position 72,820,993 of record JASWHV010000007.1, on the reverse strand, counting down.
GACTTTACAGCTCAATTGGATGTAATATGTGGCCTATAGAAAATCAGTAAGATTCTTTAAAAGTCGGGCTGAAACTTCGGAGGCCTGATAGTCTATCTTCTTAGGGGAATTTGGCCAAACAAATTTCGCCGAACACGGCAAAGCCGTGGAAAATCGGTTGCGAAATTTTGAGTAGATCAATTTGAAATAAAATCGCCCGATTTCGAGCTCGTATGCAAAAGTTATGGCCGTTTTAAGGTAGGCTACCCGAGTTACTGTTTTTATCTTAATTCAAACTCGGTTTTGAAAAAGATCTCGCAATAGGATGTGATAAACAATTGGAATTTAGCAACGACGACTGATGGGATGTTGTTTGATGAATCAAGGAGGACTGGCACAATGGTTTGTCACCTATTCTAGGGCTGGCGACGTGGGAGTTCACGCAAGGCGACTAGCTAGGGCAAACCGATGATCTTGGTGGCTCAGTTTGTTGTTTAGGGATTGTGGAATAGTTGAGCAGCAAGAAAAACAAGGAGGAAAAACGATAACTACGACCCAAAAACACAAAGCTAAACCAGCAACAAGACTCGACCACACGAATGCAAACTCAACAATGCAAACTGAAAAGCGAAACTTGCAGGCACTATGGTCTAGGAATCAGTAAACACGATATGTTTTTTTGTGGCTTTTTCTGTGGACTCTAGGTATGAAAAATAAAAATTAATCTAATGGGAAATCAAAGTACCTCACTGGCAACCTGAAATCTGATACCAATTGATGAGTGGTTTAGGACCGATCTTCTGAATGGTAGGTCGATTAAAGTGGAGATCTCGACGTTGATGATCCGAGGCACTCGAGCAGACCCGAATTATCCCTGCAATCACTACACTTCTGCTCCGTTGGTTATCAACCGTGCTTCACACGCTTGACCTCGCCAAGAAGGCTAATCCTGCAGGTGCAACCGAGAACACAAGCAAGAACGATGAAGATGCAATCTGAAATTGCGAAATTGGGGTCTCACAAACCGTAGAACGGTGAGATTATTTAATCTAAGAAAAACCCACGAATTTGGCCGTCAGCTACAGTATTTAAAGGCTAGGGTTCGGCCATAAGACCCTTAGGCGCGTCCCTAATGGACCCATACGGGATACAAGGCCCAAAAGCCCAATACGGTGGTGCAGCACCGGACAGAACTCTGAATTCGAATTGTTTCGACAACTCCAAATGACTCCTGGCGTATTTTAATGTGGCACCAGAACCATTGGAAAGTTTATCTTCTCATCTTTCCATGCATATGTAGAACATCGAAAACGGAGTCCGTATGCATCCTGGGCGTCCGTTTTAAGATGGACTGCTCCTAGACTCCGAGTTGAACTCGAGTCCGAGTTGGCGACTGTTTCCATCAACTTGTGGGTGTCCCATCTGGTTCTCCACGTCCCCAAATCCTGCTCCCTTTACTTGTTGATCATGTCCATGGTTCCTATTAACAATTAAATCATTAAATAGCAATCCATTCTCAAAATCACATGGTAGGAAGTTAGGAACGAGTTTACCTGCTGATTTAGTAACCGTGCTCGTGCTCTAGTGATTGGTCCTTGTATATCAATGTGAGTATCCACTGTTGTGATGTCCTCATCAGTGAGCGATACACCACTCTGTATTTTTGTGGCGCTCCGCCACTGCTGCTCGTCAGCACGCTGCATTTTCTCTTATCAGAACCACGCTCGCACTGAGCATTATCTTATAAAATTGCGGCATTGACAAGATCGTTGAATGTGCCGCGGTTGCATTGGGCGAGATGGATGTTAATTTTAGAATTCAGACCCCGGAAGACGCATTTCGCTACTCTGCCTCCGTTCCCACAAATCCTGCCGCATACTGCACCGACCGGTTGAATGATCTGGAGTACTCATGAGCACTCCTCTCGCATTGTTTCAGCTCCAGAAACTCCTGGAGATTCCTCTCCATAACACCAGGAGGTATATGATAGGAGCGAAATGCCTCCCGGAACTCCATCCATGTGATGGCACGGCCAGCCGGCAATGAGGCGCTGTAGTTCGCCCACCATGTACCGGCTTCCCCTTGAAGCTGTTGCGCTGCATACAGCGCCTTCTGGTGTTCGGTGCACCGTAGTAAACCGAACTTCGCCTCAAGAGTGCGGATGAAGCTGTCCGCCTCCAAAGGCTCTTCGGCCTTCGTAAAGACCAGTGGATAGGTCACCAGGAAGTCCGAATATGAACTCAGTTGGAGCTGGCGTTGCCCATTGTCTTGGCGTCCTCCTGGACGGGACGCATTTTGTTGCACCAGCATCTGCAGCAACTCGGTTTGCTCGTTGCGCGAGCCGAGTACTGCAGCGAGAACCTCCGCAAGATTTATTTGAAGTTCTGACAGTGGAGGAGGCAGTTGCTGCTGCGTCGTGGTTTGCTCCGGAGGTGGAGACTCATCACCAGTAACCTGACTTGGACCTCCCTCCTCTTGCATAGAACGTGTACGCACCATTCTGCATTCATACCATTCAAACGATCAGCACATGTTTGATTACTTCATCCAGGCTATACAATAGTAATGCGAGAATGGAATAAATAATATGCATAACAATCACACATATGGATAAAGTATAAACTATATACAACATACACATCCCTGGACCATGTCACCATAATCGAGTTCCAAGGTAATGAACTTTATGGATTAAAAGTACATTTCGACCATCGTGGGTCACCAGGGGATGATAGGTGTGTTAGCCTGCGTAATTCCTCGCTATTGTACTGGACCCAAAGATGTCCCCACTCGAAGTGATATATTAAATTCATAAACTTTTTGACTTCAACTTGCTGTTTTACAACAGCCGCTGGATATCGAAATATGAAACTAAGTGTTTTGGTTGAAACACTTCGACATGGTGTTCACTGTCCAGCTTCTGTTCCAGCTGACCAGTTTGGATAATTCAACTGTTTTGACCACTTTGGAGGCAAAACCATGACTGGAGTTAAACAAAAAAGTTGTAGTAGACTCAAAAAGGAATCCAGATTGTATTTATTTGCCTCCATTGACTTCCTAGTTTATGAGTTATGATTTTTACAGGTTGACAGAACTTTCTCAGGAATTTTAACAGCACCTCGTTTGCAAGTGGCTGTTTTGTTCACAAAATTCCTATTATTTCTGCCCCAAATCTAGGAAAACACTGAATTACAAAGTTGTAGCACATTTCCTACACTTTCCAACAGTATTTTACTTGGCTCTTAGAAATTTTCCTACAGAGAGTTATGATCGAAATACAGAAAATTCCAGAGCATTTTTGGACTGCCCTGTTTCTGTACAGTACCTACTCATCTGAGATTTTCATCCATTTGGAGGGAGATTTTGTTCTGGAGTTCTACAGAAAAGTTGTAGAAGACTTCATAAAATTTCAAGAATAGTATCACACACCTCCATTGGTTCAACCAATCCTATGTTATACCCTGTTTATGTTCAGCAATATTTTTTGCCGAAACAGGGGAGGTTGTTCCTAAGTCTTTAGAATTGGATCTACACTCCCAATTGACTCTTAGTTTAATATGGGAGTCAATAACCCCTAAATGGAATCCTAAACTTCATTTTGACTCTTTTCTTTGAAAAATATACTTTTATGCAACTAATAACTTATCGCGGTACTACTTTTCCTCACCAAGGAAAAATTCTAAGCCGGTATTCCGGCATATACGTGTCAAATGGTGGAACTAAAGGTGTCACTCACAAACGATTTCTACACGTCATGCGCTAACGTGGTTAATGTACCTGCAGAAAACCACAAAATAATGGTGCACACAAATGTTTTGACATTTCAGGCAGGTCCATATCATAGTAAAAACATACGGTCAGTATCATTGCCATACGGATCGTCCTTGAGTCAAGCCACGTTTCAAGGTACATGGTCGTGTTTTCACACCACACGATGGGGAACCCGAGTAGAACGCGAACGGGTCATCACGGTTGGGAATTTTATCAACCCAACGGATACCACCTACTGCCTCATGACCGTTGAGTCACGCCGATGGCGAGAGCTGCATATGGCCCTTTGAACATTGAACGTTCAACAGTTGCATACTATCGTGTTGCTTACCACACGATGGGGTATTCTCACTTTTGCCTAAAGCACGCTGGAGATCAGCGTTTTCATATGCTCTCAGAACCATGGAGCGGTTCAGAGACTCATATTAACTACCGTGCCAAGCCATGGTAAACAATTCCATACTATTGCTCGTATGGCAAGCTTACCGCAATTGATCGGCCTGCGGTAGCGTACCTTACCTCTTACCTGACATCGGAGCATCGTTACAAATTAATAACAAGTAGGTTAGCATTTCCACCTTAGTAGCTACTACTATATTAGACCTTATGTGGGTATAATGACTAATCCTCACTCGACTACTTCTAAGTTTTCAAAATAGGCTCTTTTCGAGCGTGCTACTCCCAATGACGCTCTGATACCACAACTGTGGGGACCACCCCGTGGTTCATCCACTCCAGGATCGCAGAGGGTGGTGTCATGCGATGCGACACCCAACAACACACAAGAAAAGTATATGAACAACATACAAACTTTTATTTTACGTAAAACAGCGGATGTCTTTTTACAAAACATAATTATACAGAGGAAGTATTCTTTATAACTTTTCTCTCATCCTAACTAAGCAAAAGTGCAGCAGTCCAGCCCGGGGACGCTACACACTAGCAACATACAACCGTAGATCACAGCGGTGTGCAGGGCTCCAGCTCGGCCGTGTACCCCGATGGGGGCATCGCCTCGTCCTCGGACCCTTCCTCATAACTCTCACCTGCACACAGCTCAAATATTGCAACCGTGAGCACAATGGCTCAGCAAGGCTTAACCGATACCCTAGTCATGGAACTCTACATGCAGGGATTAGTATTATGGGATAAAGACATTGCAATAAAGACGCACCTATATGTTAATCCTTACTTTTAGTTTTATAGCAGCAGTTTAATGAGCCTTAGGCCGCCCTCACATCGGAAGTCCACAATCAAACAAGAAACACTTTCCTCCAATGTGGTGATGCCCAAAGTTGAAGATAAACTTAATTAGCTCTACAACTACAATATACAGGGTTTCAAGACATTAATAGTTCAATGCAGCATATTCATTTGGATTAATTCAATTCTTACTACGTCACAGCGCAGTGAACAAGTGGTACTTAAATAACCGCGGGGGACGGTGATTGCAATCAGGAGACACCCGGATAACAAGTCACATACACCCACTTTCAGAAGTGTGGTGCTTCACACCTTCATACTCTGTTGTATGCAGCAACCTTTCAAAGGCAACCCAAATGTCGAACCGGTCCATCCATAACGGCAGGAGGTCCCCTCGTGGAGCATGTCAGTGCCCACCGGAAGATTTACACCTTGCTACCCTCAACCCGCTCCTATAAAACGGTTGGTTTAGTCTCGGCACACAGGTTAACAAATTACTTCGGTTTCTTGCTTATGTCAGTATGCCATCCAGTACTATTTGATACTTGTTCAGCAGGCCCGCACACGACTTGGTTCTCAATCGACACCAACAGGGCTACGCACGTGAGACCTCCACTCACTGCATCCTATCCCACCTGCTGAGTCTCAGTTTGACATTCTTAAGCCATTCTCTACTCCTTTCCATACTATATGATAAAACCTTACCTTGCGAGTAGATTTCAACTACTCGACTTCTACCGAGATCCTAAGAACATTAGCATGGCATTCTCTACTCGTCGAGATTGTAAACTACCCAACCCTCCATAGGATTTAAAAGTCATGCGAGTGAGATTTCAAACACCTTAACTCTAATGCAAGCAATTCAACCTAGACATAAGTGATACAAATGAAAACTTTGCAAAAGGTAATTAAATGCAAGCCGTGGCGTGCCTGGTTGCGAGTCAAAAGAGAAGTTAGCGTCGGGTGGGAGGACGTCCAACGGCTCCGGCGTGTCCTCAACCTCGGTCACTAAATGAAATGTAGCAAAATATATGTATAAGTGCTAATGAAGTATAAGAATTAAGTTTTATTCATAGTAAAAATAAGTTCCTTAATTGGCTTTGGGATTTTTTTGTGAGGGCCCGCCGTCCCGATCACTCACGGGGACGGGGCACCTTGCCCGGGAATCACATTGGGTGGTGCCGTGCGATGCGGCACCCAACAGCACACGTAATAAAGCATCATATTACATAAATCAAGCAGAAGCTTACAAAGTGTAAATTTTAGAAATACTTCTCAAAATATTCTACAGCGGAACACTATTACAACTCACGTCTCATACCTATGCTAAGCAACAGAGAAGGTGTCCAGCCCGTGGACCCTTCTCGCTAGCAACACTATCACAATAGCAGCGGCAAGGGTTGCAATGAGTTCACCACTTGGAGAGCTCCGAGTCTCATCGGACACCCGTATCAGCGTACAGTTATTACCTGCAAAACAACTTATGCAGTATCTGTGAGCACGAAGCTCAGCAAGACTGACCTGTCACCCTAGTCATGAAACTCTACATGATGAAAATAGAGGGCTGATTATAGAAGTTGGCATAAATGATGAATTTGAGCTAAAGGAGAGTCCTTACTTCAAGTTTTAAGCAACTTTTATAGCCCTCACGCAACTTACATCGAGACTCCACAATCAAACAAGAAACGCTTCATGTCGATGTTACTTGCCCGAGGTGAAAGTAACTTTAGTGAGCTATCCTAGACTCATATTGACCTTGCGCCATCAACGTCGAGACTCCACAATCGAACAAGAAACACTTTGCCTCGACGCTACTAGCCCAAGGTGGAAATTAAATTTAGTGAAGTGTTGATCGGTCCTCATCTCCATTATGAGGATTACCCACGAAACATATTAAATATTTCCCGGTTTATTACTACGTCACGACGCAAAGAACAAGTGTGCTCGGTCCATTCCGCGAGCGACGGTGATTGCAATCAAAAACACCCGTCTGACACGACACGTACGCCCGTACTCGACGTTGCACACAGCAACCGTCACTGACGTCGTACGTGGCAACCTTTCACACGACACCCAAATGTCGAACCGGTCCCACCGACTGGTATTAAGTCTCTCTACGGAAAACCCTCATAGAGCCGACTTCTCTATCCTTTCAGCATCGGCATCAGACGGTGAGGTATGCCTCGACACAAGGTTAACATGTTACATCGGTTCTCTGGGTCCCATATAGCCAGTATGCATCCGGTACACAACTCAAACTTGTCCAACGGGCCGCACACGAGAACGGGCCTTAATCGACTCAGACATAGACTAGGTTCACATGACCATGTCCTTGAGCCTTCCATCCACTGCCCGGTCTCCATTCCCAACTATGAGGATCAATTCCCAACTATTCCGAATGATCCCCCTTAATCCCGGTTCACGAGTAGGAAACTGCCTACTCGAGTTATGCCTCTTTTAATCCACTTTTGTTGGGATCAGCAGATATAATCAATTGATAACCTATTCTACATTGTACTCCAGGGTCTTCTAGGTTATGCAATTGGAGTTTCATACCATCTAGACTTAATGCAATAACCAAATGCTAGACAATATAATGTGAATACAAATAAAAACTTGTAAGTTTTGATGCAAACCGGGGCTTGCCTTTTTTTTGCAGGGGACTAATATATATAACTCAGTTAGTGAAGACCACTTGGCTTGATCTCTTGCCTCCCTCCTTTGATCTCTACTCCGATGACTTCAAGTTCTTCACATAGATGCTACACGTAATGAATATGCACATATGTTTTAATTATAAAGCTTTTTTCTAACAAGTTCTAAAGACAAGTTTATATCTGGAACTCTGTTTAAGAATTTAAAATGACACTGGTGCTATTGGTTTGGGTTTGGATTTAAGCACATGATTAAGTGCTAAGTGGTTTTCCCCTCTTCTATATTGATCACCATAAGAGGTTAAACAGAACAGGGGTGATCCAGAGCTCCAATGGAGCTGAGAATTTTCATGTGAGTTCCTTGTCACAAGAAAGTCCTCTGGACTAAAAATTAGCACTTTTCATTTAGTGGTTTGTTCAGAACAATTTTCTAAGCAATTAAGCAAGGAAGAATTAATTCGGAGATAACACCCATGTTCATGCCAAACTTAGTGAACTACAATTTCAATTATAGTTCATAGAGCTTGCATGAATTTTCCTAGGATTTTTGGAGCAAACATTGACCCAGAACTGAATTTCCAAGTTTTGGAAATTCTCTGAAAATGTTTTTGTATTCAATTGAACACAGCAACTTCAAATCTTAATTGCCTGATCAAATCAACTCCAAATGATCTTAAACTTTTATAGGAGTCCACTAACACCCTAAATACTATTCTGGCAAAATTTGAGGATTTTTTGATTAACCAAACTCCCTCTAAAATTCTTTCTCTGAAAAGCTTTAAAGACTTTTCCAGAATTAATTAATAAGTTTCATACAAATTGGGTTGTATATATGGACAGAGCTATTCAATATGAATCCAACCCAATTTGAGTCACTAAATTTGGAGCTTCCTAGCAAGAGTTATGATGTTCTAAAGTTTGGGGAAAATTTCTGAAATTGAACTCTGTTCTATTTTTCCAATTTTCAGAGACATAAGGAATTAACACCACATTTGGCCAAGCAAATGAGGACCAATGCTTCTGAAACTTTTACTGGAGTTCAAGTATTTCTGGAGGAATCTCCTGCCCAAATTTGGGAATTTTCTAATACACAGAACTCCTGGAAAATTCCTACAAGATTTTCCTTATATGAATTAATGAGCCAAAACAAGAGATTTTCATAAATATTGGGCTGTACCCCGGGATAGTACTCTCTTAGAGTAATCCAAAAAAAGTTATCTCACTATTTTTGGAGCTTTCTACACAGAGTTATGCATTTTCCAAGTTTGAACAACTCTCTGTTTGATTTTAAACAGAACAGTCTAACGTGGGCCCCACGGGTCAGGTGCTTCTTCAACCTCTCGCCAGAGCCCGCGGGTGCACACCGGCAGAGAGCGTGGTGTGGCTCGTTCTCTCTCATTTCTCCACCAAAGAGCTCCGGTTTCGCCCTACATGCTCCTTGGAACATGGCGCAGCTGCCGGGCAAGGTTTCCGCACATGAAAACGGCCGAAAACAGGTCAGCACCGGTGGGGCGTCTCGGGAGCTCGGCCTCAACACGTTCTGGCGCGTCCGAAGCTTCTCCCAGCGAGCTACCATGTCCTAAAGCATCACCAGAGCTCGTGAAGCATGGAACGCACCTCAGTTCATGCAGCAATTGGCGGGAATAGGGCGGTCACCGGAGACCCGACCCGTTTTTGACGCCAGCGGCGAATTCGCGTCGCCCGGGGCGTGTGATGATCGGCTTTCTTTGGTTCTCGGTGTGGGAGGGCGCTAGGGCATCTAGTTGCTGTGGTTTGAATTGTAGTAGGGATGATCAAGCGGTTCGAGCTAATTTGGAGAATTGGACAGCGCCGGTTCTTCACGTGCTCCAGCGGTAAAATGCGAAATCCGACTAGCCAGCGGCAGGGAAGAGCAGAAGGACGACAGGAGAAGGTTCAATACCTTATGGCGCACCTCTGTGGCCTCTTGAGCATGCCGGAGAGGCGCTGGACTGGCCGGGAGACGAGGAGCAGTGGAGGCGGCGTTGCTCTGGTTTACCGGAAGAAAAATGGATCGGTCACGCCAAAGAAAGGCCGGAAATGAGCTGAGGATCGGTGTAACACGTCAAGGAGAGGACGGTGCAGCTCCTGGGTGGTTCCCCCTGGCACCAACGCGGCTGGAGGGTGATCAGCGTCAAGTAGCTGAGAGCAGAACGCCGTGCGACGTTTTCTCGGTTGCGTGCGTGAGGGAACGATGAAGCTGAACTTGTTCTGGGTGTTGTGATCAAAGAAGCACAGGCTGAGGTAAAGACCCTCCACGAGGAGCTCGCCAGCGCGAGGGAACTCAGCAGGAGGTGGCTCGGAGCTGCTCCCGTGGTGGCACCCGATGAGGCCTCTGTTCTGTCGAGTGGAAAACATAAGACTGATGGTTTGAAGATCTTTTGCAAATTTTAACCTCTCCAATGACAGGTGGGGTCCACTTAACTTTCCTTCAAAAAGATCTCCACAGTTTGGCAAATAATCAATCCAAATGTTTGAAAGTCGGAAACTGAGCTGTATTTAGATAGTTGGACAAATTCCCTCTAATTTCAAATGTATATTTGAATTCTTTGCACATTCAAATCCTTTTTGGAAAAATGGGTAGCAAACCTTTTCAAAAATTAATGAAACTTTTCCTACCCACTAATTTGGACCTAAGGAATCCAAATATGCAATTTGATTCTTGTGTTAGCTGCTGCAAACAAGAGTTTGAACACAACAGTTTTGAATTACCCTTGTGTCCTCCCCTCATTTGAAAGTTGAGTTGAACACTCAGTTTAACTTCTGATTTTTAAACCCTTCCATGTCACTTGAGTACTTCAACTCTGTGGTCTTAATCCACCTAGGGTCAAAACATGCAAATGGCTCTAAGTGGGTTTTAGAACAACCTCTCATGTGTTATCATATGTATAGAAAGTTTGAACCAATCCCCTTTTTCATACACATGACAATAATATTTGTGCAAACTCATGTTTCTTTGTATTCACATTTTTGGGACCTTTACATTCCTCTCCCCTTAAAAGGGAATCTCGTCCCGAGATTACAAAAGAAAGATGAGGCGGATGGTAATTACAAAATTTACGACAAAAGCTCCGGATAGTTCTTGTGGATGTAATCTTCATTCTCCCAAGTCGCTTCTTCTGGTGTTTGATTACTCCACAGGACTTTGTAAAATTTCAACATCCGATTTCGAGTGATCCGGCTCTTCTCATCGATAATCTTGATGGGCTGCTCGGCGTAGGTGAGATCCGGTTGTAATATCTCCATGTCTCCCGAAAGAATCTCTGTCGGCTTCTTCAAACACTTCCTCAAGTGTGAGACGTTGAAGATGTCATGGACGCCTGATAAAGATGGTGGCAGCTTTAGGCGGTAGGCTACCGGTCCACACCGTTCTGTAATAATGAACGGACCCACAAAGCGAGGAGCTAGCTTTCCCTTGACCCCGAATCGATGAATTCCCTTCATCGGGGACACTCGGAGATAGATGTGATCTCCGACTTCAAAACACAAGGGTCGGCGTCACTGGTCCGCATAACTCTTCTGGCGAGATTGAGCGGCTCTGAGGTTTTCTTGAATCAGCTGGACTCGCTCTTCGGCATCATTTACAAGATCAATGCCGAAAGTCACCCTCTCGCCAGATTCACACCAATTGAGTGGTGTGCGGCACTTCCTTCCATACAGTGCTTCGTATGGTGACATTTTAATACTGGATTGATAACCATTGTTGTAGGAGAACTCTGCTAACGGCAAATGGTTATCCCAGTTCTTTCCATGATCTATGGCACATGCCCTCAGCATATCTTCCAAAATCTGGTTCACCCTCTCTGTTTGACCGTCAGTTTGAGGATGGTATGCTGAGCTTCTGATTAATTTTGTTCCCAAAGATTCATGTAGTTGCTCCTAGAAACGAGCAACAAATATTGAACCTCGATCCGATATGATGGTTTTGGGGACTCCATGTAAGCACACAATCCTTGAAAGGTACAACTCTGCATATTGCTTAGTTGAAAATCTTGTACTCACTGGGATGAAGTGGGCTGATTTTGTTAAGCGATCAACAATCACCCAAATGGAGTCATGCTTTCTTGACGTGAGAGGTAGTCCGACAATAAAGTCCATGCTGATGTCCTCCCACTTCCATGCCGAAATGCTTAATGGTTGCAGCATCCCTGCTTTCTTTATATGGTCAGCTTTGACTCGCCAACATGTATCACATTCAGATACATATTTAGCAATTTCTCGCTTCATCCGAGTCCACCAAAATTTTGTTTTAAGATCTTGATATATCTTATTGCTTCCTGGATGTATCAAGTACTTGGACATATGAGCTTCATCCAAGATCTTCTTTCTTAGCTTCAGGTTCCGGGGTACCACGATACGGTTGTTAAACCATAACACACCTTGTTCATCTTCCCGGAAGCATTTCATTTTTTCCTCATTAATTCTTGCCCGGATTTTCCGCATACCTTTGTCTCTCTTCTGGGCTTGTACAATCTCTTCTCCAATGGTATGCACAAGAGCAAGATTATACAGCGCCCCATACGGAATCACCCGCAAGCTTGGTTCTTCATCCTCATCCGGAACAATTGACAAGTTATTCATGTGGGACTTCTGACTGAGTGCATCAGCCACCACGTTAGCTTTGCCCGGATGGTAATGGATCTCGAGCTCATAATCTTTTATTAGTTCCAACCACCTCCGCTGCCTCATACTGATATCCTTCTGAGTGAATATATATTTGAGGCTCTTATGGTCGGTGTAGAGGTGCACTAAGTTTCCGAGTAAGTAGTTCCTCCACACCTTCAACGCAAGCACCACCGCAGCGAGTTCCAGGTCATGAGTGGGGTAGTGCTGCTCGTGATTGTGGAGTTGACGAGACCCGTACGCGATCACGCGTCTATCTTGCATTAAAACGCAACCAATTCCAATGCCTGAGGCATCACAATAAACATCAAATGGCTTTGTTGTATCCGGTTGGGCTAACACCGGTTCCGTTGTGAGATGTTTCTTCAAGGTTTGAAATGCCTCTTCACAGGCCTCTGTCCACACATATTTGCTGCTCTTCTTCAATAACTCTGTCATTGGTTTAGCCACCTTCGAGAAGCTGGAAATAAATCTCCGATAGTAACCCGCTAGCCCCAGAAAACTGCGGATTTGATGAACAGATGTCGGAGACTCCCACTTCAAAACTTGCTCAATTTTAGTTGGATCCACGGCCACACCCTCCACTGAAATAATTTGGCCCAAGCATGGTACTTTGCTGATCCAAAATTCACACTTGCTGAATTTGGCATACAGCTTATGTTCCTGTAAGCGTTGGATCACAATGTGGAGATGTTTGGTGTGCTCGTCTTCCGATTTGGAGTATACGAGAATGTCGTCAATGAAAACCACGACGAATTGATCCAACTCTGGCATGAATAGAGAATTCATGAGATACATGAAGTGTGCGGGTGCATTGGTTAGCCTGAAAGACATGACTAGATACTCATAGAGCCCTATCTAGTCGAGAAAGCCGTCTTCGGTATATCCTCCGCCCTGATTTTTATCTGATGATAACCGGACCGTAAGTCCATCTTGGAGAATACCTTGGCACCCACCAACTGATCAAATAATATATCGATCCGCGGCAGTGGATATTTATTTTTGATCGTCACTGCATTCAGCGGCCGATAATCCACACATAACCGAAGTGACTCATCCTTTTTCTTCACAAAGAGGGCTGAACAGCCCCATGGCGATGAGCTTGGTCGGATGAACCCTTTATCCATTAAATCCTTTAGCTGTTCTTTCAGTTCAGCTAATTCCCTCGGAGACATTTTGTACGGCCTCCGAGATATTGGTGTGGTTCCCGGTGCGAACTCGATCTTGAATACCACATCCATCTCAGGTGGCATTCCTGGAAGATCATCGGGAAACACATCTGGGTACTCACGGACCACTGGAATATCCTCCAGTTTCATGGTCACACTGTGGTACACCACTGGATTTTTAGAATCTACGGCTTCAAGTATGAGTGTTTGAAGACCGTAGATCGGAGAGTCCAAACTAACAATCCGTGGACCAATGTCCAGAACAGCCCCGTGGTAGTTCATCCACGGCATTCCTAGAATTACATCGATCTTCTGCCCCTCTAACACAATGAGGGTCGTGGGGTATAATTTTCCACCTAAGCACAAGGGTGCTTTGATCACAACTTCATTAGCGGCTATGTTCCCACCAGGGGAGCGGATCAGGTAGTGATCTTTTGGTGTAGAGGTGGAGCGCTCAGCTTTGCACACAAATGACCTGCTGATGAAATTGTGTGTGGCTCCAGAGTCAAAAAAAATTAATACGGGCAGTTCATTGAGGGTGAACATTCCCGCTAGCACATCCTCAAGAGCTGTATGATAAATGCACCCGGATTTTGGTGCTGTTCCTTGAAGCTGAGCACGGGGTTGATTTATACCCTGCTCCGGTGTAGTTTCTCTGTGGTGTATCCTTTCTGGACACTTCCTGCTGATGTGAACAAAATAACCGCACGTGAAGCACGGTTTCTCAGCCGGTTCAAGGTTGCTCGGAGTACGGACACTAGTTGTATTCTGCTGTGGCAAGAACACTTGAGGAACATAATAACGTGGCTGCATATACCGTTGTTGCAGCTGTACGACTTCAGAGTATTGAGCCGAACGACCCGAATGTTGCTGGAGTCGTCGAGCCGGCTGCATCAGCTGACAGGTCAAGGTACTGTCTACCACCCGGTACTTCTGAGGAGCACTACTGCTACTCTTCGGTGGTATATGGTTTTTCTTTTCTCAGCCTGAACTTCCCGCTGAGCATCTTCAACCATGATGGCAGCACTCATCAATTCGTTGAAGTTCTTTCGATCAGCTAAAACGAGTCTCTCCTTTAGCTTGGGATTGAGGCTGCAGAAGAACCATTCACACTTTTGTGCTTCGGTGTTCACATGTTGAGGCGCATACTATGTCAGCTTGTTGAACACTCGCAAATGCTCGTATGCACCCCTCCCTCCTTGTTTTAAGGCTAGAAACTCCTCGAGTTTCCGCTGAATTATTCCAGAAGGAACATGATACGTGAGAAACGCCTTTCGGAATTCTGCCCATGTAAAGTCATGTCCAGCTGGTAAGGAGGCGAGTTGATTTGCCCACCATGCACTGGCGGACCCGTGAAGTTATTGCGCTGCGTATAAAACCTTCTGATGTTCGGTGCATTGGAGCAACCCGAAGTTAGACTCAATGGTACGGATCCAGCTATCCGCCACCAGAGGATCCTCAGCTTCAATGAAAACCGGTGGTTGAGTTGCCAAGAACTCGACATAGGAATTCAGTTGAGGTTGGCGCAAGTCTTCGTCTTGGCATCCCCCTTGACGGGATGTATTCATCACCAGGGTGCGGAGCAAGTCGGTTCGCTCATCGCTTGCAACCATCATGGCAGCCAGAATGTCCACCATTGTGACCGTAGGTGAAGGTCCTGGTAGCGGCTGCGGTTGTGGAGCTCGCTGCTCCCGCTGTGGAGGGTTATCACCACCACCACCACTGGAACCACCTACTTCACTCATGGAACGGGTTCGCACCATTCTGCAATTGCATGAGTTCATTATCAGTTCAACACTTTCACTTGATTTGTTCCATAAACAAAGTAGTTCCACACTGATAATGAAATCTTAACATGTAAGAAAAATGATGTAAGCGCAAACTGATGTAACTAACAGCAAGGATTTAAAAGCAGATTGACCGGTCCTTAAACAAACCAGATTTCGATCCAGTTAAAAGCATTTTCATGACTCATGTTGCATACCAAAGTTAAAGTTAACTTCAATATCTTTACAACGAGTATCCAAATGCCTTCATATCACTTCTAGATCAAACGTTATGATTGCTCAAAGTTGACAGAATTTCTGGATAAAATTTGCCAGCATCTCCTTTGTGTGGGGCTGACTTTTTCACAGTTGTATACACAGATACAACATGAATCGGCACTAGCTTTGAACTACAACAATGTTGCTTATCTCATAACCTTTCCAACAGTGTATCATAAGATCCTTAGGGGTTTTTCTACAGCAAGTTATGGCTTAAAAACAGAAAGGTCCAGAGAGGTTTTGCTGCTGTCCGGGTGCTAAACAGTTTTCCTTCATCTGGACTTTTCACCAACTTAACGTGTGATTTTGCTCTGGAGGTCTACAAGAAAGTTGTAGAGAACTTGAAAAGCTTTCAACAACTGTATCATACACCTTAATTGGTTCAATATACTCAGAGTTATGCTCCGTTAAATTTCAGCAAGAGTTCCTGCCAGAAACAGAGCACTCTGTTTTTGAAATCTTTGAAACCTAAACCTTCTCTCATTTGAATCTTAGCTCAAAATAAGAGTTCTGTAACTAATATTTTTTTCAAGCTTCCCTTTTTAGTTGAAAGTTAGCTCATGAATCATTTCTTCATAGGGAAGAGGTTATTAAGTGTAGTATGGTGTCGATGCACCGTAAGAAGCATGTTGGTACTACGTTGCCTCACCAAAAGAAATTCCTAAACCAGCTTATACCGATATATCCGTCTCAATTGTGGCACTAAGACGGTCACTCGCACACGTGTACTACACGGGATATGTACGTGGTTAGTACCTGCAGAAAAACACTCAATAGTGGTGCACTCGAAGGTTGTTTCATTTCAGGCAGTTCCATATTTGAAAGTAAATACAAACGCCTGTATCATTGCCATACGGCCGTCCTTGAGTTATGTCACATCTCAAGGTACGTGATCGTGTTTCAACACCACACGATGGGGAACCCGATTATATCATGAACGAGTCGTCACGGTTGGGAATGTTATCAACCCAACGGATAGCACCTACTGCCCTGCAGGGCAAGCCAATGGCAAGCGCTGTGTATGTCCTTCTAGGCCATTTCTAGAAGAACACACTATCGCGTTACTGACCACACGATGGGGTCTCCACTTACTTGCCTAATGCACGCTAGGGATCAGCGTTTCATATGAACTCAGGAACATGAAGAGTCCAAGAGCTTCATATTGACGTCTCACACCAAGCTGTGAGACCTATCCCTGAACGACTTTCCTCGTCAGGGGAACTAACCGAAATTGAACCGCTTTCGGTAGCGTTCCTTACCATGCTTACCTGAGCATAGGTGCGTCGTTACATAATCAAAATTCAGAATTATAACAAGTATGTTAGTGCTGCCACTTTAAGTAACTATACTACTATAGTCCTTATGTGGGCCTAATACCGTTTCCTCACCGTATCCTAAGTTTTTGTCATAATACGATCCTTATTTAGTGCGCTATTACCAATGCGGCTCTGATACCACGCTGTGAGGGCCCGCTGTCCCGATCACTCACGGGGACGGGGCACCTTGCCCGGGAATCGCATTGAGTGGTGCCGCGCGATGCGGCACCCAACAGCACACATAATAAAGCATCATATTACATAAATCAAGCAGAAGCTTACAAAGAGTAAATTTTTTACAAATACTTCTCAAAATATTCTACAGCGGAAGACTATTACAACTCACGTCTCATACCTATGCTAAGCAATAGAGAAGGTGTCCAGCCCGCGGACCCTTCTCGCTAGCAACACTATCACAATAGCAGCGGCAAGGGTTGCAATGAGTTCACCACTCGGAGAGCTCCGAGTCTCATCGGACACCCGTATCAGCGTACAGTTATTACCTGCAAAATAACTTATGCAGTATCTGTGAGCACGAAGCTCAGCAAGACTGACCCGTCACCCTAGTTATGAAACTCTACATAATGAAAATAGAGGCTGATTATAGAAGTTGGCATAAATGATGAACTTGAGCTAAAGGAGAGTCCTTACTTCAAGTTTTAAGCAACTTTTATAGCCCTCGCACAACTTACATCGAGACTCCACAATCAAACAAGAAACGCTTCATCTCGATGTCACTTGCCCGAGGTGAAAGTAACTTTAGTGAGCTATCCTAGACTCATACTGACCTTGCGCCATCAACGTCGAGACTCCACAATCAAACAAGAAACGCTTTGCCTCGACGCTACTAGCCCAAGGTCGAAATTAAATTTAGTGAAGTGTTGATCGGTCCTCATCTCCATTATGAGGATTACCCACGAAGCATATTAAATATCTCCCGGTTGATTACTACGTTACGATGCAGAGAACAAGTATGCTCGGTCCATTCCGCGAGCGACGGTGATTGCAATCAAAAACACCCGGCTGACACGACACGTACGCCCGTACGCGACGTTGCACACAGCAACCATCACTGACGTCGTACGTGGCAACCTTTCACACGACACCCAAATGTTGAACCAGTCCCACCGACTGGGATTAAGTCTCTCTACGGCAAACTGTCGTAGAGCCGACTTCTCTATCCTTTCAGCATCGGCATCAGACGGTGAGGTATGCCTCGACACCTAGGTTAACATGTTACATCGGTTTTCTGGGTCCCATATAGCCAGTATGCATCCGGTACACAACTCAAACTTGTCCAACTGGCCGCACACGAGAACGGGCCTTAATCGACTCAGACATAGACTAGGTTCACATGACCACGTCCTTGAGCCTTCCATCCACTGCCCGGTCTGCATTCCCATCTATGAGGATCAATTCCCAACTATTCCGAATGATCCTCCTTAATCCCGGTTCACGAGTAGGAAACTGCCTACTCGAGTTATGCCTCTTTTAATCCACTTTTGTTGAGAGTAGATATAATCAATTGATAACCTATTCTACATTGTACTCCAGGGTTTTCTAGGTTATGCAATTGGAGTTTCATACCATCTTGATTTAATGCAATAACCAAGTGCTAGACAATATAATGTGAATACAAATAAAAACTTGTAAGTTTTGATGCAAACCGGGGCTTGCCTTTGTTTTGCAGGGGATTAATATATATAACTCAGTTAGTGAAGACCACTTGGCTTGATCTCTTGCCTCCCTCCTTTGATCTCTACAGCGATGACTCCAAGTTCTTCACGTAGATGCTATACGTAATGAATATGCACATATGTTTTAGTTATAAAGCTTTTTGCTAACAAGTTCTAAAGACAAGTTTAAAACTGGAACTCTGTTTAAGAATTTAAAATGACACTGGTGCTAGTGGTTTGGGTTTGGATTTAAGCACATGATTAAGTGCTAAGTGGTTTTCGCCCTCTTCTATATTGATCACCTTAAGAGGTTAAACAGAACAGGGGTGATCCAGAGCTCCAATGGAGCTGAGAATTTGCATGTGAGTTCCTTGTCACAAGAAAGTACTCTGGACCAAAAATTAGCACTTTTCATTGAGTGGTTTGTTCAGAACAATTTTCTAAGCAATTAAGCAAGGAAGAATTAATTCTGAGATAACACCCATGTTCATGCCAAAATTATTGAACTACAATTTCAATTATAGTTCATAGAGCTTGCATTAATTTTCCTAGGATTTTTGGAGCTAATATTGACCCAGAACTGAATTTCCATGTTTTGGAAATTCTCTGAAAATGTTTCTGTATTCAATTGAACACGGCAACTTCAAATCTGAATTTCCCTGATCAAATCAACTCAAAACGAGCTGAAACTTTTACAGGAGTACACTAACACCCTAAATACTATTCTGGCAAAATTTTAGGATTTTTGGATTAACCAAACGCCCTCTAAAAGTCTTTAGCTTAAAAGCTTTAAAGAATTTTCCAGAATTAATTAGTAAGTTTCATACAAATTGGGTTGTATATTTGGACAGAGCTATTCAAAATGAATCCAACCCAATTCGAATCACTAAATTTGGAGCTTCCTAGGAAGAGTTATGAGGTTCTAAAGTTTGGGGAAAATTTCTGAAATTGAACTCTGTTCTATTTTTCCAATTTTCAGAGACATAAGGAATTAACACCACATTTGGCCAAGCAAATGAGGTCCAATGCTTCTGAAACTTTTACTGGAGTTCAAGTATTTACGGAGGAATCTCCTGCCCAAATTTGGGAATTTTCCAATAGACAGAACTCCTGGAAAAATTCCTACAAGATTTTCCTTTTATGAATTAATGAGCCAAAACCAAGGATTTTCATAAATATTGGGCTGTTCCCCTGGATAGTACTCTCTTAGAGGAATCTAAAAAAATTTATCTCACTATTTTTGTAGCTTTGTACACAGAGTTATGCATTTTCCAAGTTTGAACAACTCTCTGTTTGCTTCTTCAACCTCTCGTCAGAGCCCACGGGAGCACACCGGAAAAGAGCGTGGCGCGGCTCGTTCTCTCTCATTTCTCCACCAAATGAGCTCCGGTTTCACCCTACATGCTCCTTGGAACATGGCGCAGCTGCCGGGCAAGGTTTCCGCGCATGAAAACGGCCGAAAACAGGTCGGCACCTGTGGGGCGGCTCGGGAGCTCGGCCTCAACGCGTTCTGGCGCGTCCAAAGCTTCTCCCAGCGAGCTACCTTGCCCTAAAGCATCACCAGAGCTCGTGGAGCATGGAACGCACCTCAGTTCGTGCAGCAATTAGCGAGAATAGGGCGGTCACCGGAGACCCGACCCGTTTCTGCCGCCAGCGGCGAATTCGCGTCGCCCAGGGCGTGTGATGATCGGCTTTCTTTGGTTCTCGGTGCGGGAGGGCGCTAGGGCATCTAGTTGCTGTGGTTTGAATTGTAGGAGGGATGATCAAGCGGTTCGAGCTAATTTGGAGAATTGGACAGCGCCGGTTCTTCACGTGCTCCGGTGGTAAAATGTGAAATCCGGCTAGCCGGCGGCAGGGAAGAGCAGAAGGACGACAGGAGAAGGTTCAATACCTCATGGCGCACCTCTGTGGCCTCTTGAGCATGCCGGAGAGGCGCTGGACTGGCTGGGAGACGAGGAGCAGCGGAGGCGGCGTGGCTCTGGTTTACCGGAAGAAAAATGGATCGGTCACGCCGGAGGAATGCCAGAAATGAGCTAAGGATCGGTGTAACACGTCGAGGAGAGGATAGTGCAGCTCCTGGGCGGTTCCCCCTGGCACCAACGCGGCTGGAGGGTGATCGGCGTCAAGTAGCTGAGAGCAGAATGCCGTGCGACGTTTTCTCGGTTGCGTGCGTGAGGGAACGATGAACCTGAACTGGTTCTGGGTGTTGTGATCAAAGAAGCACGGGCTGAGGTAAAGACCATCCACGAGGAGCTCGCCAGTGCGAGGGAACTCAGCAGGAGGTGGCTCGGAGCTGCTCCCGTGGTGGCACCCGATGAGGCCTCTGTTCTGTCGAGTGGAAAACTTAAGACTGAAGGTTTGTGTGGCGGACCGGAATCCGCTCATCCAGGATCGCAGAGGGTGGTGCCGCGCGATGCGACACCCGACAGCACACGTCATAAGAACACATTATATTACATGGGAAAAACAAACTGAATGTACAAAGTAGTACACTTCTCAGTTACAAACTAGGGTCTTTATTACACAGCGGAAGTTTCTTTTATACAACTCACGCCCGCCTATCTAGCAAAAGTGGTTGCCCAGCCCTAGGGCAACCCACACTAGCTGCACTCCTCAGCTCAGCGCGGCGTGTACGGCTCCCACTCAGCCGTGATCCCCCGACGGAGGGTAAACCTCGCCGGTGGACTCGTACTCCGAGTCCGTGGGTGGCTCCTCACCTGAAAAACACTTAAGCAGCAACCGTGAGCACGAAGGCTCAGCAAGGCTTAACCGACTCACCTAAGCATGAAACTCTACATGAGGTGTACAATGACATAAGATAGCATTGTTGCAGCAAATGGACACGCCTACAAGATCATCCTTAATTCATCTTTTAGCAACAAGTTAACAGTTCATGAAGCTGAAATTTAGTAAGCAATATTTGGTGGCAAACATGTAGCAATACAAAGTTATATCATATCAGCAATATTGAATCATAACCTTTCATTCATTAATCTACGTTATGACGCAGTGAACAAGCGGTACTCATCACCGCGAGGGACGGCGAATCGACTCGATATACACCTGCAGGGAAACCCAAAGAGCACGTCACGTACGCCCACCCGTGGAGCTGCACAGCACGCTCACTCGATGTCGTACAGGACAACCTTTCACCCAACAGCCCAAACGTCGAACCGGTCGCACCGAAACGAGCAGGAGGTTCCCCACACGGAGCATCTCTCTATGCCCGTTGGCAGATTTCCACCTTGCTGCCATCAGCCTACACCTATAAATCGGTGCGTTATGCCTCGACGCCCGGAGGTTTAGGCTACATCGGTTTATCGGGGCCCATATATCCGATATGCCTTCGGTACATTCAATACTTGTTCAGCAGGGCCGCACACGGATCGGTCCTCAATCGAAATGGGCAGGGCTGCGCACACAAGACTTCCTCTTGCTACGCCCTAGCCCCTACCTAGTCTCATTTTCATTACTAAAGTGATCTCACATCACTCAACCGAACCCGTGTGTCCCAAGCCTATCTCGCGAGTAGATTCCAACTACTCGACTTGTACCGAAGTCCTATGGATCATTAAGCATAGCCTGTCTACTCGAGGTCCTTGACACTACCCTCACTCTTTTAGGAACCTTTGGTTATGCAAGTGGGGTTTCATTCATCCTATACCTAATGCACATACATACTTCATATGACACATGTAAACAAAGTAAAAACTTATAACAAGGTTAATGCAAACCGGGGCTTGCCTTGTTTCTGCTGGTCAGTAGTTAGTTCTTCGTCCGGAAGAAGGAAATCCAGCACTTACGGGGTCTCTTCTTCAATGGGTACACGTTGAATACAATACTACATGTAAATTTAAATGAAATGTGTGAACTTAAATACATAATTGCTAATAACTCTAGCTAGCCCTCCCCTTTGGTTCTGAAATTTTTATGGTGGATTGGTAGGGGCCTAACCAGAGTTGTGACCAAGTTTTATTTGAAACAAAGTTCAATTGAGCCTTGTACAAATAAAAGCCTCTTTAGTCAATAATTGTGCCTCTAAGTAATTCCAGGGTTTTTCATGGCTCCCACCATTACTTTTTGGAAACTAGAATTTAGGATGGTTCTAATGGAATTGGTTTCATCTCATTTGAAGAATTCTACAGAAAGTTATGTCCTAATTAAGAATGGAGAAAATCTGAAAAATGTTTCTGTACATTTTTCTATTTTCTCTGGGCAGTTCCCTTAATCACCCAATTACGGTAACTAAATGAACTTGGATGAGTCTGAAACTTTTATCAGGATTCAGGGATTCTCCAATGAACCTTTCAGCCAAATTTCAGAATTTTTCATAAAGTAGTTCTCCAGATAAAATTCCCAACAGTTTAAACTTTAGGGATTTAATTCTGGAAAACTATCCACTTTCATGAGCTGAATTTGGTATTGATGGAAAGTGCTCAGAGTGCTGAATCCAACAAAATTTGGTTCACCCGATTTGGAGCTCTCTAGCCAAAGTTCTGAGGATTTGAAGTTTGGAAGAATTCTGAAAATCGGGGGAAAAGTTTAAACTCTCGGGGCCCGCGGGGACACGTGCTGAGCGAGGAGGTGTCCGGCACACCGGGGATACCACACGTGTCGAGCGCGGAGGTGTCCGGCACACCGGAGCTCACAGGGTATTTGCGCGCCAGCACAGCCGATCCCTGGCCACACCCGATCCCGATTTAAATTCTTCAGCCGCTGACACGTGGGTCAGCCGGCTTCGTCTTCCTCCCGCCGTTCTGTCGCGCCCGCGCCACCGACCTTGCTGGAGCAGACTCGGGGCTCGCCGGCACACTGCTGCCGGACCTCCCATGGTCTGAAACTCGCCGCCAGGGGGTTGTCGACGTCGAGGAACACGTCGGGGGTGACAGGTCGGGCTGGGGGTGACAGGAAATAGCTCGGCGACGTGCCGTGGCCTCGGTTGAGGTTCGACACCGTCGACCGTGGTTTCTAAACCCGCCAACACCTCGAACAAACGGCCCTACAGCATCAGTGTACCTCTAGGAAGCTCGACAAGGTGTCAAAAGGGTTCAGGGATGGCGGCAAGTCGGTCGGCACCGTGTGACCGATCGTGCCCGCCATGACCGCCCTCGATCGAGCTCGAAATTCGTCACTCCTAGACAGTTTCACGCTACGGATGCAGAAAAGAACTTGATCGCCGGCTAGTCCAGCATTTATGTGCAAGATTTGATGACCTTCGAAAGATCATAGAGCGAGAATTTAAAGAAACCGTACCGGAAGCTCGGTTTACGGTCGCCGGAGCAAAAACTGGAAATTCTCTGCAGATTCTTCACGGTTGGCTTCCAAACATGGAGGAGAGCAGCACGGTGGTCGCGCGCTCCTGTTGCCTCTCTCACTGGACCGTGAAAACGCCTGTGGAACGCTGCCCACGGGCGCCTGACTCTCGGCTGAGGCTAGGTCGCCGCGGTGGCGATCGTCTTCGGGCAAAGGAGGTCGGAGCTCGAGGTTTCTGGCGTTGGAGAGGTGGAGTGCGAGCTCAGGTGGCTGTCTAGCAGCTCAGGGACGAAGGAGGAGATGGTTTTGCTGGTTTTCCCGATTGAGCAGAGAGCTGCGGTGAGAAACAATGCCGCTGCTCGGGTTTGCCCGCGAGAAGATAAAGCCGGCCGACTCCTGCTCGGCTGAGACGGTGCCGGTCGCGTGGGGGCGCGAGTCAGCCGCCCTGGGCGCCAGCGCGCAGAGAGGGAAGCAGCTGGTGGCGCCGGTAGCTGCTCGGTGGCACAGCCGACAGCTGCTCGGCGGAATTTCCCACCGAGACTCTGACTTTGGGTGCAAGTTTCTCCTTCTTCCCTCTATGACATGTGGGTCCCACCCGGGGTTTTAACCTCTCAAATTTACTCCTAATCACTGTTGTAAACAGTGAGCCCCATAATACCCCTGGTGATTCAAATTATTCACCCCTGAGCCATTTGAATTCAATAGAATTCAAATTGGGTTCGGTTTGAGTGAATTTCAGCACAAGTTCAGTTTTGAATTCAAATAAAGTTTGAATTCGTCCCACTTAGCTCATGTCAATATCAACTCCAAATGGAGTGAAAATTGGTGTGTGAGCTCACAAAAATGTGCTGAATAAGAATATGCCTCCCACTTTTAAATTCATGGAACAAAAACAGTTTGAATTTGAATGTGGTTTCAAACTGCCCTCTTTCTATCTATACCCAAAATGACATCAAAAAGGTTTTGAATTTGGGTGAAACTTGGCATGGACATCCTTAGCAATGTGTAGGAGTTTTCATAAGTCCATCCCACCTATATCACATGTGGGAAATACCACTTTTGCAATATGTGAGTTTGTTCTCTAATGAGCATGTTAATGGTGGTTTCATGCTCTTCCTTTGTGTTCATCATCTTTCCTCAAATGAGGTGTGTGGTGTGGTGATGAACACTTCAAATGTGTGCCAAAACTGAGGCCCTTACATTCCTCTCCCTTAAAAGAATCTCGTCCCGAGATTACAAAAGAAGAGATACCGATGTAGTAGGGACTTACCCGTGTTGAGAAGCCATGAACTCCGGGTAATTTGAGCGAAGGAATTCCTCGCTCTCCCACGTCGCTTCTTCCACGGTGTGGTTACTCTAGAGGATCTTGTAGAACCACAACGTTCTGCTACGCGTGGTTCGGGCTTTCTCATCAAGAATTTCCACCGGATACTCATCATATGTTAAATCCGGTTTCAGCTCGCTGATGTCTTCGGTAGGAACAGCAGCCGTATGCTTCAAACATTTTCGCAGTTGCGAAACATGGAAAACATCATGGACACCAGCCACAGGGATGCCGGTAGCTCCAATCTATGCGCTGCTGGTCCACACTTTTCGGTGATAGCGTAGGGTCCAAAAAACGGGGAGCGAGCTTCCCCTTCACACCGAACCGGTGCACGCCCTTCATCGGAGACACGCGAAGGTACACGTGTTCCCCAACGTCAAAATGCAACGGTCTACGCCTCTTATCAGCGTAGCTCTTCTGTCAGGATTGAGCGGCCTTCAAATTGGCTTGAATTGTCCGAACGCGCTCTTCGGCGTCGTTCACCACATCAACCCCGAATGTGACCCTTTCACCGGACTCGCACCAATTTAATGGGGTGCGGCATTTACAACCGTAGAGAGCTTCGTAAGGTGCCATTTTGATACTCGCCTGATAGCCGTTGTTGTACGAGAATTCCGGCAATGGTAGGTGATCATACCAGTTCCTACCATGGTGGATGGCACATGCTCTCAACATGTCTTCCAGGACTTGATTCACCCTCTCTGTTTGCCCATCTGTCTGAGGGTGATAAGCGGAGCTCCTGATCAACTTAGTACCCAATGCAGCATGTAGCTGCTCCCAAAAGCGAGATACAAATAATGCACCTCGATCTGAGACAATGGTCTTGGGTACCCCGTATAGGCATAGAATCTTCGCTATGTATAGCTCCGCATATTTGCCGGCATTGTAACGTGTATTCACCGGAATGAAGTGAGCCATCTTGGTTAACCGATCAACGATTACCCATATGGAATCATGCTTGTTGGATGTTAGGGGTAATCCCACAAAGAAATCCATGCTCACATCTTCCCATTTCCATGCCGGGATCTTCAGGGGTTGCAGCAGCCCTGATTTCATCATGTGATCAGCTTTCACTCGTCGGCACGTATCGCACTCGGATACGTACTTAGCTACCTCCCGCTTCATCCGTGTCCACCAAAATTTCTTTTTCAAATATTGGTACATTTTTTTTCTGCCTGGATGAATGGAGTACTTGGACAAGTGAGCTTCATCGAGGATCTTCTTTCTCAACTCCATATCCCGGGGTACGACTGCGGTCATTAAACCACAGCGTCCCCTCATCATCTTTCCGGAAACATTTGATCTCCCCATTGTCAATCCGTCTCCGGAGATGTGCCATGCCTTTATCATTTTTCTGAGCTGCAATGATGTCCTCCCTAATAGTAGGGATGAGGGCAAGGTTGTACAGCGATCCATAGGGAGCCAAGTATAAACTTGCTCTTCTTCCTCCACCGGTGTAATGGTGAGGTGATGGACATGTGATTTCCGACTCAGCGCGTCGGCAACCACATTCGCCTTGCCGGGGTGGTAGAGAATCTCAATTTCATAGTCCTTGATTAATTCTAACCACCTCCGTTGCCTCATGTTCAGCTCCTTCTGGGTGAAAATGTATTTCAAGCTCTTGTGGTCGGTGTAGAGATGCACCAAATTCCCCAGGAGATAGTGCCTCCACATTTTCAGTGCCAAAACCACTGCAGCAAGCTCAAGGTCATGAGTGGGATAGTGCTGCTCATGGTTCCGAAGTTGGCGTGAGCCATAGGCGACCACACGTCCTTCCTGCATCAACACGCAGCCAAGCCCAATACCGGACGCGTCACAATATACGTCGAAGGGCTTTGTTGTATCCGACTGAGCTAAGACCGGGGCTGTGGTGAGATGCTTCACCAATGCTCAGAACGCTCCTTCACACGCCGTGTTCCAAACATATTTTGTCCCTTTCTTCAGCAACTCTGTCATCGGCTTAGCGAGCTTGGAGAAACTTGGAATAAATCTCCGATAGTATCCCGCTAACCCGAGGAAGCTTCTGACTTCATGGACTGAAGTGGGAGCTTTCCATTTCAGCACTTGCTCTATTTTGCTTGGGTCCACCGCAATGCCTTCCGCTGAGATGATATGTCCCAAGAATGGCACTTGGCTGATCCAAAATTCGCATTTGCTGAACTTGGCGTAGAGCTTGTGGTCTCGCAATCGTTGAAGAACGATCCGCAAGTGTTCGGCATGTTCGGCTTCTGTCTTGGAATAAACCAAGATATCGTCGATGAACACTACCACGAACTTGTCCAGCTCCGGCATGAACACCGAGTTCATGAGATACATGAAATGGGCTGGAGCATTTATGAGACCAAAGGACATGACGAGATACTCATACAATCCGTATCTCGTCGAGAAGGCCGTCTTCGGGATATCCTCCGCCCGGACCTTGATCTGGTTCTGGGCATTTTCATGACTCAAGTTGAATACCAAAGTTAAAGTTAACTTCAGTATCTTTCCAACGAGTATTCATTTGCCCTCAGATAAGCTTTGGTTAAAAAGTTATGTTAATTCAAAGTCAGCAGAAGTTCTGGAAGAATTTTAACAGCACCTCCTTTGGAAGTGGCTGTTTTCATCCCTGGTTTCCACTGAAATCTGTGCTGAAACTTCAGAAACTTTGAATTGCAAAGATGTCACACATCTTCTACTCTTTCAAAGGAGGTATCATATGAAAATTTTAAAATTTTCTACTGGGAGTTATCCTTGAAAAACAGAACAGTCCAGAGAATGTTTTAACACTGTCCTGGTTCTGGACAGTTACATGCCTCTGGGATTTAACCCATCTTAAGGTGAGTTTCAGTTCTGGAAGTCTACAACAAAGTTGTATAGTACTTAAATACCTTTCCAGAACTATATAGCACACCTCCCTGGGCTAAAAGACCTGTGAGTTATGCCCTGTTGAAGATCAGCAAACTTGCTGCCCAAAACAGAGCACTCTGCTTTTCATACTTTTGGCTATATTGCTCCACTATCCCATTCTTATACCCAACCAGGGTCCTAAATGTTGAACCTATAGATTTTAATTCTTTGTTATCATTATTCTCATGCATATGCCTACAATATCTCGGTACTACGTTCCTCACAAAAGAAAATCCTAACCGGATCATACCGGCATATACGTCTCAAGTGTGGCACTAAACGGTCTCTTGCACACGTTTTCTACACGGATATATACGCGGTTAGTACCTGCAGAAGACCACACAATAATGGTGCACTCAATGGTTATTCATTTCAGGCAGTTCCATATTTGAAAGTAAATACAAACGACCGTATCATTGTCATACGGCCGTCCTTGAGTTAGGTCACGTCTCAAGGTACATGATCGTGTTTCAACACCACACGACGGGGAACCCGAGTAGGTCATGAACGGGTCGTCACGGTTGGGAATGTTATCAACCCAACAGATACCACCTACTGCCCTGCAGGGCATGCCGATGGCAAGCGCTGCGTATGTCCTCCTGGGCTATTTCCAGACGAACACACTCTCGCGTTACTGACCACGCGATGGGGTCTCCACTTACTTGCCTAATGCACGCTAGGGATCAGCGTTTCATATGAACTCAGGGACATGACGAGTCCAAGAGTTTCATATTGACGTCTCACACCAAGCTGTGAGATCAATCCCTGAACCACGTTCCTCGTCAGGGGGAGCTAACCGAAATTGAACCGCTTTCGGTGGCGTTCCTTACCATTCTTACCAGAGCGTAGGTGCGTCGTTACATAATTGAAATTCAGAATTATAACACATAAGTTAGTCTTTGCCACTTTAAGTAACTAAGCTAATATAGTCCTTACTTGGGCAACTACCGAATCCTCACCGTATACCTAATTTTTCCCGTAATGCAGTCTTTAAGTACTGTGCTATCCCCAATGCAGCTCTGATACCAGGCTGTGGCGGACCGGAATCCGCTCATCCAGGATCGCAGAGGGTGGTGCCGCGCGATGCGACACCCGACAGCACACATCATAAGAACACATTATATTACATGGGAAAACAAACTGAATGTACAAAGTAGTACACTTCTCAGTTACAAACTAGGGTCTTTATTACACAGCGGAAGTTTCTTTTATACAACTCACGCCCGCCTATCTAGCAAAAGTGGTTGCCCAGCCCTAGGGCAACCCACACTAGCTGCACTCCTCAGCTCAGCGCGGCGTGTACGGCTCCCACTCAGCCGTGGTCCCCGACGGAGTGTAACCCTCGCCGGTGGACTCGTACTGCGAGTCCGTGGGTGGCTCCTCACCTGAAAAACACTTAAGCAGCAACCGTGAGCACGAAGGTTTAGCAAGGCTTAACCGACTCACCTAAGCATGAAACTCTACATGAGGTGTACAATGACATAGGATAGCATTGTTGCAGCAAATGGACACGCCTACAAGATCATCGTTAATTCATCTTTTAGCAACAAGTTAACAGTTCATGAAGCTGAAATTTAGTAAGCAATATTTGGTGGCAAACATGTAGCAATACAAAGTTATATCATATCAGCAATATTGAATCATAACCTTTCATTCATTAATCTACGTTACGACGCAGTGAACAAGCGGTACTCGTCACCGCGAGGGACGGTGAATCGACTCGATATACACCTGCAGGGAAACCCAAAGAGCACGTCACGTACGGCCACCCGTGGAGCTGCACAGCACGCTCACTCGATGTCGTACGGGACAACCTTTCACCCAACAGCCCAAACGTCGAACCGGTCGCACCGAAACGAGCAGGAGGTTCCCCACAAGGAG
Organism: Neostapfia colusana; assembly: GCA_030760725.1. Classification (NCBI taxonomy): domain Eukaryota; kingdom Viridiplantae; phylum Streptophyta; class Magnoliopsida; order Poales; family Poaceae; genus Neostapfia; species Neostapfia colusana. The sequence goes on along the minus strand of JASWHV010000007.1, from coordinate 72,791,192 downwards.
CTTCTCTCTATGCCCGTTGGCAGATTTGCACCTTGCTGTCCTCAGCCTACACCTATAAATCGGTGCGTTATGCCTCGACGCCCGGAGGTTTAGGCTACATCGGTTTATCGGGGCCCATATATCCGATATGCCTTCGGTACGTTCAATACTTGTTCAGCAGGGCCGCACACGGATCGGTCCTCAATCGACATGGGCAGGGCTGCGCACACAAGACTTCCTCTTGCTACGCCCTAGCCCCTACCTAGTCTCATTTTCATTACTAAAGTGATCTCACATCACTCAACCGAACCCGTGTGTCCCAAGCCTATCTCGCGAGTAGATTCCAACTACTCGACTTGTACCGAAGTCCTATGGATCATTAAGCATAGCCTGTCTACTCGAGGTCCTTGACACTACCCTCACTCTTTTAGGAACCTTTGGTTATGCAAGTGGGGTTTCATTCATCCTATACCTAATGCACATACATACTTTATATGACACATGTAAACAAAGTAAAAACTTATAACAAGGTTAATGCAAACCAAGGCTTGCCTTGTTGCTGCTGGTCAGTAGTTAGTTCTTCGTACGGAAGAAAGAAATCCAGCACTTCCGGGGTCTCTTCTTCAATGGCTACACGTTGAATACAATACTACATGTAAATTTAAATGCAATGTGTGAACTTAAATACATAATTGCTAATAACTCTAGCTAGCCCTCCCCTTTGGTTCTGAAATTTTTATGGTGGATTGGTAGGGGCCTAACCAGAGTTGTGACCAAGTTTTATTTGAAACAAAGTTCAATTGAACCTTGTACAAATAAAAGCCTCTTTGGTTAATAATTGAGCCTCTAAGTAATTCCAGGGTTTTTCATGGCTCCCACCATTACTTTCTAGAAAATAGAATATAGGATGGTTCTAATGGAATTGGTTTCATGTCATTTGAAGAATTCTACAGAAAGTTATGTCCTAATTAAGATTGGAGAAAATCTGAAAAATGTTTCTGTACATTTTTTCTATTTTCTCTGGGCAGTTCCCTTAATCATCCAATTAGGGTAAATAATGAACTTGGATGAGTCTGAAACTTTTACCGGGATTCAGGGATTCTCCAATGAACCTTTCAGCCAAATTTCAGAATTTTTCATAAAGTAGTTCTCCAGATAAAATTCCCAACAGTTTAAACTTTAGGGATTTAATTCTGGAAAACTATTCACTTTCATGAGCTGAATTTGGTATTGATGGAAAGTGCTCAGAGAGCTGAATCCAACAAAATTTGGTTCACCCGATTTGGAGCTCTCTAGCCAAAGTTCTTAGGATTTGAAGTTTGGAAGAATTCTGAAAATCGGGGGAAAAGTTTAAACTCTCGGGGCCCGCGGGGACACGTGTCGAGCGCGGAGGTGTCCGGCACACCGGGGATACCACACGTGTCGAGCGCGGAGGTGTCCGGCACACCGGAGCTCACAGGGTATTTGCGCGCCAGCACAACCGATCCCTGGCCACACCCGATCCCGATTTAAATTCTTCAGCCGCTGACACGTGGGTCAGCCAGCTTCGTCTTCCTCCCGCCGTTCTCTCGCGCCCGTGCCGCCGACCTCGCCGGAGCAGACTCGGGGCTCGCCGGCACGCCACTGCCGGACCTCCCATGGTCTGAAACTCGCCGCCAGGGGGTTGTCGACGTCGAGGAACAGGTCGGGGGTGACAGGTCGGGCTGGGGGTGACCGGAAATAGCTCGGCGACGTGCTGTGGCCTCGGTTGAGGTTCGACACCGTCGACCGTGGTTTCTAAACCCGCCAACACCTCGAACAAACGGCCCTACAGCATCAGTGTACCTCTAGGAAGCTCGACAAGGTGTCAAAAGGGTTCAGGGATGGCGGCAAGTCGGTCGGCACCGTGTGACCAATCGTGCCCGCCATGACCGCCCTCGATCGAGCTCGAAATTCGTCACTCCTAGACAGTTTCACGCTACGGATGCAGAAAAGAACTTGATCGCCGGCTAGTCCAGCATTTATGTGCAAGATTTGATGACCTCCGAAAGATCATAGAGCGAGAATTTAAAGAAACCGTACCAGAAGCTCGGTTTACGGTCGCCGGAGCAAAAACTGGAAATTCTCTGCGGATTCTTCACGGTTGGCTTCCAAACTTGGAGGAGAGCAGCATGGTGGTCGCGCGCTCCTGTTGCCTCTCTCGCTGGACCGTGAAAACGCCTGTGGAACGCTGCCCACGGGCACCTGACTCTCGGCTGAGGCTAGGTCGCCGCGGTGGCGATCGTCTTCGGGCAATGGAGGTCGGAGCTCGAGGTTTCTGGCGTTGGAGAGGTGGAGTGCGAACTCAGGTGGCTGTCTAGCAGCTCAGGGACGAAGGAGGAGATGGTTTTGCTGGTTTTCCCGATTGAGCAGAGAGCTGCGGCGAGAAACAATGCCGCTGCTCGGGTTTGCCCGCGAGAAGATAAAGCCGGCCAACTCCTGCTCGGCTGAGACGGTGCCGGTCGCGTGGGGGCGCGAGCCAGCCGCCCTGGGCGCCAACGCGCAGAGAGGGAAGCAGCTGGTGGCGCCGGTAGCTGCTCGGTGGCACAGCCGACAGCTGCTCGGCGGAATTTGCCACCGAGACTCTGACTTTGGGTGCAAGTTTCTCCTTCTTCCCTCTATGACATGTGGGTCCCACCCGGGGTTTTAACCTCTGAAATTTACTCCTAATCACTGTTGTAAACAGTGAGCCCCATAATACCCCTGGTGATTCAAATTATTCACCCCTGAGCAATTTGAATTGAATAGAATTCAAATTGGGTTCGGTTTGAGTGAATTTCAGCACAAGTTCAGTTTTGAATTCAAATAAAGTTTGAATTCGTCCCACTTAGCTCATGTCAAGATCAACTCCAAATGGAGTGAAAATTGGTGTGTGAGCTCACAAAAATGTGCTGAATAAGAATATGCCTCCCACTTTTAAATTCATGGAACAAAAACAGTTTGAATTTGAATGTGGTTTCAAACTGCCCTCTTTCTATCTATACCCAAAATGAGCTCAAAAAGATTTTGAATTTGGGTGAAACTTGGCATGGACATCCTTAGCAATGTGTAGGAGTTTTCATAAGTCCAGCCCACCTATATCACATGTGGGAAATACCACTTTTGCAATATGTGAGTTTGTTCTCTAATGAGCATGTTAATGGTGGTTACATGCTCTTCCTTTGTGTTCATCATCTTTCCTCAAATGAGGTGTGTGGTGTGGTGATGAACACTTCAAATGTGTGCCAAAACTGAGGCCCTTACAGTTTGAAGATCTTTTGCAAATTTTAACCTCTCCAATGACAGGTGGGGTCCACTTAACTTTCCTTCAAAAAGATCTCCACAGTTTGGCAAATAATAAATCCAAATGTTTGAAAGTTGGAAACTGAGCTGTATTTAGATAGTTGGACAAATTCCCTCCAATTTCAAATGTATATTTGAATTCTTTGCACATTCAAATCCTTTTTGGAAAAATGGGTAGCAAACCTTTTCAAAAATTAATGAAACTTTGCCTACCCACTAATTTGGACCTAAGGAATCCAAATATGCAATTTGATTCTTGTGTTAGCCGCTGCAAACAAGAGTTTGAACACAACAGTTTTGAATTACCCTTGTGTCCTCCCCTCATTTGAAAGTTGAGTTGAACACTCAGTTTAACTTCTGATTTTTAAACCCTTCCATTGCACTTTAGTACTTCAACTCTGTGGTCTTAATCCACCTAGGGTCCAAACATGCAAATGGCTCTAAGTGGGCTTTAGAACAACCTCTCATATGTTATCATATGTATAAAAAGTTTGAACCAATCCCCTTTTTCATACACATAACACCAATATTTGTGCAAACTCATGTTTCTTTGTATTAACATTTTTGGGACCTTTACATTTTTCCAGTGGATGCTAGATCCTATAAAGATGATCTGAGCAAAATTTGGAGAAATTTCTTTGCACCTTGTGGTCTCCAAAATTTCCACAAATACAAGTCTTCTCTGAATTTTGAGCCAAAATCTGGAGTTTTGACATGTCTAACAGTGGAAGATCTAATTAGGGTAGGTCTCCATGGTTCTAACAAAATTTGTTTCACCATTTTTGAAGCTACCAACAGGGAGAAATGAATTTTTGAAGTTGGACAGGAGTGCTGAAAAGTTTCTGTTTAGAGTTTGAATTTCCAAATAAAGTCTGAAATTTGGAAGACAATTTAGCCTAGCAAATGAACACCAATGAAGCTCAAATTTTTTACAGGAGATCATTAATATCATGAGGAATCTTCTGTCTAAATTTGAGGAAATTCCGTAACAGGGATCTTCTGGAATTAATTCCCAAATATTTACCTTTGATGAGTTTTGGAGAAAATTCCAGAGATCTTCATATTAAATTCTTTGCATTTCTGCAAAGTACTGACTGAGAGGAATCCAACAAAATTTATTTCACAACATTTGGACATTCCTACTGAAAGTTATGGTCATTTCAAGTTTGCACTAAATCTGAAAAATGGGAAAATCTTTAAACTCTGGTTGTGGGCCCCACCCGTGGCGCTGTCCACTCAGATGGCGGCAACACCGAGGCCACAGGGTTATTCCAAATGCAGCCACACCCGATCCGGTGCCACAGGCCGATCCCCGCGAGGAGACAGAGGCTGACCGGTGGGACCCGGCCCTCCTTCATTTACCTCGCGCTGCCCGCGCTTCCCGCAGCGGCGCACTCCGGCGAGGCTCGCCGGGACGGGGTTACCGTGGTCCAAATTCACCAAACTTGCCGCTTGTGAGTTTTACACCGTGCTGAACATGATGGTGGGGTCGGGGAAGGATGACAACAGCCAGAACAGTGCTCGCACCGTCGGCCATGTGGAACTCCACTTCGGCGACCTCGTTCTCACTCGGCAGTTGGTCATTCGGGCTAGGGTTTGCTCTAAAAGCACCAGTGAAGCATGGACAACTTCGAACCATAGACCGCTCTCCATGAAAACCACCGGAGATGGGACCTCACCGGCGACCCGAGCCTTCAAAGCGACGGCGGCGACAAAAACTCGGTGCCCAGTACCTCTACTTGATCATTTTAGCTGCTAGGACTTCGGAAAGGTTCGCAAACGTGTGCAGGAGCTACCCTAAGCTCATCTATTGTGGAGCTACTTGGAGCACGATGAATTTCCGCGAAGAGTCCTCGGTTTTCTAAAGAACCACGAGCGCCAAACTTCAGATTTCTCGGCGACGGAGGTAAGAAAGCAGGGACTCATTGGAGGGAAGGAACAAGGGTTCCTAACGCACTTCAGGAACCTTTTGTTCGAGCTGGAGAGGCTGTCAATCCGTCAAGCGACGGTGCGGCGCAGAGGCGATCAACACCAGAGGTCTGAAAGAAAACCTAGCTCGCGGGAGCCAACCGCCGGTGCTAGTGTCTTCTTAGAGCTCTGGAGAGCAGGAGGGAGACCTGGCGCATCTTTCCCGTGGCTAAGTCGCGCGAGAAGCACGCCGAGCTCGCCGGGCATCGATGAGCCGAAAAGATCTTCCGCCGGGAGGTGTTTCAGTTGGAGTTTGCACGGGAGAGAGGAGAGACCAGGGAACACGCTGAAGAATGAGGTGGAGTGTCGAGTTTTCTCAGTGGAGGCTGAGTACGTGGAGAATTTGATCGAGGTGGAAGGCACGTCGTCAGCCGGCCGATCATGCAGCCGCTCGGGTGGCACGCCGAGGTGAAAACAGAGGCGGAAGCAATTCTGTGTGGTTGACTGCTGGGTCCCACCCCCTCATTTCTTAATCAAATTTTCCACTGATACTTTTCCCCTGCTACTCACAATTAAAAGCTTTGCTTCACCTCAAAGTCATGGTTTGAAATCTTTGAATTCAACTGATTTGAATTCTAGTTTGGAATTTGAATTGAGTTTGGTTATTTGAATTTGAATTGGAATTTGAATTCTCCCTTTGCATTGTTCCAAAAACATAGCAAACAAACTCAAATAACTCTGAGTTTTGGTATGGCTGCTAATTCAAATGTGGAAACATATCTGTGGAACCAAATGTGCAAATTGAGCAATTTGGGATTTGAAACTGAAATTTAAATTCAGATTCGAGGGCTACCTCTTTTAATCCCAAACAAATAGTAGAACCCCTCCAAATGAGCTGAAATTTTGGAGGTTGAATATTTAAAATATGAAGACCCAAGTTATGACTTTAGATCTCTATGTTGGGAAGTTTTGGGAAGTTTGAATCCTTACTTTGAACTCATACCATTATAGTTGAAAGTTTTAGTTCCCCTCATTTTTCCTAAGTGTAAAGGTGCTGAAATCTTTGTTAGCACTTTTGGAGATTTTACAATGGCGCTCGCCCTGCACCTTCGCATGGTGGTCTGGCCACAGAAGTTCCAGCTCCACATGCCGTAGAAGTACGATGGGACTGTCAACCCTGCCAAGTTCCTGTAGATCTACTCCACCTCGATCCTAGCTGCAGGAGGGAATGTGAGGGGGCCCTCCCACCCGTTCACGGGGCCGTGCCGCTCGCCCGGGACTCGCATTGGGTGGTGCCGTGATATGCGGCACCCAACAGCACTCTTATAAGGCAAACATGTATTGCATAAATAAAAGCGGAAGCTTACAAATGTTCTATGTAAATAATTTACAGCAAATAGCTACAGCGGAAGACTATAATCATCTCACATCAAATAACTACTAAGCAGTCGAGAAGATGTCCAGCCCACGGACTCTTCTCGCTAGCAACAAGAAGACAACTGCAGCGGCTGGGTTCTCCATGTGTTAAACATGTCAGAAGTCTCTGAGTCTCACCGGACAACCTCCTCATAAGCGTCGACGTTAACCTGCAAAACCACTCATATAGCAAGCGTGAGCTCATAGGCTTAGCAAGACTGATCCGTCTCTCCTAAACAAGAAACTCTACATGCACGATAGATTGAAATAGGTTAGCTGAGTTTGCATAAAGGACTCGCCTAAAGTTGATCCTTAACTTTCAGATTTTAAGCCTCATTTTAAAGATCTTGAGCTAAAAAGCATCACAACTCCACAATCAAAAAAGAAATGCTTTGTTGCGATGCTTCTTGCACAAAGTGAAGTAATGTTTAATTCGCACTATCTCTAAATCAAGATTGGTTACAAGACAAGTTAAAATTCATAAGCCTTGTCAAGTCCAAAGGAAATCACTTCAGTTCTTACTACGTCAAGACGCAGTGGGCAAGTATGCTCATATGACAGTGAGCGACGGTGATTCAAATCAGTACACGCCTAGACTACACGACACGTACACCCATACTCCGATTTGCCTGCAGCAACCTCGACTAATGTTGTACGCGACCACCTTTCCCAAGTTCTTCCACACAGGACGCAGTCCAACTGCCCCGAACAGCAAGCTCTCTCAAGGTATATACCTGCAGTTATATGTTCTTGAGCGAGTTACCTCCTGCTGTCCTGACACCGAAAGCCTAAGACGATTAGAAAAGTTCCAATGTGGATCTCACAAGATACATCTGTTTCCTGGGTCCCATATAGCCAGTATGCGTCCGGTACACAACTCAAACTTCTCCAACAGGGCCAAGTATGGACGGGCTTTAACCGACAAAGGCAGGGCGTTGCATGCACGGTCCGCAGCCTACTGCATCTAAATCTCCCTGGCCGGTCTCCATTTCCTAACTGTGAACTTTCCTCATTGTTTCTATTCATGACCCGCTCCGAAGAAACCAAGCCCTAAACTCGCGAGTAGATTCGAACTACTCGACTTCTACCGGTCCTTTCCTACTAACATTTAGCGTGTCAAAATCCACTCGAGTAGGTGCTAATCTACCCTTTCTCTCTTAGGAAATTCCGGTCATGCAATCGGGTTTTGAATATCATCTAGACCTAATGCAATCAACCATTCAAAGCTATGATCTATAGAAATGAAAAGACTTTATAAGATTGCTTGAATGCAAACCGGGGCTTGCCTGTTTTGCAGGTAACTAATATATAATCAGTTAGTGATGATCACTTGAGGCGTGATCACTTGATCACCGGGTTCCTTGATCTCCACTTCAATTTCTTCACAAGTCTTCACGTCGATGCTACACGTTATGAATATGCATATATATTTAATTGTAAAGCTTTTGCTAACAAGATCTAATGATAAGTTTAAAACCAGAACTCTGTTTAAGAATTTAAAATGACACTGGTGCTAGTGGTTGGGTTTGGGTTAAGTAAAGTGATTAAGTGCTAAGTGCTTTTCATCACTTGTGTTTTGATCACCTAAAGAGGTTAAGGAGGACAGTGGTGATCAAGAGCTCCAATGGAGCTGAAAAGTTTTATGTGATTTCCTTGTCTCAAGAAAGTCATCTGCACCAAAATTTAGCACTTTTCACGGAGTGGTTTATTCAGAACAATTCTCTAAGCAATCAAGCAAAAAGGAATTAATTCTGAAGTAAGTCACATGTTCATGTCAAACTTAGTAAACTAAAATTTCAATTATAGTTCATAGAGACTGAATGAATTTTCCTAGGATTTTTGGAGCTGAGAATTGCCCAGAACTGAATTTCGAAGTTTTGGGAATTCTCTGAAAAAGTTTCAGTATTCTTTTGAAAACAGCAAATTGAAATCTGATTTCTCCTAATCAAATCAACTTCAAATGAGCTGAGAATTTTACAGGAGTTCAATAATAACATAAATATTATTCTTGCAAAATTTGAAGATTTTTGGATGAACCAAACTCCATCTAAAATTATTTGGCTGAAAAGATTTAAAGAATTTTACAGAATTAATTATTGACTTTCATAAAAATTGGGTTGCAAATTTGGATAGAGTTTTTCAACCTGAATCTAATCCAATTTGAATCACTAAATTTGGAGTTTCCTAGCAAATGTTATGGCCTTCTAAAGTTTGTACGAAATCTGAATTTGAATTAAATCGAGATAAAAGTTCAAATGCTGAAGGTGGGTCCAGGGAGCTACGTGTCACATGCTGGAACAAAGACACACGGGCCACGGGGTCATTCCCGTGCAGCCACAGACTGATCCGAGGCCGTAGAGGATCCTGCTCCTGTTGAACGAGTGACTGACATGTGGGGCCGACCCCTCCTTCGTCTACCTCTGGCTCCCGCGCACCCGCGCCGCCGAGCTCGCCAGAGCTCATCAGAAACCGCCTCCCCGGCCACCTCCCGAGCTCCCACTCGCTGCTAGTGCCTAAAATCACACGCTGAACTCATTGGGAGAACTTCCCCCGGCCATCGACGATGGCTCTAACCTAGCTCGCACCAATGCGGCGGCTCGGTGAAGCTTCGGTGACGTCGCCCTGCTGTGCTAGCCCACAAAACTCGATGAACATCGTCCCTACAGCACCAGTGGAGTGTGTAGATCATCGACGTGCACACAAATTTGCTCGGAGAGGCTGCTAGGTATGCCGTCACCGTGCGCCCGAGATGAAAACGGCGGTGCGCCGTCGGAAAACCTCGAATTCGTGCTTCTACTCCTCATCTTAGGTGGTGTTTCCATGTGTGGAGGATCGTGGGCTATTCTATAGCATGTGTGCAAAGTTGTCCGAACGATAAACGATGATTGAACGGGAATTTTGGGTTTCCTTACCCGAGGGTCGGTTTACAATGGCCGGAAGCAAAACTGAAATTCCACCGTCGAGGCTCCACGTATCGAGCTAAGATTTGGAGGTGAGCAGCGTGGATTCTTGGTGCGTCCAAAGGTGCTATCGCTCGGGCATATGAAGTTCTCTGTAGGGCTGTCCACGTGCGACCTCCTTTCGGTTGTAGTTCGGCCGCCGCGTAGACGTTCCCGGGGTAGGAGGGCCGAACACCGATAGGTGTTGGTCTGAGGAGGTCGTGGAGGGATCCGTAGTGCCGTTTTGCTACTGCTTGAGTGAATGGCTGTGTGCGAGTGAAACCGAGTGGGGAAAGAAAAACAGAGAAGCAACACTTAGAGTGTAAGGCAATTTGTTCCAATGACCAATGGGCCCCACTCCATTTCACCCCCTTATCCTCCCCAAAATATATCCAAAATTTGCAAATGATGAAATTCAATTGTGGGGGGTTGGAAACTGAGCTGCATTTGGATTATTGGGAAAATTTCATCCAAATTCAAATGTATATTTTAATTCATTGCAAATTTAAATCCAATTGGAAAATGGATAGCAAAACATTTCCAAAAATTTATGAAACTTTGCATACCCACTAATTTGGACCTAAGGAATTCAAATATGAAATCTGATTTTTAAACTTTCCATTACACATGAGACTTCAAATATGTGGTATTAATCCACCTGGGGTCCAAGCATGTAATTAAACATGAACTTGTGCAGAGAGAGCTCTCATGTGCATTATCACATGTGAAAGTTTTAACAAGACCCATTTTTCATACACATGAAACCATATGCTTGTGCAGACTTGAGTTTCTTTGTATTCATATTTTTGGGACCTTTACAGAATGAGGCCATCATGGCCAACTACTTCCCCGTGGCCGTTACCGGCACTGCCCAATCATGGCTCATAAACCTTCCCCCAGGCTCCATCTCATCCTGGGAAGAGTTGTGCTGGAGATTCACAGCCAACTTCGGGAGGTACTACACGCGCCCCAGCAGCGAGCTCGACCTCCACGCCGTGCGCCAGTGTGAGGTGGAGTCACAACAATCCTTCATCCAGTGATTCTCCCAGGTCAGGAACACCATCCCCCGCATCTCCAAGGCCTCCGTCGTCGTCGCCTTCAGGCAGGGCATCAGATACAAGAAGATACTCGAGAAGTTAGCCATGCACGATATGCAAGACATCTCCGAGCTCTTCAGCCTGGCGGACAAGTGCGCCAGGGCGGCGGAGGGCCAAAACTTGCACTCACAACCTGCCTCCACGGTGGGGAGTGCCGGTGAAGCCGCTGCTTGGGGCAGCAGAAATAAGAAGAAGAAGGTCGAAGGCAAGGACAAGCCTCTGGTTGGGGCACCCACCACCGCCGCAGCAGCAGCCGCTGGGGGCCGTACCCCGTGCATCGACAAGTGCCCACGACCGCCGTCTGTCAGCGACGATGGTCAATGGTGCCCGGTGCACAACTCCAGCCACCACGGCGCCAGCGAGTTCTGTGAGATCAAGAAGCAAGCGGAATGTTTCCATAAGGTGCAACAAAAGCGGTCGCGCCAAGACGGCGCGCCCTCCCGTCAGCGGGAGGGCAAACAGAAGGCTGAGCCTGAGGCCGGTGCCGAGCAGGAGATGGAGTATCAAGACGCCAAGCGGGCGTTGAAGGCCGTCTACGGACACTCCAACTCCGACTCCAGTGCCGACAACGAGTGGCACAAGGAGCTCCACGTGATGTACAGAGGCTCCTCCGACATCTCGTCCCGGCGAGCTGTCAAGACTCTGCGTCGAGCGGTGGCAGCAGCTGCTGCAACCCCCGAGCCAGCGCCACACCACAAGTGGATGGAGACACCGATCAGATTCGACGCCTCCGACTGCCCCAAGAACATGCAGGCGCTAGGTAGCTGCCACTCATCATCACCCCAACCATCGTCAGGTCAAGCTCTAGCACATGCTGATCAATGGCGGGGTGTCCCTCAGTGTCATCAGCCTTGCAGCGTTCAAGAAGCTGCAAATCCCTCTGTACCATCTCACCCCATCATGTCCATTTGCTGGGGTGGGCCGGGACCCTATCTCTCCATGCGGTAACATCTCCCTCCCGGTTACATTCGAGACGCCTGAGAACAACCGCATGTAGAGCATCGTCTTCGACGTTGCGGAGGTCAGCCTCCCCTTCAACGCCATCATCGGTAGGCCTGCCCTGTACCGATTCATGGTAGTAGCCCACTACGACTACTTGGTCTTGAAGGAGCCGACTCCGGAAGGCATCCTCAAGATCCGTGGAGACCGCACTGCTGCCGTCTCAGCACTGGAGAAGCTCCAAGCATTGGCAACGGCACAGGAGGCTACTTCTGGCCACGTAGAAGCTAGTCGCCCCCCTAGAAGCACGGATCAGTAAAGGATGACATCTGCACCCCGCGTGCAGCCCTCAAACAGCGAGGACATCCCCTTCAAGGTCGTCCAAATTGGCTCCGATGTCACCTAGACCACCCCCATCGTCAGAGGCCTAGGTGACAAATAGGAAGACGCGCTTGTCACCTTCCTCCGGGCTAACGTCGACGTGTTTGCATGGCAACCATTGGAGATGCACGGGATCCCCAGGTAGGTGATTGAGCACCATCTGAAGATCTACCCCGATGCCAAGCCGGTCCAGCATAAGCCTCGGAAACAATCCATCCAGTGACAACACTTCATCCATGAAGAAATCAAGAAGTTGCTTGATGTCTGCTTCATCCGAGAGGTCCACCATCCAAGATAATTGGCCAACCCTGTTGTCGTCCCCAAGGCTGGCGGGAAGTTTCGGATGTGCATCGACTACACCACCCTCAATAAGGCATGTTCAAATGATCTGTTTCCTCTCCACCGTATAGACAAAATAGTGGATTCTACATCCGGCTGTGATCTACTATGTTTCCTAGATCCTTGTTCAGGTTTTCACCAAATACCTATGTCTAGGGAAGATGAAGAGTATAATGCTTTCATCACAGTAGATGGTCTATACTTCTATGTATACATGCCTTATTGTCTTAAGAATGCTCTTCCCACTTTTGTATGTGCAATGCATAAAACATTTGGTAATCTCATTCGTGACTTAGTAGAGGTGTACGTCGATGATATCGTAGTAAAGGTTAAGTCACAAGCATCTTTGCTCGACAACCTAACCCTTGTCTTCGACAGGCTACGTTCGACACGCACGAAGTTGAACCCGGACAAATGTGTCTTCAGGGTCTCTGTTGGAAATCTACTCGGTTTCATGGTCTCACACCAAGGAATCGATGCTAACCCAAAGAAGATTAAGGCAATAGAATTGATGCGGCCACCTGCTGTGGGGAATCCCTCCGGGTACACACTCTAGGAATCGCATTGGGTGGTGCCCTGCGATGCGGCACCCAACAGCATACACGAAAAGAAACCATAAACATATAAAGTATTTTATGTCTCAACCTAATATCATTTACAACATAATGTATCATGAAGGTACACGCAGCGGAATATACATAAACACGCACTCTCGATCCTAGCTACGCAAAAGAGAAGACGTCCAGCCCGCGGATGCTTCTTACTAGCTTCAAGAAGAATGTAGCCACCGAACAAGCGGTCTTCATAGCAAAAATAATTCCACCTGCAAAACACTAATACTGCAATCGTGAGCTCGAAAGCTCAGAAAGGCTTAACCGTCTACACTAAATAAGAACTCTATATGTAGGAATTTATAACGATTGACAGCAGCTAGTGCATTAGGGACTCGCCGAAAATCCACAATCAAACAAGAAACGCTTCATCCCAATGTTGTTTTGCCCAAAGTGGAATATAAATTTAGTGAGCTCAACATCTGTGGCATACATGGTTGTAATACAATGAACTGAACTTCAGAACAACAATGATTCATTACAACTCATATGGAAATACTAACTAAGTCACAATGCAGTTAACAAGTGGTACTCAATAACCGCGAGGGACGGTCATTCGAATCAGGATACACCCGGAACATGTGACGGACCGAAATCTGTACATTTTAGGATCACAGAGGGTGATGCCGCACGATGCGACACCCGACAGCACACAGGATAAGGAAAAAATAGTATTACATCGAGACTTGCTGGATTTGTACAAAAGTAGTATAAACTTTCAGTTTACATCTAATTTACAGAGTCTACTACAGCGGAAAGTATTTATACAACTCACGCATACACCTAACTAGCAAAAGTTGGTTGTCCAGCCCTACGGACAACCCACACTAGCTGCACTCAGCTTCATTGCGGCGTGTACGGCTCCCACAAAGCCGTAGTCCCCGACGGAGGATAGCCCTCACCATTGAACTCGTACTCCGAGTCCGTGCTACTCCTCACCTGCAAACACTCATAGCAGCAACCGTGAGCATGATGGCTCAGCAAGTCTTAACCGACTGTCCTACACATGAAACGCTACATGCAAGTCATACTCGAATATAGGCTGAAAGTTTGCAGCAAAATGACATGCCTACAAGTTCATCCTTAATTCATCTTTTGGCCACAAGTTAACGGTTCACAAATCTGAAATTTAGTGAGCAATATTTGGTGGCACACACATAGCAGTACAACTTATTCATAGCAGCAGTAATACATCACAACCATTCCATACAATTACCTACGTCACGACTCAGTGACCAAGTGGTACACATTATCACGAGGGACAGCGAATCGAATCGATATACACCTGCATAGATACCTGAATAGCATGTCACGTACGCCCATCCTCGGAGCTGCACAGAACGCTCACTCCATGTCGAACGGAACAACCTTTCACCAAACAGCCCAAACATCAAACCGGTCGCACCGAAACGGACAGGAGGTTCCCTACACGGAGCATCTCTCTATGCCCATATATCCGATATGCCTCCGGTACATTCAAACTTGATCAGCATGGGCCGCACACGGATCGGTCCTCAATCGACACGGGCAGGGCTACGCATACAAGACTTCTTTATGCTGCGTCCCAGCCCCTGCCTAGTCTCATTTTTCTTACTAATGTTATCTCACATCTCGAACCAATCCCTTATGTGGCGAATCCTATACTCGCGAGTAGATTCCAACTACTTGTCTTGTACCGAAGTCTATAAACATTTGTGAGACCTATGTGTGCTGAATACATTGGCTATGACGATAAAAGTTTTTAATTCTGCCAAAACACTCTTTTTGTCAAGTCCGACTCTAGATCCAAGCTCCGACAAGATTCGATGTAAGGTCCGACTTGCTATGGCTAGGTCCGATATGTGTTTAGTTAGCTCCGGCGGTAGGTCCAAATAGATTTGGTAAGTTCCAGTGCTAGGTTCTGCTAGCTTTGGTAAGCTCTGGCTCAAGGTCCGGTTAGCTTTGGCAAGGTCCGGAGCTAAATCGCAATGGTTCTGTTTTTACCATGCAAATGTTTCGAACTTGCTTTACATCTATGGAAAGTTTGCTTAGTATTCTTTTACTAAGTTTTTCAAGTGTTATGGCTGTTTACGGTGGTTAACATTTTCCTATGGTTTGCAACATGCTTATGTGAGGTGTTCACGTAACGTGTTGTGGTTTTTGTAACTAACGTGAGTCAAGTCATGGACTTTTGGTCGAATGTATTGGTTGTTTATTAATGTGCAGGTGTTGCTTGAGTTCAAGATATGGCTGGTGACGGGATCCATTGAACTAGCCTTAGGGAGAAGATGAGGTTCAACAACCATGTTTGGGAGGATTTGTGGTTGAGTTGATCGGGAGGTCGCGCATCATGTTTGGATCAAGAACAATGCATATGAAGGTATCGTGGGCGTCGTTGGAAGTTGTTTGCACGTGTGAAAGGAGTGCATGGACGCGTCAACATGGTTCCAAGGTGTGATGAAGAGATGTGGACGTAAAGAATTGGTAGGAAAGGTCCAACTGGCTGGATTATGGACTCAGGCTGCGGCTGAGTCGGTTATGGCTCAAATGGAAAGATTTGAGTTTGTCATGATAGGATTTCGTGTGGTACACGAAGTTGAGTTGTTTTAGGAATGTGGGATACGTTGCTATGGTGTTTGGAAGTCTTAAGATTGCTTCTATCTGCGTATAGAAGAGTATTGAGCAGTTACGGAAAGTTTTGATTCAGAAACTGAGTAGGATTATAGTCCTTGTTTGAGTTGGGTTGGCCTCCGGGCTGGTTATATAAGCAAGGGAGGCCAGAGCTCGTGGTAGAAGACGACTTTGGGCTATTCCTCTTATGTTTTAATCAATAAAATTCTTAATTTAGAGTAGCTTTTGTGCCTTGTTCGTCCGACTTGTTTTTGTCAAGTCTTTGTCATCGAGTTTCTAGACAGCACGAAAGTTCTTTGGTGTTTTGATCATAACTAGAGTTTTACATATCCAATTGACGTGATTCTTTTCGGGTTGTCTTCACAACTAGATTATCTATCATCTGTGAAAATTTCACGGTCATCGGATTGGTAGTTTCTGATCTACACGAGTTTCTTTGCAGTGTTGCAGATCTGGTTTTTACTAGAGTAGAACAGATTGACCCTCGTTTGATCTTTCGATCATAACATGCGTTTTTTTATGGATTTCTGTGATTCTTATTGTCGTGTCTTCATGACTTGATTCTCTATAATATATACCACTTTTTTCACGATCGAACACGTATTTAGATCAGTCGCATACACGGTTTCTTTAACAGATTAATTTTCTGCTGAGGGGGTTTTTGTTGCTTCCGCTAAAAATTTTAAATCTACCATTCACCCCCTCTGTTAGCTTTTCACGTGCTCTCCGATCCTACAACATTAACGAAGGCATATACTATGCGAGGACTTAGACACTACCCTCACTCTCTTTAGGAGAATCTGGTCATGCAATTAGAGTTTCAATCACCCTACACTTAATGCACATACATACTTCAAGCTAAGTGAATATAATGCAAAAACTTAATAAACTCTGTTAAATGTAAACTGGGGCTTGCCTTGTTGCTGCAGGTCAGAGGTTAGATGTTCCTCCGTAGGTATGAAGTCCAAGATCTCCGGAGTTTCCTCCCGTTCAGCGACTACACGTAATCAAATTAACGATATGTCAAATTAAATTCAAAAGTGTTAAACTGCCATTATAAAGACCTTAACTTTAGCTAGACATATCTTTTTGCTCTGAAATTTTTGCTGTGTCTTGGTAAGAACCTAACCGAAGACTTTAAGCAAAGGATTTTAAACAAAGCTGTTTGAGCCTTGCACAAATAAAGGTCTAAATGGCCATCACTAGATCTTCTAAGGATTTCTAGGGATTTTCATGGATCAAACCATTCCTTTCTGAAAACTAGAGTTGGAGATGGTTCTAATGGAGTTGGTTTCATGTAACTTGAAGAATCCTAGAGAAAGTTATGCCCTAATCAAGATTTGGGAAAATTCTGAAAAATGTTTCTGTACATTTTTCTATTTTCCTAGGGCAGTTCACTTAATCACACCATTAGGGGGACTAAATTAACTTGGATGGATCTGAAATTGTTTATGTGACACGACCCCATTGGTCCTGTCGAGCCAGGATCACGCTGAGGGGTGCTGCGTTGCACAGCACCGTATAACACACGTCAAAGGTGCAAAGCGGAAGCGGAAGTTTTATTACATAAACCGTTTTATGACCTGTTTACATCAAAATACGTTTAGTCCACACTCGCGGGCGTAGACTAAGCATCAAGTGCACGTTCAGCCCTCGAACGTGTCCTTGCTAGCACACACGCACACTAACTCTGGGCGTGCACGACTCCCACTCGACGGGGTTCCCCTCCTGGGGTTCCGTCTCCTCTTCGGGAGTCCCTTCCTCATAGAACCCTGCAAAAGCTTCAAACACAAGCAGTGAGCACGAAGGCTCAGCAAGTCTGACCCGTCTCACCTAAACATGGAACTTCTACATGAGGGTAATGGGTTGCATGAGGTAAAAATCATTTGCAAGGACTCGCCTAATTAGTAGAAGCTTACTTTCAAGTTTTAGCAGCAGGTTGTGGAGAACCTTACGCTAAGGCACATGAGAGAGCCGCAATCAAAC
Organism: Neostapfia colusana; assembly: GCA_030760725.1. Classification (NCBI taxonomy): domain Eukaryota; kingdom Viridiplantae; phylum Streptophyta; class Magnoliopsida; order Poales; family Poaceae; genus Neostapfia; species Neostapfia colusana. The sequence continues at coordinate 72,773,687 of JASWHV010000007.1, read as the reverse complement.
AAGAAATGCAATTCTCTCATGTACTTTGCCCAAAGTTGAAAAGAACTTTAATTAGCTCTAAGCTACAGCATAACATTAACAATCAATGTCCAGCTTTCAATCAGCAACATTTTAACATGTAACTAGCCTGTTCTTTCTACGTCACGGTACAGTGAACAAGTGGTACTCACTGACCGCGAGGGACGGCGATTATAATCGATTTACACCTGCAGGGTTACCCGAACAACCCGTCACGTACGCCCGTACTCGATGTTGCCTACAACAACCATCACGGACGCCGTACGCGACTACCTTTCACCCGTCAGCCAAATATTGAACCGGTCCCATCGTCCCGAGCAAGAGGTCCCTGCACGCGCATCTCTGTGCCGCCAGCTGATTTACACCTCGAGCTCTCAACCTACCCTCTGAACGACGGGCAATGCCTCAATACCCAGCTACCCGAGTTACATCAGTTTCCCGGTTCCCATATAGCCGGTAGGTCTTCGGTACTGTTCTAGCTTGTTCAACAGGCCCGCACACGGCTCGGTCCTCAATCGACACAAGCGGAGCTACAGCACACAGGCCCCAAAGTCCTGCTGCCCTTACTCTCCGCTCGGTCTCATTTTCTTGCCATGTGTATCATGTGCTATCTCTACCCGAGCAATGTGCCTCTAGCCTATTCTCGCGAGTAGTTCCAACTACTCGACTTGTACCGAATCCTACCCTATCCTAGCAATGCAGTGGCTAACGAGGTTTTCAATCCTAAACCCAACCCATGGTTTTCTTGGCTGTGCAGTTGGGTTTCCAATCAAGACTCTAATGCAAAGAACAATATTCAAAGATGTGCTCAAAACAATAAACATTTGTAAAAAGGTTAATGCAAACCGGGGCTTGCCTTGCTGCTCTTGGTCGTAGGCTAGCTGTTCCTCCGGAGTAACGAAGTCTAGGACTTCGGGTTCCTCCTCGACCTTAGCGACTACATGATAGAAGCAATACATGTATTAATTTAATGCATTTGTATTAAGTTTGAAGTTGTGAAGTCTATAACCTTTGCTAGATAGACCTAATGACTGTGAAACTTTTACTGTGGCTTGGTTACAACCTAAACAAAGACTTGGTCAAGTTTTAGTTGCAGCAAAGCTCATTTGAGCCCTCCACCAATAATTATGTCCTTGACCTTAATTAAAGGCTTTTAGGGCGTTCTAAGTATTTTCATGAAACAAACTATGACTTTCTGAAAACTAGATTTTCAGAGGGTTCTAATGGAATTGGTCTCACTTAATTTGGAAGTCTCTAACTAAATATATGAGCTAAACAATTTCAGAGAAAATTCTGAAAATGTTTCTGAACATTTTCTATTTTCTCTGGAACAGTTTTACTAATCACACCATTAGGTGGACTAAATGAGCTCAAATGGATCTGAAATTTTTATGGTAGTTCAAGGATATTTTGTTGAACATCTCAGCAAAATTTCAGGATTTTCCTCCGAAGGATCCTCCAGTTAAAATTCCTAACAGTTTAAACTTTGAGGAATTAATTCTGGAGAAATAAGGAATTTCATGGAGTGAAACTTGATTTTCTGCAAAGTACTCAGAGAGCTGAATCCAGCAAAATTTGGTTCACTCAATTTGGAGCTTTCTAGCCAAAGTTATAAGGATTTGAAGTTTGAAGGAAATCTGAAAATCGGGGAAAAGTTTAAACTCGCGCGTGGGCCCAGGGAACACGCGTCGCACGCCTAGGCGATGGCACACCGCGGCCCACAAGGACTTTGCGCGCCAGCACACCCGATCCCGGCCGCAGCTGGATCCCGATTCAAAATATCGGCCGCTGACAGCTGGGGTCCACCCCCTTCTTCAACCTCGCGACACCCGCGCCCCGCCGCCGAGGGATCTCGCCGAAGAGCTCGCCGCCGGCTGCTGTACAGCTCCAAACTTCTTGATTCTGGCCGCCCCTGCCTACTTTTACTTGGGGAACAGGATCCGAGGGTCAGCTGCTCATGACAACGGCCGGAGCATGGTCGGCGACGAGCCGCCATATCGGAATGACTTCGGCCGTGTCGGCTGACTCCCCTAGTACCTCAGCTACTTGGGAAATCGGTCGGGGAGCATCAGTGGACCTCAGAGAAGGTCGACATGAGCTCGAGGCAGCTCGGGGAAGGCCCGAAATAGGTCCTCACCGTGCGCCCGATACCCCCCCGTTCGTTCCGCCATTAGTAGACCTTAAATTACGCCGGGCACAGAGGTTCTCCGGCCCAGAGTCGTGAAGGCAACTTGTGCGTTACCGTGTCTAGCTCGTGTGGGAGTGGCCTGAGGCCCTCTAATCCTTTCTAGAGCACGAATTAAACAGAATCGTACCCGAAGGTCGTTCTGCACACAGAAAGGGGAAAAGTGGAAATTCGCCGCCGGTGAGCAACCACTCGAGCTGTGGCTCGGGGATGAGCAGCACCGGTCACCCGCGCGTCCAAGGGTGCCTTGGCCCGGGCGTGACAACGCCCAGGTTGGGCTGTCCACGAGAGCCCGAGGTGCGGCGGTTCCAAGTTCCGAGTTTGATCTTTCGGCACAGCCGATATCAATCGGTTTCAACCGAATTCTAGCAATGGGGAGGATGGAGGAAGGTCTCTAGTACCTTTCTGGGACTCTGGAGTGGAAGGAGGGAGCTGCGATCGGCGTCCTCCGATCAAGTCTGAGCTGCGGAAGTTTTCGGCCGGCGCTGAGTTCTTGCAGAGAAGAACTGTGGTGCCTCGGCCGAGGAGGGGGCAGGCGCCTTAAGAAGGCTCTGCACCGCCTCATGCCCGCGCGTGGGCAAGCAGCTGGTGGCGCGGTGGCTGGCCTCGGTGGCGATCACCGCTGCGGCTCGGCGACCCGAGTGAAAAGTCTCAGTCGGTTTGTGTTGAAGTAGAGGCTGACATGTGGGTCCCACCCTTCCTTTTAACCTCTGAAATTTACTTCTAATCACTGTTGTAAACAGTGAACCCCATACTACCCTTGGCAACTCAAATTATTCCCCCATGAGCCATTTGAATTGATCAAAGTTCAAATGAGGTTTGGTTTGAATGAATTTCAGCACAAGTTCAGTTTGAAATTCAAATAAAGTTTGAATTTCTCCCCCTTAGCTCATGTCAAGATCAACTCCAAATGGAGTGAAAATTGGTGTGTGAGCTCACAAAAATGTGCTGAGTAAGAATATGCCTTCCACTTTCAAATTCATGGGATAAAAACAGTTTGAATTTGAATAAGGTTTCAAACTGCACTCTTCCTAACTATACCCAAACTGACCTCAAAAAGGTTTTGAATTTGGGTGAAACTTGGCATGGACATCCTTAGTAAAGTGTAGGAGTTTTCATATGTCCAGCCCATCTATATCACATGTGGGAAATACCACTTTTGCAATGTGTAAGTTTGTTCCCTAATGAGCATGTTGATAATTGTTACTTGCTCTTCATTTGTGTTCATCATTCTTCCTCAAATGAGGTGTGTGGTGTGGGGATGAACACTACAAATGGGTGTCAAAAACTGAGGCCCTTACATTCCTCCCCCCTTAAAAGAATCTCGTCCCGAGATTATAAGGTGAAAATGAGAGAGAGGACGGTGGAAAATTACCGGATATGCGACGTGAGAAAGTCGGGGTAGTTAGTGCAAAGGAATTCTTCGCTCTCCCATGTCGCCTCGTCCATGGAGTGATTACTCCACAGAACCTTGTAGAACCACAACGTACGGTTGCGTGTGGTTCGGGCCTTCTCATCAATAATCTGCACCGGTTCCTCCCGATAGGTGAGATCCGGTTGCAGTTCTTCAATGTCTTCCAGCTGAACGGTAGTTGATAGCTTGAGACACTTCCTCAGCTGGGAAACGTGAAAGACGTCGTGCACACCGGAAAGTGCTTCTGGTAATTTCAGCCGGTATGCTACCGATCCACATCTTTCGGTAATCTGGAATGGACCGATGAATCGGGGTGCCAACTTTCCTCTCACCCCAAATCTGTTTACACCCTTCATTGGAGACACCCGTAGATATACGTGATCTCCAACTTCGAATTGTAATGGGCGCCTTCTTCGGTCCGCATACTGTTTCTGTCGGGATTGAGCAGCCCTTAGGTTCGCTTGAATCAGTCGAACCTTTTCTTCCGCGTTGTTGACAAGGTCAATCCCGAAGGTAACCCTCTCGCCAGACTCACACCAGTTCAGTGGTGTGCGGCATTTCCTGCCGTATAGCGCCTCGTAGGGTGCCATCTTGATGCTGGCTTGGTACCCGTTGTTGTACGAGAACTCGGCTAACGGCAAGTGATCATCCCAATTCGTGCCGTGGTCGATAGCGCAAGCTCGTAGCATATCTTCTAGGATTTGATTTACCCGCTCAGTTTGCCCATCCGTCTGCGGGTGGTAGGCTGAACTACGGATCAGCTTCGTCCCCAAGGCAGCGTGTAGCTGCTCCCAAAAACGGGACACAAATAAAGTGCCTCGGTCCGATATGATGGTACGGGGTACGCCGTATAAGCATAGGATCCGTGAGATGTACAGTTCAGCGTACTTCTTGGCGTTGTAGTTGGTGTTGACCGGGATGAAATGGGCAACTTTGGTGAGTCGATCGACGATCACCCACACAGAATCATGTTTCTGTAAGGTGGTGGGTAAACCGACGACGAAGTCCATGCTCACGTCCTCCCACTTCCAGGCAGGAACGCCCAGTGGTTGCAGCAGTCCCGGTTTCCGCATGTGGTCTGCCTTCACCCTTCGACATGTATCACACTCGGACACGTATTTTGCAGTCTCTCGCTTCATCCGTGTCCACCAAAACTTTCTCCTGAGTTCTTGATACATTTTGTTGCTGCCGGGGTGAATAGAAAATTTTGATAAGTGAGCCTCATCAAAGATTTTCTTCCGTAGCTCCGGGTTTCGGGGTACGACGATCCGGTCCTTGAACCATAGGACGCCGTCTCCGTCCTTCCGGAAACATTTCAACTCCCCACTGTCTACACGTCTCCGCAAATGTGACATGCCCTTGTCATTCTTCTGGGCTGCCGCTATCTCTTCACGGATGGTGGGGACCAAAGCTAGGTTGTAGAGAGCTCCGTGTGGAATCACATGTAGTGGTGGTTCGCTCTCTTCCAACGGTGTGATGGTCAGATTATTGACGTGTGACTTGCGGCTTAGCGCGTCCGCCACAACGTTTGCCTTGCCCGGATGATAATGGATCTCTATCTCGTAATCCTTTATCAGTTCTAACCATCTTCGTTGCCTCATGTTCAGCTCCTTCTGAGTGAATATGTACTTGAGGCTTTTGTGGTCGGTATATAAATGTACGAGGTTACCGAGTAGGTAGTGCCTCCACATCTTCAGTGCAAGTACCACGGCAGCGAGCTCCAAGTCGTGAGTTGGATAATTTTGCTCATGGTTCCTAAGCTGCCGTGATCCATACGCGACCACTCTTCGGTCTTGCATCAGCACACATCCGAGCCCAATGCCGGATGCATCGCAGTACACATCGAATGGTTTTGTTGTGTCTGGCTGCGCCAAAACCGGTGCTGATGTCAGGTGCTTGACTAAAGCCTTGAATGCTGCTTCACATGCTGGACTCCAAATATATTTGGTAGCCTTCTTCAGCAGCTCTGTCATTGGCTTGGCAATCTTTGAGAAGTTCGGAATGAACCTCCGATAATATCCCGCGAGTCCGAGGAAACTCCGTACCTCATGAACAGTTCTCGGGGATTTCCAATTCAGCACTTGCGTGATCTTGCTCGGGTCCACAGCGATACCTTCCGCTGAGATGATATGCCCGAGGAAAGGCACTTGCGATATCCAAAACTCGCATTTGCTGAATTTTGCGTATAACTTGTGATCCCGCAGCCGTTGCAAGACTATACGCAGATGTTTCTTGTGATCTTCCTCCGACTTGGAGTATACCAGAATGTCGTCGATGAAGACCACGACAAACTTGTCCAGCTCCGGCATGAACACCGAGTTCATTAAGTACATGAAGTGAGCTGGAGCATTGGTGAGGCCAAAGGACATGACCAGGTACTCATAAAGTCCGTACCTTGTCGAGAAAGCTGTCTTTGGAATGTCCTCCGCCCTTATCTTAATCTGATGGTACCCGGATCTTAAATCCATCTTGGAAAAGATCTTTGCTTCGACCAACTGATCAAACAACATGTCGATCCGTGGCAACGGGTACTTGTTCTTGATGGTTACGGCATTTAATGGACGGTAGTCCACACAAAACCGTAACGTTTCATCCTTCTTTTTGACAAATAATGCCGAACAGACCCATGGCGAGGAGCTCGGCCTAATAAAACCCTTCTCCAGAAGGTCCGTGAGCTGAGTCTTCAGTTCAGCCAACTCCTTGGGCGCCATCTTGTACGGCCTTCGGGATATTGGCATGGTTCCCGGTGCAAGTTCAATCTTGAACTCCACCTCTCTATCAGGTGGCATCCCCGGCAAATCGTCCGGGAATACATCAGGGAACTCTCGGACCACTGGAATGTCTTCCAATCTGATGGTTGTGGCTTGATAGACACTTGGAAGTTTTATTTCTGGACTGTCCAGAAATAATCAGTGAGAACCGTGCACTTCTGAGTTTAAGTGCACGACTCGGAGGACGGTGTCTAAAATAGCGCCGTGGCGGGTTAACCACGACATCCCTAGGATGACATCGACCTTCTGCCCCTCTAAGATAATGAGAGACGTGGGGTACACTCTACCCGCTAAGCATAATGGTGCTTTGGAGACCATTACGCTTGCTGAAATCTTCCCACCCGGTGAACAAATTAAATATGGACTATCGGTGGGTAGTATTGGCAAGCTGTGTTTAGCAGTGAAAGCTTGGCTAATAAAATTATGCGTGGCGCCTGAATCAAATAGTACTATAGCGGGATGCTGGTGGAGTTGGAACATACCCGCAAGGATTGGCTCGCCCTCCGGCACGTCCTCAATGGCAAGCTGGTGGACAGTACCGGGCCTAGGGTTTGCCCGCCGCGCATTAGTAGGGTTCCGGGGTTGATTCCTCCCCGGAAACTGTGGTGCCACTCCGCCGCCTTGCCTCTCCGGGCAACTGCTCGCGAAGTGTCCTGGACGACCACACTTGTAACATGTGGCCGCTGCTGGTGGAGTACTCGGGGGACGAAAGCCCGGCATGCGTTGCGGAGGTGCAAACGCACGCGGCATCGCCCGCTGCTGCTGTTGTTGTTGCGGTGGTACTGGCAGTGCCGGCCGGAATGCTGGTGAAGAGTACGGCCGACCGCGGAACGGCATCGACCGCTGTGATGGTTGCCAGCGTGGACCTGATGGTGGGCGATTCACCATCCGAAACTTCTGAGAAGGACCGCCTCCTTCTCCGCTGCTCTGCGGCGCGCTTCGCTTTCGCTCTGCCGCCGCCAACTCCTTGCCGGAGTCCTCCTGAACAATCGCAGCATCAATGATGTCGTTGAGGCTGCCGCGATTGAACATCACCAGCTTGTCCTTCAGGAGCGGGTTAAGCCCCTGGTAAAAGTGGTCCCGCCGCTTCTCGTCCGTATCTGCGTGATACGACGCGTAGAGCGCGAGATCGTTGAACGCCCTGGAATATTCCAGCGTGTTCCGGCTTCCTTGTTGCAGGTGTAGGAACTCCTGCGTCTTCCTCTTCATCAAACCGGGCGGTATATGATAGGCCCTGAAGGCCGTCCGGAACTCCGCCCAGGTCATCACTCGGTCGGTGGGTTGTGAAGCACAAAAGTTGGCCCACCACGCGCTCGCGGATCCTTGGAGCTGCTGGACCGTGAACTGAGTCTTGCGCTGCTCATTGATTTGGAGCAGCCCGAACTTCATCTCTATGGCGCGGAGCCAGTTGTCCGCGTCAAGTGGTTCATCCGCCCTTGAGAATACAGGGGGATGAGTTGCCAGGAAGTCAGAGTAGGAGCTCTGTTGGCGCTCCTCACGATCTTGACGTCTCTCTGGGCGAGACGTATTCGCAATTAACGTTTGCAGCAGCTCTGTGTGCTGCTGATGTGAACCCGCCATTGCCGCGACAATGTCGGCCAATGTAACCGTTGGCAGTGGCGGTGGCGGTGTTTGCTGTTGCTGTTGCTGCTGCTGTCCCGAGGAGTCCTCGGGAGGCGGTTGGGAGGTCTCTCCCCCTTGGCTAGTACCTCCAACATCAGGGTTGGCACGAGTACGCGTCATTCTGAAATTCAACACAGCAGCAATTAGCACATGTCTTACTCAAAATTCCATAAACAGCAGTAAGTATTGAAGCGACACATGATTAACTTGCACAACATTCACATATATTGATAAAGCATAAACTTTATACAAGATACATTATTCTCGGATCTCCGAGAAGTCGTGCTCATGTCGTCACTACCTATACATACGCTACTGTCTATACGACATGTCACCGATTACAAAAGTTGGGTTACGCTACCCTAGCTGCCCTACTTGGCAACCGTAACCCCTACTCGGAGTAGAACTCGACCTCCTCCGGTACCTCTGCTGGTGGCTCGGGGTCTACCACCTCTTCTCCCATTCCAGGTTCTCTCATGGCTGGAAGACCCAAGACTACCGGTACGCCCAATACCGGGGGCACGAGGTCCTGCAATGCATGCACCTCGTCCATAGCCTGGTTGTAGTCCTCTTCCCAGCCTTGTCCTTCCTCAATAGCGTCGTCCCGCTCTTGAGCAAGGTCCTCATTCTGCTGGGTTAGGGTCTGCACCAGCTCTTGCAACGCCGCGATGTCAACACGGCCCTTTTTCTTTGCCTTCTTCAGACGACGCAACTGATTGTGTTGTTCATTCAGTCGCTTGATCGTCGGAAGGAGCACATTGCGGAGTGCACTGTGAGCACCCTCGAAATGATCTCCACGGCTTGTGCTCTCCTTGAGCTTGGTGGCGAGACGCTCTGTATGAACAGCTTGGCTGTCCATCACAGCGTTTCCCGCCCTCATTTGGAGGCTGAGGTTTGCCTCTGCGGGGTTGTACCTTGGGCAAGTCGGGTCTGTTGCCTCCAGGTACCTCTCTTCCCACACATGCTGAGCTCGTCCCTCCACCGGAACGAGTGCGTATGGAGTTCCCTCCATAGCCTGCACGTGTAGTTGGCAGAAACGTGACATAGTGTCACGGGCTGCCACTTGCCACATCCCTTCCGGTTGTCTTCCTCTCACCGTGACGGTGAATGGCACCCAACCGGGTGGCGTAGGTCCTGCGGAAACTTCAACATGGATCGTCCACGTCTTGTTCCCCTCTTCGCCTTCTTCCTTGGCGAAGTATTGCGGCATCTGATTGTACCCGAAATATTGGAGCATTTGCCACAATGCTTCCGGGTAGCCGCTACGGTCAGAGCAGTGGGAAACTACCCACCCGTTCTCCAACCGTTTATCTGCTGCCATCTGTAAAAATATATTTGAGAAATGTCAAATATTTATTTAAACAGTAAACCATTGAGTTATAACATAAGATATGTCATTGAACCCATAACACTTGGAAACATAGTTCAAATTTTTAAACAAATTTGACTGCTGATCTGCTGTTACCATGACAGCCCTGACAAGTTTCCATATCAACCTGATTTAGGCCAGGCTAAAAGCAAAACCAGTCCTGGAGCTCAACATCAAAGTTAAAGTTAACTTCAATAGCTTTCCAGAAAGTATTTGGTTGGCCTAAGATCTGTCCTGGTTCAAAAGTTATGAGATGTCAAAGTTAACAGAATTTCTGGAAACAATTGGACAGCACCTCCCTGCTTTAGGTACTGATTTGATCCAAGAATCCCAGTTAATTCTGTTCCTAATCTGACAAAACGTTCTGTTACAAAGTTGTAACCCATCTCATAAGCTTTCCAGAACTACCTCATTTCCTATTTTTGGATTTTTAAGCAGGGAGTTATGCTTAATTTACAGAGAGTTTACAGAGAGTCTTTGCTCTGTCCTGTTTTCTGGACAGTTTCAACTCTACTGCATTTTTCGAGTGGTTAAGGGATGAAACACCTCTGGAACTCAACAGAAAAGTTGTAAAGCTCTTCCAACGCTTTCCAGAAATGTATCATACGACCCCAACCTCGAAGGAACTCAACCTCTAACCTCTGATTAACTTCAGCCTTGATTCAGCTGAAAACAGAGTGCTCTGTCCTTAACATCCTATAAGTTGAAAGTTTGTTAACTTTGAATATCCTGTTCCAGGGAAGGAGTTACATCAAGTTTTACTACTGTGGATCAAAACCTTCAAGTTTTTCAATGAAGTTGTTCATTTAGTTGGGTGTGACGTCGATGCGTCACCAGATTTTGTCGGTACTACGTCCTCACAAAGAAAAAACCTATACCGGACTTAGCCGGCTTCGTTAGTTCAGTGGCACTACTCGTCACTCGCACATGGATGCTACACGTCTACCGTTTCGTGGTAAGGCTACCTGCAGAAATTCAACCAATCATCAGACTCGGCTGCACACCGAGCCCGGAATCCATACAGTTGGTACACCCGGCCGTCATCACTCGCCCGGATGTTCTCAAGCCAAACACGCCTTGAGTTACGTGTTCACGTTTCAGACCACGTGACGGGGTCTCCCATGTTGCACCACGCACGCCAGGGACCGACGTTGCTCGAATACCCCAAACGACATGAAGAGTCGTAGAGGATACTAAAGCGGATCGGGTTACCTGCCACCCGTGGGGCTCCACCCTTCAGCTTGTGCGCACTGGTGGACAGCGCTTACGTGCACCCCCCAAGACATGAACGTCCCGAGATGCACGATTTTCCGACATAACAAATAGGTTACTAAGCCACTTTCTATATACTAATAACATCCTTATACGGGCTACTAACTCGTTCCTCACTGGATTTTTGAAAAAGAAGACCTTTGTACTGTGTTAAACCTCAAGCGAGCTCTGATACCACGCTGACACGACCCCATTGGTCCTGTCGAGCCAGGATCACGCTGAGGGGTGCTGCGTTGCACAGCACCGTATAACACACGTCAAAGGTGCAAAGCGGAAGCGGAAGTTTTATTACATAAACCATTTTATGACCTGTTTACATCAAAATACATTTAGTCCACACTCGCGGGCGTAGACTAAGCATCAAGTGCACGTTCAGCCCTCGAACGTGTCCTTGCTAGCACACACGCACACTAACTCTGCGGCGTGCACGACTCCCACTCGACGGGGTTCCCCTCCTGGGGTTCCGTCTCCTCTTCGGGAGTCCCTTCCTCATAGAACCCTGCAAAAGCTTCAAACACAAGCAGTGAGCACGAAGGCTCAGCAAGTCTGACCCGTCTCACCTAAACATGGAACTTCTACATGAGGGTAATGGGTTGCATGAGGTAAAAATCATTTGCAAGGACTCGCCTAATTAGTAGAACCTTACTTTCAAGTTTTAGCAGCAGGTTGTGGAGAACCTTACGCTAAGGCACATGAGAGAGCCGCAATCAAACAAGAAACGCATTTCTCTCATGTACTTTGCCCAAAGTTGAAAAGAACTTTAATTAGCTCTAAGCTACAGCATAACATTAACAATCAATGTCCAGCTTTCAATCAGCAACATTTTAACATGTAACTAGCCTGTTCTTTCTACGTCACGGTACAGTGAACAAGTGGTACTCACTGACCGCGAGGGACGGCGATTATAATCGATTTACACCTGCAGGGTTACCCGAACAACCCGTCACGTACGCCCGTACTCGATGTTGCCTACAACAACCATCACGGACGCCGTACGCGACTACCTTTCACCCGTCAGCCAAATATTGAACCGGTCCCATCGTCCTGAGCAAGAGGTCCCTGCACGCGCATCTCTGTGCCGCCAGCTGATTTACACCTCGAGCTCTCAACCTACCCTCTGAACGACGGGCAATGCCTCAATACCCAGCTACCCGAGTTACATCAGTTTCCCGGTTCCCATATAGCCGGTAGGTCTTCGGTACTGTTCTAGCTTGTTCAACAGGCCCGCACACGGCTCGGTCCTCAATCGACACAAGCGGAGCTACAGCACACAGGCCCCAAAGTCCTGCTGCCCTTACTCTCCGCTCGGTCTCATTTTCTTGCCATGTGTATCATGTGCTATCTCTACCCGAGCAATGTGCCTCTAGCCTATTCTCGCGAGTAGTTCCAACTACTCGACTTGTACCGAATCCTACCCTATCCTAGCAATGCAGTGGCTAACGAGGTTTTCAATCCTAAACCCAACCCATGGTTTTCTTGGCTGTGCAGTTGGGTTTCCAATCAAGACTCTAATGCAAAGAACAATATTCAAAGATGTGCTCAAAACAATAAACATTTGTAAAAAGGTTAATGCAAACCGGGACTTGCCTTGCTGCTCTTGGTCGTAGGCTAGCTGTTCCTCCGGAGTAACGAAGTCTAGGACTTCGGGTTCCTCCTCGACCTTAGCGACTACATGATAGAAGCAATACATGTATTAATTTAATGCATTTGTATTAAGTTTGAAGTTGTGAAGTCTATAACCTTTGCTAGATAGACCTAATGACTGTGAAACTTTTACTGTGGCTTGGTTACAACCTAAACAAAGACTTGGTCAAGTTTTAGTTGCAGCAAAGCTCATTTGAGCCCTCCACCAATAATTATGTCCTTGACCTTAATTAAAGGCTTTTAGGGTGTTCTAAGTATTTTCATGAAACAAACTATTACTTTCTGAAAACTAGATTTTCAGAGGGTTCTAATGGAATTGGTCTCACTTAATTTGGAAGTCTCTAACTAAAGATATGAGCTAAACAATTTCAGAGAAAATTCTGAAAATGTTTCTGAACATTTTCTATTTTCTCTCGAACAGTTTTACTAATCACACCATTAGGTGGACTAAATTAGCTCAAATGGATCTGAAATTTTTATGGTAGTTCAAGGATATTTTGTTGAACATCTCAGCAAAATTTCAGGATTTTCCTCCGAAGGATCCTCCAGTTAAAATTCCTAACAGTTTAAACTTTGAGGAATTAATTCTGGAGAAATAAGAAATTTCATGGAGTGAAACTTGATTTTCTGGAAAGTACTCAGAGAGCTGAATCCAGCAAAATTTGGTTCACTCAATTTGGAGCTTTCTAGCCAAAGTTATAAGGATTTGAAGTTTAAAGGAAATCTGAAAATCGGGGAAAAGTTTAAACTCGCGCGTGGGCCCAGGGAACACGCGTCGCACGCCTAGGCGATGGCACACCGCGGCCCACAAGGACTTTGCGCGCCAGCACACCCGATCCCGGCCGCAGCTGGATCCCGATTCAAAATATCGGCCGCTGACAGCTGGGGTCCACCCCCTTCTTCAACCTCGCGACACCCGCGCCCCGCCGCCGAGGGATCTCGCCGGAGAGCTCGCCGCCGGCTGCTGTACAGCTCCAAACTTCTTGATTCTGGCCGCCCCTGCCTACTTTTACTTGGGGAACAGGATCCGAGGGTCAGCTGCTCATGACAACGGCCGGAGCATGGTCGGCGACGAGCCGCCATATCGGAATGACTTCGGCCGTGTCGGCTGACTCCCCTAGTACCTCAGCTACTTGGGAAATCGGTCGGGGACCATCAGTGGACCTCAGAGAAGGTCGACATGAGCTCGAGGCAGCTCGGGGAAGGCCCGAAATAGGTCCTCACCGTGCGCCCGATACCCCCCCGTTCGTTCCGCCATTAGTAGACCTTAAATTACGCCGGGCACAGAGGTTCTCCGGCCCAGAGTCGTGAAGGCAACTTGTGCGTTACCGTGTCTAGCTCGTGTGGGAGTGGCCTGAGGCCCTCTAATCCTTTCTAGAGCACGAATTAAACAGAATCGTACCCGAAGGTCGTTCTGCACACAGAAAGGGGAAAAGTGGAAATTCACCGCCGGTGAGCAACCACTCGAGCTGTGGCTCGGGGATGAGCAGCACCGGTCACCCGCGCGTCCAAGGGTGCCTTGGCCCGGGCGTGACAACGCCCAGGTTGGGCTGTCCACGAGAGCCCGAGGTGCGGCGGTTCCAAGTTCCGAGTTTGATCTTTCGGCACAGCCGATATCAATCGGTTTCAACCGAATTCTAGCAATGGGGAGGATGGAGGAAGGTCTCTAGTACCTTGCTGGGACTCTGGAGTGGAAGGAGGGAGCTGCGATTGGCATCCTCCGATCAAGTCTGAGCTGCGGAAGTTTTCGGCCGGCGCTGAGTTCTTGCGGAGAAGAACTGTGGTGCCTCGGCCGAGGAGGGGGCAGGCGCCTTAAGAAGGCTCTGCACCGCCTCATGCCCGCGCGTGGGCAAGCAGCTGGTGGCGCGGTGGCTGGCCTCGGTGGCGATCACCGCTGCGGCTCGGCGACCCGAGTGAAAAGTCTCAGTCGGTTTGTGTTGAAGTAGAGGCTGACATGTGGGTCCCACCCTTCCTTTTAACCTCTGAAATTTACTTCTAATCACTGTTGTAAACAGTGAACCCCATACTACCCTTGGCAACTCAAATTATTCCCCCATGAGCCATTTGAATTGATCAAAGTTCAAATGAGGTTTGGTTTGAATGAATTTCAGCACAAGTTCAGTTTGAAATTCAAATAAAGTTTGAATTTCTCCCCCTTAGCTCATGTCAAGATCAACTCCAAATGGAGTGAAAATTGGTGTGTGAGCTCACAAAAATGTGCTGAGTAAGAATATGCCTTCCACTTTCAAATTCATGGGATAAAAACAGTTTGAATTTGAATAAGGTTTCAAACTGCACTCTTCCTAACTATACCCAAACTGACCTCAAAAAGGTTTTGAATTTGGGTGAAACTTGGCATGGACATCCTTAGTAAAGTGTAGGAGTTTTCATATGTCCAGCCCATCTATATCACATGTGGGAAATACCACTTTTGCAATGTGTAAGTTTGTTCCCTAATGAGCATGTTGATAATTGTTACTTGCTCTTCATTTGTGTTCATCATTCTTCCTCAAATGAGGTGTGTGGTGTGGGGATGAACACTACAAATGGGTGTCAAAAACTGAGGCCCTTACATTATGTGACTCAAGGATTTTCAAATGAACATCCCAGCCAAATTTCAGAATTTTCCATAAAGGAAATCTCCAGATAAAATTCCCAACAGTTTAAAATTTGGAGATTTAATTCTTGAAAAAGAACGGATTTCATGGAATGAAACTTGTTTTGATGGAAAGCACTCAGAGAGCTGAATCCAACAAAATTTGGTTCACTAAATTTGGACCATCCTAGCGAAAGTTATGGGCATTTGAAATTTGAACTAAAATCTGAAAATATTGGAAATGTTTTAAACTCTGACCATGGGCCCCACACCTCAGTCGTCTTCCACCTCGCGCCAGAACACTCGGGTGGCGGTGCGCACCGGCGAGGTTCACCGTAACGGCATTCACGGCCATATCCGGGGCTGGTACTCGCCGCCCCTAGGTTTAGACATCGGGGAACTCGTTGGTGAGGATGGCTAGGGCTCTCAGTGGCCGGAACTTGGTCAGCGATAGTGACAGCGGCGGTATGAACTCTGGCGAGGTCACCCGAGCTCTTCAGATCCTTATTGGCCACAGTTTCCTCCTACAGCTCTGTGATGACGTGCTGAGAACGAATATGGAGCTGGTTTGCCGTGAAAACGGCCGGAGGTATGAGCTCACCGTCGACTTAGGTAAAAAATCGGCGGCGACCGGAAAAACTCAAAGAACAGAGTCGATACTCGATGTTTTTCGGTGCTTGCCGATCCTAGATGATCATAGGGAGGTCTAGGACGTGTGGTTCAATGGATACGAGCTGCTATAGACTAAACATCAAGAATTTTGAAGATTTGATCAACTCGGCTCTATGAACTCGCGCTCGGTAAAATGGAAAATTCTCATCCGACAGTGCATGAAATGGTGTAGGGTTTTCACCGTAGGTTCGAGCAGAGGGTGGCGCGTCTCTTTTCTGTGGAAAGATGGCCGTGACATGGACTGTATCACCGGGGACGTCGAGGAACCGAGAGGCGCTCGGGTGGCGGCTGTGTTTTCTGTCGCGCGTACGAGAGCAGAGCACGGCTGTTATGTGTGCAGCGCTGGGGTTCCTTCGTGAGCAAGGAGGCACCGAAACTGGTCGCCAGCATGACGGCAAACTGAGGAGGTGGCGATCGGAACGGCTCGGTGGCATCCGCTGAAGAAGCCCGAAGAACAGAGCGCGCGTGTGAGTTGGTTCACTCAGTGAGTATGTCTGACATGTGGACCCACTTCTCCCCTCTAATTCTTTTCTTTTGTTTTTCCTGCAAATATCTCAGCTACTCATAATTAAATTGTAGACTTAGCCACAAAGTCATGAGATGAATTTGAATTCTTCAAATCAGAGTTGGTTTGGCTAATGTTGATTCACACATGAATTTGAATTTCAAATTCAGTTTTGAATTAATTCGAATATAGCTCCCGATAAAATGAACTCCAATGAGGATAAAAATTGGTGGACTAACTCAGGAAATTATGCTGAGTTTGAATGTGAAGTCACCGTTTGAATCCAAGTGATGAAAGTAGCTAAAATTTGAATTTGGCATTCAAATTAGCCCTTTTTGCAATTGTATCCAAAAGTGCCTCAAAATGGTTTGGATTTGCATGAAACTCGGCATGAGCATTCCTAAGAATGTTTAGGATCTATTTGTGAGCACAGCCCCTCATGTTTACATGTGTGAAATCCAACTTTTGGATTTGTGAGTTTTTCCCCTAATCAACCTATTGAAGGTGGTTACTTGCTCTTCACATGTGTTCATTAGATCTCCACAAAATGAGCTGAGTTGTGGTGATGTGATGAACACATTAGCAAGTGAAATCTTGGGCTTTTACAGAACACACGACATATAAGCCCGATCGGAAGTATGTTACCGACTACTTCACACACGTTGTATGTAGCATCCTTTAACCCATTACCCCAATGCTGTACCTGTTATACCGACCCATCAGAAGGCCTGCTACACGGAACACGTCGAAGTTGCTCTTCTAGTAGATTTACACCTCTGACACCAATCCCCAATGGACGGCGGTATAAGTTATGACACGAGGGTACTCGAGTTACATCGGTTTCCTAGACCATAATATCCAGTATGCATCTGGTACTGTTCAAACTTGCTCAACAGGGCGGCATACGCATCGGTCCTTAACCGACACAAACAGAGCTATGGCAACACAGACCCCAACATCCTACTGCTCCTACTCTCTGCTCGGTCTCATTTTCCATTCCAGTAAATTCATTCTCTAGAATCATACCCATTTGAACCAAATCCCTAGCCCTCGAGTAGATTCCCACTACCCGACTTGTACCGATTGCTATATAACTTAATCCTAGAAGAAACTACACGAAGGTAACCTGTTCTACACTTCCACTCCAACATTTTTTGGGTCGTGCAATTGGAGTGTCAATCACCCTAGACCTAATGCACAATACACACTATACCAATGAAAGTGATACAAAGTAAAATATATCTAAAAGCTGTTAAATGCAAAACGGGGCTTGTCTTATATTGCTGCAGGTTTGATCTTAAATAAAAGTCAGTAGCTGGTGGACGAGTAATGCCTCAACTTGCTGCTCCGAGTCGATTGCCTCGTCGAACTCCTTCGTCGTGTTTCCTACCGATATGAATATGCACAAGTTTATAATGCAAGTAAGAGAATGATAAAACAAAAGGTTTTATGACTTAAGAATGGTTTAGACCAACTTAGGGGTGAGCTCTACTATGGACAGAAAACAGAGGAAAATTTTAGTCTGAGCAGTGGAATTTTTTGGAGTAAAGTGCAAAGGCTCTAAAGTGGACATAAGTAGAGAATTGGAAAGAAAAAGCAGAGAACTGGGGAAGATGACTTTAATTTTCTCTGAAATTGTTACAGTATTCCATAGATCATACAGAGGCATGGCTTGCAAAATTTCAGGTAAAGTTGATGGAGAATATGATCTAAAGAATTCTCTAAGCTAATTGGCTTTCCTGAATTCCTAAGGAAATTCTAGGGTTTTGGCATGCTCCAATTTATGATTTTCAGAATCTTGGGAGTATTATGAGTCTATAGGATTCGGATTCACCATTTTTGGAGCTTCCTACAGAGCTATATCCAATTTACAAGTTTGGAGGAAATCTTAAAATTAGTCTCTGTTGTTTTTAAATTTTTCAGGGACCTAAGCAATTGGAACAAAATTAGACCCACTAAATCAAGTTCAACGATGCTGAATTTTTTACTGGAGATCAAGGAGTTTATGGTTGACCTTCTAGCCAAAATTGAGAATTTTCTATTTAGCAGAACTCCTGGAATTAAGTTTCTAATATTTAACTTAAATGAATTAATGAGACAAATCCAGGGCTTTTAATATAAATTATGATACACCACTGTATAGTGCTCATCAAGAGGATTCTAACGAAATATGTTTGAGGATTTTTGGAGTTTCCTACAGAAAGTTATGGGCTCTCAAAATTTGAACATTTTCTGGAACCTAATACTGGCTGACAGCGGGCCCCACTTGCTGGGTCGTCTTCAACCTCAGAACAAAAGCTCGGGCAGCAGCTCTGATAGCGGCGCCCTTGCCGGTACTGGGATTCCCCCCACCAACTTCGTCGATTCAGGTCGCCTAGGGTTTTGGGGGATGGGAAACATGATGGTGGGGTCGAATCAGACCGGTGGTGATTGGAATTGCATCCCCCATGGCAGCAGCGGCGGCCATGACTCCAGCAATCTCAAGCTCACACAAAAATAGCTCAAACAACTTGGTTTTTCTTCCTACAGCACCGTGGTAGAACACGGATCGCCGATATGAATCCAAATCGCCTCCAAACAAGCTGCAAATAGGAGTTCACCGGCGACCTAGGGCAAAATCCGACGGTGACCCGAAAAACTCGAAGAATAGAACCTATACTCGATGGTTTTCTATGCTTGTTGATTCTAGATGCTCGTAGGGAGGTCTAGGACGTGTGATTCAATAGCCATGCGCTGGGATGGACTAAGCATCACGAATTTCGAAAACTCGATCAGCTCGGTTCTATGAACACACTTGCAGTAAACAGAGAAATTCTTCCTTGGTAGTGAACAAAAAGAGGAGGGGTTTTCACCGGAGTGTCGAGCATCCTGGGGCGCCTCTTTTATCTGTTAATTGTTGCCCATGATACGGCTTGTGGCATCGGCGCGCCGAGGAGCAGATAAGGCAACCGAGGGCGGTGTCAGGCGCGAGAGCTGAGCGAGGAAAGTGAATGGCGACTGAAACGGGTCTGCAAGTGGCCAGGGCACGCAGTGGTCACTTCACACAACGTCTCAACGGTCTTAGCATGAGGTGGAGCGGTGAATTTGCTTGGGGCACGGCAAGCAGGAGTTGGCGCGCGCTCGGCTGCTGAAGAAGGCGGTTCTTTTCTCTGTGGCTGACATGTGGGGTCCACTTCTCCCCTCTTCACTTTTTGAAATTCCATTTGAATTAGCAAACAAGCTCCAAATTCACTCAAACTTCGCAGCAAGGTTAGGTTTGACATGAGAAGCTCAAATGTGGGTTCAGATTTCAAAATCTGCAAGGTTGACATGGGAGTTTAAATTTGATTTTTAAATGTCAACCTCTCATGTACCCTATCCATTTTCTTAGCAAATGGTTTTCAAATTTAATCCACTTTGCAGAGAGGATATTTGCTACAAGTGGAACTTATTGGTGAACTCAACTTCATATTTGCTGAGGTAGGATGCTGAGTTTAGACTTTGATTTAATTTGCCCGTTTTTAGATACACTTTGCTTTATTACATGCTAGCGTTTGAATTTAGAATAATCTTTTTGAATTGACATCAGCTAGAAAGATTCTTATAAAAAATGGGATTTCACATCCCCCCTTAAAAAGAATCTCGTCCTGAGATTCCAAAAGAAGAGGCGAAGCTGTAGAGAAGGAATTACCGGATATGAGCGGACAACAAGTCCGGATAGTTAGAACGGAGGTATTCTTCACACTCCCATGTCGCTTCCTCCACGGTATGATTGCTCCATAGCACCTATAGAACAACAGTGTCCAATTCCTTGTCGACCGAGACTTTTCAGCAATAATCTGGATTGGATGCTCGGTATAAGTGAGGTCCGGTTGCAATGTCTCGAGGTCCTCGGTGTGGATAGCGATAAGCTGGTAGGCTACGGGTCTACACTTCTCTGTGATAGCAAATGGACCGATAAACCGGGGAGCGAGCTTTCCTTTCATACCGAGTCGGTGAACTCCTTCATTGGAGATACACGGAGATATACGTGCTCTCCGACGTTGAAGTTCAGCGGTCGACATCACTGGTCTCCGTAGCTCTTCTGTAAAGATTGAGCAGCCTTTAAATTCGCTTGTATGACCTGAACTCGTTCTTCGGCGTCATTGACATGGTCAATCCCGAATGTCACCCTTTCACCGGATTCGCACCAATTCAGTGGTGTGCGACATCTCCGACCGTAGAGAGCCTCATATGGTGCCATCTTGATACTCGTCTGATAATTGTTGTTGTATGAGAATTCCGCTAGTGGTAAATGATCATCCCAATTTTTACCGTGGTGGATGGCACATGTTCTCAACATATCCTCCAAGGCTTAATTCACCATTTCGGTTTGCCCATTGGTTTGAGGGTGATATGCGGAGCTTCTAATCAACTTTGTTCCCAAGGATGCATGAAGCGGTTCCCAGAAACGAGCAACGAACAGTGCCCCTCGATCTGAAAATATTTTTCTTGGAACTCCATGCAGGAAGAAGATCCGGATGATATATAACTCCACATATTTCTTGGCATTGAATCTAGTATTTACTTGTATGAAGTGTGCTGATTTAGTTAATCGGTCAACAATCACCCAAATCATATCATGCTTCCGAGATGTGAGCGGTAGTCCAATAATGAAGTCCATACTCACATCTTCCCACTTCCATGCTGGAATACTAAGGGGCTGCAACAATCCAGATTTCTTCATGTGATCGGCTTTCACTCTCTGACACATATCGCACTCGGATACGTATTTAGCTACTTCCCGCTTCATCCGTGTCCACCAAAATTTGTTTCTCAAATCTTGGTACATCTTGTTGCTTCCCGGATGAATGGAAATTTTGATAAATGTGCTTCGTCTAATATTTTCTTCCGAAGCTTCATGTCACGGGGTACGACTATACGGTCCTTGAACCATAACGTACTGTTCTCATCTTTTCGGAAGCACTTAACCTCTCCTTTATGTTTTCTCTCCCGGATATGTGACATGCACTCATCTTTCTTTTGAGCTTCTACAATTTCATCTCGAATTGTAGGAATGAGGGCAGATTAAATAGCGGCCCATAGGGAACCAAGCGCAGGCTCGGTTCTTCTTCTTGTTCTATTGCAGCTATGGTTAAGTTATGAATATGGGCATTCCGACTAAGGGTGTCGGCAACCATATTCACTTTTCCAGGATGGTAATGAATCTCTATTTCATAATCCTTGATTAACTCTAACCATCTTCGCTCCCTCATATTTAATTCCTTTTGTGTGATGATGTACTTACAACTTGTGTGGTTGGTGTAGAGGTGGACCAAGTTTCCAAGTAAATAATGCCTCCACATTTTTATAGCAAGGACAACAGCAGCTAGTTCGAGGTTGTGTGTCGGATAATTCTGTTCATGACTCCGAAGTTGCTGGGATCCATACGCGACCACTCTCGCTTCTTACATAAGTACACAGCCCAGACCGATGCCGGACGCATCGCAATAAACACCAAAAGCCTTAGTCGTATCAGGCTGCACCAACACTGGGGATGTTGTCAGGTGCTTTACCAATGTTTTGAACACCTCCTCACATGCTTCACTCCACACATATTTCTTTCCTTTCTTCATAAATTCCGTCATCAGTTTAGAAATTTTGGAGAAATTCGGAATGAACCTCCGGTAGTAACCCGTTAAACCGAGAAAGCTACGGACTTCATGGACTGATGTTGGTGAACTCCAATTCGGAACTTGGACAATATTGCGCGGATCAACCGCAATGCCCTCCGCGGAAATAATGTTCCCAAGAAATGACACTTGGCTGATCCAAAACTAGCACTTGCTGAATTTTGCATATAGCTTGTGATTCCGTAGTCGTTGGAGCACAATATGCAAATGTTCGGCGTGTTCTTCCTCCAATTTAGAATAGACTAATATATCATCAATGAAGACCACGACAAACTTGTCTAACTCTGGCATGAAGACTGAATTCATCAAGTACATAAAATGGGCTGGAGCATTGGTGAGTCCGAATGGCATGACAAGATACTCATATAACCCGTATCTCGTCGAGAATGCCGTCTTAGGTATGTCTTTTGTGAAATCCCACTTCTGATAAGAATCTTTCTAGCTGAGGTCAGTTAAAAAGATTATTCTAAATTCAAACTCTAACATGTAATAAAGTGAAGTCTATCAAAAATGGGCAAATCAAATCAAATTCTAAACTCGGCATTCCACCGCAGCAAATGTGAAGTTGAGTTCACCAATAAGTTCCATTTGTAGCAAATGTCCTCTCTGCAAAATGGATTAAATTTGAAAACCATTTGCTAAGAAAATGGATTAGGGTACATGAGAGATGCACATTTAAAAATCAAATATAAACTTCCATGTCAACTTTGCAAATTTGAAAATCTAAACTCACATTTGAGCTTCTCATGTCAAACCTAACCTTGCTGCCAATATTGAGCAAATTTGGAGTTCGTTTGCTAATTTAATTGGAATTTGGAAAATTGGAGAGCGGAGAAGTGGACCCACATGTCAGCCACAAGAGGAACAAACCGCCTCTGTTTTTCACCAGGAGCGCGCCACTTTCTGCTCGCAGCTGGCCCGAGCAGAGTCACCGCTCCACCTCGTGCTAAGACGATTGATACGCTGTGTGAAGTGATCACTGCATTCCCTGCTCACTTCCAGACCCGTTCAGTCGCCGTTCACACCCTCACGCAGCTTAGTAGGTTTGCCGCCGCTCGGTGTCTCTCTCGGGTTTTCGGTGCCCGGACGTTTCAAGCCATATCATGGCTGGTGTCAGCAAAAAGGACCGCCGTAAGGTGCTAGACACGCCAGTGCAACCCTCTCCTCATCTCGTGCACTACCGATGAAGAATTTTTCTTTTTACCGCAACTGGGTTCATAGAACCGAGCCACTCGAATTTCCAAAATTCGTAGTGTGTAGTCCATGAGAGCTTATGCACAGTGAAACACACGTTCTAGACTTCCCTACACTCATCTACGATCAAGAATCATCGAAAACCATTGCGTAGAGGCTCGGTTCTTCATATTTTTTGGGCCGCCACCGGATTTTAACCTGGGTCGTCGGTGAGCTCGCACTTGCAGCCCGTTTGGAGCTGATTTGAATTCATGTTGGTGATTAGGGTTCCACCACGGTGCTGTAGGATGAAGAACCGAAGCATTTGAGCCATTGTGGTGCGAGTTTGCCATCGCCGGAGTTGCCCCGACGCCGCTGTCTGTCGCGGTCGAGTTTCCGGAGACCGGTGGCCGTCGCCAGCACCACCAATGAATTCCCCGTGGTCTCAAACGCACTCGTGGCGGATTTCAGCCCGGGGGAAAACCAGGAGCCCCGGTCTGGTGACACTCACCGGAGAGCGCCGCCGTTCGGGCTCTGCCCGCGTGGGGTTGAAGAAAGACCAGTGGCCCCGCTGTCAGCGTTTTGAATTTTTCCATTTTATTCCAAGATTTTCATCAAACTTTGCAAGCCCATAACTTTCGGTAGGAAACTCCAAAAATCCTCAAACAAATTGTGTTGGAATCCTCTTGATGAGCACTATCCAGAGGTGTATCATAATTTGTATGAAAATCGCTGGATTTTCCTAATTAATTCCTTTAAATAAAATCTTAGGAAATTAATTCTAGGTGTTTTGTTAAATAGAAAATTCTAAATTTTGCTAGGATGTCAATCATAAATTCCCTGATCTCCAGTTAAAATTTCAGCATCATTGGACTTGATGTTGTGGGTCTAATGTGGATCCAAATGCCTAGGTCCCTGAAAAATGGGAAAATAACAGAGAGTAATTTCAGAATTTTCCCCAAACTTATAAATCGAATATAGCTCTGTAGGAAGCTCCAAAAATGGTGAAACCAAATTCTATAGACTCATAATGCTTCCAAGATTCTGAAAAGTCAAAATTGGAGCATGCCAAGTGTAAGGGCCCAAGTTTTTCACTTGCTAAAAGTGTTCGTCACCTGACACACCTCAGATCAATTGTGGTAAACTTATGAACACATTTGAAGAGCAAGTAACCACCGTCAATAGAATTATTAGGAGATGAACTCACGAAATGCAAAAGGGGTATTTCACACATGCATCACATAAGGTCTGAGCACATGATTAACTCCTAAACTTGGATAGGAATTCTCATGCCAAATTTCATGCAAATCCAAGCCTCTTTGAGGTGCTTTTGGGTACAATCATTAAAAGGCTAGTTTCAATGTAAATTCAAATCCAAACTCTTTTCATCACATGAATTCAAAAGAGGGATTCATATTCACACTCAGCACATTTTTATGAGCTCACGCACCAATTTTCACTCCATTTGGAGTTGATATTGACATGAGCTTTTTTGAGCAAATTCAAACTAAATTTGAATTTTAACGTCACATGTGCTGCAAATTCATCCAAACCAATTAACACATGGAATTATTCAATGCAAATGGGCATTGGGTGATTTGATCAAATCACAAAGGGTATTAGAATCCCCAATATTTAGAGCAGTAGAAATTTAGTTTTTAGGACGAAATACTGGAGGTGGGACCATCCTGCCAGGCAGACATTGAGCTCAACCGACTGAACCCGGTAACTCTGTTCTTCGGGCCGACGCTGTGATCGCCACCAAGGGCAGACGCTCAGCCACCTCCTGCTTCGGCCGTTCGCGCTGGAGACCAGCTGCCCGATGGCCTTATCATCCCGCGGCGTGATCTGTTTGCTCACAAGCTGAAGCACCGAAGTTCCCTTCCTCCCTCACACCGAGCTCAGCCGAAACTTCGCCGCTGCCTCGGTCTCGACCGTGAGACGGTTGCCCACTTGCGAACAGAGTCCCCTGAGTAGCAAAACGACACTGTAGCCTCTCCTCTGACCTCCTAGCCATGAGAGCGAGCTGCAATCAGCCTTCCTCAAGCAATCCCGAACGTTTTTGTGGCGACCCGAAAACTGCCGCCGCTCGGTGGCCTTTCACGGCCAAACAAAGGCACCCAAAGACGCGCTAGGACTTCGTGCTGCTCACCTCCAAACTTCAGCCCGAGTTGTTGACCGCCGATGATGAATTTTGGATTTTCCTTCCAATCGGTGCAAACCGACCTACGGATAAGGAGTTGCCAAATTCTCACTCAACCTTCGGTTAAATTTCACCAAATTGAGAACACACGAGCTAGACTAGGTACGCAACAAATCTTCTTCGCAACCCTAGCATGAAACCACATGTAGCCGGCCCATTTTGAGTTCTTCTGGACGGCAACCATGGTGAAGGACTCGGGCGCACGGCGACAACCAAATTTGAGACTTCCCCGAGCTGATTTGCTCACTTGATGATCTTCCCTAGCACCCAATGATGCTGTAGCGCCAATCCACTGGGCTTTTGGCGGGCTCGAAGAGGCGGGTGTCGTCGTCGGAGTTAGACCAAGCTGCTGCGCCGTCGCGAGCTCGATTAGGGGCATCACCGGCCCGGGGAAACCGGTCCAGCGTGTTCAGCATGTGTGCTTAGGCCCTGGCGGTGAATTTGGGTGCAGGAGAAGGCCGGGAGGCTGAAGTCCGATGTGCTCTGGCGAGCGCGGGCACGGGCGCGCGGGAACCGGCGCGAGGTAGGAGATGACCTCGCCTGACTCACGCGTCAGCCTCTGTTTTGGGCGGGCGGATCTTCTGTGGCACCGGATCATTTTGTGGCTGCGCGGTTCAAATCTGTAACCCCGTGTGTTCTGCACTCAGGACGCGCCATGTCATCCTGGCGCCCAGCGGCAGAATTTAAACATTTCTCTGATTTTCTAATTTTCCAGATTTTCCCCAAACTTCAAACACGCATAACTTTTGCTATGATTATCCAATAGTGAACACAATTTTATTAGATTCAGCTCTCTGAGTACTTTCCAGCAAAACAAGTTTCACTCCATGAAAACCATTATTTCTCCCGAATTAATTCTCAAAATTTAAACTGTTGGGAATTCTAACTGGAGATTTCTTTTATAGAAAATTCTAAAATTTTCCCAGGATGTTCATTGTAATATCCCTGAGTCACATGAAACATTTCAGATCCATCCGAGCTCATTTAGTCCACCTAATGGTGTGATTAAGTAAACTGATCTAGAGAAAAAGAAAAATGTCCAGAAACATTTTTTTAGAATTTCTCTGAACTTGTTTAGTTCATATCTATTGCAAGGATTCTCCAAATTAGATGAAACCAATTCCATTAGAACCATATTGAACACTAGTTTCCATAAAGGCGTGGAATTCTCCATGAAAATCCCTAGAAAATCATAAGAGCTCTAATTATGGCCAAACACACATTTACTTGTGTAGGACACAAATGAGCTTTGCTTCAAATGACATTTGGCCAAGTCACTGTTTAGGTTGTCGCCAAACCACAGTAAAAAATTCATAGTGAAATGGGCTGGCTAGCTATACTTAGGGTATTCACAATCTTAATTCAATATTAAATGCATATAAATTTGACACACATCGTATTTTTATTTCCGTGTAGTCGCTAAGGTCGAGGAGGAACCGGAGATACTTGATTGTATTCCTCCGGAAGAGAGTTCACTTGACGACGAGCAGCAAGACAAGCTCCGGTTTGCATTAACCTACTTTTAAAGTTTATTGTTTTGATCGCTTACTTTATGCAAGTCTTATGGTATGCATTAGATTCTTGAATTGAAAACCACTTGCATAGCCAAGAGAACCAGGGATTTTGGGTTTAGGATTTGAACTTCAATTAGCCACTGCAATGCTCAAATGGTATAGAATTCGGTACAAGTCGAGTAGTTGGAACTACTCGCAAGAATAGTCTCAGAGGCACACCACACGGTTAGAAAGATAGACAATGAATCGCATCGCAAGAAAATGAGACCGAGCAGAGAGTAAGGGCAGCAGGACTTTGGGGCCTGGGTGCCCTAGCTCTGCTTGTGTCGATTGAGGACCGATCCATGTGTGGGCCTGTTGAACAATGTAGGATCGAAGAGCACGTGAAAAGCTACCAGAGGGGGGGGTGAATGGTAGATTAAAACTTTGGCAGCGGAAACAACAAAAACCCCTCAGCAAAAAATCAATCGGTTAAAGAAACCATGTGTGCAAGTGTTTTCAAACGTGCTCAACCGTGAAAAATCAAGTAGAGAGGTAAAGAATCAAGTCACGGATCTAATGCAACAAGAATCACTTGAAAACACGAAGTAAAACTTGAGATACGATCAAAACATTAAACGAAGATCAATCTGTTCTACCCGATATAAAACAGATCTGCAACACTGCAAAGAAACTCGTGTATCTCAAAAACTAAAGATCCAAAGCTCGTGAAAATTTCACAGATGATAGATAATTGAGTTGTGAAGACAACCCAAAAATAATCACGTCAATCGGATCTGTAAAACTCGAGTTATGAACGAAACACCGAAGCAATGTCGGTCTGTCCAGAAACTCGGCGAGAAAGACTTGACGAAAAACAAATCGGATGAACAAGGCACAAAAGCTCCTCGAAACTATGAACTTTATTCAATAGAAACACAAGAGGAACAGCCCAAAGTCGTGCACCACGAGCTCTTGTCTCCCTTTCTTATATAACCAGCTCTATGGCCAATCCAATTCAAACTAGGACTCCTACTCCTACTTGGATTCAAACTGTAACTTTTCAATACTGCTCAAGACTCTTCTATACGCAGATAGAAGCAATCTTAAGACTTCCAAACACCTTAGGAACGTCCCAAACATTCCTAAAACAACTCAAATTCGTAACCCACATGAAATCCTATCATAACCAACTCAAAACTTTCCATATTTGAGTCAAACACGACTCAGCCGCAGCCTGAGTCCATAACCTAGTCGGTTGGACCTTTCCGACCAATTCTTTACGTCCACTTCTCTTCATCACGCCTTAGAATAATGTTGCCATGTCCATGCACTCCTTGCACACGTGCAAACACCTTCCAACGACGTACACGCAACCTTAATATGCACTGCCCTTGATCCAAACATGCTGCGCGACCTCCCGATCAACTCAACTACAGCTCCTCCCGAACTTGGTTGTTGGAACCTCATCTCCTCCCTGAGACTAGTCCAAGGATCCAGTCACCAGCCATGTCTTGAACTCAAGCAACACCTGCACATGAATAAACAACCAATTCTTCCGAGCACAAGTCCTCGACTTGACTCACGTTAGTTCGAAAACCACAACACCTTACATGAGCACGTCACATAAGCATGTTGCAAACCATATCAAATGATAACAGCCATAACCACCAAAACACACCAAAAACTTAGCAAATTAATACTAAGAAAACCTTCCCATAAATCAAGTTTGAAACATTGCGAGTTAAAAGCAAAAACAAGACGCTGCAGTTCTACGAGTTGAACTTCACGGGAGCTCCCTAAAAACAAGGTCTGGACCTCACAGAAGCTCTCCGGACCTTGCCAACACTTGGCGGACCTAACAAAGAACCTGTCGGACCTTGCCACAGAAGAATGTTTTGGCAATATTCAAAACTTTGAATGTTAATGCTAACTTTTATCCTAATTGCCAATGTATTCAGCACACATAGGTCTCACAAACAAGCTAGAACTGTACTGAAGACCTACCGGCTATATGGGAACCAAGAAACCGATGTATTTCAGGTAGCGATATGTTGAGGCATTGCTTGGCGTCCAGAGGGTAGGTTGAGAGCAGCAAGGTGTAAATCGGCTAGCGGGCACCGAGGATGCTCCGCGTAGAGACCTCCTGCTTAGGACGATAGGACCGGTTCAACACTTGGCTAACAGATGAAGGGTGGTTGCATACAACGTCCGTGATGGTTGCTGTAGGCAACATCAAGTACGGGCGTACGTGATGGGTTATTTGGGTAACCTTGCAGGTGTAAATCGATTATAATCATCGTCCCTCACGGTCAGTGAGTACCACTTGTTCAATGTACCATGACGTAGAAAGAACGGGCTAGTTGTCATGATAAAATGTTGCTGGTTGAAAGTATTATATTGTTTGTTAATGAAATGCTTTAGTTTAGAGCAAATCAAAGTTCTTTTCAACCTTAGTCAAGTCTCATAAAAGGAATGCTTTTCTTGTTTGATTGCGGACTTCTTATGTGGCTTAGCACAAGTTTTTCGAATAGTCTGAGGCTAAAACTTGAAAGTAAGGATTAACTACTTAGGCAAGTCCTTATGCAATGAATTTCCTATTGTACCCTTCAATTCCCGCATATAGAGTTACATGTTAGATGAGATGAGTCAGTCTTGCTGAGCCATCAGGCTCACTGCTTGTTTGTTGAAGCGTTTGCAGGGCCTTATGAAGAGGAGGCTCCCGGGGAGGAGACGGATCCCATAGAAGGAATCACCGTCGAGTGGGAGCCGTGCACACCGCCGGATTAGTGTGGTGTGTATGCTAGTGAGGACACGTTCACCGGCTGCACGTGAACTCTTTTTGCTTAGTGTACGCCCAAGAGTGTAGACTATAACGATATTTTGATGTCACTATGTTCATAAAAAAGTTGATGTAATAAAAAATTAGCTTCTGCTTATCTCTTTTTCTGTGTGTTATTCGATGTTGTCCATCACAGCACCCCTCAGTGAGATCCTGGAATGTCGGGACCATCGGGTCCTCACATCGTTGTATCAGAGCATCGTTGAGGTTTAACACACTTAAAAGGCTAGATTTTCAAAAACTCGGTGAGGAACGAGTTATTAGTCCACATAAGGATTTTATTAGTGTATAGAAAGTGGCAACACTAACCTACTTGTTATGTTAGAAAATCATGCATCTCGGGACTCCTTATGTCTTGGGGGGTGCATGTATGCCTCACGGGTGGCAGGTAACCCGGCCAGCTTTGGTATCCTCTACGACTCTTCATGTTGTTTGGGGTATTTGAGCAATGGAAGTCCCCTACATGCTATGGGCAAGTAGATGGAGAACCCATCACGTGGTTGGTAACGTGAACATGTAGCTCAAGGCGTGTTTGGCTTGAGAACACCCGTGCGAGTGACGACGGACGGGTGCATGGAACTGTATGGAGCTAGGTTCAGTGTGCAGCTGAACCTGATGATTTTGTGGTTTATTGCAGGTAGCCTAACCATGAATCGGTAGAAGAGTAGCATACATGTGTGAGAGTGGTTTAGTGCCACTGAATTAACGAAGCCGGCTAAATCCGGTATAGGTTTTCTTTGTGAGGAACGTAGTACCAGCATGTTATGGTGACGCTTCGACGTCACACTCCACTAAATGAGCAACTTCATTGTAAAACTTGAAAATTTTGTTCCATATCATTAAAATCTTGATTTAAATCCTTCCCTTGATCAGAATTTCCAAATTAAGCAAGTTTCAACTTATGTAAGACTAGGAACAGAGTCCTCTGTTTTCAGATGAAATAATGCTGAAGTTAGACAGAGTGTAGAGGTCGAGTTCTTTCGATATTGGGGTTGTATGATACATTTCATGAAAGCTTTGGAAGAGTTTTACAACTTTTCTATTGATGTCCAGAGGTGTTTTATCCCATAACTGGTCGAAAAGTGCAGTAAAGTTGAAACTGTCCAGAAAAAAGGGCAGAGCAAATACTCTCTGGAACTCTCTATAAAATGAGCAGAACTTCCTGAATACAAAACCAAAAATAGTAAATGAGGCAGTTCTGAAAATTTAATGAGATAGGTACAACTTTGCAGCAGAAAGTTTTGTCAAATTATGAGCAGAATTAACTGGAATTTTTGAATCAAGTCAGTACCTCAAGCAGGGAGGTGCTGACCAATTTTCTTCAGAAATTCTGTCAACTTTGACATCTCATAACTTTTGATCCATAACATATCAGAGGGCAAACAAATACATTCTGGAAATATGTTGAAGTTAACTTTATCTTTGATGTTGAACTCCAGAACTGGTTTTGCCTTTAGCATATTCTAAAACTGGGTAGAAAGGAAACTGGTCAGTGCTGTCAGTTTGGGCAGCAGACCAGAAATCAAATTTGTTCTATGTTTGATTTGTGTTTCCAGGTTTTATGAGTTCAATGACATGTTTTATGTTATAACTCACTGATTTACTGTTGAAATAAATCTTTGCCCTTTTTTCAAATATTTTTCTACAGATGGAAGCGGACAAACAATTGGAGAACAGATGGGTGGTATCCCACTGTTCTCAACGCAGCGGGTATCCGGACTTGTTGAAGCTGATGCTTCAATATTTCGGATATGTTGAAACGCCGCGGTTCCTTGCCAAGGAGGAAGGCAAGGAGGGGAACAAGACATGGACTGTTCATGTCGATGTTCCAGCAGGACCCACGCCACCGGGTTGGGCAACGTTCACCGTCACGGTGAAAGGGAGACAACTGGAGGAGATGTGGTAGGTGGCAGCCCGCAACGTCATGTCGCGTTTCTGCCAACTGCACGTGAGAGTTATGGAGGGCACTCCATACACGCTTGTTCCAGTGGAGGGACAAGCAAATCACATGTGGTGGGAGCGGTACTTTGTGGCGACTAATCCGAGTTGCCCAAGGTACAATCCAGCGGAGGCGAACCTCAGCCTCCAACTGACAGCATCAAGAATGTGATGGACAGCCAAGCTGTCCACACGGCTCGACTGCCGTGGAGCTCAAGCAGAGCACCAGCCACCGTGACCATTTCGAGAGTGCCCACAACTCACTCCGTAATGTGCTTCTTCCAATGATTAAGCGACTCAATGAGCAGCATGATCAGTTGCGTCATTTGAAGAAGGCGGGGAAGAAAAGCCGTGTCGACATCACGGCTTTGCAGCAACAAGTCCAAATTTTGACCCAGCAGAACGAGGTCCTTACTCAAGAGCGTGATGACGCGATTGAGGAGGGACAAAACTCGGAGATGGACTACAACCAGGCCATGGACGAGGTGCATTCTTTGCAGGACCTCGTACCTCCGGTAGTGGGCCTACCAATGGTAGGTGCCGTACCCATGGTGCTGCGTATTCCGGTGACACCAGAACCCGAACCCGAAGAGGAGGTCATGGACCCGGCGCCACCAGAATAACCAGTGGAGGAAGAAGACTCACAGGAGGTCGACTTCTACTCTGACTAGGGAGTTATCGTTGCCAAGTACGGCGGCGAGGGTGGTGTGTAATAACTTTTGTAACAGCGACATGTCATGTAAACAGTAGCATGTGTATATGTAGTGACGACATGAGCACGACTTCTCGGAGGTCTGAGGATAAAGTATCTTGTATAAAGTTTTTGCTTTATAAATATATGTGAATGTTGTGTGAATTTCTCAATGCCTCACTATATTACGTACTGTTCTTATTGAATTTTAAGTATGACATGTGCTGACTGTTGCTGTTTTGAATTTCAGAATGACTCGCACTCGACCCTTGGTTGGGGGTTCCAGTCAGGGGAGAGATGCCTCCCAACAGCCTCCCAAGACTTCCTCGGGACAGCAACAGCAGCAACCACAGCCACCACCACCACCACCAATGGTCACGTTAGAAGATATAGTTGCGGCCATGGCGGGCTCGCACCAGCAGCATACCGAGTTGCTGAAAAAATTGGTAGTGAATACGTCTCGACCAGAGAGGTGTCAAGACCGAGAGGAACGACAGCAGAGTTCCTACTCGGATTTTATGGTACACATCCCCCGGTATTCTTGCTGGCGGATGAGCCAATCGATGCGGACAACTGGCTCCGTGGGATGGAAATGAAGTTTGGGCTGCTCCAAGTTAGTGAGCAGAGGAAGACACAGTTCGTGGCCCAGCAACTTATGGGGTCCGTGAGTGCTTGGTGGGTGAACTTCTGCACCTCTCAACCCACCGAGCAAGTGCTGACCTGGGCGGAATTCCGGACGGCCTTCAGGGCCTATCATATACCGCCGGGTCTAATGAAGAGGAAGATGCAGGAATTCCTCCACCTTCAACAAGGGAACCAGAACGTACTGGAGTATGCCAGGGCGTTCAATGATCTCGCCCTGTATACTTCACATACGCGGATACGGATGAGAAGCGGTGGGATTACTTATACCAGGGGCTGAATCCGCTCCTGAAGGACAAGCTGGCGATGTTCAATCGCGGCAGCCTCAACGAAATGATTGATGCTGCGATTGTTCAGGAGGACTCCAGCAAGGAGTTTGCGGCGGCCGAGAAAAAGCGCAGCATGCCGCAGAGCAGTGGATAGGGAGGAGGTCCTCCCCAGAAATATAGGATGGTGTATCGCACACCATCGGGTCAACGCTGGCACCCACCACAGTGACGGATACAGTTTCGCAATCGGCCGTATCCACAGCCGGCGCTTTGACCGGCATTATCAGCACCTCCACAGCAACAACAGCAGCATCGGTCGGTACCGCGTGCATTTGCACCTCAGCAGCGCATGTCGAGCTTTCGTCCCCCAAGCACCGGCCAGCCACCGTACGCATGTTTCAAGTGTGGTCGCCAGGGGCACATCGCCAATAATTGCCCCGAGAAGCAAGGCAGCGGAGTGGCACCACAGTTTCTAGTGAGGAATCAGACCCGGACTCCCATTAATGCACGGCGGGCAAACCCTAAGCCCGCAATGTCCACCAACTTGCCATAGAGGGCGTGCCAGAGGGAGAACCCATCCTTGCGGGTATGTTCCAGCTCCACAAGCATCCCGACATGGTTTTATTTGATTCGGGTGCCACACATAATTTCATTAGACAAGCTTATATGATGCTAAGCATAGTTTGCAAATACTACCCACCAGAAGTCCTTATTTGATTTGTTCACCGGGTGGGAAAATTTCAGCAAGCATGATGGTCCCAAAAGCACCATTATGCCTAGTGGGTAGAGTATACCCTACGTCTCTCATAGTGTTAGAAAGACAAAAGATCGATGTCATCCTAGGGATGTCGTGGTTAACCCGCACTGTTTTAGACACCGTCCTTTGAGTCGTGCATTTACACCCAGAAATGCATGAGTCTCATTCATTATTTCTGGACAGTCCAGAAATAAAACTTCCAGCCATATATCAATCCACCACTATCATATTGGAAGATATTCCAGTAGTCCGTGGGTTTCCCGACATATTCTCGGATGATTTACCAGGTATGCCACCCGACCAGGAGCTGGAGTTCAAGATTGAACTTGCAACAGGAACAAAGCCAATATCCCGAAGGCCGCACAAATTGGCGCCAAAGGAATTTGCGGAATTAAAAGCGCAGTTGATGGACCTTCTGGACAAGGGGTTTATTAGGCTAAGCTCCTCGCCGTGGTGCTATTCAGCATTATTCGTCAAGAAGAAGGACGAAACATTGCAGATTTGCATGGACTATCGTCCACTAAACACCGTGACAATCAAGAACAAGTACCCATTGCCACGGATCGACATGTTGTTTGATCAGTTGGTCGAAGCAAAGATCTTTAACAAGATGGATTTAATATCGGGGTACCATCAGATTAAGATACGGGCTGAGGACATACCGAAGACGGCTTTCTCAATGAGGTACGGGATCTATGAGTACCTTGTCATGTCCTTCGGCCTCACCAACGCTCCAGCTCATTTCATGTACTTGATGAACTCGGTATTCATGCCGGAGCTGGACAAGTCTGTTGTGGTCTTCATCGACGACATATTGGTTTATTCCAAGTAGGAGGAAGAACACGCAAAGCACCTGCATAGAGTCTTGCAACGGCTGCGAGATCACAAGTTATATGCTAAATTCAGCAAGTGCAAATTCTGGTTATCGCAAGTACCTTTCCTCGGGCAGATTATCTCAGCGGAAGGTGTCGCTGTAGACCTGTGGGGACCACCCCGTGGTTCACCCACTTCGGGATCACATAGGGTGATGCCGTGCGATGCGGCACCCAACAGCACACACGAAAAGAAGTACGAACAACATACCAACTTTTATTTGATATAAAACAGCCGAAGTCTTTTACAGAACATAATTATAAAGCGGAAGTATTCTTTATTAACACTCTCTCATCCTAACTAAGCAAAAGTGTAGCTGTTCAGCCCGGGGACGCTACACACTAGCAACATCAAACCGGAGATCACGGCGGCGTGCAGGGCTCCAGCTCGGCCGTGTACCCTGATGGGGGCATTGCCTCATCCTCGGACCCTTCCTCATAACTCTCACCTGGACACAGCTCAAGTATTGCAACCGTGAGCACGACGGCTCAGCAAGTCTTAACCGACAACCCTAGGCATGGAACTCTACATGCAAGGATGTGTAAGATAGGAAAAGGATTTTGCAATAAAGACACGCCTACAAGTTGATCCCTACTTTCAGTTTTATAGCAACAGATTCATGTGCCTTAGACAGCCCTCACATCGGAAGTCCACAATCCAACAAGAAACGCTTTTCTCCGATGTGGTGTTTCCCAAAGTGGAAAATAAACTTAATTAGATCTACAACTACAGCATAGAAGGTTTCAAGACATTAATAGTTTAATACAGCATATTCAGTTGGCTTATTTCACTTCTTACTACGTCCCAGCACAGTGAACAGGCGGGTACTCAAATAACTGCGAGGGACGGTGATTGCAATCAGGAGACACCCGGATAACACGTCACATACACCCACTTTCAGAAGCGTGATTCCACACCCCTTCCTACTCTGTTGTATGCAACAACCTTTCAAAGGCAACCCAAATGCCGAACCGGTCCATCCGTAACGGGCAGGAGGTCCCCGCATGGAGCGTGACTGTGCCCACCGGCAGAAATATACCTTGCTACCCTCAACCCACTCCTATAAAATGGTTGGGTAAGCCTCGGCACCCAGGTTAACGAATTACATTGGTTTCCTGGTTCCCATATGCCAGTATGCATCCGGTACTGTTCGATACTTGTCCAGCAGAGCCGCACACGGCTCGGTCCTCAATCAACACCAACAGGGCTACGCACGTGAGACCTCCGCTCACTGCATCCTATGCCCCCTGCTGGGTCTCAGTTTCACAACTTAAGCCATTCTCTACCTCTTCTCATCCCGTGTGAATAAATACCTATCT
Organism: Neostapfia colusana; assembly: GCA_030760725.1. NCBI lineage: Eukaryota > Viridiplantae > Streptophyta > Magnoliopsida > Poales > Poaceae > Neostapfia > Neostapfia colusana. Next base: position 72,737,767 of record JASWHV010000007.1, on the reverse strand, counting down.
CGTGATAGATTCCAACCACTCAACTTCTACCGAGATCCTAAGAACATTAGCACGCCGTTCTCTACTCGTCGAGTTTGTAACTACCCAACCCTTCATAGGATTTAAAAGGCTATACAAGTGGGGTTTCAATCGCCCTAACTGTAATGCAAGCATTCACCCTAAACATAAGTGATACAAATGAAGAATTTTACAAAAGTACTTAAATACAAACCGGGGCTTGCCTGGTTGCGAGTTAAATGGGAAGTCAGCTTCTGGTCAGAGGATGTCCAAGGCCTCCGGTGCGTCCTCAACTTCGGTCACTAAACGAAATGTAGCAAAATATATGTATAAGTATTAAGAACTTATACGAAGTAACTTCTATTCATAGCTACTGCTATTTAGGATCCTAAATTGGCTTTGGGATTTTCCCAGTGGATACTAGACTCTCTAAGGATGATCTGATCCTAATTTGGAGAAACGTCATTGCAAAATGTAGTCTCCGAAATTCCTACAAATACAAGGCTTCTCTGAATTTTGAGCCCAAATCAGGAGCTTTGACATGACTAACAGTGGAAGATCTGATTAGGGTAAGTCTCCATGGTTCTAATAAAATTTGTTTCACCATTTTTGGAGCTACCAACAGAGAGATATGAATTTTGGAACTTGATAAGAATTGCTTAAATTGCTTCTGTTTATTTTCCAATTTTTCAGAGACATACAGGATTGACACCACATTTGGTCAAGCAAATGAGTTCCAATGCCTCTGAAATTTTTACTCGAGTTCAATGAGTTTTGGAAGAATATCATGCCCAAATTTGGGAATTTTCCAATAAACAGAACTCCTGTGAAAATTCCTACAAAAGTTTCCTTAATTGAATTAATGAGCCGAATACAGAGATTTTCATAACCATTGGGCTGTACCCCTGGATAGTATTCTCTGAGAGGAATCCAACAAAATTTGTTTGACAATTTTTGGACATTCCTACACAAAGTTATGGCTCTTCAAAGTTTGAACTAGAACAGGAAATTCCTAGAAAAGTTTAAACTCGGCTGCGGGCCCCACATGTCAGCACCCTCGTCTACCTCGCGCCAAACAGAGGCAGCGGCGGCGTGCTCCGGTGAGGGCCGCCGGAATCAACTTCCTGGCCAACCCCCGGCTTCAAACTTGCCCCCCCCCCCACTAAGTTGGCATGCTGAACTCGCTGGCACGGTCTCCGGCGGCCGGCGATGCCCGGAGGGTGGTGCGCGACGGTGGCAGTGTGCCATTAGGGTTCCGGCAAGGTCGACCGAGCCAAATACTTCACCAAACCCTCAGATTTTTATCTCTGGAGCACCAGTGGACGGGGTAGAAGCTAGTAATGGCCTCTAACGCCGGTGAAACAGCCGGCAACCGGTGGCTCCACGGTGACCCAAGGTGCTTTTGCACCGGCGACTAAGAAAACAGCTAGAACTCCCTCATTTCTTGATGTTTTTGCTTGGTTCTTCATCAAAGAGGGGCGCTAGGAAGTATGGAAGCTGTGTGCAAGCTTGCTCAAGCTCTAGTTGATCGTGCAACACAAATTTTGGGTTAGATCGAGCCCTACCCACCTGCACACAGTTTCGGGAAACGTCGAAATTCTTGCCACCGGTTCTAGCAACCGCTAAACGGCTCCGGCTACACGACCAGGACATGCAAACGCACCTTTCGCATACAGAAAGTTGGGGAAGAGGGTGGCCGCGGCGCTCTGTCCATGGTGGACCGACTTCGGTTTCCGCCGGTGGCTTCGGTTCTTGGCGCCGATCTTCGAATTAGGTCCAACAGCAGCCCCAAGCATCAAAGCTGAGCTGGGGACTACCTTGTACCCATGTCGGCACTCCCCTTTTGTGTTGGCAATTCGAGCAAGGAGGGATCAACGCCGGCTTGCGATCAAAAATGGTAGAGGCAGCGTCGGCGGCTCGAGTTCTCGCGTGGGAGCAGAACAGAGGCCGAAGCATGAGCTGTAAGTGGCGAAATAGCCCTGTTGCACTCGGGGTGAGGTGATCAAGACGAGCAGCTGCGAGGAAACCAGGAGGTGGCGTGGTGGAGGGCCTCGGGAGCGGGTGGCGCGGGAGCTGGCGGCGTCTCGGTGATCAGCTGAAGCAAAACAGAGGCGGTAGCCCTATTGTGAGGCTGACTACTGGGTCCCACCTCCTCCTCTTTTAATCAAAATTTTCTCTGGTATTTTTACCCCAGCTATTCAGAATTAAAGTCCATACTTCCACCCCAAGTCATGGTTTAAATTTGCAGAATTCAAATGGTTTGAATTCTGGTGTGGAGTTTGAATTGTGTTTGATCATTTGAATTTGAAATGGTATTTGAATTCTCCCTTTTGCATTGTTCCAAAAACATAGCAAACAAACTCCAAAGTTTCTGATTTTTAGCATGGATGCTAATTCAAATGTGGAGAACACATTTTGGAACCAAATTTGCAAATTGCGGAAATTGGAATTTGAAACTGAAATTCAAATTCAAATTAGAGGGCTTCTTCTTTTAATCCCAAACACATATTAAAACTCCTCCAAATGAGCTGAACTTTGGAAGGTTGACTATTTGGAATATGAAGATTCAAGTTATGCATTTAGATCTCAATGTTGAAGTTTTTGGGAAGTCTAAATCCTCACTTTGAACTTACACCGTTATAATTCAAAGTTTTAATTCCCCTCATTTTTCCTAAGTGTACATGAGCTGAATTTTTCTTGCTACCACTTTTGGGTATTTTACATCCCTCCCCCCTTAAAAAGAATCTCGTCCCAAGATTTCAAAAGAAATGCAAAGCGGGGAAACTTTACCGGGTATACGATGATAGCAAGTCCGAATAATTAGTTCGTAGATATTCCTCGCTTTCCCATGTCGCCTCATCAGCGGTATGGTTACTCCACAAGACCTTGAAGAACCATAAGGTCCGATTTCTTATGGAGCGAGTCTTTTCATCGATAATCCGGATCGGATATTCCATGTACATAAGGTCCGATTGAAGAACTTCTATGTCTTCAGTGCGGATTTCAACCGAGGGTTTAAGGCACTTCCTCAACTGAGAGATATGGAAAACGTTGTGAATTCCTGCGAGCGACGCGGGTAAATCCAAGCGATAGGCCACCGGTCTGCATTTTTCGATGACGGCAAATGGACCAATGAACCGTGGCGCAAGTTTGCCCATCACTACAAAATGATGAACTCCCTTTATCGGAGACACATGGACATAAACATGGTCCCCGATGTCGAAGTGGACAGGACGGCGTCTTTTATCCGCATAGCTCTTCTGATGAGATTGAGCATCCTTGGGATTGGCTTGTATTACTCGCACTCGTTCTTCAGCCTCATTCACATGTTCAATGCCGTAGATAACTCGCTCGCCGGACTCGCACCAGTTGAGGGGTGTGCGACATTTCCGGCCGTAGAGAGCTTCATGCGGCGCCATCTTGATGCTATCTTGATAGCCATTGTTATAAGAAATCTCCGCCAATGGCAAATGATCGTCCCAATTCTCGTCGTGGTGGATGGCACAAGCGCGTAGCATGTCTTCAAGAACTTGATTCACCGGTTCAGTTTGACCATCCGTCTGCGGGTGATACGCGGAGCTTCGGATCAGTTTCGTCCCCAACGAAGCGTGCAGTTGTTCCCAGAACCGAGCGACGAACAGCGCACCGCGATCTAAAATAATTGAGTGGGGAACACCGTGCAGGCACAAGATCCTTGCAATATACAACTCCGCATATTGCTTGGCCACGTACTTTGTATGTACGGGGATGAAATGAGCCGACTTGGTTAGTCGATCGACTATTACCCAAATCGAGTCATGCTTGTGAGACGTGAGAGGTAAACCTACTATGAAGTCCATGCTGATATCCTCCCACTTCCACGCCGGAATGTTCAATGGTTGCAGCTGTCCGGCTTTACGCATATGATCGGCTTTCACACGCCGACACGTATCACATTCGGATATGTACTTCGCGATTTCTCTTTTCATCCGTGTCCACCAAAACCTGGTTTTCAGATCTTGGTACATCTTGTTGCTGCCCGGATGAATAGAATACTTGGACAAATTAGCTTCGTCCATTATTTTCTTCAGAAGCTTCATATCATGGTGTACCACTATACGGTCTTTAAACCATAGAGTGTCGTGTTCATCTCTTCGGAAGCATTTCATTTTGCCATTCTTCATCCTTCTCCGAATGTGTGACATTCCCACGTCTTTCTTCTGATCTTCCATAATCTCGTCTCGTATGGTAGGGACGAGAGAAAGATTATATAATGCCCCATATGGAACCAAGTATAGACTCGGCTCCTCTTGTTCAAGATGGTTGACGTGAGATTTGCGGCTTAAAGCGTCAGCAACCACGTTTTCCTTTCCGGGATAGTAGTGAATCTCGATCTCATAGTATTTGATCAGTTCTAGCCATCTCCGTTGCCGCATATTCATTTCCTTTTGAGTGAATATATACTTCAGACTCTTGTGGTCGGTGTAGAGGTGCACTAAGTTCCCGAGTAAATAGTGCCTCCACATTTTTAAGGCCAACACCACAGCAGCGAGCTCAAGATAATGAGTCGGATAGTGCTGCTCGTGGTTATGAAGTTGACGTGAGCCATAGGCGACCACTCTTCTTCCTTGCATTAATACACAGCCAAGCCCGATACCGGACGCATCACAATATACGTCAAATGGATTGGTTGTATCCGGTTGAGCTAACACCGGGGCTGTTGTAAGATGCTTCACCAATGCTTGGAACGCTCCTTCACAAGCTGAGTTCCAAAAATATTTGATCCCCTTATTCAACAGTTCAGTCATCGGCTTAGCAAGCTTGGAGAAATTCGGTATGAATCTCTGATAATATCCTGCTAACCCGAGGAAACTCCTGACTTCATGGACTGATGTGGGGGACTTCCATTTCAGCACTTGTTTGATTTTGCTTGGATCAACTGCAATGCCTTCTGCAGAAATAATATGACCAAGAAATGACACTTGGCTGATCCAAAACTCGCACTTGCTAAACTTGGCATAAAGCTTATGGTCTCGCAATTGTTGAAGCACGGTATGCAGATGTTCGGCAAGTTCTTCTTCTGACTTGGAGTAAACCAAGATGTCATCTATGAACACCACCACGAACTTGTCCAACTCCGGCATGAACACTGAGTTCATGAGGTACATGAAATTGCTGCCGGGGCGTTGGTGAGACCAAAGGACATGACGAGGTATTCATACAACCCATATCTCGTCGAGAAGGCCGTCTTCGGAATATCCTCCGCTTGGATCTTGATTTGGTGATATTCGGAGCAAAGATCCATCTTTGAAAATACTCTTGCACCCACAAGTTGATCGAAGAGAATATCGATGCGGGGCAGTGGATACTTATTCTTGATGGTGACAGCGTTGAGAGGTCGATAGTCCACACACAACCTCAAGGTTTCATCCTTTTTCTTCACAAACAGCACCGAGCATCCCCATGTCGAGGAACTCAGTCAAATGAAACCCTTCTTCATTAAATCATTGAGCTGCTCTTTTAATTCAACTAGCTCATTCGGAGCCATCTTGTACGGTCTCCGTGATATTGGTGTCGTCCCGGGTACAAGTTCGATCTTGAACTCGACATCCCTTTCGGGTGGCATGCCCGGGAGGTCATCCAGAAAGACATTCGGGTATTCACAGACCACACGAATATCCTCATGTTTTGTGGCTTCCGTGTTATATTTGGCTGGAGCTTCTTGAACCGAACGGTCAAGAATAAGAACAGGTGGTTCATGGAGTGGAGAATTTAAACGAACCACACGTGGAATGATGTCAAGAACAGCACCATGGCGATGTAGCAATGACATTCCTAAAATGACATCAAGTTTTTGACTCTCTAACATAATTAGAGAAGTCGGATATAGATTCCCACCCAACTGTAATGGTGCTCTATAGACCATTCTGTCAGCTGTTATTTTCCCACCCGGAGAGCATATCAAGTATGAACTATTTGTGGGAATGATAGGCAGTTGATATTTAATAACATAAGATTGACTTATTAAATTATGGGTGGCACCGGAGTCAAAAAGTATGACTACGGGATGATCTAAGTAAGAGAACGTACCCGCGAGGACGGGTTCACCTTCTGGCACGTCTTCGATGGCTAAGTGGTGGACATTGCCGGGTTTTGGTGCTAGTTTCTTGGGCTGATTACGGGGCTGATTAGCACCCTGATACGGTGCTGCACCCCTGCCCTGTCGCGGCTCGGGGCAGTCCCTCGAAATATGCCCGACACGGCCACACGTGAAGCACGTGTAAGGTGTCGGAGTCCCTCCGACTTGAGGACAGAATCCTGGTGCACGCGGGTGAAACTGAGGCACACGCGGGACCATCCTTTACTGCTGTTATTGCTGTGGTGGATATGACGGTCGGAAGCTTGGCGCATTATATTGTCGACCGTGAAACTGAGGCGGTCGCGCCGGTGGCTGCCATCTCTGACCGGATGGTGAGCGATACACCACACAGTATTTTTGTGGCACCCCACCACTGCTGCTCGTCAGCGCGCTGCGTTTCCTCTTATCAGAACCGCGCTCGCGCTGAGCATTTTCTTGTAAAATCACGGCATTAACAAGGTCGTTGAATGTGCCGCGATTGCTTTGGGCGAGATGGACCTTCATTTTAGAATTCAGGCCCCGGAAGAATGTGCTTCGCTCGTCATCTTCCATTCCCACAAATCCTGGCGCATACTGCACCAGCCGGTTGAATGACCTGGAGTACTCATGAGCACTCCTCTCGGCTTGTTTCAGCGCCAGGAACTCCTGGAGCTTCCTTTCCATAACACCGGGAGGTTTATGATAGGCGCGAAACGCCTCCCGGAACTCCGTCCATGTGACGGCATGGTCAGCCGGTAATGAGGCGATGTAGTTCGCCCACCATGTACCGGCTTCTCTTTGAACCAGTTGCGCTGCGTACAGCGCCTTCTGGTGTTCGGTGCACCATAGTAAACCGAACTTTGCCTCAAGAGTGCGGATAAAGCTGTCCGCCTCCAACGGCTCTTCGGCCTCCGTAAAGACCGGTGGATGGGTCACCAGGAATTCTGAATATGAACTTTGTTGGGGCTGGCGTTGCCCATTGTCTTGGCGTCCTCCTGGACGGGACGCATTCTGCTGCACCAGCATCCACAGCAACTCGGTTTGCTAATTGCGCGAGCCGAGCACTGTGCGGCGAGAACCTCTGCAAGGTTTCTTGGAAGTTCTGGCGGTGCAGGAGGTGGTTGCTGCTGCGTCGTGGTTTCCTCCGGAGGTGTAGACTCATCACCACGAATCTGACTCGGACCTCCCTCCTCTTGCGTGGACCGTGTACGCACCATTCTGCATTCATACCATTCAAACGATCAGCACATGTTGGTTTATTTCATCCAGTCTATACAATAATAGTGCGAGAATGGAATAAATAATACGCATAACAATCACACAAATGGATAAAGTATAAACTTTATGCAACATATACATCCCTGGACCGTGTCACACGATCGAGTTCCAAAGTATTGAACTTTATGGGTTAAAAGTTCATTTCGACCATCGTGGGTCGCCACGGGATGTTAAGGGTGTTAGCATGCATAATTCCTCGCTATTGTACTGGACCCTAACACGTCCTCGCCCGACATGACATTGTTAATGCGTCAACTTTTCGATTCCAACTCGCTGTTTTACAACAGCCGCTGGATATCGAAAGGTGAAACCAATTCTTTTGGTTGAAAAACTTTAACATGGTGTTCACTGTCCAGCTTATGGTCCAGCTGACAAGTCTGGATAATCCAACTGTTTTGGCCACCTTGGAGGCAAAATTTGGACTAGAGTTCAACAACAAAGTTGTAGTAGACTCAAAAAGGAACCCAGATTGTATTTATTTGCCTCCATAGCCTTCCTAGTTTATCAGTTATGATCCCTACAATTTGACAGAATTTTCTCAGGAATTATGACAGCACCTCCGTTGCAAGTTGCTGTGTTGTTCACAAAGTTCCATCTATTTCTGCCCTCAATCTAGGAAAACACTGAACTACAAAGTTGTAGAACATTTCCTATAGTTTCCAACGATGTCTGACTTTATTCTTAGAAATTTTTTCTACGGAAAGTTGTGGTCGAAATACAGAAAATTCCAGAGAGCATTTTGGTCTGCCCTGTTCCTGGACAGCACATACTCCTCTGAGATTTTCATCCAATTGGACGGAGATTTTTGTTTTGGAGTTCTACAGAAAATTTGTAGAAGACTTCAACACCTTTCAAGAATGGTGTCGCACACCTCCATTGGTTCAACTAATCCTAAATTATACCCTGTTTAAGTTCAGCAATGTTTCTGTGAAAAACAAGGGAGGTTGTTCCTATGTCTTTAGAAATGATTTCACACTCCCAATTGACTCTCAGTTCAATATAGGAGTTTACTAACCCCTAAATGGAATCCTAAACCTCATTTTAACTCTTTTTTTAAAATATCATTTTATGCAGTCTCGGTACTACGTTTCCTAACCAAAGAAAAATCCTAAGCCTGTATTCCGGCATATACGTGTCAAATGGTGGAACTAAAAACGTCACTCACAAATGATTTCTAAACGTCATTCACCAATGTGGTAAATGTACCTGCAAAAGAACACAGAATAATGGTGCACACAAAGGTTTTTGACATTTCAGGCAGTTCCATATCATAATAAAAACATACGGTCCATATCATTGCCATACGGATCGTCCTTGAGTCAAGCCACGTCTCAAGGTACATGGTCGTGTTTTCACACCACATGAAGGGGAACCCGAGTAGAGCACGAACAGGTCGTCACGGTTGGGAATTTTATCAACCCAACGGATACCATCTACTGCCTCATGACCGTTGAGGCACGCCGATGGCAAGCGCTGCGTATGGCCCTTTGAACATTGAACGTTCAAGAGTTGCATACTATCGTGTTGCTTACCACACGATGGGGTATTCTCCCTTTTGCCTAAAGCACGCTGGAGATCAGCGTTTCATATGCTCTCAGAACCATGGGAAGGTTCAGAGACTCATATTTACTTCCGTGCCAAGCCACGGTAAACCATTCATACTATTGCTCGTATGGCGAGCTAACCACAATTGATCCGCCTGTGGTGGCGTACCTTACCTCTTACCTGCCGTCGGAGCGTTGTTATAGAATGTATAACAAGTATGTTAGAATTTCCACCATAATATCTACTACTATCATATACCTTATGGGGGCATAGTGACTAATCCTCACTCGACTACTTCTAAGTTTTTAAATAGGCTCTTTTGAGCGTGCTATTCCCAATGCGGCTCTGATACCACGACTGTGGGGACCACCCCGTGGTTCACCCACTTCGGGATCGCATAGGGTGGTGCCGTGCAATGCGGCACTCAACAGCACACACGAAAAGAATTAAGAACAACATACCAACTTTTATTTGATATAAAACAGCGGAAGTCTTTTACAAAACATAATTATACAGCGGAAATATTCTTTATTAACACTCTCTCATCCTAACTAAGCAAAAGTGTAGCTGTCCAGTCCGGGGACGCTACACACTAGCAACATCAAACCGGAGATCACAGCGGCGTGCAGGGCTCCAGCTCGGCCGTGTACCCCGACAGGGGCATCGCCTCATTCTCGGACCCTTCCTCATAACTCTCGCCTGCACACAGCTCAAGTATTGCAACCGTGAGCACGATGGCTCAGCAAGTCTTAACCGACAACCCTAGGCATGGAACTCTACATGCAAGGATGTGTAAGATAGGAAAAAGGACTTTGCAATAAAGACACACCTCCAAGTTGATCCTTACTTTTAGTTTTATAGCAACAGATTCATGTGTCTTAGGCAGCCCTCACATCGGAAGTCCACAATCAAACAAGAAACCCTTTTCTCTGATGTGGTGATGCCCAAAGTGGAAAATAAACTTAATTAGCTCTACAACTACAGCATACAAGGTTTTAAGACATTAATAGTTCAATACAGCATATTCAGTTGGCTTATTTTACTTCTTTCTACGTCACAGTGCAGTGAACAAGCGGGTACTCAAATAACCATGAGGGACGGTGATTGCAATCAGGAGACACACGGATAACACGTCACATACACCCACTTTCAGAAGCGTGATTCCACACTCCTTCCTACTCTGTTGTATGCAACAACCTTTCAAAGGCAAACCAAATGCCGAACCGGTCCATCCGTAATGGGCAGGAGGTCCCCACGTGGAGCGTGACTGTGCCCACCGGCAGATTTACACCTTGTTAACCTCAACCCACTTCTATAAAATGGTTGGGTAAGGCTCGGCACCCAGGTTAACAACTTAAGCCATTCTCTACCTCTTCTCATCCCGTGTGAATAAACACCTATCTCGCGAGTAGATTCTAACTACTCGACTTCTACCGAGATCCTAAGAACATTAGCACGGCATTCTCTACTCGTCGAGTTTGTAAACTACCCAAACCTTCATAGGATTTAAAAGGCTATGCAAGTGGGGTTTCAATCACCCTAACTCTAATGCAAGCATTCACCCTAAACATAAGTGATACAAATGAAGAATTTTACAAAAGTACTTAAATGCAAACTGGGGCTTGCCTGGTTGCGAGTTAAATGGGAAGTCAGCTTCTGGTGGGAGGATGTCAAAGGGCTCCGGTGCGTCCTCAACTTCGGTCACTAAATGAAATGTAGCAAAATATATGTATAAGTATTAAGGACTTATAAGAAGTAACTTCTATTCATAGCTACTGCTATTTAGAATCCTTAGTTGGCTTTGGGATTTTTCTAGTAGATACTAGACTCTCTAAGGATGATCTGAGCCAAATTTGGAGAAACGTCATTGCAAAATGTAGTCTCCAAAATTCCTACAAATACAAGGCTTCTCTGAATTTTGAGCCCAAATCAGGAGCTTTGACATGACTAACAGTGGAAGATCTGATTAGGATTTTTGGAAGAACGTCATGCCCAAATTTGAGAATTTTCCAATAAACAGAACTCCTGGATAGTAATCTCTGAGAGGTATCAAAAATTTTTTTTGATGATTTTTAGACATTCCTACACAAAGTTATGGCTCTTCAAAGTTTGAACTAGAATAGGGAAATCCAGGAAAAGTTTAAACTTGGCTGCGGGCCCCACATGTCAGCACCCACGTCTACCTTGCGCCAAACAGTGGCAGCAGCGGCATGCTCCGGTTAGGGCCGCCGGAATCAACTTCCCGGCCAACCCCCGGCTTCAAACTTGCCGCCCCGCACTAAGTTGGCATGCTGAACTCACTGGCACAGTCTCCGGCGGCCGGCGACGCCTGGAGAGTAGTGCGCGACGGTGGCAGTGTGCCACTAGGGTTCCGGCAAGGTCGACCGAGCCCAGTACCTCAACAAACTATTAGATTTTTGTCTCTGGAGAACCAGTGGACGGGGTAGAAGCTAGTAATGGCCTCTAACGCCTGTGAAACAGCCGGCAACCGGTGGCTCCACGGTGATCCGAGGTGCTTTTGCACCGGTGACTAAGAAAACAGCTAGAAGTCCCTCATTTCTTCATGTTTTTGCTCGGTTCTTCATCGAGGAGGGGTGCTAGGAAGTATGGAAGCTTTGTGCAAGCTTGCTCTAGCTCTAGTGGATCGTGCAACACAAATTTTGGGTTAGACCGAGCCCTACCCGCCTGCACACAGTTTCGGGAAACGGCGAAATTCTTACCACCGGTTCTAGCAACCGCTAAACGGCCTCCGGCTACATGACCAGGACATGCAAACACACCTTTCGTGTACAGAAAGTTGGGGAAGATGGCTGTCGTGGCGCTCTGTCCACGGTGGCCCGACTTCGGTTTCCACCGGTGGCTTCGGTTCTTGGCGCCGATCTTTGAAATAGGGCCAACAGCAGCCCCAAGCGTCAAAGCTGAGCTGGGGACTACCTTGTACCCATGTAGGCGCTCCCCTTTTGTGTTGGCAACTCGAGCAAGGAGGGATCAACACCGTCTTGCAATCAAAAATGGCAGAGGCAGCGTCGGCGGCTCGCGTTCGCGCGTGGGAGCAGAACAGAGGCTGAAGCACGAGCTGTAAGTGGCGAAATAGCCCTGTTGCACTCGGGGTGAGGTGATCAAGACGAGCATCTGCGAGGAAACCAGGAGGTGGCATGGTGGAGGGCCTCGGGAGCGGGTTGCGCGAGAGCTGGCTGCGTCTCGGCGATCGGCTGAAGCAAAACAGAGGCGGTAGCCCTGTTGTGGGGCTGACTCTCTTTTAATCAAATTTTTCTCTGATATTTTTACCCCAGCTACTCAGAATTAAAGTCCATACTTCCACCCCAAGTCATGGTTTAAATTTGCTGAATTCAAATGGTTTGAATTCTGGTGCGGAGTTTGAATTGTGTTTGACCATTTGAATTTGAAATGGTATTTAAATTCTCCCTTTTGTTCCAAAAACATAGCAAACCAACTCCAAACTTTCTGATTTTTGGCATGCCTGCTAATTAAAATGTGTAGAACACATTTGTGGAACCAAATTTGCAAATTGAGGAAATTGGAATTTGAAACTGAAATTTGAATTCAAATTAGAAGGCTTCCTCTTTTAATCCCAAACACATATTAAAACTCCTCCAAATGAGCTGAAATTTGGAAGGTTGAATATTTGGAATATGAAGATCCAAGTTATGCATTTAGATCTCCATGTTTGGAAGTTTTTGGGAAGTCGAAATCCTCACTTTGAACTTACACCGTTATAATTCAAAGTTTTAATTCCTCTCATTTTTCCTAAGTGTACATGAGCTGATTTTTTTTGCTACCACTTTTTGGGGATTTTACAAGAGCCAAGTAAGATTACACAAGTTCTGAATTAGAAGTCCGTGAGGTCTGTCCACGAGATGCAGAGTTTCCTTGAACTCGTGGGATATTATCGGAGGTTCATTTCGAACTTCTCGAAGATTGCTAAGCCGATGACAGCAGTTCTGAAGAAGGCTACCAAATATGTTTGGAGTCCAGTATTTGAAGTGACATTCAAGGCTTTAGTGAAGCACCTAACATCAGCACCGGTTTTGGTGCAGCCAGACACAACAAAACCGTTCGATGTGTACTGCGATGCATCCGGCATTGGGCTCGGATGTGGGCTGATGCAAGACCGAAGAGTGGTCGCGTATGGATCACGGCAGCTACAGAATCATGAGCAAAACTATCCAACTCATGACTTAGAACTTGTTGCCGTGGTACTCGCACTTAAGATGTGGAGGCATTACCTACTCGGTAATCTCGTACATCTATATACCGACCACAAGAGCCTCAAGTACATATTCACTAAAAAGGAGTTGAACATGAGGCAGAGAAGATGGTGGAGTTGATAAAACATTATGAAACAGAGATCCATTATTATCCCGGCAAGGCAAACATGGTGGCAGATGCGCTGAGTCGCAAGTCACACATTCATAATCTGACCATCACACCGGTTGAAGAGAGTGAACCACCCTTGCATGTGGTTCCCCATGGAGCTCTATACATCCTAGCTCTTATCCCCACCATCTGTGAAGAGATAGCGGCAGCCCAGAAACATGACAAGGGTATGTTGCATTTGCGGAGACGAGTAGACAGTGCAGAGCTGAAGTGTTTCCGGAAGGACGGAGACAGCGTTCTGTGGTTCAAGGTGTAAAAGCCCAAGAAAGTGACTTGCAAAAGTGTTCATTTCTTCACCTCACAACACCACAGTTCATTTGGTAAATAGCTCATGAACACTTGTGAAGAGCAAGTAAACACCATCAAAAGGGGTCATTAGAGGGGAAAGCCCTAATTTCAAAAAGTAGGAGTCATACACATGAAATGTTGAGCTCATCCCTAGACCTTAAATAGTCTTTGGAAGGATCAGGCCAAATTTCATGCAAATCCAAGACTTCTTGAAGCAATTTTGGAGACATTTGTAAAAAGGGCCAATTTGAATGCAAATTCAAATTGCAGCCACTTTCATCACTTAAATTCAAAAGTTGATTTCATATTCAAACTCAGCACATTTTTCTAAGTTAGTCCACCAATTTTCATCCTCAATGGAGTTTATATTGTCGGGGGCTAAATTTGCATTAATTCAAAACTGAATTTTAATTTTAGTTCAAATGTGCAGCAAAATTTAGCCAAACCAGTTTTAAATTGAGGAAATCAAATTCAAACCATGGCTTTGGGGTTAAGCCTTTCATTCAATTGTGAGTAGCTGGGATCTTTTCAGCGGAAACAGAATGGAAAATGAGAAAAGAATTAGAGGGGAGGGCCCCACTTGTCAGTATCTTTAACACAGAAGCATTCTCGGCTTGATTTTTCACTCGACCGAGAGCGCGCGCCCGCCAGCTACCGACATCGGCACCCGACCGCCTCAGCCAGGCCAGCTCCTGCTCGGGGAGGGGGAAAGATCAGGGACCGAAGAGAGAAAACGTGTAGCCCTGCCGTGTCCCGTTTCTCCCCTCACGCAGTTCGTCTTCGCCCCCACAACCGAAGCAAATCGCTCCGAGCTCGCCTCTCTCTGATCACAGGCGTTCGGACGACACATGCACCTTCGTGGCCGATGAGCTACACAAAAAAGGTCCGCTTCAAGGTGCTTAACACGCTCGTGTCGACCGCTCCTCCTCTTGTGCTTCGCCGGGGTAGAATTTGTCCGGTTAGTCATTTGGTGTTCAAAGGACCGAATAGTTCAAAACTTGGAAATTCGTAATGGGTAGTTCACTACAGAGGATTCCGAGCTACACATACGTTCTGCACCTGTCCACGGCCACCTAGGATCAAAAACCGGCGAAAACCATAGACTAGGGTTGCTGTTCTTTGAAATTTTCCGATCACCGCCGTTTTAGCCCTAGGTCGACAGTGAGGTCCTAGTTGCGGCTGTTTTCACAGGGATCAGTGCTCATATCTGTGATCAGCAAGTCTCAGCGGAGCTCTCCGAGCAAACCGCGTCGAAAAGGTGCAGAGGACACTGAGTTCGACGTCGCCGATGAGCTCCCGGCCGCTGTCACTGTCGCGATCACTATTCCAGCCGTCACCGAGCTCTGGGGAGTGCACCACCATGTTTCTCAGGCAGAAATATGCACAGGCGGCGAGTTTCGTCGAGGGTCAGGCAGCAGAACGCCCGGCGGTGAGCTCTCCGGCGAAGGGGGCGGCGGGGAGCCGCGGCAGCGCGAGGTAGACGAAGCTCCGCAGGCCCCACGTGTCGGCCTCTGTTTAAACAGCGCTGGATCTGCTGTGGCACCGGGATCTCGTGCTACTACGCGGGAGACTCTGAGGACCCCCGTGTGGTTTGGCTGCGGTGCTGACACGTAGCCCGGGGACCCCACCAGCCGGTTTAAACTTTATTTGAATTTTCAGATTTGGTTCAAACTTCAAATGCATATAACTTCTGCACGAAGCTCCAAATTCAGTCAACCAAATTTTTCTGAACTCAGCTTTTTGAGTACATTCCAGCAACACAAATTTCAGCTCATGAAACTTAATGGTTTCCAGAATTAATTCCCTAAAATTTAAAGTGTGGGGAAATTTTATTTGGAGAATTACTTTATGAAAAATTCTGAAATTTGGCTGGTAGGTTCATTGGAAAATCCTTGAGTCACAGTAAAATTTTCAGAACCATCCAAGTTCATTTAGTCCCCCTAATGGTGTGATTAAGTGAACTGCCCAGAAAAAAATAGAAAAATGTACAGAAACATTTTTCAGATTTTCTCAAATCTTATTTAGGGAATAACATCATCCAGGATTCTTCAATTGACATGAAACCAATTCCATTAGAACCATCTCAAGCTCTAGTTTCCAGAAAGTAATGATTGGAGCCATGAAAATCCTTGGAAATCCTTAGAGACCCTACTAATGACCAAATAGGCTTTTATTTGTACAAGGCTCATATGAACTTTGTTTCAAATGAAACTTGGTCAAGACTCTGGTTAGTACCCTACCAAGCCACCATAAAAATTTTAGAGCCAGAGGGGAGGGTTAGCTAGAGTTACGGTAATTACTTATTCAGTTCTAAACATTGCATTTAAGTTGACATATATAGTAATATCATTTACGTGTAGTCGCTAAAGGCGAGGAGACCCCGGAAGTGCTTGACTTCCTTCTGGACGAAGCCCTAACCACTCACCAGCAGCAACAAGGCAAGTCCCGGTTTACATTTACCAATTTTACAAAGTTTTGCTTTATGAATACTTAGTATGTGTTATGGATGTGCATTAGGTGTAGGATGGACGAAAACCCAAGTGCATAACCAGATTTTCCCACAGGAGTGAGGGTAGTTTCTACGTCCTCGAGTAGACAGGCTATGCTTAATGATTCATAGAACTTCGGTACAAGTCAAGTAGTTGGAATCTACTCGCGAGTTAGGCTTGGGACACACGGGATTGGTTTGAGTGATGTGAGATCACTTTAGTAATGAAAATGAGACTAGGCAGGGGCTAGGGCGCAGCAAGAGGAAGTCTTGTGTGTGCAGCCCTGTCCGTGTCGATTGAGGACCGATCTGTGTGCGGCCCACGCTGATCAAGTTTGAACGTACCGAAGGCATATCGGATATATGGGCCCCGGTAAACCGATGTAACCTAAACCTCCGGGTGTCGAGGCATAGCACACCAATTTATAGGTGTAGGTTTAGGGCAGAAAGGTTGAAATCTGCTAACAGGCATAGAGAGATGCTCTGTGTAGGGAACCTACTGTCCGTTTCGGTGCCCGGTTCGATGTTTGGGCTGTTGGGTGAAAGGTTGTCGCGTACGACTTCGAGTGAGTGTGCTGTGCAGCTCCACGGGTGGGGTACGTGACGTGCTCTTTGGGTATCCCTGCAGGTGTATATCAAGTTGATTCGCCGTCCCCCGTGGTGATGAGTACCACTTGGTCACTGAGTCGTGACGTAGGTTAATATATGAAATGTGCTGAATCAATATTTCTGTTATGATAAAAATTGCATTGCTACATGTGTGCCACCAAATATTGCTCACTAAATTTCATATTCATGAACTGTTAACTTGTGGCTAAAAGATAAACTAAGGATGAACTTGTAGGCATGTCCATTTGCTGAAATTTACCCTCCCATGTTCGTTGTAAACTGCATGTAGAGTTTCATGCCTAGGTGAGTCAGTTAAGTCTTGTTGAGTCATCGTGCTCACGGTTGCTGCTATATGTGTTTTTCAGGTGAGGAGTACCCCACGGACTCGGGTTACTAGTCCACCAGCAAGGGCTCCCCTCCATCAGGGACCACGGTTGAGTGGGAACCGTACACGCCGCACTGAGCTGAGGAGTGCAGCTATTGTGGGTTGCCCTAGGGCTGGGCAACCGACTTTTGCTAGGTAGATGGGTGTGAGTTCTACAAACTTAGTTTCCGGTTCTGTAATCTAAACACTAGTTTGTAACTGAAGTCTTGTACTACTTTGTACATTTCAGTTGGTTTTCTATGTAATACAGTATCGTTCTTATGATGTGTGTTGTCGGGTGTCGCATCGTGCGGCACCACCCTCTGTGATCCTGGATGAGCGGATTCTGGTCCGCCACAGGCTGGTATCAGAGCCGCATTTGGGATAGCACATTAATTAAGGATTGTATTACGGGAAAACTTAGGTTTACGGTAAGGTTTCGCTAGTTTGCCCAAGTCAGGACTATATATTAGCATAGTTACTTAAAGTGGCAAGACTAACATATGTGTTATAATTTTGAATTTTGATTATGTAACGATGCACCTACGCTCAGGTAAAAATGGTAAGGAACGCCACCGAAAGCGGTTTAATATCGGTTAGCTCCCCTGACAAGGAATGTAGTTCAGGGATAGGTCTCACAGCTTGGTGTGATACGTTAATATGAAGCTCTTGGACTCTTCATGTTCCTGAGTTCATATGTAACGCTGATCCCTAGCGTGCATTAGGCAAGCAAGTGGAGACCCCATTGTGTGGTCAGTAACGCGATCGTGTGTTCATCTGGAAATAGCCCAGGAGGACATACGCAGCGCTTGCCATCGGCGTTCCCTGCAGGGAAATAGGTGGTATCTATTGGGGTGATAAAATTCCCAACCGTGACGACCCGTTCGCGCTCTACTCGGGTTCCCCGTCGTGTGGTGTTAAAACACGATCATGTACCTTGAGACGTGGCTTAACTCAAGGATGGCCGTTTGTATTTACTTTCAAATATGGACCTGCCTGAAATGAAAATAACCTTTGAATGAATCATTATTGGGTGTTCTTCTGAAGGTACTAACCACGTATGTATCCTGTGTAGTATACGTGTGCGAGAGACCGTTTAGTGCCACAATTGAGACGTATATGCCGGTATAATCTGGTTAGGATTTTTGTTTTGTGAGGAACGTAGTACCAACATATCATAGGCATGTGAATAAAAGATAATGATAACAAGGAACTAAAATCACCAAGTTTCAACATTTAGGACCCTGGGGGTAGAAAATTTTAATAGTTGATCAGTGTAGTTCCAAAGGATTGAAAAACAGAGTCTCTGTTTTGGGCAGCAAGTTTGCTGAACTTTGACAGAGCATAACTCACGGATTATTTAGCCAATGGGGGTGTGGGATATAGTTCTGGAAAGGTGTTTAAGCACTCTACAACTTTGTTGTAGACTCCCAGAGTGTAAAGGTCCCAAAAATGTGAATACAAAGAAACTCTTGTTTGCAAAAGTTGGTTTCATATGTATGAAATTTGGGACTTGTTAAAACTTTTCCACATGTGATAACCCACATGAGGGCTTTCTTCACACAAGTTCAAATGTTTGTTTGAAAACTTGGAACCCAAGAGGGGTCTAAATCCAAGATGGGAAGTTCCCATATGGGTGAGAAAAGCTAAAGTCAGATTTGGAACAAATTTGTTCAACTAAAAATTCAAATGAGAGCAACACTATGAATTTCAAAACTGTTGTGCTAAAAATCTCATTTGCAGCAGCCAAATGAAAAATCAGATTTCATATTTGAATTCCATAGGTCCAAATTAGTGGGTATGCAAAGTTTCATGATTTGTTGAAATATTTTGCAACTCATTTTCCAAAATGGACTTTAAATTGCAAAGAATTCAAACAACCTTTTCAATTTTGATGAAATTTGCCCAATTGTCCAAATGCATATCAGATTCGAACTCCCACAATTGAATTCTGTTAGATTCAAAATATGGGAGATATTTTAGGGGATAAGGGGGCTTAGAACTGTGGGTCCCACATGGCATTGAGGGAGCTGAAAATTGCAAAAAGATCTCCAATAGAGAGCACATTCTCTGGTTTGCTTGTTTCAGTCGGTTCACTCGAGTAAGCAGCGCAGGCCGACACCGAGGCAGCCGGTGACAGCTCTCAAGAAGCTGCTGGCGTTTTCCCTCTCCCTTATCAGCTCCTACCGGGGGTGTGCGCCGCATCAAACTGGGAACCGGCCCTGTTTTCTCCACCCTCGCGCAAGGACCAAACAGAGCGCTGCCGCTGCCTTCTGATCACTCGGTCACCACCGTAGCCAGTGCACAAGCCCAAGCAGAGCAGCAAAACGGCACCACAGACTCTCCCACACCATCCTCGCATCATCCCTACGTGAGTTCGGCCTCCCCAAACCGAGAACGCCCAGTTTCCACGGCGGCCGTAAGCAACGGCGATGAGGTGCTCTCATGGGAAGCCCTACAGAGAGGTTTTCACGACCAAGTAAGAGGACCCTTGGACGCGCAAGAGCTCCCTGCAGCTTCCATCCGAAGCTCAGCCCTAGCCGTTGCTTCTTGCCGACGAATTTCAGAAATTCTCTCCGGCCGGTGTAAACAGACCCGCAGGTAAGAATCCTTACAATTCTCGCGCTATGATTGTTTAGAGCGCTGCAAATTGCACTCACATGACCTAGCCTTGTTTAGCAACAATTCCCCTGTTGAAACCTAGCATGACACACACTGTGCACAGCGTATTTTTGATCTTTCCAACAGAGGCTTTGGCGGGACGGTTCGGGCGCACGATGAACCCCAGTTTGGAGCTGTTCCCGAGCCCATGTGCGGCCATGCCAAGCTTCTCCAGCCTTCACTGGTGCTGTAGGACCTTTCCAGGGAGCTTTTGGTGGGCTAGCTCATCGGGGCGACATCGCCGGAGTTCCACCGAGCCGTCACGCCGTTGCAAGCTACTTTGGGGGCTCTGCCAGCTCGGGAGAACCACACCAGAGTGTTCCTCGCACGAAACTAGGGCTTAGCGGCGAGTTTGAGCATTAGTGGTGGCTGGACGACCGAATTCGGAGGCGCTCCAGCGAGCCCCGGCGGCGCGGGCACACGGGGGCGAGAGGTAGAAGAAGGTGAAGCCGGGCCCGCGTGTCAGTGACAAGTGAGAGTGGGGCTGGATCTTCTGTGGGCTCAGATCTACTGAGGCAGCGCGGTAAGTAAAGTCTGTAGCCCCGTGTGGCTTATTTCAGTGCGTGACACATGTGTTCCCCGGACCCACCGACAGATTTAAACTTTTCCCCGATTAATTCAAATCCCAGATTTTCCCCAAACTTTAGAAGAGGATACATTTTGCAAGGAAACTCCAATTTTAGTGCTTCAAATTGGGTTAGATTCAGATTGAAAAACTCTATCCAAATATCCAACCCAATTTGTATGAAAGTCTTTATTTAATTCTGGAAAATTCTTTCAATCGTTTCAGCAAAAGAATTTTAGAGGGAGTTTGGTTCATCCAAAAATACTCAAATTTTGCCATAATATTCTTTAGGTTGTTATTAGACTCATGTAAAATTTTCAGCTCATTTGGAGTTGATTTGGTCAGGAGAATTCAGATTTTAAGTTACTGTATTCAAATGAATACTGAAACATTTTCAGAGAATTTCCAAAACTTGGAAATTCAGTTCTGGGCAATTCTTAGCTCTAAAAGTCCTAGGAAAATTCATGTAGGCTCTGTGAACTATAATTGAAATTGTGGTTCACTGAGTTTGACATGAACATGGGTGTTACCTCAGAATTAATTCCTCTTTGCTTAAATACTTAGAGAATTATTCTGAATAAACCACTCAATGAAAAGTGCTAATTTCGGATCCAGATGACTTTCTAGTGACAAGGAACTCACATGAAAATTTCCAGCTCCATTGGGGGGCTCTGGATCACCACTGTCCTGTGTAACCTCTTAAGGTGATCAACACTTAAGTGGGAATAGCACTCAACATTTGATCATAGTGTTTAAACCCAACCCAAACCAGTAGCACCAGTGTCATTTTAAATTCTTAAACATAGTTCCAGTTTTTAAACTGTCATTAGATCTTATTAGCAAAAGCTTTTCAATTAAATACATATTCATGATCATATCGTGTAACATCTACGTGAGCACGTGTGAAGGGGTTGGAGTGAAGAGCAAGGAGGGAGGAAAGCAAGTGATCAAGCTCTAAGTGATCGTCACTAACTGATTGCAATCTTAGTCACCTGCAAAACAAGCAAGCCCCGGTTTGCATTTGAACAGTTTTATAAAGCATTCCCATTTTTAGAGATCATAGTTTTGAATCGTTTGATTGCATTAAGTCTAGTTGATATTGAAAACCCCACTTGCATGACCAGAAATACCTAAGAAAGAAAGGGTAGAATAGAACCTCCTTGAGTGGATTTGGCTACTCTAAATGTTAGTAGGAAAGGTCCAGTAGAAGTCGAGTAGTTGGAAGCTACTCGCGAGTTTAGGGCTGGTTTACTCGGAACGGGTTAAATTTAGAAATGATGAGGAAAGTTCACACATAAGAAATGGAGACCGGGCAGGGAGGTTTAGATGCAGCAGGCCGCGGGCCGTTCGTGCATATCCCTTCCTGTGTCAGTTAAGGCCCGTCCGTGCTTGGCCCTGTTGGACAAGTTTGAGTTGTGTACCGGGCACATACTGGCTATATGGGACCCCAGGAAACCAATGTACCTTGGGAGAACCACAGTGAAACTTTTCTAACTGCCTTAGGCTTTCGGCGTCAGGGTAGCAGGAGGTAACTCGCTCAAGAACATACCACAGCGGGTATGTACCTTGAGGGAGCTTGCGGACTCGGGGCAGTTAGACTGCGTCCAATGTGGAAGATCTTAGGAAAGGTGGTCGCGTACAACGTCAGTCGAGGTTGCTGCCGGCAACTCGGAGTACGGGTGTACGTGTCGTGTAGTCCGGGAGTGTACTGATTCCAATCACCGTCACTCGCGGTTATATGAGCATACTTGCCCACTGTGTCTTGACGTAGTAACAACTGAAACAGTTTTCTTTTGAACTTGTTAAGCTTTGATGTAACTTGTATTGCAACCATGATTGAATTAGAGATAGGCTCATTAAAATTTACTTTCACCTTGTGCAAGGAGCATCGCAAAAAAGCGTTTCTTATTTGATTGTGGAGTTGTGATGCTGTTCGGCTCAAGGTCTGCACAGTGAGGCTTTAAAATCTGAAAGTTAAGGATCTACATTAGGTGAGTCCTTTATGCAAATCTAGCTAACCCAATTGCAACCGTCGTGCATGTAGAGTTTCTTGTTTAGGACAGATGGATCAGTCTTGCTGAGCCTATGTGCTCACGCTTGCTATATGAGTGGTTTTACAGGTTAACATCGATGCTAAGAAGAAGGTTGTCCGGTGAGACTTAGAGACTTCCGAGTCATATAACACATGGAGAACCCAGCCGCTGCTGTTGTCTTCGTGTTGCTAGCGAGAGGAGTCCGCGGGCTGGACTTCATCTCGAGTGCTCTTTAGTTATTCGACGTGAGTTGTTTATAGACTTCCGCTGTAGTTACTTTATGTAAACTATTTACAAAGAAAAACTTGTAAGCTTTCTCTATTGTTTATGTAATACTTTGTTCCTTATATGTGAGCTGTTGGGTGCCGCACAACACGGCACCACCCAATGCAATTCCCGGGCGAGTGCCACGTCCCCGTGACTGAACGGGCAGCGTTGGGCCATCTCAGCGTGGTATCAGAGCCGCATTGGTAATAGTGCAAGGAATAAGGATCGTATTATGACAAAAACTTAGGATACGGTGAGGAAATGGTATTAGGCCCACATAAGGACTATAGTAGTATAGTTACTTAAAGTGGCATGACTACCATACTTGTTATAATTCTGAATTTTGATTATGTAACGACGCACCTACACTCAGGTAAGCATGGTAAGGAACGCCACCGAAAGCGGATCAATTTCGGTTAGCTCCACTGACGAGGAATGTGGGTCAGGCATAGGTCTCACAGCTTGGTGTGAGACGTTAATATGAAACTCTTGAACTCTTCATGTTCCTGAGTTCATATGAAACGCTGATCCCTAGCGTGCATTAGGCAAGAAAGTGGAGACCCCATCGTGTGGTCAGTAACGCGATAGTGTATTCTTCTGGAAATAGCCTAGAAGGACATACGCAGCGCTTGCCATCGGCGTGCCCTGCAGGGCAGTAGGTGGTATCTGTTGGGTTGATAGAATTCCCAACCGTGATGACCCGTTCGCGCTCTACTCGGGTTTCCCCGTTGTGTGGTGTAAAAATGCGACCATGTACCTTGAGACGTGGCTTGACTCAAGGACGGCCCGCATGGAAATGATACGGGGCGTATGTTTTTAGTATGATATGGATCTGCCTGAAATTAGGAAACCTATGTGTGCATCATCATTAAGTGATCTTCTGCAGGTACTAACCATGTACGTATCCTGTGTAGTACACGTTTGCAAGTGACCATTTTAGTGCCACCTAAGATACGTTTATGCCGGTATAATCTTGTTAGGATTTTCTTTTGGTGAGGCTACGTAGTACCGACATGCTTCTTACGGTGCATCGACGCCGTACTAAATCTAATAACCTCTTCCCTCTGAAGAAATGACTCATGAACTAACTTTCAACTAAAAATGGAAGTTTGAAAAAAAAATATTAGTTACTGAACTCTTATTTTGAGCTAATATTCAAATGAGAGGAAGACTAGGCTTCAAAGATTTCGAAAACAGAAAGCTCTGTTTTCGGCAGGAATTCTTGCTGGATTTAATAGAGCATAACTCTGAATAGCTTGACCCAATTAAGGTGTATGATACAGTTCCGGAAATATTTTCAAGCGATCTACATCTTCATTGTAGACCTCCAGAGAAAAATCACACGTTAAATGGGTAGAAAGTTCAGAGGAAGGTAAACTGTCCAGAACTAGGACAGGAGCAAAAACCTCTCTGGACCTTTCTATTTTTAAGCCATACCTTCCTATAGAAAAAATACTTAAGGAGCCTTTGATACACTGTTGGAAAGGTTATGAAATGTGCAATGTTGTAGTTCAAAGTTTGTTCAGATTCTTATTGTATTTGCATATACAGCTGTGATAAAATCAGCCCATACAAAGGTGATGCTGGCAAATTTTATCCAGGAGTTCTGTCAACTTTGGAAAAATCATAACATTTAATCCAGGGATGATCTGAAGGCATAGGAATACTCGTTGGAAATATACTGAAGTTAACTTTAACTTTGGTATTCAACTTGAGATATAAAAATGCTTTTAACTAGATCAAAATCTGGAGATAGTGCATAAAGGTATGTTCTGTACAGATAGACTGGTTAGCTATGCCTACTAAGGAGTTGTGTAAACATGGATTTTGTTACTGCTTTCATAAAGTTTTGACATATTCATGTTTTCAATAGTCTCACATACTGCTGTGTTCTTGTTTAACTCATCTCAACTACATTTTTGCAGTATGGTTGGTACTCGCTCTAGGAGTAGGGCTGGGAGTTCTCGCCGAGGCGGTGATGTTTCCATTCCACCGTTGGAACCACCATCCACGGGATGGATGGATCTTATGACTCGAGTCGTCGAGTCTAACCAAGAGAACACTAAGCTACTCCAAGAAGCAACGAAAGAACACACACGCTTACTCCAAGCTTTGGTACAGCAACAAGTCGTTCCACCTCGGAACACTTATCTGGACTTCTTGGCGACTCAACCGCCTATCTTTACTGAAGCCACCGAACCTGTGGAAGCAGATCAATGGCTTCATGTCATGGAGTCAAAATTTGGAGTATTCAAGTGTGATGAAGTGCAAAAGACAAAGTTTGCCACTCAACAACTCCATGGAGCTGCCGGAAATTGGTGGGTTGACCATCTTGCCATAATTCCGGATAACCTTCAAGTGCCATGGAGTGAGTTTTGTGAAGCCTTTCGTACTCGTCACTTACCACTAGGTATTGTCAAGGCAAAGCGGGAGGAATTTTTGGGCTTGAAGCAAGGGGACATGAGTGTCCTCAAGTATGTCAGAAGGTTTAAACTTTTGGCCCAATATGCTCCCGAATATGTGGTGAAATAAGAGGCACGGTGTGACTTATTCTTCCATGGCCTGAGTGCCATATTACAAGAGAAGTTGGCCGTGCACAATAACGGCAGTTACACCGATATGGTCGATGCGGCTCTCATCCAAGAGAAGCCGACACTTGAGTGGCAAGCTGAGAAGAGAAAGATGAGGGAGATCGAGCAGGCCAGCACAAGTTATGTGCCTCAGAAGTACCGTTTGGTGTATCAAACGCCACCCGATGAAAGATGGAGGCCACCTGTACGATCAACTCCTCAGAGATTGATTGCTGGTCAAGTTCTACAACTTGCACCACCTCCACAGCTGCAGCATCAGACGGTTGTTTGTGCTCCATCGCTGCAGCCATGTGTACCTAGCATCCAACCGCAAGTCAACGAAGAACCGGAGAGACATCCATGTTTCACTTGTAGGCGTATGGGCCATTATGATAGGCATTGTCCGGAGGGAACTGAAAGCTGCGGGTCATCATATTTACAACAATACGAGCCGTACCTTAATCTGCAGACAGGAGGGCATATAAGGGGCAATATTCACTATACTGTGATTGATGATGTTCCAGAAGGAGAAGCCGCTTTAGCAGGGATGTTTTCTCTGACTCAGCTACCGGTTTTAATTCTCTTTGATTCCGGTGCCACACAAAATTTCATTAGCCAGTCTTTTGTGGCTCAACATCAGATCCAAACAGTTTATACGAGGCAATACCTCATATCTTCGCCCGGGGGCAGCAGTACCGCAAGAGAGGTTGTCTCCCGAGCACCTCTTTGTTTGAGGGGTAGAATATACCCTACGACTCTCATTATCCTTGAGGGTTTGAAGATCAACATCATTTTGGGATGTCGTGGTTGAATTACCACAAGGTGATTCTTAACATCAGCTCCAGGACCGTTGAGCTCAACTCCCCACAGCACGGTCTTCATATATTAATTCTAGGCACCAGACGGCAACAGATTGCAACAGTGAGCCACACGGAAGCTGTTAAGATAGAGGACATTCCGGTAGTACGTGAGTATCCAGATGTATTTCCCGATGATTTACCGGGCATGCCACCCGAGCGAGACGTTGAGTTCAAGATTGAACTTATACCGGGAACAACACCGATATCACGAAGGCCATACAAGATGGAACCCAATGAACTGGCAGAATTGAAGACACAACTGAATGAGCTAATGAGCAAGGTCTTTATATGACCGAGTTCGTCACCATGGGGTTGTTCAGCTTTGTTTGTCAAGAAGAAAGACGAAACACTACGGCTTTGTGTTGATTATCGTCCTCTGAACGCTGTTACCATCAAGAACAAGTATCCACTACCTCGCATTGATATGCTCTTCGATCAATTAGTGGGTGCGAAGGTATTTTCGAAGATGGGTCTTCGGTCCGGATATCACCAGATTAAAATCCGGGCAGAAGATATTCCGAAGACAGCATTTTCGACGAGATACGGGCTGTATGAGTATATCATTATGTCTTTTGGTTTAACCAACGCCCCGGCACACTTTATGTACCTGATGAATTCATGTTAATGCCAGAGTTGGATAAATTCGTCATGGTCTTCATCGACGATATCTTGGTGTACTCGAAGTCAGAGGAAGAACATGCTGAACATCTGCATATTGTGCTACAAAGATTGCGAGATTATCAGCTCTATGAAAAATTCAGCAAGTGTGAATTCTGGATTAATCAAATACCGTTTCTCGGACACATTATTTCAGCGGAGGGCATCGCTGTAGATCCGAGTAAGATTATCCAAGTACAGAAATGGGAGTCACCAAAGTCAGTGCATGAAATCCGTAGCTTCCTCGGTTTAGCGGGTTATTACCGGAGGTTCATTCCGGGTTTCTCCAAGATCGCTAAGCCGATGACGGAGTTATTAAAGAAGAATACCAGATTTGTGTGGGGTGCTGCGTGTGAACAAACATTCAAGACTTTAGTGAAGCATCTCACAACAGCCCCATTTCTTGCTCAGCCGGATACGACGAAGCCATTCGACGTTTATTGCGATGCATCGGGCATCGGTCTTGGCTGCATGCTGATGCAAGAAGGATGGGTGGTCGCTTAAGGATCTCGTCAACTTAGAAATCACGAGCAGAACTATCCAACTCATGATCTCGAGTTAGCTGCCGTGGTCCTCTCTTTGAAGATGTGGAGGCATTACTTGCTCGGAAATCTTGTACACCTCTACACCGACCACAAGAGCTTGAAGTACATCTTCACTCAGAAAGAATTAAACATGAGGGAACGAAGATGGCTGGAGATCATTAAAGACTATGAACTGGGGATTCATTATCATCCAGGAAAGGCGAATGTGGTCACCGATGCGCTCAGTCGTAAGGCGCATATCCATCACCTGAGTATTGCTGAAATGGATGATGAAGAACCGAGCCTCCGTGTCATCCTGTATGGAGCTCTCTATAATCTCGCTCTCGTCCCTACCATCCGATAGGAGATCATTGAAGCTCAATGAACAGACAAGGGTATGTCTCACATATGGCGACGAATAGATAACGGAGAAATGAAATGCTTCCGGAAGGACGATGAAGGTACTTTATGGTTCAACGACCGGATTGTAGTACCCCGGAATATGGGACTATGGAAGAAAATTTTGGATGAAGCTCATTTGTCCAAGTTTTCCATTCATCCGGGCAGTAATAAAATGTACCAAGATCTCCGGAAGAAGTTTTGGTGGACACGTATGAAACGTGAAGTCGCAAAGTACGTTTCAGAATGTGATACGTGTCAAAGAGTCAAGGCCTACCATGTGAAGAAGTCGGGCCTGCTGCAGCCATTGCAAGTACCGACATGGAAGTGGGAAGACTTGAGTACGGACTTCATCGTCGGGTTACCGATGATCTCCCACAACCATGATTCGATTTGAGTAATCGTTGACCGGTTAACCAAATCAGCACACTTTATCCCTGTGCATACAAGATATAACGCAAAGCAGTATGCGGAGCTGTAAATAGCATGGATCTTGTGCTTACATGGAGTTCCCCGCACCATTGTGTCGGATAGAGGATCTCTGTTCGTAGCCCGTTTCTGGGAGCAGCTACACGCATCCTTGGGAACCAAACTGATTAGAAGCTCCGCGTATCATCCTCAAACCGATGGGCAAACTGAGAGGGTGAATCAAATACTGGAAGATATGCTAAGAGCATGTGCCATCCACCACGGTAAGAGCTGGGATGACCATTTACCGTTGGCGGAGTTCTCGTACAATAACAGATATCAGACGAGCATCAAAATGGCACCATTTGAAGCTCTATACGGCTGGAAATGCCGTACACCATTGAACTGGTGTGAGTCCGGTGAACGAGTAACGTTCAGGGTTGATTTTGTCAATGAAGCCGAAGAGAGAGTTCGGATAATACAAGAGAACCTCAAAGCTGCCCAATTTCGTCAGAAAAGCTACATGGATCAGAGGCGCCGACCGCTGCATTTTGACGTCGGAGAGCACGTGTATCTTCATGTGTCTTCGATGAAAGAGATTCATCAGTTCGGTGTCAAGGGGAAACTTGCTCCCCGATTCATCGGTCCGTTTGCCATAATGGAGAAGTGCGGGACTGTAGCCTACTGGCTGGAACTACCGGCAAGCCTTGCCGGTATTCACGACATATTTCACGTGTGTCAGCTGCATAAGTGTCTCAAGTTTACCGCTGCTGTCCGGACCGAAGACATCGGCAAGTTGAAGCCAGATCTCACCTATGTCGAGCAACCTATTCAGATTATTGATGAAAAGACCCGGATCACCCGAAACCGGACTTTGAGATTTTACAAAGTCCTGTGGAGTAATCATACCCCGGAAGAGGTGACGTGGGAAACCGAAGATTACATCCACAAGAACTATCGGGAACTTTTGTCACAAACTTTGTAATTACCTCCCGTCTCGTTCTTATTTTGTAATCTCGGGACGAGATTCCTTTTAAGGGAGGAGGAATGTAAAGGTCCCAAAAATGTGAATACAAAGAAACTCTTGTTTGCAAAATTTGGTTTCATATGTATGAAATTTGGGACTTGTTAAAACTTTTCCACATGTGATAACCCACATGAGGGCTTTCTTCACACAAGTTCAAATGTTTGTTTGAAAACTTGGAACCCAAGAGGGGTCTAAAACCAAGATGGGAAGTTCCCATATGGGTGAAAAAAGCTAAAGTCACATTTGGAACAAATTTGTTCCACTAAATATTCAAATGAGAGCAACACTATGAATTTCAAAACTGTTGTGCTAAAAATCTCATTTGCAGCAGCCAAATTGAAAATCAGATTTCATATTTGAATTCCTTAGGTCCAAATTAGTGGGTATGCAAAGTTTCATGATTTGTTGAAATGTTTTGCAACTCATTTTCCAAAATGGACTTTAAATTGCAAAGAATTCAAACAACCTTTTCAATTTGGATGAAATTTGCCCAATTGTCCAAATGCATATCAGATTCAAACTCCCACAGTTGAATTCCGTTAGATTCAAAACTTGGGGGATATTTTAGGGGATAAGGGGGCTCTGAACTGTGGGTCCCACATGTCATTGAGGGAGCTGAAAATTGCAAAAAGATCTCCAATAGAGAGCACAGTCTCTGGTTTGCTTGTTTCAGTCGGTTCACTCGAGTAAGCAGCACAGGCCGACACCGAGGCATCCGGCGACAGCTCTCAAGCAGCTGCTGGCGTTTTCCCTCTCCCTTATCAGCTCCTACCGGGGTTGTGCGCCGCATCAAACTGAGAACCGGCCCTGTTTTCTCTCCCCTCGCGCAAGGACCGAACAGAGCGCTGCCGCTGCCTTCCGATCACTCGGTCACCACCGTAGCCAGTGCACAATCCCAAGCAGAGCAGAAAAATGGCACCACGGACCCTCCCACACCATCCTCGCATCATCCCTACGTGAGTTCGGCCTCCCCAAACCGAGAACGCCCAGTTTCCGCGGCGGCCGTAAGCAACAGCGACGAGGTGCTCTCGTGGGCAACCCTACAGAGAGGTTTTCACAACCAAGTAAGAGGACCCTTCGATGCGCAAGATCTCCCTGCAGCTTCCATCCGAAGCTCAGCCCTAGCCATTGCTTCTTGCCGACGAATTTCAGAAATTCTCTCCGGCCGGTCTAAACAGACCCGCTGGTAAGAATCCTTAAATTCTCGCGGATTGTTTAGAGCACTGCAAATTGCACTCACATGACCTAGCCTTGTTTAGCAACAATTCCTCTGTTGAAACCTAGCATGACACACACTGTGCACGGCGTATTTTTTATCTTCCCGACAGCGGCTTTGGCGGGACGGTTCGGGCGCACGATGAACCCCAGTTTTGAGCCGTTCCCGAGCCCATGTGTGGCCATGCCGAGCTTCTCCAGCCTTCACTGGTGCTGTAGGACCATTACAGGGAGCTTTTGGCGGGCTAGCTCATTGGGGCGACATCGCCGGAGTTCCACCGAGACGTTGCGCCGTTGCAAGCAACTTTGGGGGCTCTGCCAGCTCAGGAAAACCACACCAGAGTGTTCCTTGCACGAAACTAGGGCTTAGCAGCGAGTTTGAGCATTAGTGGTGGCTGGACAACCGAATTCGAAGGTGCTCCGGCAAGCCCCGGCGGCGCTGGCGCGCGGGGGCGAGAGGTAGAAGAAGGTGAAGCCGGGCCCGCATGTTAGTGATGAGTGAGAGGGGGGCTAGATCTTCTGTGGGCTCAGATCTACTGAGGCAGCATGGGAAGTAAAGTCTGTAGCCCCGTGTGGCTTATTTCAGTGCGTGACACGTGTGTTCCCCGGACCCACTGACAGATTTAAACTTTTCCCCGATTAATTCAAATCCCAGATTTTCCTCAAAATTTAGAAGAGCATAACTTTTTCTAGGAAACTCCAAATTTCGTGCTTCAAATTGGGTTAGATTCAGATTGACGAACTCTATCCAAATATGCAACCCAATTTGTATGAAAGTCTTTATTTAATTCTGGAAAATTCTTTAAAGCTATTCAGCAAAATAATTTTAGAGGGAGTTTGGTTCATCCAAAAATCCTCAAATTTTGCCCGAATATTCTTTAGGGTGTTATTAGACTCCTGTTAATGTTTCAGCTCATTTGGAAGAATTCAGATTTTAAGTTACTGTGTTCAAATGAATACAGAAACATTTTCAGAGAATTTCCAATACTTGGAAATTCAGTTCTGGGCAATTCTTAGCTCTACAAATCCTAGGAAAATTCATGTAGGCTCTGTGAACTATAATTGAAATTGTGGTTCACTTAGTTTGACATGAACATGGGCGTTACCTCAGAATTAATTCCTCTTTGCTTAAATACTTAGAGAATTATTGTGAAAAAACCACTCAATTAAAAGTGCTAATTTTTGGTCCAGATGACTTTCTTATGACAACGAACTCACATGAAAATTTCCAGCTCCATTGGGGCTCTGGATCTCCACTGTCCTGTGTAATCTCTTAAGGTGATCACCACTTGAGTGGGAATAGCACTCAACATTTGATCATAGTGTTTAAACCCAACCCAAACCACTACCACCAGTGTAATTTTAAATTCTTAAACAGAGTTCCAGTTTTTAAACTGTCATTAGATCTTATTAGCAAAATCTTTTCAATTAAATACATATGCATGGTCATATCGTGTGGCATCTACGTGAGCACGTGTGAAGGGGTTGGAGTGAAGAGCAAGGAGGGAGGAAAGCAAGTGATCAAGCTCCAAGTGATCATCACTAAATGATTGTAATCTTAGTCACCTGCAAAACAGGCAAGCCTCGGTTTGCATTTGAATGTTTTTATAAAGCATTCCCATTTTTAGAGATCATAGTTTTGAATCGTTTGATTGCATTAAGTCTAGTTGATATTGAAAACCCCACTTGCATGACCAGAAATACCTAAGAGAGAAAGGGTAGAATAGCACCTCCTCGAGTGGATTTGGTTACACTAAATGTTAGTAGGAAAGGTCCGGTAGAAGTCGAGTAGTTGGAAACTACTCGTGAGTTTAGGGCTGGTTTACTCGGAACTGGTTAAAATTAGAAATGATGAGGAAAGTTCACACATAAGAAATGGAGACCGGACAGGGAGGTTTAGATGCAGAAGGCTGCGGACCCTGCATGCATATCCCTGTCTGTGTCAGTTAAGGCCCGTCCGTGCTTGGCCCTGTTGGACAAGTTTGCGTTGTGTACCGGGCACATACTGGCTATATGGGACCCCAGGAAACCGATGTACCTTGGGAGATCCACAGTGGAACTTTTCTAA
This sequence comes from Neostapfia colusana, assembly GCA_030760725.1. Taxonomy (NCBI): domain Eukaryota; kingdom Viridiplantae; phylum Streptophyta; class Magnoliopsida; order Poales; family Poaceae; genus Neostapfia; species Neostapfia colusana. Next base: position 72,705,449 of record JASWHV010000007.1, on the reverse strand, counting down.
CTGCCTTAGGCTTTCGGCGTCAGGGTAGTAGGAGGTAACTCGCTCAAGAACATACCACAGCGGGTATGTACCTTGAGGGAGCTTGCGGACTCGGGGCAGTTAGACTGCGTCGAATGTGGAAGATCTTGGGAAAGGTGGACGCGTACAACATCAGTCGAGGTTGCTGCCGGCAACTCGGAGTACGGGTGTACGTGTCGTGTAGTCCAGGCATGTACTGATTCGAATCACCGTCACTCGCGGTTATATGAGCATACTTGCCCACTACGTCTTGACGTAGTAACAACTGAAACAGTTTTCTTTTGAACTTGATAAGCTGTGATGTAACTTGTATTCTCTAGAGATAGGCTCATTAAAATTTACTTTCACCTTGTGCAAGGAGCATCGCAACAAAGCGTTTCTTGTTTGATTGTGGAGTTGCCATGCTGTTCGGCTCAAGGTCTGCACAATGAGGCTTAAAAATCTGAAAGTTAATGATCTACATTAGGCGAGTCTTTTATGCAAATCTAGCTAACCCAATTGCAACCGTCGTGCATGTAGAGTTTCTTGTTTAGGAGAGACGGATCAGTCTTGCTGAGCCTATGTGCTCACGCTTGCTATATGAGTGGTTTTGCAGGTTAACATCGATGCTAAGAAGAAGGTTGTCCGGTGAGACTCAGAAACTTCCGAGTCATATAACACATGGAGAACCCAGCCACTGCTGTTGTCTTCGTGTTACTAGCGAGAGGAGTCCGGGGCTGGACTTCATCTCGAGTGCTCTTTAGTTATTCGACGTGAGATGTTTTAGACTTCCGCTGTAGTTACTTGATGTAAACTATTTACAAATAAGAACTTGTAAGCTTCCGCTATTGTTTATGTAATACTTTGTTCCTTATATGTGTGCTGTTGGGTGCCGCACAACACGGCACCACCCAATGCGATTCCTGGGCGGGTGCCATGTCCCTGTGACTGAACGGGCAGCGTCGGGGTGTCTCACAGAGCTGAATCACACCTTAAGATGGCTTAAATCCCAGAGGAATGTAAACTGTCCAGAACCAGGACAGATTTAAAACACTCTCTGGACCGTTCTGTTTTTCAAGCATAACTTCCTGTAGAAAAATACAAAATTTTCATATCATACATCTTTGTAAAGGGTAGGAGATGTGTTACATCTTTGTAATTCAAAGTATCTGCAATTGCAGCACGGAAGTCAGTGATAATGTGAGTTGAAAACAGCAACTTCCAAAGGAGGTGAAGTTGAAATTCTTCCAGAAATTCTGTTGACTTTGAATTACCATAACTTTTTAACCAGAGCTGATCTGAGGGCAAATAAATACTCGTTGGAAAGATACTGAAGTTAAACTTAACCTTGGTATTCAGCTTGAGACATGAAAATGCCCAGAACAAGGTCAAAATCTGGGATATGTAGAAACTGGTCATTCTGGCAGAGGGATGACAGTTGAACTCACTTGAGAGATTGTTGTACCCTAGGGGGTTTAAGTATTTCCATTGGGGTAGGACATACTCATGAGTAGAGTTATCTTAACTAGTGAAAGATTTGAGTATATGTCCTTCTCAAGTTTCTTTTTCTAGAGACAGTATTTGTGTCGTATTGAAGATAAACGGGTAGTATACGTGATGACAAAGCGATATTAACGTCTCGTAGTGACCAAACCTAGTTGAGATAAACTTCCAAAGAGGAAGTCCGTCAATTTGGATTTAACTATTTTATATTTGGTCTCGTAATGGTGTAGCTTGTGCAAAGTTATTACAATATCTGTATACGAGATGTGTCGCATGCTTTACAGTCATTAAGTTTACGCATATTTTATTGGACTGCATGAAGTATGCTGCGGGACTGATGTTTATTGTCGTATGGTTGCAGATGGTTCGCACTCGGACCACGCATGAGATCGGTGGCTCTAGCCAGCAGGGGGGTGATGATTCCCAGCCACCTGCCTATGACTGCACCGCGCAGCACACAACTACCACCGCCGCCTCTGCTTACCCTAGCAGATGTGATAGCGGCACTGGTGGGGAATCGTGAGGATCAGACCGATCTGCTCTGCACGATTGTGCAGAATACGTCCCAGGCGGGAGGGGGGGAATCAAGAGAGGGGGCCTCGTGATCCCCTTGTTGTGATGTACTCGGACTTCATGACAACGCACCCTCCGGCGTTCACGGAAGCAGCAGAACGCCTGGAGGCCGAAAACTGGCTGTGGACAATTGAGTCCAAGTTCGGGCTGCTCCAATGTACGGAGTGGCAAAAGACTCTGTTCGTGGCGCATCAGCTTCACGGTGCCGCTGGTGCGCGGTGGGTGAATTATGTCGCCTCACTGCCGGCTGGCCATGCCGTGGAGTGGGAAGAATTCCAGGAGGCATTCCGCGCCTACCATATCCCTCCCGGGATAATGAAGCGGAAGTTCCAAGAGTTCTTGGAACTGAAGCAGGGTGGGTGGAGTGCCCACGACTACTCCCGTCCCTTCAACCATCTGGCGCAATATGCGTCGGATTATGTCTCCACCGAGAAGAAGAAGCGAGAGCACTTCTATCGGGGATTACATCCCGAGATGAAGACGCATCTCGTCCAATGCAATCGCGGCACGTTCAATGATCTAGTCAACGCCACGATCATGCAAGAAGATGCTCAGCGGGAGTTGGCAGCTGAGCAGCGGAAGCGCAGCACTCCACCCAGCAGGGGTGGTGGAGCTCCCCAGAAATACCGCATGGTGTATCGGACACCATCTGGTCAGCAGTGGCATCCACCGGTGTGACCTCAACAGTTCGGGGGTCATTCTTTCCAGTCACCCCCGTTCCGACCGCCGATGCCACCACCGCAACCGCAACAACAGCAGCAGAAGATGGTACCCCGGGCGTTTCCACCGCCACAACGCGCCCCGGGTTTCCGTCCGCCGATCAGCGGAGGACCGCCTCGCTACACTTGCTTTACGTGTGGCCAGGCGGGCCATTTCTCGAAGGACTATCCCCAGGGGCAGCAGAGCAGAGGGCAAGCCCAGTATCAGGGCGGTGCTCGAGGCCGACCTCCGGTCAAGAAGGTTGGTCAGCGAACTGGGGGCGTTTGCAACCTCGACAATGAGGACGCCCCAGAAGGAGACAACGTGCTGGCGGGTACATTCACTCTCAATGATCAAGCAATCATCATATTATTTGATTCGGGTGCAACCCACAGTTTCATAAGTGCATCCTATGTGGCTAAGCATCAAATGCAAGTCTTCCCAACTGATTGCTCATATATGATCTGCTCACTTGAGAATCGTTCTTCAACGATTGCGGGACCACAAGCTCTACGCCAATTCAGCAAATGTGAGTTTTGGATCAGCCAAGTGCAATTTTTTGGACATATCATCTCAGCGGAAGGCATTGCGGTTGACCCAAGCAAAATTGAGCAAGTGCTGAAATGGAAAGCTCCCACTTCTGTCCATGAAGTCAGAAGTTTCCTCGGCTTAGCGGGATATTACTAAAGATTCATTCCAAGCTTCTCCAAGCTTGCTAAGCCGATGACATAATTGTTGAAAAAGGGAACAAAGTATGTTTGGAACTCAGCATGTGAAGGAGCGTTCCAAGCATTGGTGAAGCATCTCACAACATCCCCGGTCTTAGCTCAACCGGATACGACCAAGCCCTTCGACGTGTATTGTGATGCGTCCGGCATCGGGCTTGGCTGCGTGTTGATGCAGGAAGGACGTGTGGTCGCATATGGTTCACGCCAACTCTGAAACCATGAGCAGCATTATCCGACTCATGATCTTGAGCTTGCTGCAGTGGTTTTGGCGCTGAAAATGTGGAGGAACTATCTCCTAGGGAATTTGGTGCATCTCTACACCGACCACAAGAGCTTGAAGTATATTTTCACCCAAAAGGAGCTGAATATGAGGCAAAGGATGTGGTTAGAACTAATCAAATATTATTAGATTGCGATTCATTACCACCCTGTCAAGGTGAATGTGGTTGCCGACGCGCTGAGTCAGAAGTCACATGTCCATAACCTCACCATTACACCGGTGGAGGAGGAAGAGCCGAGTTTATACTTGGTTCCTTATGGGTCACTATACAACCTTGCTCTCATCCCTACCATTAGGGAGGAGATCATTGCAGCTCAGAAAGTGGACAATGGTATGGCACATCTCCGGAGATGGATAGACAACAGGGAATCAAATGTTTCCGGAAAGATGATTAGGGGACGCTGTCGTTCAGTGACCGCGTAGTCGTACCCCGGAATATAGGGCTGAGAAAAAAGATTCTTGATGAAGCTCACTTGTATAAATACTCCATTCATCCGGGCAGCAACAAAATGTACCAAGATTTGAAAAAGAAATTTTGGTGGACACGGATGAAGCGGGAAGTGGCTAAGTACATATCCCAGTGTGATACGTGTAGACGAGTAAAAGCGGATCATATGAGAAAATCAGGGCTGTTGCAACCCGTGAAAATTCCAGCATGGAAGTGGGAAGATGTGAGCATTGATTTCATTATGGGATTACCCCTGGCTTCCAACAGGCATGATTCCATTTGGGTAATCGTTGACCTGTTAATCAAATCGGCTCACTTCATTCCCGTGCATACACATTTCCATGCCAACAGATATGCGGAGTTGTATATTGCAAGAATCCTATGCTTGCATGGAGTACCCAAGACCATAGTCTCAGACTGAGGGGCACTATTTGTATCTTGTTTCTGGGAGCAGTTGAACGCTGCTTCGGGTACTAAGTTGATTAGAAGCTCTGCCTATCACCCTCAGACAGATGGACAGACTGAGAGGGTGAACCAAGTACTAGAAGACATGTTGAGAGTGTGTGCCATCCACCACGGTAGAAACTGGGATGATCATCTACCGTTGGCGGAATTCTTGTACAACAATGGCTATCAAGTGAGTATCAAGATGGCACCCTATGAGGCTCTCTACGGTCGCAAATGCCGCACCCCATTGAACTGGTGCGAGTCCGGTGAAAGGGTCACATTCGGGGTTGATGTGGTGACCGATGCCGAAGAGCGCGTTCAGATGATTCAAGCCAACTTGAAGGCCGCTCAATCCCGGCAGAAAAGCTATGCTGATAAGAGGTGTAGGCCGCTGCACTTTGATGTCGGGGAGCACGTGTACCTCCGTGTATCTCCGATGAAAGGCGTGCACCGGTTCGGCGTGAAGGGGAAACTCACTCCCCGATTCATTGGACCCTATGCCATCACCGAGAACTGTGTACCAGTGGCGTATAGACAGGAACTACCGGCATCTCTTGATGGTGTTCACGATGTTTTCCATGTTTCACAACTGCGAAAATGTCTGAAGTATACGGCTGCTGTTCCCACCGAAGACATCGGCGAGCTGCAACCGGATTTAATGTATGATGAATATCCGGTGACAATTATTGATGAAAAGGCCCGGACCACACGTAGCCGAACGCTGTGGTTCTAGAAGATACTGTGGAGCAACCACACCGCTGAAGAAGCGACGTGGGAGAGCAATGAATTCCTTCGCTCAAACTACCCGAATTTCATGGCGTCTCATCACGGGTGTGTCCCTGTTACATCGCTGTCTCTTCTTTTGTAATCTCGGAACAAGATTCTTTTAAGGGGGGAGGGATGTAAAAGCCCAAGAAAGTGACTTGCAAAAGTGTTCTTTTCTTCACCTCACAACACCACAGTTCATTTGTTGGATAGCTCATGAACACTTGTGAAGAGCAAGTAAACACCATCAAAAGGGGTGATTAGAGGGGAAAGCCCTAATTTCAAAAAGTAGGAGTCATACACATACACATGAAAGGTTGATCTCATCCCTAGACCTTAAATAGTCTTGGGAAGGCTCAGGCCAAATTTCATGCAAATCCAAGACTTTTTGAAGCAATTTTGGAGACATTTGTAAAAAGGGCCAATTTGAATGCAAATTCAAATTGCAGCCACTTTCATCATTTGAATTCAAAAGTTGACTTCATATTCAAACTCAGCACATTTTTCTGAGTTAGTCCACCAATTTTCATCCTCATTGGAGTTTATCTTGTCGGGGGCTAAATTTGCATTAATTCAAAACTGAATTTGAATTTCAGTTCAAATGTGCAGCAAAATTTAGCCAAACCAGTCTCAAATTGAGGAAATCAAATTCAAACCATGACTTTGGGGTTAGGCCTTTCATTCAATTGTAAGTAGCTGGGATCTTTTCAGTGAAAATAAAAAGGAAAATGAGAAAATAATTAGAGGGGAGGGCCCCACTTATCAGTAGCCTTAACACAGAAGCATTCACGGCTTGACTTTTCACTCGACCGAGAGCGCGTGCCCGCCAGCTACTGACGTCGGCACCCGACCGCCTCAGCCAGGCTAGCTCCTGCTTGGGGAGGGGGAAAGATCAGGGACCGAAGAGAGAAAATGTGTAGCCCTGCCGTGTCCTGTTTCTCCCCTCACGCAGTTTGCCTTCGCCCCCACAGCCGAAGCAAATCGCTCCGAGCTCGCCTCTCTCTGATCACCGGTGTTCGGGTGACACAGGCACCTTCGTGGCCGACGAGCTACACAAAAAAGGTACGCTCCAAGATGCTTAACACGCTCGTGCCGACCGCTCCTCCTCTCATGCTTCGCCGGGGTAGAATTTGTCCGGTTAGTCATTCGGTGTTCAAAGGACCGAATAGTTCAAAACTCAGAAATTCGTAATGGGTAGTTCACCAAAGAGGATTCCGAGCTACACATACGTTCTGCACCTGTCCACGGCCACCTAGGATAAAAAACCGGCGAAAACCATAGACTAGGGTTGCTGTTCTTTGAAATTTTCCGATCACCGCCGTTTTAGCCCTAGGTCAACGTTGAGGTCCTAGTTGTGGCCGTTTTCACGGGGATCAGTGCTCATATCTGTGGTCAGCAAGTCTCAGCGGAGCTCTCCGAGCAAACCGCATCAAAAAATGTGCAGAGGACACCGAGTTCGACATCACCGATGAGCTCCCTGCCTCTGTCACCGCCACGAGCACTATTCCGGCCATCACCGAGCTCTGGGGAGTGCACCACCGTGTTTCTCAGGCAGAAATATGCACAGGCGGTGAGTTTCGGCGAAGGTCGGCAGCAGAAAGCCCGGCGACGAGCTCTCCGGCGAAGGGGGCGGCGGGGAGCCGCGCGAGCGCGTGGTAGACGAAGCTCCACGGGCTCCACGTGTCGGCCTCTGTTTAAACAGCACTGGATCTGCTGTGGCACCGGGATCTCGTGCGACTATGCGGGAGACTCTGCGTACCTCCGTCTGGTTTGGCTGCGGTGCTGACACGTAGCCCGGGGACCCCACCAGCCGGTTTAAACTTTATTTGAATTTTCAGATTTGGTTCAAACTTCAAATGCATATAACTTCTGCTAGGATGCTCCAAATTAAGTGAACCAAATTTTTCTGAACTCAGCTTTTTGAGTACTTTCCAGTAACACAAATTTCATCTCATGAAACTTAATGGTTTTCCAGAATTAATTCCCTAAAATTTAAACTGTGGGGAAATTTTATGAGAATTACTTTATGAAAAATTCTGAAATTTGGCTGGGAGGTTCATTGGAAAATCCTTGAGTCACAGTAAATTTTTCAGAACCATCCAAGTTCATTTAGTCACCCTAATGGTCTGATTAAGTAAACTGCCCAGAAAAAATAGAAAAATGTACAGAAACATTTTTCAGATTTTCTCAAATCTTATTTAGGGCATAACTTCATCCAGGATTCCTCAATTGACATGAAACCAATTCCATTGGAACCATCTCAAACTCTAGTTTCTAGAAAGTAATGATTGGAGCCATGAAAGTCCCTGGAAATCCTTAGAGACCCTACTAATGACCAAATAGGCTTTTATTTGTACAAGGCTCAAATGAACTTTGTTTCAAATGAAACTTGGTCAAGACTCTGGTTAGGACCCTACCAAGCCACCATAAAAATTTCAGAGCCAAAGGAGAGGGTTAGCTAGAGTTATGGTAATTACTTGTTCAGTTATAAACATTGCATTTAAGTTGACATATATAGTATATCGTTTACGTGTAGTCACTGAAGGCGAGGAGACCCCGGAAGTGCTCAACTTCCTTCTTCCGGACGAAGCCCTAACCACTGACCAGCAGCAACTAGGCAAGCCCCGGTTTACATTAACCAATTTTACAAAGTTTTGCTTTATGAATACTTAGTATCTGTTATGGATGTGCATTAGGTGTAGGATAGATGAAACCCAAGTGCATAACCAGATTTTCCCACAGGAGTGAGAGTAGTGTCTACGTCCTCGAGTAGACAGGCTATGCTTAATGATTCATAGAACTTTGGTACAGGTCGAGTAGTTGGAATTTACTCGCGAGTTAGGCTTGGGACACACGGGATTGGTTCGAGTGATGTGAGATCACTTTAGTAATGAAAATGAGACTAGGCAGGGGCTAGGGCGCAGCAAGAGGAAGTCTTGTGTGCGAAGCCCTGTCCGTGTCGATTGAGGACCGATCCTTGTGCGGCCCACGCTGATCAAGTTTGAACGTACCGAAGGCATATCGAATCTATGGGCCCCGGTAAACCGATGTAACCTAAACCTCCGGGCGTCGAGGCATAGCACACCGATTTTTAGGTGTAGGTTGAGGGCATCAAGGTGGAAATCTGCTAATGGGCATAGAAAGATGCTCCATGTAGGGAACCTTCTGTCCGTTTCGGTGCGACCGGTTCAACGTTTGGGCTGTTGGGTGAAAGGTTGTTCCGTACGACATCGTGTGAGCGTGCTGTGCAGCTCCACGGGTGGGCGTACGTGACATGCTCTTTGGGTATCCCTGCAGGTGTATATCAAGTCGATTTGCCGTCCCTCACGGTGATGAGTACCACTTGGTCACTGAGTCGTGACGTAGGTTAATATATGAAATGTGCTGAATCAATATTGCTGTTATGATAAAAATTGTATTGCTACATGTGTGCCACCAAATATTGCTCACTAAATTTCATATTCATCAACTGTTAACATGTGGCTAAAAGATAAACTAAGGATGAACTTGTAGGCGTGTCCGTTTCCTGAAATTTACCCTCCCATGTTCGTTGTAAACTGCATGTAGAGTTTCATGCCTAGGTGAGTCGGTTAAGTCTTGTTGAGCCATCGTGCACACGGTTGCTGCTATAAGTGTTTTTCAGGTGAGGAGTACCTCAAGGACTCGGGTTACGAGTCCACCGGCGAGGGCTACCCTCCATCGGGGACCACGGTTGAGTGGGAACCGAACACTCCGCGCTGAGCTGAGGAGTGCAGCTAGTGTGGGTTGCCCTAGGGCTGGGCAACCGACTTTTGCTAGGTAGATGGGCGTGAGTTGTACAAACTTAGTTTCCGCTGCTGTAATCTAAACACTAGTTTATAACTGAAGTCTTGTACTACTTTGTACATTTCAGTTGGTTTTCTATGTAATACAATATCGTTCTTATGATGTGTGCTGTCGGGTGTCGCATCGTGCGGCACCACCCTCTGTGATCCTGGATGAGCGGATCCCGGTCCGCCACACAAGGACAGGATCGTCGTACCCGTCACCAGGAATTGAGGAAGAAAATCTTTGATGAGGCCCACTTGTCAAAGTTTTCTATTCACCCCGGCAACAACAATATGTATCAGGAGCTCAAAAACAAATTTTGGTGGACAAGGATGAAGCGGGAGATCGCTAAATACATGTCCGAGTGTGATACCTGCCAAAGGGTGAAGGCAGATCATATGAAGAAACCAGCATTGTTACAACCGCTAGGCATTCCTGCCTGGAAGTGGAAGGACGTGAGCATGTATTTTATCGTCAGTTTACCCACCACATTTTAGAAACAGGATTCTGTATGGGTAATAGTCCATTGGCTCACGAATTCTGCCCATTTTATCCCGGTCAATACCAACTACAAGGCCAAGAAGTATGCTGAAGTGTACATCTCACGGATTCTATGCTTACACGGCGTACCCCGCACTATCATCTCGGATCAGGGCGCTTTATTTGTGTCTCGTTTTTGGGAGCAGTTGCATGCTTCCTTGGGTACAAAATTGATCCGTAGTTCAGCGTACCACCTGCAACGTATGGGCAAACCGAGCGGGTAAACCAAATCCTGGAAGACATGTTACGGACTTGTGCTATCAACCACTGTAAGAATAATTGGGATGATCACTTACCGTTAGCCGAGTTCTCGTACAATAATTGGTACCAGGCAAGCATCAAGATGGCGCCCTAGAGGCACTATACGGAAGAAAATGCCGCACACCACTGAATTGGTGTGAGTCCGGTGAGAGGGTTGCCTTCGGGATTGATCTTGTCAACAATGTGGAGAGAAAGTTTGTCTTATTCAAGCAAACTTGCAAGCTGCCCAATCCCGACAAAAGCTATATGCGGACCGGGGAAGACACCCTCTACAATTTGAGGTCGGGGATCACGTTTATCTACGTGTGTCTCCGATCATGGGTGTTAACAGATTCGGTGTGAGAGAAAAGTTGGCACCCCGATTCATCGGTCCATTCAAGGTTTTGGAAAGATGTGGATCCATTTCATACTGGCTGGAATTACCAGCGACACTCTCCAGTGTGCACGACATATTCCACATTTCTCAGATGAGGATATGCCTCAAGTTTTTAACTACCATTCAGCTATGAGATATCGAGGAACAGAAACCGGATCTCACGTATCAGGAGGAGCCGGTTCAGATCATCGATGAGAAGGCCCAAACCACACGTAACCGTACGTTGTGGTTCTACAAAGTATTGTGGCGTAATCACTCCACGGATGAAGCGACATGGGGAAGCGAAGAGTTACTTTGCGCTAATTATCAAGAATTTTTAACATCACAGATCCGGTAATTTTTCCATCGTACTATCTCTCATTTTCACCTTATAATCTCGGGACGAGATTCGTTTAAGGGGGGAGGAATGTAAGGGCTCAAGTTTTTCACTTGCTAAAAGTGTTCATCACCCCACACACCTCAGCTCAATTTGGTAAACTTATGAACATATTTGAAGAGCAAGTAACCACCGTCAATAGAATTATTAGGAGAGGAACTCACAAAATGCAAAAGGGCTGAGCACATAATAACTCCTAAACTTGGTTAGGAATGCTCATGCCAAATTTCATGCAAATCCAAGCCTCTTTGAGGTGCTTTTGGATACAATCATTAAAAGGCTAGTTTGAATGTAAATTCAAATTCAAACTCTTTTTCATCACATGAATTCAAAAGATGGATTCATATTCACACTCAGCACATTTTTATGAGATCACACACCAATCTTCACTCCATTTGGAGTTGATCTTGACATGAGCTATTTTGAGCAAATTTAAACCAAATTTGAATTTCAACTTCACATGTGCTGAAAATTCATCCAAACCAATTCACATTGGAATTATTCAAATTCAAATGGGCATTGTGTTATTTGATAAAAAACACAAAGGGTATTAGAGTCCCCAATATTTAGAGCAGTAGAAATTGAAGTTTTTAGGACAAAATACTGGAGGTGGGACCCTCCTGTCAGCCAGCCACTGAGCTTAACCGACGGAACCCGGTTACTCAGTTCTTCGGGCCGACGCTGTGATCGCCACCGATTGAAGACGCTCGGCCACCTCCTTCCTCGGCCGTTCACGCTGGAGACCAGCTGCCCGATGGCCTTATCATCCCGCGGCGTGTTATGTTTGCTCACAAGCCGAAGCACCGAAGTTCCCTTCCTCCCTCGCGCTGAGCTCAGCTGAAACTTCGCTGCTACCTCGGTCTCGACCATGAGACGGTTGCCCACTTGCGAACAGAGTCCCCTGAGTAGCAAAACGGCACCGTAGCCTCTCCTCCGACCTCCTAGCCACCAGAACGAGCTGCACTCGGCCATCCTCAAGCAACCCCGAACATTTTAGTGGCGACCCAAAAACTGCCGCCATTCGGTGCTCCCATGGACAGCTGGACTCAGAGCCTTTCACGGCCAAGCAAAGGTACTTCGTGCTGCTCATCTCCGAACCTAGCCCCAGTTGTTGATTGCCGACGACGAATTTTGGCTTTTCCTTCCGATCAGTGCAAACTGACCCACGGGTAAGGAGTTGCCAAATTCTCACTCAACCTTCGGTTAAAGTTCACCAAATTGAGCACACACGAGCTACACTTGGTAGGCAACAAGTTTTATTCGCAACCCTAGCATGAAACCACATGTAGCCGGCCCATTTTGAGCTCATCCGAATGACAACCATGGCAGAGGACTTGGGCGCACAGCGACAACCTAATTTGAGACATCCTCGAGCTGATTTGCTCACTTGTCGATCTTCTTTAGCACCCACTGATTCTTTAGATCCGATCCACCCAGCTTTTGGTGGGCTACAAGAGGAGGGCGACGTCGCCGGAGTTAGACCGAGCCGCTGCGCCGTTGCGAGCTTGATTAGGGGCATCGCCGGCCCGGGGAAACAAGTTTAGCGTGTTCATCATGTAGGCTTAGACCCTGGTGCAAATTTGGGCACAGGGGAAGGCCGGAAGGCCGAAGTCCGTCGTGCTCCAGCGAGCGGGCGTGCGGGAACCTGCGTGAAGTAGGAGATAACCTCGCCGGACCCACACGTCAGCCTCTGTTTCAGGCGGGCCGGATCTTCTGCGGCACCGGATAATTTTGTGGCTAAGCGATTTAAATATGTAACCCCGTGTGTTCTGCACTCAGGACGCACCACGTCGCCCTGGGGCCCAGCGGCAGAATTTAAACATTTCTCGGGTTTTCCAATTTTCCAGATTTCCCCAAACTTCAAACACACATAACTTTTGCTATGATTATCCAAATTGAGTGAACCAAATTTTGTTGGATTCAGCCCTCTTAGTAATTTCCATTAAAACAAGTTTCACTCCTTGGAAAAAATTATTTCTCCAGAATTAATTCTCCAAAATTTAAAATGTTGGGAATTTTTAATGGAGATTTCTTTTATAGAAAATTCTGAAATTTTGCCTGGTTGTTCATTGTAATATCCCTGAGTCACATGAAAAATTCCATATCCATCCAGACTAATTTAGTCCATATAATTGTGTGAATAAGTAAACTGATCCAGAGAAAATAAAAAATGTCCAGAAATATTTTTTCAAAATTTCTCTGAACTTGTTTAGCTCATATCTTTTGCTAGGATTATTCAAATTATATGAAACCAATTCCATTAGAACCATATTGAACTCTAGTTTCAAAAAGTCATGTCTTGCTCCATGAAAATCCTTAGAAAACCATAAGAGCTCTAACTATTACCAAATACACATTTATTTGTGTAGGGCTCAAATGAGCTTTGATTGAAATGAAATTTGGCCAAGTCACTGTTTAGGTTGTCACCAAACGACAGTAAAAATTTCAGAGTGAAAGGGGCTGTCTAGCTATAATTAGGGTATTCACAATCTTAATTCAATCTCAAATGCATATAAATTTGACACGCAGCGCATTTTCATTTCCGTGTAGTCGCTAAGGTCGAGGAGGAAACCTGAGATACTTGATTGTATCCCTTTGTAAGAGAGTTCACCCGATGACCAGCAGAAAGGCAAGCTCCGGTTTGCATTAACCTACTTTTAAATTTTATTGTTTTGATCACTTATTTTATGCAAGTCTTATGATGTGCATTAGAGTCTTTATTTGAAACCCACTTGCATAGCCAAGAGAACCAGAGATTTTGGGGTTTAGGATTTGAACCTCGAGTAGCCACTGCAATGCTCAAATGGTATAGGATTCGGTACAAGTCGAGTATGTGGCGGACCGGAATCTGCTCATCCAGGATTGCAGAGGGTGGTGCCGCGCGATGCGACACCCGACAGCACACGTCATAAGGAACACATTATATTACATGGGAAAAACAAACTGAATGTACAAAGTAGTACACTTTTCAGTTACAAACTAGGGTCTTTATTACACAGCGGAAGTTTCTTTTGTACAACTCACGCCCGCCTATCTAGCAAAAGTCAGTTGCCCAGCCCTAGGGCAACCCACACTAGCTGCACGTCTCAGCTCAGCGCGGCGTGTACGGCTCCCACTCAGCCGTGGTCCCCGACAGAGGGTAACCCTCGCCGGTGGACTCGTACTCCGAGTCCGTGGGTGGCTCCTCACCTGAAAAAACACTTAAGAAGCAACCGTGAGAACGAAGGCTCAGCAAGGCTTAACCGACTCACCTAAGCATGAAACTCTACATGAGGTGTACCATGACATAGGATGGTCATATTGCAACAAATGGACTCGCCTACAAGTTCATACTTAGTTCAACTTTTAGCAACAAGTTAACAGTTCAGGAATATGAAATTTAGTAAGCAATATTTGGTGGCACACATGTAGCAATACAAAGTTATATCATATCAGCAGTATTGAATCATCATAATTCATACATTAGTCTACGTTACGATGCAGTGAACAAGCGGTACTCGTCACCGCGAGGGATGGCGAATCGACTCGATATACACCTGCAGGGAAACCCAAAGAGCACGTCAGGTACGCCCACCCGTGGAGCTGCACAGCACGCTCACTCGATGTCGTACGGGACAACCTTTCACCCAACAGCCCAAACGTCAAACCGGTCGCACCGAAACGAGCAGGAGGTTCCCCATGCGGAGCATCTCTCTATGCCCGTTGGCAGATTTCCACCTTGCTGCCCTCAACCTACACCTATAAATCGGTGTGCTATGCCTCGACGACCGGAGGTTTAGGCTACATCGGTTTATCGGGGCCCATATATCCGATATGCCTTAGGTACGTTCAATACTTGTTCAGCAGGGCCGCACACGGCTCGGTCCTCAATCGACACGGGCAGGGATGCGCACACAAGACTCCCTCTTGCTGCGCCCTAGCCCCTGTCTAGTCTCATTTTCATTAGTAAAGTGATCTTGCGTCACTCAACCGAACCCGTGTGTCCCAATGCCTATCTCGCGAGTAGATTCCAACTACTCGACTTGTACCAAAGTCCTATGACTCATTAAGCATAGCCTATCTACTCGAGGTCCTTGACACTACCCTCACTCTTTTAGGAACCTTTGGTTATGCAAGTGGGGTTTCATTCATCCTATACCTAATGCACATACATACTTCATATGACACATGTAAACAAAGTAAGACTTATAAAAGGTTAATGCAAACCGGGGCTTGCCTTGTTGCTGCTGGTCAGGGGTTAGTTCCTCTTCCGGAAGGAGGAAGTCCAGCATTTCCGGAGTCTCTTCTTCAATGGCTACACGTTTAATACAATACTACATGTTAATCAATATGCATATGAGTTTATTGTAATGCTTTTGCTATTAGTTCTAATATCCCGTCTCTAACACCTGGAACTCTGTTTAAAAATTTAAAGATGAACTGGTGTTGGTGGTTTGGCTTAGACTTAATCACATGGTTAAGTGTTAAGTGGTTTTCCCCCCTTTTCCATATTAATCCCTCAAGTGGTTAAACAGGACAGGGGTGATCCAGAGCTCTAATGGAGCTGAGAATTTTTGTGTGAGTCCCTTGTCACAAGAAAACTCTCTGGACCAAACACTAGCACTTTTCATGGAGTGGTTTGCTCAGAATAATTCTCTTAGCAAATAAGCAAAGAAGAATTAATTCTGAGGTAATACCCCTGTTTATGCCCAACTTAGTGAACTACAATTTTAATTATAGCTCATAGAGTTTGCATGAATTTTCCTAGCATTTTTGGAGCCAACATTTGCCCAGAACTGAATTTCCAAGTTTTGGAAATTCTCTGAAAATGTTTCTGTATTCAAATGAACACAGCACATTCAAATTTGAATTTCTCTGATCAAATCAACTCCAAATGGTCTGAAACTTTTACAGGGGTTCACTAATGTCTAAAGGAATATTCTTGCAAAATTTGGGGATTTTTGGATGAACCAAACTCCCTCTAAAATTCTTTTGCTGAAAAGTTTTAAGGAATTTTCCAGAATCAATTAATGGGTTTCATACAAATTGGGTTGTATATCTGGACAGATCTAGGCAAGATGAATCCAACCCAAATTCAATCACTAAATTTGGAGCTTCCTAGCAAAAGTTATGGAGCTCTAAAATTTGAGGAATTTCTGGAATTCAAATTAACCGGGGAAAGTTCAAATTTCTGACAGCGGGACCGGCTCCCACGTGTCATCACCTCGGCTGCACCACACGGGGCCACAGGATTGTTTTCCGCGTATTCACAGCCGATCTGGTGTAACAGAAGATCCCCACACTGTGCCGCGAGGGACTGACGAGCGGGCCCGGCCGGCTCGTCTTCTTCCTCACGCCCGCCCTTTTTCCCGCGCCGCCCCCTCGCCGGCACACTTCTGAAGCTCGCCGGACTTGGTCTCCCGACCGCCTCCCGGCCGGAAACTCGCCGCCTGGGCTTACTTTCGCGCGCTGAACACGCTGGTACCGCCTGCTCTGGCCGGCGATGGACCTAACCTAGCCGGCGACGGTGCTGCGGCTCGGCAACCCTTCGATCACGTCGCCCGGACAGTTTAGCCCGCCAAAACATCGGTGGATCGGCGCTATAGCACCAGTGGGTGCTAGGGAAGCTCGTCATGGTGGTGAGACTGCCCGGAGAGGGCTCTATCCTAGGTCTGATCGTGAGCCCGACCTTTCCCGCCATAATCGAGGCTGGAAAACCGGGAAATACGCCGGCTACAGCAAAAATTAAGCTAGGGTTGCGAAGCAAACTTCGGCGCCGTCAAGTCTAGCTCCTGTTTGCACAGTTTAGTGAACTGATGACGAGGAGGGAGTGGGAATTCAGGGGTCTCATACCGGAACGTTGTTCTGTGGTCGCCGGCGGAGTTTCTCCAAATTCTCGCTCAGCGGTTCACGGTTGGTCCTGTGGTTTGGGTGGGAGCAGCAGTGCTCACCGGCGCGTCCGAGACTGTCCTTGCTCAGCCGTGAAAGGCCCTCTGTTGGGCTGTCACCGTGAGCCGAGTGGTGGCGGTTTCTCGGGTGTTGCTCGGAAACGTGGAGCTAAGGCTGGGGGAAGGGCCGAACTCGACTGCTCTCGTGCCGAGGAGGTAGAGGACGAGCAGCTGGTGTGGTTTTGTGGCTAGGAGAGGTTCTGCTCGCGGTGAATTTCCGGGTTTCGATCGAACGAAGACGGCGGCGTGCGCTCGGTCGTTTCTTGGGCAACAGAACACGGCGCCTCTGTTCAGCGGTGTAGGTGCGTGATGATCGGCGGAAGCAGCTGGCCAGCGCGAGGGAGGAAGCAGGAGCTGGCTGCGTCGCCTCACACGGGGGCATCCGAAGGATCGGCTCGGTGGCACGCCGGGAGTGTTTGCTTCGGTGAGAAGCCGAACCCGTTCAGCTGAAACCAATTTCCCCCACTGACCTGTGGGTCCCTCTCCCCTCTAATCCCCTTTCCAATTCTTTTTATTTCTGTTGGCACTCAATTATCTCCAGCTACTCACAATTTAATGTGAGACTTAGTCACCAAGTCTCTGTTTGAATATGAATTCTCAAATTCAAACTTTGTTTGGCTAAATTTGCTTCATATTGAAACTGAAATTCAAATTCAGTTTTGAATTCTTGCAAATTTAGCTCTTGACAAGATGAACTCCAATGGGGATGAAAATTGGTGGGTTTACTCAGAAAAATGTGCTGAGTGTAGATATGAAGCTAACTTTTGAATTTGGGTGATGAAAGTTGCTGCAATTTGAATTTACATTCAAATTGGCCTCTTTTTGAAATAACCCAAAAGTGCCTTAAAAAATGTTGAATTTGCATGAACTTTGGACTGAACCTTCCCAGGACTTTTTAAATTCTAGGGGTGAGCTCAACCTCTCATGTTCATGTGTAGAAACCCTACTTTGTGAAAGTGAAGGCTTTCCCCTCTAATCACTCTTTTGATGGAGGTTACTTGCTCTTCACAACATTTCCTAAGGTGTCCACAATAAAAACTGTGGTGTTGTGAGGTGAAGAAAAGCTTTTGCAAGTCCCTTTTCTTGGGCTTTTACAGAGTAGTTGAAACTATGGCCAATAACCCGTCACGTACGCCCGTACTCGATGTTGCCTACAGCAACCAACACGGACGTCGTACGCAACTACCTTTCATCCATTTGCCAAATGTTGAACCGGTCCTATCATCCAGAGCAGGAGGTCTCTACATGGAGCAACCTCGGTGCCCAATAGCCGATTTACACCTCGCTGCTCTCAACCTACCCTCTGGACGACAAGCAATGCCTCAACATATCACTACCCGAATTACATCAGTTTCCCGGTTCCCAAATAGCCGGTAGGTCTTCGGTACAGTTCTAGCTTGTTCAACAGGCACGCACATGGCTCGGTCCTCAATCAACACTAGCAGAGCTATGGCACCTAGGTTCCAAAGTCCTGCTGCCCTTACTCTCCGCTCGGTCTCATTTTCTTGCCATGTGAGTCATTGTCTATCTTTCTAACCGAGTGGTGTGCCTCTAAGCCTATTCTCACGAATAGTTCCAACTACTGGACTTGTACCGAATCCTATACCATTTGAGAAATGCAGTGGCTAATCGAGGTTCAAATTCTAAACCCAAAATCCTTGGTTCTCTTGGCTATGCAAGTGGTTTTCAATTCAAGACTCTAATGCACATCATAAGACTTGCATAAAGTAAGTGATCAAAACAATAAACTTTAAAAGTAGGTTAATGAAAACCAGAGTTGCCTTGCTGCTGGTCGTCGAGGGAACTCTCTTCCGGATGGATACAATCAAGTATCTCCAGTTCCTCCTCGACCTTAGCAACTACATGGAAATGAAAATACGATGTGTTTCAAATTTATATGCATTTGAGATTGAATTAAGATTGTGAATACTCTAAGTATAGCTAGACAGCCCCTTTCAATATTAAATTTTTACTGTGGTTTGGTGACAACCTAAAACAGTGACTTAGCCAAATGTCATTTGAAGCAAAGTTCATTTGAGTCCTACAAAAGTAAATGTGTGTTTAGCCATAATTAGAGCTCTTATGGTTTCATAGGGATTTTAATGGAGCAATCCATGACTTTTTGGAAACTAGAGTTCAATACGGTTCTAATGGAATTGGTTTCATCTAATTTGGAGAATCCTAGCAAAATATATGAGCTAAACAAGTTCAGAGAAATTCTGAAAAAATGTTTCTGGACATTTTTCTTTTTTCGCTAGATCAGTTTACTTAATCACACCATTAGGTGGATTAATGTGCTCAGATGGATCTGTAATTTTTCATGTGCCTCCGGGATATTACATTGAACATCATGGCCAAATTTCAAAATTTTCCATAAAAGAGATCTCCAGTTAAAATTCCCAACAGTTTAAAGTTTGGAGAATTAATTCTGGAGAAATAATGGCTTTCATGGAGTAAAACTTGTTTTTTCTGGAAATTACTCAGAGAGCAGAATGCAACAAAATTTGGTTCACTCGATTTGGACAATCCTAGCCAAAGTTAAGGCCATTTAAAGATTGAACTGAAAACTGAAAATCAGGGAATTGTTTAAAACCCTGCCAGAGGGTCCCACACACTGGCCATCGCCTTCCTCGCGCCAACCGCATCCGAGCGGCGGCGCACGCCGGCGAGGTCCATCGGAACCGATTTACCATCCGTCCCCGGAGCTGAGAGTGGCCGCCAAACCCTAACTTACAACGCTGAACACTCCTAGGCGGTCGGAGCTCGTCGACGGTGACCGGAAACACCCACATGATGGCAACCGCGGCGGCTAGGGTTCCGGCGAGATGGTTCTCATGCTAGAAAGCACTAAAAGGGTCGGGGTTTGCTTGGAGAGCATCAGTGGAGCACGAGGAACACAAAATGTGAAGCCTTGGGAGCTGGAAACACCGACAAACCTACTCCCGACGGTGAGCCGAGGTGTTTTGCGTCGGCGGCAAGAAAAATGGCTATATCACGGCCAATCCTCGATGGTTTCCCTTGCTTCTTCCTCGAGAGTGAGCGCTAGGTTGTGTAGAAGCTATTTCCAAACTAGCTCGATCAGAAATGGTCCGGGTAAACCGAATTTTGGATTTCAACCGAGTTTGGTAAAATGAACTAGTGTCGAAAACTTTGGAAATTCTAGATACACGGTGGATCAAAGGATGAACGGTTTTTGGCTACACATTCTAGGCATTCGGATGCACCTTTATTGTGTAGGGAGCTGGAGGTGAGGGTGGCTGTGGTGTGCTGTCCACGGTGAACCGAAGCGAGCTGCGCCGTGACACCTCGGGAGCTCGGCGATGACCGTCAATTTGCAGCCAACAGGAGCACGAACTCTCGGAGCTGAGGTGATAGCACGCACGAGCCCACTGTGGTGACTTCCTTCTCTGTTTGGAGCTCGATCACCCGATGATCAGTCGGGTGGTGCGATCGGGAAGAACAGAGAACGGCGTCGGGCGGCTGTTCTTCGCAGGACAGAGCAGAGAGCGAGTGCGCGAGCTAGTGAACATGAAGAATACCGATTGTGCTGCTTGTATGGGTGATAAGGGCGGCCAAAAAGTCAATAAGCTGGAGCTGGCACCGGTGAGCCGTCAGGAAGGGGTTCGGCTGGCGCGCTGGCGCTCGTTCGTGCGAAGAGAAACAGAACAGAGGCGGTTCAATCGATTAGGGTGGCTGACAGTGGGTCCCACAGCTCCAAATTGTCCTCACAAATTGAATTCTCTACTGCTGTTAATATTAGGGACCCTAATACCCTTTTGCAATTTTATCAAATCACCCAATTCCCATTTGAATTTGAATAATTCCAAGTGTGAATTGGTTTGGATGAGTTTGCAGCACATGTGAAGTTGAAATTCAAATTTGGTTTGAATTTGGTCAAAATAGCTCATGTCAAGATCAACTCAAAATTGAGTGAAAATTGGTGTGTGAGCTCATAAAAATGTGCAGAGTGTGAATATGAATCCCTGTTTTGAATTCATGTGATGAAAGAGTTTGAATTTGAATTTACATTGAAACTAGCTATTTAATGATTGTATCCAAAAGCACCTCAAAGAGGCTTGGTTTTGCATGAAATTTCGCATGAGCATTCCTAACCAAGTTTAGGAGTTAATCATGTGCTCAGCCCTTATGTGATGCATGTGGGAGATACCCCTTTTGCATTTTGTGAGTTCATGTTCTAATAATTCTATTGCCGGTGGTAACCTGCTCTTCAAATGTGTTCATAAGTTTACCACAGTTGAGCTGAGGTGTGTGGGGTGATGAACAATTTGAGCAAGTGAAAAACTTGGGCTCTTACAGACTGGTTCAACACTTGGCTAACGGATGAAAGGTGGTTAACCGACGTCCGTGATGGTTGCTGTAGGCAACATTGAGTACGGGCATACGTGACGGGTTATTCGGGTAACCCTGCAGGTGTAAATCGATCATAATCGTCGTCCCTCGCGGTCAGTGAATACCACTTGTTCACTATACCGTGACGTAGAATGAACAGGCTAGTTGTCATGATAAAATGTTGCTGGTTGAAAGTATTACATTGTTTGTTAATGAAATGCTTTAGTTTAGATCAAATGAAAGTTCTTTTCAACCTTAGGCAAGTCCCATAAAAGGAAAGCGAATCTTGTTTGATTGCGGACTTCTTATGTGGATTAGCACAAGGTTTTCCAATAATCTGAGGCTAAACTTGAAAGTAAGGATTAACTACTTAGACGATTCCTTATGCAGAGAATTTCCTATTGTACCCTTCAATTCGCGCATATAGTGTTACATGTTAGGTGAGACGGGTCAGTCTTGCTGAGCCATCGTGCTCACTGCTTATTTGTTGAAGCATTTGCAGGGCCTTATGAGGAGGAGGTTCCCGAGTAGGAGACGGATCCCACAGAGGGAATCACCGTCAGGTGGGAGCCGTGCATGCCGCCGTGTTAGTGTGGTGTGTATGCTAGTGAGGACACGTTCACAGGCTGAACGTGAACTCTTTTTGCCTAGTCTACGCCCGAGAGTGTAGACTATAACGATATTATGATACTATGTTCATAAACAAGTTGATGTAATAAAAATTAGCTTCCGCTTATCGCCTTTTCTGTGTGTTATCCGGTGCTGTCCATTGCAGCACCCCTCAGCGAGATCCTGGAATGTCGGGACCATCGGGTCCTCACACCAAGACGCTAGAATTTTCTTAGGAATTCAGGAAAACCAAATAGCTTATAGAATTCTTTAGACCATATTCTCCTTCCATTTCTTTGAAATTTTACAAGCCATACCTCTGCATGATCTATGGACTACTATAAAAATTTCAGAGCAAGTTGAAGTCATCTTCTCGAGTTTTCTGCTATTTCCTTCCAGCTTCATACTTATGTCTACTATATAGCTACTTTGAACTTTACTCCAAAAACATCCACTGCTCAAAATTATATTTTCTCTATTTCAACACACAGCAGAACCCAACTCTCAAGTCTTAGTGAATCTGAACCCTTATTATGTCATAAAACCTTCTGTTTTATAATTGTTTTACTTGCATTATAAACTTGTGCATATTCGTATCGGTGGGAAACAAGACGAAGGAGTTTGACGAGGCAATCGACTCAGAGCAGCAAATTGAGGCATTACTCATCGACAAGCTACTGAGTTTTATTTAGGATCATACCTGCAACAACATAAGGCAAGCCCCGGTTTGCATTTAACAGCTTTTATTTATATCTTAATTTGTATCACTTTTATTGGTCAAGGGTGTATTGTGCATTAGGTCAAGGGTGATTGACACTCCAAATGCATGACCCAAAAAAATCCTTGGAGTGGAAGGGTAGAACAGGTTACCATCGCGTAGTTTCTGCTAGGCTTAAGTTGTATAGGAATCGGTACAAGCCGGGTAGATGAAAGCTAATCACGAGGCAAGGAAATTGGTTCAAATGGGTATGATTCAGAGGATGGATTTAATGAAATTGAAAATGAGACCGGGCAGAGAGTAGGAGCAGCAGGACGTTAGGGCCTGTGTTGCCGTAGCTCTGCTTGTGTCGGTTAAGAACCGATGTGTATGCCGCCCTGTTGAGCAAGTTTGAACAGTACCAGATGCATACTGGATATTATGGGGTCCAGGAAACTGATGTAACTCGGGTACCCCTGTGTCGAAACTTATACCGCCGTCCTTTTGGGGTTGGTGCCAGAGGTGTAAACCCACTAGCGGAGCAACTTCGACGTGTTCCGTGTAGTGGCCCTTCTAATGGGTCGTAGAACTGGTTCGGCATTGGGGTGACGGGTGAAAGGTTGGTACATACGACGTGTGTGAAGTAGTCGGTAAGATGCTTCCGATCGGGCTTATGTGTCTTGTGTTCCGGGTGTGTCCTGATTCGAATCACCATCCCTCGCGGTTATGGAGTACTACTTGTTCACTGTGTTGTGACGTAGTAAGTATTTCCATATGAGTTGAAATGAATCATTGTTGTTTTGAAGTTCATAAGTTCATTGTATTGCAACCATGTATGCTATAGATGTAGATCTCACTAAATTTATATTCCACTTTGGGAAAACAACATGGGAAGGAAGTGTTTCTTGTTTGATTGTGGATTTCCGATGTTGGGCTGCTCAAGGCATATGAATTTGCTGCTGTAAAACTGCTAATAATGGATGTACTTTTAGGTGAGTATCTAATGCAATAGCTGTTGTCCCACTTTATAATGCATATAGAGTTCTTATTTAGTGTACACGCTTAAGCCTTGCTGAGCTTTCGAGATCAAGGTTGCAGTATTAGTGTTTTACAGGTTGTACTAAGGTTGCTGTGAAGACAGTTGTTTGGTAAGACATGTGACCCACGGGTAGTATAACTCACCGGAAACCTTGCCACTGTCTACACTCTTCTTGAAGCTAGTAAGAAGTGTCCGCGGGTTGAACATCTTCTCTTTTGTGTAGCTAGGGTCGAGAGTGCGTGTTTATGTATATTCCGCTGCGTGTACCTTCGTGATACATTATGTTGTAAATGATGTTACGTTGATAAATAAAAGACTTTGTATGTTTATGGTTTCTTTTCGTGTATGCTGTTGGATGCCGCATCGCAGGCACCAAACAATGCAATTCCTGGAGTGTGGACCCGGAGGGATTCCCCACATCTTCCACCCGGATTTTTGTTTGATGATATTTGGACCAAAGATCCATCTTCGAGAAAACCTTAGCACCCACTAACTGATCGAAAAGCATATCGATATGCGGTAGTGGATACTTGTTCTTGATAGTTACAGCATTTAGTGGACGACAGTCCACACATATATAGCCTCAGAGTCTTGCCCTTTTTCTTTACGAACAGCACAGAGAATCCCCACGGTGATGAACCTGGTCGAAAAAAGCCTTTACTTAACAAATCATTCAGTTGGTCTTTTAGTTCTGCGAGTTCATTCGGAGCCATTTTATACGGCCTCCGAGAGATCGGTGTGGTTCCCGGTGCTAGTTCAATCTTGAACTCCACATCATGTTCAGGCGGCATGCCCGGTAGATCATCGGGAAACACGTCCGGATATTTCTGGACCACTGGAAAGTGCTCCAATTTATTAGCCTCAACAATGTATACCGCAGTAAGTTCCGGTGCAACATTTATCAGAATTAACGTGTGTTGACCGTGCCTTTTTTAATTCAGCTGCACCGTTCATGGACAAATATCAAATATAGCTCGGTGATGTGTCAACCAATCCATTTCCAAGATGATGTCAATCCTCAGTCCTTCTAGGATGATGAGGGTAGTAGGATATATTCGCCCATCCAAACATAGAGACGCTCGAGCAACAATCCTGCCTGCTGTTCTACTACCTCCCGGTGAATTAATCTGATAAGATGTGGCCAAGGTGCTTGATGGTATTTGGTGCTTGAACACATAATCTTTTCAGATAAAATTATGTTTGGCACCGGAATCGAACAACACGAACGTAGGCTGATCACGTAGGCTTAACATACCCGCAAAAACGGGTTCTCCCACGGGGACATCCTCAACTGCCATATAGTTTACGTTTCCCACTTTCAGTGCTGTCCTCCTTGGCTGACCATGGAATTTCTTTGCAGCTTGATATGATATGTTACTGCTACTTTGCTTGGTCACATGACACTCCTGAGTGATATGCCCCCACATCGCTACAAGTATCGTACGATGCGAGCTCAGGACCTTCACAAGATGGAAGTGGTTGATATACTTATGCACTTTGCTGAGGAGGGGGTGCACAAATACTCATTTGCTGCTGCTGCAGCAGTGGCTGAACATCCCGGGTTGGATATGGATGGAATCATCTGCGGAGGTCCATCAAAGGACTGAATTTCCAACCCGGAGGGTAAGCAATATATCGCTGGTTGTTTCTGAGGATAGTCATCCGTACTTTCCGGTGATAAGCTTCTCTTCCTCATACTCTCCTTAAATTGGAGTTCAGCCTTTTCTTGAATCATAGCGGCATTGACTAAGTCACTATAATTTCCTCAATTAAATAGTGCTACTTTCGCCCGAAGCTCCACATTGAGGCCTCGGAAGAAGTAATGACACTTAATCATTTCTTTGTCTACAAAAGCTGATGCATATTGTACTAAAGGTTAAATTCCATGAAGTACTCCATAACACTCATCCCTTCTTGCTTGAGTTCATAGAACTCTTCAATTCTGGTTTGAATGATCCCCGTACAGATATGGCGTACATGGAAAGCATCACGAAACTCAGTCCATGTCACATGATGGCCTTCAGAGATTGTAGCAAGATACTCAGACCACCAAGCCCCAGCGGATGCATGAAGTTGTTGAGCGGCAAATATAGCCTTCTCATATTCATCACACTGGAGCATGTCCAATTTAGATTCAATAACCCGGAGCCAATAATCTGCTTCCAAGGCTTCTTTAGTTTCCGAGAATACCGGTGTTGTCTTGCTAGAAAATCCAAGTAAGTGTTCAGTGTGGGATTACGCTGTAGTGTCTTCTGTCGGATGCCTAGATGCACAGACATGTCAAGAGACTGTCACACCCGGTTTTTCCGAAGAACAACCGAGTGAATATCACATGTATGCCAGGACCATTTTCTCATACATGTGTTGACAAATAGTGAAGCATCATTTATCACAAGCCAGGTGTCGAATATAAATAAGTCTTACATCGCAAATGTCTCGATGGACAATAATAAGTTCATCACAAGTAAATAAACTAGCAGCGGAATATTATTCTTGTGGGCTCCGTCACAGGCGTTGCTCGGGGTCTACATGAACCTAGAAACCTTCTTTGGGTCCAAAGTCTTGGTCATTATACACCACCTCATTATCTTGACCTGAGCAGCAATATAAATCAACAAATATGCAAGGTTGAGTACCGATGGTACTCAGCAAGTGTGGGAAAGTTATGTCATGCATGGCTAGAACAAGGGGAGGTTGAACTCATGGTTAAAGCACTACGCAATTAATGCCTATCACCTTAGCTTATTAAGCACCTACATTACTACACAGGTGAAATGGTCCCAATCTCCCATCCCATCACCATAATCAAATAACTATAACATCATTTCCAATGTTAAGCTCCCCGCTTAACATCCACAACTTCCAAAACCATCAATCCTCTAATCATGAATAAGTCCAAGCCGCTCTTGACCGTGAGCACGGCTGTCATGACAGTTTTGACTCTGCAGAGTTTGTACCACTGTACCCACATGTAGTGATTTCATCCCCCGTTGCCGGGTGGACTAAAAGAACCTCCATTATGCTAGTGGCTACAAACCACATTCACACTTCCCAGGTGTGTAGCCAGGAGATCACTACGAAGCCTTTACAAAGGGATTCCCGATGAGCGTGGGCCCACTGAGGTTTCACCCCTAACAGCATACAAGAGGCTCCAACCCCGCTGCAGTGGCCCCCTCTTGAGCCTTGCGGTTCATATGGTAGTCCAGCTGACACCTACTCCCCGCACCATCCAACACACCCATACTACGCCGGGGATACACCTAATTAATTGGCCAAGCTGCCCCATCTCAGCATGTGGTTGGCACTGTAAAGCCAGGTTACATGCTCCATGAACCGGTCCTTAGGATCCAGGCAAGTACTAAATACAAACCCGAGTCTCGTGCACCCAGCACACAACCAAAACATCCAACTTGCCTTGATCCCTACCTCTACATAACTCACAATATCTCATTCAAGAGTATGGTAAAATAAACTGATGATCTCATATCCCAAATATCCCATTCTAAGCATGGCTAAGCATATGCATAATAATAAATGACATGATAAAATGAATCCCAACCCAAGCTACAAGGAAACAAGGTAATGCAATTCTAGTGAAATATCCTAGCATAGGTTTCATATTTTCAATTGACAATGCAAATAATTCTAACTACACATCCTAGTATAGGATCAAAGTGGTCAAGGACACTTGCCTCCTTCCTGCTGCTCTTTAAATGGGTAGTCCTGATCTTGGAAAGGAATAACTTGCTCTTGAGCAGGTTCTACATCATACCATCACACATAGCAAAAGAAAAACAACAATCCATAAGACATAGTTCACACTTCCACTTCATACAAACCACACATTCATATTTATGAAAGTCATTCACCATTATATGTGTTGTGGTTACTCTATGTGTGTTGATTTCTGGCTTGCATGCACTTTTAACCATGTGTATATGATTCCTACTTTTGTGTTCACATTTATACTTACATACTATATATATGAGTTTCCAATTTAAATAAATTCCTTATATTCAATTACTACACCCTTTAGCTACCAAGTATGCATGAAAGGTATTTTCCTTCTTCATATGTGTCTTCAGAATTTCTACCAACCCTAAACTCAATTCTTTGGATTTTAGAACTCCATTTATCATTTACTAGTTGCTATATTTTCAGATTTATTTCCTATGCCTAAATGTGAACTTTATTATGAAAATAACAAGACACATCATCTAAACAGAATAGGTTCTGATCTAAAATATTTACTAATATATTTTTGACCTTTTCCTCTGATGTAAACTATTTTACAATTATTTTCCCTATTTTCCAGAACTATTCTTTACTTAAAAATGTGTCCCTAAATGTGAATAATAAATTAAACAAATTTATTTCAGCCCAAAATATATTTTTATCGCACTCCAAAGTTTTCTAAATACTGAGAAAGTTTTTAATTTAATTTTGACAATATGTTTGTCCCACTTTTTAAATTTTAAACACTAGCCACATATTCAATTTCCTAATTTAAATATTAAACAGGGCTAAAAAGTTAAACTCACCCCACTACAGGGTCTATAATATTATTTTAACAATTTTCAGGGGTCTAGCTATACATAACAGAGGAGTTTTTCCTAATTTTTATTAAGTCCAGGGGCTAAAACTGATTTTTAAATGAATTTACATGATTTTCTGAAGTTCCAGGGGCTAGATCAGAAGTTTCCGGGGCTAGCTCTTATTTCCCAAGAGCCCCAGGGGGGAGGACGTAAGATTTCCAGTCTTTATAACGCGGGGCTGACGTGGACCGTCCAATTTAAAACAGACGGCTGAGATTATAACGTCGAACCGGTACGCGGGGATTTAAAGTCTACCGTGCGATTTAAAATAGACGGCGCACAAGCGGCCACGTCGCTCTAACCGAGCGCGGGCGGCGCTGCCCGGCGGCGCACGGCGGCAGGAGGCGGCGATCTCGCCGTAGAGTTTCGAATCTTCGGGAATTCTTCCTAGAACTGTGATTTTATGGCATAGATCGGTGGAGGGGAGGTCGGGGATCTCACCTCGCGGGTTTTCTTGAGCTCGGAGGTCCTGGAAGGCGGTCGGCGACGAGGTCCGAAGTTAAACCACGGCGAGGCTCGTCGGCGCTGTGTTTGAACCGCAAGTCACCGAGTTTTCTGCACCTGCATGGTTCCTCGGAGGCGGTGCATCAAGACCAGCGAGTTAGATCGGAATTTCCGAGCGTAGATCGGCCAAAATTCGCCGAAGGGGCTCGGTTTCTCACCGGAGTAAAATCGGTGGATCGCGTGGGAAAAACAGAACGAGGCCGGGGTTTTTATAGACGGGGAAGGGCGGCGGGGTGGTTTAGATCGAGTTTGCGTCGCCCCTGATCGAAATTCGGCTGGGATACGCGAGAATTCCCGATCGGTTTCGATTCGGGTGAGAGATTCCCGGCGCGGGCGCGAGGAAGAAGAAGGCTGGCGGGCCCCGCCTGTCAGTGGGAGGAAGAGGCGCGCGTGGCTGCGGGCTGGCGCGGGTGCTAGTTGGGCTGGCTGGTGGGTTTCGGCCCACTGGCCGGTTTTTTTCTGTTTTCTTTTTTTTTTTCTATTTCTTTTCTATTTTGAATTTAAATTGAATTCCAGTTTGAATTTAAATTATTGCAAAACATGCAATACGTCCAAAAAATTTTTAAATTCCCCTCTTAACATGATTTAGGGTCTTAACAAGATTTTTGGGGTGTTACAGCTCTACCCCCCTTAAAAGAAATCTCGTCTTCGAGATTAGTGGTTCTAAGAAAACAATTCCGGAAATTGTGCCTTGAGCTCATCTTCCCGCTCCCAGGGGGCTTCCTCTTCTGAGTGATGCTTCCACTGCACCTTGCACATCCGGATTCTTTTATTTCTGGTGAGGCGTTCCATTGTCTCCAAAATCTTGTATGGTTGCTCGGCATAAGACAAATCCTCAGCTACATCCACTTCATTCATGGGTAACACCTCTTCAGGCGTCCTCAGGCATTTCTTGAGTTGTGACACATGGAATACATCGTGCACATCCGATAGACGAGCCGGTAACTCTAGTTGATACGCCACTTTGCCTTTCCTTTCCAGAACTTGAAAGGGTCCGATGTATCGAGGTGACAACTTCCCTTTCACCTTGAACCGACGAAGTCCTCTGATAGGGGACACCTTGAGATAGACATAGTCTCCCACGTTGAAAACGAGCTCTCTTCTTTGTACATTGGCATAGCTCTTTTGGCGTGTCTGTGCTATCCTCAAATTGTTGCAAATTTCCCTCACCTTCGCCTCGGCTTCTTGTAGTACTTCTGGACCAAACACTTTACTTTCCCCTGTTTGGTTCCAAAATAAGGGAGTTCTGCACTTCCTCCCGTACAAGGCTTCAAATGGTGACATCTTCATACTAGCTTGATAGCTGTTGTTATAGGAAAACTCCGCATACGGTAAGTTCTTGTCCCAACTCCTATTGTTTTTGAGTGCACATGCCCTCAGCATATCTTCAAGAATCTGATTGGTTCTTTCCGTCTGCCCATTAGTTTGGGGATGATAGGCAGAACTAAAGTTCAGATGGGTTCCCATGGTTTCGTGCAACTTCTGCCAGAACCTTGAGGTGAACTGTGTCCCTCGATCCGACACAATCTTCTTTGGCACTCCATGGTAACACACGATCCTTGACATGTACAACCCTGCCAATTTGGATCCGCTGTAGCTTTATTTCACGGGGATGAAATGAGCTACCTTGGTTAGCCTGTCGATGATGACCCATATTGAATCATATCCTGATTGGGTCCTAGGCAATCCCACTATGAAATCCATGCCGATTTCTTCCCATTTCCATTCAGGCACTTTGAGTGGTTGCAATAATCCCGCGGGTCGTTGATGTTCTGCTTTCACCAACTGACATGTGTCACATAGAGCAACATGTTTCGTGACATCTCGCTTCATGCCATACCACCAATACCTGCTCTTGAGGTCTTGGTACATCTTAGTACTCCCAGGATGAATGGAATAGTCGGAATCGTGAGCCTCCTTTAAAATCAATTCACGAATCTCCTTTACTTCAGGCACACAGATCCTTTTCCCGTGCCACACCGTACCTTGTTCATCCTCTCTAAAACCAGGAGCTTTATTTTCCTTGATGAGTTGTCTGATCTCTTGTATCTTCTCGTCTCTCTTTTGACCCTCGCGGATGTCTCGCTCTAGTGTGGAGTCCACTTCCATGGCGATAGCTTCACCACTATTCACAAGGCATAGATTGAGCCTTATAACCTCATCCTTCAATTCTACAGGCATGTCCTTCAAGCTCAACTTATTGACCTGCACTTTCCGACTTAAAGCATCGGCCACGACATTTGCTTTCCCAGGATGGTAGTTGATGCCCACATGAAAGTCATTGATTAGCTCTAACCATCTTCTTTGTCTGAGGTTGAGATCTGGCTGTGTAAAAATGTACTTCAAACTCTTATGATCCGTATATATCTCTGTCCTCTTCCCTATCAAATAGTGACGCCAAATTTTCAACACATGTACCACTGCGGCTAGTTCTAGGTCATGTGTAGGATAGTTTTTCTCGTGCTTCCGAAGCTGCCGGGATGCATATGCCACGACATGCCCTTCTTGCATGAGAACACATCCCAACCCATTTCCAGAGGCATTGCAGTACACTGTGAAATTCTTCTGCAAATCTGGCATAACCAACACTGGGGCTATTGTCAGTCTTTTCTTTAACTCCTGAAAACTCGTTTCGCACTGTGGCGTCCATGTGAATGTGATTCCCTTCTCCAACAATTTGGTAATGGGTCTCGAGATCTTAGAGAATCCCTTAATAAACCGTCGATAGTATCCAGCCAATCCCAAAAAGCTTCGAACTTCCCGACATTTTCAGGGGTCTTCCACTTCTGTATATCCTCGATTTTGGCGGGATCTACGGAGATTCCTCCCTCCGAGATTATATGTCCTAAGAAGGGAACTCTCTTCAGCCAAAACTCACACTTGCTCAGCTTGGCATATAGTTGATGTTCTCTCAGCCTATGCAACACCAACCTTAGATGTTTCTCATGTTCTTCTTCATCTTTGGAGAAGACGAGAATGTCATCGATGAAAACCACCACAAATTTGTCCAGATATTCCATGAATACCTTGTTCATGAGATACATGAAGTATGCCGGGGCATTAGTTAGCCTGAAAGGCATAACAGTGTATTCATACAGTCCGTACCGAGATACGAAAGCTGTCTTGGGAATATCAGATTGCCTTATCTTAAGTTGGTGGTATCCCAACCTGAGATCAATTTTCGAGAACACACAAGCTCCCCTCAACTGATGGAACAAGTCTTCAATGCGGGGTAATGGGTACTTATTCTTGATGGTTACCTCATTCAAAGCACGGTAGTCCACGCATAACCTTTGGGTTCCGTCCTTTTTGGGCACAAATATGACTGGACCTCCCCATGGTGAGGAACTAGGACGAATATACCCCTTCTCCGTCAATTCTCTTAAATGATCCTTGAGTTCTTCTAGCTACTTGGAGTCCATCCGATAAGGTCTCTTGTATATCGGGGTTGTTCTAGGTACTAGCTCAATTGCGAATTCCACTTCACGGTCGGGAGGCATACCTGGCAACTCCTCCGGAAAAAACATCTGGATATTCCCTGATGGTCCTTATTTCCTCAACTTTCACCTCAACTTGATTTAATTTAATGTCCCTCCTAGGCTCGTGTATTGTTATGAACTTTACTCTTGTGCCACTAGGGTGAGTTAGTTCCACCGTTCTGGTCGAACAATGGATGATTCCTTTATGTTTTGTCAACCAATCCATACCCAAGATAATATCTATCCCTTGTGAATCTATCACTATGAGGTTAGCAGTAAATACCACCCCATTAATGTCTAGGTTCACTTTGGGACACACTTGTCTTGTCCTTATTTCTCCACCTGGAGAGTTTACGGCTAGCATATGGTTCATTTGTGTTGTTGCTAGGTCATGCTTCTTAACAAACCCTTGAGCAATGAACGAGTGGGTAGCACCAGAATCAAACAGCAGGGTTGCAAGGTGTAAATTGGCAGGAAACTTACCAACTACCACGTCGGGTGCCTCTTGTGCTTCCTCCATAGTGACGTGGTTCACTCGTCCTCTCATTACATTCTGCTGTTGTGGCTGCGTGGGCTTCTTCTTTGGGCACTTATGGGCATAGTGCCCCACTTCACCACAATTAAAACATTGCACCCCAACCTTAGGTGCTTGGCCTTTATTGTCTTGGGGTTGGTTTGGGGGTCCTTGCACTGCTGGTCGAGGTGGATATGCGGGGCGAGGCTGCTGTACAAACTGACGTTGCGGCTGTGCTGGTGCTGCCGGAGGCCTGTAGTTCGGGTTGTACCCTCTTGATGCTGAGTAGGGTACCGCAGCATGGTTCGTCTGCCCTGCAGGTTGCTGCATCAGACGTGGGCGGGTGTTGCTCCCTGAGGCTTGATGTGACCACCCGACCTTCCTCTTATTCTCATTTTCCAAGGCCTTCAGTTTCCTTTCCCCCACAAACGCTCTGTCCACCATCTTTTGGAAGCTTTCATACTCATTTGAGGACATTGCACACTGCATCTCTGCGGTAAGTCCCTCCACGAAACAATCTTGTTTCTGCTCATCAGTCTCTATGTCCCGTGGGGCATAACGGGATAGTTGAGTAAATTTAGTGAGGTATTCCCTCATTGTCATGTTTCCCTGCTGCAGCCCCAAGAAATCCTTCCTCTTGTTTTTGAGTTCACCTCTTGGGATGTAATGGTTGCGGAAGCTACGCTTGAACTCTTCCCAAGTGATGTTCTCAGGGTCATGATGGGCGGCCACGTAGGCGGTCCACCAATCAGCAGCAGGTCCATGCAATTGATGAGAGGCAAACAGCACCCTCTCATACTCTTGGCACTATATGATCTTCATCTTGCTTTCAAGGGTCTTTAGCCAATCATCTGCCTCCAGAGGTTCAGCAGCACTTGCAAACTTTGGAGGTTGAGTTCCTAGAAACTCACTCAACCTTGGTTGGCGTGGTGCAGCTTGTGGAGGTGGAACTTGATGCAAGTTAGCCACCACTTGAGTCAAGTTCTGTATGAGCTGATTCATATTCTCCAGCATTTGGTGGAGGGGGTCTACTCCTTCACGACGACCACCCCGGTCCTGGCCTCCAGAAAGATGAGGGTTGCATGCCTCATCGTTGTTGTTGGCGGGGTTGGCAGCGTGACCTTTTCCTCTTCCAGCCATCTGGCAGAATCAACCAATGTTAATTTGAAAGCATTTAGTATTATCTTACTACTTTCATTTGTTTGTAATTTGAAGTGTTGAGGCTTTGTTATACTTTCCTGGGGGTTCATTTCTCACACAAAAATAAATGCAATATTATTTCATGTGGGTTCACACACCAAAGAAAAACAATCTAAAGACGAGGCTGTGGGCAATTGCTCATGGCTTCCACAACTCACGTCACACACCAAGCATTAACACACCATCAACTTAACGTAACGACTCGACTATTCGACATCTTGCTAACTAAGGGAAGGACTCTACACTACTCGTTTTCTTGAGCTGGCTCCTCGGGATCTTCCTCATCATTTCGGTTGCCTTCTGACTCTGCTTTGGGTGGGGAGGCTGCTGGTGGGGAAGTGCGACGACGCCTGATCACTCGGCGATCTGGGGAGTCAGGAGTCCATGTATCATTCACGGTGACACACAGTTCATTCCCATCTCCTCTTTCTCTCGCCCCCAAGCAGGCTCGCAGCAATGCCTCCGTTTCCTTCAGTGTGTCCCGAACATCCTGAAGCTCTTGCTGGCACTCCTGCAATCGAGTGCTAAGCATGGCAGCATCCTCTAAGCACAAATCCATGTGCTCATGGGAAGTCCCTTGCTGCACTGGCGGGTACTTATACTCCGAGGTACCACTCTCGCGTTGGAGGACATACATGTACTCAGTCCTGTCCAGGTGTCGATGATAGATATGACTCTGGCAGGTGATGGCCTCCTAGGTGACATCCTTCTCCGCATCGACCTGTGTCGCTCTACAAGCTGGAGAGCGGTGGATCTTAAGCAGCTGATTTTCGTGTATAATCCTCATCTCTGAACTCCATTCTTCCCTCTTCTCACGGATGGTCCTGGTGGAGTTATAGTGGATGATTAGCTTGCCCGTATTGCCGGCGGCTTCGAGCATACGTCGAAGACGGCGCAACAAGCCTCCTACTGCCAATCCGTAGGAAAGGTACGTCACCGGACGGCTCTCCTCTCTTTCGGCAAGGGCAACTACGGGAACTCTCCCTCCTGTGGACTTGCGAGCGGTGCGAATCATGCGAACCATCTAAAACAAAACATTTAAACTTAGATTAGATAAACTTTTTAAACAAAAATCCTATTTTGAATGAAAATTGAGGTAAGATGAAGAAAGTGACTCATTAAATAACACTTTTCAACATACACCTTGTAAAATAGTTTTTAAGAAAATAGGGCCCTTAAATACATCCGTTTCTACCTAGGTCCACGTTCCTACGGGCAACCTTGGCTCTGATACCACTTCTGTCACACCCGGTTTTTCCGAAGAACAACCGAGTGAATATCACATGTATGCCAGGATCATTTTCTCATACATGTGTTGACAAATAGTGAAGCATCATTTATTACAAGCCAGGTGTCGAATATAAATAAGTCTTACATCGCAAATGTCTCGATGGACAATAATAAGTTCATCACAAGTAAATAAACTAGCAGCAGAATATTATTCTTATGGGCTCCATCACAGGCGTTGCCCGGGGTCTCCATGAACCTAGAAACCTTTTCGGGTCCAAAGTCTTGGTCATTATACACCACCTCATTATCTTGACCTGAGTAGCAATATAAACCAACAAATATGCAAGGTTGAGTACCGATGGTACTCAGCAAGTGTGGGAAAGTTATGTCATGCATGGCTAGAACAAGGGGAGGTTGAACTCATGGTTAAAGCACTACGCAATTAATGCCTATCACCTTAGCTTATTAAGCACCTACATTACTACACAGGTGAAATGGTCCCAATCTCCCATCCCATCACCATAATCAAATAACCATAACATCATTTCCAATGTTAAGCTCCCCACGTAACATCCACAACTTCCAAAACCATCAATCCTCTAATCATGAATAAGTCCAAGCCGCTCTTGACCATGAGCACGGCTGTCATGACAGTTTTGACTCTGCAGAGTTTGTACCACTCTACCCACATGTAGTGATTTCATCCCCCGTTGCCGGGTGGACTAAAAGAACCTCCATTATGCCAGTGGCTACAAACCACATTCACACTTCCCAGGTGTGTAGCCAGGAGATCACTACGAAGCCTTTACAAAGGGATTCCCGATGAGCATGGGCCCACTGAGGTTTCACCCCTAACAGCATACAAGAGGCTCCAACCCCGCTGCAGTGGCCCCCTCTTGAGCCTTGTGGTTCATATGGTAGTCCAGCTGACACCTACTCCCCGCACCATCCAACACACCCATACTACTCCGGGGATACACCTAATTAATTGGCCAAGCTGCCCCATCTTAGCATGTGGTTGGCACTGTAAAGCCAGGTTACATGCTCCATGAACCGGTCCTTAGGATCCAGGCAAGTACTAAACACAAACCCGAGTCTCGTGCACCCAGCACACAACCAAAACATCCAACTTGCCTTGATCCCTACCTCTACATAACTCCCAATATCTCATTCAAGAGTATGGTAAAATAAACTGATGATTTCATATCCCAAATATCCCATTCTAAGCATGGCTAAGCATATGCATAATAATAAATGACATGATAAAATGAATCCCAACCCAAGCTACAAGGAAACAAGGTAATGCAATTCTAGGGAAACATCCTAGCATAGGTTTCATATTTTCAATTGACAATGCAAATAATTCTAACTACACATCCTAGTATAGGATCAAAGTGGTCAAGGACACTTGCCTCCTTCCTGCTGCTCTTGAAATGGGTAGTCCTGATCTTGGAAAGGAATAACTTGCTCTTGAGCAGGTTCTACATCATACCATCACACATAGCAAATAAAAAAACAACAATCCATAAGACATAGTTCACACTTCCACTTCATACAAACCACACATTCATATTTATGAAAGTCATTCACCATTATATGTGTTGTGGTTACTCTATGTGTGTTGATTTGTGGCTTGCATGCACTTTTAACCATGTGTATATGATTCCTACTTTTGTGTTCACATTTATACTTACATACTATATATATGAGTTTCCAATTTAAATAAATTCCTTATATTCAATTACAACACCCTTTAGCTACCAAGTATGCATGAAAGGTATTTTCCTTCTTTATATGTGTCTTCAGAATTTCTACCAACCCTAAACTGAATTCTTTGGATTTTAGAACTCCATTTATCATTTACTAGTTGCTATATTTTCAGATTTATTTCCTATGCCTAAATGTGAACTTTATTATGAAAATAACAAGACACATCATCTAAACAGAATAGGTTCTGATCTAAAATATTTACTAATATATTTTTCACCTTTTCCTCTGATGTAAACTATTTTACAATTATTTTTCCTACTTTCCAGAACTATTCTTTACTTAAAAATGTGTGCCTAAATGTGAATAATAAATTAAAAAAATTCATTTCAGCCCAAAATATATTTTTATCTCACTCCAATGTTTTCTAAATACTGAGAAAGTTTTTAATTTAATTTTGACAATATGTTTGTCCAACTTTTTAAATTTTAAGCACTAGCCACATATTCAATTTCCTAATTTAAATATTAAACAGGGCTAAAAAGGTAAACTCACCCCACTACAGGGTCTATAAAATTATTTTAACAATTTTCAGGGGTCTAGCTATACATAACAGAGGAGTTTTTCCTAATTTTTATTAAGTCCAGGGGCTAAAACTGATTTTTAAATGAATTTACATGATTTTCTGAAGTTCCAGGGGCTAGATCAGAAGTTTCCGGGGCTAGCTCTTATTTCCCGAGAACCCCAGGGGGTAGCACGTAAGATTTCCAGTCTTTATAACGCGGGGCTGACGTGGACCATCCGATTTAAAACAGACGGCTGAGATTATAACGTCGAATCGGTACGCGGGGATTTAATGTCTACCGTGCGATTTAAAATAGACGGCGCACAAGCGGCCACGTCACTCTAACCGAGCACGGGCGGCGCTGCCCAGCGGCACACGGCGGCGGGAGGCGGCTATCTCGCCGGAGAGTTTTGGATCTTCGGTAATTCTTCCTAGAACTGTGATTTTATGGCATAGATCGGTGGAGGGGAGGTCGGGGATCTCATCTCAGGGGTTTTCTTGAGCTCGGAGGTCCTGGAAGGCGGTCGGCGACGAGGTCCGAAGTGAAACCACGGCGAGGCTCGTCGGCGCTGTGTTTGAACCGCAAGTCACCGAGTTTTCTGCAACTGCATGGTTCCCCGGAGGCGGTGGATCAAGACCAGCGAGTTAGATCAGAATTTCCGAGCGTTGATCGGCCAGAATTCGCCGGAGGGGTTCGGTTTCTCACTGGAGTAAAATCGCGGGATCGCGTGGTAAAAACAGAACGAGGCCGGGGTTTTTATAGACGTGGAAGGGCGGCGGGGTGGTTTAGATCGACTTTGCGTCGCCCCTGATCGAAATTCTGCTGGGATACGCGAGAATTCCCGATCGGTTTCAATTCGGGTGAGAGAGTCCCGGCGCGGGCGCGAGGAAGAAGAAGGCTGGCGGGCCCTGCCTGTCAGTGGGAGGAAGAGGCGCGCGCGGCTGCGGGCTGGCGCGGGTGCTGGTTGGGCCGGCTGGTGGGTTTTGGCCCACTGGCCGGTTTTTTTCTGTTTTCTTTTTTTTCTTTTTCTATTTCTTTTCTGTTTTGAATTTAAATTGAATTCCAGTTTGAATTTAAATTATTGCAAAACATGCAATACGTCCAAAATTTTTAAATTCCCCTCTTAACATGATTTAGGGTCTTAACAAGATTTTTGGGGTGTTACAGAGACTCAGCCATTTTTTCCAACACCTCCGCCAGTCTAGTTGATGATGACGGTGATCGTCGCTGCAATGAATCATTTCCATCATGGCTGAAACCACCAACCTCACACCCGGAATGTGTGATCCATACTGAAAGAGCGAGCAAATTACGGTAAATATTCAAGATTGTACTCAACTTAAAATCTAAGTTATTAACCGTAAAGGCATCACATCAACAGTGCAGCATACATGAGATTGAACAAAGATTTTGACAATTCTGGAATATAACCGATGATTGATCAAGTTTGTCAAACACTTAAATCAACAGCAAGGAATGATGAAAGATCACTAAAGAATATGTTATGGAACTTAGAGAAGTATAAAAACCTTCATGTCCACTACAAGTCCTAAACAGATTTGGGTTAAGCAACCGTTTGCTCAGATATGACCAGTTTTCACTAAACCCAGAATTTGCATATGACAATGGCAATTTCTTGTCTCCAGTTGAATATTTCAAATTTGACAGAAATCTGGAACAATTTTGACAGCACCTCCTTTGCAAGTGGATGTTTTGTTCACAAGATTACAGATAATTCTGCCCCAAATCTGGGGAAACTTTGAACTACAAAATCGTAACACATATCATAAAGTTTCCAACAGTGTAACCTATGACCATTAGAAATTTTTCTACAAGAAGATATGGTCTAAATACAGAAAATTCCAGAGAATATTTTGTCTGCCCTGTTTCTGGACAGTTCACACTCATCTGAGATTTTCATCCACTTAGAAGGTGATTCTTGTCACGAGCCCGGCTCTGATACCAGCTGAGACGGGCCGGGTACCGACTGAGACAGGGCTCAGCTAATGATACCACTTGTCACAGTTCTGATACCACGATGAGACGGCCTGACGCCGCCCATTTAGTCACGGGGACGGGGCACTCGCCCGGGAATCGCATTGGGTGGTGCCGTGTTGTGCGGCACACAACAGCACACATAAAGGGACAATGTATTACATAAAACAATAGCGGAAGCTTACAAGTTTTTCTTTGTAAATAGTTTACATCAAATAGCTACAGAGGAAGACTATAACAACTCACGTCGAATAACTAAGAGCACTCGAGATGAAGTCCAGCCCGCGGACTCCTCTCGCTAGCAACACGAAGACAACAGCAGCGGCTGGGTTCTCCATGTGTTAAACGACTCGGAAGTCTCCGAGTCACACCGGACAACCTTCTTCTTAGCATCGATGTTAACCTGCAAAACCACTTATATAGCAAGCGTGAGCACATAGGCTCAGAAAGACTGATCCGTCTCTCCTAAACAAGAAACTCTACATGCACGACGGTTGCAATTGGGTTAGCTAGATTTGCATAAAGGACTCGCCTAAAGTTGATCCTTAACTTTCAAATTTTTAAGCCTCATTGTGCAGACCTTGAGCCGAAAAGCATCGCAACTCCACAATCAAACAAGAAACGCTTTGTTGCGATGCTCCTTGCACAAAGTGAAAGTAAAGTTTAATGAGCCTATCTCTAAATCAGTCATGGTTGCAATACAAGTTACATCACAGTCTTATCAAGTTCAAAAGATAACCAGTTCAGTTGTTACTACGTCAAGATGCAGTGGGCAAGTATGCTCATATAACCACGAGCGACGGTGATTCGAATCAGTACACGCCCGGACTACACGACACGTACACCCGTACTCCGAGTTGCCGGCAGCAACCTCGACTGACGTTGTACGCGGCCACCTTTCCCAAGATCTTCCACATTGGACGCAGTCCAACTGCCCCGAGTACGCAAGCTCCCTCAAGGTACATACCGGCAATTGTATGTTCTTAAGCGAGTTACCTCCTGCTACCCTGACGCCGAAAGCCTAAGGCAGTTGGAAAAGTTCCACCATGGATCTCCCAAGGTACATCGGTTTCCTGGGTCCCATATAGCCAGTATGCACCCGGTACACAACTCAAACTTGTCCAACAGGGCCAAGCACGGACGGGCCTTAACCGACACAGGCAGGGCTATGCACGCACGGTCCGCAACCTTCTGCATCTAAACCTCCCTGCCCGGTCTCCATTTCTTATGTGTGAACTTTCCCCATCTTTTCTATTTTGGACCCGCTCCGAATAAACCAGCCCTAAACTCGCGAGTAGA